>CM055317.2:38153982-40783982 GCA_029255685.2 Silene conica
CCAGTCATCGATGTTTACCTTTATCGTGTAGCTAGACCTTAGACTTATGTTTCAGTAATTTGGTGCCTGTAGAGATATGTTATCCCTGGCTGCTTTTGTATAGTACTTATATACTTATTTACGTTGAGGCTAGCGAGCGAGGATCCAGTCATCGATGTTTACCTTTATCGTGTAGCTAGACCTTAGACCTATGTTTCAGTAATTTGGTGCCTGTAGGGATATGTTATCTCGGGCTGCTTTTGTATAGTACTTATATACTTATTTATGTTTCATCTTCCGCAGGCTTAGTTTGTTAAAGCACCTCGCATGTTTTATTTATATCATCAAAAGTTTTAATTCCGCTGCATTTTTAGTACTTTGTATGTTTTATATTTTCGCTTTCGCGAGGGGTTTTACAGTTGGTATCAGAGCATTATCGCTCCCGACGCACTCTAGTAATCCCCAAACTTAACTTGACCAATAACTTGAATAATGAATGAGAGATTTGGGTAGACTTAAGGACAAGTGGTAGACTGTTTGTAATTGCTAATTGTTAAGGTAACACTGTTTTCTCTTTTGAAGGATGGTGAGACCCTCAGCTGCTGAGAATACGATAATGCAAGCACTTCATCAATTGTTTGAGAACCAGAGGCGTCAGGCTGAGACTGCTCCTCCACCTCCTCCGCCAGGCAATGAGGCCAACCGGCCTGGTAGCTTATCTTGGATAGCATCACAGATGTCCAGGAGCCACGTGAAGACTTATGGAGGTGAGGTTTATCGGTAGCTCTTACCGAGTGGTTCCGTGAGATGGAGAAGAGCTTTACCATGTATTCGGTAGTCAGAGAGGATAGAGTGCGTCTAGCCACTCACTTTTTGACCTTGGAGGCCGACAGATGGTGGGCATTGACTGGACCTACTTTCATTCTGGATCCTTTATTTGATTGGGAGGCTTTTAAGGATAAGCTCGAGACGAGATTTTATCCTAAGGAGCTTAGATCGCAGAGGCTTAAGGAGTTCATGGACTTAAAGCAGGGTAAGATGTCCGTTCAGGAGTACACCGGCAAATTTAACCAGCTTGCACATTTCGCTTCGAGATTTCTGAGGGATGAGGCTGAGAGAGTTTACTTCTATCGGGGGAAGTTGGGGCCACGCATTGAGAGCATGGTCCGCCGTGACTCGACTTCTTTCGTTGAGGTTTATAATGATGCTATTTGGGCGGAGAGTTCCATTCGAGCTATAGATGCTGAGGCCAGAGCTTCTTCTGCTCCCAGTTCCCCTCAGGCTCGCTCTCTTGGGAAGAGACCCTTTGACCCTTCATCTGTCTCTCTAGAAGTTCAACATGGGAAGTTCAAGAAAGATGGTTCCTCCAAAGGCAGAGATCCTAGACCTGCACCCGATCCTTCCCTGAAGTGTTTCAAGTGTCGCAAAGCCCTGCATCCTGGTGTTAACTGCGACGGTGATCCTTACTTGTGCTACACCTGCAAGAAGCCGGGGCATCGCTTTTTCGAGTGCCCGGAGAGGAAGACTATTGTTGGGAGGACTGCTACTGCTGCTGGTGCTGTTCGTTAGCCAAAAACAAGGGTACTATGTACGTGATGAGCAGAGCTACTGCGGAGACTTGCCCTCATTTGATCACTGGTAGGTCTTCGCCTTTGACTTTTCCCTTTTATCTTCTTCTAAGACCCCAAGTTCTTATCCCTATTCTTCTTGTTTATTCCCGTTCTTCGATTCACTTCCATTGTACCTTGGAAACTCCTTACATAGCATCTTGATTCGACCCTATTGCAACTTGTAGGATTTCACAACTCTTCCCTTTCTGAAAATTTTGAATTAACTTTGATAGGTCTCAATAATAAATTTTCGGAAAACCTGGTTTTAAAGAGTCACTTGACTTGCAATTTGATTGATCTCAACGTCGATTGTCATTTGAACTCGTTATTGGAGACGTACGATAACCTGAACAATGTTTGCCGACACCGGATCGATCTAAATTTTGGATTTTAATTGATTTAATTTTGGGACTCGTCTCAGATTTGGAATGTCGGGCTCTTGAATGTACAACGAGAACCCCAACGTCCATTGACGAAGACTTGTGCCTTGGAAAACTGTTTTCGAAATCTGTGAAAGACACCTAAGTTTGAGTAACAAGTTCTGTAAAGATTTTGAATTGTAGGCGTTGTCCTTGTAACTGCTTTCAAGTTTCGAGGACGAAACTTTTTGAAAGATGGGGTGATTGTAACATCCCGTATTTTCGTAAGGAATATTTTATTTAAATAAAGTAATTTCCGGAATTTAATAATAATCGTAATTTATATTATTAAGATTTCCGTTAAGTTCGTCTTAAAAATCATTTAATCTTGAGATACCTTGTTTATTTAACATCAACCCGTCTCACATTTCCGTTTCACATGAATAAAGTAAACCCGACTCAAGCTTTAAAAAGGACAACTTAAACCCTTAAAAGGATGCTTTCCATCGACAACCCTTCACCCTTATTTTCATTTCACTGTTAAACATCCAACTCCATTTTCATCTCACTTTTCAAGCTTAAAATCATCATCTCAAGGCCTTCCCGAACTCGTATCGAGGTAAAAGTTACATATTCGGAATCCTCGCAAGATTTATGATCTTTCTATCACTTTCATTTTCAATTTCGTGAAACTTCATTTCGGGACTGTTTTGCCCTAATCACGAAATTAGCCTCCTAATGAGTGTTCTTTTGCTTTTAGGTGGTGCTTGTAGTAACCCGAGGAAGAGCTCGTGATCATTGAAGAGGAAACCGGTGCATTCGCGAAGTAAAGGTGACGATAATGAGAAACTCGGCCTTTTGTCTAAATTAGCACTTTATGTGATTTTGGTTGTGTTTGATGAATGTGAGTATAGTCTTTGAATTCTTAATGTTCTTATATTGATATATAAACTGATTTTTGTGAAGATTTGAGGAAGAATTGGATGAGAAAGTGAATTTAGGAGTATACATGTTAAGACCGGTTAATTTGAGAATTTATTGTTTACTCTTGAATGCGGTGTTTGTGTACATGCTCTTATGTTTGATTGATGTCATATACATGTGGGAAATGTTGTGTTGTTGCGTAAAATCATGTTTAGGAAGGATTGGTAAAGGATTGGGAACGATTTCAATTGTCGAAATGTGCGATTTTGGGAACAGGGACTCCCAGCCGGTTGGTTGACCGGCGGCCGGTCAACCGGCTGAGAGTCTCGTATGTTGATTTTTGAAGAAAGCTGAGGAAGGACACTCAGCCGGTCGGCCGGCAGCCGGTCAGCCGGCTGAGAGCCCTTCTTGGTGTTTTGAAGTGTGAAATTGAGAGTTAAGGACTCTCAGCCGGCCAACCGGCTGCCTGTGCTAACCGGCTGAAAGCCCTTTTGGTATTTTGAGGTTGTTTTTGAGAGTAAATGACTCTCATCCGGCCAACCGGCAGCCTGTGCAAACCGGCTGAGAGCCCTTTTGGTATTTTGAGGTTGTTTTTGAGAGTAAATGACTCTCAGCCGGCCAACCGGCTGCCTGTGCTGACCGGCTGAGAGCCCTTTTGGTATTTTGAAGTTGTTTTTGAGAGTCAATGACTCTCAGCCGGCCAACCGGCAGCCTGTGGCTGACCGGCTGAGAGCCCCTGTTGCATAATAAATTACTTATAACTTTTGATTCACATGTCGGATTACATTGATTCTTTTTCTATAAGCTTCGTATGCATGTTTGGAGTCCCCGAAGCTCGGCCGACACTATATTGGGTTCGGGAATAGAGTGCGGATAGAGACCCCCCCGGTCGGGCAACCGGAAGGGAAACCGGCTCTCCCTCGGCTTAATTCCGGGGTCAATTAAGTGTTGGTTTGAATATACGTTGCTTGCGTGATTGGTTATGAATTGAGAAGTTCAGTAATGGGGTTAGAGAACTGTGATTTGGATTAGGTCATAGTTTTGGTACGCCTTTGTATTTTGAGGTGTGTTGTTGTTGAACTGTGATTTGGATTAGGTCACAGTTTTGATATGAATTGTTGTTGTAGAACTATGATTTGGATTAGGTCATAGTTTTAGTGTGTCGTTGTATTTTGAGGTGTGTTATTGTGAAAGTGTGATTTGGATTAGATCACAGTTTAGTGTGCCTTTGTATTTTGAGGTGTATTTATGCATGTGGATATATACTATGAGCTGTTATGACTTTTGTCTCACCAAGATTGTATTTTGTCTTGGTATGATTGAGGAAGGATTATACCTCGAAAATCAGGTTTCAGATAGTCCGCTTGAGATGGGAGTATCTTAGGATTAGGGATACTTGTCGAATCAAGGAAGGTTTATACCTCGAGAGTCTGGCCAGATTTAGACTAGGACTGTATATCGTTTCGATCGTCCTACTAGAGGATTGTATTTGCTGAGGCTAAGTAGACTTGCTGTTGTTATATAATGGAGTCGTCATATGAGTTTTCCTATGTAGTGTATATTGGTATATACTTGCCTGAGTAGGGGTACGGTGTTATATACTTGCTGAATGTTGGTATCTAGGTTATGCGTTAAGATGTCGCCTCTGAACCTTTATACTTGTGAATATGATTTTGGTATTTTGGTTATGTCTTAAGTTGACCGCTGAACCTTTATACTTGCTGTTTTTATACCTGCTTGCCTAGAGTTGGTACGGTGTCAGACATTTATGTTGATATAGATGAGTGTAGTACCCTGTTTATAGTATTGTTCATCCAAGGCATTGGATGGCTCTTTAATTGGTTTCGTAAATAGTTTGGACTGAAAGACCCCCCGGCCGGGCATCCGGAAGGGAAACCGGCTCTCCTTCCAAATAGTTTCCGAAGTTGGTTGAGAGCCCTTGCATAGTATTCGCATGATGATAAATGTTGAGATAATGGACTATATGCTTCACATGATTGTTTATCTTGGAGTATAATACTTGTATTTATATGTTCGGTGTTGTATGACAATAGGTGACTATGAGAGCTCTAGTCACTCCCCACTGACTGTGGCGCACATGTTGTATGTGTGTAGGTACTTGATGTTGTTTTTGCGGGGGTTACGTTGAGGCTAGCGAGCGATGATCCAGTCATCGATGTTTACCTTTATCGTGTAGCTAGACCTTAGACTTATGTTTCAGTAATTTGGTGCCTGTAGGGATATGCTATCCCGGGCTGCTTTTGTATAGTACTTATATACTTATTTATGTTTCATCTTCCGCATGCTTAGTTTGTTAAAGCACCTCGCATGTTTTATTTATATCATCAAAAGTTTTAATTCCGCTGCATTTTTAGTACTTTGTATGTTTTATATTTCCGCTTTCGCGAGGGGTTTTACAGTTGGTATCAGAGCATTATCGCTCCCGACGCACTTATGTAATCCCCAAACTTAACTTGACCAATAACTTGAATAATGAATGAGAGATTTGGGTAGACTTAAGGACAAGTGGTAGACTGTTTGTACTTGTTAATTGTTAAGGTAACACTGTTTTCTCTTTTGAAGGATGGTGAGAACCTCAGCTGCTGAGAATACGATAATGCAAGCACTTCATCAATTGCTTGAGAACCAGAGGCGTCAGGCTGAGACTGCTCCTCCACCTCCTCCGCCAGGCAATGAGGCCAACCGGCCTGGTAGCTTCTCTTGGATAGCATCACAGATGTCCAGGAGCCACGTGAAGACTTATGGAGGTGAGGTTGATCCGGTAGCTCTTACCGAGTGGTTCCGTGAGATGGAGAAGAGCTTTACCATGTATTGGGTAGTCAGAGAGGATAGAGTGCGTCTAGCCACTCACTTTTTGACCTTGGAGGCCGACAGATGGTTGGCATTGACTAGACCTACTTTCATTCTGGATCCTTTATTTGATTGGGAGGCTTTTAAGGATAAGCTCGAGTTGGTACGGTGTCAGACATGTATGTTGATATGGATGAGTGTAGTACCCTGTTTATAGTATTGTTCATCCAACGCATTGGATGACTCTTTAATTGGTTTCGTAAATAGTTTGGACTGAAAGACCCCCCGGCCGGGCAACCGGAAAGGAAACCGGCTCTCCTTCCAAATAGTTTCCGAAGTTGGTTGAGAGCCCTTGCATAGTATTCGCATGATGATAAGTGTTGAGATAATGGACTATATGCTTCACATGATTGTTTATCTTGGAGTATAATACTTGTATTTATATGTTCGGTGTTGTATGACAATAGGTGGCTATGAGAGCTCTAGTCACTCCCCACTGACTGTGGCGCACATGTTGTATGTGTGTAGGTACTTGATGCTGTTTTGGCAGGGGGTTACGTTGAGGCTACCGAGCGATGATCCAGTCATCGATGTTTACCTTTATCGTGTAGCTAGACCTTAGACTTATGTTTCAGTAATTTGGTGCTTGTAGGGATATGCTATCCCGGGCTGCTTTTGTATAGTACTTATATACTTATTTATGTTTCATCTTCCGCATGCTTAGTTTGTTAAAGCACCTCGCATGTTTTATTTATATCATCAAAAGTTTAATTCCGCTGCATTTTTAGTACTGAAACGTTAGTACAATATAAATTGGGTCTTTTCCTTTATTTTATACTACCCACTCTCTACATCTCTCAAGGGTAACCAGGTTAGACTAAAAGGGCCAGTGGCTTGATTTGAGGGGGCCCCTAACTCATCCCAATCCTGGGGCTCCTAACAGTTACTAACCTGGGGTTCATTTAGTAGACTCTTCCTACGTTCATTATTATTCATTTGGTTTAGGCCTGAGGATCGTTCGCTCTGATACCACTTTGTAACACCCCCATTTATTTAAGAGCCTTTAGCAAGACATTCTCAAATAAATAAAGCTGTTACCATCTCAGAATGTCCGAGTTAGTGAATAACAAAGTAAAACAAACCAAAGTACTTTATATAAAACTGATTAAATTTGAACTTTTGATATTACAACTACTACGCAAAGAATAAAAGTACAACTGATGATAACATCTAAGCATGTGATCTAATTCTAAGTAGGTCCAAGCCATGTCTCTCTCCATGCCCAAGCTCCTAATCCATCTGTCCCTGACCTTATAGAATCTACTCCCCATTCCGGATCATCGTAGGTGTACACGAATACACTGTCAACCTCGCGGTTGAGTAGGATAACACAATAATTATAATGCAACAGATAAATGATATGCAAATGCCATGATATGCTCGAGCTCAATCACAATCTCAATCTCAATCTCAAACTCATACCCTTGCACCAAGCCATACCGGACCTCCCGGTAGACTATAATCGGTCGTCACCGAACACCAGCTAAATAGCTGATAAGACACCAGGCCTGGTCTGCAGAACCACCCTGGGCTTTATATCAGAACAATATCTGACCATAACTTTCTCAGTAACCAATGCATATGCTATGCTCATGAATGCAACGATATAATTATTCAATCATGTTATCAAATAATCAAATGCTCATGCCATTACAATTAATTCACAATCAATCCAACCCATATCATTCTCATATAAATCATTTTCGGCATCCATAAACACATAATAGCACATCCATTCATAACATTTCATAGAGTATAAGGTCAGTGTATCCTACCTGTATAGCAATATAGTCCAATCGCAAGGCAGCAAGTAAACAGAATTATGCCACTCCAAAACCGTCACCTAACAATATAATATATGTAATCACTAACTGATACAATTACACAATTAATATAATATATCAATTATTTAAATTAACTATTTAAATAATATATTACGCCTTACGAGACCGTATTAAACACGACTACTTAAATTAACTTGACTAACCCGTCTTTATTACTTTTATAACTAACTTCAATTAAATAAACGAACATAGAAAATATAATCGAACTATTGATAACCGTCACATTCTTGTATAATAAAATTCACTTAAGAACTTTAATAACTAAAATATTATGGACAACACATCCTAATAATAATAAACATACTTTTTCCAATAATAATAATAATAATAATAATAATAATAATAATAACAACATATAATAATAGTAAAATGATAATGTTAATTAATATTGTAATAATAATAAGTACAACACCACACTACCTACACCACTAATATAATATAATAATAATATAATAATAATGTGATAATGATAATAACATGACAACACCCGTGGACTTACTACTCCGTATTTCGAAAACAGACGCTCTAACAAAAAAACAGACCCCCGACACCGTAACCCCTGACAGCCCCCATTTACCACCCATTCGACACCTTCTCAACACCTAAACCACCACCACACCATGACGCAACCACTGAAGCTCATCACCACCCCTAACTCAACCCCAGCAGTCCTCGAATCCAGTACAAAACCCACACCTACACAACTGCGGACTGCAACACCACTGTACCCGTATGCTTCCCTACCCCTGTAAACCCGCCTGTAGCCGCCACTATCACCGGCCTATCCACCACCTATCACTACCATAGACGCCACTCACCACCCACGACCCCCTGGTGGTAACCACCAGACCTCACTACCACCTTAACCCCCTGCACAACACCCTCAAACATAAGCCCTCACGAACCCCTGTATCCCCTGTTTCTGACCATTCCTTATCACGCCCCTATACCGTCTGTCAAACAATTTTCCCGACCACCGCAGACCACCCCAGCACTACCAACATAAGCTACAAACACCCTTCTACCCATACTCATGAATACACAATCCGAATTGACACCAACACGATTAATTAAGCAAACAAAAACGGACAAAGTGTTGCATACAAAGTTACTGTCGCCACTTATTGCTCATTGTTATAACTGTTACGGTGGTCCTATGGTGATTTAAAGACGATAAACATGTTATTCGTACTACAAAGATTAAATACAACTATAGTATTCAGATTCGAAGGTCTGAAAAAGCATGATAAACTACTTACGAACCCACTGTTGCGCAAGGATGAAATACGATGTTTGTGAAGGTTGTGAAAGCTGTTCTGTTTGTTGTTCATTCGCTCTTTCGCTTCTTTTTCAACCCCACGATATACCATCTTGTCTTTAGGAGTAGGTGGAGTAGGGAGGCCGACAACTGATTATAGGGGAGTAGGGTTTTTGTGAAAGTTGATGGAGGCAGAATAGTGATAGGGGTGATTAGGGTTGTATTACTCATGTCAATGGATGGTTTAGACCAATATCATATTCGTATCATTTGGTCTTGATAATTGGGCCCGTTGCTTCTCTTACTCGGCCCATCACACACATCGAGGCAAAATTCGTTCATATCTCGTTCTTAACCCGTAACTTAAAATAATCAAGTACATATAATTTATTTATACTAATTATATTAATTATGAGAATATAATTTTATTAGAACTAACATAAATATATATAAAAATTAGGATTAAAATATAATTATGACTTAAAAAATAAAACAAGTATAAATGAGAAATAAATATAAAATATGAAATATATTTAATAATAAATATATTATCAAAATAAAGAAATACGAATGAGATGTCATTTTATGAAATAATCATCAAATATAAAATGATTATGAAATATGAAATAATCGTAGAAATACGATTTATAAAATAATAATAGTTTACGTAAAATACTTTATAAGCATCCCGTTTGAAACACGTGTACAAAACATGGTTTGACTGCCGTCGACCGAGGCTAACATACGGGGTATTACAGTCTTCCTTCCTTAAAATGAACTTCGTCCCGAAGTTCGCCACCCCGAAACGATAACGAAACACTCAACTAGTATGAAACAATGCAAAACGTGAAATGTTACATTCTACCCTCGTTAAGAAAACTTTGTCCCCAAAGTTTAACGTATAACTAAATTAAAGGATACTTTACAAATTACAATATAATGCATAACCGAAGTAATCAGGATTAACAAATATATTCAAACAATCACGACATATAAATTTTCCATGCCATAACAACTAACCATATTATAAATCATTAAGATTTTACAATCCTATCCTCATTAAAACATGGTTACGTCCCCGTAACCCCATTACAAAATTCCACAGTCATTGCTCAAGAAAGTCACCGAATTAAAAGTTACAAATCATTTGATAGGTTAAGTACTCTATACTGGGCAACTAGCATCCGACTTTTAAAGCAACAAAACCTATTTGTCAATTTCATGCTACGCAATAAAACAAAATCAATATAACTAACACATATTCACTTGGAATTTTGACACAAATTACTTCTAACTATTTTGGTTCCAAAAAAAAAAAAAAAAAAAAACAAAAAAATTACTTCACATTATCACATTTAAACACAATCAGTCTTCCTCCAAACAAGTTGTCATATCATTTGAAGCTTCGGAAACACATTGCACCGTATTAACATGTAATTGCCATCTAGAAAACGGTAAAGATTGCGAAACCGAAAATAAAATCAACTAAATAACTTAATAATCATGTATGTATAGACAATGCATTGGCTTCTACCATCATAACAATCACAACTTATTGAAGTACGTAAATATATCCTAGGAATCACTAAGGTGCTACTTATCATCAACTCATTACACATATCATTATACTATATCTCTACCTAAAGGTTCAGGGATCATATAGCCGCATGCATATCACCATACAAGTCAAACTCATATTTCAAACTCATATACTCATACTCATATTCTCAATACTTGGAAATCATATATCTCAACCAACATTCAATATCATTATCATACTTCACAACACAGATCACCAACCATATTTCACACCATAACTTACCTCATTTCTTCTCTGCGGAAACGTTAGTACAATATAAATTGGGTCTTTTCCTTTATTTTATACTACCCACTCTCTACATCTCTCAAGGGTAACCAGGTTAGACTAAAAAGGCCAGTGGCTTGATTTGAGGGGGCCCCTAACTCATCCCAATCCTGGGGCTCCTAACAGTTACTAACCTGGGGTTCATTTAGTAGACTCTTCCTACGTTCATTATTATTCATTTGGTTTAGGCCTGAGGATCGTTCGCTCTGATACCACTTTGTAACACCCCCATTTATTTAAGAGCCTTTAGCAAGACATTCTCAAATAAATAAAGCTGTTACCATCTCAGAATGTCCGAGTTAGTGAATAACAAAGTAAAACAAACCAAAGTACTTTATATAAAACTGATTAAATTTGAACTTTTGATATTACAACTACTACGCAAAGAATAAAAGTACAACTGATGATAACATCTAAGCATGTGATCTAATTCTAAGTAGGTCCAAGCCATGTCTCTCTCCATGCCCAAGCTCCTAACCCATCTGTCCCTGACCTGTAGAATCTACTCCCCATTCCGGATCATCGTAGGTGTACACGAATACACTGTCAACCTCGCGGTTGAGTAGGATAACACAATAATTATAATGCAACAGATAAATGATATGCAAATGCCATGATATGCTCGAGCTCAATCACAATCTCAATCTCAATCTCAAACTCATACCCTTGCACCAAGCCATACCGGACCTCCCGGTAGACTATAATCGGTCGTCACCGAACACCAGCTCAATAGCTGATAACACACCAGGCCTGGTCTGCAGAACCACCCTGGGCTTTATATCAGAACAATATCTGACCATAACTTTCTCAGTAACCAATGCATATGCTATGCTCATGAATGCGACGATATAATTATTCAATCATGTTATCAAATAATCAAATGCTCATGCCATTACAATTAATTCACAATCAATCCAAACCATATCATTCTCATATAAATCATTTTCGGCATCCATAAACACATAATACCACATCCATTCATAACATTTCATAGAGTATAAGGTCAGTGTATCCTACCTGTATAGCAATATAGTCCAATCGCAAGCCAGCAAGTAAACAGAATTATGCCACTCCAAAACCGTCACCTAACAATATAATATATGTAATCACTAACTGATACAATTACACAATTAATATAATATATCAATTATTTAAATTAACTATTTAAATAATATATTACGCCTTACGAGACCGTATTAAACACGACTACTTAAATTAACTTGACTAACCCGTCTTTATTACTTTTATAACTAACTTCAATTAAATAAACGAACATAGAAAATATAATCGAACTATTGATAACCGTCACATTCTTGTATAATAAAATTCACTTAAGAACTTTAATAACTAAAATATTATGGACAACACATCCTAATAATAATAAACATACTTTTTCCAATAATAATAATAATAATAATAATAATAATAATAATAACAACATATAATAATAGTAAAATGATAATGTTAATTAATATTGTAATAATAATAAGTACAACACCACACTACCTACACCACTAATATAATATAATAATAATATAATAATAATGTGATAATGATAATAACATGACAACACCCGTGGACTTACTACTCCGTATTTCGAAAACAGACGCTCTAACAAAAAAACAGACCCCCGACACCGTAACCCCTGACAGCCCCCATTTACCACCCATTCGACACCTTCTCAACACCTAAACCACCACCACACCATGACGCAACCACTGAAGCTCATCACCACCCCTAACTCAACCCCAGCAGTCCTCGAATCCAGTACAAAACCCACACCTACACAACTGCGGACTGCAACACCACTGTACCCGTATGCTTCCCTACCCCTGTAAACCCGCCTGTAGCCGCCACTATCACCGGCCTATCCACCACCTATCACTACCATAGACGCCACTCACCACCCACGACCCCCTGGTGGTAACCACCAGACCTCACTACCACCTTAACCCCCTGCACAACACCCTCAAACATAAGCCCTCACGAACCCCTGTATCCCCTGTTTCTGACCATTCCTTATCACGCCCCTATACCGTCTGTCAAACAATTTTCCCGACCACCGCAGACCACCCCAGCACTACCAACATAAGCTACAAACACCCTTCTACCCATACTCATGAATACACAACCCGAATTGACACCAACACGATTAATTAAGCAAACAAAAACGGACAAAGTGTTGCATACAAAGTTACTGTCGCCACTTATTGCTCATTGTTATAACTGTTACGGTGGTCCTATGGTGATTTAAAGACGATAAACATGTTATTCGTACTACAAAGATTAAATACAACTATAGTATTCAGATTCGAAGGTCTGAAAAAGCATGATAAACTACTTACGAACCCACTGTTGCGCAAGGATGAAATACGATGTTTGTGAAGGTTGTGAAAGTTGTTCTGTTTGTTGTTCATTCGCTCTTTCGCTTCTTTTTCAACCCCACGATATACCATCTTGTCTTTAGGAGTAGGTGGAGTAGGGAGGCCGACAACTGATTATAGGGGAGTAGGGTTTTTGTGAAAGTTGATGGAGGCAGAATGGTGATAGGGGTGATTAGGGTTGTATTACTCATGTCAATGGATGGTTTAGACCAATATCATATTCGTATCATTTGGTCTTGATAATTGGGCCCGTTGCTTCTCTTACTCGGCCCATCACACACATCGAGGCAAAATTCGTTCATATCTCGTTCTTAACCCGTAACTTAAAATAATCAAGTACATATAATTTATTTATACTAATTATATTAATTATGAGAATATAATTTTATTAGAACTAACATAAATATATATAAAAATTAGGATTAAAATATAATTATGACTTAAAAAATAAAACAAGTATAAATGAGAAATAAATATAAAATATGAAATATATTTAATAATAAATATATTATCAAAATAAAGAAATACGAATGAGATGTCATTTTATGAAATTATCATCAAATATAAAATGATTATGAAATATGAAATAATCGTAGAAATACGATTTATAAAATAATAATAGTTTACGTAAAATACTTTATAAGCATCCCGTTTGAAACACGTGTACAAAACATGGTTTGACTGCCGTCGACCGAGGCTAACATACGGGGTATTACATTTCCGCTTTCGCGAGAGGTTTTACAACCTAGACCATTAATGTGCATATCCTCTCTGTGGCGGGTCCCACGAAGAGCGATCGTAGGAGTGAGATCCGTTTCCCGCAACGGTCCCACACATTACCTTTCCAATCCCAATAGTCATACAATAACATAGTGATATAAGATAATATGACGGTATCGTCACAATCAATATTACACAGAAACTGAGTAGGAAAACCCTACCTCAACAGCAAGTATAGCCGGATGTAATGCACTATCGTCCTACCAATCGTTCCTCTACGAATCCTCCTCCTAAGGATAATATGTATATACAAGTTACTCATCAATCACAACTAACAACGAAGATAACGAACTGGTAAAACAGCACTTGCTTGATAACTACGGACTAGGCTAGATGATCGACGCTCCTATATACTTGTTACGGACTCTTGACGGAGTTTGAGAGGAAGGGGGTGATAGGGTAAAAGAATGATTATCCTTCGGGTCAATATTTATAATTAACCGCGACTTAACTTACGGAAAGGCTTACTCGGCCGAGTTGGACATACTCGGCCGAGTGGAACTTACTCGGTCGAGTTCAACCTACTCGGCCGAGTTCGACTTACTCGGCCGAGTTAAGCTTACTCGGCCGAATTGGTCCACAACTCAGCTTCTATAAGAGAGGGGTGTTACAATTACCTCTTATTCTTCTTCCCACATATTATCAAACTAATTTAGCAACAAAGAAAGAAATAAAATACATAATTAACTTGAATAATAAAGGTAATTAGACATTTCATTGATAGTAAGTCATACAACATCTATAAATTAAAGTAAGATTAACATATTAATAACAAGACATACAACATTATCAAAGCTAATAGAAATCTTAATCATCATCTGACCAAGGTGTTTCCGTAGTTCTTCTTCAACTAAATACTTTCTATTCTTGCACTTAGTATACATGGACACCTAATTTCTTTATTTCTAATGAATTCGTCTTGTTGCTTAACATAATCAATGAATTAATTAACATCGATTACGAACTCTTGCCTCAACTTTTTTCTAGAATCCAACCTTTCATACATCCATTTTCGTTCTAATCTTTTCATAGCAAATCTACATATATGCTTACAGATAAAAATTATTAAGAAAACCTATCAATAATAACAACAATGACAACTACTAATACTAGCAGCGACAACAACAACAACAACTAACCATAATAACAACAATGAAAACTACTAATACTAGCTGCAGGCCTGCAGCAGCAACAACAAATAACAATAATAACAACAATGACAACCACTAATACTAGCAACAGCAACAACAACAGCAACAACAACAACTAATAACAATAATAACAACAATCACAAATACTAATAGTAGCAGCACCAACAACACCAACACCAACACCAACACCAACACCACGCCAACACCAACACCAACACTAACCTGCAAAAAAACCAATTTGGATGTATTGGTCTAGGGAGCTTATCTCTCCAACCTAAACCCATATTTGAATTTTTCATACCATTAGTAAACACTCGTATATTTTCTTGATTGTAAAGAGATAAAAATTGGGCAGCACTTCCCTATTATTCTCCAAATACACTATCTAGAATGAATTGTCATTCTAGATAAGTATCCAGAGAAGATTAAAGGAAATGTGAACCAATTTTTTGCTTCATAACAATCAAGAAAAAATACAAGTATTTACCACCTAAATGACATGAAAGATTCAAAGACAGTCCCAAAACGGGGACAATTCAAGAATTACTTTATAACATCATGAATTAACATGTTCATCACAATAATTATAATCAAACAAAAAAATTACACACTTAATCTTGTCAAAGTTCTCATATCAATCTAACTCTAGAATCAATTATATGCATTCAATCTAGCAAAATTAATAAATAAACATAATTAAACTAAACTAATAAGACTAATTAAACTAATTACCTAACCTAAAAATACTAACTAAACCAATTAAATCAAAATTAACTAAATAAACAAAACTAACAATTACTAAGAACATTAACAATAGACAACAATAACTAAGTTGGATTTGCGACGGAATTACAGCATTTGCGACGGATTTAAAACATTTGCGACAGAATATCCGTCGCAAACCTTCCCGCCAGCCTTTTTTTTGCGCGGGGGTGGGAATTTGTCTTCTGTTGCAAAGTCCGTCGAAAACTGTATTTTGCAACGGAATTTGTGTCCGTCGCAAAAAGTTCGTCGCAAGGACACTGTTTTTTTGTAGTGAGGTGAGAATGGAAACCAAACAAATGTGTTTTAGGGAACTTTTTGTGATTTTTATTTTGTTGAACTATTTTAATCCTCAAACATTTATTTTGAGGAATTGATTTTTTCAGCATCAATCTAATGTTATTTTTATTTAGTAATTGGTCAATTTTATGTATCATTGGAATCAATTTATCATGGTGATTTCATCCATGCCAAAATAATCACATAAAAAATGTTTTTACATTAAGAGGAAATCAAAAATGAAGAAAAACGTAGTAAAAACAATTATCAATAACTAACAAATAATCACATAATTAATTTTACGCAAATGAAAAAACTAAAAGAAAAAAAGAATAACTACTAACCAGTAACCATGGAGAATGTTGTACATGCTTAGTTTTTGAGGAGATAGATTCTCGAAAATTGTAACACTCCATGAGTTATTTGTCCCTCATCGGTAGAATGTGAGGATTGTGATATGTTTATAATAGCTTCCGTCCACCACTTAGTAACAAGACCTTGTGTTTTTGGGCTTAAGTGATGACAAATAATGGGCCCAAAAATGTGCATCCATCTTATTGGGTTTGTGTTACGACGGTGGCGGGTCGGGTTGTTACAAATGGTATCAGAGCGGTCCTGCGACCGTGTGGTGAGCCTGTGGTCAGGAGTACCCGGGTCACACACCTAGTGGGGAGGATTTTGGCCCTGGATAAGTGGAAGGTTTAAGGCACAACGAGGGCGTTGTGTTCTTAAAGTGACGGAGTTTGTAACACTCCATGAGTTATTTGTCCCACATCGGTAGAATGTGAGGATTGTGATATGTTTATAATAGCTTCCGCCCACCACTTAGTAACAAGGCCTTGTGCTTTTGGGCTTAAGTGAGGACAAATAATGGGCCCAAAAGTGTGCACCCATCTTATTGGGTTTGTGTTACGACGGTGGCGGGTCGGTTTGTTACAAAAATGGAGTCTTTAGTTGGTACAAAAGTCGAGCTCCATATAAGTGTATAAGTATAAGGGACACATTTAGATGAGAGTAATTAGGCCCTATTTTTTCTGGCTTATTTTCAGCTCGTTTCAGTTCAGCTCAGCTCTATTCAGTTTAGTTCAGTCAGTTCAGCTTAGTTCAGTTCAGCTCAGCTTCATTCAGTTCAGTTCAGTTCAGTTCAGCTCAGCTCAGCTCAGCTTCATTTAATTCATTTCAGTTCAGTTGAACTCGACTTTATTAAGTACATCCTACATTATTATTATTATTATTATTATTATTATTATTATTATTATTATTATTATTATTATTGTTTTGTTGTTATTATTATTATTATTATTATTATAATATTTATTTATTTATTATTCTATTTATTATTATTAATTAATAATTATTATTATGATTATTATTTTTGTTGTTGTTTTTATTATTTCTTCTTCTTATTATTTTATTATTATTATTTTATATATATTTTTATTGTTTATAATTTATATTATTATTAGTAGTAGTATAAACATGAGAGAGTAGAGAAAATGTAATTGAGAATAAAATTTGATAACATTCGAATAATAATATTTTTTAACACAATCGAAATTCATAATCTTGAAAATATAGATATCATTAACAAAAACATCATCTATATTGCTTCGTTATTGACTTCTGTATCATCTTGACGTGCTTCATTTTCGTGGTCATTATGGACACCAATATCACACCTTATTTTTTTTTTTTTTTTTGCAATTTCTTTTCGAACTTTGTCCATGAATTTTTTCTGTTATTTACCATCCATGTTTGAATCAGTTCTTCAATTCCTTGAATACTTTGATGTTGTATAACTGGAATATCAAGTTTATGCATCCGAATGAAATTATGAAGCGTAAAAATAGATACGATAATTGACATTTGATATTTCGTTGTCATTTGTGGCATGTTTTTTAACACCTTCCACCTTCTCTTCAGCTGAGCAAACGTCATTTTTAATATAATTGTTTTTTAAAAAATCGCAAATTTGTATTAATCAAACATTTTTTATATATTATTATTATTATTATTATTATCATTATTATTATTATTATTATTATTATTATTATTATTATTATTATTATTATTTAGTACACTTTAATTAAACTTAAGTTATTTTTATTAATTTCAGCTTCATTTAGCTCAGTTCAGTTCAGCTCGATTAAATTCAGTTCAGTTCAGTTCAGTTCAGTCCAGCTCAGCTCAATTCAGTTTAGCTCAGCTCAGTTTAGTTCAGCTCAGCTCAGCCCAGCCCCATTCAGTTCAGCTCAGTTCAGTTCAGCTCTAAAAAGCCAGAAAGAACAGGGCCTTAATGATTTTATTTTATTATATTATATTTTCCATCATGAGGGTGACAGATTTCCGATAGAGCTGATCAAATAGCCTAGATCCCAAAAGTCTGATTCGATCCGTTCCTCTTTTTTTCGGGTTTGGGCTAAACTCTCGGGTCCAAAAAAGCCAAAACCTGATCCAGGCGGCCTACATGAAAAATTGGGCTGGATTTGAGCTAAACTCTCCCACCCAAAAAAACCTTCGACCCCAATTTTAATCGGAATTACTTTTTCACATACAGACTTTACTCTTTCACATACACTTTTTCATAAAATTTTCATCTTCTACCCTTATTCCTAAACCTAAACTCTCATCCCTAAACCAAAACTTTACTTCCTAAACCTAAACAAAACAACTCATATATATGAACTTTTACCTTACAATTTAATCAATTACCCTAAAAACTTAAACAATAGATTACAATTCTTCGAGTATTGAAGTAATATTGTTGATTGTTTATTTACCGGCATAATTGTTAATTGTTTATTACGTTCATCACACATCCGTCTTCAGTTGTTGCGTCGTCGCAATGCTTTTCTTCAATTTGTTTTGTCTGCAAGTAAAGCGTCGTCAATGTTGTCCCTTTCGCAAGTAAAGCGTCGTCAAGCGTCTTCAATTTGTTTTAGTCTGCAATTCTTCGTTCGTTAGTCTGCAATTTTTCACTTTCAATTTTTCTTTCTTATTTTTGTTTCATTATTTTTTGATTTTTGTTTTAGTTTTAGGTTTTTTTTTTAAGTTTTTCTTTCATTATTTTTTAGTTTTAGTTTTAGTTTTTCTTTTTTCTTTTTTATTTTGTGTTTCATTATTGTTTTTGTCGACGTAGGGGAGGGGACGGCGGTTTGGACGATTGTGATATGACGGCGGTGAACGGAGTTGATGACGGAAGAACGGTGAACGGAGTAGTTGATTTAAGAGGATGAAAGAAGAGAGAAAATTAAAATGGTTGGGGGTGCATGTTAAAAAAATGACAAGGGTAGGTTGGTAAAAATCGTATGTGAAAGAGTAAAATCCGTATGTGAAAAAGCACGTCCCATTTTAATAGTTCGTGTAATGTGTATGTAGTTGGGTACACTGTATAAGTAAGCAAAAAGTCAAAAACTGTTGATTATTGATATGCTGTTGTTTATGACCAAGTTTTATATTCATGCTATCATATCAAGTTTGGGTTCATTGATTTGGAATTTTGGATTAGAATTTGTTAAAACCTTGTTTCAAGCCTTTTTTTTTTAGTGTTATTGTAATCTTCAATGTTAGTAGCTATGAACTCCGTTGTATGGTTTTTAAATGTGCGCTTTTTGCCTCTTTCCCATTTTGAAGGCGTCAGCTCGACCCAGACCGACCCCAATCCATAGGCTGTTTTTAACAGGTCAGCCCGACCCAAGCCTTATCAAGCCTGACCCATGATTATCAGTTCTAATTTCCGAGTGTAACTATGCCGGAAATTTAGAATTGGTTTAATTTGCACATAAATTACAGAGTAAATTATAATTAACTCCCTTTTAAAAAAGGGTTCTTTAAATTACTTCCTTATATCATTTTTTTTTCTAAAATTACTCCCTCGAGATAAACTTTTATTAAAAATTGCATCAAAACTCCAATATAAGTTACCTATTCCGTATGTTTTTGAACTTATTCTCCATTGTTACATATTTCAAAGTATAAATTGGTTATATTATAAACGAAATCAATTCAGAAGCTTGTAGATTAAGTCCCTTGAATTAGTGTTTTGAAGCAAATTTTGAGTAATTTTAGAAAACTGAATTTTAAAAGAAACTTATTATTAGTTTACTCTAAATTAAAACATATGTGACTAATTTGTACATATTAAAAATTATGGGCAGCTTACATTTAACAACAAATATATGAGAGCAATTTGCTACTTTCACGATAATTTAAAACTTAATTGTACATATTATCTACTAGGTAGCACCAAAACGGACACAGACACGGACACGAACACGGGAAACAGGAGACGACATGTCATGAAATTTAGGACACAGGACACGCTATTTAAATTTAGTAAAATATATACATTTTATAGTTATAAATGTTTGATTTTATTTTTGAAAAAATATTTGATATTAATTTTAAATAAGTGAAGGTAAAAATTTCCCTTAATAATAATTCATTTTTATTTCTCATTCGAGCCAATATTTTAATTAATCTCTTTCGATAGTGCATTTCTCGTCTGAATAACATCATTTACTTCAAATGATGACTAAATATCGTGGACACGCGATGCACACAGCTCAAATACCCTGGACACACGTCGGACACGTGCTCAAACAAATGTAAAAAGTTAGACACGGCTTTATAGGCGTCCGACACATTTCAGCGTGTGTCCGTGGAGTGTCGGTGTCAGACACGATGTCGAACACAGTACTTACGAGAAGTGTCTGTAGTACCTTTTGACGAAGTCCTAAACTAGTTCTCAAATGTAAACCGTACTAAATTGAAACTTGAAAGCCATACGAAACATGTCAACATCATCGGGAAGGGAACCGACGAGCAAAAAGGTGGTAGTATGCGGTGGCGGAGTAATAGGAGTATGCACCGCATACTACCTCTCTAAACTAGGCGCCACCGTAACCCTGATCGAACAATCCTCCATCGCATGCGCCGCCTCCGGTAAAGCCGGCGGATTCCTTGCCCGTGACTGGTGCGACAACGGCCCCGTCTCCTCCCTCTCACGTGTCAGTTTCAATCTCCACCGTTCATTATCCTCTGACCTTGACGGTCCGTTATCTTACGGCTACCGTCCCCTGACCACCCTGAGCGTTATCGTGAACGAGTCAAAAACAGTCAAGACTGGCCCGAGGGGAGTGTTACCTGAGTGGGTGGACGGGTCGGCCCAGGAGGGGAAGCAGATCGGGTCAGAGCAATCGACGGCTCAGGTACACCCGGGGTTGTTCACAAGGAGGTTGATGAGGGAGGCGGTGGATAAGTACGGGGCGGAGGTTGTGATTGGGAAGGTAGGGGTTGTGAAGGAGGGGATAGTTAAGACGGTGGTGTTGGAGGATGGACGGATTGTTGAGTGTGACTCGGTGGTGTTGGCGGTTGGGCCTTGGTCGTGTAAGATGGTTATGTTATCGTCCTTGTTTCGGGTTTATGGGATGAAGGCTCATAGTATTGTTTTGGAGCCTAAGGAAGCGTCTCTCATTTCTGCACATGCCTTGTTTTTGAGTTATTTTCAGTCTCCTGGTGACCGCCCTATGGATCCTGAGGTTTATCCTCGTCCTACTGGTACCACGCTTCTTCTCCTTTCTCCTTTTCATTGGGTTGATGTTCGACCAAGTCTGTTCTGTTAGTATCCAACTTTATTTCCCTCAAATTTGTTACGCTTTTCTTAATCAGTGAAAATCCTGAATAAATTTGCCTCAAATTGATTTCCTCCCTCAATTGTGGAACAAATTGAACACCAATCTTGAACCGAATTGAACTCTTATACCCCGAACCCAGAGGCAAATGATTACCACCAATGAAGTCCAACTCCCAGAAATGGGTGCAAAAGTAGAGGTATGCGGTTAAGAAACCAATTAGCCGAAAGCTGATAAGAAAACGCGGGGATCATATCTCAATACCAGTGGTAGCAATAATGGCATTTTCTGATTGTTCTAAGAGCCATTGAATTGTTTCACCACCAGATTTGTTGCACAATTGCACATCAGCAAATTGCAAACAGACACTGCGTATGAGAGTGATGCATGATGCAATTGTAGGTTATCTTATTATGCTTAAAATTGAGACTTAGAATTTGAGATATAAGATAATATCTTGGTGGATGTTTAGTGCCATTGGATGTATGCTGTCAGAAATTTCTGCTTATAATACCTAATGCTCACTCATGGCTAACGAAGTAACGATTCAAGAATTTTAAGTTCTTGGCTCTGTATTTGCTTGCCTAAGCTTTGACAACTTTCTGTTGGTCAAGGTGAGGTATTTACCCATTATTTAGGGTAGTAAACAGGTGGTGTGCTCCTTTTATTTAATATTATTTATCTTTGTTTTACACTACTATGCTATATCTCTTCGGTATATTTTGAATGCTTGATAATCCATTCCCCTTTCCTCCATCCACCCACGATGAAATTACAGTGAGCTACATGCGAGTTAAAACTTACCTGTAAGTACGTGTTACTCTACAATGAGATTAATCCTATGTCTAAACGTGGTTTCTTAGGCGAGGTATACATATGTGGCATGTCATCAACAGAGGAAGTGCCTGATAATCCAGAAGAGGTGTTGCCAAATCCCGATTCAATCAAGACACTCAAACGGGTTGCTGAGAATGTGTCTTCACACCTCAAGGAAGGGAACGCCCAAGTCATAGCCGAACAAGCATGCTTTCTGCCATGTACTGATGATGGTAACCCAGTTATTGGGGAGCTTCCCGGCTCAAAAGGGTGCTTCGTAGCCACCGGGCATAGCTGTTGGGGCATCCTTAATGGGCCTGCCACAGGAGCAGCCTTAGCTGAGCTTGTCATACATGGCCAGTCAAGCATTGTTGATCTCAGCCCATTTAACCCATCGAGATTCGTCGTCGCCAGTAAAATGCGGTGAAGTCTGGATTGTATGTTGGTCATTGACATGTACGTGGATTTCATCTTTTCCGTTTGTACAGTCTTTGCACTTTTAATCCCATGAATGATAGAGCAGAGAAGTAGCAATTCTGCAATTGGAGTCTTTAACTGTGAGAAAGAAGATTCTACAGCATTAAGCCGATTTGAATTGGGTTGACCCTAGTCTCGACTTAAGTTCAATTTCGATCGGGTTCATTTCAGTTAGCCACTTCAACTGCTTGTCATAAGTAAATGGTATTGATGGCTTAAATATATCTTATACTTGCTAATTTGAATCTGAAAATTTATAATATCATTAATTAGAAAAGAATCAATGAAAAACACCAAACATATGAATTTGTTTATGAGAAAAATAAATACTTGGGATATTCTACTATCCCTGAATTTTTCGGTTTTCTCGGTTGAACTTCTATTTTTGAAATCTTATAGTGTAGACCTAAACTCTCTACATTTGTCTATACAAGTTGCTACTCCGCGCGCGGAATTCCAAGGGACGTGATCCATCATCATGTTAATATTCATTGTTTCAACATATTTTTTTTTGTTTGGTTTTTGATATATTGAATGATTAACATATCCCAACAGAATGAGAAGTGGATTGTAAAATTGATGTTGTCACGTATTTGATATTTGCGTTTGTGAAATGACCATTGCGCACATGATCCACCAAATTATTCGTATAATAATTTTTGGGTGAATTGATAAACACTACCTACATAAGTTGTATTTTTAACAATTACTATGAACATAGTACTTTGTGTAAATTATGTGAACATAACTAAGACATGTATGTAATGTAGGAATAGTCTAGATGAAAACATATTTATAATAGATGTCTCATTCGTTAGATGTTGAAATAGGACTTACTCAAATTTTTCGATTATTTCAAAGGTATCATCTTTAGTCTTACACAGTTTGTATATGGATAAAGTCCAGAATTTATGTACAAATGCATAGTATAAATTGAACACGAGTATAACATATTTAAATGTACCAAAGCGCGTTACAATTTAATATATGATAATACGTAACATGTTTATTCTCATTTCTTCTCCGTTGTTATTCAAGAAAAGTTTCAACTAATAGTTTCTGACTACAGTATTTAAGCTTACTATTAAACATTATTACATTAACTTCATTGCTTTTGGCGTACTAATCTGATTTGTAATATGCGTCAACAATTGCAAAGTTGTGTTTACAACTTTTGTACATTGTGGAAAGCTCACGTTTGGGGTGTCAATTTGATCGGTTCCTTTACGTTTCTGAAGGGTGCCAGCAGTAAAGAAGTACTACAATGTTTGGTTCAGGACTATACAGCAAACTATGACCCACACTATGAAACCGGAAGACACAACCAGAAAAGAGGTCATCACAATACCACAAAATAGCTATTATAAGATGTACACATACATCCTCCTGGAGAAGCCACCGAATTGTACTAATAAAGTTTGAACTAATAGTTTTTGACTATATTAGTTCAGCTTAGAATTTAACATTATTACATTAAACCCACCACTTTTGGCATACTAATCTGATTTGTAATACACGTCATCAACTGTCAATATATTAAAGGGGTCATCGTCATGGACAGTTGGATCATCGATATCTCTGTTTCCCTCCATCCAACAATGGTAGATATACGTTGCGTCTTCTGTTGGTAAATCAAGACATTTACATTGGATCGAAAACACGCGACCCCATCTTGATCTGACTATTAACCCCTCTATTTCTTCTTTCTTCACCTGGCTCTTATAATCAGCCGTCATCTTAGATGTATCTTTTCCAACTGCAAATAAAGAAGTCCACTTTCTGCACACTTCAGACATACTACGTTTGTCCTGATGATTGAGCCTCTCAAAAATGTTGAACATTAGCTCATCAGAACTGAACAATAGATGGTTAACTCGTTCGCCTATTGTTGTCTCTTTTAGCACATAGTGTGTCTTGAACAATGATTTATTTATGAATTGCTCCTTCTTCCACCGTAGGTAGTCATTCTCAAACTCATGCTTGTCTTCTTTGTTAAAGTAGTGAACACCAGTACAGGACGGCATACCTATTTAGCTGTAGAAAATATACATTAAAGCTAAAGACTTTATAGAGTATAAACTGAGATTCAGCTTAGATCAATTCTGTGTTTATGAAGGGCATCATATCTTACCAGCTTCCTAACATGACCAATACAAATAAGTGATACAAATATGCAATTTGGTCGCAATTCACTCCAAATCGCCTATGACTACCACATTCGAATAAAATTGATAAAGAGGTAGCAACAACAGCAACACGGCACTAAACTACCAGATTACTAAAACGCCAAAATATGAATTAGCAGTACAACTAAGAGTTTTGGTCTTAATAAACTAACTGGCAACTATGAGTGTCATACTCCCTCCAATCAAATCCAGTCAAGTAGACCTACGAATGATGCACTAAACTACTAATAACAAAAATCAAATAACTCAAAGCAATACATATCTTCAGGACATAATGACAATTATATCAGCATTATTATCTTAGGCAATGCGACTAAATGCCATAACAATTCTGAGTAATTGAAAAGTTGGTTAAATGCCATGTTTCAGTCATTTGGAAACAACCCATCCATTGAAAACAGAGGGGAGATGTTGCATACATCCGAACCCCTATAGGGGTACACGTCATTAAACTTTAGCTTGAGACTCGATATTGGAATCAGTCACTGCAATTTGATTGATTTTAGTAGTAACCTTTTGTGTTGTTCATAAACTTGAATGGTTAGGTGTTGTTGATTTGCTTAAGCTTTGCATTACAATGTTGTTAACACAAAAACCCCTTAGTTCCTTCGTCCTCACCCCTGACCACCCTCACCCCCTTCTCTGTAAGAACCTACAATTGTCAATGCAATGCAATAACATCCAAATTCATGCTATCTTACTTCTTTGCTCTGACCCTTCCAAATTACCCAGAAACCCTTGTATACTCACAATCAGAAGTACAGATCCAGTAGCCATACACATGCTTATATTGTTTCCTACTGTCAATGCTGATCATCACTCATATCTCAGACATAGGTATTAAATTCCCTTTTTTTTTTTTTTGCAGCAATTAACGTGTCTATTAACATCAACATAATTTTAGTGCAAGAGTTAATCCAGACCATAGCAACTCAATCAAGGAACATTAAAATCAATCAAACTAATCAAGCTAATTAATATTTCTTAACACAACTATTCTAATATATAATTTGTACTACAAATAATGTTTGTCAACATATAATCGTATCAATATGACAATTGGAGTTCAATGTACAATTAATTAATTCTCTATTTAGGATTAAGTACATTTAAATCCTAAAAGCATACCTTGATTCGAACAGATAAATGCAGGAAGACTGTTACGGTGTTTTGGAGGTGAACGAGGATTCGTCCAATGGTGATGAAGGACGTTGTTGGCAAGGGTGTTTGTTTTTTTAGACTAAGAACTGAGGAGGAGACAAATTCTGGAGAAGAATAGATGCAAAGAGGGTATAACAATGGGGTTTTGGGTTGTATAAAACGTACGTTTATTAGTTTATCTATTAATTAGTTATTTTTACCGGAAACTGGTCATTATCTGTTACGGATTTGTAAATTGAATAGTGTCGGAAAGAGGAAAACTGGTTATTTGTGAGATGAGACGGTATCTATCACAAACCTGTGACAGATACTGCCGTCACAAATGAAGTTTCACGTTTATTAATTTATTTAATATACAACAATTTGAAACAATGAACAATATACATTATTTGGTAATTTATAGAAAGTCTAATGTAAATTTAACATTGGTAATTTGGGTATTTTTAGAAAGTTTAATGTAAATTTAACATTGGTATTTTGATTTCTCAAATCTAATTAAACATTTTTAAAACACATTAAGTATATGGAAATTTTACGACACCAACATTATATTCTTCTGATGATTTACTCAAGACCGTAGTTGCGAACCTAAATCAAGGTTCTGCAGTCAAGAGCGTGAAGTTTCATCCTGCTACCAAGAAAGCATATTCCTTTATGATAAAGCATCTTACACAGTTTCAATGGTATTTTCAATAATTTTTTTAATAACTTTTTAAAACTTGTGCACAAAAGCATATACTAATATGCACTTTAAATATGAACGAAAGAAGTAATAATTTCTGACCCACAATCTTTGACGTAATAATAATGATTAATTCAAAGTTTCAAAATGAGGAAGTACGATAATAATGGGGCGTAAAAAGGAGAAAACAAAAGAAAGTAAAAAAAATAAGATAAAGTTAAACATAAAACTATTTATTAAGTAGCATGATCATGGAGCACCGCTCTATTGTTAATCTGAAAGGGTGGTTGTACCATCATAACCGTACTTTTGGTCTAATGACAAACATCGAACATTACCCATTTGAAGGAACCTTATGCAACGAAAGAGTTATGTTTGTAACAATAATACCAAATTGTTAACATGTTTAATAAGTATACAGGGTATTTGTCAGGTATTAACTCTTATAATTTGAAGATTTCTAATTGTTGTACCCTTTAGGTTTTGTAATTAGGTATCCTCTATTTTGTCCCAAAAGACGGTAGATTGAATTTTGATTTCATCGATTCTAAAATTATAGTACAAAGTTATCCCCAAATGGTAAGAGGGATCAACACTAAATGTGGTCAAAAGGAGAAAGGAGATCATTTTAGAATGTCGGAGTTAATGTACTCTGTATTAATTGAGCATGTTAGGTTAAGTTGATTAGTCGTTTTTTTTTTGACGTGAAATAAGTATTATGATGTTATGTTACGATTTTGTGTTTGTGCCTGGTATGGTACTACGTAGGTGAAGTTTTATATTTTTTTTTTTAAAATTCACACACGACCGTTAATTGGAAGAGGTGTAGTTAACTAAAATAATAAAATAGACTCACATTTAAGGTCTCTTTAGATGGTGTAGTAGGTTAAGTTAGATAATGAATTTGAATGATACATATATTGTGAGAAGGATAAAACCGTATCAATTTAATCTGTTATTATACGAAGTTACGAAACATATGGAAATTACGTGTATAAGGGTAATGATTATGTATTACGTAATCACTAAGTAGCTAAAGCAATATGCCGGCTAGCATGTCACTCACCCTTCCCTAAACTCTTTGATTTAACCCAACTGTATTACATAATTACTACCACTAACTTTTACCTTCCAATCTTCATCATCTACACACCAAAACTTCCTGCACATTTACCATGAAAAATTCCTGTGGAGAAGTAATGTACTTTAACGAGGATGATAAACCAGAATTTGTTAATGAATATGTTGATTGGAAAAAGAAACAGTTCCAGTCGACGGCCCTATTTACAAAAGCAGTTGTTGAAGAGCAAATACCCTTTGGCAGCAGGCCTCATCACCCATTTCTCAGCCTTCCAGAACTTACTGATCGTGTTTTCAACAGACTGGATAGACAGGGGAAAAGGAACATGGCCGTGGTATGTAAGGCATGGGCAAGGTTGTATCTTGTTGGTACCGAAACGGGTAAAGTTCATCTGGATTATGATCATGAACTTGTGAGGGAAAATCGAGGGAACCAGATATGGGTGTCCAGAAATCAGAGGCTGGTGTCAATTACATGTTCATGCAAGCCAAGGAAGTCCAAAGTTAAGAAGAGGAAGGGATGTTACAGAAGAGGCAGCAGCTCGAAGGATTTGTATGTTGAGAAGTCTGGCAGCGAGGGGTATTATGACTCTGATTGCTGAGCCTGGTAATAAACTTTCCCGTAAACTTTATGAATAAATATATGCATTAGAATCTAGTAATGTATATATTATTATGTTTCTTCTGTGTTTATGGTATCTTAATTTCTACTCTGGAATATGCTTGAGAAGAGCATGTGATTATAGCTTATGTGTGTTTTCTTATTAGTTTCGCCAGTATACAATCCTATAAATTAGTACAGACTCCGATGGTGTTGGGGTTCGTTGGTGATCTTCTATGTACAACAACATCCTTGTGATGATGGGGTGATGTATCAAGTTGATGTGTTGCTGCTATATTGACATATGCAGCAATGGGCTTAATTTAAACAATATTGTGTACGATTTCATTGAGGGAGGAACCCAGGGACTATCATTGAACACCGTAGAAGGTGTATAGGGTTCATGGTCTTATACTATTGTAGATAGGAATTGTGGATCACTTTAAGTTTCAAAGTCATGGTCTTATACTATTGTAGATAGGAATTGTGGATCACATCAAGTTACTAAGCCAACACACATAGTTAAACATGTAATATAAATAGTTCATGTTGACATGTAGCTGTCAACTAAGTAGTCTTCATTGTGCATATTATAAGCACTACAACAGCAAAAGATATATTCTTTATATAGATAGGCTTCACATTGATGGTAGTTATTATTTCGAGTAGACACTGGTTTTCACGTTGGCGTAGACAGTACAGCAGTTGGGGATACTTACTTATCCTTCTTACATTTCCTCTTTGGAAGTGTTTTGTGTTGCAAGCTTACTGCCACATTTTTCTCCGAGTCAACAATTGTTAGATTACTTGGAGTCACAGGCTGATCAGTTTTATCAGCCTCATCAACAACTGTCGTAGACGTACGGTCGCTATGCTCAGTGCCATGAGCAGGGGTGGGATGTTTGATGCTAACATCCCCAACATCCTGGTTGTCCTGTGTGATCCCCACACTCTGCTGCTCCTCACTTATGTCAGTACGTATGCTTTCAGGACTTACTATGACACGCTTCATAGTCCACTGTAGCACATTGTTGGCTGACAGTGTATTGGCTGGAGCTACTTGGGCTTTGAAAGGCCTAGTATCAAGTAATCGTTTGAGTGTTGAAAAGGTTGGCTCGTCAGACTGCCAAGCAATACACCAGTTAATATTAGGAGTTTTATTACTTTGAAAATTAATTGAACTAAAGTTACACTCACATTGTGCTTCATATGAAATATATCAGACGCCGACATTCTGAATAGTTGTTCAGTGGTTTCTGTAAACACGGTAAAGGATAGTGTGCCAGTGCCATCTGATACATCGCAATTGAACGTGACCCTGCATTTCATGCGAACATTAGTGGTGGAATTTTCATTCTCTATTTTACGGAGGCTAGTATCAGTCTGTACTGATTCCTAGTTAAAATGTGTTGTGTAATTATAAAGTCCAGAATGACTATCAAATGATCAGGAGTCTTACTTCGGTTCGGAGGTGCAGTTAGGTTTAGCGCAGGTGTCACAAGTGTATGTATTTCCTGGTTGTATGCTTGACCGCTTTGAACAATTTGAGCATCCCATGTATGCATTTATCTTATCAAAATCAACATCTGGGATTATCACTTCTAACCAATGGCGCTCATCTTGCAAAGTCGTTTTGGCCTGATCATGGTATATAAGACACATAAGCCTATGTATTAAACAACTGTTAACTTGTCACTCCTAAAAAGTAAAATACCATAATTTGTGTTAATGTAATTGCGCTGGTTTCGATGTTTGTCATTAGACCAAAAGTTCGATTATGATGGTACAACCACCTTTTCAGATTAACAATAGAGCACTTTCTATTATTTTCTCCTTTGTACGCCCCATTATTATCGTACTTCCTCATTTTGAAACTTTGAATTAATCATTATTATTACGTCAAAGATTGTGGGTCAGAAATTATTACTTCTTTCGTTCATATTTAAAGTGCATATTAGTATATGCTTTTGTGCACAAGTTTAAAAAAGTTATTTAAAAAAATATTGAAAGTACCATGGAAACTGTGTAAGATGCTTTATCATAAAGGAATATGCTTTCTTGGTACTATTGTGTGATATTTGCAACATTCTGTACTAATATAGGACTGCTGACATGGTTCAGTTGTGAATATGGCGCAGGTAATTATGCAGTATTTTGGATACCTTTTTGGAACGGAGGGTTGAAATGGTCGTTGTAATGTCAGCTAGCACGGGCGCCTTCACACTTAAAACTCTGCGTTGTAATTTTGTCAATGCCATAATATGGCTAGCCATCCTGCACACTCATGTAGATCAATTGTAAGAAACAATACATTTTGTCTAGAAGGTATGTCGCTGCTCGTGTGAAGTTTAGTTTAGTACCATGCTTTGAGAGCATCAGCTTTATCACCATCAGGTGAATGAACAAAGACAGTAGAAGTAGATGTGGTCATCGAGAAGCCTGTTCCAGTTTGAACTGTATTAGAATAGCACTAAATGTCTTACTGATGCAATCTATGCTAGTATTTTGAGAATTTGCAAAACATTAATCTACAGAATGCAGTAAAAAAATATTGATCATGACCACCAGAACCTTTGTGCATTGATACTCTGAGGGCAGTTATACGAACTGCCCTGAATTTACCAGGTTGTGGTATTAGTATAGTGCAGTCATCCTGCACGAGATCGTCCCAAACCGAAATGGACAGAGGTTGTGTAGTACTGCAAGAGCGTTAACATTAGTATCAGCAACAATACGATATTAGATGTCATCAATATGCAGAAAGATATGGAGTATAATTTTTCAAAGTATTTGGTTACAATCACCTATGGTCGATTACTATGATTTCATGCACAGTTGTTTCACGGCCCTTTGATGTGACAATTTTACGTGGCTGATCTTCTACAAAGTGAACAACACCTACTATATCTACAAGACATTCGAGGGATGATAGTGAGAGGCTGATTATAAACAGCACCCATTGTTAGCACATGCAATATATGTAGATAGGTCGCGATTTTGAAATTTACCAAACATTTCACTATAATCAGGTGCACGAGGTATTTGGGAAATTGGGCGATAATCAATATCAGCACATCCACTATCAACTTCAACAAGCATGATAATGGTACGTTTATTGAAAGACATCTGATAGTCCATCTCAGATTCATGTGATTTATACTCAGGTTTTATAGGACTTATGGTAGCATTTGATATTTCATATTTCTGATTGCGCTTTATAGCATCCTCATATATATCCACTTGATCAGCAAAAAGAGCAGCACGCATTTTGTTTCCCTGCTCAAAACATGTCGAGAAACCTACCTTATCAAAAACAGTATTTCATTTGTTCATAGATCAGATAGGTATATCAATAATCATAATCAATGAAGCTAACATAACAACAGTTTCACATCAATTTGTGCACTAAGAACTAACAATGTCAATAAAGAATTATAAATAGACAGTACACATGAAAAATAATGTATTTGAAAATTTAACAACATCCATTACTGTGTTATATTTTTAAACAGGATGACATCAATTGATGTTACTCACTTGGAAGATTGCATCTTTGTATAAGAGTAGTCTATGAGCAACTATGCAAGAGTATACAATGTGAAGAAATTCACTCAACGTTACAACTACTAATAGTTGGAGTATATGTATCTGTGTTGCAAAACATCCTATTAATTGTTAAGAATAGGAATGGTTCTTGACGTATAACCACTGTCAAAATCTCCTATTTTAGAGGAGTATACTAAATCATTTATCAATTAGCAGTAATTATATATGCATTAGTCCTGATACGAAGCCTTATCAATTGTCTAGAACATCATCCATATCATGGAGGCTGTCTGCAATGAGTTCTTGATATATAAGGAGAAGTTATCGGATTGGCATAAATGAGTTCAGTTACCTTATCATCTTCGAATAACAAGCTTTGATATTGCACCTTAACAGGTAATGACTTCGGACGACGCTTCTCAACCACTCTCACATTGACTTTGTAGTTCTTGGCAGTGTCAGTTAACTCATTGAGGTACACTTTCCGGTGTTTCATTCTGTTGCAGGAAGATAGTAATAAGTGTCTATTAAATACAATGGAATAAATTTCTTAAAAGAATATATAATAGACTTATAACTGATATACAATCTATAAATTAGCATAATTAAATGATGCCTTAACACTATTGTTTTTTTCAGTTGCTAATGCCACCAAAAATTCAGAAATGCTTGGATAGAAATTCATACCTGGAAAAGCTGTGTTGGAAAGTCAGATATGTTAGATTGAGCAAAGGTATGGTGAAATATCAGATGGTTATTAATAGTGTATTTTTCTACATAATAAAGTTGGAGTGTAGTATTAGTGAAGGTCCATACCAAAATATGTACAGTGGTGGCTGTTGAGAATATGTACTATGCACAGTTGTTTGCGTGAAGTTGTCTAACTTGGTACATTATAGGGGTATGGTGTATGTACTAACTTTGCATGATTTAGGGGATTGTAAATTTATCAAATCTGTATTATCATTGTAAATAATAACGTAGCAACATGAAATATGAGGTTAATAATATGTTTTCTTATACTGGACAATGCTGTCATTTTTTTTTTCCATGGCTTGATTAGTTTGTTGTGAATGTCTGAATGTAATACACAATGTGTATTCCCAATTACCATTAGATGCAATGACTGTACATGAATTATGGATGTTACTGTATAGTTCTGATTGTAAAATTAAGTAGTTAATCAGCTGTTGTGTGGACCAAATAGATGCAAGTAAAGAGTTATACTTGTATGGATTTATCATTACTTAGTTACTACTTACATTTGATAGTAATTGTGCAAATGAAAATGCTTGACTACAATGCACGAGCTACGCTTAACATTACATTCGACACCATTCTCCGAATTTAATTTCTGAATTAGCGACCGTTTGATACGAATGGATTTTCAAATGGCCGTCTAGCGACATATTGGATATCAGTACCCTGTAGAACACTATAGCATATGACAATTTACGGATGTATAATTAGTTGTTAAAATTTGTCAACAATATTCATCATCGGTTGTTATAAGCAGCAAAACAATGATCCTTTGCGTTACAGTACATCCAACCATTGATGCACACAATGTAATGACAAGCTAGGTTGGTGTAATAACACAAATGTTTTTGGTTAAACTACATACATCCTGCCAATGCTGTAAACAGTTTGAGATGTTGTAGCCAAATAACAGAAGAACGGACACAAGGCCAGCTGCCATTAGATGCTATATAATACCTGCAAGCCTCAGAACTTCAAAAGAAACCATGTTTCTGATACAATTCATGTTCATATCGGAACTATTAGATGCAGTGATGACATTAACTTTGATCGCTTCCCTCACTCGCGACAGTGCGACATAAAGCTGTCTTGGTGAAAAGCAGTGTCTAGGAAGGTAGACAACAACCCTATCTAACGTCTGGCCCTGCGACTTGTTGATTGTCATTGCGAAACTAAGCTTGAGTGGAAACTGATTGCGCTGAAACTGAAATGGGTAGTTTGAAGAGCTAGATGGGCGCATCTTGATGCGAGGAATGAAGACATGCTGACCATTATAATGACCACTGGTTATAATACATTCGACCATATTTGGGGTAAACCCTGCACATATCAGCCTTGTACCGTTGCATAAACCTGCAGATGGAAGGAGGTTTCTTAATAAAATAACTGGAGCGTCCTTCTTCAATACCAACTCATAGGGACTCATGCCACCAGGACAAAGTTTGTTTATAAATTCTGAAGGGTATACGTTGCAGTTATCGGAAAGCACTGTATCAAAACCCTTGTACGTAACTGCTTCACCAGGGAACTTGTTAATCATGTATGTATTTATATCATCGACATCCTCATTCATAGGTGTAAGTATGGAACGATGAATAAATATATCAACCCCAATACCGTTGAGGTCGACATCTGGATATACAGTATCAGCAACTATACTTACAAGATCTGCACCTAATTCAGTTGTATCCAGAACAATTCCATCAGGCAGTTCAACCATCTCAGTCTCGCATGTCTGGAGTTGACCGTTTCCAAGGGATAGCAAAAAATCCGAAAATTGTGGATCAGTTTTAGCCCTTACATTAACAGTTAGTCTGAGTTTGATAAACTGTGGCCAAATATCAGAAGCAACTAATGTAGAATTAACCAACTCACGAGTAGACTTTTTTTGTACCACTAGTAGAACCTGGCGGAAATCTCCACAAAATACAATAAGTTTGCCACCAAACAACAAATCAGGATTGCACAGATCTCGCAAGAGCTGATCTAATGCCTCAACACTTTCCCTTCTTGCCATAGATGCCTCATCCCATATGATTAGAGTGGATGCTTTTATAAGAGCAGCAAGACTACTTTGCTTGGGCACAGAGCATGATAAAGAAACATCCAAATCTAGAGGAAGTTTAAAACGTGAGTGGGCAGTCCTTCCTGACGGGATATTGGCTGCAGCAATACCCGAAGAAGCAGTAGCAAGGACAATTTTACCCATCAGCCTTATTTCTGCATTCAAGGCATTGTATAGGTATGTCTTACCAGTCCCCCCTGGACCATCTACGAAAAAAGCTCCAGGTTTATTATGCGTAGCATAATCAGTTATCATGTCAAAAGCTCTTTGCTGCTCTTGGTTCAATGATTTGCGACACAAAACACATTCATTTGGTATTGGTGCATTGAGTGCATCAAGTGTATCCTGTGATGTTCGGATGTCTGCATCCTGTTGACCTAGCAAATCCGATAAACCAAAACTTTTTAGAGTCCTGCCCATTGCTTCAACTTGTTGCTCTAATCGTTGCACAGTAAGGACCCGTGCAGCGTATGGATCGCCTGGATGTTCTTGACTGTAGTCTTCTGACAATGAACTATAATATTTTTCCCACAATGCTCTTGGATCCTTGGGCTGACAAAATATTAACAAAGTTACAAATAGGCGCCGCAAGGCAGCTAGCATTTCTACTTGTTTGGCCTCATCTAGACACAGTTCTACCATATTGTCATCCTCAATAAGCTGCAGTTTCAACGCAGCTTCCTGGAACGTAGCACATTCATAACCATTGACTGTTCTCAAGTCTCTATACGATTTTGGAGCAGACACGTGTGTCAACAACAAATGCAAGAAGTAGCGCTCTCCTTCAGAGGGTGCCACAAAAACAAGACGAGATATTGTGAATGTTGTTCTCTTACGTTTCAACCATATTCGTTGAAATGTATCCCATCGGTAGTGCTCAACGAAGCTCCCATATAGATGTCTCCAATTTGGATCTGCAGCATTCTCACTATTCAACCTAAAGAATTCGGTCAGCGGAGTCCTGACACGTTTTTTGTTGGACACGACATGGGTTAATCTCTCATGAGGCCTCATCTGTATTGTTTGCATACCTTCTAAATGAATCGGCAGCACCATCACTGCAGGTTGCATTTCAAACAATTCAAACCCATAGATACGCCAGATTGCTTCAATAGGAGATACCCATCGGCCAGACTGATATTGTTCTATTTCATCAACCAGTTTGATCTCCCCTTCCCCCGCTACGTTGAATGATATCCTGTCATGCCCCTTATAAACATACTTATACAGGTACTTCACCGCCTGAATAGTTGAGCAGACCTCCATATTAATGTGGCAATCGAAAAGGTCTAGCAAATATGGGTTGTACGGAATCACCCAGCGATTGTTAAGCATTTCACCTCTCACGCGCACAACGTCAGCCGTCAGCATACGTTTGTACACTGGATAACCGTCATCATTGTTGGTTGTCTCAGATACGTATGGTTTCAGATATAAGTACTTGCACTTGCCCGGACTGCTTTTATGTTTCATGCACGCACACTCAGGATCTAGTTTCCCACATGGACCGTGCATCATGTGTTTTATCACAGCTGGACGCAGATTCGCATTTGACTGAGAAGGGATTTCAGCAAATACGAATTTGTCGAAATCAGCTGGACAGTTCATCCTGCCACCAGCTTTCATAATCACTAAGAAATGGGCATGAGGCAACCCTCTCTTCTGAAACTCGACTACATATACAAATGCAGCAACTTCCCCAAAATTTTTTTCATCAACCAGCTTTTTTTTTTAACAATAACAGTTTAGCTCGAAATACTCTAGCAACGATATCAGGACGATTTTGAGCCTCTTCTCCAGGTGCCAGTTCATTTTTTATTTCAGGCCAATTTGAATTGCATGTCATAGTTATAAAAAAATCTGGTTTTCCGAATCGCTGAACAAGAGCCATTGCATTTAGGTATCTCCTCTTCATGTCTCGAGGGCCACCAATATATGTTGCTGGGAGGATGACGCGCCGCCCTACATTTGCTGCGCACTGTTCACCAGCATCAATGGTGTCAAGCAATCCCTGGTATAATTCAGATCTGATTGTATCTTGATTATGCCTAAGGTAATCTAACCGGGTGTTTTCTAACTTCACATACATGTCAACGATATATTGCTGTAAGCATCTCCCAGCTCTCAACATCATATTTCCTGGTCTATTTTGCAGTTTATAACAATAATACTCACGACATGAAATATTTCGATCTTCTGAATTCTCCCGACAAAAACTCTCTGAAATAATGGAAAATTCATTACTATTGTATTATTACACAAAATGAAGTCAGTAAAAAGTCTATTGCAACTACCATTCAGACTTTAATGAATATACACGTATGACTTACGTTGTGCCTCTGCATCCAAAAGAGTATCAGCGTCTGTGAAGCTAGATGGAGGCGGCGTTGAACTCTGTACACCTTCTTCTGTTTTATTTTTGGCAACGTGCTTCTTGAGCCCTTGTCGCCATCCACATTCCCCTTTGGGAAACAACAACGGGTACTGCAGTGGATCATAGCAGCCATAATAATGCATGACTCGATGCGAAACCTCACTATGGCTAGTAACCAATATGTGAGGTCCATCAGTCTCACCAGACGTAGAATCGTCAGGCCAGATTGCAGCAACCTCGTCAGACGTAGGAGCATTGCTTACACGCTGGTCTTGGTTAGGATTTTTTTTGATGACTATCTTAGTGTTGGTAGTAACAGTCACATCTTTCAAGGATCGGAAGAAGCGAGCATATGGATTTGTCTCTGTTACATTCATTAATATATTAATGACAGCTGCATCGAGTTCTTTGAAACATGCTGCACGATTTGCAGCTTCGTGCAGGCCATCATAAAAGTACAGTTGTAGGAATTTAGGGCGACTGCCACATGGAAGTAGGTCTGGTACATTGTGGTACATTTGACCATGAAGTTTAAAAACATAAATACCTTTAATCGTCTGTGATTCGAACTTCCCACCAATGGATGTAAACGCAAACAAGTTATTATACAAGCGCGCAAACTTTCGAAAATGCACTGCTGTTGGGTCTGCTGAGGTGTACAGCTTGGTTAGTAGGGGTGGAAATGCACCGGAAGACAGCACAATAGCTCCATTTGAACAACAAAATGTTTTTGATTCATAGATCATTCTCTTTGCAAAGCATTTATCACATGATGGAACATCCGACAACTTGAAAGGGGAACCAACTAATGGTTGACCAATCATAGCAAGTGGTAGACCTAATATCCAGGATACGAAGTATTATATACCACTCTAAAAAATAATAATATGCATATCACTACCATTCACACATTTACCAGGCTGTGGTTTTGGGCGGGGTTTTCTGCAACGCTTTTTTGGTGGAGCCGTATCTGATTTTGCTAACGTACCCCTAAATTTAGACAACAAAAACAATATGGTGCTTACATTATATAATAATACAAAGTTAATTAATGTAACAAGCATTGCTACACTACCTCGCTTCGCTGGTTTCTGCTTGTATCTGAGTTCTACACTTGCGTTTAGTCTTGCCAGAACCAGGTACATTAGCGTAATACGGGAAGCTGTCATCTATAAGCAACAATGTCAATAATCATATTAAATATACATTTAGTATAATAGTGTTCGCAAACATCATTATGGTATAGCGACGTACCCATCGAGCAATAAATTGTAGAGAAATCAATCCTCAATGTAACCCAGAAATATCCAGCCCTCTGCCTAACAAACACCACAAAAACATCAGAATCACATTGACAAGTATCAACTACCAATTAAACACAAAGTGACATATAAACTGTTCACGCACTTGTCTAGCTAGCTACAGAATAACATCAATGACGTAAATATTATATTGCAAATAGTAGATTGTTTGAAAATATAACATGACATGCTACATTAGATGTAATGTAAGTTATGCAAGTACTGTATGATTCAAACACACCTTATAAGCAAAAGATTTCGATGTTCATTCATCCATAAAACATAATGGCAATTAATACATCAAAAGTCTATAGTAGATAAGCAACTTACAAATTAAAAAGGTCATATGCTCTAAGGCAACAAACATAACCACTCCTAAATAGATACGAAGTTATGCAATTATTTATGTCTGCCTAACACTAATCTGCAAAACATATCCATATTCCAAAACAATAGGTTCCATGCCATCTTCACTGAAACTTTGCAGGTTTGTAGAATACGCTTCGGTCGTTCACATACTTAGTAGATGGAACTTTCTTGTTATTCGAGGAGATATAGCTATGAAGATCGGGTAATTGTGACCTTGTTTTCCTTTTTTTGGGTGGTGGTGGTGGGCACTTCTGCACAGGAATCAAGAAAGGATCGCTCCTTGGTGTGATACAACCCTCTTCATTCAGGGTCAAAGCATCTGGATTCCCATCCTGGATCCCTGAAGTAGCTCCCTGAGATGTTTGCAAATGCTTTTCAAGTTTAATGACCATGTTCCTCGCACACTCACAGGTCAAGGCATCTAATTTCACCTCCTCAAGGGCATAATTCGCATCAATTAAGTCAATATTATATATAGGGATCAAATATTGGATACTTTTAAAAGCAAGTGTTTGCTCTGATGTATATCTCGATGAGGCTAACTCACCAACAATATGAGTAGGACCACATTCAACTCCTTCACGAGTTATAGTTAACCATGATGTGAAACACGAAGGGGTTTGCTCTAATGTAGTTATGGAGCTACATTGTATAGGGACTCTACCAGCAACAATCTGCAAAAGGGACACCATGTCCAAAGAAAGGTTTTGGAAATGAAATATCTCAGGACAATCGAATTCTTCTATCAATGGAACTTTTGGATATCCCTTTGCTAATCGTCTTAATTCTTCCTGTTTCAACCTCCAGAGATTAGCACACCTGTGATGGGATTGTTTTAACGCAGCTGTGAAGTCCGCAATATATATATCGTACTTTTCTATCAGGTCTGTAACAGCTAATCGTGCTGCCTGCTCGCAAGAAACCTCAAAAACAGATGACACACCACCTATGTAAACATATTCCTCTTCAGCCAAATCACATTTTACAGTGACAGATGCATTGTTCTGCCCTCCACCATACAGATCATAGCGTGGTCCCTCAAACCCCAGCAAACTGGTTATCCTATGGAGCAAGGGTCGAAAAGGGATTGATATTTGTATAATTGGCGACGGCATTTCCTGGACATACGGCATCTCAAACCAAATTATACATATAATCTTAATACATAAGCATATAGAAATTTCATAAACTTTTAAAAGTTTGAAAACTATATTACTATAGGTTAAAGAACAATCGCTGCAGTAATAATTAAAATTGCATCCAAATAAAACTATTTACCATATCAACTACCACACTCATCTTATATAACTTTCCACCATATGTGCATATAAACTTATATGCTTTCAAATGAATGTCATCGTAGTTTTACTACGTAGATAGACACAAGTAATGTAAATCGACACAATAAATCAGAAATAATGTCTTTAAAGTGTTGACCTATATAATTATACTATGTCATTCTACTAAGGCATCAGCATGTAAGAAAAGTAGACTAATTTCCATTAAACAATTAGAGAACCAGGTCAACCAAAATAAATAACAAAGGAAACAACATCTAATAATGCAGACCTTTTAGTTTCAATATTATGGAATGTATGCTAATAGAAGTGTCTTATTTCAGAATGAGAAATGATGTAAGAATGATTTCCTATGAAGGAATATATATAATATTTACTAACATAATTGCCACAGATGACGTCAAATAGGTATGGTTTGATGACATAAGATTGCAGGGAGTCAAAATGTAAAAAGCAAATAAGAGATCAGTTGTAAGTATGGTTAAGAAGAGCCCTAGAGAGAGAGAGGCGGCAGGGATTTTTGGGCGATTTCAGGGTTTCGACTAAGGCCTTCCGGGCCTGAATCCGGCTTTTTCGCCGGAATGGGAAGGAAATCGGCTATCCAGAAGCAAAGGGAAGCAAATCTGAGTAGAGGGCGAGGGCTCAAAAATGCGAATGTGGCAAATTCGAATGATATTGGGGAGTCGGGTTACAATAACTTGGATCCGACTACTGGTGGTAGCGATGGCAAGGCTGCTCCAGTAGCGCCAGAGGGGCGATTGAACGGTGAGGGTAACAAGACAACAACCGTGGGTACTGCTTTGGGATTTCAACCTACGTCGACGGTGGCAGCGGCGGCGAGCCCATTGGTTGCAATTCCAGAATCATCGGGTAAGCAACAGAGTTTGTTTCCAGGTATTACTGCCTTCGAATTTGAGACTGATAGCGAGTCAGAAACAGAGCAATTTTCGGATAACGAAATTGATAATAGGGAACCTGAGTCGGAACAGGATGTTGTGAGTCCTGACTTGGATTTGGATAGTCTTACTCAATTGGTTGATGATGATGTAGTTGATGAAATTGAATTCTGGAGCCAGGCTGTTATGTGTCGCATATTGGGTGCTAACCCACCGTGGACAATCATAGAAGGTTTTGTGAGACGAATTTGGTCGAAATTCAATATCGATAAAATTTCGTTTATGAAACATGGGGTTTTCTTAGTCAGATTTAAGACTAAGGAGATGCAAGAGCAGGTTTTACAATACGGGCACTATCTTTTTGATAACAAGCCCCTTATTGTCAAGCCGTGGGCGAAGGATTTGGACTTGAAGTTAGAAGAACTTCAAGCTGTACCGGCTTGGGTTCAATTACACCAGTTACCTTTGAAATGCTGGGGGAAGGCTCTCCCTAAGATTGCTTCCATTCTTGGAAAATATGTGAAGAAAGATATGGCTACTGAGGGCAGGACTCGTTTGGGGTATGCTAGGGTGTTGGTGGAATTGCAGATGGACCAAAAGTTACCTGCTCAGATAGCTTTTAAAGACGAAAATGGAGTGGTGATAAAGGTGCAAGTTGAATACGAATGGCGTCCAATTTCTTGCCACATTTGTAAGGGTTATGGACATGATTCTCTTATGTGCAGGAAAGGGGAGAGCAAGAAGCAAGATGGAAAGCCTGCTACTAATCACCAAACTCGAGGTTCCCAAGCTACTGGATTTGGGGCTCACACCTATAAGGAGGTGGTTAAGCCATCCTCGAAGGGAGTGACTGTGAGCTCTGAACCTCTGGTTTTGGATGATGCTCATTTCCCGGCGCTGGGAAAGGGGACTTTTGCGGGGAAAGGGAAGGGGATTGGAAAGGGTTTCGGGGTCAGGAGGACAGCTGCATTGACGAGGCCGAAGGCAGGAGCTCTTAACCGTACTGGTATGAGGCCAGGTGCGGTTACGAGGCAGGGAGTTTCAGGTGTGCATTCGTAGCAGTAGGATTTGGGAGGTCAGCATGAACAGAAGCTTCTGTGGCTGATTTAATCGGGACTGTCAGTGGGTTCTTGCAACAGATTTGGCAATATAAGCAAGAATATTTGCTGGGCGAATTGGCAGTTGACTTTGGGGCTGATATGATTAATTTGGACTATGGGAATTTTGGACAAAACGTGATTTGGATGTAGCGGTGATGCATTCCTGATGCATCCCTCTTCGACGAAGTAATCGCAAGACGGGTCTAGTGTTTAGATTTTTTTATCTAATATGGTCTCTTTTGTAATCTTGACTTCTGTTTTTGATATATTATATACTTACCTTTTACCAAAAAAAAAAGTATGGTTAAGAAGATATGGGCGTAGGACAAAGTCAGTTATAATTGGCGCCAAGTTTAACATATAGACGGTTGCCTATCTAGTACAGTCTGTGTAATAGTGATTTGCTGTATAGAGTTATGGTTGCTTAGTACTATCAAGTGAAGTGTAGAATTCCTGTTTATTAAAATAAGAAACTACAACATCCACAATAACTTTTAAATATGTGTAATCACCTAATTAGTTACAAATAACATATCGTGTCATATTTAGTCTTGTACTTATCATTATACGGAATTTCCGGCTGGACATAAACTTTCAGGTTGATTACTATATACCTATATTCATACAGCATCGCTACATAAATTATATATTCGTTGAGGCTGAATCCACAATGCTAATGGCAGACACTATTCTTAATAACAATACAAAATAATTCATTTATGGTATTACATAATCAATATCTTATATCAGCAATGCTCGCAATGCTGGATGTTATGACAATACACCGAACTAAATACTTAACTCGACATAAAGACTGAAGTGTAAATAACAGCATAATCAATAGATATAACGAGATTCAACATATATAATATAGTATCAGAGTGCGTACAACACTATGTTTTTCAGGCCTTCTTCCGAATACAGGAGTCTGATACATTAAGCAAAAAAGTACTCGCCATCACGCAGATACAACTTCAGAAACACAATACAAATTCCCAATCTGGCAATGCTAAATGAGTACACAAAAACTGTTAATCTCCAAAAAGTCATAATTTGAATCGTTCCCCAAATCAATCATCTGAACTGCGACTTGGTGCAATTTTTTATGTGACAGGGATCCGGCCTGCTAAACAATGGACGACATTGTCAGGACTTGCAAAACGGCCACTCCTTGTATGCTCTGTGCGATCAGATAGAACAATTGTAGGAATATGGTCAAACACACAGCCTACTGCTGTTTCATCTCGCTCAATGAGGGTGTTTGAAAACTCAGGTTCGTTGGAAATCTCATAAACCCTTTCTCTTACAGTTAAGTAGCTCTCTATCTCCAATTTGCATAACAATGCAGCCATCTCTGATCTGAAAGATTGATAATTAACATCAATAACCTCAAGATTATAAGTTGATATCAAATACTGGACAACTTTCTTAGCCAAGCTGGTTTTAGCACCATCAAGTGTATCACAACATAATCCAATAAATATCAAATTCAAACCAGAACTTGATGACGATCTGATAGTGATCCAAGCACTGTACTGACCATCACCATGCCTGATTGATTCCAATGGTGTACACTGGACTGCATATATCTTGACAATCTTGCTAAGGAGGGGCATATAATCAAGATAAACATGTGTAATGCTCATAGCATCATTACATTTTTTTCCCTTTAGACTACATTCAGCGCTCCTCCCGACAAAATTATGCAGCTCTCTCCGCTTGAGATTATAAAGCTCAGTACAACGCTCTAGATCAACACATCGTTCAGAAGTAAGATCCTGAACGACAATAGCCCATCGTCTGATAACATCATTGACAGCTTTCTTTGCCGCAACTTCACAGGACTCCTCAATTGTATTAGCGGAGCCACCCACATAAGTCAGCTCCATAAATCCAGTAGTCCACATTACAACATTTGTCTTCACCACCACATACACGCTGTTTTTAGACATATCTAACATATGGTATACAGGTTCCGGAAAGTGTAGTATAGCCGCGATCTGTTTCAGAAGAGGATGAAATGGAAGAGCAATCTGCGTTGGAGGAACTTGCAACATCTGTAATTTTTGTTTAAAAAACGTGGTCACTAATCGTACATAGGAGTAAAAACAGAGCAATAAACAAATAATATTAACAATTAGCATGTAAACCGAATTATCCTTAGTTAGAGTTCAGACTACAAAAAAATATGTCATTTAAGACTTACGATATACAAAGAACTAAGACTTTTGCTATAATTTATTCATAAGTGACTATTAGATATGTAGAAACTGAGGTATGTTAAGCATCAATTACATTGATATCCTTGAATTTCAGAAATAATCTTGATTAGCTGTGAGTATTTCAATGTGAAATAATCGTCATAAGATGGGATTGTGTATATCATAGGTGTATATTATATAATTTTAAAAACCCTTAAATTAAGCAATAGTACGATAACTACATTACCTATAGAATAGTACTATTAGGTATGAGTATGGGTATGGGCATGGTTGATAGATACGGTTCATGTACAAAAATTAGTTGTTAAATATGTACTTTATAACTATTACAATATATGAATGATGATGTGAATATGACTACTAAGGCAATGTAACTTATATGATAAGCAAGTTAATTATGTATAAAGTAAGTGTAAACAATCATTGCAATTCCACTATGACATTGTGTGTGAAGATAGATTATGAAGAGGTAGTTTGAGTTAATATCCGTATTTACACAACAACAGGAAGAAATACAGGTAGAGCATCGACAATACATAATTTGTACTTCTTGATATCATATTTGTGTTCGAGCGTCTAATCTTCACCGTCCTCATCTATTTTCGCATTCCGTCTATCGTAAACCTATCAAATCGGTTATAACCTACAATACCTAAACAATATGGCCTTATTCACCGATTAAAAGAATACAACGTATTAATTAATGACGTGTTGGAGTCGATGACTATTTAATTAGCAAGTTATATACATTTACTTGTCAAAGAAGAAGTTTAATCAAATCAAATAACATAAAGCCACAAAAATTGGGTCAATAGTGAATACAATTACTTATGTAGATTTAACTATATCATTGTGTATCATTTTAGTAAATAGGAGCAGCTTAAGTTAGTGTACTCATTGGTTACAAATCAATGGCTATTTAATTAGCTAGTTATAACCTACGGTACCTAAACAATATGGTCGAAACATAAACTACATAACTAAGACCATCCCCGAGCAAGGTCAATTGTTTGCTTGGCTCAAGTTAATTACAATTAAATGAAAATTAGAATTTACATAATGGTGTTGAGAGTCAATTCGTGATCTAAGGTGGAGTAATTTGGCCCCTTACATGGCAAACTTTCATTGGTTCAAATTAGAAAATGGAAAATAAAAAAAGAGATAAAAGAGGGTCAATGTAAAGAAAGTAAGATTAGTGTTAATACGTTGTTGACTTGATTACGTTAATATTTTGCTTAATGTGGTGTACAAACATACACTCATTATTAGAGCAAAATTTTTTAAAAAACGATCCACATTTCTAAACCACATCCGATCCCGAAACCACAATATAAAAATCCTACAGTTATGATTTTTAATAAAACTGGTAACCGAACTGCAATTTGTAGGGTTGAAACTGGAGAAGTGGTGAATCTCATTTATGCAAAACCAGTTTCCGGATTTTAAATGGGTTTAATAAAAAAATTTTAAATATACTTTAACTCTAACTAAACTACATGTTTGTTCATTAATGAGATGTTTTAATCGCATTTAATCTAAAGTAACTACATGTTTGTTCATTAATGAGACGTTTTATTCGTATATTATAGATATATTACGTTGTTTCTGTTTCATTCGGACCTATAATAATAGTCTTTAATAATCATATTTCAATTTATTTTGTGAAAGGAAAATAAACGAAGGGTAAACATATGACTCTGATTGACGGAATACAACATTTACAATAATATCATACGAACAGAGAACATATACGGTGTTACTTTACATTGATTATATTGAGACGTAATTGTTACAATCGTTAAACAGAAAAATAAACATACAAAAGCATTTTACAAACATAATTATACACATTACAATTAAATCATGTATAAATGTAAATGCAATTTACTGTACAATATATACCAAGTATATTAAGAACATCACAAATTGCAGTGATTTTACAAATGAATTCACAGTTCATTGTACCAGTATAACCACCCCCAACACATGCATGACTCTTTGCCTTCTTCATACATTCCCTATAAAGATGTGATTAGACATAACTATTCACTATTTACACCTATAAGTGCCATTGAAAACAGTAAACATTAACCCTTCACTGACAAACCTTTTCATCTTCAGAAAATCCTGCAAAATCAAACGCCATTTGATCTACAATGACTAAATTCTGCAAGGAAAAGATGTACTCAAAGGAGAACGATAAGGAAGATTTTAAGAATGGGTATGTGAACTGGAAAAAGGAGCAGTTCAAAACAACCTCTCTGTTTTCAACAACAACTATCCAGAAGCACACACCGTCTGGCACCAGAAGTCATCACCCATTCCTGAGCCTGCCTGAACTTACAACCGATGTATTTAACAGGCTCAATAGAATAGACATGCGAAGCATGGCCGAAGTATGTAAAGCTTGGGCCGGTCTGTTTTTGTTTGGGACAAATACGGCAAAGGTTGGGTATGATTACCAGCGACAGTTGGCAAAGGAGAACAACAATGGCATCATAAGGGTAACAAGAGGCAACAATTTAGTTGCAGTGTATTGTTCCTGCATGTATGCCAAGGACAAGAAGCAGAAGAGGATAATACATAGAAGGGTTGAAAAAAGTCGCAAGGCTGCACGTTTGGAGGAAATGTCCGAAAAAAAATACAATGATGAATCGGGAAGCGAAGGATACTACGATTCTGACTGTTAATGTCATAGGTAGTTGTCTAGCAAACAGCACGATGTTTGCAATTTTCTCGACAATTAAGTATAGGGCCTATCCCAATTCAGATCGTAGTCTAACAAATCTTTTTTTGTAAAAACACCAAAAAAAAATGGTGTACTGATAATGTAATTAGGATTTAATCGAGTATAATATTTCATTCTGTCTTGTTCAATATCATGTTCCACAATTTCACAAGGTTTTTGTTCACATAACAAAATTAATCATTTCTGCACAGCTTATTGCATCTTCCTAATATTATGTATCAATGCCTGACCATACACTAAGGCCTCTTTTTATAGCATTCTCAGTTGCTGTTTGTTGTCCGTCAAAGACTCAGGCTCCGATTCCTCTGATTCGAACATTTCAAAGTAAACATATGAGCAACACTTTATCCAACCAATTCACTGATTCTTAACAACTACTGCAGGATGAAGCCTACCCCAACTTGAATGTCCTGGTTGCCAGTTGTAGGCGGAGACGTATGAGGTATTGGGATAAATGCAGGTGTTGATGGTGCTATTTCATTATACATACTGCTTAAAGGGTTCATAATTGAACATAGTTAAGCTATATATACCTAAGAGTGTTTATTTGTGGCACAACTATCACCAAAACAAGCAGCGTGTACATAATGGTCAGTGCAATATGTTATTGCTATTAATATGTCCGATAAGTCAACAGGGTTGTAGTTAACGGTCCGCTACCCCGATAGTTACCAACATTCCGTCAGCAACATAACACTTCTTATTTCAATGAATATGACAACACCGTCTAAAACAGCACATAGATTGACGTAATCGTGAAGGTACAAAAGTTAAAAAACGGAAACACGGTACGACTGCAAGCAACCTCAATACCCAACAGCCACAAGGGGTTAACAAAAAACAGACTATTGTCATAACAGTAGCCTAACAACATGAACTTTCTAACATAAGTAGATATTGGCAACAGGCATACGCCAGTACACAAAATAACCTGTAAAACCTGTTTTACCCAAATCAAAGGCAAACATACAAGCCAGAACACACTAACAAAAACAATGGACATCTTCAAATCTGCGATATCTGGGCCAACTCCCGTCTCAGTTCCCGACTTAGAAGAAGTGACCTTGTTGGCTTCACCTGAATATAGAACTCACTGTTCTTCCAGTGGTTTTCCACCTGTGACAGATAACATTCCTTCTCCTGACACAGGCATTAAGGCAACATACATGAAGATTTAGTATAGTAATTAAATAATATTCACTGAACAAACAGATTATGACTAACTGACCAAGAAGCACCCGTACAGTGTCAGAAGCAGTGCAACAATTACCTGTGGAAGCATTGAGAAGAGAACACCCGCTTCCACATCAAGAAGCTTCTCTGCATTATCAGTCAGCGCATTGAAACTACACACGCCAGTTTCATCCTTCACATCTAGCGCTACCATTAGCCTGCAATGATCAGAAAGTCAGTACGGACAGTTTAAATAACGTACGCAAGCTGCAGAACACAACTCCATTACCTAGGGGAAGCCACTACATTCTCTCGTATGCATGCATAACAATTGTAGGAAACACCCAATTCTTCATAACCATCAGTACCACAGTTACTACACCCGGTGTAGTATTGGATATTTCCCTTATTAAGCCTGAGAAGATGCACACATAACCAATGATTCCTGCAGGACGTCTCTCGCCTGATAGACCAAAAAGTGCAGAATCATACTCAGATAACCAACAATAAAGAAGTATTACAATTTTTGGTTTAGGACAATACAGCATACTATGGCACACACTGTGAATTCAAAAGACACAAACGCGAAAGAGGACATCACAATATCACAAAGCAGCTATTAGAAGATGTACACATACATCCTGTTGGAGGAGCCACCCAATCGTAGTAATTATGCGCTCAGAAGCTGGACACCGTACATCACAAATCTGACGATGTTTATTAGCCAGAAGTTCATAGCAGGAATCTCCCCTGCAACAACTCATTAATGGCCCAATACTCACAGTACTCAATAATACCATAAATGTACATCAGCAAATCAGACCCTTACCAGGTACGCAACATATCAGCCTCTTTTCCGTCTGGGACGAGGTTCACAAGCGTCTCTTTCGTAGAAGAAAGAGAAAATCCTAACCAACAACAACATACATTAGCATCAGATGAGGCCTTCAGCGAAGGTACGCAGTCATATATAGCATGATTAGAAGCATGAAATACCGTTCCGGCTGCATGCTCTCAGATTAGAGAAACTGATAACAGGGAAGGATGTTCCATTAAGTTCCAAGTTTCTGCACTGTCGCACAACAGGTCTTTCCCAAACAGTTATCATCATAATTTGCTCAGAGCTGCATACACAAATCTCGAAGATCTCAGTACACAAGCCAACCACAAGAATCAAACAGATAATACATCAGCTAGATTAGATATAAATTTTGCGTTCAAAAACCATACCTTGTATCAACAATGTAAATCTCAAACAACTCACAAGTATTACCAACCAGCCTTGGTTTTTGACATATCCGATCAACGAACACAACAATACCAATCATATCTGTACACAAATCACGTTTAAACCAGCACACGTAATACATATCCAAAGAACAAGTAAACATCTTTTTAAAAAAGTGACCGACCATAACATTCTTCAACTGAAAGCCTCTTCGGTATACTTGCAACAGGCACGTACCGAACAGGATCAAAGAGCTGCCTACCACACACCGGCCGAACAACAGTTTCGCCGTTGAAAATAAGTTCATAAACTTAACTATCATGATCGCTCCAACACTGACCTCCAACAACCCTAACTCTAGCATTTGTAATTTCATACTCGACCTGATCATGCATTACATCGCCAAATAACTCAAGTTCCTCATTATGAAATGCAGTTCTTAGCCTCGCACCCTTTAGAAACATTAAAGAACCAATCAAATTGTCACCAAAACGTTAGATTCTCATAATGTAGAGAAACTGTAAACACAAGTCGCAATTGTTGACAGCAACATAAAACTCTGAACAATTATCTACGGCTAATGAAGAAGTACATATACCGTGTGTTCTCAAATCATACTGCTTTTTTTTCAATCCCTTGAACATTCAAAAAGAAACCACAAGTAATAATGACAAAGAAAGCAAAATACTTACAAAACTACACAACCCCTCAGAACTACACCATGCCTACCCACAGGCTCGCAGACAACAGAAACACACGAGAACAATAACGTAAATTAAATACACCAACATCCGGCAGACTACATCCAACTCAAATTCCTTACACATAGTACTTTAATAATCAAACGAAACATAAATTTGGTCCTGCAAAACTACCCACCCCAGCACTCACAATAGCATATAAATCACAATACTATGAAACAATTCAAACAGGAAATATTCAAATATTATGACCATATAAACTACAATACCTTCTCATCCTCGAATGTTAACAGTTCACATTCGAGAGGATGCGCAGTCAACGAACCATGTATGCTTATCTTCTCTATTACCCTGACTCTCAGAGAATATACGCCATCCCTGCCTGCAAGCGACCTCGCACATTGCGACACTTGTTTCATGATGTCCTATACAACAAGATGCGGTTAACTCACATGATTACAATTAGTAAATGTTTTGAATATAGTTCAGCATCAAACAAATTAAATAAATCAGAGACTAATACAAACCTGAGAGAGTGTTGTTATAATGAAAGTAAACATACCCAATAAGAGGAGTTATATTAGCTTGGGTTGCTTGGAAAGTGGGTTAAATGATTTAGCAAATTCACAAATAAAATAATAGTTAGTACTTTGACAATATGGGCTAACTGAAATGTTACTGTTTACACATTACCTACACATGCCTAGAAGCTAAGAACATGCACTCTAAATACACAAAATCAAAACGAAATATTTTCATCTACCACCCACCACAGAAATCATGAATAGATTACTGTACTCGATTACTCTAGGATAAATGCTAAATTACAAGGTTTAGGAACATGTCCATCCATGTTAATGAAATCATAAATAGATAAAGAGTACCTAGAACGAACTTACTCAGACTGCTCCTCTGTAACATTTCGTGTTTTGAAGTCTATATAAGTGCTACTTGTGATTATTTCATGCTTGATATATGTTTCTTTACCGTCATGGGGTGGCGAACTTCGGGACGAAGTTCATTTTAAGGAGGGAAGACTGTAATACCTCGTATTTTAGCCTCGGTCAACGTCAGTCATACCGTGTTTTATACCCGTATTTCAAACGGAATGTTTATAAATTATTTTACGAAAACTATTATTATTTTATAAATCGTGTTTCTACGTTTACTCCGTATTTCTTAATCATTTTATACTTGGTGATTATTTCATAAGGTGACATTTCATACGTATTTCCTTATTTTGATAATATATTTCTAATTATATATATTTCATATTTTATTTTATTTCTCATTTACGTTTGCTTTATTATTTAAGTCGTAATTATATTTAAATCCTAAATTTTATATATTATTGATAACCATGTTAATAATTTTATATTCGTATAACTAATTTAATTAATATTTACTAATAGTAAATTATATAATTTAATTAGTATAAATAAAATTATACGTACTCGTTATTTTAAGTTACGATTCGAAGACGGGATATAGATAATATTACATAATGCGTCGATATGCGTGAGGGCTTTTGGTGATGGGCTGTACGCGGGCTAGAGTAGCAATAGTCCATGGAATAGAACCAACTGATAACTCACACAAACTAATCGACATACTTCCCCCACAAACCCTAAGCATCCATATCTCAACTGCCTCCACATCTCGCTGCCTCCCTTCACCAACACACAAAACAAAATGAACAGAGCAAAAGAGAAAGGAAACAGAGCAAGACCAGCCAGCCCTATCTTTATCTTCACCGCTTGTTCAACTGTAAGTTCAACACGTGTTTTAGTGCTTAATCAGACTTTCGACTTAGTGTATATGGTTGTGGGTAATCCTTGTAGAACCCTTAGCATAATTACCACCGTAGACCAGCCTTAGAACCACCGTGGTTGTCTCGAAAACGACCGTAGATGTCACTGCCTCCCTGCGTTTTATTACTCTGTTTGTGTTTTATTTCGTAATTCGAATGCTGCGTTGGATTGTTTCTTAATACGAGTTGATGGGTTTTGGTAATGTGATGTTAGTGGGTCACGTGGGTGGTTGTTTGGTGGCGCATGGTGGTCGAACCACCACCATAACAGGGCTGTTTTGAATTTGGATGCGTATAAAAGTGAGGCAGAAACAAGGGACATATAGAGTGTGTACAACGGTTATTTTGGCGGTTGTTTCAGGTGGTTTGAGGGGCGTCGAAGCCTGTTGGTTGTCACCGCGGGGTCGTGGGTAATGAGAGGTGTCGTGAGAGGCGGTTTGTTGGGTTCATTATGGTGTTAACAGGTGGTTAAAGGGTTGTTTACGGAGGGTCGGTAAAATACGTATCGCAAGTGAGGTTGTGGCAGTAAGTTTTGGGACTGGTTTCGAGAGCTGTTAGAGTGGTGTCAAGGGTCTTGGTTGGTGTCAATGGGTGCGTCAGGGTGCATAGGTGGTGGCCACCGTGGTCTGGCTGTGGGTCGGGTGGCACGCGAGGTGTCGAAGGGGGATTGAAAGAGGCTGTCAAGGGGTTGTGCGTGTTAGTGGCTGCGTATATTAGTAGTTTAGTAATCGTATTTTGGCTGGGTATGTTTGTCATGGCCATGTATTATTATTATTACTATATTATATTATTATTATTATTATTATTATTATTATTATTATTATATTATTATGATTATTATTATTATTATTAGTATTGTAGTAATAATGTCATTAATATTATGTTTACTATTTTTTTTGTAAGGTTGTTCATACTTTCAATGATTAACTTGTTAAGTAAGATCTTTATACATGGATGTGACGGTTATCAATTGTTTGATTATATTTTCTATGTTCGATTATTTGATCGAAGATTAGTTATAAAAGTAATAAAGACGGGTTTGTCAAGCTAATTGAAGTAGTCGTGTTTTATACGGTCTCGTCATGTGTAATATATATTATTCAATTAGTTAAATTGATTAATTGATATATTACATTTGTTTATATCATTATATTAGTTAATAATTATGTAAATTATAATCGTTGTGTCATGATTATTTTATTTATTTAAGCTCATGAATAAGTCAAGTTGACGGGAGTACAATTAGTTATTGGAATGATTAGTGATTGTATACTTCTGCTAATTGTTAGGTGACGGTATTGAGGTGGCATAACTCTATTTATTTGCTGGCTTGCTGTTGGATTATATTGCTATCCAGGTAGGATACACTGACACTATACTTTATGAACTGATATGAATGGATGTTTACTCTGTGATGTGTTATGAAAGGATATTGCCTTGTACGTGATGGATGCAAGCATGAATTATATGAGAATGATATTGGTTGAATTGTTTATGGATTATTTGCAATGGCATGAGTATTTCAGTAATTGATAGCATGCTTAAATATTTATATTGTGGCATTCATGAGCATGCATATGCATTGGTTACTGAGATATTGTGAATCAGATAGTGTTCTGATATAAAGCCCAGGGTGGTTCTGCAGACCAGGCCTGGTGTCTTATCAGCTATTGAGCTGGTGTTCGGTGACGACCGATTATAGTCTGCCGGGAGGTTCGGTATGGCTTGGTGCACGGGTATGAGTTTGAGATTGAGAATGAGATTGGGCTCGAGCATATCATGGCATTGCATATCATATTTGTTGCATTATTTATTATTGTGTTACCCTACTCAACCGCGAGGTTGACAGTGTATTCGTGTACACCTACGATGATCCGGAATGGGGAGTAGATTCTACAGGTCGGAGACAGATGGACTAGGAGCTTGGGCAAGGAGAGAGAGACATGGCTTGGACCTACTTAGAATTAGATCACATAGTTAGATGTTATCAGTTGTACCTTACTCTTTGTGTAATCGTTGTAATATCAAAAGTTTAAATTTTATCAGTTTTTATATAAAGTACTTTGGTTTGTTTACTTGTTATTCACTACCTTGGTCTTTCCGAGATGGTAACAGCTCTATTTATTTGAGAAGGTCTTGCTAAAGGCTCTTAAATAAATGGGGTGTTACAAAGTGGTATCAGAGCGAACGATCCTCAGGCCTAAAAACAAATGTATAATAATAATGAACGTAGCAAGAGTCTAATAAAATGAACCCCAGGTTAGTAACTGTTAGGAGCCCCAGGATTGGGATGAGTAAGGGGCCCCCTCAAACCAAGCCACTGACCCTTTCAGTCTAACCTGGTTACCCTTGAGAGATGTAGAGCGTGGGTAGTATAGAATAAAGGACAGGACCCAATATATATATGTATATATTGTACCAACGTTTTCGCAGAAAAAAGGAATGAGGTAAGTATGATGTGAAATATGGTAGGAGATCTGTGTTGTATGAGACTTATATTGGATGTTGATTGAGTTGTATGATCTTCAAGTGTTGAGAACATGAAAATTGGAATGTGATTTTGAAACATAAGTTTGACTTGTATGATGATGTGCCTTAGAAGAATACGACAGATTTTGAGATGTCGATTGATCGGAATGATTGCATTGAAATTTTAGAGAATGGATGTCTATTTATTAAAAAATAATCTTGAGTGATATTATCATGTGATTTTGGTATTTAGAAATTTTATATGATATCTGGTTAATAAATGACTATCGTAACTATGTAATATATTGCCTTGAATTTGAATATGAATGATCGGATTTAAATGTTATAGTAATCTATGTCTAGTGATATGCAGAATGTGTTGCCCTAAGCCATGAATGTCATATAGCTATGTGTTACATTCGTGTATACTTGTATGAATATTGATTTATTTAGTCGATCCTACCTTTCAGTTTCGCAATCTTATCGCTTTCATGATAGCAAGTACAAATTGAAATAATGAATAAATATTGATATGGTGCGATGTCATCTCTATGCTTCAATATATGCGTCAACATGTTTTGGAGAATAGTTGTGTTTTAATATGACGATGTAAAGTAATAATGTGAAATATTAAAGTAACCGACATTGTAATAAGTTTCCAGAATGTTATCCATTTGTATGGGTTGCCGTTTAGAATGTGTTCTCTATAGGAATGTGTAAGTTTTATGTATGATGATCTTATGAGTTAACTTTCTTATGGTTTTGATTTCAAGTTAAAACGACTTATATTTTGAAGTAAATAAATATTTTGGTTAACAGTGGTCAGATTGTTACCGCACAGTTTCGTTTTGACTTATGTTTTGTAAAAGAAATCATTAAAAACGTGCTTATTGTTTATGCATATTTCCAACTCCACTGCCTAGAATTTTCATTCACGTTTTTAAATGATAAGCCACGTAAACTCTTAATGAGTCGTTATTTGATAGTGATCTTGCAAATTGTCCAAATTTCCGTGTAAGCGCTGTAAAGTTTTGTTCAAACCCACTGAGTTGTAAAATTTATTATAAATAAATTCCTTAAGCTTTGAATTGATTGCTCCTCCTATGGTTAGTTAATTCCTTATGGTTTTTAATTATGGTTTTTGGAAGTTGCTAAGTGAGGTTTGATTGTTGAAATAGTAAAGTTTAAATATAAAAGTTTAAATCAAATATGAACTATGCTATGTAATCATGTAATATTCCGATATGACATTGGTAGCATGAATAGTAGACATATTATATGGATATAAACTTTGTTATATAATAATATAACCTTAATTATTATTGGTGAGTTTTATACAAAATTAGTTTCTTTTATATCGACGCTATTGGTTATGCCACAAGGCGAATTACATATTGTTATGTTTAAGTCTGATCACAATATATTGAATTAGTAATTTGGTTGACACGTGAATTGTGTGAATGCTAGTCTTGTTTTCGATCTATAATTTGTAAAATCGTTAGTTGATTCGTGTTTATAAATTGTCATTAATTACAACTTCATTGTTTGAAAGTTTCGAAATGTTTTCAAACTGATAATCCATGATAAGCTGATGTTTGATAATTATGGAAATTGTTTTGCAACAAGAAGAATGTGTAGCTACATGTTAATAAAATTTTTGCCTAAATAGGAAATTGTTGATATAAACCTCTTATTCTGCACGTTATATCCATTACTGGATTTATGTTGATGTAATTTGAGTAGATGAGAAATGCACCTCTGTGGTTCTAACTTATTTATACCTAGGAATGTTAAGCTAACCTACTAGTCTATGATTGGTGTATATCTTGTCAATTAAGCCAATGCTCCATGTTTAATTATATTGGTTAAACTTTGCCTTATGTCCTTTCTAGAGTATGATTTCGTTTCTATGATATGATTACGAGCATGAAATGTTTTAATTTGTCAATTATACACTATGATCTAGCTGATTGTTTACATTGGTGTAAATAGTTGAAGTTTGTGTTAAAAGAGATTTCAAGGGTATATAAGTGTTAGTTATCCTGATTTTGTTTTAGTGCGTAACGTGAGATTGCCAACTGTGTTTTTGATTGCTTTAAAAGCCGGTTGATAATTGTCTAGTATAGGGTAATTAACTTATCTGATGATTTGTGACTGTTGTTTCGGTGGTCTTCTTGAGCATTGGATGTAAAATTTTATAATGGGGTTACGAGGACGTAACCATGCCTTAAGGAGGATAGGATTGTAAAATCTTAATGATTCATGATATGGCTAGTTATTATGACATGGCAAATTGGTATGTCGTGATTGTTTGAATACACTGGAAATCCTGATTACTTCTGTTATATGCTATATTGTGGTTCTTTAAGTGTCATGTTTTACTGTTGTATGTTAAACTTTGGGGACAAAGTTTTCTTAACGAGGGTAGAATGTAACATTTCGTGTTTTGAAGTCTATATAAGTGCTACTTGTGATTATTTCATGCTTGATATATGTTTCTTTACCGTCATGGGGTGGCGAACTTCGGGACGAAGTTCATTTTAAGGAGGGAAGACTGTAATACCTCGTATTTTAGCCTCGGTCAACGTCAGTCATACCGTGTTTTATACCCGTATTTCAAACGGAATGTTTATAAATTATTTTACGAAAACTATTATTATTTTATAAATCGTGTTTCTACGTTTACTCCGTATTTCTTAATCATTTTATACTTGGTGATTATTTCATAAGGTGACATTTCATACGTATTTCCTTATTTTGATAATATATTTCTAATTATATATATTTCATATTTTATTTTATTTCTCATTTACGTTTGCTTTATTATTTAAGTCGTAATTATATTTAAATCCTAAATTTTATATATTATTGATAACCATGTTAATAATTTTATATTCGTATAACTAATTTAATTAATATTTACTAATAGTAAATTATATAATTTAATTAGTATAAATAAAATTATACGTACTCGTTATTTTAAGTTACGATTCGAAGACGGGATATAGATAATATTACATAATGCGTCGATATGCGTGAGGGCTTTTGGTGATGGGCTGTACGCGGGCTAGAGTAGCAATAGTCCATGGAATAGAACCAACTGATAACTCACACAAACTAATCGACATACTTCCCCCACAAACCCTAAGCATCCATATCTCAACTGCCTCCACATCTCGCTGCCTCCCTTCACCAACACACAAAACAAAATGAACAGAGCAAAAGAGAAAGGAAACAGAGCAAGACCAGCCAGCCCTATCTTTATCTTCACCGCTTGTTCAACTGTAAGTTCAACACGTGTTTTAGTGCTTAATCAGACTTTCGACTTAGTGTATATGGTTGTGGGTAATCCTTGTAGAACCCTTAGCATAATTACCACCGTAGACCAGCCTTAGAACCACCGTGGTTGTCTCGAAAACGACCGTAGATGTCACTGCCTCCCTGCGTTTTATTACTCTATTTGTGTTTTATTTCGTAATTCGAATGCTGCGTTGGATTGTTTCTTAATACGAGTTGATGGGTTTTGGTAATGTGATGTTAGTGGGTCACGTGGGTGGTTGTTTGGTGGCGCATGGTGGTCGAACCACCACCATAACAGGGCTGTTTTGAATTTGGATGCGTATAAAAGTGAGGCAGAAACAAGGGACATATAGAGTGTGTACAACGGTTATTTTGGCGGTTGTTTCAGGTGGTTTGAGGGGCGTCGAAGCCTGTTGGTTGTCACCGCGGGGTCGTGGGTAATGAGAGGTGTCGTGAGAGGCGGTTTGTTGGGTTCATTATGGTGTTAACAGGTGGTTAAAGGGTTGTTTACGGAGGGTCGGTAAAATACGTATCGCAAGTGAGGTTGTGGCAGTAAGTTTTGGGACTGGTTTCGAGAGCTGTTAGAGTGGTGTCAAGGGTCTTGGTTGGTGTCAATGGGTGCGTCAGGGTGCTTAGGTGGTGGCCACCGTGGTCTGGCTGTGGGTCGGGTGGCACGCGAGGTGTCGAAGGGGGATTGAAAGAGGCTGTCAAGGGGTTGTGCGTGTTAGTGGCTGCGTATATTAGTAGTTTAGTAATCGTATTTTGGCTGGGTATGTTTGTCATGGCCATGTATTATTATTATTACTATATTATATTATTATTATTATTATTATTATTATTATTATTATTATATTATTATGATTATTATTATTATTATTAGTATTGTAGTAATAATGTCATTAATATTATGTTTACTATTTTTTTAGTAAGGTTGTTCATACTTTCAATGATTAACTTGTTAAGTAAGATCTTTATACATTGATGTGACGGTTATCAATTGTTTGATTATATTTTCTATGTTCGATTATTTGATCGAAGATTAGTTATAAAAGTAATAAAGACGGGTTTGTCAAGCTAATTGAAGTAGTCGTGTTTTATACGGTCTCGTCATGTGTAATATATATTATTCAATTAGTTAAATTGATTAATTGATATATTACATTTGTTTATATCATTATATTAGTTAATAATTATGTAAATTATAATCGTTGTGTCATGATTATTTTATTTATTTAAGCTCATGAATAAGTCAAGTTGACGGGAGTACAATTAGTTATTGGAATGATTAGTGATTGTATACTTCTGCTAATTGTTAGGTGACGGTATTGAGGTGGCATAACTCTATTTATTTGCTGGCTTGCTGTTGGATTATATTGCTATCCAGGTAGGATACACTGACACTATACTTTATGAACTGATATGAATGGATGTTTACTCTGTGATGTGTTATGAAAGGATATTGCCTTGTACGTGATGGATGCAAGCATGAATTATATGAGAATGATATTGGTTGAATTGTTTATGGATTATTTGCAATGGCATGAGTATTTCAGTAATTGATAGCATGCTTAAATATTTATATTGTGGCATTCATGAGCATGCATATGCATTGGTTACTGAGATATTGTGAATCAGATAGTGTTCTGATATAAAGCCCAGGGTGGTTCTGCAGACCAGGCCTGGTGTCTTATCAGCTATTGAGCTGGTGTTCGGTGACGACCGATTATAGTCTGCCGGGAGGTTCGGTATGGCTTGGTGCACGGGTATGAGTTTGAGATTGAGAATGAGATTGGGCTCGAGCATATCATGGCATTGCATATCATATTTGTTGCATTATTTATTATTGTGTTACCCTACTCAACCGCGAGGTTGACAGTGTATTCGTGTACACCTACGATGATCCGGAATGGGGAGTAGATTCTACAGGTCGGAGACAGATGGACTAGGAGCTTGGGCAAGGAGAGAGAGACATGGCTTGGACCTACTTAGAATTAGATCACATAGTTAGATGTTATCAGTTGTACCTTACTCTTTGTGTAATCGTTGTAATATCAAAAGTTTAAATTTTATCAGTTTTTATATAAAGTACTTTGGTTTGTTTACTTGTTATTCACTACCTTGGTCTTTCCGAGATGGTAACAGCTCTATTTATTTGAGAAGGTCTTGCTAAAGGCTCTTAAATAAATGGGGTGTTACATCCTCCCCTTGTTATTATATAATGTTGGATTAGTCTAAGCTTTAACCATGGTAGTAATGATATTTTTTCCTTAAACAGCATCTACCCTAACAAAACTCAGAAAGCAAAATCATGAATTTGTAAAACACAAATACCAAAACATACATAAATATCAGGTCATTCTATACGACATGATACATATATACTAATTAAATAGCATCTACCCAACATAGTTAACTCTAAAACATAACTAAGTAAAAAACAATGAAGAACTTATGATCCACAGGAAATGAATGGTAGATCACACAATATTCACAGTAATACACTAAAGATTTCGAAATATATAGAACCATTAGTACATATCCAAGAAGTCAATAAACAACATTTAAAGATAGCTTATCCCACAAATTAGTACATGTAATCCACCATCCGCGAATCGTAACAAAATGCCTGAAAAACAGTGAAACCAAACTGGGACACCAGTAAGTGCAAAACAGTACTACATTATAAGACTATAACCGATCTGCATAAGTGCTCCATCTACTCTAATCAGTAGACCAACCATCAGAGGAGGAGACAGTAGGCCTAAAAAAGTCTTCTTCGAGATAACTGTAATATATCTCATATATATCAAGCGCATCAAGGGGACCGGCGAAAATTTCACCAGTAGCCATACATAAATGATATATAGTCATATGAGAGACAATTGATTCACATCGTTTGAAAAACTCGATAACTTCTTCCTCTATAGTGGTCAGCTCTCTCCGTTTAATATCCACTGATTCTGATTATAACAGAGAAAATCAAATAAGACCGGTATTTTTTTTGCGTAATTAAAAAACGTACATCAAAGATAGCAGCAACACCTTCAGTCACCTGCTCATCAGGTATTGGTCGATGGTTATTCCGGTAACGAGGACCCATCATCAACTCTAGCGAAACAAGCCGGAAGTCATCCCGACGAATCAAGCTCCATATAACATCATTGTTCATGACAACCATCAAGCGATGAAACAGAGGACCGAAACCGTTCACAACTTCATCGATTTTAGATTGTAGAAATCGTACCTTATCAACATTATTCAAAGGCATAGAGTAGATTAGAAGAAAAAAGAGCCGAAAAAGAAGGAGAAAACAGAAGTCAGAATTGAAAAGTAAATGCCGTAAAACAGGGGATGAAGTGCCTTTATGTGAAAATCACAAAGGAAGAAGACAAACTGCACACTAATCATCACGCTTGATGCACGAGAACACTGCTCTACTGTTCATCCTTATGAGGTTTTATGCACATTTATAAGGGTTATAGATTATAACTTTACACGTTAGTCTATATTATAACATTATCTATTGTCTTTGCTAACATTAGTTTATATTATAACATTATTTATCGTCTTTACATTTTTCCATTCAAATCCAACCTACACATTCCATTTTATCCATTCATATCCAAACTACCATTTTCCAAATAAAGCCACGAAAATTACCAAATTATCCTTGTGACACCAATTATTTACACAATGTCATTAAATGGTCTCCTTTAATCAACCATCACATATTTAAATTAAGGGATATTCTACATGGTACCCCTCAATTTTTCGACTTTCTACATGGTACCCCTACACTTTTTAAAACATACATGGTACCCCTAATCGCTGTCATTATCACTACGTGTACCCCTAAACTTTATTTTCCGTCAATTAAACTCATTTTTAAGCGTTAAATGATTACTTAGACGCATAACCAAACTTGACATTTATCATCTCATGACATAAGCACTCTATGAGAATTAATATCTATTCTTTGGACGTGATAATTTGGCAAAGATCAATAATTTTTCCTTCACCTTTTTTTAGCCCATATATATCTATAAATATTAGAATCGAGATTGATATTGAGCCTAATCGAGTCCTTATGTCATGTGATAATAAATGACAAGCTTCCTTACGCGTTCAAGTTATCACTTAAAGCTTTAAAATGAGTTTAATTGACGGAAAATAAAGTTTAGGGGTACGCGTAGTGATAATGAGAACAATTAGGGGTACCATGTATGTTTTAAAAAGTGTAGGGGTACCATGTAAAAAGTCAAAAAATTAAGGGGTACCATATAGAATATCCCTTAAATTAATAAAATAATATCTTACATACTTCCAATTGTACTTTTAATAATTTTTTAACATCTTTCTTAATATTTGTGCAAAAAACATATACTTCCTCCATTCAAATCCATAGTGTATTTATGCTTTATGCACAAATTTTAAGAATTTATTAAAATATGATTGAAAGTACAATGGGGAGTGTGTATGTTGCTTTTTTTATTGTTTGTTGTGCAAAAAACATATACTTCCTCCATTCAAATTCATAGTGTATTTATGCTTTATACACAAATTTTAAGAATTTATTAAAATATGATTGAAAGTACAATGGGAATTGTGTATGTTGCTTTTTTTTTATTGTTTGTGGTGGAGTAATGGTGGGTCATTTGATGTCATTTTGTGTAAATAATTGATGTTCATACGGATATTTTAGTAATTTTGTTGTCTTTATTAGGAAATGTGTAGTTTGGATATGAATGGATTAAAATGGAATATGTGTAGTTTGGATATGACTGGAGGAAGTATACACTTTGGATTTGAACGGAGGAAGTATTAGTTTGCGGAAATACCCTTTATCCCACCAAATAATATACGATTTTAATTCAAATTCATCAAATCTCCATTATTAGTTTATGCTTTAGAAGGAGGTTTTTAATATTATTTTTTTCTTTTTAAAAGTGATTTGTGACGCTTTTCATGTAGAATGATGATACAACAATAATTAGTCAAAAAATAAATGTCAGAGTACGGTTGTTTAATAGTGATAAAGTTATCGAAATTTGAAGGAGGTTATGATAGAGAAATAAGTAAGAAGTTTATGGATATTTAGGCTCTGTTCTTTCTGGCTTTTTAGAGCTGAACTGAACTGAGCTGAACTGAATGTGGCTGAGCTGAGCTGAGCTGAACTGAATCGAGCTGAGCTGGATTGAACTGAACTGAACTGAATTTAATCGAGCTGAACTGAACTGAGCTGAAATTAATAGAAATAGCTTAAGTTTAATTAAAGTGTACTAACTAATAATAATATTACTAATAATATAAAAAAAATGTTTGATTAATACAAATTTGCGATTTTTTAAAAAACAATTATATTAAAAAAATATTAATTTTTAGGTATTTTTTTTTGTAGTCAACTCTAATGAACTTCTTGTGTTTTAAAATTAACAAAAGCAACATTTGAATATTTTACGTCTAAACATTAATTATTATTTTTATTATCTAAACATTTTACGTCTAAATGTGGTAAATGTGGCATGTATTTCATTTTTTTTATTATCTAAACATTTCACGTCTAAACATTAATTCTTTTTATATATAAACATTTGTAGGTAAATATTATTTGGCGGATTCGGGATGCCCGAATACACTTCGGTATTTGTCTCCTATTAGTCATCCAAACGTGAGAAACCATGTGCCTGAATATAAGCACGCACCTCCTAGCGAACTATTTGAACATTTTAATTATCGACATTCATCTTTGAGGATGACGGTTGAAATGGTGTTTGGTCAGCTGAAAAGAAGGTGGAAGGTGTTAAAAAACCTGCCAAAAATGAAAACGAAATATCAAATATCAATTATCGTATCCGCTTTTACACTTCATAATTTCATTCGGATGCATAAACTTGGTATTCCAGTTATACAACATCAAAGTATTCAAGGAAGAACAAATTCAAACATGGATGATAAAGAACGGAAGAAATTCATGTACAAAGTTCGAAAAGAAATTGCAAAACAAATAGGGTGTGATATTGGTGTCCATAATGACCTCGAAAATGAAGCACATCAAGATGATACGGAATTCAATAACGAACCAACATAGATGATGTCTTTGTTAATGATATCTATATTTTCAAGATTATGAATGAGTTAAATACATTCATTGCCATCATAAGATTTCATTTTTTCTATTAATGCCATTATATAAACTTTTTTTCTATTAGTGCCCCTTTAAAATTTGTTTTACTTTCTCGGTGTCATTTCATATAGGATCAATTGATACGAATACTCTGAACCATGGGCGTCCTGCTCAAAATACTCCAAACTCTATTTTAACTACCAATATAACTAACTAATGCTCTCATTCGCTTTTATTATAATATATGTCATGTTACCTGCTAAATAAGTGAAGAAATTTCTAACATTTCTTTAACCCGTCTTTCTCTTTTTACTTCTCTGTTAATCTATTCACCGAATCACACCATTAAAACATGCTACAATAAGTTAACAAAACAACAAATTCTACTCAAAGCGAATGAGGGCATTAGTTGGTTATATTGGTAGTTAAAATAAAGTTTAGAGTATTTTGAGCAGTTCACTCATAGTTCGGAGTATTTCTATCAATTAATCCTTTCATATATGCTTTACATATAATAAAAGGTTACGAAACATTATTAGACTTATATAAGTTCAGCAAGTCTTATTTGCGATAAATATATCCGTCACAAGTTTACGATGGGTCAAATACTACTCACGTAGGTTGATAAGAGACAAAGTAGTTTGCTACTCACAATGCACTATGCTTTTGTCTTATATATCACTCATGATTAATACTTAACACATCGCAATTTGCGACGGATATGTCCGTCACAAATCAGTTGATTTAGGAATTGAAAACGGATTGACGCAGGTTATGGGATTTGTTTAATATTGTACGCAGGAATCTGCAGGAAACAATTGATTCATCAAAGAGTCTTACTAAAAACAGATATTATTCATCACAAGTTGAAGACGGATAGTATCCCTCTCAAAACAATGCAAGTGGGAGAACAAGTGGGGCTAAATGGAGCATTTCATGGATAATCCCACTTGCATTTTGTGAGAGGGACACTATCCGTATTCAGCTTGTGACAGATAATATCCGTCTTTTAATGGAAATTTGGGTTGATTCATTAGGGGTTTTGTTTAATATTATGTAATCTTGCAATACATACCATATCCTCCTTACGCAGAATCTTTCTTTAGCGAATTTGTTTAATATTATTAATTATAAGGTTTAGATTCAGTTTACCGGCTAAGTAGGTAAAAGGTTACCTATATAAATAAGTAAAATGAATGTGTTTTTATTGATATACAAACAGTAGGCGTACAATACATTTATATACTAGATGCAAAGGGAATAAGATCAAACTAAATACAGTAAGAAATAAAACAGACTCCTAGAAATAAGTAGTGAATAATGTTAAGAAATATATGCTCTTGAATGTTGCTGTATTTGGAAGATTCTGAGGCATAGTGATTGATTAGGATCTTTTATCATTGACACTTCCGCGAAAGATAGACGGTCGTAGACGGAGACCAATCTTGGATGTTAGATAGTAAAATCTCAATTTTTGCAATGATTTAGTTAATGTGTCAGCTAGCTGATCGTCCCCATTAATGTGTTGGACTCGGATGTGGCCTTGTCGAACTTGCTCTTTGACGAAGTGAAAAGAGAGCGCGAGATGTTTCATGCATGAATGAAAGACTGGGTTTGCCGAGTAGTGAGTAGCGGATAGGTTGTCGCAGTAAATCACTGGGGCAGAGGATTGATGATATCCGAGTTCGGACAGTAAGGATACTAACCCACTACAACAAATTGACACTTGCGCCACGATTTATGCCACGGGAATTTATAATTTGTGGCTAAATTTTGTTTAGCCACGGGAAAAAAATTATTCACTATTTTAGAAAAATTTTATGCCACGGGAAAAATTTTCCCGTGGCAAAAAGTCAATTGCGCCACGATTTATGTTACAGTCGTGGCTAATAATCATTTTTGCCACGAACAATGTCACACCCATGACAAATATATATTTAGCCACAGATCATTCTATGGCCAATATTTCTTTAGCCACGACTTACATATTGTCCGTGGCAACATATTTGTTTACCAACAAAACTAGTAACAAACACCAGTGACTAAGATTTCTTCAGACTTTTATCAAGATATTTTATATTAAGGTAAACGTAAAAACTTGGTTTTGTAAGAAATACAAGGAAAATACAAAAGCTGAATGAAACTTGATCAAATATACATAATATGAAAAATTTAAATGTAAAATTTTGAAAATATTTTGATTAATTTAATAAATATTTGGTATTTGTTTTTTTAGTCTAATAAGAAATGCAAAACTTCTATAAAATGATACACACGTAAAGAAAATTACCATCGTCTTAAATTTTTTAATTTTTTTACAGACTAGAATAATATTTAGAGGTGTTTTCATAACATCGATAATTTAATAAATAAATAATTTTTTTTTTTGTTAAATTTTAAAATATTGAATAACATTATTTAGTGACCGCATCACATTTAAAGAGAAAGTATGTCCAATTAAATAATTAACTTATTAACACCTATCATTGAGAAGTCTGAAACTAATATATTGTTAAGTTTTTCATTAGAAAATTGATTTACAACTTTATTTGTAAAATATTTCTAAAAGAACTTGAATTCGAGATGTTAAATTTGAAAAAAATTGGGGAAGTTTTTAAGGAGAAAAAAAAAAGAAAAGACAATAATTAGATTTATAATATGATTAAATAAAAAAAAGTAGTCTAAAAAATTAAATTCAAAATGATTTCCAATAAATCATTGAATAAAATGGAAAAATACATATTGATAAAATAACCGATATAAAAAAATCAATATAGAAAAACATTTTAATTATTGAAAATGAGCGTATCACACCGAAAAATAAAAGGATTAATTGATAAGAATACTCTTAACTATGGGTGTCCTACTCAAAATACTCCAAACGTTATTTTAACTACCAATATAACCAACTAATGCCCTCATTTGCTTTGAATAGAATTTGTTGTTTTGTTAAGTTGTTGTAGCATGTTTTAATGCTGTGATTAAGTAAATAGATTAACATAGAAGTAAAAAGAGAAAGACGGGTTAAAGAAGGGTTAGTAATTTCTTCACTTAATTAGCATGTAACAGGTCATATATTATAATAAAAGTGAGTGAGAGCATTAGTTAGTTATACTGGTAGTTAAAATAAAGTTTGAAGTATTTTGAGCAGGAAAAACATCGTTCAGAGTATTTTTATCAATTAAAATGAAAATTAAAATAATAGATTTACATGTGTAAATAATGTGAAATTTTGTTACAAAAAAAAAATCAAGAATAATGAAAAGAAATCAATTTAGAGAAAACAGAAATTTTTACGATCTTTTCTGTGCTTTTTGGCAAAAACTGATTATTTTCGAGTTAATAATGTCTTGGTCATTTTTTTAAAACTCGGTCATTGATACCCATATGTAATCATTATTCAAAAGTGATCATTATTTAGTAAAAAGTTATTAAACTTTTTTTCGTTACAAATACGACGATCTTACAAATAGTATTTGTGTGGAAAAATATATGAAAAAATGGATAAAAGAGAAATAAAATAAAAATGCCGACAAATGAAAAAAAATTAAAAAAAAATATATTAGGGAAAAAAATATAAGGAATATTTGATTAAATAGTTTGGAGAAAATGGTGTTGTTGAGTCGGGCAAAAAATGACCCGAGCATCATTAGTCGGGAGGTCAACATTGAAAACTCGAGTAATTTGAGAAAAATAATATTTGTTTTGCAAAAGTATATAAATCATTTAATATTTTTTCGCAAAAATAATTGTGAAGTTAATTTAGAAACAAAAGAATACAATTTAAAAAGGTTTCAAAGTGTTAACTATATCAACAAGTTTAAGTTTCAATTTCGGTAGCTCATCATAATAACTCCACAGTTAAGCGTGCTCAGGTGAGAGTAGTCTTGGGATGGGTGACCTCCTGGAAAGGATATACGATTCGCAAAAGTGAATGACTTCTGATTGTAAGTAACGAGTTGAGATAACTAGCCAAACAAGGATTAAAGCTTGACAAGACTCCATATGTAACAAATGTGTTTGGTAGTGTGGTGGTTGCTCACCTCATCCATTAACCATGAGGTCAGGGGTTCGATCCCTACCCATGAGAATGGAGCAACTCTTTGGCCAACCGTTTACCTCTTCGTGAGATCACCCGCGGCGAGGGACTGATACATCGTTGTCGACGGTGGACACCCCGGTTTATTTAGACCAAAAAAAAAGATTCCATATGTGAAAATATTTTCATTATAAGTAAAAAATAATATTTTACATTTTGTTTATTTATTTTTTATTTTTTTGTTTGCCACGGGAATAATTTTGGCACGAGAATTAATTTTTGGCCACGGGAATTATTAGCCACGTGAGAATCTGTGGCTAAAAATATAATTTTAGCCACGTTCTTGTTTTTCCCGTGGCTATCTGTTAGCCACGGCCACTTGGGCCACGGAAGGTATTTCCGTGGCAAAAAGCTTTAGCCACGGGAAATTAGTACTTGCGCCACGAATTTAGCCGTGGCCCAAGTGCTCAATTGTAGTAGTGACCATAAAACTTCTGAAGTTGTGTCTGCAACTGCTCTGAACTCGGTCTCGGTAGTTGAACGTGATAGGGCTCTTTGCTTTTTCGAAGACCATGAAATTGGGTTGCATCCAAGATATAAAAGATAGCCAGTGGTTGAGATATAGTCTTCGGTGTCACGACCGAAATCAGCATCTGTAACACCCCCATTTATTCAGGGGCCTGGACTAGGACTCCCCAGATAATTAAGGGTGTTACCATCTCGGAATACCGATGCAGTAGATGACAAAGGGAATGAACACTTTACTTTTTTAAATATTAAAACTCAAAACAACGTTCTTACAACCGTCTCAAAACATATACTAAAAGTTCAACAACTTATAAATGAATAACTATGGTGATCTAGACTCTAGTCTGGTCCGGATCCAAGCTCTCCCTTCCCATTCAGCTCCCATAGTCTCAAGTGCCTGTCAATATGCTTCCCAATAACTTGGTTCATCACAGGTGATCACGAATACACAGGGTCAACCAAGAGGTTGAGTAGAGGAAATCAACAGATAAAACATAATCATTAGTAAAAAGCGTCTTCCTCCACTCCAAATCACAAGACCCAATATCTCCACACCAAATCACAAGACCCAAATATCTCCGCACCATATCACAAAACCCAAATATGTCCGCACCATATCACAAGACCCATTATCACAATTTCCGCATCATGGGAATATACAGACAACTAATAACATTACAACATTATTCATTCAATAAGATGTATATAATTCACAACGATTAATAATCATGTTTCACATTATAAACGAGTGCACAGTTATTCCCCTACCTCAAACTGTAGAAGGACAAAGTCAACCGAATAGCTGCTAGAAGTGTTCCACGCGGAAATCGTCACCTAAACATATATTATGTAACGAATTAATAAACTTCCCGAACCCCCATAACTCAACTTACACCTACTATAAATAACAACCTTCTATAAGTGGACATTTTCCTAAAATGGAAACTTTCCCGAAATAGTAACTCTTTTAAAAGGAAAACTTCCCGAAATAGTAACTTCCGACTCGTAAAACAACCAACTAAAACAACTTAATAAACCATCAAACTACTACTACAACAAATATAATAATAAAATAATAATAATAAAATAATAATAAAATAATAATAGAATAATAATAGTAATAATACTATTACGTACTACCCAAAACCAAAATCATTGACATTCATACACCGCGAAACCAGCCCCCACACAAACACCACGCTACACCACAACTCCCTGCCAACAACCACCGTACGCGACTGCTTTACCACCGACACCCCGCAACCCCTTCGACTCCCGCCGTTCAACACACAACCACAACTGACCGCCTGAACCGAGTTCCTGCCGACGCCACAAGCGACCCTAACACCACCTATAACCACCGCCAAAACAGCCCCCGACATCAGAACCTTACGCCATGGTGGTACCACCGTGTCGACCTCTCCCGAGTCAACGGCGGTAACACCCCGAAACACACGACAAAACAGACATACGCAAACATCAAAATGAACACACGATAAACAGACCCGAACCCCCTTTTACAACGACTCCGACCACCGTACACCACATTGACAACCAACATATTACTATCTTAACTACCAACAGTAACTCGTGTTAGAATAGGTTGTGACTACTCAAGAAATCTGCATACAAAACTACACACGAAACACAACGATACGAGTTGATGTACAGACCTGTTTCGCGACTAAAACCAACAACCCTAGACCCACATAATTCCGCCGTACAAACCTCCCTTCTCTTCTTTCTGGTGGCGGCTGCACAAGTGAGGTATTGGTTGTGTGTGGGATAGGGTAAAAATGAGGTAGGTAGGCTCTCATATATGGCGGCATAGTGATGCGTGTGTGTGAGTGTGTTTTTAGGGTTTTGAAAACTCATGGGCTGTTGTATTGTGCACAACACACGGGGCCCACTCCTAACTCCAAAGGTCTCTAGTTCGAGTCCCACAGACTACATAAAAGACAACACCCTTTGATAAGTTATTATTCGATGAGTCAATTATCGAATACTAATCTACACATCGATTATAATAATAAATATTATGACGATTATAATAATAAATATTATAATAAACATACGGGGTATTACAACCTTCCCCCCTTAAAATGAACATCGTCCCGAAGTTCAACCATACTCACAAAACCAATACTCCAACTCAGGCATCATATAACACATACTCAACACGGACTTGAAACATGATAATATCAAAATAAGGCACTGATCACGAAATGTTATATTCTACCCCTCTTAAATAAGAGTTACGTCCCCGTAACTTACCTCAAACAAACAGATGCAGGTAACGCTCTCTCACGGATGCCTCATCCTCCCATGTAGCTTCTTCCATATTATGATTGGTCCACAAAACTTCACTAATGTTGTCTCCCCATTCGGAGTCTTCCGAACCTTCCTATCCAGAATTTTTTCGGAGTCTCCACATAGGATAATTGCTCATCCACCTCAATCACTTCATGGCTCAACACTTGCAATGGATCACTCACATACTTCCTTAACTAAGAAACATGGAACACATTATTGACCTTGGATAGGGCTGGAGGTAAAGCTAATCGGTATGCCACCTCTCCAACTCTGTCCAAAATCTCAAATGGTCCAATAAACTTCTGACTCAGCTTCCCACGCTTCCCGAACCTCATCACACCCTTCATTGGAGATACTTTCATTAGTACCTTCTCTCCCGCATCGAACGAAATGTCGCTTCTTTTTAGGTCTGCATAACTCTTCTGTCTATCTTGGGCGACCCTCATCTTCTGTCGAATAATCTGCACTTGCTCCACCATCTTCTGGATCATCTCTGGCCCTAAGACCACTGCATCGGCTCAGTCATCCCAACACACAGGACTCCGACACTTCCTCCTGTACAAAGCCTCAAAAGGAGTCATTCCAATGCTGGCATGATAGCTGTTATTATACGAAAATTCTATCAACCCTAGTCGATCCTCCCAAGATCCTCCAAATTCAAGTATACACGCTCTCAACATATCTTCCAAGGTCTGGATAGTCCTCTCCGTCTGACCGTCCGTAGCTGGATGGAAAGTTGTACTCATCTTCAACTGGGTACTCAAAGCGGACTGTAACTCCTGCCAAAATCTAGATATGAACCTCGAGTCTCGATCTGAAACAATGTCCTTGGGTACACCATGCAATTTGACCACATTCTGCACATAAGATTTAGCCAACTCGGCTTTACTCTAGGTATCTTTCATAGGAATAAAGTGAGCGGACTTAGTCAACCTGTCAACAATTACCCAAATCATGTTGTTGCCCTTCTGAGTCCGAGGCAACCCCACAATAAAATCCATAGATATATTCTCCCACTTCCACTCAGGTACATCTAGAGGCTTGATTTTCCCTTGAGGTCTCTTATATTCCCCTTTTACCCTTTGGCATGTCAAACATCTCGATACAAACTCAGCGACTTCCTTCTTCATATTTGGCCACCAGGACGTCTTCTTAAGGTCTTTATACAACTTATCACCCCCTGGGTGAACGGAATACGGCGTAGCGTGAACTTCAGTCAGGATCTTCTTCTTTAGCTCTTCATTATCTGGAACACACCATCTCCCACTGAACGTCAGACTACCATCGGCATAGATACTGAACTTGGATTCAGTTTCTCTACCATCACTCTCGATTATCTCGCGCCACTTCTGGATCCTCACATCATCTTTTTGCAACTCCTGAATCTCCCCATACAACCGGTTCCACGGTCAAATCACTAAGAGTATCTCCCTTCCGAATCATGAAAATCACCATCTCCTTTAGCTCGCTATGCAACCTTGTTGATGTACAGACCTGTTTCGCGACTAAAACCAACAACCCTAGACCCACATAATTCCGCCGTACAAACCTCCCTTCTCTTCTTTCTGGTGGCGGCTGCACAAGTGAGGTATTGGTTGTGTGTGGGATAGGGTAAAAATGAGGTAGGTAGGCTCTCATATATGGCGGCATAGTGATGCGTGTGTGTGAGTGTGTTTTTAGGGTTTTGAAAACTCATGGGTTGTTGTATTGTGCACAACACACGGGGCCCACTCCTAACTCCAAAGGTCTCTAGTTCGAGTCCCACAGACTACATAAAAGACAACACCCTTTGATAAGTTATTATTCGATGAGTCAATTATCGAATACTAATCTACACATCGATTATAATAATAAATATTATGACGATTATAATAATAAATATTATAATAAACATACGGGGTATTACAACCTTCCCCCCTTAAAATGAACATCGTCCCGAAGTTCAACCATACTCACAAAACCAATACTCCAACTCAGGCATCATATAACACATACTCAACACGGACTTGAAACATGATAATATCAAAATAAGGCACTGATCACGAAATGTTATATTCTACCCCTCTTAAATAAGAGTTACGTCCCCGTAACTTACCTCAAACAAACAGATGCAGGTAACGCTCTCTCACGGATGCCTCATCCTCCCATGTAGCTTCTTCCATATTATGATTGGTCCACAAAACTTCACTAATGTTGTCTCCCCATTCGGAGTCTTCCGAACCTTCCTATCCAGAATTTTTTCGGAGTCTCCACATAGGATAATTGCTCATCCACCTCAATCACTTCATGGCTCAACACTTGCAATGGATCACTCACATACTTCCTTAACTAAGAAACATGGAACACATTATTGACCTTGGATAGGGCTGGAGGTAAAGCTAATCGGTATGCCACCTCTCCAACTCTGTCCAAAATCTCAAATGGTCCAATAAACTTCTGACTCAGCTTCCCACGCTTCCCGAACCTCATCACACCCTTCATTGGAGATACTTTCATTAGTACCTTCTCTCCCGCATCGAACGAAATGTCGCTTCTTTTTAGGTCTGCATAACTCTTCTGTCTATCTTGGGCGACCCTCATCTTTTGTCGAATAATCTGCACTTGCTCCACCATCTTCTGGATCATCTCTGGCCCTAAGACCACTGCATCGGCTCAGTCATCCCAACACACAGGACTCCGACACTTCCTCCTGTACAAAGCCTCAAAAGGAGTCATTCCAATGCTGGCATGATAGCTGTTATTATACGAAAATTCTATCAACCCTAGTCGATCCTCCCAAGATCCTCCAAATTCAAGTATACACGCTCTCAACATATCTTCCAAGGTCTGGATAGTCCTCTCCGTCTGACCGTCCGTAGCTGGATGGAAAGTTGTACTCATCTTCAACTGGGTACTCAAAGCGGACTGTAACTCCTGCCAAAATCTAGATATGAACCTCGAGTCTCGATCTGAAACAATGTCCTTGGGTACACCATGCAATTTGACCACATTCTGCACATAAGATTTAGCCAACTCGGCTTTACTCTAGGTATCTTTCATAGGAATAAAGTGAGCGGACTTAGTCAACCTGTCAACAATTACCCAAATCATGTTGTTGCCCTTCTGAGTCCGAGGCAACCCCACAATAAAATCCATAGATATATTCTCCCACTTCCACTCAGGTACATCTAGAGGCTTGATTTTCCCTTGAGGTCTCTTATATTCCCCTTTTACCCTTTGGCATGTCAAACATCTCGATACAAACTCAGCGACTTCCTTCTTCATATTTGGCCACCAGGACGTCTTCTTAAGGTCTTTATACAACTTATCACCCCCTGGGTGAACGGAATACGGCGTAGCGTGAACTTCAGTCAGGATCTTCTTCTTTAGCTCTTCATTATCTGGAACACACCATCTCCCACTGAACGTCAGACTACCATCGGCATAGATACTGAACTTGGATTCAGTTTCTCTACCATCACTCTCGATTATCTCGCGCCACTTCTGGATCCTCACATCATCTTTTTGCAACTCCTGAATCTCCCCATACAACCGGTTCCACGGTCAAATCACTAAGAGTATCTCCCTTCCGAATCATGAAAATCACCATCTCCTTTAGCTCGCTATGCAACCTTGTTGAGACACTATATTGATGATGACAAGTTTCCTTATTTCTCGTAGACTAATATAAATATGAGATATGTGTGACAGATGCTTGAGACTTTCAGATTCGGAAGGTGGAGATTGACAAGATCATTTTATTGTTCGAGTCTAGAAAAAATGTAAGAGTATATCACTTGTGATTAATATTCGGTCTTATAAAATACGGCTTACCTTTTCGCGACCTAAAAGAAAAAGGAATATTTCTTTCTTCTTGAGAAAAAATATAAACTTTTTATTCTCAAAAAAAATTGCCTTATTTCATGCGTGTGATTTCCAAAGAATCTTTCAATGAATAATCCTTCAAAAGCCTCGTTCCAGAAAGTATTTTTTTGTGAGAATAAGTTCTTGTTCATATGGAAAGATTTGGTGTACATTATTCTATTGCCTAAAATATAAGTTATCATTGACTATAAATTCTAGGCATTAGTGGTTGTGTAGGTAACGGAAAAGAGTGACTGAAAAAAGAGTGATGAGAAGCTTTCATAATTTACACGCAAATTTGTTCAAAAGCTTTTGTTTGCAAAATCAGTTTTTAAAGTTCACGTCTTTTATTTTGCAACACTCTTTGAAAGCCGTATCCATGAGACCGTCTTAATTCTTGCAAGTATTTATACTCGTAGGAATATTAATTGCTCTCCTTTGTTCTGATTAGTGAATTTATTAAGGAGCAATATCGGTTGTAATTCTCTTAAGTGTACATTCTTTTGGGGTACGGGGTTCTACTCGAGATTGGACGATCGGGATTGATCGTGGGGAAGTTCCTTTAGAGAGTAGGTCGAACCACGTTAAAAATCGTGTGTCTCGAGCTTTATTTCTTTTGTTTACGTTTGTTTCTTTTCCCTTTTTGTTCTTGCATCTCACGAAATTGATCAAAGAAATAATACTGCATAATTCGTATTGTATTGAACAGACATTCAGTCTGTTCAATTAGCCCGAGTATCATTTCAGAATCCTTCGTGGTCATCCTTTTTAGAATAAATTTTAAAAGGGTAATTAATTCACCCCCTCCCCCTCTTAAGTACCGGATTGATAAACTCAACAATTGGTATCAGAGCCTCGTGCTCTTGATTGTTTTACCGCAAAGAGTTTGATCCTTTCTAAGTTTATATATCACATCTTTTGTTTTTCTAAATGAATTCCACAACCGTCAAATGCCCTGTTTTTGATGGCACGGACTATGGCAAGTGGAAAAATCGTATGATGCATTTCATACAAGGAACAAACTATGAGTGTTGGGTAATCATACAAAACGGTCCTCTTAATATCACTTACACCAATTCTAATGGTGCTGAAAGTGAAAAGCCACAAAAGGACTACACATCAAGTGATTACAAGAAGGCAGAAAAGAATGCTAGAGCCATATCACTCTTGCAATCCGGTATCGGTGAATCCGAAACCAGTCGGATTGCTGGATGTAAAACGGCTAAACAAATTTGGGATAGCCTAGAATTGGCTCATGAAGGAACTGTGCAAGTAAAGAAACAACGTATTGACATTCTAATGCAACAATACGAGTCCTTTAAAATGCTACAAAATGAGTCAATTAAAAGCATGTCTTCACGCTTTTCAAACATAACTAACGAACTTTCTAATCTTGGTAGAACTTTTGAAACTGAGGACATTGTCCGAAAAATTCTAAGAAGTTTAACTAAGAAATGGCAAGCTAAAGTTACTGTCATCGAGGAGGCCAGAGATTTAACTACACTCACCTATGAAGCATTAATGAGATCTCTTATGGCACATGAGCTGGTGCTTGAAAATGATGCCGATGAGAAACCCAAAGCTAAGGGATTGGCGTTAAATGCCCTTTCAAGTGATAATGAAAGTGATCTTGAAGAAGGAGTTGCCTTGCTTTCAAAACGTATTGCTAATATTATTAGAAAGCAAAATCATGGAAAGTTCAATAGTTATAAACAACGAAATTCTGTTCCTTCTTCTTCTTCATCTTCATCACGTTCCGTATCAAAAATGGGTTGTTTTAAATGTGGTGAACGAGATCACCAGATTCGAAACTGCCCTATGTGGGAAGAAGAAAAATATAAAGAAAAACGTGAAAGATCTAAGCAAGAGTACAAACGTGCTATGATGGCTGCTATTTGGGGTGAGTCTGATTCAGAAGACGATGAACCCTCAAAAGAGGAAGAGAAGGTGTGCTTAAGATCAGTTTATAAACCGAAATCTCAGAGAAAGAGGAATGAAGACACTCTCAGATGTCTTATGGCTCACTCAGATGCATCAGACAGTGAATCAAAAGATGAGGTAAGTCTTTCACATATCAAAACTAAAGTACGCTCTCTATCTAAAGAAAAGATCTTGAAATTGTTAGAGGAGACATTTGATAACAGTTATGAACAGAATAAACAAATGAGTGTCATGCAATCTGAAATAGAAAGCATAGCGGAGGAGAACATAGATCTTAAGCGTGAGTTAAGGAAAGTGAGCAAACAAACAGACAACCAGTCTGTTCAATCCGAGCTTACTGCAAAAAATGAGTCTCTTATTCATAAGATTAATGTCCTTACTAAAGAACTAGATGAATTAAAATAGTCACATGCTGCTAAGTCGGTTAGACATTCTGATACAAGCTCAAAACTTGATAGACTTAATGTTGAATACGATGATCTCCTATATAAAAAATAAAAGATTGCTTGAGAAAGTGAAGGACTTGGAGACAGACTTAAGTAATGCTAGAAATGTTGCAGCTAAGTGGGAAGGAAGTAACACTGTGTTAAACTTTCTAGTAAATCAATCTAAGAATACAAAAAAACTTGGATTAGGCTATGAGTCATGTTCTGACATAAGGCAAGACTATCCTCAATATCGTACTGTCTGGGTTCCTGAACAGAAAATAAACACCCCTCCAGAATGTTCAAATGTGCATGATTCTTATTCTGACATCAGACAAAACGATCCTCAATATCGTACTGTCAGAAATCCTGAACATAGATTAGACACACCTCCAGACTGTTCAAAGCAGGGAGACTTCATTTACGCTAAGAAACCTGCTCCCCATGATAGAGATTTCAGGAGACGTAAGTACGTAGGTTTGCCTGAGTACATCATCTGCAACTTCTGTGGTAATACCGGTCATGTGTTTAATGCTTGCAAAAAACGTTTAGGACATTTGGATCACAACATTAGAGTCGTAAAGAAAATGTGGATTAGAAAGGATGTCCTTGATCTTGTTCGTAATAAGAAAGGACCCAAACTTGGTTGGGTTCCTAAATCATCTAACTAATCTCTTTTCAGGGCAATACGAGAGGAGACAGCCATTGGTATCTCGATAGTGGTTGCTCACGACATATGACAGGTAATAAGAACCAATTCCTCTCGTTGAAGGCTTATAATGGTGAAAATGTGCCTTTCGGAGAAAACAAAAAGGGTGAGGTTGTAGGTATTGGAAAAGTTGGTAAGTCTCTTTCACATTCCATTGATGATGTGCTGCTGGTAAAAGGTCTTAAACACAATCTCATTAGTATCTCTCAGTTATGTGACAAGGGGAATAAAGTCGAATTTCATGCAAACCTTCGTTACGTAATCAAAGTAAGTACCAATGAAATTGTTCTTAAAGGTAAGAGAGTTAACAACATTTATGTGGCTGACCTAGGAAGCATTCCGATGGAAACCATTAAATGTTTATCAGTTATGCAAAATGATCCTATCCTATGGCATAAGAGGTTTGGACACGTTGGGTTCTCTTCATTGAAAAAACTGCACAAACTCGATTTAGTGGATGGTTTACCTTCTATAAAGTTTGAAATAGAAGGAGTTTGTGATGTTTGTGCTCGATGTAAACATGTTCGTAGCTCGTTTAAATCTAAAAGGTTTGTAAGCACCAGCAAGTCTCTAGACCTCATTCACATGGATTTATGTGGCCCAATGAGGATTAGAAGTCGAGGTGGGAGTCTATATGTCTGTGTTTTAGTGGATGATTATTCAAGATTTGTTTGGACTTTGTTTTTGCATGCTAAAAGTGAAACCTTTGAAGAATTTGAAGTCTTAATAAAAAGGCTGCAAAAGAAACTCGGACAGTCTCTAATCTCCATTAGAACAGACCATGGAAGGGAATTTGACAATGAATCTTTTCTATCTTTTTGCAGGAACATGGAGTCGATCACAACTTTTCTGCCCCTAGAACACCACAACAAAATGGTGTGGTCGAAAGGATGAACAGAACCTTGGAGGAAATGACAAGAACCATGCTACGTTTTAGTGAATTGCCTCGAACTTTTTGGGCTGAAGCTGTGAACACAACGTGTTATATTCGTAACCGTGTGTCAATCAGATCCGTCCATAAGAAAACACCTTATGAACTTCTATATGGGCGAAAGCCAAACATTTCTCACTTCCGTTGTTTTGGATCCAAATGCTATGTTCACAATAACGGTAAAAACAATATGGGGAAGTTTGATCCAAGAAGCGATGAAGCTGTCTTTATAGGATATTCTAATGAGAGCAAAGCCTATAAAGTGTACAACAAGAGAACTATGTGCTTTGAAGAAAGCATTCATGTAATTTTTGATGAAACTAACATTCTCAATGCTGATTTGAAGGATGATGATGACTTTGAGATTGGATTCATAAGGAACGAACCTTCTGAACTAGATGAAGAGCCTTCGTCTTTACAAGAGAGAAATACTGAAGAATTGCAGAACACAGGGGGAACCGAACAGACGGACGGACTGTTTAATTCCGACCAATCCTTCAGCACTCCAGAAGCTACACAAAGAACAGAAAGAGTGGAACAAAATCAAACAGTCGAGCAAAATGTTCAATTAGACTCAACATCAGAACCTTTTATCCCACATCGATGGAAACGTCAAAGTTCTCATCCAATGGAAAATATTATGACAAACATTCATGAGGGAGTCAAAACTTGATCCTCGCTGAATAATTTTGTGCTCACTATTTGATGCGTGTCCATTTTATGATGTTTTACATCTGTTTTTACACGCATTTTGTCGCTCATTTACTATGTTTTAGCCATAAATTCCCAAAATTCGTGCACTTTCGTATTTTTATGCACTTTTGCAGATTTGTGCGGAAAAAGGACGATTTTACACCAAATCTATGCCCTCGGGACTTTTGCACAATTAAGGAACGGAAGAAAGTCAACTGGAATCACTAATCAAGTGCCAAAAGTCAAAACCCGAGACAAATCAAAGCAACCTTTTGCAGTAACGGGTCGACCGACCTATTATATGGGTCGGCCGACCAGTTCTTTGAAGCCCATAATTCCTGAAGTCCGTAAAGAGGTCGACCGACCCACAAAACTGGTCGACCGACCTCAGCGAAGCCCAGAGAAGCTTTTCGGAAATAGATTAGGAGTGTTGGAGTCTTTAGGAAACTCCTATTTTCTGCCCTATATAAACTAATCTTTTGATTAGGGTTTAGAGGTAGTTTTTACCATCGAGTTTATTGATTCAGAGATACCTAGCTTTTGTCATTCAGTTTATAATCTAGTTTTATCATCAAGTTCTTAATTTTAGTTTTTCTCTTTAAGTTGTAATCTTTCAATAATTCTCAAGCATTCATTAAAGTTTGTTCCTTTCTGCCTTAAATCCGATTTCCGGTAATTAGTCTCTTAATTTAGTTTTAATATTGTTCTTATAATTGCTAGTATCCGGTTTAAGTTAGAATCCCAAGCTTTATTAATTCTTGCATGCTTAGATTGATATTCACCATGATTTCCATGTTTACTGCCGTTTTTATTATTATTTCACTTACCATGCATAGCTAAATACATATGTTAGGATGTAGGGGATGAATATGCATAGGTAGCGTGAATTCCGAGACCGACCTGTAGCAGAGCCGTGGTCGGCCGACTCAAATAACGGGTCGGTCGACCAAGGCGGTGGTCGGCCGACTGGAATAGCCGGTCGGTCGACCCACTCGCGTCTGTATTCTGTTTCGTCTTTCTTTGTTGACTATAATAACCTACAATGAGACTGAAAGGAGACTTGTAGGATGTTAGTAATGATCTACCCAAGATTGAAAGATACGGGGAAGGCATTAGTTTACACCTTAAGACGGCTAGGTTACTCAAGACTGAAAGGTATGTGACCTAGAATTTAGGAATCACCCTTATTGTTGACACCCAATAATTGTGAGACCTAGGAACTAATAGCATAGGCCGAAAGGAGCTATTAGGTACCATAGACCGAAAGGATATGTTACACCCCTTACGCGACTGCAATACATGTTGACCTTAGGATTTATATTACCTTAGCTATTTATTACCTAATCATCCTAGCATCTCTTTATTCATAGTTTTAATCTTGTCTTTTATTTCTTGTTTTATTTTAATCTTTGCCTAGACTTAGTAATCAACCAATCAAACCCCCAATTTTGTTACTTTAAACATTAACATCAAACAATAAACATTCCCCACCTCTTTGTGGTTCGACCCTGACTTTCACTATCTATAGTTTAAGTTTAGGAATTTTAAATTTATCTTTGGTACCCTCAACGACGGGCATCAAATTTTGGCGCCGTTGCCGGGGAGGTGACGCCAGTGTTTATTGTTTATTGTTTTTGTTTCTTTGGTTTAGGGAACTTTTGTTCCTTAAACCTTCTCACTTTCTTCTTGTAGTTTCCGTCTTATGCGCAGGTCAGTTCAAGGAGAACTCCTACCACTTGACCACGAGCTTGAGAGGACTCTAAGAGAAAGGAGGAAGCAACTTCTAGCGAGTAAGGAAGGAGGTTCACCATCTTCCTTATTCCAAGAAGACATCTTTGAACAACCACCATTACCATCTTCACCAAAAACACCAACTTTACAACCAAATTCACCCAATAATCCACCTTCACCAAAAACACCACCCTATATTTACTTGCAGGTTTTTCCGAAAGAAGAAAAAAACATGACAGAGGAAGCTACTATTGCCAGTCACTCCATGCCTCAGGTGAAGGACCTATACAAAGGGTTCACTTTACCTGCAGGTACTGGGAAGCCATTCGAGGCCAAGCCTGCCTATATTACTATGGTTGAGAGAAACCAATTTGGAGGCTCGGCCAATGAGGATGCTGCAAAGCATATTGAAATCTTCACAGATTACATATGCTCTATTGCACCCCCAGAAGGAGTGACGCAGGACCAGATTAAGTAGACCATGTTTATCTTCTCTCTTAGGGATTCTGCAAGGGAATGGTATAGAGATTTAGACCGCACTGCTGCGGGAATCACAGATTGGAATACCTTAGCCTTAGCATTCTACAGAAAATACTATTCTGCATCCAAGACTAATGCTTTGAGGGCGCAGATTACAAATTTCAAGCAAGGACCTAATGAGGATGTCAGTGAGGCTTGGGACAGGTTCAAGAGACTTGTTCGATCCATACCACACCATGGATTCGAACAATGGTTTCTTTGTAACCAGTTCTACAATGGCCTCTATGATGACAACAGGGCCTATTTAGATGCTGCAGCCAATGGAAGGTTCCAGGACAATTCCGGAGAGACTAAGGGTCTCAAGTTAATAGAGGATGTTGCTGTGCACCGTGCTGAACATGGATCTTCCCGAGGCAATCAAAGGAAAGCTGAGTATAACCTGGCTGCTATTGAGGCCTTGACGACCAAGTTAGAGAAGCTAGAAGCTGGAGGGAAGTTCGACATAGGAAGTGGGAGCAAGGGAGGTATGTATCAGGTGAATGCCGTTCAAGACGGACCCTTTGCTTGTGAGAGGTGTGGTGGAGAAGGGCACGTGTCAAAATTTTGTACCTCATCCAATGAGACATGTGCCGCTTTCCAGCACTATCGTGGGAACAATTTTTATGACCCAAACAATAATAATGTCCATCCTAACATGAGGTGGACAAGCTAGAATGTTCTCAACCCACAACACATGTAACCTCAGCAAAACTCCACTTACATCCCCCCACATAAGCAAGGTTTCCAAAAACCACCCTTTAACCCTCAACCACCTTCGAACCCACCACCCAACACAGACGCTCTTATCCAAAATCTCATTGGGTTGGTTCAGAAGGAATCTCAGGCTAGGGAAGCAGGGATGAAGATGTTAGAATCTCAGATTGCTCAAATCGCGGGCAAGAACGATACTAGGGCTCCGGGTCAACTTCCGACCAAGACGGACCAGAAAAAAGAGACTCTAAATATCATATCCCTACGAAGTGGAGCTAAAGTGGGAGGTGAAAAAGAGAAAGAAAAGCAGCCGAAGCTCACTGACAGCGAGGAAGGTCGACCGACCCAGGAGCCCGGTCGACCGACCTCTGAGCAGACTCCAGAAAAATCCGCTGTGCAGGAAACTGGTCGATCGACCGAGGGAGAGGGTCGACCGACCACCGATGCGGAGAAAGAGGCCCCTTTTCGTCCCGAACTGCCGAACAACTTCAGGGACTTCCTTTTTCGGGGTGATAAGACCCCCAGGTTTCTGAAAAGGGCTGCAAATACTGACTCGTCATCCCCTCCTTTCCCAGAAAGACTCATACCTTCAAAAGACCAGGTATCTTTTGACAAATTTAAAGACGTAATTCGTTCATTAAATGTTCAAGTTCCGTTTTTAGAATTAGTCCAACAGGTTCCTTCATATCTTAAGTTTATGAGACAGCTTTTGTCAAGAAAGAGGTCTTTAGATAAGGTTGAGTCAGTGCCCCTCACTGAAGAGTCATCCAGTTTTTTATCACATGTTATTGCCCCTCACAAACTCGATGATCCTGGCAGTTTTTCTGTCCCCTGCAATATAGGAACGTTCCCTGTAAAAAAAGTCTTTATGCGACCTAGGAGCTAGTATCAGTGTCATGCCCCTAAGTGTTGCCCTAAAACTAGGAATGACCAACTTTGCAGTAACCAGCATGACTGTCCAGATGGCAGACCGTACATCTATGGAACCCATAGGGGTGTTGGAAAACATCCCTGTGCGTATAGACAGGTTTTTCTTCCTAGTTGACTTCATAGTTTTGGACATCCCAGAGGATGCCCATATACCTATAATACTAGGAAGACCTTTCCTTCACACTGCGGGAGCCATCATAGATGTAGGCACTGGGACCTTAACCTTCAAAGTAGGAAAGCATTTTATTATTTATGGCCTATCTTATAGGAAAAAGGATGCTATGACCCTCATCACTTGTAATGCTATTACTTCGGAAAAGAAGTATAAGGTCGTCACTACTTCTCCTACTTTATTGCCTACTCCTGTACCTGTTTTTACACCTCCGCCCCAGATTGGGAGCAATATGGAGGATACTTATGTTGTGACTAATGCAGGAATTGGTTTGGGGAAACCCAAGATAAAGGAAGTCATAGTGCAGAGAGGGGGAATGGGATTCTTGAGCTACAAAGAAGATGAAGACCCAGATGTTGTAGATCGGGAGGACAAGAAAAAGAGGAGACAAGATCCAGGGGAGAGTTCGTCGCATATGCTTTGCGGCGGAAAGAAGATGTGTTTTGCTACTCAAGCAAACACTGTGAAGACTACGGCATGTCGTCAAAAGCCGTGGTCGGAGATATTCCGCATCTTTAGCGGATAGTTGTTTCAAATTTCAATTTTTTAAGACAATCTACTTTTGTTGTTTGAGACTTTTTAATTCGGTTTGCTCGTAGTTTTAGAACTCTTTCCGTTATGCTTGCGTAGTTAAGACTTTGGACTTGTTTCTGGCTTCTCGCGCATTTGTTGGGCGCATATTTATTGCTTTTTCAGGATTAACGAAGAAACGAGGACCACTGTGCAGCAGACGGGTCGACCGACCTGAAATATGGGTCGGTCGACCTGGCCCCTGCATTCCTGGAATTCCTACAGTCCGTAGGAAGGTCGGTCAATCTAAAATATGGGTCGGTCGACCCAACCATCCGTCACAGCCCGTTCGTTTCTTCCTCGGGAATTGTGCAACCATCTTGGTTACTTGAGTGGCACTGCTAGCCACCAAAACCTCCCAGCTTACGCTGGTTTGGGGAGTTTTCTCTCATGCGCCTATAAATCCAGTGAGTTCTTTCCAGTTTTTCTTTAGTGTTTATTCTCTTTGCATCTTTCCTTTAATTTTCTGAAACCTTTACTTAGGCTAATGCACAATGGGGACATTGTGCGGGTTGGTTTGGGGAATGGTTTCGTGTCGCATGCATTGCATTTTGCCACACGTTTACTGCATTTCCGTATTGCATCGTTCTTTTCTTTATTTTCCTTACCTATACAAAAGAAAAATCCAAAAAAAATGAAAAAAATTCAAAAATTCAAAAAAAAATGCACGTTTATTTTTAGCATATAGGTCGAGTTGGAACGAGAGTATTTCAAGGATGATTTTGCTATCTTACATGTTTATGCCTTTACCTTGCCCTGTCAACTTGTTTTAGTATGAGATTCTTTTGCATATCTACGAGTTTTTGTCAATTTGTATATCTTGAGACTTGACTTATACCTTGGCAACCTACTATACATTCTAAGTTTTAGAGCCTTATTCCTGGTTTCATTTTTAAACCAGTTGTCTAGGATGTGAGTAGTACTCCCCTTGGAACATGTTACATCAATATGCATAAACATGAACTTGAATTGCTATATACTTGTAATACTATCTCGTTTTGTGAATCTTGATACGTGCATTTGGGATCCCTTTTCTCATATTTACCCATAAGCCCTACATAGCCAAATTTGCCTTTTTATTCCCCCAAAAACTACATCCCATACTTAGCCTACCCTTCCAAGCTAGTATTTGTGGTCTTTGGTTTATTTTGAGGCATCTTGGTTTGTATGCTATCTTGAGCAAAAAGAGAAAAGAAAGAAAGAAAGAAAAGAAAAAGAACAGAAAAATCCAGAAAAAAGAAAAGAAAGAAAAGAAAAACGAAAAAATCAAAAACGTACAGGAAAGAAGTCGACCGACCTAATACATGGGTCGGCCGACCACCTGACAGCATCAGAATGAAAAAAAAAATCGTTCCAAATTCCCTTTCTTTTATATGTTATCACTCCCGTACCTCATTCAAGATATTTGGGAGTCCTTTCTTATATTTAATGTGAGAGTTGTGCTACAAAAGAGCACTTTCTTAATATCAAAAGTTGTGAAATATGTTGTTGGGAACCGATTTTACTAGCTTGGCTACTAACCCCACAAATCCAAAAACATCTTAACCACTTTTACCTTTTACCTCACATATCTTTCATTACCTCAATTGCATGTATCTGGGCCACTTAATGAGATTGTTATACAAAGTTGTAGAATTTTTGTTCATGTTAGATTGCAGGCATGTTGTCATGGGTCGCAGTTAGGTGAGTGTCTCTACAAAATTACTTCTTTCTATCTTTTACATATACTCACCCTTGCTTCATAAGTGTCTCGAGCGTACCGCGAGAGTCCATGGTATAAAGTCTCTATAGTCTCTAGTGTTGCAAGTTTGACGACACTATAATTCGTTTGCATGATTTAAATACTTTCTCATTTTGTACTTGGCATTGGTTTAGGCTTACATGTAAATTTCGCTCTGAGATTAAAATCGTTCCATTAGTTAAGATCGAGTCTATTTCTTGCATGAGGGCAAGCAAGGTTTGGTTTGGGGAATTTGATGCATGTCCATTTTATGATGTTTTACATCTGTTTTTACACGCATTTTGTCGCTCATTTACTATGTTTTAGCCATAAATTCCCAAAATTCGTGCACTTTCGTATTTTTATGCACTTTTGCAGATTTGTGCGGAAAAAGGACGATTTTACACCAAATCTATGCCCTCGGGACTTTTGCACAATTAAGGAACGGAAGAAAGTCAACTGGAATCACTAATCAAGTGCCAAAAGTCAAAACCCGAGACAAATCAAAGCAACCTTTTGCAGTAACGGGTCGACCGACCTATTATATGGGTCGGCCGACCAGTTCTTTGAAGCCCATAATTCCTGAAGTCCGTAAAGAGGTCGACTGACCTCAGCGAAGCCCAGAAATTTGGTATGACTAATGCAAACCCATTTTCTACACCCATGTGTTCAACCTTGAAACTTGACAAAGATGAGAAAGGTAAAAGTGTTGATGAAAAGGTATATCGTGGAATGATAGGTTCACTGTTATATCTTACTGCTAGTCGTCCTGACATTCTTTTTAGCGTATGCTTATGTGCTCGGTTTCAGTCAAATCCTAAGGAATCACATTTAATTGCAGTTAAACGTATTCTAAGATATTTGATTGGAACCCAGGACTTGTATTTATGGTACCCCTTACATTGCAATTTCACTCTCACGGGGTATTCAGATGCAGACTATGCAGGGTGTTCAGTTGACAGAAAGAGTACGTCTGGAGTAGCTACCTTCGTTGGACCCTGTCTTATCTCTTGGGCTTCCAAGAAGCAAAACACGGTAGCTTTATCAACAACAGAAAGTGAATACGTTGTTGCGACTCAATGTTGCTCTCAAGTTCTAAGGGTAAGACAACAATTGCGGGATTACGGTATGAACATTAATTGCGTCCCTATTCTTTGTGATAACACTAGCGCAATAAACATTTCTAAAAATCCCGTTCAACACTCTAGAACAAAGCATATCGACATTCGGCATCACTTTCTTCGTGATCATGTGGAAAAAGGAAACATATGCTTGAACTTTTTTTTAACATTAAAGATCAACTTTCTGACATTTTTACCAAGCCCTTGGCCAGAGAACCGTTTGAGAAAATTCGTTTAGAATTAGGTCTGTTACAAAGTAGCTCGTAGTTTTATGTTTCCTAATTTAAATCTCCCAATGATTGACTAGATTGGAAGAGGGTAGTCAAATGTGTCATTTGTTTTCAGTTCAAATGTTTGATCTTACCTGCATCTTACTTATTCTAGTCGGCGAACTTGTTCAATAGACTAGTAACAAAGGTTGACGTATTTGTGTGATGTATGATTCGTAATATATGCTTGCAATTTATTGAATTTCAACTACCCACCCACCCAACCGTGTTCTCATTAAAACCCGTTCTCAAAAACCCCCAACCCTTTTCCCAAACCATAAGCAATCAAAACCACCCTTTCATCTCCCTTCCTCGTCACCTTCAACAGCAGACCACCATGCCGCCGAAAAAGAAAACCAAACCCACCATCCTCCCCCCAAACCCTACGCCTCCCTTCGCCTCAAAATTCGTCATACCATTCACCACCACCACCATATCTCGCACTAAACTTCTTGACCCTACCTTAAACCCAGAACTTGAAACACCTCCTCAAACCACTTCTCCCACATCGCCACCCACCACCACCACAGAAAACCCCACCGTTGCTCCCCCCGCTTCCGCCAAAACCAAAAAATCAAAATCCCCAAAACCTACGACTGACTCCGCTCTTGTGCATGCATCACTATCCCCTAGACCACCAGTCATGGCATCTGAGACCCTCGACCTCTCTGCGAAATCTACAGTGTCTAAACCCCCTCCTCGCACTTAGCGTGGTGTTGTGATCAATGAACCCAGCCTTACCAATGAAATCAATGAAGTTGACTTGGGTCCGGCTACCGAAAAGGGGAAAGAGAAGGTTATCCCAGATGATGATGGTGTTTTTAATGATGTTGCTTAGGAAGATAGCCTTGGGGTCAGCCTCCAAACTTTAAAGTCTTTAACAAAAGGCAAGGTTACTTCTTTCAAGCGAAAAAAACCAAGTTCTCCGGTCCGAAAACCACCTGCCTCTGATGGTACTGTACTGCCTTTTAAGGCTACTCTGATGACTTCCCTGGACCGAGAAAGAGTTGTGGATTTTTTTAACTCTCTATCCCTGCCGGGAGATGATCTTGCTCAATGCATTCATCTTTTGGATTGTACCATTCTTCCGGGACGCTACTATCCGCACTCTTGGTTGGACTCCCATGTTGCTTTCTCATTCTTCTGAAACATTCTCAATCGTCAAGAATGGACGGGTATGTTTACTGTTGAATCCGTTGTTTTTATTCCAGAACTTATCCAATTCTATCAATCAGTTTCCGTCACTTACAAAGGGGATCTTCTATCGGCTAAATCAATGGTCATACCCTAGTACTTCGCGTTGATGAATTTGCTGAGATTTTTAATATTCCATATACTGGCCTGAAAACCTGTGACAAAAATACTTGGCCGTTGATGGATGATATGGAACCGCTACAAGTACTACAGTATTTCAACCCCACTGCTCACCTAAAAACCCGTATTGATCCCCAAAAGCTTGATGCACCTCACCAATTTCTCTACAACTTTGTTCGTCGCACAGTTACTCCACGACAGAATTCTCGTGGGTACTGTCAGATTCCTGACCTGGTGTTAATGTACTATCTTATGCTACATAAGCCTGTTAATCTAGCCTCGGTCATTTTTCAATATATTCACGAGCTAGCCCATGATGTTCAGGCTGTCTCATCTACTAAAACCCGAGACTTGCCTTATGGGATGTGGTTGTCGCATGTTTTCTGGCTGAAAGGGCTGTTATTGGATAATAGTGTATGTATGGCTATGGATGATCGTATGAGCTGTTGGAAACTAGGTTCCTTATTTTATACTCAAATCTAATATGAGTTTTGTTTCTTTAAGTTTAGTCATAAAAACTTAAATAGATCTTATGCATGCAAGATGATATCATAAGATGAGATTGTCCTTACATTGGTTTTAGAAGGTTTATACTCAATAATCACCTATTACTTGAGTCTTCAATACCGAAATACCCTTATAACGATCTAAGAAAAATCGTCTCCAAAAGGTGCGTATCAAGGACCCGATCTCAAACTAATACTAATTTTGTTACTAGAAAATTAGTATAAGTATACTAGAAATAATAATAATATTACTCTTAATATTATTAGTATGAAATAATTATTTCCTTACTAAAGACTATTTTAGCTAAGGAGTTATGAGAATGAGGTTGTAGTATGAAAGTGCTTGTAGAATGAGAGAGTAAGCATCTAACCCCAACCAACAAACTAAGGCATGAATGGTGTGTATATATTGAGCAACATAGGCTTGTTACACAAGCCATATGGCCGGCCAACATGCATGCCCAAGGCCAATGCATGGCCTCTTACACAATGCAAAAGAAACAAAGATGCCTTACATGTTTCTTACACACTTACACACCTATTCATAGGTTTTGTAAGGCTTTGTGTAAAGCATACACAATCACTACACACTACCATATACACGGCTGAAATGGGTCTAATATGGACCCATTTTATCTTTGTCAATTGTGTTAATTTGTAACATGTCACACATGTCCCATAACACATGACCCAATTTGTTAATTGTGCAATTTTAACTATTAAAATTCATAATTTACAAATTTATTACATTTAAATAATTACACTAAAAATTTCGAAATTATTGTTGCACAAAAATGTAATGTCATAATTTAATTACAACTCTTTGTAATTTTATGATCAACCGTGTTCATTCTCAATTTAATCGTTTCCTAAACGAATAAACAAAACCGAGTAATAAAACAATTTTATTACTTTGCCTTTATTTATTATTATAATCCCATTATAAAAATATTCGTCATATAATATTATTTCCAAAATTTCCAGTTATTAATTAATTTGTATCCAATACAATATTAATTAATTATTCCATTGAGACGGAATTCCCTAAAGATATGACCTTAAGGGATCAACTGATCACCACCATCATATGATGATAATGTCAAACTCTAGACAACCAATCATTATCGATAAATGTTGATCAGTTGACTTTAAAAGAGTAACACTCCCAGTTGTGTTTCATTTAAATGAGTTTTAATTACGTCAACACACTATTGTCGAGGACACTTCCTCCAACAATCTCCCACTTGTCCGAGACAAGTGTGCGTTACCAATTCTCTTGCCCTATTACTATCTCCCACTCAATGCATGGCGTCCTCTCAGGTCGTGCCGACAATTGATTAAAATCTAGAGTGGTTTATCTCGATCTGGAGTTATAACTACTGACCGGAATTATCTACCATAGATACCTTCCGAGCGTGGCCACGCATTTCTAGTTATTATTCTCCTCGAGTGGCCTAGAGATATTTCTCAACCCTGACAAGGGGTGGACAATTCCTAATCGACTTATTCCTTCCGGCTAGCCACAGCCCATCATAACCCAAAATATGTCCTTATAAACCCCAGTTACGAAGGTGTTAGGACATAAATCAAAGTTAATCTGAAAACTATGCCACCTCAGAGAACAGTCATTAGTCCAAGAACTGACTCATGTGAAACACGATAGATGCTCCCGCCACGACCAGGCAGTCTTTCAATAAGAGTACGCCAGAGCTCTATCAGCGGTCATTAGCCCGGCAAATGTATCTTAACATGTCTATGCCTAGGTGATCGATTAGTCATCTCGTATGACTCTATGGCAATTGAACTCGCCATCAATCGCATCACACATCCGGTTGCATTGAGATGTCACCTCACTTAAGCAACTAGGGGCGAGGTCATGATAATTCAATTCACTTTAATGGGGTTCAATATGGTCTTACCATCCCATTTGAATTTTACTTGACCTTTCGTGAGTTATAAATAACTCAAACAATTAGTGGATTACACCATCCAAGTGGTCAACCTTTGAACACCATTTAATTTACAATCAGCTTTAGGGTCTCTCGTTTACATCCCTTAAAATTGTAATTATCTTCATTTTGAGTAAACCAGGTTTACCACGGTTCGTGCGATCGTTCACTTTGCGGATCATATCCATACATTGATCTTTCCTCTGAAAGAGACAATTCATTCTTATGACTAGCGAATAAGATTATGTGCATTGTGTAACTCCCAGCCACAGCAATGCCTTTACATAATTTGGTGAACGTACACATTTTGTAGAATCTTGTGATGACCATGTAGTTAAAATACAAGTCATTGAGATGCATAGTCAATGAATGTCAGCCAAAGATTATCACAAATCTTTGCTTGGTTTCTTGGAACTTGAGTCGTTGCAAACCTTTTACCATACGACTAAGTTATCTTCCAAGATCTTGAATTTGTCTTTCATCTTCATTGGAGAATACTTTGACAATTGGTCAAGGTTTAATCATTGATTTAAAACCTGCTCTACGGGTTGTCCTGTAAGCGGTGCGCATCCACTTTACACGATTATACTAATGGCGGAAACATTAGCGAATTTAAACGTGTAAACTATAGTACTTAAGGTTCGATAAATTTCCATGATCTCATCATGTTTATACTATCTTCATCTCCATGAACAACCTTAATACCTTACAACCAAGACGTCTTTTACAATCTCAACCAAACATCCTATGTTCAATTAGATCTAATTCATATCAATATGTTATCTAGAATCAAAACTCGTATACTTTTCATGAGCATCAATGCCTCGTTCCAAACGAGCAATGAGTCGTTATAGATAACGTTTACTCCCACTAAACTCTTGTTCTTGCCTGATTCTGAAGATCCGAAGTCATACCCATGACTCAATAGCTTCAAATCCTGGAGTGAGAACTCCCACTGAACTTTACATTTAACCGTAAATCATAAAGCTCCCACTCAATTCAATGTTCCTTAACATTTAATGAATTGAAATGGTTGGGACTTCAACCATATGTGCTAATAGTCACATCCTTTTCAAATACCCTTTTGAAAAATGGTTATTGAGTTTACTGAATTCATTCTCAATGAATTACCTTACTACTTTCAACAAAGTTACCCTTAACTTTGTAGACTGCAGACATCCAAATGTCTGCTTATGCTTCTCTCAACAAATCTCATTTATCAGCACGTAAATCTTATAAATTTCATGGTTCTTTGCATTGGCATATTTAGATCACCATCTAAATCCAAGAACCCTTTCTTGAGCCTTTACAAAGTCTTTTGAATAATTTTCTTCGAGTGTCCTCCCGTAGTTTCTATAAGAGTCTTTTCTTATGGTATATAATTTTGTGTGTGGGAACTTTCAGTTCCCCACATTTATCTTATCTTGTACTGTACGAGGACTCTATCATGGATCTTATCCATGTATAGAATTTTTCCTTACAAACTTCAAGAATTTATCTTTGAAGTATCCTCCAGGGCCAGGGCCGTTGGTATATAAGGCGTAGATTTTTTTTCAAACCGTAGATCTTATCCACAACTTTTGGGCTTATCCACAATTTTTGGGATGATAAGGCGTAGAATCTTATCCACAGCCTAATCTACCTTTTACAACCATAAGGTGTAGATTGCTCTTGGGATATAAGGCGTAGATTTTTACCAAATCGTAGATCTTATCTACAACCTTTGGGCTTATCCACAACTTTTGGGATGATAAGCCGTAGAATCTTATCTACAGCCTAATCTACCTTTTACAACCATAAGGTGTAGATTTTCTTAAATCGTAGATCCCATCCACAACTTAATCTTCCTTCTTATCTTTCACATAACCAAAACACAATAAATCCTACTATTCACTAATAGATCACATCCATTGTGCTTGTCAAAATCATATGCTATTTGTGGCTTTTCAAATTTCTCCCACTCTATCTTTGTAATAATAATCCCATTTTATCACCAAAGATAGCTACTAAGGCCACAAGCAATGACTTTGATGTTGGTTTGTGTATCCTTATGGTTTATTACAGAAAATATTTAATTTAAAGCTTTAGATAGTTTAGAATGGTTGATAACTTTGAAGTTGGTTTGTGTACCCTTATGATAACTTTTCCTCTTTAATTAAGTTCTTAACTTAACTTGATTTTGATTTGATTTGAATTGGGTATCCTATACCTATTCGGTTTCAATGGTCATACATTGAAATGTGACAATCAATTCTATTCTATGTTTAAGATTTGCAAGTGTTAAAACTAATTAAGAACATAAATATAAAACCAATAGTGACTTGGGTTGAAAACCAAGTCACCTCATTATCCAAAATACAACCAATTGTTTAAAGGATTAACATTTCCTCGTCCAACAAGGAAATAAAATACGGATTTTAAATTGTTCTTTCAACACTTGAAATAAAATAAGGAGGAAAAACAAAGCTCCTTGATCATCCTGAGTGGAGCTACTCTTAGTTCCATTGATCCATTATGCTTGATTTTTCTTTCCCTTATTTTTGTTTCCATGCCCTAATTCAAGTAAGAAGAGCATTCACATCACAACTTGTATCATAATACGTTAGTTGAGATTAACACAAAATAGAGATAGTTATCATACCAACTTGGAAGAATCTTCCCAGCTTTGAGATCGCTGAGATACCTGGAACAATTCCTCTTCTTATGTCCTTTATTATTACAATAAAAGCACCTGGCTCCTTGAGGAGCGCTCATGTTGGGATCTGATGTACTTGCCTCCGAAGACACATTCTTTAAAACTTTGGAAGGTTGCCTCCCCTTAGCCCTACCCTTCCTATCGAACTTTCCTTTGCCCTTAACATTTATATAGAGCTCATCCTTAGGGGAACTAACATTTAGGTCCATATCCCTTTCTACCTGCACGATCATATTGTGCAGTTCATCGAGAGAGATGTCTTGGTTCCTTATGTTGAAATTCATCCGGAATTGTACATAAGTCTTCACCTTAGACAAGGAGTGGAGGATTCTGTCAATCACAAGTTCCTTATGAATGTCCACTTGATTCATCCTTAGGGTTTCTACATGCTCAATCATCTTGAGTACATGTGGGCTAACCTTTTTCCCCTCCTTAAGGTTGAGATCAAAGAAAGCCGATACTGCCCCATATTGGACAATTCTCGAAGCCTTTGAGAACATTGTCAGAAGCCTGCAATAGATCTCATAAGCTGTGCCAATCTTTAGGGCAATCTTTTGGAGTTCCGGCTCCATCGAGAGGATCAAAACATTTTTCAATTCCCAAGACTCCTTTTGATAAGAATCATAAGGTCGTCTTGCCGCGGCGGTGGCATTTTCAGCAGGTTCGGGAGGTGATGCTTCAATAAGGAATTCGGTCTTACCGTCACCTTGTGCCGCCAACAACAGTTGGGCATCCCAATCGGCAAAGTTTGCCCCATTCTCTTTTAGCTTACAACGATCCGTGAAGGATTGTAACCATGAAGTGTTTGTAGTAGTGGAAGTAGTCATGATAGATATTGATACGAGGACTACAAAATTTTAAACATATGAAGAAATTAAATGCTAATCGTTTTAATTTTCATTTTAACTTGTAAACATATTTACTAAGTTGATGCATCTATAAAATGACCTCTATCCAATTTTATAAATGATTCCAAGACCCAAACCCATACTATCGAAATCGTGAACCACTGGAACTCCGACCCAATGATATGGTTTGGTGGGTTAAAATAAATCGGTTCTACCCTAGAACTCTTGGTTGATGACAAATCATAATTTATACATCTTAGCCCGGAACACATTGACCACTGGTCCTCTACACTTCCGTTGAGTACAAACCAAATTTCAAATGTATCGGGATGCGATCCGCCCACTGGACTGAATCCACCCCATTGCCCCACTTATCCTACGTAATGAGGTTCGTACTGCCCACTGGACTAGCACCACCCCACGAAATAGAAGCTCATGGGTTCTACTATTTGGTAAGGCTAATCCTCAATTGTTTTGTTTAATATTGAGGTCTTGTCAATTTATTATCTATCTCCTTTAAGCGAATTAAATTGGTGAACTCGATAATTATAATTGACACGGTCGTTTTTAACGATCTAAACTAATATGCATGTTTATGGCGATTTGGCTATGCATGCAAACATATTAAAATGCAAAAGTAAAAGCAATAAAGCAATAAAATCCTAGTATGGCCTTCCTAGTAATAGTAAAAACTAATTAACTATTACAAATTCGGAAACCAACTCCTTGGTCCCTTGAACTTCATTGGCACGCCATCCAAGAAAACACCGTCTTGTCGGAACTCCTTTCCGTATGGCACCGTCTTTTGGATCTTCGGAATTACAATAAAATAACACAACTATTCTATTGTAAAACTGAAAATTAAATTAAATTACAAACCCGTGATACGAGATCACATAAATTACAACCGAATCAACATTCCCTTTCATTACGGGTAATATTGATTAAAACTAAGGCCATACTAAGAAAATTTACATAATTCCAAATTATATAAATAACATTCAAAATATGACATTCATATTAAATAAATTGCATTAAATAAAATATGTATGCACATGCTCAATTTTTAATGCCAAATCGCCTTATGGGAGCAAATATCTCATATTTGTTTACGGTTTTTACGGATATGCGCGATTTTAACTATTAAAATCATCCAAAATTACATAAATCTCATTTATGTCCAAGTTAATCATCCTAACTTACTTTAGGAATCAATGTTTAGTCTCTACTAATATTTGATCATGATCTAACTTGATTTTGCATTATTGTTCATAAATTACTTGTATTTTCGGGAAAAATAAACAAAATACGGCCAAATAAGTCAATAAAATTCGAAATTTAAAATTCAAAAATTTTAAACTTTCTGGAAATTTTCTGAAAATTCAGAAATTAATAAAATGGTCTTTTGCAAATATCTATGGTTTATTTCTTAAATAAATCGTATAAAAGCCGTTTTAAAGTTTTAAAATCCGATTTAAATTATAAAAACTTGCAATAATTTGCCATAAATTTTTAGTCATCCTAAAATACATATTAGAATCTGAAAATGACCAAAAATTACAGACCATGCTCGAAATTTTATTTTCCGACTCATAAATTACGATTATTAGCTAATTAACTCATTAAAATTAATAATCATAAAAACAGAAACTTTTTGATATCTAACTTTTAGATCTGATGTTCCTATCATATAAGACATCTATGGGTAAAATTTCATGCCATAATATTAAGATTAACTATTTTTAACACAATAAGTCACTATTTATCCGATTTTAACCATTAAAATCATAAATCATGCATCTCTTGAGAATAAATTCCCAAAACTTACATACATACTGTAAATATTGCATGTGACATTGTGTAAAGTTTTTATGGCAAAATTCCAACTATAACTATTAAAGTCGAATTTAAGTCACTATTAATACGATTTTTACTATAAAAATCATTAATCATGCAAAATAAGTCCAATAATTTCGAAAATTCATACAGGAACTTTATATATTGCATGTGACTTCTCATAAAATTTTTGAGGTCAAATTCGAAATATAACCATATATACCCATTTTAACTCATATTATGACTATTTATCTCATAAAATTCATAATCCATGCATATTAACTCCATTTCTTACGAAAAATCATATACAATATATTAAATATGCATGTGAGAACATATCAAAAAATCTCGGCCAGAAACTATTTTTAGCTATTTTTCCCATTAATTGTTGTTTAAAACTGATTTAAACTACAAAATATACAAATAAATATAAAAATGAACAATAAAAATCCATAAAATTATTTTTATGTCCTAAAACCATTTTAGAAACAGAAACTTTAACATGCAAAAATTATTTTGTGATTTATCATAATAAACACAATAATTTCGAAAGTACCGAAATATGTATGTTAATCCGATTTTAACATAAAACATGAATCCGATCATGCATGCAACAACCGTAATGCTCTGATACCAATTGTTGGAAACTAGGTTCCTTATTTTATACTCAAATCTAATATGAGTTTTGTTTCTTTAAGTTTAGTCATAAAAACTTAAATAGATCTTATGCATGCAAGATGATATCATAAGATGAGATTGTCCTTACATTGGTTTTAGAAGGTTTATACTCAATAATCACCTATTACTTGAGTCTTCAATACCGAAATACCCTTATAACGATCTAAGAAAAATCGTCTCCAAAAGGTGCGTATCAAGGACCCGATCTCAAACTAATACTAATTTTGTTACTAGAAAATTAGTATAAGTATACTAGAAATAATAATAATATTACTCTTAATATTATTAGTATGAAATAATTATTTCCTTACTAAAGACTATTTTAGCTAAGGAGTTATGAGAATGAGGTTGTAGTATGAAAGTGCTTGTAGAATGAGAGAGTAAGCATCTAACCCCAACCAACAAACTAAGGCATGAATGGTGTGTATATATTGAGCAACATAGGCTTGTTACACAAGCCATATGGCCGGCCAACATGCATGCCCAAGGCCAATGCATGGCCTCTTACACAATGCAAAAGAAACAAAGATGCCTTACATGTTTCTTACACACTTACACACCTATTCATAGGTTTTGTAAGGCTTTGTGTAAAGCATACACAATCACTACACACTACCATATACACGGCTGAAATGGGTCTAATATGGACCCATTTTATCTTTGTCAATTGTGTTAATTTGTAACATGTCACACATGTCCCATAACACATGACCCAATTTGTTAATTGTGCAATTTTAACTATTAAAATTCATAATTTACAAATTTATTACATTTAAATAATTACACTAATAATTTCGAAATTATTGTTGCACAAAAATGTAATGTCATAATTTAATTACAACTCTTTGTAATTTTATGATCAACCGTGTTCATTCTCAATTTAATCGTTTCCTAAACGAATAAACAAAACCGAGTAATAAAACAATTTTATTACTTTGACTTTATTTATTATTATAATCCCATTATAAAAATATTCGTCATATAATATTATTTCCAAAATTTCCAGTTATTAATTAATTTGTATCCAATACAATATTAATTAATTATTCCATTGAGACGGAATTCCCTAAAGATATGACCTTAAGGGATCAACTGATCACCACCATCATATGACGATAATGTCAAACTCTAGACAGCCAATCATTATCGATAAATGTTGATTAGTTGACTTTAAAAGAGTAACACTCCCAGTTGTGTTTCATTTAAATGAGTTTTAATTACGTCAACACACTATTGTCGAGGACACTTCCTCCAACATGAGCAACGGGTTGCTGGGGCAAATGCACATTCGGATAGTGGCAGGCAAGCTAGTTGGGTTGCGTAATCAGGATGCTGCCAGGTCGAGTTCAGGGGGTTTTGGGGCTGTAATTTCGAAGTTGGACGAGCTCTTGGAAGTCAATACTGATGGTTTCGGGTCTCTTGCACAGGAATTGGCGGCTATTAAAGAAACCTTAACCTCTTTGGCTTTATCCCAACTCTTCTTCAACAACTCCTAGACCATTTTACCCATTGACCACCGCCATTTCTGTTTCTTTTGTCATTATTTTGCAGGCTGTTTTAACTGATTCATTTTCTCACTAATTGTCTATCTTAGGTTACGATGATGTCTATCGACTGTGTCCGGTGGCTGTTTGTAGGTTTCTTTGTTTATGGACCTTAAGACTTTGGCATGTTTTGACTTCCCTCTCCTCTTGATGATGTCAAGAGGGGGAATATTTTAGGACTCATATTACTTAATAGCTACTTGTTTTAGACTAATTCGATGAAATATCTCTTATGTGTTTTCTCTTGCTCCTTGGCTGGAAACTTGTTAAGTTATTCCATAATCAAATGCGTATGTTGCCTTCTTTTTGTTATCAATGTTCCCTGAATATTTCTAATCAGGCTGATTGCTTTTGCTGAGGGGGAACTTGTTGTTTACAAGAACTTGCCATCATCAAAGGGGGAATTTGTTGAGACACTATATTGATTATGACAAGTTTCCTTATTTCTCGTATACTAATATGAATATGAGATATGTGTGACAGATGCTTGAGGACTTTCAGATTCAGAAGGTGGAGATTGACAAGATCATTTTATTGTCCGAGTCTAGAAAAAAATGTAAGAGTATATCAGTTGTGATTAATATTCGGTCTTATAAAATACAGCTTACCTTTTCGGGAACTTAAAGAAAAAGGAATATTTCTTTCTTCTTGAGAAAAAATATAAACTTTTTATTCTCAAAAAAACATGCCTTATTTCATGCGTGTGATTTCCAAAGAATCTCTCAATGAATAATCCTTCAAAAGCCTCTTTCCAGAAAGTATTTTTTTGTGAGAATAAGTTCTTGTTCATATGGAAAGATTTGGTGTACATTGTTCTATTGCTCAAAATATAAGTCATCATTGACTATAAATTCTAGGCATTAGTGTTGTGTAGGTAACGAAAAAGAGTGACTGAAAAAAGAGTGCTGAGAAGCTTTCATAATTTACACGCAAATTTGTTCAAAAGCTTTTGTTTGCAAAATCAGTTTTTAATGTTCACGTCTTTTATTATGCAAAACTCTTTTAAAGCCGTATTCTTGAGACCGTCTTATTTCTTGCAAGTATTTATACTCGTAGGAATATTAATTGCTCTCCTTTGTTCTGATTAGTGAATTTATTAAGGAGCAATATCGGTTGTAATTCTTTTAAGTGTACGAATTCTTTTGGGGTACGGGGTTGTACTCGAGATTGCACGATCGGGGTTGATCGTGGGGAAGTTCCTTGTAATTTGAGTTAATTATTAAGAAATTAATAGTAAGAAAGCGATGGACGTAGACCTTTAGAGAGTAGGTCGATGCACGTTAAAAATCGTGTGTCTTGATGCCTGCTTATTTTATACACTTTTTGGCATCATTTAGCACGCATTTCTATGCATTTTCATGCACTTTACGTGCCATTTTGCCCCATTTTTCTTCCTTTGGTGTATTTTCTGTTATTTTGCAAGACAGATACTGAAGATGAGTATCAAGTGGTTGCAGATGAAATTGGTGAAATGGGTGAAGATGAGTATGACGGGAATGTCGTGGAAGATGAGTATGACGGGAATGTCGCGGAAGAAGAGGATGGAGATTTAGGTCAAACACCACAATAGAGATAAATGAGGAGGTAGAAGAAGTTGGAATTCTATTTTCAGATGATGAAACTTTTTTAATTTCTAGTGATAGTGATAGTTAGGGGTGATACGGAGAACTTGTAATTGTTTTTCTATCCTTTGAGCATACATTTGTAAGACATGTTTTATCCTTTGGTTAGACATTCATAAGAAATGTATCAAAACTTTGTATTTTTTTCATGGGCTAACATTTATTATTGCTAGTGTTTATTTGTATTGTTAGCTTTGAAGCAGGTAAATGTCAAGATTTATACGAAAGATTTTGGGGAGTGGATCTAGTTCAGGTAGGCGTTCTCAGAGTGAGAACGAAGAAGTGGAGGAGAATGATGATGACCTTCATTTGACCGGTAACAATGTCCCCCACCGAAATCCACCGATTATACTCACTTCTAATCCTTCGGTAGTTAACGGTCGTTGGTAAGTATTTTTTTATTCTCAATTGATGAAAAATATATCATTCAAATTTATAATATTCATATTTATATATATGTGTGTTTGTTTTTAATCAGGTGGAATGACAAGATTGTAAAGAGATACGTGGCTACCTCGTTCACTCAAAATCTTACCGATGAGTACTTCACCACCTGGAAGGAAGCGAGTTATGCACAACGAGAAAAGATGTGGATTTACTTTAGGGTAATGTAAAAGTAAACAAGCTACATTAGTTTTTAAAATTAAACTAATATTTTCTATTTCTAATAACACTTTTTTTTTCTGACAGACTCATGTGAGGTCTATTGAACCTGGGTATGATCCTTATCCTGAGTGGCGGAGGAGGGTCACGAGATTGATTACTCACATGGTAAATGGTGTCAAATACGAAAAGAAGAAGTCTGAGTGGGTGCCCGATAGTTGGAAGGAGAAGTTGGATGCAAGGTACGAGAACAGTTCTGAATTGAAAAAAAAATCAGACATAAACAAGGCAAATAGAAGATCTGGTGGTAAAGATGGGAAAGCGTTGGGCACCCACACTCTAGGCCGCAAGAGTTCCGCTGATGTTTTCAAAGAAATGGTAAGTATTTCATAAATTTTTTAAATATGAAATTTGGTTAATTAATATTTTTATTGTCGGATATAATGAACATATATGTTTTCTTTGCTTCTTAAAAGGCGAGTCGGCCACACCTTACAAGGTGTTTGAGAAGATGAAGAAAAACAAGAAGGGAGAGTGGATTAACCCTAGAGCTGCTCGGACAGACGTAAGTATTTTATTTATCTTAAAGGGCGAGTCGGCCACACCTTACAATATATTTTATTTATTCTTTATTTAATAATTTGTTGTTTTTTCAGGCTGCCTACAATGAACTCTTGGGTCAACCAACGCCAACTGGAGAGCCTCGAGATGAGATTCAGACCTACCATGAAGCCGTTGGAGGATTTGACATAAAGGAGGTTTTTTTGGGATCGGTTCATTGGGTGAAGATGTATGGTATGAGCATCCTGCGAACAAAGGAGGAAGTCGTCGATCCTGTTCTTATCAACCAAGCATGTTTTCACAGATTCAAACTCAGAATATGTGTCTGAAAGAATAAGTTCAAAGCACTCAAGATACTCAAAAACAAATGCAAGAGGAACTGGCGGAAATGAAAAAACCTTGGAGTGATTGGCAGACCCACTTTTCCACTCAGTCGTGCTCAGGTATGCCAAATGCTCACCGACGCGACGACTTCTCAGACGACCCTCATGGCTTTGGATATAGCATGCCGATTGATTCTCCTACCACTTAGGATAGTTTATCATATGTAGTAATTTTAGATTATGACTTATTAACTTTCGAACATATTTTATGTTGGTGTATGAATTATGAAGACTCTTTTACGTAATTCAAGTTCTTTCTCATGTTTTTTTCTTTGTTGTTGGTTAATTGTTGTTGGTTAATTGTTGTTGATTCCCGCTTAGCAGCTGACTTGGGAATAAATCTCCGTTTGGCGGATGATGAATGTTTTGCGGATTTAGTGATTTTTGAGATTGTAAATATGAACAATGCTGTGGCATTGGGCTGGACAGCAGGATGCTGTTTCCCGCATACACAGGTTCAAATTCTGACGGAAAATCCGTCAGAAAAGGTCAAAATTTGACTTAATTTCTGACCGATTTTCGGTCAGAAATTTGACTCTTTCTGACGGATTATCCGTCACAAAAAGTCAATTTCTGACGAAAAATCGGTCACAAAAAGTCAATAAAGCCTTGACTTCTATTTTTTTATTCCACTGTTAAACCGTCAGAAATCCGTCAGAAATATATTTCTGACCGAAAATTGGTCAGGAAAGCGATTTTCGTGATGAAATTTTGGGACGGAAATTTCTGACGGAAAATCCGTCAGGAAAGCGATTTTTCTGACGGATTTTAGCTTTTCTGACGGATTTTTTCCGTCACAACACCGTTTTTTTTTTGTAGTGAGTAGTCCCATAGGCCCGATTTTGCAGTACCAGGCTTAAAGGAATGGTAACTGAGGCAAAGACGAAGGACAAAAGCAAGAAAGAAGCGAAAAAGAAGCAGTGTATCTGTCATCTACTCGATCGAGTAAACACCAGAACTCGATCGAGTGGATGCAGGATGTAACACCCCCATTTATTTAAGAGCCTTTAGCAAGACATTCCCAAATAAATAGGACTGTTACCATCCCGGAATATCCGAGGTAGTGAATAACAAGGTAAACAAACCAAAGTACTTTATATAAATACTGATTAAATTTAAGCTTGGTATTACAACAACTACTAGGTCCAAACTTGGTTAAATGAAAGTACAACTGACGATATCTAGATGTGATCTAACTCTAAGTAGGTCCATGCCATGTCTCTCTCCATGCCCAAGCTCCTAATCCATCTTTCACTGACCTGTCAAATCTACTCCCCATTTCGGATCATCGTAGGTGTCACACGAATACACAGGGTCAATCGCGAGATTGAGTAGGTAAAAACAGATAAGACATAATGAACAATAAAACAGTATCCTCCTCCACCTCCATATCATCCAATCAACCACTTCACCTCCATCACACCACACCTCCATCACACCACACCACCATCACACCGCACCTCCCATGGCCATATCACAAGTCCCATATCACAAGACCCAATATCACAAGACCCATATCACAAGACCCATTTCACACCTCCCGATCTCCACAGTGGTCAATAATAATAATACAAGCCACAATACAGTAAAAATCAATTATATCTAACTCGTAATAAGCATCACTTACACATTTCATGTCACAACATGAATCATAACATATTTCCCCTACCTCAACTTGTAGAAAGACAATCAACAGCTCCTAGAAATGTTCCACGCGGAAACCGTCACCTAAACATATATTATATAACAATTAATAACCCCTATTCTAAAATAGTAAGGATTCTAGATATAGTAACTTCCTAAAAGTGGTAAGTTCCCTATAATAGAAACTTTCCCGAAATAGCAAACTTGCCCCTAAGCGACAAATTACACAGTCTTATATAGGAATAATAATACTCAATAATAATTTAGTACTAGTAGTAATAACAATAATAATAATATTAACCATAACAACTCCTAATAATATGATTAGTAAAAATAAGAATAACATATATAACATATGACCATACAATAATAATTTCATAAGAATAAAACAATACAACATTACAACATTAATGTCAACAAGCTTACTAATAATATTACTAATATCATTATCATTATCATTATCATCTTACCATTATAATAACAACCATTATTAATAAAAATAATATACTAATCATAAATTAATGATACACTAATGATTACACAACCACAAGTTTAGAATAGTACACGAGAAGCACGAACAACAACAAACACGATCTCGAAAACAAACAGCCCAAACAACGACCGACCCCTCACGACAACAACTCACTTCGCAGCCTCTTCCACGCCCTGCACTTCCACCACGCAACCATGGTTGAGACCCCTGACCCGCGGTGTAACTACTACCCCTGATCACGACACCATCCTTGTCCCAACCAGCCCTTCACACCAGTCCCAACACCCACTGGTCACCAACAGCAGTCCTATGTTCCTGCACTTACCCGTGACACACCCTCTGCAACCACCCCCTTCGCCACCTGCCAACGCTTTGCTCACCCGAACCAACCTCCTCCCTTGACACCTCACAACACCCTCTACCCCCTGAAGCCAATCCCCAACCTTCGACACCACCCATCTCCCCGAGACAGCCACCCCAAACCCTGACCACCAGACCTCCTGATACTCTGCTTACAACACGAACCAAACGAACTACACCATAAAACTGACACACGCCACCACGACCCACCGTGACAACCACCATACGCACACTCCGACTACCACCAACCAACTAATATAACACCCATAACCAGAACATGAACAGAAGACCCTTCGAATTGGTACACAAACAACCATACCCGTGACTCTGTTTTAAAAAAGAACGATTCCGTGATCTGCACAGGCAACAAAGACGGCCACGACTGGTGGTCTTAGGTGGTCAACGGGGTTGCGACTATGGTCAAGACATGACACCAAACAACATAGATCACCATTGTATAACAACCAGACACCATACATGAAATCTACTTGACTGAATTACTCGAATAAAAACGCTATACAAACACATGAAAAACAACGTGGTGGCCATACCTCTTTCCTGGCCCAAACGAGCCACCTTAGACTGCCCTAAATCCGCCGTGTAAGCCGCCCCTAGAGACCTTGTAGTGTCGGCAGGGAAGGTGTGGTGATAGAATGTTGATTAGGTTAGAATTAGGTTAAGTATTTGTGTCACCAAGATGACGGCAGGAGGAGTGGCTGATGTGTTTGTATAAAAAAAACAAAGTGTGGGCTGATTTCATAGTACACGCATTTCGAGGCCCAAAACCGATGTGCCAAAGGTCCATGGTTCGAGTCTCACCAACCCCACGAATTCTATCATTATGTTTGATAAATAGGTTCCCAATTCGAATCTCACCAAGGTCTAAAAACGCTTAAAAACATACAAGATATATTAGCTTATTAAACGAAGAGTATATATACATATACATTATTATACGGGTTATTATAGGAAGTTTTTGCTAAAATGGGGTCGAAAATCAAACTATTTACCAAAATAGCGCTCATTTCAAACTATTTACCGAAAATGGTTCCATGTCATCAATTCCGATTTTTTTTTTTTTTTCAGAAATTCACAACTTGTCGCTGTCCCAGACAGCGACATGTTACTTGCGTGTTTTTACATTTGCCGAGCTAACTTCGTCATGTCCGCTCTCCTTACTCCGACCACCAAATAATGAAATACAACCACCATTCTCATCTCCTCACTCCCCTTATCGTATTCGAATTGTTGTTTGAGCTATTTGCTGCATGGTTTGCGCAAAAAACGACTCCTAATATGGCTGTTCACAAACAATTTCGGTATCGAAATATTGAGAAATGCGTTTGACCTTTCATCCATCCTAAGCTCCCTTCAGATGGGGATCGATCCTGCAACTCACGGCCCTCGTCTCGATCTCCTTGACCATCCATCCATCCTAAGCTCCCTTCACCACTCATCCTTGATCAAAAATCCTGCTCTGCTAAACCTGCAGACCCTCCTAAATCCTGAATTCCTTAAACTAGCCACTTCATTAAAATCAGTGCAAAATGATCTCTCATATATTTTACCGAATAATTCGTTTGTTGGCAATACTCTAGCACAAAACAAGGTTCATCAAATCGAAACCCGAGTTCAGAATCGTTCTTCTTTTGTCATGAGGCCTAATTTGACAGAAGACCCATCAAATTTGTGCAGGACAGAACAAATTTCTCAAGAAAATAATCATGTAAACATTGAGTTTAACATCCAGGACAGAGTTCCTGTGTCTGAAAAACCGAGTCTTGACGAGTCAGACACTGGGATACGGTTTCCTACTCGACAACCAAACCCGAGTCTGAGTAACATAGGCCCGAGCTCCAATTGGCATGCGTCCAATCATAGTCCCCTGTTATCGCCTTGTACGAGTTCAGTCGATCCTATTGACGCGAGTCTTATGTATCTCAATAGCAGCCCAAACAGTGAAGACGACGAGGTAGATTACTTCTTTAGTAACATTCTTAAGAAGCTTGAAAACCCTGCATTGTTTAATGTTGGTACTTCATGATCACAATTCACAAGTCATAATCAATTAATTTGTTGTCGGTTTTTTCGTGGGTAAAGGGAGTCACAAGAGCAAATTTGAAACTGCGAACTTAGAATTAACTACTATTTGTAGTACTTACTACTTACTATATCATATCAATTTAGCAAAACGGAAAATGCGTTTCAAACAAAATTCCAGGAAAACCAGCAAAGACGACAAAGTGACAAACTATTCAATAAGAGACCAATTTTTCAATATTTCGACGCCGAAATTGTTTGTGAACGGCCATATTAGGAGTCATTTTTTGCGCAAAACATGGAGCAAATAGCTCAAACAACAATTCGAATACGATAAGGGAGGTGAGGAGATGAGAATGGTGGTTGTATTTCATTATTTGGTGGTCGGAGTAAGGAGAACGGACATGACGAAGTTAGCTCGGCAAATGTCAAAACACGCAAGTAACATGTCGCTGTCTGGGACAGCGACAAGTTGTGAATTTCTGAAAAAACAATGAAAAAATCGAAATTGATGACGTGGAACCATTTTCGGTAAATAGTTTGAAATGAGCGCTATTTTGGTAAATAGTTTGATTTTCGACCCCATTTTAGCAAAAACTTCTTATTATAGTAAGGAAAATATGAACGAAATGTCACTTATGAATTAATCGTCAAATATATAAAACGATTACGAAATACGAACTAATTGTAGAAATACTGTTTATAAAATAATAACAATAAATACTGTTTATAAAATAATAACAATTAATATTTTATAAACATTCTTTTTAAAATACTTGTATTGTCCTTCCTTTGATAATTATAGACTGAGGCTAAAACACGGGGTATTACACTGGAGGAGAAAGCCTCGATCGAACAGTGTGATACTCGATCGAGGAGTCTGCAGGAAGGACCCAACCTTCGAGGTTCGCACAATTACTCGATCGAGCAGTTGCCAGCTCGAAGTTACTCGATCAAGCACTTTTTGAAGGACAACTACTCGATCGAGTGGTTCAGTCACTCGATCGAGCAACTCACTTAAGTGTATCGGATATGCTTTTTCCGTTTTTAGGTTTAGATTTTTAGAGTTAACCTAATCCTTATTTAAGGATTAGGTTAGCAGACTTTTCAAGATTGAATTTTTACGCATTCAGTTTTACCTTAGAAATTTTCACTTTTGCATTTTCTTAAGCAGTCACTTAAATCTAAAAAGTTTATTTTAGGGTTTCTTCAATTTTCAAGCATCGGATCCTGTTCTTTCCTTCTACCATTGCTGTAATTCATTTCTCTACTTTATTTATTGTTCTTGTTTTTCGTTGTTTTATGATTTATAGCAATTTATCTTTATTTACAATGTTGAATGTTGTTATTACTGTTGTTGTTAGTTTAGTTCCCCAAAGCATGAGTAGCTAATCCCCGTAATATGTTAGGATGAAGGAATTCGCGGTAGTTATGTCGTAGGAATTGCATGTTAGTCGTCCTTATGGCGAAGTTCACCCATAAACAATATTTTTATAGAACTTGTCAAATGAGTGCACGCAGGAGACCAGTTTACCTAGTAAAACCTTACCTGGATCGAAAGATTAGTAGGTAGGCTTGTTTAGGTTGATTTACGTAACCTATCTAGAGATCGAAAGATTGATAGGTGAGTCCAGGGGTGATTTCAGACAGAAAGGATATTAATCGTTCCCACTTCGTTGTTGTGTCGACTGACCTTATCTTTATATGACTTTAATTACCGCGATGACCTGAATCCTGACATATTCCTCTTTTTATTGTTTGCAACTCGTTTTATCATCTTTATTTTAAGTTCTTTTTATATCCATCTTAATTTTAATCTCAAACAATATCTCCTAACTTTGTGACTTATAGACTGACCTTTACTTAAGATCGTGTCTCCCTGAGGAATTCGACCCTACTTCCACTAGCTTCCAGTTAGTAGACCTAGGTTATCTTTGGTGCATAAACGACACGCATCATGTCTCGTGCTTTATTTCTTTTGTTTACGTTTGTTTCTTTTCCCTTTCAGTTCTTGCATCTCACGAAATTGATCAAAGAAATAATACTGCAAAAATCGTATTGTATTGAACAGGAAATCAGACTGTGCAATTAGCCTGAGTATCATTTCAGAATCATTCGTGGTCATCCTTTTTAGAATAAATTTTAAAAGAGTACTTAATTCACCCCCTCCCCCTCTTAAGTACCGTATCGATAAACTCAACAAACCTCACTCTCGACCTGGCACTACACAAAGCATGGATAAACTTCCTACTTATTAGGGCATCTGCTACCACATTCGTCTTGAGTTCGTGGTAGACAATCTGCATGTCGTAGTCTCCAATCAACTCTATCCACCTCCTCCGTCTCATGTTCAACTCTCTCTCTGGGTTTAGATGTACTTCAAACTCTTGTGGTCAGAAAACACCTTAAAAGTGGCTCCATGAAGGTAATGGCGCCACAATTTAAGTGCAAAGACCACTGCTCCCAATTCTAAGTCTTGAGTCGGATAATTTTCCTCATATGTCTTCAATTGGCGAGAAGCATAAGCGATCACTCTCCCATTCTGCATTAGCACACACCCCAGACCATGCTTGGAAGCGTCTTTATAAACTTCGAAATTATCACTCCCATCAGGCAAAGCGAGGATAGGAGCTGTTGTGAGGCGTTCCTTAAGAGTTAGGAATGCCTTCTCGCAACTCTCATCCCAAACGAAACGGTTCTCCTTCCTCATCAATGATGTCAAAGGCTTTGTTATTTTCGAAAAATCCTTGACAAATCTCCTATAATAACCTGCCAGTCCCAAGAAGCTTCGAATCTCACTCACATTCTTCGGGCTTTGCCACTTAGTCACAGCCTCGATCTTACTAGGGTCTACAGACACCCCCTCCTTGGAAATCACATGCCCTATAAATGCAACTTTCTTCAGCCAGAACTCACATTTGCTCAACTTTGCATTTAGCTTATGCTCCTCCAATGTCTTGAGTACTCTCTTCAAATGATCTTTTTATCCTAACATATTCCTCTTTTTATTGTTTGCAAGTCGTTTTATCATCTTTATTTTAAGTTCTTTTTATATCCATCTTAATTTTAATCTCAAAAAAAATCCCCCAACTTTGTGACTTATAGACTGACCTTTACTTAAGACCATCTCTCCCTGAGGAATTCGACCCTACTTCCACTAGCTTTCAGTTAGTAGACCTAGGTTATCTTTGGTGCATAAACGACACGCATCAAATTTTGGCGCCGTTGGCGGGGAGGCAATAGGTTTTTAGTTTTTTGTTAGTTTATTATTGTTTTTGTCTTAAGGAATTTCTTTTAATTCCTTAAGACCGTTCGTATTCTTTTCTCAATGTTGTGTATGCCCAAGTCTTCCAGGTACGAATTAGTTGTTTCTAATCCGGAACTAGAAAGAGCTTTCAGATGCCGCATAAGAGAAAGAAGAAGGGCGAGTCAGGAAGAAGTATTGAGTATTCTTGAACCAGTTACTGTTGTACCAGTCAACGAAATTTTAAGAATGCCGAATATCGCGAGCCATTCCGAACCAAAAGCTGACTCTATTCCAAAGGGTTTCACTCTCCTTGCTGATCAGGCCGGGAACACATTCGATATTCGACCGTCCTATATCAACCTCGTCGAGAGGAACATGTACCGTGGCACAGCGGGAGAGGACCCGAGGAAGCACATGGAGATCTTTACAGATTACTGTTCCACCATTCCAATTTCTGCGACAGTCACGCAGGATATGATAAAGGAAGTCCTTTTTCCTTTCTCTTTATCCGACGGGGTAGAGAATGGTACCGGGATTTGGATAAGGAAGCTGCGGAGATCACTGATTGGAAGTCCCTAGCTCTGGCCTTCTATAAGAAGTACTACCTACCACAGAAGACTAATGCTCTCCGTTCCCAAATTACAAACTTCAAAGAATTTGGAACGGAGAACTTACATGAAGCATGGACCAGATTCAAGAAGCTTGGACCAGATTCAAGAAGCTTGTGAGAGCATGTCCTCACCATGGTTTCCAACCATGGTTCATCAGCAACCAGTTTGTTTGATGACCACCGAGCCATCCTAGATGTTGCTGCAAAGGGGAGGTTCCAAAAGGAGACCGAGGATGATAAAGGGTGGGGTATTATTAAGGAAATGGCGAATCATTGTGCGGAGTATGGAAATTCGAGATCTAGGACGACAACGGTAGCCGGAATAAATACTGAGGGTGTTGAGGCTAAGCTTGGCAAATTGGCTGTAAGGTTTGACCTTTGGGACAAACAACAAGAGGGTACTCAACAGACGGTTCACCTACTTCAAAAGGGTGAACCATTGATGTGTGAGCGCTGTGGAGGTGCTGGGCATTCCGCTATTGAGCCTAGCCGAGAAAGAGCAAGTGTTTTCTTTCCAACAGTTTCTTCAAGGAGGAAACTTTTATAATCAGAACCAAGTTCACCATAACCTAAGGTGGACTAGTCAGAATGTGCTCAACCCAACCCCACCACCACAACAAAACTATATCCCCCCTCACCGCAACCAAAACAACTTCCAAAAGCCACCTCAATTCCAACCGTCACAAGTCGGTGCTTCCTCGTCTGGAGGAAATTCAGAAATTGGAGAGTTGAAAACTCTAGTTCAGTCCTTGGCATCCCAAATGCAAGCTGCGAATGCGTCCATTAAGTTGCTGGAGTCGCAGATCGCTCAACTGGCGATCAAGCAATCATCACGACCCCAAAGCCAACTACTCTCTCAAACCGAACAACGCAATGAGACCATTAATATGTAAGGCTGAGGAGTGGGCGTGAGTTTGAGGGACCGAGGATGGGAGTTGCTGATCAGAATGGCAAGGAAACCAGAATCGAAGAGGCTGTTAGTGGAGATGTGTTCGATCGAGGAGTTGACATAGCTCGATCAAACAAAAGCCAGAAAGAATCACTCGATCGAGGAGTTGTCAGAGCTCGATCGAGTGAGGTTGACAAAAAGGTCCTCGATCGAGCAGTACCACTTGCTCGATCGAGCATAGCAGAAGAAGTGATCACTCGATCGAGTGATCCCATGGCAGAAAACACTCGATCGAGTGTTCTTGAAAAAAGAAAAGAAAGGCGAGAGCTGGAGCAGGCTGAGTACGAGAAGCAGAGTGCGGGATTCCAAGATGATATGAGAGATATCCCGTACCCGTCTAGATTGTTGAAGAAAGAATTCGCTAAATTCACGGATACGCTGCGGGAATTGAAGGTACATGTTCCTTTTCTAGAATTATTGCTTAAGGTACCTTCCTATTTAAAGTTCATGCGTTAGATACTGATGCGCAAGCGTACCGTTAATGTGAGTGAGACCGTGGCCTTGACGGAGGAATGCTAAGCGTTCCTCCAAAATAAGACCCCACCTAAGCTAGCTGACCCAGGTAGCTTCTCTATTCCATGTCAAATAGGAACCCATGTCATTGATAATGCTTTATGCAACCTAGGGGCGAGTGTTAGTGTGTTACCCCTATCACTAGCAAGTAAACTGGGATTTTCTAAGTTTAAGTGTACCAATATGACGGTCCAGATGGCTGACCGTAGTATATCAAGACCTTTAGGCATCTTGGAAGACATTCCTATTCAAATAGGAGAGTTTTTTTATACCTATTGACTTTATGGTCCTTGATATACCTGAGGATTCCTATACCCCGATCATTTTGGGTCGACCTTTTCTGCAGACTGCGAAAGCAGTGATAGACGTAGGTACTAAGACACTGACCTTCCAGGTTGGTGGAGAAGACCTAATTTTTAGGCAGACTAGTACACCAAGGTCACCCATGTCTGTTGTCCCTTGTTATTCTATGACGGATGATGTATCTGTGAGTTTTAACCTGTTGGAACTAACACCTCTGCCTCACACTGTGAGAAAAATAGAGGAAGATCTTTTGATTACTGATGCAGGTACAGAACCAGACTATAACCCGGACGGATGGGGTTATTTGTCGTTGAAGAACAAGGGTAGGATTCCTAAGGATAGCTCAACCATTTTGAAGAGGAAGTCGAAAGACTACACCATGGTCTATGATCCTGTCGCCAATACTACCAGCTGGAAATTGGGAGATGAAGTCGTTACAACCGCGAAAGGGAGTTCCGTGAGTCAGGAGCCCAGTTGTGGGCAATCAACATTTTGATTTCTGAACTTATAAGCCGGGTTTGCAACCTCGTGCAACGTGTAATAGACAATTTACTGTTTTGTTAGACTTAGACTACTTTTTATGCTTAATCCATTAGACTTTTTAGTAATCCGTAGGTAGAATAAGACTATGCATGAATCCAAGACATTTTTTTGTGAGTTTCTGTATGTTGTAGTGTTTGGTCATCTTATGCAGGACTGAACCGGGCAAGAACAAAGAAAAAGAGTCGGGAACAAAAGAGTCAAGGAAGGAACAAGCTTCGTAAAAGAAAAGCCTCGATCGAGCTCTGTAATGTGCTCGATCGAGTGCTCACCAGTGGAGAAATACTCAATCTAGTTTTTAAGAGCTCGATCGAGGAGAACTCAGTCGAGGGAAGCTCAGTGCTGACAATCACTCGATCGAGTGGACTTCAGTACTCGATCGAGCGAAAATGCCATAAGTGAGTTACTCGATCGAGTTGTTCTTAGAACTCGATCGAGCAACTCTCAGCCTATTTATAAGGGAAGTCTTCGATGCTCCCTCATTTCCTTCGATTTCAGATTTCCGCACTTCTCTCTTTTTGATTCCTCTCATTTTCTTTGTTTTTCAACAATCAATCCATATAATCTTGCTTGTTATCACTTTAATTTGAGTAATCGAGTGAAAGCCCCTTCATTTTTTTTTTGGTATAAGGTAAGTATTATATCAAAAACAAGAGTTCATGTACAAGTGTGCATCAAGCTGGTAAGATACAAGTTATCTCTACCAGTGAGCTTGCCTTTGCAAAGGCCTTCATAATACATTTTCAATTCCTGTCTAAGTATTTTACTGACCCTCTCCGGTCTCAGTAACTTGTTTTCCATTCGTCCTTTGTTCCTTTGCATCCATATGTGGTAAGTAACTGCATTCATTACACCATTCAAAATTGCTCGTTTCATTTTGGTCCCCTTGATACGCATTCTCCAATTGGTTTTCAAGTTCTTTTCCATTTTGTGATGAGCCCAGACCTCCATTATCCGCAGAAGTTTTGCACTGTATTCACAGTTGCAATACAGGTGTGTCAAAGTTTCACTCTGCTGTCCACAGATGCAGCAGAGATCATCAGAACACAGGTGAAGATTATGAAGCTTATCTTTTGTGTTCATGGCCTGATGATGGTAGAGCCAAGCTACCATCCTATGCCTTGGCAAAGTCCACCTATTCCATACCAATCTATCCCATTCAACTATTGGTCCCTTGTCCCTAAGCCACTGGTATCCTTTGGATACAGTGTATTCCTTTTGGGGGTCAAAATTCCAAGCATTCCCTGATAGCCCCGCTTGCAGTATATCCTTAACCTTGCAGATTTTCCTCCAACACCAGCTTGTGTCACTCTTAGGTTGATAAGTGACCCAGTCTTGTCCCTTTAAATAAGTGTGTTGTATCCATTGAACCCATAACTTATTTGGTTGAGTGTAAACCCACCAAGCAATCTTGCCTACAGCTGCTTTGTTCCAAGCTCCACTCTAGCTTATCCCTAAACCCCCTTCTCTGGTAGGTTTACAGATTTTATCCCAGGATACTAGAGGCACCCTTGAACTCTCAACTCCCCCTTCCCACAAGTAAGCTCTGCAAATGCGTTCAATCTGTTTGATGATGCCATTGGGAATGATGAAAATAGATGCCCAATAATTCTGTAATGTCGACAACACAGCCTTGATTAAAACTAGCCTTCCTGCATAGGATAGTTTCCTAGCACCCATTCTCCGGATTCTTTCTGTGACCTTGTTTACCAGAGGTTGAAAATCTTGAATAGTGAGCCTGGAAGATTTGATAGGAAAAGCCCCATCATTTTCAAAGCTACTTTCGATTAATTCGAAGTTTTCGCAAAACTAGGGTTTGTTCGTTCGAGTATTTTCGAATTTGGTTGTTAATCTGTGATTTTCTTGCTCTAACCATCTTTGTAATCATCAAGTAAGTCGTATTATGTTTAATCCCTACTTCAAGTTGATTATTTTTGCCCCAAATGTCGAATTTAGGGTTTTGAATTAGGATTGAATGTTTTTTGCGATTTGGTTATGATTATAGTTATGATTTTGATTGATTGTATGTTTGCTATGAAGAAATGGATGGGACAACGACCACCGTAGCTACCACCAGCACCACGACAGCAGCCACGGCAGCCGCTCGTGCCCCCTCCACTACTGCCGCATCAACCACCACCGCTTTGGTGGTTGCCAGACCCCGTGTTCCTGCTCTTGTGCAACCACCGCCACCAGATACTACAACTTACCGTGCCACCTCTGTCACAACCATGGCACCAGTAGGTTCTTCTTCCTCAACTGATAAGGGGAAGGAGAAAGTTCTTGTTTTAGGACAGAAAGGACGAAAGTCCGTACTCGGCATGCCACCTCGACGTGCTCCACGCCCACCAGCTCCACCTGCGATTCCTTCACTTGAGGAAATCCCCGAGGTAATTTTCGCTGACACCCATCAGAGAGATCAGATGGAGGTTGTAGTTGATAATGTTAACCGTGGTAGTAGGTTTTTGTATCGTCCAGACTTAGAGAAACTAGGATTGCTTAGGCCCCTAGTTGACCTTTTGACTGGTACGGGGATGGCTGCGTTGGTGACCATATCCAAGGCGACCTACCGAGTACCCACTTTGGAGTTTTTCAGCTCCTACTCTTTTTCTACTTAGAGCTTTTTGGCCCACCCAATTGAGCCATGTATTCACTTTAGACTCAGAAATGAGTCGTATGCCTGGACCTTAGCTAGGTTTGGACAGGTTTTAGGGCTGGCTAGTGACGGACACCTGAGACCACCTAGGAACTTGGTTCTAGAAATGTGGGAGGCCCTTTCACACGTACCTTTCGCTAGCTGAAGAGTCGCCCACGTCCACAGTCTTGTAGTTCGTATTTTCCTCCGCTTGCTAGGAGAGACCATTTTTGCGCGACCTGAGCCAAACAACATCCGTAACCCTGAGTTGGCCTTAGTCGCGGGGTACCTAAACATTGACAGTGGTACCCCTTTTCTCCTTAACATAGCCTACCTCGTGGCTACCCATCTAGGCGACATAGGTCGCAGAGTCACTGGCGCTATCGTAGGCGGTGAACTTGTCACCAGGATATACAGATACATTTTCGAGACTTTGCCTGGTGGTGAGCCTATCATTGACGATAGATACATTTGTATAGCTTCCATGGTCCAGTTGACCTGGTTTGCTCACGCTGACCGCCAGACTTGGAGGATTGCTGGGTCACCTACAGTAGTCCTCCCCTCTGACTCTTTACCTGCACTCATCCCTCTCACCACTGCTGAGAGGCCTAGAACAGACCCACCCTCCTACCGCATCTCTTTCACTCCTTCATCTTCCAAGAGGAAGCGCACTTCACCTTAGAGAGAGGTCGGAGACACTTCACTCCCCGACCTTCACCTTCATCACGACCATCACCATCCTCTCAGCCGACCACCTCTCATACCACTGCACACACCACCACCATTCCTACACCTACACCTACACCTTCACCTTTCACCACATCATCATACACCCCAGGCTTCCCTACGCATTTTATTTTACCTCCCATTTTTGAGGTACCACCGGCCGCAGACCGGGGGTACCGTGATCCTATAATTTTTGAGCTTCTCAGGGCCCAGTTCATTCTTCAGAGGGACCTTATCTTGGTCAGCTTTCCGGATTATGACGCGAGGATGCGCACTGGCACATTCCGACCTCCCAGTGGTCCTCACCCCTCTTTTTACCGATACCCAGATGGCGGGTACCCCCAGACCTCTTCTGAGACACCTGGGGAGACAGCGGTACAGATGGAGGTGAGGCGACGTGCGGAGGAGGCCGCTCAACATGTGTAACATTTCGCGTTTTGAAGCCTGCTATAAGTGCTACTTGTGTTTGTCTTATGCTTGTGGGTATTTTTTTTTTTGTTTTCGTGCGGGCTGGCGAAGTTCGGGACGAAGTTCATTTTAAGAAGGGAAGACTGTAATACCCCGTATTTTAGTCTCGGTCAACGACAGTCAAACTGTGTTTTATGAAAGTATTTCAAATGAAATGTTTATAAAGTATTTCATATAAGCTGTTATTATGTTATAAATCGTACTTCTACGATTATTTCTTATTTCATAATTATTTTATATTTGACGATTATTTATTAAATGACATTATTCACATTTCTTTAATTTTGATAATATATTTATAATTAAATATATTTCCTACTTTGTATTTAATTATAAAGTATACTTGTTTATTATATAAGTGTATTTATATTTAAATTTTAATTTTATTATTATTATGTAATTACTAATAATTTTATATTTTAAATTTAATTAATTGTTACATAATTTAATTAATAAAATTATTTATATGTCGTTAGTTTTATGTTACGGGTTAAAGATCGGGATGTAGTTGTATTTGACCCCGGGTTGCGTGATAGACCATTGGTGATGGGCTTGGACTTGGGTTAGGGTACGACCCATATCCACATAATACAATGTAAAACCCTAAACCTAACCTCTCAAACACACACACACATCGACATTCAATCTGCCACCATATCTCGTAAAAACCCTAGCCACATCCACCTCGTTTCCTCCACATCCTCTTTTCCTCCCTTCACCAACAAACCCTAGGCCACCGTGAGGCTGAAGAAGAGCAAAGGAGAAAGAACACGAGACCAATACATCCATCACTACATCATCGTCTTCATCCCTGCGCAGCTGTAAGTTAACACATTTTTACTCGTTATTAATGGACCTTAGACACAGTATAATCAGGCCTAGAGTAGTCTATGTAGTACCCTCAATATGTGTATCATCGTTAGACTACCCTAGAACCACCGTGACTAGAACAACATTGGCCATAGATGTCGACAGAAGACACCGTGACTATACTCTGTTTCTATTAGTGCGTGTTGCGTGTTTGATTCTATCGCCTTATCATTGCTTAGTCGTTCATGTTTTGGTCTAATTCATGTCGTGGGTCGTGAGTCCTGGTAGTGGTGAGTTAGTAGGATGGTTTGGTGGTGTTGGATGGTGGTTAAGAGCGTGGTTACAGGTGAGTGAAACACGGTTTGGTACAGGAAACTAGGGAAAAGCGAGTTCGTGGTGCGAGTTTTGAGCGACTGTCTGAGCGTGTTAGGGGGTGTCAAAAACTAGTGTTCTACACCAGGGCGTTGGGGGTACTGTGGAGTGTCTATGGGTCGTGAGTGGTAGTGGTACTGGTGGTGCTAGCAGGTGGTTAAGGGGCTGGTTTCAGGGAGGTGTCACAAGGGTAATCAGGGGCGTGAGGTTGCTGTTGTGGCCAGGGGGTTTTGGGACCGACTTCGAGGGTTGGTGTGGTATTGTTAGGGGTTGTGGTTGGTGTTAGTGGGTACACCGTGGGGCAGTGGTGGCAGCCACCGTGTTATGGTGGTGGTAGAGAGGGCTGGTTTCACAAGTTATGGTGCTGAGTGTGTTTCGTGTTTTTTATGTTATTGTTATTGTTTTGTTTATTTATTAATAGTTGTATTATTATTATTATTATTATGATTGTATAATTGTATGATAATAATGTTACTTATGTTATTATTATTATTAAATATGTTCTATTTATTGAGAATGTCTTGCTAAAGGCTCTTAAATAAATGGGGGTGTTACAGCATGCCAGTGCCAGAGGAGGAGGAGAGGCACAGTAGAGCTCCGGTGAGGAGGATGAGAGTGGTAGTGGGAGTGAGGGGAGTGGTAGTGGCGATGAGGAGAGTTCGGAGGAGGATGCTGAGTGACAGTTGCAGCTGGTTTGGGGAGGTTATGTAATTCTTGCCTTGCTTTCATCTTAGTTTTTCTTTTATGCTTTTTAGTTTTGTATATATATTTCGCCCCGTAGGAACATGTATTAGGTTGTATACCCCCTCTCCCTGTTTTGTAGCCAATGAGGACATTGTCCAGTTTGGTTTGGGGAGGAGTTGCATCCTTTTGCGTCTGCATATTTCTTTTATCATGCATGCATTCACGTTTCATTTATGCTTTTCTATCTCTTTTTCAGTTTTTGCATTCTTTTTCCATAAAAATGCAAAAAATGCACGTTTACTTTTGCATATAGTCGAGTCGGAATGGAGTTTTCTGTGATTATATTGCCTTCTAGGATTTTCGAGCTGATTGTCTTTTGCACTTTTTCATCATCATTTTGTAAAAACCATATAGCATGTCTCGAATTCCGTTTTGGAAATTACACTTGGACTTCTGAACTTGACTTGACTTGTATTTGGCAAACTACACATACTTTCTGAGCTTTTAGAGCCATAATTGGTGACATCTATGACCAGTTTATCTAGGATTGAGAGTAGTACTCCCTTCATATCATTGCATTCACATGTATGATTTTTGATTGCTTTTTGCCTGTATGCATGGTTTGTGGTTGGTATCACATGTTAGGAGACTACTTGCATTTTCCCCTTTTCTCATCATACATATAACTCCACATTTAGTTAAAAACTGCCAGTTGACCTATAACTACACCCAGATTTAGCCTACCTTGTATCGAGCTAGCCGAAGTGTCGTTTTGTGGTATATTTTCGTTGTATCAGTTTTTGGTTTGATCTTTATCTTCGGAGTTGGTATTTGAGAATTTGGAACTTGAATTCGGGAGTATGATTTTTGTCATGAACTTAGCAAAAGAAAAGAAAGAAAGAAAAAAAAAAGAAAAAAAAAAAGAAGTAAAAAAAAAAGAAAAATGATTCCCGTGCTTATTTATATCTGTTGGGAATAGAAAAAGAAAAAGGAAAAGAAAAAGAAAGTGTTTGCTAAGCATGATTGTTTGACCGATTCAAGATTCCGGGATTAGTTGTGTGATATGCCGAGCAAGACATTGTTTTTGAATATTTTGGAAGGTTTCACTTTTGGTTGAGTCTTGGTAGCTAGCTCGAGCCGTTACCCTCTCTTACCCATATAGTTTTTTTTTGCCTCCTTTTACCCATTCTACCTCACATAACCATATTTATGCAAGTATTCGGCATGTGATAGACTTTGACAGGTTGTTGTGCGTGTGTACGGTAGTTAGAATCATTTGTCATACAAGTCGCTTTGCATGATATGTTGGTCGTAGTTACGAGAGTGTCTCCATTTTCTTATTCTTCTCTCTTACACATATATGTTTAACCATTGATTGAGAGAAGAGCGATCCGGGAGAGTCCAAAGTACCCAAGTCAATCGATTCAGTCGTCCAAGTTGTTTTCATTGCATGTATGAATTCGTTGCTTTTGGCTTTGAACTTTATGATGAGTAATTTCTGCATTTGCATAGTCAACAGCATGGTCCTTAGTTGGTTCTGAGGCGATTCCATTCCATTAGGTAGTTAGTTAGTTGTTTTTCTTCTTTTAGTTGCATTAGTTTGCTTGAGGACAAGCAAAGGTTTGGTTTGGGGATATTTGATGCGTGCTTATTTTATACACTTTTTGGCATCATTTAGCACGCATTTCTATGCATTTTCACGCACTTTATGTGCCATTTTGCCCCATTTTTCTTCTTTTGGTGTATTTTCTGTTATTTTGCAGGAATTATGCGAAAGTTGAAGAAACTATGGCTTTTCTGTCCAAAGTGAGCTCTTTTAGAAGATGAAATAAGTCAAGGAGTCCCATAGCCCCAATTTTGCAGTACCAGGCTTAAAGGAACGGTAACCGAGGCAAAGACGAATGACAAAAGCAAGAAACAAACGAAAAACAAGCAGTGTATTTGTCATCTACTCGATCGAGTAAACACCAGAACTCGATCGAGTGGATGCAGGAGGAGAATGCCTCAATCGAACAGTGTGATACTCGATCGAGGAGTCTGCAGGAAGGACCCAACCTTCGAGGTTCCCGGAATTACTCGATCGAGCAGTTGCCAACTCGAAGTTACTCGATCAAGCACTTTTTGAAGGACAGCTACTCGATCGAGTGGTTCAGTCACTCGATCGAGCAACTCACTTAAGTGTACCGGATATGCTTTTTCCGTTTTTAGGTTTAGATTTTTAGAGGTAACCTAATCCTTATTTAAGGATTAGGTTAGCAGACTTTTCAGGATTGAATTTTTACGCATTCAGTTTTACCTTAGACAATTCTCACTTTTGCATTTTCTTAAGCAGTCACTTAAATCTAAACAGTTTAATTTAGGGTTTCTTCCATTTTCAAGCATCGGATCCTGTTCTTTCCTTCTACCATTGCTGTAATTCATTTCTCTACTTTATTTATTGTTCTTGTTTTTCGTTGTTTTATGATTTATAGCAATTTATCTTTATTTACAATGTTGAATCTTGTTATTATTGTTGTTGTTAGTTTAGTTCCCCAAAGCATGAGTAGCTAATCCCCATAATATGTTAGGATGAAGGAATTCGCGGTAATTATGTCATAGGAATTGCATGTTAGTTGTCCTTATGACGAAGTTCACCCATAAACAATATTTTTATAAAACTTGTCAAATGAGTGCACGCAGGAGACCAGTTTACCTAATAAAACCTTACCTGGATCGAAAGATTGGTAGGTAGGCTTGTTTAGGTTGATTTACGTAACCTATCTTGAGATCAAAAGATTGATAGGGGAGTCAAGGGGTGATTTCAGACCGAAAGGATATTAATCGTTCCCACTTCGTTGTTGTGTCGACTGACCTTATCTTTATGTGACTTTGATTACCGCGATGACCAGAATCCTGACATATTCCTCTTTTTATTGTTTGCAACTCGTTTTATCATCTTTATTTTAAGTGCTTTTTATATCCATCTTAATTTTAATCTCAAACAAAAACTCCCAACTTTGTGACTTATAGACTGACCTTTACTTAAGACCGTGTCTCCCTGAGGAATTCGACCCTACTTCCACTAGCTTCCAGTTAGTAGACCTAGGTTATATTTGGTGCATAAACGACACCCATCATGTCTCGTGGTTTATTTCTTTTGTTTACGTTTGTTTCTTTTCCCTTTCGGTTCTTGCATCTCACGAAATTGATCAAAGAAATAATACTGCACAATTCATATTGTATTAAACAGACAATTAGACTGTGCAATTTGCCTGAGTATCATTTCAGAATCATTCGTGGTCACCTTTTTTAGAATAAATTTTAAAAGGGTACTTAATTCACCCCCTCCCCCTCTTAAGTACCGTATCGATAAACTCAACAAACCTCACTCTCGACCTGGCACTACACAAAGCATGGATAAACTTCCTACTTATTAGGGCATCTGCTACCACATTCGTCTTGCCTTCGTGGTAGACAATCTGCATGTCGTAGTCTCCAATCAACTTTAACCACCTCCTTCGTCTCATGTTCAACTCTCTCTGGGTGTAGATGTACTTCAAACTCTTGTGATCAGAAAACACCTTAAAAGTGGCTCCATGAAGGTAATGACGCCACAATTTAAGTGCAAAGACCACTGCTCCCAATTCTAAGTCTTGACTCGGATAATTTTCCTCATATGTCTTCAATTAGCGAGAAGCATACGTGGTCACTCTCCCATTCTGCATTAGCACACACCCCAGACCATGCTTGGAAGCGTCTGTATAAACTTCGAAATAATCACTCCCATCAGGCAAAGCGAGGATAGGAGCTGTTGTGAGGCGTTACTTAAGAGTTAGGAATGCCTTCTCGCAACTCTCATCCCAGACTAAACGGTTCTCCTTCCTCATCAATGATGTCAAAGGCTTTGCTATTTTCGAAAAATCCTTGACAAATCTCCTATAATAACCTGCCAGTCCCAAGAAGCTTCGAATCTCACTCACATTCTTCGGGCTTTGCCACTTAGTCACAGCCTCGATCTTACTAGGGTCTACAGACACCCCCTCCTTGGAAATCACTTGCCGTAGAAATGCAACTTTCTTCAGCCAGAACTCACATTTGCTCAACTTTGCATTTAGCTTATGCTCTTCCAAAGTCTTGAGTACTCTCCTCAAATGATCCTCGTGTTCTTCCTCATTTTTGGAATACACAAGAATATCATCGATAAACACAACCACGAACTTATCCAAGTATGGACTAAATACTCGATTCATCAAATCCATGAAAACTGCTGGAGCATTAGTCAACCCGAATGGCATAACCACAAATTCGTAGTGGTGATATCTCGTTCTGAAAGCGGTCTTAGGAATGTCTTCGTCTTTGATTCTCAATTGATGGTACCACTAGTAGAAAAAAGTCTTTTTGCGGCGTCAAAATAGTGCCCATTTGCGGCGTTTTTGGTGCAGCAGCAAATAAGGGGGCCGCAAATAGAAAATGTTATTTGCGGCGAAAAAAACGCCGCAAATAAAACGCTATTTGAGGAGTTTTTTTAGAAAAACGCCGCAAATAACATATATATTTGAGGCGTTTTTTTAAAAAAAACGCCGCAAATAGTATTGCTATTTGAGGCGTTTTTTGGGAAAAACGCCGCAAATAGGTCCCCAAATTTTTTTTTTTTTTTTTTCTTTTTTTTTTTTTGTTTTTGACAATTTAAATAATGCAAACAAATTATTTAAATAAAATAACTCTCAATATATTTTTCCATAAAAGAATCTTACATGATTTTTGTAATTATTCTAATAACACATACAAAAGTATACAATGCTCAATGGCTATATAACTAAATAACTGTGCTGAGTTCTATCAATCTGCTATGTTGAACGCTCTGCAATGGCTCACTCAAGCTCAAATCCTCATTTACGACACAACAGCCTCTTAGCAAACCAAAACTGCTGCCTCTGAAAGCAGAGTCAAATTACAAGGGAAAGCTAGATTAAATAAAATTCTAAGCTAGGCCTTGTGTATCCGCAAAGTCGCTTTCCTGACTCCAATCACTCCATATTTGCTCAATTCCACATTCATTATCACCATTTCATCAGCTACAAAAGGCTGCTACTCTGCTTCTATTTCCAGCACAACTGCCAGCCTCATAGAGCCGAGTCTACGGCCAACCAACTTTGCAGACTCAAATGAGCACTGCCTGAACACGCCTCACAGCTATCCCACATCAGACCTCGTCCCTGCAGCACAAATACTTCAGTATCAGACCCAGCAACTAACTGCCAGACTCATGCAGATTAGTCTCAACTGCTATTCCAGACTAACAAAATAGCAGCCGCAGACTTTACTACTATCAGAACTGAAACAGATCTGCCAACATCATTTGCACTCTAAATGTATATGATAAAGAATCACTTAGTTCATCCAATAAACACATAACAGAAAAGGATAAATACAAAACCAAGTAATATATAAGTACTAGTATACCTAAGTAGTCATAAAGAAGTTCAGTTTATTCGATAGCAAATAACCATATGAACAAAAAAAAGGGAAAGCGACTGGAGAAATAATGACTAGTTTTGTGATGCCTTCTGCTAGGCTGTGCATTGCTCCGAGGAAGAGCAGAATCTGAATACAATGACATTTATCAGCAGCAGCAGGTGCTAGCATTCGTTATACGGACACAATACACTATTGGCTACCTTCTATTGCAATTTTGAGTTTGAGTTTGAAGCACTGCAACCACAGTGCAGTTTCTGCATTACCAAGTCAAATCAACAACCAAATACTGGCTGCTGGTTGCTGCAAATGTCATTTGACTCAACTCCTAACATACCAATTTAATAGATGACAATCAAAGAAGACATTGTTTTACCTTAAATCTAGTGAAGATAGAAAACAATATCATGGAGCAAGTCAGAAAGAGAATTCGGGGCATGACAAGGCATAATGAGCATACTGTGTTATTCTACGGATTAGTTTTGAGTTGTGTAATTTTACCTCATATTTATGACCAGCTAGCTTGCTGGTATAGTCAGTAGGAAGTGATAGGAGTATATCACCCTTGTCTGCATGAATTCAGTTGTCACAGATACAAGCATCAGACTACCTGCATTGCCCACCCAAATAGTTATAGTACAGTCAAGATAATTGGAATAAGCTAGCTGAAAAGCGTTGTCAGAGCGAGTATAATGAGATAACTGTCGACTGCAAGCAGGTGGCTCGGAGATAAGAAGTGAGAGAAGCATAGGACCTAATAGGAAAATTAAAGTTTGGATCCTACATGATTAAGTTGTAAAAATCTGTAGGGGCAACATGTTTTCTATTTCTTATTTGTTTTATTGGTAAATGAATAGTACAACAGTAATACAACACCAAACTTGGTACCAAATAGGAAAATTAAAGTTTGGATCCATAAAAAACAAATTCATTCATTCGTTTATTCGTTCGTTGAAGCATACTGTATAGTAGTGACTAAAAATGGTAAAATTAGTAGTTGGGATAGTATCATCATCATCATCATCTAATTAATGTGTGTTAATAATTAATTAGTGTAGACATAAATAGAAATGGGTTGAATCTAGATTGAAAGTAAGAAAATATGAAACAAAAAGCATAGATTCGAACTTACCAAAAAAGAGATGAAATGTTAAATGTTAATTGTAGAAGCAACTGTGATAGAGTGAACAACACAGCTGGGTTGTTGAAAGTAGCACTAAGCAGAATTCTAGGAGCAAACCCTCTATAAAAATAAAAGAGTAAACCCCGTGCAAGAGTTCGTAAAACCTCGTCAAATACTTTTTAAGAAAGTGTGTTTCTCTGACATCCTGCCCTTTGCATCCCTGTGCATAGCCACTGCCAAGAATTTTCCCAACAAAAATAATACTCTACCGTGAATTAACTTCTTGATTTTCATTTTGGGATATCCCAAAAATGAACTTCGTACCTAAAGGCCAAAAAAATTCTTATTTTGTGTGTTGTATGTGATCATCATGGAATCATGGTTTGTGACTCCACTTGCATAAGCTTAAATTTTCACCAATGCAGTGTTAGTTCCATAAATTTTGTGCAGAACACGCTAGAATAGTGAACAATCATATACGAGTGCATCAGATGATAATGGTTACAAGGATTTACCTCGCCAAAGCTGGAGGGTCCCAAGAGTATGGAACAACAGTTTAACTTCCTCACGCAAATCTAACTGTGATCTTGACAATTGAAGTTTGTACAATGGTATCAAATATCCCATCATAGCAAGCGACTTGGTGGCTGCTGCAGTTTTTGAACAACCAATAACCAGAGCAATACGATCCATACTCTCTGCCGGTTCTGTAGCATGGAGAGGATATTGGTTGGTTTGATAAGAATGAGAAATACAAAGGTATAGTGTATTCCAGTTCAGGAAATGAACCATAATTATCTTCTAAGAATTGCTTACTGTATAAACTAAGAAAAATCACAATTTAAAGTTGAACGCAAAAATTCAACCTGACGCCTGATAATGCATCAACTGGTACTTTTGAACTTCAATTGTACGTAATTCTTTAAAAATTTCGAAGGATGAAAATAGGTACCTTACTGTCCGAAAGGAAACACAATGCCGCGAGAATTAGAAAATACAGAAATTCAGGTAACTAGTCATTATAAGCATTCTCACGATCTGCTACAACATTACACTTAAACAAAACTGTTCAATCGTCCCATAACCGCAATATACTACATATTGATTACCTTTCATACTGTTTCCAACGGATATTTTGATCAAACATAACCTAGTGAATGGATCAAAGGAATAACAAGTAACCCTCAGTCTCTAGAAAGTGTCTATTTGCTCATTTAGACATATAGCCGATAACAATTCATTACTCCGTAACAATCATTTGTTCAACTTTTTAATTCTTATGACATAATACTTTGAACTAATACAACAAATGAATGAAACTAAGGGAAACTGAAATTAGACACTCCACTCTCATTCCCTTAAACAATACCCCAATTTCCCCAATCAATTTCCAGCACTAAACCCTAGAAAATGAAATCATCCAATAGTTCAGACAAACAAATTCAATAGACCATGAAGCAAGTCAATAAGCAGAAACACATTATATAATTCCGAGTTGTTGCAGCAAATTAAAATGATTGGTATATTAAGCTCACAAGTGACGGACTAACCAAGTGAAGATCATAAAAGATGAAAAATTGAAACAGGAAAGTAAGATTGAGAAACAATAAAAATGAATTAAACAAATTGTATTTCGTTAACTCAAACTCCAATTAATCAAACATAATTTACCCTAATTAAACTCAGTTCACATACCTAATTTAGAATAATAGGAATAGAGGAGATGGTGAGGGGCCGAGTTCCGTCAAGTTCCGTCGAGTTCCGGTGAGGTGGTAAGAAGGCGGTGAGGCGGTGAGAGGGCGAGACGGCGGTCAGGCGGTGAGGTTGAGAGAAATATCACGTTTGTTGTTTTCGCGGTGAGCTAGGGTTCAGACTCTTGAGAGAAATATAATGCGCGCATAATGATTCCTCTTTCTAATATTTTTTTAATATAAACTCATTTGCGGCGTTATTTACAAAAACGCCTCAAATGACGTATTTGCTGCGTCTTTCAAAAAAACGCCTCAAATAGAAAGGTGACTTTTAAAAAACCCATAAATTATTTGCTGCTATTGGGCTAAAACGCCTCAAATAGATAGCCGCAAATAGATGTTTTTCTACTAGTGTACCCTGATCTCAAGTCAATTTTGGAGAAAACTCCAGCTCCACTTAACTGGTCGAACAGATCGTCGATTCTGGGCAAAGGATAACGGTTCTTGATGGTCACATTGTTCAGCTCTCGATCGTCGATTCTCCCCATAAATGACAAATTTACATCCAATAAATATAACATACACAAGTTACCTATACTTAACATAACTACCATATTAGAAGACATCACTTAATTAAACTCATAGGACTCATACTTAACAAGTCTAGCCAATTATCATAAATTAATTAGCTAAGTTCAATTACAATAGGTAGATACATTCTAATTTGGTTAAATGAACTAAGACAAGTATCAACAACATATTAAACTACTAAGACTTCTTATTAACATGTTCATGAGTCATTATAACTAATTACTCAATTGCATAAGTGATACTAATGAATTGCTTAATGATAGCTTACTTAGGATAAGAGATAATCACTTTAACTAACTTCATCTAATTAAATTAGACATCTCAACTAAGTATATGGGCCTTAAAACATAGTTAAAACATGCTAAGACTCTCAACAAACAAACCCCCAAAGGTTAGCTATCTTCATACAACAATTTCCGTAATCAATTCCTTATGGCTAATCGACTTAAGACGGAAAACCATGCTTCTTATAACCATTTACATAGCTCCAATATACAGTTAAAACCAAGTATATATACCACCAAACATCACTTAAACCATTCTAAAACAATTGGGAAACAAACAACCAAAATAGCCCGTAAAACAATTAAACGAGCAGAAAGTTACAATGGTTTTTGCGCAGCCTACGCAAGGGGGTGCGCAGCTGCGCATGGGGAAGCGCAACCTGCGCCCAAGTACGGGCCAGGTTTGTCTCGCGTGTTTCCTGCAATTCGCCAATTTATTCTATTCTTCGACAAGCACTTCTAACCCATGATTTCTAGCATAAATCCTATACTACAAGCACATAATAACCCATAGCAATCCCAGGTGGTATTCTTATTCCATCTTAAACATAATCTAACAAGAGATCAACACAAGATTCATCAATTCCTCAAAAACTCAAATTGCGACGGATATACAAAACTCATCCAAAAACCATTGTAATCACCATAAAAACTTCATATAACATTTTGAAATCACTCTAATAACATCATCAATGTATCCTTAAATCTCAATGTACCCAAAATCACACACATAAACACACATTATATGAAAATAACAACAAGTCGAGTCCTTCTCATCATTGTCATCTGTTTATGCGTCTTCCGCCGAGCTTTCTTCAATGATATATGTATCCTTGTCACAATCCCCAAATGCTCACCTTAACGCAACATAAAAACATAATTTAGGGACTGTTTTTGAATGAACTCTCAAACAGTCCGAAAATTCCACTAGAACGAAATGAAAACTAAAAGAGATAGAAAGGACGGACTTCAGAAGAGGAACGCGATGGAAGAATTCCTACCTCAAACGGAGAAGGAACGAAGCCGGGATGAACAAATTAGGGATTTGTGAAAGAGGGAAATGAAGGAGATGAAGTTTCTCTGATTTCTTTTGATTTGGGAACTTGGTGAACAAGTATGAAGGTTGTGAGGAAATGACTAGGAAATTTCCTCACTTATCTTTTATTCCAACTTGTTGAGTCGGGTTTTAAGTAAATGATTCGGGTTTAATGGAACGGTTTGCCAAGTGAACATCTTACAACTTAAGCTTATAAATCTTAAGTCGGAACTATGGAATATTTTCATAAAAATATGATTTACGAATTAAATAAAATATATTAAATTCCGAAATTACTTTAATTTTATTAAAATATGGTTTATGAAAATACGGCATGTTACAATTTGTGTTTAGGGTAATTATTTTTGTTTAGGTGTACGACCGAACCTATCACATTTCACATTAGTATGTCACTAGTTTAACTAAATATATTACCCTTTCAAATTAGTATGTCATGAGTTAACTAAACATACGTTTTGTATAAACTAGTTGTTACTCCGCGCGCGATGCGCGCGGACTTCCAATGAACGTAACCCATAATTATTTCGATATTATTAATTTGAATACATTTCAGCTATTTTTTCGTATCATATCTATATGCATTGATCATCTATTTATATATTTTTTTTTTGTGTAAAAATAAGAAGATATACATATTTGATTATAATGTTATAGTACATCTATCGGGTACCTCGTATAAATTATGTGAACATAATTAAGATATATATGTAATCTACAAATAGTCCAGGTTAATCTGTATTTATAACAAATGTCGGCTTACAATCTTAAAATGTCTTCCTTCTTAATTATTGAACTCTGACTTATTCAAATAAATCAATTGCTTTGAACGTATTAATTTGAAGAATTATTATAGATAATAACCTAGCCTTACATATGTCGTAAACGGAAAGAGTTCACAATGTAAGAACAAATGCAGAGTATAAATTTAATACGAGTATAGCATATTTGAATATACTAAATCGCGACATGATTTAATTTACGATAATATGTAACATGTTTATACCCATTACTTGTTTGTTGTTATTCAAGAAAAGCTTCAACTAAGAGTTCCTGGTCTACATTAGTTTAGCTTACAATTCAACACTGTCGCATTAAACCTACTGTGTTGGGTTTACTATTCTTAATCGTAATACGCTTCATCCTCTGACCATAAATCAAAGGGGCCATCGTCATGGACAGTTGGATCATCCATGTCTCTGTTTCCCTCCATCCAACAATGGTAGACATACCTTGCGTCTTTTGTTGGTAAAACAAGACAGCAACACTGGATAGAAAACACACGACCCCATCTTGATCTGACTATTAACCCGTTTATCTCTTCTCTCTTCACCTGACTCTTATAATCAGCTGTCATCTTAGATGTATCTTTCCCAATTGCAAATAAAGATGCCCACTTTCTGCACACTTCAGACATACTACGTTTGTCCTGATGATTGAGCCTCTCAAAAAAGCTAGTCATTAGCTCATCAGAACTGAGCAAGATATGGTTAATTCGATCGCCTACCGTCGTCTCTTTTAGCACATACTGTGTTTCGAACAATGATTTAGATTTGAAATGCTCCTTTTTCCATCGTATGTAGTCATTCTCAAACTCACGCTTGTCTTCTCTGTAAAAGTAGCCAACACCAGTACAGCAAGGCATACCTATCCAATTGCAGACAAAGAAACCCAATCAAATCCTGCAGAAATTACATAATTTACCACCAAACCTTAACTCAAAACAGTTTATATGTCATATCTGTTTATTTATTGTTATTTGACTGATACTGATCAGAGGTATGATATCCGCAGTACATGGAACTACATGACATAAACTTCAACCTTTCTCAAATTTCATCGATTAATTATTCAATGTTAGAGTCGTCAATGATACTTAAGTCCAGTATGGGTGTAGTAGGCGTACTGTGATATTTGCTAGCCAGTTGCAAATTTTCATGTGTACATAATAATCTGCACATCCAGCATAATGCTAACACAACTAACAAGTAGACCTCCTTTAGCCTCACAAAGTAAGATATATATTTTTACACTTGTGTCGCAAACGCAATTGTTGAATTCAACTACACTAAGGCTACGCGAGATACACTGTAACACCTTGCAAAAGTAGCAATGAGGCAGGAGGAGATAGGGTAACATGGGTGAACTAAAAATCATAGATAAGAAGTAATTAATTGCTAAGAGATTGAATGAATATTTTAGACCAAACAACTATAAAACCAAACGTAATCCAGTGAAGCTTGTAAGTTCTACTTGACCCTCATATCCTTAGAATATCATCTTCTTTTACTTTTGTTCTATTGACTTATCCTATATTTTTATCCTATGCGGATGTCCCGTGCAGTAAAACAGCACCATTATAATTCGAAAAGATAAAACTTAAAGCAATAAACTTGATGAACGAAAAACTGGCAAACTCAAAATTATCGCACAAGAGACAAACCAGGTTAACTCACAAGTCTATTAACAACAGTATTTAGCAAGCTCATTAAGATCACAGAAGCCAAAAACCTAACAAAGTTATCTCACACGTATATTTACAACATTCTTAAACAAACTCAATATGATCCACAAGAAGCCCGGCTAAGTTATCTCACAGACTATTACCAAAATTCTTAAACAAACTCGAAATGATCTGTAATACCCCGTAGCCGCAGTCAACGGTAGTCAAACCATGTTTTATACAAGTATTTTAAATGGAATGTTTATAAAGTATTTTACGTAAACTGTTATTACTTTATAAATCTTATTTCTACGATTATTTCGTATTTCATAATCATTGTATATTTGACAATTATTTATTAAATGACATTTCATTCGTATTTCTTTAATTTTGATAATATATTTATAATTAAATATATTTTTTCTATCTTATATTTATTTCTCATTTATATTTGTTTTATTATTTAAGTCGTAATTATATTTGAATCGTAATTTTTATTTATTCTTATGTAAGTACTAATAATTTTATGTTATTATAATTACTTTAATTTATAATTACTAATACTAATTACAAAATCTAATTAGTATAATTAATTGTACGTACTCGTCTATTTTAAGTTACGGGTTTCGTTAAGTTTAAGTTACGGGTTACGAACGGGATATAGTCATGAAGGACCTCGAGATGTGTGTGATTGGCCTGGGCTTACACTTGATGCAAGATGGTTGTGAGAGCCGTGTATAGGATAACATAAACTAAACCCTAGAAAACCTACTCCTCCATCGACATACTACACAAACAATCCCTAATACCCTATACTACCATCTGCCGTAAAACAAAACCCTAATCATCCTCAAGCTTCCGTCTGCCTCCCTACTCCGTATACATCAGTATACCTAGTCCGGTCCGTCGTGGGGTTAGAGAAGAACAAAAGAGAAAGAGGAACAGCCCACACAATCATCGTCTTCTTCCTTGCGCCACTGTAAGTTCGTGGATTGTTTACACCCTCTTATCAGACTTTCGACCTTGAATTTTATGGTTATGGATAGTCTTTGTAGTATGAATAACGTGTTTATCATCTTTAAATCACGATAGGGCCACCGTAATTGCTACAACAATCACCATAAGTGTTGACAGTAGCAAGTTTATTTCATACTCTGCCCGTGTTCTTCTGTGTTTATTTCGACAATTTTGGTTGTGTATGAGCACGAGTCCATGAGGGGTGATAATAGGATGTTTGTGTATTACGTTGGTGGTGGTAGGGTGGTGTGTGGTGGTCGGGAAGGCCTTAGTCGACAGTCGTTTATGGGGGTTTATAATCAATCAGAAACAGGGGACGCGTGTAGTGTGTGGGCGTTTTATGCGGTTGTTTCAGGGAGTTGGAGTGGCGTCGGTGGCTGGTGTTTGGCACTAGGGGATAGAGTGTGGTGTGAGGTGTCGAGTATGGTGGTTGGTTGGGATAGTGGTGATGTTAGCTGGTGGTAATGAGCGTGCTTACAGGGGGATGGAACACGGTCTAGTACAGGAACATGGGTGTTGTTAGTTTAGTGACCAGGCTGTTTGGGGCTAGTGTCGATGGCTGTTTGGGTCGAGTTAGGGTCAATGGGCGGTGTCAGGTGGTTCACCGTGGTGCACTAGTGGCAGCCACGGTGGGGTAGTGGTGGTTCAGGTGGCGTGAGGGGTGTAGAAGGGGTTGTGTTCGGGGTTGCCAGGACTGTTGTCGAAGGGTTGTTTGTTTGTCGTGCGGCTGTTTTGGATATTGGTTTTGTTGGGGCTGTTGTATGATTGTGTATGTTCACGTGGTAGTTATTATTATTATTACTATTATAATAATTAGTATTATCATTAGTGTTATTAGTTTAATTAGTACAATTTTATTTAATTAATTAAGTTAGTTGTTTAAGATGTTTTGTGAGGATATTTTATAAATCGACTAATCAAGTTAATTTATTAGTTCGTATATATTATACCTTGTTGCGTTTTGAAGTTTTGTGATTATAATAATAAAATCCGTATCTCCATAAATTGTAATACGTATGTGACAAGTAATCGTTATTTATGGACGATAATTTATATAATTCTTTACTTAATTAAATAATTTGAATGAGTTGCGATTAATATTTATATTTACTTTCGGATACAGATAATATAATAATAATGATATTTTTTTGGCTTTGTGATGATATTTTCTTAATTGATTAATTAAGTTATTGAGTTAGTCACGTTTAATATGGTCTCGTTACGCGTAATATACTAATTATTTAATTAATTTGATTAATTAGTATATTATACTTTGTTTACATAATTATAGTAGTTAGTAGTTGTTTAAAATAGTTACGTGATTTTCATGTGAGTTAATAATAATGATGATTATAAATAATTTGTGAGTATTGTGAATAATACTAATGAGAAAAGAATAGTATGATAGTTAGTAATGAGATAATTTATATTTGCTAGGTGACGGTTTTGAAGTGGCATAATTCTGTTTACCTGCTGGTTTGTTATTGGACTATATTGCTATCCAGGTAGGATACACTGGCACTATACTTTATAAATTGTTATGAATGGATGTTTACTTTGTGATGTGTTATGAATGGATGTTGTCGAATGGATGTTGCCTTATAGGTTATGGATGCAAGTATGAGTTATATGAGCATGATATTTAATGGTTATTTATTTAGTGTTGCATTTATGAGCATGTCATATGCATTGGTTACTGAGAAAGATATGGATCAGATATTGTTCTGATATAAAGCCCAGGGTGATTCTGCAGACCAGGCCTGGTGTCTTATCAGCTATTGAGCTGGTGTTCGGCGACGGCCGATTATAGTCTGCCGGGAGGTTCGGTATGGCTGGGTGTTACGGGTTTGAGATTGAGAATGAGATTGAGCTCGAGCATGTCATGGCATTTGCATATCATATTTGTTGCATTATTTATTTTTGTATTGTCCTACTCAACCGCGAGGTTGACAGTGTATTCGTATTCACCTACTATGATCCGGAATGGGGAATAGACTTTTCAGGTCAAAGACAGATGGACTAGGAAGTAGGGCTTGGAGAGAGACATCGATTGGACTTACTTAGCTATAGTTCACATAGTCTCGCTTGTAATAGTTCACTTGTTATCATTTCAGTTGTTTTAAGAGTTTTGGTTTTGGACAATACTTTGTATCAGTGTTCAGTTTAGCATTTAATAACTTAAAGTACTGTAGTTCTTTCACTGTGATTATCTACTGCCTTGGTTTAACCAAGAAGGTAACAGTCCTATTTATTTTGGAAGTCCAAGTACAGGCTCCTAAGTAAATGGGGGTGTTACATGATCACACAAGCTTAATCTCACAAATCTATGAACAACATTCTCAAACAAATGTAATACGATCACAAAAGCAAAATGCCTAATCCTCACATTTTTTTTAACAATATTCTTAAACAATCGCGACATTATCACACAAGCCAAGCAAAGTTATCTCACAACCTCATAAGTCTATCAAGTATCAACATTTGTAAACAAACTTAATACCTACTAATACAGCTTTCCTAATTCTATTATTTTCTATCTCTGTTTCCATCAGTTGCTTATCACGACAGGTCGAGGTTTGGGGACTTAAAGTGATTGACTAAAATAGCTATTATAAGTTGAAATGCTAAAACTTAAACCAATAAACTTAATAAACAAAAATCTGAAAACCATGGAGAAGTCACGAAATCACAAAGTTCAGGAAGTTTTAGGTATACTAATACAGTTCTCAGAATTCTATTACTTATTATCTCTGTTTCCATCGGTTGCTTATCATGCCAGGACGAGAATCAGACACGTAAAGTGATTAACCAAAAGAGCTGAAGATATAAAATCATTTCAAAACCAGTCCTTCATAAACTTAAGCTACTAAATCTGCAAGTTAGACTGAACTCCTGAAGCCACAAAGTCTAAAAAAGCCGAAATTAATACTCTCTACGACCCAATCACTTGTTTAATTTTGATTAAAACACCCCCTAGCAGCTGATAAAAAAAGGTAAACAAATGATGGAGGGGCGGCAAGTGTCCTACCACAATAGAGTTACATCAACTTTCAACAGTAAATCATGAAATCGAACAGTAAATTAAACTATAAAAGTGCAGATTAAACAGCAAATAAATGATTAACAGAAGCGAAAAAAAAGGTAAAATTGAAGAACAAGTAAAGGATAGAACCTTAATTAATTAATGTGTAGAATAATTGATTGAAAACGCGAAGAGCAAATTGATGTAGAGAAGCAGTGAGTAAGTAGCTGAAAGTATGAGTGGTGTTACAGAGTTTTTGTGATGAGCGTGTTCCGGTTTGATGGTGAATGGTGGTTAGGGGTTTTCGATCTCACATTTGTTCGACCTAGTGATCCCGTCTTCGTGCTTGATCTAAACTGGAAGTTCCCTTTCAGAGATAGTAAAAAGTTGGAGATTTGAAAAATATCAAGGATATAGAAAGATTAGCTATTACGTGTTGTCTAAAACATATATTTGTGAAAATTCATTTACGCTACCAACCAGATGTTTACAATAGTTTGAATTTTGAGTGGACATTTCGTCTACTAAAAGTTTAGTAACTCTAGAATCCCGTTAAAATTAGTATGGTTATGCTGGTACACTGTTTCATGTACGTGTCCGTTAAAATTAGTTTTCATATTTTGACAAATTTATTGTTTGTTTTACTTTTCAAATTTATTTTAGTATGTTAAATATCATTTTCCAATGAGCGCTTAATTTTCGTAGTTGAGTAAAATAGAATCAAAAAAGTACATATATAAGTGACAATTTATAACACTAAAATTAAACCGACGAAATTATAAAGTAAACCCGTGAACTTAAATAACGTAAATAAATCTAACACATGAATAAAGTATATAATTCATTAGGTTTGTAAATAAGCTCAATAATATTCCGAGTTACAGCAACACAAGATTGGATAGGGTTGAATAAATGATATTTCAACCCCTTTATTATGATTGGGCTACTCAGATTACGGATAAGATTGGATTAGTGGTTTTTGTCTATAAAAATGAGTAATAATACTGACTTTTTTCAACACACCACCAATTTCTTTTCTAACTTGTTTTACCTTTCTTAGCTTAAAAACCCAAAAAAAAATAATTCAATTTATTTTATTGTTTTGGGTAGTTTCTAATTAATTTAATTAATGTATTATTCGAATGTAGGCTTTTGATTTAATTAACGGAGTCATAATTTTGTCATATATTGAATTTACATGTTCTCCATTTGAATTACCATTAGCTATAATGTCACTATTACAAATTACTATATTGTCCTAAGCTCTTTATTTAAATAGATTTTTATAGGTCACAAATTATCATATCCAACATATTTTCTTTTCACTCCTATATCAGTTGTTAGTGTATCAAATTAAGAGTATTTGAGAATGACTTACTGGGATGATAAAGTCAGGGATTTTCAAAGAGGCATAGACTTGATAAGAGACGATGCTCTTAACTTTGTTGCTCGTTTGAATCTAGTTATGCCAGAATCAGTGTACATGAATATGTTACATTGTTCACCACCATTGTCAATGTTGATCTCAATCATAGCTGGAAATGCACATACTGTTTTGAGTCCACCTGTTTTGAACAATTCAACAATTCATAATGTTATTTCTAATTTATTTTATTTAACCAAGTAGATTATTATTTTTAATTTCTTTTTTGTATTTTCCTTTTGTGGTTAAATCCATCAATTTTTTTTTTTACTTTTTTTTTTGTAGATACCTACATTTCAAAAGGAGAAGAACATCGCAAATTAAGAAAAGAAGTAGTTGAAATCATTCGACGTTTGTTCAACGTCATGAATCCCGACTCATTATTAGATCTACTATCTGGATTTGGGAGACTTTACATTCCTCGTGAATGCCTCCACTATTATCACGTATACAACGAGGTCACAATGGAGGAAGAGCTTGAATATTTACGCGAGCAACATTTACCAACATACCGCCTTAATTATTCTTCCACCGACAATATCTCATCTGATGATGATTACGATAATGACTTTTGATAATGATGATTCTTAACGACAACAATATGTTTATGTACCATGTTGTTGTTGTGAACTAATGTGTCATATTTTTCTAACCGTCTTATTTCATGTATTGTCTATGTCATTATTCAACAATGTACTTATTCAAATTATTGTTTTATTTTGCGGTACTTTGGAAAATTTTAATTTAGTTATATAGTACGGAGTACGCCTTATTATCGGTTGTTTGTGTGCTCATTTGTGCATTTAAACTGTATCAAACGCATCTTCATTTGTGCTGTACAAAGAAATCAATTGACAATTAAGATTGAATAAAGAGTAATGAGAGACAGATTTTAACCCAGGTTGTAGTATATAGAAGAAATTTAAAATCGACCCTATCGATACAATTAGTTTAACTATTTATTTTGGGATGGTTTATTATATTGTTAAGTCAATTAATCTTGCAATGTGTCTGCTAGTAACGTAAATAAACATAAAAGTAGTTCCGAATGTATATCTTTTTTAAGATTAATCTTAATTAAGTTATTATCAACCGTGACAACAACCTTTTATTGGAAACGTAAGTATTGCAACTTGATTAACTACAACTATTTGTAATAAGGTCAAATGGCTGATTTACATGTTAAGAGCTACATTACTTTTTAGCTTTGGTTTTAAATCAAGTTATAATAAGCTATCTAAAATGTCAACAAATTGTTGTCATTATATAATATATAGTAAATCTTGTTTGTGACTGGTTAAAACTTTTGACGAATATTTGGTGATATGAAATGGATACAAAATGAGTTAGAGAGAGGACCAAAATTGTTTTTTATTGTGATATAACAGTATCCGTTACAAGCTTAAAATGGATAGCGTTGTTCGTGTTTGTGTGCACGTTGATGGCCGTGTCCGTTATAATTCTACTTACGTCAAAGGCTTACTATAGATTTATCCAACACATGTAATATGCTTATAATTTGTATAAATAACTTTACGCAAGACGTAAATCGTTACGCTAAACTGTACCAATACTGTATTACTAACACATTTTAAGCTGTATTATGAATAATTAGTTATCTTAATTAGACGCCTACTTACACAATTATCGAAAGACGGCTTTGTTGCTTTTGGTGTACACTCTCCATTTTGATTAGACACCACTGTACACCATAATTACACCCATATTCAGCCATTAACATCAAACGCAACATTTCCTACTTCATGATCATCCTTTTTCTACGCAGGAACTCAATTAATCTACCCACACACAATGGAACAAAGTCTAGGAAAACTGTTATATTTTAACAAAGATGATAAACCAAACTTCTTGGGAGATTATGTTAAGTGGAAAAAAGCTCAATTCAAGTCTCAGTCTCTGTTTAATAAAACAACTGTTGAAGAAGAGACGGTAATGGGTAGTAAACATCATCATCCTTTTTTTTGAGATGCCGGAACTCACAGGAAATGTGTTTAGCAGACTTGACCATGCAAGCAAAAGGAATATGGCTGAGGTTTGTAAAGCATGGGCTAATCAATTCCTTGTTGGAATGGAGACCTCTAAGGTCGACATAGATTACAGAAGTCGGTTAGTTAGGGAAAATTGTGGGAAAAAAATATGGGTGATGAGAGATCAGACTGTGGTGCCAATTTACAAGGTGATCAAGCAACGTAAGCCTCGAGTGCAGCAGAAGAATAAGAAACGTAGTAGGAGGTGCAGCAGCTCATATGAACCGTACATTGAGAAATCGGGAAGCGAAGGCTACTATGATTCTGATTGTTAATTTGGATAATTAACTGACTGGTAAGATGACTATCCCCTAAAAGGTTATGTTTTTATGTCTCAGCAATGCCCGAAGTTATGCATGTTTTTGATGTTAGCATAATCGATTGGTCTGCAACATTTTGGTAATGATCTATCGTATAAGAACTTAAGCATCTTTATGTTAGTATTAGTACATATAAAATTACCCCCTTTTGTGCTGGTAAAGCAGTGTCCAAATTATGTACTTGTGTTTGTTCTCGTATGATGTTCAAACTATAATAGAACGCTATCAGATTATGTATTTGTTATATAAATGCTAAGTAATGTTGGATGAGTTTCCTGCTTCGATAGTCTACATGGATAATTACCAGCGTTCATGATGATGACTAAGCTATTGTAAAAGTATATATGATTATAGATATTAGATATGTGAAGAGTAAGCATTTAAATATAGTTGATACGTACTGCACCTATTAGCTATATTAAGTCACAAATCATGATGATTATTGCGGGATGATATGTGAGTTAGTGTAAAACGCTTTCCGTACTGTATGACAAACTATTTCATAAATGAGTTTGAATTCAAAATTCTGATGAGGTAAGGCACTTTATATTAAACAGCAGGCGTCCACAAATTGTTTATAAATTACTTGTTAGCGTGTAATGGTTACTTCAGTAACCGAGCATTATTGGACAACCGTAAATTGGGTCTTAAACATCCGCTAGAAGCTTAAGATAGTAAGAGGTTGCGATTTATAACAAGTTGCCAAAAGGGGATACAGAGTGATTATAATTACATACCCATATAGTATATGATCCGTCCGGGAAATGAGGGAATCACAACACGGGTGCAACATACAGTTAAACCAATACCTGTTACAATATTATGTTGACTTCGACATATCAGTTGCACAAAAACAACAAAACGCAACCTACTAATATAAGGACACAATGTTCCTAAGCATTTTGATCAAGTAGAGTGATCCCTGCATACTGGATGCACGAAAACAGCAAAAGATAAACTAATATTATAAGACTTCAGTGATTTTTAGACCGTGGGAATGTAATTTCATGGTGCGTGCACCGTAGATGGGGAACCTGATTTATCTTTCCTGCACTTCCTCTTTGGTATGTTTGAGTGTGATGAACTTAAGGGCACATCGTTTACTGAATTATTTCCCATAGGAGAAGTAGAACTTTCAATTCTGCTAGCACTGTCAACCTCAGTAATACCTGGGATGGAAGTTTCATCAGAATGTTCAATGGTATTAGGGAAACTGAGACGCTTCTCCTTAAGGTCTTCTAAGGTTTGACTTCCCTCTATGTTGTTTGATTTTGAGTTTTGGTCCTTCTCTGGGGCGGTTTATGTCAGATTTGGAAGAAACGTCTTCGTCACCATTAACGACAACCCTTTTCACAACCCACTGCAACACGTTATTTATTGAAAGTGTTTTGGCTGGAACAACTTGTGCTTTAAAAGGAGTTTGAGAAAGCAATTCTTTTATTGCTGAAAAAGCTTGAGCGTTTGACTGCAAAGCAAAATCATGATTATAAGCAGTAATTTGAAAATATGTAAACAAATTCACATATCTGGACACTTACAACATGTTTCATGTGGAATATTTGAGGAGCAGGCATCCTAAACAGTTGCTCAGTATTATCCGTAAACATAGTTAAGGGCAAGGTTCCCGTGCCATCTGATATATCACAGTTGAATGTGACCCTGCAGTTTGTGTAAATCTTTTAGGTTGGATGTATGCTAATTAAATTCCCGCCTCTAAGCATAGATTTTTGTAACAGGAGACGTAGTTATCCAAAAGTAAAGAGATCAGCATAAGCATACTTAGGCAATGAAGTGCAGTCAGGCTTGGAGCAGTTGTTACATGTATATGTAGTACCCTGAGGTACGGTGGACCGCTTCCAACATTTTGAGCAGCCCATATATGCATTGATTTTCTCAAAATCAATTTCTGGAATAGTCACTTCTAGCCAATGTTTTTCATCTTGCAATGTTGTTTTTGCCTGAAAACAGTTGTTCATATCGGTTAACTAAAACAATAACTAATTTGTAAGCTTATTTTCCTGATGTAGTTTCAGGTAGAATATTATTGTAGCTTTTGTGCAGTTATTAGCAAGTTACTAGTTGTTTATTGATTTACATGCTGAAAGTTAAATAGGATTTGTTTGCGGTTTCGCAAACAAAATAAACATTAATAAACTACGCAACGACAACTTATGTTCTAACATTGATACCTTTTTAGAGCGGAGGGTGGAAATCGTAATTGGGTTGTCATTCAGCACAGGCATCTTTACATTGAAAAGTTTGGTCTGCAGATGTGTCAAGGCGGTAGCATGACTATTCATCCTACAAGCTCATTTAGATATGGCATTAGTAAAGTGTCAAATTATTAACTGTATGTTCTAATTTAGTGATATCTATAGGTTGGGCCAGTACCAGGACGTAATAGCCTCTGCCTTTTCACCAACAGGCTTATGTATAAAGACAGTCGAAGCACTTGTAGTCATTGAAAAACCTGTGTCATTGTAGAAAATGGAAAGATTATTCTTAGATGCCTGATATCTAAGGATAACTGTAATACCCCGTATTTTTATCGGTAATTAATTTATATGGGTATTAAGGTGTTGATAATATTTGGACGTTTATATTCGATAATTGAGTTATCAAATGCGTATTATATATTTTATATATTATTGGTGTAATATACCTCATTATAATATCTATTGTTATATTGACGTGTTAGTCGTATTTGAGCGTTAGTATTCGATAATTAGCTTTTTTGTAATAACCCATATTATTATTATTAAATATAATAATTTATGGGTAGACGGTATAATTATTTATAATTGTTCGTTTTATAAGCTAGTGTGTACTCGTTTTATGTTAAGCGTTTTGGACTTCGGTGGGATTCGAAATGGGAACCTAACCATCAAATGATAATAATAGTAATGTGGTGTTAGTATGGCTCGAACCCAGGACCTGTGGTAACATGGCCATGGGCCTCGTTTTGCGTGCAAAGCTATAGCCCACATACGGACTTAGTAAACACAACAGGTCACTGTTTCCCTGCCGCCTCTTTTAGGCCATTGTCCTACCCTAAACCTTACTCAAAACACAGATCTCAAAACACGAAAAACCTAGCCGCCACATCAGAGAAGAAGAAGGGGTCGTCCACGGTGGTTATAGACTAGTCTAGGGTGGTTCGTTTTGGCCATAAGTTTGGTACGTTCACCACCATTCTGTTTTCGCAGTTTTTTTTTTCTACCTGTATATTTCGTTTAATTTCAATCGTTTAGATATGTTTAGGGGTTCTGATTTTTGTATAATAATGTCCTATGATGTTGATAGATATGAATTGACCACAAAAGAGTCACCATTGACCACCGAGGGGTACTTCATTGCGGTGGTTTTATAGGCTGTGTCGGCTGTTCGTTTTTCATTTCAAAACAGAGGCTGTAACGTGTTGTTTGCTATGGATTTCGATGTTTATTCCATCTACGTTTGTACTGGGTGTAAGGGTAAGGGATTTAATGGTAGTCGGGTGTGCATCGTGGTGGTTGTCTCAGTGGCCATGGTCGGTGGAGTCAGAGTCGTAGGTGGTATTCGTTTGCTTTGACTTCTCGGTTTTGTGGTTTTGCGGTTACACAGGCTGTTTGGGGTGGTAGCACCATCGACTCGGGGGAGGTCGACACGGTGCTACCACCGTGGTTTATGGGTCCCTTGGCAAGGGTGGTTTTACTAGTGGTGGCAGGTGGTGTCGGGTTCTGGGTGTTCATCGACATTGGTTCAAACCAGAGTGGTTGGGGGGTAGGGCGTGGAACCAGGCCTGGTTTGGGGCCCTGGTTCACCTCGCCGGCGGCTGTCGACGGGTCTGATGGTGGTTGCGGTAGTAATAGGTGGGTATGGGTATGAGTTCTGGTGGTTGGTGGTGGTAGTAAGGACACGACACGGCGGTAGCGGGGACTGAAGGTGCACGGGTTTGATGTCGGGAAAGGGGCTGTTGAGTCGTGTGATGGGTTGGTCTTTTGTGTTGTTTGTTGTTTGTTGTTTGTTGTTTTATTATCACGTTAATAGCTATTACTATTATTATGATTATTCACAATACTATTATCGTCATTATTACTATCATGTGAGTTAATTATTATTATTATTATTATTATTATTATTATTATTATTATTATTATTAATATTGTTATTATGGTTTTAATTATTATTGTTATTGTTATTGGTATTACTATTATTGTTAGTGCTTCATGGTTATGGTTGGTTTTATATTTTGTGCTAGTACGATGTTGAGTCGGGAATTTATTTGGGCTTCCTTTTAAGAAATTTCCTTCTTGGGAAAGTTTCCATTTTGGGAAACTTTCCGCTTTTAGAAGTTACTATTTTTTTTAGCATGTGTAAGAGAAATAGAAGGACTTGGAAAGGATTTTAATTCATTACATATATATATGGTTAGGTGGAGGTTTCCGCGTGGAACATTTTTAATAACCGTTGCTCACTTGCTGTCATCTTCCGCAGTATTGAGGTAGGGGAATACTACATATATGAGATGTGTAATCTGTTTATTGGTTGATATTAATCATGTTCATGTATATTGTTATATGATTGGTATATTGTGATATATAATTCTGTGTTACGATATGGTGCGGAGATAAAGGGTCTGTGTATGGTGCGGAGATAAAGGGTCTGTGTTTGGTGCGGAGATAAAGGGTCTGTGTTTGGTGCGGAGATAAAGGGTCTGTGTTTGGTGCGGAGAAAAAGGGTCAGTGATTCGGAGTGGAGAAGTTCAACTTTCTATTTATAGTAATGTGGTTTATTTACAGTTTTCTCTACTCAACCTCGTGGTTGACCATGTGTATTCGTGATCACCTGTGATGAACCAATTATTGGGGAGCAGATTGACAGGTGGCTGAGACTAAGGGGGAGCTATGGGAGAAAGAGCTTGGATCCGGACCAGATTAGATGTCTAGATCACCTTAGTCAGTTTAGTACGAGTTGTATTTTATTTATGTTGTTAAGACCTTTTGATACGGTTGTAAGAACGTGACTTGAGTTAATTTTTCTATTTAAAGTACTGTTTATCTTCCTTTGTATCTACTGCCTCGGGAAACCGGGATGGTAACACCTTTATTTATCTGAGGAGTCCTAGTACAGGCCCTTAAATAAATGGGGGTGTTACAAAGTGGTATCAGAGAGAACGATCCTCAGGCCTAAACCAAATGAATAATAATGAACGTAGGAGGAGTCTAATAAAATAAACCCCGAGATCAAACTGATAGGAGCCCCAAAAAGGAACGGGATGAGTTAGGGGCCCCCTCACACCAGACCTGGGCCCTTTCGGTTCTGTCTCGGGAACCCAATGTGAGAAATTGAAGAGTGGGGTAGATTCTATAGTGACCTAGTCATCTTGTACTAACGTTCTTGCAGGAGAAGAACGAGGTAAGTAATATTTTAGTTATGATTAATGATGTCAGATGGAAAGATGTGTGTAATATGAAATGTGAATCAATCTGGATGATGGAATTAAAATTTTAAGAATTTAGAGGTGTAATTGTGAACAATGGTTAGAGTAGCGTGATCATAATATGTTGGTGTTTAGAATGTTCTTATGGTATATGGTTAGTAGATGACTATCGTATCTATGCAATATATTGGTTGGAATTTAGATATGAATGATCAGATTCAGATGTTATAGTAATCCATGTCTAGTGATATGAGGAATGAGTTCCCTAAGCCATGAATGTATATAGTTATGTGCTGCATATATCGTACTTAAGGTTTTATGTTTTTTTTTTTTTTTTTTTTTTTTTTTTTTTTTTACGCCTTTAAAATTTGTTATAGAGATAGTAATCAATAAGTGACCTTGTGGTAACTCCTAGTTTATACTTCCGTATTTGAATAGGTTGTGAGTATGTGATGGTAGAAACTAATTTATTTATATACACAAGTATAACTAACGATTTATTTAGTTGAGACTACTTTCAGTTTCGAGATCTTTACCGTGTTCTAGATGATAATTATTGTTGAAATGAGGAATGCATGTTGTTATAGTACAAAGTGATGTCTATGCTTCATTTGTATGCCAACATATTTTGGAGAAATAATGGTTATATTTAAATACGATAGTGTGGTGATTTTAAGGAATACAAATTTTTGATAAATTTTCGGAATGTTACCTTGCTTGCGAGGACTGCCATTTAAAACATGATCTCTCTATGTGTATGAAAATTTTATGTATGATAAACTGTATGAAAACCTAACAAGTCGTTATTTAATTTTGAATTGTGAAAGTTGCCCAAATTTCTGTTGAATGATTGTAAAGTTCCTGTTCAGACCGATTGAGTTGTGTCATAAATAATTCTTTTGAGATATGCCTTCGATTCTTTTCCCTATGGTTAGCTAATTCTTCTTTTTTCTAAAAACTATAGTGGGCCGCAAGATAGCTAAGCAGTTACTTAGTTATGATTGTTGTACGTTACTATGTAATGTGTAATTAGTGGAATTGCGAGTTATGTAAGTTTCATATGATAGTTTAATCAAATACGAGTTATGTGATGTGCCCACGTGATATTCTGATATGTGAATTATGCATATGATATGAATATGAACCTTGCTATATGATAACGTAACCTTGTTTATTTCGTCAAGTTTAATATGGAACCGTTTCAATTATGCCAACGCTCTCACTGTCTAGTGTTATGACCTCAAAGTAATGATGTGTTGTCTGTATTGACTGTCGAAATCGTGTTTATCAAGAAGAGGCTTGCCAAGTGGCAAAATGAAATTTAACTGGTAAACGTACTAACATGATGTAGTAGTCTAAGGGTTATACGTAATCGTGTTTATTTGAACAATGTAAATCTTGTTGATGTTCTTTGGTTATTGATGGTCTGTCTAGTTTCTTGTGCTTATAATCTTTGTAACTTTCCAAGTACATTGTTTTCCATACGGTGAATAGCATATTGTTATACTTAGAATCTGTTTGCGACATGTCGAATTATAAATTGTTTGACATATGATTTATGGAAGTACTACTCTGGTGAATTCGTTTAATTATTTATTTATTTATTTATTTATTTATTTACTTATTTATTTATTATCGATAAAACTTTCATAATTCATGAACTACAAGAACAATCTTTAGTAAAGAAAAATCAGAATGTCTCCGTGTGGTCTCGTCTCAAAGTACAACTTGTAAAATTGTCTTTCGACTCGTGTTTATAAATTGTCACCAATTTACCACTTCAAAGTTCAAAATTTTCAAAATGTTTTCAAAGTAGAGATTATCCCTGACAACTTTTGATGTTATGGTGACTGTTGCAACATGACAAATACGGTAGTTACGTAATGATGGAGTCCTGCCGCATGTTTAATTGTTACGCAATATATAAAAACCTCTTGTTTTGGAAGTCATTTATGTTAATAATTTTATGAAATATGATGTAATGAGAGGGGATGCAGATGTACCTAAGTGATTTTGTCAACTTATTGATACCTAGGAATGTTAAACGTCTTGTGAGGTATGAATTGTGTATATCTTGTGAGATATGTCAATGCTCCATGTTTAATTACGTTAATAAATTGTGTCCTATGTCTTTTCTATAATATGTTTACGAACGTGAAATGTTTTAATTTGCCAATTATGAACTATGAGTCTCTTGATTGCTTACGTCGTGGTAAATATATTGATTTTGTGTTAAAATTTCAATGGTATGCAAGCGTCAGCTACTTTAATTCTGTTTTGCTGCGTAACACGATTTCTACCGATCCTAATACTATATTATTGTCGAGGTTATATGTTTACATGATAATTGAAATGAGTTTATTACGAGTGCTTATTTGAGATTGAATTGCAGTTTAGTATTCTATCGAGTTGTCGTATTCTTTGACCTTGACTCGTGGGTGAGTAGCTTAGAGTTGTACTCTCTAAAAGTGGAGTAGTTCCTTTAATGGAATAGTTAACAATATTGATATTGAAATGGAGATGAGAATTGGTTACTGGTTGGAGTTATGAGTTATTAGGCCGTTGTGCCATATGGTGTTTTCGGTCAAGTGTGACCTCGATTATTGAGTCATATTCTGGGTTTGAAATCGACATTGAAATGGAAGTATTGATTGCGTGTCTATTCCGTTGGTTCACTCACCTCTTGTCTTTGGTCTTAGATTCGACGATAAGTGCGATACTTGGTTACTTCGAGTAAGATAGTATGAGATGAAGTGATGAGTAAGATGGACTAATGAGCTGAGATTTGTATAATGAGGTTACGGGGACGTAACCGTGTTTTTAAGGGGGATAGGATTGTAAAATCTTTTGATTTATGATATGACTAATTGGTATATCGTGGTTGTTGCACATGCCTGATAATCTTGATTTCTTCTGTTATACAGTTTATTGCGTTTCTTGAATTTAAGTATGCGTTGAACTTTGGGGACAAAGTTTTCTTAACGAGGGTAGAATGTAACATTTCGTGTTTAAGAGTACTTGAGATGTTGTATGATGCTATATTTTGTGTTCATTATGTGCTTAATAACCAGCTTGTTGGTCATGGGATGGTGAACTTCGGGACGAAGTTCATTTTAAGGGGGGAAGACTGTAATACCCCGTATTTTTATCGGTAATTAATTTATATGGGTATTAAGGTGTTGATAATATTTGGACGTTTATATTCGATAATTGAGTTATCAAATGCGTATTATATATTTTATATATTATTGGTGTAATATACCTCATTATAATATCTATTGTTATATTGACGTGTTAGTCGTATTTGAGCGTTAGTATTCGATAATTAGCTTTTTTGTAATAACCCATATTATTATTATTAAATATAATAATTTATGGGTAGACGGTATAATTATTTATAATTGTTCGTTTTATAAGCTAGTGTGTACTCGTTTTATGTTAAGCGTTTTGGACTTCGGTGGGATTCGAAATGGGAACCTAACCATCAAATGATAATAATAGTAATGTGGTGTTAGTATGGCTCGAACCCAGGACCTGTGGTCACATGGCCATGGGCCTCGTTTTGCGTGCAAAGCTATAGCCCACATACGGACTTAGTAAACACAACAGGTCACTGTTTCCCTGCCGCTTCTTTTAGGCCATTGTCCTACCCTAAACCTTACTCAAAACACAGATCTCAAAACACGAAAAACCTAGCCGCCACATCAGGGAAGAAGAAGGGGTCGTCCACGGTGGTTATAGACTAGTCTAGGGTGGTTCGTTTTGGCCATAAGTTTGGTACGTTCACCACCATTCTGTTTTCGCAGTTTTTTTTTTCTACCTGTATATTTCGTTTAATTTCAATCGTTTAGATATGTTTAGGGGTTCTGATTTTTGTATAATAATGTCCTATGATGTTGATAGATATGAATTGACCACAAAAGAGTCACCATTGACCACCGAGGGGTACTTCATTGCGGTGGTTTTATAGGCTGTGTCGGCTGTTCGTTTTTCATTTCAAAACAGAGGCTGTATCGTGTTGTTTGCTATGGATTTCGATGTTTATTCCATCTACGTTTGTACTGGGTGTAAGGGTAAGGGATTTAATGGTAGTCGGGTGTGCGTCGTGTGGTTGTCTCAGTGGCCATGGTCGGTGGAGTCAGAGTCGTAGGTGGTATTCGTTTGCTTTGACTTCTCGGTTTTGTGGTTTTGCGGTTACACAGGCTGTTTGGGGTGGTAGCACCATCGACTCGGGGGAGGTCGACACGGTGCTACCACCGTGGTTTATGGGTCCCTTGGCAAGGGTGGTTTTACTAGTGGTGGCAGGTGGTGTCGGGTTCTGGGTGTTCGTCGACATTGGTTCAAACCAGAGTGGTTGGGGGGTAGGGCGTGGAACCAGGCCTGGTTTGGGGCCCTGGTTCACCTCGCCGGCGGCTGTCGACGGGTCTGATGGTGGTTGCGGTAGTAATAGGTGGGTATGGGTATGAGTTCTGGTCGTTGGTGGTGGTAGTAAGGACACGACACGGCGGTAGCGGGGACTGAAGGTGCACGGGTTTGATGTCGGGAAAGGGGCTGTTGAGTCGTGTGATGGGTTGGTCTTTTGTGTTGTTTGTTGTTTGTTGTTTGTTGTTTTATTATCACGTTAATAGCTATTACTATTATTATGATTATTCACAATACTATTATCGTCATTATTACTATCATGTGAGTTAATTATTATTATTATTATTATTATTATTATTATTATTATTATTATTATTATTATTATTATTATTATTATTATTATTATTATTATTGTTATTATGGTTTTAATTATTATTGTTATTGTTATTGGTATTACTATTATTGTTAGTGCTTTATGGTTATGGTTGGTTTTATATTTTGTGCTAGTACGATGTTGAGTCGGGAATTTATTTGGGCTTCCTTTTAAGAAATTTCCTTCTTGGGAAAGTTTCCATTTTGGGAAACTTTCCGCTTTTAGAAGTTACTATTTTTTTTAGCATGTGTAAGAGAAATAGAAGGACTTGGAAAGGATTTTAATTCATTACATATATATATGGGTAGGTGGAGGTTTCCGCGTGGAACATTTTTAATAACCGTTGCTCACTTGCTGTCATCTTCCGCAGTATTGAGGTAGGGGAATACTACATATATGAGATGTGTAATCTGTTTATTGGTTGATATTAATCATGTTCATGTATATTGTTATATGATTGGTATATTGTGATATATAATTCTGTGTTACGATATGGTGCGGAGATAAAGGGTCTGTGTATGGTGCGGAGATAAAGGGTCTGTGTTTGGTGCGGAGATAAAGGGTCTGTGTTTGGTGCGGAGATAAAGGGTCTGTGTTTGGTGCGGAGAAAAAGGGTCTGTGATTCGGAGTGGAGAAGTTCAACTTTCTATTTATAGTAATGTGGTTTATTTACAGTTTTCTCTACTCAACCTCGTGGTTGACCATGTGTATTCGTGATCACCTGTGATGAACCAATTATTGGGGAGCAGATTGACAGGTGGCTGAGACTAAGGGGGAGCTATGGGAGAAAGAGCTTGGATCCGGACCAGATTAGATGTCTAGATCACCTTAGTCAGTTTAGTACGAGTTGTATTTTATTTATGTTGTTAAGACCTTTTGATACGGTTGTAAGAACGTGACTTGAGTTAATTTTTCTATTTAAAGTACTGTTTATCTTCCTTTGTATCTACTGCCTCGGGAAACCGGGATGGTAACACCTTTATTTATCTGAGGAGTCCTAGTACAGGCCCTTAAATAAATGGGGGTGTTACAATAACAGAATAGCATGATGACTTGTAATTTCCAAAGTTCTAATTGTAGAAGCCCATGGTAGTAGATGTTATGACAACCTCCGTGCACAGATACTCGAAAAGTAGTTAAACCGAAGATTTTGAATTTACCACGCACGGGTATCAATAGGGTACAATCATCATGAGCAAGATCATCCCAAACTGAAATTGACAATGGTTGTACAGTGCTGCATAAACAATAGTATTAATGCTATGAGAAATATCTCAGATAATAATCTTTTCAACCTTAGCGTTGAATTTAATGATAGCTTAGTAGGCATATTCTCGCACCTGTGGTCGACCAACACAATTTCACGTACACTGGTCTCTCGGGTCTTAGATGTGAGCACCTTACGTGGCTGGTCTTCCACAAAGAGTACAACGCCTACTACGTCTACAAAGTGAGCGAAAACTGTCAGCTGTATATTACATAGAAACAGGATACGGTAGTACTACAGCCAGTGTATATATTCTGAGTGTACTTAGAAAATATACCAAACATTTCGCTATAATCAGGTGATCGGGGCAGCTGGTTAATTGGACAGTAGTTAACATCAGTGCATTCATCATCATCAGCAGGCATGATAATTGTACGATGGTTAAAGGTCATCTGGTATCCAAGACCTGCACCATGGGTTTGGTACTCAGGTTTTACTGGACTGATACTTGCATCTGATATTTCATATCTCCGGTTGTGCTTGATAGCATCCTCATATATCTCTACTTGATCATCAAATAAAGCACCACGCATCTTATTACCCTGGAAAAGAAAATTAAAAAAAGAACAACCTGCTTAATTTACATTAGGACAACAAATGTGTAATGCTCCGCGTTACGATGATGACTCCTAATGCCGAACATTAATTAAGACAACACCTATAAACACAGGTGCAAAAGCAGTTGTTAATAGAATTCAAGGTAATAAAATTATCCATGACTACAATTAATTTACAAATGGTTATATATAGGTGGAAGCTAATGAAAATGCATTCAGTATAGGACTGGACTATGACTGTTTGACTCATAATTGATCGGATCGTATCTAATAAAGTTCGATTCCTCCTTTTTGCCACACCATTTAATTGTGGTGTACCTGGAGGAGTTGATGTAGTTATATAGATTTTTAAAGATTTTAATGTTCCGATGTTATTTATTTTGAAGCTAGTATTATAAACCAGGTTTGATCTAAGATTAGCTATATAGAAGTAGATATCTAAACGCGGCAGGCCTATATAATCAATAACATCTAATAATCTGTCAAACACACCCAAATAGAAAAAACGGAGCGAACTTGGTGAATAGGTCAACATGTTTCCGGTTTACCTGGTGTCTTCTAAACGTAGAGAAGTTTATGCAGCCATTGCTTCTTGAAAAAAGGAAAAGGAAAGGACATCTAGTGCTACAGACACTAACCTTACCAACTACCCCAAATAGAGTTAGCATGAATTATACCATCATAACACAGATTAATGAAACTCTCCATAAGAAAAAACACATTAGAGGTATTTATTTTGCTGTAGCAAGAGTCAAGACAGTCAGAGACTGAATGTAACCGTGACCCAAAATGACCTTCCTATAATACTTCATCTGAACTGACCATGTTCAACCTCGTAAGTTCGCAACCCTGTGGCTGCGTCAAGTATGACAAACCGAATATCATTTTAGACAGATTTAACTACGTTCGCACTCATAAGTCATAACCAAGTCCTATGAATCCTCAATTCAAACAACATACTCACAAACACATCTAGAAGCTTACGTATCAAACTCGTAGCTAGGATTAGAAAAAACAGAAATCTAACTTTTAATAACGATAACCATTTGAAGATAATAGAGCAATTAGTGTTATAATGTTTTCATAATTCATCAAAAAAAAAGAAAAGATTACTGAAGTTGTTAAAATTACCGAAAATACCTTATCATCTTCAAATAACAAGCTCTGGTATCGAACTTTTACAGGAGACTCTTTTGGACGACGCTTCTCAACCACTTTTACGCTAACCTTGAATTTCTTGCTTTCGTTGGTTAGCTCATCAAGGTAGACCTTTCTAGATTTCATTGTTCTGCATCACAGAACCGAAATTAAAAACAAAAGGGACATAGATTTGTCAGAAACCAGTATTGAATTACAATTTTTAGTAAGTTGCTTGTAAGTAGCATGTGGACTATGGCACACCATAATTATCAGTTTAATACCATTAGAATATTAATAGGATTGGAAATTTGTTAAATTCATACAACTATGTCTTTAACTATTGTTATTTTAGTAGAATCACATGAAATTAATGTCTTGGAAATTCATACCTTTTAAGATAGTTGGTTGATTCTGCATATGTGTTAAGGGAGAAGGTGAAGGACTATGAAGTGAGTAGTAGTTATATATCTATGCATATAATCATAGTAGAGTGCAATATTAGCTAAAGCCCATACCGTATCATGTAGATAGAGTAGATTTGAATTTGTAGGTATACTGTTCATATCAATCTGGGTGTACTTGTCTACAATAGTACTCGATAGGGGTATGGTGTAAAGATTTAATATGAAGAGTGTGGTATGTCTGGGTGATTGTCAATCTGAAGCTTGAAATTTTTACATTATGATAGATACAATATTTCACATTGGATGCCTACACGATATTTTAAAGTGGATATAAATAGAAAGAACATGGAACGTCTATTTCTGTATCTCAGAGACCGCTTTCAAGCTTCGTAAATAACTGTTGTTTGGCCTGAACTCATGTGCTTACACAATTGTATTGTTCTGTAACGATGAAGATTATACCATTTCTAAATCTCCCTGGTTTGGGTGCAAACTGTTTAGTCAGATTTCGAAGGATATCTAAATTAAGTATGCAAGGGTAGACCTCAAGTAGTAGGCAAATAACACGCACTATTTTTGAGCTTCATTAGGCCAGCTTTGACATTTAAATATTAGAGGCAGTACAAAATAAACAAATTATGTAACAAATCTGACGGTATCCTAACCAGCAGCATATTTGTCGTCCTTGGTATAATCCACCCAAAATAACGTTTATGAAATTGATAAATGGGTTTGGTACACAATTAAATTAAGGACGACAAGTACATAAACGATGTGTAACCCATTCGTACAATCTATATAATACCTGCGAGCCTCAGGACTTCGAACGATACCAGGTTCCTGATAGAATTTTTAGTTGTCCCTGAGTTGCTACTTGCTGCTACGACAGACACTTTCTTAGATTCCCTCACTTGTGACAATGCAACATACAATTGTCCTGGTGAGAAACAAAGCTGACGAAGGTATACAACAACTCTATCTAAAGTCTGACCTTGTGACTTATTGATGGTCATTGCAAAACTGAGCTTTATTGGGAACTGATTCCGCTGGAATTGAAATGGATAATATGAAGTGCTGGATGGACGCATCTTGATCCGAGGTATAAACACATGTTGGCCGTTATAATGACCGTTAGTTATGATGCATTCTATCATATTTGGGGTAAAATCTGCACATATCAGTCTTGTACCATTGCAGAGTCCCGCAGATGGGAGTAGATTTCTCAACAAAATAACCGGGGCATTTTTCTTTATTACCAATTCATACGGGCTCATGCCACCAGGACAAAGTTTGTTTATAAATTCTGAAGGGTATATATTGTAGTTTTCTGTTAACATTGAGTCGAATCCCTTATACACAACCGCTTCACCCGGGAATTTGTTTATCATGTATGTGTTTATATCGTCAACATCGTCATTTATAGGCATAAGTATAGACCTGTGGTTAAATATATTTACGCCTATGTTCTTGACGTCAGCATCTGGATACACAAAATCAGCAACTGTGCTGATAAGATCTGTACCCATCCCAGTTGTATCTAAAACTATCCCATCTGGTAATTCGACCATCTTAGAATCATATGTTTGTAACTCGCCATTGCCAAGAGACAGTAAAAATGCTGAGAACTCTGGATCAGTCTTAGCTCTTACATTGACAGTTAAGCTGAATTTTATAAGATGTGGCCAAATATCAGAGACCATTGTAGAGTGGACGAGCTCACTATTGGATTTTTTCGGAACGAATGGAAGAACCTGCCTGAAATCCCCACCAAAGACATTAAGTTTGCCACCGAACAGGATATCAGGATTGCACAGGTCTCGTAACAGTTTATCCAAGGCCTCAACGCTCTCCCTTCGTGCCATAGAAGCTTCATCCCATATTATCAAAGTGGATACTTTAATCAACGCAGCAAGACTACTTTGCTTTGGCACAGAACAGGATAAAGAAGCTTCAAAATCTAAAGGAAGTTTAAACCTTGAATGAGCAGTTCTGCCAGATGGGATATTCGCCGCAGCAATTCCTGAGGTAGCAGTTGCTAGTACAATTTTACATATTAGTCGTATTTCTGCATACAAAGCATTGTACAGGTATGTTTTACCTGTTCCTCCAGGCCCGTCGACAAAAAAAGCCCCCGGTTTATTACAGGTAGCATGATCGATGATCGTATCGAAAGCTTTCTGCTGCTCTTGGTTCAAGGTTTTGCGGCACACAACACATTCATCCGGGATAGGAGCATTGAGTGCATCAAGCGTATCCTGGGATGTACGCAACCCTGTATCTTGTGGATTAATTATACCTGATAAACCAAAACTCTTAAGAGATTCGCCCATCGCTTCTAACTGTTTCTCCAACCTTTTGACAGTGAGGACCTGTGCAGCGTATGCATCGTTTGGGTGATCTCTTCTGAAGTCTTCTGATAACGAATTGTAATATCGTTCCCATAATGCACCTGGATCTTTAAGTTGGCAAAATATGAGCAAAGTTGCGAATAGACGTCGCAATGCGACTGGCATTTGAACCATCGCAGCCTCATCTAAGCACAACTCTACCATATTATCATCTTCAATTAGTTTTCTCTTTAAAGCCGCTTCTTGGAAGGTTGCACATTCATATCCGTCAACTACCTTCAAATCTGCAAACGACTTTGGTGCAGGCACGTGCGTTAACAACAACCGCAGAAAATAACGTTCCCCTTCGGAAGGAGCCACAAAAACAAGTCTAGATACTACACATGTCTTGTTCTTACGCTTTACCCATGTCCGTTCAGACTGAACCCAACGGTAATGCTCAGTAAACGCTCCGTAAAGGTGTTTCCACTCAGGTTTTGTAGCATTTTCAGTATTCAACCTGAAAAATTCTGTCAGAGGAGTTCTAATGCGTCTCCCGTTGGTCATTACATTAACCAAATTTTCGTGGGTTTTCATCTGTATAGTCTGCATACCTTCTAGATGTACAGGAAGTGCCATCACTGCTGGATGAATTTCGAAGAGATCGAAACCATAAATACGCCACATCGCTTCTATAGGAGATACCCATCTACCTGTCTGGTATTGCTGTATTTCATCGACTACTTTAATTTCACCCTCAGACTCAACATTGAATGATATTCTGTCGTGGCCCTTGTAAACATACTTGTATAGATATTTCACCGCTTGGATAGTTGAGCACACCTCCACATTTATGTGACAATCAAAAAACGCTATCAGGTATGGATTGTACGGGATAACCCAACGATTGTTAAGGTATTGACCTCGTACACGTACAATATCATTGGTTGGTCGCCGCTTGTACACCGGGTAGCCATCTTCACTATTAGTCGTTACAGCTGTGTATGGCTTAGGATACATAAACTTACACTGCCCTTGACTATCATCATGTTTCATACATGCACAGTCAGGATCAAACTTCCCACATGGTCCATGCATCATATGTTTTAACACTGATGCACGGAGGTTCCCATTAGCCTCAGAAGGTATTTCAGCTGATACGAATTTGTCAAAGTCGGCCGGGCAATTCATTCTACTCCCAGGCTTCATTATCAACAACAAATGAGCATGAGGTAGTCCTCTTTTCTGGAATTCGACCACATACACAAACGCAGCAACCTCCCCAAATATTTTTTCCTCAACCAGTTTTTTTTTCAACAAAAGCAATTTAGCTCGAAATACTCTAGCTACCAGATCGGGCCGGTTCTGAGCTTCCTCCCCAGCCGCCAATTCATTTTTTATTTCAGGCCAATTCGCATTACAAGTTATAGTAATGAAAAAATCTGGCTTTCTATAACGCTGTACAAGTGCCATAGCATTTAAGTATCTCCTTTTATTATCCTGAGGTCCTCCAATATAAGTTGCTGGTAAAATGACCCGTCTACCCACATTTGCAGCGCACTGCTCTCCAGCATCAATTGTGTCAATCAAACCTTGGTATAACTCAGATCTTATTGTATCCTTATTATGCCTCAAATAGTCTAGCCGTGTGTTCTCTAATTTGACATACATATCCACAACATATTGCTGGAGACATCTCCCAACTCTCAGCATCATATTACCTGGCCTATTCTGGAGTTTGTAACAATAGTACTCTCGGCAAGACACATTTTTTTCACTTGTACTTGTTTGAAAAGAGTTATCTGCCAGGAGGAAAAAACACTATTAGATATCGTTATACAGATTAAAGAGTACATTCCGTTTACGAGAGTTATAAAAAAATACATAATTGAAATATACACCGATAACTTACGGTTTGCCTCAGACTCTAATAAAGATTCAGCATCTGGATAACTGGATGGAAGTGGTGCTGAAGGCTCTGCAGGTGATGTTGTCTGACGTAGACCAACGTGCTTCTTCAGTCCCTGTTGCCATCCACATTCACCATTGGGAAATAATAAGGGATGTTGCAATGGGTCATAACATCCATAGTAATGCATAACTCGGTGGGATTTTTGAGAATGGCTGGTAACTAATATGTGTGGTCCATCAGTCTCACCAGATGTAGAGTTTTCGGGCCATATAACAGCCACCTCGTTTGACGTAGGACCATTGCTCACACGCTGATCTTGTCTAGGATTTTTTGTTATAACTATTTGACTATGGACAGTAAGGGCAACATCTTTCAGTGATCGGAAGAAACGTGCATATGGGTTAGATTGGGTGACTTTCATTAGAATTTCTATAACAGCCGCATTCAGCTCGTTGAAACACGCCACACGATTTGCTGCTTCATGTTGGCCATCATAGAAGTACAGTTGAAGATACCTTGGGTGAGAACCACATGACAATAGATCTGGGACATTGTGATACATTTGACCATGTAGTTTGAACACATATATACCCTTTATGGTTTTGGAGTCAAATTTACCTCCAATAGATGTAAAAGCAAACAAGTTATTGTACAAGCGAGCGTATTGCCGGAAGTGGACTGAAATATCGTCTAATGAAGTGTATAACTTTGTGAGCAGCAGTGGATACGTGTTGGACGGCAAGACAATTGATCCATTGCCACAACAGAAATTCCTAGTTTCATACACAAATTTCTTTGCCAAGCAATGTACACATGACTGCGCATCCGACAACTTGTAAGGAGTGTCGACTAATGGCTGACCAATCATAGCAGCAGGTAACCCTGCAATTAAGCATAGCAATTGTAAACTATACCATACGTAAGAGAATAATATACATTACAGCTACACAGACACTGACCAATCTGTAATTGCAAACGGGGTCTTCCGGGACGCTTTGCAGCGACATCAACATCAGCCTTTTTTGAGGTATGACTAAGTGCAAACAAGCAACTGTTAGTAGTTGCTAAATGATAATATGGAAGGAACTCAATAAGGAGAAACAGGTTGTACTACACTACCTTGTCACAATAGGATCAATCTGTTTCTGAGCCCTATATTTGCGTTTTTTTCGTCCACTAACGTCTTTTTCCATATAATAAGGGAAACTGTCATCTGAAATCCAAGATATCAACACTTACAATGGGTATATGTTACATAAATCAAGCTGGTTAAATACCATATGCATTGTAACTCACAACATACCCATTGCACAATGGGTTACTGTAAAGTACGTATATAATGATATCAATCCCGTGATTCCTGCAGAACTGGCAACATCAAAACGTTGAGGATTAAAACGTATATGTACGTATCGATAGAAAAATATAACCTCAAGGACAAAATGTATACGCTCGTAAGCGTAATAGGTAACAATTGACGGATCTCACGAGCTCCTAGTATATAGCCAAACAAAGCATTTAAGATGCAACTACGCGTAGACAAAAACAAGTGGAACAATGGAACGTTGTCATTTCTAAGGAGTAGTTGCACAAACAAGCCATTACTTGTTATATAGATTTTTAAAAAGCATAAACTTGATCATTAACAATGTAAAAGATAGTGATAAAATATGTTACAACTACTGATCACATAACCGACAAAACTAATCCTTTACGACTAATAAGATTCCTCTTAACATATCACTGCTAAACATAAGCTCTCATGTATGAGCAAATTTTCAAATAATGCAGCAACTACCATTAAAGCTTCAAAGTAACTTGGAAGGTTTGTAGAACACGCTCCTTTTAGAGACAGGTCTGGAGATATGCAACAATCTTGTTAGTTCGAGACGTACAGCCACGTATATTGACTAACTGTGGGGGTGTTTTCTGTTTTTTGGGAGGTGGTGGTGGGTATGATTGATCAGGAATTGTGTGTGGAGAGCTCTTTGGGGTAACACATTCATCTTCATTTAAGACTACAAACCCTGGAAACTCTGTTTGGATACCAAGAGGTATTTCCTGAGTTGCTGACAGGCGCTTCTGTAGATTTTCGAAATGATTCCTAGCACATTCGCATGTCAACGCAGCTAGCTTAACATCTTCGGGTGCATAATTTGCATCGATCAGATCAATATTATATATAGGAATCAGATATTTGATAGTTTTATAAGCAAGGTTTCGCTCAGCTGCAGCTTCAGATGAAGCTATTTCACCTACAATATGCGTAGGACCACACTCTATCCTGTCACGATTTATAGTCAACCATGATATGAAACAGGAAGGTGTTTGCTCTAATGTGGTGATAGAGCTGCACTTGATAAGGATCTTATTAGTAACTACACGCAAGATAGACACCATGTCTAACGCAAGTGATTGGTAATGACACATTTCATGGCACACGAATTCTTCTACTAACGGAACTTTAGGAAACCCCTTAGATTTGCGTTTTAGTTCCTCATGTTTCAATCTCCAGAGTTTTGCGCACCTCTCATGCGCCTGTTTGGTGGCAGCTGTGAAATCACCAATATAAATGTCGAATTTCGCTATTAAATCAATGACAGCTAGCCTTGCTGCTTGTTCACAAGACCCTCCGAAGTTAGATGACGAACCACCTATGAAGACATACTCCTCATGTTCTAAATCATTTTTCACGGTTACAGACCCAACGTTATGTACTTTATCGTACAGGGCGTAGTGAGGCTCCTCAAATTTCAGTAATTCAGTAAGTCTACTGAGTAAAGGTCAGAAAGGAATTGAGATTGTTAGAACCGGAGACGTCATTTCCTGTCAATGAGATATCTCAAACAAGATAATAATTCAGAATTGAATGCATACACAAACTAACATCTCGAGGTGGATAAAACGATCAATTCAATAGGCCTTACCAATGTCATACAATTGCATATACACTACCAGATTCTAACACAAACGATATTGAACAAACTGTACAGAATGTATATTGATCAATATGTAAGCACATTCATGGGAAATTCCTGAAAGATTATGAGCATAAGTTCGTGTCAGGTCTGTATTGTTTAACGACAATATTTAATGTAAATACCATATTTAAGTGAATGATACTCTATTTAAACAACATCACATAACATTCCTAATAAATAAATGTTATTGCTGTTTGTCATTTCAAGAAAACTTAATTGTGCTAACACCTCACAATTAATGAAGCAAATAAAAGAGAAACACTTAACCACTTGGAAGATAGACTTGAAATTTCCTTTATACGACAAGGGGTTGAGCTTATTAGTAGAAGTAGTTAATATGGTAATGATATGTTGATGTTCTTTCTTTATATCACTATATATATATATATATATATATATATATATATATATATATATATATATATATATATATATATATATATATATATATATTGGGATCCTATGAGAACCACCAATATAATGAGAACCGTGAGAACTCTACCTTACGGACTTTTTTAAAAAAAATTAATGACATTTTGGATTCGGCATGGAATTTTAAGGCTAGAGAACATATTTCTTGGTCTAGAAAATATATACTAGTGACGGAAATCAAGGTGATATATGTTTTATTAATTTTCATGCACCTACTACCTATTTTTACGCATCTATCATTTTTCATGCACCTAGAACTCGTTTTAATGCACGTACATCCTCTTACTTCATGCACTTAGTAATAATTTTCATGCATGTAAAAAATTTCATGCACGTAGTGGTTGTTTTCGTGCATTTATAACCATTTTAGTACGCCTAATTGTATTTTCGTACACTAAGTATATATTTTGTTAATTAAATCAAATTTTTTTGTTTATTGATACTAAAGTGTGTATTTGAATAAGTTAAACTAATGGTAAATGATCCATCAAAACTTTCGAAGCGAGATTTGGTGGAGATTTAGTGAGGGTTCTCACAGTTCTCATTATAAGGGTGGTTCTCACCGGATCTCGACCCTATATATATATATATATATATATATATATATATATATATATATATATATATATATATATATATATATATATATATATATATATATATAAATATAGGATCCCTAACATTGACGTGAGTTAAGTACAATCCTTATGACATTTTTTTTTATAATGATAAAGAAGAGGAAAAACAGTTGGAAGTATGTTCATCAAAGTATGTAAGTGAGTAACAGACAGGTACGTTTGGCGCCATACTGCATATCTTGTAGCAGTATCATATACTGGATTGTATATACTGATAAACACTGTATAGTAATTTTTTAAATGTAAAAAGATATGGCTGATAAGTATTACCAATGACTTAATAAACGTATTGAGTGGACAAAGCTGAAGCCTCAGGGACCACTGTAATTCAGACTACAATACTGCCTAATTATACTACAGTACAGTTCATTTGAGAGTGTTAACTATTAGAAAGTTTTGATAACACTGGATACATAAGTTGAATTCGCATACATATATCCAAAAACTTTAGGAAATACAATCCTACAAAACTAAATGCTAAGACAGAAGAAAGTAAAATAAGAAACTTAGCAAATCAGTATATGTATCGTAAAAGTATAAGTTAAGATCTCATAACTAATGTCCATAACATCGAGTTTAGGATGCTACGCCACTCCAGCAAACCTTGTAAATATAGCATCCACTATTATTTCAATTACAGTTATTCTATGATTTGTTATTCTGCCGGTGTAGTTTGACACCAATCATCTATCTTACGGTATATTTTGAGAAGTCTAGAATTGTAAAAGCACTGAGTTAAAGGTGGTTAGTATTTGGAAACCAGTAATGTCAATCAAGATGGCCATCTGTTTTCCAGCGTATCCATCGAAAAGCAGGGGTATTCATAACACTTCTACGCAATGGCATATACTTGAGTTAGCTATACACGATATCCTTATATTTCATACTTGATTTAATACTTACACTACAGTATGCCATCGTTTATTATTATACAACCCATTTACACGCTCTAAATTAATATATATTTCAAAACTTAATTTCCAAAAGGTAAAAACGTAGAACACAATATTATCGTTAACTGATGACGTTATCTATTACTCCGTATTAATTAGAGCCTACCTTTTACCACTGTACGTCAATCCGAAGATAGTATCAATGCATAACTAAACACACACAACATATGGTCTTAGTGAACATTTCAGATTCACATATCCTATAATATGTAGAGCTTCTATTTAACCGTTAATTGCGAATTTTTTGATCTTGTTAACATACTGTAATCAGACCTAGGCTACGTCTATTAAAAGATTTTATATGAATTGGAGTAGTAGACTTCCAAGTATAATAATTAGGGAAACAACCTCTCTTTGGTCTAAAACATGACATTGAGTATGAATATAGTTAATAGAGGTAGTGTATAAAGTTAGTATGATTATTATACTTGTACTCTCATATTATATTTGTACTCTCATATCATTTCCACATTTTTACCATATAAGCTTTAAGGTCTACACTTTAAGTATATTTTTAAAGGAACAAGTAGGTATAACTTGGTCTAAGTGCACGATGTTCCCCCTTTCCTCTTCTAGTAAACTATGGGCGGGTTATTGGTTTTGCCATAAAAATTTATTAATAATTTACGGTTTTGCATTTGAGGATTAATAACCCTCTTGTTACTGACGGATAGTACTGAGATGACAACAGACCGCGTTATTTAACATGTTAAGTTAATAAATAAATCGTGGTTCAAATATTATACAGTTAACGAAAACTTGTCGCGGTATTTGATTCCCACCTTGATAAATTGCAGGGATCTTATATCCAAGCACATAAGATATATAACCGTACATGATTTGGTAACCTTTTGTTTTGCGTATACGGGTGTCTATACCATCCCACTACCGGGTAAGCCATCCATTATGTAAAAACAGAAGCACATCGGACACCGGAACAATTCCTAAATTCAGAATTTGTCATACGCCCTAACAAACTAAAATGATAACAATTATACAATTGCACTGTTACAATTCCAAGGATTATAAATGTTCACATATAATTAATTAATACACGTTTTAAATGCACATAATCTATACAAGTAGTCAACATAATTTAAATCTGTAGTTAATATGAAAAGAACTCCAAAAGACACACTGGTTCAGGGCATGCAGTACAATTAACATAACTTGGCATGAATCTGGACCATCTTAACAACACGCGCAAGACTCCTCCCCTTCTTTAACAGTGGGTTATAAGAAGTAATCAGAAATAACTATTCAACATAATTACAAATCTGTAAAAATCCGTCATCTTGTTCCATAATCAATATTACAATGTCTAAATTTTGCAAGGAAGCTTTCTTCATGAGGGAAAATGACAAGGAAGATTTTGTCGATGGATACGTAAACTGGAAGAAAGAACAATTTAAGTCGACAACGCTGTTTTCGACAACAACCGTTGAAGAGCAAACAGAGACTGGCAACAGACCCCATCACTTATTCTTAAATCTTCCCGAGTTGACTACTAATGTATTCAACAGACTGGGAAATATAGACAAGAGGAATATGGCAGAAGTATGTAAAGCTTGGGCTTCGTTATTTTTAGTTGGGACAGTAACTTCCAAAGTCACCCGAGATTATGAAAGGCAGTTATCAAAGGAGAACAACTATGGAACTATAAGAGTAGAAAGGAATGGACGCACAGTCGCAATATACTGTACTTGCCTTTTTGGCAAAACAAAGAAAGAGAAGAGGAAATTACATGCAAGGAACGAGAGGAGATATAAGATTGCACGGTTGGAGGAACAGAGTATAGAACATTGGTCCGAGCAATCAGGGAGTGAAGGATACTACGATTCCGATTGTTAATTTTTAACAAGAACCGTTAATCAAGCCGTTATATCGGCTAGTTAGACATTTCTGAATTTTAAAAGTTCGAAATGTTCGTAAGGTTGTATACGGTTTGTAGTCTCATATTATGTATTTGTTAATTAGAAACGTGCAAATTATTAGCGGAACGTGATTTTATTATACGTATTAAACGCAATCCATGTACGTGTTTGTTCTGTTCATGTCATTGTGATCTTCTTACTGTCCTAACATAAATGTCACCCCTACCCCAGAAATAATAACGTAAACATAATTATAAATCTACAACAAATAAAAGATGATATTTGTAAATGTGCGTATTGATTAAATTCTACATCAAATTCATATTGAACACTGCACATAAATCTGAATACATATTACGAATAATTATTATGACTTTGTAAAAATTATAGACATACATTATCCAAAGGAAATCCCCTAGATTAAGGAAAAGTGCAATAATTACATTACCTAAGATATGACATTGAGCATGAGAATGGTTAATAGATATATTCACTATTCAAATTATAAATCGAACATGCAATTGGTATGGTTGGTCACATAATCAGATATTATTATAATATCGGTTCTAAATGCAGTTCTAATAAACGTTAAAGGGACAACCAAACTTAATAAACAGACAAACAATTAATATTACAGTCGAGTAGTTTAAACGTGTATTAATATAAGCTTATGTCTTCATCACGAGCATAACCATCACATTTTGGTTCTAATAGACGTTAGAATATATATATATACGGGTAGCGTAGTAACAACATAGTGATATATCAACGTGTCAGCAAAAATGATCAACAACATATATATTCTGAAGGGACTTTATTCAAACGTATTCTAAATGTAAAACTTTTAACGTTGAAGACATGGCTGTATATATCTGCATTAGCAGAAGAAATTTACGCTATGTAAACGGGTATACTTAAACATAGCTCATAAAAACAAGTAAATATTATTTTTTAAAAACAAAAAAAAAAACATGTATAATTAGATTTCTGACCGGCCGAGATACGTTAAATCTATTAAATATGAAACATGAATAAGATTATATACAAAATATAAGTTTAACCAGCTGTATTAATTACCAAGAATATTAATCAATACATATTACGACATAACTATGCAGATAACACAATCCGACAATATAACGAATTACATCGAATCGTAAAGTACAGTTTAGAATATATTGTTACAAATTAAATACACTCTACTCAAAGCATGCCCTTTGGCCTTCCTTACACATTCCCTATAAAGGAAGTGATTAGACATAATTCTGCATCATCATAACTAAATTCCATCACAACTGCCCAAAAGTACACTCCTCAAACTTCACTCTCTTCGTGATAACTGGTGAAACTACCACCCCCTGAAAACACTTACAATTCAGCAATGGCTTTTACCTGCAAAGTAATTAAGGACATTAGGAACCAGGACAAGCTCGATTTTGTTAAAAACTATGATAGTTGGAAGAGAGAACAATTTACATCTAAGTCTCTGTTCTCAACAACAACTGTGGAAGAGCAAACAGCCTTTCGCAGCAGGCCTCACCACCCCTGCCTGAGTCTTGAAGAGATAACAACCTCTATTTTCGACAAGCTTGATAAGGCAGACAAGAGAAGCATGGCAGAAGTATGCAAAGCATGGGCATCACTATTTCTAGTTGGGACCGAAACCTCAAAGGTCGATGTAGATTATGCGAGGCAATTAGTGAAAGAAAATGTCAACGGCATTATAAGAGTGACCAGATGCTATCGCACAGTTGCAATCGACTGTTGCTGCTTGTACGCCAAGTCAAAAAGGGAGAAGCGAAAAATTCACGGTAGAATCAGGAGAAACCAGAAGATCGCCAGATTGGAAGCACAATATGCAGATCGTCCCAGTGACGAGTCGGGCAGTGAAGGATACTACGACTCTGACTGCTGAAGCAATTAATAATTAGGCCATTATATTACTTGCAAATCCTAGACTACGGCTTGACTAAGGAAAACATTTTGTTTTTTAACATCGCAATACTGTTATCACAGTTTAACATAAGGATGTAATTTTCCAGAAGATGTAATCCTGACAGTAACAAGGATGCTGTAATTTTCTGATGTTATTGTTGGAATGAATGGCTTAATTTTAAGAGTATGGTTGGTTAGTTCCATAACTAAGTAACGCTTAGATAGCGCAACAGGAAACTTGTAAACGTGAACATAAACTCGACAACAGCCGGCGTGTTATAGAACATAGCATACAACTACAAAGACAGTACTATAGCACAGCCTGTTAAAGCTGATGGCCAAATAGGTTCTAACATTTCATGATAGCGTAATCAAGTTCAAACATACATACAAAACATATCGCCAGCACTCACAATAGCCTAACAATAGACACCCCTATTTGAGAGATATTTCAGACAATTCCCAAACCAACTGGCGAGTCAAGAAAAATGATCTAGCTGGCTTCACTTGGATGTAAAATTGGCTAGTCTTCAGATGATTTTCAACTTGAGAAAGGTAATCCTGCTTTTCCTGTCACAGACACGGAGATACCGCAGATTAACGCTTCATGATAACCAGATAATATTAGAATCGTAGTACCATATTTGCAGGAATTATCTTCCCAAGCACGTACACTGAACAACCACATTAACAAAAAAAACAGCATAAGTTAAAAATACCTGTGGAAGCATTGAGTGGAGGGTATATGTGTCGACATCTAGTAGTTTTTCAGCATTTTCAGTAAGTGCAGTGAAAGTACAAGCTCCAGTTTCATCCGTTACGCTGAGGGTAACCATTAGCCTGTTTAAATGAAATGTCAGAACGACGTAAGCTTAAACACATGTACCATGCAGACCACTAATTTAGTACCTCGGGGTTGAGATAACGTTCTTTTTTATGCACGTATAGCATGTATACATGACACCTACATCCTCATAACCACCAGTTCCACAATGACTACACCCTGTGTAATATTGGATGTTCATCTGATCTAGCTTAGCAAGATGCACACACAGCCAATATCGCTCTTCTTGGTAGATGCTCCTCCCCTGATAACACATTAGATCGTAATAAATCTAAGCGACCGATTGTAAGAGTTTTTAACTGAATTCTTATCGTTGAATACACAACAAAACATGCCCTCACAGATTGCTAAACTAACATCCCTGGGTCATGTCAGTTTAAAATGGCAACGTAGTATTCAAAAAGCGTCTACATACATCCTGCTGGAGCAGCCATCCAATAGAGGTGATAACGCGCTCATTAGACGGACGACGAACATCGCAAAGTACACCATTTTTAACATTCAGGCTTGCGTAATTACCAGCTTGCCTGAAACAATAAGACGTTACTACCATGTCAAGGATCAATATAAAATAACCTAAGGATTATAATCTCTTACCAGTCACGCAAAGTATCAGCCATTTCACCCTGTGGGTTGATGTCGACAGTTGTTTCTCTGGTTGTTGAAATGGAAAAACCTACACATTTCAACACATATCATCATTATTTACATATATCATAAAGATTGCCTATCCATATTTCCAACTATTAGCGTAAAATAACAACCATTTCGGTTGGACGTTCTCAGATGCGTGAAACTGACAACAGGATAGGAACCTGTGTTCCGCTGCAAGTTCCTGCACTACTTCACAACTGCTTTTTCCCATACAGTAACCAGCGTAATCTGCTCGAAACTACTCAAGGGGATCAAAGTTATCAGGATCAACAAGTAAATGATTCAAAACAACAATTAATGGATCAAGAGCTCCAAAGGTTTAGCAGCTGTAAACATCGCATACCTTTGATCGATGATGAAAACTTCACATATTTCAGAAGTATGACCAGCTGGTCTTGGCTTCTGACATATATGTTCAACAAAGACAACAACAGCTAGTACATCTACATTAAGAAAAGGAGCCAAAACAATCAGCGGTATTAAGTACGAGGTCATCAACAAAATAATGGTAACTAATGTCTTACTATATTTAGTTTCCAAGGAGAGTTTTCGCGGAATGGATGCGACCACCACATAAATCTGAGGATCAATAACAACCCTACAACATACAGGCTGAACAACGGTATCTTTGTTGAATATAATTTCATAAACTTGGTCATCTTGATGGCCTGAGCAGAAACCTCCAACCACTCTAACCCTGTCATTGGTAATCTCATATTCCACATTATTTTGCATAATATCACCGAACAACTCCAACTCTTCATTATGAAACGCAGCCCTTATCTTAGCATCCTACAGTTACATCAGCAGTTGTACTTCATTACAAGAAAAAGGCAGAAACTCAATGGCATTAGCCACTTATACATCACGAAATAGCCAAAACTAATACTGGTTTAAATGAGGCTTTCTCAATTGCTCATTATAAGAGGTTACTATCCGAAGGAATTAAACTAACAAAGGTAATTATTAGCAATACCAATGTTTAAGTAGACCCAAAGCTAATAGATACTTGTAAGGAACATATAATATACTGCAGCTACAGTTGCACAACATATAGTACTCTCTTAATCACGCAGATACGCAAAGAAAAATATAACTCCATACATTATTAAAGAACACTAACACAAAGCTCGAAACAGTACCACGATAATATCCCAAAATAGACCACACAAGTTAGTTCTACAATGTCATAAACATATATAATATATAGTCAAGGTCTGTAAATAATTACCTTTTCATCTTCAAACGTAATTAGCTGACACTCGAGATCACACGCACCTAACGAACCATGTATGCTGATTGTCTCAATAACCCTAACTCTTAAAGAATACCCACCATCTCTGCCTGCAAGGGATCTAGCGCTCTGCCTCAACTGTGCCATTCTGTATTACGACTACTAACAAACCTTAAATTGTGGGGAATAAAACGCGTATTCACCCTAAATTTGCAGGATTATAATGAAAAATACAGTTGTGTTTATAGTCATAAGATTAAAAAGGATAAGAAAAAGAATTCAACCTTTAGTCCTCGCGCAAAAGGCCTAAGAACAGGAATTAATGCAAATTCCCTCCTATAACTTGCACCCAAGACTTAGTTTGAGACGTGGCCGCGTGTGCTAGAAATCCTCTCCAATTGCCTTGCAATATTGGGAGAGCTATTGAGTTTTAGATGTGAGATCTGAGGTTTTGGGAAAAAGAATGTCTCAAAACCCTAAATTTACCTTGAGATAATTTAACAGTGCACCAAGAGTCACTGACATAAGGAGAGTCCACCTCCTTATGTAGTTGTTTCGGCCGAAATACCCTAAGTAGGGTAGGAGTGGGCTTTCCACTCTTACCTTATTCTGGTTCGTGATTCGACCCATTTAGCTTTAAGTTGTTCGCGGTATTTTTAATTATAAATCGTAACATGTTATCAGATATTAATATAGTCGATATATTAATAATGGTCTGACAAAATACGATATTGTATAATTACCCAAATTAATATAACTGTTTATATTAATACACGAATACAATATTTAATTAAATATAAACGTTTATATTTAATTTACGAATTAATCATGTAATCCGTATTAGCTAAAATTATTTAATCCGTATTAAATAATAATCTCAACATCTTATTGACTAATTTAATAGTCAATACCTCTGACTAACCGTTTAGTCATATCCGGTAAAATGTGACTGTATTTTCATACCTTCACATCTCTCAAACGTGTCCTATAGGTGTGACGTATAGGGACTAGTTGACCACCGCCATCCGTATGACAATAACGTCAAACTTATCTAGCAAGCCAACCGTTATTGATAAACGTGGATCAACTGGTAATAATACAGAAGTATGCCCTTGTGATCCTTAAAGAGATTTAATAAGTCATTGTACTTAATTGTCAAGGACACCAGCCCCAACAATCTCCCACTTGTCCGTACAAGGGTATGTTCAATGACGTTATCACACTACATGTGGAGGACACAATCTCCAACAAACTCCCACTTGTCCGTACAAGTGTAGGTGCGATAACCGAATCTCATATCCTTTTAAAATTTCTCCCACTCAATGTAAGACAATTTGCAAATCCGCATTCGCAAAGGTCGTATCTCACAAGCGATCTGTATCAAGAGTGGTTTCCCCGACTAGAGAGTAACTTAACTGATAAAACGAATCTGTATTCGAGCATGGCCATGCATTTCAGTTACTACTCCTCGAGTGGCCCTGAGAAATGATAAAATCCTGATAAGGGTTTGGATATTTCCCTCAACTCGAATCCTGCCGATATCGCCCAGCATGAAATAACCCAGAAAAAATCCTCTTGGCCCCTGTTATGGTGACCGTGGGAAAGAAACCAAAGTTACCCAAAATCTGTCTTAATCTCAAGAAACAGTTGAAAGTCAAAAGACTCGACTCTAAGGAACACTATGGAGGTCCTATCCACGACCTGTCACCCAATGTTATAAAACATTTAGGACTCCATAACGATGTCACGGGGTGTCCTACGAGATATCCGTATAACTCGCCTTTGTGATTGGTCAGTCATCCACGTGACTTATGGCTCGTTGAACCCACCATCAACCAACGTCACAAAATGATTACCTGAGTTATCAGCTCAAGTGGGTAATCAAGGACCAAAACGATGTAATGTTAATCAGTTCACTTTGTGGTGTTCAAAATTGGCGTACAATTCCACATGAGAAACACAACATTTTATATCATAACAATAAGGTTGAATAGAGTACACGAGAAAATGAATTATTACATGAATTCATAAAAGAGTACTACAACTTAGGAACACATCCAATTCCCATGGAATGAATGTGCCCTTCATGCTTATCACGTGGTAATGCTTTTGTGAGAGGATCCGCTATGTTGTCATCCGTAGCGATCTTTTCAATAAAAATCTCCTTTTGCTCCACGTAATCTCTGATTAGATGAGCTTTCCGTTGTACATGCCTAGCCTTGCTGCTAGACTTATGCTCCTTAGCTTGGAAGATGGCACCGCTATTGTCACAATAGACGGTGATTGGGTCATTCGAACTAGGCACTACTGATAGTCCTTGTAAGAATTGACGCATCCATATTGCTTCCTTAGCTGCTTCTGAGGCGGCATAGTACTCGGACTCAGTCGTAGAATCTGCTGTAACACTCTGTTTAGAACTTTTCCAGCTGACAGCAGCGCCATTAAGAGTAAAGACAAATCCAGACTGAGATTTCGAGTCATCTCGATCTGTTTGGAAGCTAGCATCTGCGTAACCCGTGGCGCAGAGCGTTGAGTCGCCTCCATTAGTCAATCCCCAATCTTTAGTCCTCCGTAGGTACTTAAGAATGTTTTTCACGGCCATCCAGTGTGGTTCACCTGGATGAGCTTGGAATCGACTGGTCATACTCAATGCATATGCAACGTCTGGACGTGTGCATATCATGGCATACATGATCGATCCTATTGCCGAGGCATAAGGAATCCGACTCATGCGCTCTTTCTCTTCCACTGACTTAGCTTCTTGAGTCTTGCTCAAGTGAAGCCCAGGAGTCATAGGAAGGAACCCCTTCTTGGAGTTCGTCATGCTGAATCTCTCCAGAATCTTCTCTATATAAGATTCCTGACTGAGAGACAACATCCGTCGTGATCTATCCCTGTAGATATGGATGCCCAAAATTCTTTGTGCCTCTCCCAGATCTTTCATCTGGAAATGGTTTTTCAACCATGCTTTAACCGAAGATAAGAGAGGTATGTCATTCCCAATCAAGAGTATGTCATCGACATACAGTACTAGGAATACAATCTTACTCCCACTCGACTTGATATAGAGACATGGTTCCTCGACTGATCGAATGAACCCATTCTCTTTTATCACTTGGTCGAAGCGATGATTCCAACTCCGCGATGCTTGCTTAAGTCCATAGATGGAACGCTTAAGCTTGCAAACTTTCTTAGGATGTGCTGGATCGATAAAACCCTCGGGTTGTATCATGTACAACTCTTCCTCCAAATAACCGTTTAACAAGGCGGTTTTAACGTCCATTTGCCATATTTCATAGTCATGAAATGCGGCGATCGCTAAGATAATCCGAATGGAACGTAGCATGACTACGGGTGCAAAGATCTCATCATAGTGCAAGCCTGGCACTTGAGTGAAACCTTTAGCAACTAGTCTAGCCTTGTGGATATCTTGTTGTCCTTCCACGGCATGCTTTATCTTGTAAAGCCATTTGCATTGAAGGGGACGTACCTTTGCAGGTAGGTCCACAAGATCCCACACGTTGTTCTCATACATGGAGTCCATCTCGGATTGCATGGCTTCTAGCCATAGCTTTGAGTCAGAACTGGTCATGGCACCTTTATAGGTTGTGGGTTCATTACCCTCTAGGAGTAAGACGTCATCTGTATCGTGTTCCTCGACCATACCAATGTATCTGTCCGGTGGAATAGAGACTCTTCCTGACCTCCTAGGTTCCTCAGGAATATCTACCGCAGCCTCGGGTGAAGGAACTGTTTCCTCCAATGGTTGAACGGTAGTTGGTTCTTGAACCTCCGATAACTCGAAGGTTCTATTACTCGACTTGTTCTCGAGAAATTCTTTCTCTAAGAACGTCGCACTAGCCGCAACAAAAACACGTTGTTCGGTAGGCGAGTAGAAGTAATGACCAAACGTTCCCTTTGGATATCCTATAAAGTATGTCTTGACCGATCGCGGGCCGAGCTTATCCTCGTGTCTCCACTTGACATAAGCCTCGCAGCCCCAAACCCGAATAAAGGACAAGTTAGGGACCGTTCCCTTCCATAACTCGAATGGAGTCTTGTCGACAGTTTTAGACGGACTTCGGTTAAGTAATAGAGCGGCCGACAAAAGAGCATAGCCCCACAATGAATCAGGCACAACGGTGTGACTCATCATGGATCGAACCATATCAAGTAAAGTTCGATTTCTCCGTTCGGACACACCATTTAATTGTGGTGTTCCAGGTGGAGTCAACTGTAGCACGATCCCACAGTCTTTAAGGTGTTGATCAAACTCGCGTGAAAGATACTCACCACCACGATCCGAGCGTAGTGCTTTAATCTTTCTACCCAGCTGGTTCTGTACCCGATTCTGGTATTCTTTGAACTTGTCAAAGGATTCACTTTTGTGCTTCATTAAGTAGACATAGCCATATCTACTCAAATCATCCGTGAAAGTGATGAAATACCTATAGCCATCTCGTGCGTTGATCGACATAGGGCCACATACGTCCGTATGTATGAGTCCTAATAGGTCGGCAGCGCGCATTCCAACACCTTTGAAGGAAATACGAGTCATTTTGCCGATGAGACATGATTTACACGTGCCATATGATTCGAAATCAAAGGGCGAGATAGCTCCGTTCTGTATGAGCTGTTTTACGCGTTTCTCATTTATGTGTCCCATACGACAATGCCATAAGTAAGTTTGATCTTTGTCACCTACCTTTAACCTTTTATTATTCACATGTAATATCTCGGTGGTTTGATCTAAAACATAAATTCCATTCATGGAAACTGCCTTGCCATAAATCATATTGTGTAAGGAGAAAATACAGCTATTATTCTCTATTACAAATGAAAAACCGAGTTTGTCAAGCGCAGAAACTGAAATAATGTTTTTGGACAAACTAGGAACATAATAACAGTTATATAAAGATAACTCGAATCCACTTGGAAGCTGGATTACGTATGTTCCCCTCGAGATTGCAGCAACACGTGCTCCATTCCCGACACGCAGGTCAACCTCACCCTTGATTAGGGGTTCTTGGTTTCGGAGGCCCTGCACATGATTACATAGATGAGAACCACAACCAGTATCTAGTACCCAAGTTCCGTAACTTGCATGGTTAATCTCAATCATGTGAATAAAAGAAGAAGAAGACATACCAACGGGAGTAACACGGCCTGCCTTAATGTCCTCGCGATACACGGGGCATGAGCGCCTCCAATGCCCAGTCTTGTGGCAATGGTGACATTCCATGCTTGTATCCTTGCTCTTTGTCTTGCCTTGTGAGTTACTCGACTCACCAGGCCCACTCTTAGCAAATCCTGGTTTCTTGAACCTGGGCCTACCTACCGCTAGGTCGCCCTGAGCTTTAGCCTTCCCTTTACCTTTTCCCTTACTTGAGATCATGAGAACATCCTGCTTTAGACTCCCACTCAACTTTAGATCCTTCTCAGTCTGTACGAGAAGGGAGTGGAGCTCATGGGGAGTCTTCTTCATGTCGTTCATGTAGTAGTTGGCCCTAAAGAGGGCGAACCCATCATGAAGCGAATGAAGCATGCGATCAACGATGATGTTCTCACTGATCTTGCAGTTTAGGGTCTCCAGTTTCTCGATATTCTCAATCATGTTGAGAATATGTGGGCTAACAGCTTGGCCCTTCTGGAGTTTCGCCTCAAAGAAGCGACAGGTATGCTCATAAGAAACGATTCTCGGAGCCTTGGAGAATTCGTTAGTGAGCGTGGTGAAAATCTTGTTTGCACCATGGGTTATGAAGCGTCTTTGCAAATTGGATTCCATTGCATAGATGAGTACGTTCTTTATCGCACCCGCTTCCATAACGAAATCGCTATGAGCGCGAATTTCGTTGGCTCTAGCTCCAGTTCCTGGGTGTGGCGGAATGGGCTCAGTTAAGAACTTGAGCTTTCCGTCAGCAATGGCAGCATTCCGTAGTGCTGCCTCCCAGTCAGAGAAGTTTGACCCATCATTCCTCAGTCTAGTTGACTGATTCATGGAGTCCATGAAGGCTTTTAGCCAGGATTCACGTGCTAGCTTGGCACTTGGCATTGGGTCTTCACCAGCCATTTTAGTTTTATAGCAGTTTTAATGAACGTGTTCTACACTGAAAAGAAGATAAAACAAAACCATATAAGCAACTTATTGTTGTGATTTAAGTCTATATTAAATTGAATTTAAACTCGTAGACTCATGCATTTATATAATTGATCTCCCTCAAGAATTATATAAACGATCCCAAGACTCAATTTCCGTATATTGATAAGCCCACAGTTTGGCTAATTCCAATCGTTGGAACTCTTGGTCGATAGATTTCCGTATATCTATCTATTAGTCCATCTCAGTCACTGGAATATTATCGAGTGACCATGATGTTGAGATAAAATAAATCATCTGTTCCCACTTACCCGACGTAGAAGGGGTCATATTATGCCTACCGACGAAGAAGGGATTCATGGGAGGCTGATTTATAAAGACTAATCTCAATTTTTGGTTATACGAGGAAGACCCCATCAACTTTTATTTATCCATATTTAAGTGAACTAAAAACTAGCATTTACGTGAATGAATTAAATAAAGTGATGGCTTTTAAATGACATGTGACATCTGTATTATCACAGAAAACTAACGCGAGACCTCTACATGAGTCAGTTTTCAGGCATGATATAGGTGGTTTGGTTTTTAGGCGGAATATGATGCAAGCTATTATCGAAGAAAGCATAAAGGTAAATGCAATAAACGTAAATAAAAGTCCTAGTGTGGCCTATCCTACCAAAATAAACATAAAACAACTTGGAATCCACTGTTGGACCCTAGAAGCTTGTCTTGATGTTCCATCTTGGTCCTTGCAGCAGGAGTGAGCATCCGGCCTCCGTCTTGTCTTTGGTCTTCACAAAATTACTAATTTAAATTACAAAAGTAGTCCTAGATACATTCTAATTTAAATACAAAAGTAATTACATGGCAAAAACCCAAAACGGAGATTCAAGATCTCAAAATTACAAGCAAGATCGTGTCCCTTCATTACGGTGACACAATCTTCTAAGGCCACACTAAGTTACAACCGTTTGCAAAAATTAAATACGTTATTGAAAGCATTCAAGGCATTCACAAGACGATAAATAAAATGCATCAACTAAAAACAATTTATACATGACATAATACTGTTATTATGATTAATAAATTTATACCAAACCACCTTTTAAGATTAAAATTAAGTGACTATACCGTTTTAATCACCAATTTTAACAAACATATAATCCATTATTTTAAACTGTTTTAAAACAATATGTATCAAACGAGGGTGAACCGTTTCACTAAATAATACACTATTTCCGTATATAGTACATTATTTTAAGCCATGTGAAAATAAAACATGTTATTTTCGAAAATAAAAAAAAACGAGTCTGTTACAGGGGGGGAGGTCGACCGACCTAAACTTGTGGTCGACCGACCTCCTGCCGAAAAACGGAAAAATCTGCAACAGTAGAATCGGTCGAACGACCTATTAATTAGGTCGACCGACCAACAAGTAGTAAAAAAAAATTTCAGAAAACGCAAAACGCTGCACTTTTTGAAATTAAAACAAGTTTTTACCTTTTAAAGTTTGATTAAAACAAGTAAATCAAAATTAACATCAACAAGGGTTCACATATTGTTAAGAATATCGATTAATTAACAATATGTAAACAGGAATCGAAAAACAAGATCGAAAACTCATAAAGGAAACTGTTTTAAAAAAAAACAGAAAACTCACACAGGGGCGGTCGACCGACCGCTAATACTGGTCGACCGACCGACGCAGCGGCAGAAACGAGATTTTTCAAAATCTTTAAAAAAAAACTTATGAAAAACACAAAAGTAAAATTTTCATGGCCTAAGGCTCTGATACCACTTGTGGGGAATAAAACGCGTATTCACCCTAAATTTGCAGGATTATAATGAAAAATACAGTTGTGTTTATAGTCATAAGATTAAAAAGGATAAGAAAAAGAATTCAACCTTTAGTCCTCGCGCAAAAGGCCTAAGAACAGGAATTAATGCAAATTCCCTCCTATAACTTGCACCCAAGACTTAGTTTGAGACGTGGCCGCGTGTGCTAGAAATCCTCTCCAATTGCCTTGCAATATTGGGAGAGCTATTGAGTTTTAGATGTGAGATCTGAGGTTTTGGGAAAAAGAATGTCTCAAAACCCTAAATTTACCTTGAGATAATTTAACAGTGCACCAAGAGTCACTGACATAAGGAGAGTCCACCTCCTTATGTAGTTGTTTCGGCCGAAATACCCTAAGTAGGGTAGGAGTGGGCTTTCCACTCTTACCTTATTCTGGTTCGTGATTCGACCCATTTAGCTTTAAGTTGTTCGCGGTATTTTTAATTATAAATCGTAACATGTTATCAGATATTAATATAGTCGATATATTAATAATGGTCTGACAAAATACGATATTGTATAATTACCCAAATTAATATAACTGTTTATATTAATACACGAATACAATATTTAATTAAATATAACCGTTTATATTTAATTTACGAATTAATCATGTAATCCGTATTAGCTAAAATTATTTAATCTGTATTAAATAATAATCTCAACATCTTATTGACTAATTTAATAGTCAATACCTCTGACTAACCGTTTAGTCATATCCGGTAAAATGTGACTGTATTTTCATACCTTCACATCTCTCAAACGTGTCCTATAGGTGTGACGTATAGGGACCAGTTGACCACCGCCATCCGTATGACAATAACGTCAAACTTATCTAGCAAGCCAACCGTTATTGATAAACGTGGATCAACTGGTAATAATACAGAAGTATGCCCTTGTGATCCTTAAAGAGATTTAATAAGTCATTGTACTTAATTGTCAAGGACACCAGCCCCAACAATCTCCCACTTGTCCGTACAAGGGTATGTTCAATGACGTTATCACACTACATGTGGAGGACACAATCTCCAACATAAATATGACAAAACAAACTTACAAACTTTATGCACCAACAATAAAATAAGAAATGAAATAAAAACAAACCTTTGTAAATGAGTTTGCAAGAAGTATACATACAACTTTTAGAATAACATCTGGAGCAATTTATATTACTTGTAAACAAGCTTTAATGATTATATAAACTCACAAATAGAGGAAAAGTTTGATTGACAGTATGGGGGAAGTTAAAATTTTCTGACAGGACAATACTTGTGCATATCTACAAGTATGTACTATAAACATATCCAGCAATCAGTTAACTACATTGTATCCTAACCATCTTCAAATCTAAACTGTTCGCACCCTAAAGCTTAATCGGTAAAGTTACTGAACACCACAGTACCACAGCTATAGTTATAGACGTGTTTAACTATCCAAAGTGAATGGAGGATAACATTCAGCAATATTTAAACACTCGATATAAACATTTATACAATAGAACAAATACAAACTACAGCGTAGATATCACGGCCAGCGTAGATATCACGGCCAGTCAAACATACTCAACGGCGTAGCCTTGTTTTATTTAGATTGACGTACACTCCACCAACGCGGAAAGTATAGAAACTATGACTATTGAAGAATGCAAACGTAATAACTACTGTAACGTCCGTTGTGTTTAGACAACAGTTAACTGAAAAGAAGTAATATGGATACATTTATCATTATTTAGAAATATCTGTAGATTCGTCAGTCTATCCACTAAGAGCCATCGCCAACCCTATCCTAAGACATGTTTAGACCGACAAGACTATAGTAATTACATCCCATTTGTTACTGATCATGTTCACACAATTATAAGCAATTCCTGCTAAAAACCAATCTATATATTATATAGCTATGCATTAGAAACGGATCTAATGGAATTCTACGCTAGCCATGTACAGACAATACAGACATTCAACATAATCATTAATCTTCCAATAACAACAGAACGTGCATACATGAGAATACCAGAAGTGATACAACACAATGTTCAGTGATGCTACCACTGTAAAAAAAAAGTAGCTAATCAAAAGCAATAACAAATGAGCTAGAGAGAGCGTTATCTCAGTGTCACAAAATGTCATATCCAGAATTCGAAGCCACGCACATCACTCAACCAGATTCAGATAACTAAACATCCACTCTACTTCAGCAGCCCGAGTCACGTACTGCTGGTAGCAAATAAGGAACAGGAAAGGGACCTGACAAGCAGTATACGACATTATCAGGACTTCCAAAACGGGTATGCACTGTGTCCTTCGTGGGAGAGGCTGGCGTAATAATTGCAGTGTCATCAACTCCATGGTCAGATGCAAATTCATCCCGCTCAATAAGATTATTGGAAAAAGTAGGCTCATCAAATATCTCATACATCCGCCCCCTTATAGTCAAATAACTCTCTATCTCAAGGTTATATAACAATGCAGCCATTTCAGACTCTGAAGATTGATAATTCACGTCAATAATTTCAAGGTTGTAAGCCGATGCCAAGTACATGACAACCTTCTTAGCTAAACAGTTCCTAGCATCAGCAAGAGTTTCACGCCCCGATACAATAAATATTGGGTTATAGGTAGGGCTGGCCGAAGACAAAATAGTAATCCAAGCGCTGTAGTTCCCAGCAGAATGCATAACATACTCTAACGGAGTACACTGTATTAGTAGGGTTTTGATAATCTTCCTAAGTAAAGGCACATATTCCAAATAAATGTGATTATTACTGACACGCTGCCCACATGTAGTTCCACCTACTCCACAGTTCGAAGCATTCTTGTAGATACTTTGGAGTTCTCTGCGCTTCAAATGATATAATTCACTGCAATGCTTAAGTACATCACACCTCTCGAACGAGAAGTCCTCAACAACTAATGCCCATCGTCGAATAAGGTTGTGGACAACTTTCTTAGCAGCAAGCTCACATGAGTCTTCAAGCCTATTATATATGTGACAATGTGAATGTGAATGTTAGAAGACCACAGACCAATTACTTGCATCAGACCAAATAATAAAGCCTATTATATATGTGACAATGTGAATGTATCCCAGGTATAACTTACAGAACCTAATTCCGACATACAAAATATAATTAGTGAAATCTCTTACACCCAAACTAATAATATCCTACATATGAATAACCAATCCCGACTATGGCACGCATAACAAGATTTGTATCAAATTTTATAGGTAAATGTACTTATTAAGTTAATATCTGGTCGTTTAAGTTGCAAAGACTGTGTCAGATACAACTATTAACTTATTACAACATGATCAAGTAACTATCAATAACTACAATGTCGAATTGTTTATAAACAGCCGTCATTATTGCCCATGGCAATTCATATACTTCATAACCAACATAACAGCGTCAAATAATTTACGCTCCAAACAAAACGTCTGTTTTCCATATTTAACAGTATTATCCCCCTTGAATCGAAAAATATATGTCAAGTTTATACACAAGTGACATATTTGTCATTACCTTTTTTGTACAAATGAGGCAACATAAGGTCTGTAAACAGGTTGTAGATGTAAAGTTTATACACCAGTGAAATATTTGTCATGAACTTTTTGAACAAATGAGGCGACATAGGGACTGCAAACGGGATGCATAAGCTGAAATGTAAGTCGTACAAACATGCCTACAATTATAAAAGAACATAGGTCTCTCACATTTTGGTATTAGAGTGATTGTTGTAGCATTCACCTGTTGTAAGAGTTGTCCAGTTCTGAAAAAATCATTCACTGCATCACAAACATCAGTCCCAATGACTGCCCAAGACTCTTTGAAAAAGTGACTGCTGTATCCATCAGGCCCAGGGGCCTTTGTATTAGGTATAGAGAAAATGGCATCTTTGATTTCCTGAGAAGTGACTGGCCTATTCAGAATAGTACAGTGATTCTCATTGCATACAACTCCAGTTGCCATAACAACAGATTGCACTTGCTCAGTGGCAGCAGTACTCCCTAGAAGGGACTGATAATATTGTAGGAAGGCTGCTTGGATATCAACCTGATCAGTGCATTGCAGTCCCTGGAGATCAGTTATTTGCACCACCTTATTCTGTACGTGCCTCTGCTTGATACTTCTATGGAAATAAGCAGTATTGTTGTCTCCCTCCTCCAACCATTTGGTTTTTGCTTTTTGATAAAGATAGATGTCCCTTGCTCTGGTAAGGTATCTAACTTCAGTGAGTAAGGCAATTTCCTCAGTCAAAAAGACTGGCATTAGTTACATCCTTGCTTATTTTTTCCTGCAACTGTTCTAACTCTCGGATAGCTTGAGCTGCTTTGTGCTCAATGTCAGCAAAACAGTCCTTATTGAGAGCTTTCAGAGGCCCCTTCAGAAGTTTAAGTTTTTTAACCACACAAAACATCTTTGTGCCATAAAATGGATATTCCCATACCTCCTTTACAGTTTTAAGGAAATCTGGGCAAATACTCCACATGTTATAGAATTTAAAATTAACTTTCTTGGTCTGACCCATCTGAACACCACTAACAACACAAGGGGTATGGTCCATGAGCCCTTCAGAGTGGAAATGTGCCACTAGATCAGGAAAACAAGTCATCCATTGTGAGTTGCCCATAAATCTATCCAATCTGCTGAATCTCCTTTGGCCTGGTTCCCTCTTGTTATTCCAGGTATAGTATGAGCCAGTGGCTGGTAAATCACCCATATCACAAGCAGTAATACACTGCAGGAACTCTTCCATCTCCTCCTTCTTCGTATTACCTCCTAATCTCTCAGAAGGATCCAAAACAATATTGAAATCACCTGCTAGAGCCCAAGGTAAAGTACAACTAGCAGCTAATTGCATAAGAGTACCCCATAGTTCCTTTCTTTTTTCCCCCCTCATTAAAAGCATAGACCATGGTAAGGAGGAATTCCACATTGGTCACCTTAACTGTAACCTTAGCATGAATACACTGTGGATGATACTGTAGTACAGTGACATCAAACATACTTGCTTTCCACATTAACCAAACTCTACCCCCTGGATGAAGGTGACAGTTTGTTGTAATGCACCATCCATTGATCATTGAAGAAGCAATATTCCTTAAATTAGCTCCATTTACTTTAGTTTCAAGTAACCCAAATAAACCAACATCCTGTTTCGTGAGAAAGTCTCTAACTATATTCTGTTTATTTACACTGTTGAGACCACGAACATTCCAGAAACCAATGCTATTCATGAGGCACATTGGGAGGGATTACCTTATGACCATTTCTCACCTGTGATTCTTCCCTGCTCACCCCTGATTGTTCATCAGCATCTTGAATATTCTCATTCTGATGTGGCATTGGTATTGGAGGTATTTCACCCTGTTCAACAGTTGGAATATGGCAGTTCTGATTAACCTCCTGAACCAATATATCAGGTATATCAGGTATCTCACCCTGTTCAGTAGCTGTACTATTTGCAGGGACATTCTGAGCCACTTCCTGATTAACCTGCACCTGAGTGGCCTATTCTGGAGTAGTCAGCAGCAGTCTCATGTTGGTTATAGGCACTACTTGAACAGGTTTCCAGGCCTTAGATTGTTTGTGAACATGTCTGCTTGGGTATTTTCCTTTCCTACACTGGGATGTCTCATGACCTAACCCTTTGCATACATTACAGCTAGTTGGTTTCCATTCGTATTCCACCTTCACCCTTTGGACATTGCCATTCTCATCTTTGAATTGGATCTCAATAGGATACTGTTTTCCCACAGGTAACTCTACCATAGTCCTGGCAAACCCCAGCCTAGTCTTCTCAGAGGTGGCTTGATCAGATTTAATGTATTTTCCTACAAGCCCTGCAACCTTAGGGAGGCATTTTCCCCAGAATTTGAGAGACAGGCCATGGAGACGCACCCAAGCTGGCACCAGTTTCACATCAGCTTTCAGCAGGTCCACATTCTCACACCATGGCTTGACAATGAGTGGCTTATTGTCAAACATATAATAGCCAGAGTTTAGAACCAAGTCTTTCTCACTAACATCTTCAGTGACTCAATTTAGACCTATTGCTTGTTGCAATGTCTTATACAAAGCAATATCAAAAATAATGTGCACCAGGCTTGCCCTTGTTCTTCCTGATCTTATACAAGAGAATCAAGGAGCTTTCATTAAAGGACGGTCAATAATTGAAAATGTGCTCATATGTCAAGACCTGATACATATGTATTCAAGGCAGAATGTGTCCCCCAGATGTCTCTTCAAAATTGACTTACAAAAGGCATATGACACCATTGAATGGGCTTTTGTTGAACAACTGTTACATGGGTTTAAAGTCCCTGCTCACTTCATTAAGCTGCTCATGTCTTGTGTCACCTCCCCAACCTTCTCCCTTGCTTTGAATGGAAGTATGTTTGGATACTTTAAGGGACAAAGAGGGCTTAGACAGGGAGATCCTATCTCCCCTCTCATCTTTACCATGTGTATGGAGTATCTTTCAAGACTTCTCAAATATGCTACTAACAGGGAACCTTTCCAGTACCATCCTCTGTGCAAAAATCTAAAGCTCACACATCTTATGTTTGCGGATGACCTACTTATGTTTTGTAAAGGGAATGCACAGTCTATCATTCTGCTCATGAGGGCTTTTAATTCTTTCTCAGCAGCCTCTGGTTTAAAACTGAATTCCACTAAGTCTGATATATACTTTAATGGTATGGCTGATGATTTGAAGGCTGACATCCAAAGGGTTACAGGCTTTAGAGAGGGGAGCTTTCCCTTCAGATATTTGGGAGTGCCCATACAATCTGGCAAGATTAGTAAGCAAGAATGTCACAAGCTCACTGAGAAGATAGTTAACAGAATTAGGGGGCTTGGTGCTAAAAAACTCTCATATGCAGGCAGGCTCACCCTTATTACCTTTGTTCTCAACACCTTACATTGCTACTGGGCCTCCATCTTTGTGCTTCCTAAGAGCATAATCAAAAGAATTGAGGCCATCTGTAGGAATTTCCTATGGGATGGCAGTAGTGAGTATCATAGAGTTCCAATGGTAGCTTGGGATACAGTCACAAAACCAAAAGAAGAAGGTGGGCTGGGAATCAAAAGAGTGACTGAGTGGAATTATGCATCTGTAGGCAAGCTTGTCAACTGGATTTACTACAAATCTGATAGGCTTTGGATTCGATGGGTTCATCAACTCTATTTAAAGGAACAACCTTGGGACACTTATCAACCCCCTCCTGACACCCCTTGGTCTTGGAAGAGCATTTGTAAAGCAAAAGAAGCCCTGAAAACTGGTTACACTAATGATATATGGACCCCTAGCCCTCTTGGTTACACAGTAAAGCAAGGATATACATGGTTAGTCCCATCTGGAGCCAAACCAGAATGGACAAAACTCTGCTGGAATACTTGGAATATACCTAAACATGGTGTCATCACTTGGTTTACCTTTACAAATGGCTTAAACCTGAAAGTTAAGCTTTTCAGTCACGGGTGCTGCAGTGATGATTTGTGTTGTGCTTGTGGTGCAGCTGCAGAAACCAGAGATCACCTGTTCATAGATTGTCCTTATAGTTGTAAAATCAGAGAGGCTGTTGAGAAGCTGTTGCAGATCAGGTTTCCTTCTGAAAGTATCATGTTGCAGGGAAGCTCTGGAGATCCCCAATGGCAGAAGCTGGCACTGATCATGGCTGCTCTATACTACCACATTTGGATCCAAAGGAATAATGCCCGAGTCAATGGACTTATTGTCAAGCCTGAGATACTAGCTGCCCAAATCAAAAAAGATATTGAGGCCAGAATCAAATTCAAGGAAGAGTAGGTTGGGAGCTGTTATGTGTTAAGGTGGCTGGAATGCTGTTTTTTTTGTTTTACACTGGTGTTTGGTTTTATGTGCTTTGGAGTGCTAAAGGGGTTCGAACCATAGCCCACATGATTGTAACATAAGGATTTTTCATCCGTTTTTGATATATATATTTTCTCACATTTTATCAAAAAAAAAAATAAAAAATAAAAAATAAAAGAACATAGGTCAAAATCCACTTACACGCTTCCTCAAGTAAAGATTATTAAACAGAAGCTCTTACAAACACATGGTATAAATTTAACACCAGTAGTTAATATTCACTCTATAATGGTACCCTCTGAGAAGATCAAATAGGTAGTTCATTCACCCAACAATGGTCTCTTTTGATGTTTAGCCACATCTTATAAAAAAAACATAATTGTCAATGTAAGAGCTAAGTCTGATCAAGACTTATAAGCATTTTTTATGTCTCTTACCAAAGGCGAATTACAAACATGTGGAAATGAGTCAGTCGAACTACAAGACCTTTTTTTAAAAAAAAAATACAACTGGGATGGATAAAAATCTTATAAATAAGATCGCCGATTGTGTGTATTCAGAAGATGACATAAATAATATCCGCAATTATACACATCTAACAGACAACTCTCCAACGCAGAACCATGTAACACATGAGTTCAACATACAACCTCCCGATAGCAATGGTCGCGCAACCCATAACAATCCTTCAACAGCGAAACTGGTAAAGGTATTTATATGAACAAATAAATAACAATGTACCAGAAATGTCTATCTTCATCTATCATACTTGATAGTTATATATAATTCCAGTTGCGTGTAACAAAGCAAGCCATCGTAATTGTTCAACAATACTCAGAATTAACCAAAAGCCATCTATCAACATAGGAAGACTGTATATACATTGCTTAAAATTTTCATCATTAGCTATAATAATCAGCTTAGTAAATGGACAGACACAATCTCAGCTTATGCTTCCATAATATAGTACATAAAAGTGTACAGTGGAAAGATCTCCATACTTTTTAAGTTGCTTGAAAACTTAGATAAACAATACTACTATAGTGGTTGTTTAGTACTTAGAGTATGGGCAAAAGTAAGGTCTCCTGACGAGACAACACCCCTACTTACCTAGGCAAACACCCTACAATATCAAGATCAAAGATTTCAGTAATAAATGATAAGTTTCTGAATACACCATTATCATTATAGTTTGCGGATAAGACAATTATACATGTTAAATTAACTAAAACTTCTATTAAACATATGTTAAAAAATACAGCACCAGATATTACAGCAACGTTGCAAAACAAATCACATCTCCATAGAGATTGAAACGCAACCTCCACCCACAACTAATCACACAACAACTAAGATAATACATCACAATTTCATCAGCGAGACTCACTAAACCACTATAACCCCTAATCCGTAGAACAACCATCAGACGAGGAACAATTTGGCTTCCATAACTCTTCTTCCAGATGACTATAATAGATTTCATATATATCAAGCTTGTTAAAGTTCGTTCCGAATACCTCACCTGTAGCCATGCATAGATGATATAGAGTCATATGAGGAACAATAGTTTCACATCTCTTGAAGAACTCAACAACCTCAACCTCTAAGTTGCTTAATTCAACCCTTTTCATCGCAACCACTTCTGTGTAACACAATAACACAACTATGTCAGTTAACTTAAATAATGTCAATCACATAATATGTGAGTAGTATCAATAATTAGGTTAACTATTTAAGTATTGACACCAAGCATAATCAATAATCAGGTAACTAAATCAATTTACATCAGAGAGCAGCAACAAAAGTCAAACCAAAAGTCCCTAAATCACAGAATATGTAAGCACAATCAATAATCAGATAACCAATTCAATTTAAATCAGAAAGTGAGAACTCTCAAGTTGATAAAAGATGTGTAAAGATCAAAAAATAAATACAATATGCAGTTGACAATACATAGAAGAGCAAGTATATAGATAAAGAAACTAAGGAGAACAGCACCAAGAAGTAAATCGGAACTCCTTAAATCACAGAATATGTAATCTCAACCAATAACCAGGTAACTAATTCAATGGAAATCAGAAAACAAGATTTCGCAGGACGACAAAACTGGTGAAAAGATCAAGAAACGAAGATATTAAGCAGTTGAGAAGAAGTAGCTAGCAAAATTATCAAGTACATGAAGAGGATTTGTAGAACAGCCAGAGAAAGTTAATCAAAAGTCCTAAAAGCAAAGAAACTGAATCATACTTCTAATTAAAGCAAAGCGGATTAAACATACCCTTAGTTATATTCTCATCAGGAATAACAGGTCTTTGAACCTTGTACCGGCGAGACATTGTCAATTCCAATGATGAAAGACCGAAACCCTCCCGCCTCATGAGACTCCAAATAACATCGTTGTTCAGAACAACCATCAGACGATGGAACAAAGGACGAAATCCATCAACAATACCATCAATCCGTTCTTGAAGATAATGCACCTCATCAACGTTATTCATAGGCATACCGAATAACACTCTAACCACCTAAAACAGAGAAAACAAGGAACGATTAGTAATCATTAATTTTTTACAGAAAACAAGAAAAGATTAGTAATTATTAATTCTACATTAAACAACATAATTAAACTCAAGCAGATGAGAAGAAATAATAAAGAGACAAAACGAAATTGAAAAACAACAGCCTAAGAAACAGACAATGTAAAAACACCCAAAAACAGTGTAAACAGGGATCGATTAGGAAGTATTATTTCTCGATAATTTCCGGTAATAATCCTAACAAAAGCAACATAATTAAACTTAAGCAAATGTAAAAAATGAATAAAGAAACCAAACGAAAGAAAAAAACAACAGACTAAAGGCAAACAGTCAATTACCTTCTAAACAAAGAACAGAGCATGAATGTTCCGGTATTTATAATGGCTGAAGGAAGAAGATGACAAAGGCGACGCTGTTCATCACATGCAAGGCACGAAAGTTATTGGCCTACTATTCATAATTTACCAAGTTTGCACATTTATAGGGGTTGTAGATGTACAAAATTTGTTATAATTGTTGATAAAGTAATATATTTGCATGAGTTTACCCTTATCATTAGCTTTTTTTTACATGATAATTAGCACTTATTTTAGTATTATTAAGCTCATATTATGTTTCTAGTGCATTTGTGCTTTTAAGTATGCTTTGTAGGAAATTGAGCTAAATTGAACTAATCCACTACAAAATACTCCAAGACTATAAAATGGCTAAGTGAAGCAAGATAATGGATTATGTACAAACTAACATGAATTTAGCATGAATTTCAATGGATTAATTCTCAACAAATTGTAAATGAAATGATGTCAATTCAAGCCCAAATTTACAAGTCCATAATTTATGAAAGACGCTTAGGATTCCAAAAGATATTAAGGTGGCTAGGGTTAGTGCATTCAACCAGAGATTAATCAACAAACTTATTACATACATTGGATTCGGGGGAGTTAATGCATGGAGTTATGAAGAACCGGCCACAATCATGTATCCCCTATCAGGGATGGCAACCTCGATCGGGGTTGGAGCCTCCTTCAATGCATACGTTTTTAGTCCAGCCAATTCTATTTTAAATAGAAGTGGCGACCAAGCCTGTAGGATATCTTGGGATCGTCCTTTGATCACATTTGCTTACTTTTAGAATAGTTTCACATATAACTTCTAGATGATTTTTCCACACAAAAAGTTATTAACGTTTTATATTAAGCATTGTAATCTTTATTTCATTTCAATACATTTCTTAAGTTATTTCAAGCTTTGGTTATTTGGTTTCTTCATCATTTGCAAGTATTCTTCAACCATTGGTAATTCTTATTCTAATATTTCATTTATAGTTTTCATTATTAGTATTTTATTATTTAGTTTATTTAGTTATTGTTTTATAATTTACATTTTACAAGTAATGATATATTTTATTTAGTTAACATCTCCATAATTGATCAGTCGCATTTTGGTCATGATTTTCTTTATCTTTTCTTCATTTTTGGTCCCGTTTCGACCTCGTTTTGCGTGCCTATGCTCGATTTCATGCCCATTGCCTCGACTATTCCTATTTGGTTCCTATTTTGTAGGTACTGAGGCGGGAACAAAGAAACGGGAGGAAACGAGACGGATTTCTAACCAAAAAGTGAAGAATTGATAAGATTTCAGTCCCAGGCCTTCTCAGCCGGTCCCAGACCGGCAGCCGGTGCGCCGGCTGGGAGGCTTGACTTGACTTTTGAAGAAAACAAGAAGGAAAAATCCAGGAACTTGCTTCAGTGCCCTCAGCCCGGTGCCAGACCGGCAGCCAGCCGGTCGGCTGAAAGTCATGCATCAAGAAGGAAAATGTTCAGAAGTTTACAATCTGACTCTTAGCCGGTCGCAGAACGGCAGCCGGTTGACCGGCTAAGAGTCATTTCCCAGAATTTCGCACTCTATATATACCCGCACTTGTGTTATTTATTTTTCACGCAACTTTTACGCAATATTGTTTCCTTTTCTAGGGATTTTACTGTTTCATTAAGACATTCTTAGCTTCAAAAACTCTCCTAAAAATCTTAATCCTTTCTTAGTTCTTTCATTTAATCTTGTAGTTAATCACAATCTTTCTTTAGTTAATCCTAATAGTTCTCTTTAGCATTTGTTGGAAAGTATTTTGGTTGTAACTTGGAGGGTTAGAGAAGATCTTTCATTTGTAATCAAAGTTCATGCCTTTATACAATTAGTTGGTATAATCTTCTTCTTCCTTACTTTGTTATTACATTTATTTTAAGTTCTCTATAATCAATTGTTTACCTTTGTTCATTTCATGATGTTTAGCACTTGTTCATCTGTTGCTCACATGTCTCTCTTAGCCATGAGTGAGTAGTTCATTTCTAGGGTTAGGGGTGTGCTTGGGTACTCTCTTTGGTTGGGTTTCCACTTTATGCATGTTATGTGTTCGATGAATTGCCTCAACGATGGTTGGGCATGTGTCTTCTCTTTGTTTGTCTTTGACGATGGTCTAGGACTTTCATGGGTATGTGTATGTGTTAGGTTGACCTTGTTTGTAGCGAAAGCTAGAGTAGGACTCGACCTTAGGTTAGTCAAATCGAAAGAGGAGACGACCCCAGACCTACCATAGGAGCGACCCTAGACCACTCTTGTAATACCTCGTATTTTATTATGATATTTATTGTTTAAATTAACGTATTGATCGTATTTGAAAATTTGTATTCGATAACTGATTTAGCGAATATATTATACCTCACCTTTTTGAGTAGGACTCGGGTTGTGATATTATAAGTTAACCCGAGACTTAAATAGTATAAATTCGTCATTATGTTATGATCGTGTTATACTAATCCCTATCGTAAATGTATCGACTAAGCAAATATAATGTTACGTGTTATTTTTATACATCGCGTGGGGTTGGTTCGTATTAATTAAGACGAAGATCGTATGGAAATGGGTCAAGTTCCACGTCCTTTTAACCGGCCTAGAAATTTATAAACCATGACAAACATATCTCTTTTACGTTGTTCATTACCCCGACCCCCAACTTCAAAACCCTAAACCATTCTATCATCCTTTCATCAACCTGTGACGGCTGCGTGAGAACGGAAGAGGGAGGGAGTCACGGTGGTGGTCAAGGGCGGTGTCAGGGACACGTTACACTATCTCAGGCAAGGTCAAGGTGAACCTCTCGATTCGTTTTCCGTTTCGATTTGTTTTCTTTTCTACGTTGTCATGGTAGGGTTGTCACCACGGTTGAGTCGCCGTGAGGGTGGGTTAGGGTTAGTCGCCGTGAGGGTGAGTGCAGGGGTTGTCGGTGGTGTCTAGGGGGTGTCGATGGCAGGTTTGTGGTTACGGTGGTGAGAGTGCAGGAGGTAGGTCTGTTTGCGTGGTCTGGTTCTTCGCGTCGGTGCTGGTCGGTGGTCTGGTGGTGTGTTGGCGGAGTGGCCGGTGTATGTGGGTGTCTGGGTTGGTGGTTGTCGGTGGTGGGGAAGGTGATAGGTGGCGGCTAAGGGTCTGTTTAGGGGGGGTCAGCTGGGTCGCGATGGGCAGTAGACGTAGGGGTTACAATTGTGGGTTTTACGTGTTACTATTATTATTATTATTATTATTATTATTATTATTATTATTTTTGTGGGTGTTATTATTACTACTTATTATCTTTATTATTATTACTTATTATTGTTATCATTCTTAGTGTCGATGTCGTTACAACCGTGATTAGTGTTTAGTATTCGTTAGTAATGCGTGTCACCATCACTTTTGGTTACGGTTTTATGTTAATCGAAGTATGAGTCGGGAAAGCTAACGAGTCATAATAATTTCTACTTTGGGAAAGTTTCTATTTTTGGAAACTTTCCATTTATAGAAAGTTCTATTTATGGTAAGTGTGGGTTGTTTATGGGTTCGGGAAGTTTATTAATTCGTTACGAATACGTGTTTAGGTAGCGGTTTTCGCGTGGAACTTTCCTAGCGAGCTTTGGATTTATCTGCGCTTCTGAAATTCGAGGTAGGGGAAATTACTACACGTATAATAATGATTATCTACTTGGTTGATTGATCTCAAACGTGATTATTTTACATTATCGTATGATTGGAATATTGTGTTATTTGTTTATATAATTCTGTGATACGATATGTGGTGATGAGAAATGGGTGTTGTGATCGGTGCGGAGTTTATTTGGCGTTGGATCGCTGCGGAGTTTATTTGGCGTTGGATCGGTGCGGAGTTAATGGCCTTGGGAGCGGTGCGGAGTTAATGGCCTTGGGAGCGGTGCGGAGTTAATGGCCTTGGGAGCGGTGCGGAGTTATTGGCCTTGTGATCGGTGCGGAGAAGGGATGATTGAATTGCTATATATATATATATGATATTGTTGGCTTATTTATTTTCCTCTACTCAACCTCGTGGTTGACCCTGTGTATTCGTGATCACCTGTGATGAACCAATTTATTGGGGAGCAGATTGACAGGTGCTTGAGACTACGGGAGCTAAGGGAAGGGAGAGCTTGGATCCGGACCAGACTAGAGTCTAGATCACTATAGTCGTTTTGTCATGAGTTGTACCTTTTTGTTTTAGACAGTTTTGAAGACGGTTGTAAGAACTTGTTATTGAGTTTAACATTTAATAATAAAGTACTGTTATCTTTCCTTTGTACCTACTGCCTCGGGAAACCGAGATGGTAACACTCTTATTTATCTGGGGAGTCCTAGTACAGGCCCTTAAATAAACGGGGGTGTTACAAAGTGGTATCAGAGCGAACGATCCTCAGGCCTAAACCAAATGAATGATAATGAACGTAGTAAGAGTCTAATAAAATGAACCCCGAGATCAAACTGATAGGAGCCCCAAAAAGGAACGGGATGAGTTAGGGGCCCCCTCACACCAAACCATGGGCCCTTTCGGTTCTGTCTCGGGAACCCAATGAGAGTAATTGAAGAGTAGGGTAGATTATATAGTGACCTAGTTATCTTGTTCTAACGTTCTTGCAGGAGAAGAATGAGGTAAGTAATACGTGAGTTATACTTAATGATGTGCGTTGGAAAGATATGTGTGATATGAAATGTGGACCAAGCTAGATGATTGAATTGAAATTTTAAGAGTTGGGAGGTGTAAGTGTTGAGCAATGGTTATAGTGATGTGATCATAGTATGTTGGTGTTTGGAATGTTCATATGATATATGGTTATTAAAATTACTGTCTTAGCTATGTAATTTATTAGTTGGTATTTGGATATGAACGATCAAACTTACATATTAGTAACCCACGTCTAGGAATATGCAGAATGTGTTGCCCCAAGCCATGAATGAGATGTAGTTATGTGTTACAGTTGTAAATATTGAGTTATTTAGTTGATTCTACTTTCAGTTTCAAAATCTTACCGAGTTCTAGGTGGCAGTTAAAGTTTGAATGATGCATACATGCTAATATGGTGGTGTCTACACTTCAAATGTCATGTCAACATGTTTTGGAAAAAAATAATGGTTACATTTAAATGTGATAGTGTGAAGTGAATTTAAAGAACAAATTTTGATAAAATTTCAGAATGTTACCTTGCTTGCCAGAGCTGTCTTTTAAAATATGTTCATATGTGTATGAAAATTTTATGTATGATAACCTTCCAATTTGGTTTTACAATGTTTTGGACTTCATGTTAATAGGAGTTATATTTTGAGATAAACAAATCTTTTAGTTGACAGTGGTCAAATTGTACTACACAGTTCCATTTTGACCCATGTTTTGTAAGGAAGTCATTTAAAACGTGTTTTCTTTTATGTATAACTCCAACTCCACTGTTTGGAATATTCGTTCGAGTTTTCAAAATGATAAGCCATGTAAAATTTTATCGAGTTGTTATTTACTTGCGATTTTTGCAAGTTCCTTAATTTTCGGATGAATTGTTTTAAGTTCCTGTCCAGACCAATTGAGTTGTGAAAATTGTTATAAATAATTCCCATGAGATATGCATTCGATTCTCTTTCCTATAGCTAGCTAATTCATTTTTTTTTTTTTTTTTTTTTCTTCCTTCTTTTCTAAAAACTATAATAGCTCGCAAGACAGCTAAGCGATTATTTAATTACGATTTTGTAAGTTGTTGCCTAATGTTTAATTGGTGGAGTTGTGAGTTATGTAAGTTTCATATAAAAGTTTAATCAAAGGTCAATCTACGATATAACCACGTGACATCTTGTCATGGCACTAGTAACATGAATAATAGGAGTGTAATGAATATGAACCTTACCATATGATAATGTAACCTTGCACATTTCATCAAGTTCATATAAGATAGTTCTACTATACATACAGACGCTCTTATTTTCTAGGGATATGACGTCAGAACAATTATGTGGTATTCATATGTATTGTTAAAATTGTGTTTACCAGAGAAGAGTCTTGCCAAGTAGTAGAATGAAATTTAACTGGTAAGCTTTTGGCATGATATAGCAATCTAATTGATATACGTACGTAGCTATGATTATGTTGAACAATGTGATTCTTGTTGATGTTTTCCGTATATAAATGGTACATCTTTGTCTAGATCCCTGCGACAACAGTCCCTATATATTCTCCAAGTTTACTGTTATGCCATAATATGAATTGCATATTGCTATGTCCCAAATCTGCTCACAATATATTAAATTATTAATTAATTGACATGTAATTGATGGAAGTACTAGTCTTGAGAATTCTTTTATCTATTTATTAATTTTTTTTTTATTTATTATCGATCAAACTCTCATAGTACATGAACTACAAGAACAATGTTTTAGTAAAGAAAAGTCAGAATGTATTTGTGTAGCCTGGTTGCGATCTCTATCTTGTAAAATTGTCTTTTGACTCGTACTTATAAGTTGTCACAAATTATTACCTCAATGTTTCAAAAGTTTCAACATGTTTTCAAAGTGATGATTATCCATGGTAATGCTTGATGTTTTGGGAATCATAGTGATCATTTGCGGCATGGCAAATTCTGTAGCTACATGTTGATGAAAACTTGCCCGAATGTTTAATTGTTGCGCAGTGTATAAAACCCTTACGTGATGTTTTAATAGTTTCATGATAAAGGATGTAATGCGAGTGGACGGGAAATGTACCTACGTGATGTTGTTAACTTGTCGATATCTGAGAATGTTAAACGGTCTTGTAAGTCTATGATTTGTGTATATTTCGTGAAACATGTCAATGCTCCATGTTTAATTACGTTCATTAAATTTTGCTCTATGTCTTTTCCTAAAATATGATTTTGCTTCTATGTTATGATTATGAGCATGAAACGTTTTAATTTGTCAATTATGAACTATGAGCTTCTTGATTGTTTATATCGTGGTAACTCCCTTAGCTCTGTGTTAAAATTTTAAGGGTATGTAAGTGTAGCTACTCTGACTTTGTTTTACTGTGTAACACGGTTCTACCGATCCTAATACTCTTATTATTGATGGAGGGTATATGTTTTCATGATAATTGATATGAGTTTCTTACGAGTGCTTATTGGAGTTGAATATTAGTAATTGTTATTCTATTTTGCTAGTTAATATTTTCTGTTCATAAGATAATTCTTTTGTTTGTGAGACGGCTTGAGTTGTGATCTGGGATGGGTAAACTTTTGGTAATTGATTATTTTGTGTTATGTATAATAATTCTGTATTAGATTCGTCTGGTATGGTGTACAAGTTCTTGTTACATGAACTGTGGAATTGTAAGTCTACATACAAACGTGTCAATGAAATTGGTTAAGATACGTACTTTTGCATGTCAATTAGCTGATGGGATAGAGTTTGATGGGATAGAGTTGCTCGTGAGCTTAGAACAAAGACCATGATTGATTTTGTACTGAGATTGAGTTTGCAGTTCAGTGTCTTATCGAGTTGTCGCATTCTTTGACCTTGACTCGTGGGTGAGTAGCTTGGAGTTTTAATGTCTAAGCGTTGAGCAGTTCCTTTCATGGAACATTTGCCAGTATTGATATTGCAATCGAGATGAGAATTGGTTACTGGCATTGAGATATGAGTTGTTAGGCCGTTGTGCCACGCTGTGTTTACGGTCAAGGGTGGCACTGGTTATTGCGTTATATTCTGAGTTGAAATCGATATTGAGATGGAATTATTGATTTGCGGTTTTATTCCGCCAGTTTCACTCACCCCTTGTCTCTGGTCTTAGTTTTCGACGATGATGAGGATACGATACTTGGTTACTTGGAGTAATATATTAAGAGATAGAGTAATGAGTAAGACGGAGTAAGGAGCTGGAAATTTTACAATGAGGTTGCGGGGACGTAACCATGTTTTAAGGAGGATAGGATTTTAAATCTCAATTCTTATGATATGGTTGATGTTATGACATGGCTAATTGGTGTGTTGTAATTATTGGAATATACTTAATAATCTTAATTACTTCTGTTATTCTAATTATTTCTTCTATGCACTACATTGTGATTCGTTAAGTGTCATGCCCTGTGATTCGTTAAGTGTCATGCCCCTTTTGGCGATGTGTAAACTTTGGGGACAAAGTTTCTTAAGGGAGATGGAATGTAACATTTCACGCTTTGAAGTTTATATAAGTTCTACTTGTGTCCTTTTGTGCTAGTTTGGGTTTCTTTTCTTTACGGGCAGCGAACTTCGGGACGAAGTTCATTTTAAGGGGGGAAGACTGTAATACCCCGTATTTTCGTAGTTCGTAAAGATAAATTATTTTATAATTTATCGAGACGAGGTATAATAATATTTTATTCGATACGTATATGCTAATTGTTATAATATTTATTTTGGGTATGAGGTGTACGTGGGAGTATTGGACATATGCGTGATATATGTTTGAGTATGAGTACGGCAATATAAGTTTAGGGTTGAACTTCGGGACGAAGTTCATTTTAAGGGGGGAAGACTGTAATACCTCGTATTTTATTATGATATTTATTGTTTAAATTAACGTATTGATCGTATTTGAAAATTTGTATTCGATAACTGATTTAGCGAATATATTATACCTCACCTTTTTGAGTAGGACTCGGGTTGTGATATTATAAGTTAACCCGAGACTTAAATATTATAAATTCGTCATTATGTTATGATCGTGTTATACTAATCCCTATCGTAAATGTATCGACTAAGCAAATATAATGTTACGTGTTATTTTTATACATCGCGTGGGGTTGGTTCGTAGTAATTAAGACGAAGATCGTATGGAAATGGGTCAAGTTCCACGTCCTTTTAACCGGCCTAGAAGTTTATAAACCATGACAAACATATCTCTTTTACGTTGTTCATTACCCCGACCCCCAACTTCAAAACCCTAAACCATTCTATCATCCTTTCATCAACCTGTGACGGCTGCGTGAGAACGGAAGAGGGAGGGAGTCACGGTGGTGGTCAAGGGCGGTGTCAGGGACACGTTACACTATCTCAGGCAAGGTCAAGGTGAGCCTCTCGATTCGTTTTCCGTTTCGATTTGTTTTCTTTTCTACGTTGTCATGGTAGGGTTGTCACCACGGTTGAGTCGTCGTGAGGGTGCGTTAGGGTTAGTCGCCGTGAGGGTGAGTGCAGGGGTTGTCGGTGGTGTCTAGGGGGTGTCGATGGCAGGTCTGTGGTTACGGTGGTGAGAGTGCAGGAGGTAGGTCTGTTTGCGTGGTCTGGTTCTTCGCGTCGGTGCTGGTCGGTGGTCTGGTGGTGTGTTGGCGGAGTGGTTGGTGTATGTGGGTGTCTGGGTTGGTGGTTGTCGGTGGTGGGGAAGGTGATAGGTGGCGGCTAAGGGTCTGTTTAGGGGGGGTCAGCTGGGTCGCGATGGGCAGTAGACGTAGGGGTTACAATTGTGGGTTTTACGTGTTACTATTATTATTATTATTATTATTATTATTATTATTATTTTTGTGGGTGTTATTATTACTACTTATTATCTTTATTATTATTACTTATTATTGTTATCATTCTTAGTGTCGATGTCGTTACAACCGTGATTAGTGTTTAGTATTCGTTAGTAATGCGTGTCACCATCACTTTTGGTTACGGTTTTATGTTAATCGAAGTATGAGTCGGGAAAGCTAACGAGTCATAATAATTTCTACTTTGGGAAAGTTTCTATTTTTGGAAACTTTCCATTTATAGAAAGTTCTATTTATGGTAAGTGTGGGTTGTTTATGGGTTCGGGAAGTTTATTAATTCGTTACGAATACGTGTTTAGGTAGCGGTTTTCGCGTGGAACTTTCCTAGCGAGCTTTGGATTTATCTGCGCTTCTGAAATTCGAGGTAGGGGAAATTACTACACGTATAATAATGATTATCTACTTGGTTGATTGATCTCAAACGTGATTATTTTACATTATCGTATGATTGGAATATTGTGTTATTTGTTTATATAATTCTGTGATACGATATGTGGTGATGAGAAATGGGTGTTGTGATCGGTGCGGAGTTTATTTGGCGTTGGATCGCTGCGGAGTTTATTTGGCGTTGGATCGGTGCGGAGTTAATGGCCTTGGGAGCGGTGCGGAGTTAATGGCCTTGGGAGCGGTGCGGAGTTAATGGCCTTGGGAGCGGTGCGGAGTTATTGGCCTTGTGATCGGTGCGGAGAAGGGATGATTGAATTGCTATATATATATATATATATATATATATATATATATATATATATATATATATATATATATATGATATTGTTGGCTTATTTATTTTCCTCTACTCAACCTCGTGGTTGACCCTGTGTATTCGTGATCACCTGTGATGAACCAATTTATTGGGGAGCAGATTGACAGGTGCTTGAGACTACGGGAGCTAAGGGAAGGGAGAGCTTGGATCCGGACCAGACTAGAGTCTAGATCACTATAGTCGTTTTGTCATGAGTTGTACCTTTTTGTTTTAGACAGTTTTGAAGACGGTTGTAAGAACTTGTTATTGAGTTTAACATTTAATAATAAAGTACTGTTATCTTTCCTTTGTACCTACTGCCTCGGGAAACCGAGATGGTAACACTCTTATTTATCTGGGGAGTCCTAGTACAGGCCCTTAAATAAACGGGGGTGTTACAACTCTCACATGTTTAGTTACCGACTTACCTAGGTAGCCCTGACACCCTAGTTTTTTTACCTATCGAGTTAGTCTTTACATCTTGTTTTTGCTTCTTACTTAGTTATTAATCACTTCACAAAAACCTATTACCCCGACTTGGACTTAGACTAGAACATAACTAAACGATTATCTACACTGTCCTTTGGGTTTGACCCTAAATTATACTACTTAATTTGGGAGTTTACAAATTGTTTTTGATGTCGGAATTGACGATAAAAACTGGCCATCAATAATGTTTAGTAATTCAATTATCATTAGTTTATTTTATATTTTCATAATGTTAGAATAGTTTAGTCTTGTCAAGGGAATGAAGGAAATCATGCATAAACAATATTTGTAACATAATAAATTAGGATTTGTAGTATCACTAATAGTTTCTATAACATGCTTGCACTTTAATTATTAATCTTTGGTTAAAGGTCATGATCTTATCATAAATTGTAAATTCATTTTTATAAGTCGGATGACACGAAATGAAGTAAACTAAGCATGTTTTAGTAGACGACCTAGCCATATCGGGAGATTGTTAGGAACCGTTCGATGATTGGGATGCTAAAGTAGGGATACGAGTATCTAATAATCTAAAAAACTTAGTTAATACTATCTAATTCGAGTTTAGCATATTTCATTTATATAACTTGCGTGTGACCCGATTTCCCTCAACATCTTTTTATTATTGCGTTTATATTTAATTTATAAATCATAAATCAACTCACAATCATTCATCTCTACCGAGATAGAATTCGCCCCATAACATCTTTTTGACAAACTACCGAGCTCTTTATGGAATTCGACCCCTATATACTACATTAATTTGTTGTACCATTAGGGTATTTTTGCATAGGTGTGTGATAGCCTATCAATTGCATTAAACAACAATTATAACATATTTAGAGTTTATGGTGACATAGTGAATATTGTTAAGGAAAAATGCACACATTTAATTTAATAGATAGTGATGCCATCTTATTATGAGTGGTCACAAAACAAATAACGTCTTGGATCCCTGACCTTATATGTTTTTTTTTTTTGGTGAAATGTGAGTGAGTATATTATATCATAAACAAAGATACAAGGGAGGTAAGGGTTCGAGCCCCCTTACTAGCAATACATCAAGGATAAACTTTTCGAAACCAGTCTAAGCATTCCTGATCATTAGATTCCACTATTTTCTTATGCAATCTACTCTTCATCTCTCGTATAATGCTACCAACCATATGATCAGGCCTATGCATCAGAGCATGTATACGAGTTTCATTTCTTTGTCTCCAGATATGGTATTGAAAGGCATTGAAGAATGCCATATGAATTTTCCAGCTGCCTGAAGTTTTGCTTCGATTCCCCCTGTCTGCCAAGGTAATTGGCATCTCAATTTTACTTTGTAATTGCTGCTTCACCATAGTAGAAAACTGGCAGTCCTCAAATAAATGATCAATGGTCTCAGGATACATATGACATAGAAAGCATAAGTCGTCTTGGCAGCAGCCAAATCTGACGTGCTTGGTTTTGGTATTCATACCCTCTTGTAATCTCAACCAGGTGATTATGGAATGTTTGGGTACATTCCAGTGATTCCACACAGCTGCTGCCCATGGTTTTTCATTCCCTTCTGGACTCACCCATTGGTACCCTTCCTTGACAGTATATCCCTTAGGATTATTGGTCCATACATTGTTGCTATAACCTGTTTTGAAAGTTTCTTTCGTTTTGCAGATAGTCTTCCAAACCCAAGGAGCATCCACAGGAGGAGTATAATCATTCCAGGTAGTGTCTTTGAGGTACACTGCATTCACCCATTTAATCCAGAGCCTATCTGCATTTGTGTATATCCAATATACCAGTTTCCCTACTGTAGCTTTGTTCCATAGAATAACATTCTTAATCCCCAGTCCTCCCATCTTCTTAGAAGTAGTGACAGTATCCCAGGCCACCAGAGGGACCCTATGATAGTCTGCAGAACCATCCCAGAAAGAATTCCTACAGATTGCTGAAATACGATTGATAACTCCTTTAGGAATGATGAATAACTGAGCCCAATAATTATGCAAGGTATTTAAGACTGAATTTATAAGAGTCAGTCTGCCAGCATAGGAGAGTTTCTTGGCCCCTAGACTCCTTATTCGAGCAACAAGCTTTTCTGTGAGGGAAGAGCATTCCTGTTTAGATAGTTTTCCAGGCTGAATAGGTACCCCCAAATACTTAAATGGGAAAGTCCCTTCCTTAAAACCAGTAACTTGCTTGATTCCTTCTTTCATGTCTTCCTCAACTCCACTAAAGTAGATGTCTGATTTGGTGTTATTCATACTCAAACCAGTAGCTTTAGAAAAGGAGGCAAAGGCCCTCATAAGTAACCAAATAGAATTAGGATTTCCCTTACAGAACATCAACAAATCATCTGCAAACATGAGGTGAGTGAGTTTCAAAGATTTGCAGAGGGGATGATAGTGGAAAGGCCATCTGTCTGTAGCATATAAAATAAGTCTGGACAGGTAGTCCATACATATAGTGAATATGAGAGGGGAGATGGGGTCCCCTTGTCTAAGGCCTCTCCTACCTTGAAAATACCCAAAACTTGAGCCATTCACAGAGAGAGTGAAGCTAGGAGTTGAGATACATTGCATAACCAGCTTTATAAAATGAGGAGGGAATTGTAAGTGATGGAGAGCTTGCTCTATAAAATCCCACTCCACAGTGTCATAGGCCTTCCTGAGGTCAATTTTAAACAAGCATCTAGGGGTAACATTTTTCCTGGCATATTGATGAATAATATCCTGACAGATGAGGACATTTTCAAGGATAGATCTTCCTTTGATAAATGCCCCCTGATTGTCATGTATTATCTCTGGTAAGACATTTGCTAACCTGTTACACAGCACCTTAGAGATGACCTTGTACACCAAATTACAGCAGGCAATTGGTCTGAAATGACCCACTCAAGTTGGCCTATCAAGCTTGGGAATGAGAGTAAGAGTTGTGGCATTGATTTGAGGAAGCAAATGGCCACTGGAAATGAAATCTTTGACTGCAGTGCATAGCTCTTCCCCCACAATATCCCAAGCATCCTTAAAGAATCCACTAGTATAGCCATCAGGTCCTGGGGCTTTGTCAACTGGTATAGAAAACACAATATCTTTAATTTCCTGGCTAGTAACTGGGGAATTGAGAATAGATATATGATCTGCATTACATCCCTTTCCCTTTTGCATAACAGTGAATTGTACTGGCTCAGTGGGCTTGCTACTGCCAAGTAAATCCTGGTAGAAATCAAGGAAGGCTGTCTGTATACTGGCAGTGGTGGTACATAACAGACCATCTTTATCTTCAATTTGAATGACCTTATTCCTCAAGCATCTTTTTTTTATGGCTTTGTGAAACATAGCAGTGTTACTATCCCCATCCTCAATCCATGCCTCTTTAGCTTTCTGCTATAAGAAGCTGGCTCTTGCTTTTGTCCAGAATCTTACAACTTGACTGGTTTCCACCTCTTGAGTAATTAATTCCTCATTGGTGGGGTCTTGTTGAAGCTGGATATGGATATTCTCTAGCATAAGTTGCACCTTAGTGGCATTGACCTCTACATCTGCAAAGCATTCCCTATTTAAACTTTTCAAAATTGGTTTCAGAGCCTTTAACTTCTTCACAAGTCTGAACATGCTCGTGCCTTCAATCACTTGATGCCAAGCCTCTAGCACCTTAGAATTAAAATCTGGGGCACTACTCCATATGTTGTAATACTTGAAGCTGACCTTCCTTCTCCCATCCAACTGAATATTCCTAACAATGCAGGGTGTGTGATCAAAAAGCCCCTCTGGATGAAAATGAGCATGCATTTCAGGAAAGTCATTAATCCAAATTGGATTAATAAGGAACCTGTCAAGCCTACTAAACTTCCTCTGAGCCTCTTCCCTTTTATTAGTAAGGAACCTGACCTTATATGTTACTATAATTGTGTTCTAAAATAACATATTCTCAAACCAACCACCAAGTACTAAAATAGGTTTTATTACAAACTAACAATTTAACATATCATAGTCCATAAACTGCCTCTACCCCCTTTCTTTACTTTTTCTTGGCAGCACCATGTGGAGGACCGCCCAAGTTAGTTGCATCCTTTTTCTCACTAACACGGGTGTACTGTAGACTCTACTTTGTGTTTAACGTGCATTCTCTGGGCGACGATTGTAACTCCTCACTCTTTCCCAATGTCGATGTCCTCTAGCCTAATGTCGAAGTTAAATGAAGGTGCACGTTGTTGCAAGCTCTGTAACACCCCTCTATTTGTCATATGGGTAACTCGGCCGAGTTGGTTAAACTCGGTCGAGTTAACCCAAGGTCGGAATTGTTGCTGAGTTGTGACCCAACTCGGCCGAGTACCTTGTACTTGGTCAAGTTAGTCGAACTCGGTCGAGTTAGTGTAACTCGGTCGAGCTAGCCCAACTCGGCTGAGTGCGTCGAGCTAGTTTTTCCGTGTCAGTGTAGCGGTAACTTTATAAAAGAAATTCGGAAGTTAAAAATCAGAATTTACCCTAAACAGTATGTCGTCTTTCACCTTTCTCTCAAAATCTCTCACCCTAAAACTTTTATAAGTTCATACTGGAGTCTAGTCGCGCCGATCATCATAGCCTAACGTCGTCGTCAAGTAAGTTTCGTATTCGTTAATTAGTATGCTTTGAGATAAGTATGTTTGCGACAATGGTTAGTAATACGTTATATGTTATCCTATGAGGATAATTCATAGAAGAACGGTGGTAGATCATAATCAATCTTATCCTTAGTGAATTGCTTTGAGGTAGGGTTTCCCTACTCAGTTATTGTTAATTGTGGTTGTGATAATCTTCTGCTACTTGTATAACTGATATCACTGTATTATTGATGATTGATTTTTGAACATATGTTTGGGACCATTGACGGGAAACGACTCTCAATCTTACGATCGCCCATCGTGGTTCCCGCCACGGAGGGGGTGTGCACAATAATGGTCTGGGTACCCATTATGGCGAGCAAGTGGGGGTTGGATGTGGGATTAAAGGTCGCCACTTGAGATTTGATGAGATGTGATATCTGTTTTGTTATTGTGTATCTGTTGTTATCCGTGGTAGTGACCGTCTTATTTAGCAGTAATTGACGCTTGTTGTGTATTACTGTGATGATACATGCTTATGGTGAGAAGATTCTCAGGTAGTACGTCACAATGGTTGGCGCTATGGCTAGGAGTATCGGGTCATCACATGTTTTATAGTTTAGCCACAATTACTCTTTTTGTACTTAACTTTCGCAGACAGTTGTTGTTTTTACTATTCTTTTGAGACAGTTGTACTCACTTTAGTTAATTTTATAATAAGTTGTTTGCACGTTACTTTGATATTGTACCTCAGGAAACCGAGATGTTGACACTTTTATAATCTCATAGTCCTTCTTAAACGAATGGTATCAGAACGACGGTCTTGGAACCTGAACCAATGAACCCAATGAACTTAGGTGTGTGGGGAGTATAACATGTATTCACCCTTAAATTGCAGGATTATAACGAAATTTACAATTGTGATTATAGTCATAAGATAAGAAAAACAATATGAACAAGAGTACAACCTTAGGTCCTTGCGCGATTGGCCTAAGAATAGGAATTAAAGTAAATTCCCTCCTATAACTTGCACCCAAGACTTTATTTGAGACGATGCCGCGTGTGCTAGAATGCCTCTCTAATTGCCTTGCAATATGGGGAGAGTTTTGTGAAGTTTTGATGTGAGATCTGAGTTTTGGGAGAAGGATGCTCTCAAAACCCTAATTCTATGAGAAGAATAATTACCAGTAGAATGAGTAACCTGACAAAAGGAGAAGTCTTCTCCTTTTGTATTACTCTACTAGGCCGGCCGAATTAGGTCTCGGGTAGGAGTGGGCTTTCCACTCTTACCTTATTCCAATGCGTGATTCGACCCATTTTGCCAAAATATAATTCGCGGGATTTAATTATAAATTGCATACACGTTATCAGATATTAATGTAGTCGATACATTAATAATGATCTGACAAAAATACGATATTGTATAATTATGTTAATTAATATAACTGTTTATATTAATACACGAATTTAATATTTAATTAAATATAACCGTTTATATTTAATTTACGAATTAATCATGTAATCCGTATTAGCTAAAATTATTTAATCCGTATTAAATAATAATCTCAACATCTTATTGACTAATATAATAGTCAATACCTCTGACTAACTATTTAGTCGTATCCGGCATAAATGTGACTGTATTTTCATACCTTCACATCTCTCAAACGTGTCCTATAGGTGTGACGTATAGGGACCAGTTGATCACCGTCATCCGTATGAAAATAACGTCAAACTTAGCTAGCAAGCCAACCGTTATTGATAAACGTGGATCCACTGGTAATAATACTGAAGTATGCCCTTGTGATCCTTTAAGAGATTTAGTAAGTCATTGTACTAACTGTCAAGGACACCAGCCCCAACAATCTCCCACTTGTCCGTACAAGGGTATGTGCAATGACGTTATCACACTACATGTGGAGGACACAAGCTCCAACAAACTCCCACTTGTCCGTACAAGTGTAGGAGCGATAACCGATTCTCATATCCTTTTAAAATTTCTCCCACTCAATGTAAGACAATTTGCAAATCCGTATTCGCAAAGGTCGTATCTCACAAGCGATCTGTATCAAGAGTGGTTTTCCCGACTAGAGAGTAACTTAACTGATAAGACGAATCTGTATTCGAGCATGGCCATGCATTTCAGTTACTACTCCTCGAGTGGCCCTGAGAAATGATAAAATCCTAATAAGGGTTTAGATATTTCCCTCAACTCGAATCATGCCGATGTAAGCGCAACATGAAATAACCCAGAAAAAAATTCTCTTGGCCCCTGTTACGGAAGACCTTGGGAAAGAAACCAAAGTTACCCAAAATCTGCCTTGATCTCAAGAGACAGTTGAAAGTCAAAAGACTCGACTCCAAGGAACACTATGGAGGTCCTATCCACGACCTGGCACCCAATGTTATAAAACATTTAGGACTCCATAACGTTGTCACGGGGTGTCCTACGAGATATCCGTATAACTCGCCTTTGTGATTGGTCAGTCAATTGTTTGACTTATGGCTCGTTAAACCCACCATCAACCAACGTCACAAAATGATTACCTGAGTTATCAGCTCAAGTGGGTAATCAAGGACCAAAAACGATGTGATGTTGATCAGTTCACTTTGCGGAGTTCAAAATTGGCGTACAATTCCACATGAAAAACAAAACATTAAATATCATAACAATGAGGTTGTAATAGAGTACACAAGAAAATGAATTATAACATGAATTCATAAAAGAGTACTACAACTTAGGAACACATCTGATTCCCATGGAATTAATGTGCCCTTCATGTTTATCACGTGGTAATGCTTTTGTGAGAGTATCAGCTATGTTGTCATCCGTAGGGATCTTATCAATAAATATCTCATTTTGCTCCACGTAATCTCTGATTAGATGAGCTTTCCGTTGTACATGTCTAGCTTTGTTGCTAGACTTATGCTCCTTAGCTTGGAAGATGGCACCTTTATTGTCACAATAAACGGTGATCGGGTCATTCGAACTAGGCACTACTGATAGTCCTTGTAAGAATTGACGCATCCATATTGCTTCCTTAGCGGCTTCCGAAGCGGCATAGTACTCGGACTCAGTTGTAGAATCTGTTGTAACACTTTGTTTAGAACTTTTCCAGCTGACAGCAGCGCCATTAAGAGTGAAAACGAATCCAGACTGAGATTTCGAGTCGTCTCGATCCGTTCGGAAGCTAGCATCTGCGTAACCCGTGGCGCAGAGCGTCGAGTCGCCTCCGTAAGTCAATCCCCAATCTTTAGTCCTCCGTAGGTACTTAAGAATGTTTTTCACGGCCATCCAGTGTTGTTCACCTGGATGAGCTTGGAATCGGGTTGTCATACTCAATGCATATGCAACGTCTGGACGTGTGCATATCATGGCATACATGATCTATCCTATTGTCGAAGCATAAGGAATCCGACTCATGCGCTCTTTCTCTTCCAATGTCTTAGCTTCTTGAGTCTTGCTCAAGTGAAGCTCAGTAGCCATAGGAAGGAACCCTTTCTTGGAGTTCTTCATGTTGAATCTCTCTAGGATCTTATCTATGTAAGACTCCTAACTGAGAGACAACATCTGTCGTGATCTATCCCTGTAGATACGGATGCCCAAAGTTCTTTGTGCCTCTCCCAGATCTTTCATCTGGAAATGGTTTGTCAACCATGCTTTAACCGAAGAAAGGAGAGGTATGTCATTCCCAATCAAGAGTATGTCATCGACATACAGTACTAGGAAGACAATCTTGCTCCCACTCGACTTGATATAGAGACATGGTTCCTCGACTGATCGAATGAAACCATTCTCTTTTATCACTTGGTCGAAGCGATGATTCCAACTCCGTGATGCTTGCTTAAGTCCATAGATGGAACGCTTAAGCTTGCAAACCTTCTTAGGATGTTCTGGATCAATAAAACCCTCGGGTTGTACCATGTACAACTCTTCCTCCAAATAACTGTTTCAGAAGGCGGTTTTAACGTCCATTTGCCAGATTTCATAGTCATGAAATGCGGCGATCGCTAAGATAATCCGAATGGAACGCAGCATGACTACGGGTGCAGAAATCTCATCGTAGTGCAAGCCTGGCACTTGGGTGAAACCTTTAGCAACTAGTCTTCCCTTGTGGATATCTTGTTGTCCTTCCACGGCATGCTTTATCTTGTAAAGCCATTTGCATTGAAGGGGGTGTACCTTTGCAGGTAGGTCCACAAGATCGCACACGTTGTTCTCATACATGGAGTCCATCTCGGATTGCATGGCTTCTAGCCATAGCTTTGAGTCAGAACTGGTCATGGCACCTTTATAGGTTGAGGGTTCATTACCCTCTAGGAGTAAGATGTCATCTATTTCATGTTCCTCGACCATACCAATGTATCTGTCCGGAGGAATAGAGACTATTCCCGACCTCCTAGGTTCCTCAGGAATATCTACCGCAACCGAGGTTGAAGGAACCGTTTCCTCCAGTGGTTGCTTGGTAGTTGGTTCTTGAATCTCCGATAGATCGAAGGTTCTATTACTCGACTTGTTCTCGAGAAATTCTTTTTCTAAGAACGTCGCACTAGCCGCAACAAAAACACGTTGTTCGGTTGGCGAGTAGAAGTAATGACCAAAAGTTCCCTTTGGATAGCCTACAAAGTATGTCTAGACCGATCGTGGGCCGAGCTTATCCTCGTGTCTCCACTTGACATAAGCCTCGCAGCCCCAAACCCGAATAAAGGACAAGTTAGGGACCGCTCCCTTCCATAACTCGTATGGAGTCTTGTCAACAGCTTTAGACGGACTTCGGTTAAGAATTAGAGCGGCTGACAAAAGAGCATAGCCCCACAATGAATCAGGCACAACGGTGTGACTCATCATGGATCGAACCATATCAAGTAGAGTTCGATTTCTCCGTTCGGACAGACCATTTAATTGTGGTGTTCCAGGTGGAGTCAACTGTAAAACGATGCCACAGTCTTTAAGGTGTTGATCAAACTCGTGAGAAAGATACTCGCCACCACGATCAGATCGAAGTGCTTTAATCTTTCTGCCCAGTTGGTTCTGTACCCGATTCTGGTATTCTTTGAATTTGTCAAAGGATTCACTTTTATGTTTCATTAAGTAGACATAGTCATATCTACTCAAATTATCCGTGAAAGTGATGAAATACCAATAGCCTTCTCGTGCGTTGATCGACATAGGGCCACATACATCCGTATGTATGAGTCCTAATAGGTCGGCAGCGCGCATTCCAACACCTTTGAAGGAAATACTAGTCATCTTACCGATGAGACATGATTCACACGTGCCATATGATTCGAAATCAAAGGCCGAGATAGCTCCGTTCTGTATGAGCTGTTTTACGCGTTTCTCATTTATATGTCCCATACGGCAGTGTCATAGGTAAGTTTGATCTTTGTCACGAACCTTTAATCTCTTGTTATTCACATGTAATATTTCGGTGGTTTGATCTAAAACATAAATTCCATTAATGGAAACTGCCTTGCCATAAATCATATTTTGCAATGAGAAAATACAGGTATTATTCTCTATTACAAATGAAAAACCAAGTTTGTCAAGTGCAGAAACTGAAATAATGTTTCTGGATAAACTAGGAACATAATAACAGTTATACAAAGATAACTCGAATCCGCTTGGAAGCTGGATCACGTATGTTCCCCTCGAGACCGCAGCAACTCGTGCTCCATTCCCGACACGCAGGTCAACCTCACCCTTGATGAGGGGTTCTTGGTTTCGGAGGCCCTACACATGATTACATAGATGAGAACCACAACCAGTATCTAGTACCCAAGTTCCGTAACTTGCATGGTTAATCTCAATCATGTGAATAAAAGAAGAAGAAGAAGACATACCAACAGGAGTAACGCGGCCTGCCTTAATGTCCTCACGATACACGGGGCACGTGCGCCTCCAATGCCCAGTCTTGTGGCAATGGTGGCATTCCATGCTGGTATCCTTACTCTTTGTCTTGCCCAGTGAGTTGCTCGACTCACTTGGCCCACTCTTAGCAAATCCTGACTTCTTAAACTTGGGCTTACCTACCGCTAGGTCGCCCTGAGCTTTAGCTTTCCCCTTACCCTTACTGGAGATCATGAGAATATCTTGCTTCACGCTCCCACTTAATTTCAGATCCTTCTCGGTCTGTACGAGAAGGGAATGGAGCTTATGAGGAGTCTTCTACCTGTCGTTCATGTAATAGTTGGCCCTGAAGAGGGCGAACCCATCATGAGGCGAATGAAGCATTCGATCAACGATTATGTTCTCACTGATCTTGCAGTTTAGGGTCTCCAATTTCTCGATATTCTCAATCATGTTGAGATAATGTGGGCTAACAGCTTGGCCCTTCTGGAGTTTCGCTTCAAAGAAGCGACAGGTATGCTCATAAGAAACGATTCTCGGAGCTTTCGAGAACTCGTTAGTGAGCGTGGTGAAAATCTTGTTTGCACCATGGGAGATGAAGCGTCTTTGCAAATTAGATTCCATTGCATAGATGAGTACGTTCTTTATCGCACCCGCTTCCATGACGAAGTCCCTATGAGCGCGAACTTCGTTAGCTCTAGCTCTAGTTCCTGGGTGTGCCGGAATGGGCTCAGTCAAGTACTTGAGCCTTCCGTTAGCAATGGCAGCATTCCGTAACGCTGCCTCCCAGTCAGAGAAGTTTGACCCATCATTCCTCAGTCTAGTAGACTGATTCATGGAGTCCATGAAGGCTTTTAGCCATGATTCACGTGCTAGCTTGGCACTTGGCATTGGGTCTTCACCAGCCATTTGTTATATAGCAGTATTAAATTGATCGTGTTCTACACTGAAAAGAAGATAAAAAAAACCATATAAGCAACTCATCGTTGTGATTTAAGTCTATTTTAAATTGAATTTAAACTCGTAGACTCATGCATTTATATAATTGATCTCCCTCAAGAATTATATAAACGATCCCAAGACTCAATTTCCGTAAATTGATAAGCTCACAGCTTGGCTAAGTCCACCGTTGGAACTCTTGGTCGATAGATTTCCGTAAATCCTATCTTTTACTCCATCATAGTTGCTAGATAGTATCTAGCGACCACAATGTTGAGATAAAATAAATCATCTGTTCCCACTTACCCGACGTAGAAGGGGTCATATTATGCCTACCGACGAAGAAGGGATTCATGGGAGTCTGATTTTAAAGACTAGTCTCAATTTTTGGTTATACGAGGAAGACCCCATCAACTTATATTTATCCATTTTAAGTGAACTAATATCTAGCATATACGTGAACGAATGAAATAAACTGATGGCTTTGCATGTGACACGTGACATCTGTATTGTCACAGAAAACTAACGCGTAACCTCTACATGAGTCAGTTTTCAAGCATGTTATATAGGTGGTTTGGTTTTAGGCGGAAAATGATGCAAACTATTATCGATGAAAGCATAAAATAAATACAATAAACGTAAATAAAAGTCCTAGTGTGGCCTATCCTACCAAAATAAACATAAAAACAACTTGGAATCCACCGTTGGACCCTAGAAGCTTGTCTTGATGTTCCATCTTGGTCTTTGCAGCGGGAGTGAGCATCCGGTCTCCGTCTTTGGTCTTCACAAAATTACTAATTTAAATTACAAAAGTAAACCTATTTACATTCTAATTTAAATACAAAAGTAATTACATGGCAAAAACCAAAACCGAGATACAAGATCTCAAAATTACAAACAAGACCGTGTTCCATCATTACGGTAACACAATCACCTAAGGCCACACTAAGTTACAACCGTTTGCAAAAATTAAATACGTTATAGAAAGCATTCATAAGCATTCACAAGACGATAAATAAAATGCATCAACAAAAAAAAATCATTCATGACATAATACTGTTATTATGTTTAATAAATTTTACCAAACCACCTTACGGGATTAAAATTATGTGATTATACCGTTTTAATCACTTCAATTTTAATAAATTTATAATCCATTATCTTAAACCGTTTTAAAATAATATGTATCATACGAGAGTGAACCGTTTCACAAAAGTTAATGTACTATTTCCGTATATAGTATATTACTATTGGCCAAGGGAAAATAAAACAAGTTATTTTCGAAAATTAAAACGCCTGTAATAGTAACGAGGTCGACCGACCTCACCTCGAGGTCGACCGACCATCTGGCAGTAAAAACAGACTTCCTGTAACAGTACCAAGGTCGACCGACCTACTAACCAGGTCGACCGACCGACTGAACGAAAGCGAGTTTTTGGTAAAAAAACGTAAATCGCTGCACTTTAAAACCAACACAAGTTTTTTTTTTATCCTTGATTTAAAACGTGTAAATCAAAAATAAATAACAACAATTGATTCACATATTACTAAAAATATCGATTAATCAACAATATGTAAATAATAATCGAAAACAAGATCGATTACTCACAAAAAGAAGGCACACGGCCGAAGCACTCGATCGAGTGAAGGCAAGGCTCGATCGAGTGCACGTAAAAAGTCTCGATTTTCAAGATTTTTTTAAAAACCTTATGGAAAAAAAACAAATGTAAAAAATTTCGTGGCCTAAGCTCTGATACCACTTGTGGGGGAATACAACATGTATTCACCCTTAAATTACAGGATTATAACGAAATTTACAATTGTGATTATAGTCATAAGATAAGAAAAATAATATGAACAAGAGTACAACCTTAGGTCCTTGCGCGATTGGCCTACGAACAGGAATTAAAGTAAATTCCCTCCTATAACTTGCACCCAAGACTTTATTTGAGACGATGCCGCGTGTGCTAGAATGCCTCTCCAATTGCCTTGCAATATGGGGAGAGTTTTGTGAAGTTTTGATGTGAGATTTGAGTTTTGGGAGAAGGATGCTCTCAAAACCCTAATTCAATGAGAAGAATAATTACCAGTAGAATGAGTAACCTGACAAAAGGAGAAGTCTTCTCCTTTTGTATTACTCTACTAGGCCGGCCGAATTAGGTCTCGGGTAGGAGTGGGCTTTCCACTCTTACCTTATTCCAATGCTTGATTCGACCCATTTTGCCAAAATATAATTCGCGGGATTTAATTATAAATCGCATACACGTTATCAGATATTAATGTAGTCGATACATTAATAATGATCTGACAAAAATACGATATTGTATAATTATGTTAATTAATATAACTGTTTATATTAATACACGAATTTAATATTTAATTAAATATAACCGTTTATATTTAATTTTCGAATTAATCATGTAATCCGTATTAGCTAAAATTATTTAATCTGTATTAAATAATAATCTCAACATCTTATTGACTAATTTAATAGTCAATACCTCTGACTAACTGTTTAGTCGTATCCGGCATAAATGTGACTGTATTTTCATACCTTCACATCTCAAACGTGTCCTATAGGTGTGACGTATAGGGACCAGTTGATCACCGCCATCTGTATGACAATAACGTCAAACTTATCTAGCAAGTCAACCGTTATTGATAAACGTGCATCAACTGGTAATAATACTGAAGTATGCCTTTGTGATCCTTTAAGAGATTTAGTAAGTCATTGTACTAACTGTCAAGGACACAAACCCAACAAGGTGTGTCTAAATAAAATGAATCCAAGTAAGAGTATGTAAGGCTACTGTAGAGGTCTGGGAGACATCCCGAAACCGCGAACTTGCATACATGCTTTGTATTTGGTCACTAAGGGTAGAATAAGATATGTCTGTATGTGTGTTACATTGAGTGGTGAGACTTTGCGCATGATATACAGTTGATAAACATGTGAAATGACGAAAGAGATTTGTGAAATAAAGTTGAGTGATTGACATGAAATTTTGGGGTAAACGTTTGCATGTATATCTTGCGGGTTAAGTGATGTAGTATGCATATATGATTACGTGATGCATAGGATAGGTGAAGGACGTTTCCCCTTCACGAAGCTGGACTGATATGATAACTCGATCGAGTGGGGGTAACTCGACCGAGTGAGAGTTTCCCCTTCACTTACTTTTTCACATACGAATTTTACTTTTTTCACATATAATTTTTACGCTATTACCCTTGTCATTTTCTCATTCTCCAACTCATATATTCTTTCCCACTCTTCCCTCATTTTCCATCACCACTTCCTTTCACCACCACAAGCCACCACCTCCTACCCCGCAGTTGCCTAGGAAGACCATGCTCATACCGACCACACGCTGGCTGACCTCGGGCGACCTCCCTCTGTCCCGCACTCTACCTCCCTCGCTTACACTCCCTTCCACCATCTCCATTCAACAACTCTGACCTCCATTCACCTTCCGCACACTTCTCCTTCCTCGCCTGCACTCTCCTCCCTCGCACTCTCCCTGCTCGCTTATAACCCCAACCGATATTTCATTCTTTTGTATGTGAAAAGGCTATTATTTTTGTTTTTATTTTTCCTTAGTATAATTAATTAGTACGAGTATACTTTTTGGGTATTCAATTTTAATCCTTAATTTTAACCAATTTGTCGAGCTGATTTCCAGAGCCGGAAGTCTGGGTATACTAGCCAATCTCTTGTATTGGAGTATGCCACCATACGCCATCATGAATGACACGCTTTTTTGAGCATGTAGATTACACCTCTTAGCTTTTCAACCGCCAAAGCATCAATTGAAGAAAAGAAGTATCATTTTGTGGCATACTCGCAATTATCGTTCACATATAATCCATTAATTAGAAACTAAGTTCCACTCCCTCCGTCCCGGTTGGATGTTTACACTTTCTTAATTGGGGGGTACGGGTCATATGTTTACACTTCTATTTTTGGTAAACTTTAACCAACTAAATTAATAGGCCCATATTCCTTAACCCACAATTTATCATAATTCTAATTATCCAACCACAAATCCTACCCCCAAACAATCCTCTCATCTCTCTCACCAAACTGCCGCACATCTCTTGATGCGTGCTTATTTTTTACACTTTTTGGCATCATTTAGCACGCATTTCTATGCCTTTTCATGCACTTTACGTGCCATTTTGCCCAATTTTTCTTCCTCTGGTGTATTTTCTGTTATTTTGCAGGAATTATGTAAAAGATGAAGAAATCACGCTTTTTCTGTCCATTTTGAGCTCTTTTAGAGGATGAAGCAAGACAAGTAGTCCCATAGCCCCGATTTTGCAGTACCAGGCCCGAAGGAACGGTAACCAAGGCAAGGACGAGGGACAAAAACAAGAAAGAAGCAAAAAAGAAGCACTGCATCTGTCATTTACTCGATCGAGTAAACACAAGAACTCGATCGAGTGGATGCAGGAGGAGAAAGCCTCAATCGAGCAGTCTGATACTCGATCGAGGAATCTGCAGGAAGGACCCAACCTTCGAGGTTTACAGAGTTACTCGATCGAGCAGTTGTCAGCCTGAAGTTACTCGATCGAGCCCTTTTTGAAGAACAGCTACTTGATCGAGTGGTTAAGTCACTCGATCGAGCAACTCACTTAAGCGTACCGGATTTGCACTTTACGTTTTAGGTTTAGTTTTCTTTTGAGTTAACCTAATCCTTATTTAAGGATTAGGTTAGCAGCCTTTTAGATTCATTCAGTAACATTCAGGAAGATACATTCACTTTTGACATTTCAGTTTTACTTTGCAATTTCTTAAGCAATCATTAGATCTAGAAAACTTCTACTTAGGGTTTTTCTTCATTCAAGCATTCGGATCTTGTTCTCCCTTTTCCATTACTGTAATTCATTTCCTCTCTTTTACTTATTGTTCTTGTTTTCTTTGTTTATGTTTTGTATTAATTCATCTTTATTTGCTATGTTGAATATTATTGTTGTCGCCGTTGTTATTAATCTAGTTTCCTAATGTTGAGTAATATATTCTATATATTTAATATATTGTTTTATGTTTTAATAATGACAAGTCTAGATGATTATGTTTCATTTACATATGCGTGTAATCGTGCATTTAAGTGTACAGTTAATTATAGAGCGAGTATCGTAGTTTAGTAAAGTATAGATTTAATCGAAGATTGAAGAAATATCAAGCTCTTGTCAAATGTCAAGTCTTTTTGAAGACTTACAAGATAAAAGTTTTATTACGACATCAAGAGTTCTTAAGTTATAGTTCATATCTATAACTATTGAAGAAATGAGATCTGCGTGGAATAAATAAAAGCGTAAAGATTTATGCGTGCTATTAATATATTGTTATATATTAATTTAGTAATCTTAAAACGGTTTTTAAAATAGAAATATTCTTTAGTTAACAAGAATTAAAATATATGTCATATGAGATAAATATTAATTCTAATATACTAAGGATTTTATTTTAACCGTTATTGTCAAAATCTAAATTCCTAGGGAAACGTGCTTCGAGAAGTATGTCTCGAAGAACGTGTCTTATGAAACATGCGTTGGGAAACGTGCGTGGGGAAGCGTGTCAAGGAAGTATGCCTTACGTTTCCTACACGACTACTAACATGTTTCATATTATCTTTATGGTTAATTAAATAAATAATGTATGTTTATTTAATCTACTAAAAGATTGACTAGGATTTGATTAAATATATAATATATTATATCTTGACAAGAATTAGGAATTGACTTAAAATAGGATACTATATTTTATGGTATAAGATATTTCCTAAATCAAATAGGTTTTGGAAATAGTTTCTTATGTCTTAAAATTAATAATATCTTATTAGAGTCCTTTCCTAAATCAAATAAGATTATGTTTAAAATATTACCTAGAATAAGGATTCTAGATAAAGTAATATTCCTAAACTATCTAGGATTAAACCTAGATCTAAATTAGTATATATACATACCATATTACACGTCCAAGACCAACGAACTACACGCCTCACGCATACCAAGAAACGAACGAACGTAATCTCTCATACGTCTCGTTTTCCGTGCCAATCATTGTCAAATCTCGTAATCAAGACTACAAGCTTTGAAGAAAATTCTCACACATTCAAGAACATTGAACACAAGAAATTGTTGAAGACCTTATCTTATTTACTTAAGATAGATTCGAGTATTTAGCGGTACTCATTGTAAGCAAGTATTTAACGGTACTTGTCGTAGCTAGATATTTTACGGTATCTAGATCGAATTACAACTAACATCAAAGTTGTACGAGTTGGGTTGATAAAATTGTAATCCGGAGAAGGTACTAATTTTATCAATCGAGAATAGTGGACGTAGGTTTCGATTTGTGAAACTGAACCACTTCAAAAGATCGTGTCTCCTTTACTTTATCGTTCTTACTCGTTACTTGCTATTACTACGTCTCATCAACAAACATCGAAGAAGAATCGAAAAAGTTGGCATACTCAATTCAACCCCCCTCCCCCCCTTTCTTCAGTATATCTAGGTCAATAGACTCTTCAATTGGTATCAGAGCCTCGTGCTCTTGAAAGCCTTACAGCTTGAGATTGATCCTTCTATTGATTCTTAATGGATTCTAAACACCTTAAGTGTCTTATCTTTGATGGAAAGAACTATAGCTTGTGGAAGAACATGATGACCCATTACGTCAAAGGATGTGACTGGGAATTCTGTAAGATAATTCAAACTGGACCAAGGAAGATCTTGGTTGCTTCTGCAAATTGAACCACATATGAGAAATCAGAAAATGATTATGTGGAAGCTGATTACAAGATTGTTGAGAAAAATTCAATAGCCATGAGTCTACTTCAAAACGGTATGATTACTTTTGAATTTGATCGCTTCTCTTCTTGTAATTCAGCTAAAGAAATATGGGATGGCCTAGAACTTGCCTACGAAGGTACTTCCGCGGTCAAGAAACATCGCATAGACTTGCTTATTCAACGATATGAACTTTTCACTATGGAAAAGAATGAATCGATTGATAGCATGTCTGCACGATTCTCTTGCATACTGAATGAACTGCGGAACCTTGGTAGGAAGTATGATTCTGAGGACATAGTAAGAAAAGTCCTTAGAAGCCTTACCAAAAAGTGGCAACCTAAAGTCACTGCAATTGAAGAAGCTCGTGATCTCTCGGCCATGACTTATCAAGAACTTATTGGATCTCTAATGGCTCATGAGATCATGCTGAATAAAGATGATGATGATCATCCTAAAGGCAAAAACGTTGCCTTACAAGCTTCTACAAGCGAAGAGTGCGAACCTGAACTGGAAGATGAAACAGTTCTATTCGCCAGACGCTTTAAAAGGGCAGTCTTAAAAGGTAGATTTACCAAATCAAACAATAAAACAAATGACAAAAAAAAGAATGACTCTAAGCAAACCTTCTTCAAACCAGGATGCTTCAAATGTGGTGATCAAGGCCATATGATCAAGGACTGTCCAAGCTAGGACAAAATTAAAGACAAATCCAAACGAGATAAGTGTAACATCTCATATTTTATCGATAATTAATTTATTTTATATTAACGTGTTGATAATATTTGAGCGTATATATTCGATAATTAACTTATTGTACGCGTGTTTTATATTATATATATTATTATTGGTGTAAGGTCGGGTTGAGTATTAGTTAATAGACCGAGTTGTAAGTACTTGAGCGGGCCTCGTTTCGCGTGCAAAACTGAGCTGCCCACATACCGACATTCTGATATAAGCAAAACACAAACATAACACGTTAATGCTGCCACCTCTTTTAACACCTCCCAAAACCCTACTTCAACCCTATTCGAGACACAACCACTTCACCCCTTTCGCAGCCGCCACATCCAGGAGTAGAGAGAGAGGTTCACACGGTGGTCAAGAGGGTGCCAAGGGTGGCCGTTCACGCGAGGAAGGAGGTACACCCACCTGAGTTATTGTTGTTTTGCTGTTTCCTTGCGTTAATTTCGTCAATTTTAAATGTGTAAGTCTTTGGTTTAGTTCCTGATCTTTGCCTAAAGTTGAATTATGAAGTTTAGTAGTCGTGTCTGGGTCAGTTTGGAGTCGTCTTTCACCACCATTGACCGTCGTACGTGTTGTTTTATCACCGTGTCTGGGTTGGTTACAAACGCTGTCAAAACAGAGTACAGAACACCTGGGGTTGCGTGTGATTTCGATGCTTCTTCTTTTCGCGATTGGTTTGAGTAATAGGGTAGATAGATTTATGGTAATTAGGAGGTCTATATGGTGGTAGTCACGGTGGTTTAGGGTGGTTGTACCTGCTCATCGAGTGGGTTTCGTTTTGGGGTCTGATATGTAAATAAATGGAGCAGAGTGGTGACAGCGGGTTCGGTGGGTGGTAGTCAGTCGTGTGGGTGGTGTCGAAGGTTGGGCATTGGCTCCAGGGGGCAGAGGGTTTTGAGAGGTGTCAAGGGTGGTTTCAGGTGGTGGTTAGGGTAGTGGTGTTGGTGATAGGAGTTGGTTTTGCATAAGGGGTTACACGGTTGCAGGGAACGTTGTATGAGGGGCTGTTGGAGCACGGTCTTTGCAGGGGTAATCGAAGGCTGCTATGGTTGAGTTAGGGTCCGTGGTTGGTCCCTAAGGATGCGTCGTGGTGTAGGGAGGGCAGCCAGTATGGGTTGGTGGTAGTCTGGGTGGCGTAGGGTGGTTGATGAGGCTGATGTGGGAGGCTGTCGGGGGTTGGGTATGTAGGGGCTGTTGCATTATTGTTGTTACTTCCGTTGAATCACGATAGGCTGTTGCTTGCTTATCATTATTATTACTACTTATTTTATTAGTGGTATTATCATTATTATAATGTTATTACTAAATGTTATTATTATTGTTATTAATTGTTATTATTATTATATGTATAATGATTATTATTAATATTATGGTTAATATTAGTAGTATCTTTATTAAGTAATTGGTGTTCCTTATGGGTACCTGAGTCATAAGTAATTGAATTTGTATATGAATGCTCGTGGGTTATGTTTTCACGTTTTGTAATTTTTAATAATAAAGTTCGTATCTCCATAAATTGTAATACGTGTGGGACAAGTATCATTATTTAGTTGTTGGTAATAATTAATATGAATAACTAGTTAATGATAATTGATAAGCATATGTGGGTGTTTATATGTGTGTAATCACAAGGGGTTATTGGTAAATCAATTATGAGAACATGATCAAATAATTGAGTGGTAGTGTGGTCGTATGAATAGAATTTGATATTAAGTACTATTTATAAGAACTGAACTCGAAGTGGAATATTTCTAGCAGTGGTTCGATTGCCATTCTGTAAATTGAGGTAGGGGAATACCGTATGCCTGTTGACGAGTTAATTGATTAATAATCGTTGTTAACAATGTTCATCTTATTAAGTTGAATGAATGATATATTACCTTATTTGATTGAATAATTCTGTGACACGATACGATGTGACGAATAATGGGTCTTGTGATATGGAGCGGAGTATATTGGGTCTTGTGACTGGTGTGGAGTATATTGGGTCTTGTGACTGGTGTGGAGTATATTGGGTCTTGTGATTGGTGTGGAGGTAATGGGTCTTGTGATCGGTGCAGAGTTTATTTGGTGTTGGATCGGTGCGGAGTTTATTTGGTGTTGGATCGGTGCGGAGTTTATTTGGTGTTGGATCGGTGCGGAGTTTATTTGGCGTTGGATCGGTGCAGAGTATATTATATTGTTGGCTTATTTATTTATTTATTTTTCCTCTACTCAACCTCGTGGTTGACTGGTTGCGTAATTGTATTAGTTAGTAATTAAGTATATTATTTTGTTAGGTGTTGAGTATGTAATGAAGTGATTCGGCTGATTGGATGTTAGCTACGTGATGAGATTATATTGCTATCCAGGTAGGATACACTGACACTATACTTTATCAAGTGTTATGAATGGATGTTTACTCTGTGATTGTGTTATGAATGGATGTAGCCTTGTAAATTATGGATGCACGTATGAGTTATATGAGCATGGTATTTAATGGTTATTTATTTTAGTGTTGCATTCATGAGCATTGCATATGCATTGGTTACTGAGAAAGATATGGATCAGATATTGTTCTGATATAAAGCCAGGGTGGTTCTGCAGACCAGGCCTGGTGTCTTATCAGCTATTGAGCTGGTGTTCGGCGACGGCCGATTATAGTCTGCCGGGAGGTTCGGTATGGCTGGGTGTTACGGGTTTGAGATTGAGAATGAGATTGAGCTCGAGCATGTCATGGCATTTGCATATCATCGTTGTTGCATTATTTTATTATTGTGTTATCCTACTCAACCGCGAGGTTGACAGTGTATTCGTGTGACACCTACGATGATCCGGAATGGGGAGTAGATTCTACAGGCTAGAGACAGATGGATTAGGAGCTTGGGCATGGAGAGAGACATGGCTTGGACCTACTTAGTATTAGATCACGTACTTAGATGTATTCAGTTGTACTTTTATTCTTGCGTAGTAGTGTAACATCAAAAGTTTAAATTTAATCAGTTCTAAATAAAGTACTTTGGTTTGTTTTACTTTGTTATTCACTACCTCGGAAGCTACGTTCCGAGATGGTAACAAATCTATTTATTTGAGAATGTCATAATAAAGGCTCTTAAATAAATGGGGGTGTTACAAAGTGGTATCAGAGCGAACGATCCTCAGGCCTAAACCAAATGAATAATAATGAAAGTAGGAAGAGTCTAATAAAATGAACCCCAGGTTAGTAACTGTTAGGAGCCCCAGGATTGGGATGAGTTAGGGGCCCCCTCAAACCAAGCCACTGGCCCTTTTAGTCTAACCTGGTTACCCTTGAGAGATGAAGAGAGTGGGTAGTATATTATAAAGGAAAAAGACCCAATATATATATATATATATATATATATATATATATATATATATATTTTACTAACAGTTCTAGGAGCGGAATGAGGTAAGTAATGATGTGATACATAGTTAATGATGTGCTATGAAAGAATGTGATTGGTAATCTAAATTGTGAATCATGAGCTTGATATTGACTGTGATTGAGATATATATTACTTCAAGTATGAGGATAAGAGTTTTGAATATGAGTTTGAAATATGAGTTTGACTTGTATGGTGATATGCATGCGGCTGTATGACCCCTGAACCCTTAGGTAGAGATATAGCATAATGATATGTGAAGTGAGTTATGATAGAAGCAACATAAGCTATAGCTACATAGGAGGTTAGATGTAAGAGAGATATGACCATGAATGGCTCGAATCGTTGGTAGAGCCAACCATGCTATGTTGTTACAGGATTTGGAATCAAGTTAAGTCTTATGTGTAAAGCTAGTAGACCGAAATGGGTGTCGTGTCCGTTGATAATTGTTTTGTTGTTATTCTAAGTATATATACACTTCTTGTTTGAATGCTTTATTCTTTACAATAGATTATTGTTTGGCTTACTAGGCAAGTGTGATCGATTTTTGAGATTGACGATTGTTATTATTTTACTAATTACCTTAGCAATCCATGTCTAGTGATATGCGGAATGTGTTGCCCTAAACCTAAACCATGAATGTTATATAATTATGTGTTGAAAATTAAATGCCAATTTTTATTTTTATTTTTACGTCTAATTATATACATTTAATTTAGTTATAAGGATAGTATTCAATAAGTGGCACTTTATTGATTTTTAATATATATTTCCGTATTTAAATAAGTTGTGATTGTTACAATGGTAGAAACTAATGCATTGTCCATACATACATGCTTATCGAGTTGTTTAGTTGATTTTATTTTCGGTTTCACAATCTTTACCGTTTTCTAGATGGCAGTTGCATGTTAACATGATACAATGTGTTTTCAATGCTTTTGATTTCATATTAATATGAGTTATATTTTGCGAGAAATAAATATTTTAGCTGACAGTGGTCAGATTGTTGCTGCACAGTTCTGTTTCGAACCATGTTTTGCAAAAGAAACCATTTAGAACGTATTTATTGTTTATGCATAATTCCAACTCCACTGTTTAGAAAATTCATTCACGTTTTCAAAATGATAAGCCACGTAAAATCTTAATGAGCCGTTATTTAATAGTAATTTTTGCAAGTTGCTCAATTTTTTTTTCTGTCTAATTGCTGTAAAGTTTTATTCAAACCAACTGAGTTGTAAAAATTGTAATAAATAATTCCCTTCAGATATGCATATGATTCTTTTTCCTATGATTAGGTAATTCCTTATATTTTCTAAAAACTATAATAGCTTACAAAAATAGCTAAGCGGTTATTTAATTATAATTTTTGGAAGTTGCTGCGTGATGTACGATTGTTGAAATGGTAAAGTTTTAAATATAAAAGTTTAATCAAATATGCATTATGTGATGTAACCATGTAATACTCTTATATATCATTGATAACATGAATAGTGGGCATATGATATGAATATGAACTTTGTTATATGATAATATGAATATGAACCTTGTTATATGATAATATGACCTTGCTTATTTTGGTGAGTCTTATATAAAGTAGTTCCAATTATACATACGTTTTTACCTTGCTAGAATTTTGCCTAGTGTCTTCCTCTAAACCGATGTGTAGAAATATGAATTTTAATTCTATAATGTGAGTACTAATATAAAATGTTTTAAGTCGCCAAGTATGAACCGTGAGTGAGCTGATTGTCTATATTGGTGTAAGTGTGTAAAGTTTGTGTCAAAATTTCCAGGGGTATAGGTATTAGTTACCTTGATTTTGTTTTATTGTGTAGCATGAAATTGACAAATATGTTTTGTTACTTTAAAAGTCGGGTGCTAGTTGCCCAGTATAGAGTACTTAACGTATCGGATGATTGTGACTGTTGTTTTGGCGATCTTCTTGAACACTGAATGTGATTTTATAATGAGGTTACGGGGACGTAACCATGTTTTAAGGAGGATAGGATTGTAAAATCTTGATGGTTTACGATCTGGCTAAGTGGTATGTTATGATTGGCTGACTGAGATTTACCATGCATGGAGTCTGCTGTTTAATTTGTTATGTTTCGGTCAATGTTGCGGTTCTTTATGTGGGGAATAAAACGCGTATTCACCCTAAATTTGCAGGATTATAATGAAATATGCAATTGTGAATATCGTCATAAGATTAAAAACATGAGAAAAGAAGTACAACCTTTAGTCCTCGCGCAAAAGGCCTAAGAACAGGAATTAATGCAAATTCCCTCCTATAACTTGCACCCAAGACTTAGTTTGAGACGTGGCCGCGTGAGCTAGAAATCCTCTCCAATTGCCTTGCAATATAGGGAGAGCCCTTGAGGTTTTAGAGGTGAGATCTGAGGTTTTGGGAGAAAAATGCTCTCAAACCCTAATTTTACCCTGAGATTATTTTACAGTGCAACAAGAGTAGTTGATATAAGGAGAAGGACTCTCCTTATATACTACACATGGCCGGCCGAAATTGGACATAGGGTAGGAGTGGGCTTTCCACTCTTACCTTATTCCAATGCGTGATTCGACCCATTTAGCTTTAAGTTGTTTGCGGTATTTTTAATTATAAATCGTAACATGTTATCAGATATTAATAACGGTCTGATAAAATACGATATTGTATAATTACCCAAATTAATATAACTGTTTATATTAATACGCGAATACAATATTTAATTAAATATAACCGTTTATATTTAATTTACGAATTAATCATGTAATCCGTATTAGCTAAAATTATTTAATCCGTATTAAATAATAATCTCAACATCTTATTGACTAATTTAATAGTCAATACCTCTGACTAACTGTTTAGTCATATCCGGCAAAATGTGATTGTATTTTCATACCTTCACATCTCTCAAACGTGTCCTATAGGTGTGACGTATAGGGACCAGTTGACCACCGCCATCCGTATGACAATAACGTCAAACTTATCTAGCAAGCCAACCGTTATTGATAAACGTGGATCAACTGGTAATAATACAGAAGTATGCCCTTGTGATCCTTAAAGAGATTTAATAAGTCATTGTAGTTAATTGTCAAGGACACCAGCCCCAACAATCTCCCACTTGTCCGTACAAGGGTATGTTCAATGACGTTATCACACTACATGTGGAGGACACAATCTCCAACAAACTCCCACTTGTCCGTACAAGTGTAGGTGCGATAACCGAATCTCATATCCTTTTAAAATTTCTCCCACTCAATGTAAGACAATTTGCAAATCCGCATTCGCAAAGGTCGTATCTCACAAGCGATCTGTATCAAGAGTGGTTTCCCCGACTACAGAGTAACTTAACTGATAAAACAAATCTGTATTCGAGCATGGCCATGCATTTCAGTTACTACTCCTCGAGTGGCCCTGAGAAATGATAAAATCCTGATAAGGGTTTGGATATTTCCCTCAACTCGAATCCTACCGATATCGCCCAGCATGAAATAACCCAGAAAAAATCCTCTTGGCCCCTGTTACGGTGACCGTGGGAAAGAAACCAAAGTTACCCAAAATCTGTCTTAATCTCAAGAAACAGTTGAAAGTCAAAAGACTCGACTCTAAGGAACACTATGGAGGTCCTATCCGCGACCTGGCACCCAATGTTATAAAACATTTAGGACTCCATAACGATGTCACGGGGTGTCCTACGAGATATCCGTATAACTCGCCTTTGTGATTGGTCAGTCATCCACGTGACTTATGGCTTGTTGAACCCACCATCAACCAACGTCACAAAATGATTACCTGAGTTATCAGCTCAAGTGGGTAATCAAGGACCAAAACGATGTAATGTTAATCAGTTCACTTTGTGGTGTTCAAAATTGGCGTACAATTCCACATGAGAAACAAAACATTTTATATCATAACAATAAGGTTGAATAGAGTACACGAGAAAATGAATTATTACATGAATTCATAAAAGAGTACTACAACTTAGGAACACATCCAATTCCCATGGAATGAATGTGCCCTTCATGCTTATCACGTGGTAATGCTTTTGTGAGAGGATCAGCTATGTTGTCATCCGTAGCGATCTTTTCAATAAAAATCTCCTTTTGCTCCACGTAATCTCTGATTAGATGAGATTTCCGTTGTACATGTCTAGCCTTGCTGCTAGACTTATGCTCCTTAGCTTGGAAGATGGCACCGCTATTGTCACAATAGACGGTGATTGGGTCATTCGAACTAGGCACTACTGATAGTCCTTGTAAGAATTGACGCATCCATATTGCTTCCTTAGCTGCTTCTGAGGCGGCATAGTACTCGGACTCAGTCGTAGAATCTGCTGTAACACTCTGTTTAGAACTTTTCCAGCTGACAGCAGCGCCATTAAGAGTAAAGACAAATCCAGACTGAGATTTCGAGTCATCTCGATCTGTTTGGAAGCTAGCATCTGCGTAACCCGTGGCGCAGAGCGTTGAGTCGCCTCCATAAGTCAATCCCCAATCTTTAGTCCTCCGTAGGTACTTAAGAATGTTTTTCACGGCCATCCAGTGTTGTTCACCTGGATGAGCTTGGAATCGACTTGTCATACTCAATGCATATGCAACGTCAGGACGTGTGCATATCATGGCATACATGATCGATCCTATTGCCGAAGCATAAGGAATCCGACTCATGCGCTCTTTCTCTTCCACTGACTTAGCTTCTTGAGACTTGCTCAAGTGAAGCCCAGGAGTCATGGGAAGGAACCCCTTCTTGGAGTTCGTCATACTGAATCTCTCCAAAATCTTCTCTATATAAGACTCCTGACTGAGAGACAACATCCGTCGTGATCTATCCCTGTAGATACGGATGCCCAAAATTCTTTGTGCCTCTCCCAGATCTTTCATCTGGAAATGGTTTTTCAACCATGCTTTAACCGAAGATAAGAGAGGTATGTCATTCCCAATCAAGAGTATGTCATCGACATACAGTACTAGGAATACAATCTTACTCCCACTCGACTTGATATAGAGACATGGTTCCTCGACTGATCGAATGAACCCATTCTCTTTTATCACTTGGTCGAAGTGATGATTCCAACTCCGCGATGCTTGCTTAAGTCCATAGATGGAACGCTTAAGCTTGCAAACTTTCTTAGGATGTGCTGGATCGATAAAACCCTCGGGTTGTACCATGTACAACTCTTCCTCCAAATAACCGTTTAAGAAGGCGGTTTTAACGTCCATTTGCCATATTTCATAGTCATGAAATGCGGCGATCGCTAAGATAATCCGAATGGAACGTAGCATGACTACGGGTGCAAAGATCTCATCGTAGTGCAAGCCTGGCACTTGGGTGAAACCTTTAGCAACTAGTCTAGCCTTATGGATATCTTGTTGTCCTTCCACGGCATGCTTTATCTTGTAAAGCCATTTGCATTGAAGGGGACGTACCTTTGCAGGTAGGTCCACAAGATCCCACACGTTGTTCTCATACATGGAGTCCATCTCGGATTGCATGGCTTCTAGCCATAGCTTTGAGTCAGAACTGGTCATGGCACCTTTATAGGTTGTGGGTTCATTACCCTCTAGGAGTAAGACGTCATCTGTATCGTGTTCCTCGACCATACCAATGTATCTGTCCGGTGGAATAGAGACTCTTCCTGACCTCCTAGGTTCCTCAGGGATATCTACCGCAGCCTCGGTTGAAGGTACTGTTTCCTCCAATGGTTGCTCGGTAGTTGGTTCTTGAACCTCCGATAACTCAAAGGTTCTATTACTCGACTTGTTCTCGAGAAATTCTTTCTCTAAGAACGTCGCACTAGCCGCAACAAAAACACGTTTTTCGGTAGGCGAGTAGAAGTAATGACCAAACGTTCCCTTTGGATAGCCTATAAAGTATGTCTTGACCGATCGCGGGCCGAGCTTATCCTCGTGTCTCCACTTGACATAAGCCTCGCAGCCCCAAACCCGAATAAAGGACAAGTTATGGACCGTTCCCTTCCATAACTCGAATGGAGTCTTGTCAACAGCTTTAGACGGACTTCGGTTAAGAATTAGAGCGGCCGACAAAAGAGCATAGCCCCACAATGAATCAGGCACAACGGTGTGACTCATCATGGATCGAACCATATCAAGTAAAGTTCGATTTCTCCGTTCGGACACACCATTTAATTGTGGTGTTCCAGGTGGAGTCAACTGTAGCACGATCCCACAGTCTTTTAGGTGTTGATCAAACTCGTGTGAAAGATACTCACCACCACGATCCGAGCGTAGTGATTTAATCTTTCTACCCAGCTGGTTCTGTACCCGATTCTGGTATTCTTTGAACTTGTCAAAGGATTCACTTTTATGTTTCATCAAGTAGACATAGCCATATCTACTCAAATCATCCGTGAAAGTGATGAAATACCTATAGCCTTCTCGTGCGTTGATCGACATAGGGCCACATACGTCCGTATGTATGAGTCCTAATAGGTCGGCAGCGCGCATTCCAACACCTTTGAAGGAAATACGAGTCATTTTGCCGATGAGACATGATTCACACGTGCCATATGATTCGAAATCAAAGGGCGAGATAGCTCCGTTCTGTATGAGCTGTTTTACGCGTTTCTCATTTATGTGTCCCATACGACAATGCCATAAGTAAGTTTGATCTTTGTCACCTACCTTTAATCTTTTATTATTCACATGTAATATCTCGGTGGTTTGATCTAAAACATGAATTCCATTCATGGAAACTGCCTTGCCATAAATCATATTGTGTAAGGAGAAAATACAGCTATTATTCTCTATTACAAATGAAAAGCCGAGTTTGTCAAGTGCAGAAACTGAAATAATGTTTTTGGACAAACTAGGAACATAATAACAGTTATATAAAAATAACTCGAATCCACTTGGAAGCTGGATTACGTATGTTCCCTTCGAGACTGCAGCCACACGTGCTCCATTCCCGACACGCAGGTCCACCTCACCCTTGATTAGGGGTTCTTGGTTTCGGAGGCCCTGCACATGATTACAAAGATGAGAACCACAACCAGTATCAAGTACCCAAGTTCCGCAACTTGCATGGTTAATCTCAATCATGTGAATAAAAGAAGAAGAAGACATACCAACAGGAGTAACACGGCCTGCCTTAATGTCCTCGCGATACACGGGGCATGAGCGCCTCCAATGCCCAGTCTTGTGGCAATGGTGACATTCCATGCTTGTATCCTTGCTCTTTGTCTTGCCTTGTGAGTTACTCGACTCACCAGGCCCACTCTTAGCAAATCCTGGTTTCTTGAACCTGGGCCTACCTACCGCTAGGTCGCCCTGAGCTTTAGCCTTCCCTTTACCTTTTCCCTTACTAGAGATCATGAGAACATCCTGCTTTAGACTCCCACTCAACTTTAGATCCTTCTCAGTCTGTACGAGAAGGGAGTGGAGCTCATGGGGAGTCTTCTTCATGTCGTTCATGTAGTAGTTGGCCCTAAAGAGGGCGAACCCATCATGAAGCGAATGAAGCATGCGATCAACGATGATGTTCTCACTGATCTTGCAGTTTAGGGTCTCCAGTTTCTCGATATTCTCAATCATGTTGAGAATATGTGGGCTAACAGCTTGGCCCTTCTGGAGTTTCGCCTCAAAGAAGCGACAGGTATGCTCATAAGAAACGATTCTCGGAGCCTTTGAGAATTCGTTAGTGAGCGTGGTGAAAATCTTGTTTGCACCATGGGTTATGAAGCGTCTTTGAAAATTAGATTCCATTGCATAGATGAGTACGTTCTTTATCGCACCCGCTTCCATGACGAAGTCGCTATGAGCGCGAACATCGTTGGCTCTAGCTCCAGTTCCTGGGTGTGCCGGAATGGGCTCAGTTAAATACTTAAGCTTTCCGTCAGCAATGGCAGCATTCCGTAGTGCTGCCTCCCAGTCAGAGAAGTTTGACCCATCATTCCTCAGTCTAGTTGACTGATTCATGGAGTCCATGAAGGCTTTTAGCCAGGATTCACGTGCTAGCTTGGCACTTGGCATTGGGTCTTCACCAGCCATTTTAGTTTTACAGCAGTTTTAATGAACGTGTTCTACACTGAAAGAAGATAAAACAAAACCATATAAGCAACTTATTGTTGTGATTTAAGTCTATATTAAATTGAATTTAAACTCGTAGACTTATGCATTTATATAATTGATCTCCCTCAAGAATTATATAAACGATCCCAAGACTCAATTTCCGTATATTGATAAGCCCACAGTTTGGCTAATTCCAATCGTTGGAACTCTTGGTCGATAGATTTCCGTAAATCCTATCTATTAGTCCATCTCAGTCACTGGAATATTATCGAGTGACCATGATGTTGAGATAAAATAAATCATTTGTTCCCACTTACCCGACGTAGAAGGGGTCATATTATGCCTACCGACGAAGAAGGGATTCATGGGAGGCTGATTTATAAAGACTAATCTCAATTTTTGGTTATACGAGGAAGACCCCATCAACTCTTATTTATCCATATTTAAGTGAACTAAAAACTAGCATTTGCGTGAATGAATTAAATAAAGTGATGGCTTTTAAATTGACATGTGACATCTGTATTGTCACAGAAAACTAACGCGTGACCTCTACATGAGTCAGTTTTCAGGCATGATATAGGTGGTTTGGTTTTTAGGCGGAATATGATGCAAGCTATTATCGATGAAAGCGTAAAGATAAATGCAATAAACGTAAATAAAAGTCCTAGTGTGGCCTATCCTACCAAAATAAACATAAAACAACTTGGAATCCACCGTTGGACCCTAGAAGCTTGTCTTGATGTTCTATCTTGGTCCTTGCAGCGGGAGTGAGCATCCGGTCTCCGTCTTGTCTTTGGTCTTCACAAAATTACTAATTTAAATTACAAAAGTAATCCTAGATACATTCTAATTTAAATACAAAAGTAATTACATGGCAAAAACCCAAAACGGAGATTCAAGATCTCAAAATTACAAGCAAGATCGTGTCCCATCATTACGGTAACACAATCTTCTAAGGCCACACTAAGTTACAACCGTTTGCAAAAATTAAATACGTTATTGAAAGCATTCAAGGCATTCACAAGACGATAAATAAAATGCATCAACTAAATAAAATTTATACATGACATAATACTGTTATTATGATTAATAAATTTATACCAAACCACCTTTTAAGATTAAAATTATGTGACTATACCGCTTTAATCACCAATTTTAATAAACATATAATCCATTATTTTAAACTGTTTTAAAACAATGTGTATCAAACGAGGGTGAACCGTTTCACTAAATAATATACTATTTCCGTATACAGTATATTATTTTAAGCCATGTGAAAATAAGAAACAAGTTATTTTCGAAAATAAACACCCCGAAACGAGAGCACTCGATCGAGTAACAGGGGCACTCGATCGAGTGTCAGGGTCACTCGATCGAGTGCAGCAGGGCTCGATCGAGTGGCTCGTAAAAACTGCAAATCGCTGCACTTTTAAATTAAAACGGGTTTATAACATGGATTTAAAACGTGTAAATCATAAATAAACAACAACAAAAGATTCACATATTGCTAAAAATATCGATTAATTAACAATATGCAAATTATATTCGAAAAACAAGATCGATTTCTCACAAAAATCACACGCACGGGCCTGGTACGAGGGCACTCGATCGAGTGCAACTGGTACTCGATCGAGTGCCTAAGCACAGTATACGGTTTTCAAAATTTTTAAAACTTATGAAAGACACAATTGTAAAATTTTCATGGCCTAAGGCTCTGATACCACTTGTGGGGAATAAAACGCGTATTCACCCTAAATTTGCAGGATTATAATGAAATATGCAATTGTGAATATCGTCATAAGATTAAAAACATGAGAAAAGAAGTACAACCTTTAGTCCTCGCGCAAAAGGCCTAAGAACAGGAATTAATGCAAATTCCCTCCTATAACTTGCACCCAAGACTTAGTTTGAGACGTGGCCGCGTGAGCTAGAAATCCTCTCCAATTGCCTTGCAATATAGGGAGAGCCCTTGAGGTTTTAGATGTGAGATCTGAGGTTTTGGGAGAAAAATGCTCTCAAACCCTAATTTTACCCTGAGATTATTTTACAGTGCAACAAGAGTAGTTGATATAAGGAGAAGGACTCTCCTTATATACTACACATGGCCGGCCGAAATTGGACATAGGGTAGGAGTGGGCTTTCCACTCTTACCTTATTCCAATGCGTGATTCGACCCATTTAGCTTTAAGTTGTTTGCGGTATTTTTAATTATAAATCGTAACATGTTATCAGATATTAATAACGGTCTGATAAAATACGATATTGTATAATTACCCAAATTAATATAACTGTTTATATTAATACGCGAATACAATATTTAATTAAATATAACCGTTTATATTTAATTTACGAATTAATCATGTAATCCGTATTAGCTAAAATTATTTAATCCGTATTAAATAATAATCTCAACATCTTATTGACTAATTTAATAGTCAATACCTCTGACTAACTGTTTAGTCATATCCGGCAAAATGTGATTGTATTTTCATACCTTCACATCTCTCAAACGTGTCCTATAGGTGTGACGTATAGGGACCAGTTGACCACCGCCATCCGTATGACAATAACGTCAAACTTATCTAGCAAGCCAACCGTTATTGATAAACGTGGATCAACTGGTAATAATACAGAAGTATGCCCTTGTGATCCTTAAAGAGATTTAATAAGTCATTGTACTTAATTGTCAAGGACACCAGCCCCAACACTTTAAGTGTCATGTACATCTGTCGTATGTTAAACTTTGGGGACAAAGTTTCTTAAGGGGGATAAAATGTAACACTTCGCGTTTTAGAGCTTATGTATAAGTACTACTTGTGTTTGTCTTATGCTTGTGGGAGCGTTGTTATCGTTACGGGTGGCGAACTTCGGGACGAAGTTCATTTTAAGGAGGGAAGACTGTAATCCCCGTATAGTAGCCTCGGTCAACGGCAGTCAAACCATGTTTTGTACAAGTATTTTAGATGGAACGTTTATAAAGTATTTTACGTAAACTATTATTATTTTATAAATCGTATTTCTACGATTATTTCGGATTTGATAATCATTTTATATTTGATGATTATTCTTAAAAATGTCATTTCATTCGTATTTATTTATTTGATAATATATTTATAATTAAATATATTTCATATTTCATATTTATTTCTATTTGTCGTAGTTATATTTAATTCTAATTTAATATATATTCTATGTAAGTACTAATAATTGTATATTCTTATAATTAATTAATATTTACTACTACTAAATTGCATAGTTTAATTAGTATAATTTTTATATGTGCTTGCTAATTTAATTTAAGAGTCAAGAACGGGACGTAGGTATTATGATGCTTCGATATGCGTAATGGACTATGGATGATCGGGCTTGGACTTGGGATAGAATGACGTTTAAACGTGAAACAAAACAGCAAAAATAAAAATAAACAAGCTTCAACCCATCGAGTTTACACTATCATCAAACCCTAATGCCCCACCTCGTCTTCTGCCTCCATCAACGTAATCAAAGCCCTACACTCCCTTCTGCCTCCCTACCTCACTACACAAAGAACCCTAGTGTGAAATTGGGAAGAAGAAAGGAAGAAACAGGCCATGGCAGTCATCGTCATCACCGTTCACCCTTGCGCAGTAAGGTTTTCGTAAGTAGTTCTCGTGCCCTTTTCATGCCTTCGAATTTGTAAATTAAGGTTGTGAGTAATCTTTGTAGTATATAAAACATGTACCTAGTGTTTAAACCACCATTGGAGCGTCATAGCCGTCGCCAAAACCGCCATGGAAGTGGTTGATAGTTGCTGAATGTATACTCTGTTTTTATACGTGTTGTTTCAATCTCGTCCCAGTTGCTTATTCGTTCATATTTTAGTTTGATTCCTGGCGTGGGTCATGAGTGTTAATAGGGGTGTATTAGTAGGTGATGTTGGTGGTGGTAAGAGGGTGTGTGGTGGCCGGAGGAGGCTGATTTGAGAGCCTGTTCAAAGTGCCGAAATAAGGGTTGCGTGGTTATGCAGTGGGTTTTGGGGGTGGTTGTTGGAGAGAGTGAGTGGTGTCGAAGATGGTGCTTGGCACCAGGGGGTTGTGGGTAGTATGAGGTGTCGAAGGTAATGTTTGGTGGTGGTGACGGTGGTGTTAACTGGAGGTTAATGGGTCGTGTACATAGAGTCAGTAAAACGATACCGCAAATGAGGTTGTGGCAGGGAGTTTTGGGGACTGGTTTTGAGGGCTGATATGGGCTGGTTGAGGATGGTGGTGGAAGTCGGTAGATGCACCGTGGTCCAGGGGTGTGAAATACGGTGGTGTGGTGGTGGTGTAAGCGGTGGAAGGGGGTTCGAACTGGCTGTGAAGTTAGGTGGTCAGGAGGGTGGTGTATTCGTGGGTCTGTTTTGGTACGCTGCTTTGTGGGATTTGTCAAGTTTTGTGCGTGATGTTTATTATTATTATTATTGTTAATCATTATCATCATCATCATTACTTTATTATTATTATTGTTATCATTATCATCATCATCATTACTTTTTATTATTATTATTATTATTATTATTATTAGTATTATTATTAGTATTGTTATCATTATCATTATTGTTATGGTTATTAGTATTGTTATTATAACTATTATTATTAATACTATTGCAATTATTTTGTTATGGTTTTTATTATATGGTTAATATATTAGCAAATATTACTCATGATTTAATTATTAAAGTTGTTAAGTAATGGGTATCCAAGAATGTGACGGTTATCGATAGTCGAGTATATAATTGCTATGTTCGTTAATTAATTGAGGTTAGTTATAAAAATAATAAGGCTGGGTTGGTTAAGTTAATTGAGGTAGTCATGTTTGGTACGGTCTCGGTATGCGTAATATATTATTTAAATAATTAATTTAAATAATCGATATATTATATTGGTTGCGTAATTGTATTAGTTAGTAATTAAGTATATTATTTTGTTAGGTGTTGAGTATGTAATGAAGTGATTCGGCTGATTGGATGTTAGCTACGTGATGAGATTATATTGCTATCCAGGTAGGATACACTGACACTATACTTTATCAAGTGTTATGAATGGATGTTTACTCTGTGATTGTGTTATGAATGGATGTAGCCTTGTATATTATGGATGCACGTATGAGTTATATAAGCATGGTATTTAATGGTTATTTATTTTAGTGTTGCATTCATGAGCATTGCATATGCATAGGTTACTGAGAAAGATATGGATCAGATATTGTTCTGATATAAAGCCCAGGGTGGTTCTGCAGACCAGGCCTGGTGTCTTATCAGCTATTGAGCTGGTGTTCGGCGACGGCCGATTATAGTCTGCCGGGAGGTTCGGTATGGCTGGGTGTTACGGGTTTGAGATTGAGAATGAGATTGAGCTCGAGCATGTCATGGCATTTGCATATCATCGTTGTTGCATTATTTTATTATTGTGTTATCCTACTCAACCGCGAGGTTGACAGTGTATTCGTGTGACACCTACGATGATCCGGAATGGGGAGTAGATTCTACAGGTTAGAGACAGATGGATTAGGAGCTTGGGCATGGAGAGAGACATGGCTTGGACCTACTTAGTATTAGATCACGTACTTAGATGTATTCAGTTGTACTTTTATTCTTGCGTAGTAGTGTAATATCAGAAGTTTAAATTTAATCAGTTCTAAATAAAGTACTTTGGTTTGTTTTACTTTGTTATTCACTACCTCGGAAGCTACGTTCCGAGATGGTAACAAATCTATTTATTTGAGAATGTCATAATAAAGGCTCTTAAATAAATGGGGGTGTTACAAAGTGATATCAGAGCGAACGATCCTCAGGCCTAAACCAAATGAATAATAATGAAAGTAGGAAAAGTCTAATAAAATGAACCCCAGGTTAGTAACTGTTAGGAGCCCCAGGATTGGGATGAGTTAGGGGCCCCCTCAAACCAAGCAACTGGCCCTTTTAGTCTAACCTGGTTACCCTTGAGAGATGAAGAGAGTGGGTAGTATATTATAAAGGAAAAAGACCCAATATATATATATATATATTTTACTAACAGTTCTAGGAGCGGAATGAGGTAAGTAATGATGTGATACATGGTTAATGATGTGCTATGAAAGAATGTGATTGGTAATCTAAATTGTGAATCATGAGCTTGATATTGACTGTGATTGAGATATATATTACTTCAAGTATGAGGATAAGAGTTTTGAATATGAGTTTGAAATATGAGTTTGACTTGTATGGTGATATGCATGCGGCTGTATGACCCCTGAACCCTTAGGTAGAGATATAGCATTATGATATGTGAAGTGAGTTATGATAGAAGCAACATAATCTATAGCTACATAGGAGGTTAGATGTAAGAGAGATATGACCATGAATGGCTGGAATCGTTAGTAGAGCCAACCATGCTATGTTGTTACAGGATTTGGAATCAAGTTAAGTCTTATGTGTAAAGCTAGTAGACCGAAACGGGTGTCGTGTCCGTTGATAATTGTTTTGTTGTTATTCTAAGTATATATACACTTCTTGTTTGAATGCTTTATTCTTTACAATAGATTATTGTTTGGCTTACTAGGCAAGTGTGATCGATTTTTGAGATTGACGATTGTTATTATTTTACTAATTACCTTAGCAATCCATGTCTAGTGATATGCGGAATGTGTTGCCCTAAACCTAAACCATGAATGTTATATAATTATGTGTTGAAAATTAAATGCCAATTTTTATTTTTATTTTTACGTCTAATTATATACATTTAATTTAGTTATAAGGATAGTATTCAATAAGTGGCATTTTATTGATTTTTAATATATATTTCCGTATTTAAATAAGTTGTGATTGTTACAATGGTAGAAACTAATGCATTGTCCATACATACATGCTTATCGAGTTGTTTAGTTGATTTTATTTTCGGTTTCGCAATCTTTACCGTTTTCTAGATGGCAGTTGCATGTTAACATGGTACAATGTGTTTTCAATGCTTTTGATTTCATATTAATATGAGTTATATTTTGCGAGAAATAAATATTTTAGCTGACAGTGGTCAGATTGTTGCTGCACAGTTCTGTTTCGAACCATGTTTTGCAAAAGAAACCATTTAGAACATATTTATTGTTTATGCATAATTCCAACTCCACTGTTTAGAAAATTCATTCACGTTTTCAAAATGATAAGCCACGTAAAATCTTAATGAGCCGTTATTTAATAGTAATTTTTGCAAGTTGCTCAATTTTTTTTTCTGTCTAATTGCTGTAAAGTTTTATTCAAACCAACTGAGTTGTAAAAATTGTAATAAATAATTCCCTTCAGATATGCATATGATTCTTTTTCCTATGATTAGGTAATTCCTTATATTTTCTAAAAACTATAATAGCTTACAAAAATAGCTAAGCGGTTATTTAATTATAATTTTTGGAAGTTGCTGCGTGATGTACGATTGTTGAAATGGTAAAGTTTTAAATATAAAAGTTTAATCAAATATGCATTATGTGATGTAACCATGTAATACTCTTATATATCATTGATAACATGAATAGTGGGCATATGATATGAATATGAACTTTGTTATATGATAATATGAATATGAACCTTGTTATATGATAATATGACCTTGCTTATTTTGGTGAGTCTTATATAAAGTAGTTCCAATTATACATACGTTTTTACCTTGCTGGAATTTTGCCTAGTGTCTTCCTCTAAACCGATGTGTAGAAATATGAATTTTAATTCTATAATGTGAGTACTAATATAAAATGTTTTAAGTCGCCAAGTATGAACCGTGAGTGAGCTGATTGTCTATATTGGTGTAAGTGTGTAAAGTTTGTGTCAAAATTTCCAGGGGTATAGGTATTAGTTACCTTGATTTTGTTTTATTGTGTAGCATGAAATTGACAAATATATTTTGTTACTTTAAAAGTCGGGTGCTAGTTGCCCAGTATAGAGTACTTAACGTATCGGATGATTGTGACTGTTGTTTTGGCGATCTTCTTGAACACTGAATGTGATTTTATAATGAGGTTACGGGGACGTAACCATGTTTTAAGGAGGATAGGATTGTAAAATCTTGATGGTTTACGATCTGGCTAAGTGGTATGTTATGATTGGCTGACTGAGATTTACCATGCATGGAGTCTGCTGTTTAATTTGTTATGTTTCGGTCAATGTTGCGGTTCTTTAAGTGTCATGTACATCTGTCGTATGTTAAACTTTGGGGACAAAGTTTCTTAAGGGGGATAGAATGTAACACTTCGCGTTTTAGAGCTTATGTATAAGTACTACTTGTGTTTGTCTTATGCTTGTGGGAGCGTTGTTATCGTTACGGGTGGCGAACTTCGGGACGAAGTTCATTTTAAGGAGGGAAGACTGTAATACCCCGTATAGTAGCCTCGGTCAACGGCAGTCAAACCATGTTTTGTACAAGTATTTTAGATGGAACGTTTATAAAGTATTTTACGTAAACTATTATTATTTTATAAATCGTATTTCTATGATTATTTCGGATTTGATAATCATTTTATATTTGATGATTATTCATAAAAATGTCATTTCATTCGTATTTATTTATTTGATAATATTTTTATAATTAAATATATTTCATATTTCATATTTATTTCTATTTGTCGTAGTTATATTTAATTCTAATTTAATATATATTCTATGTAAGTACTAATAAATGTATATTCTTATAATTAATTAATATTTACTACTACTAAATTGCATAGTTTAATTAGTATAATTTTTATATGTGCTTGCTAATTTAATTTAAGAGTCAAGAACGGGACGTAGGTATTATGATGCTTCGATATGCGTAATGGACTATGGATGATCGGGCTTGGACTTGGGATAGAATGACGTTTAAACGTGAAACAAAACAGCAAAAATAAAAATAAACAAGCTTCAACCCATCGAGTTTACACTATCATCAAACCCTAATGCCCCACCTCGTCTTCTGCCTCCATCAACGTAATCAAAGCCCTACACTCCCTTCTGCCTCCCTACCTCACTACACAAAGAACCCTAGTGTGAAATTGGGAAGAAGAAAGGAAGAAACAGGCCATGGCAGTCATCGTCATCACCGTTCACCCTTGCGCAGTAAGGTTTTCGTAAGTAGTTCTCGTGCCCTTTTCATGCCTTCGAATTTGTAAATTAAGGTTGTGAGTAATCTTTGTAGTATATAAAACATGTACCTAGTGTTTAAACCACCATTGGAGCGTCATAGCCGTCGCCAAAACCGCCATGGAAGTGGTTGATAGTTGCTGAATGTATACTCTGTTTTTATACGTGTTGTTTCAATCTCGTCCCAGTTGCTTATTCGTTCATATTTTAGTTTGATTCCTGGCGTGGGTCATGAGTGTTAATAGGGGTGTATTAGTAGGTGATGTTGGTGGTGGTAAGAGGGTGTGTGGTGGCCGGAGGAGGCTGATTTGAGAGCCTGTTCAAAGTGCCGAAATAAGGGTTGCGTGGTTATGCAGTGGGTTTTGGGGGTGGTTGTTGGAGAGAGTGAGTGGTGTCGAAGATGGTGCTTGGCACCAGGGGGTTGTGGGTAGTATGAGGTGTCGAAGGTAATGTTTGGTGGTGGTGACGGTGGTGTTAACTGGAGGTTAATGGGTCGTGTACATAGAGTCAGTAAAACGATACCGCAAATGAGGTTGTGGCAGGGAGTTTTGGGGACTGGTTTTGAGGGCTGATATGGGCTGGTTGAGGATGGTGGTGGAAGTCGGTAGATGCACCGTGGTCCAGGGGTGTGAAATACGGTGGTGTGGTGGTGGTGTAAGCGGTGGAAGGGGGTTCGAACTGGCTGTGAAGTTAGGTGGTCAGGAGGGTGGTGTATTCGTGGGTCTGTTTTGGTACGCTGCTTTGTGGGATTTGTCAAGTTTTGTGCGTGATGTTTATTATTATTATTATTGTTAATCATTATCATCATCATCATTACTTTATTATTATTATTGTTATCATTATCATCATCATCATTACTTTTTATTATTATTATTATTATTATTATTATTAGTATTATTATTAGTATTGTTATCATTATCATTATTGTTATGGTTATTAGTATTGTTATTATAACTATTATTATTAATACTATTGCAATTATTTTGTTATGGTTTTTATTATATGGTTAATATATTAGCAAATATTACTCATGATTTAATTATTAAAGTTGTTAAGTAATGGGTATCCAAGAATGTGACGGTTATCGATAGTCGAGTATATAATTGCTATGTTCGTTAATTAATTGAGGTTAGTTATAAAAATAATAAGGCTGGGTTGGTTAAGTTAATTGAGGTAGTCATGTTTGGTACGGTCTCGGTATGCGTAATATATTATTTAAATAATTAATTTAAATAATCGATATATTATATTGGTTGCGTAATTGTATTAGTTAGTAATTAAGTATATTATTTTGTTAGGTGTTGAGTATGTAATGAAGTGATTCGGCTGATTGGATGTTAGCTACGTGATGAGATTATATTGCTATCCAGGTAGGATACACTGACACTATACTTTATCAAGTGTTATGAATGGATGTTTACTCTGTGATTGTGTTATGAATGGATGTAGCCTTGTATATTATGGATGCACGTATGAGTTATATAAGCATGGTATTTAATGGTTATTTATTTTAGTGTTGCATTCATGAGCATTGCATATGCATAGGTTACTGAGAAAGATATGGATCAGATATTGTTCTGATATAAAGCCCAGGGTGGTTCTGCAGACCAGGCCTGGTGTCTTATCAGCTATTGAGCTGGTGTTCGGCGACGGCCGATTATAGTCTGCCGGGAGGTTCGGTATGGCTGGGTGTTACGGGTTTGAGATTGAGAATGAGATTGAGCTCGAGCATGTCATGGCATTTGCATATCATCGTTGTTGCATTATTTTATTATTGTGTTATCCTACTCAACCGCGAGGTTGACAGTGTATTCGTGTGACACCTACGATGATCCGGAATGGGGAGTAGATTCTACAGGTTAGAGACAGATGGATTAGGAGCTTGGGCATGGAGAGAGACATGGCTTGGACCTACTTAGTATTAGATCACGTACTTAGATGTATTCAGTTGTACTTTTATTCTTGCGTAGTAGTGTAATATCAGAAGTTTAAATTTAATCAGTTCTAAATAAAGTACTTTGGTTTGTTTTACTTTGTTATTCACTACCTCGGAAGCTACGTTCCGAGATGGTAACAAATCTATTTATTTGAGAATGTCATAATAAAGGCTCTTAAATAAATGGGGGTGTTACAAAGTGATATCAGAGCGAACGATCCTCAGGCCTAAACCAAATGAATAATAATGAAAGTAGGAAAAGTCTAATAAAATGAACCCCAGGTTAGTAACTGTTAGGAGCCCCAGGATTGGGATGAGTTAGGGGCCCCCTCAAACCAAGCAACTGGCCCTTTTAGTCTAACCTGGTTACCCTTGAGAGATGAAGAGAGTGGGTAGTATATTATAAAGGAAAAAGACCCAATATATATATATATATATTTTACTAACAGTTCTAGGAGCGGAATGAGGTAAGTAATGATGTGATACATGGTTAATGATGTGCTATGAAAGAATGTGATTGGTAATCTAAATTGTGAATCATGAGCTTGATATTGACTGTGATTGAGATATATATTACTTCAAGTATGAGGATAAGAGTTTTGAATATGAGTTTGAAATATGAGTTTGACTTGTATGGTGATATGCATGCGGCTGTATGACCCCTGAACCCTTAGGTAGAGATATAGCATTATGATATGTGAAGTGAGTTATGATAGAAGCAACATAATCTATAGCTACATAGGAGGTTAGATGTAAGAGAGATATGACCATGAATGGCTGGAATCGTTAGTAGAGCCAACCATGCTATGTTGTTACAGGATTTGGAATCAAGTTAAGTCTTATGTGTAAAGCTAGTAGACCGAAACGGGTGTCGTGTCCGTTGATAATTGTTTTGTTGTTATTCTAAGTATATATACACTTCTTGTTTGAATGCTTTATTCTTTACAATAGATTATTGTTTGGCTTACTAGGCAAGTGTGATCGATTTTTGAGATTGACGATTGTTATTATTTTACTAATTACCTTAGCAATCCATGTCTAGTGATATGCGGAATGTGTTGCCCTAAACCTAAACCATGAATGTTATATAATTATGTGTTGAAAATTAAATGCCAATTTTTATTTTTATTTTTACGTCTAATTATATACATTTAATTTAGTTATAAGGATAGTATTCAATAAGTGGCATTTTATTGATTTTTAATATATATTTCCGTATTTAAATAAGTTGTGATTGTTACAATGGTAGAAACTAATGCATTGTCCATACATACATGCTTATCGAGTTGTTTAGTTGATTTTATTTTCGGTTTCGCAATCTTTACCGTTTTCTAGATGGCAGTTGCATGTTAACATGGTACAATGTGTTTTCAATGCTTTTGATTTCATATTAATATGAGTTATATTTTGCGAGAAATAAATATTTTAGCTGACAGTGGTCAGATTGTTGCTGCACAGTTCTGTTTCGAACCATGTTTTGCAAAAGAAACCATTTAGAACATATTTATTGTTTATGCATAATTCCAACTCCACTGTTTAGAAAATTCATTCACGTTTTCAAAATGATAAGCCACGTAAAATCTTAATGAGCCGTTATTTAATAGTAATTTTTGCAAGTTGCTCAATTTTTTTTTCTGTCTAATTGCTGTAAAGTTTTATTCAAACCAACTGAGTTGTAAAAATTGTAATAAATAATTCCCTTCAGATATGCATATGATTCTTTTTCCTATGATTAGGTAATTCCTTATATTTTCTAAAAACTATAATAGCTTACAAAAATAGCTAAGCGGTTATTTAATTATAATTTTTGGAAGTTGCTGCGTGATGTACGATTGTTGAAATGGTAAAGTTTTAAATATAAAAGTTTAATCAAATATGCATTATGTGATGTAACCATGTAATACTCTTATATATCATTGATAACATGAATAGTGGGCATATGATATGAATATGAACTTTGTTATATGATAATATGAATATGAACCTTGTTATATGATAATATGACCTTGCTTATTTTGGTGAGTCTTATATAAAGTAGTTCCAATTATACATACGTTTTTACCTTGCTGGAATTTTGCCTAGTGTCTTCCTCTAAACCGATGTGTAGAAATATGAATTTTAATTCTATAATGTGAGTACTAATATAAAATGTTTTAAGTCGCCAAGTATGAACCGTGAGTGAGCTGATTGTCTATATTGGTGTAAGTGTGTAAAGTTTGTGTCAAAATTTCCAGGGGTATAGGTATTAGTTACCTTGATTTTGTTTTATTGTGTAGCATGAAATTGACAAATATATTTTGTTACTTTAAAAGTCGGGTGCTAGTTGCCCAGTATAGAGTACTTAACGTATCGGATGATTGTGACTGTTGTTTTGGCGATCTTCTTGAACACTGAATGTGATTTTATAATGAGGTTACGGGGACGTAACCATGTTTTAAGGAGGATAGGATTGTAAAATCTTGATGGTTTACGATCTGGCTAAGTGGTATGTTATGATTGGCTGACTGAGATTTACCATGCATGGAGTCTGCTGTTTAATTTGTTATGTTTCGGTCAATGTTGCGGTTCTTTAAGTGTCATGTACATCTGTCGTATGTTAAACTTTGGGGACAAAGTTTCTTAAGGGGGATAGAATGTAACACTTCGCGTTTTAGAGCTTATGTATAAGTACTACTTGTGTTTGTCTTATGCTTGTGGGAGCGTTGTTATCGTTACGGGTGGCGAACTTCGGGACGAAGTTCATTTTAAGGAGGGAAGACTGTAATACCCCGTATAGTAGCCTCGGTCAACGGCAGTCAAACCATGTTTTGTACAAGTATTTTAGATGGAACGTTTATAAAGTATTTTACGTAAACTATTATTATTTTATAAATCGTATTTCTATGATTATTTCGGATTTGATAATCATTTTATATTTGATGATTATTCATAAAAATGTCATTTCATTCGTATTTATTTATTTGATAATATTTTTATAATTAAATATATTTCATATTTCATATTTATTTCTATTTGTCGTAGTTATATTTAATTCTAATTTAATATATATTCTATGTAAGTACTAATAAATGTATATTCTTATAATTAATTAATATTTACTACTACTAAATTGCATAGTTTAATTAGTATAATTTTTATATGTGCTTGCTAATTTAATTTAAGAGTCAAGAACGGGACGTAGGTATTATGATGCTTCGATATGCGTAATGGACTATGGATGATCGGGCTTGGACTTGGGATAGAATGACGTTTAAACGTGAAACAAAACAGCAAAAATAAAAATAAACAAGCTTCAACCCATCGAGTTTACACTATCATCAAACCCTAATGCCCCACCTCGTCTTCTGCCTCCATCAACGTAATCAAAGCCCTACACTCCCTTCTGCCTCCCTACCTCACTACACAAAGAACCCTAGTGTGAAATTGGGAAGAAGAAAGGAAGAAACAGGCCATGGCAGTCATCGTCATCACCGTTCACCCTTGCGCAGTAAGGTTTTCGTAAGTAGTTCTCGTGCCCTTTTCATGCCTTCGAATTTGTAAATTAAGGTTGTGAGTAATCTTTGTAGTATATAAAACATGTACCTAGTGTTTAAACCACCATTGGAGCGTCATAGCCGTCGCCAAAACCGCCATGGAAGTGGTTGATAGTTGCTGAATGTATACTCTGTTTTTATACGTGTTGTTTCAATCTCGTCCCAGTTGCTTATTCGTTCATATTTTAGTTTGATTCCTGGCGTGGGTCATGAGTGTTAATAGGGGTGTATTAGTAGGTGATGTTGGTGGTGGTAAGAGGGTGTGTGGTGGCCGGAGGAGGCTGATTTGAGAGCCTGTTCAAAGTGCCGAAATAAGGGTTGCGTGGTTATGCAGTGGGTTTTGGGGGTGGTTGTTGGAGAGAGTGAGTGGTGTCGAAGATGGTGCTTGGCACCAGGGGGTTGTGGGTAGTATGAGGTGTCGAAGTTAATGTTTGGTGGTGGTGACGGTGGTGTTAACTGGAGGTTAATGGGTCGTGTACATAGAGTCAGTAAAACGATACCGCAAATGAGGTTGTGGTAGGGAGTTTTGGGGACTGGTTTCGAGGGCTGATATGGGCTGGTTGAGGATGGTGGTGGAAGTCGGTAGATGCACCGTGGTCCAGGGGTGTGAAATACGGTGGTGTGGTGGTGGTGTAAGCGGTGGAAGGGGGTTCGAACTGGCTGTGAAGTTAGGTGGTCAGGAGGGTGGTGTATTCGTGGGTCTGTTTTGGTACGCTGCTTTGTGGGATTTGTCAAGTTTTGTGCGTGATGTTTATTATTATTATTATTGTTAATCATTATCATCATCATCATTACTTTATTATTATTATTGTTATCATTATCATCATCATCATTACTTTTTATTATTATTATTATTATTATTATTAGTATTATTATTAGTATTGTTATCATTATCATTATTGTTATGGTTATTAGTATTGTTATTATAACTATTATTATTAATACTATTGCTATTATTTTGTTATGGTTTTTATTATATGGTTAATATATTAGCAAATATTACTCATGATTTAATTATTAAAGTTGTTAAGTAATGGGTATACAAGAATGTGACGGTTATCGATAGTCGAGTATATAATTGCTATGTTCGTTAATTAATTGAGGTTAGTTATAAAAATAATAAGGCTGGGTTGGTTAAGTTAATTGAGGTAGTCATGTTTGGTACGGTCTCGGTATGCGTAATATATTATTTAAATAATTAATTTAAATAATCGATATATTATATTGGTTGCGTAATTGTATTAGTTAGTAATTAAGTATATTATTTTGTTAGGTGTTGAGTATGTAATGAAGTGATTCGGCTGATTGGATGTTAGCTACGTGATGAGATTATATTGCTATCCAGGTAGGATACACTGACACTATACTTTATCAAGTGTTATGAATGGATGTTTACTCTGTGATTTTGTTATGAATGGATGTAGCCTTGTATATTATGGATGCAAGTATGAGTTATATGAGCATGGTATTTAATGGTTATTTATTTTAGTGTTGCATTCATGAGCATTGCATATGCATTGGTCACTGAGAAAGATATGGATCAGATATTGTTCTGATATAAAGCCCAGGGTGGTTCTGCAGACCAGGCCTGGTGTCTTATCAGCTATTGAGCTGGTGTTCGGCGACGACCGATTATAGTCTGCCGGGAGGTTCGGTATGGCTGGGTGTTACGGGTTTGAGATTGAGAATGAGATTGAGCTCGACATGTCATGGCATTTGCATATCATCGTTGTTGCATTATTTTATTATTGTGTTATCCTACTCAACCGCGAGGTTGACAGTGTATTCGTGTGACACCTACGATGATCCGGAATGGGGAGTAGATTCTACAGGTTAGAGACAGATGGATTAGGAGCTTGGGCATGGAGAGAGACATGGCTTGGACCTACTTAGTATTAGATCACGTACTTAGATGTATTCAGTTGTACTTTTATTCTTGCGTAGTAGTGTAACATCAAAAGTTTAAATTTAATCAGTTCTAAATAAAGTACTTTGGTTTGTTTTACTTTGTTATTCACTACCTCGGAAGCTACGTTCCGAGATGGTAACAAATCTATTTATTTGAGAATGTCATAATAAAGGCTCTTAAATAAATGGGGGTGTTACAAAGTGGTATCAGAGCGAACGATCCTCAGGCCTAAACCAAATGAATAATAATGAAAGTAGGAAGAGTCTAATAAAATGAACCCCAGGTTAGTAACTGTTAGGAGCCCCAGGATTGGGATGAGTTAGGGGCCCCCTCAAACCAAGCCACTGGCCCTTTTAGTCTAACCTGGTTACCCTTGAGAGATGAAGAGAGTGGGTAGTATATTATAAAGGAAAAAGACCCAATATATATATATATATATATATATATATATATATATATATATATATATATATATATATATATATATATATATATATTTTACTAACAGTTCTAGGAGCGGAATGAGGTAAGTAATGATGTGATACATGGTTAATGATGTGCTATGAAAGAATGTGATTGGTAATCTAAATTGTGAATCATGAGCTTGATATTGACTGTGATTGAGATATATATTACTTCAAGTATGAGGATAAGAGTTTTGAATATGAGTTTGAAATATGAGTTTGACTTGTATGGTGATATGCATGCGGCTGTATGACCCCTGAACCCTTAGGTAGAGATATAGCATAATGATATGTGAAGTGAGTTATGATAGAAGCAACATAAGCTATAGCTACATAGGAGGTTAGATGTAAGAGAGATATGACCATGAATGGCTGGAATCGTTAGTAGAGCCAACCATGCTATGTTGTTACAGGATTTGGAATCAAGTTAAGTCTTATGTGTAAAGCTAGTAGACCGAAACGGGTGTCGTGTCCGTTGATAGTTGTTTTGTTGTTATTCTAAGTATATATACACTTCTTGTTTGAATGCTTTATTCTTTACAATAGATTATTGTTTGGCTTACTAGGCAAGTGTGATCGATTTTTGAGATTGACGATTGTTATTATTTTACTAATTACCTTAGCAATCCATGTCTAGTGATATGCGGAATGTGTTGCCCTAAACCTAAACCATGAATGTTATATAATTATGTGTTGAAAATTAAATGCCAATTTTTATTTTTATTTTTACGTCTAATTATATACATTTAATTTAGTTATAAGGATAGTATTCAATAAGTGGCATTTTATTGATTTTTAATATATATTTCCGTATTTAAATAAGTTGTGATTGTTACAATGGTAGAAACTAATGCATTGTCCATACATACATGATTATCGAGTTGTTTAGTTGATTTTATTTTCGGTTTCGCAATCTTTACCGTTTTCTAGATGGCAGTTGCATGTTAACATGGTACAATGTGTTTTCAATGCTTTTGATTTCATATTAATATGAGTTATATTTTGCGAGAAATAAATATTTTAGCTGACAGTGGTCAGATTGTTGCTGCACAGTTCTGTTTCGAACCATGTTTTGCAAAAGAAACCATTTAGAACGTATTTATTGTTTATGCATAATTCCAACTCCACTGTTTAGAAAATTCATTCACGTTTTCAAAATGATAAGCCACGTAAAATCTTAATGAGCCGTTATTTAATAGTAATTTTTGCAAGTTGCTCAATTTTTTTTTCTGTCTAATTGCTGTAAAGTTTTATTCAAACCAACTGAGTTGTAAAAATTGTAATAAATAATTCCCTTCAGATATGCATATGATTCTTTTTCCTATGATTAGGTAATTCCTTATATTTTCTAAAAACTATAATAGCTTACAAAAATAGCTAAGCGGTTATTTAATTATAATTTTTGGAAGTTGCTGCGTGATGTACGATTGTTGAAATGGTAAAGTTTTAAATATAAAAGTTTAATCAAATATGCATTATGTGATGTAACCATGTAATACTCTTATATATCATTGATAACATGAATAGTGGGCATATGATATGAATATGAACTTTGTTATATGATAATATGAATATGAACCTTGTTATATGATAATATGACCTTGCTTATTTTGGTGAGTCTTATATAAAGTAGTTCCAATTATACATACGTTTTTACCTTGCTGGAATTTTGCCTAGTGTCTTCCTCTAAACCGATGTGTAGAAATATGAATTTTAATTCTATAATGTGAGTACTAATATAAAATGTTTTAAGTCGCCAAGTATGAACCGTGAGTGAGCTGATTGTCTATATTGGTGTAAGTGTGTAAAGTTTGTGTCAAAATTTCCAGGGGTACAGGTATTAGTTACCTTGATTTTGTTTTATTGTGTAGCATGAAATTGACAAATATGTTTTGTTACTTTAAAAGTCGGGTGCTAGTTGCCCAGTATAGAGTACTTAACGTATCGGATGATTGTGACTGTTGTTTTGGCGATCTTCTTGAACACTGAATGTGATTTTATAATGAGGTTACGGGGACGTAACCATGTTTTAAGGAGGATAGGATTGTAAAATCTTGATGGTTTACGATCTGGCTAAGTGGTATGTTATGATTGGCTGACTGAGATTTACCATGCATGGAGTCTGCAGTTTAATTTGTTATGTTTCGGTCAATGTTGCGGTTCTTTAAGTGTCATGTACATCTGTCGTATGTTAAACTTTGGGGACAAAGTTTCTTAAGGGGGATAGAATGTAACACTTCGCGTTTTAGAGCTTATGTATAAGTACTACTTGTGTTTGTCTTATGCTTGTGGGAGCGTTGTTATCGTTACGGGTGGCGAACTTCGGGACGAAGTTCATTTTAAGGAGGGAAGACTGTAATACCCCGTATAGTAGCCTCGGTCAACGGCAGTCAAACCATGTTTTGTACAAGTATTTTAGATGGAACGTTTATAAAGTATTTTACGTAAACTATTATTATTTTATAAATCGTATTTCTACGATTATTTCGGATTTGATAATCATTTTATATTTGATGATTATTCATAAAAATGTCATTTCATTCGGATTTATTTATTTGATAATATATTTATAATTAAATATATTTCATATTTCATATTTATTTCTATTTGTCGTAGTTATATTTAATTCTAATTTAATATATATTCTATGTAAGTACTAATAATTGTGTATTCTTATAATTAATTAATATTTACTACTACTAAATTGCATAGTTTAATTAGTATAATTTTTATATGTGCTTGCTAATTTAATTTAAGAGTCAAGAACGGGACGTAGGTATTATGATGCTTCGATATGCGTAATGGACTATGGATGATCGGGCTTGGACTTGGGATAGAATGACGTTTAAACGTGAAACAAAACAGCAAAAATAAAAATAAACAAGCTTCAACCCATCGAGTTTACACTATCATCAAACCCTAATGCCCCACCTCGTCTTCTACCTCCATCAACGTAATCAAAGCCCTACACTCCCTTCTGCCTCCCTACCTCACTACACAAAGAACCCTAGTGTGAAATTGGGAAGAAGAAAGGAAGAAACAGGCCATGGCAGTCATCGTCATCACCGTTCACCCTTGCGCAGTAAGGTTTTCGTAAGTAGTTCTCGTTCCCTTTTCATGCCTTCGAATTTGTAAATTAAGGTTGTGAGTAATCTTTGTAGTATATAAAACATGTACCTAGTGTTTAAACCACCATTGGAGCGTCATAGCCGTCGCCAAAACCGCCATGGAAGTGGTTGATAGTTGCTGAATGTATACTCTGTTTTCATACGTGTTGTTTCAATCTCGTCCCAGTTGCTTATTCGTTCATATTTTAGTTTGATTCCTGGCGTGGGTCATGAGTGTTAATAGGGGTGTATTAGTAGGTGATGTTGGTGGTGGTAAGAGGGTGTGTGGTGGCCGGAGGAGGCTGATTTGAGAGCCTGTTCAAAGTGCCGAAATAAGGGTTGCGTGGTTATGCAGTGGGTTTTGGGGGTGGTTGTTGGAGAGAGTGAGTGGTGTCGAAGATGGTGCTTGGCACCAGGGGGTTGTGGGTAGTATAAGGTGTCGAAGGTAATGTTTGGTGGTGGTGACGGTGGTGTTAACTGGAGGTTAATGGGTCGTGTACATAGAGTCAGTAAAACGATACCGCAAATGAGGTTGTGGCAGGGAGTTTTGGGGACTGGTTTCGAGGGCTGATATGGGCTGGTTGAGGATGGTGGTGGAAGTCGGTAGATGCACCGTGGTCCAGGGGTGTGAAATACGGTGGTGTGGTGGTGGTGTAAGCGGTGGAAGGGGGTTCGAACTAGCTATGAAGTTAGGTGGTCAGGAGGGTGGTGTATTCGTGGGTCTGTTTTGGTACGCTGCTTTGTGGGATTTGTCAAGTTTTGTGCGTGATGTTTATTATTATTATTATTGTTAATCATTATCATCATCATCATTACTTTATTATTATTATTGTTATCATTATCATCATCATCATTACTTTTTATTATTATTATTATTATTAGTATTATTATTAGTATTGTTATCATTATCATTATTGTTATGGTTATTAGTATTGTTATTATAACTATTATTATTAATACTATTGCTATTATTTTGTTATGGTTTTTATTATATGGTTAATATATTAGCAAATATTACTCATGATTTAATTATTAAAGTTGTTAAGTAATGGGTATACAAGAATGTGACGGTTATCGATAGTCGAGTATATAATTGCTATGTTCGTTAATTAATTGAGGTTAGTTATAAAAATAATAAGGCTGGGTTGGTTAAGTTAATTGAGGTAGTCATGTTTGGTACGGTCTCGGTATGCGTAATATATTATTTAAATAATTAATTTAAATAATCGATATATTATATTGGTTGCGTAATTGTATTAGTTAGTAATTAAGTATATTATTTTGTTAGGTGTTGAGTATGTAATGAAGTGATTCGGCTGATTGGATGTTAGCTACGTGATGAGATTATATTGCTATCCAGGTAGGATACACTGACACTATACTTTATCAAGTGTTATGAATGGATGTTTACTCTGTGATTGTGTTATGAATGGATGTAGCCTTGTATATTATGGATGCAAGTATGAGTTATATGAGCATGGTATTTAATGGTTATTTATTTTAGTGTTGCATTCATGGGCATTGCATATGCATTGGTTACTGAGAAAGATATGGATCAGATATTGTTCTGATATAAAGCCCAGGGTGGTTCTGCAGACCAGGGCTGGTGTCTTATCAGCTATTGAGCTGGTGTTCGGCGACGGCCGATTATAGTCTGCCGGGAGGTTCGGTATGGCTGGGTGTTACGGGTTTGAGATTGAGAATGAGATTGAGCTCGAGCATGTCATGGCATTTGCATATCATCGTTGTTGTATTATTTTATTATTGTGTTATCCTACTCAACCGCGAGGTTGACAGTGTATTCGTGTGACACCTACGATGATCCGGAATGGGGAGTAGATTCTACAGGTTAGAGACAGATGGATTAGGAGCTTGGGCATGGAGAGAGACATGGCTTGCACCTACTTAGTATTAGATCACGTACTTAGATGTATTCAGTTGTACTTTTATTCTTGCGTAGTAGTGTAACATCAAAAGTTTAAATTTAATCAGTTCTAAATAAAGTACTTTGGTTTGTTTTACTTTGTTATTCACTACCTCGGAAGCTACGTTCCGAGATGGTAACAAATCTATTTATTTGAGAATGTCTTAATAAAGGCTCTTAAATAAATGGGGGTGTTAAAGTCATCAACTCAAAAAATATTGGCACAACTTTTTGTTGGTTGAGCCAAATATAATATCGTCAACGTAGATCTGGACTACTAGTAGATCGGAATTTTCGCTTTTCAGAATTAGTGTCTTATCTACTGATCCTCTCTTGAATCCGCTTTCCAACAGAAACTTTGATAGTCTGTCGTACCATGCTCGAGGGGCATGTTTCAGCCCGTAGAGAGCTTTGTCCAATCTGTATACATGATCCTTTAGTTTGCTGTCAGGAAATCCAGGAGGTTGCTCGACATAGACTTCCTCCTGAAGATATCCGTTAAGGAATGCAGTCTTAACATCCATTTGAAATAATTTCATTCCTTTGTGTGCAGCAAATCCTATGAGCAAGCGAATCGCTTCAAGGCGAGCAATAGGAGCGAAGGTTTCGTCATAATCGATCCCTTCCTGTTGATTGTATCCTTGAACGACCAATCTTGCTTTATTACGAACGATGACTCCTGAGTCATCTAATTTATTTCTGAATACCCATCTCGTTCCAATTACTGATCTATCTTTTGGACGAGGAACGAGATGCCATACTTTATTCCTCTCGAATTGTTGTAGTTCTTCTTGCATGGCAACTATCCAGTCAGGTTCTGGAAGAGCTTCTTTTATATTTGTAGGTTCAATTGTGGAGAGAAAGGAGTAGAAGGAACAGAAGTTGTTTAAGCTTCTTCGAGTTTGAACACCTTCTGTAAGACTTCCTATGATATTATACAGAGGGTGAGAGCCTTTATATCTCCAGTTTCTTGATTGATTGTTTTCATTGCTACTGCTTGACTCGGGATTTTGACTTGTTCCCCCTGAATCCAAACCAGGGTTTGTAGGAGAGTCAGGTATAACTATGACCTCTTCCCTTTGGTTTTGATTCAAAGTTGCAGCTTCGTTAGCTACAACTCTGGGTTCTAAGTCATTGGTTTGATATTTATCTACAGTATCATTAACTGTAGTTTTATCTCTCGCACCATTTCCTCCCAAGTCAAGTTCATCATTGATTCCTTGAATTTCGCCTTCATCATTATTTTCTATTTCTGGAGGATCTTCCCTTGACAAACGAAAGTCTGATTCGTCTAGGTTTTCCTCTTCGTCCTGTAACGGCTTGTCGAAGGCATTATTCTGATCAAAGATAACATGTATACTCTCTTCTATGCATAAGGTACGTTTATTAAAAACTTTATAGGCTTTACTATGATCAGAATATCCTATGAAAATTGTCTTATCACTTCTAGGGTCAAATTTGCTTAAACGGTTTTTACCATTGTTATGAACGAAGCATTTACTCCCAAAACATCTTAGATGTGATATGTTAGGTTTGCAACCACGTAAAAGTTCATAAGGTGTCTTTTTGAGGATAGGTCTAATCATAGCACGATTTTGAATATAGCAAGCAGTACTAATAGCCTCAGCCTAAAAGTTTCTAGGTAGGCCACTACAAAGAAGCATTGTTCTAGCGTTAACCACTCCGTTTTGTTGAGTTGTTCTAGGTGCAGAGAAGTTATGTCCAACACCGTTGGTTTTATAGAACTCAATAAAGGCATGGTTGTCAAATTCAGTTCCATGGTCAGTTCGAATAGTTACTAGATTAGTTTTTAATTTGTTTTGGACAAGTTTTATAAGACTTACAAATTCATCAAATGTTTCATCTTCAGAATGAAGAAAGATTGGCCAAACAAATCTAGAGTAACATCAACTAAAACGAAAACATACCTGGAACCGCCTCTGCTTCTTACCTTCATAGGGCCACGGAGATCCATATGTACTAGCTCAAGAGCTTGGTTAGTACTTACTATTCTTTTTGGTTTGAAGGATCATCTGACGTGTTTACATCGTGCACATGTGTCGCACATCTTTTATTGATCAAATTTAATCTTGGGAAGACCTTCGACCAAGTCCCATCTCTTCAATTTGCTAAGAATAGGAGAACTAATATGACCAAATCTCTTATGCCAGAGACATGGATCATCTAACGTAACTTTCATACATGAGAGAGAGTCAGTAGGCACAGCGTTTAACTCAATCATATAAACATTTTTCTTTCTATGACCTTCAAGAATAACTTTACTTGTGCCTTCCATAATTATACGACAAACATCTGTATGAAAGACAACTTTGTTTCCTTTGTCGCATAACTGGGATATACTAATTAAGTTATGTTTAAGACCACTTACCAGATGTACATCGCTAATAGAGTGAGAAGATGAGATGCCTATCTTACCGACACCTATTACCTTTCCCTTTTTGTTGTCTCCGAAGGCGACCTTTCCTCCGTCAAATGGTTTTAAGGTAGTGAATAGGTTGGCGTCGCCTGTCATGTGTCGGGAGCATCCACTATCGAGGTACCATAGGTTATTCTCTTTAGCGATTATCTGCACAATATAATTTATAGACAGGTTTTAGGTACCCAGGCATACTTGGGTCCTTTGGAGTTAGTGACAATAAACATATCTTCCTTTTTAACCCAGACTTGTCTACTAGAGGTTTCTTGGATCTGTGGTAGTTAGGTTTTGTTGATCTAGTGTAAGTCTTTGGGTTTTGTTTCTTATAGGTTGTAGGTTTAGGAGTTTGAGTGGTTCTATTTTTCTTTTATACGTAATTGAAGGACATGTCATAGAACCATCTATGGTCATTATTTCTTGGGTTATTTTATAGGAATAATCCAAACTATACCCCATATTCTCATATTAATCCCTACTAACGATTAACTGAGAAAAATCTAACCTATAACCTCAATTATCTTTAATTGAACTTGGTCTATTTTTGAACTTTTATTTTCGGCAAGCAAGCACGTCACCTTGACTTAATTTTTGTTTTTCCTTCTTCATGGACAAAAAGTAAGTGAAGGTGACGTGCTAGTCTACCGGTAATAAGAGTTTAAAAATATTCAAAGTTCAATCAAAGATAAATGAGGTTATAGGTTAGATTTTTCTTAGTTAATCGTTAGTATGGATTAATATGAGAAGATGGGACATAGATTGGATTATTCCCATGAAATAACCCTTATTTCTTTCCTCAACCTTTTCATTACCTTCCTCACTGTCAATGATAGATATAGAATCATTTGGTATACCTAGAGATTTTACAAATTTGACTCTAGTTTTGAAGTCGAGTGCGTCTTTTACACAGTTTTCTCGCTCGCAGGTGTCCAGTATGACCATAATAAGTGCAAATTAAATATTCAGGCAAGTCTACATACTTTCTTTTTCTAAAGTCATGTTCATCAGGTTTTTGTTGACATTTAGAATCGTCTCTCCTACCATAGCACTCATGACCTAGACCCATCTTCATGTTGTTATCAGATTGTTCAGTTAGGAAGTTTAGTACGTTAGTACTTCCTTCCCACTTTTCGTGAACCTTACGAGCATGAAGAAGAAAGTCTTTTAAAGAATCTATTTCTTTTATGCAGGAGGAATGGTCAACATTGTTAAGTTCTTTTAAGTCTAGAATATCCTTATTAAAATTGAACACGATTTTTGCATGTTCCTTTTTAATTTTGGTTATGTTGAATTCTAGATCCAAGATCTTTTGCTCGTGGATTTCAACTTCTTCTTGATGAGTTTCATCTTCAACCACTGGTGTAGGTTTACTCTTTAGAAGTTCATTATACCTTTTTAGATCTGAGGTTATAACTTCATTGGCTATAATCTTAGATTCAAGCTCTTTAATGTTGAGTTTTAATTTTGAGATTACAGCTTCATTGACTGTAACTTTAGACTCAATAATTTTCTTCTCAGACATTACTGTTTCAAATTTTAACATTTGTGTCAATGTTAACTTTGGATTTCAGTTTCTTAGCTTTGGCCTTTAAGAGTTGATTTTCATGTGCAATGTCAAGGATCTGTTCTTTCAACTCGTCTAATTTACGACTTTGTTCGTGACATTGGTCTAGGGTTTGTTCGAAATAATTAATTAATGCAGACTTAGATAAATTTTTGACTTGACTCTTAAGCTGTAAAAAATTTACCTCTTGGTCTTCATCTTCTGAATCAGATTTTCCGTAGAGGCGGAATTGTGATGAGTCATGATCATCGGAGATTAGATCCAAGCTTACATTGCTTAGGCACAGGTTAGCAACTTCCTCTTCTTCAGAGTATTCGTCATCTTCGGAATCTAATTCTCCCCAGCAAGATGCGAGCATAACCTTCTTGAATTCAGTCTTGGTCTTATTGTAACACCCCGATTTATTAAGGAGCCTTTAGCAAGACATCCTCGGTAAATTGAGTTGTTACCATCTCGGAATATCCGAGGCAGTGAATAACAAAGTAAATCAACCAAAGTACTTTATATAAAAACTGTTAAAATTTAAACTTTGGTGTTATAAATACTACATAGCGGAATAAAAGTACAACTGACAACTACAAAGTAGGTGATCTACATCTAAGTCGGTCCATTCCAAGTGCTCACGCCATCCCATGCTCCCACAGCACCATCTTTCCTGTCAAAACTACTCCCCATTACGGATCATCACAGGTGTCACACGAATACACAGGGTCAACCACGAGGTTGAGTAGAGGAAAAATAAATAAATAAATAAGCCAACAATATAATATACTCCGCACCGATCCAACGCCAAATAAACTCCGCACCGATCCACACCAAATAAACTCCGCACCGATCCAACACCAAATAAACTCCGCACCGATCCAACACCAAATAAACTCCGCACCGATCACAAGACCCATTACCTCCACACCAATCACAAGACCCAATATACTCCACACCAGTCACAAGACCCAATATACTCCACACCAGTCACAAGACCCAATATACTCCGCTCCATATCACAAGACCCATTATTCGTCACATCGTATCGTGTCACAGAATTATTCAATCAAATAAGGCAATATATCATTCATTCAATATAATAAGATGAACATTGTTAACAACGATTATTAATCAAATAACTCGTCAACAGGCATACGGTATTCCCCTACCTCAATTTGCAGAAAGGCAATCGAACCGCTGCTAGAAATATTCCACTTCGAGTTCAGTTCCTATAAATAGTACTTAATATCAAATTCTATTCATATGACCACACTACTACTCAATTATTCGATCATGTTCTCATAATTTATTTTCCAATAACCCCTTGTGATTACACACATATAAACACCCACATATGCTTATCAATTATCATTAACTAGTTATTCATATTAATTATCACCAACAACTAAATAACGTTACTTGTCCCACACGTATTACAATTTATGGAGATACGAACTTTATTATGAAAAATTACAAAACGTGAAAACATAACCCACGAGCATTCATATACAAATTCAATTACTTACGACTCAGGTACCCATAAGGAACACCAATTACTTAATAAAGATACTACTAATATTAACCATAATATTAATAATAATCATAATACATATAATAATAATAACAATTAATAACAATAATAATAACATTTAGTAATAACATTATAATAATGATAATACCACTAATAAAATAAGTAGTAATAATAATGATAAGCAAGCAACAGCCTATCGTGATTCAACGGAAGTAACAACAATAATGCAACAACCCCTACATAGCCAACCCCCGACAGCCTCCCACATCAGCGTCATCAACCACCCTACGCCACCCGGACTACCACCAACCTATACTGGCTGCCCTCCCTACACCACGACGCATCCTTAAAGACCAACCACGGACCCTAACTCAACCATACCAGCCTTCGATTACCCCTGCAAAGACCGTTGTCCAACAGCCCCTCATACAACGTTCCCTGCAACCGTGTAACCCCTTCTGCAAAACCGACTCCTATCACCAACACCACTACCCTAACCACCACCTGACACCACCCTTGACACCTCTCAACACCCTCTGCCCCCTGGAGCCAATGCCCAACCTTCGACACCACCCACACGACTGACTACCACCCACTGAACCCGCTGTCACCACTCTGCTCCATTTATTTACATATCAGACCCCAAAACGAAACCCACTCGATGAGCAGGTACAACCACCCTAAACCACCGTGACTACCACCATATAGACCTCCTAATTACCATAAATCTATCTACCCTATTACTCAAACCAATCGCGAAAAGAAGAAGCATCGAAATCACACGCAACCCCAGGTGTTTTGTACTCTGTTTTGACAGCGTTTGTAACCAACCCAGACACGGTGATAAAACACCACGTACGACGGTCAATGGTGGTGAAAGACGATTCCAAACTGACCCATACACGACTACTAAACTTCATAATTCAACTTTAGGCAAAGATCAGGAACTAAACCAAAGACTTACACATTTAAAATTGACGAAATTAACGCAAGGAAACAGCGAAACAACAATAACTCAGGTGGGTGTACCTCCTTCCTCGCGTGAACGGCCACCCTTGGCACCCTCTTGACCACCGTGTGAACCTCTCTCTCTACTCCTGGATGTGGCGGCTGCGAAAGGGGTGAAGTGGTTGTGTCTCGAATAGGGTTGAAGTAGGGTTTTGGGAGGTGTTAAAAGAGGTGGCAGCATTAACGTGTTATGTTTGTGTTTTGCTTATATCAGAATGTCGGTATGTGGGCTGCTCAGTTTTGCACGCGAAACGAGGCCCGCTCAAGTACTTACAACTCGGTCTATTAACTAATACTCAACCCGACCTTACACCAATAATATATATAATATAAAACACGCGTACAATAAATTAATTATCAAATATATGCGCTCAAATATTATCAACACGTTAATATAAAATAAATTAATTATCGAAAAAATATGAGATGTTACAATCTTCCCTCCTTAAAATGAACTTCGCCCCGAAGTTCACCATCCCGTTGACAACAAAATGGTCACTAAACACAAAATGTGACACCATGTAACATCAAAACTAATAAACATGTAACATCAAACTAATAAAAGTACATTAAAATACGGTGGTTACATTCTACCCTCGTTAAGAAAACTTTGTCCCCAAAGTTTAACGTATAACTTTATTATATGATACTTCACGAAATACAATAAAATGCATAGCATAAGTACTCAGGTTATCGAGTATATGCAAACAATCACGACATACCAATTAGTCGTGCCATAACACTAGCCACATCATAAAATCATTACGATTTTACAATCCTATCCTCCTTAAAACATGGTTACGTCCTCGTAACCCTAGTATGAAATTTCCAGCCCAAGCCCCCATCTCATAAAAGCCTTACTCCAAGCAACAAAGTATAGTATTCTCATTGTCGAACCTAAGACCAAAGACACGGGGTGAGTAAACTGGTGGAATAAACCGCGAAACCATATTTCCATCTGAATATCGATTTCGAACTCATAAAATATAACTCAATAACCAAGGTCACACCGGATCGAAAACACAATATGGCACAACCGCCTAATAACTCATAACTCGACACCAGTAACCAGTTCCCATTTCAATTTCAATATCAATATTGTCAAAAGTTCAAAGAACCGTGCTCAACACGTAGAGTAAAACTCTAAGCTACTCACCCACGAGTCAAGGTCAAAGAAATCGACAATTCAAACAGAATACCGCTTAACAACCTTACGGTCAAAATGATCAAGTTAAGCTTACCAACAAAAGTCAACATCTCAATACTCTCAGACCCTAAACTTAGGAAAATACTAGCTCACTTGGCAACGTATCATGGTTCAAGCACTAGTGCTAAAAACAATGGATTCCACGCTTTAAAAGACATTAGCACTGGCACTCTTTTTCCTAACTAAGCCAATTCAATATTGTCTTTATACCTCAGATCAGTCAATTACACAGAAAAACCTATCTCAAAACTTAACCCGTTCCACAAACAGATGATTAAAGTTATTGATATAAAATATTAACGGATACAAAATCAATTACTAATAACTCAACAGGGATAAGATTAACACATAAACCGTCATAAATAAATAACAGTTCGCAAGTAATTCATACAACCTCGAACAATAACATTAATAAAAGGGTCGGCAGAATCGTGTTACGCAGTAAAACAGAGTCAGATTAGCTAACACTTACATATCCTTGAAATTTTGACACAACTCAGCATATTTCCACAAATGTAGACAATCAGCAAACTCGTATTTCATAATAGAAAATTTAAAACATTTCACGTTCATAAACATATTATGGCAGTAAAATCATATTTTAGGGTTTGGGACGGACATAGAGCAAAATTAATTAACGTAATTAAACATGGCGCAATGACATATTACACAAGATACACACCAATCATAGACTAACAAGACCGTTTATCATTCCTAGATGTCAATAAGTTAAAATCAATTTGGTACATCTCCTATCCACTCACATTACATCATTTAACATGAAACTATCAACATATGTGACTTGCAAAATAAGGGTTTACATACTGCGCAGCAATTAAATTTCCGTGCAGGATTTCATCAACACATAGTTACATAATCTGTCAAATTGTAAACATTCAGCATAATTATCAACATCAAGCTTTATCATGGTATCACTTCGGAAATGTTTTGAAATGTTTGAAACATTGAAGCGGTAATTTGTGACAATTTATAAATACGAATAAAAGGCAATTTCACAAGCTATAGATCATAACAAGACTACCCAGAGACATTCTGATTCTTCTTTACTAGGGCATTGTTCTTGTCGCTCTTGAATTATGAAATCCCTTTTTTTTTTAACAACAAGAGTAAACGAATTCACAAGACTAGTACTTCATATTTCACATGTTAACCAATTAATAATTCCACATATCGTGATCAAATTCTTAATATAACAATATGTAAGTCACTATATGGTATAACAATACACTTAAAAAAAAATTTAAAAGTTTATAATCACAGGAAACTAGACAGTGATAAACCATCAATAGACGAAAGAACATCCACAAGATTCACATTGTTCGAATAATCACAACTACAATTACGTATCACCATTAGATTGTTATATCATGCTAGTAAGTTCACCAGTTGCATTTCATTTTGCCATTTGACAAGACTCTTCTTAGACAAACATGCCTTTGTCATCACACACAAGTAGCACATAGTTATTCTGAGGTCGTAAAATTTGACATATAATTGACACCATTCTACATTAAGCTTGACGAGGTAAACAAGGTTACGCTATCATATAGTGAGGGTTCATACTCGTACCATACGCCTATTATTCGTGTTACTAATGCCATACCAAGATATCACGGGGTCACATCACACAATTCACCTTTGATTAAACTTTTATATGAACTTTTCATATCTCACAGCTTTACCAACTTAACATTTTGTAGCCACTTACAAGAATCATAATTAAATAACAGTTAGCTAACGTGGAAGCGATTAAAATTTTTAGAAAATGTAAGGGCTAACTGATCGTAGGAAAATAATCAAAAGCATATCTCAAGGGGATTATTTAATACCATTTTCATAACTCAATCGATCTGAACATGAACTTTACAGCAATCCGACAGAAAACTAGGCAACTCGCAGGAATCACAATTAACTAACGATTCATTAAGATTAAGGAGTGGAATTAAGCATAAACGATAACCAAGTTTTAAATGATTTCTTTTACAACAAGATGGTCAAAACGGAACTGTGCAGAACAATATAACCACTGTCACTAAAAGATTTATTTCACTCAAAATGTACCCCCTATTAACATGAAACCAACAGCATTGTAACACCAACTCAGGGGTTGTCATACATAAAATTTTCATACTCAAATATGGAACGTATTTTAGATGGCATCCTGCACGAACAAGGTAACATCCAGGAAACTTATTAAAACAATTTGATTCTTTTACAAATTCACATTGCTACCTCGAAACTCAACCCTTCTTTTCTGAAACACGTTGACATATAATTGGAGCATAGATATAATATTAGCATTCATTCCTCATTACCACGATACTCGTTATCTGGATCACGGTAAGGATTTCAAAACTGAAAGTAAGATCAACTAAATAACTTGATTGTTATACATGTATATCTAAAGAAATTAGTTTCTACTAACGCGTAATCATAACTTATCCAGGTACGGAATTATAAACTAGAAGCTACTATGAGGTCCCATATTGATTACGAACTTCACATCAACTTTAAATGCGTATAGTAGGCATAAAATCTTAAATACGATATATGCAACACATATTTAAATACATTTATAGCGTGGACAACTCATTCCGCATATCACCAAATATAGATCACTATAGCACATGTTAATAAGATCAACCGAATTACTCATCCTTACTAGAAGTTAAACCTCAAAATCATACAATAGCGGTAGTCATTTAAATAACAGATAATCGTACCAACACTTCAAAATATTAAAATCATATGATCACGTCACCCTAATCATGGCCTAACAAATACAACTCCGAACTCTGATAATTTCAATTCACTTATCCGTATCAATTCACAGTTCATATCACACATATCCTTAATCAGAACTCACATATGACTTACCTCATTCTTCTCCTGCAAGAACGTTAGCACAATATAACCAGGTCATTACATAGCCTACCCCACTCTTCAATTACTCTCTTTGGGTTCCCGAGACAGAACAGAAAGGGCCCAGGTTTGGTGTGAGGGGGCCCCTAACTCATCCCGTTCCTTTTTGGGGCTCCTAACAGTTTCATCTCGGGGTTCATTTTATCAGACTCTTCCTACGTTCATTATTATTCATTTGGTTTCGGCCTGAGGATCGTTCGCTCTGATACCACTTGTAACACCCCGATTTATTAAGGAGCCTTTAGCAAGACATCCTCAGTAAATTGAGTTGTTACCATCTCGGAATATCCAAGGCAGTGAATAACAAAGTAAATCAACCAAAGTACATTATATAAAAACTGTTAAAATTTAAACTTTGGTGTTATAAATACTACATAGCGGAATAAAAGTACAACTGATAACTACAAAGTAGGTGATCTACATATAAGTCGGTCCATTCCAAGTGCTCACGCCATCCCATGCTCCCACAGCACCATCTTTCCTGTCAAAACTGCTCCCCATTACGGATCATCACAGGTGTCACACGATTTAAATAATATATTACGCATACCGAGACCGTACCAAACATGACTACCTCAATTAACTTAACCAACCCAGCCTTATTATTTTTATAACTAATCTCAATTAATTAACGAACATAGCAATTATATACTCGGCTATCGATAACCGTCACATTCTTGTATACCCATTACTTAACAACTTTAATAATTAAATCATGAGTAATATTTGCTAATATATTAACCATATAATAAAAACCATAACAAAATAATAGCAATAGTATTAATAATAATAGTTATAATAACAATACTAATAACCATAACAATAATCATAATGATAACAATACTAATAATAATAATAATAATAATAATAATAATAATAATAATAATAATAATAATAATAATAATGATGATGATGATAATGATAACAATAATAATAATAAAGTAATGATGATGATGATAATGATTAACAATAATAATAATAATAATAAACATCACGCACAAAACTTGACAAATCCCACAAAGCAGCGTACCAAAACAGACCCACGAATACACCACCCTCCTGACCACCTAACTTCACAGCCAGTTCGAACCCCCTTCCACCGCTTACACTACCACCACACCACCGTATTTCACACCCCTGGACCACGGTGCATCCACCGACTTCCACCACCATCCTCAACCAGCCCATATCAGCCCTCGAAACCAGTCCCCAAAACTCCCTGCCACAACCTCATTTGCGGTATCGTTTTACTGACTCTATGTACATGACCCATTAACCTCATGTTAACACCACCGTCACCACCACCAAACACTACCTTCGACACCTCATACTACACACAACCCCCTGGTGCCAAGCACCCATCTTCGACACCACTCACTCTCTCCAACAACCACCCCCAAAACCCACTGCATAACCACGCAACCCTTATTTTGGCACTTTGAACAGGCCCTCAAATCAGCCTCCTCTGGCCACCACACACCCTCTTACCACCACCAGCATCACCTACCAATACACCCCTATTAACACTCATGACCCACGCCAGGAATCAAACTAAAATATGAACGAATAAGCAACTGGGACGAGATTGAAACAACACGTATAAAAACAGAGTATACATTCAGCAACTATCAACCACTTGCATGGCGGTTTTGGCGACGGCTATGACGGTCCTATGGTGGTTTAAACACTAGGTACATGTTTTATATACTACAAAGATTACTCACAGCCTTAATTTATAAATTCGAAGGCATGAAAAGGGCACGAGAACTACTTACGAAAACCTTACTGCGCAAGGGTGAACGGTGATGACGATTGATGCCCGTCGTTGAGGGTACCAAAGATAAATTTATAATTCCTAACTTTAACAATAGATAGCGAAAGTCAGGGTCGAACCACAAGGAGGTGGGGAATGTTTATTGTCTTAATGTTAACGTTTGAAGGTAACAAATTTGGGGGTTGATTGGTTGATTACTATATCTAAAGCAAAGATTAAAATAAAACAAGAATTAAAAGATGAGAATAAAATATAATAAAAGAGGATGCTAGGATGTTTGGGTAATAAATAGCTAAGGTAAAGTAAATCCTAAGGTCAACATGTATTGCAGTCGCGTAAGGGGGTGTAACATATCTTTTTAGGTCTATGCTACCTAATAGCTCCTTTCGGCCTATGCTATTAGTTCCTAGGTCTCACAATTATTGGGTGTCAACAATAAGGGTGATTCCTAAATTCCAGGTTACATACCTTTCAGCCTTGAGTAACCTATCCGTCTTAAGGTGTAAACCAATGCCCTTCCCGTATCTCTCAATCTTGGGTAGGTCATTACTAACATCCTACAAGTCTCCTATTGGTCTCATTGCAGGATATTATAATTGACAAGAAAAGACGAAATAAGAAAACATACGCGAGTGGTCGACCGACCGGCTACTCCAGTCGGCCGACCACGGCCTCGGTCGACCGACCGACTATTCCAGTCGGCCGACCGTGGTCCTGCTACAAGTCGGTTTTTCGGATTTTATTTACCTCTGCATATTATCCCCTACATCCTAACATATGAAAATTAGCTACTCATGACTGTTAAGACGATTGTAAAATTGGGAATAAACATGGAGAACATAGTAATTAATCTAAGCACGCAAGATTCAATAAAGCTTGGGATTCTAACTTAACAATTGTAATAAAAACAAGAACTATAATAAAAACTAGATTAAAGAGTAATTACCACAATTGGAATTAAGGCAGAACTGAATAAACTTTATTGAATGCTTGAGAATTCTTGAATAATGATAAAAGATGAACTAGATGGTAGAAGATACCTAACCCTAATCACAAGATTAGCTTATATAGAAAGAAACTAAGAGTTTCCTAAAGACTCTAATTCTAATTTATTTCCGAAAAGAAATCGCATGGGCTTCGTTCTGGTCGGCCGACCCGTTCGGCTGGTCGGTCGACCGCTTCTTGCTGGACTTCTCTTATTTCCGGCCTTTCTTGGAAATTGGGCTTTATGAAAATTAGGCCTGGTCGGCCGACCCGTTTAACTGGTCGGTCGACCGCTTCTGTACGGAAGTCTTCGGATTTTTTTCTGTTTTGACTCTTGGTACTTGATTTTGACTCCAGTTGACTTTCCATTTATTCCTTAATTAAGCAAAAGACTTGAGGATACGAATTTGGTGCCAAATCGTCTCTTTTCCGCATAAATCTGCAAAAGTGCATAAAAATACGAAAGTACACAATTTGTGGGAAATAAAGGCTAAAATATAGTAAATGAGCGACCAAATACGTGTAAAAATAGATGTAAAACATCATAAAATAGACACGTATCAACGATGACTGCCATGGCCTGTTTCTTCCTTTCTTCTTCCCAATTTCACACTAGGGTTCTTTGTGTAGTGAGGTAGGGAGGCAGAAGGGAGTGTAGGGCTTTGATTACGTTGATGGAGGCAGAAGCCGAGGTGGGGCATTAGGGTTTGATGATAGTGTAAACTCGATGGGTTGAAGCTTGCTTATTTTTATTTTTGCTGTTTTGTTTCACGTTTAAACGTCATTCTATCCCAAGTCCAAGCCCGATCATCCATAGTCCATTACGCATATCGAAGCATCATAATACCTACGTCCCGTTCTTGACTCTTAAATTAAATTAGCAAGTACATATAAAAATTATACTAATTAAACTATGCAATTTAGTAGTAGTAAATATTAATTAATTATAAAAATATACAATTATTAGTACTTACATAGAATATATATTAAATTAGAATTAAATATAATTACGACAAATAGAAATAAATATAAAATATGAAATATATTTAATTATAAATATATTATCAAATAAATAAATACGAATGAAATGACATTTTTATGAATAATCATCAAATATAAAATGATTATCAAATCCGAAATAATCGTAGAAATACGATTTATAAAATAATAATAGTTTACGTAAAATACTTTATAAACGTTCCATCTAAAATACTTGTACAAAACATGGTTTGACTGCCGTTGACCGAGGCTACTATACGGGGTATTACAATGACATCCGAGTTCGAGATGAGTATGATGGGAGAATTAAAATTCTTCCTTGGTCTTCAAATCCAACAAACGAACGAGGGTATCAAAGTCCATAAACAAAAATACGTCAAAGAGTTAATAAAGAAATTCGGAATGGAATCCTCTCATCCTATGCCTTCTCCAATGGTAACAGATAAAAAGCTCACCAAAGACGAGGACGGTAAGTCAGTAGATGAAACTACTTATAGAGGTATGATCGGCTCACTTCTTTATCTTACTGCAAGTCGTCCAGATATAATGTTTAGTGTCTACGTCTGTGCTCGATTCCAATCTGCACCAAAAGAATCGCATATGATTGCGGTTAAGAGAATTCTAAGATACCTAATCGGAACATCAAAATTATATCTATGGTATCCTATGGACTGTAATTTTAACCTATTAGGATATTCAGATGCGGATTATGCAGGTTGTTCTTAGACAGGAAAAGTACTTCTGGGCTTGCGACCTTCGTTGGACCATGTATTATATCATAGGCATCCAAGAAACAAAATTATGTCGCTTTGTCAACCGCAGAAGCAGAATATATTGCAGCCGCACTGGTATGTTCTCAACTCCTTTGGTTAAAACAGCAATTACTTGACTATGGTATTGACGTGGGATGAGTACCCATATTATGTGATAATACGAGTGCTATTATTATATCTAAGAACCCGGCTCAGCACTCGAGAACAAAACACATAGAGATTAGACATCACTTCTTACGTGATCATGTAGAAAAGAAAAACATTAAGTTGGAATTTTGTAGTACGGAAAAACAATGGGCAGATATTTTTACTAAACCTTTGGCTAGAGAACGATTTGAGACTTTACGATTGGAAATTGGTTTAATCGGTGGCACCTAATCGATCTTAAGAGCTGAAAATAACCCAATGACTGACTATGAAAAAGACAGAATTATATGACTGTGTCCGTATATTCCGCTGCATGCCTATGTGTGTTATTTTTTATTAAATGCTCGAATTTTGATTAATTCATGTTATATGTTATACGAACGTACACAACCAGTTTTTCAAATCAATATAATAATACTCACATATTAATAAATTTATGCCAACAATATTATATTATTATTATTATTATTATTATATATATATATATATATATATATTTATATATATATACGTATAGTTACGTATCTCAAATACGTAACTTATAATAAAACCGTACTAAATTACCAAATTTACGTAACAACCAAATCGTAACAATATAAAAATACGTAACAACTAAACTAATTACTACCCCACCTACCCCACGTGACTACCCTACCTTCTCTACTTACACACTCACCGTATAACCCTATAACCGATTTCTACCCTCTTACACTAACCCCATCACTCACCTCACCATTATTATTCTCTCTGTAACCGTCACCCTCACCATCACAAGAAATCCAAGAACAAAACTCCCCATTAAAATCACCATTAAAACTAAAACTCAAGCCTAATACTACATTCATATACCCTATACGACATTATGCCTCCCATCTCTGCCCGTCGCTCAAGTCGTAACAAACCTCGCTCTCCAAGAACTTCGACACCCACACCCTCACCACCAACTTCGCCTGAACCGATTGCTGTCACCATTCCCAAATCAGAAACATGCAAAAGACTCAAGATGGACAAAGGAAAGTCTGTGGTCGAAGAGGAGTTTCCTGAGTTTGATCATCACTCCCGATCTTTACTTCGTGATGTTTCCGGAGAAGCTACTCGTGAGGGGTTGGAGAAAGTTCGCATGACAAAGAGCGAAGGTATGATAATTGAACGATTACTTCCATATTCAATTCACGCATGTCGATTCTATCCAACTTCATGGGTAGACGGGTCTAAGTCCTTACAATTCTTTAAAGATTTCTTGGTATTTCAAAGTTGGGTTTACATTAGCAATTTCTCTGGTCTAATTTTTCCTATAGAGTTAGTCCAATTTTTTGCTTCTGTTAAACCTATCAATAATGAAGGGTTGCATGCGGTAGTCAATGGGCGAGATGTTGTGTTGACTGTTAAAGATGTGTGTCGGGTTTTTAAGCTTAAGAATGAGGGGTTACAACTTGACCCGAGTAAGGAATGGTCCATTGTTACGAAAGAAGAAAAAATGGAAATCAAGAAGTATTTTAACCCTAATGCAACTGAGGTTAGTCCTCTGTTAACAAGCTCTTTCAGTCCTAAACTCAAATTCTTTGTGAATTTTTTATGGAACTCCGTAATACCATGTCGAGGGGGTCGAGATAAACTTAGTTGTTGTGAGGCAGTGGTACTTTATAACTGGTTAACTGGCTCGAAAATAAACCTTGCTACTCTGGTTTTTGCAAAAGTTGCGCATGTCTCGAGTATTCTTACCAAAGATCGTCATTGTACTACCTTGGATATCCCATACGGAATGTGGATTCACTAGTAGAAAAATAGCTATTTGCGGCGCCAAAAAAGTGGTCATTTGCGGCGTTTTTGGTGTAGCAGCAAATAAGGGGGCCGCAAATAGAAAAAGCTATTTGTGGCGGAAAAAAACGCCTCAAATAGAGAAGCTATTTGCGGCGTTTTTTAAAAAAACGCCTCAAATAGCTTCTCTATTTGAGGCGTTTTTTAAAAAAAAGCGCCGCAAATAGCTTCTCTATTTGAGGCGTTTTTTGTCAAAAACGCCGCAAATAGTTAAAAAAATGAAATGATACAAAGAAATTATTTAAATATAATATAACTCTTAAATATATTTTTCCACAAGAGAATTTTACACAATTTTTGTAATTATTCTAAATAACATATACATGCTTATCACTCCTACTTTCTCTCATAAACAATCCAGCACTACTCAAACAGATTTGCAGCCTCAACTCCCACACTCCATGTACAGACCCAGCTCACTACTCCCACAACAAACAAAAGAATCCATGCATCCAAACAATTACATTCATTAGACTTCAACATATACCAAAAGCTGATATGAAGTCTTTCAGACGACTCTTCGAGTTTCCTTGAATCAGGAACAGGTGATGGGTTTGAGGGTTTATATTCAAGTGGTGTGGACAAGTTTGTATGACGGCGTATCTCCTGTGAACAAAGATTCAAGTATACAACCTTGCTAATGGACTTATCAGCAGCCTGTTTTTCAATATTAACAGCATCTGCCACAGCCAGTTCAGTTGCAGCAGTCCAACAAATAGACGGTAGATTTGCCATTTTGAGGAAGTGTTCTGTCAAGCGATATAGTTGTGCCTGTGCACCAAAAGCAATCAGCATAAACATTCAGATGACATCTCAAACGTTGCATACAATCCTTTGTTAAAATGCAATACACATACGGCCAATCCACAAGCATATGCCGAGAAGAAAAACCTGCTGCTATTCTGTATATGTACAGGCACAATCCACAGTACATATTATTTAAGAGATAAGCCAGAAGGATTAAGAAAAAAATGCACAAATTTCTATGCTATATGAGATCCGAAACATTTGCATGTTTTGCTGAATCATACAGAAAAATCTGAAGATCAAGCTAACCACAAGATAAAGACAAACAAAGAGCAACTGGAAAGTTTAAGGCAAACATCATAATGTTGTTAAGATTCAAGTCACAAGTCCAAATCCTCACCCACTAGTCCAACTCTGTTGGTTATGAATGATACGTGTCTATTTTATGATGTTTTACATCTATTTTTACACGTATTTGGTCGCTCATTTACTATGTTTTAGCCTTTATTTCCCACAAATTGTGTACTTTCGTATTTTTATGCACTTTTGCAGATTTATGCGGAAAAGAGACAATTTGGCACCAAATTCGTATCCTCAAGTCTTTTGCTTAATTAAGGAATAAATGGAAAGTCAACTGGAGTCAAAATCAAGTACCAAGAGTCAAAACAGAAGAAAATCCGAAGACTTCCGTACAGAAGCGGTCGACCGACCAGTTAAACGGGTCGGCCGACCAGGCCTGATTTTCATAAAGCCCAATTTTCCAAGAAAGGCCGGAAATAAGAGAAGTCCAGCAAGAAGCGGTCGACCGACCAGCCAAACGGGTCGGCCGACCAGAACGAAGCCCATGCGATTCTTTTTTCGGAAATAAAGTAGAATTAGAGTCTTTAGGAAACTCTTAGTTTCTCCCTATATAAGCTAATCTTGTAGCTAGGGTTAGGGATCTTATCATCTCATATATCATATCTTCTACTATCATATCTTAGATCTGGAGAATCAAGTTTTGCATCGAATCTTTCAGTATCAAGTTTTATCAGATTTAGTTTTGTAATCTTTCAATAATTCTCAAGCATTCAATAAAGTTAGTTTCTTTCTGCCCTAATTCCAATTGTGGTAATTACTCTTTTAATCTATCTTTTTATTATAGTTCTTATTTTTATTACAATTGTTAAGTTAGAATCCCAAGTTTTATTGAATCTTGCATGCTTAGATTATTTACTATGTTCTCCATGTTTATTCCCAATTTTATGATCGTCTTAATAATCATGAGTAGCTAATTTTCATATGTTAGGATGTAGGGGATAATATGCAGAGGTAAATAAAATCCGAAAAACCGACTTGTAGCAGGACCACGGTCGGCCGACTGGAATAGTCGGTCGGTCGACCGAGGCCGTGGTCGGCCGACTGGAGTAGCCGGTCGGTCGACCACTCGCGTATGTATCCTTGTTTCGTCTTTTCTTGTCAATTATAATATCCTGCAATAAGACCATAAGGAGACTTGTAGGATGTTAGTAATGACCTACCCAAGATTGAAAGATACGGGAAGGGCATTGGTTTACACTTTAAGACGGATAGGTTACTCAACAATGTAAATAAACAGCTAGTAGTTAAAAATTTTATTTCTAATAATGATGCTTGTCTTTTTGGTTTACTAGAGACAAAAATAAATGGTACCAATGTGAGTAACATTTCTCAGAGAATGTTGGAGGGTTGGTGTGTGTCAACCAACTGTCAACTACATAAAGGAGGGAGGGTTTGGTTAATGTGGAGGCCCAGTGTCTTTGAGGTCACAGCTCTAGCTTATGATCCCCAATTCATCCATGCCAAGGTGACCAGTAAAGCAACACACCAATCTTTTCTTTTTACTGTTGTGTATGCTTTCAATGATGGAGAGGAAAGGAAGAGTTTATGGCAGCATTTGAATGCAATTGCTGATAGCTGCAGTAGCCCATGGGCAGTAGCTGGTGATTTCAACACAGTTTTATCACCAGATGAGAGATTAGGAGGAAACACCAAATTGGCTGATATGGAAGACTTTATTGACTGTGTTTCTCACTGCACCTTAACAGATATCCCAGCCACTGGGGCTTTCTTTACCTGGACCAATAAACAGGATGAGCAACATAGAAAGTTCAGTCGACTAGATAGGTTCTTAATCAATGATAGATGGAGTATTTCATACCCTGAGATGCATGCACATTTCCATCCTGAAGGGTTAATGGACCATAATCCTTGCATAGTGAGAAATATCAGATTGGATGGAAAGAAGAATGCTAGTTTTAAGTACTTCAATATGTGGGGCACTGCTGGAACATTTAAGGACAAGGTGAAAGGGGTTTGGCAGCAAAACATTGCAGGAACTCTGATGTTTTCTGTCATCAAAAAACTGAAAGAGCTCAAACCTGTTTTAAAGGGCCTGAATAGAGAATGCTATGCGGATGTGGAATTGAATGCCATGAGGAAGAGTCAACAATTGTCTGAAGTGCAGGTTAGCATACAAGAGGACCCATCCAATGCTGCTTTGATCCAGCAGGAGATGACACTCATTAAAGAGGTACAATTCTGGTCCAAAGCCAGAACTAGCTACCTACAGCAAAAGACAAAAGCACATTGGATACAAGATGGTGATAGTAATACTTCTTTGTTCCACAATGCCCTCAAATCCAGATATATGAGAAATAAAGTTATCCAGATTGAAGATAAGTATGGCCATCTATGCACTGATACAAGTAGCATCCAACACGCCTTCCTTGGATTCTACCAGGACCTTCTGGGAGCCAGTAAAAAGACTGAAAAGGTCAGGGCAGATGTGCTGCAACATGGTAAAATATGCACCTCTGATCATCATCAACTTCTTAATGCCCCCATTACTAAAAGAGAGATCAAGGACATAGTTTTTGCTATTCCTACTGATAAAGCCCCAGGCCCTGATGGCTACACTAGTGGCTTTTTTAGAGACTCTTGGGAAATAATTGGGGAGGATATTTGCTTAGCAATCATGGATTTTTTCAAGAGTGGAATGCTTCTCACTCAACTCAATGCTACAAATATTACTCTTATCCCCAAGTGTGAAAGACCTTCATCAGTTAGTCATTTCAGACCCATAGCCTGCTGCAACATGTTGTATAAAGTCATCTCTAAATTGCTCTGTAATAGGCTGGCATCAGTGTTACCAGATATTGTCAGTGAGAATCAGGGAGCTTTTATCAAGGGGAGGTCCATCATTGAAAATGTTCTCATATGTCAAGACATTATTCACCTATATCAAAGGAAATCAGTTACCCCAAGATGCCTCTTTAAAATAGACCTTCAAAAGGCCTATGATACGATTGAGTGGGAGTTTATTGAACAACTCCTCACAGGGCTGAACTTCCCTCCTCAATTCACTAGTATGGTCCTTCAATGTGTGAAAACCACCTCTTTTTCTCTTTCTCTTAATGGCTCCACCTTTGGTTATTTCAAGGGCAAACGAGGTCTGAGACAAGGGGATCCCATTTCTCCTCTTTTGTTCACTTTGTGTATGGATTATCTATCACGACTTATCAAATATGCTACTACAAGATGGCCTTTCCATTACCATCCCCTATGCAAAAATCTGAAGCTAACACATTTAATGTTTGCAGATGACCTTTTAATGTTTTTGCAAAGGTAAACCAGCCTCTATATGGTTGCTAATGCGAGCATTTTCATCCTTCTCCAGTGCTTCAGGACTAAAAATGAATAATTCCAAATCTGAGATTTACTTTAATGGCATGGATGAGGAAACAAGAGCTGATATCACTAAGGTGACTGGTTTTAGAGAGGGTTCCTTTCCTTTCAAATATCTGGGGGTCCCTATCCAACCAGGTAAGCTATCCAAGACTGATTGTTCATCACTAACAGAAAAGCTTGTGACTAGGATCAGAGGAATGGGGGCTCGAAAAATGTCTTATGCTGGCAGAATCACACTCATTAATTCAGTCCTAAACACTCTCCACAACTATTGGGCGCAGATGTTTATTATCCCCAAGAGTGTGATCAAACGAATAGAAGCAATATGTCGTAACTACCTCTGGGATGGATCAACTGAATACCACAGGGTTCCCCTGGTAGCTTGGGAGAGGGTTACTCTTTCAAAGGAGCAAGGAGGGTTGGGCATAAAAAAAGCAGAAATGTGGAATACAGCATCTGTAGGCAAAATAGTGGATTGGGTTTATACTCAAGCTGATCGTCTTTGGATTAAATGGGTGAATGATGTTTACCTCAAGGGGCAAGGATGGTCTGATTACAATCCACCAGCTGATGCTCCATGGGTCTGGAAAAGCATCTGCAAAACAAAAGACAGATTAAAGGAAGGATACCAAGGGGATCAATGGATTGCCAGACAACAGGGATATAACATTAAAAGTGGTTATGAATGGTTGAAAGGTTTACACCCAAAGCTGGAATGGCCTCAAATAGTTTGGAACAACTGGAACATACCAAAACACTCGATTGTCACTTGGCTGAGGATGCAGAATGGGATGAACATCAGAGCTAAGCTAATGCAGATTGGGTATTGCTCTGATGATATGTGTTTGCTCTGTCAGACTCAGACGGAAACTACAGCTCATTTGTTTGAAGAATGCCAATTCTCCAGAAGAGTACTCCATCTTCTGTGTAATTGGTTTGATGGCAGCAATCCTACTATCACCAGTCTGACTACTGGGAACAAAAAAACCAGAAATTGGAAGACCAAATGTGCTATTTTCAATGCTTATCATTATCACATATGGATGCAACGAAATAATGTGTGGATTAATGAATGGATGAATCGACCTGAAATGGTGGCAAAGAGGATAGAGGATGAAGTGAAACAAAGAGTTAGGCTAAGAAGGATGAACGAAAATGATCTGATTAATGATGTATCTGATTTGTGATTGTAAGGGGATTTGATCCCGGAACCTCTTGTACATTCTTTTTTATACCTTTTTGATATAATATCTCACATTTTACCAAAAAAAAGGCTGAAAGGTATGTGACCTGGGATTTAGGAATCACCCTTATTGTTTACACCCAATAATTGTGAGATCTAGGAACTAATAGCACAGGCCGAAAGGAGCTATTAGGTAGCATAGACCTAAAAAGATATGTTACACCCCCTTACGCGACTGCAATACATGTTGACCTTAGGATTTACTTTACCTTAGCTATTTATTACCCAAACATCCTAGCATCTTCTTTTATTATATTTTATTCTCATCTTTTAATTCTTGTTTTATTTTAATCTTTGCTTTAGATATAGTAATCAACCAATCAACCCCAAATTTATTACCTTTTAACATTAACATTAAGACAATAAACATTCCCCACCTCCTTGTGGTTCGACCCTGACTTTCACTATCTATTGTTAAAGTTAGGAATTATAAATTTATCTTTGGTACCCTCAACGACGGGCATCAAATTTTGGCGCCGTTGCCGGGGAGGTGACGCCAGTGTTTATTGTTTTTTTTTTTGTTTTTGTTTCTCTTTGTTTAAGGAACTTTTTGTTCCTTAAACCTTCTCCCCTTTTTCTTGTAGTTTCCTCTTATGCGCAGGTCAGTTCAAGGAGAACTCCTACCACTTGATCTCGAAATTGAGAGGACTCTTAGGGAAAGAAGAAAGCAACTTCTAGCAAATCAAGAGGGAGGGTCACCATCCTCTTTATTTCAAGAAGACCTTTTCGAGTTACCACCATCTTCACCAAAAACACCACCTTCGCAACCGAATTCACCCATCAATCCGCTTTCACCAAAAACACCACCTTTTACCTACTTTCCAGTTTTTCCTAAAGAAGAAGCTACTATTGCCAGTCACTCCATGCCTCAGGCAAAGGACCTATACAAAGGGTTCACTTTACCTGCAGGTACTGGGAAGCCATTCGAGGCCAAGCCTGCCTATATTACTATGGTTGAAAGAAACCAATTTGGAGGCTCGGCCAATGAGGATGCTGCTAAGCATATTGAAATCTTCACAGATTACATATGCTCTATAGCACCCCCAGAAGGAGTGACGCAGGACCAGATTAAACAGACCATGTTTATCTTCTCCCTTAGGGACTCTGCGAGAGAGTGGTACAAAGACCTTGACCGCACTGCTGCGGGAGTTACAGACTGGAACACCTTAGCCTTAGCATTCTACAGGAAATATTACTCTGCATCAAAGACAAATGCTTTAAGAGCGCAGATCACTAATTTCAAGCAAGGTCCCAATGAAGACTTTAGCGAGGCGTGGGACAGGTTCAAGAGACTTGTTCGATCCATACCACATCACGGATTCGAACAATGGTTTCTTTGCAACCAGTTCTACAATGGCCTCTATGATGACAACAGGGCCTACTTAGATGCTGCAGCTAATGGAAGATTCCAGGATAATTCAAAAGAGACTAAGGGTCTCAAGTTAATAGAAGATGTTGTTGTGCACCGTGCTGAGCATGGTACTTCCAGAGGAAATCAGAGGAAAAATGAGTACAACCTGTCAGCAATTGAGGCCTTGACGGCCAAGTTGGAAAAGTTTGAGGCTGCAGGAAAGCTCGATCTAGGGAGTGGAAGCAAGGGAGGAATATACCAGGTGAACGCCGTTCAGGACGGACCCTTTGCTTGTGAGAGGTGCGGTGGAGAAGGGCATGTGTCAAAGTTCTGTACTTCATCTAATGAAACATGTGCCGCTTTTCAGCATTATCGTGGGAACAATTTCTATGATCCAAATAATAATAATGTCCATCCCAACTTAAGGTGGACAAGCCAGAATGTTCAAAACCCACAGCACATGCAACCTCAGCAAAATTCCACCTATGTACCCCCACATAAACAAAATTTCCAAAGACCACCTTTCAACCCTCAACCACCTTCTAATCCGCCACCCAACACAGACGCTCTTATCCAAAATCTTATTGGGTTGGTTCAGAAGGAGTCGCAGGCTAGAGAGGCAGGGATGAAGATGTTAGAGTCCCAGATTGCTCAGATCGCGAGCAAAAATGATACTAGGGCTCCGGGTCAACTTCCAACCAAACCGGACCAGAAGAAGGAGACTCTTAACGTCGTAACCCTGCGAAGTGGAGCCAAAGTGGGGGCTGAGAAAGAAAAAAAGGCGAGCAGCATCGAAGGCGGTCGACCGACCGAAGAATCTGGTCGACCGACCGCGGAGCAGGATCCGAAATTTTCGCCTGAACAGGAGACTGGTCGACCGACCGAAGATACTGGTCGACCGACCACTGAAGCAGAACCTGAAGTTCCCTTTCGTCCAGAATTGCCGAACAACTTGCGGGATTTTCTTTTCCGGGGTGATAAGACCCCCAGGTTTTTAAAAAGGGCTGCAAATACGGAGTCCTCAGCTGCTCCTTTTCCAGAGAGACTCGTGCCTTCAAAGGATCAGGTATCTTTTGACAAATTTAAGGATGTGATTCGTTCATTAAATGTTCAAGTTCCATTCTTAGAATTAGTTCAACAAGTTCCTTCCTATCTTAAATTCATGAGACAACTTTTGTCAAGAAAGAGGTCTCTAGAAAAAGTTGAGTCTGTGGCTCTCACTGAAGAGTCGTCCAGTTTTTTAACTCATGTCATTGCCCCTCATAAACTAGAGGACCCTGGAAGTTTTTCTGTCCCCTGTAATATTGGAACCTTCCCAGTTAAAAAGGCTCTATGCGATTTAGGTGCTAGTATAAGTGTCATGCCCCTAAGCGTTGCCTTAAAACTAGGAATGACCGAATTTGCAGTGACCAGTATGACAGTCCAGATGGCAGATCGCACATCTATGGAACCTGTAGGGGTGTTAGAAAACATCCCTGTGCGTATAGATAGGTTTTTCTTCCCAGTCGACTTTGTTGTTTTGGACATCCCAGAGGATGCCCATATACCTATAATTCTAGGAAGACCCTTTCTTCACACTGCAGGTGCCATTATAGATGTAGGCACTGGAACTCTAACCTTCAAAGTAGGCAAACATTCTATTATCTATGGCCTATCCTATAGGAAGAAGGATGCTATGACCCCCATCACATGTAATGCTATCACTTCTAAGAAAAAGTATGAGGTCATCACTACTTCTCCACCTTTACTACCTGTTCCTGTATCTGTTTTTACACCTCAGCCCCAGATTGGGAGCAATAGGGAGGACACTTCTATTATGACTATTGCAGGAACTGGTTTGGGGAAACCCAAGGAGAAGGAAGTCATCATCCAGAGAGGAGGAATGGGATGCCTAAGCTATGAAGAAGATGAGGATCCAGACGTCGTGGATCGAGAGGAGAAAAAGAAGAAGAGGCAGGCTCAAGAGGAGAGGCCGTCGCATATGCTTTGCGACGGAGGAAAGAAGGTGTGTTTTGCCACTAAAGCAAACACCGTGGAGACTACGGCATGTCGTCAGAAGCCGTGGTCGGATATTTTCCGCATCTTCAGCGGATAGTTGTTTTTAAGTTGCAATTTTAAGACAATTTACTTTATGTTGTGTGAGACTTTTTAGTTTTGTTTACTAGTAGTTAAGACTTTAAGAATCGTTTTGGCATCTCGCGCATTGTTGGGCGCGCGTATTTTCTTGTTTTTTCAGGATTTACGAGAAAAAACGAAGACCTCCAGAACTCTGCTGGTCGACCGACCAGAATCATCAGTCGGTCGACCAGAGGCGCTGTATCGCAGATTTTTTTCCGCTGTTCACAGGAGGACGATCGACCAGAATCACCGGTCGGTCGACCTACTGTCCGTTACCGTCTTTCGTTTTTCTTCCTTGGAGCTCGTAAAGTTGACCTGGATACTTTAGTGGCACTGCTGGCCACCAAAACCTCCCAGCTTACGCTGGTTTGGGGAGGTTTTCTCATACGCTTCATAATCCAGTGAGTTCTTTCCAGTTTTTCCTTAGTTTTTATTCTCTTTGCATCTTTTCTTTAATTTTGTGAAACCTTTACTTAGGCTAATGCACAATGGGGACATTGTGCGGGTTGGTTTGGGGAATGGTTTCGTGTTACATACATTGCATTTTGTCACACGTTTATTGCATTTCTGTCTTGCATCGTTCTTTTCTTTATTTTCTTTATATATACAAAAATCCAAAAAAATTAAAAATTTTAAAAATTCAAAAAAATGCACGTTTATTTTAGCATATAGGTCGAGTCGGAACGAAAGTATTTCAAGGATGATTTAGCTATCTTACATGTTTATGCCTTTATCTTGCCTTGTCAACTTGTTTTAGTATGAAAGTCTTTTGCATATCTACGAGTTTTTGTCAATTTGCATATCTTGAGACTTGACTTATACCTTGGTAACCTACTATACATTCTAAGGTTTAGAGCTTATTTCCTGGTTTCATTCTTAAACCAGTTGTCTAGGATGTGAGTAGTACTCCCCTTGGAACATGTTACATCAATATGCATAAACATGAGCTTGAATTGCTATATACTTGTTTTACTTTCTCGTTTTATGAGTCTTGATACGTGCATTTGGGATCCCTTTTCTCATATTTACCCATAAGCTTCACATAGCCAGAATTGCCTTTTTATTCCCCAAAACTACATCCCATACTTAGCCTACCCTTCCAAGCTAGTATTTGTGGTTATTGGATTATTTTTTGAGGCATCTTGGTTTGTATGCTATTATGAGCAAAAAGAGAAAAGAAAGAAAGAAAGCAAGAAAAGAAAACGAACAGAAAATTCAGAAAAAGAAAAAAAAAGAAAAAAAAAAACGAAAAAATCCGGAAAATACGAAAGTCAGTCGACCGACCACATATACAGGTCGGCCGACCAACTCACGATATCAGATTCAAAATTGTTCCAAATTCTTTTCTTTTATGTGTTATCACTCCCGTACCTCATTCAAAATATTTGGGAGTCCTTTCCTATTTAATGTGAGAGTTGTGCCACAAAAAGAGCACCTTCTTAATATCAAAAGTTGTGAAATATGTTGTTGGGAACCGGTTTTACTAGCTTGGCTACTAACCCCACAATTCCAAAAACATCTTAACCACTTTTACCTTTTATCTCACATATCTTTCATTACCCCAATTGCATGTATCTGGGTCATTTAATGAGATTGTTATACAAGGTTGTAGAATTCTTGTTCATGTTAGATTGCAGGCATGTTTTTCATGGGTCGCAGTTAGGTGAGTGTCATGACAAATATACTTCTTTCTACCTTTTACATATACTCACCCTTTGCTTCATGAGTGTCTCGAGCGTACCGCGAGAGTCCATGGTATTAAGTCTCTATAGTTTCTTTATTTGCAAATCTGACAACCCTATAACTCGTTTGCATGATTTAAATGCTTTCTCATTTTGTACTTGACAATTGGTTTAGGCTAACATGTAAATTTCGCTCTGAGATTGAAATCGTTCCATTAGTTAAGATCGAGTCTATTTCTTGCTTGAGGGCAAGCAAGGGTTTGGTTTGGGGAATTTGATACGTGTCTATTTTATGATGTTTTTCATCTATTTTTACACGTATTTGGTCGCTCATTTACTATGTTTTAGCCTTTATTTCCCACAAATTGTGTACTTTCGTATTTTTATGCACTTTTGCAGATTTATGCGGAAAAGAGACAATTTGGCACCAAATTCGTATCCTCAAGTCTTTTGCTTAATTAAGGAATAAATGGAAAGTCAACTAGAGTCAAAATCAAGTACCAAGAGTCAAAATAGAAGAAAATCCGAAGACTTCCGTACAGAAGCGGTCGACCGACCAGTTAAACGGGTCGGCCGACCAGGCCTGATTTTCATAAAGCCCAATTTTCCAAGAAAGGCCGGAAATAAGAGAAGTCCAGCAAGAAGCGGTCGACCGACCAGCCAAACGGGTCGGCCGACCAGAACGAAGCCCATGCGATTCTTTTTCGGAAATAAAGTAGAATTAGAGTCTTTAGGAAACTCTTAGTTTCTCCCTATATAAGCTAATCTTGTAGCTAGGGTTAGGGATCTTATCATCTCATATATCATATCTTCTACTATCATATCTTAGATCTGGAGAATCAAGTTTTGCATCGAATCTTTTAGTATCAAGTTTTATCAGATTTAGTTTTGTAATCTTTCAATAATTCTCAAGCATTCAATAAAGTTAGTTTCTTTCTGCCCTAATTCCAATTGTGGTAATTACTCTTTTAATCTATCTTTTTATTATAGTTCTTATTTTTATTACAATTGTTAAGTTAGAATCCCAAGCTTTATTGAATCTTGCATGCTTAGATTATTTACTATGTTCTCCATGTTTATTCCCAATTTTATGATCGTCTTAATAATCATGAGTAGCTAATTTTCATATGTTAGGATGTAGGGGATAATATGCAGAGGTAAATAAAATCCGAAAAACCGACTTGTAGCAGGACCACGGTCGGCCGACTGGAATAGTCGGTCGGTCGACCGAGGCCGTGGTCGGCCGACTGGAGTAGCCGGTCGGTCGACCACTCGCGTATGTATCCTTGTTTCGTCTTTTCTTGTCAATTATAATATCCTGCAATAAGACCATAAGGAGACTTGTAGGATGTTAGTAATGACCTACCCAAGATTGAAAGATACGGGAAGGGCATTGGTTTACACTTTAAGACGGATAGGTTACTCAAGGCTGAAAGGTATGTGACCTGGGATTTAGGAATCACCCTTATTGTTGACACCCAATAATTGTGAGACCTAGGAACTAATAGCACAGGCCGAAAGGAGCTATTAGGTAGCATAGACCTAAAAAGATATGTTACACCCCCTTACGCGACTGCAATACATGTTGACCTTAGGATTTACTTTACCTTAGCTATTTATTACCCAAACATCCTTGCATCTACTTTTATTATATTTTATTCTCATCTTTTAATTCTTGTTTTATTTTAATCTTTGCTTTAGATATAGTAATCAACCAATCAACCCCAAATTTATTACCTTTTAACATTAACATTAAGACAATAAACATTCCCCACCTCCTTGTGGTTCGACCCTGACTTTCACTATCTATTGTTAAAGTTAGGAATTATAAATTTATCTTTGGTACCCTCAACGACGGGCATCAATGAACTACTTTTAAGATACCCCATTTCAGGGTATACACATTTCTTGATTTCTATGGTGTTATGTACAATACACCATTTGCAACTTTCCAGAACTTGGCAATCATTTATCAATGATCCTTAAATAGGCATCTTTCAACTCTTGCCTAAGGTTTAGGATTTTTGTCGAGTTTTTAAAAATACCATGGTATTGAAATTATCGTATGCTGCTATAATTCTTACAGTAAAACTATAGCATGTGATCATAAGTCAGACCTTCGATAATTGATTCTTGCCTTTGCTTTAGTAAGAAAATACTAGTGCTTGAATCTTTGCATATCTGGCCATCATGAGTAGCTTCAAAAACTAATGTTCCTTAAATTCAGGTTTAAGACTAGTCAGACATCATGCATTTTAATATTGTTTTAAGTCAACCATGATGAGCTGACATAGAATTTTACAGTGGTGATCCGACAATCGAGACGCAAAGGAGGTTGTAAGATTGCACGATATTGTCGGGTTACCAATCGAGACGCTCCTTTCAAGTTCTAAGGCAACTTTAACTAAACCCCCACAAGAACTGTACCCTCTAAACATGTTTAACAAGAATAAGTTCTCTTTTCTTCCCAATGTCTGCCTATATTCTGAAAGGTGTGAACAAGAAATTGAATATAAAATAATCGTTTGGAGTTTCTCACCTTGAAGAAGCCTAAATTTCCATTGTGGTAGCCTACTCTATGTCACCTACTGCATCAAACAACCAGTACAGCAACCCACTTATTATTCAATTGCTCAAGTAGTAAAAATCACAGTCCTAACCTTCTAAATATACATGCTTCAACTCTTCAGCCTCCATGCCTGGCAGCCACAGATAACCTTCATACAAAGCTCCATTACAGGTTCTCAAAAAGAAAATCAGTTATGCGTCAAAGAAAAAAGAAAATCACGAGTGAAAATAGTAGCGAGTACCTGAATGCACAAAGAGTTCTGCGCTCAGAGGACCGTTAGTATTTCACAGTAGAGCTTTTGAACAATAGACAACAAGAAAGTCACTCTTTGGTGGCATGCACACAACAAATGGCTAAGAGCGCCATGGGCGGATGGACCTGTATACATAACACAATGCCCAATTAAACCGGGAGGAACCTACACATACCGATTCACAATAAAAAACCGGGAAGCAACATGCTCATACTATCAAGCAATAGCATTTTTCTGGGAAACTGTCAAGCAATAGCATTTTTCTAAACAAACACAGTATAATGTTTCTGGGAAACTGTCAAGCAATAGCATTTTTCTATACAAACATATATTCAGTGTAAAGGTCAAAGCTGGGGCGAAAAAGCGGCTATGAATGTTTACCTGAACAGGGGTAGCAGCAATAAGTAAACCAGCAAGTATCCCACCCACGACATGGCCTTCTGATCCGACTAAGAAGACACTGACGCCTCCAGTTCTTGTACCCGGTACACCATCATTGAAGGTGATAAAAGATCCCGACAAAGATATAATATCAAATTGACCCTGTAAATAAAAAGGGGTAGATTTAATACACAAAAACGGGAAGAAAAGAATAACATGCTTAGAGTATGATAGTAGTCAGCATTGGGCATTTGATAGTCTTTTTTCCGAAGGTTCTTCGGAGGATGGTAATGGTCTAGATCATGTTCGATCCATACCCAGATCTGTGGAACACGAGGAAGGTTCTTCGGAGGATGGTAATGGTATAGAAAAAGCTGATATATATAGAAAAAGCTGATATATATGGAGTAGCTGTTCTAAAACTTCAACCATTACCTAAATGTGTGGTTCTAATCTTGACTCTAGTTGCCAAGTTCAACCAGAGAAAATTTCACGTTCTGAATCAACATTACTTTAATGTGTTGTTCTTTACTCTAGCTGCCAACTCCAGTTCAGTTCGTGATCGTCTAGCATGCCCCCTACAGGTCAATAATTACACCATCTCATTTTAATTACTCCTTTTTCATTTGTGATTTGTTGTTATAAAAACTGCCAAGTAATTAGTCCTTATTCATTTGTTGGCAAAAATTGGGTGAGAATTAGACAAGACAGATCGGTTAATGAGTAGCTCTAAAGATTAGAGCGTACAAGTTTGGCAGTTCCACGCTCTCGATAATCCGAATGCAGTTCAATTCTAAACTTTTCTTTCTTCTACTCTTTTCAACCCATTATAAATCGAAACAACACAGAATTACCAACAAATTCCACCTCAAACGAATCAGTTATATACCTCAAATTCGATTCAAATCAATAATTAAGCAGCAATCAAACAACGCAACATATTGACTCCTACTTTATTCTACCTTTTTACAGTATATGGAGAAACACTATCGAATTACCGACAAATTCTAAAAGCAACAACTATATACAACCTTCCATCATATGTATCATAGACATGACTCAAACCCTAGAAACATAATACACAGTAATTTAATAAAACGGTACAAATTAGTCGAAAATCATAAAAATCATAAAAGATTTAAGAATTTAAACAGGAAAGTAGTTAACCCTAATAATCGTATTGAATTAATCGTATTGTATTTCGCTGATTCAAACTACAATTAATCGAAAATAGTTCACCCTAAAAATAAATTCACATACCTAATTAACAATAATAGGAATAGAGGAGATGGTAAGTTCCGTCGATTTCCAGTGGCGGTGATGCAGCTTGGGAGGGAGTTTGGTTAATTTCGTAAGATTTGAGGAGATTTGCGGTAGTTTGGGAGGGACTAGGGAGTTTGTTGTTTTAATCTTTTAATTTGGGAGGGATGATAGTGTACGCGATATAATATCCCAGCCACTTTCAATTCCCTTTTTTTTTATTAAATTTTTAATAAGAATCATTTGCGGCGTTTTAGGAAAAACGCCTCAAATGACTCATTTGCTGCGTTTTTTTCAAAACGCCTCAAATGACTCATACGTTATTTGCTGTTGTTTGCCAAAAACGCCTCAAATAGATAGCCGCAAATAGATGTTTTTCTACTAGTGATTTCTGAACTGTTGTTTGATGTTGGAGTAGTAGACATAAGCAGTTACGGGGTTGTGCCACGTGATCGAATGAACGACAAATTAATGAAATTAATGGGATTGCTTGGAAAAGATGGTGTTCTGTTATTTGGGCGTGAGAGTAATGATGAGAAGGGGAGTGGAAATCTGGAGGTTCTTGAACGGAAAAGTAGACGAATTGGTGTCGTTTTTGGCTGGGTTGAAGGACACGAAGTCCGAGAATGGTAGCGGGTTGGGTGCAAACGTTGACATACGGGAATGGATAGAAAAGATAAACGGGAGTCTCGTAAATCATACCCGTGAGTTGAAATTTGTGAAGGAGGAAATCATTGGGGTGAGCGATCGTCTTCAATTTCTGACGACTCAAGGGGGCGCATTAGTTCAGGATTGTCGCGGGTTACGAGAGGACGGAGCTAAGTGTTTGGAGGCGGTGAAGGCTCTTTGCCTTAAGGTCCTCAATTTTGAGCGTGCCATTGATGCCCAAGGACGTAATGTTGCGAGTTGTCTCGATCGTCTAGATACATTGGAGTATCGTACTCGCCCCGAATTTGTTAATCCTCACATCATCCGTCACCCTGAATGATTCCAGTTACTATTTCGTAGTATTACTGTAAAACCCCTCGCGAAAGCGGAAATATAAAACATACAAAGTACTAAAAATGCAGCGGAATTAAAACTTTTAAAACATAAACAACATGCGAGGTGAATTAAAACTGAAACTGAAAACTGATATAAACAAAATAGATAAGTATAACAGTTCTAAGTAATGAAACCAAATATATACAAATCCTGGGATAGAACATCCCTACAGGCACCAAAAGATAAACAGTATCCAAAACTAGAGTCTAGCTACTCGAAAGTTGTAAGTCATATGATGACAAGTGGATCATCACTCGCTAGCTCTCATCCAACCCCGTCCAACCTGCATGTACCTACATACATGAAAACATGTACGCCACAATTAGTGGGGAGTGACTAGAGTTCTCCTAACCACCTTTTGTAACGACACGTAACATAACAAGGCAAACAGAATACTCCAGCATATATAAACATGTGAAGCATATCAATATATCAATAACTGATCTCACACTATCATGCAATCACTAATGCACGGCACTCAACCAACTTCGGAAACCATTTGGAAGGAGAGCCGGTTTCCCTACCGATTACCCGGTCGGGGGGTCTTTCAGTCCAAACTGTTTACGAAACTGACCAAAGAGTCACCCAATGCCTTGGGTGAACAGACTATAACCAAAGTAAAACAATCATTAACTTCATCATGCATATCTGACACTGTACCACTCTCAAGGCAAGCAGATATAAAACATCAAGTAAAGAGGTTCAGCGGTCAACTTAAGACATAACCTAAATACTAACACTCTTTCACAATCAAGGACTCAGAGGCCAACTTAAGGCATAGACCAGGATATCACTAAACGCTAGCAATGGGTCCAGAGGTGAACTTAACACATATCCGACTACCAAAACAATGTCGGGTCCAGAGGTGAACTTAACACATATCCCAACATACAATTCAAGTAAAGGGTCCAGAGGTGAACTTAACAAATATCCTTAAACATCCACAAGCAAAGGGTCCAGAGGTGAACTTAACACATATCCCAATGCTACAAACAAGTATTGGGTCCAGAGGTGAACTTAACACATATCCCAATACACAGCTTTCGCACACCGGGTCCAGAGGTGAACTTAACACATATCCCGTGTACGACAACCGATCATGTGTCAGGTCCAGAGGTGAACTTAACACATATCCTGACACGCCACAAGCAAAACACGTAATGGGTCCAGAGGTGAACTTAACACTATCCCATCACGCGACATACAACTCATGTGTTAAGCTCGGAGGCCAGCTTAAGGCATACCTTAACACGCATCAACCAATAACATCCAAGGGCAGAAACTAACCTATAGTTCTAACTTCTTAAACCACTAAACAACACTTAATTGATCCCGGGAACTAAGATGAGGGAGAGCCGATTTCCCTTTCGGTTACCCGACCGGGGGGTCTCTATCCTCTCTCCATTCCCGAACCCAATATAGTGTCGCCCATCCTCCGGGGACCTCACACACACAAAAAAGGTACGCGGAACGAATCTCAAACAAAACCGAATAATCGTTTGAAAGTTAAAAGCAAAACCATGAGAACAGGGGCTCTCAGCCGGTCCCAGACCGTCTGCCGGTCCACCGGCTGGGAGTCCCTTCCCATGCCCAATAATCGGCTTAACAACAATGAGAAGAGGCTCTCAGCCGGTGGACCGTCCGCCGGCCAGCCGGCTGGGAGTCCCTTCCCATAAGCCAAACTTCAAGAATTAAATACAAGGAGTGACCCTCAGCCGGCAGGCCGGCTCCCGGTCTGACGGCTGGGAGTCATTTCCCAAGCCTTTACAAACTTCGAAAACACACAATAAGGATCCTGAGCCGGTCGACCGGCGGCCGACCCACCGGCTCAGAAACCATCCTATATTTCAGAGCATTCAAAGACGATAACCTAGACTCTTAGCCGGCCGACCGGCTGCCTGTCAGCCTGCCGGCTCAGAGTACGTTGTACGCAAAAACGCATTTTCCTACAATAATCAAAACTCTTCAAATCGATTCAAGACTTCTAAAATTGCAACCTACAATGTTTACCCAGCATATGTAATCATCAAATACATCAACTACCAGCAATTAAACCCACAACTAAGCATCAATAAGATTATGGTTTGTATTCGTCTTAAGCATGATTTCCGGAAAAATCAACAACTAAGCATGTGAAACATCATATAAGCATATAATCATCATATGTGAATATTCCTATCATGTTTCTAAGTTCAAACAACAACAACAACATGAAAATTCAAAAGCTTAAACCATCCTAACATGAAAAGTGCTAATATTACAAATAAAGGCCGAGTTTCTCATTATCGTCACCTTAAAAGCAATTCCGATCAAAGCTCCTCCTCGATTACGTAGCTATCCACACTAGGGTCGTCTAATCCTTCACCTACAACCAGAAAAACGAGTTTTTAGAGCCTAAAAGACGGATTATACAAAAACTGCCCAAATTTCGAATGAAAGGAAATGGAAATTGGAAGTGACAGATGACTTGCATATTTCATGAGGATTCCGAAAATGTAATTATTACCTTGATTTGGAGTCCGGATGATGATGAAATATGGATTATAAGATGAAGTTTTGAGAGGAAAAATGAGAAATGAAGAACAATGTGTTCTTATTTTGGTGAATGTGATATGTCGACATAACAAAAGGGTTTTAGGGGTTTATAAGTGTCCTTTCCGTTTCAAAGGAAAACGGGTTGGAAAGTGAACGGGCTTTACGTTACGGATTCAAGTTGCCAAGTTGTATTCGTCTTAAGGACTTAAGGTTCTTAAGAGGGATCTTACGATTTATTACAAATACTTCTCAATAAATTATAAAAATATTATTTTACTACTTAAAATAATTAAAAACCCTTAAAATATATTTTATGAAAATACGGGATGTTACAATCACCCCAACTTCAAAAAGTTTCGTCCTCGAAACTCGAACGGAGATAAATTTTAAATAACTATACCTCAATCAAAAAGAGAAGGATGCGCAGCACGCATCGATGCCTCGGTCTGCCACGACTGCTCCTCAACATCACCGCAACGCCAAAGGATTTTCACCAAGGGCACCACCTTGCTCCTAACCTTCCTGTCCTGACGGTCTAGAATCTTCACTAGACGCTCCTCGAAAGCAAGACTCGGCTCTAAGTTCTCGATCTCTCTAGGAAGAACATGACTCGGGTCACTAACATACTTACGGAGCTGAGAAACATGAAACACACTATGAACCTTGCCCAAACTAGAAGGCAAGTCCAAACGGTAAGCAGCAGCACCAATCCTCTTCACGATCTCAAATGGCCCAATATACTTAGGGCTCAACTTGCCCTTAACTCCAAACCTCTTAACGCCCTTCATCGGTGAAACTCTAAGGAAAACTCTGTCACCCACCTCAAACTCGAGAGGTCTACGACGGACATCTGCATAGGATTTCTGCCGATCCTGTGCGGCCTTCATCCTACCTCTGATAAGCTGAACTTGGTCAATCGTCACAGCTAACTGGTCCGGTCCTAGGTCGTGCACGTCGCTCGCCTGATCCCAACAGATTGCACTACGGCACTTCCTACCATAGAGCGCCTCATACAGAGCCATACCAATAGATGAATGGTAACTGTTTTTGTAGGAAAACTCAACTAACGGTAGACCCTGCTCCCAAGAACTCTGGAAATCAAGTGCACAAGCACGGAGCAAGTCCTCTAATGTCTAAATAGTCCTCTCGGACTGTCCATCAGTCACGGCATGAAATGCGGTACTCATCAGCAAACGGCTACCCATAGCCTCCTGTAGAGCCTTCCAAAATCTGGAACAAAAACGAGGATCACGATCAGAAACGATCTCTCTCGGGACACCATGGTAACGGACTATCTCTGCAATATAAGCCCTGGCTAAACGGTCCATATCCCAAGTCTCTCTGATAGGCACAAATCTGGCACACTTAGTCAGTCGATTAACCACAACCCAAATAGCATCCTTGCCTCCCACTGTCTTAGGCAATGCCGTCACGAAGTCCATCGAAATGCACTCCCACTTCCACTGAGGAACGTGGAGCGGCTGTAGCAAACCACCTGGCCTTCTATGCTCTATCTTGACTTGTTGACAAGTTAAGCACCTACTCACGTAATCCAAAATCTCTTTCTTCATTCCAGGCCACCAAAATATAAGTCTCAAATCTTTGTGCATCTTCTCGCCTCCTGGATGAACTGAATACGGTGTCAAGTGAGCCTCATCTAGAAACCTCTTCCTCAAATGTGGCACATCTGGAACATACATCCGACCTCGAAATCGAAGGAAACCATCAGAATCAATCACTAAGTCTGGAGCATTACCACTCACAATCTTGGCTTCAAACTTCAGAAAAGCAGCATCAGTAGGTAAACCCTGGCGAATCTCCCAATATAAAGACGGCTCGGCAGTCATAGCAGATAACCAATCAAAACCACTACCAACCATCTCTAATCTCAACTTCCGGAACTCGGAACACAACTCATCGGGCAACACACGCATGGCATTCATCGAATAAGAAGTCTTGCGGCTAAGCGCATCAGCAACCACATTGGCCTTACCCTCATGATACAATAACTCAATGTCATAATCCTTAACCAACTCTAGCCAACGACGCTGTCGCATATTGAGGTCCTTCTGAGTGAAAATGTACGTTAGACTCTTGTGATCCGTGAAAATGCGACAATGAGATCCAATCAAGTAATGACGCCACATCTTCAAGGCATGAACAACCGCAGCTAACTCAAGATCATGTGTCGGATAGTTCACCTCGTGAACTCGCAACTGTCTAGATGAGTAAGCTATCACCTTACCACTCTGCATCAACACACAACCAAGCCCTAACATCTAAGCATCGCAATAAACATCGAAGTCAATCCCAATCTCTGGCAAAGCAAGAACTGGAGCAGAGGTCAACCTGGTCTTCAATTCCTGAAATGAGCTCTCGCACTTATCGGTCCAAACAAACTTAGCTTCCTTCTTCAATAACTGAGTCATCGGACGAGCCAATCTAGAGAAATCCTCAACAAACCGACGGTAGTAACCCGCTAAACCAAGGAAACTACGGATCTCTCCCACATCTTTGGGACTCTCCCAATCAACAACGGCCTCAATCTTCGCGGGATCAACCATAACTCCCTCACTAGATATCACATGTCCAAGAAATGCAACCTTAGAAAGCCAAAACTCACACTTAGAGAACTTCGCGAACCACTTTTGTCGACGTAAAATCCCAAGAATCAATCGGAGATGCTCGGCATGCTCCTCATCGGTCTTCGAGTAAATGAGAATGTCATCAATAAACACCACAACACAAGTGTCAAGAAACTCACTAAAGGTGCGATTCATCTGGTCCATAAAGATAGCTGGTGCATTAGTCAACCCAAAAGGCATGACTACGAACTCGAAGTGCCCATATCTGGTACGAAAAGCAGTCTTCGCAATATCAGCCTCTCTCTTTGGAATCTGATGATAACCTGATCGAAGATCAATCTTAGAAAACCTAGAAGCACCCCTCAACTGATCGAAAAAATCATCAATTCTCGGCAAAGGATATCTGTTCTTCACATTCACTCTGTTCAACTCTCTATAATCAATGCAAAGCCTCATGGAACCATCTTTCTTCTTGACAAATAAAACTGGAGCACCCCACGGAGAAGCACTCGGTCTTATGAACCCTTTCTCGATCATCTCTTCCAATTGTTGCTTCAATTCTTTCAACTCGGGCGGAGCCATACGGTAGGGAGCCTTGGATATAGGTCTGGTACCTGGAACAAGCTCGATAGTAAACTCCACATCTCTCTCTGGCAGTATCCCTGACAATTCTTTTGGGAAAACATCTGGAAACTCACGAACAATGGCTACATCCTCAAGCTTCGGTAGTGATGGTTTAGCAGCTGAAATAACACACAGGAAGGCTTGGCAACCCTTCCTAAGAAGATGTGATGCTTTCATCAAAGAAATAACACGAACACCCTTTTTAGGGCGAGTTCCCCTATAGGAAACACGAACTCCTGAAGAACTCCTCAAGCAGATTTTCTGGTCACGACACTCGAAGCGAGCATGGTATCGCGATAACCAATCCAGACCGAGGATAATGTCAAATTCCTCGAGAGGAAATCTCAGTAAGTCCGCTGGAAATGTGGCTTGACCAATAATAATCGGAACATCCCTATGGGACGAAGAGTAGGAAAACACGTCTCCCGAAGGTAAGAAAATGGAAGTCTCCTCAACCATGGAAGACTCAAGAGCTAAACGGTCTGCGAACTGAGTCGATATAAATGATAAAGAAGCACCAGTATCAAATAGAATAAGGCACTCAGCGCCAAGAACAAAAAAGATACCAGCCACAATATCTGGATGAGCCTCAGCCTCAGCCCTAGTCATCACGAAGATATTCCCCTTCGGCTTTCCTCCCTTAGTAGCTGCAGCAGCAGTGGCAGCCTTGCCAAGTGCGGTGTTCCTCTCAGGACACTCATAAGATCGATGCCCAAATCCATTACAGGTGAAACACTTATAGGCATTCTTGAAACAGTCAAAGCCCGGATGAGATGCTTTACCACAACGGTGGCAAACACTAGAAGTTGTGTCGGTGTGAACAATGGTCTTAGCAACCGAAGCAGAAAACCTCTCAAATCGTTTCTTCTGAGAAGAAGGAGAATAAGTGGATGGAACAAACGGTCTCTTCCCCTGGTAAACGGATCTCTGTTGAGAAGTAACACTGGAAGTAGCAGCTCGGGTCTCAGCATCTATGGCACGAATGGAACTCTCGGCCCAAATAGCATCATCATAAATCTCCACAAAAGAAGTCGAGTCACGGCGAACCATACTCTCGATGCGCGGCCCTAACTTCCCACGATAGAAATAAACTCTCTCAGCCTCATCCCTGACAAACTTCGAAGCGAAATGTGCAAGCTGGTTAAATTTGTCGGTGTACTCCTGAACGGACATCTTACCCTGCTTCAAGTCCATGAACTCCTTAAGTCTCTGTGATCTAAGCTCCTTAGGATAAAACCTCGTCTCGAGCTTATCCTTAAAAGCCTCCCAATCAAATAAAGGATCAAGAATGGAAGTCGGTCCGGTCAATGCCCACCATCTATCGGCCTCTAGGGTCAAAAAGTGAGTGGCTAGCCGCACTCTATCCTCTCTGACAACCGAACACATGGTGAAGCTCTTTTCCATCTCACGGAACCACTCAGTAAGAGCTACCGGATCAACCTCGCCTCCATAAGTCTTCATGTGGCTCCTGGACATCTGTGATGTTATCCAAGAGAAGCTACCAGGCCTATTGGCCTCATTGCCTGGCGGTGGAGGAGGTGGAACAGTCTCTGCCTGCTGTCTCTGGTTCTCAAGCAACTGATGAAGTGCTTGCATTATAGTGTTCTCAGCAGCTGTGGTTCTCACCATCCTTCAAAATAAAAACAAGTGTTAACTTAGCAATTAGCATTCACAAATAGACTACAATATAAATCCTTAGATCTACCCCATCTCTCATTCATTATTTGTTTATTTGGTCAAGTTAAGGTTGGGGGTCACATGAGTGCGTCGGGAGCAATAATGCTCTGATACCAACTGTAAAACCCCTCGCGAAAAGGGAAATATAAAACATACAAAGTACTAAAAATGCAGCGGAATTAAAACTTTTAAAACATAAACAACATGCGAGGTGAATTAAAACTGAAACTGAAAACTGATATAAACAAAATAGATAAGTATAACAGTTCTAAGTACTGAAACCAAATATATACAAAGCCTGGGATGGAACATCCCTACAGGCACCAAAAGATGAACAGTATCCAAAACTAGAGTCTAGCTACTCGAAAGGTGTAAGTCATATGATGACAAGTGGATCATCACTCGCTAGCTCTCATCCAACCCCGTCCAACCTGCATGTACCTACATACATGAAAACATGTACGCCACAATCAGTGGGGAGTGACTAGAGTTCTCCTAGCCACCTTTTGTAACGACACGTAACATAACAAGGCAAACAAAATACTCCAGCATATATAAACATGTGAAGCATATCAATATATCAATAACTGATCTCACACTATCATGCAATCACTAATGCACGGCTCTCAACCAACTTCGGAAACTATTTGAAAGGAGAGCCGGTTTCCCTACCGGTTACCCGGTCGGGGGGTCTTTCAGTCCAAACTGTTTACGAAACTGACCAAAGAGTCACCCAATGCCTTGGGTGAACAGACTATAACTAAAGTAAAACAATCATTAACTTCATCATGCATATCTGACAATGTACCACTCTCAAGGCAAGCAGATATAAAACATCAAGTAAAGAGGTTCAGCGGTCAACTTAAGACATAACCTATATACTAACACTCTTTCACAATCAAGGACTCAGAGGCCAACTTAAGGCATAGACCAAGATATCACTAAACGCTAGCAATGGTTCCAGAGGTGAACTTAATACATATCCCACTACCAAAACAATGTCGGGTCCAGAGGTGAACTTAACACATATCCCAACATACAATTCAAGTAAAGGGTCCAGAGGTGAACTTAACACATATCCCTAAACATCCACAAGCAAAGGGTCCAGAGGTGAACTTAACACATATCCCAATGCTACAAACAAGTATTGGGTCCAGAGGTGAACTTAACACATATCCCAATACACATCTATCGCACACCGGGTCCAGAGGTGAACTTAACAAATATCTCGTGTACGACAACCGATCACGTGTCAGGTCCAGAGGTGAACTTAACACATATCCCATCACGCGACATACAACTCACGTGTTAAGCTCAGAGGCCAGCTTAAGGCATACCTTAACACGCATCAACCAATAACATCCAAGGGCAGAAACTAACCTATAGTTCTAACTTCTTAAACCACTAAACAACACTGAATTGATCCCGGGAACTAAGATGAGGGAGAGCCGATTTCCCTTTCGATTACCCGACCGGGGGGTCTCTATCCTCTCTCCATTCCCGAACCCAATATAGTGTCGCCCATCCTCCGGGGACCTCACACACACATAAAAGGTACGCGGAACGAATCTCAAACAAAACCGAATAATCGTTTGAAAGTTAAAAGCAAAACCATGAGAACAGGGGCTCTCAGCCGGTCCCAGACCGTCTGCCGGTCCACCGGCTGCGAGTCCCTTCCCATGCCCATTCATCGGCTGAACAACAATGAGAAGAGGCTCTCAGCCGGTGGACCGTCCGCCGGCCAGCCGGCTGGGAGTCCCTTCCCATAAGCCAAACTTCAAGAATTAAATACAAGGAGTGACCCTCAGCCGGCAGGCCGGCTGCCGGTCTGACGGCTGGGAGTCATTTCCCAAGCCTTTGCAAACTTCGAAAACACACAATAAGGATCCTGAGCCGGTCGACCGGCGGCCGACCCACCGGCTCAGAAACCATCCTATATTTCAGAGCATTCAAAGACGATAACCTAGACTCTGAGTCGGCCGACCGGCTGCCGGTCAGCCTACCGGCTCAGAGTACGTTGTACGCAAAAACGCATTTTCCTACAATAATCAAAACTCTTCAAATCGATTCAAAACTTCTAAAATTGCAACCTACAATGTTTACCCAGCATATGTAATCATCAAATACATCAACTACCAGCAATTAAACCCACAACTAAGCATCAATAAGATTATGGTTTGTATTCGTCTTAAGCATGATTTCCGGAAAAATCAACAACTAAGCATGTGAAACATCATATAAGCATATAATCATCATATGTGAATATTCCTATCATATTTCTAACTTCAAACAACAACAACAACATGAAAATTCAGAAGCTTAAACCATCCTAACATGAAAAGTGCTAATATTACAAATAAAGGCCGAGTTTCTCATTATCGTCACCTTAAAAGCAATTCCGATCAAAGCTCCTCCTCGATAACGTAGCTATCCACACTAGGGTCATCTAATCCTTCACCTACAACCAGAAAAACGAGTTTTTAGAGCCTAAAAGACGGATTATACAAAAACAGCCCAAATTTCGAATGAGAGGAAATGGAAATCGGAAGTGACAGATGACTTGCAAATTTCATGAGGATTCCGAAAATGTAATTATTACCTTGATTTGGAGTCCGGATGATGAAGAAATATGGATTATAAGATGAAGTTTTGAGAGGAAAAATGAGAAATGAAGAACACTGTGTTCTTATTTTGGTGAATGTGATATGTTGACATAACAAAAGGGTTTTAGGGGTTTATAAGTGTCCTTTCCGTTTCAAAGGAAAACGGGTTGGAAAGTAAACGGGCTTTATGTTACGGATTCAAGTTGCCAAGTTGTATTCGTCTTAAGGATTTAAGGTTCTTAAGACGGATCTTACGATTTATTACAAATACTTCTCAATAAATTATAAAAATATTATTTTACTACTTTAAATAATTAAAAACCCTTAAAATATATTTTATGAAAATACGGGATGTTACAATTACTAATCTTTGTTTTGCAGATTTGGGCTTGGTATCCTGACGCAAGTGGTTTGGGCCGTGTGGTGGAGTCCGTTCCCAACCCTTCCCTTGTCCTTGTCCCTTAATCCCTTTTGCTTCAAACTTTTAATTGTGGCCCATTTTCCCCTATCCTATTATTCGGCCCAATTTGGCTTGAATTAACACTTCTTGCACCTATACTACATTCGGCCCAGTTGGCTTATACTTTGATTCGGCCCCTATGGCTTTTATTTTGGATATTCGGCCCTTTTGGCATTGTAGTATATGGTTGTGTGACGTATTACCGTTCGTATTTCGTGTTTGCATGATTTTAATTACATTTGTGTGTTTAATTTTGAATTGCATGCTTAGGTTTGTTTCGTATTATATCATTCTAGTCATTTTATGTCTTTGTTTCCGTCTTTTCAATGATGTCAAGAGGGGGAAAAGAAATGCGACCTAGATTACGAATTTGCCTAAGATTGCTTCTTGTCGTAACGTATTGTCTCTTATAGTTCTTTAAGTAATTGGTTTAGACTAAAAATAGAAACCCTAGTGGATCTATATTATGAAGAACCAATATTATGTTGAGGGGGAACGTTACTACGTTACACTTAGACATGATTCTAGATAAGACTTGCCATCACTAAAAAGAGGGAATTTGTTGAGTAATATATTCTATATATTTAATATATTGTTTTATGTTTTAATAATGACAAGTCTAGATGATTATGTTTCATATACATATGCGTGTAATCGTGCGTTTAAGTGTACAGTTAATTATAGACCGAGGATCGTAATTTAGTAAAGTATAGATTTAATCGAAGATTGAAGAAAGATCAAGCTCTTGTCAAATGTCAATTCTTTTTGAAGACTTACAAGATAAAAGTTTTATTACGACATCTAGAGTTCTTAAGTTATAGTTCATATCTATAACTATTGAAGAAATGAGATTTGCGTGGAATAAATAAAAGCGTAAAGATTTATGCGTGCTATTAATATATTGTTATATATTAATTTAGTAATCTTAAACGGTTTTTAAAATAGAAATATTCTTTACTTAACAAGAATTAAAATATTTGTCATATGAGATAAATATTAATTCTAATATACTAAGGATTTTATTTTAACCGTTATTGTCAAAATCTAAATTCCTAGGGAAACGTGCTTCGAGAAGTATGTCTCGAAGAACGTGTCTTATGAAGCATGCGTTGGGAAACGTGCGTGGGGAAACGTGTCAAGGAAGTATGCCTTACGTTTCCTACACGACTACTAACATGTTTCATATTATCTTTATGGTTAATTAAATAAATAATGTGTGTTTATTTAATCTACTTAAAGATGGACTAGGATTTGATTAAAGATATAATATATTATATCTTGTCAAGAATTAGGAATTGACTTAAAATAGGATACTATATTTTATGGTATAAGATATTTCCTAAATCAACTAGGTTTTGGGAATATTATCTTATGTTTTAAAATTAATAATATCTTATTAGAGTCCTTTCCTAAATCAAATAAGATTAAGTTTAAAATATTACCTAGAATAAGGATTCTAGATAAAGTAATATTCCTAAACTATCTAGGATTAAACCTAGATCTAAATTAGTATATATACATACCATATTACACGTCCAATACCAACGAACTACACGCCTCACTCATACCAAGAAACGAACGAATGTAATCTCTCATACGTCTCGTTTTCCGTGCCAATCATTGTCAAATCTCGTAATCAAGACTACAAGCTTTGAAGAAAATTCTCACACATTGAAGAACATTGAACACAAGAAATTGTTGAAGACTTTATCTTATTTACTTAAGATAGATTCGAGTATATAGCAGTACTCATTGTAAGCAAGTATTTAACGGTACTTGTCGTAGCTAGATATTTTACGGTATCTAGATCGAGTTACAACTAACATCAAAGTTGTACGAGTTGGGTTGATAAAATTGTAATCCGGAGAAGGTACTAATTTTATTAATCGAGAATAGTGGACGTAGGTTTCGATTTGTGAAACTGAACCACTTCAAAAGATCATGTCTCCTTTACTTTATCGTTCTTACTCCTTACTAGCTATTACTACATCTCATCAACAAACATCGAAGAAGAATCGAAAAGGTTGGCATACTCAATTCAACCTCCCCCCCCCCCTTTCTTGAGTATATCTAGGTCAATAGACTCTTCACCTAAGCATGAGTAGCTAATCCCTATAATATGTTAGGATGAAGGAACTCGCGGTAGTTATGTCGTAGGAATTGCATGTTAGTCGTCCTTACGACGAAGTTTACCCATAAACAATATAATTATAAAACTTGTCAAATGAGTGCACGCAGGAGACTAGTTTACCTAGTAAAACCTTACCTGGATCGAAAGATTGGTAGGTAGGCTTATTTAGAGTGATTTACGAAACCTATCTAGAGATCGAAAGATTGATAGGGGAGTCCAGGGGTGATTTCAGACAGAAAGGATATTAATCGTTCCCACTTCGTTGTTGTTTCGACAGACCTAATCTTTATGTGACTTTAATTACCGCGACGACCTGAATCCTGACATATTCCTCTTTTTATTGCTTGAAACTCGTTTTTGTCATCTTTATTTTAAGTTCTTTTATATCCGTCTTAGCTTTAATCAATAACAAACCTCCCAATTTTGTGACCTATAGACTGACCTCTACTTAAGACCGTGTCTCCCTGAGGATTCGACCCTATTTCCACTAGCTTCTAGTTGGTAGACTTAGGTATTTATCTTTGGTGCATGAACGACACGCATCAAATTTTGGGCCCATTGCCGGGGAGGCAATAGGTTTAATGTTTTTGTTAGTTTATTATTGTTGTTTTCGTCTTAAGGAATTTCTTTTAATTCCTTAAGACCGTTCTTATTCTTTTTCTCAGTGTTGTGTATGCCCAGGTCTTCCAGGTACGAATTGGTTGCTGCTAATCCTGAACCGGAAAGAACCTTCAGACGTCGCATAAGAGAAAGAAGAAGGGCGAGTCAGGAAGAAGTCTTGAGTATTCCTGAACCAGTTACTGCTGTACCAGTCAACCAAACCGTAAGAATGTCGAACATCGCGAGTCATTCCGAACCAAAGGCTGATTCCATTCCAAAGCGTTTCACTCTCCTTGCTGATGAGGCCGGGAACACGTTCGATATTCGACCATCCTATATTAATCTGGTCGAAAGGAACATGTACCGCGGCACAGCAGGAGAGGACCCGAGGAAGCACATAGAGATTTTCACAGACTACTCCTCCACCATTCCAACTTTTGCGACGGTCACGCAGGATAAGATAAAGGAAGTCGTTTTTCCTTTCTCCTTATCCGACGGGGCTAGAGAATGGTACCGGGATTTGGACAAGGAGGCTGCAGAGATCACTGATTGGAAGTCCCTAGCTTTGGCCTTCTACAAGAAGTACTACCCACCACAGAAGACTAATGCTCTCCGTTCCCGGATTACAAACTTCAAACAGTTTGGGACGGAGAACTTACATGAGGCTTGGACCAGATTCAAGAAGCTTGTGAGAGCATGTCCTCACCATGGTTTCCAACCATGGTTCATCAGCAACCAGTTTTATAACGGGTTGTTTGATGACCACCGAGCCATCCTTGATGCTGTTGCAAATGAGAGGTTCCAAAAGGAGACCGAGGATGACAAGGGGTGGGGTATTATTGAGGAGATGGCTAATCATTGTGCGGAGTATGGAAATCCGAGGTCCGGGACGAGAACAGTAGCCGGAATAAATACTGAGGGTGTTGAGGCTAAACTTGACAAGCTGGCTGCGAGGTTTGACCTTTGGGACAAACATCAAGAGGGAAGTTAACAGACGGTCCACCTACTTCAAAAGTGTGAACCATCTATGTGTGAAAGATGTGGAGGTGCTGGGAATTCTGTTGTTGAATGTCTAGCCGAGAAAGAGCAAGTGTTTTCCTTCCAACAGTTTCGTCAGGGAGGAAATTTTTATAACCAGGACCAAGTTCACCCCCACCTAAGGTGGACTAGTCAAAATGTGCTCAACCCAACCCCACCACCATAACAAAACTATATCCCCCCTCACCGCAACCAAAACAATTTTCAGAAGCCACCCCAATTCCAACCGTCACAAGGTAGTGCTTCCTCATCTGGAAGAAATTCAGAAATCGGAGAGTTAAAAACTCTAGTTCAGTCCTTGGCATCCCAAATGCAAGCTGGGAATGCGTCCATTAAGTTGCTGGAGTCGCAGATTGCTCAACTGGCGGTCAAGCAATCATCCCGACCCCAAGGGCAACTGCCTTCTCAAACCGAACAACGAAATGAGACCATTAATATGGTAAGGCTGAGGAGTGGGCGTGAGTATGACGGACCAAGGAAAGAAGTTGCTGATCAGAATGGCGAGGAAATCAGAGTCGAAGAGGCTGTTATCGGAGATGTGTTCGATCGAGGAGTTGCCAGAGCTCGATCGAACGGAAGCCAGGAAAATTCACTCGATCGAGGAGTTGTCAGAGCTCGATCGAGTGAGGTTGACACAGAGGTCCTCGATCGAGCAGTACCACTTGCTCGATCGAGCATAGCAGAGGAAGGGATCACTCGATCGAGTGGTCCTATGGCAGAAAACACTCGATCGAGTGTTCTTGAAAAAAGAAAGGAAAAGCGAGCGCTGGAGCAGGCTGAGTACGAGAAGCAGAGTGCGGGAATCCGGGCCGATGTGAGAGATATCCCGTACCCGTCTAGATTGGTGGAGAAGGAGTTCGCCAAATTCGCGGATACGCTGCGGGAATTGAAGGTATATGCTCCTTTTCTGGAATTATTGCTTAAGGTACCTTCTTATTTAAACATTATGCGTGAGATTCTGATGCGCAAGCGTACTGCCGATGTTAGCGAAACCGTCGCCTTGACGGAGGAATGTTATGCATTCCTCCAAAATAAGACCCCATCTAAGCTAGCCGACCCAGGTAGCTTCTCTATACCATGTCAAATATGAACCCACGTCATTGATAATGCATTATGCGATCTAGGGGCGAGTGTTAGTGTGTTACCCCTATCGCTAGCAAGTAAATTGGGTTTTTCAAAGTTTAAGTGTACCAATATGACGGTCCAAATGGCTGACCGTAGTGTATCGAGACCTCTAGGCATTTTGGAGGACATTCCTGTGCAAATAGGAGAGTTTTTCATACCTGTTGACTTTGTGGTCCTCGATATACCTGAGGAGTCCTACACCCCAATCATTTTGGGTAGACCTTTTCTGCACACTGCGAAAGCAGTAATAGATGTAGGTACTAAGACACTAACCTTCCAGGTTGGTGGCGAAGACCTAATTTTTAGGCAGACTAGTACACCTAGGTCACCCATGTCTGTTGTCCCTTGTTATTCTATGACTGATTATATATCTGTGAGTCTTAACCTATTGGAACTAACGCCTCTGCCTCACACTGAGAGCAAAATAAAGGAAGATTTTTTGATTACTGATGCAGGTACGGAACCAGATTATAACCCGGACGGATGGGGTTATTTGTCATTGAAGAATAAGGGTAGGAATCCTACGGAAGGCCCAGCCATGTCAAAGAGGACGTCAAAGGACTACACCATGGTCTATGATCCTGTTACCAATGCTACCAGCTAGAAATTGCGAGATGAAGTCGTTACAACCGCGGAAGGGAGTTCCGCGAGTCAGGAGCCCAATCGTGGGCAGTGAACATTTGTTTTTCTGAACTTTTAAGCCGGGTTTGCAACCCCTTGCAGCTTGTAACAGATTATTTATTGCTTTTTAGACTTAGACTATTTCTTTTTATGCCAAATCCGTAGACTTTTTAATATCCGTAAGTAGAATAAGACTATGTGTGAATCCGAGACAATTTTTTGTGGTTTTTCTGTATGGTTGTAGTGTTTGGTCATCTTATGCAGGACTGAACAGAAAAGAAACGAAGAAAAAGAATCAGAAACATAAGAGTCAAGGAAAGAACAAGGCTTCGCAAAAGAAAAGCCTCGATCGAGCTCTGTAAAGTGCTCGATCGAGTGATCGCTAGTGGAGAAAAACTCGATCGAGCCCGTAAGAGCTCGATCGAAGCGAACCCAGCCGAGCGGAGCTCAGAGCTGACAACCACTCGATCGAGTGGACTTCAGTACTCGATCGAGCAGATTGCCTTAAGTGAGTTACTCGATCGAGCACTTCTTAGAACTCGATCGAGCAACTCTCAGCCTATTTATAAGGGGAGTACTCGATGCTTTTTCATTTCACTCGATTTCAGTTTTTCGAACTCCCTTCTCTTCGATTCCTCTCATTTTCCTTATTTTTCATCAATCAATCTCTATAATCGTACTTGTTATCACTTTAATTTGAGTAATCAAGCGAAAGCCCTATCAATTTCCAAATTAATTTCGAGTAATTCGAAATTTTCGAAAACCTAGGGTTTGTTCGTTCGAGTATTTCGAATTTGGGTCGTTAATTTGTGATTTTGTTGCTCTAATCATCCTTGTAATCATCCAAGTAAGTCGTTTTATGTTTCCTTCCTATTTTAATTTCATTATTTTTGCCCCAAATTTCGAATTTAGGGTTCTTGAATAGGATTGACGTTTTTTGCGATTTTGGGTATGATTGTTATAATGATTTCGATTGATTGTGTGATTGTTGTGCAGAAATGGATGGGAAGACGACCACCGTAGCCACCACCAGTAGCACGGCAGCAGCCACGGCAGCCGCCCGTACTCCCTCCACTACTGCCGCAGCAACCACCACCGCTTTGGTGGTTGCTCCACCCCGTGTTCCAGCTCCTGTTTTACCACCGCCACCAAGCACCACCACCTACAGAGCCACCTCCGTCACAACCATGGCACCAGTCGGGTCTTCTTCCTCGGCTGATAAGGGGAAGGAGAAGGTTCCGGTTCTAGGACAGAAGGGACGGAAGTCCGTACTCGGCATGCCACCTCGACGCGCTCCACGCCCACCAGCTCCACCTGCGATTCCCTCACTTGAGGAAATCCCCGAGGTAATATTTGCCGACACTGATCAGAGAGATTAGATGGAGGCTCTTGTTGATAATATTATCCGTGGTAGTAGGTTTTTGTATCGTCCGGACTTAGAGACACTAGGACTGCTTAGGCCCCTAGTTGACCTTTTGACTGGTACGGGGATGGCTGGGTTGGTGACCATGTCTGAGGCGACCTACTGAGTACCCACTTTGGAGTTTTTCATCTCCTACTCTTTTTCTGCTGACACCTACCTGAGATACCCGACTAAGCCCTATATTCACTTTCGACTCAGAAATGAGTCATATGCCTGGACCTTAGCTAGGTTTGGACAGGTTTTGGGGTTGGTTAGTGACGGACATCTGAGACCCCCTAGGAACTTGGTTCCAGAGATGTGGGCGGCCCTTTCACACGTACCTTTCGCTAGCCAAAGGGTCGCCTACGTCCACAGTCCTAAGATTCGTGTTTTCATCCGTTTGCTAGGAGAGACCATTTTTGCGCGACCTGAGCCAAACAACATTCGTAACCCTGAGTTGGCCATTGTCGCGGGGTACCTGAACGTTGACAGTGGTACCCCTTTTGTCCTTAACATAGCCTACCTCGTGGCTACCCATCTAGGCCACATAGGTCGCAGAGTCACTGGCGCTATCGTAGACGGCGGGCTTGTCACCAGGATATACAGATACATCTTTGATACTTTGCCTGGTGGTGAGCCTGTCACCGACGATAGATACATTTGTATAGCTTCCATGGTCCAGTTGACTTGGTTTGCTCACGTTGACTGCCGGACTTGGAGGATTGCTGGCTCACCAGCAGTAGTCCTCCCTTCTGACTCTTTACCTGCCCTCATCCCTCTCACCACTATTGAGGGGCCTAGACCAGACCCACCCTCCTACCGCATCTCTTTCACCCCTTCCTCTTCAAAGAGGAAGTGTACCTCACCTGAGAGAGAGGTCAGAGCCACTCCAGGTTCTTGACCTTCACCGTCATCGCGACCATCATCATCCTCTCAGCCGACCACCTCTCATACCACTACACACACCACCACCATTCCTACACCTACACCAACACCCACACCCACACCCACATCTTCACCTTTCACCGCTCCTTCCTCATCATCATCATCCACCCCAGGTTTCCCTGCGCATTTTATTTTACCTCCTATTTTTGAGGTACCACCGGCCGCAGACGGGATTACCGTGATCTTCTGCTTTTTGAGCTTCTCGGGGCTCAGTCCATTCTTCATAGGGAGCTTGCCTTGGTCAGCTTTCCGGATTACGACGCGAGGATGCGCACTGGCACATTCCGACCTCCCAGTGGTCCTCACCCCTCTTTTTATCGATACCCAGATGGCGGGTACCCCCAAACCTCTTCTGAGGCACCTGGAGAGACAGCGGTACAGAGAGAGGTGAGGCGACGCGCGGAGGAGGCCGCTTAGCATGCCAGTGCCAGAGGAGGAGGAGAGGCGCAGGAGAGCTCCAGTGAGGAGAGTGGTAGTGGGAGTGAGGAGAGTGGTAGTGGTGATGAGGAGGGCTCGGAGGAGGATGCGGAGTGATAGCTGCAGCTGGTTTGAGGAGGTTATGTATTTCTTGCCTTGCTTTCATCTTAGTTTTCTTTTCTGCTTTTTAGTTTTGTATATTTTTCACCCCATAGGAACATGTATTAGGTTGTATACCCCCTTTCCCTGTTTTGTAGCCAATGAGGACATTGTCCAGTTTGGTTTGGGGAGGTGTAATGCATCCTTTTGCGTCTGCATTTTTCATTTTGCATGCATTCACGTTTAATTTTCGCATTTTTTTCGATTTTCTTTTCCATTTATTTTATCTTTCTCGCATAAAATTCAAAACTTCAAAAAAATGCACGTTTACTTTTACATATAGTTGAGTCGGAATGGAGTTTTCAGTGATGATATTGCCTTCTAGGATCTTCGAGTTGATTGTCTTTTGCAGTTTTTCATCATCATTTTGTCAAAACCATATAGCATTTCTCGAATTCCGTTTTGGAAATTACACTTGGACTTCTGAACTTGACTTGACTTGTATTTGCCAAACTACACATACTTTCTGAGTTTTTAGAGCCATAACTGGTGACATCCATGACCAGTTTATCTAGGATTGAGAGTAGTACTCCCTTCATATCATTGCATTCACATGTATGACTTTTGATTTTTTTTTTGCCTAAACGCATGGTTTATGGTTGGTATCACATGTTAGGAGAGTACTTGCATTTCCTTTTTTTCTCATTCTACCCATGTAACTCCACATTTAGCCAAAAAACTGCCAGTTGACCTATAAACTACACCCAGTTTTAGCCTACCTTGCGTCGAGCTAGCCGAAGTGTTGTTTTGTGGTATATTTTCATTGTATCAGTTTTTGGTTTGATATTTACTTTCGGAGTTGGTATTTGAGAATTTGGAACTTGAATTCGGATGTATGATTTTTGTCATGAACTTAGCAAAAGAAAAAGAAAAAAAGACAAAAAAAGAGAAAGAAAAAGAAAAGAGAAAAGAAAAAGAAAAATGATTCCCGTGCTTATTCATATCTTTTGGGAATAGAAAAAAGAAAAAGAAAAAGAAAGTGTTTGCAAAGCATGATTGTGTGGCCGATTCAAGTTCCGGGGTTAGTTGTGTGATATGCCGAGCATGGCTTTGTTTCTGAGTATTTTGGAAGGTTTTACTTTCGGTTGAGTCTTGGTAGCTAGCTCGAGCCGTTACCCTCTCTTACCCATACAGTTTTTTTGCCTCCTTTTACCCATTTCACCTCACATAACCATATTTATGCAAGTATTCGGCATGTGATAGACTTTGACAGGTTGTTGTGCGTGTGTACGGTAGTTAGAATCAATTGTCATACTAGTTGCATCGCATGATATGTTGGTCACAGTTAGGAGAGTGTCTACATTTTCTTATCCTTCTCTCTTATACATATATGTTTACCCATTGATTGAGAGAAGAGCGATCCGAGAGAGTCCAAAGTACACAAGTCATTCGAGTCAATCGTCCAAGTTGTTTTCATTGCATGTATGAATTCGTTGTTTTGGTTTTGAACTCTATGTTGGTTAATTTCTGCATTTGCATGGTCAACGACATGATCCATAGTTGGTTCTGAGGCGATTCCATTCCATTAGGTAGTTAGTTAGTTTTTTTCCTTCTTCTAGTTGCATTAGTTTGCTTGAGGACAAGCAAAGGTTTGGTTTGGGGATATTTGATGCGTGCTTATTTTATACACTTTTTGGCATCATTTAGCACGCATTTCTATGCATTTTCATGCACTTTACGTGCCATTTTGCCCCCTTTTTCTTCCTTTGGTGTATTTTCTGTTATTTTGCAGGAATTATGTAAAAGATGAAGAAATCACGCTTTTTCTGTCCATTTTGAGCTCTTTTAGAGGATGAAGCAAGACAAGGAGTCCCATAGCCCCGATTTTGCAGTACCAGGCCCGACGGAACGGTAACCGAGGCAAGGACGAGGGACAAAGCAAGAAAGAAGCGAAAAAGAAGCACTGAATCTGTCATTTACTCGATCGAGTAAACACCAGAACTCAATCGAGTGGATGCAGGAGGAGAAAGCCTCGATCGAGCAGTCTGATACTCGATCGAGGAGTCTGCAGGAAGGACCCAACCTTCGAGGTTTCCAGAGTTACTCGATCGAGCAGTTGCCAGCCTGAAGTTACTCGATCGAGCCCTTTTTGAAGAACAGCTACTCGATCGAGTGGTTAAGTCACTCGATCAAGCAACTCACTTAAGCGTACCGGATTTGCAATTTACGTTTTAGGTTTAGTTTTCTTTAGAGTTAACCTAATCCTTAAAACAGCCGTTTAGATTCATTCAGTAACATTCAGGAAGATACATTCACTTTTGACATTTCAGTTTTACTTTGCAATTTCTTAAGCAGTCATTAGATCTAGAAAACTTCTACTTAGGGTTTTTCTTCATTCAAGCATTCGGATCTTGTTCTCCCTTTTCCATTACTGTAATTCATTTCCTCTCTTTTAATTATTGTTCTTGTTTTCTTTGTTTATGTTTTGTATTAATTCATTTTTATTTGCTATGTTGAATGTTATTGTTGTCGTCGTTGTAATTAACTTAGTTTCCCTAAGCATGAGTAGCTAATCCCTATAATATGTTAGGATGAAGGAACTCGCGGTAGTTTTGTCGTAGGAATTTCATGTTAGTCGTCCTTACGACGAAGTTTACCCATAAACAATATAATTATAAAACTTGTCAAATGAGTGCACGCAGGAGACAAGTTTACCTAGTAAAACCTTACCTGGATCGAAAGATTGGTAGGTAGGCTTGTTTAGAGTGATTTACGAAACCTATCTAGAGATCGAAAGAATGATAGGGGAGTCCAGGGGTGATTTCAGACCGAAAGGATATTAATCGTTCCCACTTCGTTGTTGTTTCGACTGACCTAATCTTTATGTGACTTTAATTACCGCGACGACCTGAATCCTGACATATTCCTCTTTTTATTGCTTGAAACTCGTTTTTGTCATCTTTATTTTAAGTTCTTTTATATCCGTCTTAGCTTTAATCAAAAACAAACCCCCCCCCCCCCCCAATTTTGTGACCTATAGACTGACCTCTACTTAAGACCGTGTCTCCCTGAGGATTCGACCCTACTTCCACTAGCTTCTAGTTGGTAGACTTAGGTATTTATCTTTGGTGCATGAACGACACGCATCATCTCTCTCACAGTCTCACCAAACTGCCGCATAACCCTCACTGCTCCTTCTCTCGTCTCTCTCACAACTTCGCTTTCCCGGATCTATTTTATGATGGAGTCCAGAGGAAGTCCCGTCAAGTCTGAAGGCATTTCTCCTGTCGATTCTCCCAACAATAACATTCCTGTTGTCGATTCTCCCAACAATATTGTTGGTGCTATTTCTGAAGACATTAATGGCCGAGTTTCTAAGGTTAGTCTCTTCCTATTTTTTTTCTGAATTTTATGAGTATACTTGTTATTTTGTGTTCTAAAATGGTCGATCTGATTTCTGGGTTTGAGGGGAAGATTTTATGGGTTTGAGAGGAACGATTTTCTGGATTTTATCAAGGAAAATAAACGGTTTTTGTGACATATACTTACTGATGTAACACCACCATTTATTTAAGAGTCTTCAGCTATACATTCTCAAATAAACAGGACTGTTACCATCTCGGAATGACCGAGGTAGTGAATAACAAAGTAAATCAAACCAAGGTGCTTTATATAAAAACTGATTAAATTTAAACTCTGATATTACAAAACTACGCAACAGAAAAAAAAAGTACAACTGATGAATATACTATAACTGATATAAATCTAAGTCGGTCCCAAATCTGCAACTCACATTCTCATCCCAGCTCCTAGCTCATCTGTCTCTTTCCTGTAGAATCTACTCCCCATTCCGGATCATCGTAGGTGTCACACAAATACACAGGGTCAACCACGAGGTTGAGTAGGAAAAATATCAACAAGACATGAATAAACATATCACAACTTCCTTCCATCTCCACATCATTCAGTCCTCTACTTCACCTCCATCACACCACACCTTCCATCACACCACACCTTCCATGGCCATATCACAAGTCCCATATCACAAGTCCCGTATCACAAGTCCCATTCTCCACAACAAATAATAACAATTAAATATTCCACAACACATTCAATATCAATTATAACAATCTCGTAATAAGCATCACATACACACATCATGTCATAACACAAACCACAGCTATATCCCCTACCTCAATTGCGAATGACAACCGAACAGCTGCTAGCAATGTTCCACGTGGAAATCGTCACCTAAACATATATTACGTAACAATTAATAAATCTTCCCAAACCCCCATATCACAATGTACACCTACTATAAATAGTAACCTTCTAAAAGTAGAAAGTTTCCTAAAATGGAAACTATCCAAAAATAGTAATCTTTCTTAAAAAGGAAACTTCCCGACTCGTAAAGTCCCTTAAACAGAACAACATTAAAAATTACAAACCTTAGTAATTATAAACTTACTAATTATGGCAAGAAATCAAACGGCCAAATATTACTAAATTAACAAAAATAACAATATGAGTAATTAATGATAAAACAATGTTCATTAACAAGTATATTAACCATAACAATTGCTAAACATAGATATAACACAAATAATATCACTAATCATACCATTAGTAATATTAATAACAATAATAATCATGAATAACATATTATTGTATAACTATAACCCATAACAACCAATTTAATATTAATAGTGATAATAATATTAACAATGACATTTGATAAAATATTATTATTAATAATACTAATATAACATTAATAACAATAATAGGAACAATAATAATAACAATATATGACAATAACAATATATGATAATAATGAAACAATAAATTAAAAACCCAAGAACAACACTAATGATAATTGTAAACGCAGCAGCCCAAACAAACACGCATAACACGCTTAACATAGACAACCCCTGAACCGAGACCAACACCCCCAAACAGCCACCACGTCTGACCCCCAAAACAGCCACCGACCTCGCCCCTAACACCACCACGCTCGCCTCTGAGCCACGGTGGTCCCATGGTAGGGGTGGTTGGCCGTCGACATGCCCAATAACCATCAAACAACTGCATACAAAACCCCTACCTCACGACTCTGTTTGTATTAACCGACAGACCCCCAAAACGAAACCTACTCTAATAGCGGACACAACAGCCCTAAACCACCGCGACCATCACCCACCAAACCTCCTGACCACCACCAGCACGACACCTCTAACACCCAGAAGAAACACGAACCAGAATTCCGTCGAACTCATTTACAAAACTCGCATCTGAAACAGCCTTCTGGAACACAGGAGTACGAGGTTGACACCAGTGACATAAACACCCTTCGACGGTGGTCCTAGGCCAACAACAACGACACCACAACGGTCAAAAAATGACTACTACACATCCTAGACTCATAATATGCGAAGATCAGAACAATAAACATGCATAAACGAAAGTACAGTCGTGATAAAAACAAAGAAAAACAAGAACGGAACGAAAGGTATGCGTGTGTACCTCCTTCCCTGAGCAAAACGACCACCCTTCGACACCCTAAGCCACCGTGAAATCCCTTTCCCTCGGACTAGGATGTGACGACAGTGTTCTGAGTAGGAGTCTGGTTGTCGATTAGGGTAAGAGTAGGGTTAGGGAAGTGTTTTTATATGGCTGCAGGAGGACGAGGCTGATGTTTTGTGTCAAAGTGTGTTTTTCGGTTTTGGGCTGTTTTGGTTGCACGAAAATCGAGGCCCAAAACAGTTGCTTAAAACGTGATCTAATAACCTAATAACTAATACTCAAACCCGATATCACATTAATAACATATAAACATAAAACACGTATTCGATAAATTAATTATCGAATATAAATGTTCGGAAGGCAAACAACACGTCGATCTAACTAATAATTATTAAAATAAAAATACGAGGTATTACAACTGATTAATTTGAGTCGTTAAATAAATAATTTTACAGTCTATTGATTTTGACAATAAGACGCCTAAATTTGATATAGCATGATTATTTTTGTGATGATATAGGATGGTTGTTTTTGTGATGATTTTGGATGATATAAGAGCATGCATGAATATATATATATATATATATATATATATATATATATATATATATATATATATATATATATATAACTCGCATTTAGATTAACATATCAATATGATGGCTTTGGTAGTGCCGGTAGGTAACAATATGCAATGTTTGCTCTATTTTGCTCTTTTGTAACATTTGAAACAAGGACCAATTATTGATCACAAACACGTAATTAATGGTGTAGTTTTATAATTAATGGTGTAGATTCATAATTAGCTTTGCAGTCCAATTATTGATCACAAAGTTTGCTCTATTTTGCTCTTTTGTAAAATTTGAAACAAAAGATACCCAAAGAATCAATGAATAAGTAAGGACCAAAGACCTGCATTCGATTAAAAAGGGAGTCCAACAGTCTTGCCCAAAGCCAAAGAGGGTGCATTATGTTCTATAATTATGTTAGTTGCTTGTGAATATTGTAGGCAAAGAACTTGGCGTAAGAATAATTAATTAATTAATTAAATAAGTGTCATTTGAAACAGCAAGTCTTAATTGAAAAGCATCCTAACATTTTTTATGCACTGATTTTGCTTGTCTTGTGATGTACAGGCTGCACCTCAAGGTCGACCAATGAAAATAACTACTTGATTTTGTCGCACATGTCATATCAAGATGGATTTGGAGCTTGATGGCCGCTTTGGTATGTGGATTGATCCTACGGACGGTCGCGCATATATTGACGGAAATGCGCTTTGTGAAGATTGTGAGTACAAGCATTCAATTGAGACAGATCCTAATTGGGGTAGGAGTAGAAGAATCAGTTCATAAGAAAGGTCTTATTTTTCCAAATATGCTAGTTCATCTGATTCCGAGGAGGTTAGCTCAGCAACTCCGCAGAAAAAGAAGCAATGAGGTAATAATTCAGACCTGATCTAACTATTGCTGAATGCTGGTATCTCTGTATGTATGAAATAGTAATAATATTGCAGAATGATGTATGAAATTGTATGTTTTAAGCTATTGCTGAATGCTGGTATTTCTGTATGTTTCAACCTATTGCTGATTGTTGTGCTGATTGTTGTGTTAATCTGGATTTAACGGCTTCTGCAAACATCATCTCATAAACAAATTACATGAACATATTCATGCTTACAAATTGATTACATGGTCCTTTCAATTTGCTTTTAAACTTCCATTGTTTCATTAACATATCCATACTTACAAAACCTTACAAGCATCCATACTTACAAAACCTTACAAGCATCCATGCTTACAAAACATTACAAAACATGGCTAATCTTTATAAGAAATTAGAAAACCATCCATGTATACAAAAACTTAGTACTTCATGTTTAAGATATGTTCAACACGTACTAGCTTGAACATATCTCAAACTCCGTGTCATGTTTAACTACTTTGGCCTGGAACTTGTGATATAAGGTTTCTGTTGAACTATATATTCAAATACATATATTGAGTATAAATGTTTATGTTTTGATAATGACAAGTCTAGCTATATTATATACTCGTGCGTATAATCATGTGCTAAGTGTACAGAATATTAAGTAACAAGATCTAATCAATCAAGTATAAAAGACTCAAGTATTTTAGTCAATGAATTGGCTAAGTCGAAGATTGATACAAGATCACAAGCGCGCCTAATGAACTAAAGTTATACTTATCAACTATAGCTTTAGTACAAGATTGATTCAAGTTGTAGCTCATAGCTATAACTCTATATTATGAAGAAATGGTCGGAATATATGTGGTTGGTTGAAACGATTTTTGTTTCCAAATATAGTCATGTACAATTAATGTTTAATTGGTATTCTATTTTTAATATGGAATTATTAAACTTAATAGGATTATATAAAATATCTTTTGGTTAAATAGGAATAAATAATTTTCTTATGAGATAATTATTTATAAACTAAGGATTTTTATATGATCTTAATTGTCAAATAATATAATCTAGATACAGTTTGATACGACCTTGGGAAGCGTGTATCATGTCACGATTACCATAATTCGTATAGGATTAATTTAAGTAAATATTATGTATTTACTTAATATCCTAAACAAACTAAGATTATCTTATGATAATATATTTTATTATCTTTGACATAGTTTAGGAAGTTGTTTTAATAAGGATACTATTTGTTTATTATATAAAGATCTTTCCTAAATATGAATTAGGAAATTGATTCTTTATATAACACTTGTAGTATATTATTAAATCTTTCCTAAATATATTAAGATTAGATTTAAGGTAGTATTACTAAAAGACTAGTATTCTAGTTTAAGTAATATTCCTAAGTCATCTAGGGTTCAAATTACCTAGATATATATTCTATATAAATAGACTACCTATGACACATTAATCGACACGAGATACACATACATATTCACGAAAACCAAGAGAAAAAAATCGTTGTTCGTCTACTTCAATATTCGACCTTTTCATTGTCATATCCGATTCAAGATTCAAGTGCTCAAGCATTGATCTTATTCATTCAAGATTGTGACATCAAGAAACATCGAAGACTTTATCTTATTAACGTAAGATAGAACGAGTATTTAGCGGTACTCATTGTAAGGCAAATATTTTACGGTATTTGTCATAACTAGATATTTAACGGTATCTAGATAGAGTTGCGACTAACATCAAAGTTGCATGAGTAGGGTTGATAAAATTGTAATCCAGAGTTGGTACTAATTTTATTAATCGAGAATAGTGGACGTAGGTCTCAAAGTGTGAGACTGAACCACTTCAAAAATATTGTGTCTCTCCTTATTATTTGTTTTACTCGAAGATCATCCACAACCATACACACATCGAAGAAGATTTAAATAGAAGGCATAATCAATTCAACCCCCCCTTCTTGAGTATATTATATCAATAGACTCTTCAATTGGTATCAGAGCCTCGTGCTCTTGATCGCCTAGCCGCGTGAGTTTTGATCCTTCTATTGATTCTATATTATATACTCCTTCAACAATGGATTCCAAGCATCTCAAGTGCCCTATCTTCGATGGCAAAAACTACAGTCTATGGAAGAATATGATGACTCATTACATCAAGGGATGTGATTGGGATGTTGGAAGATCATCCAAACCGGACCAAAGAAGATCTTGGTCGCCGCCGCCAATGGAACAACCTATGAAAAGATGGAAAGCGATTATGTGGAAAGTGACTACAAAATTGCAGAGAAAAATTGTAAGCCTATGAGCCTCCTGCAGAATGGTATGATAACCTCAGAATTTGATAGATTCTCATCTTGTAGTTCCGCTAAGGAAATATGGGATAGTCTCGAACTTGCCTACGAAGGAACATCCGCAGTTAGGAAACATCGCATAGATTTGCTTATTCAAAGATATGAACTTTTCAATATGGAAAAGAATGAATCTATTGATAGCATGTCTGCACGATTTTCTTGTATTATTAATGAACTGCGGAACCTTGGTAGGAAGATCGATTCTGAGGATATTATTCGAAAGATTCTCAGGAGTCTCACCAAAAAGTGGCAACCAAAGGTCACAGCTATAGAAGAAGCAAGAGATCTATCTCAGATAACCTACCAAGAACTTATTGGATCTCTGATGGCTCATGAGATCATGATAAATAAAGATGATGACGATTCCAAAGGGAAAGGCGTCGCTTTACAAGCATCCACAAGCGAAGTAAGTGAAGAAGAACTTGAGGATGAAACAGTTCTATTCGCAAGACGCTTTAAAAAGGCAGTGTTCAAGGGTAGATACAAAAACCCTAACAACAAAACGTTCGACAAAAAGAAAACTGACTCCAAACAAACATTCTTTAAAAAGGGATGTTTTAAGTGTGGTCAACAAGATCATATGATCAAGGATTGTCCAAGCTGGGACAAAATCAAAGACAAGTCAAAAAGAGAAAAGACCAAAACGGAGTTCAAGAAAGTAATGCTTGCATCTTGCTGGGGAGAATTAGAATCTGAGGATGACGAGGACTCAGAAGAAGAAGAGGTAGCACACCTGTGCCTAAGCCACGTCAACCTAGATCTAATCTCAAACGACAATAATGAAGATGATGCATCTAATATGTGTCTCCTTGGAGAATCCGACTCAGACGACGACGACGAAGAGGTAAATTTTCTTCAACTCAAAAGTCAAGTTAAAAATCTATCTAAGGCTATGTTAATTAAATATTTTGAGGAAACCCTAGACCAATGTCATGAACAAAGTCTTGAGTTAGATGAATTGAAGGAACAGATCCTCGATATTGCTGAGGAAAATCAACTTCTGAAAGCCAAAGCTAAGAAACTGAAATCCAAAATAAGCATTGAAGCAAATGCTAAGTTGGAAACAGTTATGTCTGAGAAAAAGGTTCTTGAGTCTAAAGTTATAGCTAATGAAGCTATAACCTCAAAACTAAAACTCAACATCAAAGAGCTTCAATCTAAAGTTATAGCTAATGAAGCTATAACTTCAGATTTGAGAAAGGCCAATGAGCTTCTAAAGTCCAAATCTTCGATTATGGTCGAAGATGAGACTCACCTAGAAGAAGTTGAGATCCTCGAAAGCAAGATTATGGATCTAAAATTCAATCTATCTAAAGTCAAGAAGGAACATGCCAAAATCGTGTCCGACTTTCATAAAGACATTCAAAACCTAAAAGAGTCTAGCAACACTGACCGCAGTGAATGTAAGAAAGAAATAGACTCTTTGAAAGACCTCCTCCTTCATGCTCAGAAAGTTCACGATAAGTGGGAAGGAAGCACTAACGTTCTAAACTTCCTAACTGAACAATCCGACAACAACATGAAGATGGGTTTAGGTCACGAGTGTTATGGAAGAAGGGATCACTCAAAATGTAAGCAAAGCCCAACAGACAGAGACTTTAGAAGAAGAAAAAATGCCGACCTTCCTGAGTATTTGATATGCACTTATTGTGGCCACACTGGACACCTCCGAGAAAACTGTGTGAAACACGCACAAGATTTTAAAACCGGAATTAAGTTTGTTAAATCCTTAGGAATTCCAAACGACACTATTTCTGTCTCTGATAGTGTTGATGACAAAACTGAGGAAAGAAATATTGACCACAGATGGTTCTATGACATGACATTTGACTACGAAGAAAAGAAAAATAGAACCAAACAAACTCCTCAAACAACACGAAAAAATTGGTCACCAAGAGTCCAAACTAAAACGTACACAAGAACATCAAAACCCAACTACTACCAATATAGAAAGACCTATGTAAGACAAGTTTGGGTTAAAAAGGAAGATGTATTTGTGATTACTAAAAACAAAGGACCCAAGTATGCTTGGGTACCTAAATCCTGTCTTTGAAAATTATTCGTGCAGTTTGTCGCTAAGGAAAATAACCTATGGTATCTCGACAGTGGATGCTCAAGACATATGACAGGCGACGTAAATCTTTTCCAAACCCTAAAACCCTTTGATGGAGGTAAAGTCACATTCGGTGATAACAAAAAGGGAAAGATCATCGGAATTGGTAAGATAGGTATTTCATCCTCTCATGCTATAAATGATGTATACCTTGTAAGTGGTCTCAAACATAATCTTATTAGTATATCTCAATTATGTGACAAAGGAAACAAAGTGGTTTTCCATTCAGATATATGTCGTATAATCTTAGAAGGCACCAGTAAAGTAATACTTGAAGGTCACAGGATGAAAAATGTTTATATGATTGATTTAAATGTTGTACCTACTGATTCTCTATCATGCATGAAAGTTACGTTAGATGATCCATGTCTATGGCACAAGAGATTTGGTCATATTAGCTCGCCTATTCTAAGTAAGCTGAAAAGATGGGACTTGGTCGAAGGTCTTCCAAAGATCAAATTTGATCAAGAAAAGATGTGTGACACATGTGCACGATGTAAACACGTCAGATCATCTTTTAAGCCAAAAAGAGTGGTAAGCACAGAACAAGCTCTTGAACTAGTACACATGGATCTATGTGGCCCTATGAAGGTAAGAAGCAGAGGTGGTTCCAGGTACGTTTTCGTTCTAGTTGATGATTACTCCAGATTTGTTTGGCCAATCTTTCTTCATTCTAAAGACAAAACATTTGATGAATTTGTTAGTCTCATGAAACTTGTCAAAAACAAATATAAATCAAACCTAGTAACAATTCGTACTGACCATGGAACTGAGTTTGATAATCATGCTTTTATTGAGTTCTGTAAAACCAATGGTGTTGGACATAACTTCTCGGCCCCTAGAACCCCACAACAAAATGGAGTCGTAGAACGAATGAACAGAACCCTAGAAGACATGGCTAGAACAATGCTTCTCTGTAGTGGCCTACCTAGAAACTTTTGGGCTGAGGCTATTAGTACAGCTTGCTATATTCATAACCGTGCTATGATTAGACATATCCTTAAAAAGACACCTTATGAACTTCTTCGAGGTCGTAAACCAAACATATCTCATTTAAGATGCTTTGGTAGTAAATGCTTTGTTCACAACAATGGTAAAAACAGATTAAGCAAATTCGACCCTAGAAGTGATGAAGCAATCTTTATAGGATATTCAGATCATAGTAAAGCCTACAAAGTTTTTAACAAACGTACCTTATGCATAGAAGAAAGTATTCATGTTATCTTTGATGAAAATAATGTCTTCGATAAGCCATTACAGGATATAGAGGAAAACCTAGACGAACCTGATTTCAGGTTATCAAGGGAAAATCCTCCTGAAATGGAAATTGAAGAAGGAGAACCTCAAGGAACTCATGATGAACTCAACTTGGGAGAAAATGGTGCGAGAAATGATGCTACAGTTGATGATACTGTAGATAACTCTCAAACCAATGACTTAGAACCCAGAGTTACAGCCGATGAAGCAGTAACTTTGAATCAAAACCAAAGGGAAGAGGCCAGAGTTATAACTGACCCTACTATAAACCAAGGTTTGGATTCAGGGGGAACAAGTCAAGATCCCGAGTCAAGTTCAGGTAGTGCTAATAATCAATCAAGGAACTGGAGATACAAAGGCTCTCATCCTTTGGACAATGTCATAGGAAGCCTAACAGATGGAGTTCAAACTAGAAGGAGCTTAAATAACTTTTGCTCATTCTACTCCTTTCTCTCCACTATTGAACCTTCAAATATCAAGGAAGCTCTCGCAGAACCAGACTGGATAGTTGCCATGCAAGAAGAACTCCAGCAATTTGAAAGAAACAAAGTTTGGCATCTTGTTCCTCGACCTAAGGACAGAACTGTCATTGGAACTAGATGGGTATTCAGAAACAAACTGGATGACACTGGAGTCATTGTGCGAAATAAGGCCAGACTAGTGGTTCAAGGATACAATCAACAGGAAGGGATCGATTATGACGAAACCTTTGCTCCCGTTGCTCGTCTTGAGGCAATAAGACTACTCATTGCATTTGCAGCACACAAGGGAATGAAGCTTTTTCAGATGGACGTTAAGACTGCCTTTCTTAATGGCTATCTCCAAGAGGAAGTATTTGTTGAACAACCTCCTGGATTTCCTGACAGCAAACTCAAAGATCATGTATTCAAATTGGACAAAGCTCTCTATGGCCTGAAACAAGCACCTAGGGCATGGTACGACAGATTATCAAAATTCCGATTGGAGAGTGGATTCAAGAGAGGGTCTGTGGATAAAACTCTATTTCTTAAAAGCGAAAACTCATATCTACTAGTTGTTCAGATCTATGTTGACGATATTATCTTTGGCTCAACTAATAAAAAGTTGTGCAAGTACTTCTCTGAGTTGATGACTTCTGAGTTCGAGATGAGTATGATGGGAGAACTAAAGTTCTTCCTTGGACTTCAAATACAACAAACTGAAGAAGGAATCAAAGTTCATCAACAAAAATACGTCAAGGAGTTGCTAAAGAAATTCGGAATGGAAACCTCTCATGCAATGCCTACTCCAATGGTCACAGATAAAAAGTTAACCAAAGACGAAGATGGTAAGTCTGTAGATGAAACAACTTACCGAGGTATGATTGGCTCACTTCTTTATCTCACAGCAAGTCGTCCAGATATAATGTTCAGTGTCTGTGTTTGTGCAAGATTCCAATCTGCACCAAAAGAATCACACATGATTGCAGTTACAAGAATATTAAGATACCTAATCGGAACCTCAAAATTATATCTATGGTATCCTATGGACTGTAACTTTAACCTAGTAGGATATTCAGATGCGGACTATGCAGGATGTTCCTTAGCAGAAAAAGTACCTCCGGACTTGCTACCTTTGTAGGTCCTTGTATTATATCTTGGGGATCCAAGAAACAAAATTCTGTCGCCCTCTCAACTGCTGAAGCAGAATATATTGCAGCCACACTGGTATGTTCTCAACTTTTATGGTTAAAGCAACAATTACATGATTATGGTGTTGATGTTGGATGTGTGCCTATTTTATGCGATAATACGAGTGCTATCATTATATCTAAAAACCAAGCCCAGCACTCGAGAACTAAACATATTGAAATTAGACACCACTTTCTAAGAGACCATGTTGAAAAGAAAAATATAAAATTGGAATTTTGTAGTACGGAAAAACAATGGGCAGTTATTGTAACAACCCGACCCACCACCGTCGTAACGCAAACCCAATAAGATGGGTGCACACTTTTGGGCCCATTATTTGTCCTCACTTAAGCCCAAAAGCACAAGGCCTTGTTATTAAGTGGTGGGCGGAAGCTATTATAAACATATCACAAGCCTCACATTCTACCGATGTGGGACAACTTTCCTCTCATACTCTTGGAGTGTTACAAACTCCCCCACTTAAACAACACAACGTCCTCGTTGTACCTCAAACTTGACCGCAACCAGGGCCAGAATCCTCCCCCGCTAGGTGTGTGACCCGAGTACTCCCGACCACAGGCTCACCACACGGTCGCAGGGTCGCTCTGATACCATTTGTAACAACCCGACCCACCACCGTCGTAACGCAAACCCAATAAGATGGGTGCACACTTTTGGGCCCATTATTTGTCCTCACTTAAGCCCAAAAGCACAAGGCCTTGTTATTAAGTGGTGGGCGGAAGCTATTATAAACATATCACAAGCCTCACATTCTACCGATGTGGGACAACTTTCCTCTCATACTCTTGGAGTGTTACAGTTATCTTCACTAAACCATTGGCTAGAGAACGTTTTGAGACTTTGCGATTGGAAATTGGTTTAATCGGTGGCACCTAATCAAATCTTAAAAGCAAAAATAACCCAATGATTGACTATGGTTTAGATGAGATTATATGACTGTGTCCGTATACTCCGCTGCATGTGTATGTATGTATTCGATGATAAATTTTGTGATCATCTTTATATTTTATAATTCACATATGAATGTGTGCACAACCGATCTCAAAATAATATTACGTCACATATTATAATTTACCTCAAATATACGTACTACATATCACATTTATAATAAACATACAATAATATACAGATATTATTAAACTAAAAGAAAAACAAACTACAACTTACCTCTAAAATTGACACACAAAACGTGTGTGATGGCCCCACCTGCCACGTCCCTCAACCCACCTAGTCCCTCATTTACCTGCCACGTGACCTCCCCCTACTCCCTAGCCCTTGACTTTCACCTAGCCCCACTTATTACCCCAACTAAACCCTCTCACCTCCATTACTTACCTCACATTATTACCGTCCCAAACTCCTAACTCCATTAAAATCCTAAATAATCCAAACCTCCATAAAACTAAACCTCCATTAAAATCCTTCAAAACCTCCACCAAAAATATCGACTTAAACCACCTTCATCACCACAATGCCACCATCTCGTGCCACCCGCTCTCACAACAAGAAACCCACACCTCCTTCACCAACCCCATCACCACCGCCCTCTCCAACACCTATCGCCACCACCGCTCCCACACCAGACCAGAGCAAACGACGAAAACTTAACCGTGTCTCCTCCTCGAATTCCGACGACATGCAAGAACTCGATTCCAAAATTCCTCGTCCTCTGTTTCGAGATTACTCTGTCGAAGCCACTCGTGAGGGATTAGAGAAAGTCAGGATGACAAAAACCGAAGGTATGTTAATCGAACGAGTTTTACCCTCCTCTATTCATGCGGGTCGTTATTATCCTAAGTCATGGGTGAATGGGTCTAAGTCTTTAGGATTCTTTAAAGATTTTCTGAAATTTCAAGGATGGGAATACATTAGTGATTTTTCGGGTTTAATATTTCCCATAGAATTGGTTCAGTTCTTTGCTTCGGTTAAAGGGTGTGATGATGGCGTAATGGGTGTCGTTAATGGAAGGGATGTAGTTATCACTAAATCTGAAATTTGTGCAATTTTTCAACTTGATCAAGAAGGCATCATTCTTGACCCCAAAAAGGAATGGGGTGTCGTTTCTAAAGATCGGAAAATGGTAATCAAAAAGTAATTTGATGAAGATGCTACGGAAGTTACTCCCCTGATCACCGTGTCGTTTAACCCAAAATTGAAATTTTTCTTGAACTTTTTATGGAACACCGTGTTACCACGAAGGGGTGGTAGGGATAAACTTGCTAGTGTCGAGGCCGTTGTGTTGTTCAGTTGGTTGGAAGGTCAGAAAGTTGACTTGGCATCTCTAATTTGCCACAAAATTTGTCAAGTCTCTAGTGTTATTGTTAAAGAAAAGTTTTGCTCGACAATCGATATTCCATACGGAATGTGGGTGTCCGAGCTCCTGTTGAAGAAAGGAGTCGTGGATGACTCGAGTTTTGGTATTAAACCTCGGGATAGGATGTGTGACAAGGTCTTGAAATTAATGGGTATTTGTTTCGAGGGGATTGATCTTACTTTTGGTAAGAATGTAGGTATGGAACCCGCTCCGAATCTGTCACCTTCTTTCGCGGGTCTTGAAGCCAAGATGGACCAACTTCTTGGTTTGTGTGAAGTTAAGAAAGAACAGGATGAGGCAGGGGGTAGTCGTGCCAAGAGAGGTCGTGGTTTCGAAGATGATGTGAGGGTGTGGATGGAAAAAGTGGATAAACATCTTGTTAAGATTGGCTCGGAGGTATCGGTGGTATGCTCGAAATTGCTTGCTATGAGTGATCATCTTTCCTTTCTCACATCTCAAGGCGGTTCAATAGTGCGTGATCATGGTCTATTGCGAGAGGATGCTTCCAAATCACATGAGGCCGTCAAGGCACTCTCGCTCAAGGTTCTAAATTTCGAGCTCGCGCTTAATGCTCAAGGACGCAACGTGAGTAGTTGCTTGGATAGGTTGGATACTCTCGAGTTTCGTACCCGACCCGATTACGTGAGCCCATATGCCAAGACACCCGCCTCTAGTTCTCGCTCTTGATTATCCGTCTCTGTTTTCGAAATATGAAGTTGTTTTGTTGTTGTTTTGCTTAAGTCCGGTGGTGGACTTATAGAACTATTGCTCTATTTGTGGCCCAGTTCCTAGCATGGCCCATTGGAATCCGAGGCCTTACTCTATTTTTGCCTTCCTCGGATTTCCACAACCTACCGTGGCCCAAACTCTATTTTTTTGCTCTGGCCCAAATTTCCTTATTATCTTTTGCCTTGGCCCATTATGTTCTAACCCTAGCCAGGCCCAATTTTCTTAAACTCTCTTGTTCATATTTCGGCCCATTGGCACTAGTATACTTTGATCGGTTGTGTATCTTTTAACATTGCGTATGTGTTTGTATGATATTTTCTATGTTCATATCTTTTGACTCGTTTTCCATGCTTGCTTATGTTTCGTCGTATATCATTCTAGTCGTTTCATATCCTTGTTCTCATCTTTTCGATGATGTCAAAAGGCGGAAAAATGCGACTTAGATTAGAATTTGCCTAAGCTTGCTCCTTGTCGTAATTCATTGTCTCTTAGGGTTCTTAAAGGATATGGGATAGATAGAAGATAGAAACCCTAAGTGAATCTTTGCTATGAATGACCATTATTATATTGAGGGGAAACATACACTTAGACACAAAATCTAAGAGAGACTTGCCATCATCAAAAAGGGGGAATTTGTTGAACTATATATTCAAATACATATATTGAGTATAAATGTTTATGTTTTGATAATGACAAGTCTAGCTATATTATATACTCGTGCGTATAATCGTGTGCTAAGTGTACAGAATATTAAGTAACAAGATCTAATCAATCAAGTATAAAAGACTCAAGTATTTTAGTCAATGAATTGGCTAAGTCGAAGATTGATACAAGATCACAAGCGCGCTTAATGAACTAAAGTTATACTTATCAACTATAGCTTTAGTACAAGATTGATTCAAGTTATTACATCGGCCATGAGTTGTTGTTGATTTTCTTATTTTGGCTGATGGTGGCAGCCAGTTAATGTATTGTATGAGTTTGGATGGTTCACTTATGATATGATTCTAATACAATTTTTTACATTTTCCCAAAAAAAAAAAACAAGATTGATTCAAGTTGTAGCTCATAGCTATAACTCTATATTATGAAGAAATGGTCGGAATATATGTGGTTGGTTGAAACGATTTTTGTTTCCAAATATCGTCATGTACAATTAATGTTTAATTGGTATTCTATTTTTAATATGAAATTATTAATCTTAATAGGATTATATAAAATATCTTTTGGTTAAATAGGAATAAATAATTTTCTTATGAGATAATTATTTATAAACTAAGGATTTTTATATGATCTTAATTGTCAAATAATATAATCTAGATACAGTTTGATACGACCTTGGGAAGCGTGTATCATGTCACGATTACCATAATTCGTATAGGATTAATTTAAGTAAATATTATGTATTTACTTAATATCCTAAACAAACTAAGATTATCTTATGATAATATATTTTATTATCTTTGACATAGTTTAGGAAGTTGTTTTAATAAGGATACTATTTGTTTATTATATAAAGATCTTTCCTAAATATGAATTAGGAAATTGATTCTTTATATAACACTTGTAGTATATTATTAAATCTTTCCTAAATATATTAAGATTAGATTTAAGGTAGTATTACTAAAAGACTAGTATTCTAGTTTAAGTAATATTCCTAAATCATCTAGGGTTCAAATTACCTAGATATATATTCTATATAAATAGACTACCTATGACACATTAATCGACACGAGATACACATACATATTCACGAAAACCAAGAGAAAAAAATCGATGTTCGTCTACTTCAATATTCGAGCTTTTCATTGTCATATCCGATTCAAGATTCACGTGCTCAAGCATTGATCTTATTCATTCAAGATTGTGACATTAAGAAACATCGAAGACTTTATCTTATTAACGTAAGATAGAACGAGTATTTAGCGGTACTCATTGTAAGGCAAATATTTAACGGTGTTTGTCATAACTAGATATTTAACGGTATCTAGATAGAGTTGCGACTAACATCAAAGTTGCACGAGTAGGGTTGATAAAATTGTAATCCAGAGTTGGTACTAATTTTATTAATCGAGAATAGTGGACGTAGGTCTCAAAGTGTGAGACTGAACCACTTCAAAAATATTGTGTCTCTCCTTATTATTTGTTTTACTCGAAGATCATCATACAACCATACACACATCGAAGAAGATTTAAAAAGAAGGCATACTCAATTCAACCCCCCATTCTTGAGTATATTATATCAATAGACTCTTCAGTTTCTAGTCTCGTCTAAAAGAGCAGTTAACACATGTTCTACTTCCGGTATAATTGTTGTTGGTAGCATACCCATTCTGTCGAACCTTTTCTTTCCTATATGAAGAATCTTGTAGCGATTACTACCCTTAAGCTTGAGTATTTGATTCATGCAAGTTAGTAATGTTAACCATGTATAGTTTAAAGTAACCGGGCTGATTTCTTCATATGACCGCAAAACTGCATCCACTAATTGCACCACTGATCTAGGTGCTTTCTCATGTTGAATTGTTTGAATACTTCTAAAATGTCTTAAGTCTAAGATGTTAAGGTCAGGACTGTTTGGGGGTTGGAATATGAGTTCTATATCCCAACCGTCTTCAGTAGCAGCCCTCTTGAAGTCGGGGTCATTTGGTGAAATGTGAGGTCTGGCATTATCTTGCTGAATGAATATTTTTCTGCCCTTTCCATCTGGCCATTTTGCCTTAATGGCTGGTAAAAATTTTTCTAACATGCATTTTTTGATTACTTCCCTTGTAATACGATCTATTGATTTTGTTTCAAGGGTCCCTTTAGTTCTGTTTTTGCTAGATCTTTTAGCGGGAACAATGCAACTAAATGGGAAAATTCCAATTTTCCCATCAAAAGTCACAACCCCATCTGTTATTCTAGGTCTTGCCGACGCTCCCATGAACATAACTTTAATCATACGTGTTTTAGAGGAACATGATCTATATGGGTCGTCTTCATCATGTAGTAGATAAATTTTTTGTGTAGCACGACACATATAGAACCATTTCTCATCTACATGTATCACATCATACATTTCATGAAATTTTAGACTATGCCCTAAACTAATGTTATCTATTTTGTCAAACACCCATTTCAACCTTGCCATCTTATTTGCATCGGTTAGTAGTAGTTTAATTCATTTGAGTGTGACCTTATCTTTCCTTTTTTAATAAGCCTATGAACTGTGGATGGGTTAAGGTTTATGGCAAATGCAAGAGACCTGACACTTGTTCTTTTATATAAAGGGATGGATCTTACAATTTCTAGGTCAATAATGACTCGTTTTTTGCTGCCTTTGTTTGCCCTGTCCACTGCCACAAGTTTTCCCTCACTGATTTGCTGCTTAACTTTACTCCAGTATTTGTGAATTGTCATCCTTGAAATATTGAACTCCCGGCTTAATTAATTTAGACAGCAACCCATGTCTGAGTTTGTTGTTTCTATAACCGAGTAAGAGCATTTGTGCAATTAGTCTCCTTGTTTCATTGGTGAGTCGTGGGATTGATGTTATATGTGTGATTTCATCCACCATCACTGCTGCCACAACTTGTTCTTCTTCCATAGTAATATCCTCTATCATTGCAACATCTTCTTGTTGTATTGATATTGTTTCTTCATCAATTGTGTTTGCAGCTGCCACTGCTGCTGCTGCTGCTGCTTGGGCAGCCACTGCTGTTGTCATGGCTGATGTTGCAGCTTCCGTTGCTGCTGCCGCTGCTGCCATGGCTGCAATATATGCATCGGATTTTCTTGGTGGATTATAAGGCGATATATAAGGAGACATTAAATAGTTTAGGTATTTATTGTATGGGATTTATTTTGAAAGTTGTAAAATATTTAATGTTTGGATCTTTGTAGTAAATGTTGTATTTAACCCTTATGTAAGGGTGAATTTTTAGAGTAAGTTAATTTTTGGAGGGAAATATTTCACTTTTTCCACTCCAAAAATATTGGCAGTGTTTGAATTTGGTGGGAAATGTCCCACCAAAATTTTCACTTTAGAATTCAAGATTTTGGTGAGAGACGTCTGACTCTCCTGTCAAGTTGTATGTGTTGGGAAATGTATCCTCAACAATAGTGCGATCACGTAATTAAATCTCATGACGAGAATAAGCAAGGGATGATACGAATTATATTAGTCAACTGACCAACATTAATCGGTAATGATTGGCTAGCTAGAGTTTGACATTACTGTCGTATGACGGTGGTGGTCAGTTGATCCCTTTAGGTCACACCTTTAGGACAATTCCCTTAATTGATAAAGTGACCAAATGTATATTGATACGATTTGATCATATTCCTTAAACTCGTATATCGAGAAATCAGAGGTTAAATCTTATTGTAAGATTTATTTTTATAACTGAAACGTGTCAATTACTAAACATTGAACGATATTTTATAATATCGTAATTAGAATGAATAGGGTTATAATTAATACAAAGGTTGTGAATCGTATTGACGATAATTATAAATAATCATTTTATAATTGTAATTTCGAATTACTTGTCAATTGATAAATATGATTTATTTAATTATATACAATATTTATACGATCAATATTTATATGTTTTAAATTAAGATAATTATATTACCTTGTGACATATAAGATGTCACATTTTGTACAAATTATACAATTGACAAATTTGTAAAATGAAATCCATTTTAAGTTGAAATGGACGGCTAGTGGAGGTGGTTGTGTGGATGATTAGTGTGTTAAATACACCTTAATCATTATGTTTAAACAAAAACCTTGAGACACACACCTAGAGACACCCTAAGTGCATTGAGAATTGAAGATGTTCCCTCTCTTGTTCTTCCCCATACCCGGCCACACCAAACCCTAGCAACACTTGATAAATATTGTTGCATGCTCACAATTCATTCTAGTCCTTATGCTTGTTAGATTTTCTAAGGGTGAGAAAAATAATACAACATAAAATCCTCTAAGTAATTATTATAAGATAATAAAAATACTAATTATATAAAAGATATAATATTAGTATACTAAGTTCATATTAGAACTTATATTGTTTAAGGATACTCCGATTCTTATACTAGCTTGTTCAAAGTCTCGGTTTGTTAAGGGGTTGTCTTGGTGCATCCAAAGGAGGTGTTCTTGTTGAATACTTGGAGGATCATCCTAGCATTACATTCGGACCGTGTGTAAGGGTTCGAAATCTCTCCTATTTCCGCATATATTTAGCATGCATAAGATCTAATATATAATATGTTAATTAAAATTTTAATTAAAATCATGTTAGTATGACTAAAATAGTTAGATTATGAGATAACTAAACCCAACAATTGGTATAAGAGCAACTAGGTTGTTTGCATGCTTTCCGTTTACGTTTTTACGGAGTTATTAGGATAAGACAAATAAAATTGATATTTCGTTTAGTATATGATATGGCCGAAATAATTTATGCATGAATACCTACTGATTCTAAAATGTTTTTAGGATATTTGGAATATATTTTGCATATATATTGTTCATTGGTATTTTATTTTTCGGTTTTATTGATTTTTAATGGTCAAAAATTGTTTATTTGGGAAAAATAGTTAAAATCATCTTTTGGCCGAGATTTTTCAGTATGTTTTCACATGTATATCCTATGTTATGAATATGAATTTTCGTAAATTATGGACTTAAAATACATGGGATATGAATTTTAAATGTTAAAATGCAATAAGATGAATAAAAATGGGTTTGGATAGTTATATTTGGAATTTGACTATAAACATTTATGAGTATGTCACATGCAATATTTAAAATGTATGCTAAATTTTTCAGAAATTTATCTCATATATTGCATTATTATAGATTTTTAATGTATAAATCGGGTAATTAGTGACATTATTTCGACTTTAATAATTTAAGTTGGAATTTGGCCATGAATATTTAACACAATGTCATATATATTATTTCCAGCATGTATAAAAATTTCGAGATTTTTATCTTATTTTATGCTTGAGAAATAATTTTAAAGGTTAAAATTGTACGATATATGACGAAAATCGTTAAAATTTGCAATAGTTGTTAAAATGGCCGGAAAATTTAACCCATTTTAGTAATATATGATATGTTCATCACCATAATTTTCTTGGGAGCCAAAATTTTCTGTTTTATTTAATTTTAATTTGTTGAAAAGTTGCATTTAAAATTGAATAATAAGAGTCATATTTATTGAAATTTCGGCTAATTGGGCAGTGTGTAATTTATTTTTCTGTCCATTTTATGTTCTTAAAGTGTTTTGGAAAGTGTAAAAATATTATTAGTATTTTATTTGCATTTATGGATCTAATTATTGAATTTTCCGACTCAAAATGCTCGTTTTACGACTTATTTTCGAAATAAATATTAAACCCGTATAAATACTAATATTTTAAAGTTCTGAAATTTTAAGAACATTCTAGAATTTTCAAAATTTGAATTTTGAAATTTTCGAAATTTTTATGACTCTTTTTTATTTTTATATTATTTTTCCCGTAAAACCGAGTTAATACCGAACAATATTATTATAATAAGTTAAGTCATGTTCAAAGTTTGAGTAAGACTAAATTTTGAAACCTAAAAGAGTTGGGATGATTAACTTAAGAGTGAATTCCGATTCACATTATGCATAGTGTTGTTAAACGTTAAAACACGCAATTCCATAAAACCGAGGTATACGATAACTATTTATATAGTTGATATTTAAATAGGACGATTTGGCTTAGGGTTTGCATGATAGTTCATATATTCATAAGCATTGCATATTTTATTATGAATGTCATGATTTATTTACGTAATTTTGGGAATTATGTAATTTACTTAGTATGGCCTTAGTTTTTAAATCGGTATTTCCCGTAATGTAAGGGGTTACCGATTCGGTTGTAATTTTGTGATCTCGTATCACCCAATTGTAATTTATTTCTATTTTATAATGTATAAAGTAGACTAGAAAAGTTGTAATTTTTGTAAATTCCGGAGATCCTTGAAGACGGTGCCATTCGGAAAGGAGTTCCGACCAAGACGGTGTTTACCTTGGGAACCGTGCCTCGTGAAGTTCAAGGGACCAAAGGAGTTGGTTTCCGAATTTGTACTTTTATTATTTCTTTTCTAGGAAAGGCCATACTAGGGTTTATTTTTATGCTTTTATTTTGCTTTTATATGTTTGCATGCATAGCCAAATCGTCATATATCGTCTCATGCATTTTTCGATTTAGTCGACCTAGTCATTATTTTATCAATAATTCACCAACTTAGTTCACTTAAACGGAGATAGATAATAATTTGACTAGATCTCTTACATATAAATATTGAGACTTAGGCCCTGTTCTTTCTGGCTTATTTTCAGCTCGTTTCAGTTCAGCTCAGCTCTATTTAGTTCAGTTCAGTTCAGTTCAGCTCAGTTCAGTTCAGCTCAGCTCTATTCAGTTCAGTTCAGTTCAGTTCAGCTCAGTTCAGTTCAGCTCAGCTTCATTCAGTTCAGCTCAGTTCAGTTCAGCTTAGCTTCATTTAATTCATTTCAGTTCAGTTCAGCTCGACTTTATGAAATACATCCCACATTATCATTATTGTTATTATTATTATTATTATTATTATTAGTATTATTTTTGTTATTATTGTTATTAATATTATTGTTATTATTATTATTATATTTGTTTTATTCTATTTATTATTATTAATTAATAATTCTTATAATAATTCTTATTATGATTATTATTGTTATCATCTCCATTTGCTTCATCTTCGAGGTCATTATGAACACCAATATCGCACATATTTTTTCAATTTCTTTTCGAACTTTGTCCATGAATTTCCTCCGTTCTTTATCATCCATGTTTGAATCTGTTCTTCCTTGAATACTTTGATGTTGTATAACTGGTATACCAGGTTTATGCATCCGAATGAAATTATGAAGTGTAAAAGCGGATACGATAATTGACATTTGATATTTCGTTGTCATTTGAGGCATGTTTTTTAACACCTTCCACCTTCTCTTCAGCTGACCAAACGTCATTTCAACCGTCATCCTCAAAGTTGAATGTCGATAATTAAAATGTTCAAATATTCCGCTAGGATCTGCATACTTATATTCTGGCACATGGTTTCTCACGTTTGGATGGCTAATAGGAGACAAACACCCAAGTGTATTCGGGTATCCCGAATCCACCAAATAATATTTACCTATAAATGTTTATATATAAAAATAATTAATGTTTAGATAATAAAAAAAATGAAATACATGTCACATTTACCACATTTAGACGTAAAATGTTTAGATAATAAAAAAGTAATTAATGTTAATTAGACGTAAAATATTCAAATGTTGCTTTTGTTAATTTTAAAAGACAAGAAAAGAAAAAAGCAAAGTCCATTAGAGTTTACTACAAAAAAAATACTTAAAAATTAATATTTTTTTAATATAATTTTTTTAAAAAAAATCGCAAATTTGTATTAATCAAACATTTTTTTTATATTATTATTATTATTAGTTACTATACTTTAATTAAACTTAAGTTATTTCTATTAATTTCAACTTCATTCAGCTCAGTTCTGTTCAGTTCAGCTCAGCTCAGCTCGATTCAGTTCAGCTCAGCTCAGTTCTGTTCAGTTCAGCTCAGCTCGATTCAGTTCAGCTTAGCTCAGTTCAGTTCAGTTCAGTTCAGCTCAGCCCCATTCAGTTCAGCTCAGTTCAGTTCAGCTCTAAAAAGCCAGAAAGAACAGGGCCTTAGCCTTACCAAAAAGTATGGACCCATGAATCCCTTCTTCACAAGACGTAGGCTCGGCTACACCGGGGTACTAAAATTGTCACGTTGGGTAAGTGGGGTAATAAGATTACACCTTGAAATTTGGTCGATCTCAACGAAAGTATCGTAACCGTAGTTGCAATAAGTTCGGGCTAAAGACAATTTTTAGGAAATTGTCGACCGGGAGTTCTAAGGTAGAACCGATTAAAAGGTTAATCCACCAAATTATACCAATACGGGTTGAATCGGCTATACCGTGCCCGAATTAGTATGGGTTTGGGTCTCGGGATTGTTTACTTAATTGGGTAAGAGATCATTAAGTAAATAGACTAAACTTGTTTAAAATTATTTACGAGTTTTGAAAATGACGTTGTTTTAATTCCTTCATTTTATTGTAGTTTAATTTTCAACATCATCAATGGCAACCAACGCTCCACCTCTCACTAACGTTTCATGGCTTCGATCCTTTATGGATCGTTGCAAACTCGATAAGCATGGTTCCAATTTTATGATTGGGATGCGCAATTACTTTTGGCCGCTCAAGGTGACGATAAGACTCGTTACCTATCCGAACCCGCTCCGACCGCTCCGACCGCTCGTTCCTCGGTCCAAACTCGTGAGGCCTATGAAGCCTACATGAAAGAGTCCTCCGCTCTTAAAAATGTGCTCATCTTCTCCATGGAGCCGGATCTCCAAAGGAGTATGATCAAGTTGACCACATCATATGAGATATACACCAAGCTTGCGACAATGTTTTCGCAAACTCAAAGGGTAATACAATATGAGGCGGCTTCCGCCTTCTTCGACGTTTGCTTGAAGGAGGGACAAAAGATAAGCCCTCATGTGCTCAAACTCGTTGAGCTCGCGGAGACTCTAAAAGTGCAAGGGGTTGATGTTCCCAACTCTCTCATCATTGACCGAGTTCTTCACTCGCTCAATAAGGTGAAATCGTATGCACAATTCCGGGTGAATTTTAATATGCGAAATCAAGAGACCACATTGGATGAATTGCATAAGATGCTCGTCCAAGCCGAGAGGTATATAGGACTTCATGAAAGTTCCACTAAAGATGTCTTGAACATCGAGAAAAAGGGGAAAACAAGCTTCAAAAGAAATGCCTTCAAGGGCAAGGGCAAGAAAACGTTCAAGCCCAAACCGACCAAAGAAAAGACCTTTTCGAAAGATGCTTCCACCTCATCTTCGAAATCCGAAGACAAGTGCCATTATTGCACAAGGATAGGACATTGGAAGCGTAATTGCCCCAAATACTTAAGCGATCTCAAAAATGGGAAGGCAACCGCCGTAGGTAATAATTCTCGTTTAAATTCATGTCATTTATCAACTTATGTATAGTGATACAAATTTGTTGATATTTACCCTTTTTAATTGTTTTAAAGGGCCACCTCCTAATGATAAGGGCAAGGAGAAGGAAGCATGAAGTTCCTTACTTGGATGGCTATGGTAGCATCCAATTGATCGAAGACTTGAAGAGCTAGGCTCTAATTTTCATATTGTCTTCTTTCATATTTTGCATTTTATTAGAACAATTTATTTTCTTGTAAGACAAGGATTCAAATCCTAAAACAATGGTTGTAATTTTGGATATTAGTGACTTGGTTTTCAACCCGAGTCACTACTTTTGTTCTTAATCAATTACTTGATTTCTAAAATAAATTGCATACCTTGTTAAAACATGAATAATGGTGATTTTTATCAAGCAATAAGAAACATTGATACGATCAACATAATATAATCAAAGTGTTGATTACAACGGAGAACTACACCCCATGAGATACTTTCAATCAAAATGAGACATCATTAGTTCATTATAAGATTTTCATTTTAAGTGAAAATGAGAATGAGTTCAACACATCTATATAACTTTTCAATCATTCAAATACATTGGTTTAATCGAAAAATAGCTATCCTTATACGAATAAATGTTATTGTTAAAAGGATAGAGTGGGAGAAAGATTTTTCGCCTGCAAACCAATGAAATAAATGTAGGTTCTTACAGAAGAATCCCACAAGGGAGTCTTAAGAAGAACCCTAAATGAAGAAACAAAGAAACTACGAGAGGACATTGAAGAAACTATGGGAGGACACGAGAGGAAATGTTCTTTATGTTCATTGTTTCAAAGAGAGGATACAAGAAACCCCGTAGAAAATCGGAAGGAAATCGGTTCCTTGAAATAATGATGTTCTCAAAATTATAAGATAATAGAGGAGAAATCATCTCAGTTCCCTCGACAGTAGTATATGTTGTATCGAAAAGTGATGTTTGGAATTCATGTGATGTCGATTGAATAAAGGTAGACCACTATAGGGATAGTGATAGTGATAATGATTCAAGTGATAATAAAGATTTACATGCGAGAAATGAAACGTTCATTTAAGAAATCGAGTGATATTGTTTTTTGTGGGAGCAATATTCATTAAAGAATTGAACCTACCATTTAGAGAGGATGGGTGATTCTTTAAGGTGTAAAGAATAAGAGGTTCTCAATTCTAGATGAACAAAATACCTTATATCATACGATGATGGAGCTTTACGGGAAGGTTTATTATATTGATAATAAAAGGTCGCCCATTAGAAATCAAAATGGCTAAATATGAATAACCTTGATGAAATAGCCAAGATGTTTGAAAATAGTAAGAGTGATGAAATCATTTATAACTACAATATAGATTTCAGCACATGAGTGACTAGGTAATTTCGAGTGATTTTTAATCCCTCTATTATATCCATACGTCACGAGTTATAAGATAACAGTGGGAGCTTTCCCCAGAAAAGGGAACTCAAGATCAAGAATTAGTTCTTGATATGTGCTCAAATAAGATCATATTATATGAGATAATATAAGATGGAAGAAGACCAAAATTTGTAAGTTCTAGAATCATGAATAAAAGGTTTATTCATAAAACACTAATACAAATTGATGATCGTGCATCAAATGCAATGAAATAGTATTGACTATTTTGCATGACAATGTCATTTGAGTTATAATTAACTCAAGATGAAAGATACTTTGTCAAAATCCAAATGGCTTGTAAGAGACAATATTGAACCCCATAAAGTGAACTGGATTGACCTAGTATAGCCCCTAGCCGCTTACATGAGGTGACATCTCAAAGCGACTAGAATGTGAGGCGACTGATGGCAAGTTCAAGTGTCATAGAGTCATATGTGATGACTAGTCGATCACGTAGGCAGACTGCAAGAGACACTCTGTCGGGCAAAGTGACCGCTTATAGAGTTTTGGAAATTTTATGATAGCCGGGTCGTGGCGAGAGCTGCTATAGTATTCTTGTGAGTCAATTCTTAGACTAAAGACTACTCTCCCAAGATGGTACAGTTTAGGCATAACCTTGATCCATTCTCTACGACTTTTCGTAACTGGAGTCAAATGGGATTGCTTCAGGCTATGACTGACTGTGACTAGTTGAAGGAAGTAGTGCGATAGAAATTGTCCACCCCTTGTCAGGGTTGTTCAAATCTCAAGGCCACTCGAGGAGAAGTTAACTGGAAATGCGTGGCCACGCTCGGAAGGTATCTATGGTAGATAATTCCGGTCAAACAGTTATTCTCCAGATCGAGGAAACCACTCATGATATGATCGAATGCAAGTACGACCTCAGAGAGACACCTTGCATTGAGTGGGAGATTGTAATAGGACAAGAGAATTGGTGACGCGCACTTGTCGAGGACAAGTGGGAGATTGTTGGGAAATGTGTCCTCAACAATAGTGCGATCACGTAATTAAATCTCATGACGAGAATACGCAAGGGATGATACGAATTATATTAGTCAACTGACCAACATTAATCGGTAATGATTGGCTAGCTAGAGTTTGACATTACTGTCGTATGACGGTGGTGGTCAGTTGATCCCTTTAGGTCACACCTTTAGGACAATTCCCTTAATTGATAAAGTGACCAAATGTATATTGATACGATTTGATCATATTCCTTAAACTCGTATATCGAGAAATCAGAGGTTAAATCTTATTGTAAGATTTATGTTTATAATTGAAACGTGTCAATTACTAAACATTGAACGATATTTTATAATATCGTAATTAGAATGAATAGGGTTATAATTAATACAAAGGTTGTGAATCGTATTGACGATAATTATAAATAATCATTTTATAATTGTAATTTCGAATTACTTGTCAATTGATAAATATGATTTATTTAATTATATACAATATTTATACGATCAATATTTATATGTTTTAAATTAAGATAATTATATTACCTTGTGACATATAAGATGTCACATTTTGTACAAATTATACAATTGACAAATTTGTAAAATGAAATCCATTTTAAGTTGAAATGGACGACTAGTGGAGGTGGTTGTGTGGTTGATTAGTGTGTTAAATACACCTTAATCATTATGTTTAAACAAAAACCTTGAGACACACACCTAGAGACACCCTAAGTGCATTGAGAAGTGAAGATGTTCCCTCTCTTGTTCTTCCCCATACCCGGCCACACCAAACCATAGCAACACTTGATAAATATTGTTGCATGCTCACAATTCATTCTAGTCCTTATGCTTGTTAGATTTTCTAAGGGTGAGAAAAATAATACAACATAAAATCCTCTAAGTAATTATTATAAGATAATAAAAATACTAATTATATAAAAGATATAATATTAGTATACTAAGTTCATATTAGAACTCATATTGTTTAAGGATAATCCGATTCTTATACTAGCTTGTTCAAAGTCTCGGATTGTTAAGGGGTTGTCTTGGTGCATCCAAAGGAGGTGTTCTTGTTGAATACTTGGAGGATCACCCTAGCATTACATTCGGACCGTGTGTAAGGGTTCGAAATCTCTCCTATTTCCGCATATATTTAGCATGCATAAGATCTAATATATAATATGTTAATTAAAATGTTAATTAAAATCATGTTAGTATGACTAAAATAGTTAGATTATGAGATAACTAAACCCAACAGTATGTATAATTATTAATTAGTGAAGTGATTAACTTTAGATTAACCCAACAACTTGTGTTATTTTGCATTTTATATTAGGTTTTATTCCATTTTTTATATCCTCTCTCCTCACCTTATTATTTGTTCAAAACACATGTGTAAACATCTCACCGGGACGGAGGGAGTACTATACAAATTCATGAAATAATTATACTAGGTTTTAGGAAAACACCAATTCTCATTTGTCGTGCACTGAGACTCTGAGAGTAGCAAATTGCTTTGTCTGGTAAACCACCCGAGTATGACAGGCTTGAAGTCTATTTAGGTATGGACTCGGGTCAAGAATGCTCCACAAGATTTTGCTATGGGTCTTTTGGGAATTTCACCCAAGTTTTAACAGACTCCACCCTTGCGGGCATAAAAAGGGTTGTTATAAAAGTTAATTTAGTTTTTTTAAATTTTAAGAAGAAAGGGTATTAGTTGGAAAATTGATGAAAAATGTTTCCGTACTGAATAAGTTTTTTTTTTTGGGTACAAATGAGGGGCGAAGCCCCGAAACTTAATTGCTACTAGCTAAAGCTCGAGGAATAGCAAACACGAAAATATCGTCCCTAAGAATAGACCATAAACCGCTACTCGGGCTATCTAGGAAATTAGGAATGGTGTGTGCAGACACCCCTTGATTGGCAAGAAAATCCGCCGCTCTATTCGCTTCCCTATAAGTATGCTCAAGCTTGACGATCCATCTTTCTTCCTTCATCAGTTCTTTGCATCGAATGACCAAAAATTTAAGACCATTGCTAACAAGTTGCTCCTCATTGATGATTTGCACACAAGGTTTGTTATCCATGTGAACCAAAAGTCTTGTAAAATTCATAGCTTTAGCTCGTTCGAGACCCACGAGAAGAGCTTTAAGTTCCGCTTTCATCGAGGTACAATTGCCACATGAAAATTCGAAAGCTGATATAAAATTACCTGACTCATCTCGGAAGATACCACCACCACCTGCCGGACCCGGATTACCTTTCGAAGCCCCATCCGTATTTAGAAGAATCCAATTATGAGGAGGCGGTATCCATCTAATGAACATTTCCGTTTGGATAGGTCTCGGTTTTGGAATAAAAATGTCATGTAAATCAAAGGCCTGTTTTGTTGCTGCAAATTGAGAGTACAGGAAGTCACGAGGGAGAGTCGGGTTTTCCAACTCGCGTCCAAACACTATATTATTTCTCCATCTCCATATCCACCAACAGGTTAAAGCAAAATGAATGGGCCAGTTGCTCTCTGTTGTAAGAACTTCGTTGCTTGCGGATCGCGACAACCAATCTGTAAAAGGAGTATTATAAAAAGAATGGTTAGACCTGTCAATGCCAATCTCGCTCCAAATTTGCCGAGAAATGGAGCATGAACGTAGCAGATGCTCCGATGTTTCTTCACTACTTTCACACCGAGGGCACAGTGGGTTATGACCCATATTTCGCTTGACCCGATTTACATTCACCATAAGACGGTCATGGGCTGCAAGCCATAGGAACATACGGACGCGCTGTTGGACCGGGAGACGCCATACTATGTGCCAAATAGGAGACTCTGATTCATTGTCGACTTCTTCTCCCTTTAAGAAGCCCAGGGCAGATCGAATCGAAAATTTACCCGATGACGTTCCTACCCAATATAGTGAGTCCTCCAATTCGGGATCGTCTGTAAGAGATATAGAAGTTATCTTTTGGAGTATAGTTTGAGGCAAAAGATCAGAGAAAAGCTCCCATTTCCACCCGTGTTCGCAACTCCACATTTCGCTTACAGTTGACCCTAAAATATTATCTGGAATAGGAGCTATGGTATGATCAGATAAACAAATGCCATCCACCCAAGCGTGATCCCAAAACAGAGTGCGATGATCGTTTCCGACCACAGACGCCTTTCCTCGAACAATAGTTTCTGCTTGAGACGAAATTCCTGCCCATACACTCGACATGCTGCTTTTCGCTTGGAAAATATCAATATCACACCGGTTATTACAATACTTGGCTCGTAAAACTCGTGACCAAAGGCTTCTCGGTTCAGATAAAACACGCCATCCTAATTTTGTGAGAAAAGCGGCATTAGACTGTCGAGCAGAAGCTATACCGAGTCCACCACGTGACTTCGGTTTCTGAATGTTTTCCCAAGATATAAGATGTACTGAATTTCTATCCTCACTTCCTCCCCATAAAAACCTTTTGGCTTTTTTATCGATCGAGTCACATATTGTTCTTGGGATTTTAGCCGTCTGCATACTATACGTAGCTAGCGTTGTGAGGGTAGACTTCACGAGAGTTACTCGACCATCTAGAGATAATTTTTTAGTCGACCGACCAGCCAGCCTCTTATTTACTTTATCTTCCAGATGAGCGAAAGTTTGTCGCGTAACACGTCCGGTGATGGTGGGCATACCGAGGTAAACGCCCAAGTCCTCCGTCTCCTCGAAATTCAGAGCTGCACCGACTGTTTCTCTCGTTTGTAAATCTGTATTTTTAGAGAACAAAACTCGAGACTTGGCCTCACTTATTTTGGCTCCGGATGCTTTGCAAAAATTATTGAGCACATGTTGTATTACCAAGGCCTGTGTTTCAGTAGCTTCACCAAAAATAACCATATCATCCGCGAAAAATAGGTTAGTTATATATCCGGTCCATTTCGACATATGGTGATAGGCTTCCAATTATTATTCCTGACTTCTAAATCAATGGCTTGTTGGAGCTTCTCGAGGCACATAACAAACAGATACGATGATAAGGGGTCTCCTTGGCGAACTCCCCGGGTCGGGTTGAACTGTGAAGTAGGTTCCCCATTCCATAATATCCGCATTCTAGACGTCATGACGCGCTCCATGACTACATCGATAAGAAGGATGGGAAAGCCCATGTCACTCATGGTTGCTCGGATGAAACTCCATCGAAGACGGTCGTAGGCTTTCTCTAAATCAATCTTTATGGCCATAATACCGCTTCCTCCCTTCTTTTTGTTCATAGAGTGAATGACCTCCTGGAAGATCACAATATTGTCGGTAATTTGACGACCCGGAACAAACCCGCTTTGAGTCTCGGAAATCACATGAGGGAGGACCGTCTTGATGCGATTAGCTAGAGTTTTGCTAATAATTTTATAAGCAACGTTGCACAAGCTTATTGGGCGAAATTGCGTGATATATTCGGGATTATCAACCTTCGGTATAAGAACAATATGAGTGTCATTCAACCCTTCCGTTATACCCTTACCTTCGAGAGCTTTTATAACCATATCACAGAGCGAAGGTGCAACAAGAGGCCAATTTTTTTGATAAAATAAAGCTTGGAACCCGTCAGGGCCGGGAGCTTTCAAAGAATCCATATGATTAGCGACTTGCTCAATTTCCGCTATAGAAAACGGCCTAGTAAGCCATTCCCAGTCCGAATTATTAAAGGCTTGAAATAAGTCCCAAGGTATACCATCCTCAATACTGCAAGTGTTATCATCAGTATACAGATTTTGGAAGTAGGTTACTACAGAATCTTGAATCTCCTTAGGATCATGCACCCAATCATCATTCTCATTCTTTAAAGCATTAATTTTATTTCGCCACCTACGTATGAGAGTGCTTACATGAAAATATGAAGTATTGCGATCTCCGTCTTTTATGAACTCAACTCTTGATTTTTGGAACCATAATAATTCCTCCTGTGCAAGGACTTCGTCCAGTTCTTTTCGAAGTTTCGCCTCCAGTTTGATCAAATTACTTCTTCTTGCTATAGATAACTCCCACTGGCACCCCCCTATACGAGCCATGAGAGACCGTTTCTTTCTATGAATATTTCCAAAAACCTCTGAATTCCAGTCTTGGAGCTTGGCTGACATCAATTCGAGCCTATTGGTGAATAACCCATCCTTCGGCCAATTGCTCTCTAGGAACTCGGTGAATTTATTGTGCGTCATCCAACAAGCTTGAAATCTGAACGGTCTATTAACAGAATGAAGGGGAGTGAAACCATTCGGGGCAATAAAATTTGGACAGTGATCAGATTGTATTGCGGGGAGGTGCTTCACCATCGCTTCCTCGAACATGGTACCCCAATCGGTATTACAGAGTGCTCTGTCCAATCTCGCACTCTGTCTTGTCTCAATTGATTTTCCTCGCGCCCAAGTGTGAGAGGCTCCTGTAAAAGCTAATTCTAGGAACTCACAGTTTTCGATCCAATTGTTAAATTTGATACATCGACGAGCCATATTAGAGTCTCCGCCATGGCGTTCATTCAAAGACCGAGTTTCATTAAAATCTCCCGCGAGCAACCATGGTCTATTATTATTCTGTGCGAACGTTTCATGTTCAGCCCATAACTCCCTTCGATTTGAGAGATCAGGGCTCGCATACACGGCCGAGAAGAACCAAGGTATCTCGCCCTTTCGAGCGACTTCGATTGTGATGTACTGAGCATGTTCAGTAACTGGGGTAACATCCACAATATCCGTATTCCAATATAACCATATACCACCACTGAAACCAACAGTATCAACGAAAGAACTACCTTTATATCCTATGATAGTTCCTAACTTAATAGCATGTTCTCGACCCGTATGAGTTTCGACTATTGCAAAAACAGTAGGTTTGTAAGTTCGAGTAACTTCCTTAATAGCGTTAATCTTACTCTTGTTACCAGTTCCTTGGACATTCCACACCATAAACGTAATATGGGGGAGGTTAGGGGACAGATTCGGTATTCTTGAGCTCATAAAATCAGGTAAGAAATTTAAGGATGATAGATGGGCTCTGCTTACTTGTTTGAGAATATTGTCAATACTCCATGGAATCGACAACTCGATTGATAGCTTCGAGGTTTTGCTCCTCGTCGTTTCGATTTTGATGTCCATTATCGGACACTCTACCACCATCATACCCAGATATGGGGCTGCCATCTCCGGCCAGTCTGAAATCAGTACTGTCTGAGTTGGTGGAATTACTTCGATCTGGGGGTTTTGCGGAAGGCACCTGGGTTGAGGTAGAGGGCGGTCCAGGTACGAAAAGTACGGATGAGGGTTCATGATTTTCTATTGTTGAATTGGAGTTGTCGTGCTGCTTTGGAGGGATGGCTGAAAGTTCAGGGGGGCTATACTCTGTTCTTTGGAAAGAATTTGAAATATCCTTCAGAGCCGAGGGTGCTTGATTGTTGGTAATATTATATTCCGTATTTGTATTGATAGGAATATTATCAGAATAAGGAGAATTATTGGAATTATTTTTGGGTATCGAAATTTTCTTAGTATAGGTTTTGGAATAATTGGTGGACTTGGAATTTGAAAGGAGTTTATTTGTACGTTGATTGAGAATATTGATTTTTTGCTGAATTGATGGGGTTTGTGTCGGATTCCGCTTATTTGATTTGGGCAGGAGAATATTCTGAATTGGCTTTTGCGGTATAGCAGATGTGGACGCGATATTTTCAACCGATTCTATATCCTTAGTTAAAATATTATATCGCGAACCTGTATCTTTAGAATATTGACCGAACTTGAAAATCGAACCTTCCTTATTCGGAATGAACGAGTTATTCGGATCAGCCGCAGACGGTTTTCTTCTGGGCGGTTTTTTGACAACCATCCAGTCTCCAAAATTATCCTTTCCTTTAGGGCGTGATTCGCGTTCTATTGACACGCCTTCGAATAAACTATATTCCTCATGTGAGGTGTGGTCAGACGTTTCTTTGGTCTCGATTGTCTTTGGGCACAATTCCTGCGTGTGTCCTAATTTACCGCATTTGAAGCAAATCATCCTGAGGCCCTCGTATTGAATACAGTAGACCTTGTCGTATAGTCTGAACTTTGATAGAAGCGGTTTTGATATATCTACTTCTACGCTCAGACGAGTACTCTGGGCTGTAGCTGTATTATTGTCGATTCTTAGGACTTCACCAATTTTAGAGCCAATTTTCCTAAGGAAAGCTTCATTGAAATACTCGACTGGAAGATTGGGAATACGGACCCAGGCTGTTAGCTTTGTAATGGCTTCATCAGACGGAATAAAATTAGGAATCCACTTCCTTATAGTTAAGTAATGGTCATCGATCATCCATGGACCTTGAGACATAACATAGTCGTAGTCTTGCTTCGACGAAAATCTAGCAACATAGTATGCTTCCGTGAGATTTGTCAGTATGAGTTTTCCTTTTATTGACCACTTCGAGTGAAGTTTTCGCATAAGTGCTTGATAGCCGATCTTCTTATCGAACATCTTAATAATTAGAGAATGCTTCCATGGTTTTCGTAACAGGGCTTTTTCCTGCTTCGTAAGACAAATTCGTAGACATAATGGATCAAAATCCTCTTCGTCATCTTCAATATCATCCTCTGACTCGTAGTCGCTTTCATTAAGATCAATGCGATCTATAAATTTAGATTCAGGATAAAAACCTTGGACTGTTTCTTTGTAAGACAGCGGTAATTTGACAGATGAGTCGATAGGATCTGCAAATTTTTCTTGTGCTTCCACATCCATGGTAATGCTATTATGGAAGTCTGCTAAATGCATCGTTTTCCTTTTCGAGTTTTTTGGTAGCGGTGGGAAGTATTTACCATCATTTTCCGTAGAAATGATGGGTATAGGTGGAGATGTAGGTGCGATTTCGGCCTCCGGCGGAAGGCCGCTGTTTGGTAAAACCATACAGAGAGTTAAAGAACGAGAGAAAAGAGTATTTTAGAGTGAAGTCTTTAATTCACTTAGATATGAGATTCAGTACATTCCGTACTGAATAAGTAATTCCGTTTTTTTATTCATAATAAATATGTTTGAAAAACTACTAGGCCCGAGGCGTACAGCCGTGTATAGGTAAGAAATAAAGTGGTAGAGTCTACCATATCATCTCGTAAATAAATCCTTGTATTCTGAACCTCCTTCAATAAATAAACAACTCCTCGGAATAGTATGAGTGTTTGAGATTCGTCACTCCCCGGACCTTTTGCAGCCATGGCTTCCATTACTTCCGTTGAATTGAACTTCCTCGTTTTCCGCTACCTACAAGAATCAGGTCTCTATCCATCTCTCTCTTTTTAATTCTTTTTCGTTCCTATTTCCCAATTATTTTCTCCGTCGATTGATTTTTTATTTATTTAATTTACATTTAATCAACGTATCTGGACAATTTGCTGTAGGATTTACATGATTTCTGTATGTATTTATGTTACCTTTCATGTACGCATATGCTTACACACTCAAAATTAGGGTTTCGTTCTATTTTTCGTTGCCGGTTTTGATTTATGCTTTATTCTTCGATATTATGATCTCATTGACGCCGCTTTGGGTTGTAATTTGATCCCCTACATATTTGATTGGCTAGAGTTTTACGGAGTAGAGAATAAGGAATTAGGTCGGGACCTGCAGTAAGCTATATTCAGGAACTACACGAAATCAAAAAGTATGTTTAGCAGTGGCTAGCCAACTGCTTATATCGAAAACACTGTGCTAGGTTGACCTAGATAATTAATTACAGTATGTCATGTGGCAACATACTCCTCGAATCATCGTCTGTTGGCAGTTTAGAGAGTGCTGATACTCAGTTTGAGTTGCTTGGCTTAATACATATTGACATGCTTTGTATTTTCGTTGTGATTATGATCGGGCTTTCTCTGGAATTTGCAATCGAATACGAGTATTTTTTTCATTATTACAAAGGTGCTTATACTGTTAGATGTTCTTGTTTGTATCTTTCTGTTACTCGAGGATTTTGGTGAAAAGAGAGATTTGAGGGCGGCAGGGGTTGTAGAAAGCTGTGCACGATAGCTAGAACCTGAGTTTAACTGCTTCCAGAAAGTTGACAAACAATCTATTATTCAATTTGATAAAGGATATCGTTCACACTGCTCTGATGATGATGAAGAGATGGCTTTATGGTGGGTGACCATATCATACAAACATATGTGTTCGGTAGTTGTACCATGCTCTTAGAACCATTATATTCTTCTCTATGTAAGGCTGACATTCTCTTTACCAACTTATAACACCAATTAACCACTAGTTAAGGGTGCATCTTATATTCATTTCCAATGGAGCGAACAACTCATTATTCTCGGGTTGTGGATTATGATAGAGATGGAGTAATGAAAAATAAGTCACTAAACTTACTGCACTTCTTTGATCGTGTAGTTACAATCATTCAATGCGATTTTCGACGCAAATTTCAATTTGTGTTCGCAACCTAGATAGCACGAACACCTTTTGTAATGAGTCGTACCGTGTCCGACACCGTGTCCTACACGACACTTCACGGACACACGCCGAAACGTGTCGGACACCTATAAAGCCGTGTCTAACTTTCTACATTTATTTCGACACGTGTCCGACGTGTGTCCATGGTATATGAGCAGTGTCCATCGCGTGTCCATGGTATTTGGTCATCATTTGGGGTGAATGATGTTCTTCAGACGAGAAATGCGTTATCGAAAGAGAGTAATTAGAATATTGGTTCGGATGAGAAATGAAAATGAGTTATTATCAAAGGCAATTTTTACCTTCACTTATTTAAAATTAATATCAAATACTTTTACAAAAATAAACTCAAACATTTATAACTATAAAATGTATATTTTATTAAATTTAATAATGTATCCCGTGTCCTAAATTTCATGACATGCCGTGTCACGTGTCCGTGTCCGTGTCCATTTTGGTGCTACCTAGTTCACAATACAGGGATAAGGCTCCATATGAAGACCTCCTTACCCTGAAATTTGTGGTTGCTCTTTGAGGCTTTGCGGTGGTGCTTTTCCAAGAAGCCCTAAATCTTTGTTAAAGTTGCAGGTTGAGTAGGCTTATAAACGGCAAAAACAGCTTTGTTAGTGTCTGCTAATAGTGATAATGAAAGAAAGGGGATATAGCAATAAGATGATATGATTTATGTTTGCAATGTTTGCAATGTTCTTCGTAGAAGCCCTTAATCTTCATTTGAGCTTCAGGTTTTGTAGGCTTATGAAAGGCCAAAAACAGTGTTGTTGTACGCTGATGGTGAGAAGGGAAGAAAGGGGATATCTTGCTTATAAGATTTACGTTTTACATGATTGAAGGGGTGATGCTTGCAAATTGTTTGAGGGTTTAAATTGATACGACTAAAGTGCAAATGAGTAAATTAGGCAAGGATACGACTAAAGTGCAAATGAGTAAATTAGGCAAGATTTTATCAATCTTGAGAACTGAACTGACTATCAAATGGTGCTGATAATAATTTTTTTGGTCCAGTAACGAGTAGCAAGTCAAACATCCGTTTTGTATAGCAATCTTGTATATATAAAGTTTATCATCGCTATCTGACTCTACCTTGTTCTTCCATATTGTTCCACGCTTTAGAAATGTAACATAGCATCATATACTTTCACATCGTAATGTTAATACAATCTTCTCATGCATCTCGCTTCTACTGCAGGGTTTACACATGCAGCTTTTGCTTTAGGTTATGAGGCAGGCATTAATAAGTGCCCAATTGATGGCAATTTGGTTCCTCCTGGTGCTCTAATTACCTTTGTACAGAAAGGACTCCAGTACTTGGAAATGGAAGCTAACTTGAATAATGTTGGCAATCTTTTCGACCTTTTTTTTCTTAGTCTTTATGCTACTTAACATACTTTTGAATTTGTTGTCAGCTCCTGTTTTTTTCAATTGTGGCAGAGTGATGCTGATGTTGATGAAGATTTTTCATTCATACAGCCCTTGGATCTTATCACAAAGGATGTAAATGAGTTGCAACGAATGGTTAAAGAGAAGCGGAAAAGTTTGAGGAAGGACAGAGAAAAGGAATCAGAGAAGGAGCGTGATCGTGAAAGAAAAAGGGGAAGAGACAACAGGAGACTGGATAGGGAGAAAGATCATGTCAAGGATGGTGAGAGGAAAGAGAAAGATGAAAAGTCCGGGACAGAGAAGGATGAAAAGGGTGGGAGGGAGAGGGGTGAAAAATCTGGTAAAGAGAGGGAAGGCAAAGCTGGGAAAGAGAGGGATGATAAAGTTCGGAAAGAGAAGGATGAAAAGATGGGGAGAGGGGATGAACACCCTCCTAAAGAGAGGGAGGTAAAAGCTGCTAAGGATAGGGAGCCAAGACCTGTGAAAGAGAAAGAGGAAAAGCCTGTGAAGGAGAAGGAGGACAAACCTGTGAAGGAGAAGGAAGAAAAACTTGGGAAAGAGAGGGATGATAAAACTGGTAAAGAGGGGGATGATAAAGTTGGTAAAGAGAGAGAGGAAAGAGCCAAGTCGCATGATGGTCCTTCAGAGAAAGTAAAAGTTGTTGAGGAAGAAGAAAAATCTACTGTCAAACATGAAGATAGTGGTGTTTGTCCTGGTAATTTCTGTATTAGTTGATTATTTTTTCTGTCTTGAAAAAATACTTTTATCACCTGGATAACCTTTTGTTTCTTCCCCAACCTAAATAAAGATTAATGTACAACTGCTTTTGTGTTCTTTAAATATTCTCTGGAAACTATTTTTCTGCATACGTTTGCCACTAAATCTATTAGTTTGATTTCTTCCCTTTCAACCACTTTTTGGATGACAGTTTAGTTTTCTTAGCTTTGTTAGACTACCTTTCATTTACCACACTTTGTGAAAGACTTTTTTCCTTTCATTTTGCTACCTTTATTTTGGTTAAAAACTACGCCACTTTGGCCAAGTTTCCGGCATTGACCGAGAGATGACACGTGACTCTTTTTGTTTACACTGTATGTTTTGATTGTTACGTGTTTATCTTCCCACCATGCTTATTTGAGTTTTTCATTTCATTTTCGCTAGGGTTTAGTAGAATAGTGCTCAAATTTTGGAAAAGTGTTGTAAACCAGGGTTACCTAATTTGCTCGGGGAGGGTGTGAATCGTGAATTGATACGCGCGTATCAGTTTGCAATTCGTTTGCGAATTAATACTCTCTAATTTGCGAATTAGGTATTAAAAACAGTGAATTAGATATAGACTTACATGTTCGCTTCATATAATTCAAATATTATTCATATTATACTCCATTGTGTAGAGATTGAATATTAAAAGTTTAGGGTGAAGAACTTTTGAAGAAGTATCAAGTGTATAACTTGTAATTAAGCCAACACCACCTCAATATGGTTTTGTGTTTTGCAATGCGCGTCGTCTTTATGAGGAACAAGTTACTATATATTGAACCTATTAGTAATTATGAATTCGTGAATTGTTTTTCTTCGTAATACTTTGCGTATCGGATTCCCTATTTTGAGTAAATTGGAATTGGGCGTGTTATGAATTCGGTAACACGGTAAATATAAACAAAAGAGTCATGTACCACCTCTTGGTCAATGCTGGAACTTGACCCAAGTGGCTAGAATTCATAGTTTGGTAGTTTTCTATTTTTAACAAAAGGTAGCAAAAAAACAAGAAAAAAAACTGAAGGTAGTCTTTGAAAAAACGAGGTCAATGAATAGGATTTTTTCACAAAATAAACCCTTCTATTTTAAAGGTTCAAACTGTGCAAACTGTCTTGACATGATTTAAAAGGTTCTAACTGTGTGATGACATGTTTTTGAACCTTCTCTTGGTTTAATATCTCCCTAAATGGCAATTGCAGTGTACAGGAGGTGCCATTATATTTCTATCACTATCTTGTTGATAAGGGTCAGGTCCGGTTTGACTGGCTGACTCTGTAGTTTAGTTGTTGTTACTTGTCTGCAGTTACCACAAACTTATGGTTCTAGATTCTTAAATGCCTCTTTTACTAGTTACTTGACTTGAAACTAATAAGATCCTATCACAGATCCTGAGCCAATGGATATCTGTCCTTCTACAATGTTAGTGGAGCGTGAAATTTCTAGTTCTGATGTCACCATTTTGGAGGGGCACTTATCTGAGGTGTTGGTCATTCCTCTCTCATCCATGCTGTTTTTTTAACAACCTTCCTAGTTTGAATTTGAATTTTCTTTGTAATTAAAAAGTAATGAGATGAGATCTTTCTGTCTAGGTTTGTGCTTGTGCGTGGAGCCCTTCAGGATCACTCCTTGCTTCTGGGTAAGTACTTGGGGCAACTTAATGGTTTGTGGGCAACCACATACCAATATTAGGGTCTAGCTCTATCCATATTGGATACTGTTTTTGTTCATCTATTTGCGTCATAGATAATGAGATCCTCGGCCTTTTTACCAACTTTGGGTAACTTGTTGGTCTCTTAGTTTGAACTTTGTAGCTAGACCTGGCAAAAAGATCGGTTGGTGTCGGGTTCTTGTTAGTGTCACATGTGAACGGGTCACAAACCCTCCGACCCAAACCCGACCCGCTTAAATTTCGTGTCGTGTTCGTCTTGACCCACTTAGATAAATGGGTCATCAAGTCTCAACCCTAACCCGTTAATTTTGTGACGGGTTCGTGTCGTGTTTTCGTGTCATGTCCATATTTGGAAACTTTAAGTATATTTATGTGACGGAGGATAAAAAAATTAGGATTAATTTAGTAAGCAGGTCATTCGTGTCGGGTTCGTGTTTAAAGAGCTCAACCCAAACCCGACCCAATTAAATATCGTGTCGTGTTCGTGTCGACCCCACTTACATAAATGGGTCATTAAGCCTCAACCCAAACCCGCTAATTTCGTGTCGTGTCATTATTTGCCAGCTCTATTTGTAGCTTTGAGTCCAAAAGACCAAAACTTGAGATTTTGTGCAGCAATTCTGATAGATTGATACAGAATGCAAATTTCGATATTGTTTTTTATTTACCTGTAAAGCCAACAGCTCGATCTCTCTATGTCTCTTTACAGGACCCCAGCAAGGTTTTTGTACATTTGTTACTTACTAGTTGTTTTCAAGCATATTTCTTTGATATGAATTATAATATACTCTCTCCGTCCCGGTCATTTGTTTACCTATTCCATTTTCGGGTATCTCGGTCAATTGTTTAACTTTCTATTTTTGGAATGACTTTGATGAGCAATTTGATCCTCCACACTCAATTTGGTTCACTTGTCATCTAATAGTTGCCCCCCTTTTTTCCCGGTCTTTGTGCCAAAACCAAAGGTAAACAAATGACCGGGACGGAGGGAGTATGAATTTTAGTTTCACAGGCCACTTAGTTTTGTACAGCCATAGATATATTTGTAGTTTCTGTCTGCTGTGTTGTAAACAACCTTGTCTTCATAACGGTAGTGTACTAATATGAATGCAAGTTATCGTTTCATGTTGCTCGTGATGATACAGATGATAGTTATTTTTTTGTTTGTAGTTTAATTTTATATTTTGTGCCACAGTTCTGGAGATTCCACAGCCCGAATATGGACAATTTCCGACAAAGGTTCTAGTTCTAATTCACAAAATGGATCTGCTGACGTGGTGTTGAAGCATGTTAAGGGGAAGACAAACGAGAAAAGCAAGGATGTCACTACACTTGATTGGAATGTGAGTTTATCTAGATTAATTTAACCATAGGTGTATAGTAATCTTTGTCATCTTCTGCATGATTTACATCCTGATATACATTCTTCAATACATGCTTGTACACATAAGCCCACTGGGCTGGGAAAATAGACATGAAATTTTAATCGTTTAAATTCATTTAGATGCAGCTGTTATTTGATCAAAATGTGTAAATTATGGGCATGAGCAATTTGTTCTCTTTATTAGGCTTAGCTCCCATTCGCTCACATGCATTATCTCTTTTTAAACTTTCTGCTGGTTTCTTCACAGGGAGAAGGTACTCTTCTTGCAACAGGGTCTTATGATGGCCAGGCAAGAATTTGGAGTACAAATGGTATGTCTATTGATGGCTCCTGGTTTTCTTTTACGCAAAAAAGCAGACATACACTTTTTAGCTATTTGCAGTTCATTGTTCAACACTGCTGTGATGTTGGAGAAATTAGCCTTTTTCACCCCAGTTTAATATATACTACAAAATTTAAAACATCACACAAAATAGCCGTATTCAACACTTTGGCGCCACGTCGTGTCTGACACTTGAAGGCGAGTTGGTGTGACCCTCGTGTAAATCTTGCGTGGTTGCAACTTCAAATGAATACAAATAAACTAGTTTCTCCAATGTAAACGTAAATGAGCAGAGAGTACGCGTGATTGTATGTGTTTTGTTCTCTCTGATCTTCAAAAAGAACTGGGTACAAGTAAGCCGTAATCATTGGATGAATTGTTCATAGTTTGGGTTTCTTTTTGGCCTTCTGATCTATTCAGGTGAATTGAAGAGTACTTTAACTAGACACAAGGGACCAATATTTTCTCTGAAGTGGAACAGGAAAGGGGATTATCTTCTTACTGGGAGCTGTGACAAAACAGCCATTGTATGGGATGTGAAGGCAGAAGAACCAAAACAGCAGTTCGAATTTCATACAGGTGTTTTTCTAGACATTTACAATAAGGATTATTTTGGATCATGCAGCTTCCAAGATATTTCAGATTTAAATGAAGTGTTGTTACTGTTGTGTTTTTGTAGGTCCAACTTTGGATGTTGATTGGCGAAACAATGTTTCATTTGCGACAAGCTCTACAGATAACATGATATATGTTTGTAAAATCGGGGAGAACAATCCCATCAAAACATTTGCTGGCCATCAGGTTTGTTTTTCTGTTAATGGAACACTGTTCAACAGAAGGCCTTTGTGATGTTATCTTGTGTATCCATCACTTAAATGTTTGAAATTTACGGTAGAAGTATCATGTTCGTGACTTTCTTGTCTTTATAGCTAATGAACTGATTGTATACAACTGAAAGAAGGAAGTTTTTGATCTGTTATGCACATATCTCGTCTCCAGTGCTACTGAAAGCTACAAGTTTGTCATTAGATATAATTGTTTACAGTTCTTTGTCCCAATTAGTAATCTAAATAAAGATCCTGATTGATCATGCAACGTAATCTTAGCGTTTATTTGTCACACCCTTTTTTTACCAACCCTTACGAAACATCATCTCAACAGTGATGACTGATGAGTGTTTCCTCGAAACAAAAGGACATCCCAACGAATCTGCAGGAAGCAGTTTTAAGGAGTTCCCAAACATTTTTTTAAAGGGAGATCTCAGACACCATGTCATTGGGAAACAAAACACTAGTGCCTACCAGTAACTCATGGTTAGCCTTTATTATTTTTCCAAAGGCCAACACCATGAGGACAATTAACCTGAACCTAAAGAGATATCACTCTTAGGTGGCGTTTGGTTCAATAGGTCGGAATGGATTGGAATGGAATGAGATGCCATGGGGGGGATGGATTTAGAACCTCATACATGTTAATTGTTGCTTGGTTCACTCTAGAATTGTATGGAGGGAGATGGAGTTAGAAACTTGAGGGGGGTGATGGGTATGAGATCCAAGGGGTTGGGGTGGAATGCCCCAACCAAACACTAGAATGAATAGTATTCATTCTAATCCTCCCAACCAAACACCCCCTTAATGGTTTTCCTATCTACCCTACAGTTGAATTTAGTATTTCGAATTGTTGTTTACCCCATGGCTGTTAATTTCGTTACATCGTGCTAGATGTTGAGTGGTTTGGTTTAAAGAATTTTCATCTTCATTTACACAGGTTTTAAGGGCAATTAAGAACCTCACAGTCTTGCTGTTCTAATTTCAGGGTGAAGTGAACTGTGTCAAATGGGACCCAACTGGGACTTTATTGGCATCTTGCTCAGACGATAACACTGCCAAGGTTTACTAACTTATATTGCTCTAGATAGTTGGTTCTTTTCTGTGAAATATTAACTGTTCATATTCCTAAAGTTACACGTCCAATGCATTACGTTGTTAGGATCGCGTTTCGCTTTAATATTTGCATCCGACACATATGTGTTACATAACTAGCTACTCGGCCTACTTCCCTAACCTGATAGTTCTTTTTACTTCCCTAGAGCTAATTTTTTATGGAGGAAGGTCTCTCCGTCGTTGAGATTGTTTTTGGTTTTATATCCAAGCAGATGAAGTTGTTGGCTCTGAAGTAATGCTAGTGTATCACTCGTATCACGTCAATACTCATCCTTGTCAGAGAATTCTGAGAACAAATGGCGAGGCATCAAGTTTAGATTACCTTTTTTTTTTCTACATTTCCAACTCTTTTCCGTCATTGTGTAGTGTGTACGCTTGCTTGATTTAGTTTTCATCTTTGCACGTGTTTTTTTGTCCTTTTTAGCTTATAGAGGTGTTACAGCAATCATTACTCTGTCATCTATCGTAATTATAAAGTGGAAATTTTGGCACAGATATGGAGTATGAGGCAAGACAGTTATGTCCATGATCTAAAAGAGCATTTGAAGGTTTGATTTGGTCTCTTCCCGTTTCTTCATTTTTTATTCTTACCCTAGGTTTGATGCTGTTAAGAATTATAGAAAATATTGCATGTAACTGCAGGAAATATATACTATCAGGTGGAGCCCTACAGGTCCAGGGACAAGCAATCCCAACCACCAGTTGGTTCTTGCAAGGTATTTTCTTTTATTCTGATAACTTTTATGTAAATGTGAGCACGCAACTGAGCAATCAGCTTTTGTCATTCTCTGGTATTCGTATTTATAAAATATTCAACCCGGCTGAGACCTTCAGAGCCTGCCAATTCTTATTTCGGATCAAATTTGTTGTTTGGTGGGAAGAAAGCAGAAACTAGATGGATTTTTTTCCCATGAAGCCACAATTATTGTAAGGGGTCGTTTGGTTCAAACATTAGGTATGGAATGCAATGGACTTTAACTCCAAAGAGTTATGGAGTTAGAACCTCATACATATTAAAATTGTTTGGTTCAATCCGGGAATGGGAATAATAATGTGTTGGGTGGAATGGAGTTAGAAACTTAGGGGAAGAGGTGGGTATGAGATTCAAAGGAGTTGGAATGAAGTTAGAATCCATCAGCTATCTAACTCCATTCCAAAATGCTTCAACCAAACATTGGAATGGACTGAATCCATTCCAAATGCTCCAACCAAACACCCCCTAATCCTATGTAGAATGTAACAATAAATAACTAGCTTAGGAAACAGGATAAATCCGAAGCGCCCACGCATCTAGTATCTGAATGACTTGTTAATTATGAAACTTATTTCTAGCCATCATTAGTAACGTTGTGAATTTACTGTTTTGTGTTCCTTTCTCTATGTATCTCTTTAGTGAGGTTGTGAACACATTGTTTTGTGTACCTTTTTCCCTATGTACCAGTATTGCTAATACTTGTGTATCAAGACTAATGAGGCTTTGTTTTTCAGTGCGTCATTTGACTCGACAGTTAAGATATGGGACGTAGAGCAAGGAAAACTAGTGCACAGCTTGAATGGTCATAGGTATGTGACATGGTGAATCATGTTTACTTTTGTTTTTTCATATGAGCTGTGTATTTGACACCCCCCTGACGTTCTGATACTGCTCAACACTTTGACACCTTATTTTATGTGCAAAAAATATATCTTCATAGAATAGACGTGCCTGATCCTCCGCCTTGTACTTGTTCGGATATTGGTAATGACGCAATGTTAATTTGAACAATTATTCACATCACAAATTGTATGTAAGGCAGCCTTGGTGTAGTATATTGTGAACTGATACTTCCTCCGTTCTATTGAGTTCTGTACGTATTCCATTTTGGGCAGTTCCATTTGATTCTTTACATTTCTATTTTTAGTCACTTACGACCTTCCTAAATGACCATGATAGTAATAAAGTCTTTTCATTGCCAAATGCCTCCCAACCCCACTTGCTTTGACCTCTCCTTAATATTTGTGCAAAAAGTGAACTTAAAGAAATCAATGTCACGGGGAAGTATTAGTGTAAAATGTTATCACGAAAGTTAATTGTTTTTTACATGTTGGTCGATGTCACACGTTTGACCATGAAGTTCAATGACCTCTCCTTAATATTTGTACATAATACTGTGTGTTTTTTTAACGATTAAAAAATTCTGCCAGCACTTGAACAAAGCCAGGAATTGTTGTGTGTGCAGGGAAGCTGTGTACTCAGTTGCATTCAGCCCTAATGGTGAATACCTTGCCAGTGGATCATTTGATAGATCTTTGCACGTGTGGTCCTTGAAAGAAGGGAAAATTGTGAAGACATACTCTGGCAACGGAGGCATATTTGAAGTCTGTTGGAACAAGGACGGCGACAAAATAGCAGCCTGTTTTGCCAACAACACTGTATGCGTCCTGGATTTCAGAATGTAATAGTTACTAGTTAGAGCTTAGAGCTATTCATTAAAACATATATATCAGGCTTCACATTTTGTTTACATTAGCGTGTAATGTTATGTTATTACAACTCATTCCTAGCTGTTGGGTAGTGAATAGCTTCGCAATAGGACTGTAGGTTTAGAGGTCAGCCCTTATCTCTTCTAGGCCTTGTAATTACAGTAGAGTTGAGAATTGTTAACTTGTACAGCTGATTGCACTTGAATTTCTGAAACATCAATTTTGCGCTCCATTGTCTGTCTGGGTGGGTCTATGTGATAAATATCTGGTTGGTTTGGTTGCTCCAAGGACAAAAGCTCAAATATGGTAGACCGAGGGTGGCATTTATGAGTCTCAAACCTGTCAGCTACTGCCTTTGTAACCAACTTTACACAAACAAAACGCACATAATATATGTGTATTTGCGTACAATTCTGATTCTTCTGAGAATGCAACTGGACAGAATTGAAATCATCAAGATTTAATCGGAATGTCAGTGCTCCTATTTCTGGCAAATAATCTCTTTATGCCAATAACAATAACTTGAGAGTGAACTGACTGCCATCTCCCACTACCAATAATCCCCACAAGAACAAGTACCATTATCAAAGTGATGGAATCGATTTCGATCCCTCACCACGATTCTCCGCCCAGTGATTTCCGAGATCAGCTTGGTAACTGTGTGACAATCTGAACATACACGCAAGTTCTTCACTATCTTAATCGTAGTGTTTGGGGCAGTGCTAATTAGTCCGAAGGCAATGGCCAGCCTCTCACTGTGCATCCCTAGAGACTGCTCTTTCTCTCGGTCGCCCATGTCATGTAGTACTGTATCTGTCTGTGGGGAGTACCCATGAGCTTTCAGTCTTTTCTCAATCTCTTCAAGCTTCACATAGATTTCTTTGCTCTTTGGATGTCTCAAATCCCCTGCTAGGAACTCATGTACCTTATTATCTACCTCAATGGAGCTACAACCCGGCTCTTTTCTTATACCCTTATCTTTCATTATTGCTCTCACTCTAGCGACACCTTCCCAATCGCCAGCACTAGCATACAAGTTAGAGAGAAGAACGAACGTCCCATCGGTGGCAAGATCTCTACTAATAAGAAGGTTGGCGATTGCTTCTCCTAGGCCGATATTTCCATGAAGCCGGCAAGCACTAAGCAACGTCCCTAAGAGTATTGAATCCGGATCAACGTTCATGCCCTTAATGAGTTCATAAGCTTCATCCAAATGCCCTGCACGCCCTAGGAGATTCACCATACATCCATAATGCTCAACCTTAGGCTTGAGATTGTAAGTGTCTTTCATTAAAGCAAACAGTTTCTTCCCCTCAGATACCATCCCGCCATGAGCACACGCATTGAGGATACCGATGAAGGTAATATCGGTAGGGCAAAATCCCAAACTACATATCTCATCAAATAGCTTCAGTGCCTCTTTGCTATAACCATGCATTGCATAGCTTCCAATCATCGAATTCCAAGTGACAACATCCTTCCCTGATATACCCTCAAAAACAAGCCTAGCATCCTCCAAACTGCCACATTTACCATACATATCAATCAAAGCCGTGCCCACATGGGTGTTAACTCGAACCCCATTATTGATGATGTATGAATGAACCCATTTAGCTAATTCAAGTGCCCCAAGTTGCCCACAGGCAGATAGTACTGACAATATTGTGATTTCATTAGGCCTTATTTTCGCCTTCAGCATTTGTCGAAAAAGCATCAATGTATCGTTAGGCCTTCCATTTTGAGCATACCCATCAATCATTACATTCCAACAAACCACGTCTTTCTCCTCCATCCGATCAAATAACGCCCTGGCCTCATCAAGCTTCCCATACTTCGCATAACAAGTAAGCATCGCCGTCACTGAGATCAAACTTCTTTCAGGCATTGTATCGAACAACTTGCGTGCAGAGACCACATCCCCGCCTTTCGCATAGAAATCCAACAGTCCAGTCCTAACAAACAAATCCCCATCAAACCCCAACTTAATCGCTTGCGAATGCAGCAAAATTCCATCTTTAATGAAGCATGATTTTAACAAAGACGAAAAAGTATACACATTGGGTTCAACACCATGAGTCAACATCTGAACATATAACTCAAGAGCCTCGAAACGAAAGCCACGGGAAGAACAAGCATTAATTATATCAGTATAGAGGAAGACATTAGGATCCTCCGTTCGTCGAAAAAGAGTGAAAGAACGATCAAGGTGGCCAACTGATGAATATGATTTCTGGAGCTTAAAAGTCAAAATGCGATTGTTTTCATGCCCGTGACGTAGAATTACAGCATGAAGTTGGAGGATTTGGTTGAGATTTCGGCATTTGTCGAGCAAAAAGACAAGTCTTTCAGGCGGCGGGCGGGCGGAGGAAGGAGAAGTGGGTGGTGGATATTGCGGTGGGTGGAAGGATTGGGATATGAATAAGGGTGATGAAGACATGGAGGCAGTTAGTTAATGGGCTTAACGGTAATTCGAAGAAGTGGCGTCATTTTAACAGACGTGTAATAATAGTAATATGATTGACATTGTTGATTTTCTAGGGCTCGCTTTCGATTTGGGAATTTTGATTTACAAAAGGCAAGGCGATTATGACTTATGACTTTATGTGAAATGTATTGACAATGGATAAGGCATTCAAAGATTCAAAGGTAGAGCTTTTGTTTGTCTTTTCATACTCGCATAAGTTTATGACGGGTCGGATAACTCCCACTTATGTAGAAAAGACAATTATAGAAAATCATAAATTGTTTGTCTTTTCCTACTCGCATACATAATATTTGACATGTCACAAGCTTGTGATGAATATGTCCGTCGCAAATGAGAATTTGTATTTACAATAACACATCCATACAAGTATACAATAACATTATTCATGTAGTCATGTCTCTAAGTAAGTTATTTTTCAAAATTGAGTTAAATATTATTATGTTGCTTCATATTTTGTTTTGGTCAAAAATTACCAAGCTTATTAATTTGGGTTATAATTGTTTAGGTCAAAATTTACCCAGTATTTTGTATTACCCCGGATATTTTAATTACGATGTTGATTTTGTTTATATGGTTTAAGTTGTGATGTATGCTATATGTGGGGCTCAACCACGAGATCTTTAGAATAGGAGTCTTGGGCCTCGTTATTTGTGCAAGACAAACAGCCCACACTTCGACAAAACCCTAACGAAACCCTCACCATTCACTAACACACATCTCACGTATAAACATCACCATGCCGTCATGTTGGAGTGTAAAAAGACCTTATTTCTGACCTAGCTTCTATACAATTGACAACCTAAACCTACTGCCGCCACCACACAGAGGAGAATGAGGGTTTTCACGGCCACAACCACCTTCACGTTTTTCCATAATTCTGATCTGAAGTCAGGTAAGCATCTGACGTTATTTCTGACGGTTGTGTTTAGTCGTGTTGTTGAATTCTGTCGAAGGGTTGTGTCTAGTTGTGGTAGCCGTGTTAGTGTTGTTATGTGTTACTGGGTGGATAAAGGGTGTCAAGGTGGTGGTCGTGGTGGCTTTAGTGCGTCGGTGTCGGTGTAGGAGGGGTATTTATCACCCCTGGTCGTAAGGAGTTCAGGTGGTAGTCTGGTTTGTGTGTTCAGGGAAGGAGTTTGGGGGTGGTACCACCGTTGACTCGGGGGAGGTCGACGCGGTGGTACCACCGTGGTGTCTAGTATGTGTGTCAGGCCGTGTCTGGGTGGTGGTTTCATGGGTTGTCAGTGGCGCCTGGAGGTGTCGATGGTGGTCTGTGTCGTTAGGGCAGGAAGTGCAGGTGGGAGTCAGACCTGGGTTGGTGGGTTCTGGTTTGACTCGCCGGCGGTTGTCGCCTGGGTTGGTGGTGTCAGGGGGATAGTGGGGTGTCGGCAGTGTCGAGAGAAGGTGTCTGCTGGTGTTCGAACTGGTGGTATACGGTGGTGTTGTGGGTCGAAGTCGGGAGAAAGGAGGAGTCGGGTTTGGGCTGTTGGTCTCGTGTTTATTTAATCCGACTTTGATGTTTTAAGTATTATTATTATTATTATTATTATTATTATTATTATTATTATTATTATTATTATTATTATTATTATTATTACTATGTTTAAATTATTTTATTAATAATATTTTGGTAGTGATATTACTACTAAGTAATAAAAGCCGTCTGTCGTTCTTTTTAATTCGTTATCGCGTAGTTGAAGTTTATGAGTCGGGAAACCAATAAGTTGGGAAGTTTCTATTTATGGAAACTTTCCATTTTTAAAGGGGCTTCTATTTTTGGAAACTTTCCATTTATGGAAGGTTTCTAATTATAGTAAGTATAGGTTGTTATGGGGTTCGGGAAGTACATTAATTCGTTACATATACGTGTTTAGGTAGCGAGTTTCGTGTGGAACACTTCTAACGAGCTTGGACGTATTGACATTTCCTTCTATTTCAGGTAGGGGAAATATTGGTATATAATGATGAGTAATCTGTTTTTATTTGGTATTAAGCATGTTTGTTATATAATATCATGTGATCGTTATATTGTGTTATTCATATCATTCTGTGATACACTACGTGGTGATGAGATAATGGGTCTTGTGATTGGTGCGGAGATAATGGGTCTTGTGATTGGTGTGGAGATGATGGGTCTTGTGATCGGTGCGGAGTTAATGGGTCTTGTGATTGGTGTGGAGAATAATGGGTCTTGTGATTCGGAGTGGAGATGATCAACTTTCTATTTATAGTAATGTGGTTTGTTATAGTTTTCCTCTACTCAACCTCGTGGTTGACCCTGTGTATTCGTGATCACCTGTGATGAACCAATTTATTGGGGAGCAGACTGACAGGTGTTGAGACCTTGGGAGCAAAAGGGAAGGGAGAAGCTTGGATCCGGACCGGCCTAGAGTCTAGATCACCATAGTAGTTTCTTACGAGTTGTACTTTGTTTCATCAAGACAGTTTTTATAATTCAGTTGTGTAACTTGTTCTTTGAGTTAACTTTATCTAATTAAAGTACTGTTTATCTTTCCTTTGTATAAACTGCCTCGGGAAACCGAGATGGTAACACCCTTATTTATCTAGGGAGTCCTAGTACAGGCCCTTAAATAAATGGGGTGTTACAAAGTGGTATCAGAGCGAACGATCCTCAGGCCTAACCTAATGAACCAAATGAATGTAGGAGAGTCTAAATAAAATGAACCCCGGGATAGGACTGTTAGGAGCACACTAAAGGAAAAGTATGAGTCTGGGGCCCCCTCACACCGAACCATTGGCCCTCTCAGTTTTACCCGAGAACCCAGAGTGCATATACGAGAGAAAAAAAAGTAGATTAGGAGGTGATGGGAGTGATGGTGTATTATGATGAGAACGTTATGCGAACTCTTAGTATATGTGACCGTTTGGAAAAGCCAGTAAGGGCATGAGAATGAACGAATTTTATTTATGTGGAAACAAAAGATGTATGTTAATATGGATGCATGTGGTGGTTGGAATCATACTAGTAATTTTGTTTATCATGTCTAGCGATATGCAGTTATGTGAATCCCGAGCCATGTTACAAATATATGTTATTCAATCTGTTAGTTAATGATAGACTTTATTGTTTAGGGACTATTATCCCTAACCCAAATGGGTGCCCACATGAGTAGGGACTCATTTCTTCTCTATTGTATTATAGTATGCCTCCGCGAAGAAACAATGTCGCTAATATCACGCAAGAGGAATTAGACCGTTTGATAGCTGAGAATGAGGCCCTAAAGGCCAAACGTATGGACTCCGCGAAGATGAGCACGATTATCGCGAGGCATCACCCTACCCAATTCACCGGGGAGGGGGAACCTCATTTGCTAGGAGCCTGGTGCCGGGAATTCAGTAACTTGTTCGAGTTGGTGGATTGCCCTGAAGAATTGAGGGTTGACCAAGCTGCCCACTATCTGAGGGGTATGGCTGGAGACTGGTGGACCGGGAACAAGGGGGAGATCCGTGAGGCAGCTAGATAGGATGGGACCGAGTTTGTTGCTTGGATCGCATTGAAGAGGATCTTATATGAGGTGTTTCTACCAGAATTCCAGAAAAGCAAGCTAAGGGAGGAATTTGATACCTTCAAAATGACGGAAGACATGACAGTAGAGGCTTACTACAGAAAATTTATCCAGTTGGTGAGCTATGTGGGGGACATGGGGTTTGACGATGCCATGCTGGCAATGAAATTTGAGAGGGGGTTATCAATCGCCATCAAGAAGAGACTGATTGCAGCTCCGCCCACCACAGTCCGGGACATCTACTTAAGGGCTGGGGCGGCGGAGAGGCTTTCAGAGATGATCAAAGAGGACAAGAAGTCCAAGTTTGAAAAGAGGAAGGCTGAAGCGGTAACTGAGAGTTCAGGGTCGAAAAAGCAAAGCACTAACAAGTTCAGTGGGTACTTCGGTAGCAGTGTCTCTGGAAGTGTGAGGAACCAGAGTGGGGGCAACTTCAGGAGTGGGGGTTCTGGCAGTGGTTCAGTGGGAATAGTCTGTTTCGGCTGTGGAAAGACGGGGCGCAAGCAGGCAGTATGTCGCTCTTCTGGAGGGAATCAGTCCGGGGGTTATCGCACGCCTACATCCGGATATTAGGGATCCCGCACTCAGTCCTATTGTAGCAGTGGCTATCGCACACCCACGACAAACTATGGTGGGGGTGCGAAGTCTGGAGGGAGCAGCAATATCAGAGGAACTTCAACAATTATCAGAACCGCTCGTACCAGAACCAAAACCATGGGAATGGACGCAATCAGAAGACGGGAGCAGAGGGGAACCAGCAGGCTGGGACATCTAGTGCCAGTCAGAGTGGGGTCAAATCCAGTGGCAAGCTCTTTGCCATGGGAAAGCAGGCAGCTAAGGAGGATGCTAATGTGGTAACCGATACTTTTCTTGTAAACTCTAGACCTACTTTCGTACTTTTCGATTCCGATGCGACCCATTCTTTTGTGTCTAGAGAGCATGTTAGGGTTTTGGGGCTTGAGAGGTTTGAGTTGGTCGCGAACTTCGTAACCATACCTTCAGGGGAGTCGATCACCTGTAATAGAGTTTATCGAAGTGTACCCATCAAAATCGGGGAAGCAATTTTCTATTGCGACCTCATAGAATTTCCGCTGGGAGGTTTTGAGGTGATCCTAGGGATGGACTGGCTGGGGAAGTATAGGGCTTTTATCGACTGCCATCAAAAGAAGATTTCTTTGAAGGGACCTAAAGGAGTGAGGGTGTCTTACAAGGGATACCGAGTCAAACCTAAAATCAAGTTCATTTCCGTTAATACTCTTAAGTCTGGCTTAAGGAAGGGAGAGAGTCTGATCTTATGTCAAATGTGGGATTGTGAGGCTGAGACCCCAAAGACTAGTGAGATACCTGTGGTACGGGAGTTCGAGGGAGTATTCCGAGACGATGTTCCAGGGTTACCGCCGAGGAGGGAAGTGGAATTCTCCATTGACCTAAAACCAGGGGCGGGACCTATATCTAAATCACCGTACCGTATGGGACCGAAGGTGATGGAGGAATTGAAGAAGCAGTTGGATGAACTAGCTGAGAAAGGGTTCATTCAACCCAGTGTGTCGCCCTGGGGAGCACCCGTTTTGTTTGTAAAGAAGAAGGATGGGAGTTTGAGACTTTGTGTTGACTACCGAAAGCTGAACAATGTGACTATCAAGAACCGTTATCCTTTACCAAGAATTGACGACTTGTTCAATCAGTTAAGTGGAGCTGGGGTTTTCTCCAAGATTGATCTGGATCCGGGTACCACCAGTTGAGAATAAAAGATGAAGATATTCCCAAGACCGCCTTCAGGACAAGGTATGGCCACTACGAATTTGTGGTTATGCCATTTGGGTTGACTAACGCCCCAGCCGTGTTTATGGATTTGATGAACCGAGTCTTTAGCCCGTACCTGGATAAGTTCGTGGTGGTATTTATCGATGATATCCTAGTATATTCCAAGAATGCAGAAGAGCACGAGGATCATTTGAGGAGAGTACTTCAGACCTTGGAGGAGCATAAGCTCAATGCTAAGTTGAGCAAGTGTGAGTTCTGGTTGGAGAAAGTCGCATTTCTGGGGCATGTAATTTCCAAGGAAGGGGTATCTGTCGACCCAAGTAAGATCGAGGCTGTGACTAAGTGGCAAAGTCCGAAGAATGTGAGTGAGATTCGAAGCTTCCTGGGATTGGCTGGATATTATCGGAGATTTGTCAAAGATTTTTCAAAGATAGCGAAGCCGTTGACATCGTTGATGAGGAAGGAGAACCATTTTATTTGGGATGAGAGTTGTGAAAAGGCATTCCTGACCCTTAAGGAACGTCTGACAACAGCTCCTATCCTTGCTTTGCCAGTTGGGAGTGATAATTTCGAAGTTTATACTGACGCTTCGAAGCATGGGTTGGGTTGTGTACTAATGCAGAATGGGAGAGTGATAGCGTATGCTTCTCGCCAGTTGAAAACCTACGAAGAAAATTATCCGGCTCATGATTTGGAATTGGGCGCAGTCGTATTTGCACTTAAATTGTGGCGCCATTATCTTTATGGAGCCACTTTTAAGGTGTTTTTAGATCATAAGAGTCTGAAGTATATCTACACCCAGAAAGAGTTGAACATGAGACAGAGGAGGTGGATAGAGTTGATTGGAGACTATGATATGCAGATTGTCTACCATGAAGGCAAGGCGAATGTGGTAGCTGATGCTCTAAGTAGGAAGTCAGTTCATGCCTTGAGTTGTGCCAGATCGAGAGTGAGGCTGCATGGCGAACTAAGGGGGATGAGAATTTTCATGATCCGGAAAGGGGATACTGTGACTTAACAGTGGAACCTGAGTTGTATGGAGAGATTCGGGAGTTCCAAAGGAGTGATGCGAGGATCCAGAAGTGGCGTAGGATGGTTGATAGTGAGGTTGGAGAGGCTACATCCAAGTTCAGTATTCATACCGACTGTAGTTTAAGGTTCAGTGGGCGATGATGTGTTCCGGATATTGAGGAGCTAAAGAAGAAGATCCTGACTGAAGCTCATGCTACTCCTTATTCTGTTCACCCAAGGGGTGATAAATTGTATAAAGACCTTAAGAAGACGTTCTGGAGGCCTAATATGAAGAAGGAAGTCGCAGAGTTTGTTTCCAGGTGCTTGACATGTCAGAGAGTGAAAGGGGAGCATAAGAGACCACAAGGAAAGGTCCAACCTTTAGATGTACCAGAGTGGAAGTGGGAGAACATTTCGATGGATTTTATCGTGGGGTTGCCTCGGACTCAGAGGCGCAACAACATGATTTGGGCGATTGTGGATCGTTTGACTAAGTCTGCTCACTTTATTCCGATGAAGGATACCTGGAGTAAAGCTGAGTTGGCTAAGTCCTATGTGCAGAATGTGGTCAAATTGCATGGTGTACCCAAGGACATTGTTTTAGACCGAGACTCGAGGTTCATATCGATATTTTGGCAGGAGTTGCAGGCCGCTTTGGGTACCCTGTTGAAGATGAGTACAGCTTTCCATCCAGCTACTGACGGTCAGACTGAGAGAACGATTCAGACCCTTGAGGATATGTTGAGGGCATGTGTACTCGAGTTCGGAGGATCTTGGGAGGATCGACTGGGATTGATAGAGTTTTCTTATAACAACAGCTATCATGCCAGTATAGGGATGACCCCTTTTGAGACTTTGTACGGGAGGAAGTGTCGAAGCCCTGTGTGTTGGGATGATCGAGCCGATGTTGTGACTCTAGGGCCGGATATGATTCAGGAGATGGTGGAGCAGGTCCAGATTATTCGACAGAAGATGAGGGCCACCCAGGATCGACAGAAGAGCTATGCAGATCTAAAGAGGAGCGATATTTCATTCGAGGTCGGAGAGAAAGTCCTACTAAAAGTCTCTCCAATGAGGGGTGTGATAAGATTCGGCAAGCGTGGCAAACTGAGTCAGAAATTTATTGGACCGTTTGAGATTTTGGACAGGGTTGGGGAGGTGGCATACCGATTAGCTTTACCTCCAGCTCTATCCAAGGTTCATAATGTGTTCCATGTGTCCCAGTTGAGGAAATATGTGAGTGATCCATCTCATGTGCTTCAGCACGAGGTGATTGAGGTAGATGAGAAGTTGGCATACGTTGAGACTCCGAAAGAGATTCTGGACAGGAAGGTACGAAAAACTCGCAATGGGGAGACGTCCTTGGTAAAGGTCCTGTGGACCAATCATAATCAGGAGGAGGCTACGTGGGAGCCTGAGGCATCCATGAGGGAGCGTTACCCGCATTTGTTTGATTGAGGTAAGTTACGCGGACGTAACTTTTCTTTAAGGGGGGTGGAATGTAACATTCTGTGATTTAAGTAAACTTTTTGTGATGTTTTGCAGTTCGAGTTCGGTTGGTTTGGTTGTTTTGCAATGTCACATTTTGTGTTTGGATTAATGTTCTTGAGTTGGTCTGTTTTGTCACCTAAGTGAGGATGAACTTCGGGACGAAGTTCAATTTAAGGGGGGAAGACTGTAATACCCCGGATATTTTAATTACGATGTTGATTTTGTTTATATGGTTTAAGTTGTGATATATGCTATATGTGGGGCTCAAGCACGAGATCTTTAGAATAAGAGTCTTGGGCCTCGTTATTTGTGCAAGACAAACAGCCCACACTTCGACAAAACCCTAACGAAACCCTCACCATTCACTAACACACATCTCACGTATAAACATCACCATGCCGTCATATTGGAGTGTAAAAAGACCTTATTTCTGACCTAGCTTCTACATAATTGACAACCTAAACCTACTGCTGCCACCACACAGAGGAGAAGGAGGGTTTTCACGGCCACAACCACCTTCACGTTTTTCCATAATTCTGATCTGAAGTCAGGTAAGCATCTGACGATATTTCTGACGGTTGTGTTTAGTCGTGTTGTTGAATTCTGTCGAAGGGTTGTGTCTAGTTGTGGTGGTCGTGTTAGTGTTGTTATGCGTTACTGGGTGGATAAAGGGTGTCAAGGTGGTGGTCGTGGTGGCTTTAGTGCGTCGGTGTCGGTGTAGGAGGGGTATTTGTCACCCCTGGTCGTAAGGAGTTCAGGTGGTAGTCTGGTTTGTGTGTTCAGGGAAGGAGTTTGGGGGTGGTACCACCGTTGACTCAGGGGAGGTCGACGCGGTGGTACCACCGTGGTGTCTAGTATGTGTGTCAGGCCGTGTCTGGGTGGTGGTTTCATGGGTTGTCAGTGGCGCCTGGAGGTGTCGATGGTGGTCTGTGTCGTTAGGGCAGGAAGTGCAGGTGGGAGTCAGACCTGGGTTGGTGGGTTCTGGTCTGACTCGCCGGCGGTTGTCGCCTGGGTTGGTGGTGTCAGGGCGATAGTGGGGTGTCGGCAGTGTCGAGGGAAGGTGTCTGCTGGTGTTCGAACTGGTGGTATACGGTGGTGTTGTGGGTCGAAGTCGGGAGAAAGGAGGAGTCGGGTTTGGGCTGTTGGTCTCGTGTTTATTTAATCCGACTTTGATGTTTTAAGTATTATTATTATTATTATTATTATTATTGTTATTATTACTATGTTTAAATTATTTTATTAATAATATTTTGGTAGTGATATTACTACTAAGTAATAAAAGCCGTCTATCGTTCTTTTTAATTCGTTATCGCGTAGTTGAAGTTTATGAGTCGGGAAACCAATAAGTTGGGAAGTTTCTATTTATGGAAACTTTCCATTTTTAAAGGGGCTTCTATTTTTGGAAACTTTCCATTTATGGAAAGTTTCTAATTATAGTAAGTATAGGTTGTTATGGGGTTCGGGAAGTACATTAATTCGTTACATATACGTGTTTAGGTAGCGAGTTTCGTGTGGAACACTTCTAACGAGCTTGGACGTATCGACATTTCCTGCTATTTCAGGTAGGGGAAATACTGGTATATAATGATGAGTAATCTGTTTTTATTTGGTATTAAGCATGTTTGTTATATAATATCATGTGATCGTTATATTGTGTTATTCATATCATTCTGTGATACACTACGTGGTGATGAGATAATGGGTCTTGTGATTGGTGCGGAGATAATGGGTCTTGTGATTGGTGTGGAGATGATGGGTCATGTGATCGGTGCGGAGTTAATGGGTCTTGTGATTGGTGTGGAGAATAATGGGTCTTGTGATTCGGAGTGGAGATGATCAAGTTTCTATTTATAGTAATGTGGTTTGTTATAGTTTTCCTCTACTCAACCTCGTGGTTGACCCTGTGTATTCGTGATCACCTGTGATGAACCAATTTATTGGGGAGCAGACTGACAGGTGTTGAGACCTTGGGAGCAAAAGGGAAGGGAGAAGCTTGGATCCGGACTGGCCTAGAGTCTAGATCACCATAGTAGTTTCTTACGAGTTGTACTTTGTTTCATCAAGACAGTTTTTATAATTCAGTTGTGTAACTTGTTCTTTGAGTTAACTTTATCTAATTAAAGTACTGTTTATCTTTCCTTTGTATAAACTGCCTCGGGAAACCGAGATGGTAACACCCTTATTTATCTAGGGAGTCCTAGTACAGGCCCTTAAATAAATGGGGTGTTACAAAGTGGTATCAGAGCGAACGATCCTCAGGCCTAACCTAATGAACCAAATGAATGTAGGAGAGTCTAAATAAAATGAACCCCGGGATAGGACTGTTAGGAGCACACTAAAGGAAAAGTATGAGTCTGGGGCCCCCTCACACCGAACCATTGGCCCTCTCAGTTTTACCCGGGAACCCAGAGTGCATATACGAGAGAAAAAAAAGTAGATTAGGAGGTGATGGGAGTGATGGTGTATTATGATGAGAACGTTATGCGAACTCTTAGTATATGTGACCGTTTGGAAAAGCCAGTAAGGGCATGAGAATGAACGAATTTTATTTATGTGGAAACAAAAGATGTATGTTAATATGGATGCATGTGGTGGTTGGAATCATACTAGTAATTTTGTTTATCATGTCTAGCGATATGCAGTTATGTGAATCCCGAGCCATGTTACAAATATATGTTATTCAATCTGTTAGTTAATGATAGACTTTATTGTTTAGGGACTATTAGCCCTAACCCAAATGGGTGCCCACATGAGTAGGGACTCATTTCTTCTCTATTGTATTATAGTATGCCTCCGCGAAGAAACAATGTCGCTAATATCACGCAAGAGGAATTAGACCGTTTGATAGCTGAGAATGAGGCCCTAAAGGCCAAACGTATGGACTCGGCGAAGATGAGCACGATTATCGCGAGGCATCACCCTACCCAATTCACCGGGGAGGGGGAACCTCATTTGCTAGGGTTTTGTGATTGGTGCGGAGATAATGGGTCTTGTGATTGGTGTGGAGATGATGGGTCTTGTGATCGGTGCGGAGTTAATGGGTCTTGTGATTGGTGTGGAGAATAATGGGTCTTGTGATTCGGAGTGGAGATGATCAACTTTCTATTTATAGTAATGTGGTTTGTTATAGTTTTGCTCTACTCAACCTCGTGGTTGACCCTGTGTATTCGTGATCACCTGTGATGAACCAATTTATTGGGGAGCAGACTGACAGGTGTTGAGACATTGGGAGCAAAAGGGAAGGGAGAAGCTTGGATCCGGACCGGCCTAGAGTCTAGATCACCATAGTAGTTTCTTACGAGTTGTACTTTGTTTCATCAAGACAGTTTTTATAATTCAGTTGTATAACTTGTTCTTTGAGTTAACTTTATCTAATTAAAGTACTGTTTATCTTTCCTTTGTATCTACTGCCTTGGGAAACCGAGATGGTAACACCCTTATTTATCTAGGGAGTCCTAGTACAGGCCCTTAAATAAATGGGGGTGTTACATATTTAGTTTAGAGATTATAGTGATTTCGTGGTTAAATGAGAAGGGTTTCTAGGTTAATTGAGTGTGAGTGAAATTGTAATACCTCGTATTTTGTGTTACTATGTTTTTATTTTATTTCAATATATTATTTATATTTAAATGTTGTTAATGTTGGAACGTTTATATTAGATAAGTAAATTATCGAGTAAGTGTTTTTTTTACATTTTTTGTGTTTTAGTAATATGTCGAGTGTGAACTATAGTAGTAACTCGTGTTTTATGTTATGGAATTGGGCCTCGTAATGCGTGCCTTAGGCAGCCCATCTCGACCTTTCCACAAACCACATAAAATAACAGCTACACACCTTCATGTGCCAACATATTAAACGTGACATAAACCCTACCTCTAAACCTAATCAACGCCTATGCACTCTCATACATCACTGCCGCCACATCCACGCTGGAGGAGAGGGGTTTACCTGGTGGTCTAAGGTGGTCTAGGGCGGTTCGTTGGGCAAGGAAAAGAGGTACACTCGTTATTATACTCAAAACGCTGTTAATTCTATTCGTATAAATCGAGATGCAACAGTTAATATACGATTATAGTTCCTGATTTGTATACACTGCTAATCTAGGATGTATAGTAATTGTATCTTAACCATAGTTTTGTCGTTGTTGGGCTTCTAGGGCTGTCGTGTAGGGTGGTTATTATGGTGTCAGGCGTGTTTTCTCTTTCGTTTTTTTTTCCAGAGCAGAATTGGAATATGACGTTTGTATGTATGTTTGTATTAGTTTCTGATTTCCGTTAATATGGGTGTTAGAGTATGTCGTTGATGGGTGGTCAAGGTAGTCGAAGGGTGGTTCTCGTGGTGGTTTATGGGGGTGTGTGTCATTTTATAGCAGGTCTCGTTTAGGTGTTTAATCACGTGCAAAACAGAGGCAGTGGTGGTGCTGGGTTTTTAAGGGTTGCTGATAGTGGCTGCTACGATGTCGACAGCCACTGCTTCCTCCCCTGGAACCACCGCGGCTCAGAGGCGAGCCTGGTGGTGCCACTGGAGAAGGCAGGAGCTGCTACGGATGTTAGTCGTGGTGTTTTTGGTAGTGTGTCAGTCACGGGTTCGGAATTTGGGGTTGTGACCAAGGGTTTTGTGATCTTTGTCGTGGGCTGCTGGAGTCGAGTCGGGGTAGTGGTTAGTGTTAGTGGGTACGTCGTTGTACAGAGGTCATGACCACGGTGGAGGGGTGGTGGTCGTGGCTTGGTAGGGTGGTTGTTGGGGGCGTCAAAACAGGTCAATCAGGGACTGGGGCCACGGGTTTGGGGGCTGTTGGTAGTTAATGCGTGTGGTTCCTTGTTTTGAGTAAGTTGTTGTTTTGTGATCTAATGATTAGTAAATCATTAGTAGTGCACTATTAGTAGCAATATTATTATCATTCTTGTTAATAGTATTATTATTGTTAATATTAATATTATTAGTGATATGTTTATTATTATTATTATTATTATTATTTATATCATTGTTATTATTATTATTATTATTATTATTATTAACATTGTTATATTTTTTTTATTGCTATGTAATTGTGTTTTTTTTCTTATGGGTACTTGAGTCGTAAGTAATCGAATGTGTTTAATTAAGTTCGTGGTTTATGTTTTCACGTTTCGTAATTTTAATAATAAAATTCTTATCTCTATAATTTGTAATACGTATGTGACAAGTAATCGTTATTTATTTATGAGTGATAATTTATATAATTCTTTATTAATTAAATTGGTGCTAAGTAATAATTGATACGGTCTCATTATGCGTAATATAATTATTTAAATCGTTAATTTGAATAATTAATAGATTATATTTGTTTACGTAGTTATATTAGTTAGTAATTATGTATATTATATTTGTTAGGTGACGGTTTTGAAGTGGCATAATTCTATTTACTTGCTGACTTACTATTGGACCGTATTGCTATCCAGGTAGGATACACTGACCTTATACTCTACGATGTGTTATGAATGGATGTGGTATTGTGTGTTATGGATGTTGAATATGATTTATATGAGAATGATATGGGTTGGATTGTTTGTGGATTATGGTAATGGTATGAGCATTTCATTATTTGATAGCATGATTGAATAATTATATCGTTGCATTCATGAGCATAGCATATGCATTGGTTACTGAGAAAGTTATGGTCAGATATTGTTCTGATATAAAGCCCAGGGTGGTTCTGCAGACCAGGCCTGGTGTCTTATCAGCTATTGAGCTGGTGTTCGGTGACGACCGATTATAGTCTGCCGGGAGGTTCGATATGGCTTGGTGCAAGGGTATGAGTTTGAGATTGAGAATTGAGAATTGAGATTGAGCTCGAGCATATCATGACATTTGCATATCATTTAACTGTTGCATTATAATTTTTGTGTTATCCTACTCAACCGCGAGGTTGACAATGTATTCGTGTACACCTACGATAATCCGGAATGGGGAGTAGATTCTACAGGTCAGAGACAGATGGATTAGGAGCTTGGGCATGGAGAGGGACATGGTTTAGACCTACTTAGAATTAGATCACGTATATAGATGTTATCAGTTGTATCTTTATTCTTTGCGTAGTAGTTGTAATATCAAAAGTTTAAATTTAATCAGTTTTATAGTAAGTACTTTGGTTTGTTTTACTTTGTTATTCACTACCTCGGACATTCCGAGATGGTAACAGCTCTATTTATTTGAGAATGTCTTTCTAAAGGCTCTTGAATAAATGGGGGTGTTACAAAGTGGTATCAGAGCAAACGATCCTGAGACCTAAACCACATGAATAATAATGAACGTAGGAAGAGTCTAATAAAATGAACCCCAGGTTAGTAACTGTTAGGAGCCCCAGGATAGGGATGAGTTAGGGGCCCCCTCAAACCTAGCCACTGGCCCTTTTAGTCTAACCTGGTTAACCTTGAGAGATGTAGAGAGTGGGTAGTATAAAATAAAGGAAAAGACCCAATTTATTTTGTACTAACGTTTCCGCTGGGAAGGAACGAGGTAAGTTGTAATGTGAAATATTGCTTGTAATGTGTATTGTGAAACATGAGGCTGATATCGTATGTTAATTGGGATATATGATTTCAAGTATTGAGAACATGAAATTGGGAATACGAGTATGAAATATAAGCTTGACTTGTATGATGATGTGCATTAGAAGAATACGACTGATATTGAAATGTTGATTGATCTGAATGAATGAATTGGAATTTTCAGAGAATGGATGTATATTTATTGAACAATAATTTAGAGTGATATGATCATATTATTTTGGTGTTTCGAAATGTCTATATGATATCTGGTTATTAAATGACTAGCTATCGTAACTACGTAATATATTGGTTGGTACTTGGATATAAATGACAGATTTAAATGTTATAGTAATTCATGTCTAGTGATATGCGGAATGTGTTGCCCCAAGCCATGAATGTCATCTAGTCCTTATGTTTTACATTTGTATATACACGTATAAATATTGAGTTATTCAGTTGATCCTACTTTCAGTTTCGCAAGCTTTACTGTGTTCTAGATGACAATTACAGTTGAAATAAGGAATAAATGTTAATATGATGCAATGGGATTCTATGCTTCAAGAGATATGTCAACATGTTTGGAGAATGGTTGTGATTCAATGTGATGGTGAAACAATGTGAAAATTTAATGGGACCAAAATTGTAATAATTTCCAGTATGTTACCTTATTTGTACGGGTTGTCATTTAAAATGGGTTCCCTATATGAACATGAAAATTTTATGTATGATAACCATCTGAGTTAGCTTTCTAATGCTTTTGGTTTCATGTTAATCCGAATTTTATTTTGCGAGAAATAAATATTTTAGTCGACAGTGGTCAGATTGTTACTACACAGTTCCGTTTTGACCCATGGTTTTGTAAAGGAAATCATTTAAAACGTGGTTATTGTTTATGCATAATTCCAACTCCACTGTTTAGAATATTCATTCACGTTTTTTTTTTTAAAAATGATAAGCCGTGTAAAATCTTAACGAGTCGTTAGTTAATAGTGATTTTTTTTTGCAAGTTGCCCAATCTTCCGTTTAATTGCTGAAAAGTTTCTGTTCCGACCAACTGAGTTGAAAAATTTGTTATAAATAATTCCCTTAAGTTGTGTATTTGATTGTTTTCCTATGATTAGTGGATTCATTATATTTCTCAAAAATTATAATGGTTCATAAAATGGTTGGACGGTTATTTAATTATAATTTTGGAAGTTGCAACACGATGTTTGATTGTTAAAATTGTAAGTTATGTAAGTTCGATATAAAAGTTTAATCAAATATGAATTATGTGATGTCACCATGTAATATTCTGATATGACATTAGTAGCTTGAACAATAGGCATATGATATGGATATGAACTTTGTTATATAATAATATAACCTTAATTATTGGTGAGTTTTATATAAAGTTAGTTTTATTTATACCGACACTAATGTTATGCCACAAGGTGAACTACATATTGTTATGTTTAAATCTGATAACAATGTATTGAATCAGTAATCTGGTTGACATGTGAATTATGGGAGTGCTAGTCTCGCTTTCGATCTGTAACTTGTAAAATCGCCAGTTGATTCGTGTTTATAGATTGCTATTAATTACAACTTCATTATCTGAAAGTTTCAAAATGTTTTCAAGGTGATAATCCATGATAAAGCTGATGTTTGATAATTATGGTAATTGTTTTGCAACATGACAAAATCTGTAGCTACGTGTTTATGAAATTATGCTAAGTTGTCTTGCTAGTCTAAGATTGGAGTATACCTCGTGAAATAAGTCAATGCTCCATGTTTAATTGCATTGGTTAAATTTTGCTTTATGCCTTTTTTCTAGAATAAGACTTTGCTTCTATAATACGATCATGAGAACGAAATGTTTTAATTGTCAATTATGAACTATGAGTTAGCTGATTGTCTACATTGGTGTAAATATGCTAATTTTGTGTTAAAAAAAAAATTTAAGGGTATATAGGTACTAGTTACCTTGATTTTGTTTCACTGCGTAGCACGAAATTGACAAATATGTTTTGTTGCTTCAAATGTCGGATGCTAGTTGTAATTACCTTATCAAATGAATTGTGACTGTTGTTTCGGTGATCTTCAAATGAATTGTGACTGTTGTTTCGGTGATTTTCTTGAGCATTGAATGTGGAATTTTATAATGAGGTTACGGGGACGTAACCATGTTTTAAGGACTGTAGGATTGTAAAATCTTTTTGAGTTATGATATGGCTAGTTGTTATACATGGCTAATTGGTATGTCGTGATTGTCTGAATGTGCTTGATAATCTTGATTACTTATGTTCTACATTTTATTGTGTTTTGAGTATGCATTTTATTGTGTTTCGTGAAGTATCCTTTAATTTAGTGATACGTTAAACTTTGGGGACTACGTTAAACTTTGGGGACAAAGTTTTCTTAACGAGGGTAGAATGTGACATTTTGTGTTTTAAAGTATGTGGTGTCACGTTTTGTGTACCTAGGGAACATGTTTGTTGACCATGGATGGCGAATTTCGGGACGAAGTTCATTTTAAGGAGGGAAGACTGTAATACCTCGTATTTTGTGTTACTATGTTTTTATTTTATTTCAATATATTATTTATATTTAAATGTTGTTAATGTTGTAACGTTTATATTCTATAAGTAAATTATCGAGTAAGTGTTTTTTTTACATTTTATGTGTTTTAGTAATATGTCGAGTGTGAACTATAGTAGTAACTCGTGTTTTATGTTATGGAATTGGGCCTCGTAATGCGTGCCTTAGGCAGCCCATCTCGACCTTACCACAAACCACATAAAATAACAGCTACACACCTTCATGTGCCAACATATTAAACGTGACATAAACCCTACCTCTAAACCTAATCATCACTACCGCCACATCCACGCTGGAGGAGAGGGGTTTACCTGGTGGTCTAGGGTGGTCTAGGGCGGTTCGTTGGGCAAGGAAAAGAGGTACACTCGTTATTATACTCAAAACACTGTTAATTCTATTCGTATAAATCGAGATGCAACAGTTAAGATACGATTATAGTTCCTGATTTGTATACACTACTAATCTAGGATGTATAGTAATTTTATCTTAACCATAGTTTTGTCGTCGTTGGACTTCTAGGGTCGTCGTATAGGGTGGTTATTATGGTGTCAGGCGTGTTTTCTCTTTCGTTTTTTTTTTCAGAGCAGAATTGGAATATGACGTTTGTATGTATGTTTGTATTAGTTTCTGATTTCCGTTAATATGGGTGTTAGCGTATGTCGTTGATGGGTGGTCAAGGTAGTCGAAGGGTGGTTCTCGTGGTGGTTTATGGGGGTGTGTGTCATTTTACAGCAGGTCTCGTTTAGGTGTTTAATCACGTGCAAAACAGAGGCAGTGGTGGTGCTGGGTTTTTAAGGGTTGCTGATAGTGGCTGCTACGATGTCGACAGCCACTGCTTCCTCCCCTGGAACCACCGCGGCTCAGAGGCGAGCCTGGTGGTGCCACTGGAGAAGGCAGGAGCTGCTACGGATGTTAGTCGTGGTGTTTTTGGTAGTGTGTCAGTCACGGGTTTGGAATTTGGGGTTGTGACCAAGGGTTTTGTGACCTTTGTCGTGGGCTGCCGGAGTCGAGTCGGGGTAGTGGTTAGTGTTAGTGGGTACGTCGTTGTACAGTGGTCATGACCACGGTGGAGGGGTGGTGGTCGTGGCTTGGTAGGGTGGTTGTTGGGGGCGTCAAAATAGGTCAGTCAGGGACTGGGTTCACGGGTTTGGGGGCTGTTGGTAGTTAATGCGTGTGGTTCCTTGTTTTGAGTAAGTTGTTGCTTTGTGATCTAATGATTAGTAAATCATTAGTAGTGCACTATTAGTAGCAATATTATTATCATTCTTGTTAGTATTATTATTATTGTTAATATTAATATTATTAGTGATATGTTTATTATTATTATTATTTATATCATTGTTATTATTATTATTATTATTATTATTATTATTATTATTATTATTATTAACATTGTTATATTTTTTTTATTGCTAAGTAATTGAGGTTTTTTTCTTATGGGTACTTGAGTCGTAAGTAATCGAATGTGTTTAATTAAGTTCGTGGTTTAAGTTTTCACGTTTCGTAATTTTAATAATAAAATTCTTATCTCCATAATTTGTAATACGTATGTGACAAGTAATCGTTATTTATTTATGAGTGATAATTTATATAATTCTTTATTAATTAAATTGCTGCTAAGTAATAATTGATACGGTCTCATTATGCGTAATATAATTATTTAAATCGTTAATTTGAATAATTAATAGATTATATTTGTTTACGTAGTTATATTAGTTAGTAATTATGTATATTATATTTGTTAGGTGACGGTTTTGAAGTGGCATAATTCTATTTACTTGCTGGCTTACTATTGGACTGTATTGCTATCCAGGTAGGATACACTGACCTTATACTCTACGATGTGTTATGAATGGAACTGGTATTGTGTGTTATGGATGCTGAATATGATTTATATGAGAATGATATGGGTTGGATTGTTTGTGGATTATGGTAATGGTATGAGCATTTCATTATTTGATAGCATGATTGAATAATTATATCGTTGCAATCATGAGCATAACATATGCATTGGTTACTGAGAAAGTTATGGTCAGATATTGTTCTGATATAAAGCCCAGGGTGGTTCTGCAGACCAGACCTGGTGTCTTATCAGCTATTGAGCTGGTGTTTGGTGATGACCGATTATAGTCTGCCGGGAGGTTCGGTATGGCTTGGTGCAAGGGTATGAGTTTGAGATTGAGAATTGAGAATTGAGAATTGAGATTGAGCTCGAGCATATCATGGTATTTGCATATCATTTAACTGTTGCATTATAATTTTTGGGTTATCCTACTCAACCGCGAGGTTGACAGTGTATTCGTGTACACCTACGATGATTCGGAATGGGGAGTAGATTCTACAGGTCAGAGACAGATGGATTAGGAGCTTGGGCATGAAGAGAGACATGGTTTGGACCTACTTAGAATTAGATCACGTACATAGATTTTATCAGTTGTATCTTTATTCTTTGCGTAGTAGTTGTAATATCAAAAGTTTACATTTAATCAGTTTTATAGTAAGTACTTTGGTTTGTTTTACTTTGTTATTCACTACCTCGGACATTCCGAGATTGTAACAGCTCTATTTATTTGAGAATGTCTTGCTAACGGCTCATGAATAAATGGGGGTGTTACAGAAATGCTAAAGAATGACAACGAATGCAAGGAGGTTGATGACGCGGAAACCCAGAAGGGAAAAACCGCGGAAGGATGATATCCTCCAAGTTCCACTAGAATATTCTTGCAGGATGTTTCTCGTATTACAAGTGTTTTGCTAAGTGCTTATGAGAGATAAATGCTCAAAGTTGTGGAATGAATCCTTTACATTGTGTGTTTCCTACATATTTATAGTCCCCTTCCTCTATGGACCCTTGGATCCAGCTTTTATCCAACATTCTGCTGACTTCCCCTTGTAGTTTCTTTTTCGTTCTTCTTTACTCTGGCTCTCTTCGACTGTTTGCCTATTTTGGGCAACCTCGAGCTTTGCACCTGCAGGCTTTCTTTCTCCCTTGGACTTCCAGTGCTCTCACTTCCTTCCTTGATACTCTTCTTAATTCGTTGACTTAGACTTCCCACACAATCAACCTAATTATCCGATGCCACGTGTCGATGTATAAATATGATCAATTTTGGGGTATAACATTAGCCCCCAGTTCTTGCATAAATGGGTTTATGCGAGAACTCTTCCAGACTCTGGACCCAGGATCCAAACATGGGCTTCGGGCAGGGGCTTCGAGCAAAATCTTCCAGCAAGAGGCATTGATGGGACATTTATCAGTTTTGTTAGAACTTACCTTTAATGCACCCCAACCGTCCGCCAGCTGTCCCCCACCCCCAATTTCAAAATTTAAACTTACCCTCTATTTATTAACCTCCACTTTTTACTTTTACCTTCCATCTCCTTTTTTACTTTTTACTTCTCTTTCTTCATTTTCTCCGAGTTTTCCGTCTTCCTCAAACGCCTCTTTCCTTGCTCCTTTTCCGATTAAGGTAACCGCTTTCTCCGTCCGTGCTTTTCTTTCGTTTTCATTCACCTTTTTCCCTTAATGGCTCCCGACCTATTTCCATCTCGCTCTTTGCTAAAGAACGAGTATTTAAAGGACTCATGTTTCTCGTTTGTGGATCCTTCAATAGTTAGGGAGTTTTTTCGCTTTAGCGACGTTATCGACTTTTATGTTCCTAAACCGGTCCAGTCGGCAGACGCTTGTCGCCCGGGCTGGACCACCTTTTATTTGTATCCCTTTTCTTTGGGGTTGTCTTTTCCCTTTCCTGCGCTAGTGCAGGAATTTCTCTACTTCACCAAACTTCCCCTTTGGCAAATCAACCCTCACGTGTGGAGGGTGTTACTTTCCCTTTCACTTCTGAACGAACACCATTCTTTTGAGATTACTTTGGGTGACCTTGCCCACGTTTACATGGTTCGCGGCCTTGGTGGTGCGCAATTTACCCTTCGCGCCAAGTCCAATTTGGATCTCCCTATCATCTTCCCGTCCAAGTGTAAGGACTCAGGGTGGTCCTGATGAGCTCCATTTTGGTCATTATTTTCGTTGTTTATTCTTCATTTTCGGTCCCGATATGACCTCGTTTTGCGTGCCTTTGCTCGTTTTTATGCCCGTTACCTCGACTATTCCTTTTTGGTTTACATTTTGTAGGTATTACGGCGGGGGCGAAGAAACGGGAGCAAACGAGACGATTTTAGAGCGAATTATGAAGAAATGTGAAGAACTTTGCAAGAAGCTTGCCCAGGCCTTCCCAGCCGGTTCCCAGCCGGCGGCCGGTAGGCCGGCTGGGGACCTTGACTTGACTTTTTGAAAGAAATGCGTTAAAGTTTCAGACTCATGCAAAAGGGCTCCCAGCCGGTGGCCAACCGGCAGCCGGCCAGCCGGCTGGGAAGTATATTCCATACTTAGCCAATTTCGAAGAAAGGAAGAAAATGTTGTTTTTGGGCAGATCTTTGCAAAAGGGCTCCCAGCCGGTGGCCAACCGGCAGCCGGTCCACCGGCTGAGGGGACCTGTACTTATTGAAGAAATGAAGAAAAATCAGATTGAAGGAATAGGCCTCCCAGCCGGTGCCAGACCGGCAGCCGGCCGGTCGGCTGGGAAACATGTCTATTCGAAGAATTGTTTCAGAAGTCCATATTTGGACTCTCAGCCGGTGCCAGACCGGCAGCCGGTCGACCGGCTGAGAGTCACTTTTCAGAATTCGCGCACTATATAAACCCACACTTGTATCATTTGTGAAGACGTTACTTTTTATGCAATTTTAGGGTTTTCTACTGTTTTATTCCTTCATACTGAGTCACAAAATACTTACTCTCCAAAAACTCTCACAAAAAAAAAAACAAAAAAATTAGAATATTTGAAAAAAGAAAAAAAAAATATGTTGTTTCTTTATTTCTTGCATTTTTAGTTATAGTTTTAGTCCTTGCATTTAGAGTCTTTCTTGTTAGCATGTCTTCATACATGACTTTACGTGACCATAGTAGACTCGACCCAAAGTTGCGTGACTCTCCAATTGATATTGGAGAGGATGTGGAGCTTGGGCTACATCCGGAGTGGGTTGAGATCTTTGAAAAAGATTCATTCCATGGGTTACCTAATGAGTGTGTGCTAGACCATGTTAAACGTTTTAATAGAAAGTGTCTTTTGGTGAGAAAGAATGGTGTGCCAATTCATGTTGTGAAACTTATGCTTTTTCCTCTTACTCTTGGGGATGGAGCCGAGAAATGGTTATATTCTCACCCTCCTAGCACATTTTCTACTTGGGATGACCTTGCCCAAGCCTTTCTTGCCAAATATTTTCCACCTTCGAAAACCGCTAAACTAAGAAATGAGATCGTTTCTTTTCATCAAGGCGAGTTTGAGAATTTGAGTGAGGCTTGGGAAAGGTTAAATGGACTTTTGATAGCTTGTCCTCATCATGGGATCCCAATTTGGCTAATCATGCAAACTTTCTTTAACAATTTACATCAATCCGTTAAAGAATTGATAAATGCTTCGGCCGGAGGTGCCTTTTATGATTTGGGTGATGATGAGGCAAGATCTTTGCTTGAGAAAGTGGCTATGACCGATGCTAGTTTTGGGTTTGGGAGAGTGACAAGATTGGTTGAACCACAAGTTGAGGTTGATTCTCCCTCTTATGTTCACAATGTTCAACACAATTATGTTGTTCCTCCCTCCCTAATTAAGAGTGATGTGCATGCATTTTCATTTTCTTGTGGTACATGTGGTTATTTGGGACATGATTCTAATGCTTGTTCTTTATATGCATCCCCACCTCCCATGTATAAGAATATGATGAATTATGATGATATTATGCACAATGTTCAATCATACCATACTTCTTTTTACTCAAATGATGTCATGAATGTTTCCTCATCTAATTATATGTCATGTGGTGATTGTGGGGATGACCTTGACTTTTGTTCTTCCTATGCTCCTCAAGAACCCTTGGATGATTATTTGATGAGTGATGAGTGTGAGATGGAGGTTATGAGGTTTGAGTGTGATGATGCATTAATTGAGTTACGTGGAGAGGAAGTTGTGGAGTCATTGCACTTAAGTGAGTTCGAGTGTGTGTCCTTGTTTGAGGTTGATGATGAGTTGTTGGGAAGAGAGTGTGATGAGAGGATGATTCTCGAGTTGGAGAAGGATAATGGTAGTGATAATTGTGAGGAAGAGAAGAGGGTAGAAACCTCTTTTGAGGACTACAAGCCTGAAAGCCTTTATGAGGAATTTGAGATCATTGTTGACCCTCTTCTTGAGAGATTTGAGGTTTGCTTTTGTATTGAGGGTGAGTCACATCTATCATCCACCGATCATGAAGACCTCATTTCTCTTACTCCTATGCTTGCTTTAATTTTTGATGATTGTGATTGTGAAGTTCCCCTCAAAGAGGTTGATTTGTTCCATGACGATTACTTGCTTGAAATTTGTGAAAATGGGGTCAAAATCAACACTCTTGGAGGGGACATAAATGAATGTTGTGATGAGGTTCATGATGTGAAGGGTCTTGGCCTTCCTCCTACGCCTTTGGAACGAGATGGCAAGACTATGGGTGAGTTTGATGCTTTCGGTGTGCTCATATATGTTTATTCGTTGTTTATGGCTTGTCTTGTTCCTTATAGGTATTATTGGTCTCACTTGTTGCCCATGATCGCCTATGACCATTTCGGCGAAGATTGGTCCACTTCATTCGATAAACTAATGCGTTCATTGAATGCCTTTTTACATGATTCACTCACATCTAGCATTTTTGTCCACATTCTCCCTTCTTACACTTGATTTTTTAGGGCAATGCCCGTCTCAAGTGTGGGGAGGGAATTTTGAAAGAAAAAAAAAATTCTTGAAAATCCAAAAAATGTGTTTTGCTTTCTTATCTTCTCCCTACATTTGGTCCATTGAGGACAATGTACATTTTAAGTGTGGGGAGGGGATTCATTTCATATTCGTTTCTAAAAAAAAACCATAAAAAATTGAAAAATTCAAAAAATTCAAAAACATGTTTTTACTTTATTAGCGTAGAATTGTATATACGTTTGCTTGTTTTCTCTCCTTTCGCATAGGTAACACTTACTTGAGCACCGCATTGGATTGTGAAGACGTCATGGTATGATCGCTCCAACCCCTATTTCACTTTCATTTTCATTCTTTTGTTACAATTGAGGAGGATGGGCTTGTATATGGAGGATGTGGAGTATATTGTGGAGATTGTGTGTGGTTTTTGTGCTTTTGTTTTGTTAGGAGATGCATAAGTTTTGCTTGGCATGTAGTTTGGTAGATTCATTTGCATTATATCATGTTTATATTAATTGCATTCATGACATATAGTTGCATTTAGGTAAAATGTTTTGAAAATGCCTAATTGAATTGGGAACATTGACAAAATCATTTAGGCCATTGCAAATAATTCTTCTACTTGTGACTTTGCCTTTTAGAATGGTTTTAAAACACCCTAGGTTGTGCTTTGCTAGTATCTTTCGAACCATGATCCAATACCGAGTCAAGGGTTTGCATGTGAGTCACCTTGTCCAACCCCGTGATGTGAAATGGTTTTGATTAGCTTGTCTTGGTGACCTTGTTAGACTTGGCGGTTTGGCAACCCAAAAATAATTTTCATGAATAAATTTGGAATGCTCTTTTCAATGATTTTAAGATGTGGAAATGTTTTGAATGAAAAAGAAACCCCGGAAGAAAAAAAAAAAGTTGTTGTTGAAAAAGAATAAAAACATGTTATTTTGATGGAGGCGTACCACTTCGATGTGCTTTGGAGGGTAGCCATTGAATTGTCTTCTCACTTGGTTGTGAATTCGACCGCCCAAAGACAGAGTGATTGTCACCCCGATAAGCTATTGTCTAGAGGTTAACCGGTTGCCTAATAAGCGATTGGCGAAAGCAAAGGACATTAGCACGCGAGGGACAAACCCCATCTTAACTCATGAAATGAAAAAGAAATGAAAAAAAAAATCGAATGAGGTCAAGTTTTGAACGAAATCCACCATTTTGCATTGATTTGAGCATTTCACTCAAAAAAAAAAAACCAATTTTGCCATGCCGTTTTGTCGATCTTGGGACGACCCATGACCTTTACTATGTGAAGAATCTAGACTTGTTGTATCTTTTGCCTCTAGCATCGCGGGGATTATCATTCCATTCCATCCGATCGCCCTTGACGAAAGTATTTGGATAGTGGTTATGAAAATAGCCTAATTTAGCATTATTTGGTGGTGTTTTGTTGTCGTCCTTTTTGTCTTAGTGACTTGTAGAATTAGTATTTGTGAGGGAGTTTACGATTTTGACTTTGTTCTCTTTTAGTTGATTTTCGTCGCTTAGATGAGGAAAGCGACTTTTCTCCTTTGTGACGCATCTTATGTGTTGACTTGTGCTTAGTTGTTTGATGTGTCAAAATTTTTCTCGCAAGCCCCCACTTGCCTTGCAAGGGATGCATACCTCATTGCATTTCGGTGTGAGTTGAAGGGACGGAGGAGGCCCGTTAATTGCCTACCATCGGATTTTATTAGTGTAGCTAGTCGTTTTATACTAAGTGTCTTAGTTTAATTTATGAGCTTACTCGAGGACGAGTAAGGTTTAAGTGTGGGGATATTTGATGAGTAGTATTTTGGTACAATTTTACCCCTCATTTATACCTTATTCCGACTCGATTTTGCGTGTTTAATTGATTAAATAACTCATTTTACTATTTAATTAGTAATTATTAGTTTTATTTTATTTGTTGTGAATAATTGTTATATTTGTGTAATTTGGTATATTTTGGTAGTTTTAATCTTGTTTAGAACCTCTTTCGTGAATGAAAACGGAAAATGAGAAGCAAATCGGGTTGAGACGGAAATAAGACCGAGACCAAGAGAAGGGAGCATTGAGAGCAATCAAAGGAAGGTCAACCTTTGACCTTATTAAAAATCAAAATTCAGTCACCTCCTGACCTTTCCCCACGCCAATTTCACCTTCATCAATCATGATCATCATCATCACCAATTCACCATTTTCACCCTACCTCCCGTCCCGCTCCATCCAGCCCTCCTTTTCGTACAACCAGCGCAACCACAACAATTTACATCACCATCAGTTTATCATCACCATTTGTTTCACACCACCATTACCGTAACCCAATTCGCCATAATCAATCAATCATCATCGGCCACCATCAACTACAACTTCATCCCCACCAATTCGACATCACCTCGGATCACCACCGCTGCTCACCATTAATCATCGACACCATACTACCATTCACCATCAGCTACGACCTCATCCCCATCACCATTATATCTGCGACAACCAACCAATTGCAACAGCTTCACTGGAGCTCCATCATCGACACACCTGTGTCGAAATCACCATGCTACACCCCGAGATCTGCTCCTTCATCAATCGTCATTGATTTCCCGATGAACTCAGGCCAAACACGAGCAGCAAAACCAGGCCGCCAACGACCGCCACCTGCTTCTTCGTCCGACATCAAGTAGTTGCCTCCGTCTCAGTGATGCAATGCCTTGATTGATTGTGCTCGATTAATTCGATCGAATGGTTTACTGGTTCAATTTTTGAAGTAATGAAGAAGAGGAGATGGGTTTATCAGATTAAGACGAGGGAAACGGTTTTGAAGAAAAGAATGGAAGAGGCGAGATGACAAAACTGCCCTTGGAATTATTTAATCTATTGAGTTTTAAGTGAGGGTAGTCTTGTATTTTTCTTTAAGTTGTGTAGAGGATATAAGAAACAAGGTATCAGAATATTAAAAAAAAGAGGAGACACGCAGCATTATTGGGAAAAAAATAGAAACAGTAGGAGTAGTAGAGTTTTAGCTTATTTTTCTTCCTTTAATTACTCTTCAATTCTTCACTTAATTAGTATACAAGTTTCAAGCTTTTGTAATCCGTCTTCTAGATCTATGCAATTTCAAACATTTCCTTCCCTATGGTATAATTTTCTCTTCTCTCTTTTATTATTTACTCTTGTTTTGTTATTTATTATTTTCATAGAGTTAATGTTTGTTTTAATTAAAGTTTTAATCTTTGTTACTTTATTTAGGTTTATTTCATGTTTAAGGTTAGTGGGTAGTTTAGTTAGTACTAATTTAATCATGTTAGAATAGTTTAATAGTTAGGGGATGGGATTAGTGTAGAAAAGTTTGAGTCTTGTATGTGGGTAATTGTTTAAATAATGTTTGGTTTGATTATTGTTCATTATTAGTCTTGTGATACTAATGACGATTAGTGTGCTTAATTATGCCAACGAGAAATCCGAGGTTTAATTGGTTTAGTTACTTGACTATGATTGTTAAGTTGACGTCACGAAAGTGAGTTAATGTATTGATCGTGAATTTAATTAGTTGTTCGAGAGAATGCTAGTTTGAGACCCTAATTGACAATAATCACCTTGCTTATTGCGTGAATTAGTGATTTGAAAGAATGCTAATTTATGTCATGTTTCCCTATTGCTAGACCAATACTCGACCACATGAAACCCCATACCCCTAACTCTCTTAATTTATTGTTTACTCTTATTTTAGTTTTAGACTTTAGTTATCTATCTCACAATCTTGTTGATCGACTAAACTAGAACTTAAACGAGACTTATAGCCTAACCCCGCCTTCCTTTGGGTTCGACCCTAAATTATACTACTTAATTTAGGAGTTTACAAATTGTTTTTGGTGCCGGAATTGACGACAAAAACCGGCCATCAAAATGGCGCCGTTGCCGGGGAAATCTATCCATCCCCACCGATTTCTTGATATTGGATTTCCCCGTCGATAGCAACTCTTTTGTGATACTTGGTAGGCCATTCTTGGCCACCGGAGGAGCTACTATTGACGTTAAGAGAGGAAAACTATCATTCGAAGTGGGAAAGGAAGTGGCGGAGTTTGAACTTCCGGAAGCTCCCGGTACAAGTTACAAGGAAAAAAATGTTGGCATGGTTGCAAGTTTGATGTTGAATGATGTCCCTAAGATGTTTGATGAAAAGAGAATCATGAAAAGTATGACTTTGAAGAATGAGGATGCTAGTTTTACTAGCAGGAAGTTATTTGTTCCGAAAAAGAGAGACCATGATGAAGATCACGAAAAACCAAGTTGTGCTAGTTCTTTTAAGGACCCTTTGGTTGAAAAAGGGGGCCTAGAGGAGCTAATTGCTGGAAAAGATGTCAAAGCTCGAAAGTTGATGTTGAGCAAGATGGAAACCCGAAGTGCGAGCAAGGTCGAGTGCCCGGCCGAGGCTTTTGACCTTTTCTTAAGGTCCTTAGCTAGCATGGACGAGGTTTCCACCTACAAAGTTTGAAGATTGATCGTGTAAGGTTTGGTGGAGTCACTTAATAACCACCGTTTGTAAGTATTAGTTTCATTTCGTTCATCTAGTTTGCATGTTAGTTTCTTTGTTAGTTCCGTTTTTAGTTTAATTTTTATCTTGCATGAGAGATTTGGATATGTTGGTTGCTTGTTTGTGGTTATTTCTTGAGTATAGTCGGAGGATAGTATGCAAAACCGTTGTTGGCAAAGTCGATTTTTATGTTCAAGTAAATTATTTTTCGAAATTGTGCACAAGTACTCCCAGCCGGCCTACCGGCCGACGGTCCCATACCGGCTGGGAGGGCCTGGGCACATTTCTGTTTTTGATAGTTTATTTGGGCAGATTTCAGATTTTGCACTCCCAGCCTGCACCTAACCGGCAGCCGGTCAGCCGGCTCAAAGACATGTTACTTGTTCAAAAATCGAAAATTCAAAGGAAGCTTGATTCCCAGCCGGTAGGCCGGCAGCCGGTCCACGGGCTGAGAATCATGAGGTGTGAACCAAGAATGACGAAAAAAAGGTGAAGTAGGTTCCCCAGCCGGTCGGTCGGCAGCCGGTCCGCCGGCTGGGAGTTTTTGTAAGATGAGCTTGAAGAAGAAGAGAAGACGAGGGAATAATGAAGAAGGATTTTGAGCCGGTCGGCCGGCTCATAATCAAGTCCCATAAAAAAATTTCGAAAAATCAAAAAATCAAACCCTAACTCTCAGCCGGTCCCAAACCGGCTGAGAGGCGTCTGTCGCGAAAATTAAAAGCCACGAGCCCATTCATTTTGCCTCATTTCTCTTCATTTCTTCTTCTTACTTCCTTATTTCCTCTTCTCCTTCACATCCCTTACCTTCAAAAACCCATCAAAACTCTCCCAAATCAAAACCCCCTTCACTCCCTCATCACCTCACCTCAAAATCACCATGTCATGAAGAACGGAAAGGAGATCGAAATCAAGGCATGACCCGATTGTGGAGCAAGAAGTGCAGAATGTGATGGATAGTAGCAACATTGGTCCGGATCCTTGCTTTCCCGGCCTCCACTTTGCTTCCATTCAACAAAAAGGTAATTTCACTTACTTTAAGCATCGCCCCCTTCATCCGACTCGGTTCATTGAAAGGGCAGGTTTGAGGGAAATTGGGATTGAGAAAATTACTGCGGATTTGTTTGATGGTTTGGGGATGAAGACATTGTATGAAACTAGACCGGTTCACACTTCCCCTAGGTTGACTTGGGAATTTTTGAGTTCTTTGGTAGTTACTAAAAACCGGTCTTTGGGAAAGGTTGTCTTTTTGGAATTTCGATTAATGAATAAGGAACACCGTCTCACCTTAGAAAATTTTGCATTGATTTTTGGGCTCAACGGAAAATTGCCCATTAAGCCTCCGGAGGGCTTTGATACCGAGGCTATTTGGACCGCCATAACCGGGTTAGTAAGTGATAGAACTAAGAAGAAACCGGCTAATAGGGTGCATTTGGCACCGATTAGGATTTGGCATAGGTTCATGGGGTGGACCGTCTTTTCTAGGGATGAGCCACACAACTTTACTACTACGGAGCTCGAGATTCTAGGGTGTTATTTGATTGATGGGCCGAAACTCAATATTGCTCACCACATGGCGCTTCACTTGAGTAGGTTGGCATCCCAACCTCAGCTTACTACCCCCATATGTTTTGGGGGGATGGTCACTTTGATTGCCAACGACCTTTGTCACAGGCATTTTACAGTGGACTTCATTCAGGGTGAGAACGTGTTATCTCGCCGGTATATACAGAAGGCTTTGGGGTGGATAAAGTATAACCCCAACGATCGTAATGAGTATTGGCAGATTCGCGTGGATAATAAATTCAGAAATTCGGTGCCCTTACCTAACACCGAGAGGATGAGAGTTGTGCCAGGGAAGCCCTCATAACTCCTTGATATTGAGGTGGACCCCGATGAGCTCCCTCCCGATCAGCGTGCTCCGAGAGTATATGCCCGAGATAGGACGGGTACCACCACATCTGACCTTCCGTTTGAGCAGTTTCAGCAGCCCTCCGTTACCATGCCCCCTTTCCAGAGTGGTCCTTCATACTTCCAGGGATCTACCTCCGGCTCCGGTCCATCTACTCAGTCTTTTACCATCCCTCAGGACCTCGTTGACTTCATGGCCCGGGTTGATTTGGGCATGAAGAAGGCGGCAGACCTTGCAGACGAGCGCCAAGCATTGGCGGATGCGCGACATAGGGACTTGTCTTATAAGCTTGATTACATATACCACGATCAGGCCTATGGGCAATTCCCCAGCTATGACCATTCTGTCCGCCAGGGACTTCATCATGAGGACGGTGGTCGTCCGTCTTACTACATGGCTCCCGAGAAGGGATATGTGCCTCCAGAGGGGCGTTTTTTCGGGGAGATCAATGTTACTCCGGGTTATTTCTCTAACCCGATCTTTCCCCCCAACTTCCGTGGGGACGTGGACTCGGCACCCCGCCCTCAAGGGCACCCTTCTCCCCATGGCATGTTTGGTGATCCGGGAGCTAGTGGCTCGCATGCCTCTCCCTTCCGAGATTTCGTGAGCAACCCGGGCGACTACATGGTAGTAGATGAGGGCAATGGAGAAGGAGATGTGAGCGGCAATGTTGGTGAGGATGAAGAAGATGATGATTGACCACTTTTGGAGGTGGTAGGTGATGGCTATGCTCCCTCTTGAAAAATCCAAAGCAAGTAACTCCCTTAATCCAAATTTCACTTTAGTTTGCATTTTCCTTTTTAGCATGCATTTAGAATAGTTAGTTAGTTTGGTTAGATTGTTTTAGTTTTCAATTCATGTTTTCACATCATTAGTTTAGTTGCATATAGTTGCATTCATTTAGATGCATTAGATTTCCATTTTGTATCATATTGTCACGTATAGTTTGCATACATGTAGATTAGAGCATTTAGTTTGCATTTAGTTTAGTTTTTAGTTTTTCATTTCTTTTGTTTCTTTTTGTTTTTATTGCTTTCTACAAAATCAAAAATCCAAAAAAATTGAAAAACCAAAAACTTTCAAAAACATGTTCTTTATTTTCCGGTTTTCCTCCTCACATTATGCATATAAATAAGTGTGGGGAGAAATAACCGCTTATTTCAAAAATACAAAAACAAGTTTTTATTTTCTCAAAAAATTTCAAAAAAGCCAAAAACATGTTGTTTTCGTTCTTTTTTCTTCATTTCCCCCTTGCACTTTGTTCCATTGAGGACAATGTAAATCTTAAGTGTGGGGAGGGAAAATATCCACTTTGTGAATATTTAATTGCTTTTGTAATTATGAAAAAACTTCAAAAATACCAAAAAAATCGAAAAATTTCAAAAATTTCAAAAAATATGTTCTTCCTTTCCTTTGTTTTTGTTATTTGCTTGCCTTGTATATATATGTTTGTTGGACTAACAAGTGGCAGATGCGACGGCAACCCGAGGTATTAGGAGAATGAAGATACTTGGTATACTCTTTCCTACTTCTTTCTCCCCCTCCCGATTTCTTTTTATGTTGATATCATGAAGGAGAACGGGATTTTTGTGTCTTGGATGTTCCTTTGGGGAACTCTTGGTTGTTGTGGTTGATGTGCTGTTAGTTTAGCCTTCTTGTTGTTGCATCTTTGTTATGTTTGTTGTTAGTTTGCTTTTGTTTCACATGCCTTTTCATTTTCTTAGTTTTGTGAATATGTGTTAGTCGGTTTTTCCGTTTTTCTTTTGTTTGTAAATATGCATAGGAGGTTGAATAGTGGAGGATATATGTCGTCAATGATGATTTTTGTCTTGCTTGTGTCTTACCCCTCCTAATAGCTTGCACCGTTGATGTCACCTTGTTAGGGTTCTTGCTTGCAAGGACCCGGAAGTCTAGGCTTAATGACCAAGTTTCGACCACCTTGTGAGACCGTGTTAGACCTTGACTCGACCTAGGACCGACATTAGCTACTCAAATGTGAGGATAGAGCCTCCTTTATAGTCGGTCCATCAAACCGACTCAGTTTAGGATTCTGAGTAGTCCTCCTTACGTGGTGTGTTATGTCTATACGCATAAGTATGGCGCTCGTTCCTTATTTCCGTGTTAATGTTCATGTGCATGTGAGACAACTTTTGTTCCAAATAAATCAACTTCACATTTGCCAAATTAGCCTTGTTTTGACCCTTGCATCTTATTTCCCTTTAGTTTAACCACTTTGAGCCTTAACCTTTTCATTTGGCCTAAACTACTAAATGAACTACATCCCAAAAACATCCTTCCTTGATCAAGAATGGTTGCTTTTGTGGTACTTTGTTAGTGGTAGAGTCGGGAATTGTGATGTTGGTTGGTGCACTTTTCCGTTGTGGTCACTACTTGTTGTTTGTTTGTTGTTTGGAAGTTTGAAAAAGAAAAGAAATGAAAAGAAATGAAAAAAGAAAGAAAATAAAAAATCAAAGAAAAAAGTTGAAAAAGTTTTGAAAAATCCAAAAAGAAAAATGTACATATGTGTTTTGAAAGAGAAAAAGGCTAGCAACAAGTCCCTTCCATCAAGGGGACATAGAAAAAGCCATTGCTACAATAATGTGGTCTTTTGATGTTTTTGCACGCGTGCCGGGTTTACACAATTTTTGCATTTGATTTGATTTTCAAGTCGTATGTTAGGGTGTAGACGTTGTTCGGTGTTCTTAATAATGACCACTCTGTTTAGTGTTGTGATGGGTCCGATTTTTCCAAAGTAAGTTGGGGTTTATGCAATTTTTGCTTGGTCTTGTAAAAGCCAAAGTTAGGGCATAAACGTTGCTTAGTTGTTATAATAAGGAGTTGTGTTGAGTTTGGCAATCATTCTTTTTTTGAGCCTCAAATCCTAGAACGGTGCTTGCACCAAACCATTTTCACCCAACCCAAGCCCCGTTGCATCCTTGTTGTTGTTCTCATCATGTACATTTGCATTTTTCATGGATTTTTGGATGGAGTACCATTCTAGATTGCGGGCATGCTTCGCAAGTTGAGGTAGGTGAGTGATTTTGGTTACTTTTTGTCACAAAAATCGCCCCCCTTTCTTTCCTTGTGTGTTGAGTGTCACCCGTGAGAGTCGGTACTTAGGGTTCTTTTATTGGTTATGGGTCTTGCATGGAGTCTAATCTTGAGTGTGTCGTGTCATTCTTGGAAGTATAGCTTAGTACTTCCGTTTGCCCGCCTTGAATTACTTTCTTGGTCTTTGGTGATGTCATTCTTGGTTGCTTGAGCTTGATTTAGGGGTTTGACACCTTGGTTAGACTTTGAGTCGGCATCCTCCGCTTTAGACCTCTCTTGTTTAGTTTTTCAAAACCCCGCTTGAATGAGGCAAGCGGTTGTCTTTTCCTTTTTCCGATGCATGTTGCTTGTCTATACGTGTTATGTTTTTACTTGTTGGCATCAAAATTTTTGTAGCAAGACCTTACTTGCCTTGCAATAGGGCATTCTTCCTCATGAATGTCAAATTATGAGTTGAAAGGGCTACGGGTGTACCTAAACCCGATTCGGCTTATAGTTAGCTTAGTTAGTTTGTTTCTTTGTTTTCTAATAAGGGTTATGTAGTTACTTGATCTCTTACTCGAGGACGAGTAAGGTTTAAGTGTGGGGAATTCTGATGAGCTCCATTTTGGTCATTATTTTCGTTGTTTATTCTTCATTTTCGGTCCCGATATGACCTCGTTTTGCGTGCCTTTGCTCGTTTTTATGCCCGTTACCTCGACTATTCCTTTTTGGTTTACATTTTGTAGGTATTACGGCGGGGGCGAAGAAACGGGAGCAAACGAGATGATTTTAGAGCGAATTATGAAGAAATGTGAAGAACTTTGCAAGAAGCTTGCCCAGGCCTTCCCAGCCGGTTCCCAGCCGGCGGCCGGTAGGCCGGTTAGGGACCTTGACTTGACTTTTTGAAAGAAATGCGTTAAAGTTTCAGACTCATGCAAAAGGGCTCCCAGCCGGTGGCCAACCGGCAGCCGGCCAGCCGGCTGGGAAGTTTATTCCATACTTAGCCAATTTCGAAGAAAGGAAGAAAATGTTGTTTTTGGGAAGATCTTTGCAAAAGGGCTCCCAGCCGGTGGCCAACCGGCAGCCGCTCCACCGGCTGAGGGGACCTGTACTTATTGAAGAAATGAAGAAAAATCAGATTGAAGGAATAGGCCTCCCAGCCGGTGCTAGACCGGCAGCCGGCCGGTCGGCTGGGAAGCATGTCTATTCGAAGAATTGTTTCAGAAGTCCATATTTGGACTCTCAGCCGGTGCCAGACCGGCAGCCGGTCGACCGGCTGAGAGTCACTTTTCAGAATTTCGCGCACTATATAAACCCGGACTTGTATCATTTGTGAAGACGTTACTTTTTATGCAATTTTAGGGTTTTCTACTGTTTTATTCCTTCATACTTAGTCACAAAAACTCTCTAAAAATACTTAATCCTTCTTAGATTTTAGTTTAATCTTTCGATCTTGTTAATCTCTCTTTAGTAATCTTCTTTAGTAATCTTCTTGGGCATTGTTAGAGGATATTTTGGGTTGTAATTTGAAGGGTTTGAAAGAATTCTTCATCTTGTTATCCAAGTTACTTCCTTTTCCTTTGTTAATGGTATAATCTTCCTAATCCTTACTTAGTTATTTCATTTGTTTAAGTTTCCTTTGTTCATTTGATTGTTCTTACCATAATCCAACATGTTTATCATTTACCCATCAATTGTTCACATGCTTTCCTTAATCATGAGTGAGTAGTTTTATATCTAGGGTTAGGGGGGAACTTGGGTGGTGATTAGATGATAAATTCATGCTAGTTTGTTGATTAGTTGTCCTTGATAAAGTAGTTTTCCATTTGTTGCATGCTAGGTGTTTGATAATTATAAAGTAGTTTTCCATTTGTTGCATGCTAGGTGTTTGATAATTTGCTTCAACGAAAGTTGGGCTTTGATTTTAGCGTGACTTGCCTTTAGCGACGGTTTAGGGTTTGTCTTAGCATGTTTAATGGTTGGTTGTGGTATTTGTAGCGAAAGCTAGGGTATTCCGACCTAGGTTAGTCGACTCGAGAGAAGAGACTACCCGAGACTACTTATTTGAGACCTTCTAGTTTGCTTTCTCGTATATTCGTCTACCCATCTTAGTGACCCCCGACACCCTAGTTTTCCCTTCCATCGATTTAATCTCAATTTATTTGCTTTACTTGTTCTTAGTTGTTAACCAATCACAAACCTATTACCCCGACTCAAGTTATAATTAGAACGTAACTATACAACTTCCCCACCGTCTTTGCGAACGATAACCCTATTATACTACTATTTTGGGTTTATAAATTTGTTTGATCGTGAGAACCGACGACTTAATCTCGCGCATCAGGTCCACGCAGTTCATCTTTATGAGGGTGGATTCGCTCCCTCCGCCTGCTGATTACGTGTATATTGACCCAGTTGGCCCAATGGTACTTGCAGCCCCTCCTTCCTGGTCATCTTTCTCGTCACCGCTTACGTTCTTACTGTCTTTTTTGTGCAGGTGTGCCTGAGTTAGTCCCTTCGGCCGACGCGACGCTGACCTATAACAAGCTGTTTTGACTAGACCTAGCCCTTCGCCATTTTAACTCTTTGTTCAACCAGGACGACCAGGAGGAGATGTCGACCAGTTCCGCCCGGACGAGCCTTACTCCTACAGAAATGTTGGCCGCACGAAAGAAGAAGGCCCTTGCTTCCTCGGTGAAGCCGCTATCCAAGAGAAAGATGGAGCCCGGCGAGTCTTTGCCTGTTCCCAAGAGAACTGGTTTGCTTGCTCCATCATAATCGACTCCTTAAGTTACCCCTTTCACACTTCCTCCTCCTGCCATTTCATCCAGGACTCGTAATAAAGTTTCCTCCTCTACTGCCCTCGCCTGCAAGCCTTCGTCCCCTGGGATGTAGGACCTCACTCAAGATGTAATCAAAGTGCCTGAGGGTTTTGGTGGTGACCCTGAGGCAGATCCTTGGCCTGTCCTTAACCGTCTGCTGCTTCCTGGCTCCGCGGGGATGCTGAAGCCTCAACCTGCTATGGCCTTGTGGCGTCATGCCACGGAGAACGTTTTCTCGGTAAGTTCTGCCTCCTACCGCCCTTCCTTTCCGGCAGCATTTTCATAGGTACTTGTTCTGACTAGTTGCTGGGGCGCAACTTTTTTAGGCGTTCCAGATGATGCTGATGGGGTGCAGCAAAACCGAATATATAGCCCAGCAGATACGCTCCCTCAAATCAGGACTGGATGCTGAACAGGGGGTACGAGCTCGGAAGGTGGAGGAACTGAGGTCCTCCCAGGCTAAGGTGGCAGAGCTGGAGGAAACCATTGCTAGGCTGCGTGAGGAAAAAGATGCCTTGCTGGCTGAAAAGGAGGCTGCTACTGTAGAGCTGGGGGTCGTGGCTCGGAAGAAAAAGAAATTGGCGAAGGTGCTGCACGACATTGCTCCATATTCCCTCCTAGAGGGGAGGATAGCCTGCATGAAGGAGTATGAGGCAGGGAAGCATACGAAATGGGACCTGGCTGCGGAGGAGCGTTTCATGGTGAGTGATTTTCCTACTCGTCCCATTATCACCGAGCTTTCAGACGTTGGGTCGGATAGGTCCTTCAGGTCGCCAGCCCCCGGTTCTCCAGAGGTGCAGAGCGCTGCTCCCGCTGTTTCTCCTCCTGCCGCCGATGTTCAAGATCAGATGGTTGCTGTTCCTGCTGAGGAGGGTTCTTCGTCCACCAAGCGTTCTGGTGGCGAAAAGGTGGCGAAGGATGCCGCTTGTAATAACTAGTTTTCTGCGCCCATTGATGCGTGTCTATTTTATGATGTTTTACATCTATTTTTACACGCATCTTGTCGCTCATTTACTATGTTTTAGCCTTTATTTCCCAACAATTGTCTACTTTCGTGTTTTTATGCACTTTTGCAGATTTATGTGGAAAAGGGACGATTTTATACCAAATTTATGCCCTCGGGATCTTTCATAAGCAAGGAACGAAGAAAAGTCAACTCGAAACATTAACCAAGTGCCAAGAAGTCAAACCGGGAACAAATCAAGGCAATCCTACAGGAAAATAGGTCGACCGACCTACTTCATAGGTCGGCCGACCGTGCCTCTGTAATGGAAAGTCCAGAAATCACTAAAGCCCGACATTAGGTCGACCGACCTACAACATAGGTCGACCGACCTCTGCGCAGACCCAGAAGCTTTTCGAAAGCCCATTGAAGTGTTTGAGTCATTAGGAAACTAATTTTTCCGCCTATTTAAGCCAATGACGTGATTAGGGTTAAGCATGAAGCTTATATTTAGTTTTAGTTCAGTTTTTAATCTATTCATCTACCCTAGTGTTACGATATAGTTTTAGTTCTAATCTTCCAATAAACATCAAACTCTTTTCTTTAGTTTTTATACATTGTTCATCATCAATCTTTCAACGATAATCAATAAAGTTCGTTCTTTTCTGCCTTAATCTTATTTCCGGTAATTCCTCTCTTAATTTCTGTTTATTTATTGTTAGTTTAGAATTATTGCATATGGTTAAGTTAGAATCCCAAGCCTTTATTATTATTGCATGTTTAGATTGATGTTCATCTTGATTTCCATGTTTACTCCTGTTTTTATTATTATTTCAATAGTCATGAGTAGCTAATTTCATATGTTAGGATGTAGGGAGTAAATATGCGTAGGTAGTATAAATTCTCAATTCGACGTGTTGCAGGCAGGAGGTCGGTCGACCGGGGTAGCTGGTCGGTCGACCGACTCGCGTATGAATTCTGTTTCGCTCTATTTCGTAATCTATAATAACCTACAATGAGACCAAAGGGAGACTTGTAGGATGTTAGTAATGACTTACCCAAGATTGAAAGATACGGGAAGGTCATTGGTTTACGTTTTAAGACGGCTAGGTTAGTCAAGACTGAAAAGTATGTGACCTAGGATTTAGGAATCACCCTTATTGTTGACACCCAGTAATTGTGAGACCTAGGAACTAATAGCATAGGCCGAAAGGACACTAGTAGAAAAAACCCCCTACCGCGACGCCTTTATCGCGGCGGTTCTAATAGAACCGTCGCGAAAAGCCCAAAAAAATGGCGGGAGAGAATTTTCAAAGGTGTAGGAGGTCTATTGCAGCGGTTTAAATCAAGAACCGCCGTAATAGAAGTAGATATTTACGACGGTTTTAGATAAGAAACACCGCTATAAGTCATTACGACGGTTGTATTAACAACCGCCGTTAATAACGACGCTAAAGCTAATAATACTTGACAATACTTTTGTATTAAAGAACCGCCGTTATATATTTTTGTGGCGGTTTTAATTAGAACCGACGTTAAAGTTAATAATACTTGACAATACTTTTTCATTAAACAACCGTCGTTATATGTTATATTCTTAAACCGCTGCATTTAATAATATGTTTTGCGTCGTTCATAATTAAAACCGAGGCAACTGATGTTTAATAAATAAATAAAGAACACATACGGAGTAGAGAACATACTGTCATACATACATCGTCTCTCTCAAAACTTAGCCTATTACTTTCATCACCAAACCCTAATTTTTCTACTTTTCCATCGTCCCACCACCACCATCAAACCACTATCCCCTACTGCTCCTGTCGCACCACCACCACGGTGCCCTGCTGCTACTTCTCAGGCCACTTATTTATTCCCATATCCCTTCGGCAGATTAGCTCCTAGTTTTATAGTTCATCTTCATCGATCTCCCTTCCTTGGCCTCTCAAGCACTCAACGCTCGTTTGCCATCACAGGTTCCTTTTACTTGTGATTTTTTTTTCCTGATTTTGATTCCAATTGGTATTTACTATTTAGTATCTAAGGTTTTCTCATCGAATGGTTGTTCAATGGAGATTTGTTGATAGTACGATTGGTGGTCTACCCATTTCAGATTTAATATCTAGGTTTTTTTTTTTCCAGATATAAATTTGTCTATCTATTTCCCCATTTTCGTCTATTTATTTCTATCCCTAATTCAGAGTTCACATTCTGTCTATCCATTAATCAATCTCTCACAATTTTTTTCCTAGACCCTTCATTTTTTTATACTTACTTTGTTTCTCTCATTTCCCCTGATTCCTCTCAGGCGGTGGTTGCAGCTGAAATTCGAGCTCTCTAGAAGATGCACACTAATTGTTCGATAAAATGCTCAAGAGAAATTGCAGCAAATACAAGCAAGGCAGCTTGTTAGCTATCATTATAGGTACTATGGATGCTTCGAATTATCATATTGCCTATTTTTTAAAAAATGTTATAGGCGCCCGAAGGATGCTCGGCTTAAAGCTTAGGCATAGGCACAGGCTAATTATTTTAAATCTTAGCTTGTTTTGTGTGTTCTTATTTGTCGAGATATCTTTCGTATATGCCTAAGCTTTAAATTGTGTAGAGAAATGGTGCTGAAAATGATATTGTCCTGTTTTGTTTGTTCATATTTGTGGAGATTGAATATCATAGGGCAATATCTGATTGTTTGACATCTGCTTGTCAAATCCCCTCTCTTTATGTCTTTATGATTTGGTTAATTATTATCTGCTTTCATTATTCCATAGTACAACTTATGATGGGTTTGTTGGCAGACAGATGTTTATCGACTGCGTTACCATCTGATACTAACTGCTCCTATTCATAGCATTCAATCTCATACTATTCATTCACTTACTAATTAATTTCATCATCTTATTTATAATTCACTATCGTTTGCTGAATTTAATCATCATTTATACAAATGTTGATCCTTTGGTGATTATTTTAGCAATGAAACTACTTTCAATTTGCGAATTGTATGGATCTATTGGAACTGGCTGTCCTGATGCCAGTTTTGCATATAGTAGATTGTTTCAAATTTGAATGGCTGCTTTACTAATGCTCTTTTTCACAGAGGATTATGTTAGGATTATGTTTGCAATAGCTCTACACTCTTTCCACTTCAGGTGCTTGATTTTGATGTTGACCCACTTAATTCTCTGCAGTTCTCGAATCACATAGATAAGTTGCTTACTTAATTTAAATCCAAACCATTCCATATTTGACAACCGATGAACACTTGTAATTTTGCATATGATTTTGACAAGCACAATGGATGTGATCTATTAGTGAATAGTAGGATTTATTGTGTTTTGGTTATGTGAAAGATAAGAAGGAAGATTAAGTTGTGGATGGGATCTACGATTTAAGAAAATCTACACCTTATGGTTGTAAAAGGTAGATTAGGCTGTAGATAAGATTCTACGCCTTATCATCCCAAAAGTTGTGGATAAGCCCAAAGGTTGTAGATAAGATCTACGGTCTGGTAAAAATCTACGCCTTATATCCCAAGAGCAATCTACACCTTATGGTTGTAAAAAGTAGATTAGGCTGTGGACAAGATTCTAAGCCTTATCATCCCAAAAGTTGTGGATAAACCCAAAGGTTGTGGATAAGATCTACGATTTGGTAAAAATCTACGCCTTATATACCAACGGCCCCGGCCCTGGAGGATACTTCAAGGATAAATTCTTGAAGTTTGTAAGGAAAAATTCTATACATGGATAAGATCCATGATATAGTCCTCGTACAGTACAAGATAAGATAAATGTGGGGAACTGAAAGTTCCTTCACACAGAAATTGTATACCATAAGAAAAGACTCTTATAGAAACTACGGGAGGACACTCGAAGAAAATTATTCAAAAGATTTTGCAAAGGCTCAAGAAAGGGTTCTTGGATTTAGATGGTGATCTAAATGTGTCAATGCAAATTCTAAAGACCATGAAATTTATAAGACATACATGCTAATAAATGAGATTTATTGGGAGAAGCGTACGTTGACATGAAGATGCCAGCAGTCTACAAAGTTAAGGGTAACTTTGTTGAAAGTAGTAAGGTAATTCATTGAGAATGAATTCAGTAAACTCAATAACCATTTTTCAAAAGGGTATTTGAAAAGGATGTGACTATTAGCACATATGGTTGAAGTCCCAACCATTTCAATTCATCAAATGTTAAGGAACATTGAATTGAGTGGGAGCTTTATGATTTACGGTTAAATGTAAAGTTCAGTGGGAGTTCTCGCTCCAGGATTTGAAGCTATTGAGTCATGGGTATGACTTCGGATCTTCAGAATCAGGCAAGAACAAGAGTTTAGTGGGAGTAAACGTTATCTATAACGACTCATTGCTCGTTTGGAACGAGGCATTGATGCTCATGAAAAGTATACGAGTTTTGATTCTAGATAACATATTGATATGAATTAGATCTAATTGAACATAGGATGTTTGGTTGAGATTGTAAAAGACGTCTTGGTTGTAAGGTATTAAGGTTGTTCATGGAGATGAAGATAGTATAAACATGATGAGATCATGGAAATTTATCGAACCTTAAGTACTATAGTTTACACGTTTAAATTCGCTAATGTTTCCGCCATTAGTATAATCGTGTAAAGTGGATGCGCACCGCTTACAGGACAACCCGTAGAGCAGGTTTTAAATCAATGATTAAACCTTGACCAATTGTCAAAGTATTCTCCAATGAAGATGAAAGACAAATTCAAGATCTTGGAAGATAACTTAGTCGTATGGTAAAAGGTTTGCAACGACTCAAGTTCCAAGAAACCAAGCAAAGATTTGTGATAATCTTTGGCTTATATTCATTGACTATGCATCTCAATGACTTGTATTTTAACTACATGGTCATCACAAGATTCTACAAAATGTGTACGTTCACAAATTATGTAAAGGCATTGCTGTGGCTGGGAGTTACACAATGCACATAATCTTATTCGCTAGTCATAAGAATGACTTGTCTCTTTCAGAGGAAAGATCAATGTATGGATATGATCCGCAAAGTGAACGATCGCACGAACCGTGGTAAACCTGGTTTACTCAAAATGAAGATAATTACAATTTTAAGGGATGTAAACGAGAGACCCTAAAACTGATTGTAAATTAAATGGTGTTCAAAGGTTGACCACTTGGATGGTGTAATCCACTAATTGTTTGAGTTATTTATAACTCACGAAAGGTCAAGTAAAATTCAAATGGGATGGTAAGACCATATTGAACCCCATTAAAGTGAATTGAATTATCATGACCTCGCCCCTAGTTGCTTAAGTGAGATGACATCTCAATTCAACCGGATGTGTGATGCGATTGATGGCGAGTTCAATTGCCATAGAGTCATACGAGATGACTAATCGATCACCTAGGCATAGACATGTTAAGATACATTTGCCGGGCTAATGACCGCTGATAGAGCTCTGGCGTACTCTTATTAAAAGACTGCCTGGTCATGGCGGGAGTATCTATCGTGTTTCACATGAGTCAGTTCTTGGACTAATGACTGTTCTCAGAGGTGGCACAGTTTTCAGATTAACTTTGATTTATGTCCTAACACCTTCGTAACTGGGGTTTATAAGGACATATTTTGGGTTATGATGGGCTGTGGCCAGCCGGAAGGAATGAGTCGATTAGGAATTGTCCACCCCTTGTCAGGGTTGAGAAATATCTCTAGGCCACTCGAGGAGAATAATAACTAGAAATGCGTGGCCACGCTCGGAAGGTATCTATGGTAGATAATTCCGGTCAGTAGTTATAACTCCAGATCGAGATAAACCACTCTAGATTTTAATCAATTGCCGGCACGACCTGAGAGGACGCCATGCATTGAGTGGGAGATAGTAATAGGGCAAGAGAATTGGTAACACACACTTGTCTCGGACAAGTGGGAGATTGTTGGAGGAAGTGTCCTCGACAATAGTGTGTTGACATAATTAAAACTCATTTGAATGAAACACAACTGGGAGAGTTACTCTTTTAAAGTCAACTGATCAACATTTATCGATAATGATTGGCTGTCTAGAGTTTGACATTATCGTCATATGATGGTGGTGATCAGTTGATCCCTTAAGGTCATATCTTTAGGGAATTCCGTCTCAATAGAATAATTAATTAATATTGTATTGGATACGAATTAATTAATAACTAGAAATTTGGAAATAATTTTTATATGACGAATATTTTATAATGGGATTATAATAATAAAAGTCAAAGTAATAAAATCGTTTTATTACTCGTTTTTTTTTTATTTATTCGTTTGGGAAACGATTAAATTAAGAATGAACACGGTTGATCATAAAATTACAAAGAGTTGTAATTAAAATTATGATATTACATTTTATACAATAATAATTTCGAAATATTGGAATAATTATTTAAATGTAATAAATTTGTAAATTGTGGATTTTAATAGTTAAAATTGCACAATTAACAAATTAAGTCATGTGTTATGGAACATATGTGACATGTTACAAATTAACACAATTGACAAAAATAAAATGGGTCTTATAAATCCATTTTAGCCGTGTAGTGTAGAGTGGATGGAGGTTGTGTGTGCAATGTGATTGTGTGTGTAAGTGAGTGTGTAAGAGTGTAAGGAATATTGTGTGCTTTATGTAAGAGCATAAGAGGCATGCATAGGCCATCTTTAGCTCATGTGAGCCGGCCAAGAGTGAGCAAGTAAGCTCATCTTTCCTCTTTAAATACACCAACACAGACCTCATATGATCTACTAGTTTTTGGCTAAGTGTTATGTGTATGCTTATTCTCATCACAAACTAAAGCATCATTCTCACTAATTTTCTAAGTAAAATAGTTTTTACTAAGAAAATTATTATTTCCTATACTAATAATATTAAGAGTAATATTATTATTATTATTTCTAGTATACTTATACTAATTTTCTAGTAACAAAATTAGTATTAGTTTGAGATCGGGTCCTTGATACGCATCTTTTGGAGACGATTTTTCTTAGATCGTTTAAGGGTTTTTTCGGTGGTTTGAAGACTCATATAATAGGTGATTATTGAGTATAAACCTTCTAAAACCAATGTAAGGACTATCTCATCTTATGATATCATCTTGCATGCATAAGATCTATTTAAGTTTTATGACCTAAACTTAAAGAAACAAAACTCACATTAGATTTGAGTATAAAATAAGGAACCTAGTTTCCAACAATTGGTATCAGAGCATTACGGTTGTTGCATGCATGATCGGATTCATGTTTTATGTTAAAATCGGATTAACATACATATTTCGGTATTTTCGAAATTATTGTGTTTATTATGATAAATCACAAAATAATTTTGCATGTTAAAGTTTCTGTTTCTAAAATGGTTTTAGAACATAAAAATAATTTTATGGATTTTTATTGTTCATTTTTATATTTATTTGTATATTTTGTAGTTTAAATCGGTTTTAAACAACAATTAATGGGAAAAATAGCTAAAAATAGTTTCTGGCCGAGATTTTTTGATATGTTCTCACATGCATATTTAATATATTTTATATGATTTTTCGTAAGAAATGGAGTTAATATGCATGGATTATGAATTTTATGAGATAAATAGTCATAATATGAGTAAAAATGGGTATATAAGGTTATATTTCGAATTTGACCTTAAAAATTTTATGAGAAGTCACATGCAATATGTAAAGTTCCTGTATGAATTTTCGAAATTATTGGACTTATTTTGCATGATTAATGATTTTTATAGTAAAAATCGGATTAATAGTGACTTAAATTCGACTTTAATAGTTATAGTTGGAATTTTACCATAAAAACTTTACACAGTGTCACATGCAATATTTACAGTATGTATGTAAGTTTTGGGAATTTATTCTCAAGTGATGCATGATTTATGATTTTAATGGTTAAAATCGGATAAATAGTGACTTATTGTGTTAAAAATAGTTAATCTTAATATTATGGCATGAAATTTTACCCATAGATGTCTTATATGATAGGAACATCAGATCTAAAAGTTAGATATCACAAAGTTTCTGTTTTTATGATTATTAATTTTTAATGAGTTAATTGGTTAATAATCGTAATTTATGAGTCGTAAAAATAAAATTTCGAGCATGGTCTGAGATTTTTGGTCATTTTCAGGTTCTAATATATATTTTAGCATGACTAAAAATTTATGGCAAATTATTGCAAGTTTTTATAATTTAAATCGGATTTTAAACCATAAAAACGGCTTTTATACGATGTATTTAAGAAATAAACCATAAATATTTGCATAAGACCATTTTATTAATTTCTGAATTTTTAGAAAATTTCCAGAAAGTTTAAAATTTTGAATTTTAAATTTCGAATTTTATTGACTCATTTGGCCATATTTTGTTTATTTTTCCCGAAAACACAAGTACTTTATGAACAATAATGCAAAATCAAGTTAGATCATGATCAAATATTAGTAGAGACTAAACATTGATTCCTAAAGTAAGTTAGGATGATTAACTTGGACATAAATGAGATTTATGTAATTTTGGATGATTTTAATAGTTAAAATCGCGCATATCCGTAAAAACCGTAAACAAATATGAGATATTTGCTCCCATAAGGCGATTTGGCATTAAAAATTGAGCATGTGCATACATATTTTATTTATTGCAATTTATTTAATATGAATGTCATATTTTGAATGTTATTTATATAATTTGGAATTATGTAATTTTTCTTAGTATGGCCTTAGTTTTAATCAATATTACCCGTAATGAAAGGGAATATTGATTCGGTTGTAATTTATGTGATCTCGTATCACGGGTTTGCAATTTAATTTAATTTTCAGTTTTACAATAGAATAGTTGTATTATTTTATTGTAATTCCGAAGATCCAAAAGACGGTGCCATACGGAAAGGAGTTCCGACAAGACGGTGTTTTCTTGGATGGCGTGCCAATGAAGTTCAAGGGACCATGGAGTTGGTTTCCGAATTTGTAATAGTTAATTAGTTTTTACTATTACTAGGAAGACCATACTAGGATTTTATTGCTTTATTGCTTTTACTTTTGCATTTTAATATGTTTGCATGCATAGCCAAATCGCCATAAACATGCATATTAGTTTAGATCGTTAAAAACGACCGTGTCAATTATAATTATCGAGTTCACCAATTTAATTCGCTTAAAGGAGATAGATAATAAATTGACAAGACCTCTATATTAAACAAAACAATTGAGGATTAGCCTTACCAAATAGTAGAACCCATGAGCTTCTATTTCGTGGGGTGGTGCTTGTCCAGTGGGCAGTACGAACCTCATTACGTAGGATAAGTGGGGCAATGGGGTGGATTCAGTCCAGTGGGCGGATCGCATCCCGATGCAATTGAAATTTGGTTTGTACTCAACGGAAGTGTAGAGGACCAGTGGTCAATGTGTTCCGGGCTAAGATGAATAAATAATGATTTGTCATCAACCAAGAGTTCTAGGGTAGAACCGGTTTAATTTAACCCACCAAACCATATCATTGGGTCGGAGTTCCAGTGGTTCACGATTTCGGTAGTATGGGTTTGGGTCTTGAAATCATTTATAAAATTGGATAGAGGTCATTTTATAGATGCATCAACTTAGTAAATATGTTTACAAGTTAAAATGAAAATTAAAACGATTAGCATTTAATTTCTTCATATGTTTAAAATTTTGTAGTCTTCGTATCAATATCAATCATGACTACTTCCACTACTACAAACAATTCATGGTTACGTTCCTTCATGGATCGTTGTAAGCTAGAAAAGAATGGGGCGAACTTTGCCGATTGGGATGCCCAACTGTTGTTAGTGGCAGAGGGAGACGGTAAGACCGAATTCCTTATTGAAGATTCACCTCCCGAACCTGCTGAAAATGCCACCGCCGCGGCAAGACGACCTTATGATTCTTATCACAAGGAGTCTTGGGAATTGAAAAATGTTTTGATCCTCTCGATGGAGCCGGAACTCCAAAAGATTGCCCTAAAGATTGGCACAGCTTATGAGATCTATTGCAGGCTTCTGACAATGTTCTCAAAGGCTTCGAGAATTGTCCAATATGGGGCAGTATCGGCTTTCTTTGATCTCAACCTTAAGGAGGGGCAAAAGGTTAGCCCACATGTACTCAAGATGATTGAGCATGTAGAAACCCTAAGGATGAATCAAGTGGACATTCATAAGGAACTTGTGATTGATAGAATCCTCCACTCCTTGTCTAAGGTGAAGACTTATGTACAATTCCGGATGAATTTCAACATAAGGAACCAAGACATCTCTCTCGATGAACTGCACAATATGATCGTGCAGGTAGAAAGGGATATGGACCTAAATGTTAGTTCCCCTAAGGATGAGCTCTATATAAATGTTAAGGGCAAAGGAAAGTTCGATAGGAAGGGTAGGGCTAAGGGGAGGCAACCTTCCAAAGTTTTAAAGAATGTGTCTTCGGAGGCAAGTATATCAGATCCCAACATGAGCGCTCCTCAAGGAGCCAGGTGCTTTTATTGTAATAATAAAGGACATAAGAAGAGGAATTGTTCCAGATATCTCAGCGATCTCAAAGCTGGGAAGATTCTTCCAAGTTGGTATGATAACTATCTCTATTTTGTGTTAATCTCAACTAACGTATTATGATACAAGTTGTGATGTGAATGCTCTTCTTACTTGAATTAGGGCATGGAAACAAAAATAAGGGAAAGAAAAATCAAGCATAATGGATCAATGGAACTAAGAGTAGCTCCACTCAGGATGATCAAGGAGCTTTGTTTTTCCTGCTTATTTTATTTCAAGTGTTGAAAGAACAATTTAAAATCCGTATTTTATTTCCTTGTTGGACGAGGAAATGTTAATCCTTTAAACAATTGGTTGTATTTTGGATAATGAGGTGACTTGGTTTTCAACCCAAGTCACTATTGGTTTTATATTTATGTTCTTAATTAGTTTTAACACTTGCAAATCTTAAACATAGAGTAGAATTGATTGTCACATTTCAATGTATGACCATTGAAACCGAATAGGTATAGGATCCCCAATTCAAATCAAATCAAAATCAAGTTAAGTTAAGAACTTAATTAAAGAGGAAAAGTTATCATAAGGGTACACAAACCAACTTCAAAGTTATCAACCATTCTAAACTATCTAAAGCTTTAAATTAAATATTTTCTGTAATAAACCATAAGGATACACAAACCAACATCAAAGTCATTGCTTGTGGCCTTAGTAGCTATCTTTGGTGATAAAATGGGATTATTATTACAAAGATAGAGTGGGAGAAATTTGAAAAGCCACAAATAGCATATGATTTTGACAAGCACAATGGATGTGATCTATTAGTGAATAGTAGGATTTATTGTGTTTTGGTTATGTGAAAGATAAGAAGGAAGATTAAGTTGTGGATGGGATCTACGATTTAAGAAAATCTACACCTTATGGTTGTAAAAGGTAGATTAGGCTGTAGATAAGATTCTACGCCTTATCATCCCAAAAGTTGTGGATAAGCCCAAAGGTTGTAGATAAGATCTACGGTCTGGTAAAAATCTACGCCTTATATCCCAAGAGCAATCTACACCTTATGGTTGTAAAAAGTAGATTAGGCTGTGGACAAGATTCTAAGCCTTATCATCCCAAAAGTTGTGGATAAACCCAAAGGTTGTGGATAAGATCTACGATTTGGTAAAAATCTACGCCTTATATACCAACGGCCCCGGCCCTAGAGGATACTTCAAGGATAAATTCTTGAAGTTTGTAAGGAAAAATTCTATACATGGATAAGATCCATGATATAGTCCTCGTACAGTACAAGATAAGATAAATGTGGGGAACTGAAAGTTCCTTCACACAGAAATTGTATACCATAAGAAAAGACTCTTATAGAAACTACGGGAGGACACTCGAAGAAAATTATTCAAAAGATTTTGCAAAGGCTCAAGAAAGGGTTCTTGGATTTAGATGGTGATCTAAATGTGTCAATGCAAATTCTAAAGACCATGAAATTTATAAGACATACATGCTAATAAATGAGATTTATTGGGAGAAGCGTACGTTGACATGAAGATGCCAGCAGTCTACAAAGTTAAGGGTAACTTTGTTGAAAGTAGTAAGGTAATTCATTGAGAATGAATTCAGTAAACTCAATAACCATTTTTCAAAAGGGTATTTGAAAAGGATGTGACTATTAGCACATATGGTTGAAGTCCCAACCATTTCAATTCATCAAATGTTAAGGAACATTGAATTGAGTGGGAGCTTTATGATTTACGGTTAAATGTAAAGTTCAGTGGGAGTTCTCGCTCCAGGATTTGAAGCTATTGAGTCATGGGTATGACTTCGGATCTTCAGAATCAGGCAAGAACAAGAGTTTAGTGGGAGTAAACGTTATCTATAACGACTCATTGCTCGTTTGGAACGAGGCATTGATGCTCATGAAAAGTATACGAGTTTTGATTCTAGATAACATATTGATATGAATTAGATCTAATTGAACATAGGATGTTTGGTTGAGATTGTAAAAGACGTCTTGGTTGTAAGGTATTAAGGTTGTTCATGGAGATGAAGATAGTATAAACATGATGAGATCATGGAAATTTATCGAACCTTAAGTACTATAGTTTACACGTTTAAATTCGCTAATGTTTCCGCCATTAGTATAATCGTGTAAAGTGGATGCGCACCGCTTACAGGACAACCCGTAGAGCAGGTTTTAAATCAATGATTAAACCTTGACCAATTGTCAAAGTATTCTCCAATGAAGATGAAAGACAAATTCAAGATCTTGGAAGATAACTTAGTCGTATGGTAAAAGGTTTGCAACGACTCAAGTTCCAAGAAACCAAGCAAAGATTTGTGATAATCTTTGGCTTATATTCATTGACTATGCATCTCAATGACTTGTATTTTAACTACATGGTCATCACAAGATTCTACAAAATGTGTACGTTCACAAATTATGTAAAGGCATTGCTGTGGCTGGGAGTTACACAATGCACATAATCTTATTCGCTAGTCATAAGAATGACTTGTCTCTTTCAGAGGAAAGATCAATGTATGGATATGATCCGCAAAGTGAACGATCGCACGAACCGTGGTAAACCTGGTTTACTCAAAATGAAGATAATTACAATTTTAAGGGATGTAAACGAGAGACCCTAAAGCTGATTGTAAATTAAATGGTGTTCAAAGGTTGACCACTTGGATGGTGTAATCCACTAATTGTTTGAGTTATTTATAACTCACGAAAGGTCAAGTAAAATTCAAATTGGATGGTAAGACCATATTGAACCCCATTAAAGTGAATTGAATTATCATGACCTCGCCCCTAGTTGCTTAAGTGAGATGACATCTCAATTCAACCGGATGTGTGATGCGATTGATGGCGAGTTCAATTGCCATAGAGTCATACGAGATGACTAATCGATCACCTAGGCATAGACATGTTAAGATACATTTGCCGGGCTAATGACCGCTGATAGAGCTCTGGCGTACTCTTATTAAAAGACTGCCTGGTCATGGCGGGAGTATCTATCGTGTTTCACATGAGTCAGTTCTTGGACTAATGACTGTTCTCAGAGGTGGCACAGTTTTCAGATTAACTTTGATTTATGTCCTAACACCTTCGTAACTGGGGTTTATAAGGACATATTTTGGGTTATGATGGGCTGTGGCCAGCCGGAAGGAATGAGTCGATTAGGAATTGTCCACCCCTTGTCAGGGTTGAGAAATATCTCTAGGCCACTCGAGGAGAATAATAACTAGAAATGCGTGGCCACGCTCGGAAGGTATCTATGGTAGATAATTCCGGTCAGTAGTTATAACTCCAGATCGAGATAAACCACTCTAGATTTTAATCAATTGCCGGCACGACCTGAGAGGACGCCATGCATTGAGTGGGAGATAGTAATAGGGCAAGAGAATTGGTAACACACACTTGTCTCGGACAAGTGGGAGATTGTTGGAGGAAGTGTCCTCGACAATAGTGTGTTGACATAATTAAAACTCATTTGAATGAAACACAACTGGGAGAGTTACTCTTTTAAAGTCAACTGATCAACATTTATCGATAATGATTGGCTGTCTAGAGTTTGACATTATCGTCATATGATGGTGGTGATCAGTTGATCCCTTAAGGTCATATCTTTAGGGAATTCCGTCTCAATAGAATAATTAATTAATATTGTATTGGATACGAATTAATTAATAACTAGAAATTTGGAAATAATTTTTATATGACGAATATTTTATAATGGGATTATAATAATAAAAGTCAAAGTAATAAAATCGTTTTATTACTCGTTTTTTTTTTATTTATTCGTTTGGGAAACGATTAAATTAAGAATGAACACGGTTGATCATAAAATTACAAAGAGTTGTAATTAAAATTATGATATTACATTTTATACAATAATAATTTCGAAATATTGGAATAATTATTTAAATGTAATAAATTTGTAAATTGTGGATTTTAATAGTTAAAATTGCACAATTAACAAATTAAGTCATGTGTTATGGAACATATGTGACATGTTACAAATTAACACAATTGACAAAAATAAAATGGGTCTTATAAATCCATTTTAGCCGTGTAGTGTAGAGTGGATGGAGGTTGTGTGTGCAATGTGATTGTGTGTGTAAGTGAGTGTGTAAGAGTGTAAGGAATATTGTGTGCTTTATGTAAGAGCATAAGAGGCATGCATAGGCCATCTTTAGCTCATGTGAGCCGGCCAAGAGTGAGCAAGTAAGCTCATCTTTCCTCTTTAAATACACCAACACACACCTCATATGATCTACTAGTTTTTGGCTAAGTGTTATGTGTATGCTTATTCTCATCACAAACTAAAGCATCATTCTCACTAATTTTCTAAGTAAAATAGTTTTTACTAAGAAAATTATTATTTCCTATACTAATAATATTAAGAGTAATATTATTATTATTATTTCTAGTATACTTATACTAATTTTCTAGTAACAAAATTAGTATTAGTTTGAGATCGGGTCCTTGATACGCATCTTTTGGAGACGATTTTTCTTAGATCGTTTAAGGGTATTTCGGTGGTTCGAAGACTCATATAATAGGTGATTATTGAGTATAAACCTTCTAAAGCCAATGTAAGGACTATCTCATCTTATGATATCATCTTGCATGCATAAGATCCATTTAAGTTTTATGACCTAAACTTAAAGAAACAAAACTCATATTAGATTTGAGTATAAAATAAGGAACCTAGTTTCCAACAGTCATGAGTAGCTAATTTCATATGTTAGGATGTAGGGAGTAAATATGCGTAGGTAGTATAAATTCTCAATTCGACGTGTTGCAGGCAGGAGGTCGGTCGACCGGGGTAGCTGGTCGGTCGACCGACTCGCGTATGAATTCTGTTTTGCTCTATTTCGTAATCTATAATAACCTACAATGAGACCAAAGGGAGACTTGTAGGATGTTAGTAATGACTTACCCAAGATTGAAAGATACGGGAAGGGCATTGGTTTACGTTTTAAGACGGCTAGGTTACTCAAGACTGAAAAGTATGTGACCTAGGATTTAGGAATCACCCTTATTGTTGACACCCAGTAATTGTGAGACCTAGGAACTAATAGCATAGGCCGAAAGGAGCTATTAGGTAGCATAGACCTAAAGGATATGTTACACCCCTTACGCGACTACAATACATGTTGACTTAGGATTTACACTATCATAGCTATTTATTACCCAAACATCCTAGCATCTCTTTTACTATAGTTTTATTCTCATCTTTATTTACTTGTTTTATTTTTATATTTGTTTCTAGACTTAGTAGCAATCAATCAAACCCCCACTTTTGTTATCCTAAAACATTGACATCAAACAATAAACATTCCCCACCTCTCTGTGGTTCGACCATGACTTTCGCTATCTATAGTTTAAGTTTAGGAATTATAAATCTTATCTTTGGTACCCTCAACGACGGGCATCACCCATAGTGGCATTTAGACTTTGTCCTTTTTATTTTGTTGTTTGATTGGGCTGGTGCCCTTGGTACTTTGTTATGCCCTAGGCCCTGTGTGGCGGGCTTTGTTGTTTCTTTCCTGTTTTGGACCATCCTGGGTATCGCCGAGAGATTTTCTAGCAGCCTTTTCGTGCTGCTTTGGTATGCAGCTTTATGGACGACTTTCATATATTTGTGTGTGAGCGCTCTTGTTCTTGTTTGTGTGGCTTAGCTGTTTGTTTTTAGCATTTTGCCTTTAGTTTGTTTGTCATGCATGATTATTGTATGTTTGGCCAAGTGTGGATGCTGGCTTTAGGGTATACCCAACTCAGTCAGAGGCTGCTAGGCTTTCGTGGGTGCTAGGTATCGTGGGTGACAGGGTCCCAGTTGCTTGTACTTTGCTGTGCCCACGCAGTGTGACAAATTGAGTGTGACTCAATTTGTGGTTTGTTTAAAGAAGTTACGCCTTGCAACCATATGCATATAAACTTGCGACTTTGGTGAAATTTTCATTAATTTGTAGGGATAATGTTTTCCATATTTTTCCAAACAGTTCCGTCAGGACGGCTGGTTCCTGAGGGTGATACATTTAGATAAACAAAAACAAAATTCTAAAGTAAGTGAATACCCTAGATTCCGGATGTTGGTTCTGCAGGTATTCCAAGGTATGCTTCCTTTACATGTGATATTTTTTGAGGTGAAGGATGTTCCAGGGTCCGGGCACCATGTTTCCCTCCATATCCATCAGCTTGTAGGATCCACTTCCCGTTGTGCTTTCCACCTGGTAAGGTCCTTCCCAGTTGTAGGCGAATTTCCCGGCTTTCTGGTTCTTTGTATTCTGGAAGACTTTTCTGAGGACCAGATCTCCTACTTGGAGGGTTCTGATCTTAACATTCTTGTTGTAACTTCGGGCTATCATCTGCTTGTAGGCTGCCATTCTGATGGCAGCGCTAGTTCTGAGTTCATCGACTGTGTCCAGGCTGCTGGCCATTTCTACCTGATTGCGTTCTTTTGTCAGGCAGCCATATCTCTGCGTTGGCACCTTCACTTCTGCTGGGATGACTGCTTCTGCCCCGAACACCAGGCTGAAAGGGGTTTGGCCTGTTGCTGTTTTGGGCGTGGTTCTGTCAGACACCATAGGACCAGAGGTAGCTCGTCTGCCCACTTGCCCCCAGCTTCTTCCAGTCTCCTCTTCATGTTATCCATGACAATTTTGTTGCTGGATTCGGCCTGGTCATTTGTCTGTGGGTACCTGGGAGCAGATTTTAGTAGAGTAATATTCCAACTAGCGCAAAATACTTCTGTTTTGTTAGATATGAATTGTGAGCCGTTATCGCATACTATTTCAGAAGATATACCAAACCTGCAGATTATATTACGCTTAAGGAAAGATATCACCTGGTTTTCTGTAACCTGCGGGAAGATTTCTGCCTCTATCCACTTGGAGAAATAGTCCGTTAACGCGAGCATGTAGGTTCTTTTCCCCGGTGCTCTGGGTAACGGTCCTACAATGTCCATTCCCCATTTCATGAAGGGCCAAGGCGATATGACTGGGTGCAGGGGCTCGGCGGGTTGGTGTATGACAGATGCGTGTTTCTGGCAGGCTTCGTATTTTTTGGCGAGTTCCACCGCGTCTCTTCATATTGTCGGCCAGAAATATCCCATCCTGATTGCTTTGTTGGACAGACTCATGCCCCCTGCATGATTTCCACAGTCTCCGCTGTGGAGGTCATGCAAGACCGTCTGCCCTTCTTTCTCGCCCAGGCATCTCAGGTAAGGTCTTGCGAGTGATTTCCTGAACAACACACCATCTATTAGGATAAATCTGGAGGCTTTCATTTTAAACCCTCTTACCTCCTTCTTGTCTATTGGGAGGGTTCCATCTTGCAGCCAACTCTAGTAGGGCTTTCTCCAGTCGTCTGGCTCCTGTTGCTCTGTGATGCTGCTAAGGACGCCTAATCCTGCTTCCCATTGGGTGCTGGAGGTTTCAACTTCCTGGTTTTCCTGGGAAGTTGAAGGTTCCAGCAAGTGGGTTATCGGGATCGAGGAAATGTCCCCAGGTTTGAATGTGGCTCCCAGATTGGTTAATGCGCCTGCCTCCGCGTTCTGTTCTCTGGGTATCTGTTCTATCTTGAAGGTGATAAACCTAGTCCTTCTGTCTCTGACCACTTCCAGGTAGGCTATCATTCTGGGGTCCTTGGCATCGTATTCACCATTGACGTGGTTCACTATGAGCTGTGAATCGCTGAATGCTTGGTGGTATCTGACTCTGAGGTCTAGGGCCAGCTGGAGTCCTTATATTAGGGCCTCGTATTCTGCCACGTTGTTGGTTGCCAGGAATTCACATCGTACTGCTTGGACGATCATGTCCCCCTGAGGGGATCTGAGTACCATTCCTACTCCCGCTCCCCGGCTGTTGGAGGCTCAATCTACGTATAGCGTCCAACAATTTTCCTCGGAGTCCATTTCTGGAGGTATAATTTCTCTGGCTGCTTCTTTCTCCAATCCTGGGCTAAAATCAGAGACAAAATCTGCAAGAGCTTGTGACTTTATTGCAGTTCTAGTTTCAAATTTTAGGTCGTAGCCACTCAAGTGCACAAACCACTTGGACATTCTTCCAGATAATTCTGGCTTACCCAATATTGGTCTCAGGGGGTAGCTAGTTAGGACTGATATGGAGTGGGACTCGAAGTAGGGCCTTAATTTGTATGACGCCGTAACTAAAGCAAGAACGAGTTTTTCAGGGGCTGTGTACCTGGTCTCTGCAGGGAGCAGAGACTTACTGACGTAGTAGACTGGATGTTGGACTCCTTCGTGCTCCCGCACCAGGACCGCACTGACTACCACTTCCGTTACTGAGAGATACAGGTATAGTGGTTCCCCGGGTTCTGGCTTGGACAAGAGTGGAGGGGTGCTGAGGCACCGATTCAGCTCCGTGAATGCTCTTTCGTGTTCCTCTGTCCACTCGAATCTTTGGCTTTTCCGCAATATGTCATAGAACAGCCTGCATCTGTCGAAAGATCTGGATATGAATCTGTTGAGGGCGGCTACCCTGCCGGTCAGCTTCTGAACATCTTTTGGTTTCTGGGGGGATTCCAGCTGGAGGAGTGCCTTGATCTGTTCGGTACTTGCCTCGATTCCCCTCTGCGTCACTAAGTATCCCAGGAATTTCCCGCTGGACACCCCGAATGTGCAATTGGAGGGGTTTAGCTTCATTTGGTATTTCTTCATTATGCCGAAAGTTTCTTCCAGATGCTGGACGTGTTGGCTGGTTGCTTTGGATTTGACTACTATGTCGTCTATGTAGACTTCCATGGTCTTGCCTATTTGATCCTTGAACATCATGTTCACCAGCCTTTGGTAGGTGGAACCTGCATTTTTTAATCCAAACGACATAACATTATAACAGTAGATACCTTTTTCAGACCCGAAGGCGGTTTTTTCCTGGTCCTCCGGATGCATCTTTATCAGGTTGTATCCACTCCAAGCGTCCAGAAACGTTAGCATCTCGTGTCTTGATGTGGCGTCTATGTGCGGAAGAGGGAATGGGTCTTTGGGGCATGCTTTGTTCAGGTCGGTGAAGTCTACGCATACTCTCCATTTTCCATTCTTCTTGGGGACGACCACCACATTTGACAACCACTCTGGGTACTTTACCTCCCTGATTTTTCCTGTAGCCAGGAGGTCATCCACCTCCTGGTTTATCACCTGGTTTCTTTCTGCAGCAAATTTCCTTCTTTTTTGTTGAACTGGCTTGTAGCCGGGGTTTACGCTTAACTTGTGCGAAATTATGTTTGGGTTTATTCCCACCATGTCCTCGTGGGACCAGGCAAAACAATCAATGTTAGCTTTTAAAACCTTTAACAATTCTGACCGAACGGTACCTGTACATTCTGCTCCCACCAGCACCTTTCTTTCTGGATGTAGCGGGTCCAGTGGGATTTCCTCTACTTCTACCTGGTGGGGTTCCTCGTAGGCCCCCCTGAACTGCTTCACCTGTGATTGCTATGCTGGGGGAGGAGTGGTTGTAGGTTTGAGCGCCACCTTCTAGCAGCTCCTCGCTTCTTCTTGGCTTCCTCTTATTGTCTGGACTCCCCACGGTGTGGGGAACTTGAGGCATTGGTGGTATGAAGATGGGATGGCCTTCATGTCGTGTATCCACGGCCTGCCAAGGATAACATTGTAGGTAGAGGGACCATCAATTACTAGGTACCTTACCTGCTTGTTGACTCCACCGGCATAGGTTGGGATAAGAATTTCTCCGAGGGAGTGCTTGGTTTCTCCGCTAAATCCCACCAGCGGCACCGTGTTCTTGGTCAGGTCTGCTTCCCCGAATCCCATGCTTTTCAGAGTTTCCAGCATGATAATGTTGACCGAGCTCCTAGTATCCACCAGGATTTTCTTTACCCTACAGTTCCCTATGGATAGGGTGATGATCAGGGCGTCGTCGTGGTATTCTACGCCTTCTTCGACGTCCGTTTCATCGAAGCTGACAGCTGGCAAATCTTGGGTGCTGATCCTGCACGCAAATTCTGGTTTGTCTCCCTTGGTTTTTGCCGCATGCCTCTTAGCGGCGGAGTATGTGAGCCCACATAGCTTTGAGCCTCCTATTATCACGTTAATGGTTCTAGTGCAAATAGGAGGGCTAGAGGGTGTTACCTAACGGGTCGCGTTTACTTTGGTTCCTTTGGGCAGGATGTGGTTCAGGTTTCCCTGCTCGTACTGGTACCTGACCTTCTTTCTGAGAGTGATGCAGTCCTCCATTGTATGCCCAATGTCCTCATTATGGAATCGCACCTCAGGCTGGTGTCCCTCCCATCCTTGCTTCTCTCTTCCGCCCTTTTCTTGGGCCATTTGACTTTATCTCCCAGCTTTTTTAGGGCCTTGATTACTCCTGCGAGGTTGACAGTGAAACCATACTCTTGTACCTTTGGCGGCAGGTTCGGATCATTCTTCCCGCTTTTTCCACCAGAGACCTTGTGTACTGGCCTGCTGTAGGGTTTCGATCTTTCATGCCTTTCTGCTGGTACCTTTCTGCTGGTGGATGCGGTGTTGCAGTCGATCCTCCTTGGCCCTGTATCTTCCTCCAGCCGAATGACATCCAACGCCTTTTGCTGAACCTGAGCGAATGCCGTGCATGGCCATTTAGTTAGCTCCTTGTATAGGTCCGAGCCCTGTGGTAGCCCCCAGCGGAAGGCGTGGATGGCAGTCTTCTCCTCACAGCTGGGTATGGACACCATCTCTTTGTTGAACCTGGCCAAGTAATCCCTGGTTGATTCCCCGTCGTCCTGCTGGATCTGGTAAAGGTCACTGGTTTGCTTTTCCGGTCTCCTGCTGCTAGCGAACTGCTGGTTGAACGCGTTCACTAGTCCTGCAAAGCTGGAGATGCTGGAGTTTGGGAGATTGACGAACCACTGGAGGGCGGCTCCTGAGAGGGTGGATCCAAATCCTTTGCACATGCATGCCTCCTTCAGGGGCCTAGAAGCTGTCACCACCATCATCTTTTGCTTATACTGGTTAACATGATCTATCGGGTCAGCTGTTCCATCGTAGTTCGCCATGTTGGGGGGAGTGAAACCTTTGGGTACGTCCACCGAGACTATGTTGTGGGTGAACGGCGAATCTGCATTGCTGTCTGGGGCAGCCTTCTCTAGGGGCCTCGGTACTCCTGGTATGCGGTTGACCAGATCCCACAGCTCCTTGTATCGCTGCTCCCAGGGGTCTGATCCTGCAAGAGGGTTATTGAGGTTCCAAGGAGGAAGGGTGGAAGGTGCATACCCGTAGGCTCTAGAGGCCTGGCTGACTATAGGCTGACTGAGTGGGGTGGTGTGCACTATCAGCGACGTCTGCTGGGCGGTGCATCCAGGCGGCCCAGACCCCAATAAGAGCGGGAGTCTTGCCGACGATCCTTCCCCTTGGGTCCAACCTGGGGTTGGTGTGGATGAAAATTCTGCATTACCATGATGGTTAATGCTAATGGGTAATCTCACGAGTCCATTACCTGGGGCACCCGTTTGCGGCGAAGGCGAGTCGAGGTCGAAGGAGAGGTATCCCAGCCCGCTGGGTGTGATTCTTTCTGGTGGAGTTACTCCGGCAAGGTCTAGCCTAGTGACCAGCTCGTTGGGAATGGCCCTTGTCTCACTTCTGCTTCCTGGAAGCCTCGGGATCCTGGGTCCTACGTCTGGTACCCCGCCAGTATGCAAAGGCTGGTTCCTGGTTACGGCCAAGTTCCTCAGCTCCTGATTGTCTTTTTTCAGGCTGTCCACCGCTTGGTGAAGGGCACTCAATCCTTTCACCATGGTTTTCCACATAGCCGGCGTTGGAGCTGCTCCGCTGGTATCACCTGGGCTGACTGCTGCTTCACTGGTGGTGGTGGCTGGCTGCGCCTGAGGGATGCTACCGCTGAGGGGTGCCATCGTCGCCGCTGATGGAGTTTCTAGAGCCCCTACTGAGGTGGAGGTGGCGCTGCTACTGGCGGTGTTTACCACCGAGGAAATGGACTACGAGGTCATTTGGGGAGTTGTGCTCGTCATTTTTGAGAGGTTTGTGGTGAGTTTAGGCTTTTCTTACTTCTTGGTTGAACAATCACTATAGCCCCACGGTGGGCGCCAAAATGTTTAGGTCAAAATTGACCTAGTATTTAGTTTAGAGGTTATAGTGATTTCGTGGTTAAATGAGAAGGGTTTGTAGGTTAATTGAGTGTGAGTGAAATGCTAAAGAATGACAACAAATGCAAGGAGGTTGATGACGCGGAAACCCAGAAGGGAAAAACCGCGGAAGGATGATATCCTCCAAGTTCCACTAGAATATTCTTGCAGGATGTTTCTCGTATTACAAGTGTTTTGCTAAGTGCTTATGAGAGATAAATGCTCAAAGTTGTGGAATGAATCCTTTACATTGTGTGTTTCCTACATATTTATAGTCCCCTTCCTCTATGGACCCTTGGATCCAGCTTTTATCCAACAGTCTGCTGACTTCCCCTTGTAGCTTCTTTTTCGTTCTTCTTTACTCTGGCTCTCTTTGACTGTTTGCCTATTTTGGGCAACCTCGAGCTTTGCACCTGCAGGCTTTCTTTCTCCCTTGGACTTCTCGTGCTCTCACTTCCTTCCTTGATACTCTTCTTAATTCGTTGACTTAGACTTCCCACACAATCAACCCAATTATCCGATGCCACGTGTGGATGTATAAAAATGATCAATTTTGGGGTATAACAATAATGATCTAGGAGTTGATTGTTTTGAATTAAGGTAAAGGCTAATTGCACAATTTATGGAAGAAACAAAGGAAGGAGATGTTATTCATGCAAGAATGATCAAGTGTTACAATAAGTGGTGGTTTTTCCTGCTGGAAAGTATGGTTTTTCCTAAGTGGTCTTCTAGGTCGAATTGTGGGTGAGGATACATAATTAATGAACTCCCCTATTTATAGTGCATAAGGGTATACAAGTCTGTTGGGTAAAGACTGTTGGGCATGGCCCAGCCGTTACATCCATTTTGGTCCATTTCTAACTATGTTTACAGAATGTGTACTCGGGCTGTGATGAGGGGCCAACGACTTTGGGCCTTCAATCTTCTTCAGCACACTTCTTTTGTGCTTTCCTTTGATGGTGAGTCTGCGGCTAGGATTTCATCTCGCCTTTGGATCCGTGTGCTTCTATATTGACTGATGACGGGCTGCCACGTGTCGTGGGCCTAAGTTTCGTAATTTTGGGGCCCAACATTAGCCCCTAATTCTCGTGTGAGTATGCTTGCGCGGGAATTTCAGTTACACTTGTTTTCGCTTTGCTTCGATTCTCGCTTCCCGTAGCAATTGTTCATATTCTTTCTTTGATTTAATCCTAACCACTTACTTAACTCCTCTTAACTCCTGACAACTTCTCCCCATTCCATAAACTTCCCTTTTTTTCCGAAATAACCTTCATCTTCTTCCCCTTCTCTCTGACTTCAGCCTCACTCTTCAGCCGTCTTCTCCAGGTATAATCATCGTCTTTCCTTTTCTCTTGAGTAATTATGGGTGATGATTTGTTTCCTTCACAAAGCCTCCTTTCTTCTTTACATTCTGTGAGTGTTGGAGGAAGTATCCTCGACAATAGTGTGTTGACGTAATTAAAACTCATTTGAATGAAACATAACTGGGAGGACATTATCGTCATATGATGGTGGTGATCAGTTGATCCCTTAAGGTCATATCTTTAGGGAATTCCGTCTCAATGGAATAATTAATTAATATTGTATTAGATACGAATTAATTAATAACTAGAAATTTGGAAATAATTTTATATGACGAATATTTTTATAATGGGATTATAATAATAATTAAAGTCAAAGTAATAAAATTGTTTTATTACTCGGTTTTATTTATTCGTTTAGGAAACGATTAAATTGAGAATGAACACGGTTGATCATAAAATTACAAAGAGTTGTAATTAAAAGTATGATATTACATTTTATACAATGATAATTTCGAAATATTGGAATAATTATTTAAATGTAATAAATTTGTAAATTGTGGATTTTAATAGTTAAAATTGCACAATTAACAAATTAAGTCATGTGTTAGGGAACATATGTGACATGTTACAAATTAACACAATTGACAAAAATAAAATGGGTCTTATAAATCCATTTTTGCCGTGTAGTGTAGAGTGGATGGAGGTTGTGTGTGCAATGTGATTGTGTGTGTAAGTGAGTGTGTAAGAGTGTAAGGAATATTGTGTGCTTTATATAAGAGCATAAGAGGCATGCATATGCCATCTTTAGCTCCGGCCAAGAGTGAGCAAGTAAGCTCATCTTTGCTCTTTAAATACACCAACACACACCTCATATGAAACTAGTTTTTGGCTAAGTATTATGTGTATGCTTATTCTCATCACAAACTAAAGCATCATTCTCACTAATTTTCTAAGTAAAATAGTTTTTACTAAGAAAATTATTATTTCCTATACTAATAATATTAAGAGTAATATTATTATTATTATTTCTAGTATACTTATACTAATTTTCTAGTAACAAAATTAGTATTAGTTTGAGATCGGGTCCTTGATACGCATCTTTTGGAGACGATTTTTCTTAGATCGTTTAAGGGTATTTCGGTGGTTTGAAGACTCATATAATAGGTGATTATTGAGTATAAACCTTCTAAAACCAATGTAAGGACTATCTCATCTTATGATATCATCTTGCATGCATAAGATTCATTTAAGTTTTATGACCTAAACTTAAAGAAACAAAACTCATATTAGATTTGAGTATAAAATAAGGAACCTAGTTTCCAACAATTGGTATCAGAGCATTACGGTTGTTGCATGCATGATCGGATTCATGATTTATGTTAAAATCGGTTTAACATATATATTTCGATTTTTCGAAATTATTGTGTTTATTATGATAAATCACAAAATAATTTTGCATGTTAAAGTTTCTGTTTCTAAAATGGTTTTAGGACATAAAAATGATTTTATGGATTTTTATTGTTCATTTTTATATTTATTTGTATATTTTGTAGTTTAAATCGGTTTTAAACAACAATTAATGGGAAAAATAGCTAAAAATAGTTTCTGGCCCAGATTTTTTGATATGTTCTCACATGCATATTTAATATATTGTATATGATTTTTCGTGAGAAATGGAGTTAATATGCAAGGATTATGAATTTTATGAGATAAATAGTCATAATATGAGTAAAAATGGGTATATAAGGTTATATTTCGAATTTGACCTTAAAAATTTTATGAGAAGTCACATGCAATATATAAAGTTCCTGTATGAATTTTCGAAATTATTGGAATTATTTTGCATGATTAATGATTTTTATAGTAAAAATCGGATTAATAGTGACTTAAATTCGACTTTAATAGTTATAGTTGGAATTTTGCCATAAAAACTTTACACAGTGTCACATGCAATATTTACAGTATGTATGTAAGTTTTGGGAATTTATTCCCAAGTGATGCATGATTTATGATTTTAATGGTTAAAATCGGATAAATAGTGACTTATTGTGTTAAAAATAGTTAATCTTAATATTATGGCATGAACTTTTACCCATAGATGTCTTATATGATAGGAACATCAGATCTAAAAGTTAGATATCAAAAGGTTTCTGTTTTTATGATTATTAATTTTTAATGAGTTAATTGGTTAATAATCGTAATTTATGAGTCGTAAAAATAAAATTTCGAGCATGGTCTGAAATTTTTGGTCATTTTCAGGTTCTAAAATATATTTAAGCATGACTAAATATTTATGGCAAATTATTGCAAGTTTTTATAATTTAAATCGGATTTTAAACCATAAAAACGGGTTTTATACGATGTATTTAAGAAATAAACCATAAATATTTGCATAAGACCATTTTATTAATTTCTGAATTTTCAGAAAATTTCCAGAAAGTTTCAAATTTTTGAATTTTAAATTTCGAATTTTATTGACTCATTTGGCCGTATTTTGTTTATTTTTCCCGAAAATACAAGTAATTTATGAACAATGATGCAAAATCAAGTTAGATCATGATCAAATATTAGTAGAGACTAAACACTGATTCCTAAAGTAAGTTAGGATGATTAACTTGGAAATAAGTTAGATTTATGTAATTTTGATGATTTTAATGGTTAAAATCGCACATATCCGTAAAAACCGTAAACAAATATGAGATATTTGCTCCCATGAGGCGATTTGGCATTAAAAATTGAGTATGTGCATACATATTTTATTTAATGCAATTTATTTAATATGAATGTCATATTTTGAATGTCATTTATATAATTTGGAATTATGTAATTTTCTTAGTATGGCCTTAGTTTTAATCAATATTACCCGTAATGAAAGGGGATATTGATTTGGTTGTAATTTATGTGATCTCGTATCACGGGTGTGTAATTTAAATTGGATAGAGGTCATTTTATAGATGCATCAACTTAGTAAATATGTTTACAAGTTAAAATGAAAATTAAAACGATTAGCATTTAATTTCTTCATATGTTTAAAATTTTGTAGTCTTCGTATCAATATCAATCATGGCTACTTCCACTACTACGAACAATTCATGGTTACGTTCCTTCATGGATCGTTGTAAGCTAGAAAAGAATGGGGCAAACTTTGCCGATTGGGATGCCCAACTGTTGTTGGCGGCAGAGGGAGACGGTAAGACCGAATTCCTCATTGAAGAATCACCTCCTGAACCTGCAGAAAATGCCACCGCCGCAGCAAGACGACCCTATGATACTTATCAGAAGGAGTCTGCGGCAATCAAAAATGTTTTGATCTTCTCGATGGAGCCGGAACTCCAAAGAAGTGCCATAAAGATTGGCACGGCCTATGAGATCTACTCCAGGCTTGTGACAATGTTCTCAAAGGCTTCGAGAATTGTCCAATACGAGGCGGCATCGGCCTTCTTTGATCTCAACCTTAAGGAGGGGCAAAAGGCTAGCCCACATGTGCTCAAGTTAATTGAGCATGTAGAAACCCTAAGGATGAATCAAGTGGACATTCCTAAGGAACTTGTGATTGATAGAATCCTCCACTCCTTGTCTAAGGTGAAAACTTATGTACAATTCCGGGTGAATTTCAACATGAGAAACCAAGACATCTCTCTCGATGAATTGCACAATATGATCGTGCAAGCTGAAAGGGATATGGGCCTAAATGTTAGTGCCCCTAAGGATGTGCTCAACATTAATGTTAAGAGCAAAGGAAAGTTCAAAAGGAAGGGTAAGGCAAAGGGGAAGCAACCCTCCAAAGGTTCAAAGAAAGTGTCTTCTGAGGCAAGCACCTCCAAATCCAAGAAGAGCCCTCATCAAGGGGCCAAATGCTTTTACTGCAATGGCAAAGGACATTGGAAGAGGAACTGTTCCAAGTATCTCAGCGATCTCAAAGTTGGGAAGATTCTTCCAGTTGGTACGATAACTATCCCGATTTTATGTTAATCTCAACTAATGTATCATGATACAAGTTGTGATGTGAATGCTCTTCTTACTTGAATTAGGGCATGAAAGCAAAGATAAGGGAAAAGAGAAACAAGCTTGATGGATCAAGGGAACTAAGAGTAGCTCCACTCGGGATGATCAAGGAGCTTTGTTTTCCCGCTTATTTTGCTAATATTTCAAGTGTTGTATGAACAATTAAAACCTATGTTTTATTTCCTTGTTGGACAAGGAAAGGGGAAATCCTTGAACAATATGTTGTATTTTGGATAATATAGTGACTTGGTTTTCAACCCGAGTCACTATCGGTTTATAATTATGTTCTTGTTTAGTTTAACATACACTTGCAAATCTCAAACATAAAATAGAATTGATTATGAAATTTCAATGTATGACCATTGAAGCCAAATTGGTATTGGATACCCAATTCAAATCAAATCAAAATCAAATTAAGTTTTGAACTCAATTAAGAGGAAAAGTTGTCAACCATCCAAAACTATCTAAGCTTTAAATCGAATAATTTCTGTGATAAATCATAAGGGCACAAAAACCAACATCAAAGTCATTGCTTGTGGCCTTAGTGGCTATCTTTGGTGATAAAATGGGATTATTATTACAAAGATAGAGTGGGAGAAATTTGAAAAGTCCACAAATAGCATATGATTTTGACAAGCACAATGGATGTGATCTATTAGTGAATAGTAGGATTTATTATGTTTTGGTTATGTGAAAGATAAGAAGGAAGATTAAGCTGTGGATGGGATATACGATTTAAGAAAATCTACACCTTATGGTTGTAAAAGGTAGATTAGGCTGTAGATAAGATTCTACGCCTTATCATCCCAAAAGTTGTGGATAAGCCCAAAGGTTGTAGATAAGATCTACGGTTTGGTAAAAATCTACGCCTTATATCCCAAGAGCAATCTACACCTTATGGTTGTAAAAGGTAGATTAGGCTGTGGATAAGATTCTAAGCCTTATCATCCCAAAAGTTGTGGATAAACCCAAAGGTTGTGGATAAGATCTACGGTTTGGTAAAAATCTACGCCTTATATACCATCGGCCCCGGCCCTGGAGGATACTTCAAGGATAAATTCTTGAAGTTTGTAAAGAAAAATTCTATACATGGATAAGATCCATGATATAGTCCTCGTACAGTACAAGATAAGATAAATGTGGGGAACTGAAAGTTCCTACACACAGAAATTGTATACCATAAGAAAAGACTCTTATAAAAACTACGGGAGAACACTCGAAGAAAATTATTCAAAAGATTTTGCAAAGGCTCAAGAAAGGGTTCTTGGATTTAGATGGTGATCTAAATGTGTCAATGCAAATTCTAAAGACCATGAAATTTATAAGACATACATGCTAATAAATGAGATTTATTGGGAGAAGCATACGTTGACATGTAGATGACAGCAGTCTGCAAAGTTAAGGGTAACTTTGTTGAAAGTAGTAAGGTAATTCATTGAGAATGAATTCAGTAAACTCAATAACCGCTTTTCAAAAGGGTATTTGAAAAGGATGTGACTATTAGCACATATGGTTAAGTCCCAACCATTTCAATTCATTAAATGTTAAGGAACATTGAATTGAGTGGGAGCTTTATGATTTACGGTTAAATGTAAAGTTCAGTGGGAGTTCTCGCTCCAGGATTTGAAGCTATTGAGTCATGGGTATGACTTCGGGATCTTCAGAATCAGGCAAGAACAAGAGTTTAGTGGGAGTAAACGTTATCTAAAACAACTCATTGCTCGTTTGGAATGAAGCATTGATACTCATGAAAGGTACACGAGTTTTTGGTTCTAGATGACATATTGATATGAATTAAATCTAATTGAACATGGGATGTTTAGTTGAGATTATAAAAGACATCTTGTTAGTGTTAAGGTTGTTCATGGAGATGAAGATAGTATAACCATGATGGGATCATGAAAATATATCGAACCTTAAGAACTATTGTTTGCACGTTTAAATCACTAATGTTTCCGCCATTAGTATAATCGTGTAAAGTGGATGCGCACCACTTGCAGGACAACCCCTTGGAGTAGGTGTTAAACCAATGATTAAACCTTGGTAAATTGTCAAAGTATTCTCCAATGAAGATGAAAGACAAAATTCAAGATTTTGGAAGATAACTTAGTCGTATGGTAAAAGGTTTGCAACGACTCAAGTTCCAAGAAACCGAGCAAAGATTTGAGATAATCTTTGGCTTACATTCATTGACTATGCATCTCAATGACTTGTATTTTAACTACATGGTCATCACAAGATTCTGCAAAATGTGTAAGTTCATAAATTATGTAAAGGCATTACTGTGGCTGGGAGTTACACAATGCACATAATCTTATTCGCTAGTCATGAGAATGTCTTGTCTCTTTCAGAGGAAAGATCAATGTGTGGATATGATCCGCAAAGTGAACGATCGCACGAACCGTGGTAAACCTGGTTTACTCAAAATGGAGATAATTACAATTTTAAGGGATGTAAACGAGAGACCCTAAAGCTGATTGTAAATTAAATGGTGTTCAAAGGTTGACCACTTGGATGGTGTAATCCACTAATTGTTTGAGTTATTTATAACTCACGAAAGGTCAAGTAAAATTCAAATGGGATGGTAAGACCATATTGAACCCCATTAAAGTGAATTGAATTATCATGACCTCGCCCCTAGTTGCTTAAGTGAGGTGACATCTCAATGCAACCGGATGTGTGATGCGATTGATGGCGAGTTCAACTGCCATAGAGTCATACGGGATGACTAATCGATCACCTAGGCATAGACATGTTAAGATACATTTGCCGGGCTAATGACCGCTGATAGAGCTCTGGCGTACTCTTATTAAAAGACTGCCTGGTCGTGGCGGGAGCATCTATCGTGTTTCACATGAGTAAGTTCTTGGACTGATGACTATTCTCTGAGGTGGCATAGTTTTCAGATTAACTTTGATTTATGTCCTAACACCTTCGTAACTGGGGTTTATAAGGACATATTTTGGGTTATGATGGGCTGTGGCCAGCCGGAAGGAATGAGTCGATTGGGAATTGTCCATCCCTTGTCAGGGTTGAGAAATATCTCTAGGCCACTCGAGGAGAATAATAACTAGAAATGCGTGGCCACGCTCGGAAGGTATCTATGGTAGATAATTCCGGTCAGTAGTTATAAACACCAGATCGAGACAAACCACTCTAGATTTTAATCAATTGCCGGCACGACCTGAGAGGACGCCATGCATTGAGTGGGAGATAGTAATAGGGCAAGAGAATTGGTGACACACACTTGTCTCGGACAAGTGGGAGATTGTTGGAGGAAGTGTCCTCGACAATAGTGTGTTGACGTAATTAAAACTCATTTGAATGAAACACAACTGGGAGTGTTACTCTTTTAAAGTCGACTGATCAACATTTATCGATAATGATTGGCTGTCTAGAGTTTGACATTATCGTCATATGATGGTGGTGATCAGTTGATCCCTTAAGGTCATATCTTTAGGGAATTCCGTCTCAATGGAATAATTAATTAATATTGTATTAGATACGAATTAATTAATAACTAGAAATTTGGAAATAATTTTATATGACGAATATTTTTATAATGGGATTATAATAATAATTAAAGTCAAAGTAATAAAATTGTTTTATTACTCGGTTTTATTTATTCGTTTAGGAAACGATTAAATTGAGAATGAACACGGTTGATCATAAAATTATAAAGAGTTGTAATTAAAATTATGATATTACATTTTATACAATGATAATTTCGAAATATTGGAATAATTATTTAAATGTAATAAATTTGTAAATTGTGGATTTTAATAGTTAAAATTGCACAATTAACAAATTAAGTCATGTGTTATGGAACATATGTGACATGTTACAAATTAACACAATTGACAAAAATAAAATGGGTCTTATAAATTCATTTTTGCCGTGTAGTGTAGAGTGGATGGAGGTTGTGTGTGCAATGTGATTGTGTGTGTAAGTGAGTGTGTAAGAGTGTAAGGAATATTGTGTGCTTTATGTAAGAGCATAAGAGGCATGCATAGGCCATCTTTAGCTCATGTGAGCCGGCCAAGAGTGAGCAAGTAAGCTCATCTTTGCTCTTTAAATACACCAACACACACCTCATATGAAACTAGTTTTTGGCTAAGTATTATGTGTATGCTTATTCTCATCACAAACTAAAGCATCATTCTCACTAATTTTCTAAGTAAAATAGGTTTTACTAAGAAAATTATTATTTCCTATACTAATAATATTAAGAGTAATATTATTATTATTATTTCTAGTATACTTATACTAATTTTCTAGTAACAAAATTAGTATTAGTTTGAGATCGGGTCCTTGATACGCATCTTTTGGAGACGATTTTTCTTAGATCGTTTAAGGGTATTTCGGTGGTTTGAAGACTCATATAATAGGTGATTATTGAGTATAAACCTTCTAAAGCCAATGTAAGGACTATCTCATCTTATGATATCATCTTGCATGCATAAGATCCATTTAAGTTTTATGACCTAAACTTAAAGAAACAAAACTCATATTAGATTTGAGTATAAAATAAGGAACCTAGTTTCCAACAGTGACTCCCTTCTTGGTTCTTCTGATGTGACTGCCATATGAGAGCAGTTCCATTTAGATAATGGAGTGAACATCCACCTCCCAACGGCTGGTCAAAAGGCGGATTTTTGCCGTCCTGGGTGGACTTGCATGTATCTTTACCCCTTTTCGCTTGGCTTGAGGTTTCCCTTCCCCGACTTTGTTTGTGAGTTTCTCCACACCACTAAGCTTCCCTTGTGTCAGATTAATCCGTACACTTGGCGTACTATCCTGTCACTGAGCAAAATAAACGAGAAATATGATATGGGAATTACAATGGGCGATTTTGCTCACCTGTTTTCTGTGCGTGCTCTGGGTCGTGGCCAATTTACGGTCCGGGCCCACAAGGGCGAAGAACATTGTATAATTTTCCTCCGAAACCTAAGGATGCTGACTGGTTCCGGATTTTTGTTTTCGTTGAGGTGGAGACGCTGCCTCGTCCACACGATTACATCTATACACGGTGGAGGGGTTCCACAGGTACTTATTTTGTTACTTTTTGCTTCTTTTGTTGCTCACTTTCTTACTGCTTTCTTCTTGCAGATCTGCCCAAGCTAATTCCTGCTACTGACGAGGAAGGGTCACTGTCAAAGTTATTTGGACTAGAGCCAGCGAAACGTTCCTTCAATTTCCTGTTTGGCTACACCACTATAGGAGAGGAAAGAGATATGTCTTCCGGTACCCCTTCTTGACACATGCTTGCTGAATTGATTTTTACTCCCCTTGTCTTACCTTATTTTTCTTTTCTGGTTCTTTTCTGTTCAGATTCCACCAGGCCTGTGATGACTCCAGCCATGAGGATGGCTCAGCGGAGGAAGAAGGTTGTGGCAGGCGGGCTCAGAGCTCCTTCCAAGAGGAAGATCGAGGCTGCTGGGGTCGAGCCCCCTACTAAGAAGCTTACTCCTTCGTCCTCTTCTGACGATGTTACCATTCTTGCTACCCCTTTGGCTTCTCTTCCTCCTATGGGTCTTGTGGCACAGACACGGGCTTCTTCCTCCACAGTTGGGGGTGTAGTGTCTGCATCTGGAGTTGGAGGGTCTGGCGTCAAGGTTGAAATACTGGACTGGAAATACCGTGACTGATGTGATGTCTGACATTCCTGAGGAAGTGATCAGGATGCCTACTGGTTATGGGAGCACTCCCGGCGAACCTTGTTGGCCCTTCCTGGGACGGATGCTGCTTCCTGGTTTGAAAACATATCTGAGCCCCCGGCCTACCACAGAATTACTTGAGGATGCTACTGAGCAATCCTTCACGGTAATCTTCTTTCTCTGTCCTTACTTTTCCTGCCACAGTTCATGCTGCTTACTTTCATTTCCTGTAGACCTTACAAATGCTGCTGGTTGAGATCAATCGCCTGCCAGATGTTGAGAGGGAACTGACATCTTTGAGGGCTGAGCTGAATTTAATGACCAGGAGGCTGGAGGCTGGGAAGGTTCGTGGGAACCAGAGGATGGAGGCAGCCAGGGCGAACGAAAAATATTTTGAAGAGCAGATGGACATAGTTTTGGATGCTAAGGATGCCCTTGCTGCCGAATTGAAGGGATGGAATGCTGCTAAGGAGGCTGCTAATACGGAGATCGCAATCCTGCAAGAAAAGAAAAAAAACCCTCTCCCATACTCTATCCGATATCGTTCCCTATACTCACTGGGCGGCCAGAGTTGAATGCATGAAGGAGGTGAAGGAAAACAAGCACCTGGAGTGGGATGCGGTGGAGGAAGAGCGTCTCCTGGAGGAGGCTTTTCCTGCTAAGCAAGACCTTGGGGTGCTTTCTGATTGTGAGGAAGAAGGCGTTCCTGAGTTTACTAGCCCTGCTCCTGGGACTTTTGCTCCTCCTGCTGAAGAGGGAGCGGCTCCTGGGACTCCTCCTCCTCCAAGTGATGGACAGGGTGATGTGGCAGCTGGTGATTCCTCCTCAGTGACTAAGCCTGTTGTTGTTTGAGTAGATTGCTGTTTTCTGGGCCCTGTGTGGCTTTCTTTGTTGTTTGTTTTATTCTCTGGACCCGGGTGGGTCCAGTAAACATTTGGTTACCTTTTAGGCCCCTTGATTTGGGCATGTTTTGTAAGACTTTTATTCCAACCTTTCTTTGGTTGGCGGAGCATCCTGTGGATGCGTATACTATATTTCTGGCTCCAGGGTGTCCTGGGCCTTAGTTTATATATCCTTTTTGTTTGTTTGCATGCATGCTTTGTTCGTTAGATGGCCAAGTGTGCGTGCTGGTTCTCTTAGTTTAGAGGTTTCCAGGCTTTCACGCGGGTGCTTATTATTGTGGGTGATAGTGCCCCAGCTTGTTTATACTTTGTCACATTCACACGTTTCTTTCTGACGTTTAGACTTTGTCTGTGGATGACAGTTAGTTTTGAGAATCAGTTTGGCAAATCACTTCGCAGTTATATTCAAGATAACCCATGGGGTTTCTTAAAAAATATCAAAAGATAGCTGTCAAGGGACTAGTTTGACATCAAAAGATAGCTATTGGGCTTTGTAGGGCCCTAACATTGTTACTTTGAACAAAAAATAAAACAAAAGAGTCTTGGAACCTGAGGTATTAGGTAGCTTCAAGTGTGGCTCCTCCAGTGTTTAGATGAAGTATTTCTTTAAGTGCAATATGTTCCATGGCCTGCGTACCCTTTTTCCCTCCATGTCCATGAGCCTGTAGGAGCCACTTCCAATTGCGCTTTCCACCTGGTATGGTCCTTCCCAATTATATGCGAACTTTCCTGCCTTGTGGTTTTTGGTGTTCTGGAAGACATTCCTGAGAACCAAGTGCCCCACCTGCAGGGTCCTAACTTTAACGTTCTTGTTGTATGCTCGTGCTACCATCTGCTTGTATGACGCCATTCTGATTTGGGCGCTCGTTCTGAGTTCATCTATGGTATCCAGGTTGCTGGCCATTTCTGTCTGATTGCGCTCCTCTGTCAGGCATCCGTACCTTTGGGTGGTGATCCTGACTTCTGATGGGATTACTGCTTCAGCCCCAAACACCAGGCTGAAGGGTGTTTGCCCCGTTGTGACCTTCGGCGTAGTTCTATCTGACCACAGAACGAGGGGTAGCTCTTCTGCCCATTTGCCCCCTACTTCTTCCAGCCTTCTTTTTAAGTTGTCTATGACAATCCGGTTGCTGGATTCAGCTTGACCATTGGTCTGGGGGTACCTAGGAGCAGCTTTTAATAATAAAATAATCCAGCTAGCACAAAAAGCTTCTGTCTTGTTGGATATGAATTGGGAACCATTATCACAGACTATTTCAGAAGGTATGCCAAACCTACAGATTATGTTGCGTTTAAGGAAAGATATCACCTGATTTTCTGTGACCTGGGGGAAGGCATCTGCCTCTATCCACTTGGAAAAATAATCTATTAGTGCTAGCATGTAGGTCCTATTTCCTGGTGCCCTTGGTAAGGGTCCCACAATATTCATTCCCCACTACATGAAGGGCCACAGTGATATAACTGGGTGCAGAGGTTCTACAGGCTGGTGTACCACAGGTGCGTGCTTCTGACAGGGTTTACATTTTTTTGCAAATTCCATTGCATCTTTCCGTACTGTTGGCCAGAAGTAGCCCTGTCAGAGTGCTTTTTTGGATAGGCTCCTGCCCCCTGCATGATTTCCACATTCGCCACTGTGGAGGTCATGCAAGATAGCCTGACTTTCCTTCATCCCCAGGCATCGAAGATATGGTCCAGCAAGGGATTTCCTGAACAAAATTTCATCTATTAGTGTAAGCCTTGATGCTTTCATTTTAAATCCCCTTACCTCTTTTTTCTCTGGGGGAAGGACGTCATTTGCCAACCACTCAATGTACGGCGTTCTCCAATCTGGGGCTTCTTCCTGACTGATAGTATTGCTGAGTATTCCTGCCTCCATTTCCCACTGGGTGCTGGATGGGTCAGCTTCTGGATCCTGTTCTGGAGTTGAAGGTTCCAGCACGTGGACAATTGGAGTGGCAGATATTTCACCTGGGTTGAAAGTAGCCCCTCATATTAGCTAATGCGTCAGTGATGAGCTATATTTTGGTCATAGTTTTTATTATCTTTTCTTCATTTTTGGTCCTATTTCGACCTCGTTGTGCGTGCCTTTGCTCGATATTATGCCCGTTGTCTCGACTATTCCTATTTGGTTCCCATGTTGTAGGTATTGTGGCAGGAGAGAAGAAACGGGAGCAAACGAGACGATTTTGGAGCAAAATATGAAGAAATGATGAAGGAAAGGCTCCAGGTCCTCTCAGCCGGTCCCAGACCGGCAGCCGGTGCGCCGGCTGGGAGGCTTGACTTGACTTTCAAGGAAAATTGGCAAAATGTTACAGCGATTTTACATCTGCTTCTTAGCCGGTGACCGACCGGCAGCCGGCCGGTCGGCTGATAGTCATGCCTTACTTCAAATTCGTGAAAAAAGTCAGAAGTTTACAAAAGGGCTCCCAGCCGGTAGCCTACTGGCAGCCGGCCCACCGGCTGGTTGTACCTGTGTATGTTGAAGAAAAGAAGAAAAAGTCAGAAGTGTGGTTTCGCTTCCCCAGCCAGTACCCGACCGGCAGCCGACCGGTCGGCTGATGGTCAAGCTCAAGGAAGAAAAATCAATTGTTTACGTTTTTTGACTCTTAGCCGGTCACATGACCGGCAGCCGGTTGACCGACTGAGAGTCATTTCTCAGATTTTCGCGCGCTATATATATCCGCACTTAGTCTATTTTGAGGACAGAACTTTTACGCAACTTTAAGATATTTTCACGCATTCCTAGGGTTTTGTTACTGTTTCATTGCTTACTCTTTTACATTAAAAATTCTCCTTAAAACCTTAATCTTTTCTTAGTTCTTCCTTTAATCCTGTAGTTCATTAGAATCTTCCCTTAGTCATTTCCTAGTAATTCTTCTTAGCATTTGTACAAGGGCTTTTTGGTTGTGTTTGGGAGGATTTGAGTAGATCTTCCATTTGTAATCAAAGTTCATGCCTTTATGCATTTAGTTGGTACAATTTTCTTCTTCTTTACTTAGTTAATACATTTACTTAAATTTTCTTTTATTCAATTGTTTACCTTTGTTGATTCATTATGTTTAGCACTTGTTTATCATTTATCCATATGATTTTCTTAGCCATGGGTGAGTAGACTTATACCTAGGGTTAGGGGGGAACTTGGGTGTTGGTAGATGATAATATCATGCTAGTTTATAGATGAGTTGTTCTTGAGTAAAGGGTTTTCCTCTTGTTGCATGCTAGGTGTTTGATGATTTGCTTCAACGAAAGTTGGGCTTTGATTTTAGCGTGACTTGACTTTAGTGACGGTTGAGGGTTTGTCTTGGCATATTTTAGGGTTGGTTGTGTGTATTTGTAGCGAAAGCTAGGGTATTCCGACCTAGGTTTAGTCGACTCGAGAGAAGAGACTTACCGAGACCATTTGTTTGAGACCATCTAGTTGATTTTCTAGTATTTTCATCTACCCATCTTAGTGACTCCCGACACCCTAGTTTACCTTTAATTGAATTCACATCTTAGCTTTTTCATTTGCTCATTAGTTGTCAATCGTTTCACAAAACCTATTACCCCGACTTAGACTTAGACTAGAACATAACTAAGCAATTATCCCCACCATCCTTGCGAACGATAACCCTTTAATACTACTTTATATCGGGTTTTATAAATCTTGTTTGATACCGGTAGTGATGGCAAAAACCGGTCATCAAAATGGCGCCGTTGTCGGGGACGGTGCTAGAGATTGTTTAGTTTAGTTTTAGTTTTTAGCCTTAGTTAGTTGTGCTTTATTTGTCTTGTTCAAGCTTTGTTAGTTTAAGTGTAGAGTGGTTGTTACTTTTGCTTTCCCTAGTGCCTAAAAAACACTTGGACGACTAATTGTGTTGCTAAGTTTTTATGCCAAGGGGTGATTCGACCTCTCTACTTTCAACTTCCGAACCGGAAAGGTTTTTTCAAGCCTTGAGGAGGAGGACTATAGCAAGAGTGAGAATTGCTTCCCACGCTTCAACTAGCCACAACAACCCACCTTCTCCACCCGAATCACAAAGCCCAAACCAAGACATTCCAAGCCCGACATCCAAAAATTTCTACAACCCATTCTACCAATCACCACCACCCTTACCTCAAATTCACAATCAACCACAAATCCACATAATGGCCGCCTTAAGAGACCATAACCGCCTCAACCATAATGGCACAACAAACCCCATGAACTTTGGACATCTTGTGCCACAAAACTTTGAAATCCGTCCACCCATCACAAATGAGTTCCATTGAGAAACATGCCTTTGGTGGGGCTTCACATGAGGATGCCCACGGGCACTTGAGGAAGTTCAAAGGCAAGGTTGCCATGATAAAGAAGACGGGAGTGCCGGAGGAGACTTTGAGATTGATGCTCTTCCCTTATTCATTGACGGATAAGGCGGACCGTTGGTTAAACATTCATCCCCCAAACACCTTCACTACTTGGGATGATCTAGCCAAGGCCTTCCTTGCTAAGTATTATCCGTCTTCAAAGACTGCCATGATCCGTAACGATATTACCTAATTCCAACAAGATGAGGGGGAAAGCTTAGGAGAAGCATGGGATAGGTATCAAGACTTGCTTGCTAGGTGTCCTCATCATGGGATACCTACATGGTATACCACCCAAACATTCTTTCAAACATTTCACTCTCGCACAAAGGAAATGGTGAATGCGTCGGCGGGAGGTAGTTTTGGCCACTTAACGGATGAGGAAGGGACCGAGCTCATTAAGAAAATCGTTGATTCCGAGGAAAATTATGGGACAAGGGGAAATTTATTAAGGAGAAGTAGCAAATACCCCAATGAGAACCTTTCCAACTCTAAAGCCAATGAAGAAACCAATGCCAAGATAGATTTGTTGACTAAGAAGTTGGAGGAGTTGACAAAGGGAGCTACAAGCAAAGAAACCAAGGGTAACACTCCGGGGATGTATCAAGTTAGCAATGTTGTTTCATGCGACTTGTGTGGAGGTAGTGGGCATACATTCGATGTGTGTGCCAATAATTTGTATGAGGGAAGTGCAAGTGAGGAGGAGTTGTATGCCTTCCAAGCCTTCAACAACTCGAAGAATCCAAACACTTTCAACCCGAATTCAAACTACTACCACCTCGGAATTCGAGGGAGCCCCTACATGAGCTACAAAAGCACAAATGTTTTGAACCCACATCAAATTCAACAACCTCAAAACCCACCCGGATTCCAACCAAGGGGTGGGAATTTCAATCCAAAGAACAATTACCACAATCAAAATTTTTACCAAGGAAATCAATCCAACCAAGCCAACCAAGGGTTTTCACAAAATTCCAATGATCCAAATTTCAATCTCAATTTCCACAACAACCACAACCAACAAAATTTCAACCACCAAAATCAAAACAATTTCAACAACCAACCCCCATTTCAAAACAATTTCAACAACCCAAACCCACAACAAAACTTCCATAACAACAATTTCAACAATCAGAATTTCAATGACCAAAATTTCAACCAACAATTTCCTAACCACAACCAAAACCCAAACTTCAACAATCAAGGGCCCAAGGGAAATCCACTAGGTGGGGGCGCAAGGAATGACTACAGGTTCCCCTTGCCCCTCACCAACACACCTCACCAAGATCCCTCAAGTGACTCTCAAGTTGGAGAGTTGCTTAAACTTGTGAAAGGCATGCAAGCGACGCATAACCAAGAAATGATGAATTTGAAGAACGGTAATAAAAAAGAGATCCGGGAAATGGAGGCTAGAGTTGCCTCACATGCCTTAGCCAAGCCACAAAGGCCACCGGGCGGCTTTCTTGCCCAAGGTCAAAGCTCCCGGGACGCTTCAAAACCACATGGCGTCAATGTTATCATGACAAACAAGCAAGAGCAACCTATGCTAGAGAAGAGAGGCGGTGAAGGAGGAGCCAAGCAAGAGCAAGTTATGACGGTGTTTGGAAGTGGAAGTCAGGAATGTGTTGAGTTGGAAGTGATGGTGATGGTGCCCACCACTTCTCCGAATGATTGTAATGAGGTCGAAATTGATGACATAGACTTTGTCATGCAACAAGTCTTGGAAATTCCAAAGAAGATTTGTGATGAGAACATGAGTACCAAAGGAAAAGAGGTGCATGTGATAGAAGAAGAGAACCATGGATATGTGGAGAGCCTCATGGAGAAAAGAATGTGCGAATTCTTTCGTAAAATCACCAAGGGTGACCCTCGGTGCAATAAATTGATTAAACTTGTTGAGGAGGTGGAGGCCACAATCCCCTCCATCGAAGAAAAGACGGAAGTTAGTGCCATCTCATTGACGGCGAAAAAGATTCTGAATGATTTGCCAATCAAGTTAGGAGATCCGGGGAGATTTTCTATTCAATGCTCCGTAGGAGGAAGAAACATTGAGCATGCTTTATGTGATCTTGGAGCGCGTGTGAGTGCCATCCCGCTTGCCATGGCTAAGAGATTAAGCATCAAGCACTTATCACCTCCTACAATGGACATCACACTTGCCGACGGGACGGTTAGACCTACTATTGGGGTCCTTGAAGATGCGGTGGTTAAGGTGGGATCCCTTTCCATCCCCACCGACTTTATGATCGTTGATATTCCGGTCGGTGAAAGCTCTTTTGTAATTCTTGGGAGGCCCTTCTTGGCCACCGGGGGAGCAATCATTGACGTAAAGAGAGGTAAACTATCCTTCCATGTTGGAGATGAGATGTGTGAATTCGTGCTTCCGGATGCTCCGGACAAGTACTTTGAGGATGCAAATAAAAGCGTGAGCTTGATTGCCACAATTGGGAGAGGTGAACCCTCAGTGAAGTTGGATGAAAAAGGTCCCAAGGAAGATGTTAAGCTTAACTATTGTGAGCCACTTGGTGAGAAAGTGAAAAATCCCAATGGCAAGGAAGAAGAGATGTGTTCGAGTAGTTTCTTCAAAAGCCCCGAAAGTGGAAGGGGGGTGTTGAATGAGCTACCTTTGGAAAAAGGTGCAAAGTTTCGAGAACCGAGGTTGAGTGGAATGGAGGCTTCGTGTGCAAGTAAGGTTGAGGCCCCGGCCGAGGCCTTTGACCTTTTCTTAAGGTCCCTAGCTAGCATGGATGAGGTTTCCATCTACAAGAATTGAATATTGATCGTGAAGGTTTGGTGGAGTCACTAAATAACCACCGTTTGTAAGTATTTGCTTCTTGTCTTTCATGTAGTTTGCATTTTAGTCTGATTTTTAGTTTGCATGTGAGATTTGGAATTGTTGGTTACTTGTTTTTGATTGATTCATAAGTATAGTCGGAGGATGATAGACAAACTTATTGTTGGCAAACTCAATTTTTGTTGTTCAAGTGAATTATTTTTCGAAATTGTGCACAAGTACTCTCAGCCGGGTGACCGGCTGACGGTCCCCAACCGGCTAAGAGTACCTGGGCACATTTATGTTTTTGATAGTTTATTTGGGCAGATTTCAGATTTTGGACTCTAAGCCTGTACCAGACCGGTGGCCGGTCCACCGACCAAGAGTCATGCCAAGTTTCAAAAAGACGAAAAACCAAGTGAAGCCTGATTTTAAGCCGGTAGGCCGGCAGCCGGCTAGCCGGCTTAGAATCTTGAGACGTGTCTAGCTATGAAGGAAAATTGAAGAGCTGAAGGCCTTCCTAGCCGGTCGGCCGGCAGCCGGTCTGCCGACTAGGACTTTTTGTTAGAGGAGAAAAGAAGAAGAGAAGAGTAGTGAAGGTTCAAGACCAACTCTGAGCCGGTCGGCCGGCAGCCGGTCTGCCGGCTCAGAATCATATGCTACATCAAAATTTTGAAAAAATCAAAAAAAAACAAATCGTAACTCTGAGTCGGTCCACCGCCGGCCGGTGCCCAGACCGGCCCAGAGTCTTCTGTTCACGAAAATAAAACCCGTGAATCCCTCATTCTTCCTCATTTCTTCTTCTTTCTTTCTTATTTCCTCCTTCCCTCTTCACATCCCAACCTACAAAAAATCCCTAAATAATCCCAAATCAACCCCCTTTATCCTTCCCACCCAAAACCATGTCCGGAAACCGAGCGGAGAGGAGATCTAAATCAAGACATGATTCGGTCGTTGAGCAAGCGGTGCAAAATGTGAGGGGTAGCAGCGATATTAGTCCCGATCCGTATTTTCCCGGGCTCTAATTTGCCACCGTTACTCAAAAAGGTAATTTCACTTACTTCAAGCATCGCCCCCTCCACCCGACCCGGTTCATTGATAGGGTTTCCATGAGGGAGTTAGGGATTGATAAGATAACGGAGAATTTGTTTAATGGGATAGGAATGAAAGCATTGTACCAAACTAGACCGGCTCATACCTCTCCCCGCTTGACTTGGGAGTTTTTGAGCTCACTTGTGGTTACTAAAAACCGGAGTCTAGGGACAGTAGTTTTCTTGGAGTCCCGTCTTATGAATAGGCAACACCGGTTGACATTAGAGGATTTTGCCCTGATATTTGGTCTAAATGGGAAATTGCCCATTCATCCTCCGGAAGGCTTTAACACGGAGGTTATTTGGACGACTATTACCGGCTTGGTTAGTGACCGGACGCAGAAGAAGTCGGCTAATCGGGTGCATTTGGCGCACATTAGGATTGGCACCGCTTCATGGGGTGGGCCGTCCTATCTCGGGATGAGCCACATAATTTTAGAACTGAGGAGCTTGAGATTTTGGGTTCTTATTTGATCGATGGGCCAAAGCTTAATATTGCCAATCACATGGCTCTCCATTTGAGCCGGTTGGCTACCCAACCCCAGCTTACCACACCGATTTGTGTTGGGGGGATGGTTACTTTGATAGCCGACAACCTTTGTCAGAGGCATTTTAATGTGGATTATATCCAAGGAGAGAACATCCTATCTCGCCGATACATGCAAGAGGCCTTAGGGTGGATAAAATGGAACCCCAATGATCGTCTAGAATATTGGCAGATTCGTGTTAACAATAAGTTTCGAAATTCCATTCCTTTGCCCAACACCGAAAGGATTAGGGTAGTGCCCGAGAGTGCCTCCTACCTCCCTGACAATGAGGTTGATCCAGATGAGCTCCCAGCCAATTAGCGCCCTCCCAGAGTCTATGCCCGTGATAGGGTAGGTGCGGCCACCTCAGACCTCCAGTTTCAGCAGCCCTCCGTCACTATGCCTCCTTTTGAGAGCGGACCTACTTTTTTCCAGGGCTCCACCTCCAGTTCCGTTCCTGCTCCTCAGCCTTCCCCATTGCATCAGGACCTGATTGATTTTATGGCTCGGGTTGATTTGAACCAGAAGAGGGCAGCAGAGCTTGCTGATGAGCGTCAGGCGTTGGCGGATGAGCGACATAGGGACGTGTGTTATAGGCTTGACTACTTGTACCACGATCAGGCCTATGGGACCTTCCCCAGCTATGACCAGTCCGTTCGTCAGGGCTACCGTCATGCAGCCGGTGGTCATCCTTCTTACTACTTGCCTCCTGAGGGACGTTTCTATTGGGAGATTCGTGTTGCTCCAGGCTACTTTTCTAGCCCGATTTTTCCCCCAAATGTACGTAGAGATGGGGACTCATGCCCTCCAAGGCATTCATCCTCCCGTGGTATGGTTGGTGATCCCGGAGCTAGTGGCTCGTATGCTTCGCCTTTCCGTGATGTCTTGAACAACCCGGGCGACTACATGCAAGTGGATGGCAATGGAGATGATGATTATGATGATGGAGATGAGAACGAGGAAGGTTATGAGTCCGAGGATCATTTTGATCAGTGACCACCCATAGAGGTGGTAAGTGATGTCTTTGCTCCCATTTCAAAATCCAAAACAAGTACTCCCTTAATCCAAATTTCTCTTTAGTTTTGCATTTTTCATTTTCGCATGCATTTAGAGTAGTTAGTTAGTTTAGATAGCTTGTTTTAGATTCTTTTTTACCATTTCATATCATTAGTATAGTAGCATTTAGTTGCATTCATCTATATGCATTAGATTTCCTTTTTTTAACATATTGTCACATGTAGTTTGCATCCATATAGTATAGTGCATATAGGATTGCATCTTAGTTTAGTTTTTTGTTTTTCATTTCTTTTGTTTATTTTTGCTTTTATTGCTTTCAAAAATCAAAAATCCAAAACAATTGAAAAACCAAAAAACTTCAAAAACATGTTCTTTACTTTCCGGTTTTCCTCCTCACATTATGCACATAGATAAGTGTGGGGAGGAAGAACCGTTTATTTCAAAAAACACAAAAACAAGTTTTTCCTTTTCTTAAAAATCTCAAAAAAGCCAAAAACATGTTTGTTTTCGTTCTTTTTCTTCATTTCCCCCTTGCACTTTGTTCCATTGAGGACAATGTAAATATTAAGTGTGGGGAGGGAAAATATCCACCTTGTGAATATTTTTTTTTTGTTTTTGTAAATATGAAAAACCTTTAAAAATGCCTAAAAATCGAAAAATTTGAATAATTTCAAAAAAACATGTTTTTTCCTTTCCTTTGTTTTTGTTCTTTGCTTTCATTCTATATATATGTTTGTTGGCCTAACAAGGGCAGATGCAACAACAATCCGAGGTATTAGGAGAATGAAGATTCTTGGTATACTCTTTCCTACTTCTTTCTCCCCTTCCCTATTACTTTTTATGTTGATGGCATGAAGGAGAATGAGATTTTTGTGCCTTGGATGTTCCTTTGGGGAACTTGTGGTTGTTGTTGATCATATGCTGCTAGATTAGTCATTTTGTTGTTGCATGTTTGTTATGTTTGTTGTTAGTTTAGTGTAGTTTTACATGCTTTACCTTTTTCATAGTTTTGTGAATACGTGTTACTCAGTTTTCTCTTTTGCATTTGTTTGTAAATATGTATAGGAGGTTGAATAGTGGAGGATATATGCCGCCAATGATGATATTTGTCTTGTCTGTGTCTTACCCCTCCTAATACCTTGCACCGCTTGATGTCACCTTGTTAGGGTTCTTGCTTGCAAGGACCCGGAAGTCTAGGCTTAATGACCAAGTTTCGACCACCATGTGAGACCGTGTTAGACCTTGACTCGACCTAGGACCGACATTAGCTACTCAAATGTGAGGATAGAGTCTCCTTTATGGTCGGCCAATCAAACCGACTCAGTTTAGGATTGTGAGTGGTCCTCCTTACGTGGTATGTTATGTCAAGACGCATAAGTATGGCGCTCGTTCCTTAATTCCGTGTTTATGTTCATGTGCATGTGAGACAACTCTTGTTCACTTTTGCCAAATTAGCCTTGTTTTGACCCTTGCATCTTATCCCCTCTTTTTGTTTAACCACTTCGAGCCTTAGCTTTTTCATTTGGCCTTAACCACTAAATGAGCTACATCCCAAAAACACCCTTCCTTGATCAAGAATGGTTGCATTTTGGTACTTTATTTGTGGTAGAGTCGGGGTTTTAGATGTTGGTTGGTGCACTCTTCCCCTTTGGTCATTACTTGTTGTTTTCTTGGTGAATGAAGTTTGAGAAAAAGAAAGAAAAAAAATGAAAAGAAAAAAAAATGAAAAAAGAAAGAAAATAGAAAATCAAAGAAAAAAGATTGAAAAAGTTTTGAAAAATCCAAAAAGAGAAGTGTATATATGTGTTTTGAAAAAGGAAAAAGGCTAGCAACAACTCTCTTCCATCAAGGGGAGATAGAAAAAGTCGTTGCTATAATAATGTGGTCTTTTGATGTTTTTCCATTCGGGCCGGGTTTACACAATTTTTGCATTTGATTTGGATTTCAAGTCTTTTGTTAGGGTGTAGACGTTGTTCGGTGTGTTTTAATAATGACCACTTTGTTAAAGGTTGTGATGGGTTTGTTTTTCCAAATTAAGTTGGGGTTTATGCAATTTTTGCTTGGTTTTGTCAAAGCCAAAATTAGGGCATAGACGTTGCTTAGTTGTTGCAATAAGGAGTTGAGTTGATCATTGCAATCATTCTTGTTTTTGAGCCTCAATTTCTAGAACGGTGCTTGCACCAAACCATTTTCACCCAACCCAAGCCCCGTTACATCCTTGTTGTCCTCATTATGTGCATTTACATCTTCTTATGGATTTTTTGATGGAGTACCATTCTAGATTGCGGGCATGCTTCGCAAGTTGAGGTAGGTGAGTGATTTCGGTTACTTCTTGTCACAAAAATCACCCCCCTTGCTTTCCTTGTGTGTTGAGTGTCACCCGTGAGAGTCGGTACTTAGGGTTTTCTTATCGGTTTTGGGTCTAGCATGGAGTTGAATCATGTGTGCGTCGTGTCAATCTTGGAAGTATAGCTTAGTGCTTCCGTTTGCCCGCCTTGAATTAGTTTCTTGGTCTTTGGTGATATCATTATCGGTTGCTTGAGCTTGATTTAGGGGTTTGACACCGTGGTTAGACTTTGAGTCGGCATCCTCCGCTATAGACCTCCCTCGTTTAGTTTTTCAAAATCCCGCTTGGATGAGGCAAGCGGTTGGCTTTTTCTCCCGATGCATGTTGCATGTTTATATGTGTGTTGTTTCGACTTTTTGCATCAAAATTTTTAAAGCAAGACCAAACTTGCCTTGCAATAGGGCGTTCCTCCTCATGAATGTCAAATTGTGAGTTGAAAGGGCTACGGGTGTAGCTAAACCCGATTCGGCTTCTAGTTAGCTTAGTTAGTTTGTTTCTTGTTTTCAAATAAGGGTTATATAACTTCTTGATCTCTTACTCGAGAACGAGTAAGGTTTAAGTGTGGGGAATTCTGATGAGCTATATTTTGGTCACAATTTTTATTATCTTTTCTTCATTTTTGGTCCCGTTTCGACCTCGTTTTGCGTGCCTTTGCTCGATTTTATGCCCGTTGTCTCGACTATTCCTATTTGGTTCCCATGTTGTAGGTATTGTGGCGGGAGCGAAGAAACGGGAGCAAAGGAGACGATTTTGGAGCGAAATATGAAGAAATGATGAAGGAAAGGCTCCAGGTCCTCTCAGCCAGTCCCAGACCGGCAGCCGGTGGGCCGGCTGGGAGGCTTGACTTGACTTTCAAGGAAAATTGGCAAAATGTTACAGGGATTTTACATCTGCTTCTTAGCCGGTGACCGACCGGCAGCCGGCCGGTCGGCTGATAGTCATGCCTTACTTCAAATTTGTGCAAAAAGTCAGAAGTTTACAAAAGGGCTCCCAGCCGGTAGCCTACCGGCAGTCGGCCCACCGGCTGGTTGTACTTGTGTATGTTGAAGAAAAGAAGAAAAAGTCAGAAGTGTGGTTTCGCATCCCCAGCCGGTACCCGACCGGCAGCCGGTCGGTCGGCTGATGGTCAAGCTCAAGGAAGAAAAATCAATTGTTTACGTTTTTGACTCTTAGCCGGTCACATGACCGGCAGCCGGTTGGCCGGCTGAGAGTCATTTCTCAGATTTTCGCGCGCTATATATACCCGCACTTAGTCTATTTTGAGGACAGAACTTTTACGCAACTTTAAGATATTTTCACGCATTCCTAGGGTTTTGTTACTGTTTAATTGCTTACTCTTTTACATTAAAAACTCTCCTAAAAACCTTAATCTTTTCTTAGTTCTTCCTTTAATCCCGTATTTCATTAGAATCTTTCCTTAGTCATTACCTAGTAATTCTTCTTAGCATTTGTACAAGGGCTTTTTGGTTGTCTTTGGGAGGATTGAGAAGAACTTCCATTTGTAATCAAAGTTCATGCCTTTATGCAATTAGTTGGTACAATTTTCTTCTTCTTTACTTAGTTAATACATTTACTTTAAGTTTCCTTTATTCAATTGTTTACCTTTGTTGATTCATTATGTTTAGCACTTGTTTATCATTTATCCATATGTTTTTCTTAGCCATGAGTGAGTAGATTTATACCTAGGATTAGGGGGAACTTGTGTAACATCCCAATATTTCGGTCTTAGAAGTTTGAAGATTTTAAGCTAAATTTCGAAAATAATTTATATTTCGTAATTTCGTAATTTCATTTATTTAACTAATTAATTTATGTGGAAATATTTTAAATGAGTTTTAAATGAGATTTTATTTAATTTCGTAAATTATGTCTTAACAATTTAATTTTTATGGTCCGGAAATATTTATGTCGTCTTGAGTTTATTGTGACCTTAAATCGTTAAATATAGCTTAGACCGTCTTAAAACTCGTCTCATGGACCGTCTTAAATCGTTAAATAAACCTCGCATGTTTTAATTATCTCTTCAAAAGTTTAAATTCCGTTGCATTTTTGGCATGTTTTGTATGTTTACTTTTACGCTTTCGCGAGGGGTTTTACAGTTGGTATCAGAGCGTTATCACTCCCGACGCACTCATGTAATCCCCAAACTTAACTTGACCTATAACATCAAATAATGAATGAGAGATTTGGGTAGACTTAAGGACAAGTGGTAGGCTGTATTGTGATTGCTTGGTAGGTTCTAACGTGTTTGTTAATTGTCAATGAATTTGCTTTCTATATCTTCGAATCGACGAACCGTGAGCTCATCCATTTGACGATCAAGACCGGTGTTTCCTACCGAAGACGGACGATTCGTGCTACCGTTGGAGAATGCTTCTGAGCCTGGATATTCCTCTTATCTTTGTGCATCATCTTCTTTGATAACTCCGGATGCACACCCCTTCTTATTGAATAGTTGACCATCTTACCTGAAATCTATCTTCATCATACCTTTTCAACTCAACCTTGTTGCTTGTCTTCTCGAAGTACCTTGTAGGTAAACTTCCCCTTTGATTGGATTTTGAGGAATTAGCTCTAGGATAACTGTAGCGGTTAGTGCTTTCTGTATCCCGAAGAGTTTTCATCCTCCTTGACTCGATCTCTGTTGTTTTTGCTCCTTGGTCTTTCGTCCTTTGTCTCTTTAGTTTTGAAACTGGTATCTTGTGATGCTTTGTGCTAAGTATAATCCGTGTTGTTGTATCCGTGCTTTCTGTAACCGTTTTGAATTGTTTTCCTTTCTGATGATTTGAACTTTCGTTACTTTTACAAACTTTACTCATTTTGAGAATTTGGGAATGAGAGTCTATTTCAAAAGCTTTGTTTTAAGAAGCTTGAAAGGATTTACGATTTGATTGATTTTAGCGTTAATTTGACGTTAGAGCTTGTTATCGGAGACGTCTGATGACTTGTACTATGCTTATCGGCGCCTAATTGGTTTGGTTTTGAATTTCGGATTTGGCTTGGCCTTGGACTGGTCTCTGATTTGGAATGTCGGGTTCTTGAATGTACAACGAGAACCCCAACGTACATTGACGAAGATTTGTGCGTTGTAAATTGTTTTCGAAACCTTTGAAAGAAACCTAAGTTTTAAAATATCAAGATTTCAGTAAACGTTTTGGTTGTTAGCTTTGTCCTTATAACTGCTTTCAAGTTTCGAGGACGAAACTTTTTGAAAGGTGGGGTGATTGTAACATCCCAATATTTCGGTCTTGGAAGTTTGAAGATTTTAAGCTAAATTTCGAAAATAATTTATATTTCGTAATTTCGTAATTTCATTTATTTAACTAATTAATTTATATGGAAATATTTTAAATGAGTTTTAAATGAGATTTTATTTAATTTCGTAAATTATGTCTTAACAATTTAATTTTTATGGTCCGGAAATATTTATGTCGTCTTGAGTTTATTGTGACCTTAAATCGTTAAATATAGCTTAGACCGTCTTAAAACTCGTCTCATGGGCCTAACTTGTAATTGGGTCCATTCCCTCATCTTTTTCCACACAAAAACCCTCTCACAAACCCTAACCTCCTCCTTCTCTACTCATTTTTCAGATTTGATAACACAAACACAATCTCCATTTGTATACATTTCACCTTCAATCTTAAAACTCACATAAAACCTTCGTTACTTATCCGATTGAGACGATTCTTGCGCCCACGGATTCCTCTTCTCGTGCTCCATCTATATAAGTAAGTTTTATACCAAAATCTTTTCATCTTATAATCTGACCGTGCCCTTCTTATGCACGTTTTTCCGAGTTAATTCCGTTAATGGTGTTTCTAGTTGTGGGCTTGGTCGATTGGAGTAGCTTGGAGGCGATTCTTGGTGGTTTTGTGAAGCTAAAAGGTGACGATAATGAGAAAAGCTCGGCCTTTGTCTTAAATTAATTGGACATGTGATTTCTTGTTTTTTATGTGAAATTGATGTGAGTTTTATGTTTAATAGGTTATGTTAAATTAGTATCCGTCACAAATTATGTTATTCATCTCTTATATGTGTTTAGTGCTGCGTGTTGTTGCTTGTCTAAACTGCTGCTACAATTTTTTTTATGTTGGTCTGTATTTCGTTATTTCGTTGTTGGATGTTATACGCTGCTACTACTACATTCTCGGTTGCTTTGTCAATGCCCATGTCTTATTGGTACTGCTTCCTGCTAATGGATTTAGTTGCTTGATTATTCTGGTTTTGATGGTAATTTCGCTGATGATGGTCTAGTATATATTTGTGTGCATAGCAGTAGGTTTGTTGTTGTTTGCTATCAGAGATGCTGCTACTACTACTACTATTAATTAGTACAACTAATTCTCACGCTACTATTGATTATTAGATGGTACTACAATTATTAATTATTATCATTACTATTTTACTACTACTATACGTATTAGTATAGTTTAGTATTATTATTATTTTATTATTATTTTACGTACGTGCTAGTCTGCCTGCTTGAATTAATTAGTTTACGTACGTGCTTGCTAGTTTGTTTACGTTTAAATGTATACGTTTGAAATCGTTACGAACTAGTAATGGGTTACGTTTTTATTTTAAGAAGCATGTCTATCTAAGTGATTAATTAATTAATCGGTTTCCCGAATAATTAAAATACGACTTGTTATACTAATTTCTCACATGTTAATTTTATATAGAAAATATGAGGATATTGTTAGGTTTTATTAGTTGCTCATAAACCAATTTTAGTCATACTAACATAATCTTTTAACTAACTCTTTAATTAACATATTATGATGGATCTTATGCATGCTACTAAATGCGGAAATAAGGAGAAAATCGTGTTCTTACACTCGGTCCAAAGCTAGCAAGGATGATCCTCCGAGTACCCAAAATAGAATACCTCCTTTGGATGCACCAAGACTATCCCTCAATAAACCGAAGCCTTGTAGATGCTAGACTAGAATCGGTTTCTTCCTTAAAGTAATTCTAATCACTCTTATTAGAATGTAATTTGAATACTACAAATAGTATGATTTATTATCTTATAATAAGTATTTTAGAGGTTGAAAATCTCTCCCTAACTTAAAAGAATTTCGGCTAGGGTTGGAGAGTTTTAGAGTTTTCTACACTTAGAAAATTATGCCAAATTAGAACTAACTTGTCTTGTGAGATCTCACACAAGCTTTAAAGGGGTTGTCTTGGTTATTGGGTGGCCGGGTATGGGTAGAAGCAAGAGGGAACATTTCCTCTTTTCTATGCTCTTAGGGTGGCTCTAGGTCCTATTTACAAGAGCACCCTAATGATGAACATTTAAAGAGTGTTATTTAAGAAGCATAATCACTCCTTAACCACTCACCCAAACCGTCTAACATAAGCCATAATATGGACTTGATTTTATCTTTTGTCAATCTTATAATTGTATGTTATGTGACATACAATATGTCACATTGTAAAATATACAATTTGATTTAATTTAAATATACATATTTATCAAATAAATATTATCTATAAATTAAATAAATCACATTTATCAAGTTGACAAGTAATTCGTAATTACCAATATAAAATAGTCATTTACAATAATCGTCAATACGATCTATAACCTTTGTATTAATTACAACCCGGTTCATTCTAATTTTGATATTATAAAATATCGTTTATTGTTTAACAATTGACACGTTTCAATTTTAAACATAAATCTTACATTAAGATTTAACCTCTAATTTCTCGATACACGAGTTTAAGGAATATGATCAAATCGTATCAATATACATTTGATCACTTTATCAATTAAGGGAATTGTCCTAAAGGTGTGACCTAAAGGGATCAACTGACCATCACCGTCATACGACAGTAATGTCAAACTCTAGCTAGCCAATCATTACCGATTAATGTTGCTCAGTTGACTAATAATTCGTATCATCCCTTGCGCATTCTCGTTATGAGATTTAATTACGTGATCGCAATATTGTTGAGGACACATTTCCCAACAATCTCCCACTTGTCCTCGACAAGTGTGCGTCACCAATTCTCTTGTCCTATTACAATCTCCCACTCAATGCAAGATGTCTCTCTGAGGTCGTACTTGCATTCGATCATATCATGAGTGGTTTCCTCGATCTGGAGAATAACTGGTTGACCGGAATTATCTACCATAGATACCTTCCGAGCGTGGCCACGCATTTCCAGTTAACTTCTCCTCGAGTGGCCCTGAGATTTGAACAACCCTGACAAGGGGTGGACAATTTCTATCGCACTACTTCCTTCAACTAGTCACAGTCAGTCACAACCCAAAACAATCCCATTTGACTCCAGTTACGAAAAGTCGTAGGGAATGGATCAAAGTTATGCCTAAACTGTACCATCTTGGGAGAGTAGTCTTTAGTCTAAGAATTGACTCACAAGAATACTATAGCAGCTCTCGCCACGACCCGGCTATAAAATTTCCAGAACTCTATAAGCGGTCACATTGCCCGACAGAGTGTCTCTTACAGTCTGCCTATGTGATCGACTAGTCATCACATATGACTCTATGGCACTTGAACTTGTCATCAATCGCCTCACACTCTAGTCGCTTTGAGACGTCACCTCATGTAAGCGGCTAGGGGCTATACTAAGTCAATCCAGTTCACTTATGGGGTTCAATATTGTCTCTTACAACCCATTTGGATTCTGACAAAGTATCTTTTACTTTGAGTTAATAATAACTCAAATGATGTTGTCATGCAACAATAGTCAATACTATCACATTGCATTTGATGCACAATCATCTATTCGTATTAGTGTTTTGCGAATAAACCTTTATTCATGCGAATAACCTTTATTCATGATAGCAAAACTTACAACTTTTGGTCTCCTTTATTCTCATATTATCCCGTATAATATGATTCTATTTGAGTACATTTCTAGAACTCTTTCTAGATTTTGAGTTTCCTTTCCGAAGGAAAGCTCCCACTGTTATCTTATAGCTTGTGACGTATCGATATACAGTCACTTATGTACTGAAAACTTTATTGTAGTCTATTTATGATTTCATCATTCTAATAATTTTCACTCATCTTGGCTATTTGATAATGGTTTCATTCATCATTATGAATAATGTATCCAACCATTCTAACTTCTAGTGGGCGACCTTTTATTATCCATATAATAAACCTTCCCGTAAAGCTCCATCATCTTATGATATAAGGTATTTGATCATCTAGAATTGAAAATCTCTTATTCTTTACACCTTAAAGAATCACCCATTCTCTCTAAATGGTAGGCTTAATTCTTTTAATGAAAATCGCTCCCACTAAAATTTTATTATCCATATAATAAACCTTCCCGTAAAGCTCCATCATCTTATGATATAAGGTATTTGATCATCTAGAATTGAAAACCTCTTATTCTTTACACCTTAAAGAATCACCCATTCTCTCTAAATGGTAGGCTTAATTCTTTTAATGAAAATCGCTCCCACTAAAATCAATATCTCTCGTTATCTTAAATGAACCTTTCATTTCTCGCATGTTAAACTATTACTTGAATCATTATCACAATCACTATCCCTATAGTGATCTGTTTCCATTCAATCAATCATTACCTTCTTATCATGTCTTCGTTTCCTTGAGACGAAAATGACATAACTACATTGAGAGGATTGAGATGATTTCTTCTCTTTTATCTTATAAACTTAGAAAAATCATTTATTAAGGAACCGTTTTCCTTCCGATTTCATACGGGGTTTCATGTCTCCTCTCTATGAAACAATGACTTAAAGAACATTTCTTCGAGTGTCCTCCCGTAGTTTCTTCAGTGTCCTCTCGTAGTTTCTTCAAATCATTTAGGGCTCTTCTTAAGACTCCCAAGTAGGAATCTTCTCTAAGATCCTTCCTTTATTTTCATCATTGGTTTGCGAGCGAAATATTTTCTCCCACTCTATCCTTCTAACAATAACCTTTATTCGTTTAAGGATAGCTATTTCGATTAACCAATGTATCTGAATGTTTGAAGTTTGATAGGTGTGATGAATACATTCTCATTTTCACTTAAAATGAAAATCTTATAATGAACTGATATAGTCTCATTTTGATTGAAAGTATCTCATGGGGTGTAGTTCTCCGTTTTAATCAACACTTTGATTATCTTATACTTGATCGTATCAATATTTATTGCGTGATTATATCACTATTATTCATGTTTTAACAAGGTATGCAATTTATTTGATAAATCAAAACATTGATTAAGAACAAAAGTAGTGACTCGGGTTGAAAACCAAGTCACCAATATCCAAAATTACAACCATTGTTTCAGGATTTTAATCCTTGTCTTACAAGAAAATAATTGTTCCAAAAATAAATGCAAAATATGAAAGAAGACAATATGAAAATTAGAGCCTAGCTCTTCAAGTCTTCGATCAATTGGATGCTACCGGAGCCATCCAAGTAAGGAACCTCATGCTTCCTTCTCCTTGCCCTTATCATTATTAGGAGGCGCCCCTTTAAAACATTTAAAAAGGGTAAATATCAACACATTTGTATCACTATACATAAGTTGATAAATGACATGAATCATAACGAGAATTATTACCTACGGCGGTTGCCTTCCCATTTTTGAGATCGCTTAAGTATTTGGGGCAATTTCTCTTCCAATGACCGATCCTCGTGCAATAATGGCACTTGTCTTGCTCTTTAGAAGACGAGGTGGAAGCGCCTTTCGAAAAGGTCTTTTCTTTGGTCGCCTTGGGCTTGAACGTTTTCTTGCCCTTGCCTTTCGAGGCATTCCTCTTGAAGCTCGTTTTCCCTTTCTTTTCGATGTTCAAAACATCCTTGGTGGAACTTTCATGAAGTCCCATGTCCCTTTCGGCTTGGACTAGCATCTTATACAACTCTTCCAACGTGGTCTCTTGGTTTCGCATATTGAAATTCACCCGGAATTGTGCATACGCCTTAACCTTATTGAGTGAGTGAAGAACTCGGTCAATAATGAGAGAGTCGGGAACATCAACGTCTTGAGCTTTTAGAGTCTCCGCGAGCTCAACGAGTTTGAGCACATGAGGGCTTATCTTTTGCCCTTCCTTGAAAGTTATGTCAAAGAAGGCGGAAGCCGCCTCATATTGAATCACCCTAGGAGTTTGCGAAAACATGGTCGCAAGCTTGGTGTAAATTTCATACGATGTGGTCAACTTAATCATACTCCTTTGGAGATCCGGCTCCATGGAGAAGATGAGCACATTTTTAAGAGCGGAGGACTCTTTCATGTAGGCTTCATAGGCCTCACGAGTTCCGACCGCGGAACGAGCGGTTGGAGCGGGAGGAGCGGCTTCGGATAGGTAACGACTCTTATCGTCACCTTGAGCGGTCAAAAGTAATTGCGCATCCCAATCCTTAAAGTTTGAACCATGCTTATCGAGTTTGCAACGATCCATAAAGGATCGAAGCCATGATACGTTAGTGAGAGGTGGAGCGTTGGTTGCCATTGATGATGTCGAAAATTAAACTACAATATTAAAAGGATAAACAACATCATTTTAAAATTCATAATTTAAACTATAACTTTTAACAAGTTTAGATATATATTTACTTAATGATCTCTTACCCAATTAAGTAAACAATCCCGAGACCCAAACCCATACTAATCCGGGCACGGTGTAGCCGATTCAACCCGTATCGGTATAATTTGGTGGATTAACTCTTTAATCGGTTCTACTCTTAGAACTCTCGGTCGACAATTTTCTTAAAATTATCTTTAGCCCGAACTTATTGCAACTACGGTTACGAATACTTTCGTTGAGATCAACCAAATTTCAAGGTGTAATCTTATTACCCCACTTACCCAACGTGACAATTTTAGTACCCCGGTGTAGCCGAGCCTACGTTCTTGTGAAGAAGGGATTCATGGGTCCGTACTCTTTCGTAAGGCTAAGTCTCAATATTTATATGTAAGAGATCTAGTCAAATTATTATCTATCTCCGTTTAAGTGAACTAAGTCGGTGAATTATCGATAAAATAAATGACTAGGTCGATTAAATCGAAAATGCATGATACGATGTATGACGATTTGGCTATGCATGCAAACATATAAAAGCAAAAATAAAAGCATATATAAACCCTAGTATGGCCTTTCCTAGAAAAGAAATAACAAAGTACAAATTCGGAAACCAACTCCTTTGGTCCCTTGAACTTCACGCGGCACGCACTTCGAGGTAAACACCGTCTTGTCGGAACTCCTTTCCGAATGGCACCGTCTTCAAGGAACTCCGGATTTTACAAATATTACAACTTTTCTAGTCTACTTTATACATTATAAAATAGAAATAAATTACAATTGGGTGATATGAGATCACAAAATTACAACCCAATCGGTAACCCCTTACATTACGGGAAATACCGATTTAAAACTGTAAAACCCCTCGCGAAAGCGGAAATATAAACACATAAAAGTACCAAAATTGCAGCGGAATTAAAACTTTTTAGCAAACTAAACTAACATGCGAGAAGCTTAAAACTGAAACTGGAAACAGAACTGACATAAATAACAATAGATAAGTAGCAGTTCTAAGTACGTAAATGAAATATATACACAGCCTGGGATGGAACATCCCTACAGGCACCAAAATGTAAACATCAAAAGTCTAAGAGTCTAGCTAAGTGTAAACGGGTAAGTCAACTGATGAATGGATCATCACTCGCTAGCTCTCCTGTAACCCCGATCTCCAACCCTGCATGTACCTACATACATGAAAACATGTACGCCACAATCAGTGGGGAGTGACTAGAGTTCTCCTAGCCACCTTTTGTGACAACACGTAACACATAAAACAATACAGAATACTCCAACATATAACAACATGTGAAGTATAAACAACTCATCATCTGATCTCTTACTATCATGCGAATACCATGCACGGCTCTCAACTAACTTCATAAACAAATAGGAGGGAGAGCCGGTTTCCCTACTGGTTACCCAGTCGGGGGGTCTTTCAATCCAATTATTTATGAAACCGAACTAAGAGTCATCCAATGCCTTGGATGATTTAACCACAACTCATATAACAACAATAGCATACTATGCATATCTGTCACCGTACCAACATCAAGGCAAGCAGATATAAAACAGCATGTACAAAGGTTCAGAGGCGACATCTTAACGCATAACCCAGGTACTAAAAAAATCAGCAAGAATAAAGGTTCAGAGGCGACATCTTAACGCATAACCTAAATACCAAGTTCACAATAACAAGCAAGGACTCAGAGGCGAAAACTCAACGCATGGACCGGCTATCACTGAACATTAGACTCAGAGGCGAAAACTCAACGCATGGACTAACATTCAATTCACTATCACAAGTAAGGAACTCAGAGGCGAAAACTCAACGCATGGACCCCTACTACATCACAAGATACTAGACTCAGAGGCGAAAACTCAACGCATGTTCTAGCACCAAACACCTGCACTCCGGGTAAGGTATGACAACCTGACTGCCCCGTCGTGCAGTTGCTCTACTCGTCAGACTCAGAGGCCAGCTTAAGGCATGTCCTGACGCGATCACACATACATGTCTGGACTCAGAGGCGAAAACTCAACGCATGTCCCAGACACGACAAACAAACATGTATAGAACTCAGAGGCGAAAACTCAACGCATGGCTCCATACACGACAAACAAACACATATAGGGCTCAGAGGCGAAAACTCAACGCATACCCCTATACATGACAAACAACTTACGTATTAAGTTCAGAGGTGACATCTTAACGTATAACTTAATACGCATCAAAACAATATCATCAAAGTCTACGAACTAAACCGTAGTTCTACCTTTAACTTCTAATCAACACTTAATTGACCTCGAGAACTAAGATGAGGGAGAGCCGGTTTCCCTTTCGGTTGCCCGACCGGGGGGTCTCTATCCCCACTATATTCCCGAACCCAATATAATGTTGCCCATCCTCCGGGGACCTCAAATACATGTCAAAGGTACACAAAACAAGTTTCAAGTAAAACCGATTAACCGTTTGAAAGTTACACTCAATTTACAAAATCCTCAAAATAGCCTACAGGGGTCCCCAGCCGGTCGGCAGGCAGCCGGTCGGCCGGCTGGTGACCTCTCAGCCTTTCCTCTTTCTTTTCTGAAACACTATATGAACTCCCAGCCGGTCGGCAGGCAGCCGGTCGGCCGGCTGGGAACTCAGCTTCCTTAAAAACTTGAAAACACGCATCAACAAAACGCACTCCCAGCCGGCTGGCAGGCGGCCGGTCTGCCGGCTGGGACTACTCTTAAGTTTTCAAAACTACCAAAAGTATCACAACGCACTCCCAGCCGGCTGGCAGGCGGCCGGTCTGCCGGCTGGGAGACCTATTTCCTATGGTCTCAAAGTCTCGCGTAAAACACAAAAATCCCAAGAAACGCTCTCAGCCGGTCGACCGGCGGCCGGTCGGTCGACCGGCTCAGAGAGCCTGTCGCTGAAAATCGCGTTTCCAGCCATTCGAAAAACTCAACAATTAAACATGAAAACTCATGAATCGGTACAAGTGTTGTTTTCCCATCAATACAAATCACCAAATACTACTTTCTAACAGCACATAAATCCCAATACAATCCTCAAACGATCGATTTCAAGTATCCGTCTTAACATATGAAAAACTGAAATTAAACTTGTGAGCACATAAACATATCTTGGATCATGAATTCATCACATAAACAACATCCTAATCATGATACTAAGTCCAATAATCATAGAGCTTGAATAAAATCAGAAGAACAAACATCAAAACACCAAGCATGCTAATATACACATAAAGGCCGAGTTTCTCATTATCGTCACCTTTCAAGCGATTCCGGCTAAAGATCCTCCTCAACTATGTTGCTAACGCCCTCTGGATCGTCTAAGCCCTCGTCTACAACATAAACAAACGGGTTTAAGGACTTAAAACGGGATTTAGGGAAAACAGCCCCATTTTCGAGTTTAAGGATTTGCAAAATGAAAGTGATAGATGGCTTGGAAATCAAATGAGGATTCCGAAAATGTTATTGTTACCTCGATTTGGTTAACGGATGATGAAGAAAAGCTCAGGAGAAGATGTTAACAATGGAGGTTTTATGAGAAAATGTTTTACAGTGGAAATGTTGAGGATGGAGGATGCATATGTCGACTAAGGGGTTTATGGAGGGTTTTATGGACTGTCCTTTCCGAGTCAATTAAACGGGTCGGACCTTTGAACGGATATTAAGACGTGAGTTTAAGTTTACCGAGTCCGTATTCGTCTTAAGGACTTAAGGTTCTTAAGACGGATCTTACTAATTAAATCAAAACCTTTCACAATAACTTATTAAAATATTATTTTATTACTTAAAATAATTAAAGGTCCTTAAATATAAATCACGAAAATACGGGATGTTACAATCACCCAATCTTCAAAAAGTTTCGTCCTCGAAACTCGAAAGTAGAAGTAGGTACAAAAACAACTCCAACGTTCAAAATATATCAAGCGGATTATGATAACCCAAAACTTTATCTTGCAAAAAGGTTTCAAGGCACAAGTCTTGTCAATGGATATCGGGATTCTCGTTACGTATTCAAGAGTCCGTCATTCCAAATCTGAGACAAGTCCCAAAATTAAATCAGCCAAAATTCGAAATTTAGGTCGATTCGGTGTTGATGGGCACAGTACGGGTAATCAGACGTCTCCAATAACACGTTCCAGTGGCTATCAACGCTGAAGTCTGCCAAATTGTAAAATATCTAGTTCTTCAAAACCAAGTTTTCTTCCAAATTAACCTTTATTTCTCAAATTTTTGAAGAGTACCACGGTAACCATGACTAAAAGTTACTTCTAACGGAAGAGAAAGCGGTTTCAAATTTTTAAAACAATTAAGCTTTTTCCAAAAACAATGGATTTAAAGCCAACAATTGGGAATCAAGTTCCAAAACAGATGTTCGAGAGCGCGGAAACAGTCGCAGAGCTTATTCTTGATAAGAAGGATTAGGGGTTCCAAGCCTCGCGGCTGTAAGGACACAAAAAGGAGGGTCGAAGGAACGGAACAATCAAGTCGAAGGTTAAAGGAGACGGTAACCTTTGCCAAACATGGGTGCACTAACCGCTAAATTCACAATCGAAACATCCTTCCAACGATCCCTAGTATATCCCAAAAGGCGATTCCAGTAACCTCAATGCTCACAATGGTTCGCGGTTCCTATTACCCCTATCTCATCCACAAAACAGGGCATTCCTCAACAAGTAGGTTTCCAGAACTCTGAATCGAAACTTTATTACTACAACAATAAATCCTCAAAACTCAAGATATAGCATTAACTATCTTCTAACCTTAAATTCTGACCGTTCGACTCTAGCGACCTATTTCGCAAGGTTCGATATCTTAAATTCCCAAATTATAATCACAATGATCATTCAACACAAGATCTCATTAAGGTAACAACTTCCAAGTCAGGCACGTCTATGACGGGTCTTCATGACTAGTTCTTCAAAACGATTCGAATCTCAAGGTTCCTCGAAGTCTAAAGCAACATTATCCTTTAAATGATTTATTCCTCAAATGCTGAGATAGCTCGTCACAGATAGTTCCCAAATGACGATTCAACCAAACTCTCAGGCTACTCAACTCATGTGATACATCTGCTAGACTTGTATCACAGTCCACAATAACCATACTCACGTTAACGCGTTTCTGGACTTACATCTCTCAACAAATCATTCATTCTCAAACTGCTGATGCATCCTAAATTCTCCTTTGAGTCTCTCAATAGGACAAATGCTAAGATCCATTAAGTAACTTAAGATCGACCACTCAGCCAATTCTACCAGTCCTGGTAAATATTCAAATGTTCTCACACCGTTACTAACAACTCTCGTTTCCTCAAGTTCAAATAGCAATAGCTTGACTCATTCAATTATCAGGCAACGTCAGTACCTTCATCATATTCCTCGAAATCAATCTTCACTCTAAGTTCCTCGAGATCCTCAAATGGACATTCCAACTCACAATTATCCATGACTCAGCAAGATTCTCACACCCAAATCCCATCTAAAGCCACGTAAGACACTCTACCTAGCACAATTATCTCATCATTCACTTACTCTTCAAATTAGTAACATAACAACTCTAGGGTTACCCAACACGTATTCAACAAGCTCCTTAGGTTTCCCCTCAAGTAACAACACTCTCCAAATCATGGTCTACAGCAAATTCCAAGAGGTTTCCAAGTTCATCTATGGTAGGTTACCGCACAAGGTGTTTTAGAGGAAGCAAGTTATCAGGTTGAGTCAAAAGGGAATGAAGACAGATTCCAAAGAAGATTAACAGGAATCTAAGGAAGGAGATTAAGATCTTAACGGTTACAAGTATATCAACCATAAATAAGACAGTAGGCATGAACATACCAGGCGGTGGGTCCGGATGAACTCCAGTCTCAGCTTGGTCCTGAACAGCTCTGGCTCCACTGGCCTCAGCCTCTAGGTCAGTAGTAACAGCTCTGTCAACAGCGGTGTTCCTCTCGGGGCATTCGAAGAAGCGATGCCCGGGCTTCTTGCAGGCATGGCAAAGATAAGGGTTACCGTGACAGTCTGCCCCGGGATGAAGGGTTTCGCGACACTTGAAACATCTCAGGGGTGCTTCTGTCGAGGGTTCCATGTCTCGATCCCTGGAAGTCTTAGGGTCAATAGTGATAGCTCGGTTGACGGCGCTCTTCCCTAAGCGGCACTCGAAAGAGCGATGTCCAAATCCCTCGCAGGTAAAGCATTGATGCGGGTTGCCATGGCAGTCAAGTCCAAGATGGAGATCCTTGTGGCACTTGAAGCACTTAAGGGGAACGTCCGATGGGAGGCTCATGCTCCGGATTTGGGAAGTCTTAACTCCCTGGGACTTCTTGTTCTTCTGGGGACACTTCCTCTTTCCAAGAGGAGAGGAGGCAAGAGGGCTAAGAGGTCTCCCGCTTCGACATCTATGCAAAGGCGGTCGAGGAGGAGAGAAAGCTCTAGCTCTCTCACAATAGATCTCATAAGGGTCCTCCGCTCGCAGGACACGGTAGTAACTCTGGAAGTAAGAAGTCGGGTCACCACTGGCTACACTCCTAGTCTCAGCATTAAGCTTGCTCCGAAACAGATAGGCTTTGTCTTCTTCTCTCTCAACTAGCTGTGGAACAAAGTGAATTAGCTCCTCAAATCGATTGGTGAAGGCTGGAACAGAAAGGGTTCCTTGGCGAAGGTTCAAGAACTCGGTCATCTTATCCTGGCGGATGTCCCTGTGGTAAAACCTCATGCCAAGAAGAGTCTTGAAACGACTCCAGGTGAAAGTAGGGTCACGAGTAGCAGGGGTACTGATCGTCATCCACCAACTCCTGGCCTCACGAACAAAGAACTGGGATGCTACTCGGGTCTGATCCTCAGGCCGAACATCGTAAATCATGAAATTCCTTTCCATGTCGAAGAACCAAGCAGTGAGGGTCGCAGCACTGGTCTCTCCGTCGAATGTCTTAGCTGCATTCCTCCACATCTGGGTGACAATCCAAGCCAATCCTCCAGGTTGGTTACTTCCCGAGATTTGCAATGAGGAAGAAGGCGTAGATGACCTAGCTTCGCAATCCCGAAGAGTCTGAATGAGGGCTCGCATCTCAGGACTCTCCTCATAGGTTGTTTCTGTCATTCTTAAATCATAAGAGAGTAAACCGTTAGACGTATTCTTAACAAGGCACAAACAGACTACAGTATAAGTCCTTAGATCTACCCATCTCTCATTCATTATTTGTTTATTTGGTCAAGTTAAGGTTGGGGGTCACATGAGTGCGTCGGGAGCAATAATGCTCTGATACCAACTGTAAAACCCTCGCGAAAGCGGAAATATAAACACATAAAAGTACCAAAATTGCAGCGGAATTAAAACTTTTTAGCAAACTAAACTAACATGCGAGAAGCTTAAAACTGAAACTGGAAACAGAACTGACATAAATAACAATAGATAAGTAGCAGTTCTAAGTACGTAAATGAAATATATACACAGCCTGGGATGGAACATCCCTACAGGCACCAAAATGTAAACATCAAAAGTCTAAGAGTCTAGCTAAGTGTAAACGGGTAAGTCAACTGATGAATGGATCATCACTCGCTAGCTCTCCTGTAACCCCGATCTCCAACCCTGCATGTACCTACATACATGAAAACATGTACGCCACAATCAGTGGGGAGTGACTAGAGTTCTCCTAGCCACCTTTTGTGACAACACGTAACACATAAAACAATACAGAATACTCCAACATATAACAACATGTGAAGTATAAACAACTCATCATCTGATCTCTTACTATCATGCGAATACCATGCACGGCTCTCAACTAACTTCATAAACAAATAGGAGGGAGAGCCGGTTTCCCTACTGGTTACCCAGTCGGGGGGTCTTTCAATCCAATTATTTATGAAACCGAACTAAGAGTCATCCAATGCCTTGGATGATTTAACCACAACTCATATAACAACAATAGCATACTATGCATATCTGTCACCGTACCAACATCAAGGCAAGCAGATATAAAACAGCATGTACAAAGGTTCAGAGGCGACATCTTAACGCATAACCCAGGTACTAAAAAAAATCAGCAAGAATAAAGGTTCAGAGGCGACATCTTAACGCATAACCTAAATACCAAGTTCACAATAACAAGCAAGGACTCAGAGGCGAAAACTCAACGCATGGACCGGCTATCACTGAACATTAGACTCAGAGGCGAAAACTCAACGCATGGACTAACATTCAATTCACTATCACAAGTAAGGAACTCAGAGGCGAAAACTCAACGCATGGACCCCTACTACATCACAAGATACTAGACTCAGAGGCGAAAACTCAACGCATGTTCTAGCACCAAACACCTGCACTCCGGGTAAGGTATGACAACCTGACTGCCCCGTCGTGCAGTTGCTCTACTCGTCAGACTCAGAGGCCAGCTTAAGGCATGTCCTGACGCGATCACACATACATGTCTGGACTCAGAGGCGAAAACTCAACGCATGTCCCAGACACGACAAACAGACATGTATAGAACTCAGAGGCGAAAACTCAACGCATGGCTCCATACACGACAAACAAACACATATAGGGCTCAGAGGCGAAAACTCAACGCATACCCCTATACATGACAAACAACTTACGTATTAAGTTCAGAGGTGACATCTTAACGTACAACTTAATACGCATCAAAACAATATCATCAAAGTCTACGAACTAAACCGTAGTTCTACCTTTAACTTCTAATCAACACTTAATTGACCTCGAGAACTAAGATGAGGGAGAGCCGGTTTCCCTTTCGGTTGCCCGACCGGGGGGTCTCTATCCCCACTATATTCCCGAACCCAATATAATGTTGCCCATCCTCCGGGGACCTCAAATACATGTCAAAGGTACACAAAACAAGTTTCAAGTAAAACCGATTAACCGTTTGAAAGTTACACTCAATTTACAAAATCCTCAAAATAGCCTACAGGGGTCCCCAGCCGGTCGGCAGGCAGCCGGTCGGCCGGCTGGTGACCTCTCAGCCTTTCCTCTTTCTTTTCAGAAACACTATACGAACTCCCAGCCGGTCGGTAGGCAGCCGGTCGGCAGGCTGGGAACTCAGCTTCCTTAAAAACTTGAAAACACGCATCAACAAAACGCACTCCCAGCCGGCTGGCAGGCGGCCGGTCTGCCGGCTGGGACTACTCTTAAGTTTTCAAAACTACCAAAAGTATCACAACGCACTCCCAGCCGGCTGGCAGGCGGCCGGTCTGCCGGCTGGGAGACCTATTTCCTATGGTCTCAAAGTCTCGCGTAAAACACAAAAATCCCAAGAAACGCTCTCAGCCGGTCGACCGGCGGCCGGTCGGTCGACCGGCTCAGAGAGCCTGTCGCTGAAAATCGCGTTTCCAGCCATTCGAAAAACTCAACAATTAAACATGAAAACTCATGAATCGGTACAAGTGTTGTTTTCCCATCAATACAAATCACCAAATACTACTTTCTAACAGCACATAAATCCCAATACAATCCTCAAACGATCGATTTCAAGTATCCGTCTTAACATATGAAAAACTGAAATTAAACTTGTGAGCACATAAACATATCTTGGATCATGAATTCATCACATAAACAACATCCTAATCATGATACTAAGTCCAATAATCATAGAGCTTGAATAAAATCAGAAGAACAAACATCAAAACACCAAGCATGCTAATATACACATAAAGGCCGAGTTTCTCATTATCGTCACCTTTCAAGCGATTCCGGCTAAAGATCCTCCTCAACTATGTTGCTAACGCCCTCTGGATCGTCTAAGCCCTCGTCTACAACATAAACAAACGGGTTTAAGGACTTAAAACGGGATTTAGGGAAAACAGCCCCATTTTCGAGTTTAAGGATTTGCAAAATGAAAGTGATAGATGGCTTGGAAATCAAATGAGGATTCCGAAAATGTTATTGTTACCTCGATTTGGTTAACGGATGATGAAGAAAAGCTCAGGAGAAGATGTTAACAATGGAGGTTTTATGAGAAAATGTTTTACAGTGGAAATGTTGAGGATGGAGGATGCATATGTCGACTAAGGGGTTTATGGAGGGTTTTATGGACTGTCCTTTCCGAGTCAATTAAACGGGTCGGACCTTTGAACGGATATTAAGACGTGAGTTTAAGTTTACCGAGTCCGTATTCGTCTTAAGGACTTAAGGTTCTTAAGACGGATCTTACTAATTAAATCAAAACCTTTCACAATAACTTATTAAAATATTATTTTATTACTTAAAATAATTAAAGGTCCTTAAATATAAATCACGAAAATACGGGATGTTACAAAAACTAAGGCCATACTAAGTAAATTACATAATTCTCAAAATTACGTAAAAATAAATCATGACATTCATAATAAGGTATGCAATGCTTATGTAAATATGAATTAACATGCAAATCCTAAGCCAAATCGTCCTATTTAAAACACTTATTTAAATAGTTATCGCAAACCTCGGTTTATGGAATCGCGTGTTTTAACGGTTAACAACACTATGAATTATATGAAACGGTTTTCATCCTTAAGTTAATCATCCCAACTCTTATAGGATTCAAAATTTAGTCTTACTCAAACTTTGAACATGACTTAACTTAACATATTTAATATTGATCGGTATTACTCGGTTTTACGGGAAAAATAATATAAAAATCCAAAAGAGTCATTAAAATTTCGAAAATTCAAAATTCAAATTTTGAAAATTCCAGAATGTTCTTAAAATTTTCAGAAAGTTAAAATATTAGTATTTTATATGGTTTTGACATTATTTCGTAAATAAGACGTAAAACTAGCAATTTAAGTCGGAAAATTCAATAATTAACTTCATAAATGCAAATTAAATACTAACAATATTTTTATACCTTCCAAAACATTTTAAGAACACAAAATGGACAGAAAATTAAATGGCACATTGCCCCATAGCCGAAATTTTAAATAAAGGACTCTAAATATTCAATTTTAAATGCTACTTTTAACAAATTAAAATTAAATTAAATCTGAAACTTTTGGCTCCCAAGAATATTTTCAAGATGAACATATCATATATGACTAATATGGGTTACATATTTCGGCCATTTCAACAACATTTGCAAATTTTAACGATTTTCGTCATATATCGTACGATTTTAACCCTTAAAATTATTTCTCAAGCATAAAATAAGATAAAGTTCTCGAAACTTTTATACATTCTGGAAATAATATATATGACATCGTGTTAAATTTTTATGGCCAAATTCCAACTTAAACTATTAAAGTCGAAATTATGTCACTAATTACCCGATTTTTACATTAAAAATCTATAATATTGCAATATTTGAGATAAATTTCTGGAAAATTCAACATAAATTTTAAATATTGCATGTGACATCCTCATAAATGTTTATAGTCAAATTCATAATATAACTATTTTAACCCATTTTCAATCATCTTTTTGCATTTTAACACTTAAAATTCATATCACACGATTTATAAGTCCATAATTTACGAAAAATCATATTCATATTATAGAAAATACATGTGATAACATACTGAAAAATCTCGGCCAGAAGCTTATTTTAACTATTTTTCCCAAAAATAAACATTTTTAACCATTAAAACATATTAAAACCGAGATTTAATATACCAATAATCAATATTCATGCAAAATATATTCCAAATATTCTAAAACATTTTAGAAAACAGTAGGTATTCATGCTAAATTAATTTCGTGCATATCATATATCAAACGAAAAATCCAATTTTATTTTGTTATCACTATAACTCCGTAAAAACGTAAACGGAAAGCATGCAAACAACCTATTGCTCTAATACCAATTGTTAGGTTTTATTAGTTGCTCATAAACCAATTTTAGTCATACTAACATAATCTTTTAACTAACTCTTTAATTAACATATTATGATGGATCTTATGCATGCTACTAAATGCGGAAATAAGGAGAAAACCGTGTTCTTACACTCGGTCCAAAGCTAGCAAGGATGATCCTCCAAGTACCCAAAATAGAATACCTCCTTTGGATGCACCAAGACTATCCCTCAATAAACCGAAGCCTTGTAGATGCTAGACTAGAATCGGTTTCTTCCTTAAAGTAATTCTAATCACTCTTATTAGAATGTAATTTGAATACTACAAATAGTATGATTTATTATCTTATAATAAGAATTTTAGAGGTTGAAAATCTCTCCCTAACTTAAAAGAATTTCGGCTAGGGTTGGAGAGTTTTAGAGTTTCCTACACTTAGAAAATTATGCCAAATTAGAACTAACTTGTCTTGTGAGCTCTCACACAAGCTTTAAAGGGGTTGTCTTGGTTATTGGGTGGCCGGGTATGGGTAGAAGCAAGAGGGAACATTTCCTCTTTTCTATGCTCTTAGGGTGGCTCTAGGTCCTATTTACAAGAGCACCCTAATGATGAACATTTAAAGAGTGTTATTTAAGAAGCATAATCACTCCTTAACCACTCACCCAAACCGTCTAACATAAGCCATAATATGGACTTGATTTTATCTTTTGTCAATCTTATAATTGTATGTTATGTGACATACGATATGTCACATTGTAAAATATACAATTTGATTTAATTTAAATATACATATTTATCAAATAAATATTATCTATAAATTAAATAAATCACATTTATCAAGTTGACAAGTAATTCGTAATTACCAATATAAAATAGTCATTTACAATAATCGTCAATACGATCTATAACCTTTGTATTGATTACAACCCGGTTCATTCTAATTTTGATATTATAAAATATCGTTTATTGTTTAACAATTGACACGTTTCAATTTTAAACATAAATCTTACATTAAGATTTAACCTCTAATTTCTCGATACACGAGTTTAAGGAATATGATCAAATCGTATCAATATACATTTGATCACTTTATCAATTAAGGGAATTGTCCTAAAGGTGTGACCTAAAGGGATCAACTGACCATCACCGTCATACGACAATAATGTCAAACTCTAGCTAGCCAATCATTACCGATTAATGTTGGTCAGTTGACTAATAATTCGTATCATCCCTTGCGCATTCTCGTTATGTAGATTTAATTACGTGATCGCACTATTGTTGAGGACACATTTCCAACAGATATAATATGAAATGTTAAATTAGTTCTTGTTTCTCTTTTCCGAATGAATTATATATTTAATTTACGATTCTTTTGTTATTTTATATGCGTAATGATTTCCGTACAGAAGGTACGTTATATAATATGAATTGTATGCTTGTTTGAAGTCCCAAGAAATTGAGCGGCGCTTATGTCGGGTTCGGTAATGGATTTGAGGATGAAAGACCCCCCGGCCGGGCAACCGGAAGGGAAACCGGCTCTCGCCTCAAATTAGTTCCCGAAGTCGACTAAGTGTTACATGGATGTTTAGTGACGAGATATTTAAGAAATGATTGTCATTCGAGTTTGAGTTGTTGTACATCTTTGAGATGACATTTTGTGATTTGTGTAAACCTGCTGTGCGCTGCTATAGTACTCGAGTTCTCACCTGATTGCATTGTGTAGCTGGTTGGCCGTAGTGACTTGGTTCTCACGGTCAGGTCTTATATTGTCTGCCCGCCTTCGGGCATATCTCGTTCCTAGCTAGTTCGGGTCTTGGGGGTGCCTTGTGCACTTATCGAATCGGGGATCGTGATTCGTTGCGCTCCGAGAGTCTGGCCAGGTTTAGACTAGGACAGTCATTTGATGTCGTCCTACCAGGGGGTTGTATAGTCTGAGATTGGGAATGTCGTGGTATATAGATGAGTCGATTGTCGGCCTGCTCATAGTAGTAGGAGTCGAGTCACTTGGATGACCTATCTCCTGTTTGTCGAGTCACTTGGATGACCTATCTCTTGTTTGTCGAGTCACTTGGATGACCTATCTCTTGTTTGTAGAGTCACTTGGTTGGCCTATAGTTGTTAGAGTCGAGTCACTAGGTGACCTATCTCTTGATGATATAATTGGATTTGGAGTATGCCTTAGTTGTATTTGTGAATGTATGATACTTGGTTATCTTAGTATTGTTCGTCCAAGGCATTGGACGACTCTTGGGCTAGTTTCGTAAATGGTTTGGATTGAAAGACCCCCCGGCCGGGCAACCGGAAGGGAAACCGGCTCTCCTTCCAAATAGTTTCCGAAGTTGGTTGAGAGCCTTTGCATAGTATTGCATGATGTTAGGAAAGATGGGATATTGTTGTATATGCTTCACATGTTATAAATGTCGGAGTATGTTGGATGTTTTACGTGTTACATGTCATTGACAATAGGTGGCTAGGAGCACTCTAGTCACTCCCCACTGACTGTGGCGCACATGTTGTATGTGTGTAGGTACATGAGGCTGTTCTGCGGGGGTTACGTTGAGGCTAGCGAGCGATGATCCTTCATCGTCGACTTTTACCTATTCGTTAGCTAGACCTTAGACTTACGTTTTAGTATTTTGGTGCCTGTAGGGATATGCTATCCCGGGCTGTTTTGTATCGCACTTATATACTTATTTATGTTTCTTTTTCTTCCGCATGTTTTATATTGTTAAGACACCTCGCATGTTTTAATTATCTCTTCAAAAGTTTAAATTCCGCTGCATTTTTGGCATGTTTTGTATGTTTACTTTTACGCTTTCTCGAGGGGTTTTACAGTTGGTATCAGAGCGTTATCACTCCCGACGCACTCATGTAATCCCCAAACTTAACTTGACCTATAACATCAAATAATGAATGAGAGATTTGGGTAGACTTAAGGACAAGTGGTAGGCTGTATTGTGATTGCTTGGTAGGTTCTAACGTGTTTGTTAATTGTCAATGAATTTGCTTTCTATATCTTCGAATCGACGAACCGTGAGCTCATCCATTTGACGATCAAGACCGGTGTTTCCTACCGAAGACGGACGATTCGTGCTACCGTTGGAGAATGCTTCTGAGCCTGGATATTCCTCTTATCTTTGTGCATCATCTTCTTTGATAACTCCGGATGCACACCCCTTCTTATTGAATAGTTGACCATCTTACCTGAAATCTATCTTCATCATACCTTTTCAACTCAACCTTGTTGCTTGTCTTCTCGAAATACCTTGTAGGTAAACTTCCCCTTTGATTGGATTTTGAGGAATTAGCTCTAGGATAACTGTAGCGGTTAGTGCTTTCTGTATCCCGAAGAGTTTTCATCCTCCTTGACTCGATCTCTGTTGTTTTTGCTCCTTGGTCTTTCGTCGTTTGTCTCTTTAGTTTTGAAACTGGTATCTTGTGATGCTTTGTGCTAAGTATAATCCGTGTTGTTGTATCCGTGCTTTCTGTAACCGTTTTGAATTGTTTTCCTTTCTGATGATTTGAACTTTCGTTACTTTTACAAACTTTACTCATTTTGAGAATTTGAGAATGAGAGTCTATTTCAAAAGCTTTGTTTTAAGAAGCTTGAAAGGATTTACGATTTGATTGATTTTAGCGTTAATTTGACGTTAGAGCTTGTTATCGGAGACGTCTGATGACTTGTACTATGCTTATCGGCGCCTAATTGGTTTGGTTTTGAATTTCGGATTTGGCTTGGCCTTGGACTGGTCTCTGATTTGGAATGTCGGGTTCTTGAATGTACAACGAGAACCCCAACGTACATTGACGAAGATTTGTGCCTTGTAAATTGTTTTTGAAACCTTTGAAAGAAACCTAAGTTTTAAAATATCAAGATTTCAGTAAACGTTTTGGTTGTTAGCTTTGTCCTTATAACTGCTTTCAAGTTTCGAGGACGAAACTTTTTGAAAGGTGGGGTGATTGTAACATCCCAATATTTCGGTCTTGGAAGTTTGAAGATTTTAAGCTAAATTTCGAAAATAATTTATATTTCGTAATTTCGTAATTTCATTTATTTAACTAATTAATTTATATGGAAATATTTTAAATGAGTTTTAAATGAGATTTTATTTAATTTCGTAAATTATGTCTTAACAATTTAATTTTTATGGTCCGGAAATATTTATGTCGTCTTGAGTTTATTGTGACCTTAAATCGTTAAATATAGCTTAGACCGTCTTAAAACTCGTCTCATGGGCTTAACTTGTAATTGGGTCCATTCCCTCATCTTTTTCCACACAAAAACCCTCTCACAAACCCTAACCTCCTCCTTCTCTACTCATTTTTCAGATTTGATAACACAAACACAATCTCCATTTGTATACATTTCACCTTCAATCTTAAAACTCACATAAAACCTTCGTTACTTATCCGATTGAGACGATTCTTGCGCCCACGGATTCCTCTTCTCGTGCTCCATCTTTATAGGTAAGTTTTATACCAAAATCTTTTCATTTATAATCTGACCGTGCCCTTCTTATGCACGTTTTTCCGAGTTAATTCTGTTAATGGTGTTTCTAGTTGTGGGCTTGGTCGATTAGAGTAGCTTGGAGGCGATTCTTGGTGGTTTTGTGAAGCTAAAAGGTGACGATAATGAGAAAAGCTCGGCCTTTGTCTTAAATTAATTGGACATGTGATTTCTTGTTATTTATGTGAAATTGATGTGAGTTTTATGTTTAATAGGTTATGTTAAATTAGTATCCGTCACAAATTATGTTATTCATCTCTTATATGTGTTTAGTGCTGCGTGTTGTTGCTTGTCTAAACTGCTGCTACAATTTTTTTTATGTTGGTCTGTATTTCGTTATTTCGTTGTTGGATGTTATACGCTGCTACTACTACATTCTCGGTTGCTTTGTCAATGCCCATGTCTTATTGGTACTGCTTCCTGCTAATGGATTTAGTTGCTTGATTATTCTGGTTTTGATGGTAATTTCGCTGATGATGGTCTAGTATATATTTGTGTGCATAGCAGTAGGTTTGTTGTTGTTTGCTATCAGAGATGCTGCTACTACTACTACTACTAATTAGTACAACTAATTCTCACGCTACTATTGATTATTAGATAGTACTACAATTATTAATTATTATCATTACTATTTTACTACTACTATACGTATTAGTATAGTTTAGTATTATTATTATTTTATTATTATTTTACGTACGTGCTAGTCTGCCTGCTTGAATTAATTAGTTTACGTACGTGCTTACTAGCTTGTTTACGTTTAAATGTATACGTTTGAAATCGTTACGAACTAGTAATGGGTTACGTTTTTATTTTAAGAAGCATGTCTATCTAAGTGATTAATTAGTTAATCGGTTTCCAGAATAATTAAAATACGACTTGTTATACTAATTTCTCACATGTTAATTTTATATAGAAAATATGAGGATATAATATGAAATGTTAAATTAGTTCTTGTTTCTCTTTTCCGAATGAATTATATATTTAATTTACGATTCTTTTGTTATTTTATATGCGTAATGATTTCCGTACAGAAGGTACGTTATATAATATGAATTGTATGCTAGTTTGAAGTCCCAAGAAATTGAGCGGCGCTTATGTCGGGTTCGGTAATGGATTTGAGGATGAAAGACCCCCCGGCCGGGCAACCGGAAGGGAAACCGGCTCTCGCCTCAAATTAGTTCCCGAAGTCGACTAAGTGTTACATGGATGTTTAGTGACGAGATATTTAAGAAATGATTGTCATTCGAGTTTGAGTTGTTGTACATCTTTGAGATGACATTTTGTGATTTGTGTAAACCTGTTGTGCGCTGCTATAGTACTCGAGTTCTCACCTGATTGCATTGTGTAGCTGGTTGGCCGTAGTGACTTGGTTCTCACGGTCAGGTCTTATATTGTCTGCCCGCCTTCGGGCATATCTCGTTCCTAGCTAGTTCGGGTCTTGGGGGTGCCTTGTGCACTTGTCGAATCGGGGATCGTGATTTGTTGCGCTCCGAGAGTCTGGCCAGGTTTAGACTAGGACAGTCATTTGATGTCGTCCTACCAGGGGGTTGTATAGTCTGAGATTGGGAATGTCGTGGTATATAGATGAGTCGATTGTCGGCCTGCTCATAGTAGTAGGAGTCGAGTCACTTGGATGACCTATCTCCTGTTTGTCGAGTCACTTGGATGACCTATCTCTTGTTTGTAGAGTCACTTGGTTGGCCTATAGTTGTTAGAGTCGAGTCACTAGGTGACCTATCTCTTGATGATATAATTGGATTTGGAGTATGCCTTAGTTGTATTTGTGAATGTATGATACTTGGTTATCTTAGTATTGTTCGTCCAAGGCATTGGACGACTCTTGGGCTAGTTTCGTAAATGGTTTGGATTGAAAGACCCCCCGGCCGGGCAACCGGAAGGGAAACCGGCTCTCCTTCCAAATAGTTTCCGAAGTTGGTTGAGAGCCTTTGCATAGTATTGCATGATGTTAGGAAAGATGGGATATTGTTGTATATGCTTCACATGTTATAAATGTCGGAGTATGTTGGATGTTTTACGTGTTACATGTCATTGACAATAGGTGGCTAGGAGCACTCTAGTCACTCCCCACTGACTGTGGCGCACATGTTGTATGTGTGTAGGTACATGAGGCTGTTCTGCGGGGGTTACGTTGAGGCTAGCGAGCGATGATCCTTCATCGTCGACTTTTACCTATTCGTTAGCTAGACCTTAGACTTACGTTTTAGTATTTTGGTGCCTGTAGGGATATGCTATCCCGGGCTGTTTTGTATCGCACTTATATACTTATTTATGTTTCTTTTTCTTCCGCATGTTTTATATTGTTAAGACACCTCGCATGTTTTAATTATCTCTTCAAAAGTTTAAATTCCGCTGCATTTTTGGCATGTTTTGTATGTTTACTTTTACGCTTTCTCGAGGGGTTTTACAGTTGGTATCAGAGCGTTATCACTCCCGACGCACTCATGTAATCCCCAAACTTAACTTGACCTATAACATCAAATAATGAATGAGAGATTTGGGTAGACTTAAGGACAAGTGGTAGGCTGTATTGTGATTGCTTGGTAGGTTCTAACGTGTTTGTTAATTGTCAATGAATTTGCTTTCTATATCTTCGAATCGACGAACCGTGAGCTCATCCATTTGACGATCAAGACCGGTGTTTCCTACCGAAGACGGACGATTCGTGCTACCGTTGGAGAATGCTTCTGAGCCTGGATATTCCTCTTATCTTTGTGCATCATCTTCTTTGATAACTCCGGATGCACACCCCTTCTTATTGAATAGTTGACCATCTTACCTGAAATCTATCTTCATCATACCTTTTCAACTCAACCTTGTTGCTTGTCTTCTCGAAGTACCTTGTAGGTAAACTTCCCCTTTGATTGGATTTTGAGGAATTAGCTCTAGGATAACTGTAGCGGTTAGTGCTTTCTGTATCCCGAAGAGTTTTCATCCTCCTTGACTCGATCTCTGTTGTTTTTGCTCCTTGGTCTTTCGTCGTTTGTCTCTTTAGTTTTGAAACTGGTATCTTGTGATGCTTTGTGCTAAGTATAATCCGTGTTGTTGTATCCGTGCTTTCTGTAACCGTTTTGAATTGTTTTCCTTTCTGATGATTTGAACTTTCGTTACTTTTACAAACTTTACTCATTTTGAGAATTTGAGAATGAGAGTCTATTTCAAAAGCTTTGTTTTAAGAAGCTTGAAAGGATTTACGATTTGATTGATTTTAGCGTTAATTTGACGTTAGAGCTTGTTATCGGAGACGTCTGATGACTTGTACTATGCTTATCGGCGCCTAATTGGTTTGGTTTTGAATTTCGGATTTGGCTTGGCCTTGGACTGGTCTCTGATTTGGAATGTCGGGTTCTTGAATGTACAACGAGAACCCCAACGTACATTGACGAAGATTTGTGCCTTGTAAATTGTTTTCGAAACCTTTGAAAGAAACCTAAGTTTTAAAATATCAAGATTTCAGTAAACGTTTTGGTTGTTAGCTTTGTCCTTATAACTGCTTTCAAGTTTCGAGGACGAAACTTTTTGAAAGGTGGGGTGATTGTAACATCCCAATATTTCGGTCTTGGAAGTTTGAAGATTTTAAGCTAAATTTCGAAAATAATTTATATTTCGTAATTTCGTAATTTCATTTATTTAACTAATTAATTTATATGGAAATATTTTAAATGAGTTTTAAATGAGATTTTATTTAATTTCGTAAATTATGTCTTAACAATTTAATTTTTATGGTCCGGAAATATTTATGTCGTCTTGAGTTTATTGTGACCTTAAATCGTTAAATATAGCTTAGACCGTCTTAAAACTCGTCTCATGGGCTTAACTTGTAATTGGGTCCATTCCTTCATCTTTTTCCACACAAAAACCCTCTCACAAACCCTAACCTCCTCCTTCTCTACTCATTTTTCAGATTTGATAACACAAACACAATCTCCATTTGTATACATTTCACCTTCAATCTTAAAACTCACATAAAACCTTCGTTACTTATCCGATTGAGACGATTCTTGCGCCCACGGATTCCTCTTCTCGTGCTCCATCTTTATAGGTAAGTTTTATACCAAAATCTTTTCATCTTATAATCTGACCGTGCCCTTCTTATGCACGTTTTTCCGAGTTAATTCCGTTAATGGTGTTTCTAGTTGTGGGCTTGGTCGATTAGAGTAGCTTGGAGGCGATTCTTGGTGGTTTTGTGAAGCTAAAAGGTGACGATAATGAGAAAAGCTCGGCCTTTGTCTTAAATTAATTGGACATGTGATTTCTTGTTATTTATGTGAAATTGATGTGAGTTTTATGTTTAATAGGTTATGTTAAATTAGTATCCGTCACAAATTAGGTTATTCATCTCTTATATGTGTTTAGTGCTGCGTGTTGTTGCTTGTCTAAACTGCTGCTACAATTTTTTTTATGTTGGTCTGTATTTCGTTATTTCGTTGTTGGATGTTATACGCTGCTACTACTACATTCTCGGTTGCTTTGTCAATGCCCATGTCTTATTGGTACTGCTTCCTGCTAATGGATTTAGTTGCTTGATTATTCTGGTTTTGATGGTAATTTCGCTGATGATGGTCTAGTATATATTTGTGTGCATAGCAGTAGGTTTGTTGTTGTTTGCTATCAGAGATGCTGCTGCTACTACTACTACTAATTAGTACAACTAATTCTCACGCTACTATTGATTATTAGATAGTACTACAATTATTAATTATTATCATTACTATTTTACTACTACTATACGTATTAGTATAGTTTAGTATTATTATTATTTTATTATTATTTTACGTACGTGCTAGTCTGCCTGCTTGAATTAATTAGTTTACGTACGTGCTTACTAGCTTGTTTACGTTTAAATGTATACGTTTGAAATCGTTACGAACTAGTAATGGGTTACGTTTTTATTTTAAGAAGCATGTCTATCTAAGTGATTAATTAGTTAATCGGTTTCCAGAATAATTAAAATACGACTTGTTATACTAATTTCTCACATGTTAATTTTATATAGAAAATATGAGGATATAATATGAAATGTTAAATTAGTTCTTGTTTCTCTTTTCCGAATGAATTATATATTTAATTTACGATTCTTTTGTTATTTTATATGCGTAATGATTTCCGTACAGAAGGTACGTTATATAATATGAATTGTATGCTAGTTTGAAGTCCCAAGAAATTGAGCGGCGCTTATGTCGGGTTCGGTAATGGATTTGAGGATGAAAGACCCCCCGGCCGGGCAACCGGAAGGGAAACCGTCTCTCGCCTCAAATTAGTTCCCGAAGTCGACTAAGTGTTACATGGATGTTTAGTGACGAGATATTTAAGAAATGATTGTCATTCGAGTTTGAGTTGTTGTACATCTTTGAGATGACATTTTGTGATTTGTGTAAACCTGTTGTGCGCTGCTATAGTACTCGAGTTCTCACCTGATTGCATTGTGTAGCTGGTTGGCCGTAGTGACTTGGTTCTCACGGTCAGGTCTTATATTGTCTGCCCGCCTTCGGGCATATCTCGTTCCTAGCTAGTTCGGGTCTTGGGGGTGCCTTGTGCACTTGTCGAATCGGGGATCGTGATTTGTTGCGCTCCGAGAGTCTGGCCAGGTTTAGACTAGGACAGTCATTTGATGTCGTCCTACCAGGGGGTTGTATAGTCTGAGATTGGGAATGTCGTGGTATATAGATGAGTCGATTGTCGGCCTGCTCATAGTAGTAGGAGTCGAGTCACTTGGATGACCTATCTCCTGTTTGTCGAGTCACTTGGATGACCTATCTCTTGTTTGTAGAGTCACTTGGTTGGCCTATAGTTGTTAGAGTCGAGTCACTAGGTGACCTATCTCTTGATGATATAATTGGATTTGGAGTATGCCTTAGTTGTATTTGTGAATGTATGATACTTGGTTATCTTAGTATTGTTCGTCCAAGGCATTGGACGACTCTTGGGCTAGTTTCGTAAATGGTTTGGATTGAAAGACCCCCCGGCCGGGCAACCGGAAGGGAAACCGGCTCTCCTTCCAAATAGTTTCCGAAGTTGGTTGAGAGCCTTTGCATAGTATTGCATGATGTTAGGAAAGATGAGATATTGTTGTATATGCTTCACATGTTATAAATGTCGGAGTATGTTGGATGTTTTACGTGTTACATGTCATTGACAATAGGTGGCTAGGAGCACTCTAGTCACTCCCCACTGACTGTGGCGCACATGTTGTATGTGTGTAGGTACATGAGGCTGTTCTGCGGGGGTTACGTTGAGGCTAGCGAGCGATGATCCTTCATCGTCGACTTTTACCTATTCGTTAGCTAGACCTTAGACTTACGTTTTAGTATTTTGGTGCCTGTAGGGATATGCTATCCCGGGCTGTTTTGTATCGCACTTATATACTTATTTATGTTTCTTTTTCTTCCGCATGTTTTATATTGTTAAGACACCTCGCATGTTTTAATTATCTCTTCAAAAGTTTAAATTCCGCTGCATTTTTGGCATGTTTTGTATGTTTACTTTTACGCTTTCTCGAGGGGTTTTACAGTTGGTATCAGAGCGTTATCACTCCCGACGCACTCATGTAATCCCCAAACTTAACTTGACCTATAACATCAAATAATGAATGAGAGATTTGGGTAGACTTAAGGACAAGTGGTAGGCTGTATTGTGATTGCTTGGTAGGTTCTAACGTGTTTGTTAATTGTCAATGAATTTGCTTTCTATATCTTCGAATCGACGAACCGTGAGCTCATCCATTTGACGATCAAGACCGGTGTTTCCTACCGAAGACGGACGATTCGTGCTACCGTTGGAGAATGCTTCTGAGCCTGGATATTCCTCTTATCTTTGTGCATCATCTTCTTTGATAACTCCGGATGCACACCCCTTCTTATTGAATAGTTGACCATCTTACCTGAAATCTATCTTCATCATACCTTTTCAACTCAACCTTGTTGCTTGTCTTCTCGAAGTACCTTGTAGGTAAACTTCCCCTTTGATTGGATTTTGAGGAATTAGCTCTAGGATAACTGTAGCGGTTAGTGCTTTCTGTATCCCGAAGAGTTTTCATCCTCCTTGACTCGATCTCTGTTGTTTTTGCTCCTTGGTCTTTCGTCGTTTGTCTCTTTAGTTTTGAAACTGGTATCTTGTGATGCTTTGTGCTAAGTATAATCCGTGTTGTTGTATCCGTGCTTTCTGTAACCGTTTTGAATTGTTTTCCTTTCTGATGATTTGAACTTTCGTTACTTTTACAAACTTTACTCATTTTGAGAATTTGAGAATGAGAGTCTATTTCAAAAGCTTTGTTTTAAGAAGCTTGAAAGGATTTACGATTTGATTGATTTTAGCGTTAATTTGACGTTAGAGCTTGTTATCGGAGACGTCTGATGACTTGTACTATGCTTATCGGCGCCTAATTGGTTTGGTTTTGAATTTCGGATTTGGCTTGGCCTTGGACTGGTCTCTGATTTGGAATGTCGGGTTCTTGAATGTACAACGAGAACCCCAACGTACATTGACGAAGATTTGTGCCTTGTAAATAGTTTTTGAAACCTTTGAAAGAAACCTAAGTTCTAAAATATCAAGATTTCAGTAAACGTTTTGGTTGTTAGCTTTGTCCTTATAACTGCTTTCAAGTTTCGAGGACGAAACTTTTTGAAAGGTGGGGTGATTGTAACATCCCAATATTTCGGTCTTGGAAGTTTGAAGATTTTAAGCTAAATTTCGAAAATAATTTATATTTCGTAATTTCGTAATTTCATTTATTTAACTAATTAATTTATATGGAAATATTTTAAATGAGTTTTAAATGAGATTTTATTTAATTTCGTAAATTATGTCTTAACAATTTAATTTTTATGGTCCGGAAATATTTATGTCGTCTTGAGTTTATTGTGACCTTAAATCGTTAAATATAGCTTAGACCGTCTTAAAACTCGTCTCATGGGCCTAACTTGTAATTGGGTCCATTCCCTCATCTTTTTCCACACAAAAACCCTCTCACAAACCCTAACCTCCTCCTTCTCTACTCATTTTTCAGATTTGATAACACAAACACAATCTCCATTTGTATACATTTCACCTTCAATCTTAAAACTCACATAAAACCTTCGTTACTTATCCGATTGAGACGATTCTTGCGCCCACGGATTCCTCTTCTCGTGCTCCATCTTTATAGGTAAGTTTTATACCAAAATCTTTTCATCTTATAATCTGACCGTGCCCTTCTTATGCACGTTTTTCCGAGTTAATTCCGTTAATGGTGTTTCTAGTTGTGGGCTTGGTCGATTAGAGTAGCTTGGAGGCGATTCTTGGTGGTTTTGTGAAGCTAAAAGGTGACGATAATGAGAAAAGCTCGGCCTTTGTCTTAAATTAATTGGACATGTGATTTCTTATTATTTATGTGAAATTGATGTGAGTTTTATGTTTAATAGGTTATGTTAAATTAGTATCCGTCACAAATTATGTTATTCATCTCTTATATGTGTTTAGTGCTGCGTGTTGTTGCTTGTCTAAACTGCTGCTACAATTTTTTTTATGTTGGTCTGTATTTCGTTATTTCGTTGTTGGATGTTATACGCTGCTACTACTACATTCTCGGTTGCTTTGTCAATGCCCATGTCTTATTGGTACTGCTTCCTGCTAATGGATTTAGTTGCTTGATTATTCTGGTTTTGATGGTAATTTCGCTGATGATGGTCTAGTATATATTTGTGTGCATAGCAGTAGGTTTGTTGTTGTTTGCTATCAGAGATGCTGCTACTACTACTACTACTAATTAGTACAACTAATTCTCACGCTACTATTGATTATTAGATAGTACTACAATTATTAATTATTATCATTACTATTTTACTACTACTATACGTATTAGTATAGTTTAGTATTATTATTATTATTATTATTATTATTATTATTTTACGTACGTGCTAGTCTGCCTGCTTGAATTAATTAGTTTACGTACGTGCTTACTAGCTTGTTTACGTTTAAATGTATACGTTTGAAATCGTTACGAACTAGTAATGGGTTACGTTTTTATTTTAAGAAGCATGTCTATCTAAGTGATTAATTAGTTAATCGGTTTCCCGAATAATTAAAATACGACTTGTTATACTAATTTCTCACATGTTAATTTTATATAGAAAATATGAGGATATAATATGAAATGTTAAATTAGTTCTTGTTTCTCTTTTCCGAATGAATTATATATTTAATTTACGATTCTTTTGTTATTTTATATGCGTAATGATTTCCGTACAGAAGGTACGTTATATAATATGAATTGTATGCTAGTTTGAAGTCCCAAGAAATTGAGCGGCGCTTATGTCGGGTTCGGTAATGGATTTGAGGATGAAAGACCCCCCGGCCGGGCAACCGGAAGGGAAACCGGCTCTCGCCTCAAATTAGTTCCCGAAGTCGACTAAGTGTTACATGGATGTTTAGTGACGAGATATTTAAGAAATGATTGTCATTCGAGTTTGAGTTGTTGTACATCTTTGAGATGACATTTTGTGATTTGTGTAAACCTGCTGTGCGCTGCTATAGTACTCGAGTTCTCACCTGATTGCATTGTGTAGCTGGTTGGCCGTAGTGACTTGGTTCTCACGGTCAGGTCTTATATTGTCTGCCCGCCTTCGGGCATATCTCGTTCCTAGCTAGTTCGGGTCTTGGGGGTGCCTTGTGCACTTGTTGAATCAGGGATCGTGATTCGTTGCGCTCCGAGAGTCTGGCCAGGTTTAGACTAGGACAGTCATTTGATGTCGTCCTACCAGGGGGTTGTATAGTCTGAGATTGGGAATGTCGTGGTATATAGATGAGTCGATTGTCGGCCTGCTCATAGTAGTAGGAGTCGAGTCACTTGGATGACCTATCTCCTGTTTGTCGAGTCACTTGGATGACCTATCTCCTGTTTGTCGAGTCACTTGGATGACCTATCTCTTGTTTGTAGAGTCACTTGGTTGGCCTATAGTTGTTAGAGTCGAGTCACTAGGTGACCTATCTCTTGATGATATAATTGGATTTGGAGTATGCCTTAGTTGTATTTGTGAATGTATGATACTTGGTTATCTTAGTATTGTTCGTCCAAGGCATTGGACGACTCTTGGGCTAGTTTCGTAAATGGTTTGGATTGAAAGACCCCCCGGCCGGGCAACCGGAAGGGAAACCGGCTCTCCTTCCAAATAGTTTCCGAAGTTGGTTGAGAGCCTTTGCATAGTATTGCATGATGTTAGGAAAGATGAGATATTGTTGTATATGCTTCACATGTTATAAATGTCGGAGTATGTTGGATGTTTTACGTGTTACATGTCATTGACAATAGGTGGCTAGGAGCACTCTAGTCACTCCCCACTGACTGTGGCGCACATGTTGTATGTGTGTAGGTACATGAGGCTGTTCTGCGGGGGTTACGTTGAGGCTAGCGAGCGATGATCCTTCATCGTCGACTTTTACCTATTCGTTAGCTAGACCTTAGACTTACGTTTTAGTATTTTGGTGCCTGTAGGGATATGCTATCCCGGGCTGTTTTGTATCGCACTTATATACTTATTTATGTTTCTTTTTCTTCCGCATGTTTTATATTGTTAAGACACCTCGCATGTTTTAATTATCTCTTCAAAAGTTTAAATTCCGCTGCATTTTTGGCATGTTTTGTATGTTTACTTTTACGCTTTCTCGAGGGGTTTTACAGTTGGTATCAGAGCGTTATCACTCCCGACGCACTCATGTAATCCCCAAACTTAACTTGACCTATAACATCAAATAATGAATGAGAGATTTGGGTAGACTTAAGGACAAGTGGTAGGCTGTATTGTGATTGCTTGGTAGGTTCTAACGTGTTTGTTAATTGTCAATGAATTTGCTTTCTATATCTTCGAATCGACGAACCGTGAGCTCATCCATTTGACGATCAAGACCGGTGTTTCCTACCGAAGACGGACGATTCATGCTACCGTTGGAGAATGCTTCTGAGCCTGGATATTCCTCTTATCTTTGTGCATCATCTTCTTTGATAACTCCGGATGCACACCCCTTCTTATTGAATAGTTGACCATCTTACCTGAAATCTATCTTCATCATACCTTTTCAACTCAACCTTGTTGCTTGTCTTCTCGAAGTACCTTGTAGGTAAACTTCCCCTTTGATTGGATTTTGAGGAATTAGCTCTAGGATAACTGTAGCGGTTAGTGCTTTCTGTATCCCGAAGAGTTTTCATCCTCCTTGACTCGATCTCTGTTGTTTTTGCTCCTTGGTCTTTCGTCGTTTGTCTCTTTAGTTTTGAAACTGGTATCTTGTGATGCTTTGTGCTAAGTATAATCCGTGTTGTTGTATCCGTGCTTTCTGTAACCATTTTGAATTGTTTTCCTTTCTGATGATTTGAACTTTCGTTACTTTTACAAACTTTACTCATTTTGAGAATTTGAGAATGAGAGTCTATTTCAAAAGCTTTGTTTTAAGAAGCTTGAAAGGATTTACGATTTGATTGATTTTAGCGTTAATTTGACGTTAGAGCTTGTTATCGGAGACGTCTGATGACTTGTACTATGCTTATCGGCGCCTAATTGGTTTGGTTTTGAATTTCGGATTTGGCTTGGCCTTGGACTGGTCTCTGATTTGGAATGTCGGGTTCTTGAATGTACAACGAGAACCCCAACGTACATTGACGAAGATTTGTGCCTTGTAAATAGTTTTTGAAACCTTTGAAAGAAACCTAAGTTCTAAAATATCAAGATTTCAGTAAACGTTTTGGTTGTTAGCTTTGTCCTTATAACTGCTTTCAAGTTTCGAGGACGAAACTTTTTGAAAGGTGGGGTGATTGTAACATCCCAATATTTCGGTCTTGGAAGTTTGAAGATTTTAAGCTAAATTTCGAAAATAATTTATATTTCGTAATTTCGTAATTTCATTTATTTAACTAATTAATTTATATGGAAATATTTTAAATGAGTTTTAAATGAGATTTTATTTAATTTCGTAAATTATGTCTTAACAATTTAATTTTTATGGTCCGGAAATATTTATGTCGTCTTGAGTTTATTGTGACCTTAAATCGTTAAATATAGCTTAGACCGTCTTAAAACTCGTCTCATGGGCCTAACTTGTAATTGGGTCCATTCCCTCATCTTTTTCCACACAAAAACCCTCTCACAAACCCTAACCTCCTCCTTCTCTACTCATTTTTCAGATTTGATAACACAAACACAATCTCCATTTGTATACATTTCACCTTCAATCTTAAAACTCACATAAAACCTTCGTTACTTATCCGATTGAGACGATTCTTGCGCCCACGGATTCCTCTTCTCGTGCTCCATCTTTATAGGTAAGTTTTATACCAAAATCTTTTCATCTTATAATCTGACCGTGCCCTTCTTATGCACGTTTTTCCGAGTTAATTCCGTTAATGGTGTTTCTAGTTGTGGGCTTGGTCGATTAGAGTAGCTTGGAGGCGATTCTTGGTGGTTTTGTGAAGCTAAAAGGTGACGATAATGAGAAAAGCTCGGCCTTTGTCTTAAATTAATTGGACATGTGATTTCTTATTATTTATGTGAAATTGATGTGAGTTTTATGTTTAATAGGTTATGTTAAATTAGTATCCGTCACAAATTATGTTATTCATCTCTTATATGTGTTTAGTGCTGCGTGTTGTTGCTTGTCTAAACTGCTGCTACAATTTTTTTTATGTTGGTCTGTATTTCGTTATTTCGTTGTTGGATGTTATACGCTGCTACTACTACATTCTCGGTTGCTTTGTCAATGCCCATGTCTTATTGGTACTGCTTCCTGCTAATGGATTTAGTTGCTTGATTATTCTGGTTTTGATGGTAATTTCGCTGATGATGGTCTAGTATATATTTGTGTGCATAGCAGTAGGTTTGTTGTTGTTTGCTATCAGAGATGCTGCTACTACTACTACTAATTAGTACAACTAATTCTCACGCTACTATTGATTATTAGATAGTACTACAATTATTAATTATTATCATTACTATTTTACTACTACTATACGTATTAGTATAGTTTAGTATTATTATTATTATTATTATTATTTTACGTACGTGCTAGTCTGCCTGCTTGAATTAATTAGTTTACGTACGTGCTTACTAGCTTTTTTACGTTTAAATGTATACGTTTGAAATCGTTACGAACTAGTAATGGGTTACGTTTTTATTTTAAGAAGCATGTCTATCTAAGTGATTAATTAGTTAATCGGTTTCCCGAATAATTAAAATACGACTTGTTATACTAATTTCTCACATGTTAATTTTATATAGAAAATATGAGGATATAATATGAAATGTTAAATTAGTTCTTGTTTCTCTTTTCCGAATGAATTATATATTTAATTTACGATTCTTTTGTTATTTTATATGCGTAATGATTTCCGTACAGAAGGTACGTTATATAATATGAATTGTATGCTAGTTTGAAGTCCCAAGAAATTGAGCGGCGCTTATGTCGGGTTCGGTAATGGATTTGAGGATGAAAGACCCCCCGGCCGGGCAACCGGAAGGGAAACCGGCTCTCGCCTCAAATTAGTTCCCGAAGTCGACTAAGTGTTACATGGATGTTTAGTGACGAGATATTTAAGAAATGATTGTCATTCGAGTTTGAGTTGTTGTACATCTTTGAGATGACATTTTGTGATTTGTGTAAACCTGCTGTGCGCTGCTATAGTACTCGAGTTCTCACCTGATTGCATTGTGTAGCTGGTTGGCCGTAGTGACTTGGTTCTCACGGTCAGGTCTTATATTGTCTGCCCGCCTTCGGGCATATCTCGTTCCTAGCTAGTTCGGGTCTTGGGGGTGCCTTGTGCACTTGTTGAATCGGGGATCGTGATTCGTTGCGCTCCGAGAGTCTGGCCAGGTTTAGACTAGGACAGTCATTTGATGTCGTCCTACCAGGGGGTTGTATAGTCTGAGATTGGGAATGTCGTGGTATATAGATGAGTCGATTGTCGGCCTGCTCATAGTAGTAGGAGTCGAGTCACTTGGATGACCTATCTCCTGTTTGTCGAGTCACTTGGATGACCTATCTCCTGTTTGTCGAGTCACTTGGATGACCTATCTCTTGTTTGTAGAGTCACTTGGTTGGCCTATAGTTGTTAGAGTCGAGTCACTAGGTGACCTATCTCTTGATGATATAATTGGATTTGGAGTATGCCTTAGTTGTATTTGTGAATGTATGATACTTGGTTATCTTAGTATTGTTCGTCCAAGGCATTGGACGACTCTTGGGCTAGTTTCGTAAATGGTTTGGATTGAAAGACCCCCCGGCCGGGCAACCGGAAGGGAAACCGGCTCTCCTTCCAAATAGTTTCCGAAGTTGGTTGAGAGCCTTTGCATAGTATTGCATGATGTTAGGAAAGATGAGATATTGTTGTATATGCTTCACATGTTATAAATGTCGGAGTATGTTGGATGTTTTACGTGTTACATGTCATTGACAATAGGTGGCTAGGAGCACTCTAGTCACTCCCCACTGACTGTGGCGCACATGTTGTATGTGTGTAGGTACATGAGGCTGTTCTGCGGGGGTTACGTTGAGGCTAGCGAGCGATGATCCTTCATCGTCGACTTTTACCTATTCGTTAGCTAGACCTTAGACTTACGTTTTAGTATTTTGGTGCCTGTAGGGATATGCTATCCCGGGCTGTTTTGTATCGCACTTATATACTTATTTATGTTTCTTTTTCTTCCGCATGTTTTATATTGTTAAGACACCTCGCATGTTTTAATTATCTCTTCAAAAGTTTAAATTCCGCTGCATTTTTGGCATGTTTTGTATGTTTACTTTTACGCTTTCTCGAGGGGTTTTACAGTTGGTATCAGAGCGTTATCACTCCCGACGCACTCATGTAATCCCCAAACTTAACTTGACCTATAACATCAAATAATGAATGAGAGATTTGGGTAGACTTAAGGACAAGTGGTAGGCTGTATTGTGATTGCTTGGTAGGTTCTAACGTGTTTGTTAATTGTCAATGAATTTGCTTTCTATATCTTCGAATCGACGAACCGTGAGCTCATCCATTTGACGATCAAGACCGGTGTTTCCTACCGAAGACGGACGATTCGTGCTACCGTTGGAGAATGCTTCTGAGCCTGGATATTCCTCTTATCTTTGTGCATCATCTTCTTTGATAACTCCGGATGCACACCCCTTCTTATTGAATAGTTGACCATCTTACCTGAAATCTATCTTCATCATACCTTTTCAACTCAACCTTGTTGCTTGTCTTCTCGAAGTACCTTGTAGGTAAACTTCCCCTTTGATTGGATTTTGAGGAATTAGCTCTAGGATAACTGTAGCGGTTAGTGCTTTCTGTATCCCGAAGAGTTTTCATCCTCCTTGACTCGATCTCTGTTGTTTTTGCTCCTTGGTCTTTCGTCGTTTGTCTCTTTAGTTTTGAAACTGGTATCTTGTGATGCTTTGTGCTAAGTATAATCCGTGTTGTTGTATCCGTGCTTTCTGTAACCGTTTTGAATTGTTTTCCTTTCTGATGATTTGAACTTTCGTTACTTTTACAAACTTTACTCATTTTGAGAATTTGAGAATGAGAGTCTATTTCAAAAGCTTTGTTTTAAGAAGCTTGAAAGGATTTACGATTTGATTGATTTTAGCGTTAATTTGACGTTAGAGCTTGTTATCGGAGACGTCTGATGACTTGTACTATGCTTATCGGCGCCTAATTGGTTTGGTTTTGAATTTCGGATTTGGCTTGGCCTTGGACTGGTCTCTGATTTGGAATGTCGGGTTCTTGAATGTACAACGAGAACCCCAACGTACATTGACGAAGATTTGTGCCTTGTAAATTGTTTTCGAAACCTTTGAAAGAAACCTAAGTTTTAAAATATCAAGATTTCAGTAAACGTTTTGGTTGTTAGCTTTGTCCTTATAACTGCTTTCAAGTTTCGAGGACGAAACTTTTTGAAAGGTGGGGTGATTGTAACATCCCAATATTTCGGTCTTGGAAGTTTGAAGATTTTAAGCTAAATTTCGAAAATAATTTATATTTCGTAATTTCGTAATTTCATTTATTTAACTAATTAATTTATATGGAAATATTTTAAATGAGTTTTAAATGAGATTTTATTTAATTTCGTAAATTATGTCTTAACAATTTAATTTTTATGGTCCGGAAATATTTATGTCGTCTTGAGTTTATTGTGACCTTAAATCGTTAAATATAGCTTAGACCGTCTTAAAACTCGTCTCATGGGCCTAACTTGTAATTGGGTCCATTCCCTCATCTTTTTCCACACAAAAACCCTCTCACAAACCCTAACCTCCTCCTTCTCTACTCATTTTTCAGATTTGATAACACAAACACAATCTCCATTTGTATACATTTCACCTTCAATCTTAAAACTCACATAAAACCTTCGTTACTTATCCGATTGAGACGATTCTTGCGCCCACGGATTCCTCTTCTCGTGCTCCATCTTTATAGGTAAGTTTTATACCAAAATCTTTTCATCTTATAATCTGACCGTGCCCTTCTTATGCACGTTTTTCCGAGTTAATTCCGTTAATGGTGTTTCTAGTTGTGGGCTTGGTCGATTAGAGTAGCTTGGAGGCGATTCTTGGTGGTTTTGTGAAGCTAAAAGGTGACGATAATGAGAAAAGCTCGGCCTTTGTCTTAAATTAATTGGACATGTGATTTCTTGTTATTTATGTGAAATTGATGTGAGTTTTATGTTTAATAGGTTATGTTAAATTAGTATCCGTCACAAATTATGTTATTCATCTCTTATATGTGTTTAGTGCTGCGTGTTGTTGCTTGTCTAAACTGCTGCTACAATTTTTTTTATGTTGGTCTGTATTTCGTTATTTCGTTGTTGGATGTTATACGCTGCTACTACTACATTCTCGGTTGCTTTGTCAATGCCCATGTCTTATTGGTACTGCTTCCTGCTAATGGATTTAGTTGCTTGATTATTCTGGTTTTGATGGTAATTTCGCTGATGATGGTCTAGTATATATTTGTGTGCATAGCAGTAGGTTTGTTGTTGTTTGCTATCAGAGATGCTGCTACTACTACTACTACTAATTAGTACAACTAATTCTCACGCTACTATTGATTATTAGATAGTACTACAATTATTAATTATTATCATTACTATTTTACTACTACTATACGTATTAGTATAGTTTAGTATTATTATTATTTTATTATTATTTTACGTACGTGCTAGTCTGCCTGCTTGAATTAATTAGTTTACTTACGTGCTTGCTAGCTTGTTTACGTTTAAATGTATACGTTTGAAATCGTTACGAACTAGTAATGGGTTACGTTTTTATTTTAAGAAGCATGTTTATCTAAGTGATTAATTAGTTAATCGGTTTCCCGAATAATTAAAATACGACTTGTTATACTAATTTCTCACATGCTAATTTTATATAGAAAATATGAGGATATAATATGAAATGTTAAATTAGTTCTTGTTTCTCTTTTCCGAATGAATTATATATTTAATTTACGATTCTTTTGTTATTTTATATGCGTAATGATTTCCGTACAGAAGGTACGTTATATAATATGAATTGTATGCTTGTTTGAAGTCCCAAGAAATTGAGCGGCGCTTATGTCGGGTTCGGTAATGGATTTGAGGATGAAAGACCCCCCGGCCGGGCAACCGGAAGGGAAACCGGCTCTCGCCTCAAATTAGTTCCCGAAGTCGACTAAGTGTTACATGGATGTTTAGTGACGAGATATTTAAGAAATGATTGTCATTCGAGTTTGAGTTGTTGTACATCTTTGAGATGACATTTTGTGATTTGTGTAAACCTGTTGTGCGCTGCTATAGTACTCGAGTTCTCACCTGATTGCATTGTGTAGCTGGTTGGCCGTAGTGACTTGGTTCTCACGGTCAGGTCTTATATTGTCTGCCCGCCTTCGGGCATATCTCGTTCCTAGCTAGTTCGGGTCTTGGGGGTGCCTTGTGCACTTGTCGAATCGGGGATCGTGATTTGTTGCGCTCCGAGAGTCTGGCCAGGTTTAGACTAGGACAGTCATTTGATGTCGTCCTACCAGGGGGTTGTATAGTCTGAGATTGGGAATGTCGTGGTATATAGATGAGTCGATTGTCGGCCTGCTCATAGTAGTAGGAGTCGAGTCACTTGGATGACCTATCTCCTGTTTGTCGAGTCACTTGGATGACCTATCTCTTGTTTGTAGAGTCACTTGGTTGGCCTATAGTTGTTAGAGTCGAGTCACTAGGTGACCTATCTCTTGATGATATAATTGGATTTGGAGTATGCCTTAGTTGTATTTGTGAATGTATGATACTTGGTTATCTTAGTATTGTTCGTCCAAGGCATTGGACGACTCTTGGGCTAGTTTCGTAAATGGTTTGGATTGAAAGACCCCCCGGCCGGGCAACCGGAAGGGAAACCGGCTCTCCTTCCAAATAGTTTCCGAAGTTGGTTGAGAGCCTTTGCATAGTATTGCATGATGTTAGGAAAGATGAGATATTGTTGTATATGCTTCACATGTTATAAATGTCGGAGTATGTTGGATGTTTTACGTGTTACATGTCATTGACAATAGGTGGCTAGGAGCACTCTAGTCACTCCCCACTGACTGTGGCGCACATGTTGTATGTGTGTAGGTACATGAGGCTGTTCTGCGGGGGTTACGTTGAGGCTAGCGAGCGATGATCCTTCATCGTCGACTTTTACCTATTCGTTAGCTAGACCTTAGACTTACGTTTTAGTATTTTGGTGCCTGTAGGGATATGCTATCCCGGGCTGTTTTGTATCGCACTTATATACTTATTTATGTTTCTTTTTCTTCCGCATGTTTTATATTGTTAAGACACCTCGCATGTTTTAATTATCTCTTCAAAAGTTTAAATTCCGCTGCATTTTTGGCATGTTTTGTATGTTTACTTTTACGCTTTCTCGAGGGGTTTTACAGTTGGTATCAGAGCGTTATCACTCCCGACGCACTCATGTAATCCCCAAACTTAACTTGACCTATAACATCAAATAATGAATGAGAGATTTGGGTAGACTTAAGGACAAGTGGTAGGCTGTATTGTGATTGCTTGGTAGGTTCTAACGTGTTTGTTAATTGTCAATGAATTTGCTTTCTATATCTTCGAATCGACGAACCGTGAGCTCATCCATTTGACGATCAAGACCGGTGTTTCCTACCGAAGACGGACGATTCGTGCTACCGTTGGAGAATGCTTCTGAGCCTGGATATTCCTCTTATCTTTGTGCATCATCTTCTTTGATAACTCCGGATGCACACCCCTTCTTATTGAATAGTTGACCATCTTACCTGAAATCTATCTTCATCATACCTTTTCAACTCAACCTTGTTGCTTGTCTTCTCGAAGTACCTTGTAGGTAAACTTCCCCTTTGATTGGATTTTGAGGAATTAGCTCTAGGATAACTGTAGCGGTTAGTGCTTTCTGTATCCCGAAGAGTTTTCATCCTCCTTGACTCGATCTCTGTTGTTTTTGCTCCTTGGTCTTTCGTCGTTTGTCTCTTTAGTTTTGAAACTGGTATCTTGTGATGCTTTGTGCTAAGTATAATCCGTGTTGTTGTATCCGTGCTTTCTGTAACCGTTTTGAATTGTTTTCCTTTCTGATGATTTGAACTTTCGTTACTTTTACAAACTTTACTCATTTTGAGAATTTGAGAATGAGAGTCTATTTCAAAAGCTTTGTTTTAAGAAGCTTGAAAGGATTTACGATTTGATTGATTTTAGCGTTAATTTGACGTTAGAGCTTGTTATCGGAGACGTCTGATGACTTGTACTATGCTTATCGGCGCCTAATTGGTTTGGTTTTGAATTTCGGATTTGGCTTGGCCTTGGACTGGTCTCTGATTTGGAATGTCGGGTTCTTGAATGTACAACGAGAACCCCAACGTACATTGACGAAGATTTGTGCCTTGTAAATTGTTTTCGAAACCTTTGAAAGAAACCTAAGTTTTAAAATATCAAGATTTCAGTAAACGTTTTGGTTGTTAGCTTTGTCCTTATAACTGCTTTCAAGTTTCGAGGACGAAACTTTTTGAAAGGTGGGGTGATTGTAACATCCCAATATTTCGGTCTTGGAAGTTTGAAGATTTTAAGCTAAATTTCGAAAATAATTTATATTTCGTAATTTCGTAATTTCATTTATTTAACTAATTAATTTATATGGAAATATTTTAAATGAGTTTTAAATGAGATTTTATTTAATTTCGTAAATTATGTCTTAACAATTTAATTTTTATGGTCCGGAAATATTTATGTCGTCTTGAGTTTATTGTGACCTTAAATCGTTAAATATAGCTTAGACCGTCTTAAAACTCGTCTCATGGGCCTAACTTGTAATTGGGTCCATTCCCTCATCTTTTTCCACACAAAAACCCTCTCACAAACCCTAACCTCCTCCTTCTCTACTCATTTTTCAGATTTGATAACACAAACACAATCTCCATTTGTATACATTTCACCTTCAATCTTAAAACTCACATAAAACCTTCGTTACTTATCCGATTGAGACGATTCTTGCGCCCACGGATTCCTCTTCTCGTGCTCCATCTTTATAGGTAAGTTTTATACCAAAATCTTTTCATCTTATAATCTGACCGTGCCCTTCTTATGCACGTTTTTCCGAGTTAATTCCGTTAATGGTGTTTCTAGTTGTGGGCTTGGTCGATTAGAGTAGCTTGGAGGCGATTCTTGGTGGTTTTGTGAAGCTAAAAGGTGACGATAATGAGAAAAGCTCGGCCTTTGTCTTAAATTAATTGGACATGTGATTTCTTGTTATTTATGTGAAATTGATGTGAGTTTTATGTTTAATAGGTTATGTTAAATTAGTATCCGTCACAAATTATGTTATTCATCTCTTATATGTGTTTAGTGCTGCGTGTTGTTGCTTGTCTAAACTGCTGCTACAATTTTTTTTATGTTGGTCTGTATTTCGTTATTTCGTTGTTGGATGTTATACGCTGCTACTACTACATTCTCGGTTGCTTTGTCAATGCCCATGTCTTATTGGTACTGCTTCCTGCTAATGGATTTAGTTGCTTGATTATTCTGGTTTTGATGGTAATTTCGCTGATGATGGTCTAGTATATATTTGTGTGCATAGCAGTAGGTTTGTTGTTGTTTGCTATCAGAGATGCTGCTACTACTACTACTACTAATTAGTACAACTAATTCTCACGCTACTATTGATTATTAGATAGTACTACAATTATTAATTATTATCATTACTATTTTACTACTACTATACGTATTAGTATAGTTTAGTATTATTATTATTTTATTATTATTTTACGTACGTGCTAGTCTGCCTGCTTGAATTAATTAGTTTACTTACGTGCTTGCTAGCTTGTTTACGTTTAAATGTATACGTTTGAAATCGTTACGAACTAGTAATGGGTTACGTTTTTATTTTAAGAAGCATGTTTATCTAAGTGATTAATTAGTTAATCGGTTTCCCGAATAATTAAAATACGACTTGTTATACTAATTTCTCACATGCTAATTTTATATAGAAAATATGAGGATATAATATGAAATGTTAAATTAGTTCTTGTTTCTCTTTTCCGAATGAATTATATATTTAATTTACGATTCTTTTGTTATTTTATATGCGTAATGATTTCCGTACAGAAGGTACGTTATATAATATGAATTGTATGCTTGTTTGAAGTCCCAAGAAATTGAGCGGCGCTTATGTCGGGTTCGGTAATGGATTTGAGGATGAAAGACCCCCCGGCCGGGCAACCGGAAGGGAAACCGGCTCTCGCCTCAAATTAGTTCCCGAAGTCGACTAAGTGTTACATGGATGTTTAGTGACGAGATATTTAAGAAATGATTGTCATTCGAGTTTGAGTTGTTGTACATCTTTGAGATGACATTTTGTGATTTGTGTAAACCTGTTGTGCGCTGCTATAGTACTCGAGTTCTCACCTGATTGCATTGTGTAGCTGGTTGGCCGTAGTGACTTGGTTCTCACGGTCAGGTCTTATATTGTCTGCCCGCCTTCGGGCATATCTCGTTCCTAGCTAGTTCGGGTCTTGGGGGTGCCTTGTGCACTTGTCGAATCGGGGATCGTGATTTGTTGCGCTCCGAGAGTCTGGCCAGGTTTAGACTAGGACAGTCATTTGATGTCGTCCTACCAGGGGGTTGTATAGTCTGAGATTGGGAATGTCGTGGTATATAGATGAGTCGATTGTCGGCCTGCTCATAGTAGTAGGAGTCGAGTCACTTGGATGACCTATCTCCTGTTTGTCGAGTCACTTGGATGACCTATCTCTTGTTTGTAGAGTCACTTGGTTGGCCTATAGTTGTTAGAGTCGAGTCACTAGGTGACCTATCTCTTGATGATATAATTGGATTTGGAGTATGCCTTAGTTGTATTTGTGAATGTATGATACTTGGTTATCTTAGTATTGTTCGTCCAAGGCATTGGACGACTCTTGGGCTAGTTTCGTAAATGGTTTGGATTGAAAGACCCCCCGGCCGGGCAACCGGAAGGGAAACCGGCTCTCCTTCCAAATAGTTTCCGAAGTTGGTTGAGAGCCTTTGCATAGTATTGCATGATGTTAGGAAAGATGAGATATTGTTGTATATGCTTCACATGTTATAAATGTCGGAGTATGTTGGATGTTTTACGTGTTACATGTCATTGACAATAGGTGGCTAGGAGCACTCTAGTCACTCCCCACTGACTGTGGCGCACATGTTGTATGTGTGTAGGTACATGAGGCTGTTCTGCGGGGGTTACGTTGAGGCTAGCGAGCGATGATCCTTCATCGTCGACTTTTACCTATTCGTTAGCTAGACCTTAGACTTACGTTTTAGTATTTTGGTGCCTGTAGGGATATGCTATCCCGGGCTGTTTTGTATCGCACTTATATACTTATTTATGTTTCTTTTTCTTCCGCATGTTTTATATTGTTAAGACACCTCGCATGTTTTAATTATCTCTTCAAAAGTTTAAATTCCGCTGCATTTTTGGCATGTTTTGTATGTTTACTTTTACGCTTTCTCGAGGGGTTTTACAGTTGGTATCAGAGCGTTATCACTCCCGACGCACTCATGTAATCCCCAAACTTAACTTGACCTATAACATCAAATAATGAATGAGAGATTTGGGTAGACTTAAGGACAAGTGGTAGGCTGTATTGTGATTGCTTGGTAGGTTCTAACGTGTTTGTTAATTGTCAATGAATTTGCTTTCTATATCTTCGAATCGACGAACCGTGAGCTCATCCATTTGACGATCAAGACCGGTGTTTCCTACCGAAGACGGACGATTCATGCTACCGTTGGAGAATGCTTCTGAGCCTGGATATTCCTCTTATCTTTGTGCATCATCTTCTTTGATAACTCCGGATGCACACCCCTTCTTATTGAATAGTTGACCATCTTACCTGAAATCTATCTTCATCATACCTTTTCAACTCAACCTTGTTGCTTGTCTTCTCGAAGTACCTTGTAGGTAAACTTCCCCTTTGATTGGATTTTGAGGAATTAGCTCTAGGATAACTGTAGCGGTTAGTGCTTTCTGTATCCCGAAGAGTTTTCATCCTCCTTGACTCGATCTCTGTTGTTTTTGCTCCTTGGTCTTTCGTCGTTTGTCTCTTTAGTTTTGAAACTGGTATCTTGTGATGCTTTGTGCTAAGTATAATCCGTGTTGTTGTATCCGTGCTTTCTGTAACCGTTTTGAATTGTTTTCCTTTCTGATGATTTGAACTTTCGTTACTTTTACAAACTTTACTCATTTTGAGAATTTGAGAATGAGAGTCTATTTCAAAAGCTTTGTTTTAAGAAGCTTGAAAGGATTTACGATTTGATTGATTTTAGCGTTAATTTGACGTTAGAGCTTGTTATCGGAGACGTCTGATGACTTGTACTATGCTTATCGGCGCCTAATTGGTTTGGTTTTGAATTTCGGATTTGGCTTGGCCTTGGACTGGTCTCTGATTTGGAATGTCGGGTTCTTGAATGTACAACGAGAACCCCAACGTACATTGACGAAGATTTGTGCCTTGTAAATAGTTTTTGAAACCTTTGAAAGAAACCTAAGTTCTAAAATATCAAGATTTCAGTAAACGTTTTGGTTGTTAGCTTTGTCCTTATAACTGCTTTCAAGTTTCGAGGACGAAACTTTTTGAAAGGTGGGGTGATTGTAACATCCCAATATTTCGGTCTTGGAAGTTTGAAGATTTTAAGCTAAATTTCGAAAATAATTTATATTTCGTAATTTCGTAATTTCATTTATTTAACTAATTAATTTATATGGAAATATTTTAAATGAGTTTTAAATGAGATTTTATTTAATTTCGTAAATTATGTCTTAACAATTTAATTTTTATGGTCCGGAAATATTTATGTCGTCTTGAGTTTATTGTGACCTTAAATCGTTAAATATAGCTTAGACCGTCTTAAAACTCGTCTCATGGGCCTAACTTGTAATTGGGTCCATTCCCTCATCTTTTTCCACACAAAAACCCTCTCACAAACCCTAACCTCCTCCTTCTCTACTCATTTTTCAGATTTGATAACACAAACACAATCTCCATTTGTATACATTTCACCTTCAATCTTAAAACTCACATAAAACCTTCGTTACTTATCCGATTGAGACGATTCTTGCGCCCACGGATTCCTCTTCTCGTGCTCCATCTTTATAGGTAAGTTTTATACCAAAATCTTTTCATCTTATAATCTGACCGTGCCCTTCTTATGCACGTTTTTCCGAGTTAATTCCGTTAATGGTGTTTCTAGTTGTGGGCTTGGTCGATTAGAGTAGCTTGGAGGCGATTCTTGGTGGTTTTGTGAAGCTAAAAGGTGACGATAATGAGAAAAGCTCGGCCTTTGTCTTAAATTAATTGGACATGTGATTTCTTATTATTTATGTGAAATTGATGTGAGTTTTATGTTTAATAGGTTATGTTAAATTAGTATCCGTCACAAATTATGTTATTCATCTCTTATATGTGTTTAGTGCTGCGTGTTGTTGCTTGTCTAAACTGCTGCTACAATTTTTTTTATGTTGGTCTGTATTTCGTTATTTCGTTGTTGGATGTTATACGCTGCTACTACTACATTCTCGGTTGCTTTGTCAATGCCCATGTCTTATTGGTACTGCTTCCTGCTAATGGATTTAGTTGCTTGATTATTCTGGTTTTGATGGTAATTTCGCTGATGATGGTCTAGTATATATTTGTGTGCATAGCAGTAGGTTTGTTGTTGTTTGCTATCAGAGATGCTGCTACTACTACTACTAATTAGTACAACTAATTCTCACGCTACTATTGATTATTAGATAGTACTACAATTATTAATTATTATCATTACTATTTTACTACTACTATACGTATTAGTATAGTTTAGTATTATTATTATTATTATTATTATTTTACGTACGTGCTAGTCTGCCTGCTTGAATTAATTAGTTTACGTACGTGCTTACTAGCTTTTTTACGTTTAAATGTATACGTTTGAAATCGTTACGAACTAGTAATGGGTTACGTTTTTATTTTAAGAAGCATGTCTATCTAAGTGATTAATTAGTTAATCGGTTTCCCGAATAATTAAAATACGACTTGTTATACTAATTTCTCACATGTTAATTTTATATAGAAAATATGAGGATATAATATGAAATGTTAAATTAGTTCTTGTTTCTCTTTTCCGAATGAATTATATATTTAATTTACGATTCTTTTGTTATTTTATATGCGTAATGATTTCCGTACAGAAGGTACGTTATATAATATGAATTGTATGCTAGTTTGAAGTCCCAAGAAATTGAGCGGCGCTTATGTCGGGTTCGGTAATGGATTTGAGGATGAAAGACCCCCCGGCCGGGCAACCGGAAGGGAAACCGGCTCTCGCCTCAAATTAGTTCCCGAAGTCGACTAAGTGTTACATGGATGTTTAGTGACGAGATATTTAAGAAATGATTGTCATTCGAGTTTGAGTTGTTGTACATCTTTGAGATGACATTTTGTGATTTGTGTAAACCTGCTGTGCGCTGCTATAGTACTCGAGTTCTCACCTGATTGCATTGTGTAGCTGGTTGGCCGTAGTGACTTGGTTCTCACGGTCAGGTCTTATATTGTCTGCCCGCCTTCGGGCATATCTCGTTCCTAGCTAGTTCGGGTCTTGGGGGTGCCTTGTGCACTTGTTGAATCGGGGATCGTGATTCGTTGCGCTCCGAGAGTCTGGCCAGGTTTAGACTAGGACAGTCATTTGATGTCGTCCTACCAGGGGGTTGTATAGTCTGAGATTGGGAATGTCGTGGTATATAGATGAGTCGATTGTCGGCCTGCTCATAGTAGTAGGAGTCGAGTCACTTGGATGACCTATCTCCTGTTTGTCGAGTCACTTGGATGACCTATCTCCTGTTTGTCGAGTCACTTGGATGACCTATCTCTTGTTTGTAGAGTCACTTGGTTGGCCTATAGTTGTTAGAGTCGAGTCACTAGGTGACCTATCTCTTGATGATATAATTGGATTTGGAGTATGCCTTAGTTGTATTTGTGAATGTATGATACTTGGTTATCTTAGTATTGTTCGTCCAAGGCATTGGACGACTCTTGGGCTAGTTTCGTAAATGGTTTGGATTGAAAGACCCCCCGGCCGGGCAACCGGAAGGGAAACCGGCTCTCCTTCCAAATAGTTTCCGAAGTTGGTTGAGAGCCTTTGCATAGTATTGCATGATGTTAGGAAAGATGAGATATTGTTGTATATGCTTCACATGTTATAAATGTCGGAGTATGTTGGATGTTTTACGTGTTACATGTCATTGACAATAGGTGGCTAGGAGCACTCTAGTCACTCCCCACTGACTGTGGCGCACATGTTGTATGTGTGTAGGTACATGAGGCTGTTCTGCGGGGGTTACGTTGAGGCTAGCGAGCGATGATCCTTCATCGTCGACTTTTACCTATTCGTTAGCTAGACCTTAGACTTACGTTTTAGTATTTTGGTGCCTGTAGGGATATGCTATCCCGGGCTGTTTTGTATCGCACTTATATACTTATTTATGTTTCTTTTTCTTCCGCATGTTTTATATTGTTAAGACACCTCGCATGTTTTAATTATCTCTTCAAAAGTTTAAATTCCGCTGCATTTTTGGCATGTTTTGTATGTTTACTTTTACGCTTTCTCGAGGGGTTTTACAGTTGGTATCAGAGCGTTATCACTCCCGACGCACTCATGTAATCCCCAAACTTAACTTGACCTATAACATCAAATAATGAATGAGAGATTTGGGTAGACTTAAGGACAAGTGGTAGGCTGTATTGTGATTGCTTGGTAGGTTCTAACGTGTTTGTTAATTGTCAATGAATTTGCTTTCTATATCTTCGAATCGACGAACCGTGAGCTCATCCATTTGACGATCAAGACCGGTGTTTCCTACCGAAGACGGACGATTCGTGCTACCGTTGGAGAATGCTTCTGAGCCTGGATATTCCTCTTATCTTTGTGCATCATCTTCTTTGATAACTCCGGATGCACACCCCTTCTTATTGAATAGTTGACCATCTTACCTGAAATCTATCTTCATCATACCTTTTCAACTCAACCTTGTTGCTTGTCTTCTCGAAGTACCTTGTAGGTAAACTTCCCCTTTGATTGGATTTTGAGGAATTAGCTCTAGGATAACTGTAGCGGTTAGTGCTTTCTGTATCCCGAAGAGTTTTCATCCTCCTTGACTCGATCTCTGTTGTTTTTGCTCCTTGGTCTTTCGTCGTTTGTCTCTTTAGTTTTGAAACTGGTATCTTGTGATGCTTTGTGCTAAGTATAATCCGTGTTGTTGTATCCGTGCTTTCTGTAACCGTTTTGAATTGTTTTCCTTTCTGATGATTTGAACTTTCGTTACTTTTACAAACTTTACTCATTTTGAGAATTTGAGAATGAGAGTCTATTTCAAAAGCTTTGTTTTAAGAAGCTTGAAAGGATTTACGATTTGATTGATTTTAGCGTTAATTTGACGTTAGAGCTTGTTATCGGAGACGTCTGATGACTTGTACTATGCTTATCGGCGCCTAATTGGTTTGGTTTTGAATTTCGGATTTGGCTTGGCCTTGGACTGGTCTCTGATTTGGAATGTCGGGTTCTTGAATGTACAACGAGAACCCCAACGTACATTGACGAAGATTTGTGCCTTGTAAATTGTTTTCGAAACCTTTGAAAGAAACCTAAGTTTTAAAATATCAAGATTTCAGTAAACGTTTTGGTTGTTAGCTTTGTCCTTATAACTGCTTTCAAGTTTCGAGGACGAAACTTTTTGAAAGGTGGGGTGATTGTAACATCCCAATATTTCGGTCTTGGAAGTTTGAAGATTTTAAGCTAAATTTCGAAAATAATTTATATTTCGTAATTTCGTAATTTCATTTATTTAACTAATTAATTTATATGGAAATATTTTAAATGAGTTTTAAATGAGATTTTATTTAATTTCGTAAATTATGTCTTAACAATTTAATTTTTATGGTCCGGAAATATTTATGTCGTCTTGAGTTTATTGTGACCTTAAATCGTTAAATATAGCTTAGACCGTCTTAAAACTCGTCTCATGGGCCTAACTTGTAATTGGGTCCATTCCCTCATCTTTTTCCACACAAAAACCCTCTCACAAACTCTAACCTCCTCCTTCTCTACTCATTTTTCAGATTTGATAACACAAACACAATCTCCATTTGTATACATTTCACCTTCAATCTTAAAACTCACATAAAACCTTCGTTACTTATCCGATTGAGACGATTCTTGCGCCCACGGATTCCTCTTCTCGTGCTCCATCTTTATAGGTAAGTTTTATACCAAAATCTTTTCATCTTATAATCTGACCGTGCCCTTCTTATGCACGTTTTTCCGAGTTAATTCCGTTAATGGTGTTTCTAGTTGTGGGCTTGGTCGATTAGAGTAGCTTGGAGGCGATTCTTGGTGGTTTTGTGAAGCTAAAAGGTGACGATAATGAGAAAAGCTCGGCCTTTGTCTTAAATTAATTGGACATGTGATTTCTTGTTATTTATGTGAAATTGATGTGAGTTTTATGTTTAATAGGTTATGTTAAATTAGTATCCGTCACAAATTATGTTATTCATCTCTTATATGTGTTTAGTGCTGCGTGTTGTTGCTTGTCTAAACTGCTGCTACAATTTTTTTTATGTTGGTCTGTATTTCGTTATTTCGTTGTTGGATGTTATACGCTGCTACTACTACATTCTCGGTTGCTTTGTCAATGCCCATGTCTTATTGGTACTGCTTCCTGCTAATGGATTTAGTTGCTTGATTATTCTGGTTTTGATGGTAATTTCGCTGATGATGGTCTAGTATATATTTGTGTGCATAGCAGTAGGTTTGTTGTTGTTTGCTATCAGAGATGCTGCTACTACTACTACTACTAATTAGTACAACTAATTCTCACGCTACTATTGATTATTAGATAGTACTACAATTATTAATTATTATCATTACTATTTTACTACTACTATACGTATTAGTATAGTTTAGTATTATTATTATTTTATTATTATTTTACGTACGTGCTAGTCTGCCTGCTTGAATTAATTAGTTTACTTACGTGCTTGCTAGCTTGTTTACGTTTAAATGTATACGTTTGAAATCGTTACGAACTAGTAATGGGTTACGTTTTTATTTTAAGAAGCATGTTTATCTAAGTGATTAATTAGTTAATCGGTTTCCCGAATAATTAAAATACGACTTGTTATACTAATTTCTCACATGCTAATTTTATATAGAAAATATGAGGATATAATATGAAATGTTAAATTAGTTCTTGTTTCTCTTTTCCGAATGAATTATATATTTAATTTACGATTCTTTTGTTATTTTATATGCGTAATGATTTCCGTACAGAAGGTACGTTATATAATATGAATTGTATGCTTGTTTGAAGTCCCAAGAAATTGAGCGGCGCTTATGTCGGGTTCGGTAATGGATTTGAGGATGAAAGACCCCCCGGCCGGGCAACCGGAAGGGAAACCGGCTCTCGCCTCAAATTAGTTCCCGAAGTCGACTAAGTGTTACATGGATGTTTAGTGACGAGATATTTAAGAAATGATTGTCATTCGAGTTTGAGTTGTTGTACATCTTTGAGATGACATTTTGTGATTTGTGTAAACCTGCTGTGCGCTGCTATAGTACTCGAGTTCTCACCTGATTGCATTGTGTAGCTGGTTGGCCGTAGTGACTTGGTTCACACGGTCAGGTCTTATATTGTCTGCCCGCCTTCGGGCATATCTCGTTCCTAGCTAGTTCGGGTCTTGGGGGTGCCTTGTGCACTTGTCGAATCGGGGATCGTGATTCGTTGCGCTCCGAGAGTCTGGCCAGGTTTAGACTAGGACAGTCATTTGATGTCGTCCTACCAGGGGGTTATATAGTCTGAGATTGGGAATGTCGTGGTATATAGATGAGTCGATTGTCGGCCTGCTCATAGTAGTAGGAGTCGAGTCACTTGGATGACCTATCTCCTGTTTGTCGAGTCACTTGGATGACCTATCTCCTGTTTGTCGAGTCACTTGGATGACCTATCTCTTGTTTGTAGAGTCACTTGGTTGGCCTATAGTTGTTAGAGTCGAGTCACTAGGTGACCTATCTCTTGATGATATAATTGGATTTGGAGTATGCCTTAGTCGTATTTGTGAATGTATGATACTTGGTTATCTTAGTATTGTTCGTCCAAGGCATTGGACGACTCTTGGGCTAGTTTCGTAAATGGTTTGGATTGAAAGACCCCCCGGCCGGGCAACCGGAAGGGAAACCGGCTCTCCTTCCAAATAGTTTCCGAAGTTGGTTGAGAGCCTTTGCATAGTATTGCATGATGTTAGGAAAGATGAGATATTGTTGTATATGCTTCACATGTTATAAATGTCGGAGTATGTTGGATGTTTTACGTGTTACATGTCATTGACAATAGGTGGCTAGGAGCACTCTAGTCACTCCCCACTGACTGTGGCGCACATGTTGTATGTGTGTAGGTACATGAGGCTGTTCTGCGGGGGTTACGTTGAGGCTAGCGAGCGATGATCCTTCATCGTCGACTTTTACCTATTCGTTAGCTAGACCTTAGACTTACGTTTCAGTATTTTGGTGCCTGTAGGGATATGCTATCCCGGGCTGTTTTGTATCGCACTTATATACTTATTTATGTTTCTTTTTCTTCCGCATGTTTTATATTGTTAAGACACCTCGCATGTTTTAATTATCTCTTCAAAAGTTTAAATTCCGCTGCATTTTTGGCATGTTTTGTATGTTTACTTTTACGCTTTCGCGAGGGGTTTTACAACTTGGGTGTTGGTAGATGATAATATCATGCTAGTTTATAGATTAGTTGTTCTTGAGTAAAGGGTTTTCCTCTTATTGCATGCTAGGTGTTTGGTGATTTGCTTCAACGAAAGTTGGGCTTTGATTTTAGCGTGACTTGCCTTTAGCGACGGTTGAAGGTTTGTCTTGGCATGTTTTAGGGTTGGTTGTGTGTATTTGTAGCGAAAGCTAGGGTATCCCGACCTAGGTTTAGTCGACTCGAGAGAAGAGACTTACCGAGACCTTTTGTTTGAGACCATCTAGTTGATTTTCTAGTATTTTCATCTACCCATCTTAGTGACCCCCGACACCCTAGTTTACCTTTAATTGAATTCACATCTTAGCTTTTTCATTTGCTCATTAGTTGTCAATCGTTTCACAAAACCTATTACCCCGACTTAGACTTAGACTAGAAAATAACTAAGCAATTATCCCCACCATCCTTGCGAATGATAACCCTTTCATACTACTTTTTATCGGGTTTTATAAATCTTGTTTGATACCGGTAGTGACGGTAAAAACCGGTCATCAGCCAGCCCCGACATTCTGGTCTCTGGGTACTTGCTTTAGCTCGAAGGTGATGAATTCTGCCCTCAGTTCTCTTGCTACTTTGAGGTAGGCTATCATTTTAGGGTCCTTGGCTTCGTATTCGCCGTTAACGTGATTCACGATGAGTTGTGAATCACCACAGGCTTGCAAGTGCTTGATCTTCATTCCTAGGGCCAGTTGCAATCCCTGGATTAGTGCCTCGTACTCGGCAACATTGTTGGTTGCAGGGAACTCGCAGCGTACAGCTTGAGCAATGACGTCTCCTTGTGGTGATCGTAGTATCATACCTACTCCCACTAGTACAAAAAACCCCTATCGTGTCGCAGCTATCGTGACGGTTCTAATAGAAACGACATAAAAGGGCAAAAAAATTTGGCGGGAAAGATTTTTTAGGCTATAGGGAGTCTATTGTGACGGTTTTAATTAAAAACCGTCACGATAAAATAAATTATTTGTGTCGTTTGTAAGTCAGAACTGACACTGTAAGTCATTTGTGACGGTTTTAATTATAACCGACATTAATAACGACACTAAAAGTAGTGATAAAAAACAACGGGTTTTTACCAAAAACCGTCACCGTATGAAATTTGTGACGGTTTTGATTATAATAGACGTAAATTGAAGGTAGGGACGTGTTTGAGTTTGAGGTGGACTGAACTGCTACTGTGTACGCGCGCGTTTTTCAATTCCTCAATCCTAATTCAATTCAACTGCTTCTTCCACAATCCTAATTGAATTCAACTAAAACAAACCCAGCAATTCGTTCCCAAATCAACAATTCAATTCATTTCGTTCACAGTTCAATTCAATTCAATTCGTTCACAATTCAATTCAATTCAATTCATTCCCAAATCAGCAATTCGTCAGCAATTCGTTCGCAAACCAGCAATTCGTTCACAGTTCGTTCATAATTCGTTCTGAATTCGCAATCACGAATTCGTTCACAGTTTGTTCAGAGTTCGCAATCAGCAATTCGTTCCAAGTTCGTTCACAATTCAAATCAGCAATTCGATATCAAATAGCAGTTCGTTCATAATTCGCAATCAGCAATTCGTTCAATTCGTCAATCTAAGGTGTGCCATACTACTATTGCTTTTTCTATAATCAATTTCAGTAATATGTTGTTTAATCTGATATTCATCTCATATCTATAATGCTACCGTAATTTTAGCTTACTGTAGAACAATTATTTTATTGCTATTTGAGTAATTAAACCAATTAGTGCTGTTGAATTGTTGAATTGCAGCGAGTTTTTGTCATTACTGTTGAATTGTTGCCCCATTTAACGAGTTTCTGATGCTTTTATCTTATAGTAAACTATATGTGATATGAGAGAATTCTATGAAAAGCATGTGCTTTCCTTAACACTTTCTTACTTACTGGATAAGCCCCTAAGAAAGCATTGGATGGTGTAACATATGCTGCATCAATAGAGTAGATATAGGCTTGCTCATCTAAAAAAAAGGGCTAGTTTTGATAGAAGTCGTAGGGATTATAAAGAAGGGCTGTATATATATATATATATATATATATATATATATATATATATATATATATATATATATATATATATATATATATATATATATATATATATATATATATATATATAGAGGCCGGATCACGTGAGGCCGCCTCTTAGGATGAGGCCGCGCATCCCCAAGCTTATAGTTTCACAGTTTCACAATATTTGCTTCCAGTTTCACAAGTTAAGCTTCTAGTTTCACAAGTTAAGTATCTAGTTTCACAGTTTCACAAGTTAAGCTTCTAGTTTCACAGAATAAGCTTCTAGTTTCACAAGTTAAGCATCTAGTTTCACAGTTTCACAGTTTCACAAGTTAAGCTTCTAGTTTCACAGAATAAGCTTCTAGTTTCACAAGTTAAGCATCTAGTTTCACAGTTTCACAGTTTCACAATATTTGCTTCCAGTTTCACAAGTTAAGCTTCTAGTTTCACAAGCTAAGTATCTAGTTTCACAGTTTCACAGTTTCACAAGTTAAGCTTCTAGTTTCACAGAATAAGCTTCTAGTTTCACAAGTTAAGCATCTAGTTTCACAGTTTCACAGTTTCACAAGTTAAGCTTCTAGTTTCAAATAAGCTTCTAATTTCACAAGTTAAGCATTTAGTTTCACAGTTTCACAGTTTCACAATATTTGCTTCCAGTTTCACAAGTTAAGCATCTAGTTTCACAAATTAAGCTTCTAGTTTCACAGTTTCACAGTTTCACAATATTTGCTTACAGTTTCACATCTTAAGCATCTAGTTTCACAAGTTAAGCTTCTAGTTTCACATCTTAAGCATCCCTAATTTTACCTACTCTAAACTGATTATCTCCTTCCGATCATCGTCGATTCAACGTTAAACTCTTCAATTTTCACTAACAACTTCTCTAAATCGTCAACAAATAACAATCTTATACTCTACTTAATACTTATAATTAAACTTTAATGTAGGCAAAAATCTTTCACTACGGTTCAATAAGTTTAATAGATGAACCTTGCAAATCAGCGCATCTTGCTGCCCTGAAGATTGCGAAGAAGGCTGGTGTTTTCCTTTCGTATGACCCGAATTTGCGGAAGCAATTATGGCCATCAGAAGAGGCTGCCCGTGATACGATAATGAGCATTTGGAATCAAGCAGATATGATTAAGGTATAATTAAGAAATTCATGGTGACTTAATGTGAATACATGATGTCATGATGTATCACTCTCAAATTATCTGGTAGGTCAGTGAAGATGAAATTGCATTCCACTTTCTTCACTCTCAAGTGTTGAGTTAGGTGCGGCGAACACCGGGAACCGCGGTCGAGGTCGTCGGAATACTAGACAAGCGGCGGCTGAGGTTGAGGCGGCACTGGTATTGGAAGAAGTAGGGGCGGTGGTTGGTGATGATAAGGTGGTTGGAGTAGCGAACGAGGCAAATATCAACACTGGTGGTGGCGAAGGAGTGAGGGAAGAGGTTGGAGAGAAGAAGATGGATGAGTTTGATAGTGGCGGAAATGCTGTAATGTCAGTTTTTTTTTTTAATGTTATATAGGGACACGTGGCACAATCTCGTGCGTCCGTCATACTTAAATCTAACGGTTTAGAAGGGTCCGACAGCCTCACCCTAAGAGGGCGGCCTCACGTGATTCAATTTCTATATATATATATATATATATATATATATATATATATATATATATATATATATATATATATATATATATATATATATATATATATATATATATATATATATATATATATATATATATATATACGTTTAATATCATTGAGAATTAATCTGCAATTCAAACGAGGTATTGGGGTCCAATGGAAGGGGGCCAGGAAAGGCCAGCAGGCTGCTGTACGTTGAGGTGCAGGCCTGGTATGCTGGGGCTGTTCTGGTTTGCAGCAGAGCAGTATATCAGGGGGTAGTGCAGGATTCGTAGCAGTAGATTTGGGTGAGCGTAGCTGAACGGGTTAGCTTTGTGGCTGGCAGTGTAGTGGGCTGATAGGGTCTAGGAGCAGAAGAAGTGATGAGCAGGAATGGCGTGTCTTCTTCATAGGAGCAAGTCATACATGGCAGATTTTGGCAGACTATAATTGGGTCTGTAACTTGTAGTTTTTGAGTTTGAATAAGATCAGTTGAAGGGGCAAAGTAGCATGTCTGTACGCTGCAGGCTGTATGGGTCTGGTATAAGGCATTTTTGCTGTGTTGCATTTTAGATGCAACTGATGCTAGTGGATATGTTAGCATGAATTTGGCAGACTTCAATTGGGTCTGAAATTTGATTTCTCTCAGTAGATGGATCCATCTGTGGGCTAGGTTCTCAGATTGGTCAGAATGTGAGTCAGCAGCGAAAGGAGAAGCCGTTTATCACAAGGACGAGATATAGCGTAGATACTTATCTTTTACCAAAAAAAAAAGAATTACTCTGCAATTAATTAATTTATCGTTGGTCCTTATAGCCTAGGCCAAAGTAATAATTTGAATTTTTAAATAATTATATCAGGAACAAGTTGCTAATAACTTCATGTTTAATTTGATAATTAGAGTATGGATCGAAGTTGGATGTATGGAAAGCGGGATTTTGAGTTTATGTCAAGGCTTGATGAATTTATTAGTCATGCTATTGAACATCAAAGACTATGTGGAGACGGCGAATAACTTTTATGCCCGTGTAGCGTCTGCAAGAATCGGATCAAAATAAGTTCTGCAAGAGAAATGCGAAACCACTTGATAATGAAGGGTTTTAAACAAGATTATAGTGTGTGGATATGGCATGGAGAGAAATGTAATGACAGTCATCGTAGTACGAGGGCCAAATATCTTGGGATCAATGTTGATAATGTGGATGAGCTGGAGATCGATGATGTGGCTTATAGTAACAAAGAGGTTAATGAGGATAGTGATGATATGGATAAAATGTAGAAGATGAGAATATTGATAGAATGATGGATGATCTAGAAAACGATTTTATAGAGTGTCCTGAAATTTTTCAGGGGCTAGTTAGTGATTCTAAGAAGCCTTTATATCCTGGGTGCTCTAAATATTCTCGTTTGTCGACTGTCTTAAAATTGTACACCCTTAAAGCTGGAAATGGGTGGAGTGATAAGAGTTTTACTGCTTTAGTAAAACTCTTGTCAGATATATTGCCGGAAGGTAATGAGCTTCCTACCAACACTTATCGATGTAAGAAAATTATGTGCCCACTAGCCACGAATTACCAAAAAATACATGCTTGCCCAAAGGATTGCATATTGTACCGGAAAAACTATAGTGACTTAGAAGAGTGTCCACGATGTAAATCGCCAAGGTATAAGCTCAATGGAAATGAAAATAGGCACAATCGTAAGAAAGGTGGTCCGGCAAAGACCTTATGGTACTTGCCAATTATACCGAAATTCGAGCGTATATTTGCAAATCGAAAGGATGCAGAATATATGTTGTGGCATCAGAATGAGAGGAAAAAAGACGGAAAATTGCGACATATGGCTGATGCTTCTCAGTGGAGGAATATTGACAAAGATTTTCCAGATGTTGGTAGAGAACCCAGAAATTTAAGACTAGGTCTATGCACTGATGGAATTAATCCCTTTGGGACGTTAAGTACCCAACATAGTACCTGGTCAATAATGTTAGTGATTTATAATCTCGCCCCTTGGCTTACCACAAAAAGTAAATACATTTTATTAACGTTGCTAATATCGGGTCCTAAACAACCTGGTAATGACATTGATGTGTAGCTATCACCATTAATAGATGACTTGAAATTATTGTGGGATGTTGGAGTACAAGTGTTTGATGCAGCTAGCGGTTCAAGATTCCAAATGCATGCTATGCTGTATTGCATGATTAATGATTTCCCTGCTTATGGAAACTTGTCGGGCTATAGGTTGAAAACTGATAAAGGGTGTCCGGTATGTGGCGATGACACAGAGTCTGAATGGTTGGAGAATAGTGGAAAATATGCATACATGGGAGGTCGTCGATTTCTAGAACCTAGTCATCCTTATCGTAAGAAGAGGAAGGCATTCTACTGTAAAACCGAGCGTCGATCAGCCCCGTTGTTTCTAAGTGGAAAAGAGTATTACGAACAAGTTAAGAATATCACTAAAGTGTTTGGAAAACCATATATACCACCACCGGAAGGGGTTTACCACACAAAAAAGTCCATTTTTTGGGACCTACCTTATTGGAAATATTTGTCTGTTAGGCATTGTATTGATGTCATGCATGTTGAGAAGAACGTATTTGATAGTATCATAGGCACTTTGTTGAACATTCCTAATAAGACTAAAGATGGTGTCAAAGCGAGACATGATATGGTTGCTAGGGGTCGTTTCGAGGTAAGTCCAGAGGAGAAGGGGAAAGGTACCTACTTACCTCCAATTTGCACAACTTTGTCGAAGAATGAGAAGATGACGGTGTGTGAGTCTTTAAAGGGCGTGAAGGTTCCGTATGGATATTCCTCCAACATAAGCCGGCTTGTTTCAATGCATGATTTGAAATTGGTGGGCTTGAAATCCCATGATTGCCATGTTTTGTTAACCCAACTATTACCGGTGGCTATCTGATCTGGTTTACCTAAGCATGTTAGACAAGTGATCACAAAGCTATGCAAATTCTTTAACGCAATTAATTCAAAAGACATTGATCCGGAGAATTTGGATGAACTAAAAGCTGACGTTGTGGTCACACTTTGTGAACTTGAAATGTATTCTCCTATCAGTTTCTTCGATATTATGGTCCACTTGATTGTTCACTTGGTGAGAGAAATAAAGCTGTGTGGCCCGGTGTTTCAGAGAAACATGTGGGCGATGGAACGGGAGATGGGGACCTATAAAAGACGAATCAAGAATCGGTACCGTCCCGAAGGTAGTATTGTTGAAGCAACAATTGCTTGTGAGACACTTGGTTTCTGCCAAGATTATTTGACGAGTATCCAACCTATTGGACTTCCTAAATCTCGGCATGAGGGAAGACTTGAAGGTAAGGGTACTTTGGGAAAGAAGCTTATTAGTGGCAATCATGAATCCTTTAAGATGGCATATTTGTATGTTTTGCAACACATGACAGAAGTTCACCCGTATTTAAATGCTCACATTGAGTTAATAAAGAGAGAAAATCCGCATAAACATGAAGCTTGGTTAATGAGTGATCATAATAGAAGTTTTGCTGATTGGTTCAAAGAAAAGGTCATGAATGAGTTGTCAAACAAAGCACATGATGTGAGTGAGAATCTACGATGGTTAGCATATGGCCCGAAACCTAACATCTCATCTTATGAAGGGTATGATATCAATGGATTTTGCTTTTACACAAGTCGTCAGGATGAGAAGAGTACAATGCAGAATAGCGGTGTTACAATTGTTGCGTCATCTATGGAATACGTTGGAAAGGGGAAAAAACTAGTGCATAGGACACTACCGTATTATGGGATAGTGGAGGACATATGGGAGCTAGACTATGAGGAATATTCCATACCCTTGTTTCGATGTAAATGGGCTGATTGTGACAAAGGTGTCAACATCGATGATATGGGATTTATTTTGGTTGATTTCAATGTTGTCGGACATGTAAATGACGTTTTTATACTTGCATCTCAAGCTAAACAAGTGTTCTACATGAAAGATCCTTTGGATGAGAGGCGCTCAATTGTCCTTTATGGTAAAAGGCGCATTCTCGGGGTAGATGGTGTAGTTGATGAAGAAGATTACGATCAAGTTGATGAACCTTCTCCTAATTTTTCACATTGTCAAGATATGCAAGTAATACGAGACGAAGTTTATTTGCGTGTAGATCATAACGAGGGAATGTGGTTTGACAACCATAAAGAATAACTTTATTTGGCTGCGAGAGCATAAACTCTCACTATTAGATTGTTTTAGAATACCTTCTAATTTTCAGTAATTTTCATCATTTTGGATTATTTTTTGCTAATTTTATATGGGAGTGGAATGCTAAGTCGCGGGTGGTTATCCTGTTCCTATGTGTATAATCTGCCTTTCTGATCGACATGTTCTTGACCAAAATCTCATGTAATCAAGTCATGTAGATTTACATGTTTTTGAATTAAAAATAAAATAAAGTAACATAGTGTGTATATAATAATGCACGTCATGTAGATTTACATGTTTTTGTTTAGAGGGCTGTATTGGCTCAGGTGACTGGCAGATTTAGGAATAGCTGATATTCTGTGCTCAAGAGCGTCTGTATACAGCGTTTTCTGAACTGCATTTTTGTGCAGCAGTAGAATCAGACTAGTAGGTCTGTAGTTCCTGGTAAATGAGTGACTATCAGTGAGGGGAATGAAGTTCCAGATGTTCTTCTCACAAAGGAACCCAGTTAAGGTCCCATGGGGAGAAAAAGAAACACTAGAGAAGAATGAGTAGTAGTTGTAATGACCCGTTATAGAGGTACTCTATATGGTTCATAGTTTTACAGAGTACGTTTCAGTGTCCCACTGTTCCAGGCACGTTTCAGTCGAAGGCTTCATAATAGATAAGCCAAACCATCACGGAAGTACATCCTAGTATATAAAAGCACTTGTTTGTTTCTCTTGATAAAACTTGTTTGTTTTCGTTGAAAAAGTATTAAGTAGTTAGATGTCGCATCCCATTTGTATTGTTGGAGCGTATATGTAATAGTGAACTCTATTAAATGATTATAGTTTTGAGTGTTTCTTTTTTCATGCTTTATCTCTCTTGTATTTGGTTAGCACACGTTTTCCATAGTCCTCATCTAGACAACATATCAGACCTGCTACTACCTCTGTCCACGCTTTCCAGCATTCCTGAACCACAGCCCACCACTACCAGTCACCCTGCATTACCATACCAGCCTATCGATTGGTACAAACTTCAGCATCATTTACACTGACCCATAAACTCCCTGCAATACACTGGTCAGAGAACAGACTAGAACCTTATGTGACCCCAGCAATCACGTCGCTTCAAAACCGTCGCTAATGGTCTTCTAGAACCGACACTGTAGGGCATAATTCTACTACTGTCCTGCCCCCTGGTGTTGGAGGCGCCATCCATGTGTAGTGTCCAGCACCTCTCTGCTGAGTCCATCTCTGGGGGCAGGATAGCTGTTTCTGCCTCTTTCTGGAGCCCTGGACTAAAATCAGAAACAAAGTCTGCAAGAGCTTGCGATTTTATCGTTGTACGGGTTTCAAATTTTAAATCATAACCGCTTAGGTGCACCGACCATTTAGCCATTCTCCCAGACAATTCCAGTTTTCCTAGTATGGATTTTAACGGGTAATTTGTTAGGACCGAAATTATATGGGATTCAAAATAAGGTCTTAACTTATAAGATGTTGTTACTAAAGCCAAACAAGTTTCTCTAGAGCGGAATACCTGGTCTCTGCAGGTAGCAGAGACTTACTAATGTAGTACACAGGATGTTGCGATCCTTCATGCTCTCTTACCAAAACTGCACTGGCTGCCGCGTCGGTCACGGATAGCTACAAGTAGAACTGTTCTCCTGGTTCTGGTTTGGATAGGAGGGGAGGAGTGCTGAGGTATTGCTTCAGGCTCTTGAAGGCTTCTTCATGCTCCTCCGTCCATTCGAATCTTTTGCTTTTCCGCAAGATATCATAGAAGAGCTTGCACCTTTTTGAAGATCTGGATATGAACCTGTTGAGGGCAGCCACCCTTCCTGTTAACCTCTGCACATCCCTCGGTTTTTGTGGTGACTCCAGCTGCAGTAGGGCTTTGATTTGTTCTGTGCTCTCTTCGATCCCTCTCTGCGTGACCATGTATCCCAAGAATTTCCCGCTGGATACCCCGAAGGTGCACTTTGAGGGATTCAGCTTCATTTGATATTTCTTCAGAGTGCTGAATGTTTCTTGCAGATGCTGGAAGTGTTGTTCTGCTGCTTTGGACTTTACTACCATATCATCGATGTATACCTCCATGGTCTTCCCAATCTGGTCTTTGAACATCATGTTCACCAACCTCTGATAGGTGGACTCTGCATTTTTTAATCCAAAAGGCATAACATTATAACAATAGATACCTCTCTCCGACCTGAAGGAGATCTTTTCTTGATCCTCAGCAGCCATTTTTATTTGATTATATCCACTCCAGGCGTCTAGGAATGTCAGCATCTCATGTACTGCAGTAGCATCTACCATGACATCTATGTGTGGCAGCGGGAAAGGGTCCTTTGGGCAAGCTTTGTTCAGGTCTGTGAAGTCGACACAGACTCGCCATTTCCCATTGTTTTGGGCACCACTACCACGTTGGATAACCACTCTGGATACTTCACTTCCCTAAATTTTCAAGCAGCCATGAGGTCATCTACCTTCTGGTTTATTACCTGGTTCCTTTCATGGGAGAACTTTCGCCTTTTCTGCTGGACTAGCTTGTGATTAGGGTCCACACTTAGCTTATGTGATATGACCTCTGGATCTATACCTACCATATCCTCATGTGACCAAGCAAAGCAATCAATATTTTCTTTTAATAACTGTACAAGTTTTAGACGGATATCACCTGTGCATTCTGCTCCCATCAGGACCTTCCTTTCTGGGTGGTGCGGATCCATGGGGATTTCGTCTACTTCCAGCTGTGGTGGCTCGACATAGTTCTCCTGGAGCCGCATTCCCCTTGATTGCTATACTGGTGGCGGAGTTGCTGTGGGCTTAAGTGCCACTTTGTAGCAGCTTCTTGCTTCCTCCTGACTTCATCTAATTGTTTGTACCCCCAACGGGGTGGGGAATTTCAGGCATTGATGGTAGGATGATGGTATTGCTTTCATGTCGTGAATCCACGGCCTGCCAAGAATCACATTATAGGTAGAAGGACCATCAATCACTAGATACATTACCTGCTTGTTTATTCCTCCAGCGTAGGTGGGAATGAGGATCTCTCCCAGGGAGTGTTTTGTTTCTCCGTTGAATCCTACCAGGGGAACCAGCTTCTTGACCAGGTCGCTTTCACTAAACCCCATGCTTTTTAAGGTCTCCAGCATGATGAGGTTGACAGAGCTTCTAGTGTCCACCCGAATTTTCTTGACCGTGCAATTCCCTATGGACAGGATGATAATCAGCCCGTCATCGTGGTACTCCGTGTCCCATTTTCCGTCATTTTCATCGAAGCTGACTGCTGGAAGATCCTGGTTGCTGATTTTGCAGGAGGTCTCTGGTTTGTCTCCTTTTGACTTGGTGGCATGCCTCTTTGCGGCTGAGTAGGTTAGCCCACACAGCTCTGATCCTCCTGTAATTACATTGATAATTTTTGTACAAACGGGAGGGCTGGAATGTCTGACCTGACTCGTTGAATTGACCTTGGTTCCCTTAACCAGCAGATGGTTCAGGTTCCCTTGGTCAAACTGGTACTTCACCTCTTTTCTTAAGGTGATACAATCCTCCGTAGTGTGGCCTATGTTCTTAAGGTCTGACATGACTGGTTTATTTATTTTTCACTCTTGCCACTTATTGAATGTAACATTTAGTTCTAAACTTAGTGGAAAAAGTTTTATTACCGTTCGGATCCATACGGGCAAATTATTAGATCGAAAGCCTGCTTATCGTAAGTTATTGACCGGGCTTTTTTGTACGAAATATTCAATACTAATAAAAGTTTAAAACTGTAAATATAGACATCTAAATTAAATATTATCTTTTTGTTACTATAGTTTTTCGGAATTATTTTTTCACATACTCTTTCATATACATTTTTTTCATAAAATTTTCATATGCTACCATTTTCCTAAATTTAAACTCTCTCCACCAAACGTAGACAAAACACCTCTTTTACGTGCATCTTACCCTTAAATTAAACCAATTACTCTAAAATCTTAAACAATGGATTATCATTCTCCAATTATTGTTGTAATATTATTTATTAACGATGATTAATACGTTTTATTGAGTTATTAAGTTTATATTTTACCGAAACTATATACACATCAGGTAAATGTGGTGGTCGACATGTTTGGGTTGTCGGCATCCACCAAGTTGTCGACGTTTGTTCATTGTTTATTAAATTATCGGCCCTGTTGTTAATCATAAAAAAGTAAAATCCGTATACGAGAAAACTAGTCTAACACCCGTGAAAAATCACGGGGCTGTTTATTTTTTGATGTATATGAGAAAACTAATAACATATTTGATGTATATGAGAAAACTTTAATAAAATTAAACGAAAAAGAAAATATATAATAAAATATATAAGAACTTCTATTACAAAAAAGTTGAAAAAAAGTTAAAAGAAAAAACATCGAAAATGGTCTATATAATAATTATAATAGTTAGTTTTAATTGGCCTAATTAAAACTAAGTTTGTCAAAGTTAACAAGGAAAATCTATGAAGCGAATTCTGAAATCTGGTTGCGCCACATCAACAGTTTTACATTTTGCTTTTATATATATATAATGATGATGATCGAAAATTACGGACACATAGTGAGTACAACCACAACGGAGGTTATACAGGATCAATATATGATTATTAACTTAACAATATTAATGTAGAGTTGTAGAACCAAGATTTAGTGATAAGGGAAAGCTTATATTATAAGGAGATGATATATTTTACAAATGAGAGTTTTTTTGAGGGAAAGCTTCAACGGGTTCATCATTACTACTTTCTTCGCTTCCCGAATCTATTGCATTCAGATATTCCTTTAGTCTAGGAATAAAATTCTTCACCTTGTAGGCTACACTTTCGACTCTATATATTGGATGATCACGATCGATTTTCGGCCACGAGTACTGATTATGAAAGCATAGCAGGTTCCTTCGGACCTCGTGGATGAAATCTTGGGGATACGTGTCTGGATCGTGCCAATTTGCAGTAACAGGATGGAACAGCTTTTCTTCTGTAGCAGATTCTTTTATTCCATTTAAAGCTGCAAGATTATATGCCCTTTCTCGGAAATGAATTTCTTCAAAAGGTGAATCATTGTATCCTGATCTTATCCATGCTTCAAATCTTTTATGTATCCGGATGCCATCTTTTTCCTGTTCTTGATCAGTTAAGATTTTGAATGTGAAAAATAAAGTATGGCCTTCTTGCTTCCGAATATTCGTCTGCCACCACGTTGCATCGTGGAACAACGTCATCCATTTGTACAGAATTTTGTAATGTGGCTTTCTTTTATTCATCAGACATTTTGCTAAGTATTGCAACACCTGGCTTTTTCCAATTAGGACTCCGGTAGTGTATGACTCAGCAAGGTGCCACAGCAACAGATAAGCTTCCGGTGGGAATTTTCGATAATGATTTGGATTCAGGTTGATGGTGGTAAGGAAAGGATACTTTGGGTGGTAAGGTAATCCAAGGAGAGGTCCTTGATCTAGACCATACCTGTTTATGTATAGCATGAGGACTTTGTGGAGTGTATTAACTCCTCTTCTACTCAAGACACTTCGGAGGATATCTTCTTGAACGGCTTGCGGCATATGATCAATTAATTCCCTAATTGTCTCATCTGTGGTTTTTCCTGGATTGATTGTGTATATTACTAGAAAAATTGATGAAATTTCTCGTTGCGTTCTTGAAAGAAAGTCGGGGAGGAAATTGTCTTTTCCTTTTATGTGCTTGACATCAAACTTCCACTGCGAGAACCAGCTTGCCCACCTGAGTAACTGAGCTTGAGGAAGAATTTTTTGCTTGAACTGCATCATTGGGAAAGAGGACATGTCCATCTCTATCAGAAAATGTTGTCCTATAAGATGGAACTCAAACTTCTCAATGACTCTTTTAACCGCAAGGATCTCCTTGTAGGTGGAGTGATAATGTTTTTCACTTTCCTTGAATGCTCCACTCTTATATCCACATACGTGCCTTTCCCCTTTTCATCTTCTTTTAAGAGGACTGCTCCCCAATAACAATCACTTGCATCAGTTTGCAGAATCCTTTTTCCTTTTGAAGGGATTTTCAACGCAAGCAAGGACTTTGCAATTTTCTTTAACTCTTTGACTGCTTCAGTGCATTTCTGGCTCCATGGAGGTGCTTTTTTCCTTAATTGTGCTGAAAGTGTGGTCCTATACATGGCTAGGCCATGGATAAAATCTTCCATATAATTGACAATGCCGAGGAATTGTTGTACTTGCTTGTATGAGAGTTTCTCATCTGGAAATGTTTCCAACTCGGTTGCAATGTGAGGTTGAAGATGGTACTGCCCTTTAGAAATGTGCATTCCCAAGAAATCTATTTGTGATTCACCAACAACCATTTTCTTTTCAGAAAGCATTATTCCATATTGTTGGACAATGTTATGGAATTTCTCTAATAACGCAGTGTGAGAATCAATGTCAGGAGAAAACAGAAGGATAGCATCAATGTAAACCAAGGCATTTTCTAGAACAGGCTCAAAAATCTTTATCATTGCCTTCTGGAATAGGGATGGAACGGTTTTTAAACCAAAAGGCATCACCTTCCATTGATAATGGTGGTCAGGGATGCAAAAACCTGTTTTTGGCCTTTCTTCGGGTTTAATGCCTAATTGCCAGAACCCAGCTTTAAGATCAAATTTTGAGAAGATTTGGGGTTGAGGTAGTTTGGTGAATAACACTTCTCTTTTGGGTAAAGGAAACTTATCCTCAGCAAGGAAGTGATTCAATGGTTGTTAGTTGATTACTAACCTCAATTTTCCACGAACTTGTTCTACTCTTTTGTTGACATAAAATGCCTCACATGCCCAAGGTGAATTTGTTGCCTCAATGAGCTCTTCTTTCTGAAGTTGCTCTACCTCTTGGAGTGCTAGGGTATAGTGGTCTGGATTCATTCCTATGTGGTTGGCTTTTGTAGGGTTTATATCTTCATTTTTCTGAAAAGGCAGGGTTATGAAGAATTCTGGGTTTTGCCACAAGGGTGTTTTACACTTTTTGAGGAACTCAGAATGAGAGTCAGCACAGGAGCTGTTGACTATTTTTTTCTTTTATAGAGATGAGGACTTCCAGGGTATAAATGTGAGAAATTTTTGTCCAGGGTAACAAATGGTTTTTATGTTTTAGACCTTTTGGATGCTATGACACACCTTTAAGGCTATGGAGAACATCAAAACCAATTATGAAATCCTTGTTAGTAAGGTCTGATCCAAACACTCTGGACCTTACCATGTATCAAGGAAAAATCTGGTTTTGAAATGGCTTGCTCTTAAGGGTTATCCAAAATATTTGCCCATTGGCAGTTCTGAACCCTGCTGAACATGGCTCCCAATGCGATGTAGGGCGAAAATCTGGCTTCATGATGGAGTATGAAGCGCCAGTGTCAAAATATGCAATAATCGGAATCGGTTTGTCATATTTATCTGGAAAGATGTGGACCTTGGCCTCCGGAGATGGTTGTGCCAAGTAGGCCGCTAGAGTTTCCTCTTGCTTTTCTGCTCTACAGACGTCAATTGTGTATGCATCAAACAGCATGAATTGCTCGTCTGCACTTTCTTCACCATCTGAACCATCATCTTCCGAATCTTCTGATGAATTACTGATAGGTTCTACTACCATTGCGGGAATAGTATCATCTGAGGGTTCATCATCAAGAGAAAAGATGGATTAAATATCTGCATCATCAATGTCTCCAGTTCGTGTAAGATAACCAATGAGATTATCTCTTTTCTTCTTGTTTGGACACTGTTTTGCATAATGTCCCTTATTCTTGCTGATGTAACATCGGTCTGATTTTTTAAATCCCCTCCGCTTCTTCTTTCTGAAGAATTTCCATTTTTTATCCCTTGGCAATCTTGAAAGCGCTTCTTCCATTTTTTCTTGTAGTTCTTTTCTCCCACGAAGGATGAAGATCCACATTTCTTGGTCTTGCAATTGATGGAGAGTTCTGGGTGATCACATGCTCTGCCAAGAAGTTTTCCTTGCTCTTGCAATTGTTTGAAAAATCTTTGATGATTGCAAAGTTTTTCTAATGCCGCCAGGGAGGTCTGGTATATTTCTCTAAATGTAGCATTGCTGAGGGAAATGTTCTTGAGTGAAAATTGTCTGGCTGTTTCATTCCCCAACGGTTCTGGAAGGGAATTCAAGTAGGCTTGCTTCAGATTGACATCATCCATGCCCCCGAGAGCATAAAATCTTTTTGACATTCTTTCATAATGTCTCTCAAGATCTTTATGCTTGAAGGAGCAGCACTTCATACTGAGGAATTCTTCTCGTGCCTGTGTGGTATAATGATCCCAAGCACCTAGAAATTCATTGTGGATATGTCCAATAAAGACATCCACAGTTGCTGACTGTCTCATCTGGAGTTGTCTATAAGCTCCAAGACTAATCCACCATTGTCGTAGTCTTCCATAGAATCTCGAGACCTGTCTGTCAAATACAGAAGGAAGATTGCTTTCAGGGTGTATAATTTGTTCTGTGCACCATGCATGCATTTCGTAGACTTTATCTCTCCACTAGGAAGGAGGGATATTATCAAACGAAAACCCATGTCAAGGTTTACTGGGGGTTTTTGGGTGCCACTGTGGTGGAGGATAGGCTCTTGGTGGCCCTTGTCCACCTTCTGAAGGATTTTCTGCTTCACTTTCAACTTCTTCTTCTACAGTGGATGGCATTACGATCATAAATTCAGGAGTTGTGGCTTTATTTTTGGAATTTTTGGGAGTTTTTTCCATTTCTAAGACCTGAGAGTTTTCCTTTTCTGGTTTTGCTATTTCTTTCAGTAAAGAAGAAATAAGATTATCATATTCCATCATGAATTGTGTTCCTCCTTCTGGGGATAAAGAGTTGGATGGATCTGATTGAGTTACTGTAGATGTTCTTCCCCCATCCTTGGTTGTGGATTGTCTCTTTTTTGTGACATGTTGATCTTCCAGCACCTTTGTTGGTAAGAACGATGAAGCTCCAAAAGGACTCGGGTCTTGTGGTAGTGGAGGAATTGGCTGTGGGTTAGCCATTAATGGGGATGTGGTATATATCGGATAAGGAGTGAAGATGTCATATGGCATGTGAGAGGGTGAATTTGGCTTGTTTTGTAGGGACTGTAATTGTGTCTTTAGAGACTTTAGTTCTGATTCTTTCTCCAACATAATTGGTGATGTTATGGACACTGTAGTTCCCAATTTTAGGAGCTCATGATGTAGTGCAGAGATTTTTTAGTTTATCTCTCTGATAGCCTGATCCATGATTGTCACCTTTTTGTCTATGTTTTTCAGAAAAAGGTTTTGGATTTGTGCATTTTCTGACTGCCAGTTTAGTGTTGCTTCTATAGCACTAATCTGCTTTGTGGAACCATCTGGGTTTTTTGTGATTGAGTTTCTGATTTTCCAGGAATATGTAGAGTTTTCCTTTTCAAATTATTTTGGAGGAAAATCACCTTCTTTTTATGAGGATGGTTCAAACATATAACAGTTGGGTATGTCAGTTTTGAAAGGAGTCGGATTTTTTCTCGGGTACCTGACATAATACTCAAAGGATTTTCCAGACGGCTCTCATAGGAGATCAACTTCAGGGTCTCCCGCTTCATATTTTTCTTTGAGCTCTTGTTGCATGGATTTCTTCTTTCCTCTCCTTCTTTTGAAGTTATCTTCTTCCTCAGAACTGGCCATTAGACACTTGTCACAGTCACAGACGTCGAAAAATTTGTGCCCAGACTCATCAGCAAATGCATATATTGGATCTCCAAGAGAATTGAAAGACTCGACCGTAACATTGTCAAGATAAACATCCCGAGGTTTTGTTGGGGCACTTATTGGTGTGATGAAGTTTATTTCTGTGGAAAAGATTGATGGGCGAGGCTTTTCAGATGGTTCTTTTTTGAAAGCTATTTTCACGGTGCCATCTGTTTTTCTGTTTATGGTTCAGTCTACTGATTGTATTGGAGTCGTATTGTCATGATGTTTTTCATAATTGGTTACCCAAGACTTGGGAAATAATTTGAGTAATTCATTTTTTGGGATTTGTCTGGGTATGTGAATGTGATGGCCGGGTTTTTGTCGTCAATTCCGGCACCAAAAACAATTTGTAAACTCCTAAATTAAGTAGTATAATTTAGGGTCGAACCCAAAGGATGGTGGGGTTAGGCTATAAATCTCGTTTAAGTTCTAGTTTAGTCGGTCAACAAGATTGATTTGTATTATAAATTCTAAACTAGCAACATAAATTAAATGAACAACTAAGTAAACACAATGAGAGAAAAGGCTAGGGTCTCGGGGTCACTCAAGTACGAGTGGTCTAGTCTAAGTCGATATAAAGGGAATAACGGAGGGTGAAGGCTAGGTGTGTCCCTATCTCTCGATATGAGGCGGTCCTTGGGTCAAGTCTAGGTTAACTCTCGTCCTAACTAATCCCAACCCACTTATCTAGTACGGTCCAACTAAGCCCGACTCTCGCCGCAAGCAAGTCTAACCAAACACAAGGAGAGCCGAACTCTCGTCCAAGCAATCCGACATGTTCAAAGCAAAAGATAAGAGACCAACATCCAACGAAATATGTAAACAATTGAAGTTATCAACATGGGTATTTTGTCTAGGCAAAAGTATAAGCACTATACTAACTAGTCCTAAACTCTCGTTTCGTAGAGTAGCTAATAAGAGTGGAATTACTCAAGCTCTCACTTGGGCATTTCCACAAGCACCTTGTGTGCAAAAGAAAAGACGAATTACCCATAACGATTAGCATTCAAAACTCGACTCAAATCCGACCCACTAATCCCACAAGAGGTTCCCCTTAACCCTAGATTAATCTACTCACACATAATCAACACACTAACAACAATAATAAACATGATTAGAATTATAAAGAAGATAACTTGAATTAGTGAGACAATAAACTAATAAAGATATGAACTACACTAATTAGACTAACAAATAACAATAACATGTAAATAAACATAATAAATTAACAAAGATGAAAACTTTAATTAAACCAAACATAAACACAATCTAAACTATAAACTTGAAATAAAATGCAATTAAAATGAGGGATAAGAGAAATTATACCAAACTTGAATGGAGATGAACATTAAAGGATGGATCTAGAAAATGAATTACCAAAGATTTGAACTTGAACACAAACTAATTGAGTAATTGGAAATAATTAAAAGAAGGAAAAATATAAACTACATACTACTCTCTACTACCTACTGTTTTTCGTCTTTTGAAACCAAAACAAATGATGCGTGTCTCGTCCTTTCATGTTCGCCTTCGAAATTGAATAGCAGGCTGCCTTCCTGCTTCTAACGTTGCTGCCCAACGACAATTTTGAGAGCTGCCTGGCTGGCTCCTTCTCATTTTTTTTCTTCCGTCTTTTCCCATTCACAAATAATGTGTCACTTGCTTACTAGCTAGTTTGGCCCAATTCTTTGTTAACTTATTTTTTTCGTCTTTCTCTGATCCGTCTTGAACCGGTCTTATTTCTCATTTTCCGTCTTCGTTCACGAAATAGTTCCTAAACAACACTGAAACGATCGAAATCGAACCAAATTCCACAAATCTAACAATTATTCACAATAAATAAAATAAAACTAATAATTACTAATTAAATAGTAAAATGAGCTATTTATTCAATTAAGCACGCAAAATCGATTCGGAATAGGGTATAAATGAGGGGTCAAATGTTACCAAAATACTACTCATCAGAATGCATGAGGGGCTGTGTTGCGACTCCAATTGTATGAGTAAGGCATCATCTGTGTCTTTTGGAATGCTCAGGTCCATATCATGATTTTGGACCCTGTAGGCCATTTGGTAATGAAGGGTGGCTGCATATGTATTCCCGATTTGTGGCGCCCCAGTGATTTGAAGTTGGATTTGGATGTTTTGGAGAATTTGGGGATCTTCCAAGGCCATGTTAAAATTTGGGAACAATGTAACAAATACAGTACCATCATTCAGGGTTGTTTGTAGGGTGGCTATGCATGCATGCCTGTACTCTTTGTATCTGGTGTCTAGTAAGGCTACCCTTGCAACCACAGGAAGACCTTTTTTTCCATGAAGAGTTAGGGCTAATTTAACTGCCCCATAATGGAGATGGGTGTAACCATTGACCCTCCATTGATGAATCATGGCTTCATTAAGACGGAGTGGGATCATTTGTTCTGGTTCAGTAGAAGGAACAAGGTATTGCTCTAACTGTGAAGCCAATATGAGCTCTTTGACCATATTTTTGTTTGGGCCAAAAACATGTCGAATAACTTTTGGAAAGGATGAACTTGGTTTCGTGAAGGCTTTGTATGGATTTAACAAATGAATTTGAGTAATAGGGACTTTACTATCTTCACCATTGTTGTTAAAATCGCGATCCGGATCGTAGGATCGTACGATCCTACGATCCAAAAAGTGGAAAACGATTCAAATCGTCGTAGGATCGTTTTGGCGGTAGGATCGGTATAGGATCGGTCAGGATCGGTCAGGATCGTACAGGATCGGTCAGGATCGATGGTAGGATCGTTCAGGATCGTAAAATGTTTATTTGTGTTATAAATGTGTGAGTTTGTTGTTTTTCTATACTTATAGCTCTTAATTAAAGGTATATGCAATATGTTAATATGATTTTACAATTTTCATGTCATTTAATTAACTTTTAACATTATACATCACAAATTATACCAAATTCTGTGCATAAACTTGTTTAGCTAAGCTATTTGTAGGATCTTACGATCCTACGATTCGATCCTGCGATCCGATCCTACCACCCCTCTTCGATCCAAACTAGGATCCCGATCCTGACAACATTGATCTTCACTCATATATTCTATTTCATAGAGGTAGTCTATTTTACTAGCATTAGATTTTCTATAATTTGAAGAGGATGAAGAGCGTGGTAGAATCTTTTTTGTGTTTTCCATTTTTTGTGATAATAGACCAGAGACCATAACAGAGTCACTTTGTTTCTTATCCATCCTTTGAAAATTCTTTAAGAAAATGAGTTATCTCCCCTTTTTCTTTTTTTTAAACATGAAGTACTAAGAATATGAGAAGATAATCCTTGGGTTCATATGGCCATAAAACCGAGGTGGTTCATTCAATCATTAATTTCCACCTCAAGGTACCAAGCACATAGAACACCATAGTATTATTTTTTCATAATATTTTTCATTTGTTTAATATGGATTTCTGTTGTGGAAGATCCACTAAGTGGCAACCACAGAGCATAATTTCCATTTTAAACATTATGTAGGAGATTGCTCATTACTTATTAAAATTTCGTAGGAGGATATGAGCCAAAGCTTAATCTGCCATGGCTCTGATACCAAAATTACGGACACATAGTGAGTACAACCACAAAGGAGGTTATACAGGATCAATATATGATTATTTAACTTATGTTAATCTAGAGCTGTAGGACCAAGATTTAGTAATAAGGGAAAGCTTATATTATAAGGATATGATATATTTTACAAGAGAGAGTTTTTTGTGAGAGAATACACTTAGACTTAGCTTGGTTATGGCAAGCACCAAGCTCCTCTATTTATAGTACAAGTTAGGTAGAATATTACAAGCATATGCCAATCACATCATTTAATTTACACCATAAAGTTAAAGCTTATATTTTACACCATTCCTTTATTTAAGCTACTATTTAATTGTCATTCATGTCTCCCATTATTATCTTTTTCCCCCTGTCTCCAAAAGAGGAAGATGCTTCAGCGGGTTCATCATTACTACTTTCGTCGCTCTGATACCAAAATTACGGACACATAGTAAGTACAACCACAAAGGAGGTTATACAGGATCAATATATGATTATTTAACTTATGTTAATATAGAGCTGTAGGACCAAGATTTAGTAATAAGGGAAAGCTTATATTATAAGGATATGATATATTTTACAAGAGAGAGTTTTTTGTGAGAGAATACACTTAGACTTAGCTTGGTTATGGCAAGCACCAAGCTCCTCTACTTATAGTACAAGTTAGGTAGAATATTACAAGCATATGCCAATCACATCATTTAATTTACACCATAAACTTAAAGCTTATATTTTACACCATTCCTTTATTTAAGCTACTATTTAATTGTCATTCATGTCTCCCATTATTATCTTTTTCCCCCTGTCTCCAAAAGAGGAAGATGCTTCAGCGGGTTCATCATTACTACTTTCGTCGCTCTGATACCAAAATTACGGACACATAGTAAGTACAACCACAAAGGAGGTTATACAGGATCAATATATGATTATTTAACTTAACAATATTAATGTAGAGTTGTAGGACCAAGATTTAGTAATAAGGGAAAGCTTATATTATAAGGAGATGATATATTTTACAAGAGAGAGTTTTTTGTGAGAAAATACACTTAGACTTAGCTTGGTTATGGCAAGCACCAAGCTCCTCTATTTATAGTACAAGCTAGGTAGAATATTACAAGCATATGCCAATCACATCATTTAATTTACACCATAAACTTAAAGCTTATATTTTACACCATTCCTTTATTTAAGCTACTATTTAATTGTCATTCATGTCTCCCATTATTATCTTTTTCCCCTGTCTCCAAAAGAGGAAGATGCTTCAACGGGTTCATCATTACTACTTTCGTCGCTTCCCGAATCTATTGCATCCAGATATTCCTTTAGTGTAGGAATAAAATTCTTCACCTTGTAGGCCACACCTTCGACTCTATATATTGGATGATAAAGATCGCTTTTCGGCCACGAGTACTGGTCATGAAAGCATAGCAGGTTCCTTCGGACCTCGTGGATGAAATCTTGAAGGTACGTGTCTGGATCGTGCCAATTTGCAGTAACAGGATGGAACAACTTTTCTTCTGTAGCAGATTCTTTTATTCCATTTAAAGCTGCAAGATTACATGCCCTTTCTCGGAAATGAATTTCTTCAAAAGGTGAATCATTGTATCATGATCTTATCCATGCTTCAAATCTTTTATGTATCCGGATGCCATCTTTTTCCTGTTCTTGATCAGTTAAGATTTTGAATGTGACAAATAAAGTATGGCCTTCTTGCTTCCGAATATTCGTCTGCCACCACGTTGCATCGTGGAACAACATCATCTATTTGTACAGAATTTTGTAATGTGGCTTTCTTTTATTCATCAGACATTTTGCTAAGTATTCCAACACCTGGCTTTTTCCAATTTGGACTCCGGTTGTGTATGACTCAGCAAGGTGCCACAGCAACAGATAAGCTTCCGGTGGGAATTTTCGATAATGATTTGGATTCAGGTTGATGGTGGTAAGGAAAGGGTACTTTGGGTGGTAAGGTAATCCAAGGAGAGGTCCTTGATCTAGACCATACTTGTTTATGTATAGCATGAGGACTTTGTGGAGTGTATTAACTCCTCTTCTGCTCAGGACACTTCTGAGGATATCTTCTTGAATGGCTTGCGGCATATGATCAATTAATTCCCTAATTGTCTCATCTGTGGTTTTTACTGGATTGATTGTGTATATTACTGGAAAAATTGATGAAATTTCTCGTTGCGTTCTTGAAAGAAAGTCAGGCAGGAAGTTGTCTTTTCCTTTTATGTGCTTGACATCAAACTTCCGCTGTGAGAACCAGCTTGCCCACCTGAGTAACTGAGCTTGAGGAAGAGTTTTTTGCTTGAACTGTATCATCTTTGGGAAAGAGGACATGTCCATCTCTATCAGAAAATGTTGTCCAATAAGATGGAACTCAAACTTCTCAATGCCTCTTTTAACCGCAAGGATCTCCTTGTAGGCGGAGTGATAATGTTTTTCACTTTCCTTGAATGCTCCACTCTTATAAACACATACGTGCCTTTCCCCTTTTCATCTTCTTCTAAGACGACTGCTTCCCAATAACAATCACTTGCATCCGTTTGCAGAATCCTTTTTCCTTTTGAAGGGATTTTCAACGTAGGCAAGGACTTTGCAATTTTCTTTAACTCTTTGACTGCTTCAGTGCATTTCTGACTCCATGGCGGTGCATTTTTCCTTAATTGTGCTGAAAGTGTGGTCTTATACTTGGCTAGGCCATGGATGAAATCTGCCATATAATTGACAATGCCGAGGAATTGTTGTACTTGCTTATATGAGAGTTTCTAACCTGGAAATATTTCCAACTGGGTTGCAATGTGAGGTTGAAGATGGTACTGCCCTTTAGAAATGTGCATTCCCAAGAAATCTATTTGTGATTCTCCAACAACCATTTTCTTTTCAGAAAGCATTATTCCATATTGTTGGATAATGTTATGGAATTTCTCTAGTAACGTAGTGTGGGAATCAATGTCAGGAGAAAACAGAAGGATATCATCAATGTAAACCAAGGCATTTTCTAGAACAGGCTCAAAAATCTTTTTTATTGCCTTCTGGAATAGGGATGGAGCGGTTTTTAAACCAAAAGGCATCACCCTCCATTGATAATGGTGGTCAGGGATGCAAAAACCTGTTTTTGGCCTTTCTTCGGGTTTAATGCCTAATTGCCAGAACCCAGCTTTAAGATCAAATTTTTAGAAGATTTGGGGTTGAGGTAGTTTGGTGAATAACACTTCTCTTTTGGGTAAAGGAAACTTATCCTCAGCAAGGAAGTGATTCAATGGTTGGTAGTTGATTACTAACCTCAATTTTCCACGAACTTGTTCTGCTTTTTTGTTGACATAAAATGCCTCACAAGCCCAAGGTGAATTTGTTGCCTCAATGAGCCCTTCTTTCTGAAGTTGATCTACCTCTTGGAGTGCTAGGGTATAGTGGTCAAGATTCTTTCCTATGTGGTTGGCTTTTGTAGGGTTTATATCTTCATTTTTCTTAAAAGGCAGGGTTATGAAGAATTCTGGGTTTTGCCACAAGGGTGTTTTACACTTTTTGAGGAACTCGGAATGAGAGTCAGCATAGGAGGTGTTGACTATTTTTTCTTTTATAGTGTTGAGGACTTCCAGGGTATAAATGTGAGAAATTTTTATCCAGGGTAACAAATGGTTTTTATGTTTTAGACCTTTTGGATGTCATGACACACCTTTAAGGCTATGGAGAACATCAAAACCAATTATGAAATCCTTGTTAGTAAGGTCTGATCCAAACACTCTGGACCTTACCATGTACCCTGGAAAAATCTGGATTTGAATTGGCTTGCTCTTAAGGGTTATCCGAAATATTTGCCCATTGGCAGTTCTGAACCCTGCTGAACATGGCTCCCAATGCGATGCAGGGAGCAAATCTGGCTTCATGATGGAGTATGAAGCGCCATTGTCAAAATATGCAATAACCGGAATCGGTTTGTCATATTTATCTGGAAAGATGTAGACCTTGGCCTCCGGAGATGGTTGTGCCAAGTAGGCCGCTAGAGTTTCCTCTTGCTTTTCTGCTCTACAGACGTCAATTGTGTATGCATCAAACATCATGAATTGCTCGTCTGCACTTTCTTCACCATCTGAACCATCATCTTCCGAATCTTCTGATGAATCACTGATAGGTTCTACTACCATTACGGGAATAGTATCATCTGAGGGTTCATCATCAAGAGAAAAGATGAATTAAATATTTGCATCATCAATGTCATCAGTTCGTGCAAGATAACCAATGAGATTATCTCTTTTCTTCTTGTTTGGACACTGTTATGCATAATGTCCCTTATTCTTGCAGATGTAACATCGGTCTGATTTTTTAAATCCCCTCCGCTTCTTTTTTCTGAAGAATTTCCATTTTTTATCCCTTGGCAATCTTGAAAAGCGCTTCTTCCATTTTTTCTTGTAGTTCTTTTCTCCCACGAAGGATGAACATCTACATTTCTTGGTCTTGCATTTGATGGAGAGTTCTGGGTGATCACATGCTCTGCCAAGAAGGTTCCCTTGCTCTTGCAATTGTTTGAAAAATCCTTGATGATTGCAAAGTTTTTCTAATGCCGCTAGGGAGGTCTGATATATTTCTCCAAATGTAGCATTGCTGAGGGAAATGTTCTTGAGTGAAAATTGCGTGGCTGTTTCATTCCCCCAACGGTTCTGGAAGGGAATTCAAGTAGGCTTGCTTGAGATTGACATCATGCATGCCCCCGAGAGCATAAAATCTTTTTAAAATTCTTTCATAATGTCTCTCAAGATCCTTATGCTTGAAGGAGCAGCACTTCATACTGAGGAATTCTTCTCGTGCCTGTGTGGTATAATGATCCATCCTTATGCTTGAAGGAGCAGCACTTCATTTTCTAGATCCATCCTTTAATGTTCATCTCCATTCAAGTTTGGTATAATTTATCTTATCCCTCATTTTTATTGCATTTTATTTCAAGTTTATAGTTTAGATTGTGTTTATGTTTGGTTTAATTAAAGTTTTCATCTTTGTTAATTTATTATGTTCATTTACATGTTATTGTTATTTGTTAGTGTAATTAGTGTAGTTCATATCTTTATTAGTTTATTGTCTCACTAATTCAAGTTATCTTCTTTATAATTCTAATCATGTTTATTATTGTTGTTAGTGTGTTACTTGTGTTGCTTGTGTTGATTATGTGTGAGTAGATTAATCTAGGGTTAAGAGGAACCTCTTGTGGGATTAGTGGGTCAGATTTGAGTCGATTTTTGAATGCTAATCGTTATGGGTAATTCGTCTTTAATCTTTTGCACACAAGGTGCTTGTGGAAATGCCCAAGTGAGAGCTTGAGTAATTCCACTCTTATTAGCTACTCTTCAAAACGAGAGTTTAAGACTAGTTAGTATAGTGCTTATACTTTTGCCTAGACAAAATACCCATGTTGATAGCTTCAATTGTTTACATATTTCGCTGGATGTTGGTCTCTTATCTTTTGCTTTGAACATGTTGTCGGAATGCTTGGACGACAGTTCGACTCTCCTTGTGTTTGGTTAGACTTGCTTGCGGCGAGAGTCGGGCTTAGTTGGACCGTACTAGATAAGTGGGTTGGGATTAGTTAGGACGAGAGTTCAACTAGACTTGACCCAAGGACCGCCTCATATCGAGAGATGGGGACACACCTAGCCTTCACCCTCCGTTATTGTAACACCCCCATTTATTCAGGGGCCTGGACTAGGACTCCCTAGATAATTAAGGGTGTTACCATCTCGGAATACCGAGGCAGTAGATAACAAAGGGAAAGAGCACATTACTTTATTAAATATTAAAACTCAAAAGCAAGTTCTTACAACCGTCTTCAAAACTGTCTTATAAAAATAAAGTACAACTCATGACAAAACGACTACAGTGATCTAGTCTCTAGTCAGGTCCAGATCCAAGCTCTCCCTTCCCTTAGCTCCCATAGTCTCAAGCACCTGTCAATCTGCTCCCCAATAAATTGGTTCATCACAGGTGATCACGAATACACAGGGTCAACCACGAGGTTGAGTAGAGGAAAATAAACAGTCAAGCATTACTATAAATAGAAAGTCAATCATCTCGACTCCGAATCACAAGACCCATTATTCTCAACACTGTATCACAAGACCCATTATCTCCACACCAATCACAAGACCCATTATCTCCACACCAATCACAAGACCCATTAACTCACACCAGTCACAAGACCCATTATCTCCACACCAGTCACAAGACCCATTATCTCCGCACCAATCACAAGACCCATTATCTCCGCACCAATCACAAGACCCATTATTCATCACCTCGAATCGTATCACGGAAATGTGAAATCAAATAAAGCAATATACCATTCATACGATAATAAGATGAACATTGTTAACAACAATTAATAATCAAATTACTCTTCACCAGGCATACGGTATTCCCCTACCTCAACTTGCAGAACGACAACCGAACAGCTGCTAGAAACATTCCACTTCGAATTCTGTTCCTATAAATAATACTTACTTTTAATTTATATTCATACTAACAAAGCTACTAAATGCTCATTCATTATACTTATAACTGATTTATTCCTGACACAGTATATATATCCACAACAAACCCGTAACCATGTGTTTATCATTAAACAAGCAATTATCACAGTATTATATCTTTTATCGATATATTAAACAATCGACAAACATCATTAACAATTTATCGTACACCAAAAATTAACACTCACTAGATATAGTATACTATCCCACTAAACAATTTATTACTAACTTTGATAAAAATAAAATACTCAAATATGGATATTAATTTTATTATTAACTTTATTACCAACAACATCAACAACAATATTAATACTAACAATAGTATTAACAATAATAATAATAATAATAATAGTAATAATAATAATAATAATAATAATAATAATAATAATAATAATAATAATAATAATAATAATAATAATAATAATAATAATAATAATAATAATAATAATAATAATAATCATGACATTATCCACGTTGACCCACAAACCCAAACAAACCACGACTAACAGCCCCTACCCGACACCTACGCGTGCGTGAAATCAGACCCCTCACGCCACCCCATAACGCCACCACTACCACCGACAACCACCAAACACAAGTCCCCCAGCCGCCAGCTACCACCGCCACACCAAGCCAACCCTTCGACGACCGCCGGTGAGGTGAACCAGAGCCCAAACCAGGCCTGGTTCCTCACCCAAACCCCTCGAACCCGTATGAGCAGACCCCTGCCGACACCTTCTAACGACCCCCCCTGCCGCCTAAAACCACCACGATTCCACCCCTGACACACCGTGACAACCACCACGACATCCCCCCTGACTACCACCAGGCCCATAACTCTAACACCCACAGAGAAAGTGACTAGGGAACCCATCGAAATCCCTGTACACGACCAGACTCTGTTTAAACGACCCTGAGACAGGCGACAAGATCGCCTTGCCTCGTGGTCCTAGGTGGTTGATGAGTGGACGACTAAGGCCAAGACACGACTCCCAAAAGCATAGTTCGTCATCACAAGTGAATCAGACGTTGTAACATAAACTACACAATTAATTTACGTAACAAAAACACACAGGCGGAAACATAAGAAGAACAGCGTGTTCGTCATACCTACTTCTGACCAAGATCGACCACCCTTAGACATCCTCAAGTCCACCGTAAGAACCTCCTACCTATTCTCTTATGTGTCGGTTGCAAGTATGTGTGGTGTTTGTGTGAGGGCTAGGGTAGATTAGGTTAGGGAAGGTGTTTTAGTATGACGGCAGGGCTGTTTGATTGTATGATTAGGTTTGCGAATAAAACTAAGTATGGGTTGAGATTCTAGAACGCATAACGAGGCCCATACTAGTGCCAAAGGTCTCAAGATCAAGCCCCCTTAACAACATGAATCAGAAACCCCTTGACACATCACTTATCGAATACCAATAACGTTTAACTACCAAAGACACGACCAAAATAGACGTAGATATCGTAATAAAATATTCGAGGTATTACAGCGATATTACACTTATAACTTATAAACATAAAACACGTATTCGATAAATAAATTATAAAACACGTACGATAAATAAATTATCGAATATAAATGTTCAAAAGACCACCAACACGTCGATATAATTAATAATTATTAAAATAAAATACGAGGTATTACAGTTATTCCCTTTATATCGACTTAGACTAGACCCCTCCTACTTGAGTGACCCCGAGACCCTAGCCTTTTCTCTCATTGTGTTTACTTAGTTGTTCATTTAATTTATGTTGCTAGTTTAGAATTTAGAATACAAATCAATCTTGTTGACCGACTAAATTAGAACTTAAACGAGATTTATAGCCTAACCCCACCATCCTTTGGGTTCGACCCTAAATTATACTACTTAATTTAGGAGTTTACAAATTGTTTTTGGTGCCGGAATTGACGACAAAAACCCGGCCATCACATTCACATACCCAGACAAATCCCAAAAAATGAATTACTCAAATTACTTCCTGAGTCTTGGGTAACCAATTATGAAAAACATCATGACAATACGACTCCAATACAATCAGTAGACTGAACCATAAACAGAAAAACAGATGGCACCATGAAAATAGCTTTCAAAAAAGAACCATCTGAAAAGCCTCGCCCATCAATCTTTTCCACAGAAATAAACTTCATCACACCACTAAGTTAATTTTAAGGGCGGAAGACTGTAATACCCCGTATCTTCACAGTTCACTTGTGTTAATTGTCTTATTATGATGTTAATTGTCAACAACTGGTCACTAGGCATGTAACGAACACAAAACGTGACACCACATAACATCACATTAATTACGGCCCTTTTGAATTACAAAAAGTTACATTCTATCCTCGTTAAGAAAACTTTGTCCTCAAAGTTTACGTATAACCAAATTAAAGTGTACTTCACGAAACACAATATATATTCAAACAATCACAAGATACCTATTAGTCATGATCATAACAACTAGTCATATCGTAAATTATTAAGATTTTACAATCCTATCCTCTTTAAAACATGGTTACGTCCCCGTAACTCCATAAACATTCTAACTCATTACCCCATCTTACTCATTACTTTACCTCATAAAATCTAACTCCAAGTAACCATGTATCGCTCTCATCATCGCATCTAAGTCCAAAGACAAGGGGTGAGTGAACTGACGGAATAAAACCGCAAATCAATACTTCCATCCCAATATCGATGTCAAACTCGAGATATAACTCAATAACCAAGGTCACACTGGATCGTAAACACAACATGGCACAACGGCCTAACAGCTCATATCTCAATACCAATAACCAATTCCCATCTCGATTTCAATATCAATATCGTCAAGTGTTGTAACATCCCGTATTTTCGTAAAATCTAATTTAAGCGTTTTTAATTATTTTAAGTAATAAAATAATAATTTGATAATTTATCTCGAAAGATTTTATTTAATTAGTGAGATCCGTCTTAAGAACCTTAAGTCCTTAAGACGAATACTACTTGGTGAACTTAAACTCGAATGATAAATATCCGTTCAAGTCCGACCCATTTTATTTAAATACGGAAAGGGCAAATTACTTAAACCCCTAAAAACCCTTAAGTTGTCATATTTCATCCTCCATCTTCAACATTTTTACAGTAAACATAATATCCTCAAAACCTCCATAAAACCTCTCTTTCTTTTGTGAAATTCTCCATCATCCGTTCTTCAAATCGCAAAAATAAGTACATTTTCGGAATCCTCGTTCAATTTCCAAGTCATCTATCACTTCGGTTTCTCGTTTCCATCACTTCGAAAATTCAGCCTGTTTTCGTAATTCCGTTTTTATGCTCTTAAACCGGTTTTCTTTGTTTTCAGGCGAAGGATTTGACAACCCGGACATTGATAGCTTCGTACTCGAGGAAGATCTTTAGCCGGATAAGCTTGTGAGGTGACGATAATGAGAAACTCGGCCTTTATGTGTATATTAGCATATTTGTTGTGATTCTTGTGTGGTTTCTGTTTTTGTTGTTAAAGGTTGATCAAAGGACTTAGTAATATGTTTAGGATGATGTTATGATGATGAATTCATGCTTGAATCGATTGTTATGTGTTCTTAAGTACATTTTCAGTTTTTCTCATTTTGCGACGGATACATGTTGATTCCGTTTGAGGATTGTTATGGGACTTACTTGCTGGTAGATTAGTAGTAATTGATGTTTGATATTGTTGGGTAAACACCTTGTGTAGCAAATTTGAAGGTCGTAGGTCGTTTAGTGAAGTTTTTCACATATTGCGTTTTTGCGATTTTCTGTCACAGGCTCTCTGAGCCGGTCGACCGACCGGCCGCCGGTCGACCGGCTGGGAGAGCATATTGGGTATTTTTCGAGATTTTGAGAATCAGGCCTTGGGACTGCCAGCCGGCCAACCGGCTGCCTGCCGACCGGCTGGTGGTCATTTTCCTTGTATAGCGTGTTTTTGCGATGAACATAGAATAGAAGGGAGCCCAGCCGGTAGACCGGCCGCCTGCCAGCCGGCTGGGAGCGCATTTGGGGAATGGTTACGAGTTTCGTGAAGGCTTGGGAAGGTCTTCCCAGCCGGCCGACCGGCTGCCTGCCGACCGGCTGGGAACCCTTTCTTGTGTGTTCTCGGTTTTAAAAGAAGAAGAAGGCTGAGAGGTCACCAGCTGGCCGACCGGCTGCCTGCCGACCGGCTGGGGACCCCTGAAGGCTTTTTATTGTTTTTCGATCGTAACTTTTGAACGGTTGATCGGTTTGGATTGAAATTCGTTTTGTATACCTGTGATATATATTTGAGGTCCCCGGTATACGGGCAACACCATATTGGGTTCGGGAAAGGAGTGAGGATAGAGACCCCCCCGGTCGGGTAACCGAAAGGGAAATCGGCTCTCCCTCGTCTCAGTTCCCGGGATCAATTAAGTGTTGATTAGAGGTTTAAGAAGTTAGAACTATAGGTTAGTTTCTACCTTTGGATGTTAGTGGATATAATGGTTGTCGCGTGGTGGGATATGTGTTCAGTTCACCTCTGGACCCACTACGTGTTTATATGCCGCGTGACGGGATATGTGTTAAGTTCACCTCTGGACCCGTTACGTGTTTTGCTTGGGCGTGTCAGGATATGTGTTAAGCTCACCTCTGGACCTGACACGTGATCGGTTGTCGTACACGGGATATGTGTTAAGTTCACCTCTGGACCCGTTGTGCGGCGACTGCGTATTGGGATATGTGTTAAGTTCACCTCTGGACCCAATACATGTTTGTAGCATTGGGATATGTGTTAAGCTCACCTCTGGACCCTTTGCTTTTGGATGATTAGGGATATGTGTTAAGTTCACCTCTGGACCCTTTTCATGATTGGAAGTTTAGGGATATGTGTTAAGTTCACCTCTGGACCCTTTACTTGATTAGATGTTGGGATATGTGTTAAGTTCACCTCTTGACCCGACATAGTGTAGTAATGGGATATGTGTTAAGTTCACCTCTGGACCCGTTGCTAGTATTAAGGATGTTTATCTGCTTGCCTAGATGATGGTACAGTGTCAGATATGCATGATGAGTTATGGATGTTTATCTGCTTGCCTAGATGATGGTACAGTGTCAGATATGCATGTCGAGTTATTGATGTTTAGTCATTTGAGGTTAAATCATCCAAGGCGTTGGATGACTCTTGTTCGGTTTCATAAATAGTTGGATTGAAAGACCCCCCGACTGGGTAACCAGTAGGGAGACCGGCTCTCCTTCCTATTTGTTTATGAAGTTGGTTGAGAGCCGTGCATGATAATCGCATGATAGTAAGAGATCAGATGATGAGTTGTTTTTGCTTCACATGTTGTTATATGTTGGAGTATTCTGTATTGTTTTATGTGTTACGTGTTGTCACAAAAGGTGGCTAGGAGAACTCTAGTCACTCCCCACTGATTGTGGCGTACATGTTTTCATGTATGTAGGTACATGCAGGATTGGAGATCGGGGTTCACGAGAGCTAGCGAGCGATGATCCTATCATCATGACTTACCCTTATTTATCGTTTAGTTGGACTCGTAGTTTTGATACTTTGTTTTGGTGCCTGTAGGGATGTTCCATCCCAGGCTGTGTATATATTTCATTTCAGTACTTAGAACTGCTACTTAACTATTTTGGTTTCAGTTTCAGTTACGTTTCAGTTTAAGACTTCTCGCATGTTGTTTAGTTTACTTTGAAAAGTTTTAATTCCGCTGCATTTTTAGTACTTTTGTGTGTTTATATTTCCGCTTTCGCGAGGGGTTTTACAAGTGTCCCATGAAAGGAACTGCTCAACACTTAGAGAGTAAAACTCTATGCCACTCACCCACGAGTCAAGGTCAAAGAATGAGACAACTCGATAAATCACTGAACTGCAATCTCAATCTCAACACAACATCATTCATGGTCTTTGTCCTAGTCTCACGAGCAACTCAGTCCCCTCAAACTCTATCCCATCAGCTAAAGGCAAAGTACATATCTTAACCAAATTCGTTAACATGCTTGTATGTATACTTAAAATTCCACAGTTCATAAAACAAGAACTTGTACGCTATACCAACAAATCTAATACCGAATCATTACACATAACTCAAACTAATCAATTACCAAAAGCTTACCCATCTCACAAACAAAAGAATTATCTTATCAAAAGAAAATTTTAACTATTAAAATAAAAGGACAACTACTAAAATATAACTCAATAAGTACTCAAAAGAGACCCATAACAAGTATCATGTAATCATATAACCTCGAATAATAACAAGAGCGTTAGGATCTACAGAATCGGGTTACGCAGTAAAAACAGAATCAGAGTAGTTAACTCTTACACCCCCTTGAAATTTTAACACAACTCAGCATATTTACACCAATGCGGACGATCATTCAACTCGAAGTTCATAATTGACAAATTAATACATTTTTTTTTCATAAACATATTATAGAAGCAAAATCATATACTAGGAAAAGGCATAGAGCAAAGTTAACTAACGTAATTAAACATGGAGCATTGACATATTTCACAGGTTATACACAAATTATAGACTAACAAGACCGTTTAACAGTCCTAGATATCAATAAGTTAACAAAATCACTTAGGTACATTTCTCATCCACTCATATTACATCTTTTATCATGAAACTATTAATACGTATGACTTGCAAAATAAGGGTTTTATCTAATACGCAGCAATTAAACATTCGGGTAGGATTTCATCAATGCGTAACTACAGAATTTGTCATGTTGCAATCACTATAATTATCAAAACATCAAGCATTATCATGGAGAATCATCACTTTGAAAACATTTTGAAACTTTTGAAACATTAGAGTGGTTATCTGTGACACTTTATAAATACGAGCCAAAAGACAATATTACAAGCTATAGATCGAGACAAGACTACATAGAGACATTATGACTCTTCTTCACTAAAAGATTGTTCTTGTAGTTCATGAATTATGAAAATTTTAACGATAAAAGTAAACGAATTTACACGGCTAGTACTTCCATAAATCACATGCCAACCAATTACTATTTCAATACATCGTGATCATATTTTAAATATAGCAATATGCAATTCACTTTATGGGATAACAATATACATGAAAAAGTTATAAAGATTATTATAGCAGGGAATGAACTAGATAAAGGTATACCATTAATATACGAAAGAGCATCAACAAGATCCGAATTGTTTAAATACTCACAATTAATTATAACAGTTAGATTGTTATAAAACATTTACTCATGACATCGTGCTTATAAGCTTACTAGTTAAATCTCATTCTACCATTTGTCAAGATTCTTATCCGATAAACATGATTTTAACATCACACACGAATATCACATCATTATTTTGAGGTCATATCACTAGAAAGTAAGAATGTCTGTATAATTGAAATTATTTTATATAAACGTGACGAAATAAACAAGGTTACGTCATCATATAGTAAGGTTCATATTGATACTGTTTGCCTACCATTCATGTTATTAATGTCATAACATGATATCACGTGGTCACATCACATAATTCACATTCGATTAAACTTTTATATAAAATTTACATAACTCACAACTTCACCAATTAAACATTTGCAGCAACTTACAAAAATCATAATTAAATAACCGCTTAGCTATCTTGCGAGCTATTATAGTTTTTGGAAAAACAATGAATTAATTAGCTAATCATAGGACAAATAATTAGTCGAACGCATAACTCAAGGAAATTATTTATAGCAAGTTTTACAACCCAATTGGTCTGAACAAAAACTTTACAGCAATTCGACAGAAAATTGGACAACTTGCAAAAATCACTATTAAATAACGACTCGTTAAAATTTACATGGCTTATCATATTGGAAACGTGAATTAATATTCTGAACGGTGGAGTTGGAATTGTGTATATACAATAAACACGTTTTAAATGGTTTTCATTACAAAATCATGGGTCAAAACGGAACTATGCAGTAACAATCTGACCACTGTCAACCAAAATATATATATCTCTCAAAATGTAACTTCTATTAACATGAAACCAAAATCATTGGGAGGCTAACTCAGAAGGTTCTCATACATAAAATTGTCATACCCATATTTGGAACACGTAGAGATTTCGATACCGAAAGTAGAATCAACAAAATAACTCAATATTTATATATATATATACCAATATAACACATAACTATATGTCATTTATGGCTTGGGGCAACACATTCCGCATATCACTAGACATTGATTACTAATATATAGGTCTGGTCATTCATATTAAAATACCCACAATATATTACATAGTTACGGTAATCATTTCATAATCAGGCAATCTCACGGACATTTCAAGCACCAGAATCATATGATCACATCACTCTTAACTATTGCTCAACAGATACATATGCATACTCTTGAAATTTCAATTCAATCATCCAACTCGATCCACATTTCAATATCAAAAATAATCTCCCAATAACATCATCAACCATTGTTCACATATTACTTACCTCATTCTTATCCTGTAAGAATGTTAGTACAATATAACCAAGTCACTATGTAGTCTACCCCACTCTTCCATTACTCACATTGGGTTCCCGAGACAGAACCGAAAGGGCCCATGGTTTGGTGTGAGGGGGCCCCTAACTCATCTCGTTCCTTTTCGGGGCTCCTATCAGTTTCATCTCGGGGTTCATTTTATTTGACTCTTCCTACGTTCATTATTATTCATTTGGTTTAGGCCTGAGGATCGTTCGCTCTGATACCACTTTGTAACACCCCATGTATTCAGGGGCCTGGACTAGGACTCCCTAGATAATTAAGGGTGTTACCATCTCGGAATACCGAGGCAGTAGATAACAAAGGGAAAGAGCACGGTACTTTATTAAATATTAAAACTCAAAAGCAAGTTCTTACAACCGTCTTCAAAACTGTCTTATAAAAATAAAGTACAACTCATGACAAAACGACTATAGTGATCTAGACTCTAGTCTGGTCCGGATCCAAACTCTCCCTTCCCTTAGCTCCCATAGTCTCAAGCACCTGTCAAATCTGCTCCCCAATAAATTGGTTCATCACAGGTGATCACGAATACACAGGGTCAACCACGAGGTTGAGTAGAGGAAAATAAACAGTCAAGCATTATAGAAAGTTAATCATCTCCACTCCGAATCACAAGACCCATTATTCTCAACACCGTATCACAAGACTCATTATCTCCACACCAATCACAAGACCCATTATCTCCACACCAATCACAAGACCCATTAACTCCACACCAGTCACAAGACCCATTATCTCCACACCAGTCACAAGACCCATTATCTCCGCACCAATCACAAGACCCATTATCTCCGCACCAATCACAAGACCCATTATGTAACAACCCGACCCACCACGGTCGTAACACACCCCCAATAAGATGGGAGGTAAGCCTTTGGGCCCATTATTTGTCCTCACTTAAGCCCAAAAGCACAAGGCCTTGTTACTAAGTGGTGGGTGGAAGCTATTATAAACATATCACAAGCCTCACATTTTACCGATATGGGACAATTTTCCTCTCATACTCTTGGGGTGTTACAAACTCCCCCACTTAAAGAACACAACGTCCTCGTTGTGCCCCAAACTTGACCACAACCAGGGCCAGAATCCTCCCTCGCTAGGTGTGTGACCCGGGTACTCCCGACCACAGGCTCACCACACGGTCGCAGGGTCGCTCTGATACCATTTGTAACAACCCGACCCACCACGGTCGTAACACACCCCCAATAAGATGGGAGGTAAGCCTTTGCGCCCATTATTTGTCCTCACTTAAGCCCAAAAGCACAAGGCCTTGTTACTAAGTGGTGGGTGGAAGCTATTATAAACATATCACAAGCCTCACATTTTACCGATGTGGGACAATTTTCTCTCATACTCTTGGGGTGTTACACATTATTCATCACCTCGAATCGTATCACGGAAATGTGAAATCAAATAAAGCAATATACCATTCATACGATAATAAGTTGAACATTGTTAACAACAATTAATAATCAAATTACTCTTCACCAGGCATACGGTATTCCCCTACCTCAACTTGCAGAACGACAACCGAACAGCTGCTAGAAACATTCCACTTCGAATTCCGTTCCTATAAATAATACTTACTATTAATTTCTAATCATACTAACAATGCTACTAAATGCTCATTCATCATACTTATAACTGATTTATTCATGACACAATATATATATCCACAACAAACCCGTAATCATGTGTTTATCATTAAACAAGCAATTATCACAGTATTATATCTCTTATCGATATATTAAACAATCGTCAAACATCATTAACAATTTATCATACACCAAAAATTAACACTCGCTAGATATAGTATATTATCCGACTAAACAATTTATTACTAACTTTGATAAAAATAAAATACTCAAATATGGATATTAATTTTATTATTAACTTTATTACCAACAACATCAACAACAATATTAATACTAACAATATTAATAATAATAATAATAATAATAATAATAATAATAATAATAATAATAATAATAATAATGACATTATCCACGTTGACCCACAAACCCAAACAAACCACGACTAACAGCCCCTACCCGACACCTACGCGTGCGTGAAATCAGACCCCTCACGCCACCCCATAACGCCACCACTACCACCGACAACCACCAAACACAAGTCCTCCAGCCGCCAGCTACCACCGCCACACCAAGCCAACCCTTCGACGACTGCCGGTGAGGTGAACCAGAGCCCAAACCAGGCCTGGTTCCTCACCCGAACCCCTCGAACCCGTATGAGCAGACCCCTGCCGACACCTTCTAACGACCCCCCTTGTCGCCTAAAACCACCACCATTCCACCCCTGACACACCGTGACAACCACCACGACATCCCTCATGACTACCACCAGGCCCATAACTCTAACACCCACAGAGAAAGTGACTAGGGAACCCATCGAAATCCCTGTACACGACCAGACTCTGTTTAAACGACCCTGAGACAGGCGACAAGATCGCCTTGCCTGGTGGTCCTAGGTGGTTGATGAGGGGACGACTAAGGCCAAGATACGACTCCCAAAAGCATAGTTCGTCATCACAAGTGAATCAGACGTTGTAACATAAACTACACAATTAATTTACGTAACAAAAACACACAGGCGGAAACATAAGAAGAACAGCGTGTTCGTCATACCTACTTCTGACCAAGATCGACCACCCTTAGACATCCTCAAGTCCACCGTAAGAACCTCCTACCTATTCTCTTATGTGTCGGCTGCAAGTATGTGTGGTGTTTGTGTGAGGGCTAGGGTAGATTAGGTTAGGGAAGGTGTTTTAGTATGACGGCAGGGCTGTTTGATTGTATGATTAGGTTTGCGAATAAAACTAAGTATGGGTTGATATTCTAGCACGCATAACGAGGCCCATACTAGTGCCAAAGGTCTCAAGATCAAGCCCCCTTAACAACATGAATCAGAAACCCCTTGACACATCACTTATCGAATACCAATAACGTTTAACTACCAAAGACACGACCAAAATAGACGTAGATATCGTAATAAAATATTCGAGGTATTACAGCGATATTACACTTATAACTTATAAACATAAAACACGTATTCGATAAATAAATTATAAAACAAGTATTCGATAAATAAATTATCGAATATAAATGTTCAAAAGACCACCAACACGTCGATATAATTAATAATTATTAAAATAAAATACGAGGTATTACAGTTATTCCCTTTATATCGACTTAGACTAGACCCTCCTACTTGAGTGACCTCGAGACCCTAGCCTTTTCTCTCATTGTGTTTACTTAGTTGTTCATTTAATTTATGTTGCTAGTTTAGAATTTAGAATACAAATCAAACTTGTTGACCGACTAAATTAGAACTTAAACGAGATTTATAGCCTAACCCTACCATCCTTTGGGTTCGACCCTAAATTATACTACTTAATTTAGGAGTTTACAAATTGTTTTTGGTGCCGGAATTGACGACAAAAACCCGGCCATCACATTCACATACCCAAACAAATCCCAAAAAATGAATTACTCAAATTACTTCCTGAGTCTTGGGTAACCAATTATGAAAAACATCATGACAATACGACTCCAATACAATCAGTAGACTCAACCATAAACAGAAAAACAGATGGCACCGTGAAAATAGCTTTCAAAAAAGAGCCATCTGAAAAGCCTCGCCCATCAATCTTTTCCACAGAAATAAACTTCATCACACCACTAAGTGTCCCAACAAAACCTCAGGATGTTTATCTTGACAATATTACGGTCGAGTCTTTCAATTCTCTTGGAGATCCAATATATGCATTTGCTGATGAGTCTGGGCACAAATTTTTCGACGTCTGTGACTGTGACAAGTGTCTAATGGCCAGTTAATGAAGAAGATAACTTCAAAGAAGGATAGGAAAGAAGAAATCCATGCAATAAGAGCTCAAAGAAAATTATGGAGCGGGAGACCCTGAAGTTGATCTCCTAGGAGAGCCGTCTGGAAAATCCTTTGAGTATTATGTCAGGTACCCGAGAAAAAATCCGACTCCTTTCAAAACTGACATACCCAACTGTTATATGTTTGAACCATCCTCATCAATAGAAGGTGATTTTCCTCCAAAAGAATTTGAAAAGGAAAACTCTACACATTTCTGAAAAATCAGAAACTCAATCACAAAAAACCCAGATGGTTTCACAAAGCAGATTAGTGTTGCAGAAGCAACACTAAACTGGCAGTCAGAAAATGCACAAATCCATAACCATTTTCTGAAAAACATAGACAGAAAGGTGACAATCATGGATCAGGCTATCAGAGAGATAAACCAAAAAATCTCTGCACTACATCATGAGCTCCTAAAATTGGCAACTACAGTGTCCATAACATCACCAATTATGTTGGAGAAAGAATCAGAACTAAAGTCTCTAAAGACACAATTACAATCCCTACAAAACAAGCCAAATTCACCCTCTCACATGCCATATGACATCTTCACTCCTTATCTGATATATACCACATCCCCATTAATGGCTAACCCACAGCCAATTCCTCCATTACCACAAGACCCGAGTCCTTTTGGAGCTTCATCGTTCTTACTAAAAAAGGTGTTGGAAGATCAACATGTCACAAAAAAGAGACAATCCACAACCAAGGATAGGGAAGAACATCTACAATAACTCAATCAGATCCATCCAGCTCCTTATCCCCAGAAGGAGGAACACAATTCATGATGGAATATGATAATCCTATTTCTTCTTTACTGAAAGAAATAGCAAAACCAGAAAAGGAAAACTCTCAGGTCTTAGAAAAGAAAAAAACTCCCAAAAATTCCAAAAATAAAGCCACAATTCCTGAATTTATGATGGTAATGCCATCCACTGTAGAAGAAGAAGTTGAAAGTGAAGCAGAAAATCCTTCAGAAGGTGGACAAGGGCCACCAAGAGCCTATCCTCCACCACAGTGGCACCCAAAAACCCCCAATAAACCTGGACATAGGTTTTCGTTTGATAATATCCCTCCTTCCAAGTGGAGAGATAAAGTCTACGAAATGCATGCATGGTGCACAGAACAGATGCTACACCCTAAAAGCAATCTTTCTTTTGTATTTGACAGACTGGTCTCGAGATTCTATGAAAGACTACGACAATGGTGGATTAGTCTTGGAGCTTATAGACAACTACAGATGAGGCAGTCAGCAACTGTGGATGTCTTCATTGGACATATCCACAATGAATTTCTAGGTGCTTGGGATCATTATACCACATAGGCACGAGAAGAATTCCTCAGTATGAAGTGCTGCTCCTTCAAACATAAGGATCTTGAGAGACATTATGAAAGAATGTCAAAAAGATTTTATGCTCTCGGGGGCATGGATGATGTCAATCTCAAGCAAGCCTACTTAAATTCCCTTCCAGAACCGTTAGGGAATGAAACAGCCAGGCAATTTTTACTCAAGAACATTTCCCTCAGCAATGCTAAATTTGGAGAAATATATCAGACCTCCCTGGCGGCATTAGAAAAACTTTGCAATCATCAAAGATTTTTCAAACAATTGCAAGAGCAAGGAAAACTTCTTGGCAGAGCATGTGATCACCCAGAACTCTCCATCAAATGCAAGACCAAGAAATGTGGATGTTCATCCTTCGTGGGAGAAAAGAACTACAAGAAAAAATGGAAGAAGCGCTTTTCAAGATTGCCAACGGATAAAAAATGGAAATTCTTCGGAAAGAAGAAGCGGAGGGGATTTAAAAAATCAGACCGATGTTACATCTGCAAGAATAAGGGACATTATGCAAAACAGTGTCCAAACAAGAAGAAAAGAGATAATCTCATTGGTTATCTTACACGAACTGGAGACATTGATGATGCAGATATTTAATCCATCTTTTCTCTTGATGATGAACCCTCAGATGATACTATTCCCGCAATGGTAGTAGAACCTATCAGTGATTCATCAGAAGATTCGGAAGATGATGGTTCAGATGGTGAAGAAAGTGCAGACGAGCAATTCATGCTGTTTGATGCATACACAATTGACGTCTGTAGAGCAGAAAAGCAAGAGGAAACTCTAGCGGCCTACTTGGCACAACCATCTCCGGAGGCCAAGGTCTACATCTTTCCAGATAAATATGACAAACCGATTTCGATTATTGCATATTTTGACACTGGCGCTTCATACTCCATCATGAAGCCAGATTTGCTCCCTGCATCGCATTGGGAGCCATGTTCAGCAGGGTTCAGAATTGCCACTGGGCAAATATTTCGGATAACCCTTAAGAGCAAGCCAATTCAAATCCAGATTTTTCCAGGATACATGGTAAGGTCCAGAGTGTTTGGACAGACCTTACTAACAAGGATTTCATAATTGGTTTTGATGTTCTCCATAGCCTTAAAGGTGTGTCATGGCATCCAAAAGGTCTAAAACATAAAAACCATTTGTTAACCTGTGCAAAAATTTCTCACATTTATACCCTGGAAGTCCTCAACCCTATAAAAGAAAAAATAGTCAACACCTCATGTGCTGACTCTCATTCTGAGTTCCTCAAAAAGTGTAAAACACCCTTGTGGCAAAACCCAGAATTCTTCATAACCCTGCCTTTTAAGAAAAATGAAGATATAAACCCTACAAAAGCCAGCCACAAGGGAATAACTCCATACCACTATACCCTAGCACTCCAAGAGGTACAGCAACTTCAGAAAGAAGGGCTCATTGAGGCAACAAATTCACCTTGGGCTTGTGAGGCATTTTATGTCAACAAAAGAGCAGAACAAGTTCACGGAAAATTGAGGTTAGTAATCAACTACCAACCATTGAATCACTTCCTTGCTGATGATAAGTTTCCTTTACCCAAAAGAGAAGTGTTATTCACCAAACTACCTCAAGTCCAAATCTTCTCAAAATTTGATCTTAAAGCTGGGTTCTGGCAATTAGGCATTAAACCCGAAGAAAGGCCAAAAACAGGTTTTTGCATCCCTGGCCACCATTATCAATGGAAGGTGATGCCTTTTGGTCTAAAAACCGCTCCATCCCTATTCCAGAAGGAAATGATAAAGATTTTTTAGCCTATTCTAGAAAATGCCTTGGTTTACATTGATGATATCCTTATGTTTTCTCCTGACATTGATTCCCACACTACGTTACTAGAGAAATTCCATAACATTATCCAACAATATGGAATAATGCTTTCTGAAAAGAAAATGGTTGTTGGAGAATCACAAATAGATTTCTTGGGAATGCACATTTCTAAAGGGCAGTATACCATCTTCAACCTCACATTGCAACCCAGTTGGAAATATTTCCAGGTGAGAAACTCTCATACAAGTAAGTACAACAATTCCTCGGCATTGTCAATTATATGGCAGATTTCATTCATGGCCTAGCCAAGTATAGGACCACACTTTCAGCACAATTAAGGAAAAATGCACCTCCATGGAGCCAGAAATGCACTGAAGCAGTCAAAAAGTTAAAGAAAATTGCAAAGTCCTTGCATGCGTTGAAAATCCCTTCAAAAGGAAAAAGGATTCTGCAAACTGATGCAAGTGATTGTTATTGGAGAGCAGTCCTCTTAGAAGAAGATGAAAAGGGGAAAGGCACGTATGTGGATATAAGAGTGGAGCATTCAAGGAAAGTGAAAAACATTATCACTCCGCCTACAAGGAGATCCTTGCGGTTAAAAGAGGCATTGAGAAGTTTGAGTTCCATCTTATTGGACAACATTTTCTGATAGAGATGGACATGTCCTCTTTCCCAAAGATGATACAGTTCAAGCAAAAAACTCTTCCTCAAGCTCAGTTACTCAGGTGGGCAAGCTGGTTCTCGCAGCGGAAGTTTGATGTCAAGCACATAAAAGGAAAAGACAACTTCCTCCCTGACTTTCTTTTCAAGAACGCAACGAGAAATTTCATCAATTTTTCTAGTAATATACACAATCAATCAAGTAAAAAACACAGATGAGCCAATTAGGGAATTAATTGATCATATGCCGCAAACCTTTCAAGAAGATATCCTCAGAAGTGTCCTGAGCACAAGAGGAGTTAATACACTCCACAAAGTCCTCATGCTATACATAAACAGGTATGGTCTAGATCAAGGACCTCTCCTTGGATTACCTCACCATCCAAAGTACCCTTTCCTTACCACCATCAACCTGAATCCAAATCATTACCGAAAATTCCCACCGGAAGCTTTTCTGTTGCTGTGGTACCTTGCTGAGTCATACACAACCGGAGTCCTAATTGGAAAAAGGCAGGTGTTGCAATACTTAGCAAAATGTCTGATGAATAAAAAAAAAGCCTCATTACAAAATTCTGTACAAATGGATGACGTTGTTCCACGATGCAACGTGGTGCAAACGAATATTCGGAAGCAAGAAGGCCATACTTTATTTGTCACATTCAAAATCTTAACTGATCAAGAACAGGCAAAAGATGGCATCCGGATACATAAAAGATTTGAAGCATGGATAAGATCAGGATACAATGATTCACCTTTTGAAGAAATTCATTTCCGAGAAAGGGCATGTAATCTTGCAGCTTTAAATGGAATAAAAGAATCTGTTACAGAAGAAAAGCTGTTCCATCTTGTTACTGCAAATTGGCACTATCCAGACACGTACCCCCAAGATTTCATCCACGAGGTCCGAAGGAACCTGCTATGTTTTCATGATCAGTACTCGTGGCCGAAAAGCGATCGTGATCATCCAATATATAGAGTCGAAGGTGTGGCTTACAAGGTGAAGAATTTTATTCCTACACTAAAGGAATATCTGAATGCAATAGATTCGGGAAGCGACGAAAGTAGTAATGATGAACCCGTTGAAGCATCTTCCTCTTTTGGAGACAGGGGAAAAAGATAATAATGAGAGATATAAATGACAATTAAATAAGTAAATGATGTAAAATATAAGCTTTAAATTTATGATGTAAATTAATGATGTGATTCGCCTAGTTTGTACTATAAATAAATAGAGGAGCTTGGTGCATAAATTGGGACATGAAGAGACCGAAAATACCCCCTATGTTCCATGTAAGTGACAAAAGACAAACCCCAAATCATACCAAAACCCCATTCCCTTGCTCCTCCGTCATTTGTCCGCCGCATTGGTCCTCCGCGTCGTCCTCAGCTGTGTTCCTCCACCATCCTTTTCCGCCGTCGTCCTCAATCCACCGCAAGGTAATTTTCTCCTTTTTGTTTTATTCATTTTCTAGTTTTTATTTTTTTTATTTAAAGCATTAATAGGCTTGGGCTGACCTGAATGAGCAAATTAGGTTCAGTTTTGTTCATATTATGTGATTACATCAGAGATGATGCTAATTTGCAAGGACTTCTGTGTACTACGATGTCTGAGTATAGTTTTCTGGATATTTTGGTTATTATTGATGGACATCAACTTCATACAATGTCATGAGTAAGTGCTGCGATTTTTTGCTCCACAAGATGAATATATTGAACATAAACAAGGATGATATTTTTCAAGTTGTATAAACATTTACATGACATGATGAATATAAAAGTTGTATGTTTGCGGTGTAACAATATGGACAAGTTTGTATATAGCCTTGTACAATGCAAAGAATCATTCTTTTTCTCATTTTTGCTGTCAGCCAAAATTGTGTACCCCCTGCTCTATGTTACGGCCGATTTCATATAATCTCGATTACCCGTGTCCAAACTTGATTCTCTGACATGTATATAACACAGAAACGATCGAGTAATTGTAAGCCAAAAACATTGGACAACGAATTATGTTGGATATTTATAACGAGTCTAAAGACAAGTATCCAAAGTCAAGTTCAAAATAGGAGTAACTTAGATATAATTAGTATCTGTTGGTAGGGAGTAGAGATGGCAATGGGTAGGATCTGGACAGGATCCATTAGGATCCAGATCCGGATCCATTTTAAAATGGTATATCCAGATCCTACCCTTATCCTTAGGGTCCGAAATTTGTAGATCCATATCCGCATCCTAAGGATCTGGGTAGGATCTGGATAAAATCCAGATCCTTCAATCTCCAACGATACATTCAAATGAAACCGCACCAAGTCACTATTATACACTATTTCACTTTTACTTGTCAATTAGAGACGATGTTTTAGTGGAATTACCCTCTATTAGCTTCACTGGTTTAAAAATCATAGTTTAAAAGAAACAAAAAGAGTGTACAAAGTGTTAAAAAGTCTTATAACAACTTACAAATAAGGTTTACAAACCGCAAAATAATTATAATTCCAACAATTCATAATAAAAATAATTGTTCAAACAAGATAAACACTAATACTTTATTCCTTTTTTCCAAGATCTACCTTTGAAGGGTCTAATCTATCCAAAAATTATCCTTATAGAAACTAAATTAGGGTCCAAGGGTAGGATCTGGATCTTAGTGGTGGGATCCAGATCCGACCCTCGTACTTGTCTAAGGATATGGGTCTGATCCATATCCTAAGGATCTAAAATAATGAGATCCATATCCTACCCTTGGGTATAGGGTCTGGTGGATCTGGGTAGGATCCGGGATCCATTGCCATCTCTAGTAGGGAGTATTAAAAGGCAAAGTAAGAAAAATTGCAAGTGGTCAAAGTAGGACTCCTGATGAAAGGAACAAGTAATAAAAACCTCGGTCTTAAATGAGATTTTGTGCTGTAATAATGGGCAGCAGTGTAAGATGTGGATCATTCACAATTACACAGTCTTCTTCTTCTTCTTCTCCCAAACTAGATAGTTTTTCAATTTCCTTCATTACTAGGCCTTTTTATACCCTCACAATGTAAGTTTCCGAAATGTTCATTTTACGTCCTATGAATTTCAGTTGTCCAAATTTCAGTTTGTAGTTCGGTATTGAACTTTTGGATAACAGGTCATCCGCAACAGGTCTCCCTGACCTAAGATCATTGTTGGATATAAGTTTGGTAGTTTGATTAATGAGATGTTACATGTAATTGCTTAGTTTTGGATAGTAAAGTTTGAAATGTTGCTTATGTTTCACAAATCACAAGGGTCATTTCATTATATGAATACATGTTATTCAGGTGGGTCGCATGTGGGTTGGGATTGGAATTCTGTTTTAAATGTTATCATATGTTTGCTGTGATATGTTCTGTGTTTTTTAACCTTGTGTAGTTGTTGATATATTTTCTATTTGTTGCTGTAACATTTAGATTTTACTTACTCTTCCTGTTTTACCCTTCCCTATTCAAATAACACACTCCTCCTGCTTCATCACTCCATATTATCCTTCATTAAAATTGATCTCTTCTCCATTAAAATAACTCCTCTCTTCCCTTCTTTAAATCTGGATTTTGCCATTTGTTAAGCCTTAATTACAACTCAAGTCAGGTAATGCTGCATCTTAATTTCACAGATTCAGTTACCACTTATAATTAGGGTTTAATCTTAAAATGAATAGGCATATGATTTTTGGGCAATATTGTTGTGGGGTTTAGCAAAAATGTGGTGGTGTTTCATATACATTGTGGATATCATGGACATATGAAAATTGAGAGAGAAGATTGAAATGCGTTCTCCAACCTGACCACTCAGTTTCATAGATTCTTTTTTTCTTCATTGGATTGATTTAGAACAAAGTTAATGTACCTATAATTGATCTCTTCAAAGATACATGCATTTCATGATCAAATAAGGGGGTGTTTTTTTTCATTATCTTTCTCTACTTTTATGAATGGGATTATACTATAATCCCTCTAAAAACGATTCCTCCACCCCCAAGAATATCTCATTCCATTTCCCTACTAACCACCCTCACCACTATCCACCACCTACACTCCCTCATCGGTGACATTTTCTCAGCAATCATCACTCACCCAAAACACCCAAAACATTGAAAAATAGCCACCCACTAAAACACCAACTTTGAACCCCGAGAAACCCTTCTCCTAGTGTTTACGAGGGCGAGGGAGGATTTTTGGGTTGGTTTGTGGTTTGGTTTTAAGAATGTTTGATAGGAGATAGGGAAGTTTGGAATGCCGCCGTGGATGAGAAGGTTGTACGTGGTGCGGTGACGACGTAGAGAATGGTGGTGGTGGCCGTGTGGGAGAAGGTTGTTTGTGGTGTTGATGGTGGGTATGGGTGTCGTTATGAAACTGATGATTCCGTTTCCTTCTAACTTCCAAGCAAACATAAATGGGCAATATGGATAATCCATTTCCTTTCCCCTTGAATTCCTTTCTTGAGGTCCATTCCCTTTCCCTTATGTGAACCAAATATGCCTAAAGTTGGCAATGGGCTGTGCCGCGATGGCTCAGGTCCGTGCCCAGTCACAATTTTGGCCCTGCCCAGTTATGGCCAGTCATGCATTCGGGCCGTACCGTGCCTGCCCACTTTTCCCACCCTCACCCTGGCCCGCTCCTTGGCCCGATCAAAGTCGTGCTTGGGCCACCATGGGCAGAGTCTTGCCTGGCCTGTGGGCGGGCCAAATTCAATTTTTATTTTTTTAAATAAAATGGTTTTCAAATGTAATAATTGATTTGTAATTAATTAATGTTTCAATTTTTATTTTCATTTTAATAAAATCGTTTTTAAATTTAATAGTTGATTTGTAATTAGTTAATGTTTCAATTTTTATTTTTGTTTTAATAAAATTTTTCTGATTTGTATTTGATTAATGTTTCAATTTATATCTAATTAATGTAATTTATTAGTAAAGTTAAATAATTAAGGAACAACTAGGTTTTATTAAAATTTAATAGGCCTGGTGATCTGCCTAACAGCCTCCTTCTCCCCTTTTGATCTCAACCCTTGATTTTATGACATGGGTGGTTTTGATGGGTTCTCACGGTTCTCTGGGACGGGTGTGTGGTTCTCATATGATCCACAATCTTACATCATATAAGTGTTTTTTAGTATTGTAGTTTTAGAATAACTGAATAATGTTTTAAGAGCTATCGTATAAGAACATAATAAAATTCTTTTAAACAAATTGTGTTTTTTAATCAATAGGCAGTCACCAAAAATGGGGGGACTTGTGCTGTATGACATTGTACACCTGTTTTGCGGTTTCGCAATGTACCCCTTTTGTTGGAAAATTTTCTTTTGTACTTGTTTTCTGTTTTGTAACTACGTGGTGTGACTGTCAGTATGGATGTTAAATATTGCAGTACCTGTCATGGTTAGTGAGGAGTGTGGTTAAATATTTACTTGTTTACCCGTTATTACTTAAAACTATTTTATGCTTTATGATAGTGTAACAACACTTTATAAGATTATTTGTTCATTTTATTTTTAAATCATGTAAAACATAAGTCATAAACAATGTGGGTTGTTACCCATCCTTTGTGATGGTGATGGTGGTCATCGATAGTAAAATTGGCTGTGGTGGTTGTCATGGGTGGCGAGTAACGGCAGGTTGGATGGTAGACCTGTAGACCTAACAAAAATGACCGTCCGAATGACCCGATCTGTACCAAAATTGAAGACCAAAATATGACCCGATTTGACCGGACCCTATTCATCCGGCCCAAATGTTAAATATCGCAAATTGATTGTTATCCCCAAATAACTTGAAAGGAGCACACCCGAAAAATGTCTTGAATCCGAAATGATCTGGCACAACCCAATCCGAACCCGATTGACCTGTTTGCGAGGTTTAGTGCATGCTCCATTAGTAGTTGGTAATTAAATTTGACCTTTATTTTATATTTTTAATGCATATGATTATTATTAAAATAATATACGATGTTATTTAAGCTAGTAGTATGAAATGATATGCACACTATTATGCTAAACCCAAGTGAAACAACCCAAGATAATAATAATAATAATAATAATAATAATAATAATAAACGATTTCAATTATTTGATTATGGATTAATTTTGCTTGCTCAAACAACTGTTCTATTCACGCATGGTATATTTGTGTTACATGCAGTTTCTTGATTCCTTATATGTATCACCAAACCTGCTTAATAATTATGTTTTATTTAATTAGGAAAGGTTCATATTGTAAGCAAAAGCATGATATGTAATTTGTTTTGTTTTGCTAAGCTAAAGCGTAAATTTAGAGAATGATTAGGACCATATCATTAATAAGGACAATTAATATATTGTTGATGATTAACAAATATTTATGGGTTATTTCATGAGAATAATCCGAACTAAGACACCTTTTCTCATATTAATCCGACTTAATGTTTAACTAGGAATAATCCGAACTTTGACATCATTTAACTTGTACTAAACCAATCCCACAATTTACATGATGATAACAGGTGACTTTTTTTTTTTTTTTTTTTTTTTTTTTTTTTTTTTTTTTATAATTCGGATTCCTTTTACCACACCCTGTTTGTCAATCTTCATCTTCTAAATCAATATTTTCCTCAAATTCAAAACAAAACCAAGATTTATCAAAATCAAGCAAAATCTTAATTAACCTAATCACAAGATCATCTTATCTTCTTTTTATGGCCTGAGATTTATTTCCACTTTCCTTTTCATCTATTATTCTCCATTAATTCTCCATCCCTCCAATCCTTCACCTTCTTCCTCCATAACCATCCACCACAAACCATAAAGAAGGGGTATACATCGCCACGGTAACGCCGACGGCGCTAGCAACACCGACCTCCCTCAACGCGAGCGCCGAAAACTAGTGACTTAATTAAGGCGTAAATTAGGAAGGCGCCGAACAACTTTCGAGTAAGCTTGGTTGTTTACCCCATTAATGGAGTCTTTTATGTACCAATTGTGTAATTATATGTTTCTTATGTAAACATGACGATCCCCAAGTCAATTTGCCCTAATCTCTACTTATCCTTCCAATTTATGATTGTAATTGTTATTGTTATTATTATAGTTATTGTTATTGAGTGGTGTATTGTATTCTTGTTGTGCAATGATTGTTACTATATCTGGGCACATTTGAGCATAAGGATGCTCTTGACGTAATGAGATGAAGGGATAGAGCTAGTTAAAACTAGGTTATATTGTTTTTAATGATTTTTTTTTACAGTGTGACCTTACAAGCAAGTAGTCGGTTACCTAGTGTATTGTGAGATGAATGTGTGTATAGGTCAGATTAATATGAGTTAAAACATAGGTTGGATTAATAGGAGATGAAGAGGCATAGGTTGGATTAATAGGAGAAGAAGAGGCATAGGTTGGATTATTCGTGTGAAATAACCAATGTTTATTTCCTTATATAACAAATATTTGTTTATCTATAACTTTATTTTCCCTCCGCAATTCTCTGATTGCCATGTCAATTCAACTTTCTATATAGTATGATGATTAAATGATCAACAAAAACCAGTGATTACAACTTACAAGCCCATTTTATCCGAATTTTACTTAAAAATAAAAATAAATACTCCGTAAAACTTGGACGGGTATTTACTTCTAACAAAAATTACTGATGCGGGAGCATTAGAATCAACTGAAAATGAAGTCTTAATTTCTCGAAATGTAAATCACATTTCTGAACTTTTTAAAATAAGCTCGAGTATAGTGATTATGGTCACGTGGAGGAACGAAGGTGGTTGGAACGATGGAGGAAAGTGACAAGCAAGAAATGAATTAAGACTAAGGGACAATTTATTTGTAAGATATTATAGTTACCTTATTTTTAGTTTCCATAAGTTAGCTAGTAAGAATAAGATAGTTTTATTTACTTCCTTATTGTTTATTTCCTAATTTCAATTTTAAGAATAAGGTAAGTAGTTTTAAGGTAATAGTTGATTTTAGGAAAGTTTTCCTTATCCACTTATAGAATGGATCACAAGTTTTTAGGGAGTCTTGTGTCCCCTATTCTACTATAAATAGGGACTTATGTATTCAGTTTTTATGCATCCAAATTTGAGAGATTAATACAAGTTTTCTTGTTGTGTGCTTATTACTTGGAGTTCTAAGTTCTATTATTTCTTCCTTGCGAGGTTGAGATAAGTTTAGTGTGATTCTATCCTTGCGAGGTGTGGATTACCATTCGTGTGTAACATCGAGTTTCTTGCGAGAGAGGAGATCTTATTCACGTCATATTTCTTTTATTTTCGTTCTATTCCTAAAAAAAATACAAAAACATTGTTTTATTTCCGCTGCAATTTTATTCATCATAACAAAACCTTAATTCTTATTAAGTTTTACATCAATTTGGTTACCAGAGCTAGTTTTTGATTTATTGTCTAATAAATCAATCTTGGGAAGTCATGGCTATTGGAGATGAAGCCGAAAATAGTGGCGCCAACACACCTCAAACTTGGCAAGAAGGACACGACTACTTGAAAGGAGAGATGGCTAAGATATCTTATATTCTTAAGAATATCACTCAATCATTGAAGATCAATGAGAAACGGCAAGAAGATAGCGCGTCCGAGTCAGAGGTGGAAGGACCACGTTCAAAGGACAGAGCTAACAACAAAGACGAAGACGATCGTGGATTGAAGCTTGACATTCCAGAGTTTAATGGTGATATGGATCCAGAGAAGTTCTTAGACTGGATTCGACAGACGGAGCGAGTTTTTGAATACAAGGACTACGATGATAAGAAGCAATTCAAGATAGCTATTCTTAAACTTACTAAGTATGCCTCTTTATGGTATGAAAACTTGAAGAAACAGAGAAAGAAGGCTGGAAAATCTAAGATTGATTCGTGGGAGAAGTTAAAGAAACAACTAACGAAACGATTCTTACCTCAAGATTATGAACAAGAGAATTATTTGAGGTTACAATCTCTAACTCAAGAGGGTTCCGTGACTGAGTATATCAAAGAATTTGAAAGAATGACGATTCTTTTTGATCTTGATGAGAAGGAAGAGCTTAGAGTGGCGCGGTTTATTGGAGGTTTGATTCCTTCACTTGCCACGAGAGTTGAAATTCAGAACTATGGGGGATTCGATGATGTGTGTCGATTGGCTCTAAAGTTTGAGAAGCACGATAAAGCAAAGAAACCTTATACTTATTCCAGAGGAACAGGCTCAAATTCTAACTCAAGCTCTTATTCTAAACCACAAGGCAAGCCCAAGGGGACCCAAAAGGAAGAAGTTAGGGACAAGGTTAAGAGCAATACCGTAGAGACCAAGGGGAGTTCGATGAGACGTTGTTTCAAATGCCAAGGCTATGGACATATTGCTAATGAATGTCCACAAAAGCGTGCTCTAACAATTCAAGAGTTGGTGGATATGATTCCAAACTTCGTGCTGCCAGAACGTGAGAAGGAGACAGAGGTGGCGAGTGACGAAGAAGGAGAGGAGGTCCATGAGGTCGAGCCATACAGTGATGAAGATAGGGAGGTATTGGTGATTCGTAACCTACACACCGAGGCTACTAAAGATGGAGATGGACAACGAGAACAAATCTTTCAAACTCGTAAGGTGAATAATCAACTCTGCAATCTTATTATTGATAGTGGATCGTGTACTAATGTTGCGTCGAAGGAGATGGTAGAGAATCTGAAATTGGCAACACAAAATCATCCTAAGCCGTACAAGTTGCACTGGCTTGATGGGAACAATGGGATTCAAGTTAAGAAACAAGCCTTAGTTTCTTTTAAGTTGGGACCTTATGAAGATGAAGTATGGTGTGATGTGATTCCCATGAATGCTTGCCACATCCTTTTGGGACGACCATGGCAGTTTGATCGAAAAGTTGAACATGAAGGAAGGAGTAATGTTTACATTGTGACCAAAGGGAAAGCAAAGTATCACCTTAAGCCTTTGTCACCGAGTAAGAAGAAGAAACCGAGTGCTAAAGAGAGCTTATTTTTGGAAGCTAGTGAAGTCGAGGAAGCGTTGGCTCGTGGAGATCCGACCTATGTGCTGATGGTGCGCGATGTAGCAACAGAAGAAAGCAACACTGGAGTCGTACAAGAGCTATTAGACGAGTTTTGTGACGTGTTTCCTGATGAGTTACCAAATGGACTACCACCAAAGCGAGGTATCGAACATCAGATTGATTTGGTTCCAGGAGCATCACTACCTAATAAGCCCGCTTATCGGTGCAATCCCAATGAAGCAAAGGAGTTACAGAGGCAAGTGCAGGAGTTAATTGATCGAGGATATGTGCAAGAGAGTTTGAGCCCATGTGCTGTACCAGCATTGTTGGTACCGAAGAAGGAAGGGACTTGGCGGATGTGTATCGATAGTAGAGCCGTGAACAACATCACTATCAAATATTGTTTTCCTATGCCTAGACTCGATGATATGCTAGATGAACTTTCTGGCTCATGTGTGTTCTCAAAGCTTGATTTAAGAAGTGGTTACCATCAAATGAGGATTCGTGAAGGTGATGAATGGAAGACCGCTTTTAAGACGAAGCAAGGGTTATACGAATGGCTTGTGATGCCATTTGGTCTGTGCAATGCGCCTAGTTCGTTTATGAGGCTCATGAATGAGGTGTTGAGACCATTCCTTAATAAATTCGTGGTTGTTTACCTCGATGATATTCTGATCTATAGCAAAAGTGAAGAGGAGCACAAGCGACACCTTCGAGAGGTGTTCGAGATGTTGAGAGAGCAAAAGTTGTTTGCAAAACTAGAGAAGTGTACATTCATGGTTCCCAGTGTGATATTCCTTGGTTACATTGTTGGGAAAGACGGAGTAAGCATGGATCCATCGAAGGTAGAAGCTATACAAGCATGGCCTATTCCTAAATCTACTACGGAGGTACGAAGTTTTCATGGCCTAGCTTCATTCTATAGGCGATTCATCCAAAACTTCAGCTCTATCATGGCTCCTATCACGGAGTTGACAAAGAAAGGGGAATTTGTATGGACAACAAGTGCACAAAAGGCGTTTGAAGAAGTGAAAAGTAAGCTATGTTCCGGACCTGTTTTGGCACTTCCAGACTTTGAGAAACTGTTCGAAGTTGAGTGTGATGCAAGCGGTGTTGGTATTGGTGCTGTGTTAGTACAAGAGAAGCAGCCTATTGCTTACTTTAGTGAGAAATTGGGTGGTGCAAGATTGAACTACTCAACATATGACAAAGAGTTCTATGCCATTGTGAGAGCGTTGGACCATTGGAGTCATTATTTGCGTCCTAAACCGTTTGTGTTACAATCTGATCATGAAGCATTGAAGCACATTCACGGACAACAGAAATTGAATCCTAGACATGCTAAATGGGTAGAATTTTTACAATCCTTTACTTTTTCATCAAAGTATAAAACAGGAAGCTCGAATGTAGTAGTCGATGCTCTTTCAAGAAGACATGTGCTACTAATTGAACTTGATGCAAGGATGCTTGGGTTTGAGCATATCAAGGAACTGTACAAGGATGATCCTGGTTTTTCCAAAGAACTTATGGAGCCTACGGGGCTATTCACGGTGCAAGATGGTTACTTGTTCAAGGGGAATAGATTGTGTATACCCAAAGGATCGATTCAGGAGCTGTTAGTTCGAGAAGCGCATGGAGGGGCTATTGCTGGACACTTTGGAGTCAACAAGACTTATGACATTGTAAGTGAGCATTTTTATTGGCCAAAGATGATCAACGATGTGCAAAACATTGTGGCTAGGTGTGTAGTTTGTCAAAAGGCGAAAAGTTCATTCACAAAAGGGTTATACACACCTTTACCAGTTCCTACACAGCCATGGAGCGAGGTTAGTATGGACTTTATCCTTGGATTACCTAGAACTCCACGTGGGATGGATTCGATTATGGTTGTAGTAGATCGATTCTCGAAGATGGCACATTTCATTCCATGTCATAAGACTGATGATGCTACAAAAGTTGCTGAACTTTATTATAAGGAGATTGTGAGACTACATGGTATTCCTCTTACCATTGTTTCAGATCGAGATGTGAAGTTTTTGAGTTACTTCTGGAAGACATTATGAAGATTGGTTGGAACAAAGTTATTGTTTAGCACATCGCATCATCCACAAACAGATGGACAGACCGAAGTAACAAATCGGACCCTTGGGAGTCTATTACGAGGTCTAGTGAGCAAAAGCACGAAGGATTGGGATATCAAGTTAGCTTATGCCGAGTTTGCTTATAATAGAACTCCATCAATGACAACGGGAAGAGCACCATTTGAGATTGTGTATGGAGTAAATCCGTACCTTCCTATTGATTTAGTCCCTATACCAAAGAAAGATGTTTTGAGTTTCGAAGCTAAGGAAAGACAAGCTGCATTTTTGCGAGTTTGTGAACAAGTTCGAGCCCAAATCGAGAAGGCTAATGCTAAATACAAAGAGAACGCAAACAAGAATCGAAAACAACCTGTTTTCAAAGTTGGCGATCTTGTTTGGTTACACTTGCGGAAGGAGAGATTTCCATCAAAGAGGAAGAGTAAGTTGATGCCAAGAGCTGATGGTCCATTCAAGGTGTTAGAATGCTATGGGTCAAGTGCATACAAGATAGATTTGCCGAGCGAATATGGAGGAGTGAGTGCTACATTCAATGTTGGAGATCTATCACCATACCTTGCAGATGACAATTTGAGGTCAAATTTTCAAAAAAAAAAGGGAGAGAATGATGCGGGAGCATTAGAATCAACTGAAAATGAAGTCTAAATTTCTCGAAATGTAAATCACATTTCTGAACCTTTTAAAATAAGCTCGAGTATAGTGAGTATGGTCACGTGGAGGAACGAAGGTGGTTGGAACGAGGGAGGAAAGTGACAAGCAAGAAATGAATTAAGACTAAGGGACAATTTATTTGTAAGATATTATAGTTACCTTAGTTTCCATAAGTTAGCTAGTAAGAATAAGATAGTTTTATTTACTTCCTTATTGTTTATTTCCTAATTTCAATTTTAAGAATAAGGTAAGTAGTTTTAAGGTAATAGTTGATTTTAGGAAAGAAAGGATCACAAGTTTTTAGGGAGTCTTGTGTCCCCTATTCTACTATAAATAGGGACTTATGTATTCAGTTTTTATGCATCCAAATTTGAGAGATTAATACAAGTTTTCTTGTTGTGTGCTTATTACTTGCGAGTTCTAAGTTCTATTATTTCTTCCTTGCGAGGTTGAGATAAGTTTAGTGTGATTCTATCCTTGCGAGGTGTGGATTACCATTCGTGTGTAACATCGAGTTTCTTGCGAGAGAGGAGATCTTATTCACGTCATATTTCTTTTATTTTCGTTCTATTCCTAAAATAAATACAAAAACATTGTTTTATTTCCGCTGCAATTTTATTCATCATAACAAAAGCTTAATTCTTATTAAGTTTTACATCAATTACACTCAGAGTCCTCACCCTCTTCTCTCTGTCTCTCTCTGCGCTTCTGGTTCTGTAAAATTTGACAGTAAAATTTGACAAAAACCCTTGAAAATTAAACACCAACTTGGGGACAACGAAAGCTATTAATCGCTGTATCAACACCCCGTATTTCCTCTCCTCTTTCTTCTTTTCCTCTTGTTTTCTTTGTTACGGAGTATTATTTATTGTGTTTTAAGTATTTTAGTTATGCAATTTTATCTCTCTGCTTTTCCTCCAAATCATTCGGCACCCTTACGATGCTATTTGTTGAATTGGGTTTTGAATTTCGTACCCAAATATCAATGGGTTTACATCTGTTTCCCAGGCGGAGTTTGAGATAGACAAATCAATTGCACACATTTTCATATTGGAATAAAAGTGGATTGTTAACTTAGTGTAATACTGTACACGCATATGTTACATGTGTGGCAAGAACATGCATCTAAATCTAAAATGTTATTGATGCAGTTTGAGCTGACCATTGGGTTAGGGTTTGGCTGTTAATGAACCAGTTCAAGCTGAATATTAGGTTTTTGAACGTTGGTGAAGCTACTTGCTCGCATATGCAGTGGAACCATTGACGAATACAAACAAGTAAAACCCCCAAAACAACGATCCCCTCCTCTACTTCCTTGGAAAATGCGACCGTTGATGCCAGAATCATCGGGCATGGCGAAAAAAATGACTGCAGAAAGCGTGATGTTGGCGGCGAAGCAGTCCTCGCACTGCGAAGTGGTCCCTGAACGTCTTCGCCATGCCATCGGAGGTTACCTCCGAGGTAACAGTATATCATCTCTCTTTCCTCTGCTCTATTGGTATTGTCAAAATAGTCCTGTGAATTAATCCATGAATGAACAGAGCAAGAAGTGGGGCATATGAAGAAGAAGGTGTTGAGATTAAGGGAATCATTCAACCATATCAAGGAATTCAATAGGCTTCTTCCGCAGTCAGTGTCGAAGGCGATGGTGGACGATCCCTTAGGGATTGAGAAATCACAAAGGTGGAAAATAAAGAGCTCATACGGAGATACGGGTCTCACTTATAGAGATGATAACACTGCTGCCTATATTGCATCCCGTATGCCTTCAGTTTTTGCAGCTTGTTGCAGAGTTCTCCGTGAGGTACTCTTATTTCTTCCTGCCAGTTACTTTCTCTCTTCCCTTTTTACTTGACACTTAACTTGGCTCACTCACCTTGCTTCTAGGTTTGTAGAAGACGCCCGGGGTTTTCACCTGCGAAAGTCTTGGACTTTGGTTCTGGTACTGGTTCCGCCTTCTGGTGAGTTGTTGTTTTAACCTCCCAATTATGTGGATGTGGAATGTTTATCACTACTCCGCATCATTTTCACTTTTCTCTGCATAATGTGATACACAGGGCTTTGAGAGAGGTTTGGCCGCATTCATTGGAGCATGTTAATTTAATTGAGCCCTCACAATCAATGCAGCGAGCTGGCGTTGGCTTGCTACAAGGTCACTACTTAACCATTCCTCCTTTACTCCCCTTTTCACTCCCAATATTCACTTCTTTATATTATCGACAATCTTATCAAATGCATAGATGTGAAGAACATACCACTTATTCACAGCTACGGTAGCATTCTGTCCTTTACTAAAAAGGTCAGAAAGCCTGAAAGACAACATGACCTTGTCATTGCTGTAAGATCCTTCAACTCTATATCTGCTTCCCCATTATTAGTTTTACTTGATACTGAGCCTACTTATTTTCTTGGTCCACTTTTAAATTTTATATTTTCCTGCTACTTACATTTGTTTCTATGACATGGCATATCCCTCATTCTTAAAGTCCTATGTTCTAGGAGAGATTCCATCAGTCAAGGACAGAATATCAATAGTGCGTCAATTATGGGGTCTTACTCGAGATATTTTGGTATGGCCTCGTTTTGTGCTTCCTCATCGTCATTTTCTCAAACAAAATACTATGTCCTTTACTTCTTCAATTTTACTGCTGAGCTGTCTTGGTGCTCATTTCTTTCCGTTGTTCGATTTATTTGATAATTTCATGTGTAAAAATATCATTAAACTTTGACCTGATCTTTAGTTGTATCTACATCTCAGGTACTAATTGAACCTGGCACTCCTGAAGGATCACATATCATAACCCAAATGCGGTCACATATTTTATGGATGGAGAAGAGGGTGAGTTCTTTCTCGACATCATTGTACAATGTCACATGCGCATGTGTAATAAGCGTTTGGACATGTATGGGATGCTTATGTTTCTTCGATAACTACTCAAGAGCTACCTTATCTACCCTTTGAATGGGACCTAACATATTTTCTTTTCTTGTTATACACGCAAATAAATGCTCTTTTATAGAAAACTCGTAAGCGTAAAGGTCTAGCAGATGGCAACAGCTCGGAGGCTTCTGGAGATGGTGCCTTCATAATTGCTCCTGTGAGTGGATCTTGTTTTTCTCCTTAGTTAAATCTAATAACAGACAGGCTTAATTTTCTTTTTTTGTCTATAGTGTCCCCATGATGGACCCTGTCCATTAGTGAATACTGGAAAGTATTGTCACTTTGTTCAGCGCTTGCAGAGAACGGAATCGCAACTTGCATACAAGGTTTACTCACCACCACCCCTTTCTTATCATATACAATGTTTAGATTAGCTGGGATTGGATGAGAACAAGCTTTTTTTGTTGCATTGTCTTGTAGAGATCAAGTGGCCCACTGCGTGGATTCGAGGATGAGAAATTCTCATATGTTGTGTTTCAAAGAGGAAAAAGACCACAGTAAGCGTTCTTATTCTAAGTCTGTAGTTGGATTAAGGCTACTTTTAGGGGGATAGTGAGAAGTGAAATCAAACACCTCCTGAGGTTGTAATTAAAGGTTACTATAACAGTTCATATCAATATGAGCAAATAGTTCTTATAAAACTAATACTATGCGAATAGTTTGATGCCCCTCCCCTAATTTCTTTTCTCTCACGTGACTACGTTTTGGAACTTGGAAGAGAATAAAGAATGTAAATATATGCTTATTATAAGAGTCCAACCTCATATACCTCATGACGACTGATAGTGATGGATCATTTTCTTGTTTCAACAGGGAGCCTTGGCCTTTAGATGACATAAAGTTTGAGACATTGAAGGAAATGAAAGCCAATAGACAACCTGAGGATCTTGAGATTGATTACGGTGAGCTCCTCTATAAGCTATGCACCTCCTCTGCCGTGCCGTTCGACCGTCTACCAAAGTTCTCAAGTTTAGAAAGAAATAGAAAAACCTTAAATAAAACATTAGGGAAGATAGAGCAGATGTTGTTGGCTGTTGCTAAGCATTTATTTGCTGGTTGTATTTTAACTTATAGGGTCAAAGCTCTTGCTTCTCTCTTTGGAGATGCATTTATTACATGTGAATTAAGTTAATGCATGACTTGATTTCAACAGGTGCAGGATAACTTATCAGCAAGTCTTGCTTGTGACGGGCTAATCCCGTCACAAGCTTGTGACCTCTCACAAAAAGGGAGAAGGGATAAGGTGGGGCACCTTTCATGTGCTTTCCCACTCACCTCTCATGGGTATTTTGTGAGAGAAAACGGTATCCGTCACAAGCTTGTGACGGATACTGCCGTCACAAATGAGAATTTGTGATAACTTATAGGTCTTGCTTTGTGATAACTTATTTATGATTACTTTGTCTTGTCATGTATATATATATATATATAGTCACTGATGTGCTATGATGATCTCAGAGGACCAGTTGGAGAACCAGTCTGACAGTGACAAGATAGTATCTAATGAAGTATCTCTAGTACCTATTGAAGTCTCTCCTTCATGTGACTTATCTGCAACAGAAGCCGATGCTGTTGACGAGTTTAAAGAGGAGGCAGAGGAAAGAGGTCGTGCAGATTTGGGGAGTGGTTGGGGAAGAATCATATTTATGCCTCAAAAGAGAGGCAGATGTGTCGAAATGGATGTATGTCGAGCCACCAAGCGTGACGGCTCAGAAGGCGCCTTCGAGCATTTAGCCATTACACGTGGTAGAAACCCTGCCTTGCACCATCAGGCACGCAAGTCCATATGGGGGGATCTATGGCCTTTCTAGACTTGAATTTTGATTATGCAGAAGATTCATGTATTCATTCCATGCCAAGTAGAAGGGCTCAACAGTAATTATTTTTAGGCTGATAATCTACCCAATGCACTGTGGAAGGGTAAGGTGCACCTTTAGACAGTATATTTCTCAAAATGAGCATGTTGTAGTAGCAGCGGAGGCCTGCTTAACATTGCAGAAGAAAAAAGACCTGCCTGAAATGAGCATGTTGTAGTAGCAGCGGAGGCCTGTTTAACACTGCAGAAGAAAAAAGACTTGCACAGGCAGGGGAAGTTAGAAGAAAAAAGACTTGCACAGGCAGGGGAAGTTATGTACTGTACTTGTCCATCTGAATATTATGTCCTCTGCTTTTGTCTACAATCCTTTTACAATCCCTTTGCCTTTTTTCAACATTACTAGCCAAGTTAGTAGTTACGTCCTGTTGATTCTAGAGAGGATTATGAGATTCTCATTCCATTCCAAATGGAAACTTTTGTATACTTAACAAAGCTTGATATTTGTCCGTTCCAATTAATTAGTAAATTTACTTCGGGATTGTGTAAACAAGTTCGTTAAATTTCATAATCAAAATTTTTTACCATTTTTTCAACTACTTTAAATGTTACATTCCTATTTATTTAAGAGCCTTCTATAAGATATTTTCAAATAAATAGAGTTGTTATCATCTCGAAATGATCGAGATAGTGAATAACAAAGTAAAACAAACAAAAGTAGTTTATGTAAAACAGATTAAATTTAAACTTTTAATATTACAATTACTATGTAGCGGAAAATAAAGTACAACTGATAACTTTTAAACATGTGGTCTAATTCTAAGTTGGTTCATCCAAGTGCTCACACCAACGAGCCGAGCTCGAGCCCGAGCCCGAGCTTGACCTTGCTCGACTTGTGCTCGATTACCAAAACTTGAGTTCGCCCCGATCTCGAGTTTACCCGAGGTTGAAGAAAATGTGCTCGTTACTAGGAATGGCAACGAGTCGGATTTGGATATGGTCCAATAGGATCCAGATTCAGATCCGTTTTTGACAGTAAGATCTAAATTCGACTCGGATCCGACGGGTCCAAATTGGCCAGATCCAGATCCGGATCCTGCGAATCCGAGTAATATCCAGGTAATCCGCGGGTCCCATGTTAAAAAAATTAATAGGCAAATTTCAATATTTTGTATGCAATTTCAATATTTTTTCCTCTAGCTCGTTTTTTTATCCCCTTCAAGTTGGCATGTCATCCCAACATCTATTCCTATACATGTTAATCTTATTTAAAACCCATAAAAAGGAAATGTTGCACCAAACTTTATTGAGAAAAAAATGCAATTTTATTGGTAAAAGTTGTCTCCCAGTGTCTGTAAGACGGACACAAATACCTACTGCACCTCTCCTCCTATACATTGACTTGAACTGGTGTTGAATACAAAATTACAAACCCTTGTGTTTGTGGCTGCATAGAGTAGTTCATCGCAGATTTATATCATTAGAAAGAAGAATGGGATAATCTGGAAGTGTGCAGAAAGCTACTAGTTGCATTTAATTGTGTTTGAGAGATGTCAGAGAGGGGACTTTGGTTTTAGGGTTTGTGAAGAGTTGTTTAATTGTGTTTGAGAGATGTGAACAAATTAGATTTGAGAAGTGTAATTATGTAAATTAGAATTGATGATTTGAGGCCCAGTCTAGTGGAGTTTAGAAATAATTTGATTTTTTTAATATTAAAAACGGGTCTTAGGGTCGGATCCGGGTTTTGTCAACAAGATCCAGATCCAGATCCGTTTCTAACGTTGATCCAGATCCGACGGGTCCAAATTAATTATAAGGATCCGGTCCAACAGGGTCGGGTCTTACGGATCTGGACCGAATCCAGGATCCTTTGTCATCCCTACTCGTTACAAAGTTTATGAGCTTTAAGACGAGCTTGAGCCAAACTCGAGCCCAAATCGAGCCAATATAAAATCGTTTATTTTTTATAATTTTTTTCTTCCGATATTTTCAATAACAAGGTTCGAAAGTTGTTTACTGGAGTTTGAAAAAAATGTGCTTGTTACAAAACTTGCGAGCTTTAAGACGAGCTCGAGCCAAACTCGAGCCCAAATCGAGTCTAAATAATTTATTTTTTTAGTTTTTTTCTTCCGATATTTTCAATAAAAGGGTTCGAAATTTTTATGTGAAAATATTTAGCAAATCAACAAGATATTTGATATATATGATACAAAGATATAATAATGATAATTTTTTTTATAAAATACGAGCATATTTTTATAAAATATGATTAATCATTATACATATAAAAGAAAAATGTAAAAATGCTGATGTGACACAATAATATTTCAGCATTTGTATTTTGAAGCATTCTCATTTACTTTGGGTTTCTTATTGACAATTCAACCAATAAAAATCAACCAAGTAAACATGTAATTGATGAGTTAAAGGTAAAAAAGAGAATATTTAATCCAAATATATTAATGAAAGTAATTTTCAAAGAAATTAATACCTCTGATTAATATTTTTAATAGTTTCTAAACATTTACAATTTTCAATGAATCATACTCAAGTTTAAATGAGGATCATAATGAAAGTGGGTGGAGCCTTTTCCCATCTAATATCTCCGTTGTCTACTTTGTCTATTTTTTTTGTTTTTTTTCCTTTAAAATTTAATCTTATTTATGAAAAGATTTGGTATAATCGTTTTACACTGTTTCCGTTTTATGCATGTTATAGAATATAATTTTCTTAACTTTGAGTTTTTATTTAATTTACATATCTTAAAGTTCTCAAATTAGAATGAATGTTATAATTTTCTTTTTCAACTATGTCTTAATAGTTTCATTTTTATCCCGTCTTATAATTATAGTCTTACTAATATTGTCATATGTTATCTAATTCTATATTATCAAAAACAATTCAAATGTCCTTATATATTTTTTAATATATATACTGATTTTATATAAAAATATAATATCTGTGGTTATATAATAACTATAATTTATCGTCGTCTATATTACTAAAAGAAAGTATATAATCCCGTGAATTTTCACGGGTGTTACCCTAGTATCTTATGTAATCTTAAATGTTCAAGCCGCTCGCGAGCTTTTCGAGTCGAGCTAGCTTTGCTCGGCTTGACTCGTTAAGCTCTCGAGCCGAGCCCGAGCTCGAGTTGAGCTCACACGAGCCGATCTCGAGTTGCTCGCTAGCTGTCTCGTCTCATTAACAGCCCTACGTCATGCCATCCCACGCTCCTATAGATTCATATTTCCTATCAAATTTGCTCCCTATTACGAATCATCACAGGTGTCAAACGAATATACGGTCAACCTCGAGGTTGAGTAGGATAATAATCAAACCAATAAATATGCAATGAATGAATAAACAAATGAAAATGCAATGTCATCGCCTTTCTAATGAGCTCATCTCCCGAACTTCCACCCGCCTCCTCCTGGCTGGGTCTGCCTCGATCGTCATTGAGAACAGCCGAACTACACCACCACCAAGGTATAAAACGGTGTCTGCCAGTACGTTTATTATACATCACCCGTAGGCTCTTACCATGATGTCTTCTCAGGGTAAACTTGTATACCGATACATATGCCATGCCAATGAATGCAACCGTGCATGTTATTTTGAAACTCAACTCTTAAGTGTTATCCAACCAATATTAATAAATGAATGCAACCATGTTATTTCGTAATTCAATTTATGTCCACCTGATAATAATAATAATGCATATGCCAGACTGATGAATGTAATATTTCAATATGCCATGACTAACATCAGAAATCATTCAATAACACTCTAATAGAATAACACACAAGAAGACAGATTATATTATCCTACCTCAAAAGCAAGTAATGTCAAATAGCATTCCAATCAGCAATCAGAAGTATTCCACCAAAATTTCATCACCTAACAATTAATAATGATATATATAATTACTAATTATCCTCACAAACAATCAATATCTAAAAACTAATTATATTATAAAGGGTAAATTGATAGTAATAATACAAACTATGACAGTCCTGCTGAAATTAATATGAACTATACAATAAACCACAAAAATACCAACTTGACCATCATTTAACTGCAATTAGCTTACGTGAAGGGAAACCTGATAAACAGGTCGCTCCTTCCCCTTAATTGACAAAACGCCTAATTTTTCCTCAAATTTCCCAGAAACTAAACCCTAAAAAATCAATTATCCAAATTTCCCAGAAACTAACTATCCAAATTCTTTGTTAATCATACTCCCCTTCAATTATCCACCCATTTTATTCATATTCTTCTTCTATTATTCATCTTCATCATCATCGTTGTTTGGTCGTCATTGTTGCAGTGGCAAACTGGCAATGGATAAGGTCACAGTAATTTCTCAAATCTATTTTCAAATTGTTTATATTCTGCTCTACTTCAATTGTTTGCTAATTAGGTTTAAATCTTGTATGTGTTTATTTAATTTCACATTATTGAATCATTATCCATTTTATTTTGGTTAGGATTTGGTTGATGGTCGTGTGATAGTGAAATTTTCGTTTGGTGGTTCATTTACGAAGAACGAATTACGCACTTCAAAATCGCAGGTAATTGATGGTGGCATAAAACCGATCTATTTGCATTTCTAAAGGAGGAGTTAGAAGATGAAGAAGACATCAATAGTGAATAAACTAAAGAGGGAATATATCGATTTCAGAGAGGAAGTAGATTATGGTAAAGGAGCAGTTCAAGGGTGAATAAGATAAAGAGGGAGAAAGAGAGAAAATATTTGAGAGATGAAATGAAGATGCTTGTTGCAGAACAACAATGGAGGATGATAAACTTTAAAGGATGATTAAGGAAAAAAATACAAAAACAAAAGGTAACCTGCAATTAAAATTGGATTACCGGTTAAAACAAGTCAATAAGAGAGTCAAAGTAATAGCAGTTAAATGATGGTCAAGTTGGTATTTTTTTGGGTTATTGTATAGTTTATATTAATTTCAGCAGGACATTCATAGTTTGTATTATTGCTATCAATTAACCCTATGATAAACTAATTAAATAAACTATACTTTGCAATTATATAATTAAAACGATTATTTACGACATAGGTATACATATATAATATAATAAAATATATATCTATAACCGTTGAATAACAAAGCCGTTTTAATGAACTAAAAATAACGTCCCCTACTAGGCTTCTTTAACCTGTGTCATACTAGGTAGCACAGACACTTCTCGTAATGAGCCATACCGCGTTCGACACCGTGTCCGACACCGACACTCCACGGACACACGCCGAAACGTGTCCGACACCTAAACAACCGTGTCTAACTTTCTACATTTTTCTGGGCACATGTCCGACGCATGTCCATGATATTTGAGTCGTGTCCGTCGCATGTCCACGATATTTGGTTATCATTTGCAGTGAATGATGTTCTTCGGACGAGAAATGAGCTATCGAAAGAGATTAATTAGAATATTGATTGGGATGAGGAATGAAAATAAATTTGTTATCAAGGGCAAGTTTTACTTTCACTTATTTAAAATTAATATCAAATAGTTTTACAAAAATAAAATCAAACATTTATAACTATAAAATGTATATTTTATTAAATTTAAATGTCGTGTCCCGTGTCCTAAATTTCATGGCATGTCGTGTCCCGTGTCCCGTGTCCGTGTCGTGTCCGTGTTCGTGTTCGTTTTGGTGCTACCTAGGTGTCATACAATGTCTTCCCTTGGCCCCACAACCATGACTCCGTTGGAGCTTGTGTCCTCCACAATTAGTGTGACAACATGAATAAATCTCTTAAATGTTCATAAGGTATACTTTGTATTTTAATCAATTGATTCACGTTTATCAATAACGATTGACTTGCTAGAAGTTTGACGTTATTGTCATACAGATGGCGGTAATCAACTGGTCCCTAAAAGTCACACCTAAAGGATGTAATCTGAGAGATATGATTAAATGAAAATATAATCATATTGATACATTCTACGACTAAACGGTTAGTCAATGTAATAATGCTGAGGTTATTTAATACTGCTTAAATAATATTAGCTGAGACGAATTAAAATGTTAACTCATAATTAAATATAAAATGTTATATTTAATTGATGTATATAATGTAATTATTTAATAAAGATTAAATAATTTAGTTAAATATAAACAATTATATTTAATTAGCGATTTATACATATAAAATATTATATAGAGAAGAGGATAATAACTGACTGAGCAACAACCCACACATGGGATGTCACGATTCACACTCACACGAGTGGAACGAGTTGGTTACAAGGATAGGAGGAGTTTCGGGAGGACTGAAATACCGATTTGAGAAATCTCATCTTATGGTTGTTTATTAATGTTAGTAGTATACTTGGATTAGAACTCTGCTAGCCTATATACTACTCTATGCATATAAATCCCAATTCTCATCCTCCCTCTTCCTCTCTCAATTGTTCATCCTACATAAAAATTACTTAGTAATTTTTCCAGTTTCTAGCTTAAGAAAATGTATTTCTCGGAGCATCTTGGGTGCAACAATTAGGAGGATATCTACTTTGATATATGTTCTTAGGCTTTATTGTAGGGACCAAAGGTTGATTCTTGATCCTTATCTTTGTATTCTGTTATTCGTTTATGACTATAAATCGTATTTATAATTTCGTTATAATCCTTTAATTATGTATTGGGAAGTATACAGATATTTTCCCACAAGTGGTATCAGAGCTTTTGATTCACGACATTATTTTATATGATTTTCATAAACGTTTTCGAAAAAAAAAAATTGTTCATGGCGGTAGTGTTCACGAAAAAAAAAAATCGAGCAGACTGTTTTTTTTCGAGCAGGCTGTTTTTATTTTTGTATTTCGGCTGATTCTTTTACGGGCTGTTTCGTCTTGTTTTTTTCTTGTTATGCATTATAAGGATAATGTATACATGTTGTTGTGAAAAACTTCACAAGTTTTGATACCCAATTATTTTAAAAAAGTTTAAAATAATGTTGGATTAATTCATATTATACGATAATATGAATAAATTTTGTTTGATTAAAGTTATGTGAGTAATTACGGAATTGTCACATAATTTAAGTCATTGTTAAATGGTGGTTTGGGTAAATACTCTACATAATTACGGAATTATGTCTTGAAAGAATAATTTTATAGTTGATGCATTTATTTTATTATGTTGAATGTTGTGAATGGTTTTATTTACGTATTTTTGCAATCGGTTGTAAAATGTAATTCTAAGTGTGGCCTTAGTAAATTATGTTTTCGTAATAAGGGAAACATAATTTGTGATGTAATTATGAGATCTCGAATCTCCTCTTGTATATTTTTCTTTAAATTACGTTTTTGGAATTAGAATGTAATAATAGGATTATATTTTGTAATTTATTAAATGTAATTTGCGAAGACTCACGACGGAGATCGGATTGCTCACTTGATGACCGGTTTTTGCCGTCAATTCCGGTATCAAAAAAATTTATAAAACCCGATATAAAGTAGTATGAAGGGGTTATCGTTCGCAAGGATGATGGGGATAATTGTTTAATTATGTTCTAGTCTAAGCCTAAGTCGGGGTAATATGTTTTGTGGAAAGGTTAACAACTAATGAGCAAATGAAAAAGCTAAGATGTGAAATCAATTAAAGGTAAGCTAGGGTGTCGGGGGTCACTAAGATGGGTAGATGAAAATACTAGAAAGCGAACTAGTTGGTCTCAAGCGAATGGTCTCGGTAAGTCTCTTCTCTTGAGTCGACTAAACCTAGGTCGGGATACCCTGGCTTTCGCTACAAATACACACAACCAACCCTAAAACATACTAAGACAAACCCTCAACCGTTGCTAAAGGTAAGTCACGCTAAAATCAAAGCTCAACTTTCGTTGAGGCAAATCATCAAACACCTAGCATGCAATAAGTGGAAAACTCTTTTCTCAAGAACAACTAATCTACAAACTAGCATAATTTTATCATCTAACAACACCCAAGTTCGCCTCCTAACCCTAGGTATAAGTCTACCCACTCATGGTTAAGAAAAACATGTGGACAAGTGATAAACAAGTGCTAAACATGATGAACAAGCAAAGGTAAACAAATGATTTAAACAAAACTTAAAGTAATGTAATAACAAAGTCAAGAATAGGGAGATTATACCAAACAATTGAATAAAGGCACGAGCTCTGATTACAAATGAAAGATCCTCTCAAATGCTCCCAATTACAACCAAAAGCTCTAGAACAAATTCTAAGAAGAACCACTAGAAAATAACTAAGGAATGATTATGAAGAACTACAAGATTAAAAGAAAAACTAAGGGAAGAATAAGGTTTTTAGGAGAGTTTTTAGTGTGGAAAATTAAGCAATGAAATAGTAACTAAACCCTAGAAATGCGTGAAAATATCTCAAAGTTGCGTAAATGAAAATAGACTAAGTGCGGGTATATATAGTGCGCGAAATTCTGAGAATTGACTCTCAGCCGGTCAACCGGCTGCCGGTCTGGGACCGGCTAAGAGTCAAAACACGGACTTCTGAAAAATTCTACAATTTAGCTTGATTCTCGGCCAACCGGCCGGCTGCCGGTCTGGCACCGGCTGAGTGTCTTTTCCTTCACTTCTGATTTTTTTCTTCTTTTTCTTGAACACACAGGTACAGAGAGCCGGTCTGCCGGTTGCCGGCTGACAACCGGCTGGGAGCCTTTTCTTAAGGATCTGCTCAAAACACGAATCTTTGACCTTCAAAATTTGGCTAAGTGTGGAAGTGATCCCCAACCGGCCTACCGGCTGCCGGTAGGGGACCGGGTAAAAATCCAACTTCAAGTTCCTGTAACAATTCTTCGTTTTCTTCAAAAAGTCAAGTCAATGCTGCCCACCGGCCGCCGGTCTGGAACCGGCTGAGAGGGCCTGGAGCATTTTCTTCATTATTTCTTCACATTTCGCTCCAAAATCGTGTCGTTTGCTCCCGTTTCTTCACTCCCGCCACAATACCTACAAAATGTAAACCGAATATGAATAGTCGAGGCAATGGGCGTAAAATCGAGCAAAGGCACGCAAAACGAGGTCGAATCGGGACCAAAAATGAAGAAAAGACAATGAAAAACATGACCAAAATATAGCTTATCAGAATTCCCCACACTTAAGCCTTACTCGTCCTCGAGTAAGAGATCAAGAAGTTATATAACCCTTATTCGAAACATGAAACAAACAAACTAAGCTAACTAGAAGCCGAATCGGGTTTAGCGATACCCGTAGCCCTTTCAACTCACAATTTAACATTCATGAGGAAGAACACCCTATTGCAAGGCAAGTTTGGTCTTGCTACAAAATTTTTGATGCAAACAAGTCAAAGCAAAACACATATAAACAAACAACATGCATCGGGAAAAAGAAAAGCCAACCGCTTGCCTCATCCAAACGGGGTTTTGAAAAACTAAACAAGGGAGGTCTATAGCGGAGGATGCCGACTCAAAGTCTAACCATGATGTCAAACCCCTAAATCAAGCTCAAGCAACCAATAATGACATCACCAAAGACCAAGAAACTAATTCAAGGCGGGTAAACGGAAGCACTAAGCTATACTTCCAAGAATGACACGACGCACACTTGATTCAACTCCATGCTAGACCCATAACCGATAAGAAGACCATATGCAGCGACTCTCACGGGTGACACTCAACACACAAGGAAAGAAAGGGGGATGATTTTTGTGACAAGAAGTAACCAAAATCACTCACCTACCTCAACTTGCGAAGCATGTCCACGGTCTAGAATGGTACTCCATCCAAAAATCCGTAAGAAAATGTAAATGCACATGATGAGAACAACAAGGATATAACGGGGCTTGGGTTGGGTGAAAATGGTTTGGTGCAAGCACCGTTCTAGAATTTGAGGCTCAAAAACAAGAATGATTGCCATAATCAACACAACTCCTTATTGCAACAACTAAGCAACGTTTATGCCCTAACTTTGGTTTTGACAAAACCAAGCAAAAATTGCATAAACCCCAACTTACTTTGGAAAAAACAAACCCATCACAATCTTTAACAAAGTGGTCATTATTTAAAACACCGAACAACGTCTACACCCTAACAAAAGATTTGAAATCCAAATCAAATGCAAAAATTGTGTAAACCCGGCACGCATGGAAAAACATCAAAAGACCACATTATTATAACAACGACTTTTTCTATCTCCCCTTGATGGAAGGGAGTTGTTGCTAGCCTTTTTCTTTTTCAAAACACATATATACACTTCTCTTTTTGGATTTTTCAAAACTTTTTCAACTTTTTTTTTTTTTCGATTTTCGATTTTCTTTCTTTTTTCCTTTTTTCTTTTCTTTTCTTATTTTTCTCAAACTTCCATTCACCAAGAAAACAAGTAAGACCACAAAGGAAGAGGCCACCAACCACCTGTTGGGAAATATGTCCTCAACAATAGTGCGATCACATAATAAATCTCATGACGAGAATGCGCAAGGGATGATACGATTTATATTAGTCAACTGACCAACATTAATCGGTAATGATTGGCTAGCTAGAGTTTGACATTATTGTCGTATGACGGTGGTGGTCAGTTGATCCCTTTAGGTCACACCTTTAGGACAATTCCCTTAATTGATAAAATGATCAAATGTATATTGATACGATTTGATCATATTCCTTAAACTCGTATATCGAGAAATCAGAGGTTAAATCTTATTGTAAGATTTATGTTTAAAATTGAAACGTGTCAATTCTTAAACATTGAACGATATTTTATTATATCGTTATTAGAATGAATCGGGTTGAAATTAATACAAAGGTTGTAAATCGTATTGACGATAAAATATCATTTTACAATTGTAAGTTCGAATTACTTGTCAATTAATAAATATGATTTATTTAATTATATACAATATTTATAAGATAAATATTTATATGTTTTAAATGTTCTAAAACATTTTATTGCTTAATGACATATAAGATGTCACACCTTGTACAAATTGTACAATTGACAAATTGTAAAATAAAAAATCCATATTATGGATTAAGGGTGCCGGTTTTGGTGAGGTTAGTTAAGGGTTTGATTAGTGTTTATTAGTGAATAAACACAATCATTAAAGCCACCTAGAGAACACTAACCTAGAGCCACCCTAGTGCCTTGAGAAGTCAAGATGTTCCCCATTAAGGCTCCCTAAGGCCGGCTCCCCTTTCCCCATGAGCATGCTTAAGTTAATTTGATTATCTTAAGTAAAAGCATGCGTAATATATATGTGATATATCATACTCATTCTTCTTTCTTTCTCTTCTAGTCTTAGCCGAAAACATCACTAAGCAAGAGAGAATATATTAACCTCAAAATTGATATTATAAGATAATAATACATAAATACTATTTGTAGTATTGAGATAATATTCTAATTAGAGAGATTAGAATAATTAAGGAAAACCGATTCTTGTTACTAGCTTGTTCGAAGATTTCGGTTCATACAAGGGTTGTCTTGGTGCATCTTAGAGGAGGTGTTCTTGTTGAGAATTTCGGAAGATCATCCTAGCATTTGATTTGGACCGTGTGTAAGGGTTCTAAATCATTCCTATTTCCGCATTTTAGCATGCATAAGATCATATAAATAAGTTAATTAAAATGTTAATTAAAGTATTTTGATTAGTATGACTATATATTAGTTTATGATTAACTAATAAACCCTTCAATTGGTATCAGAGCAATAGGTTGTTTGCATGCTTTCCGTTTTCGTTTTTCCGGAGTTATTAAGATAACAAAATAAAAGTTATAAATTTCGTTTGATATAAGATATGGCCGAAATAATTTAAGCATGAATACCTACTGTTTTCTAAAATGTTTTAGAATATTTGGAATATATTTTGCATAAATATTGATTAATGGTATATTAAATCTCGGTTTTTTGTAAAATTTTAATGGTTAAAATCGTTTATTTTGGGAAAAATAGTTAAAATAAGCTTCTGGCCGAGATTTTTCAGTATGTTATCACATGTGTATCCTATGTTATGAATATGAATTTTCGTAAATTATGGACTTATAAAACGTGTGATATGAATTTTAAGGGTTAAAATGCAATAAGATGAATAAAAATGGGTTAAAATAGTTATATTATGAATTTGACTATAAACATTTATGAGTATGTCACATGCAATATTTAAAATATATGTTGAATTTTCCAGAAATTTATCTCAAATATTGCAATATTATAGATTTTTAATGTAAAAATCGGGTAATTAGTGACATAATTTCGACTTTAATAGTTTAAGTTGAAATTTGGCCATAAAAAATTTAACACGATGTTATATATATTATTTCCAGCATGTATAAAAATTTCGAGATTTTTATCTTATTTTATGCTTGAGAAATAATTTTAAAGGTTAAAATCGTACGATATATCACGAAAATCGTTAAAGTTTGCAATAGTTGTTAAAATGGCCGAAAAATTTAACCCATATTAGTCATATATGATATGTTCATCATGAAAATATTCTTGGGAGCCAAAGATTTGATTTAATTTTATTTTGTTAAAAAGGGTTACATTTAAAATTAAATAAAAAGAGTCAGGCATTTAAAATTTCGGCTATAGGGCAATGTGCCATTTAATTTTCTGTCCATTTTGTGTTCTTAAAGTATTTTGAAAAGTGTAAAAATATTATTAGTATTTTATTTGCATTTATGGAGTTAATTATTGAATTTCCCGACTTAAAATGCTCGTTTTACGTATTATTTACGAAATAATGTTAAAACCGTATAAATGCTAATATTTTTAAGGTTCTGAAAGTTTAAGAACATTCTGGAATTTTCAAAATTTGAATTTTGAATTTTCGAAATTTTTATGACTCTTTTGGATTTTTATATTATTTTTCCCGTAAAACCGAGTAATACCGAACAATATTAAAATATGTTAAGTTAAGTCATGTTCAAAGTTTGAGTAAGACTAAATTTTGAAACCTATATGAGTTAGGATGATTAACTTAAGGATGAATACCGATCCACATTATGCATAGTGTTGTTAAACGTTAAAACACGCAATTCCATAAACCGAGGTATACGATAACTATTTATTTAAATAGGACGATTTGGCTTAGGATTTGCATGATAGTACATATATTCATAAGCATTGAATATTTTTATTATGAATGTCATGATTTATTTACGTAATTTTGGGAATTATGTAATTTACTTAGTATGGCCTTAGTTTTTAATCGGTATTTCCCGTAATGTAAGGGGTTACCGATTCGGTTGTAATTTTGTGATCTCGTATCACCCAATTGTAATTTATTTCTATTTTATAATGTATAAAGTAGACTAGAAAAGTTGTAATTTTTGTAAATTCCGGAGATCCTTGAAGACGGTGCCATTCGGAAAGGAGTTCCGACAAGACGGTGTTTACCTCGAAGTGTGTGCCTCGTGAAGTTCAAGGGACCAAAGGAGTTGGTTTCCGAATTTGTACTTTATTATTTCTTTTCTAGGAAAGGCCATACTATGCTTTATTTTATGCTTTTATTTTGCTTTTATATGTTTGCATGCATAGCCAAATCGTCATATATCGTCTCATGCATTTTTCGATTTAGTCGACCTAGTCTTTTATTTTATCGATAATTCACCGACTTAGTTCACTTAAACGGAGATAGATAATAATTTGACTAGATCTCTTACATATAAATATTGAGACTTAGCCTTACCAAAAAGTACGGACCCATGAATCCCTTCTTCACAAGAACGTAGGCTCGGCTACACCGGGGTACTAAAATTGTCACGTTGGGTAAGTGGGGTAATAAGATTACACCTTGAAATTTGGTTGATCTCAACGAAAGTATTCGTAACCGTAGTTGCAATAAGTTCGGGCTAAAGACGATTTTTAGAAAATTGTCGACCGAGAGTTCTAAGGTAAAACCGATTAAAAGGTTAATCCACCAAATTATACCGATACGGGTTGAATCAGCTACACCGTGCCCGGATTAGTATGGGTTTGGGTCTCGGGATTGTTTACTTAATTGGGTAAGAGATCATTAAGTAAATATACTTAACTTGTTTAAGTTTTTAGTTTAAATTATGAATTTAAAAATGATGTTGTTTTATTTCCTTCATTTTATTGTAGTTTTATTTTCAACATCATCAATGGCAACCAACGCTCCACCTCTCACTAACGTTTCATGGCTTCGATCCTTCATGGATCGTTGCAAACTCGATAAGCATGGTTCCAATTTTAAAGATTGGGATGCGCAATTACTTTTGGCCGCTCAAGGTGACGATAAGAGTCGTTACCTATCCGAAGCCGCTCCTCCCGCTCTGACCGCTCGTTCATCGGTCCAAAATCGTGAGGCCTATGAAGCCTACATGAAAGAGTCCTCCGCTCTTAAAAATGTGCTCATCTTCTCCATGGAGCCGGATCTCCAAAGGAGTATGATCAAGTTGACCACATCGTATGAGATATACACCAAGCTTGCGACCATGTTTCCGCAAACTCCAAGGGTGATCCAATATGAGGCGGCTTCCGCCTTCTTCGACATTACGTTGAAGGAAGGGCAAAAGATAAGCCCTCATGTGCTCAAACTCGTTGAGCTCGCGGAGACTCTAAAAGCGCAAGACGTTGATGTTCCCGACTCTCTCATAATTGACCGAGTTCTTCACTCACTCAATAAGGTTAAGTCGTATGCTCAATTCCGGGTGAATTTTAATATGCGAATCCAAGAGACAACATTGGATGAGTTGCATAAGATGCTCGTCCAAGCCGAAAGGGACATGGGACTTCATGAAAGTTCCACCAAGGATGTTTTAAACATCGAAAAGAAAGGGAAAACGAGCTTCAAAAGGAATGCCTTTAAAGGCAAGGGCAAGAAAACGTTCAAGCCCAAAGCGACCAAAGAAAAGACCTTTTTCGAAAGGCTCTTCCACCTCCTCTTCGAAATCCGAAGACAAGTGCCATTATTGCACGAGGATCGGTCATTGGAAGCGTAATTGCCCCAAGTACTTAAGCGATCTCAAAAATGGGAAGACAACCGCCGTAGGTAATAATTCTCGTTTATGATTCATGTCATTTATCAACTTATGTATAGTGATACAAATGTGTTGATATTTACCCTTTTTAATTGTTTTAAAGGGCCACCCCCTAATAATGATAAGGGCAAGGAGAAGGAAGCATGAAGTTCCTTACTTGGATAGCTATGGTAGCATCCAAATGATCGAAGACTTGAAGAGCTAGGCTCTAATTTTCATATCGTCTTCTTTCATATTTTGCATTTTATTTATGGAACAATTTAGTTTCTTGTAAGACAAGGATTAAAATCCTAAAACAATGGTTGTAATTTTGGATATTGGTGACTTGGTTTTCAACCCGAGTCACTACTTTTGTTCTTAATCAATGTCTTGATTTCTCAAATAAATTGCATACCTTGTTAAAACGTGAATATCAAAAGTGTTGATTAAACGGAGAACTACACCCCATGAGATACTTTCAATCAATTTATGAAATCATTAATTTATTATACGATGATCATTTTAAGTGAAAATGAGAATGTATTCATCACACCTATAAAACTTTAATCGAAGTAGCTATCCTTATACGAATAAAAGTTATTGTTAAAAGGATAGAGTGGGAGAAAATATTTCGATCACAAACCAATGATAAAAATAAAGGATCTTAGAGAAGATTCCTACTTGGGAGTCTTAAGAAGAGCCCTAAATGATTTGAAGAAACTATGAGAGGACACTGAAGAAACTACGGGAGGACACTCGAAGAAAGGTTCTTTATGTTCATTGTTTCAAAGAGAGGAGACATGAAACCCCGTATGAATTCGGAAGGAATATCGGCTCCTTGAGATAATGATTTTTTAAAAGATTATAAGATAATAGAAGAGAAATCATCTATCTATACGGGAGGAAAGACCGGTTCCTTAATAAATGATTTTTCTAAATTTATAAGATAAAAGAGAAGAAATCATCTCAATTCTCTCAATGTAGTTATAAAGAAATTATCATGTCATATTTGTCTCGAGGAAATGAAGACATGAAAAGAGGGTGATGATTGATTGAATGAAAATAGATCACTATAGGGATAGTGATAGTAATAATAATTCAAGTGATAAATAAAGATTTACATGTGCGAAATGAAAGGTTCATTTAAGAGATCGAGTAATATTGATTTTAGTGGGAGCAATGTTCATTAAAAGAATTAACCCTACCATTTAGAGAGGATGGGTGATTCTTTAAGGTGTAAAGAATAAGAGGTTTAAAATTCTAGATGATCAAATACCTTATATCATACGATGATGGAGCTTTACGGGAATTTTTATTATATTGATAATAAAAGGTCGCCCATTAGGAATCAAAATGGTTAATTTTGAATAACCTTGATGAAATAGCCGAGATGTTTGAAAATTAGTAAGAGTGATGAAATCACTAATAACTACAATATAGATTTCAGCACATAAGTGACTGGATAATTCCGAGTGATTCTTTAATCCCTCTAGTACATCAATACGTCACGAGTTATAAGATAACAGTGGGAGCTTCCCTCTAGAAAGGAAACTCAAGATCTAGAATGAGTTCTAGACACGTGCTCAAATAAGATCATATTATGTGAGATAATATGAGTCGGAAGGAGACCAAAATTTGTAAGTTTTGCAATCATGAATAAAAGGTTTATTCGCAAAACATTAATACAAATAGATGATCGTGCATCAAATGCAATGAAATGGTATTGACTGTTTTTGCATGACAATGTCATTTGAGTTATAAATAACTCAAGATAAAAGATACTTTGTCGAAATCCAAATGGGTTGTGAGAGACAATATTGAACCCCATAAGTGAACTGGATTGACTTAGTATAGCCCCTAGCCGCTTACATGAGGTGATGTCTCAAAGCGACTAGAATGTGAGGCGATTGATGCAAGTTCAAGTGCCATAGAGTCATATGTGATGACTAGTCGATCACATAGGCAGACTGCAAGAGACACTCTGTCGGGCAAAGTGACCGCTTATAGAGTTCTGGAAATTTTATAATAGCCGGGTCGTGACAAGAGCTGCTATAGTATTCTTGTGAGTCAATTCTTAGACTAAAGACTACTCTCCCAAGATGGTACAGTTTAGGCATAACCTTGATCCATTCTCTACGACTTTTCGTAACTACTATAGTATGTTTTAAATGTTCTAAAACATTTTATTGCTTAATGATATATAAGATGTCACACCTTGTACAAATTGTACAATTGACAAATTGTAAAATAAAATCCATATTATGGATTAAGGGTGCCGGTTTTGGTGAGGTTAGTTAAGGGTTTGATTAGTGTTTATTAGTGAATAAACACAATCATTAAAGCCACCTAGAGAACACTAACCTAGAGCCACCCTAGTGCCTTGAGAAGTCAAGATGTTCCCCATTGAGGCTCCCTAAGGCCGGCTCCCCTTTCCCCATGAGCATGCTTAAGTTAATTTGATTATCTTAAGTAAAAGCATGCTTAATATATATGTGATATATCATACTCATTCTTCTTTCTTCCTCTTCTAGTCTTAGCCGAAAACATCACTAAGCAAGAGAGAATATATTAACCTCAAAATTGATATTATAAGATAATAATACATAAATACTATTTGTAGTATTGAGATAATATTCTAATTAGAGATATTAGAATAATTAAGGAAAACCGATTCTTGTTACTAGCTTGTTCGAAGATTTCGGTTCATACAAGGGCTGTCTTGGTGCATCTTAGAGGAGGTGTTCTTGTTGAGCATTTCGGAAGATCATCCTAGCATTTGATTTGGACCGTGTGTAAGGGTTCTAAATCATTCCTATTTCCGCATTTTAGCATGCATAAGATCATATAAATAAGTTAATTAAAATGTTAATTAAAGTATTTTGATTAGTATGACTATATATTAGTTTATGAGTAACTAATAAACCCTTCACCACCATCTAAATCCCCGACTCTACCACAAACAAAGTACCAAAAAACAACCATTCTTGATCAAGGAAGGGTGTTTTTGGGATGTAGCTCATCTAGTGGTTAAGACCAAATGAAAAAGCTAAGGCTCAAAGTGGTTAAACAAAAAGAGGGGATAAGATGCAAGGGTCAAAACAAGGCTAATTTGGCAAATGTGAAGTTGATTTATTTTGAACAAGAGTTGTCTCACATGCACATGAACATAAACACGGAATTAAGGAACGAGCGCCATACTTATGCGTATTGACATAACATACCACGTAAGGAGGACTACTCACAATCCTAATCTGGGTCGGTTTGATGGGCCGACCATAAAAGAGGCTCTATCCTCACATTTGAGTAGCTAATGTCGGTCCTAGGTCGAGTCAAGGTCTAACACGGTCTCACATGGTGGTCGAAACTTGGTCATTAAGCCTAGACTTCCGGGTCCTTGCAAGCAAGAACCCTAACAAGGTGACATCAAACGGTGCAAGCTATTAGGAGGGGTAAGACACAGGCAAGACAAATATCATCATTGACGACATATATCCTCCACTATTCAACCTCCTATGCATATTTACAAACAAATGCAAAAAGAGAAAACCGACTAACAAATATTCACAAAACTATGGAAATGAAAAGCATGTGAAACAACACTAAACTATCAACAAGCATAACAAACATGCAACAACAAAATGAATAATCTAGCAGCACGTCATCCACAACAACCACAAGTTCCCCAAAAGAACATCCAAGGCACAAAAATCTCGTTCTCCTTCATGTTATCAACATAAAAAGAAATAGGGAAGGGGAGAAAGAAGTAGGAAATAGTATACCAAGCGTATTCATTCTCCTAATACCTCGGATTGTTGTTGCATCTGCCACTTTGTTAGTCCCACAAACATATATATACAATGCAGGCAAAGAACGAAAACAAAGGAAAGGAAAAACATGTTTTTTGAAAATTTTCAAATTTTTCGATTTTTAGGCATTTTTGAAGTTTTTTCGTATTTACAAAGACAAAGAAATATTCACAAGGTGGATATTTTCCCTCCCCACACTTAACATTTACATTGTCCTCAATGGAACAAAGTGCAAGGGGGAAATGAAGAAAAAGAATGAAAACAAACATGTTTTTGGCTTTTTTGAAATTTTTAAGAAAATAAAAACTTGTTTTTGTATTTTTTTGAAATAAACGGTTCTTCCTCCCCACACTTATCTATGTGCATAATGTGAGGAGGAAAACCGGAAAGTAAAGAACATGTTTTTGAAGGTTTTTGGTTTTTCAATTTTTTTTGGATTTTTGATTTTTCTGAAAGCAATAAAAACAAAAATAAACAAAAGAAATGAAAAACTAAAAACTAAACTAAGATGAAAACTAAGTGCTCTAGTCTACATGAATGCAAACTACATGTGACAATATGATACAAAAAGAAAATCTAATGCAAATAAATAAATGCAACTAAATGCAACTATACTAATGATGTGAAATGATAAAAAACAAACTAAAACAAGCTATCTAAACTAGCTAACTACTCTAAATGCATGCTAAAAGGAAAATGCAAAACTAAAGAGAAATTTGGATTTAAGGGAGTACTTGATTTGGATTTTGAAATGGGAGCATAGAAATCACTTCCCACCTCTAAGGGTGGTCACTGATTAAAATGATCCTCGGACTCATAACCTTCACCGTCCTCATCTCCATCATCATCATCATCATCTCCATTGCCATCCACTAGCATGTAGTCACCCGGGTTGTTCAAGACATCGCAAAAGGGTGAATCATGCGAGCCACTAGCACCGGGATCACCAACCATACCACGAGAAGATGAATGTCGTGGAGGGCCTGAGTCCCTATCTCTACGCACATTCGGGGCAAAAATTGGGCTAGAGAAGTAGCCCGGAGCAACATGAATCTCCCCATAGAACTGTCCCTCAGGGGGCACATATCCACCCTCAGGAGGCAAGTAGTAAGAAGGATGACCACCGACTGCATGACGGTAGCCCCGACGAACAGACTGGTCATAGCTGGGGAAGGTCCCATAGGCCTGATCGTGGTACAAGTAGTCAAGCCTATAACACACATCCCTATGGCGCTCATCTGCCGACGCCTGGTGCTCATCAGCAAGCTCTGCTGCCCTCTTCTAGTTCAAATCAACCTGGGCCATAAAATCAATCATGTCCTGATGCAATGGGGAAGGCTGGGGAGGAGGAACGGAACTGGAGGTCGACCCCTAGAAAAAAGTAGGATCACTCTCAAAAGGAGGCATAGTGACAGAGGGCTGCTGAAACTGGAGGTCTGAAGTGGTAGTACTGACCCTATCACGTGCATAGACTCTGGCAGGGCGCTGATCGGCTGGAAGCTCATCTGGATCAAACTCAATGTCAAGGAGGTAGGAGGCATTCCCGGGCAATACCCTCATCCTATCGATGTTGGGAAAATGAATGGAATTTCGAAACTTGTTATTAACACGAATCTGCCAATATTCTTGACGATCATTGGGATTCCATTTTATCCACCCCAAGGCCTCTTGTATGTATCAGCGAGATAGAATGTTCTCTCCTTGGATGTAATCCACATTAAAATGCCTCTAACGAAGGTGGTCGGCTATCAAAGTAGTCATCCCCGACACAAATCGGTGTGGCAAGTTGGGGTTGGGTAGCCAACCGGCTCAAATGGAGAGCCATGTGATGGACAATATTAAGCTTTGGCCCATCTACCAAATAAGAACCCAAAATCTCAAGCTCCTCAGTTCTGAAATTGCGTGGCTCATCCCGAGATAGGACGGTCCACCCCATGAAGCGATGCCAAATCCTAATGGGCGCCAAATGCACCCGATTAGCCGACTTTTTTATGAGTCCGCTCACTAACCAAGCCGGTAATAGCCGTCCAAATAACCTCCGTGTTAAAGCCCTCCGGAGGATGAATGGGTAATTTCCCATTTAGACCAAATATCAAGCCAAAATCCTCCAATGTCAACCGGTATTGCCTATACATAAGACGGAACTCCAAGGAAAATACCGTCCCTAAACTCCGGTTCTTAGTAACCACAAGTGAGCTCAAAAACTCCCAAGTCAAGAGGAGAAAGGTAAGAGCCGGTCTAGTTTGGTACAATGCTTTCATTCCCATCCCATTAAACAAATTTTCCGTTATCTTATCAATCCCTAACTCCCTCATGGATACCCTATCAATGAAACGGGTGGGGTGGAAGGGGCGATGCTTAAAGTAAGTGAAATTACCTTTTTGAGTGACGGTGGCAAATTGGAGTCCGGGAAAATCCGCATCGGGACTAACATCGCTGCTATCCCTCACATTTTGTACTGCTTGCTCAACAGCCGGATCATGTCTTGATTTAGATCTCCTCTCCGCGCGGTTTCCGGACATGATTTTGGGTGGGAAGGATGAAAGGGGTTGATTTGGGATGATTTATGGTGTTTTTGTGGGTTGGGATTTTTAGAGAGATGGAGGAAATAAGAAAGAATGAAGAAGAAATGAGAAAGAAAGGAGGTTCTCGAGTATATAAAAACGCAACACATGACTCTGGGCCGGTCTGGATACCGGCCGCCGGTCGACCGGCTCAGAGTTAGGGTATGGTTTTAATTTTTTGCGAAATTTTGAAATGGCATCTGATTCTGAGCCGGCAATGTAAAACACCTCGCGAAAGCGGAAATATAAAACACACAAAGTACTAAAAATGCAGCGGAAATTAAAACTTTTTAAACATAAACAACATGCGAGGTGAATTAAAACTGAAAACGGAAACTGACATAAACTGAAATAGATAAGTAAACTGTCTAAGTACGGAAACCAAATATACACAAGCCTGGGATGGAACATCCCTACAGGCACCAAAAGATAAAGGTATCAAACTAGAGTCTAGCTACTCGAAAGGGTAAGTCATATGATGTCAAGTGGATCATCACTCGCTAACTCTCAATGAACCCCGTCCAACCTGCATGTACCTACATACTGACACGGCTGTCGCAACCCTATCAAAAATAACCAACTGGCCTAACTAATGTAGCAAGGAAGTCGAGATCGTATCCACAGGGAGACTCATATGAATTCTAAATGCTAAACTAAGTCTGTCAAGGTAACCAGATTTGGGGGTTTGATTGTTTGTTTTAACTAAACTAAAAGTAGTGAAGGAAGAGAGAAAAGAAGAGCGTAAAACAAAGTAGTGTAAAAATATAAGGGAGAGAAAACTAGGATAGTCGGTTCACCAATGATTGTGTAACGATAGGGGGTTTAGATCGCAGATCAGCCGCAATTACCGGTCTAAGGGGTAGTGAAAAGGTCCTCTCGGATCGCTATTCGCCCTAGAATGCTTCTAACGGGCTCTCGCAACTTATTAGGGCACTCTAATGTTTATGACAGGTCTAACCCTCACCAGGCTTTCGATCTTAGGTCGGGGTTTACCATACGAGTAATTAGCTACGTCGACTTAACCAATTAAACACAAATAAATGTCATAATTAACAACAAAGACAAACTACCAACAACGGATCTAACCTAAACGAACATCGTCACATTATCATTGGATCACCTATATCCTAGTCAAGAGGATTAGCTACGCATAATAGAGGGAACGATTGAGATAGAATAAATAATGGAGAGGGAGTACATGATCGTGATAATAAAATTGCAGGATAAAACAATAGAAAGCAAGGAGTAAAGAAAATGAGAATAAAAAGAACAAAGGTAGATTAAATTACCTAATGCAAATGACAAAGTAGAGTTCTTGAAAGCTAGGAAAAATGCTACCGAATGATTACTGATTACAAGTTTTCTAGAGTAAAGTCTAAAAGTAAAAAGGTAAAAGATAAAAAAATTAAAAAAAGTAGTCTAAAAAGAACTCAAAAGCTGCTTAAAAACGAAATAGTCTGATTCCCATCCGATGGACCTAATGAGCTTAGGTTAAATTTGGGCTTCGGAAAAGAAAAACTGGTCGATCGACTTGGGAATTGTTCGATCGACTTTCTTATCGACCAAAAGTGGTCGATCGACTAAAACACTGGTCGATCGACTTAGTAATCGACCAAAACTGGTTGATCGACTATATCTGTCGAACAGATTTCCTGCAATGCGCACTGAACTTCAAATGGCCGCTATTTCTTCGTTACTCGTGCAAATCAAGCGTTTTTGGTGGCGTTGGAAAGCTAAGAGGATAAGGTTTCACCTCCAATTGGAATAACTTGATTATCTATTGTAGAACTCAAGTTATAGCTCTTCAAAGTAGGCACTAGCAACATGAAGCTCTTCTTTCGCTCGATAGACTTCCACTACTTCTACGCGCATCTCAAGATGGTAGTAATAAGCTCCGACTCAACTCTTCTCCTAAATGCATGCATAGGGACATGTTTTAGGCTTGTTTATGATCTTCTCCGGCTCATATCTGCAAATAACACATGACAAACCAAAGTAGACTATTCGGGGGACATTTGTAGTAAAACACTACGAAATAAGCATGGAAATGCGTGCTAATTAATATGGCCTAAAAGGTTTATATAAAATGCACGCATCAAACTTCCTCAAACCAAAGCTTTGCTTGTCCCCAAGCAAAAAGTGGAACAAACAAAGACTAAAAAGATAGGAGTTAAACACGAACAAGTAATCCGTCGACTCAAACATCTAAAGCAAGTGAATCATCTCTAATTGTCAAATCCTAAGGCAAACGAATCTAAACATGCTTCATAAAGCGGTTGGACTTTGGACTTTGGACTTTGCAAGATTATATAAACTGGACTCTCACGGGTCGCTCAATCGCTCAAACAAACACAAGGCAATATATAGTGCAAGATAGGAAGAATCGAGATCACTTACCTAACTGCGATCTATAAGAACATGCATGCAATCTAACATGAATAGAGTCTCTACAACCGTACGTATGCATTCCCACACTTTAATGACCATGACACATACGGAGGATAGTTATGGGATATGTGAGGCTATGGGTAAGAAGGTGATGAAAATGAATTTGGCAAAAACTTGAGTTAAAAGCCAAGCTAGTAACCATGAGAACCAATTTATATATATCTCCCAACTTCATACTCAATACATCAATACACAACAATGTAGATTGGGTGCATCCAACTCTCAATACCTCAAAAACTTATCAACCCCCCATAAGATACGATATAAAAAAAACATGGGAGTAGAAAAATCGTCAATTGATTTCTTCAACTTTTTATACATGAATTTTTCTTCTTTCTTTTTCTTCATCATACTACCCTTTTTTTGACTTTTTTTTTTCTGATAATCTTTTTTTTCTTTTTTTTTTCTTTCACCCATTTTTCTTATGACAAGATAGAGTAACCAAATTGTAAAACAACACATTCCCAAAAGGCTACCATTACTAGCTCGGCTAGGGTGGGTAAAATCATGGATTGTAGCTATATGGGACATAAATAGGCAAATTTGGCTTTGTGAAACTTATGGGTAGAATGAATAAAAGGGAACCTCTACCACATGTATCAACAAACAAACCCGAATGCATACAGGTATAAAGAAGACTGAACTCATGTTTATGCAAATTGATGTTACATGATCGCGATAATAAAATTGTAGGATAAAACAATAGAAAGCAAGGAGTAAAGAAAATGAGAATAAAAAGAACAGAGGTAGATTAAATTACCGAATGCAAATGACAAAGTAGAGTTCTTGAAAGCTAGGAAAAATGCTACCGAATGATTACTGATTACAAGTTTTCTAGAGTAAAATCTAAAAGTAAAAAGGTAAAAGATAAAAAAATTAAAAAAAGTAGTCTAAAAAGAACTCAAAAGCTGCTTAAAAACGAAATAGTCTGATTCCCATCCGATGACCTAATGGGCTTAGGTTAAATTTGGGCTTCGGAAAAGAAAAACTGGTCGATCGACTTGGGAACTGTTCGATCGACTTTCTTATCGACCAAGAGTGGTCGATCGACTAAAACACTGGTCGATCAACTTAGTAATCGACCAAAACTGGTCGATCGACTATATCTGTCGAACATATTTCCTGCAATGCGCACTGAACTTCAAATGACCGCCATTTCTTCGTTACTCGTGCAAATCAAGCGTTTTTTGGTGGTGATACGTGCCTATTTTATGCATTTTATTTATTCTTTTGGCACGTATTTTCTTATATTTTCGTGACTTTTGGTTGCTATTTCTCCCGAAACGGTTTACTTTGGCATTTCTATGTTTTAAATGTAGGAATACGCGGAAGTGAGCAAAACTGAACTTTATTTGCCTTTCGGAAGCTGTTTTGAGTAATAATGTGGAGCAAGGAATCGGATTGCACACCCGAGATGTTGTTATTGGGCCAAATTCAAGATAATACGAACAGAAGCGGTCGACCGACCCATCAGAGAGGTCGACCGACCTAAGCCCAAATCACGGAAAAAGTCCAGCATCGACAGAAGCGGTTGACCGACCCGAATAAGAGGTCGACCGACCCGGAAGCTGCAGCCGCGTCTTTTATTTCGTGTTGTACTTACCTAATCTTGTAATTATAACTTATTTAAGAAGACCAAAACTCTACAATTAGGTCAAAAAATTCTATTAGCAAGCAATTTATGTTAGAGAAGCAATATATGTTAAAAAAACACTCCATGTTATTCAAGAAATCCATAGTTAGAAAGAGATTTTATTCCAAGTTTTCATCTTTTGTTCTTAATTCCAATTAAGTTGTAAGTTTGCTACAATTAATCTTTCCTTTTAATTTAATCTTATTGTTCATCTTGTTGTTGCCTTTCAATACATGTTTTCCCTTTTATTGTCTTCTTTAATTATGTTAATTCCTTTGATGTTCTTAGTTATTGTTAGTTTCATAATTAAAAGTATGCATAGCTAATTCTTGTGATTAGGAATTAGGGGAACCATGGTAAAGAATTGATCTTGATAGTTTAATGATTGAATCACCAATCCCCCATTGTTGTTGGTGAACTAATCCTTAAGATTGAAAGATTATTAGGATTAGTTTAACAACAACTTTGGGATTGCCATATGAACGAAAGTTTAGTGCTTTTCTAGGAACCCTAAGACCGTAAGGATTGGGTAGAATATTGACCTAAAGGTTTATTCTTTGTTCCTTGGGATTGTGTTATTTGGTTATTTTACCTTTCATTGACTTGTTTTAACCATGGGGAACCAAAGTTCCTAATCTCCTTTTTACCTTGTTTTATTTCTCTTGTTTATTTTGTCCTTTTAGTTATTAGTTTAAATCTCAAATCAACCCCTCTTTTTTGGTTACTTGCAATAGACTTTAAATTCACAAACATAATTAACCTTGTCTCCTTGTGGTTCGACCCTTGACTTATCCTATCTAAGTTTAAGCTGAGGTTTTATAAATCTTATCTTTGGCACCCCTCAACGACGGGTGTCAAATTTTGGCGCCGTTGCCGGGAAGCGGTATAATTTTGTTTGTTAATTTTTAGTTTATTTTTCTTGTCTTAAGGAACCTAGGTTCCTTAAGACCGTTACTTACCTTTTCTTCTAGTTTTGCTTTAGAAGACAGGTTTTTGAGAGGAAGGCTTGAGTACTCTCTTGTTTAGATATGGATTCTATTTATGACCACCTACAACCAAAGGCTCAAGATTTACCGAAGGGATTCGCCTTGCCTACCCCCACCACTGGCCCCTTTGTGCTCCACCCAAATAACATCTTTATGGTGGAACGGAGTCAGTTTTCTGGTCTACCTGACGAGGATCCTTTGAAGCATGTTACGACCTTCACGGATTATTGCTGTTCCATACCCATACCTAACGGGGTGACTCGAGATGAGGTGCTGGCAATGATGTTCCTGTTCTCATTAAAAGATGTCGCGCGAGATTGGTACCGCTACCTTGATAGGGCAGCTGAGAAGGTTACGGATTGGACTTCCTTGGCATTGGCTTTTTACAAGAAATACTTTCCTCTTGCAAAAGCCGAAGACTTGAGAAGCCAAATCACTAACTTTAAACAAGGGCCTGATGAAGGATTTTGTGAAGCATGGGATCGGTTCAAGAAATTGGTCCGTTCTATCCCTCACCATAACTTTCAACAATGGTACTTATGTAACCAATTTCACAACGCCCTTTACGATGACTATAAGATGATTCTTGATGCGGCCGCCAATGGGAGATTCCAGAATAACACCGACCATATGAAGGGTTGGGAAACCATTGAAGACATGGCGGTACATAGGGCAGCCTTTAAGAGTTCACGTGGGAATTCGCGAAGGCTGAATGTGGAGATGAATACAGTGATGGCTCTTGAGACAACAGTTGAAGCCCGTTTTGAAAAGCTTGAGGCAACCCAGCTGAAGCTTGAAAGTGCGAACCTAGTTACTACGGTTGACAGCACGGGTGAGATTGAGAGATTGAGAGCTCTTGTTGATGTTTTAACAAAACAGGTTATAGAGATGGGAAAGGATCAGCCAAAGATAATTCTGCCGAAGTTCAAAGCAAAGAAACTGATCCCGTCAACAGATCAGGAGGTCGACCGACCCCTACAGTAGGTCGACCGACCTCGATTCCTGACGTGAGATCAATTTCTGGAGAACAGAAAATTTCAGATGTTGCAGAGTCTGGTCGACCGACCGCTGCTGTAGGTCGACCGACCGACGTTCCTGAGCAGAATGCTGTTTTAACTCCGGAATCGCTGGATTCCTCCTTCATTCAAGGCCTCACCGAAATATTACAACTGAAAAAGCCAAAGGTTGCTGATCCTATGGCTAATGTCACCGTTCCTTATCCCGAAAGACTGAAAAATTCAAAAGAGGATCGGAAATTTGGTAAGTTTTTGGAGATGGTGAAGAATCTTGAGGCAACCATCCCTTTTACTGATTTAATTACCCAGATACCTTCTTATGCTAAATTCATGAAAGATATTTTGAGTCGTAAGAGAAATTTTCAGGACGACGGTGCTGTTGCTTTTGTGGAAGAATGTTATGTTCTTTCACAAAATAATATAGCACCCAAGTTAAAGGACCCAGGTAGCTTTTCTATCCTTTGTACCATAGGTAATCATGTTATAGGGAAAGCCCTTTGTGATCTAGGGGCTAGTGTCAGTGTTATACCTTATTCTGTATGTGAAAGACTTGGTTTAGGTAGACTTAAAGTCACCAATATTACCCTACAGATGGCTGATAGATCAACCCAAAGACCATTAGGGGTCTTGGAGGATGTCCCAGTAAGAGTTGGAAAGTTCTTTATTCCTGTGGATTTCGTTGTTTTAGACATTGCTGAGGATAGTCAAATACCTATTATTTTAGGTAGACCATTTTTACACACAGCTGGGGCTGTAATAGATGTCAAACGCGGGACCATTACTTTAGAGATTGGAGATGACACTATCGAGTTTAGTCTTGCCCATAAGGCAACTATTCCTACTGATGATACTTGTTGCTCCATTGATATTATAGACAGGAACGTTATCCTTAATTGGAGGGAATCCTTAACCAAGGATCCCTTAGATGATCTGACAATTTTGGATAAGTGTGCAGGAAATCCAGCTGAGGATGCTGAAAAGCTGGATGAGATAGAAGAAGAGGAAGAGGAGTATGAGTTCACTGAAGAAGAGAATGAGAAGCTCATAAGCCTAGCTAATGCAAATCTGGTAAACATGTGCTATTCCGTTAGTACTGATTCTGTTCAGGCCGTTGAGGTAAAGGTACCAGAGCGTAAGCCACTTCCTCCTAATCTTAAGTATGTTTTCTTAGATGATACTGAACAATACCCTGCAATTCTTAGTTCTAAACTTAATTCTGACCAACTTTCTGCCTTAATGACTGTTCTCAAAAAGAATAGGAAAGCTTTAGGTTACTCTTTGGATGATATTAAGGGCATAAGCCCTGATGTTTGCATGCATAGAATAGAGTTAGAGGAAGGGCATAAGCCCTATAGACAGGGACAGCGTAAGTTAAATCCTAAGATGCAGGATGTGGTTATGGCTGAGGTAATGAAACTTCTTGATGCAGGTATTATCTATTCAGTTGGCAACTCTAAGTGGGTTAGCCCAGTTCAGGTGGTTCCTAAGAAAGGAGGAACCACAGTGGTTAAGAATGATAAAAATGAGTTAATACCAACTAGAGTTGTAACTGGGTGGCGGATGTGCATTGATTATAGACAGTTAAATGCCGCCACCAAGAAAGACCATTTCCCCCTTCCTTTTGTTGACCAAATGACTGAAAGACTGGCTTCTAATAAATTCTTCTGTTTTCTAGATGGTTATTCAGGTTTTTTCCAGATTCCCATCCATCCTGATGATCAGAGTAAGACTAATTTTACATGTCCACAGGGTGTTTTTGCTTATCGCAGGATGCCTTTTGGGTTATGCAATGCTCCTGCTACCTTTCAAAGGTGTATGATGGGTATCTTTTCTGACTTTATAGAAAACATTATGGAGGTATTTATGGATGATTTCTCTGTTTATGGTAATGCTTTCGATCAATGCTTAGCTAATCTTGATAAAGTCTTGCAGCGATGTATTGATGTAAACCTTGTCTTAAACTGGGAAAAGTGTCAGTTTATGGTTACTGAAGGGGTAGTGTTAGGGCATCTAATTTCTGACAAAGGTATACATGTAGATAAAGCAAAGGTGCAGGTGATTGAGCAATTATCCCCTCCTGTTAATGTCAAGGGAGTGAGGAGTTTCTTAGGACACGCAGGTTTTTACAGGCGTTTCATTAAGGACTTTTCTAAAATTGCTAAACCGCTTACACAATTGCTTCTTAAAGATGCCATCTTTGATTTCACTGATGAGTGCCTTTCAGCTTTTAACAGGTTGAAGGAAGCTTTGATCTCAGCACCAATCATTCAGCCACCATATTGGGATCTCCCATTTGAGATCATGTGCGATGCTAGTGACTACGCTGTAGGTGCTGTGCTAGGTCAAAGGAAGAACAAGGCTCTTAATGCTATATACTATGCGAGCCGCACCCTAGATGAGACTCAAGTCAATTATTTCACTACTGAGAAGGAGATGCTAGCTGTCATATTTGCCTTAGAAAAATTCAGGTCCTATTTGGTAGATAATAAGGTAATTGTTTACACTGACCATGCAGCTTTGAAAGGTCTTTTTCAGAAGAAGGATTCAAAGCCAAGGCTTTCAAGGTGGATACTCCTTCTCCAAGAGTTTGACATTGAGATTAGGGACAAGAAAGGCGCAGAAAACGTGGTAGCTGACCACCTATCTTGCCTACAGTTGACTGATGGGGAAGATTCTTTACCTATTGATGATTCATTTCCTGATGAGAGTTTATTTATCATTAATAGTTCAGGTTCTTATCCCCCTCCTTGGTATGCTGATTTTGCTAACTTTGCTGTCACAGGTAAAATCCCTCCTGAGTTGTCATTGCAACAAAAGAAGAGATTTATGTTCGATGCAAAACAGTATTTTTGGGATGACCCTTATGTTTTTAAAGAATGCGGAGATGGACTCATCCGGAGATGCGTTCCCCAATGGGAGGTGAAGGACATTCTGGAAGCATGTCACTCTTCTGCATATGGTGGTCACCACGGTCCATCTAGGACCGTGGCCAAGGTATTACAGTCTGGTTTTTATTGGCCTACTTTGCATGCTGACTGTAGGAATTTGTAGGTAACTGTGATGCTTGTCAAAGAACTGGGAATGTCTCAAAAAGACATGAGATGCCACAAGTTGGTATTTTAGAGGTAGAGATTTTTTATGTCTGGGGCATTGATTATCAAGGACCTTTTCCTAGTAGTCAAGGTAATAGGTATATTCTTGTGGCCGTTGATTATGTGTCTAAGTGGGTAGAAGCTATTGCTACTCCCCATTGTGATGCGAAGGCTGTTATTACGATGTTTAAAAAAATCATATTTCCTCGTTTTGGTGTCCCTAGGGTTGTCATAAGTGATGGAGGTATGCATTTTAAGGAAAAACGCTTAGGTGACTTGTTAAATAAATTCGGTGTCCAACACCGTAGGGGTTTAGCTTATCACCCTCAGACTAGTGGTCAAGTTGAGATCTCTAATAGAGAACTCAAGGAGACCCTAGCCAAAGTTGTTTCTAAGTCTAGGAAAGATTGGAGTCTAAAACTTGATGATGTTTTATGGGCCTATAGAACCGCGTTCAAAACCCCAATAGGAATGTCACCATTCCGATTGATTTATGGTAAGACTTGTCATTTACCAGTAGAGTTAGAACGTAAGTCTTGGTGGGCTATATGTGATCTTAATCTAGACCCTAATCTTTCCCGTGAGAAACGTTTGTTGCAGCTTAATGAGTTAGAAGAATTCAGGTTGTTAGCCTATGACAATGCCAGGATTTACAAGGAGAAAACAAAGCGCTGGCACGACAAGAGGATCATTAGGCGTGATTTTCAGGTAGGTGATAGGGTGTTGCTTTTTAATGCCCGTATTCGTCTTTTTCCTGGTAAGCTGAAATCCAGGTGGAGCGGACCCTACACCATCACAGCTGTCTCAAAATTCGGGTCAATAGAATTAGAAACCTCATCTGGTGAGAGGTTCAAAGTCAATGGGCAGTACGTGAAGCACTTCCGAGGAGAGAATGAATTTATCGGTAAGGTTGAAGTTTCTTACTTTGACCCTTTTTAGGATGCTTCAGGATAATAAAAAGGTCATGCGGGACCTCTTAAACCAGCGCTACACGGGAGGCAACCCGTGCTCTAGCTTAATTTTACGTTTTTTTTTATTTCCGTTTTATCCTTGATGAAATTTTAAGTTTCTGCAGAAAAATAGAAGAATTCGTCAGTACATCAGTCGACCGACCCAATTATCAGGTCGACCGACCTTCTGGCAGCTTTAAATGCATTCTGACAGGTTAAGTAAAATTTACAGAACAGGTTTGAAAGGACGGAGGTCGACCGACCGCGAGTGTTTTTTTTCGGTTTTTTTTTAGAATCAAAGTCACGGTTGTTGTGTGTTTTTGAAAACACAAATTTTACCCTCTTTTGCTCACACTTTCTGCATTCCTCTTTCTCTCTTAAAAACCCTAAAAACACCCACCTTCTTCATCCTTCATTTCCTTGCTTTCTTTCAATTTTCTCCATTCAAGGTATGTTTTCTTAGTTTTCTTTCTTTTTTTTTTGTTTCCTAGCTTCTTAATTCCGTTCTAGGTAATATTAGTTTGTCTTTTTGAGTTTAATTTTGCTCTTAATTTCGTTTCTATGCTTGTTTGTGTGTTTTTCTCTTAGTTTTCTTCTTCCTTTAGATTTTATAGTCTCAGATCTGTAATTTGTGTGTGATTTCGTGCTGTTAGGGTTAGTTTAATTCTTCCTTTCAATTTTTATGCCTTTTTTCCGCACGACTTCAGTCCCGAAAATCCGATTCTGACACTGTTCACGGTCGACCGACCCAAAACGGAGGTCGGCCGACCAAACTATGACTTTCCGGAGTTTCGTAATTTGCAGATTCTGAATTTTCTTCTGATAGTCGGTCGACCGACCCAAAACTGAGGTCGGCCGACCAAAACTATGTTTTTCCCGAGTTTCTATTTTTGCAGTTTCTGACATTTTTTCGTTAGTTGGTCGACCGACCTAGAGTTTGCGGTCGGCCGACCTGTCGTGCTACAGGCATTTTAATTTTACTCGCGAAAATGGTCGACCGACTTCTCTTTAAAGTCGGCCGACCCAAACACTGTTACAGGGGTTTCTAATTTTCGATTTTCGTTCCTATTTTTGTTAAAAAAATGTTTCCATATGTGCACAAGACTTACGCTTTTTTGAACTTTTCAGATTTACAATGTCTAGCCGTGAACAAGGTGAAAAGCGCTCCCGCACTTCCGGTGCAAGCACCTCCAGAGGCCGTGTTCCTAGGTCGAGAGGATTGACGGTGCAAGACACGGATAGTCTACCAAACTATCCGCAAATCATTTTCAGCTCTCCGGCTCAAAAAGCCCGATTCCTCCATCTCACCGCTTATTGCTTGGTAGTGGTAACCCGGTTCCTCTGTGTTCCAACCTTGCAAGCCTTGGGATGTCATGATGAGGTGGTGTCCTTGCTCGATGGGACGGGTTTCTCAGGACTTGTCACTATGGATGAGTTCACCTATTCCCTTCTCACTCTTGAGTTCTTTTCTTCCTTTACTTTTGATATTAGATCATATCACCCAGGCTATGATAATGTTTGCATTTGTTTTCGTTTGTTCAATGAAACATTTTCTTTAACTTTAAACCAATTTGCTCAGTTTCTAGGCTTATCTTCTACGGGTCTTACGGATGACCCCACTGGGTCATATAATGATTTATGGTCCTGTCTTTCTGATTCCAGCGATGGGAAGAAGAAAAACAGTACCGTTCACCTACCCGCCCCCCGTGATTATCTGCGTCTGTTGGCCAACACTGTTTTTGGCCGCAAAGAGTCTCAAAATGTTAACAACATTGAGCTCTCCATTTTGTCTGGTTATCTTAACATCAGACGTACGGGTCAGCAGTTTTATAACACTGCTTATTTGGTCGCCTCTCACTTCATGTCGGTGGGCGAGGGAATTTCCTTGACTACTATTGTTTGTGGTGGGCTACTCACTCGATTAGCCCGCTCTCTTGTCCCCCAGTTCCCTCGCTATGAGGATGCGATTGACACTCTCTCCCGGTTCATGGGCATGGCTTATGTCAGGTCCGTGCGTTGGGTGAACAGGAGAGATTATTGGAAGGTAGACACCTACCTTAGTGATCGCATCCCCATCACCACGGCTCCCCCTATGTTACCCCTTTTTAATGTTATAGGGGAGCCCAGACCACTACTCCTGTCTTACCGCCTCCCACTTAGAGGAGGCGCCTTTAGAGGCCATAGGGTCCCTCCTCCCGGTGCCCACCATCACGCATCTGGGACGGGGTACCCAGCTGATTTTACTGCTGCTCCTAATGTTTATGTTCCTCCTTTTGTTGATGACAGATCTCTGCCACAAATGATGGCGAGCCTTTGCAGACAGTTCAACCAAAAACAGTTGAACGATAGTCTTTGCCAATATCCGGTTTACAAGGAGTATGCCACTCAGGGTAGGCTCCCAACCGGCCCATGGACTCACCCCACCTGGTACACACCTCTCGCAGGCGGTCGTGTCCACGGTGAAGCTTCAGGCTCTGCCTCGGGAACAGGCATAGGGTCTGAAGAGGAGGAAGAGGAGGAGGAAGGAGGAGAGGACTCTGAGCCGGATTTCTACTCAGAGGGCTAGGGACGTGCTTAACCTTACCCTCTTTGGGGTTCGGTTTGGGGAGGTCCCCATTCTTTGTAAGTAGTTTTTTCTTTTATTTCCCTTTAGATTTCCAGTTTTTCCTTTCGATTTCCAGTTTTCCTCTCCTTCCTCCTTAGACTCTTTTTGTAATTTCTAGTCTTTTTCCTTTTCCTTTCTTTGTTTGTTTCTTTTATGCCTACCCCCATCCCTATGCTGTGGTTGTATGCTGATGAGCACAATGGGGGCATTGTGCGTTTTGGTTTGGGGAGGGTGTTTGCATACTCCTTTGTGAGTATGCAATTGTCTTTGTGTCTTTTGTTTTTCATTCCTTTAGATGTTTTTCTTATTTCTGTTTTCTTTTGTCGCGTGTTCTACTCTGTCGCGCGTTCTTCTCTGTCTTAAGTTTTTAGGTCGAGTCGGAACGGACGAATACAATTTATGCCTCACATATCACATATTGCCTTGTCTTGCATTTTTCAAAAAAAATTTCAAGCTAGTCTTTTGCATTATCTACGAGTTTTTGTTGATTTCATGCTAAATTATTAGACTTGACTCTCTTCATGGCAAGCTACTACATATTCTAAGGATTAGAGCTTAATAAATCGGTGACATCCATGACCGATTTCGTGTAGGTTTGTGAGTAGTTTCTCCTCTTGAGGCATGTCACATCAATGTGCATAAACATGAATTTTGTCTACTTAATACCTATATGCATTCGGGTTTGTGGTTTGTTGACACATGTGGTAGAGGTCCCTCTTTCTCATTTTACCCCATTATCCTCACATAGCCAAATTGAATCTTTTTAACCCATTTGCTACATCCAAAATTTGCCTACCCTAGCCGAGCTAGTAATATAGTGATGGGACTGTTTTCGCCATCCTTTGGTTTGTGCTTCATTGTTAAATATTGATTTTGTGAGAATGGTAGAAAGGAGAAAAATAAAAGAGAAGGATACGAAAAAAAATAATAAGGACTCAAATGAAAAAAAAAAAAAAAAAAAAAAGAAAAAAAAAAAACGAATCAGCCTGTTTTCAAGGCTGGTCGGTCGACCTGCATTCTGGGTCGGTCGACCAGGAACATTGAACAGGTTGTTTATAAAAAAAAAAAGAGAGGAAGAAAGAAAGAAAAGAAAGGAGAAAATTGGAGAAATTGTGATTTTTGCTCCAAAACTTTGAGCATTGGCATGTATGGAAAAGTAATAAGAAGTGATCTTATAGTATGGATAGACGGTTGTTAGCTCGGCTTAACCCCTCTTCCCATAACTTATTTTAACCCCTTCTTACCTTTAGCCTCACAATCCCAAAATTGCCTCGGCATGTGTCATGGTTATCTAGTGTGGGAATGCATATGTACGGTTGTAGAGATTTTATTCATGTTAGATTGCAGGCATGTTCTTACGGGTCGCAGATAGGTGAGAGTCTTTACTTTTATTTATCTTCTTATCTTTCACATATACATTTGACCCTTTGCTTTTATGAGTGTCTCGAGCGTACCGCGAGAGTCCAATTAGAATGAGTCTTGCAAGGTTGAAAATTTAGTATGCTATTCCAACATGTCCAATTCGTTTTACTCTTGACATTATGCTTGATTATTTTTGAAGGTTGCATTAAATTGGTTAGGCATAGTGTTGTGTTTGGTTGTAAAAAGTGTGAAATCCGTTCCATTAGAAGTTTTTCTTTTCTTTTGAGTCTTAGTGCTTGCTTGAGGACAAGCAAGGTTTGGTTTGGGGAGTTGGATACGTGCCTATTTTATGCATTTTATTTATTCTTTTGGCACGTATTTTCTTATATTTTCGTGACTTTTGATTGCTATTTCTCCCGAAACGGTTTACTTTGGCATTTCTATGTTTTAAATGTAGGAATACGCGGAAGTGAGCAAAACTGAACTTTATTTGCCTTTCGGAAGCTGTTTTGAGTAATAATGCGGAGCAAGGAATCAGATTGCACACCCGAGATGTTGTTATTGGGCCAAATTCAAGATAATACGAACAGAAGCGGTCGACCGACCCATCAGAGAGGTCGACCGACCTAAGCCCAAATCACGGAAAAAGTCCAGCATCGACGGAACCGGTCGACCGACCCGAATAAGAGGTCGACCGACCCGGAAGCTGCAGCCGCGTCTTTTATTTCGTGTTGTACTTACCTAATCTTGTAATTATAACTTATTTAAGAAGACCAAAACTCTACAATTAGGTCAAGCAATTCTATTAGCAAGCAATTTATGTTAGAGAGGCAATCTATGTTAAAAAAACACTTCATGTTATTCAAGAACTCCATAGTTAGAAAGAGATTTTATTCCAAGTTTTCATCTTTTTTTCTTAATTCCAATTAAGTTGTAAGTTTGCTACAATTAATCTTTCCTTTTAATTTAATCTTATTGTTCATCTTGTTGTTGCCTTTCAATACATGTTTTCCCTTTTATTGTCATCTTTAATTATGTTAATTCCTTTGATGTTCTTAGTTATTGTTAGTTTCATAATTAAAAGTATGCATAGCTAATTCTTGTGATTAGGAATTAGGGGAACCATGGTAAAGAATTGATCTTGATAGTTTAATGATTGAATCACCAATCCCCCATTGTTGTTGGTGAACTAATCCTTAAGATTGAAAGATTATTAGGATTAGTTTAACAACAACTTTGGGATTGCCATATGAACGAAAGTTTAGTGCTTTTCTAGGAACCCTAAGACCGTAAGGATTGGGTAGAATATTGACCTAAAGGTTTATTCTTTGTTCCTTGGGATTGTGTTATTTGGTTATTTTACCTTTCATTGACTTGTTTTAACCATGGGGAACCAAAGTTCCTAATCTCCTTTTTACCTTGTTTTATTTCTCTTGTTTATTTTGTCCTTTTAGTTATTAGTTTAAATCTCAAATCAACCCCCCTTTTTTGGTTACTTGCAATAGACTTTAAATTGACAAACATAATTAACCTTGTCTCCTTGTGGTTTGACCCTTGACTTATCCTATCTAAGTTTAAGCTGAGGTTTTATAAATCTTATCTTTGGCACCCCTCAACGACGGGTGTCAGGTGGCGTTGGAAAGCTAAGAGGATAAGGTTTCATCTCCAATCGGAATCACTTGATTATCTATTGTAGAACTCAAGTTATAGCTCTTCAAAGTAGGCACTAGCAACAGAAGCTCTTCTTTCGCTCGATAGACTTCCACTACTTCTACGCGCATCTCAAGCTGGTAGTACTAAGCTCCGACTCAACTCTTCTCCTAAATGCATGCATAGGGACATGTTTTAGGCTTGTTTATGATCTTCTCCGGCTCATATCTGCTAATAACACATGACGGCCATTATGATTGGGGCGATTATGGTCTCTTAAGGCGGCCATTATGTGAATTTGTGGTTGATTTGGGATTTGAGGTGAGGGTGGTGGTGATTGGTAGAATGGGTTGTCGAAGTTTTCGGATGTTGGGCTTGGAATGTTTTGGTTTGGGCTTTGTGGTTCGGGTGAAGTAGGTGGGTTGTTGTGGCTAATTGAAGCGTGGGAAGCAATCCTCACTCTTGCTACAGTCCTCGTCCTTAAGGCTCGAAAAAGCCTTTCCGGTTCGGAAGTTGAAAGAAGAGAATTCGAATCACCCCTTGGCATAAAAACTTAGCAACACAATTAGTCGTCCTAGTGTTTTTTAGGCACTAGGGAGAGTAAAATAACAACCACTCTAGACTTAAACTAACAAAGTTTGGACAAAACAAAGAAAGCACAACTAACTAGGGCTAAGAACTAAAACTAAACTAAACAATCTCTAGCATCATCCCCGGCAACGGCGCCATTTTGATGACCGGTTTTTGCCGTCAATTCCGGTATCAAACAAATTTATAAAACCCGATATAAAGTAGTATGAAGGGGTTATCGTTCGCAAGGATGGTGGGGATAATTGTTTAATTATGTTCTAGTCTAAGCCTAAGTCGGGGTAATACATTTTGTGGAAAGGTTAACAACTAATGAGCAAATGAAAAAGCTAAGATGTGAAATCAATTAAAGGTAAGCTAGGGTGTCGGGGGTCACTAAGATGGGTAGATGAAAATACTAGAAAGCGAAGAATGGTCTCGGTAAGTCTCTTCTCTTGAGTCGACTAAACCTAGGTCGGGATACCCTAGCTTTCGCTACAAATACACACAACCAACCCTAAATCATACTAAGACAAACCCTCAACCGTCGCTAAAGGTAAGTCACGCTAAAATCAAAGCCCAACTTTCGTTGAGGCAAATCAGCAAACACCTAGCATGCAATAAGTGGAAAACTCTTTTCTCAAGAACAAATAATCTACAAACTAGCATAATTTTATCATCTAACAACACCCAAGTTCCCCCTAACCCTAGGTCTAAGTCTACTCACTCATGGTTAAGAAAAACATGTGGACAAGTGATAAACAAGTGCTAAACATGATGAACAAGCAAAGGTAAAAAAAAGATTTAAACAAAACTTAAAGTAATGTAATAACAAAGTCAAGAATAGGGAGATTATACCAAACAATTGAATAAAGGCACGAGCTCTGATTACAAATGAAAGATCCTCTCAAATGCTCCCAATTACAACCAAAAGCCCTAGAACAAATTCTAAGAAGAACCACTAGAAAATAACTAAGGAATGATTATGAAGAACTACAAGATTAAAAGAAAAACTAAGGAAAGATTAAGGTTTTTAGGAGAGTTTTTAGTGTGGAATATTAAGCAATGAAACAGTAACTAAACCCTAGAAATGCGTGAAAATATCTCAAAGTTGCGTAAATGAAAATAGACTAAGTGCGGGTATAAATAGTGCGCGAAATTCTGAAAATTGACTCTCAGCCGGTCAACCGGCTGCCGGTCTGGGACCGGCTAAGAGTCAAAACACGGACTTCTGAAAAATTATACAATTTAGCTTGATTCTCGGCTGACCGGCCGGCTGCCGGTCTGGCACCGGCTGAGTGTCTTTTCCTTCACTTCTGATTTTTTTCTTCTTTTTCTTGAACACACAGGTACAGAGAGCCGGTCTGCCAGTTGCCGGCTGACAACCGGCTGGGAGCCTTTTCTTAAGGATCTGCCCAAAACACGAATCTTTGACCTTCAAAATTTTGGCTAAGTGTGGAAGTGATCCCCAGCCGGCCTACCGGCCGCCGGTAGGGGACCGGGTAAAAATCCAACTTCAAGTTCCTGTAACAATTCTTCATTTTCTTCAAAAAGTCAAGTCAATGCTGCCAGCCGACCCACCGGTCGCCGGTCTGGAACCGGCTGAGAGGGCCTGGAGCATTTTCTTCATTATTTCTTCACATTTCGCTCCCAAATCGTCTCGTTTGCTCCCGTTTCTTCACTCCCGCCACAATACCTACAAAATGTAAACCGAATAGGAATAGTCGAGGCAATGGGCGTAAAATAGAGCAAAGACACGCAAAACGAGGTCGAATCGGGACCAAAAATGAAGAAAAGACTATGAAAAACATGACCAAAATATAGCTCATCATCACTCCCGCTACATGGACCAAGATGGAACATCAAGACAAAACAAGCTTCTTGGGTCCATTGCTGAATGGATTCCAAAGTTTTATTTTTTTCATTTTGGTAGGATAGGCCACACTATGACATGTTTTATTTTCGTTTTTTATTCTGTTCTTACTATTGTTATTCACATGATAGTTAGTGCATCATTTTCCGCCTAAACCAAACCACCTAAGATTGCATGAAAATTGACTCATATAGAATGCATGTTAATTATCATGGACATACAGATGTCACTTGTATATCATTTAAGGCCATCACCTTAGTTTATTCGTTCTCGCATGCTAGATATTCGTTCTCGCATGCTAGATATTCGTTCACTTAAAATGAGTTAAAATAAAGTTGACGGGATCTTCCTCTATAACTTAAGTTTAACAGGGGTCAAATATCACACATAAGATACAAATAAAATGCAATAAAATTTGTAAAATTTTGTCGGATCTATAAAAATAGGAATTATTTAACTCGTCTTATTCTTGACTTATATAACCTTCTTAAGAAAGATAAACAATAAATAAAATTAGATTTTAGTTAATATAGGTTGTTCACTTGATCCACATTTACTGTACAGGAGTATGCATGAACCAAACTATCTGATAGCCCGTATATCCAGAGGAATAAAGAATTAAAGGCTTAAGTTTTTCCACAACATATTACTCAATATAATATGTACATTCCATCTTGCTTCTTTCTCATTTGATTTCCGTCTCACATACCACTCACCATCTGCAGATCATCTAAATATCCTTAAACTTTCAATATCCCAATCCCTTTTTTTAATTGTAATTCTTTATAAGAGTAATAATTTAACTTAATTTTTTTTTATTTCAACAAAAAAAATTAAAAAAATTTGTATATGAGTATTTTTTGTCCATATTTTCGTGTTTCAATAGTTACAATTTGTTATCAAAATATTTTTGATGGAGTGTTTCCGGTTTTAATAATTTTATTTTTTTCTCATACCCAATAAAATCTTATGTTTTTAGTTTCAATACTATTTTTTCCGTTTTATTATGATTTCTGTTTTCTTTGTTGAAATTATTTTTCTAATTTGTATTGATAGCAATAGGATATTTTTAAAAGAGTGTTCAATAAATTCCTGCTTTTGATTCATCTCTGTATTAAATTTTTAGATCGTATAATTTATTGATTTTGTAAATATATATCACAATTAATTTAACAATAGAAATTATTAATAATAATTTTGTCCAAGTTATTTAATAAATAATTTGACATGTGTCACATATGACTAATTTGGCAGATTGATGATTAAGCATAAAAAAAATGATTTTTAGATAAAAAAAAAGAGTTTGAAAACATGGTGGGCCTTTTTTTTAAAAAAAATAAAAGGGACTTCATAAATCCCGCACACAATTTTGCTTAATTTCGCACATTTTGTCATCTTATTCCAATGTTATCCCTCTCACTTTTCACACAATTGGAGAGGATAATAATCAAAAAAAAAAATTCACCCCAAAAAACATGTATTCCCTGATTCCTGACATATTCTTTTTTCTCTGGTAAATTTATAATTTTCTCTCTTTACTTTCTCTCTTTTAAATCTTTTGTTAGTTTAGAAATTCAATCAAAAACCCCCATTTTGTGACTTGACGAACTAGAATTGCATATAGGTATTACCTCCCTTTGGAGATCGACCCTACTTCCGCTAGCTTCTAGTTAGTAGACTTAGGTTTTTATTATTGGTGTATAACGACACGCATCACCCCACCACCAGACGCTCACAACTAAAACACACTACCACTAGCTGCCGTAAATCGACCCACCATCAACCGCCATAAGCCAACCCACTTTCAATAATCCAAAATTCCAAATTCCTGAATTTCAAACCTTGTAAAAATCATTCTCTTTAAGATGAAAAAAAAACATTTATTTAATCAATTAAAAAGCATATATTAACAAATTTGTTGATAGAATGACGAAGTTACTCGTGATATGTGCAAATTAGAATTCATAATTCGTTAAATTATTGGCAATTTGGTTTGGAGTGAAAGAAAGAGGAGAGAGAGAATTTTTTTAGTTGTTTTTTTTCTACTAAGGGTAACTTTGGAACAAGGTGACAAAAATGTGTTGGATTAACAAAATCATGTATTCATGTGTGAGATCTAGTAAATAGGAAATAAAATTATGTATGTACTTTGTGATGAGTTTATCGATCCGGTACTTAAGAGGGGGAGGGGGTGAATTAAGTACTCCTTTTTAAATCTTGACTTTTACTCTACTAATTTCGTTTGCAGCACACAAACGAATTTAAACAGTATTGAAGATTGTCCAAAATATCGTAACCTGTGCTGAGATTGTGAAATTAGTTACGAGAAAAGATGCAAATAAAAACGACAAAGTACGAAAGACAAAAAAAAGGGAACGAGACACGCGATTTTTAACGTGGTTCGACCTACTCTCTAAAGGTCTACGTCCACCCCTTTCTCTTATTATTTTTATAACCAAACCCGATTACAAAAACAATCCCCACGATCAACCCGATCGTGTAACTCGAGTACAACCCGTACTCCAAATATTTTTCTTTACAACTGAATGAATGAAAAACACTGATTACAATTTTGTCTCCTTGAAATATTCAATAGATGTGAACAAAGGAGAGCAAAATTATTCTATGAGTAAACGAACTTGCTTTTAAACAATGTCGGTCTTGAAAGTACGGTTTGTGAAACAGTTTGCAAAAATTGCTTTTATAAAATTCGTTTAAGAACGTCCTTTTGCAAAACCTGTTTTGAATACTCACACTTGCTTTTAGAAATATGCTTTTAAAGAATAAAAAACAAGTCAGAGAGTTTGGTGCTTCTCTTCACGTTGAAATCCCAAGTATTATATACTTGGTCAACCCTTGAGAACTATTGAAGAGGAACAAATCTTTTGGTTAGCAATTTGAGTTCAATTAGGAAACAATTTCCTTATTTGACAAAGATTTTTCTCCACAAAATAATTTTGTTATTTTAGAAAGATATTTCATAAAAACTGATTCCAAAATTATTTTGAAATTTTAAACCGTACTTCGTTGGACCGAAAATAATGATTAACCACAAGTCCGATACCCTCACAGTTTGTCTAGGTATATCACGAGTATAGGCTCATCTTCATTTCCACATCCTAGGCTTGTTCGAAACCTGTCAACAACATATCTAGAAAAACCATTAAGCCGGAGAATAGTTTAGATATAGAAGACTTGTCATCATCAACAAATATAGCGCAACAAATTCCCCCTTTGATGATGGCAAGTCTATAAAAATATTCCCCCTCAATAAAGCATATATCCCCCCTTAAACAAACAATAATTGAGTAATTTAAACAACGAAAGGGAATATGCCGAAATCGAGAACATTAAGAGTATTAACTAAGATCGGAGTTTAGATTTCCATCCGCTATGAGAACGCAAAGAGAAAAAGCATCAAAGTCATAGGTCTAATAAACTAGTAGCTATTAAGAGTCATGAGTTCTAAACATTTTCCCCCTCTTGACATCATCAAAAGGAGAAAGACGTGCAAAACATGGTGTCGTAGTGCATCACAATCAGGTTAGAAACAATGTAACTGCCGGACACAGTCAAAAGACATCATAGCACAAAAGTCAGACAAGAGCAAAAGTTTAGCAAGTATACACGAGCATATAAAATATTTGGCAAATGCAGGGAGGGGTCATGGTGTTGGAGGATGAAGGTTCATGAGCTGGTCGGGAATGGTTGGTATATGGAGCAAGGGCTGAAGGGCATCTTTAAGGTCATCCAGTTCATTTCCAATTTTTCGAGGCCGCCAACCGTGAGATCAGATAGGTTTACCAACTGAGCAATTACGCTACGCAGATTCCCCGAACTTGAGTCAGCGCCAGCGTACCCATCTCCCTTCAAACCAACCAACCTGTTATTAACAATGCGCTTCTGACCCAAAATTTCATCTGTCGTACAATCCATATCGGAACACAATATTCATCCTCATAATTGAGCACATTTTATTGCCCCGCCAAAATTTCTAAAATTGATACTTTAATTCCAGGAAATAAAAAAAGTCCTCAATCCATATATACAAATAGCAATGTTATTCCAGGCCTACTATTCCCAATTCAAACATGTCGTGCTGCCAAATTGTTTCCAGCTGGACAATTTTTCTTTTTCTTTTTTCTTTTTTCATTTTTCCTCTTTTTTTTACCAGCAATTGGGATAGAAGAATGTATGGCCTCACGTTGCACATCGGCAGCGACTTCACGAATATAAGAAAACAACAAAGATACCAGATTCACAAGTTTACCCGTCATAAGATGGAAAGTAAGAGCAGGTACGGAAGCTTTAATAATTGGAGCATCTGTAACTTTGTCATCGTCCTCTTCCACAGATTGTCTTCGCTTCATAAAAGTCGTCTTTCCATTTGATAATACTTTGATAGTTTTCAGACTTTCAATAAGAGCATCATCCCAATCATCAACAACTTCATCAACTACCAACTTCCCTTTCCATTTCCCAAAAACTACATCCGTCGGATTTTAAGGGGGTTCAAATTCCATGGGTTCATTGATATGCACACCTCTAGTTTACGCCGGTGAAGAGCTCTAGAAGGGATCACTGTTGCAGCGGTTTTGGGCTCAGTTCTGGTAATCCTTCATCAGGCACGGACGGTAGGGGACACGTCATTAGATAAACACAATGATCTGGACCGGGTGTAAGTTTGAGTTTTGGTGGTTTTGATGGAAGAGGAAAGGGTTTAAGTAAAGGGACAGGAGGTTTCTGAGGTAGAATGTTGAGGTTTTAAGGTTTGTGGGATGGGGAAGATGAATTGATTTGGAACAAAGGGTCGAACGGGGGGTCGGGTGTGTTGATGAGGGTTTGTGGAAAGGGTTACGGGTTTAGGGGAAATGATAGGTGGGTTGGGTATTTTGAATGGGTTTGGTTATTTGGGTTAAGTTTAGGTTTTTTTATGAATTGGGTGGGTGTATGTGGTATAAGATGGAAGGGTGGATTATATTTGCCAGAAGAATCATGCTACGAGTATACAAGATAAACATTTTACACAAAGAACGACTCAATGCTAGTCTGTGAACAACAACCGACTAGAGTAAGCAATTTACATTGAAACTGAAATCATGTGAGACACGTAGAAAACACATATGCACACCTCTTCCAAATTAGTCAGTCATGAGAGGAGAATAATTAGGACAAAGACGCTAAGAACTACTATTTAGAAGTCCTAATTCTAATCGGATTTTCTCAATTTGTTCTCTTGCTAATGGTTTAGTAAAAATGCTAGACAATTGATCTTCAGTTTTGCAAAACTTCAAACATATGTTCCCTTTTTCGACATTATTACGCAAAAAAATCAAGCAAGTATTGTTCAAGACCTTTTACCATCATCACACCATCCATGAAATGTGAAAAAGACTTACCATTTTTGCGAATACCAACTATCTCACCCTTTTTTGTTGTCTCTGAATGCCACATTTCCACCATTGTAAGCCCTTAACGAGAGGAATTGGTTCTTATTACCTGTCATATGTCATGAATATCCACTAACAAGATACCAATGGTTACCTCCTCTCATATGGCCCTGAAATAAGATTAGTTAGAAGATCTAGGAACCCAAACAAGTTTGGGTCCTTTCTTATGACGAACAGTATCAAGAATATCTTTTCTAATCCACATTTTCTTAACGACTTTTATGTTATTATCCAAATGTCTCATTCGTTTGGCACAAGCATTAAATACGTGACCTGTTTTTCCACAAAATTTACAAATGATATATTCAGGTAGTCCAACATATTTATGCTTGCGAAAGTCTCTATCATTTGGTTTAGATTTCTTAGCGTAAATGAAGTCACGCTGTTTTGAACAGATTGGAGGAGTGTTTAATTTGTGTTCAGAAAAACGGACAGTACGATATTGAGGATCGTTTTGTCTGACGTCAGAACTAGACTCATGCACATTTGAACAGTCTGGAGGAGTGTTTGGTTTCTGTTCAGGAACCCAGACAGTACGATATTGAGGTTCATTTTGTCTGATGTCAGAACATGAATCGTACCGTAATCCAAGTTTTTTAGTGTTCTTAGATTGATTGACTAGGAAATTTAGCACGGTATTACTTCCTTCCCATTTGGATGCAACATTTCTAGCATTATCCAGGTCTGTCTCTAGGTTTTTTACTCTTTCAAGCAGTTTCTTATGTTTGTATAAAAGAGCATCATAGTCAACGTTTAATCTATCAAACCTAGAGCATGTATCTGAGTACCTAGAAGTTCTAGTAGCATGTAAAGTTTTTTGTTCCTCCAGTTCTTTAGTAAGCATGTGAATTTGATTGACAAGCGACTCATTTTTGGCAGTAAGTTCAGTCAGTTCAGATTGAACAGCCTGGTTGATTGTTTGTTTGCCGACTTTTCTTAACTCACGTTTTAAGTCTCTGTTCTCCTCCGCTATACTTTCTATTTCAGATTGCATAGCATTTAGTTGTTTGTTCTGTTCATAACTGTTATCTAAAGTCTCATCAAGTAATCTTAAAATTCTTTCTTTAGATAAAGACCGCATTTTAGTTTTGAGTTTTGAAAGACTTACCTCATCTTCAGATTCATTGTCTGATTCACTATCTGAGCCATCTGAGTGAGCCATAAGACATCTGATTGTATCCTCATCCCTTCTTCATTGAGATCTTGGTTTGTAGATTGATCTCAGACACAACTTCTCATTTTTTCCGTCATTAGAGGGTTCATCGTCTTCTGAATCAGACTCACCCCAAACTGCAGCCATCATTACACGTTTATTTGTACTCTTGCTTAGATTTTTCACGCTTGTCCTTCGTTTTTTCTTCTTCCCACATAGGACAATTTATGATTTGATGATCACGTTCCCCACACTTGAAACAACCCATTCGAGATGTGGAACGTGATGAAGATGATGAAAAATCTTTTGGTTTGTAACTATCAAACTTTCCTTCATTCTGTTTTCTAATGATTTTAGCAATTCGTTTAGATAACAGAGCCACTACCTCCTCAAGATCATTTTCATTTTCACTTGACAAGGCGTTTAAGGCTAGTCCCTTAGCTTTGGGCTTCTCAACATCATTATCGAGAACTAACTCGTGTGCCATGAGAGATCCCATTAAAGCGTGACTTTAGCCTGCCATTTCTTAGTTAAACTTCTTAAAATTTTGCGGACAATGTCCTCGGTTTCAAAAGTTCTACCAAGATTGGAAATTTCGTTAGTTATGTTGGAAAAACGTGAAGACATGCTTTTAATTGATTCATCTTTGTTGCATTTTAAAGGACTCGTATTGTTGCATTAAAATGTCAATACGTTGTTTCTTTACTTGCATTGTTCCCTCATGGGCTAGTTCTAGATTATCCCATATTTGTTTGGCCGTTTTACATCCTGCAATACGACTTGTTTCAGATTCTCCAATCCCAGATTGCAGGAGTGATATGGCTCTAGCATTCTTCTCCGCCTTTTTGTAATCATTAGATGTGTAGTCCTTTGGTGCCTTTTCACTCACAACACCATTAGCATCGGTGGAGGTGATGGCACCCAACATTCGTAATCCGTTCCTTGTATAAAATGCATTATACGATTTTTCCAACAGCCATAGTCCGTGCCATCAAAGACAGGACATTTGACAATTTTGGAATTCATTGAAAAACAAAAATAGGATAAATAAACTCAGAAAGGATCAAACTCTTTGCGATAAAGCAATCAAGAGCACGAGGCTCTGATACCAATTGATGATTTTATCGATCCGGTACTTAAGAGGGGGAGGGGTGAATTAAGTACTCCTTTTTTAAATCTTGACTTTTACTCTACTAATTTTCGTTTGCAGCACACAAACGAATTTAAACAGTATTGAAGATTGTCCAAAATATCGTAACCTGTGCTGAGATTGTGAAATTAGTTACGAGAAAAGATGCAAATAAAAACGACAAAGTACGAAAGACAAATAAAAAGGAAACGAGACACGCGATTTTTAACGTGGTTCGACCTACTCTCTAAAGGTCTACGTCTACCCCTTTCTCTTATTTTTTGTATAACCAAACCCGATTACAAAAACAATCCCCACGATCAACCCGATCATGCAACTCGAGTACAACCCGTACTCCAAATATTTTTCCTTACAACTGAATGAATGAAAAACACTGATTACAATTTTGCCTCCTTGAAATATTCAATAGATGTGAACAAAGGAGAGCAAAATTATTCTATGAGTAAACGAACTTGCTTTTAATCAATGTCGGTCTTGAAAGTACGGTTTGTGAAACAGTTTGCAAAAATTGCTTTTATAAAATTCTTTTAAGAACTTCCTTTTGCAAAACCTGCTTTGAATACTCACACTTGCTTTTAGAAATATGATTTTAAAGAGTAAAAAACAAGTCAGAGAGTTTGGTGGTTCTCTTCACGTTGAAATCCCAAGTATTATATACTTGGTCAACCCTTGAGAACTATTGAAGAGAAACAAATCTTTTGGCTAGCAATTTGAGTTCAATTAGGAAACAATTTCCTTATTTGACAAAGATTTTTCTCCACAAAATAATTTTGTTATTTCAGAAAGATATTTCATAAAAACTGATTCCAAAATTATTTTGATATTTTAAACCGTACTTCGTCGGACCGAAAATAATGATTAACCACAAGTCCGATACCCTCACAATTTGTCTAGGTAGATCACGAGTATAGGCCCATCTTCATTTCCGCATCCTAGGCTTGATTGAAACCTGTCAACAACATATCTAGACAAACCATTAAGCCGGAGAATAGTTTAGATATAGAAAACTTATCATCATCAACAAATATAGCGCAACACTTTGAATTACAGGCTGACACATCAGCTTTATAGTTGTTCTTTTAACAAATAAGATTAGTAGCAGCAGCATGCACAAGCCATGGCATAATGCGCTCGACTCGCTTAAGTTATGCGCATGTCTACTTCGTCACACTTAGCTTAATCCGTCTTCGAAACAAATTTATGGCATAAATTCTTACCGTGAAAAATTGGAAGCTTAACACATTTTTTAGTATGAATTTTTCTTTTCATATATATTGATCATTTTCTAAAACCCAAGCGATCATTGTGGAACGCCCTGTACTCCTATAGTGTGGTTTGTCACTAAAATTATTAAAAAGCCAATTTGGCTCATGATAGAAGTACTTAGCAGACGACAAGTACAATAACAATAAAATCTCAAAAGTCGTAATCTATCAATCATTTTTACTCAAACTTTATGAAAGTTAAAAGTAATCATACATTCATACTGTAGATAGGGGAAATAATGAATACGGCGTATATAATTATCGACTTATTTACCTTTGTAACCGGAGTCTCAAAGAAAAAAATTAACAATTCATACATAAAAAAAATGCAACGATGGTACTATAGTAATTATCGACTTATTTAATTATAGTTATGCTCTTGGTTGAAAGAAGTGGTAAACCACTAAAGTGCAACGATGGTACTATAGTAATTCAATAATAGACATCACTTTTGATGACCTTCTTTAAACATAAAAAAATACACATATGTTATATAACCGTCATAATATTTCAAAATATCATATTACGTACGGTCTAATTTGTATTATTCTACCACCAAACTTATAATTACATAAAAAAAAATACACTTGTTTATTTTCAACACTAACGATCTTAGCTAAGTTACTAAGTATGTACGAGGTAGTAGTACATACAAAGTAGGGAAAAAAAGGTAGATGATGACTGATGAGAATGAATGAATTACTACAAAATATGAGGTCCTAGCATTTCTGAAGTAACGATTACCTATGGCTATATATGGCAGAGCTAAGGAGGGGTCTGTGAAGCGGGTGCGCCACCCGATTGCGTGGGTGCATCCGTGGAGCCAGCCCCACGACCAGGTTTGGGTTCGACATGGCCTTGGGTTCCATAACCTTGGCTCTTATAATCTTCCAAGTCTTTGTATTGAACATATGGACTTGTCTCAATTGGTAGCCCGTCTAGCTTCTTCGCTTCCTCGCTTTGTTGCTTCCCGCTCTGCTGCTCCATTTTTCTCCTTTTCTTCTTCTTCTTTATTTGTCCACGCTTTTCTTATTTTTTATGGTTAATAATGTCTCAAATATGCCCAAATTAATCTACATTTTATATATATTACTCTATAAAGCTTTACTTCTCCACTATTTTCTCCTATTTGCAGGTGTTGCCACCATTTCTTTACAACTTTTCTGCCTCAAACTTGGATCTCAATTCTTGTGATATAAATTTAAAACAATCTCACTATTAATCATATTTTTAACGTTTCGCTGAATTTTAGAATTATAAATCTAATATTTTAGTATTTATATTATAAAACTATTAGTTTTAAACCCGTGCAAATTGCACGGATATGTTGATTTAAATATGTTATTAAAAAAAAGTGAAAAAAAGTGATTAATTTTTCTATTAAGTTATGATTGAAATTTGAATTTAGTTATGAATTTTAGTTGCATTAAGATATTGTACATAAAAATAATGTGATTTGAAAAAAAAAACCACGTTAATTGGAGCAATTACGTGGAATATAAATCACGTAACTGATGCGTGCCTATTTTATGATGTTTTACATCTATTTTTACACGTATTTGGTCGCTCATTTACTATATTCTAGCCTTTATTTCCCAACAATTGTCTACTTTCGTATTTTTATGCTCTTCTGCAAATTTATGCGGAAAAGGGACGATTTTACACCAAACTTATGTCCTCGGGATTTTTTCTTAGCCAAGGAACGATGGGAAGTCAACTCAAAACATTGACCAAGTACCAAGAAGTCAAACCGAAGACAAAACCAAGCAATCGTACAGGAAAACAGGTCGACCAACCTACTAGTTGGGTCGGCCGACCAGGTCCCTATTATGGAAAGTCCGGAAAGACACAGAAGCCCGTAAACAGGTCGATCGACCTACTATGTGGGTCGACCGACCTCCGCACAGACCCTGAAGATTTCCGAAGCCCATTAACGTGTTAGAGTCTTTAGGAAACTCTTAATTTTCCGCCTATATAAACTAACCTCCTGTTTAGGGTTAATCATTCAGTCCCTAATAGAGTTTTGCTCAGTCTTTAATTCAGTTTTATCCTTAGTTGTAATCTTTCAATAACTCTCAAATACTTTTAGTTTTGTTCTTCAACCTTTCAAGCATTCATCAATAAAGTTTGTTCCTTTTCTGCCTCAATCATATTTCCGGTAATTCTTCTCTTAATTTATGTTTCATTGTTATTAGCTTAAAATTATTGTATTCGTTTTAAGGTAGAATCCCAAGCTTTATTATTGATTGCATGTTTAGATTGATATTCATCATGATTTCTATGTTTATTCCTATTTTCATACTTGTTTTAGTGACCATGATGAGTAGCTAAATTTCACATGTTAGGATGTAGGGGATGAATATGCGTAGGTAGTATAGGTTCCGAGATCGACTGTAGCAGGGCCGTGGTCGGTCGACCTACTTAATGGGTCGGTCGACCGAGGCGGTGGTCGGCCGACTGGGCTAGCTAGTCGGTCGACCTACTCGCGTTCGTATTCTGTTCCGTTTTAATTCGTAAACCATAATAACCTACAATTAGACTGAAAGGAGACTTGTAGGATGTTAGTAATGACCTACCCAAGATTGAGAGATACGGGAAGGGCATTGGTTTACACCTTAAAACGGCTAGGTTACTCAAGACTAAAAGGTATGTGACCTAGAATTTAGGAATCACTCTTATTGTTGACACCCAATAATTGTGAGACCTAGAAACTAATAGCATAGGCCGAAAGGAGCTATTAGTTGCCATAGACCGAAAGGATATGTTACACCTCTTACGCGACTGCAATGCATGTTGACCTTAGGAGTTATATTACCTTAGCTATTTGTTACCCTATCATCCTAGCATCTCTTTTATTATTGTTTTATTATCATCTTTACTTACTTGCTTTATTTTTATCTCTGTTTCTAGACATAGTAATAACCAATCAAAACCCCCAAAACTGTTACCTTAAAACATTAACACCAAACAATAAACATTCCCCGCCTCTCTGTGGTTCGACCCTGACTTTCACTATCTATTGTTAAGGTTAGAAATTATAAATCTTATCTTTGGTACCCTCAACGACAGGCATCAAATTTTGGCGCCGTTGCCGGGGAGGTGACGCAAGTGTTTATTGTTTCTTGTTTTTGTTTCTTTTGTTTAAGGAACTTTTGTTCCTTAAACCTTCTCACTTTTTTCCCGTAGTTTCCATCTTATGCGCAGGTCAGTTCAAGGAGAACTCCTACCACTTGATCACGAGCTTGAGAGGACTTTAAGAGAAAAAAGGAAGCAACTTTTAGAGAGTAGGGAAGGAGGATCTCCGTCGTCCCTATTCCAAGAGGATATCTTCGAAAAACCACCTTCACCAAAAACACCAACTTCACAACCAAATTCACCTCACAATCCATCCACACCAAAAACACCACCTTTTACCTACTTCCAAGTTTTCCCAAAAGAAGAAGAGAACATGGCCGAAGAAGCCACTATCGCCAGTCACTCCATGCCTCAGGTGAAGGACCTATACAAAGGGTTCACTTTACCTGCAGGTACTGGGAAGCCATTCGAGGCCAAGCCTGCCTATATTACTATGGTTGAGAAAAACCAATTTGGAGGCTCGGCCAATGAGGATGCTGCAAAGCATATTGAAATCTTCACAGATTACATATGCTCAATTGCACCCCCAGAAGAAGTGACACAGGACCAGATTAAACAAACCATGTTCATCTTCTCTCTCAGGGATTCTGCGAGGGAATGGTATAGAGATCTAGACCGCACTGCTGCGGGAGTCACAGACTGGAACACCTTGGCCTTGGCATTCTACAGGAAGTACTACTCTGCAGCCAAGACCAATGCTCTAAGGGCGCAGATAACAAGCTTCAAGCAAGGGCCTAATGAAGATTTTAGTGAGGCTTGGGACAGGTTCAAGAGACTTGTTCGATCCATACCACACCATGGATTCGAACAATGGTTTCTTTGTAACCAGTTCTACAATGGCCTCTATGATGACAACAGGGCCTACCTAGATGCTGCAGCCAACGGAAGGTTCCAAGAAAATTCTGGGGAGACTAAGGGTCTCAAGATAATAGAAGATGTTGCTATCCACCGTGCTGAACATGGGAATTCCCGTGGTAACCAAAGGAAAGCCGAATCTAACGTAGCCGCTATTGAGGCCTTGATGGCCAAGTTAGATAAGCTGGAGAGTGGTGGGAAGTTCGATATTGGGAGTGGAAGCAAAGGAGGCATGTACCAGGTGAATGTCGTTCAAGGCGGACCTTTTGTTTGTGAGAGATGTGGTGGAGAGGGACACGTGTCAAAATTTTGCACCTCATCTAATGAGACATGTGTCGCTTTCCAGCATTATCGTGGGAACAATTTTTATGACCCAAATAATAATAATGTCCATCCCAACATGAGGTGGACAAGCCAGAATGTTCTCAACCCACAACACCTACAACCTCAACAAAATTCCACATACATTCCTCCACATAAGCAAGGTTTCCAAAACCACCCTTCAACCCTCAACCACCTTCAAACCCACCACCCAATACGGATGCTCTCATCCAAAACCTCATTGGGTTGGTTCAGAAGGAATCACAGGCTAGGGAAGCAGGAATGAAGATGTTAGATTCCCAGATTGCTCAAATCGCGAGCAAGAATGATACTAGGGCTCCGGGTCAACTTCCGACCAAGACGGACCAGAAGAAAGAGACTATAAACATCATATCTTTAAGAAGTGGAGCTAAAGTGGGAGGCGAGAAGGATAAGGCAAAACAGCCGAAGCCGAATAACAGCGAGGAAGGTCGAACGACTTAGGAGCCAGGTCGACCGACCTCTGAGCAGATTCCGGAAATTCCCGCTGTACAGGAAGAAGGTCGACCGACCGAGAATATGGGTCGACCGACCCCGATGCTGAACAGAGGGATGCTTTCAGACCCGAATTGTCGGACAACTTAAGGGATTTCCTTTTCTGGGGTGATAAGACCCCTAGGTTTCTGAGGAGGGCTGCAAATACTGAATCTTCCGCCCCTCCTTTTCCGGAAAGACTCATACCAACCAAGGAACAGGTATCTTTTGATAAATTTAAAGACGTAATTCGATCATTAAATGTTCAAGTTCCGTTTCTAGAATTAATTCAACAAGTTCCTTCGTATCTTAAATTTATGAGACAACTTTTATCAAGAAAGCGGTCTTTAGATAAGGTTGAGTTTGTAGCCCTCACTGAAGAGTCCTCCAGCTTCCTATCACATGTCATTGCCCCTCATAAGCTGGAGGATCCTGGAAGTTTTTCTGTTCCTTGTAACATAGGAACTTTCCCTGTAGAAAAGGCCATATGCGACCTAGGAGCTAGTATCAGTGTCATGCCCCTTAGTGTAGCCTTAAAACTCGGAATGACCAATTTTGCAGTAACGAGCATGACTGTTCAGATGGCAGACGTACATCTATGGAACCCATAGGGGTGTTGGAAAACATCCCTATGCGCATTGATAGGTTCTTCTTCCCAGTCGATTTTGTAGTTTTGGATATCCCTGAGGATGCCCATATACCCATAATTCTAGGAAGACCTTTCCTCCATACTGCGGGAGCCATCATAGATGTAGGTACTGGGACCTTAACCTTCAAAGTAGGAAAGCATTCTATTATTTATGGTCTATCTTATAAGAAGAAGGATGTTATGTACCCTATTACTTGTAATGTTATTGCTTCTGAAAAGAAGTATAAGGTCATCACTACTTCTCCTACTTTATTACCTACTCCTATACCTGTTTTTACACCTCCGCCCCAGATTGGGAGCAAAATGGAGGATATTTCTATTATGACTAATGCAGGAGCTGGTTTGGGGAAACCCACAATAAAGGAGGTCACGGTGCAAAGAGGAGGACTAGGATTCCTAAGCTACAAGGAGGATGAAGATCCCAATATTGTGGATGAAGAGAACAAGAAAAAGAGAAGAAAAGCTCAAGAGAAGAATCCGTCGCATATGCTTTGCGACGGAGAGGAGACGTGTTTCGCCATTCAAGCAAACACCGTGGAGACTACGGCATATCGTCAAAAGCCGTGGTCTGAGATATTCCGCATCTTTAGCGGATAGTTGTTTAACTTTTCAGCCTTTAAAGACAATTTACTTTTTGTTTGTTTAGACTTTTTAATTTTGTTTGCTTTCACTTTTAGAACTTTTCCGTTTTGTTAGCATAGTTAAGACTTTTGGACTTGGTTCTGGGATCTCGCGCGTTTGTTGGGCGCATATTTGATGATTTTTCAGGTTCAAAGAAGAATAACTTAGTTGACACAAGTGATTCCGAAGAGAAAAAAAGAGACCGCTGTACAGCAAAGGGGTCGACCGACTAGAAACATAGGTCGGTCGACCTGGTCCCTGCATTCCTGGATTTCCTGCAGTCCGCAGGAAGGTCGGTCGACCAGAGATATGGGTCGGTCGACCTCACCGTCCGTCACAGCCTGTTCGTTTCTTCCTCGGGAACCGTGCAACCATCTTGGGTACTTGAGTGGCACTGCTGGCCACCAAAACCTCCCAGCTTACGCTGGTTTGGGGAGGTTTTTCTCATGCGCTTAACAATCCAGTGAGTTCTTTCCAATTTTCCTTGGTTTTATTTTCCTTGCATCTCTCCTTTAATTCTATGAAACCTTTGCTTAAGCTAATGCACAATGGGGATATTGTGCGGGTTGGTTTGGGGAATGGTTTCGTGTCACATGCATTGCATTTTGTCACACGTTTATTGCATTTATGTATTGCATCGTTCTTTTCTTTATTTTCTTTGCATATACAAAAAAAAAATCAAAAAAAATAGAAAAATTTCAAAAATTCCAAAAAACGCACGTTTATTTTAGCATATAGGTCGAGTTGGAACGAGAGTATTTCAAGGATGATCTTTGCTATCTTACATGTTTATGCCTTTACCTTGCCTTGTCAACTTGTTTTAGTATGAAAGTCTTTTGCATATCTACGAATTTTTGTTAACTTGTTATCTTGAGACTTGACTTATACCTTGGCAACCTACTATACATTCTAAGATTTAGAGCTTTATTCCCTGGTTTCATCTTTAAACCAGTTGTCTAGGATGTGAGTAGTACTCCCCTTGGAACATGTTACATCAATATGTGGGGAATAAAGCATGTATTCGCCCTAAAACGTGAAGGATTATAACGAATTTTACAGTCGTGAATATAGTCATAAGATAAATAAAAACATGAAAAAGAATTCAACTTTTGGTCCTTGTGCTTATGGCCTAAGACAGGAATTAAAGTAAATTCCCTCCTATAACTTGCACCCAAGACTTGATTGAGATGATGCCGCGTGTGCTAGAAAAATACTCTCCAATTGCCTTGCAATATGGGGAGAGCTTTTGTGAGGTTTTTGATGTGAGATCTGAGTTTTGGGAAAATAATGTTCTCAAAACCCTAATTCTTGAGATTGTGAATTACCAGTAACTGACAAAAGGAGAAAGACTCTCCTTTTGTAGTATATGGGTCGGCCGAACGGTATATGGTAAGGGTGGGCTTTTTCCACTCTTACCTTATTCCTTTGCGTGGTTCGACCCGATTTGCTAAATATTATTCGCGGGTTTTATTTATAAATCGCACTCGTGTTATCAGATATTAATGCAGTCGATGTATTAATAATGGTCTGATAAAATTGCGATATTGTATAATTACCCAAATTAATATAACTGTTTATATTAATACGCGAAATCAATATTTAATTAAATATAACTGCTTATATTTAATTTTACGAATTAAACATGTAATCCGTATTAGCTAAAATTATTTAATCCGTATTAAATAATAATCTCAACATTTTATTGACTAATTTAATAGTCAATACCTCTGACTAACTGTTTAGTCGTATCCGGCATAAATGTGACTGTATTTTCATACCTTCACATCTCTCAAACGTGTCCTATAGGTGTGACGTGTAGGGACCAGTTGATCACCGCCATCCGTATGACAATAACGTCAAACTTATCTAGCAAGCCAACCGTTATTGATAAACGTGGATCAACTGATAATAATACTGAAGTATGCCCTTGTGATCCTTAAAGAGATTTAATAAGTCATTGTACTTAATTGTCAAGGACACCAGCCCCAACAATCTCCCACTTGTTCGTACGTGGGTATGTGCAATGACGTTATCACACTACATGTGGAGGACACAAGCTCCAACACAATATGCATAAACATGAACTTGAATTGCTATATACTTGTTTTACTATCTCGTTTTGTGAGTCTTGGTACGTGCATTTGGGATCCCTTTTTCTCGTATTTACCCATAAGCTTCACATAGCCAAAATTGCCTTTTTATCCCCCAAAACTACATCCTATACTTAGCCTACCCTTCCAAGCTAGTATTTGTGGTCTTTGTTTTAATCTTGAGGCATCTTGGTTTGTATGCGATCTTGAGCAAAAAGAGAAAAAGAAAGAAAGAAAGCAAGAAAAGAGAAAAAGATCAGAAAAATTCAGAAATAAAAAGAAAGAAAAGAAAAAACGAAAAAAATCAAAATTTACAGCAAAGTCAGTCGACCGACCACCTTCATAGGTCGGTCGACCAACTGACAGGGTCAGAAACTCAAAAATTCGTTCTGAAATCCCTTTCTTTTATATGCTATCACTCCCGTACTTCATTCAAAATATTTGGGAGTCCTTTCTTATATTTAATGTGAGAGTTGTGCTACAAAAGAGCACTTTCTTAATATCAAAAGTTGTGAATTATGTTGTTGGGAAACGGTTTTACTAGCTTGGCTACTAACCCCACAAATCCAAAAACATCTTAACCATTTTTTACCTTTTACCTCACGTATCTTTCATTACCCCAATTGCATGTATCCGAGTCACTTGATGAGTATGTTCATACATAGTTGTAGAATTCTTGTTCATGTTAGATTGCAAGCATGTTTCCATGGGTCGCAGTTAGGTGAGTGTCTTTACAAATATACTTCTTTCTATCTTTTACATATTCTCACCCTTTGCTTCATGAGTGTCTCGAGCGTACCGCGAGAGCCCATGGTATAAAGTCTCTATAGTCTCTAGTTTTGCAAAGTTTGACAACACCATAACTCGTTTGCATGATTTGAATACTATCTCATTTTGTACTTGGCATTGGTTTAGGCTAACGTGTAAATTTCGCTCTGAGATTGAAATCGTTCCATTAGTTAAGATCGAGTCTAATTCTTGCTTGAGGGCAAGCAAAGTTTGGTTTGGGGAATTTGATGCGTGCCTATTTTATGATGTTTTACATCTATTTTTACACGCATTTGGTCGCTCATTTACTATATTTTAGCCTTTATTTCCCAACAATTGTCTACTTTCGTATTTTTATGCTCTTTTGCAGATTTATGCGGAAAAGGGACGATTTTACACCAAACTTATGTCCTCGAGATTTTTTCTTAGCCAAGGAACGATGGGAAGTCAACTCAAAACATTGACCAAGTACCAAGAAGTCAAACCGAAGACAAAACCAAGCAATCCTACAGGAAAACGGGTCGACCGACCTACTAGTTGGGTCGGCCGACCAGGTCCCTATTATGGAAAGTCCGGAAAGACACAGAAGCCCGTAAACAGGTCGATCGACCTACTATGTGGGTCGACCGACCTCCGCACAGACCCTGAAGATTTCCGAAGCCCATTAACGTGTTAGAGTCTTTAGGAAACTCTTAATTTTCCGCCTATATAAACTAACCTCCTGTTTAGGGTTAATCATTCAGTCCCTAATAGAGTTTTGCTCAGTCTTTAATTCAGTTTTATCCTTAGTTGTAATCTTTCAATAACTCTCAAATACTTTTAGTTTTGTTCTTCAACCTTTCAAGCATTCATCAATAAAGTTTGTTCCTTTTCTGCCTCAATCATATTTCCGGTAAATCTTCTCTTAATTTATGTTTCATTGTTATTAGCTAAGAATTATTGTATTCGTTTTAAGGTAGAATCCTAAGCTTTATTATTGATTGCATGTTTAGATTGATATTCATCATGATTTCTATGTTTATTCCTATTTTCATACTTGTTTTAGTGACCATGAGTAGCTAAATTTCACATGTTAGGATGTAGGGGATGAATATGCGTAGGTAGTATAGGTTCCGAGACCGACTGTAGCAGGGCCGTGGTCGGTCGACCTACTTAATGGGTCGGTCGACCGAGGCGGTGGTCGGCCGACTGGGCTAGCTGGTCGGTCGAGCTACTCTTATTCGTATTCTGTTCCGTTTTAATTCGTAAACCATAATAACCTACAATGAGACTGAAAGGAGACTTGTAGGATGTTAGTAATGACCTACCCAAGATTGAGAGATACGGGAAGGGCATTGGTTTACACCTTAAGACGGCTAGGTTACTCAAGACTGAAAGGTATGTGACCTAGAATTTAGGAATCACTCTTATTGTTGACACCCAATAATTTTGAGACCTAGGAACTAATAGCATAGGCCGAAAGGAGCTATTAGGTACCATAGACTGAAAGGATATGTTACACCCCTTACGCGACTGCAATGCATGTTGACCTTAGGATTTATATTACCTTAGCTATTTGTTACCCTATCATCCTAGCATCTCTTTTATTATTGTTTTATTATTTTTTTTTTTGCAAGAAAAAGTTATACTCTTATTTTATTCATCCTCATGGGGAAAAAACAAAAATAAGAGAATTCTTACAAAGGCTAACCACTAAAAAAAGACAACTCAATTTCTTAAGCTATCGATAATATTTTGCTCCTGTATGGGGCAATTTGGGAGCAGCTTGGCAGCCACAGAGAATTTAATGACTCTGAGAAGTTGTTCAGTGGAGCGCTTTCTGTCCTCAAAAATCCGAAAACTGTTCAAAATATTTATTATTGTTGTTTTATTATCATCTTTACTTACTTGCTTTATTTTTATCTCTGTTTCTAGACATAGTAATAACCAATCAAAACCCCCAAAACTGTTACCTTAAAACATTAACACCAAACAATAAACATTCCCCACCTCTCTGTGGTTCGACCCTGACTTTCACTATCTATTGTTAAGGTTAGGAATTATAAATCTTATCTTTGGTACCCTCAACGACGGGTATCAGTAACACAAATTAATTTCACCTTTACTAATCTAATTTGACCTTAAGAAAATTTTATTGCTAAAGGAAGTAAGAGAGATACGTATTTCAACCAACTCAAAAATCTCGTGAAAAGATGCAAAAATCTCCCCCCTCGAAGGCATTGAAAATAATCTGTATTTTAACCTGTCATTCTCAATAATCCGTATTTTAACCCGTCACTCTTAATACAAGTTATGAGTTTCTTGACAAGGTTACAATAATGATATTTTGAACCGTATATTTTAACCCGTCACTCATAATAATCCGTATTTTCACCCGTGATCCTTAAAAATGATATGAATTTTGACCCATATTTTACCCTTGACCCTTAGAAATGCATTTTCCCTACATGTGAAGTTTTATAATGCAAATCCATCTTAGTTATGGATTGAAAAAAAATGTTTATATCTACTTAAATCTTTTCTTAAAACTAAATGTAACTTGTATGACCATTACTTTTATTAGGGTAAGATTATTGTTAGTCTTGAGACAAGACTTTGATAAGTCTTAAGATAAGACCCACCCAAGACTACCAATAATCTATTCAAGTCTTAAGGTAACATTATCAGTAAGACTGCCTAAAGTCTTAAGACTCTGTCACATCAGCTTTCCACTAATTTTTATTATTACTCTGTTGTTCAAACCCACCTCAGATTCACTTCAGACTTTATACATTATCCCTCTCACCTCGGACTCTACTTTTTCACTACACTTTTCTTATCGGAATTTAAATAAAAAGGAAAAGAATAATACTTTAACACATGATAACCATTTATTGGTTATCATTTATAAAACGGTGGAGTCAAGACTTTTGTAGAATCTTAAGTTGAGTCTTGAATTTCCAAGACTCTACTTAAGGCTTTGTCAAGACTTGAGTAGATTATAGTGAGTCTTATCTTAAGACTCATGTGAGTCTTGTCTCAAGACTCACCAATAATCTTAACCTTAACAAAGTCTTAAGTCGAGTCTTGAAAATTCAAGACTCAACTTAAGACTTTTGTAAAGTCTTGACCCCACTTTTTTATAATAACAACCAATAAATAACTATCATGTGTTGAAATGTAGTGAAAAAATAGAGTTTGAGATAAGTCCGAGGGTTAAAATATAGTCTAAGGTGAGTCTGAATAATAAATAAATAATAAAAGTTAGTACAAAGTTGATGTGTTAGAGTCTTAAGATTTTGGGGAGTCTAACGGATAATCTTACCCTTCTACCCATATAACTGATATATGAGACGATAGTTATATAGTTAATGGTAACATATATACATATATTCTATTACCTCTGTTCTTTTATAATTGTCTTTCTCACTTTTTGAGACACTCACTTCTCTCTTTAATATCTCTCAAAATATATACTAAATATATTGAAATGTATACTCATAGTAAAGCTCTATTCGTAAAGAATTTTATGGTGTGATTTTTATAATTTTTCAACCAATATATTTTTGTAAGAATTGAATTCAGAGACTCACCTCATAAAACGAAAACATCAATTATTTTAGAATGGAGGGAGTGTTAAATTAAACAACGCAGATTCTTATTTAAGGCGACATTATTTGTCTTTAGCTTAAAATGAGTCAAGTATCATATCATTTGTGTATATAAGACAAATACATTACTTTTTACTATACATTCGTATACACACATGTGAGATATACTTTCCGTCTTAAAGTTAAGACGAATAATGCATCTGAAAGAGACAACTTTCATCCACTTGTGCATATAAGACTAATATATTTGTGTTTTTTCAATATAATCTCCTTTTGTCTTGTTAATACTCTACCGGAGTATAACTTAACCCGTGTTAATATTAAAACGGAATTTGTGAAAATTTATATGGAGTAATGGGCTAAATAATTCCAAACCCATCAATTGCTTAAACTAACTTTAATACAAAATACATGAAAATACCTACTCCGTGTATGATTAGTGTTCTTTTATAACCCATCAATCCCTCTAATCCTCTATAGCCCTCAACAGTCAAACGCCCAGTATTTCCAATTTCCATTCTTCACCGTCATATCGCCCTTGATCGCCATCCATCTTCCACCTCCATATTCATATTCCAAAAAAATCATGATATAATAGAAAAATCATATGTCAATCAATCAACTTCAAAAAAAAGAAAACACCAAAAATCTGTTCTTATAAGAGATTCCAAGATTTCGAAATATAAATTTACCATTGGAATTATTTTTCATGAATTTTACTACTTCGAATTTCAAATGATTTTTCAGATCTGGTACTCTCATATGTAAAATTTAAATTATATTGTAATTTTTGTTGAATATTTTTTCTTACTTTGTCAAAGTAATTTTTTTAATCATCTGATTAATGTATAGTTATACACTCTAGAAATTTTGCATTTAAGTAATAAAAAGTTTTTGTCCATAAAAAACACATATTCAACCATAATGCATTTGATTGCTTTTTAATTAAAATTGTTGTAAAAGTAATACGAAGTACAATTTTGATTGATTTTGATCATTTATCCTCCATTTGCTTAAGTAAATACTTGTATGTGATTTATCGATTTGTACATCTGTAAATTAAATTAATTATTTGTGTTATTTTATTTAAGATTTGATAATTCTAAGTGCATTAGAACAATAAAAATAAGTGCATTATTTTTTTCGTTTTAAGTCATTAGTCGTTACACAGATTATTGAGTATGATATTTTTTATATCATAATCATATTAACAACAGTATTTGTTATGATTATTATACACCGTAACTAATGCATGAGTGATGCACACTAATGATTTGTTTATTAAATTATTTCTTCTCTATAAAATACAATGACAGAACATGGGTGAGCCTTCATTTCCCAGGGAAAAAAAGAAAAAAAAAAGTTGCAATTAACCACAGGCTGACACGTCAGCTCTGTCGTTGTTGCTTTTATAAATAAGATATAACAAAGACTCTCGTAGAGTTTGGGCCTTCGTATCATAAAAAAGTAGTGGCGAGTGAAACTAATTTAAGTTGAGTTATTTAGATAGAATATCTTTGGTTTTATAATAACACTTGGTTAATACTGTTTTATATGCGAATTGTTGTGAAATAAAGATAAGGGAATTGTAGAGAGAAGGTAGAGAAAATATAAAGCGACAAAGAATTGTATTATTCTTCCATTACGAGGGGCATATATATATATATATACACATACAACGAGATGAATTTTTTATAAGATAATATACACGGTAAAATATTCCAAGTTATGGACATTCATATAATATTATATTATAATATTTCATAATACTCCCCCTTGATGGCCATCGTTGAAAAATAAGTCTCGTTAAAACCATCCTAGAAATACGTCGTAAGAAAAACACTAGTAGTGAAGAAATAGAGTACACTAATCTCCAAACACGCATAACAAATTGCCTCGTTAAAACCTTTCCATGAAAAACCCAATTTGACAAAACCATAGCTAAGGAAAAAAAGTACAGCCCGATAACTTGATAAATCTTGAAATGATCCATGATTTGATATAATTTCTCGATCATTGAAGTAGTACACATTGTGGTTAATAAACTTAATGTTCGATCAATTGAAATACATGATAGCCTTGATATTGTATTTCTTTGTGAATTCATAGTCTGGATATAATCATTTCATAATAACTCTTTGATGTTAATTTCAATTAATACTTCTGCAGTAATCATATAACACATCTCCACTATAAACAACATAACAATATATGTCGAAAATAATTGTCATCTCAATAAAAATGACGATCATGATTATAGCGAGATAATGTACTTATATTGCTATCTCGTTAAAAATCTTGCTAGGAAAAACCGCGTTGAAACAAAAAAACCTAGTCGAGGGAATTAATTCCTTGTATTAACGAGAATCAATCTCATAATTATTGATTAAATCATCTTATACCTTGAGCTAGTTTCTTTGTTAACCACATATGCATGGATTGACATTCTCATTGTAGATTTTGACTATTTATTTTTCAATCGTTATGGTACTGCTGCACCATAAAATAATTTCACATGTTTAACATGACTCTTATTTAAATTATTAGTCTCATATGCTCAAACTAGGTTGAGACAATAATAATTTCGTTCAAGTAACTCTACATGAGTTTCCATTTTTTGAATTAATCACGATCACCTTTTAATAGTGTCATAGATGTTTATATATAATAATTTTGAGTTCCCAAAACTCAATTAATCAAACATCATCATTTGATGATCGTTAATTAGAGGTTGCTAGAAGAAGTTATCCTCGTTGAAGTGTCTCATATATAAGATATAACATCTATACAATATTATTAAAAGGGTAACTTAAAATGCCACGTAGACAATGTCACCTAGCATTTAAAAAAAGTCATGTCACTAATTAAACATGACATGGAGCCACGTCATTATTGCTTATTAAAAAACACACTAAAACAGTAAATGTAAATAGCATAACAAATATTAAATGGGCTTTGAATTTCTAGATAAATTAAATAACAATTAAAAATCAAAATTTCTGATAAATTTAAAATATCGATGTTTATTGTTAGAATATTTTATGCAACAAATGAAAACCATGTAATTCTAATTTTTACGCTATTTATAAAAAATACAAATATCTATAAAATTATATTAAAAGACTACCTACAAAATGTCACATAAATGTCCAGCGTTAAATCCACGTCAACTTTCAAAAAGCCACGTAAATGCCACTCTAGACAAATAATTCCACGTCAATTCCACATGTGAATAATTAGCCCAAGCCAATGACACACGTCAATTTCATGTAATTTTTCAAGTATTTTTTATAAAAGTTCCCAGTTGATAATTAAAAAAATAATAATAATAATAATAATAATTAATAATAATAATAATCAATAATAATAATTACAATACTAATTACAATAATAATTACAATAATAATGTCACATTCAATTTATTTTATTATGTTTTTTCCTCTTCCCCACTCATTCTAAGTTTTCCTTAAATTTTTTTATTTTATATATTTCATTTCTTCAAATGAAATCTATAAATCTATAAATGTAATTAAAAGGCAAGTCAAAATATCATTATCATCCACAAGTCATATTTTAATTTCATAATATAACATCTGAATCACTCTCATGTAAAGTTGATTTTGTAAAAACCAAAATAAAATAACAATAATTAAACAAACCTTATACATTTCATTCTCATTATTGGCCCATATTTATGTCTACATTAAATTTCATAATAATAAAAAAATAATGTTCAAAAGCCATGAACATTAATTGATATTTATATCAATATTAAATTTGAATAATATTTAAAAAAAGGATGCTCAAAAGTCATAAAAAGCATCCTCAGTTATTTATATATTTTTGTTGGAAGGCAAAATTTGTAAGCCCAATTTTTTGTTATTTTTATCATTAGTAGAATTTTATGTATCACTTATCTTTCTTATCATTCTATTTACATCAAGTTAATTGTATTAAGATTTTAAATTATTAATTAATTTATTTATTTTTTATGTAACTTACAATGAGTTATGAAATGTTTGTCACATTTCAATTTCATCGTATGTATTTGTTTTATTCTCGCTCATTTAGGGGTTAAATCAAGATTTGTGGTGTTTGTGTCTTTAAAGGTAAATAAATATACTTACATCTCTTGACTTGATTCTCATTCTCTATTTCTTTCACTATTTACGAGGATAATTAAGTTTATAACGATGATATTGCATAAAACAAATTTCACTATTATTGGTTATTTGACACTAATTATTGAGTTTTTTTGTTTATATAGAGATAGACGATTTATTGGAGAAACAAGACTACATCAAAAAGTAAAATACAAAGATTGCTTAACCAATTGTAAATTATAGATTTACTACAAAACTGACGACATTAACCTGAAAGATTAATAGTTTTTTTTTAGTTTTTTTTCCACGTGTATTTTGGTATTGTTGTTTTTCTTCCATTATTTTGCCTTTGAAAAATTAACACTCTTTACCTACCGACTTATTTGATTTTTCCGACTATGGTCTTTATATTAACACGTCGATGTTCATAATTTCGATACATGTTCTATCATGAATTAATCATGAGGTGATATGCGTGTTTGATATTTTATAAATCCAATTACTATAAACAGTAAAAACATCACACTATGAAATAAAGTCGTTGCTTTAAAATTCTTAGTTCCGTAATTTATTGTTGTATTAGCTTCAATTTTAGGGGGAGTATGAAATGTTTGTTTTGTCATAACATTTCTTCTCGTGTGTTTTATGTTATTTTCAAAATTGTTGATGAAATTTTTATATCTAATTTGCGAGGGTGCTCTATCTTTGGGATCTTTGTTTGCTAATATAGTTTTGTATAATTTCATCATACGAATACCTATATTATTTATTTATTTTAGCTTGCATTGAGTTACTTTAATTTTGCACGGTATTTTAGTATCCATTATACATCACTTTAATTTCTAATAAATTGTTGACAAAAGACTAATTAACTTTAACCCTTAAAACATGACAACCGTAAGTTGAGTTGATCTTAGTATATTATGATATTAAATTACTAAAATATCACATTAGAAATTGAACATTCCGTGAATTTCACGGATCATAAAACTAGTTTCTTCTTTTAAAACATTTATTAACATGTGCATGCATGATGCATATGATATGAACCAAATTTCTAAATAACATATTCTAAAAACAATGCAATAATAATAAAAATGTATATAGTAAAAGTCAGATAATAATAGTCATAAAACTTAATTTGAAAGTTTGTATAAGTCTTTTAGACCATCCCCAAGCAAAGAGTCGAGTTAATTGAGTCACCAATAATTTTTACTCTTAATCACACTTTATTTATGTTATTCATTTTCATCCTCTCATGAAGGTCACGACCTAGTCATCAACCTAATCAAGGTGATGAGATGATGTATTGCCATAAAAATGATTTGTCAACTTTAACCGTTCGGATCCGTAATATTGAGACCATTAAGGAGGGAGGTATTACAAGAGATCAGTGCAAGGAGAAGAAGGATAAGAAGAAGAAGAAGAAGAAAAAGAAGAAGAGGAGACTCTCTAGACCTAGGAATCTTATGATGGGGGTGGAAAACGTAGATAGGTCTTCTCCTTCAAATGTCAACAATACGGTTGATGGTTGTGGTTCAAAGACGCCCTCCATTTGTGACATAAGCTCGGGTTCCTCCTCCATTGGTGACAATTTCTCTCCTCTTTGTACTCAAACCTCCCACGAGAACCCTATGATTGTTGAGCCATTTTTACTGAGGAAGAATGATACAACAACCATCTCTAGCTGCTCTCAAGCTCCGCCTGTCATATATGATAACCAACTTTTTCGCTTTTCAGCCAATCCTAAGAAGAGCAAGACTAAGATGTCACGTGTCCCTACTACTCGTATACCTTGCAGGTATCCTCTTTTTTGTCATGTGAAGGGGAAGAAGAAAATTACTTCGTACAAGAAGAATCATAGCCAAAAGGATGAATCTCTGAGACACAATATATCTATTTTTTCTAGAAGTAGATATTCCTCCCACAAATTTCTACGTCCTCGAGGCGTAAGTGTGTCTTATTGCAGGTACTCCTGGGAAGCTCAGCTGATAAAAAAGAGAAAAGAAGTCTTCGCTCATTTGGAAAGCTCGGATCGTCCCCTTAAGAAACCTTTTATCTGTTTTAGCCCTACTCTTAGTTGTTTATCTTTTTCTACTGATGTTATAAATAAGTCCGACTCGGGGAGTCGGGTAGATATTATGTAAAAACACTTTCTTTACCATTGGCAAAAAAAAAAAAAAAAAAAAGAAAAAAAAACCTTACCAATCATTTCTCACATGCTTTACACCCACCAAAACCTCTCTCTTACATTTTTAAGTATTCCAAATATTTATTAACAAAATTATAAAGAATTAATTTAAATTTTAGTAGTAATAAACCTAGAAAAAACCCAAAAAGCCAAAAGTCTTGTACGTGTAGTTCACCAACAATCACCAAATCCATTACCCTTTCACCAAATCCATTTCTCATTTTCATACTCCATCTACTTGTTAATTTAAGATTTTTTTTTTCACATACGAACTTTACTCTTTTACATACATTTTTTCATTAATTTTTCTATCACACCCTTTTTCTTAACTTAAACAAAATAAGTTTTATATGTTTACCAAAATCGAACCTAATTGCTCTAAAAATCTTTTAACAATGGATTATAATTATTGAAATAATTCAGTTGTTTAACAATTATTAATATGTTTTAATGAAATTGTTAAGGCTTATCAATTACTGAAATTAATGTGTTTCAATTTATCTCTATCTTTTCTATTCGATTGTCTTTTCGATTCATCTTTATCTTTCTTAGTTCAGAAATTAAGAGAGGAATTGAGTAACTAAATACAGAGTAACAAAATTAGTCTATTTGCAATAGACCAAATTTCCCATACTAGAACATTGACGGACCAAGTGATTAAGTGAAATTTAGATAGCGAATTTGTCTGGAAGAAAAGGAAGGACGATAGCATGCATAGTTGTCTGGTTGGTGTTGCTTGGTCACTGGAGCTCAGCGGTTTAGCGTTTAACCGGGCAATGTGAATTTTGGTATATGAATTGATTTATATTCGTATTCTATAATATAACAAAATTCATTTGTATTTACTTTCAGTTTTACGTCCTTCCCAAGCTTCAGATTTTTGATTAAGTGTACTTTGTTTGGCATTTGTTAAATTAGTTTCTACTTTGATTTTTTTTCAAAAGAAGCATCGATATAGGGGGGCGCCGTAGCGAAATTTAATGGCAATTGATTAGAGGTGATGATAGGAGAAAAAGGAAGATAGGGAAAAAATTAACACAAATTCTTATTTGCAACGGCACTATCCGTCGCAAGCTTGCGACGGATACCGTTTTCTCTCACAAAATACCCACTTTTTCTCTCTCTCCAGCATTATTCATGTGGTCCCCTTTCTCCACTAACTCATTTTCTACCCATTTTATCTCACAAAATATGCGTCATAAATGGTGACCCGTTGCAAGCAAGACTTACTAAAAAAATTAATTAGATAAGATGATAAAAAAAAATAATAAGGATAAAATTGTAAAAATAATCCAAATTTAATGTTTTACCTTATTTATTGAGCATGACCGCCGAATAACCAAGACCACCCCCACCAATCCACCATCATCTCCTTCGTTCTCCAGCAATCTCGGCTTTCGCTCACTGTCACCACCATCACTGTCATTCAACAATAACACACCATCTTCTTGTCTAGCATAGCCATCATCATCTCGGCCGTCATTATCTGCAACATCCGCCGTCATTATTGCAACATCCTCCGACAACAGGAGGTAATTTTAGTTTTTGTATCTCTATATTTGGGTTGTTTACACATGTTTGATTCTTTATAATCTACCAGAAGTTTAATATACATCAGTAATTTATTTGGATTTGTTGGCCAGAATATTTTTAAATATATAAAACAATGGTTCAAATTCTGTGAGGAAATAAATACTGGACTTTGATTTTTTGACAGTGAAGCACATAACGCGACATATATGCAAATGCTCCTTTAAGGAATATGATTGATGATTGATGTTGTTGGTATTACTAATTAGGGTTTACAAATTACAATTAACAAGGGTGATGATGATGATGATGGATGTTGGTGCGAACTTGTATTTTGCTCCACTCTCTCTTTTCTCTCCACCCACTACCCTCCATTTCCTCTTGCCGAACTATCCGGTATATCTCCATCTTTTCTTAACTCTATGTGTTTGCGATAACTCTTTACTGTTTGCTAACATTCACTTTAGAATCACTCTTATTCATCTTACCATTTCCTTCTACTATTTTACATTTTATGATGCTCATCATTAATCACTAATCACTATAACTCCTATCACTTGGCTCATTTAGTATACTGTCTTAGTTGTCCCTTGGATTCAGTCTATGTGTGTGTATACTCCAGCTTCCAAGGACTCATACGAGTTCCATTCACTGCAGATCAAACACGTCCACTTCCATCCTCCCAGGTTACTGCCATCATTCAGTATCAGATGCTCTAAGCAGAGTCCGAATACAGAGCCATCTCTAGAAAGAGAGAGGCTCCCGCAGAATGTGGATCTTCCACCTTTATTACCCAAGGACAAGAAAAAGCCCTTTCCACTCCCTATTAAAGAGATTCTAAGGAAGGGAAGAGCTCAAAAAAAACTTTCACAGATGGCCATAGAAAGGCAACTACAACCTCCTCAAAATGGATTACTAGTGCCTCACCTCATTCCTGTTGCACATCAAGTTTTAGCAGCTTGGCAGGATCTAATCAAAGGTCTTGCACAGCTCTTGCACGTCGTTCCTGTCCAAGCGTGTAGGTAAGACTCATACATCAATGTTATCCTACTGCCTTCAAATCTTCCCCATGGTTAGGTAATGCGATGTCGGATGTACGCAGCCTCACTATCAGGATGAGGCTCTTTCCAGATGACCCATGATGAAATTCTGTTGTGGATTGTATTGACCATATATGATTTCAAAATATCAAAAGTGCAGACATTTGAGGGAGTAATTTTACTTACTCCATTCTCATCCAATCTAAGAATAGCGACTATCTGACACCGCCAAAATTTAAAAATAAAATGTGGCGTTAAAATGGAAGTCTTCTATTTAACTAACTACCTTGTGTGAAAATATACATTATTCTCTTACAGTGAGTGCTCGGAAGTTCATGTGGCTGGCACTGGCCATCTAATTCAGGACTGCCAGGGATCGACCAGCAATAAACGTCAAAGTTTTCACTCGTGGATAAGGGGATCATTCAACGATGTCCTGATTCCTATTGAATCATACCATCTCTTTGACCCTTTTGGCCGGAGAGTCAAGCACGAAACCAGGTTCGACTATGATCGCATCCCAGCTGTTGTTGAACTCTGCATCCAAGCAGGTGTTGAATTACCAGGTTACCCCTCTCGTCGTCGGAGTAGACCCATTCGGGTATTAGGGAAGAAAGTCATTGATCGTGGTGGCTATTTTGAGGAACCTAAACCATCTACTCCTGAAAATTCCTACGCCCTCCTAAATTATGATACACAAGGTGCGATGTCTCGGTTCCCCCCTCCAACGGTGGCAGATCTTCCTAGAGTTGCCCAAGAGACATTGGACGCATATGAGACTGTTTTAAAGGGTGTGAAAAAATTGATGCAAAAGTATTCCGTCAAGGCATGTGGGTACTGCCCGGAAGTTCACGTGGGCCCGTGGGGCCATAATGCCAAACTATGTGGAGAATTCAAGCATCAGTGGAGAGATGGGAAGCATGGCTGGCAAGATGCGGTAGTTGATGAAGTCTTGCCGCCAAATTACGGGTGGCATGTTCGAGATCCCAAAGGACCGCCTCTCAAGAACGCACTGAAGCGATTCTATGGTAAGGCTCCTTCAGTTGTCGAGGTGTGCTGGCAGGCTGGTGCTCAAGTTCCTGACAAATATAAACCTATGATGAGGCTTGATATTGTCCTACCTGACAGTGAGGAGGCTAACTTGGTTGCTTGAAAATGGAGGGTTTATGATTTTTGAAGACGACTTAGATAAATAATACGGAGTATGTAAATATATTACGACTTGTATTAATTGCAAACTGAAGTTGTGTTGTACTAAGTGTAGAATTTGAAAATTTGCAAGCATTGGGTACATTTTGGTGTTGATACATTGGGAAATGTACGTAGTTTCCTTACTGCAAAAGAGAGAAAGAGAAGTGTATCATAAAGGTGAACAGTTCTTGGCTTTTCATTTCAGTAAAAGACCACCATTGAATTCAGCTTACTCCAGTTCATTAGAACCCACCCAATCTCGGAGCTTTGTGGATCAAGTCATGGGAATTGGCAAGGTATTATGTTGATTTTGCATCGATAGGCCTCCACAATTGACCTATTTTCTGGAGGTATTGTCCTTCTGCTGCTATTAGAAATTTAGAAGGTACACATCCTGCTACCTCGTTACCTAATCAAATAGTTCAATGGCTAGGTTCCCTTATAGGTAGCGGTTCTGCCTTATGACTTCTGTAACTCGTACTCCGAGCATCTTCTATACCGAAGCAATGGTGTTCTTACTTATAGGTAGCGGTTCTGCCTTATGACTTCTGTAACTTCTACTCCGAGTTCCGAGCATCTTCTATACCCAAGCAATGGTGTTCTTACTTATAGGTAGTGGTTCTGCCTTGTGACTTCTGTAACTTCCATTTACTCGGATTGCTTACAGGCTATTCTTCAGCTGGCAGGCTTGGAAGACTCTGATCACCTTATCAAGGATATTATCGAAGATTGTAATGCCTTATTTATCTGCTTTCATTGTATTAGTTTATCTTTTATCCCCCGTAGATTTAATAAGGTCGCACATGATTTAGCATCAGGTGCAATCGACATGTAAAACTTTTTTTACCACTGGCAAAAAAAAAAAAAAAAAAAAAAAAAAAAAAAAATACTCCGAGTATCTTCTATACGGATGCAATGGTGTTCTTACTTACAAAGTCTTCCCCACTGTTTTATTTGCCCATGGTTCAGCTATTCGGTAACAGAGTCCTGATGAAGACTACTTACAAAGTCTTCAACTGTGTTACTTGGACAATAAATTTAGGCTTTTATTTCGCCATAATCGGAGTCCTCTACAGAGCCTTTTTGTGAATCACTCCTTTGAATTTGTACGTGTAAATGTAACGCTTAACTAGTGTAAATGTTATACTTGAGTAGTGTGTATGTAAATTGAACTAGTGTAAATGTAACTCTAGCTCTTTATGAATTTACTAGTTTTACGCCCGTGCAAAAAATGCACGGGTTTAAATTTATTAAATAGAAAAAATTAATAAGTAAGAAGGTGAATATATTTTTTAAAATATGATTTTAGTATCGCAGTTATATCGATGTAAAAGTAAGAAAAATTTATACACTTAACTTAGACGTAAGTAAAAACAACGCATTTGTTTGACATTGTAAAAATACACAAATTCTTATTTAGAACAACAATATCGGTTTAATTTTACAGCGGATCAAATATACATAGGTGGGATGAATAAGACAACACAAAAACATTGGGACGTGTTTTTCACATACGAATTTTACTCTTTCACGTACGATTTTTACCACACTGCCCTTGTCGTTTCTTTTATCATTCATTCAATTAATTTTGTCTTCTATTCCTTCATCCTCTTAAACCAACTACTTTCACCGGCTCTCCGTCATCAACTCCTTTCACCACCCCTCTTTACCAACTAAAACTAAAACTAAAAGAAAAAATTAAAAAAAGAAACAAAAATTTTAAAACAAAAATAAAAAGTAAACAACCTTAACATCATATTTAAAAAATAAAATTAAAAAAAGACTATTTTTTGTTCTGATATACAGGATTTTTGTTTTATTTTTATGATAATATCGGCAAAATATGATCATTTTGATATATCTCGAACAGTTGTATATTGTATTTTAATTTAAATTCAACTAAAAGATTTAAATTCAACAAAATGACTATTTTTTTGCATGATTTTTGTTTTTGTGTATATTTCCAGTTTTTTAGTTGAATTGAAATACGAATCAACTAAAAGATTTAAATTTAACAAAAAGACTATTTTTTGTGCTGATATACATGATATTTGCTTTTTCCAATATACATGATTTTGATATATCGGATCGTTGTATATCGTATTATATCGTATTTTATCTTGTTTGATATCTTAATTTTTATTTGATTTGATTGGAAAATATAATGTAATTTAATTCTTGGACTAATTATTTTTGCTGTTTGTAATTTTTTGTTTTTTCAATTTAATTTTTGGGCCGTTAAATATCGTATTTTATTGGATTGTTGTATATTGTTATTTAAAAATTTGATTAACAATAATTTGATCATATCGTATTTTATCTGATAATGACGAAATGTAATACTGCAATCGATTACGTAATTAGAAATGAGGAAAGATCAAAATACGTAATTAAGCATCAAAATTAATTCTTAATAAAGGAAAGAGAGAAATTAAATTAGTGTGAAAGTTGGTGGGACCAGACATTCCTTATTTTAAGGAACCAATGAGAGACTCTAAAAATCTATTCCTTTTATAATATATATAGATTTCTTGTTAATTATTTTGTTGGATCTTATTGGAAGAGTGTGTTACACTTACACTTATACTTACTAGTGTGTAACCCGTGCATTTTATGCACGAGTATAATATGAATCTATGTATAAAAAAATTATGTAGGTGACAGTTTTAACTCAAAAATATAAATATTTTGTATAAATATGGAAATGTTTAAATAAGTAAATATATATGTATAAAATCAATAAATAGTTTAAAAGTAATATCCATTCTTACACCTTAAATATTGATTGAAGACAAAACAAACGTAAAGATAATAAAAGTCCTTAGGGAAATCAAAGGAGGAAGACGACACGGGTAATCTCATCGTTAATGTGAAAAAGTACAATATTACGTTATACATGAATGACTCTCATAAACCATGATGTAAGAGGTCGGAGATACTCAATTTTACAGTTGAATTAACAAAATATAGAGATTGTTTCCGAATGATAATCCGGAAATAAAAACAGAGATGATTCAAATCATTATTCCTTCATCATAAGAAAACTCTCGTTTAAAATAGTCATTTTTCTATATTCCTTCCAAAATCAAAGAATTAATGAGACTGACTCCATCAAGTACAACAATATCAAACATATTAGTGCAATTCTAAATATAAATATCAACGGAATGTTGTAAAGGTTGTATGATACAGGCCCACATCGAGTACTAAAATCAAAGAATTAAAGAGCTCATTTTAATCACGCCATATCCAATCTCCTTGCATATGTGCCTTCAAATTGAAATTGATCTTTGACACCCTTCGTTGTTTCCCTGGATTGCAAACACCAAATGTTAATATAATATAACATTCATACTTTCTAATTGTGAGATAATTTGCATTTTAGGCAGTGCTTATGCAGTAGCATATTCTAAAAAGTTCTAGGGTTTATTAGATTTCAAATAATCTGTTATGTAACATCCCCATTTATTTAAGAGCCTTTAGCCAGACATTCTCAAATAAATAGAGCTGTTACCATCTCGGAATGTCCGAGGTAGTGAATAACAAAGTAAAACAAACCAAAGTACTTTATATAAAACTTATTAAATTTAAACTTTTGATATTACCAGTACTTCGCATAAAATAAAAGTACAACTCATAACATCTAAGTATGTGATCTAATTTTAAGTAGGTCCAAGTCATGTCTCTCTCCATGCCCAAGCTCCTAGTCCATCTGTCTCTGACCTGTAGAATCTACTCCCCATTCCGGATCATCGTAGGTGTACACGAATACACTGTCAACCTCGCGGTTGAGTAGGATAACACAATAATAAATAATGCAACAATAATGATATACAAATGCCATGATATGCTCGAGCTCAATCTCATTCTCAATCTCAAACTCATACCCGTGCACCAAGCCATACCAAACCTCCCGTCAGACTATAATCGGTCGTCACCGAACACCAGCTCAATAGCTGATAAGACACCAGGCCTGGTCTGCAGAACCACCCTGGGCTTTATATCAGAACAATATCTGACCATAATTTTCTCAGTAACCAATGCATATGCTATGCTCATGAATGCAACGATATAATTACTCAATCATGTTATCAAATAATGAAATGCTCATGCCCTTACCAATAATCCACAAAAATCCAACCAATTATCATTCTCATATCAATCATACTCAGCATCCATAACACACAATACCACATCTATTCGTACCACATCATAGAGTATAAGGTCAGTGTATCCTACCTGGAATAGCAACTCCGATAAGCAAGCAAGTCAAAGTTAGGCAACACTCCACTTCAGAAACAAACCTATAAACATTACTTTCTATCAAAAGCTATTTCACATAAATAATATAACTTACTAATTATTCATCTCGTAAACATAATCTATTTAAATCCCATAATGGATTAAACATCATAATTATATAGTTATCAACAACCGTCTCAAAATGCCTTAAAGAGAATTATAATAATTACCCATCAAATATATTAAAATAAACTAATATAACTTAATTACCATTAAACATAAATTATAATAGTTATAACCAGACCCTTAATCTACTTAATTACCCTTACTAAACCACAATATTTATAACATGGTTAATAACAATATCAATAATATTAACATATTACCATACCATTATAAACTCATAACAATAAATAAATCATATAACTAACATCAATAATATTAGTATTAGACAAAACTTGCTAATAATATTAATAATATTATTATCATCATCACCATACCATCACAACCATAAACATACTACTAATAAAAATTATTTATAATTAATCAACAATAATAATAATGCTAATAATATTATTATCATGTAATACAACAATAAATAATAATAATAGTAATAATACTAATAATAAGGATAAGAATAATAAGAACAATAAGGAGAGCACAAACCGCCCCTTAAGGTTCTGGGTTCGAATCCCACAACTATCAACATACTGAACCAGCCCCCACTTCTTCCTTTCGCTCACCTATGCACCACCACTTCACGGCCTCATAACTGCCAGCCAGGCCGCCCATAGCCACCATTATCCACCCCATTATCTCGCTTGTACCACCAACTATCACAACCACACTCCTGCTCCCACCTGAAACCGCCATAAACGCCCCTAAGCACTGCCCAAACCCGACTACCCACAACTGTTACTGTGCTCTCTAAAACACGTTTGCACACTCCCTCTCTTCTCCCATGTTTTCCACTCAACAGGAGACCCACGTACCACCCCTGGCCACCACCGGTGTCACCCCTGACCCACGGTGGTTCCTTGGGTGGTCACCTTGTGCCCTCGTTCCCCCAGAAGACAACACAAATCTACCCCAAAGTTGCTGCTGACACGCCCTCATATTCCTGCAATACCGCATATCGTTCCATACAAAACCTACTCCTACCACCAAAATCACGACCCAAACCACCACCCTAGTCTATCACCATCCCACCAACATGACTCATATGACCCACGACAAGGATACTACCCAAAACACGTACGAACATCAACAATAACGAACAGACACATACACGCAGAAACAGAGCATAAAACGTGTTCACTGTCGATATAGGATGGTGTTTAAAGTGATGCTACGGTGGTCCTATGGTTACTTATTATTCATGATAGACATGTTATACAAACTACATAGATTACCCACAATAATAAGACTCAGAATCGAGACATGAAAAGGGCACGAAAATTACTTACGAAAACCTCAATGCGCAAGGGTGAAACGATGATGATGGTGATGCGGTCCCTTCGTTCTTCATAATTATCACGGTGGCTGCAGGGTTTTGGGGTGTCGATGTTGGGTTTTGGTATGTTCACGTTGGGAGGTAGGGCTTTGGTAGGTGTTAGTGAAAGGAGGCAGACGAGTGAAGGGATGGGTAGGGTTTAGTTTGTGTTGTTTTGTGTACGTTGATGGAGGCAACCGTGTTAAGGTATTAGGGTTTGTGTACGATTTAGGTTGTTTCTATTCCACGGTTTCTTACTACCCTAACCCGAGTCCAAGTCCATTACTAAGAGTCCATCACGCATCACTAGGTAAAAGGCCTCTATTTACCGTTCACAGCTCGTATTTTAAATAAACAAGTACGTAAAATATAATTATACTACTTAAATTATGTAATTAGTATGAGTAAAATATATTAAATTAATTATACGAATATAAATTATTAGCACTTATATAAGAATATAACAAAATTTAAGATTAAGATTTAAATATATAATTACGACTTAATAATAAAACGAGGATAACCGAGAAATAAATATAAAATATGAAATATATTTAATTATAAAATATATTATCAGAATTAAAGAAATATGAAATAATCGTAGAAATATGATTTATATATAAAATAATAACAGTTTACGTAAAATACTTTATTACTTGTATAAAACACGGTTTGATTGCCGTTGACCGAGGTTAAAATACAGGGTATTAGATGTTAAGTCTCATTTAATGTGTCCTAGGAAATCTAAGTTGCACAAATGCGAGATTTGGTTAGTGTCTCATCCATGGAGCATCGTAGGCGCACTCGAGGCGCGCCTTCACAAACTAAGACGGAGTATACAAAATTCGAGCCCTCCAATATGTTTTCCATACGTTGATCACTGTCCCATTGACAATGTATTAGCTAATTTGGCAAGGTGAAACAAATTAAAATATACGGAGTAATAAAATTTAGTACATATTATTCCGTCTAATTCTTTTGAATTGACCTATTTGTTCAAAATCCACATCAGAAATTTTGAAAAATGGAATGATTTAGAGTCGGAGGGTGTATGCCTTAAAATAGTAGTCACACACTGATTAAATCAAATTAAAAATGAGCATTTCCTAATTTGGTAGTCGTATAATTGATAGTAACATAACCATAATTTTACAACCAATACTTAAAGCTATATTGCGCAGACAATCGCACACTAGACACTCGAACATAGGTATGACACTTGAATACTGAATTTTATACCAAAAACATGATATTTTTTCATATAATAGTCAAATCCGACACCTGGACACGTATTCGTGTAGGATACACAAATCACAAACTTCGTATTCATCTATAAGAACGGTCTAACCCCAGTTACCTACCTAAAATTTTCATTATCGTCCTCTTCAAGACTTCAATAGCCAACTTTATTTATTCAGTTAAGGCTTTATTCTGTTAAAGCTGTTAACGGCTACTACAAAGCAAACTAAAAATTGTGAAAACTCTCAACTCCTTCCTCTAAAGCTTAATACTTTGGAGCTAACTTATTAGAAGATGTTGGTAGAGTTGTATGGTCTATTAGATGAGCTATTTATGCAAGGTGAAACTAACTGTAATAATGACCTTATAAGAGGGTCAAATGTTGGTATAACTGAATATGAACAATTGAACACTACAAATTCAACAACTGAAAAACTAAATGTCAAAGGAGATAAAAAAATGTTAAGAAATCAAAAAGAGATGGTATTGCACTAATCGAACTTGTGCATAGAATCTTTAAACTCCTCTGCAACCATTAATCTCGGATCACTCCGACTATAATTTTTTGATTAAAAATCAAACAAAGACCCCTAATTTTTGATATTCAGTCATTTCATAATCAACTAAGTTAAACATCTTTAGATTTCACTTTAAATCATAAGCAAACACAACCGAAATAAGAAACAATACCAAATAATGCTGCCATCTTGATTTTCTTTGGAGATAGACGACCTGCCACCATTAATCAAGTTTATTTCTTAATTAGTTAGTTTGGAGAATTGCATAGTCTAATAATTGATTGAGTCTTTTTGATGTCTTAGTTCAGTGGTAAAGACGGAGTTATCCTGGACAATAGGTCCTAGGTTCGATTCCCCCTCCCCTCTATTGTAATCCGACCAAGTGCGTGCTTCGTTGAACCAACAAAAAATAATTGAGCCTTTTTCACGCTAAACACCCAAATCATTTTCGCAAATTAAGTCGCTTACCATTAATCGAATTTGTCATCGTCTAACTAAGTAAGTTAAGTGAATCCCCAAATTAGATCACATCTACAAAAACAACGTATAACCTAAAACGACTCCGACGAAGAAAAATGACAGAAAAAAAAAGGAATTACCGGGTAATTAAAAGACTATAGTAGAATTAATATGAAAACTATCACAAATTATTCGATATTTCGTAGAGATGGCTAAATATAACAACAATTCATTATTTTCAAAAATCCTCTTTTAATAAATGATGTTCAAAAGTAATTAACTTGTTTGTAAATAATTTGTGTTTAAAAAATGATGTTCAAAAGTACAAAATTGTGACGGGCCACACATAATTTGTGTTTAAAATATTTATAATGTTTTGCCAATAGTCAACAACATTACAAACATAGAAAAGTGTCTTTATAAACTACTTTTTTTAATACATTACATTTATTAGTTTGTATTTCTCCAATAAAAAATTTCCAAACCTTTATTACGGGTAACCTAAAAAATACGGAGTATTAATATAAAGTCGGTCATGTTTCAATAATAGTAACATAAAATCAACAACACCTAATAATGTTGACTCTTATACGACATTTGAGAGTTGAGACGGAGTCAACTTTGTTCTGGGTGAAAATATTTCGTCTCAATTTACCTCTTGCGACGGATGTTTAGGGTCAACGTTACTTTTGCAACAAAACCAAATGACGTTTTCGACGGACATTTCTGTCATGTTGACCTTTGTTTTGTGTACTATAGTGTTAAAGCAATTTATAATATCTCACATATGCTAAAAAACATTACAAATATTGAATATTTTCTTCCACTACATTACTTGTTATATTACATTCATCAAATTGTTTTCTTTCACCTTAAATTTCCGGACCCTTCTTACACGTGACCCAAAAAATAGTTTCATAAAATCGATCATGTCTAAAAACATGCCGTGATTAATAATAGTTAAGAAAACTATTATATGATAATTATTAAAAAATATGGTTGGATATTAAATGTTTTGCAAAAATTTGGTATTTATGTGGAAATTAAAAGTATAAGTTGATAAAAAGTACAGAGTACTACTTTTACAGTTTAGCAAAAATTCCAGAAATTAAGATGACGAGAAGATCGAGATAAATGGAAAATAGTGTGGACGGAGTAACTTTTACAAATCAGAGAGGGTGATACCGAAGATGTCTTAGTCTAGTGGTTAAGACGAAGCTATTGTTGACAATAGGTCCCAGGATCGAATCCCCCTGCCGATTGTGTGCGACTAAGTGTAGTTTTTGTTTTACGTATTTATTGTGTACATAATCTGTATTTTATACGGTTGATCGATGTGAGCGCGACACGTCACCTTTTTACTCTAAAATAGCGGTTACCGGCTGTTGCTTTAATATATTAAATGATTATCTCTTCTCACACTTAATATTAGTTCATATTCAAACTCACTATGTCTTCACAGTTACATTTATTATCTCTTTCACCTTTACACTTAGGGGGCGTTTGGTTAGAGCAAGAGAAATGGAAAGGAAATAGGAAAGGGTAAGAGGTGGAAAGGAAAGAGATTACCTAAAACTTAATGAGTTGTTTGGTTACACTAAGAAAGGGAACTAATAATGATCAACTCACACTCACTTATACCACTAACACACACCACCACGAACAACTACTTATCTACTAGCAGCGGTTATGGTGGTGGAGGTACCATGTCGGTGGTGGTGGTGGTGGAGGTGTCATGGCGGTGGTGGTGGTGTCATGGCGCGACGGTGATGACGACGGTGGTGGTGGTTACGGCGATGATGATGGTAGTGGTAGTAGTAGTGGTAGTGGTGGTGGTGGGGGTGGTGTTATGGTGGTGGTGGTGGCGGTAGTGGTGGCGGTTGTGGTGGCAGTGGGGGTGTTATGGCGGTGGTGGCGGCGGTGGCGGTGGCGTCATGGTGGCGGCTATTGTGGTGGTAGGTGAAAAAAAATGGTTGAAGGGTAACAAGGGTTATGAAATCTCATCCCCTAAAGGGGCGAGGGTAAGGAATAAGATAGATCGAGGGGTAAGGAAGAGAGTTTCATTCCCTTTGTTTGTGTCAAACAAACACCAACAAAGGAAATGAATAACTTTGTTCCCTTTCCCTTTTTTAAAGACCCCCAACCAAACGCCCCCTTAATATTAGTTGACATTCACACTTATTGTGTGTTCACAGTCACACTTATTATCACTTCACTTTTACCCTTTACTATGAGTTACATTTACACTTGCCATTTTTTTAAATTAAAAACCATTTTGATCGAAATGCTTATTAAATCATCATCTGAACTCCGATTAAGGCGAAACAAAAGTCTAAATTTATTATTTTTTCGAGCATGACACAATGGTGATATTTTCTTATATCATTAAACTTTATAAATTTTAATTACTACTCGATTGTGCTCGAAAACTCGGTTGAATATTATTTAAATTACTTTTTTAAATTGAAAATAGAGGTCTATGTGTTTATTTCCCGTGCATTATTTTGTTTGATCTTATTGATATCAATGGTTATATATATTTTGTTTGTTGTGAATTTTTTATTGGATCTTATTATAATCGTTGCAGTATTGATTTTTTTAAAACCTTAATGGTACCTGAAACTATTACCATTGCGACGGGCTCGAAAAATTAATTAATTCAGGCTTTTATTTCGTTATGATCGGATTCTTGATAATGAAGATTTACGGAGCCTTTTAAGAATAAATCAATTGAGTTTGTAAGTGTAAATGTAATGTTTAACTAGTGTAAATGTTAACACTTGAGTAGTGTGAGTGTAAAGCTGAACTAGTGTAAATGTAATTCTGAAGTCTCAATTTATGTTAATAATTGAAAGAGGTACGTACGAATTATTAAAATATACTACGTAGTAGTTTATTTTGGACGAAGAATATATGAAGAAAAACTGAGTGTAAAGCGAATATAAAGAAGAAGACAACTTAAGTAGTGAGATTGTAATTTGTACGTATGAATTATTTGCACACTCTCTCCTATCTTGGGGAGAACAATGTCAGTAATATGCACACTCTCTTCTATCTAACCTTTTTCCTTTTTATTTTGGGTGATAGTACACCCTATTTCTATTGTTCAATCTCAGCACTTTGTGCCCATCTAACAACCCTTTTACAAAAAAGTTATCTTCTCTCTCCAAAAAAACACCCCAAAAAAAAACTCAAACCCCAACCTAGTGATCCGCCGCCTCTACCTTCTACCCATAACCCTCCCTTCTTCCCCTGCCTTATCGCCGGAGATGGGTAGTTCCCACGGCCTATCTCCGGCGATGCTTCGCATCTCGCACCTTTTTGATCCCCCTCTCCGGCTGACGTCACTCGATCGGCGGCCTTATTCGCGGATCAACTGTTGGCCCTTGCTGTGATTGATTCCCCGTCTATAAAGTGGAGTCAGGTGGGCTTAGCGCGTCAGTCCTATCAATTGTGAGTTGCCGGTTATGTTTGTTGTTGTTGTTGGACCATTAAGCTCATGTCCCTCCGTCCCTTGTCCTGTCACCAGTTCTTTACATGTGACCCAGGGGTGATCCCCCCATTTCCCCCACCCCTGGTGTGTCCTCCTGCTCGTTTTTGGTTTATCTTGGTTGTTAGTCTGTGTTTGTGCGTTTCGCTCTTTTGGGGAGTGTGGTTGTTGTCCTTCCTTTTCCTGTTCGGCTTTTGTGTCTATGGGCATCGTCTTGGTTTTTTTGGTCATGTTGCATGTAGAGCGGTGGTCCTGGGAGGCGTCGGGTGGCGAAATGGGTGTCTTAGGATGGTTTTCCGGGCGGTTGATGGGCTGCTGTGCTTCTTGTGAAGTCACGGTTGAGTCCGCTGCCGTTGTAGGTTGGGGTGAGGTCTTGGTTGACGGGGTTGGTGGGTGTTTGATGTGATTGGCAGGGTGAAGTTGGGGTCTGGTGTTGCGGGTGGTTGTTCTGGATGCGGCGGTTTCTAAATCGTTTAACGTGTCTTCCTACTTTGTACCTTTTAATTTCTCATTTGTGTTTTTATGTGTTTTTTGTTTTTCCAAATAACAAGCCCGTGTTTGTTTGGGGTGTCCTGTCCCCTAACCTGTGGGTTAATTAGAATGTATGGTAATTTGCATCGGAGCTGTGTTGAGCCCAACTCACTTTGGTTTTCGGAGTTGGTTTTGGTTAAGGGGGTGTTCAAGTGTTCCCCCTATTTACTCGATTTTATTGGACACGAGATTCTGGTCAGCGGGGGTTATATTTCAAAGAGTAGGAGTTCTCCTTTGGAGACGGATTTTTGTGGTCTGCTTTCCCCCTTTTCTTTCTACGTCCTTGAGGTGTAAGTGCATTTTGCTCTCTTTCGCTGGGTCAAGGGGATCGTTGGTCTATAGAGGACGTGTATCACAGCCTTGGAGATGAATCTCCGAGACGCTCTCTTGAGTCTTGTTGCAGGTATTTCTCCAAAGTTGTATCGTTCCAGACGAGTAAAAATGAGTTTATGGAGGATCGTTGGTTTTCCGAGAAAGATTATCACAGCCAAGGAGATGAATCTCCGAGACCCTTTCTTGGGTTTTGTTGCAGGTATTTCTCCAAAGCTTCATCAATCAAGACAAGCACAGATGGGTATTTTCCTTTCGCCAGCGTTGATCATCCTTTAAATATTGTGGTGGATATTGGTTTTAAATAGCGTGTTGAGACTTCAGTCGTACGCCATCAACACAAGTTTGTTAGCCGATGCATTTATTACCTTGTTTTAGTTTATGTTTTATGTATGTTGTAGTTTATAGGTATGGTTTAGTGAGCCGTACCATTTTTACTGCTGTAAAAAAAAAAGAAAAAAAAAAACCCTTTTACAAACTCTTTTTTTTTACGCACACGCACACGCACGCACACAGCAGTAGGTCTCTTGAGAGACCACATCTCAATAAACTTACTGAAAGACTATTGTACAAATTTAAGAAAAAGTAATACTAAAGATAATAAAATAGGTACAAATCATGATTAAAGATAAAATAAGTACATTTATTATAGGATTAATTGATATGAATACTCTGAACTATGGGTGCCCTGCTCAAAATACTCCAAACTTTATTTTAACTACCAATATAATTAACCAACTAATGCACTCATTTGCTTTGAATAGAATTTGTTGTTTTGTTAAGTTGTTGTAGCATGTTTTAATGTTGTGATTAGGTAAAAAGATTAACATAGAAGTAAAAAGAGAAAGACTGGTTAAAGAAGGGTTAGAAATTTCTTCACTTAATTAGCATGTAACAGGTCATATATTATAATAATGAGAGCATTAGTTGGTTATATTGGTAGTTAAAATAGAGTTTGGAGTATTTTGAGAAGGACACCCATAGTTCAGAGTATTGTTATCAATTAATCCTTTATTATATAAATAGGTACGAAATTACTATGGTACTATTAATGACAAAAGGGTCACAAAATACAAATAAAAGAGTACAAACGAATGGTCTCTCAATAATTTATTGAAAGACCGTCGGAGCAAAGAGTATAAAAATAATCGACTCCTTCTGTTTGTCTATTTCCGAGTATCACGAGGTGTGCCTTGTAATGTTCGATTGTCCCATTTATTCCAATGGCCTTTTTGTCACGGGGAAGATTGACAATTTCCTAAGTACTATTCTGAATTAATGTTGCAATCTCGGAATTCATAGCCTCTTGCCAGCGCATATCCGTCATTGCCTCACGGAAACTTGTGGGTTCCACATGATCATCAACTGCAACGATGAAAACAAGATGTGCTAAAGAAAATTTATCGCTAGACAAAAACATGCTAACAGGAATGGCATACCTGAAGGGGGCGTGTGGCGTGACGAGCTCAAGGAAAGGCTATTGCTTTGAACGGGAGGGAGAACACGAGCACCACTCGACACATATTCGTCATGGCTATATTTACACCAAGGGATATGTGGACGTTTACCTCGGCCCAAATCTTCTTCAGATGGCGGCGGTTTTACAATATCCGTTGACACCGCGTGAGCTCCATCCTCGGGAAACGTGCGTGTAAGCAAAAGGCGTAACCTGCTGCACCCGACCAACATCACCGAGAATAATCTAAGCCTCTCCAATAGATTTATCAACAAGCGAGGCATCAACACCCAAAGGAAAAAAGATTCATCAAAAATCATATCTCGGGAAACAAAAAATTCCTGAGAATCCAAATCAAAAACTTCCCAACCTTTCTTACCGAAAGGATAGCCAACAAAAACACATCGCCGACTACGCGGGGCAAACTTGTTGACACGACTGTTGCAACCCTATCAAAAGTAAAACCAACTGGTCCCAACTAAATGCAGTAGAGGCAGTCGAGTATCGAATCCACAGGGAGAAGGGAATCCTATAAACTAACTAAATATGTCAAAGTAACCATCTTGGGGGTGTTTGTTTGATTTATCTAACAACTATAAGATAAGGGAAAGAGAAAAGAGCGAGAGAAATAACAATAAGGAGGAAGAGCTAGGATTGTCGGTTCACCATGACTTTTAAGGATTGGAATAAAACTCAAGACTATCTCAGGGTCGACTTGTGGGTAGTGAAAAGGTCCTTTCGATCCGCTATTCGCCCTAAGACAATGCTAATCTAACTTTCGTTCTAATTAGCACATCCCAAAGTTCATCACTAATCTCTCTTTTTCCAATCTTTCGATCTAGGTCAAGGGGGTACCAAATCAATCAATTCACTGCGTCGACTCAAACAATCAAAAGTTATAAAATGTGATGATTACATCCAAGTCTAACCAAAGGTATTCTAATCAATTCATTCTACATATGCCGTGACTCCCCTAAATCCTAGTAAGGGATCTAGCTACTCATAATCAAAGTAACAATGAAAGAAATAAGAAAAGATAAAAACAATGATATAAGGGAGAGAAGTAGAAAGTAGCAAGATTGAGTTAAGTAAAGATAAGAGTTAAGAATACCGAAAATTACAAGCAAGGAAGAAGAAGATGAAAACCAATCTAGAAAGGAGAGAAACATGGTGTTGTTCTAGGGCTTAGAGTAAGAAGTAGTAGTAGTTTGTTAAAAGCCAAAAGTGAAGAGCCCATATTCTACTGTTTACAAGCTATTTTATAAGCCTTCAAAACTCATTGGATTCCGCGTATCTTCTATCTGATACAACAGTCACTCGATCGAGTAACTGAAGTACTCAATCGAGGAGACTTTCTGGAAATTCTACTTGATCGAGTATCATAGACCTCTCGATCGAGCAAAGTTCAGCCAACAGGTCGATCGAGCATTGTGAACCTCTCGATCGATAGTCTTTCTCAGCAAATCAGTCGATCGAGCCCTTTAAAGTACTCGATCAAAATTTTTCGATCCTTGGCAGCTTTATGTCGACCTTCCTTTCCTTTAAGTCGTTTTTGTGCATCCCGAGATGACGCGATTCCGCTTCAACTCTCCCAAGTGCTCAATGGGTCCAATAGTAGGCTAGTTTTTCCGCCTATCCGGTTCGTATCTGCAAATAGTACAAACCAAACCAAAGTAGACTATTTGGGGACAATTGCAATCAAACACTACGGAATAAGCATTAAAATGCGTGGTAATAAGGCCTAAAAGGTCTATATGAAATGCACGCATCACTTGTCACCATCCTTTCGAGGATATGGGCATAACACAAACAACCAGAAACTTTCAAATTTTCATAATCTGACTGATTTCCAAATAATATTTCGAAACGAGTTTTTCCTTCTAAAAGGACGGAAGAAGTCCGATTAATCAAATATGCAGCAGATAAAATACATTCACCCCAATATTTTATGGGCAAATTTGCTTGGAAACGTAAAACACGTGCCCAGTTAAGAATATGACGATGCTTTCGTTCTACTCAACCATTTTGCTGCGAAGTACCGACAACCGTGGTTTGATGTATTATCCCATGCGTTTTAAAATAATATTTCAAACACGTAAACTCCGTACCATTATCAGTACGCACCACTTTGACATCCTGACTAAATTTTCGTTTAGTAACAAAATTTTGTAATAACTGAGAAATTTCATTCTTTTGTCGTATCAAATAAACCAAATAGCACGGCAGAAGTCATCGACAATAGTAAGGAAATAAAAACTACCACAAAACGAAGGCGTACAATAATCACCCCACAAATCACAGTGCACCAACTCAAAAATACTGTTGGCGTTATTTCGACTAATAATAAATTTATCATGTGTCTGTTTTGCCTTTAAACAAATATCGCAAATAGAAGAGGAATTTTTTTTATCACACTTTTTATTGATGAAAGGCAAAAATTGAAATACCCGACTTGAAGTATACCCAAGTCTACGATGCCAAATGCCAGCGTCATCTTCGCCCGTTTTGGCAGCAAGAACCGTGTGTCTTGTGACTTCCTCAAGCACATATATCCTTTCCTTTTGCTCATACGTACGAATCGTCCTCTTCGTTGCGCGGTCTAGTATCACACAAGATTTATCAGTGAGATGCACCTCACAATCAAGTTCGACATTTAATTGGTAGACGGATATCAGATTACAAGTAAAATCAGGGACAAATAAGACATGACGTAAAATAAGTGTGTCACTCAAAGTAACAGTCCCTTGTTTGGATGCAATTGCGGTTTTCACGTTGGGTAAACTCCTAGTACGGGGCGAAATATTTGTAACTTGTTGCAGTTTATCTAGACTTCCTGCATTATGGTGAGTCGCTCCAGAATCAACCAACCAACAATCATTATTATCCGTCTTACCATTCATTCACACATTTGAAGTGGAAAGTTTATTCTGATTGACATAGGCCTCTCATTGCTTTTTTGATACTGTGACATAGTTCTCTTTAGACTCATGATTCGGATCAGTCGACGTACTTTGTGTCGCATTTGCGGAACCGCCAACCCCCCCCCCCCCCCCCCCCCCCCCCCGCCAGCTCCGTAACCTCCACGACCTCCTCTATTTCCGCCACGACCTGCTCCTCTCTCACCTTACCCTTTCGGATAACCGATAATATCAAAACAGCGAGAAATAGTATGTATGACCATATTTCTTGCATTTCTCACACCAAGGTCGTCCACCTTGAACATGTCCTTCTTACTTCACTACGTCATCTCCCTTAGCAAGGGCAGGGACTGGGCTGCAAAACCCATTGGTTCCCCCTGTTTTCGCCTCCTCTAGCACTCAAATCAGTAATTGTTTTTCCTTTCACACCTTCTTCCAGAATGATAGTGGCGTTGGCTTTATTAAGTGACGGTAAGGGTTCCTGCAAAAGCAAATTAGAGGCCACAGTAGAATAACAGATGGAATTCCTAAAAGGAAATCGTGGACTTTGCTTTCGTCCCGCTTCGTGTCTAATTGCTTATTTGTGCCACACTTACAACCACCACAACTGCACATGTGATTACGCTCGTATACCTGTCAAGATCATCCCAAAGTTTCTTGACATGGTCATAAATCAGTGACCGTCTCTTTGTCACCTTGTTTGCAAGTAGCGATCGCACCTTTAATACATGCAATTTTGGACCAAGACTCGGTTCAATCGTATTGAAAATCCAATTTACGATCATGGCGTTCACCATGTACCAATCTTCAAGGTTCTCGGAATCCTCTGCCGGTCTTTTCAGCGTGCCGTCAATAAAACCCACCTTCTTCTTTGAACGGAGAGCACCTCACATTTTGACAGACCATTCATCGTAGTTGTCTCCTTTCAATTCGACAACGATTAATTTATCGCCTAATTTGTCGACAGTGGAAAAGAAATAGGGACTTAATTTCTCACCAAGCTTCATCTCCTCAGATTCAGAATCAGAATCTATGACGTGAGAGTTATCGCCTCAATTCGAATTATCGTCAACGTCGTGAAAATTGGATTGTCGGCGTTACCACTCATAAGAAGCTAGAGAGCCCTAGCGCTGATACCATGTAAAGTAAGAGAAAAGAATTTGGGAAAAGAACGATTTCTATATTTATGTTTGTTTAGAATACAATTTACAATAACGCATATATAGGATACACAAAGACTACAAACCTTATACTTAGACCTGTCAAAACCTGACCCGACCCGAAAATCGACCGTAACCCGACCCGTAAATAACCCGTAAATGACCCGGTTTTTTCAACCCGAACCCGAAAGATACCCGAACCCGTTTTGACCCGTAAATAGCGGGTCAAAACCCGACCCGCAGCGGGTTGACCGTTGGGTCAAGACAATATATCATTTTTTAAATATACAATGTCATAAGTATTGATGACTTATAAATTTTTGAGAAGAAATATGTATATATATGCGGTATGTCACGTCATCACCTCAAACAACAAGCCACGTCATCACCTCAAACAACATGTCACGTCATCACCTCAAACTGTGTGTCACACCGTCACTTTCACCGTAGTACTTTGAATTGCATTCCACGTCAGCAGCGCCAACTCATCACCTCGAACCACATGCCACGTCATCACATCGAAGTGTGTGTCACGTCGTCACTTTTAGTGTAGTACGCCAAGTTACATTCCACGTTAGCACTGTCAGCTCATTATTTCGACGGACCACATGTCACATCATTACATCGAAATGTGTGCCACACGCTCACTTACACCTCCTTCCACATAATTGCCTAGGACCACATGCCACATCATCACCTCAAAATATGTGTCATACCGTCACTTTCACCGTATTACGTCGAACTGAACCGCACTTCGCGTCAACACTTCCACCTCATCACCTCATATCACATGTCACGTCATCATTGTTATCTTATTTGAGTCTCATTATCGTACTTAGCGAGTTAGTAAGGGTGATGATGATGATAACGATGGTGATGTTGGTGGTGAGGGCAAAAATGGTGACAATTAAGTTGACTAAGACGAGCAAGAGGATAGAAAACGTATAAAGGGTAATAATTACGATATAAAAGAAGTTTTAAAAAATGCGAGGAAAAGATGTTGATTGACCCGTATTTTTACCCGAACATGACCCGGAACCCGTATAGACATGACCCGTATTTTACGCGACCCGAAATACACCCGACCTGTATTTTACCCGAACCCGTATCTACCCGACCCGCAACCCGCCCGTTCGACCTGTTTGACCGGTCTACTTATACTATATCCAACCGAGATCTTACAACTTACCATATAACTTACCCAAATACAAAATATACATACCAAAATTATGAAAATATACATATTTAACCTTTTTTTTTTTTTTAATGGTAAGAAAACTAGGATTCTTTAATGCTTTGATTTCATCTTACATGGAACTACGACAGCGACGTTTGAACAGATGAATGATACTCAAGTATTTAGTTGGGTCCGATTTAGTAGATAAAACTGTGACATTCAATTTAGAGTGGATGAAAAGCTGAATGACTGCGTGCAGTGTTACTTAAGCGGGAATGTTGTTTAGGGATACGAGGGAGTTGTGGTTCTTGGTTTGAGCCACGGATATTAAGGAATAGTTAGCGGGCAAGGCGGAAGGGTATTGTAAATAAAAAGTTTCTGAAAATGCATTTTCCAGAGGCAATTATTTAGGCGGAGAGACGGGGTTGTCCTGTCCATTGTTGAATCCCGGGTTTGAGGTGTGATAATATGGTTAAGAATGGGTGAAAAAGTGAGGTTGTTGATACTTTGTAACATCATACATTCATACTATACTTATTCATGTATGGCTTTGGATTTGGCTGTGGTTACTGTAACTGTGAATGGAGTGGCTCTTAAATGTGTTGGATCACAACTTGTGTACTGCTTTCTCTATCGCGTATCTTTTGCCTGTTTTTCCATCAAACTATTCCTAATTATGAAGGGAAAAGGATGTGTTAAAACAGTTATGGCGTACTATGTAATATCAACATCCTGAATGACCCCTATCCATATCCATATCCATATCCATATCCACCTGCTGCCTGCTTGATGTGACCGCACTTCTTAACCATTTCATTTTCTTCTTCATTTAACGCCTTAACTTAACTCCCACCTACTGCTTTTTTATTCACAGGACTACAGGGACTATGACTCCTCCTACCTGCATTGCCATTAACTGCAATTTCCGCCTTACAATTTATCATAACCACAGTGCTATTTGCTACTGCTGTTAAAAGGCTGCATATTCAGCCTTTGAGGCGTTGATAGGATGTTTTCTGAGAGGACCGCCGCTACTTATTAATTCATTGTCATCAACAGTATTATCTATTAATATATGATACGATTGATTTGTTACTAATAATCTAATCTCTAAATGGATGGTGGTTACTGCTTATCATCATTCCCTTCCTAATTCCTATCCTGAGTAGAAAAGCTTTGTAGACTGTTGACACTGATTTGAAATTGATTTCTTCATCATGTATCAATCAAGTACTCAACTCTGAAAATGATGATCATGATTCCACCATTATTGGTTGTGCTATCTATGGGATTAATACAACAATTTTACTGACATGACGTATCTGTATCCGGTAAAGTCATTGGGTATTGGGTTAGAATGTATCAAAATTGAGCTTGTGGCCTGTCCTGTGACTCTTTTTACCGTATCCGTATCAGGTATTCTTCCCTTATGTAATATGTATGTAGCATTTAGTGATGAAAGATTTGATGTATATGCAACATCTAGAAGTAGAAGTTTTGAGCAGTAAGTCCAAATAGTGGACTGCATCTAATAAATCCTATAAAACATTGTGAGATCTCCTCTGAGATGTAACATGTAAGTATGTAACTGTTTCATGGCACTGTTTGTTCATCATCCATTAACAATGTTCCTGGGACACATGAACATGGGTGATATTTGGAATTCACCAGAAAATGAAATTGAATTATTCAAACTAGAGTTGTAGAGTTGGACATTTGGACCAGAACCAAACAAACCTATCTCATCCTATTTTGTTATCTTCCTCATCTCACCACCACACATTTATTGATGGACCGACCTTCATTTCAAGCAGACCCCTCATTTTACAAAACTAACCCTTTCATTATGGATAAACCCCACCTGCCCACCTTATTTAGAAGGGACACCTTCCATGGTGGCTCTACTTGCTCAAGGCTGCTAAATGCTAATTAACTTGGACCCATATTGCTGAATTCACCACTTATTTGCTCATCATTTTACATTCTCGGAATTTTAAAAAGATGAAGAAGAGGAAAGACTGTAAAAAAATGTATTTATAGGTAGAAGAAAAGTGATGATTTTATTTCACCAAAGCTTGTCTAGTGAATTAGTGATGAGTAGCTTAATTATTTGATAGGATATGATAGGATAGGACAGATGGTGATTAAAAGGAGGTCATTCAATCGTTTCGAATGATGGGACTTGATGATCTAAAGGGAGCTGAAATAACTACAACTACTCCTAGTTGTGACTACATGTCTTCTAAGAAAAAAGGCCAACTCTCTTCTGCTATGAAGCGTACCAGTGAATGGTTTGCATCTCATCTCATCTCATCTCTTCTCTTCTCTTCTCTTCTTATATGTTATGTTCTGTTCTGTTCTGTTTCCGTGGAGTTTAATAAATACAATTCCATCTTTTGTTTGTATACACAAAATAAAGAAACATGTATGCACCTCCCTCCCTCCCTCTCTCCCTCCCTCCCTCCTAAACTTCAATTCAACTATTTACTTTATGCATCATCTCATCTTTCTTAATCAAGATTATATTATTGATGCACTTTTCTCATTGCAGGATTTTCTCTCAGGAGATTCCCAGTGATATCACTGTTGAAATCGGCGCTGCATCCTTTTCTTTGCACAAGGTCACCCTATTTGCACTATCTCTCTCTCTATACATTTTGCTCTCACCTTATCACTTCATTATAATTCCGACTTAATATCACCTAAATTACCTAGTAATCACCCGGGTTTTCAAACAAAAACAAAAACATCCAATGCTTCTTCACTTCCTGTATTCTCACTCTCTTAGCTATAAACTTTTCAAAACCAGACATTTACATCTATCTATGCATGTAAAAACCTTCATATTGGTGATGACAATTAGCTTACTTAATTAAGTAATTCAGGAGTGACATAGGTTCAAAATTCATCACCATCAATTTTTTGGGTCTAAAGCTTTACACAAACACTAAAAAACTTCATATTGATGGTTCTACATGTCATTTCATGTAATCCGAACCATAGAACTAATATTTTCTTTGTTGTTTTTATGTCCAACACAGTTTCCTCTAGTGTCGAAATGTGGATACATAAAAAAAAGGGTCTCAGAAACGACTGACAGTGAAGCAGAGATCATTGTCATCAAATTAAATGACATTCCTGGTGGTTCAGAAGCATTTGAAATAGCAGCAAAGTTCTGTTACGGGATAAATTTTGAGATTAGTACCGATAACATTGCTGTCATTCGGTGTGTGGCTGAGTTTCTGGAGATGACGGAGGACAACGCAGTTGGAAACCTTGTAGGACGAGCCGAGGCTTACTTGAATGAAATGGCGTTTAAGAGCCTTTCAAGCTGTGTATCAATTTTACAGGCATCAGAAAGCATGCTTCCAGTGGCAGAACAAGTTAAGTTGGTTAGCCGTTGTATCGATGCTATAGCTTATCTAGCCTGTACGGATAACCAGTTTTCAGGGCAGAACAACATCGAAGGTGAGATTGAAGATGCGAATTCTTCACTAGTTCCTCAGCAAAAACCCATTGTCGATTGGTGGGCAGATGATTTGTCGACGCTTAGAATTGATATGTTTCAAAGGGTTTTGATCGCAATGACTGCTAGAGGGTTTAAGCAGTATGCTCTTGGTCCTCTACTCATGCTTTATGCTCAAAAGTCTCTTAGAGGTTTGGTGAGATCCTTTCCCTTCTCCCTATTTACTATTTGCATAAACATGTGTAGGACTCGTAATATAAGTTACATGGTTGAACTACTACATCAAAAATCGAAGTTCTAAATTATGACGAAATAAGAGCAAAAGGACTCGATAAAGTTGATTTTGCTTCTCTTTATAGGAAGTAGTAGTCACTCAATGCATTTCGACACAATTTTCACTATGAGTCATCCAAATACAGCTTCTTTGGGCTTAATTGTCGTCCTGAATAATATTTTGATATATTCATAAAAGGTCACTATTTTGTTTAAAATACTCGTCTTCTATGTTTAAACTCCATGGGTCCAACAAAAACATTATAGTATGGTGGTCTTATCTCACAGGAGATTACACATAAAATTTCTACTATGCAGGAAGTGTTTGGTAAGGGAAGAAAGAAAATAGAGCCGAAGCAAGAGCATGAAAAGAGGGTTGTACTAGAGACAATAGTAAGCCTATTACCAAGAGAGAAAAATGTACTGTCAGTAAGCTTCCTGGCAATGCTACTTAGATGTTCCATATATCTGGAAACAACAATAGCATGCCGGCTTGATTTGGAGAAGAGAATGGCCTTACAGCTAGGGCAGGCAGTACTAGACGACCTTTTAATCCCATCATATTGTTTCACTGGGGATACATTGTTTGATGTGGATACCGTTAGGAGGATCATGATGAACTACCTTGAGTCGGAAGTGGATGGAAATAATCTCGGGTATGGGGCTGGTGAGGAATTTGTTCCTCCTACAATTACTGACATGGAAAGGGTGGGGAAGTTGATGGAGAATTATTTGGCAGAGATTGCGTCTGATCGCAATTTGACGGTTTCCAAGTTCATTTCTATTGCTGAGATTATTCCTGAACAATCCAGGGTTACTGAAGATGGGATGTATAGAGCTATTGATATCTTCCTTAAGGTACGTGCTGTTTCTTTCCGCTTCTGTTTCTTTCCTCTATTCTTCCAGTGTTAAGCACGTAAGAAAGGAGGCCTAGGGCATTTTTGGTGCTAACGAGCTGCTAACCCACGTAATGAGTATCATAGTTAACGACTTATATACTGTATAGTTCATGTTTTTATCTTGGATGAGAGTTACTCTGTCATGCATTAGTTAATAGCTTTGGTAGTCTGTGTTGATGTTGATGTTTTACACCTTAATTGATCATTTAACGATTACTGTCTTTGAAGTTATTAGAGTACATTGCAGCAGTCTGCAGAGTGGTAGTTCAAAAGAGCCAAGTAAAGAGGAAATGATAGTAGTTGTATCGGTAAATAGTTATGGAGATTGTTAGGGGAGACGGGTCACTAACAAGGTGCCCTGACTCTGTATTCAAGTCCGGTGAGGTTTTTGACTTGTAAACAATTTGAAACCAGTCTCTTTTTTTTGGTGTAAACAAACCAGTCTTCTGATGCAGAAAACTAGGCTAGGTGTTACATCCGGCAAAACTTATCAATAACTAGCGTAAATGAGACCCAAACTTAACCACATAATGACATAAATTTGAAAACAAATCTAAATAGAAACAATCAGAAACCTGTAGTTAACAACTTGTTTTAATCGGAAAATAGAAATGACCAAACACTATGTCATACCCAGGAATAGACTGACCCAAACCCGACCAAGTAACCGTTTGCCAGGTTACTACATATGTACCATAACAGTTTACTGTTTACAGTAGAAAAATGGCGCTGCAATATCTAAAATAACTTGTCAGACTCCCAGAGGTCTAGGTTTGAAGATATTTACTGGAGAGATTCGGCTTCTGAGCAGCATTATTCTAATTTTTTTGGCCGAAAACATCAGATAAAGTCGGAAGTAGGGCCAAGTAGGATTGCAGAGGCATTGAAACATTATTGTACTTACGACTGGAGTGTTTTAGCTGGACAATCATGATAAGCTTAGGTGCATTTTGTGTAGGCTCATCCTGGTGTGAGTGACATAGAGAGGAAGAAAGTGTGCAGCTTAATGGACTGCCAAAAACTATCTCGAGAGGCATGTGCCCACGCAGCCCAAAACGACCGTCTACCCGTCCAAACAGTTGTCCAAGTCCTGTACTACGAGCAACAACGGCTTCGCGAGGCCATGAATGGCGAGCCCAACTCCCCTAGAAGCACAATCATCCCTGGCAAGACCCTCAACTTGTACCCTTCGGATGCACCACCCTCAGCCGAGCTATCAAAACTAAAAAGGGAGAACGAGGATCTGAAACTGGAGCTACTGAAACTTAAAATGAAGTTAAAGGAAGCTGAGCGATCGGGAATGGACAAGTCTGGCGGCAGTAGTCCAGGAGCAAGTAGCATTTCATCTTCTGTTAATCATCAGAAACCTCCTTTGCCTAGGAAGTCATTCTTGGGGTCTGTTAAGAGACTGGGTCGCTTGCTTTTGCCTGTTGACGGTCTTACTCCTCCTACAAGGAACCGGAATAAGGCTGCTAAAGATCGACGCCATTCCATTTCTTAAAGCCCCATTTTACATCATCACTTTTTTATTACAATTGTAGTCCTGTACAGTCTTTGATTATATTTCATTTCATTGCGTGCTGAAGAAAACTACTACTATATATGTCTTCTGTATTTATATATCTCTTCATTTTATTGTGCCAATCCATTGAATGGTGTGTTAGCGTGGATATCATCCCTTATTGGATATGTATATTTGTTATTACAAATTTATTCAAATTTAAGAAATAATTTATAACTTTTGTTAAAATAGGGTTTAATATCGAAGTAATTAACAAAATAGGGTGCATTTTAAAGTAGAGTTTTCCGTATTAATAGGGAATGGGTAAAAACCTAGGGAAAGAAAAACCCTAGGAGTAGACCAACGAACTCACCCTGACATCATAAAAAAAACTAGCCGTTATTGCATTAAATGTCTCACAACGATCAGCAGATTTCAACGGATAGCAAACCACTTCAACAGATTCTTTTGCAAATTTATTTCTAAGCAGGTTGACATATTATCCCTGGCCTGGTCAGACATGAATAAAATGTCGAGGGGCAATTGTTGAGCCTGAATTAGCCTGATCAGATTAATGTCTAGACAATCTAATGCAGATTGACATATTATTCCTGGCCTGGTCAGACATGAATAAAATGTCAAGGGGCAATTGTTGAGCCTGAATAATTAGTCTGATCAGATTAATGTCTAGACAATCTAATACATGCAAGCCAGACAAGCTGCAGTCCGGACAAGTCTACACATCAAGATTGCATCAGATCACATTCCTGGCCAGGCAGAGCATATTTCTGTTACGACAGAAGTCAAGAGCTGAGCAGAATAATACGGAATTATCCCCAATCCACCTGCTCTGATCAGCGAACCAGTAATTAAATAAGGAGAAAATTGTAGCTCCTACTTTTGAGGAAGACTAAGTCAGAAACCTTAACAACATTTGAGGTCGTGTTGTAGAAAGGGACGTTGAGGTTGAAAGAGGCACGCCGGATTAATAGGGAATATGTCCTATTAATCTAAACTCGTATTAACAAGTGAGAAGGACGTTGGATGAAACTATATACTCCCTCATATTCTAATTATTGTTCCTCTTTGAGAGTGGCACAAAGATTAAGGTAGGGAGTAAAATAAGTGTAAAAAATTGGGTGGGGTTTGGGTGATAGGAGAGAAGAACGAATAATTAGGAATTAAATAAGGAATTGTGGGCCACAAACATTAAAAAAGGAATAAAATACGAGTAACAGAGTTAGGTGTGGTTTGATAATAGGAGAGAGAAATGAATAAAATAATAGTAAAAGTTACCAAATATAGAAAGGGGAAGAAAAGCTGAATAATCCGTTTTAGGAAATAGGGAAGAATAGTTAGAATAGGAGGGAGTATATAAGATTGGATGAAGTCATTTGTAAAAAAACATAGTGTATGATATCAGTTTACCTCAATTTTTACTAATCAATATAAGCATTATTATCATTTTGTTAAACATTTTTCGCATTTTGTTCAGAATTGTTCAAACGTTCATTCTCTATTTCTATCTCATTTCTTCCTTGCAATCCTCTATAACTTAATTAATCACAAATCATACTAGAACTAGATACCTCGTCTTCATATCTATTTGGCCGGATCTTCCTAGGAAAATCTTGCTAAAACAAGCTTGTTATCATCAATCTAAGTGTTCTAACAAAACGTGTTTGGCTGGGATTAGTCTTAGGATGGGTGACCTCTTGGGAAGGTTCCCGGGATGCGCATGAGTGAGCAAAAAATGTGCTGAAAAAAATCTGTGTTGCTTTGTATAGGTCATATACACAACCTGGCGAGTTACTGTAAGTGGCCGCTCCCGACCCTAGGTTCAGGTCGGGTGTTACAACACTGCTATATACTCCCTCCTACCCAAGATAGGCGTCCCGTTTGCCATTTTTCTTTATTCGTCAAAGTGTCCCGTTTCGTACTATTTGGACGGTTTTATTACGTTTTTACCCTTCACTATTTATATTTATTACCCACCCACTCACCCCTAACCCAATAGAATACCTTCTCTCTCCAATCTAAATACCCCTACCCTACCCAAAATACGTAGGAGGGAGTAAGATGTTAGTGGATGAAGTATTAATGGAAGCAAATAAATGAAATAATATATGCACAAGGAAATTAATAATAGGAGAGAGAAAATTAGATGAAATTTGAAAATTTTTAAATTATGTTTGTTCTCATGTGAATGTAGGATTATTAATTTTGTGTCCGGAACGTTAAAATAAATTCGTGCAGTTTACAGTACTGGTACTAAAATGGTAAGATTTGAAAATCCATATTTTGTGGATTTTAACAAGAAATGGGAATACAACCATTTAAAAAATTTAAATGAAGCAAAGATGCATATGTGGAATAATGCAGGGATATATCGAGAAGCCGAAATTTTAGGCGTACATCAAGCTTACATGAAAGATGTGTTAAGTCTTGTTTAAGTGAAACATCTCCAAGTCGACCACGTTCTAATGACTTCAATTACGATGATTGAGATGTAATAATTATTACGTAACAGGGGAAGCTTGTTTTAAGTTGGTATCCTTTCCAGTGGCGGACCTAGGAAATTGGAGCCGAGGGGGCACTAATTTTTTTTAACGCGCATTTTTATGCGCGTCTAAGACTACATTTTTAAAATTTTTATTTAAATTAGTTATTATTATACACATAAAAGAATAAAAATAAGAATAATCAGTCTTATAGATATTTTTTTTAAAAAAAATAATGTCTTCTCTAAAATATTTTAAATTTTAAATATATGTAAAAACAATATTTGTATTGGTTAATATAACTAACATTAGTAGTTAATTTACAATAAAAGTAAGTGGTTCAATGGTTTAAAATTTGTTAATTCATCCGAAGGTCATGTGTTCGAATCACAATTGAAGCAATTTTTACATATATATTTGAACAAAGTGGACTTGGGGCTCAAAAAAATATATACTTAGTGAAATATTGCTAACAAGGTTTGAACCCAAGACCACCTAGATAGAATTCACTACCTTTACCAACTATGCCATGACAGCTTCACATATATATATAAGATACTTATAAAAGATTTATTCTGAAAATGTTACGGGGGCACGTGACCCCGCGGGACCCCTCCTGGAGTCCTGGGTCCGCCACTGATCCTTTCCCAACAAAACAAAGGTTAATTGAAAAATAATCAAAATAACTAACTCTTCCATCAAAAACATCCTTACATCATCAATTAGTGTTTAAGTTTCATCAATTAATTAATTAATCTTATTACTTATGTGTTAATCAAATTGTATAATTGTTTTTCTCTGACGTGTAATCAAATTTTGACATTGATCCATTATGCCATTATGGGTAATACAAAAAATCACCGGATATGGGAGTGTGCAACCAGGGTTGGCAGTGGGTCGGGTACCCAACCCAGATCCTTAGGGTCGGACCCTAACGGGTCGGGTATGAGTCTGAACTTTTGAGACCCACTCGGGTATGGGTCGGGTACGGGTCTTATATAAAAACTTCGTGTCCGGGTCCGGGTCTAAGGGTCGGTCTCGGTCTTGGGACCCTACCCGACCCTTAGACCCTTATATTTATTAGAAAAAAGAAAAAGAAAAACAAAAAACACACGCACGAATGTCAATAACCCAAATAATACACACAAACAGATGACCCTTATTAATTATCATTAATATACTATACGCATATCCAAATAACTATTAAAAATAACGAGGAAGTTGATAAAAATGATGAGTTTGGGTACGGTAAATGATATAATTTAGGGTCGAGTACGGGTAATGATCCAATAACCAAGACTTTGTAATACTTTAATCAAAACTTTTTAATTTAAGTCGAACTTTCGTACATTTTATTGAATGACTCGTTAAGAAAAATTGGATCCTAGGGTAGACCCTACCCGGACCCAGACCCATTAGGGTCGGGTATGGGTCCAATAATTTCAGACCCTTTAGAGCCTGGATCGGGTATGGGTCTAAGATTTTTTACTCTGGGTCGGGTCGGGTCTTGTCGGACCCTTTCAAACCCTACCCGTTGCCATCCTATGTGCAACTCCTACTTTGGCTCATAAGTCATACGGAGTACCTACCAATTTATGCAATCTTCTATATTATGCATTAGACTATATTTTCTTATTATACTGTAATTACTGTTCTTATCCTATATTGGCTATTGTTACTTTTTCTTTACTTTTACACGTTAAAATCCCATATATATATATATATATATAGAGGCAAGATCCGGTGAGAACGGTTACTCGGTGCATCCGGTGAGAACGAAAACTAACCGTGTGATCAATTACGATGGACGGTCTGATATTACTTTTTGTTTTGAACATAAAACACGCGAAAAAACAACTGAAACAAAACAACCCATATACTCTGCAACCCCCCGCGAAAAAATCCCAACAAAATCAAACTAAATCCTTCAATTTTCACAATAATTAACGCTTAAATCGATACAAAAGTTGATCAAATCACTGATGTAAGTATCCTAAAACCCCCAATTTGTGTATGTACCTGAAAATTTAGTCTGATTTTGATTGTTTGATTATTTTTAATTTTTAATTTTTTGATTTGATTCGTAGGGATTTACTGAATATCGAAGCATCTAGCGTTTTGGTTGAACCTATTAATGCAATTCCAGCTGATAGTGATCATATCGCACAAACATCAACTGATTTAGGTATGTTACCTTTTAAAAATTATTGATTCATGATGATGATCATTGATGATAATCCATCACTGATTTAGGAATTTGCATCCTTTAATTTGTTTTGATGTATGATCGTGCATGGACTGTTCATTAACGTAACTAGAAACATAGTTGATGAATCATACATTGATTGTGTTTTGCTACAACATAATTACTGACAAAACAGTGTATCTAGAAGCATATTTGATGATCATCACTGATTTATAACTGTGATCGTAGATTAATTTTTGCAATTATTGTGTGCTGTTATTTTTTTCTTCTAATTAATGTATCTAGCAAATAGCAATTGATGCATATGGAACTGATTGAATTCATATTCTTACACATAGTGCTACCTGACGTTCATAATGGTTGATTTATGGTGATGCTGATAATTAGACCTTCTGTTTGATTTCTGAACATGGGCATAACACCACCAAATGCGTAACTGGGATTCAATAAGAATGTACCTAGAACACAAAACAACACACCTATCATCCTGCAAATAGTGTATCAGACCGAGGATCAATACACCTTCTGTTTTTATTTTTGAACATGCTTCTCTGCTTGATTATCGTACCTATCAGTTTAAATTGCATGTCTGTTCACAAAAGGCCTACTGTATGCTTGCTAACAGTTACGGACTCACTATTGATTGAGCCGGCCCCAAAGGAAAGGATACCGGTTTGTGCACCTGAATTAAAACCAGTAGTGGGAATGTGTTTTTGCAGTCTGGAAAAGGGTATGCAGTTTTACCAGAATTATGCTGCCAATTCTGGTTTTAAAATGAGGAAGTCGACCCAAAGGACTACGCGCGGGGTAGTTGTCATTAAATATTGTGTATGTAGTAAAGCGGGTGAAAGTAAACCCAAGGGACTGGTAAAAAAAAAGACAGAAAACTAGAATTTTATGTAACGCAAAAGTTGTTTTCCGGAAAAATGCTGAAGGACATTATGTGATTGCCGACTTCCATGAAGGTCATGCACACCTTCTATCTACCCCCAATACAGTTGTCCATCTGACAGAATCGAGGGAGCTAACTCTATTACACAAAACTATGATTTTCGAGAATTCTAAAGTGAATAAAGGGCCTGTGCAGAGTTTTCGAATGTTCAAGGAGTATGTTAAAGGATATCGGAATGTAGGAGCATCACTAGAGGATTTCAAGAACTACTGGAGAGATGTGAAACAATTCATAAAGGGGTATGATGCTCAAATGATGATTGAGAATTTCATGCATAAAAAAGCTATGTGTAACTCTTTTTTCTTTGATTTTGATGTCGATGAACGTGGACGACTCTCTAGAGTTTTTTGGGCTGACCCTATTTCAATAAAAAATTACCGTCTTTTTGGTGATATGACATCCTTCGACACAACATTCAATATGAACACTTATAAGATGATTTTTGCACCTTTTACTGGGGTTGACCATCACAAGAAGTGTGTGACGTTTGGAGCAGTTCTCCTAAGAAACGAGGGTGATGATGCTTTTACATGGTTATTCCAGTCTTTTCTGGCCGCGATGAGTAATAAGTACCCTGTGTGTATTATTACTGATCAGGATTTAGGCATAAAGGCAGGAATTAGGTCAGTTTTCGGAGACAAAACACATCACAGATATTGCATGTGGCATATAATGAAAAAACTGCCTGATAAGATCGACTCTATTGTCTATAGAGATACTAGCTTCATGAAGGAACTATGTTCATGTGTTTGGGCAGAGGACATTGAGCCAAGTGAGTTTGAGAAACAGTGGTGTTCAACTTTATCCTCTCACGGTCTAAGTGATAACGAATGGTTAACAGCAATGTTTGCCATAAGGACTTCCTGGATCCCGGCTTATTTCAGAGATTTATTCTTAGGTGGACTGATGAGAACCACATCTAGGTCTGAATCTGAAAACAATTTTTTTGGGAATTTCATGAATCCAAACTTAACTTTGGTGGAGTTCTTGATGAGATTTGAAAGCGCTATGGACGCCCAACGATGGAAACAGTCTAAACTAATTGCTGAGTCGAAGAACTCCTTCCCTACTCTGGAAACACCCCACCCTTTAGCGAAAGATGCTTCCGAATTCTACACTCCGATAATCTTTTCTGAATTTCAACTTGAGTGGAAGGCTGCTTGTTTCACTTGTGGTTTGACAGTTCTGGAGACCAATAAAACCAACAACATTTCCATTATTGATCGCGACAGTAATAAAGTATCTGTTGTGCGATTCATTCCTGATGGACTGAAATTGAATTGTTCGTGCAAAAAGTTTGAGAGACATGGTATTCCGTGAAGACACATGCTCTATGTATTGAAGGAAAACGGGATCAGAAAAGTTCCAACTCAATATCTGTTAGGAAGATGGAGCAAAATGGCAACCTGTCGGACAGATTGTAATATACCTGAAACATTAATGAATGACTGCAACACCTTAGACATACAGAAAACCAAGATTGGTAACCTATGGTCTGAAGTATTCTCATGTGTGACACTTGCTGAACAGAAGCCCGAATATGTGGACGATTTAATGGGTGTACTGAAAAGTTTCAGAGACAAACTGACCTCTTCCAATGATGTTTCTGAGAGTAACATTGGCAGCAGCAGAACTGATAAGGTGAGAGACAAAAATAAAGAACTTGAAATGTTGTTAGGTACAAAAATACCGGCTGAAGTTGTCATCTTACCTCCTATACGATCGAAAACGAAAGGGTCTGGAAAGCGAATTAAATCCCAGAAGGAGCAAGCTACAAACGAACATAAGAAACCTCCGAGGAAATGCAATGCTTGTGGCGAATTAGGATTCCACGATAGTCGGAATTGCCATGGGAAAGTATGAATCCTGTAATCCCAAAATATTTATTATATTATATAATTATTGTTTACTTTTTATTTTTTTTTTAAATATTTGAAATTCAAAAATCCTAGCATATGTGTGATGTATATACTTACTTTTGCAATGTTCCCATTTTTTTCGACAGGTTTGAACAGGTTTGATACAAACATAGGATGCAGGAGATGATTACTAACAGGAGGATTTGATTGCCAGCAAGATTATTTTGAATCTCAATCTCAGAGTAACAGATGTTTACGTTTTGGATTTATCGATTATTTGTGGCACCTACACATGGGTATACATGTAATTACGACATAGAACAAGTGCATCCTCCGATTTTCGTTATACAAAGCATTACATTTGTACATTCTTATAGTGATAATCTTAATTTAATTGTCGTATCTGCACGCTTAAAGAAGCACCTACAATATACACAAAATGTGTCGATCCAATATATTTTAATTTGTAATTACAAAGGGGAATCTTACAGAACAGTTGCCCGTTACTTTGATAATTTGAAATTACCTAACAGTTATGTCGGAAATAAAAATTACTAATGATTAGACCATCATTATCCTGATGGTGCCCAACATTATGCCTTTCTCTAGTGATCAAATTGGGTAATTTGGGTTGTATCAGCAGTTATATATGTGAAAATGATTGTTGTATCTACACGCCTTATAGATGCACCTCCAGTACAAAACATATGTATCTATCTACTATCGGCTATTAAACACGAACTTTTGAAGCGTTATTACATAACACGTACCGCAAAAACATTTATCGAATCAAACGATCATGTCGACCCATTGTAATAATAACTAGCTGTAAGTATGAGGAGGTTGCTTTGCTTAATATTATTATGTTTGATACAACACAAAAGATGCCTTCCGAACAATTACAGAAGATATTAAAGGCGTTATTTCATAACACGTAATGCAAAACGTTCCTCAAAACGAACGATCATATCGACAACACAGAAAAACCATCTCCATTTTTTATAATTAAATGGACGTTCCTCAAGATCAAACTAATACAATCTGTAATTACAAACGGTGTTCCGGGCAGGGTTCTTACGGAACAGAAGCGCGTTACTCCAATAATTTAAAATTACCTAACAGTTATGTCAGAAATAAATATTACTATTGATTCAACCATCATTATCCTGATGGTGTCCAACTTTATGCCTTCCTAGTGATCAATTGGGTAATTTGGGTTGTATCAGCAATTATATGAGTGAAAATGATTGTCGTATCTACACGCCTTATAGATGCACCTACAGTACACCAGATATGTATCTATATATTATCTGCTATTAAACACGGACTTTTAAAGCGTTATTTCATAACACGTAACGCAAAAACATTTCTCAAATCAAACGATCGTGTCAACCCGTTGTGATAATAACTAGCTGTACGTATGATGGGGTTGCCTTGCTTAATAGTAGTATGTTTGATACAAACCCAACAGATGCCGTCCGAACAATTACACAAGCTAACGTCTAGTACAACATATTCATGTCAATGCACATATCCTCAGTATCCTCACACGACAATAAACCCCTCCTGCCGATGCGCATTTCCATGTACTAGAAAATCTGCAAAATTCATTAAAATCCGAGCCATCAAAACACACAAACTTTTAACCTGATGGGAAAATTTAAACAATAAATACGAGGGACTGAACGTTGATACCTTTCTTTTGTTTTCCTGCCATCGTAATAAGCTGAGTGCGACCGTCTTCCTGTACGCAGCCATAGCCTGGGTATATATATATATATATATATATATTCATCAATTATTACAGGTCTAAATTGACATAACCCCTGCATAGAACCCCATTTATGCAAATTAGATGGGAACACATGTACAAACCTTATAATATCCCTTATCTTCCCACAAAGATCTGTCGCGACCAGCTTCTAACCATTTGAGTACATAAACACCGCAATCATACCTTCACCATTGTCAACACACAGGAAATCGAATTAAAACAAATGCCACCGTCTGATGTCAGACTGGACAAAAAAATTGAACCAGTACACTTACACATTTGGTTGTTGAGGGACAGGAACAAATGTGAAATCAGCTAAAGTAACGCCTTCGAAGTGTTTGTACCCATTGGATCGGCATAAAATCTCGACGACATTACGAACCTACAATTTAGATGTTTAACGTATATGTTTATATATGACCTTACCAACAAATACCTGAACAATAACGACATAGTATACTGATATATACCACTTTTGTAGCCAGCTCTACGTCCGCTTGAATATCCTTAGTACGTAGTGAGTTCAGAATATAATTCTGCTTCATCTCCATATCACAAACACAAAGAAACCAGTGATCTTTTTCGATTATGGGTATTAGCATCTGAAAAACAAAATAATATACCACTAAGATAACCAAATAAAAAATAACTTTCCAGCCACCAAAATGATATGCCGAACGGTTGTCGTTCACCGTACAATTAGAATACTTACAGCTTTTACACACGTCCCATCCGCTGGCATATATGATGTCTTTATGTAGTTGCGTCCGAGGGTTTTGTCCTTCTTTGGAATAAGATTCTGCAATAAATAACCGTCTGATATCATTCCAAATAAATGAAGAAAAAAAAACAACCAATATGCATTGTTCAGTCCGAAACTAATAATATGGGATATACTCACTCGTGCGATTGTTGGAATATACAGAAGCTCCGGTGAGAGTAAAGTTGAGTATATTCCGAACAGATCAATCACCTATAATGGAAAAGAATAAAATAATACCAGATAACGATCGGGCAACAATAAAGCACACTAATGTATGACTTAAAAAATATAGCAACAAACCATATCAGCGACCCATTTGCGAGGTTTCAAAGAAGAAATCCCCATCTTTGTTATTTGCCCATATATTGTGTCAACCACTACCTCCCTATAAAAAAAAAACGCATAATGTATCAGCATATAGAAACATAAATACCACAAAAGATCTGAAAAACAAACTGATTTATATATGACAAATAGTAATAATGTCATTTACTGTGCTGCTGCATCTTCCTTGGATTGAAGGAACACTAAGTCCAAGAGTTGCGTATCTGAATATTTCACTTCTTGTTCCAGAGCTTGTTTCCTATAAAAAAAACCAGGGTAATATTTAGATCAAGCAACACCAATAAATTTTGTTTAAAAAAAAGGATGTTAATAATGAGAACAGTTTGCTTGCCCAGATTTAATGTTAAGACGCCTTGCAGCTAACAGAACTTGTTTTGATAATTCATTCTCATTACACGAGATGATAGCAAAACAGTACTTCAGTTTCTGTTTGAATAGGATCTTGTCAACTGCGGCTTCTGGCCTGGACTGCACATTGCAAGGCATGGTACTATGTTAATACAAAAATACATATCTATTTCGCTTACCACTGTGTCAACTAACATACGAAACCTTCTTACATTGATAAGTTGACCTTTAAGGGCTAGTCGGCCACCTGCATACGTCTCCATGTAACACATCAGGTATATACCGTCATCCACATTATCTATCACGCGCGTTTTGGGCACATACTCTTCACATTTGAAAAATTGGAGTTCCTTGAATCTGCTTGACTTAGCTACCATCTCACGTTGGATAAACCTCCGCTACGGGGAATATCAAAAAACACTGGTCAACGGATGTATCAATGATGCACATATCCAATATATGCCATCCATTCAACAAAACAACAAAAAAAATGTATTGAACTACTAACCACGTCCTGGACAGATGTGACGAAGTTTACCGTCATATGTCGCATTGGATGAAGAACTTCAATTTTTCGGGTCATGAAGTTGACGCAAATCAGATGAGGCTGGCTAGATGTGAATGGAAAGAACATCTGTATTTATCAAAACATGTAGAAGCCTTGATTAAAACCACAAAAAAAAAAACCAAACCCTAACATCTATTACGCGCAAAATGAACCACCACTTGAATACAAAGATGTATATAGCTCACCAGTTTCACTTTCTCATAGTCAGTACCATCTTGACATGTAATTCCCTAAAAGTCATGGAAGAAATCTAAATTAACGATTTGTTACCATCATTACAAAACCATATATATAATAGACAGGGTGAATGACCTACATTATTAGTAACAAAAGCATATAAACGCAATGGGGAAGAGGCAGCTTTTAGATCCTCCTTGATATTCAAAATGTGAGCCCAGAAATTAATCACATTTGAAGATATCTTTGTGTCTACAATCAAGGACTTCAGATCACACCGTCTCAACTGGAAATATTTACTCCTGACCAGAACCTCACTGCATAACATTAACACATATATGTACATCAGTCAGTATGATAGGCACGTCAGTCAGTATTATAGGTACGATGTTTGCCATTGTAGATACACTTGGCGCATGAACGTCATTAAATATCCTGCAACTGCTCATGATCTCACATGACCATTAAACTAGCAACATACTTCACTACCCCGTTTAGCTAACATAACAATGTTTAAAAGAAAAAAAAAACAGGAGAAAAGGTACTGTTTTGCTAAACAGTACTGTGAAATATAAGGAGTCGTGGTGATGTACTGTAACAGATGCAAATAACAGATCGACAAAAATCAAATCAGGTGCTAACTGTGACTACGATATCTTAATTGCCCCAATTGTTTCAAGGGATCGCTAATCTCGCACTCACCTACGCCCAGACCGTTCATACTGTAAAATAAATACAATACGTCGTCATATCTAACTAGGATGATATAAGACACATTATCACGCATATGTACGTAAGCAAATGAGATAGATACGATGTCTTCTATTATAGAAACGCTAACGCATAAATAAATAAATAAAGAAAAAAAAATACAGGCGGGTGAATATACCTGTCATCAAGACCATCCTTGAACACCAAATCAGAAACATCCCGCTCAGCCTGGTTCAGATCATTCAACATTGATATGTTTCTCTGAACAAAAGGTGACCTGAATACATTCGAGACAACTGTGTCCCTTGTGTCCCTCTTGATCCGTGGTTTTACCTCATTCTGCACTGTAATAGCATCCATTACCGGGCGTGTGTTTGTTGGTGCCGGTGTGGGAGAAACAGCAATGTCAGTAGGGTTATTAGGAGCCTCAGGTGCCTCAGGTGTATCAGGTGAATCTGAAACGGATCTGTCTTGAGATTCAAATAGATTGAAGGTCGGATAATCAAGGGCAACTCGCCTTTTCTTTTTTAATGGCTCGTCTGCTGGTACTTTGTTGAATGCGCTGCTTAACGCGCACACAGCATCCACAAAAGTGGGGTCATTCCAGCATGGATCATCACCATCATCAGTACCCCCCGTCATGTTTGTCACCCGAACACCGCAACCTATCGCATCTGCCCCACTGCCCGTCATATCAGTTTGACACTGATCACCATGTACCGAATGAACTGCACTTGCACATTTGACATCAACGAGATCATCTTTGCACATGTCGTTTGGGTCTATTTCAGTCTCGCCTTGATCACACTCTCCATTTGGGTTACTATCTTCCTCGTATTTACTAGGTGGCGTTAATCGAAACCCACCTAGTAAGGATTCTGCCATCTCAGAAAGCTGCCCCACAACAACCGAATTTGGCATTATGATCTTAGCACCATTGATTGAATCTGCAAACTTTTCGAATGCATGAGCAAGCGCTTTCCCTGTGTTTGCCATGTTTTCGATGCAACTTGTAACTCGTAATTTATTATCATCACTAACACCTCGCTTACTCCCATTACTCACACCATGACTAGTAGTCGCCTCAATATCCTGATCGACCTTAACATCAGTACCTATCCTGGTTTGGCTGTCCACATAACCATCCCCATAACACCCTGGGTGCTTGACCAGCCTCTGTTCAACAAAACCAGCTCCAAAACGACGAGCTTCCCGTTTCTCTTCAGAAATTCGCAATGATATAGCCCTCTTAGTCCATGAGCATAATGTGGGAAACACTCGATCGACCTTTCTTGTCTTGAAAACCATTCTATCAAGATATATGAAAATTAAAACCATTATAGGTCCCTTAAAAACTTTCGCACTACCCCCTCTGGCTGCCCTTTCGTTATCAACTCTCCATCGTCTTACACTATCTATTAGATGGTTCCGCGTGAAATCACACCATTTCAGACTTGGTATGACAGATACATCGCCCAAACACTTTAAAATACGAATGCTTGGAAAGGACCCTTTCACCCCCATGAGGAAGGCGGACACAATGTATACAATAAAGTTTCTCTTGAAATCATCCCCGCCTTCCCTCTGTTCAACCATCTTATTCAATATGTCGGTGAACTTGATTTTCTCGACCCCACCATATTGGGCCTTCCATTCGTTAACCAGCGCCATGTACTCGTCAGTGTGCTCATATTTTGTGGCTTGCATAATTGTTACCTCACCCAAAGGTATGCCGGTGGCTAGATGGATATCCTCATCACGGATAGGCAGTTGGATACTTGAAGGGCAGACGTGAAAGGATCGAAGTCAGACACAAGCCAATACGCTAACTGACCAGGGATCATATCAGTCTTAAGACACAGTAACCCCCCAAACCCCATATCTCTAATATCTGAAAGTTGCTTGTCTGACAGACCACTGTTTATGAAGCGTAATAATGCGCAAGGACTCATTCTCGTTGATAAAACCGGGTACCACTCCGGTGCAGCACGTTTAGCTTTCTTATTGCTTGTTGACCCTTTCTGCTTGTTACTCGTGGTGTCTACTGCCACTGTCAACTTTACATGTCTAGGATTCTTCATGTCTACACATATATAAACATTGCGTTTACGTATCTACCAAACTGATACATGTATCTACGCATATGAAATGCGTATCTAGGGTTCAATTGAAGTAACACCAGAACACAAAACACCGTACATATCAATAAGATGATTAATTAAACTCATACACTTAAACATTTGAAAAATGCGAAACCATACTCAATCTGAACACCTGTATGATTAACTAAACTGATACCCTTAAACATGCCTTAACACAAATTACTACCAACTACACCCCACTGCAATCAGAGAACCTCCGCAACATACACTACATTTACCCCCGAAAACCGAAAAATTACTAACAAATATTGCGCACCTAGCTTTAATTGCAACATGCATTGAATTAAATCAGTAATTCGTAACCTAAAGGAAACACAAATGCAATTTCTAAATCAAAATAACAAACTAAATTGTTCAAATCAATTAAAAACTGTATACTAAAATTGGGAAACATACCTGGTATGATTTAATTGCAACGACCGGCTTGAAACATGAATAAGCTAAATCAGCTAATTCAAATGATGATCGAATTGAATTGCTGAAGATTTGAATTGAGCAAAATAAGCTGATAGTGGAAGAAAGCTGAGTAATTAGAACGCGGGAGAGAGAGAGAGAGATGAGTCAGCTGTGTAATAAAAGAAATAAGTAATGACAGCTGTTTTAATCGTGAACGCATGATCTGTTTTAATCCAACGGATGTGACTTGTTCTCACCGGATGCACCGTATAATCGTTCTCACCCGATCCTAAATCTCTCTCTCTCTCTCTCTCTCTCTCTCTCTCTCTCTCTCTCTATATATATATATATATATATATATATATATATATATATATATATATATATATATATATATATATATATATTACTCCCTTTGAGTCGGAGTAATGGTTCTGACTTCCTTTTTTGTGCGAGTTTAGTGATGGTTCCTCTTTCCATTTTTAGTAACTTTTTTGTGGTCCAAAATCAATTCAGTGTGAGGTAAGGTGTTTTGTGTGGTTTAGAATCATTTCCTTATTTTTTGTGCATAAAGGTAAAGGAACCATTACTATGACTCGGAGGGAGTAAATGATTACACATTTTAAAAATAATTCGGTTAAATTTTTGGCCTAAGTGATATTTACTACAAACAATATTTATTTTCTAGTTAATTAATGTTGAGTTGTCTATCTAGATTTAATACTATTAAACAATATTTATCTCCTAACAACATTAAAAGAAGTGTAAACATCCCACTGGTACCGGTATCAGGAAATGAAAATTTTTAAAAATCGGATACCGGTTTTTAAAGCAAAACCGATGCGGTATACCGCTTTTGCTCAGCCCTAAAGATTAATACCTAAACTTTGCTTTTTTTTACAGTTGAGTGACTGAACGTTCTAAGTTTACTGTTAAGTGACTCAAACTTAACACCGTTAACTTTTTGATGTTAAATCTACTTATAACAAGGCATATTGGAGTATACGCAACAATCTTGTTCTTAGGACTCACAAAACAACTATTATATCAAAATACTGTTAAAAAAACGCTTTATCTGTAACTAATAATCATCGTTCATTTAAGCAAACGACATATTATTCCCAAAAAATTATTTCTTCCGAGATTAGTTGCGACTTCAATGTGTAGCGTCCATGTTATCTCTTTTGCTTACTTCAGGCCATTCAAAGACATGTCTACAAGTTTCCACCCGAATTCTGGGAACAAATACAGAGTTCTTACGTCATACACAACCACTGACACATAAATGAAAAAAAAAATTATCGTAAAATTAATTAAATAATCAGTCTGAAACCGGTACAGAATAAATAAATTGTACATTGTAAATCTTATTCAATACTCCGTCAATTACCTTACGAGTACGACTTTTAGTTAAGCTTTTTCTAATTGAGTTAATGAGAAGTTAAATATTTTCTAATGTGATGCTAGTTTGAGACACAGGTGTAACATAATTCTGCGTCGCAGACTCGCAGTGTAACACTCTATGAGAAATTTGTCCTACATCGGTAGAATGTGGGTGTGTGTGGAGATTTGTCCCACATCGGTAGAATGTGAGGCTTGTGATATGTTTATAATAACTTCCACCCACCACTTAGTAACAAGGCTTTGTGCTTTTGGGCTTGAGTGAGGACAAATAATGGGCCAAAAGGCTTACCTCCCATCTTATTGGAGGTGTGTTACAGCCGTGGTGGGTCGGGTTGTTACAAATGGTATCAGAGCGACCCTGCAACCGTGTGGTGAGACTGTGGTCTGGAGTACCCGTGTCACACACCTAGCGGGGGAGGATTCTGGCCCTGGTTGCGATCAGGTTTAAGGCACAACGAGGACGTTGTGTTCTTTAAGTAGGGGAGTTTGTAACACTCCATGAGAAATTTGTCCCACATCGGTAGAATGTGGATGTGTGTGGAGATTTGTCCCACATGAGAGATTTGTCCCACATCGGTAGAATGTGGGTGTGTGTGAGATTTGTCCCACATCGGTAGAATGTGAGACATGTGATATGTTTATAATAACTTCCACCCACCACTTAGTAACACGGCCTTGTGCTTTTTGGCTTGAGCGAGCCCAAATAATGGGCCCAAAGGCTTACCTCCCCTCTTATTGGGGGTGTGTTACGAGCATGGTGGGTCGGGTTGTTACACGCAGTGATACCACGTAATGTTTGTTGGCCTTCAAAATCGGAATAGTATGAAATTTACCTCATCTGTGACATTACCATCTTTTGCCAATTTATGTAATTGTAAAAAAAAATATGGTTTTAAAATAGTGAATAAAATGTAATACCCGACTTCTTGGCGATTGTTGGCATTGTTGCTCTCCAAATTGGGTCATCCGAAAATGATTATTCGTCTTTGTACGCAACTAAGAAAAACATTAATATCACTGTGAAAAAATTAGTCAAACATGTGCTAAATCAAAAAGTTAACGGTGTTAAGTTTGAGTCACTTAACCGTAAACTTAGAACGTTCAGTCACTTAACTGTAAAAAAAAGCAAAGTTTAGGTACTAATCTTACGCTTAACTCTTAAATTATACCATTTACCTAATACCCAAACTTATCATTTTATCAAGTTCCTCATTTTTCTTAAGGATTATTTGGCTATGCTTATAGTATTTTGATGATAATTGATAAGAGATGTATGTATGTGTGTTATTTCAGTTATTGACGTCCGTATGTGTTTTTTTAATAAACATACGAGTCTAAGGGTCGGGTAGGGTTCCAACGTTAAGACTCAGAACCGAAGTTTTTATATGCAATCCATACCTGACCCATACCCGAGGGAGTCTCAAATATCCAGACCATAATCCCTATACTTGGGAGAGTACCGATTTTTACAATTGTAAACTGCAAAATTATAAAAATAAAAATGATAGATACAACATAGAAAAATTGAAAGAAATGAGCGGTCACTCACGATAGCTCGTCATGACGTGTACATGTCCCACAAATCAACATGAGTACGTTTGCAACACATTTTGTCTTCATTTATGCGAATCCAGAGAATTTTACAGGAGGTCACACATTCTAAGATTACTACCAGTCAAACACACTTAAATGTGGAGTTCTTTCGTATGAATAACTAGAAAAAAAAATCTAAAATGACGCTAAAATATTTCATTTAACTAGTTGATTGTAATACTTTATTGAACCGAATACCCTATTCAAGTGAGATACACCCTAAAGAAGTCTACTAATAAACTTAAAATCCGACAAGTGGTGAAAAGGGTTAAAATTAGTACTTATATCAACAAAGAAACTACTACTCATATTAACAAATTTGAAAAGTAAAACGTGAATTGTACTGTGGACCCAAAACCGGATGGGAGATAATCTAATGTGAGCATATGGGTGCTCCGATCCAGAGATCCAGAAATCCAGAGATGGACTTACAGATAATATTAGATATTAGATGGCCGAGAATATTAACGTCATTTTGATTTCCATGTTAACTAATAAAATAAGGCGTGGTCGAAGGAGACAAGGTGATGTTGAAGTGCATGGAATGAAAGAATAAGCGGCAATAATGTATTAATGTGATGTTGGGGTAACGTAACGTAATTAGCGCAAACATCCATGCAGGTGCAGGTAATGAACGTGTCTGTGTCTGTCATCCTAGTCAAACCATAAAATACAAAACATACATTCAAAATTGAATAACAATGATTCAAACATGGTGCCAGAAGAGAAAGTGGCACTGCAAGATTCGTGCCCAACTGGTTCCGTTTCTATCATACATTATACATTTTAAGATACAAGCATATTATTACATAAACACGCTTTCTAAGCTTTACACTCGATCTACCTCTTCTTTCCTCATCCCTATATATATCTCCATCACTTTTCTTTTTTATTAAAGAGTACTTAAATTTATTAGAGTAAGTAAGAGAATATCAATTATGAAGGGTTTTGAGTTTCATTTGTTAGTTTGTGTTTTGTTCCTTCCGGGTATGCTTACAGCCAATGGACTCATAGAAAATTACTATTCCAGTACATGCCCTGGTTTAGAAAAAATAGTGAGGCAAGTTGTGGTTAAACAAATAAACGCTTCTGTTTTTGCAGTTCCTTCCACTCTTCGTCTCTACTTCCACGATTGCGCTGTCTCGGTGAACCTCTTTTTCTTTTCACTTCATCCGTTCATCTAATCTAATCTAATCTAATCTAATCTAATCTAATCTAATCTCTTTTATTGCGTGCGTATATATGTATGTATGTATGTCTAAAAAATGGATTATTATTTATACTGTGTAATAGGGTTGTGATGCATCTGTTTTGATAAAATCAACATCGAGCAACAAAGCAGAGAGAGACCACCCGGACAACCTATCCTTATCGGGAGATGGGTTCGACATCATAAACAAGGCGAAAGCAGCCCTGAATAATGTAACAGGGTGCACCCAAATTTCATGTGCTGACATTCTAACTATTGCCACTCGTGATGCTGTCAACTTGGTAAATAAATCATCTTATTATCTTAACTAACTTGCTTGCTTGCTCCATCACTTTTAACAACCACCCATCATAATGAGTACCAGAATACCAATTTAATTGTATGCATAACAATGCAGGGTGGTGGACCCTATTACAAAGTGGAGTTGGGGAGATATGATAGTTTGACGTCAACGGCTTTAAGTGTCAACGGGAAGTTACCTCAAACAACCGATGCTTTAGATCGTCTTAATTCTATCTTTACTTCTCTTGGTCTCACCCAAACTGATATGGTTGCTCTCTCAGGTATTACCAAACCATTATTCATGGATCATAATTCATATCCCGTATAATCTAATCATTTTATATTCCATCTGCATACTAATATTACCTGCCCTACCTACATATAGATGTAAATATTTATTTATCAAATCTATGTATGTATGTATGTATGTATGTATGTATGTATGTATGTATGTATGTATGTTATAGCGTATAAATGAAATAGGTAAAGAAAGGAAAGGAAGGAGATATACGAGGGAATAAATGTCTCCAAATGAAGTTTATAAGTATACTCAAATTTATAGGCTGGACGCTGGTGAATATAAGGATTAAAAAAAAAAAGAAGCAATGGTGATAATCTAGGAGGGAGTTATGTAGCAACCGCATTTCTCCTAATAATTAGCCGTTCCGTGTCCGACACTCGTTGAACACGTCACTAAACATACTATGGTTTAGACGATAAATAAAATTATACAATATTCATAGCAATAAAATATATATTTTATTATATTTAAATCACGTGTCTCGTGTCCTAAATTTCATGGGATGCCGTATCACATGTTCAATTCGTTATGGTGGTACCTAGGTAGGGAGTAGTCCGTATTAGATAGGTTGATGACTTGATGGCATGAGGGTTATAAGTTAAATCAACAATTTTTGTGTTAGACCGTCTCACGCATACCACTAATTTATTTATTTGTATTAAATGTGAAACTTATTATAAAAACATATTTATCGTAAAATTTGTGAAAGTTAAATTGAGTGAGATGATTATTATGATAGTGGGCAGTGGGCAGTGGCTACTGGCTAGAATGGTAGATGTAGATATATATACTCGTCATTCGTTATTGTGTTGACAAAACATAGACATGCAAGTCCATGTTTATATAGTAAGTCTTGCTTGCGACGGGTCGTCACTTGTGACGGATATTTTGTGAGATAAAATGGGTAGAAAATGAGTTAGTGAAGAAAGGGGACCACATGAATAGTGTTGGAGAGAGAAAAAGTGGGTATTTTGTGAGAGGAAACGGTATCCGTCACAAGCTTGCGACGGATAGTGCCGTTGCAAATAAGAATTTGTGATGTTTATAAGTGTACCTAGATTTAACAATTTGATTATACAACAGTAACAACATGCATGTGAATTGTGAAGTCCTGGAGACAAAAGTTGCTAATATTCTATGTCATCCGTCATCGTGTTTTGTTTTGGGTCCCCAACTCCAACGCAGCCTTTGGAACGTTGCGCAAACTAGTACTCAACTCTACTCAAATAATATTATTAATACTCCGTATTAATTAATTAATCACCGACACAAGCTGTACTATGATTTTATGAACATCATATCTTCGGTCTTAAGTCTCTTACCTCAATCATGTTGGTATCAAACCGGTTACCTGCCCATTCAATATGAAAACCTTGTAAAACCACTCATTACGTAATAAGTAATAAGTACTCGTATATATCACAATTCACAAACATATAATCCTAACTCCAAATATATTTAGAGACTAGCTGCGGACAGGGGACTTCTCACGCTGCGTGCCATCGTGAGTTCTAACTTGTAAGGATATATTCCATGTTTTGCAGGTGCACACACAGTTGGATTCGCTCATTGTAGCAAGTTCACCAACAGACTATACGGCTTCTCGGCCAATAGCTCCATCGACCCCACCCTAAACAAAGATTACGCAGCCCAATTACAAGCCAAGTGCCCACAAGGTGGTGCAGACAATGGAGTTGACATGGACCCCGTTACAGCAAAGCGCTTTGACAATTGGTACTACGTCGGCCTCAAGCAAGGCAAGGGCCTTTTCTCTTCTGACCAGGTCCTCTATACAGATGCCCGATCCAAGCCCACCGTCGAAACTTGGTCTACAGATATTACCAGCTTTTACACTGCTTTTTCTTCCGCCATGATCAAATTGGGCCGGGTTGGTGTTAAGACATCCACCAATGGAAACATACGTACTCAATGCGAAGCTTTCAATTAATATTGTTTCTACATTTTATACTATTTTCTTAATTCTTTTCATAATAATTAATAACAGTAGTACTCATATCGTCATATGTATGTTTGGATGCTACCTTATTCACATTTATTACATAGCCTCATCTTCTCATCATACACTACTCGTCTAATACTATTTACTGTCAATATATATCAACATTACACTAAAATGTCAATTTCACATGGACGATTTCTTAATAATATTATTGCATTGAGCACATATAGGGGGAGAGATTACTGAAGTTTTTGTTTACCTATTATGTCTTTTACTAAATTAGTGGCCGTTTATTTGTTTGACCACACTACCCTTACCAATTGTACATGCACCTCACTCCCTACTCCATGACTCAATGCACATTGCATATTTCTAGAAATCAATTTAGGCATTTTTCAATTTATCCTCTTTTCCTTAGACCTACCCATAAAAACTCTAGATTTTGGGTTAAATCATCTCTTATTACCATTACTTTAGAGCTTCTTGGGGGACACCTAATGTTCTGGGATACCAGTAGTTTACTAGTTTGCATCGACAATGGAAATTATGGGTTGTAAACTATGTTGATATGGCTGATCGATGATGCTGGAAACGGAAGAGAAATTGGAGGCTTCAGTTACGGAATTCAAGCTCTTTTCAGACGATCTGAATACAAAATTTTCGTGAGAAATTTATAGAGATGTTCGAAAACCAAGAGAAATTAAGGTTGAGAAATTATTACGTTCTGAAACTTGTTCAAGTGATCCGAGATCGACGATCCCGATGACGAAGTTGTTTTTTGATCGGCGATACGAGAGGTGTTTCGAGGAGTTTGAGCATGCTTCGTTTGTTTTATTCTTTGGTTTGCGTGTTTCTAATTCGTGGCGGGCAAATTTGGAATTAATTTCAGGAAAGAATAGTGAAGAATAGATGAAAGAACCAACAATTGTCACTGTCGCTACAAACTACAATAGCCCCGAAGATTAGGTGTCCCTAAAAAGCACTAAATTATTGGTAATGAAAGAGAAGGAGTGGAGAGAATTGAGTCCGGCGAAGGGAGAAGGGAGAAGGGAGAAGTCAGTGAGTGTATGTACAATTGGTAAGTGTAGTTTGGTCATACAAATGATCGGAAATCAATCAATATAAATATATATTTGTTATATTTTAATTAGAATTACAAGTATATCTCCCACATCTAAAAATTTAGGAGAACAAAGAAAGTTTAGTATATAAGTATATATTTGAGCCTTTTCTTTGAACGACATGATAGTCTCCAACTTTTTAAACTACCTAATTAAATATTTTATATATTAATATATTTTAATTTTAATTAGGATTACCAATAAAGTTGATTATTAATTTTAATTAATTAATTATTTGTTATATTTTAATTACGATTACAAGTATATTCCACATCTAAAAATTTAGGATTTGAGCCTTTTCTTTGAACGACGTGGTAGTCTCCACTTTTTAAACTACCTAATTAAATATTTTATATATTTATATATTTTAATTAGGATTAGGATTACCAATAAAGTTGATTATTAATTTTAATTAATTTGTTATTTGTTATATTTTAATTAGAATTACAAGTATATCCCACATCTAAAAATTTAGGAGAACAAAGAAAGTTTTAGCATATAAATATATATTTGAGCCTTTTCTTTGAACGATGTGGTAGTCTCCAACTTTTTAAACTACCTAATTAAATATTGGATTAATTGATAAGAATATTATGAACTATTGGTGTCCTGCTCAAAATACCCCAAACTCTATTTTAACTACCAATATAACAAACTAATGCTCTCAATATATGACCTGTTACATGCTAATTAAGTGAAGAAATTTCTAACCCTTCTTTAACCCGCCTTTCTCTTTTTACTTCTATGTTAATCTTTTTACCTAATCACAACATTAAAACATGCTACAACAAATTAACAAATTAAAACAAAAAATTCTATTCTATATATATATATATGTATATATATATATATATGTATATATATATATATATGTATATATATATATATATATATATATATATATATATATATATATATATATATATATGGTTGAGATCCGGTGATAACCACCTTACAATGAGAACCGGTGAGAACTCTTTCTTACGGAGTTTTTTTAAAAGAATTAATGACATAATTGGATTCGGCATGGAATTTTATGGTCAGAGAACATATTTTTTGGTCTAGAAAATAAATACTAGTGGCGGAAAAATGATAGATACGAAAAAATAGATAGTAGGTGCATGCAAATAAATAAAACGTATCTCACCTTGATTTCCGTCACTAGTATTTATTTTCTAGACCAAGAAATATGTTCTCTAGCTATAAAATGTCATGCCGAATCCAATTATGTCATTTATTTTTTTTTAAAAAGTCCGTAAGGTAGAGTTCTCACAAAGTTCTCATTGTAAGGTGGTTCTCACCGGATCTCAAGTCTATATATATATATATATATATATATATATATATATATATATATATATATATATATATATAGATTTAGGATCGGGTGAGAACGATTATACGGTGCATACGGTGAGAACGAGTCACGTCCGTTGGATTAAAACACAATCAACGGTTAAGAAATACCCACAACCCACATTCTAGATAAATTTTTTGACGGAGTAGATAATTTTTTTTTTGTACCTTTTTACATAAAATTAGATATATTTTTTTACGGAGTAAATACTTTTTTTTTTTTACCTTTTTACGTAAACCTATATACATTTTTTTGACGGAGTAGATACATTTTTTTTACTTTTTTACGTAAACCTAGATACATTTTTTGACGTAGTAGATACATTTTTTTTTTTACTTTTTTTACATAAAACTACATACATTTGTTGAAGGAGTAGATATATTTTTTTACTTTTTTTACATAAACCTAGATACATTTTTTTAAGTAGTAGATACATTTTCTTTTACTTTTTTACGTAAACCTAGATACATTTTTTGACGAAGTAGATACATTTTTTTTACTTTTTTTACATAAACCTAGATACATTTTTTGGATGAGTAGATATATTTTTTTTTTACTTTTTTTACATAAACCTAGATACATTTTTTGAAGGAGTAGATACAATTTTTTTACTTTTTTACGTAAACCTAGATACATTTTTGTTTTTACTTTTTTACATAAAACTAGATACATTTTTTGACGGAGTAGATACATTTTTTTACTTAAACCTAGATACATTTTTTGACGGAGTAGATATATTTTTTTGCTTTTTTATATAAATCTAGATACATTTTTTGAAGGAGTAGATACATTTTTTTTTTTTTTTACTTTTTTACATAAACCTAGTTACAATTTTTGACAGAGTAGATACATTTTTTACTTAAAACCTAGATACATTTTTTAACGGGTAAATACATTTTTTTACTTTTTTTTACATAAAGCTAGATACTCCCTCCGAGTCATAGTAATGGTTCCTTTACCTTTATGCACAAAAAATAAGGAAATGATTCTAAACCACACAAAACACCCTAGCACACACTGAATTGATTTTGGACCACAAAAAAGTTACTAAAAATGGAAAGAGGAACCATCACTAAACTCGCACAAAAAAGGAAGTAAGAACCATTACTCCGACTCGGAGGGAGTACAATTTATCACGTCTACGTCTACCGTTCTACCTCTACTTGGTACATTATTGTTTAGTACAGAAAAACAAAAAGTCAGTGAGCTTAAAAAATTACTTAGAACGAAGTTCTCTCTTAACGTAGTGAAAGATTTAGTCAATGAAGTCCATTATTTATTCATGCTTCTAAGTTGTCATCCATGCCGCTCGTCACCCCATTCTTCTTCTCCCTATCTCCCCATTTTCTATAACAGAAGAACTTCTTCATCTTTTATACTGACGAAGATCATCAACAAAATCACAGCAACTCAAATACATCAACCTTTTTTTTTCGAAACAAATTTCGTACATACGAGTTTGAGTTGATTATCATTTCCGCCCTTTTTTGTCTTCCTAACATCTTCATACTTCATCTACAATTATTTCTCCATGAATTCGGATGACGCAAGTTCGAAACCTAGGGTTATCACTCCTTTTCCTTCTCCTAAACTCATGGACCTTCCTCAAGTTACTTTCATCTCTGCCTCATTTTTGTAAATTGCCTCTTTTATTGTTGTTGCAAGTATTGATTCTTTTGTGATGATTTCAGTTTCAAGGCGAACACAACGAGAGCCTATATTGGGGAACTTATCGGCCACATGTTTACTTAAAACCTAGATACAATTTTTTTTACAGTAGAGAACTTTGATGATGAGCAAGCATGAAGAAAGTTTAATTGATAACCTTTAATATCAATCGTTCATTCCTCTTCATCCAAGGGATAAAGGTCGTTCTCACCGTATGCACCGAATGATCGTTCTCACCGGATCTTGCCTCTCTCTCTCTCTCTCTCTCTCTCTATATATATATATATATATATATATATATATATATATATATAGAATTGGGATCCTATGAGAACCACCAATATAATGAGAACCATGAGAACTCTACCTTACGGACTTTTTAAAAAAAAATTAATGACATATTTGGATTCGAAATGGAATTTTAAGGCTAGAGAACATATTTCTTGGGCTAGAAAATACATACTAGTGACAGAAATCAAGGTGAGATACGTTTTATTAATTTTCATGCACCTACTACCGATTTTTACGCATCTATCATTTTTCATGCACCTAGAACTCGTTTAAATGCACGTACGTCCTCTTATTTCATGCACCTAGTAATCATTTACATGCATGTAAAAAATTTCATGCACGTAGTGGTTGTTTTCGTGCATTTATAGCCGTTTTAGTATGCCTAATTGTATTTTCGTACACTAAGTATATATTTTGTTAATTAAATCAAAATTTTTTGTTTATTGATACTAAAGTGTGTATTTGAATAAGTTAAACTAATGGTAAATGATCCAACGAAACATTCGAAGCGAGATATGGTGGAGATTTAGTGAGGGTTCTCATGGTTCTCATTATAAGGGTGGTTCTCACCGGATCTCGATCTTATATATATATATATATATATATATATATAATATATATATATATATATATATATATATATATATATATATATATATATATATATATATATATATATATATATAGAGAGAGAGAGAGAGAGAGAGAGAGAGAGAGAATTGAGATCCTATGAGAACCACCAATATAATGAGAACCATGAGAACTCTAACTTACGGACATTTTTAAAAAATATTAATGACATATTTGGGTTCGGCATGGAATTTTATGGCTAGCGAACATATTTCTTGGTCTAGAAAATATATACTAGTGACGGAAATCAAGGTGAGATACGTTTTATTAATTTACATGCACCTACTACCGATTTTGACGTATCTATCATTTTTCATGCATATAGAACTCGTTTTAATGCACGTAGAGCCTATTATTTCATGCACCTATTAATCAGTTTTATGCATGTAAAAAATTTCATGCACGTAGTGGTCGTTTTCGTGCATTTATAGCCGTTTTAGTATACCTAATTCAATTTTGGTACACTAAGTATATATTTTGTTAATAAAATCAAAAAATTTTGTTTAATGATACTAAAGTGTGTATTTGAATACGTTCAACTAATTGTAAATGATCCATCGAAACTTTCGAAGCGAAATATGGTGGAGATTTAGTAAGGGTTCTCATGGTTCTCATTATAAGGGTGGTTCTCACCGGATCCCGACCCTATTTATATATATATATATATATATATATATAATATATATATATATATATATATATATATATATATATATATATATATCACAGTACAGTAAAATGTCAATTGTCCGCTGTCGAGATAGCTATGTTCATCATGACAAGTTCCCTCTCCTAATGTTTACAAAAACTACAGAGGGACGGTCTCTCAATAATGTTATTGAGACCTTTACATATAGGCGGAGAGATCCACTGAAATTTTTGTTTTCTTATTATGTCTTTCACTAAATTATTGACCGTACATTTGTATGACCAATTCAAACTGTTATACTTTTACTCTTTATTTTGTGAAGATTTATTTGAACAAATATATGAAGAAGGGAGAAAATCAAAACTATATTCTGAATGGAAGATTACATGCTTTTAAATAGAGAAAATTAGAGCAACCAACTCCATGAGGCTCGTCTAGGAAAATGCCAGAAAACTAGGACACCACTAACAACATTACTCTGAGAAAATGGGAAACTAACTGACTCAATACTTCAACTTATTCCTAAAAAACAGGACTGACTATTTCAGCTAATGTACTTGAATTATATTTCAATACCTCCCCTTAATTCAAATACGGGTAACTCCAATCCTCTCCACGAACATCTGATGCTTTAATTTGCCTGGGACAAACTCTTGGTGAATAAATCTGCATTTTGATCATTGGTACCACAAAACTTTAGCTCAATTTTGCCTTCACTGACCAAGCTTCTGATGAAATGATGTTGCACTTCAATATGTTTAGTCCTGGCATGGAACACAGGGTTCTTTGTCATAGTTATGGCAGACTTATTATCACACCACACATAAGTAGCCTTACTCTGCTCATTCCCCAAATCTGCCAGTAGTTTCCTAAGCCAAACAGATTGTCTTCCTGCAGCACCTGAGGCAACATATTCTGCCTCAGTTGATGACAGAGCCACTGTTTCCTGTTTCTTCGAACTCCAATTCACTGCACTTGACCCAAGCATAAACACAGAACCAGATGTGCTTTTCCTGTCATCCAAATCTCCTGCCCAATCACTGTCTGTATACCCAACCAGATCAAAATTATCACTATTCTCATACCAGGTTCCCTTTTCAACACTTCTAGCAACATACCTCAGTATCCTCTTTGCTGCTCCTAGATGCTGTTTGGTTGGACAGTGCAGAAACCTTGAGATCTTACTCACACTAAATGCAATATCTGGTCTAGTGTGAGTGAGATAATTGAGACCACCTACCAAGCTTCTGAACAGTTTCTCATCTGCAGCTCTTGTCCCATTTTCCCTTCTTAATTTTTCATTCAAATTCATGGGTGTGATAGCCACTTCACATTTCTCCATCCTGAACTTCTTTAAGAGATCTTGAGCATATTTCTTTTGACACACGAAAATTCCCTCTTTGCTCTGACTTACTTCCAGACCAAGAAAGTATTGGAGAAAACCTAAGTCAGTCATTTCAAACTCCATCATCATAGAATTCTTAAATTGATCTAGCAATTTTTGAGATGAACTGACATAGATGATGTCGTCTACATACATACATACCACAATGAATCCTGCACTTGGTACCTTTTTGATGTATAGGCTAGGTTCATTTTCACTTCTTTCAAAACTGTTTTGAGCAAAGAACTCATCTAACCTGCTGTACCAGGCTCTATGAGCCTGTTTCAGTCCATATAGAGCCTTTTCCAGTTTATAAACTTTATGCTCCTCCCTTTTCTTGACAAACCCTAGTGGCTTATCCACAAATACTTCTTCCTTTAACTCACAGTTTAGCAAGGCTGATTTCACATCAAATTGATACACAACCAATTTCAATTGAGCAGCCAAGGCAAGAATCACCCTGACTGTTTCAAACCTAGCCACAGGTGAGAAAGTTTCTTCGAAATCAATTCCTTCGTTTTGAGCATACCCGTTTACCACCAATCTTGCCTTGTGCTTCTGTATGCTGCCATCAGTGTTGAATTTGGTCCTGAATACCCATTTCAACCCAATTGCTTTCTTGTCAAGTGGTAGATCAACCAACTGCCATGTCCCATTCTTCTATATTGACTTGATCTCCTCTTCCATAACAATTTGTCATTGAGCCTTACTAGCTGCTTCAAAGAAATCAACCGGTTCTACTGTAACTAAAGCAAAGCCACAGGTTGCATAAATATCTTCCAAGGACTTCATCTTTCTTGGTGCAGATTCATCTGAGTCTGAACTGTATGACTCATGATCATCTGAACCTGAACTTTGACTGCTTTGGCGAGATGTAGGCAGATTCACATTCTCTTGAATCTGATTTTCACCTTCTTGGTGGACTGTACTACTAAAATGCTCAAATGTGAACACCCTGTGATTTTCATCTTCACTTGAACAATTCCATTCATCATTCTCAGCAAATATAACATTTCTACTGATAATGATACTTGCATTCAAAGGATTGTATAACCTATATGCCTTAGATTGGGTTGCATATCCAATGAATATGCATTTCACAGACTTTTCATCTAACTTTGATCTCTGATTGACTAGGGCATAGGCTATACATCCAAATATTCTTAGATGACTCACATCTGGCCTTCTTCCTTTCCAACTCTCGTAAGGTGTTTTGTTTTGAACTACTCTTGTAGGTGAAATATTTAGAAGATAGACTGCAGTTGCCACTGCCTCACCCCATAAATCATTTGGCAACCTTCTGGCTCTCAACATACTTCTTGCCATTTCAACCACTGTTCTATTTTTCCTTTCAGCAACTCCATTTTGCCCTGGAGTATATGGTGCAGTTAACTCTCTACTCACCCCTTGCATCTCACAAAAACTCATGAATTCTTTAGATGTAAACTCATATCCTCTATCTGTTCTAAGACATTTTAGTAATTTTCCACTCTGAGTTTCTGCCATTACTTTGAATTTCTTAAAGTATTCAAATGACTCGGACTTTGACTTCAGAAAATACACCCAGGACATCCTACTAAAATCATCTGTAAACAGTAGGAAATATTTACTTCCTCCTAAAGACTCAGTTTGCATTGGTCCACAAAGATCAGCATGAACCAATTCTAAGCAGTCACTTGCTCTCCAAGCATCTCCTTATGGAAATGACCCTCTGGATTGTTTTCCATAAATACATCCCTCACAAATTCCAAGTTGACCAACCCCAGGCAATCCTTTCACTAATTCTTTGCTAATTAACAGTTTCAAACTCTGCATATTAAGATGTCCATACCTAAGATGCCAGAGTTTTGCCTTATCATCATCTTTGACCGTTAATGCTCTATTTACTGCTTTTACCAAGTCTAGGGAAAACATCTTATTTCTTTCCATGGGTGAAATAACTACAATTTCATTTGACTTTTTATCCTTTATTTCAACTGAATTGTTGTCAAATAACAAGGAATAACCACTACATATGAGTTGACCACACTTAGGAGATTATAGGCCAGGATAGGGACATACTGGGCATTATGTAATAGCTTAGTGTTACCTTGCTCAGTTTATGGCAATGGTTCCAACACCCTCGACTGTAAGCTGCTTGTCATCCCCAAGTCTAACTTTGCTCTTTCTTTCCTCATCCAGGTCCTTGAACATAGATTTAGTACTTGACATGTGGTTTGAGCAGCCACTGTCAATGTACCAGACATTAGTGTCAGCTCCATGTGTTCCTTCATTAGTTAGGAACAACTTCTCCTCCTATTCAGCTATGTTCACCCTCTTATCAGAATCCTTTTCTTTCTGATCTTTTTCTTTCTTCCCGCAGTTTGCCTCCTTGTGACCAGGCTTAGTGCAACAGTAGCACTTACCCCTTAATGATTGTTGATCCTTGGTCTGGACTTCAGACAGATGAGAAGATGGTCTTCCACGCCCTCTTCCTCTGAATCCTCCATTTCCTCTACCTCTACCAGAGAACCTATTTTTGTCTCTGGTATTTTCTTCTTTGGAAATAAAAGCATTCTCCTCCCTCTTCTCTGCTCCACGATTCATTCTATCTTCATGTGACTGAAGTGAGCCCATCAACTTCTCAAAGGAATATTTCTCCAAGTCCTTTGATTCTTCTATGGCAGCTACAACATGGTCAAATTTTGCTGTAAGGCTCCTTAAGACCTTACCAACCACCTGTTCATCATTGATCTTTTCTCCATACGCCCTCATCTATTGCATTACTCCTGAGACCTTGGACAAATAACTTTCGACAGTTTCTTTGTTACCCATGAGAGAAGTCTCAAATTCCCTTCTCAATGTTTGTAGTCTCACTTTGACTACTTTCTTGTCTCCATTATATTCTGATTTCAGAATATTCCATGCCTCCTTGGCAGTAGCAGCATATGTAATACGAGAGAAGACTTCATTGCTTAAGGCAGATTGTATCATGAACAAAGCCTTAGCATCTTTCTTTCTCTTTCCTTAAGTGGAACATCTGGTTCAACAGGTTTAGGATCAACAAACCCCTGATCAACCAGTTCCCACAACTCTTGTGATCTGAACAATGTTTGCATTCGTAATTCCCAGAATTGAAACTTCTCACCAGTAAACACTGGTAATTGAGAAAGACCATTTGAACCATTTGTTGCCATAATTTCCTAGAATCGAAACCTAAAGCTCTGATACCAAATTTATTGTACTTTTACTCTTTATTTTGTGAAGATTTATTTGAACAAATATATGAAGAAGGGAGAAAATCAAAACTATATTCTGAATGGAAGATTACATGCTTTTAAATAGAAAACTAGAGCAACCAACTCCATGATGCTCGTCTAGGAAAATGCCAGAAAACTAGGACACCACTAACAACATTACTCTGAGAAAATGGGAAACTAACTGACTCAATACTTCAACTTATTCCTAAAAAACAGGACTGACTATTTCAGCTAATGTACTTGAATTATATTTCAATACAAACTACCCTTACCAATTGTACATGCATCTCACTCCCTACTCCCTGACTCAATTCACATTGCATATTTCTAGAAATCAATTCAGACATTCTTCAATTTATCCTCTTTTTCCTCTACCTACTCACAGGAACTCTAGATTTTGGGTTAAATCATCTCTTATTACTGTTAGGTTTTATTAGTTACTCATAAACTAATCTTTTAGTCACACTAACATAAACCTTTAATTAACCCTTTAATTAACATATTATTAAGATCTTATGTATGCTAAAACAAGCGGAAATAAGGAGATTTCGACCCTTACGTATGGTCCGAATATAAAGCAAGGATGATCCTCCTGGTACCCAAATAAGAATACCTCCTTTGGATGCACCAAGACAACCCTTAACCAACCGAGATCTTGAACAAGCTAGCACAAAAACCGGTTTTCCTTAAATTATTCTAATCTCTCTAATTAGAATATTATTTCAATACTATAAATAGTATATTTATATTATCTTATAATATGATTTTGAGGTTGTAAAATCTCTCCTTTTCTTAGTGTATTTTCGGCCAAGAGTAAGAAGAAGAAGAAGAATGAGTATGATACATATCACATATATATATATATTAAGCATGCTCTTAATAAGATAATTCAAATCAACTTAAGCATGCTTATGGGGAAGGGGAAGCCGGTTTTAGGGAGCTTCAATAGGGAACATCTTGACTTCTCAAGACACTAGGGTGGCTCTAGGTTAGTGTTCTCAAGGTGGTGTTTAATGATTGTGTTTCATTTACTAATTAACACAAATCAAACCCCTTAACTAACCTACATAAAACCGGCCACCATATTACATATAGTCCATTTTATGATTTTTGTCAACTTCACAATTGTATATTATGTCACATGTAATATGTCATAATGTTATGAAGTAACAATTGTTTTAATTTAATCATACATATTTAGCAAGTAAATATTATTCATAAATTAATAAATCATATTTATAAAGTTGACTAGTAATTCGAAATTACTATAAAATGGTCATTCATAATTTATCGTCAATACGATTTACAACCTTTGTAACAATTATTCCCAATTCATTCTAACAACGATATAATAAAATATCGTTCAATGTTTAACAATTGACACGTTTCAATTTTAAACAAAAATCTTACATTAAGATTTAACCTCTAATTTCTCGATATACGAGTTTAAGGAATATGATCAAATCGTATCAATATACATTTGATCACTTTATCAATTAAGGGAATTGTCCTAAAGGTGTGACCTAAAGGGATCAACTGACCACCACCGTCATACGACAGTAACGTCAAACTCTAGCTAGCCAATCATTACCGATTAATGTTGGTCAATTGACTAATATAAAATCGCATCATCCCTTGCGCATTCTCGTCATGAGATTTAATTACGTGATCGCACTATTGTTGAGGACACACTTCCCAACAATCTCCCACTTGTCCTCGACAAGTGTGCGTCACCAATTCTCTTGTCCTATTATAATCTCCCACTCAATATAAGATGTCTCTCTGAGGTCGTACTTGCATTCGATCATATCATGAGTGGTTTCCTCGATCTGGAGAATAACTGTTTGACCGGAATTATCTACCATAGATACCTTCCGAGCGTGGCCACGCATTTCCAGTTAACTTCTCCTCGAGTGGCCTTGAGATTTGAACAACCCTGACAAGGGGTGGACAATTTCTATCGTACTACTTCCTTTGACTAGTCACAGTCAGTCACAGCCTGGAGCAATCCCATTTGACTCCAGTTACGAAAAGTCGTAGAGAATGGATCAAGGTTATGCCTAAACTGTACCATCTTGGGAGAGTAATCTTTAGTCTAAGAATTGACTCACAAGAATACTATAGCAGCTCTCGCCACGACCCGGCTATAAAATTTCCAGAACTCTATAAGCGGTCACATTGCCCGACAGAGTGTTTCTCACAGTCTGCCTATGTGATCGACTAGTCATCACATATGACTCTATGGCACTTGAACTTGCCATCAATCGCCTCACACTCTCGTCGCTTTGAGATGTCACCTCATGTAAGCGGCTAGGGGCCATACTAAGTCAATCCAGTTCACTTATGGGGTTCAATATTGTCTCTTACAACCCATTTGGATTCTGACAAAGTATCTTTCACTTTGAGTTAATCATAACTCAAATGATGTTGTTATGCAACAATAGTCAATACTATTACATTGCATTTTTTGCACAATCATCTATTTGTATTAGTGTTTTGCGAATAACCTTTATTCATGATTGCAAAACTTACAAATTTTGGTCTCCTTCATCCTCATATTATCCCGTATAATATGATTTTATTTGAGTACATATCTAGAACTCTTTCTAGATTTTGAGTTTCCTTTCCGGAGGAAAGCTCCCACTGTTATCTTATAACTTGTGACGTATCGATATACTGGAGGGATTAAGGAATCACTCTCTTTAGTCACTTATGTGCTGAAACTTACATTGTAGTCTATTTATGATTTCATCATTCTAATAATTTTCACTCATCTTGGCTATTTGATAATGGTTTTGTTCATCATTATGAATAACGTATCCAACCATTTTAATTTCTAATGGGCGACCTTTTATTATCCATATAATAAACCATCCCTTTAAAACTCCATCATCATATGGTATTAAGCATTCTGTTCATCTAAATTGAGTACCTCTTATTCTTTACTCTTAAAGAATCACCCATTCTCTCTAAATGGTAGGTTTCAATTCTTTAATGAATATTGCTCCCACTGAAAACAATATCTCTCGATATCTTAAATGAACCTTTCATTTCTCGCATGTTTAAACTATTACTCGAATTATTATCACTATCTCTATAGTGATCCATCTTTTCAGATCATACCTTCTGACACAACATAAACTACTGTCGAGGGGACTGAGATGATTTCTCCTCTATTATCTTATAATCATAGAAAAATCATTATTTCAAGGTATCGGTCTTGCCTCCGAATAGATAGATGATTTCTCCTCTATTATCTTATAATCTTTGAAAAATCACTATCTTATGGAGCCGATCTTCCTTCCGAATTCATACGGGGTTTCCCACTGAAACAATAAACACAAAGAACCTTTCTTCGAGTGTCCTCCCGTAGTTTCTTCAGTGTACCTTTTTTCGAGTGTCCTCCCGTAGTTTCTTTTGTTATCTTATTTAGGTTTCTTCTTAAGAACCCTTTCAGGAATCTTCTCTAAGATCCCATAGTTATATCATTGGTTTGTAGGTCGAATATTTTCTCCCACTCTATCCTTTAAAATAACCCTTATTTGTACAAGGATAGCTTATTTCGATAGTACCAATGTATATAAGTTTATGGTATGATGAATACATTCTCATTTTCACTTAAAATGAAAATCTTATAATGAACTAATATTGTCTCATTTTGATTGAAAGTATCTCATGGGGTGTAGTTCTCCGTTTTAATCAACTCTTTGATTATTTCATACTTGATCGTATCAATGTTTATTGTGTGATAAAAATCACCATTATTCATGTTTTAACAAGGTATGCAATTTATTTGATAAATCAAAACATTGATTAAGAACAAAAGTAGTGACTCGGGTTGAAAACCAAGTCACTAATATCCAAAATTACAACCATTGTTTTAGGATTCTAATCCTTGTCTTACAAGAAAGTAAATTGTTCCAAAATAAAATGCAAAATATGAAAGAAGACGATATGAAAATTAGAGCCTAGCTCTTCAAGTCTTCGATCAATTTGGATGCTACCATAGCCATCCAAGTAAGGAACTTCATGCTTCCTTCTCCTTGCCCTTATCATTATTAGGAGGCGCCCCTTTAAAACAATTAAAAAGGGTAAATATCAACACACTTGTATCATTATACATAAGTTGATAAATGACATGAATTTAAACGAGAATTATTACCTACGGCGGTTGCCTTTCCATTTTTGAGGTCACTTAAGTATTTGGGGCAATTTCGCTTCCAATGACCGATCCTCGTGCAATAATGGCACTTGTCTTCCGCTTTTGAAGACGAGGTGGAAGCGCCTTTCGAAAAGGTCTTTTCTTTGGTCGCCTTGGGCTTGAACGTTTTCTTGCCCTTGCCTTTCGAGGCATTCCTTTTGAAGCTCGTTTTCCCTTTCTTTTCGATGTTCAAAACATCTTTGGTGGAACTTTCATGAAGTCCCATGTCCCTTTCGGCTTGGACGAGCATCTTATGCAACTCATCCAACGTGGTCTCTTGGTTTCGGATATTAAAATTCACCCGGAATTGAGCATACGCTTTAACCTTATTGAGCGAGTGAAGAACTCGGTCAATAATGAGAGAGTCGGGTACATCAACATTTTGCGCTTTTAGAGTCTCCGCGAGCTCAACGAGTTTGAGCACATGAGGTCTTATCTTTTGCCCTTCCTTGAATGTTATGTCAAAGAAGGCGGAACCGCCTCATATTGAATCACCCTTGGAGTTTGCGAAAACATGGTCGCAAGTTTGGTGTAAATTTCATATGATGTGGTCAACTTAATCATACTCCTTTGGAGATCCGACTCCATGGAGAAGATGAGCACATTTTTAAGAGCGGAGGACTCTTTCATGTAGGCTTCAGAGGCCTCACGAGTTTGGACCGATGAACGAGCGGTCGGAGCGGGAGGAGCGGCTTCGGATAGGTAACGACTCTTATCGCCACCTTGAGCGGCCAAAAGTAATTGCGCATCCCAATCCTTAAAGTTTGAACCATGCTTATCGAGTTTGAAACGATACATAAAGGATCGAAGCCATGATACGTTAGTGAGAGGTGGAGCGTTGGTTGCCATTGATGTTGTTGAAAATAAAACTACAATAATAAAAGGAAAAACAACATCATTTTTTTAAAATTCGTAATTTAAACTAGAAACTTTAACAAGTTTAGTTATATATTTACTTAATGATCTCTTACCCAATTAAGTAAACAATCCCGAGACCCAAACCCATACTAATTCGGGCACGGTGTAGCCGATTCAACCCGTATTGGTATAATTTGGTGGATTAACCCTTTAATCGGTTCTACTCTTAGAACTCTCGGTCGACAATTTTCTTAAAATTATCTTTAGCCCGAACTTATTGCAACTACGGTTACGAATACTTTCGTTGAGATCAACCAAATTTCAAGGTGTAATCTTATTACCCCACTTACCCAACGTGACAATTTTAGTACCCCGGTGTAGCCGAGCCTACGTTCTTGTGAAGAAGGGATTCATGGGTCCGTACTTTTTGGTAAGGCTAAGTCTCAATATTTATATGTAAGAGATCTAGTCAAATTATTATCTATCTCCGTTTAAGTGAACTAAGTCGGTGAATTATCGATAAAAAGAAGACTAGGTCGACTAGGTCGAAAAATGCATGATACGATGTATGACGATTTGGCTATGCATGCAAACATATAAAAGCAAAAATAAAAGCATAAAATAAACCCTAGTATGGCCTTTCCTAGAAAAGAAATAACAAAGTACAAATTCGGAAACCAACTCCTTTGGTCCCTTGAACTTCACGCGGCACGCACTTCGAGGTAAACACCGTCTTGTCGGAACTCCTTTCCGAATGGCACCGTCTTCAAGGAACTCCGGAATTTACAAATATTACAACTTTTCTAGTCTACTTTATACATTATAAAATAGAAATAAATTACAATTGGGTGATACGAGATCACAAAATTACAACCGAATCGGTAACCCTTTACATTACGGGAAATACCGATTTAAAACTAAGGCCATACTAAGTAAATTACATAATTCCCAAAATTACGTAAAATAAATCATGACATTCATAATATAATATGCAATGCTTATGTAAATATGAATTATCATGCAAACCCTAAGCCAAATCGTCCTATTTAAAACATTTATTTAAATAGTTATCGCAAACCTCGGTTTATGGAATCGCGTGTTTTAACGGTTAACAACACTATGCATTATATGAAACGGTTTTCATCCTTAAGTTAATCATCCTAACTCTTATAGGATTCAAAATTTAGTCTTACTCAAACTTTGAACATGACTTAACTTAATATATTTCAATATTGATCGGTATTACTCGGTTTTACGGGGAAAAATAATATAAAATCCAAAAGAGTCATAAAAATTTCGAAAATTCAAAATTCAAATTTTGAAAAATCCAGACTGTTCTTAAAATTTTCAGAATCTTAAAATATTAGTATTTATACGGTTTTAACATTATTTCGTAAATAAGACGTAAAACGAGCAATTTAAGTCGGAAAATTCAATAATTAACTTCATAAATGCAAATTAAATACTAATAATATTTTTATACCTTCCAAAACATTTTAAGAACACAAAATGGACAGAAAATTAAATGGCACATAGCCCCATAGCCGAAATTTTAATTAGATGACTCTAAATATTCAATTTTAAATGCTACTTTTAACAAATTAAAATTAAATCAAATCTGAAACTTTTGGCTCCCAAGAAAATTTTCATGATGAACATATCATATATGACTAATATGGGTTAAATTTTTCGGCCATTTTAACAACTATTGCAAATTTTAACGATTTTCGTCATATATCGTACGATTTTAACCTTTAAAATTATTTCTCAAGCATAAAATAAGATAAAAATCTCGAAATTTTTATACATGCTGGAAATAATATACATGACATCGTTTTAAATTTTTATGGCCAAATTCCAACTTAAACTATTAAAGTCGAAATTATGTCACTAATTACCCGATTTTTACATTAAAAATCTATAATATTGCAATATTTGAGAAAAATTTCTGGAAAATTCAACATAAATTTTAAATATTGCATGTGACATCCTCATAAATTTTTATAGTCAAATTCATAATATAACTATTTTAACCCATTTTTATTCATCTTATTGCATTTTAACACTTAAAATTCATATCACACGTTTTATAAGTCCATAATTTACGAAAATTTATATCCATATTATAGAAAATATATGTGATAACATACTGAAAAATCTCGGCCAAAAGATGATTTTAGCTATTTTTCCCAAAATAAACGACTTTAACCATTAAAACTTTATAAAAACCGAGATTTAAAATACCATTAATCAATATTCATGCAAAATATATTCCAAATATTCTAAAACATTTTAGAAAACAGTAGGTAATCATGCTTAAATTATTTCGTGCATATCATATATTAAACGAAAATTCAAATTTTATTTTGTTATCTCTATAACTCCGTAAAAACGTAAACGGAAAGCATGCAAACAACCTATTGCTCTGATACCAATTGTTAGGTTTTATTAGTTACTCATAAACTAATCTTTTAGTCACACTAACATAAACCTTTAATTAACCCTTTAATTAACATATTATTAAGATCTTATGCATGCTAAAACAAGCGGAAATAAGGAGATTTCGACCCTTACGTATGGTCCGAATATAAAGCAAGGATGATCCTCCTAGTACCCAAATAAGAATACCTCCTTTGGATGCACCAAGACAACCCTTAACCAACCGAGATCTTGAACAAGCTAGCACAAAAACCGGTTTTCCTTAAATTATTCTAATCTCTCTAATTAGAATATTATTTCAATACTATAAATAGTATATTTATAGTATCTTATAATATGATTTTGAGGTTGTAAAATCTCTCCTTTTCTTAGTGTATTTCCGGCCAAGAGTAAGAAGAAGAAGAAGAATGAGTATGATACATATCACATATATATATATATATATTAAGCATGCTCTTAATAAGATAATTTAAATCAACTTAAGCATGCTTATGGGGAAGGGGAAGCCGGTTTTAGGGAGCCTCAATAGGGAACATCTTGACTTCTCAAGACACTAGGGTGGCTCTAGGTTAGTGTTCTCAAGGTGGTGTTTAATGATTGTGTTTCATTTACTAATTAACACAAATCAAACCCCTTAACTAACCTACATAAAACCGGCCACCATATTACATATAGTCCATTTTATGATTTTTGTCAACTTCACAATTGTATATTATGTCACATATAATATGTCTTAATGTTATGAAGTAACAATTGTTTTAATTTAATCATACATATTTAGCAAGTAAATATTATTCATAAATTAATAAATCATATTTATAAAGTTGACTAGTAATTCGAAATTACTATAAAATGGTCATTCATAATTTATCGTCAATACGATTTACAACCTTTGTAACAATTATATCCCAATTCATTCTAACAACGATATAATAAAATATCGTTCAATGTTTAACAATTGACACGTTTCAATTTTAAACAAAAATCTTACATTAAGATTTAACCTCTAATTTCTCGATATACGAGTTTAAGGAATATGATCAAATTGTATCTCTAATAACCCGTATTTGTGTGAACTCGTACATAATAATAATAATATGCGAAGTTATTTTCTTCGTTAATAAGCTCGTGAACCTAGTATGTTTATAAGCGTTGTTAGACCATGGTGGGTTTCGATTTGGGGATCTATGGTATCGAATTAGAGTGTGGTAGTGTGCTGATTAGGAGGTTCGAACTTGGGGCTGCTAGAGTGCCTTACATGGGCCTCGATATGTGTGTCAATAGGAGAGCCCATGCGTGATTTCTGAAACAGCGAACACCCTATTCTCTGCCGCCTTATTTAGCCAAGGGTTTCATACCCTAAACCTAACTAAAACACAAAAACCCTTACTCTAAACCTTAGCCGTCATAGTAGAGAGGAGAAGGAGACTTCACACGGTGGCAGTAGGTGGATCTACGGTGGTTCGTGGTGGTTCTAAATCCGGTATGATCACCATAATCACATTTACTTTCTGCTGTCTGTAAGGTTTTTGTCGTCTTATTAGAAGGTAGTTTCGAGGTGAAATCTTTGTGTCTTTGCATATTTTTGTACCATGTTATGTAGTGAACGTCTGTAGTATGTATTTCGTGTGTCGTCAGTGGTTTAAAGACCCTTTCGAGGGCGGCTAGATTGGTGTCACACGGTGGTTATTACAGTATACTCTAAAACGGATGTTCTGCCATGTTTTGTAATCTGTTTTAAAGGCGCGGGTTGGTGTATCTCATTCTGGGTTTTGGTGTTTTGGGTAGAGGGTTGATGGGTGGTGTGAGTAGTGGTTGTCATGGCGGTTAGAGGCGGCTGGTTATGCTGGTATAGGGAGTGTCGGTGGGTCTGTCAGTGTGTATGGGTGTCACAGGTTGTCGGGTTGGTCTGTTTGGCTTGGTACCACCGCCGACTAGGGGGAGGTCTATGCGGTGGTACCATGGTGGTTAGGGGTGTTGGGTGTCAGTGATGGTGGTTATGGGTAGTGTGGTCGATGTCAGGTCTGCGCGTGGTGGTTACAGGGGTCTTTGTCGGGGCTGTTGAAGGGAGCAGGGAACAGGAGGTCGTGAACCAGGCTTGGTAGTGGCCCTGGTTCACCTCGCCGGAGGTGGTCAACGTTGGTGGTGGTGGTCAGAGTCGTAGGGGACAGAGTGGGGGTCATAGCTGGTGGTTGTCGGTGGGGTTTAGTCGGGTCGTGTGGCTGTGACGTGAGCTTGGGAGCCGCGGGTTGGTGGAGTCGGGTTTGAAGGGTGTGTTTGTATTTTATTTTATTCCATTTTATTTTTATTCAATTATTAGATATGTATAATTATTATGGAGTTTATTAGTAAAGATATTTTGTATCTATGGCAATAATATTGTTATTAGTATGGTATATTAATATTTATGAGGGTGTATATATATTTTGAGAAGTTTGAATTTTAAACTAAGGTTGCTATATTTAGAAGTTACTATTTAAGTCGGGAGAACGTCTATTTTTGGAAAGTTGCTAAATTGGGGAAGTTTCTATTTATGGAAACTTTCCACTTATGGAAGGTTGCTTTTTATAGTAAGTATGATAGTTAAGGGGTGCGGGAAGTTTGTTAATTTGTTACGTATATCTCTTTATTAGGTAGCGAGTTTCGCGTGGAACATTTTTGACAAGCCTCGGACGTATCTACTTTTCTCGCTAATTCAGGTAGGGGAAAACTACTAATGTTTGACGATGTGTAAACCGTTCATAATTGATATCAAACATGTTGTTATATATTATTATGTGATCTTGATATTGTGCATTTATATTATACTGTGATAACGATGAGGCGATGAGATGATGGGTCTTGTGATTGGCGCGGAGATAATGGGTCTTGTGATTGGTGCGGAGATAATGGGTCTTGTGATTGGTGTGGAGATAATGGGTCTTGTGATTGGTGCGGAGATATTGGGTCTTGTGATTCGGAGTGGAGATGATCGACTTTCTATTTTTAGTAATATGGTTTGTTTACAGTTTTACTCTACTCAACCTCGTGGTTGACCCTGTGTATTCGTGATCACCTGTGATGAACCAATTAATGGGGAGCAGACTGACAGGTATAAAGACTATGGGCGCATCAGGGAAGGGAGAAGCATGGACCCGGACCTGTTTAGAGTCTAGACCACGTGATAGTAGACTATGAGTTGTACTTTTATTTTATCAGAACAGTTTTCTATTCGGCTATGTAAGAACTTGTTATGAGTTTAAGTTTAATTTAAAGTACTGTTTATCTTCCTTTGTATCTACTGCCTCGGGAAACCGAGATGGTAACACCTTTATTTATCTGAGGAGTCCTAGTTCAGGCCCTTAAATAAATGGGGGTGTTACAAAGTGGTATCAGAGCGAACGATCCTCAGGCCTAACCTAATGAACACAATGAATGTAGGAGAGTCTAAATAAACTGAACCCCGGGATAGGACTGTTAGGAGCACACTAAAGGGGAAGTATGAGTCTGGGGCCCCCTCACACCGAACCATAGGCCCTATCAGTCTTACCCGGGAACCCAGAGTGCATATACGAGAGAAAAGGGTAGAATAGGAGGTGGTGAAAATGATAGCATACTGTGAAAAGTATGTTATGAGAATTCTGAATATAAGTGACTTTTGGAAAAGCCGGAAGGGGCATGAGCATGAATGAATCTTTAACTGTTGGAAAAGGGTGTATGTTGATGTGATATGTTAAGTAAATTGAAACATGATTAGTACTTCTTCTATCATCATGCCTATTGATATGCGGTTATGTGATCCCGAGCCATGTTATAGTTTTCTTATTATTCAATTTGATAGCTGATGATAGACTTTATCGTTTAGGGATTTTAGCCCTAACCCTAATGTGTGCCCACATAAGTCGGGACTCATGTCTTCCTGTTGTATTATAGTATGCCTCCGCGAAGAGATAATGCCGTTAACATCACCCAAGAGGAGGTGGACCGTTTGATAGCTGAAAATGAGGCCCTAAAGGCCAAACGTATGGACTCCGCGAAAATGAGCACAATCATCGCAAGACATCACCCTACCCAATTCACCGGGGAGGGGGAACCTCATCTGCTGGGAGCCTGGTGCCGGGAATTCGGTAACCTGTTCGAGTTGGTGGATTGCCCTGAAGAATTGAGGGTGGACCAGGCTGCCCACTATCTGAGGGGTATGGCTGGAGACTGGTGGACAGCGAATAAGGGAGAGATCCGGGAAGCAGCTACAGAGGGTGGATCCGCGTTTGTTCCGTGGGATGCATTCAAGGGGGTTTTGAACGAGGCGTTTCTACCATAATTCCAAAAGAGCAAGCTGAGGGAGGAGTTCGACTCATTCAAGATGTCGGAGGACATGACTGTAGAGGTTTACTACAGGAAATTCATCCAGTTGGTACACTATGTGGGAGACATGGGATTCGACGACGCCATGCTAGCAATGAAATTTGAGAGGGGATTATCAATCGCCATCAAGAAGAGATTGATTGCAGCTCCGCCCACCACAGTCCGTGACATCTACCTAAGGGCTGGGGCGGCGGAGAGGCTTTCAGAGATGATCAAGGAGGACAAAAAGTCCAAGTCTGAAAAGAGGAAGGCTGAACCAGTAACTGAGGGTTCAGGATCGAAAAAGCCAAGTAATAACAAGTTCAGTGGGTATTTCGGAAGTAGTGCCTCTGGTGGTGGGAGGAATCAGAGTGGGGGCAACTTCAGGAGTGGAGGTTCCGGCAGTGGTTCTGTAGGAATAGTTTGCTTCGGCTGTGGAAAGACGGGACACAAGCAGGCGGTGTGTCGTTCATCTGGAGGAAACCAGTCCGGGGGCTATCGTACACCTACATCCGGATACCAGGGACCCCGCACTCAGTCCTATGGAAGCAGTGGCTATCGCACACCCAAGACAAACTATGGTGGGGGTGCGAAGTCTGGAGGCAGCAGCAACTATCAGAGGAACTACAACAACAACAATCAGAACCGTTCATATCAGAATCAGTACAATGGAAATGGGAACAACAGCAAGACGGGGACGGCAGGAAATCAGCAGGCTGGGACATCTTCTGCCAGCCAGAGTGGAGTCAAGTCCAGTGGCAAACTCTTTGCCATGGGAAAGCAGGCCGCTCAGGAGGATGCCCATGTGGTTACTGGTACTTTTCTTGTAAACTCTAGACCTACCTTCGTACTTTTCGATTCCGGTGCCACCCATTCTTTTGTGTCTAGAGAGCATGTTAGAGTTTTGGGACTTGAGAGGTTCGACTGGGTCGCAGACTCAGTGACCATACCTTCAGGAGAGTCAATAGCTTGTAATAGAGTCTATGGAAGTGTACCCATTAAAATCGGGGAAGCAATTTTCTATTGTGACCTCATAGAATTTCCACTGGGGGGTTTTGAGGTGATCCTAGGGATGGACTGGTTGGGAAAGTATAGGGCTTTTATCGATTGCCACCAAAAGAAAATTTCCTTGAGGGGACCCAAGGGAGTGAGGGTGTCCTATAAGGGATACCGAGTCAAGCCAAAAATCAAATTCATATCCGTCAATACCTTGAAGTCTAGCTTGAGGAAAGGAGAAAGCTTAATCTTGTGCCAAATGTGGGATTGTGAGGCTGAGACCCCCAAGACTAGTGAGATACCTGTAGTACGGGAATTTGAGGGAGTATTTCGAGACGACGTGCCAGGGTTACCGCCAAGGAGGGAAGTGGAATTTTCCATTGACCTCAAACCAGGAGCGGGACCGATCTCTAAATCACCGTACCGTATGGGGCCGAAAGAGATGGAGGAATTGAAGAAGCAGTTGGATGAACTAGCTGAAAAAGGGTTCATTCGACCCAGTGTGTCGCCCTGGGGAGCACCCGTCTTATTTGTGAAAAAGAAGGATGGGAGTCTAAGATTGTGTGTTGACTACCGAGAGCTGAACAACGTAACCATCAAGAACCGTTATCCTTTGCCGAGAATTGACGACTTGTTCGACCAGTTAAGTGGAGCTGGGGTTTTCTCCAAGATTGATCTGAGATCCGGGTATCATCAGTTGAGAATAAAGGATGAAGATATTCCGAAGACCGCCTTCCGAACGAGGTATGGCCACTATGAATTTGTGGTTATGCCCTTTGGATTGACTAATGCTCCAGCTGTGTTCATGGACTTGATGAATCGAGTCTTCAGCCCGTATCTAGACAAGTTCGTGGTGGTATTCATAGATGATATCCTGGTATATTCTAAGAATTCCGAAGAGCACGAAGATCATTTGAGGAAGGTACTTCAGACTTTGGAGGAGCATAAGCTCAACGCTAAGTTGAATAAGTGCGAGTTCTGGTTAGAGAAAGTGGCGTTTCTGGGGCATGTCATTTCCAAAGAAGGGGTATCTGTCGACCCTAGTAAAATCGAAGCTGTGACTAAGTGGCAAAGTCCGAAGAATGTGAGTGAGATTCGAAGTTTCCTGGGGTTGGCAGGTTATTACCGGAGATTCGTCAAAGACTTTTCGGAGATAGCAAAGCCGTTGACGTCATTAATGAGGAAGGAGAACCGTTTTGTCTGGGATGAGAGTTGTGAGAAGGCATTCCTGACTCTTAAAGAACGCCTGACAACAGCTCCTATCCTGGCCTTGCCAGTTGGAAGTGATAATTTTGAAGTATACACCGACGCTTCAAAGCATGGGTTGGGTTGTGTGTTAATGCAGAATGGGAAAGTGATCGCGTATGCTTCTCGCCAGTTGAAGACCTATGAGGAGAATTACCCGACTCATGATTTGGAACTGGGAGCCGTGGTATTTGCACTGAAATTGTGGCGCCATTACCTTTATGGGGCTACTTTTAAAGTGTTTTTAGATCATAAGAGCCTGAAGTATATCTACACCCAGAAAGAGTTGAACATGAGGCAGAGGAGGTGGATAGAGTTGATCGGAGATTATGATATGCTGATTGTCTACCACGAAGGCAAGGCAAATGTGGTAGCTGACGCTCTAAGTAGGAAGTCAATACATGCTTTGGATTGTGCCAGATCGAGAGGGAGGTTGTATGGTGAACTAAGGGAGATGGGAATATTCATGATCCGGAAAGGGGATGCTCTTGGTGACTTGACAGTGGAGCCTGAATTGTATGGGGAGATTCGGGAGTTACAGAAGAGCGACGTGAGACTCTAGAAATGGCGCAAGATGGTGGAGAGTGAGGGTGGAGAGTCGTCAACCAAGTTCAGTATTCATGCCGACGGTAGTTTGAGGTTCAGTGGGCGATGGTGTGCTCCGGATGTAGAGGAGCTAAAGAAGAAGATCCTGACTGAAGCTCATGCTACTCCATACTCCGTTCACCTAGGGGGTGATAAGCTGTATAAAGACCTTAAGAAGACGTTTTGGTGGCCAAATATGAAGAAGGAGGTCGCAGAGTTCGTCTCGAGGTGTTTGACGTGTCAACGAGTGAAAGGGGAGCATAAGAGACCTCAAGGGAAGTTTCAGCCATTGGATGTGCCAGAGTGGAAGTGGGAGAATATTTCGATGGACTTTATCGTGGGGTTGCCTCGGACTCAGAGGGGCAACAACGTGATTTGGGTGATCGTGGATCGGTTGACTAAGTCGGCTCACTTTATTCCAATGAAAGATACCTGGACTAAAGCCGAGTTGGCTAAGTCATATGTTCAGAATGTAGTCAAACTACATGGAGTACCGAAGGACATTGTTTCAGATCGAGACTCGAGGTTTATATCCAGATTTTGGCAGGAGTTGCAGGCTGCTTTGGGTACCCAATTGAAGATGAGTACAGCTTTTCATCCGGCTACAGATGGTCAGACTGAGCGGACGATTCAGACTCTTGAGGATATGTTGAGGGCTTGTGTACTGGAGTTCGGAGGATCTTGGGAGGATCGACTGGGTTGATCGAGTTTTCCTATAATAACAGTTATCATGCAAGCATAGGCATGTCCCCTTTCGAGGCTCTATACGGGAGGAAGTGTCGGAGCCCTGTGTGTTGGGATGATCGAGCTGATGTTGTGACTTTGGGGCCAGATATGATCCAGGAGATGGTGGAGCAGGTTCAGATTATTCGACAGAGGATGAGAGCCGCTCAGGATAGACAGAAGAGCTATGCCGATCTGAAGAGGAGCGATATTGCATTTGAGGCCGGAGAGAAAGTACTACTGAAAGTCTCTCCGATGAGGGGTGTGATGAGATTCGGCAAGCGTGGCAAATTGAATCAGAAATTTATTGGACCGTTTGAGATTTTGGACAGGGTTGGAGAGGTGGCGTACCGGTTAGCTTTACCTCCAGCTCTATCCAAGGTCCACAACGTGTTCCATGTGTCTCAGTTAAGGAAATATGTGAGTGATCCATCACATGTGCTTCAACACGAGGTGATCGAGGTCGATGAACAATTGGCATATGTCGAGGCTCCGAGGGAGATTTTGGACAGGAAGGTGCGGAAAACTCGCAATGGGGAGACGTCCTTGGTAAAGGTCCTGTGGACCAATCATAATCAGGAGGAGGCTACATGGGAGCCTGAGGCATCCATGAGGGAGCGTTACCCGCATCTGTTTGATTGAGGTAAGTTACGGGGACGTAACTCTTTTTTTTTAGGAGGGTGGAATGTCACATTTCTGTGTTAGGATTTCTGTGTTAGGGAAGTTTAAGTATCTTGTGTCATGTGTTCCAAACTCGTTGGAGTTGAGTTCGTTGTTTTGTCACTTAAGTGAAGACGAACTTCGGGACGAAGTTCCTTTTAAGGGGGGAAGACTGTAATAACCCGTATTTGTGTGAACTCGTACATAATAATAATAATATGCGAAGTTATTTTCTTCGTTAATAAGCTCGTGAACCTAGTATGTTTATAAGCGTTGTTAGACCATGGTGGGTTTCGATTTGGGGATCTATGGTATCGAATTAGAGTGTGGTAGTGTGCTGATTAGGAGGTTCGAACTTGGGGCTGCTAGAGTGCCTTACATGGGCCTCGATATGTGTGTCAATAGGAGAGCCCATGCGTGATTTCTGAAACAGCGAACACCCTATTCTCTGCCGCCTTATTTAGCCAAGGGTTTCATACCCTAAACCTAACTAAAACACAAAAACCCTTACTCTAAACCTTAGCCGTCATAGTAGAGAGGAGAAGGAGACTTCACACGGTGGCAGTAGGTGGATCTACGGTGGTTCGTGGTGGTTCTAAATCCGGTATGATCACCATAATCACATTTACTTTCTGCTGTCTGTAAGGTTTTTGTCGTCTTATTAGAAGGTAGTTTCGAGGTGAAATCTTTGTGTCTTTGCATATTTTTGTACCATGTTATGTAGTGAACGTCTGTAGTATGTATTTCGTGTGTCGTCAGTGGTTTAAAGACCCTTTCGAGGGCGGCTAGATTGGTGTCACACGGTGGTTATTACAGTATACTCTAAAACGGATGTTCTGCCATGTTTTGTAATCTGTTTTAAAGGCGCGGGTTGGTGTATCTCATTCTGGGTTTTGGTGTTTTGGGTAGAGGGTTGATGGGTGGTGTGAGTAGTGGTTGTCATGGCGGTTAGAGGCGTCTGGTTATGCTGGTATAGGGAGTGTCGGTGGGTCTGTCAGTGTGTATGGGTGTCACAGGTTGTCGGGTTGGTCTGTTTGGCTTGGTACCACCGCCGACTAGGGGGAGGTCTATGCGGTGGTACCATGGTGGTTAGGGGTGTTGGGTGTCAGTGATGGTGGTTATGGGTAGTGTGGTCGATGTCAGGTCTGCGCGTGGTGGTTACAGGGGTCTTTGTCGGGGCTGTTGAAGGGAGCAGGGAACAGGAGGTCGTGAACCAGGCTTGGTAGTGGCCCTGGTTCACCTCGCCGGAGGTGGTCAACGTTGGTGGTGGTGGTCAGAGTCGTAGGGGACAGAGTGGGGGTCATAGCTGGTGGTTGTCGGTGGGGTTTAGTCGGGTCGTGTGGCTGTGACGTGAGCTTGGGAGCCGCGGGTTGGTGGAGTCGGGTTTGAAGGGTGTGTTTGTATTTTATTTTATTCCATTTTATTTTTATTCAATTATTAGATATGTATAATTATTATGGAGTTTATTAGTAAAGATATTTTGTATCTATGGCAATAATATTGTTATTAGTATGGTATATTAATATTTATGAGGGTGTATATATATTTTGAGAAGTTTGAATTTTAAACTAAGGTTGCTATATTTAGAAGTTACTATTTAAGTCGGGAGAACGTCTATTTTTGGAAAGTTGCTAAATTGGGGAAGTTTCTATTTATGGAAACTTTCCACTTATGGAAGGTTGCTTTTTATAGTAAGTATGATAGTTAAGGGGTGCGGGAAGTTTGTTAATTTGTTACGTATATCTCTTTATTAGGTAGCGAGTTTCGCGTGGAACATTTTTGACAAGCCTCGGACGTATCTACTTTTCTCGCTAATTCAGGTAGGGGAAAACTACTAATGTTTGACGATGTGTAAACCGTTCATAATTGATATCAAACATGTTGTTATATATTATTATGTGATCTTGATATTGTGCATTTATATTATACTGTGATAACGATGAGGCGATGAGATGATGGGTCTTGTGATTGGCGCGGAGATAATGGGTCTTGTGATTGGTGCGGAGATAATGGGTCTTGTGATTGGTGTGGAGATAATGGGTCTTGTGATTGGTGCGGAGATATTGGGTCTTGTGATTCGGAGTGGAGATGATCGACTTTCTATTTTTAGTAATATGGTTTGTTTACAGTTTTACTCTACTCAACCTCGTGGTTGACCCTGTGTATTCGTGATCACCTGTGATGAACCAATTAATGGGGAGCAGACTGACAGGTATAAAGACTATGGGCGCATCAGGGAAGGGAGAAGCATGGACCCGGACCTGTTTAGAGTCTAGACCACGTGATAGTAGACTATGAGTTGTACTTTTATTTTATCAGAACAGTTTTCTATTCGGCTATGTAAGAACTTGTTATGAGTTTAAGTTTAATTTAAAGTACTGTTTATCTTCCTTTGTATCTACTGCCTCGGGAAACCGAGATGGTAACACCTTTATTTATCTGAGGAGTCCTAGTTCAGGCCCTTAAATAAATGGGGGTGTTACAGTATCAATATACATTTGATCACTTTATCAATTAAGGGAATTGTCCTAAAGGTGTGACCTAAAGGGATCAACTAACCACCACCGTCATACGACAGTAACGTCAAACTCTAGCTAGCCAATCATTACCGATTAATGTTGGTCAGTTGACTAATATAAAATCGCATCATCCCTTGCGCATTCTCGTCATGAGAGTTAATTACGTGATCGCACTATTGTTGAGGACACACTTCCCAACAATTACCATTACTTTAGAGCTTCTTGGGGGACACCTAATGTTTTGCTGGGATACCGGTTGTTTGCATTGACAATGGAAATTCTGGGTCGTAAACTATGTTGATATCGCTGTTCGATGATGCCGGAAACGGAACAGAAAATGGAGGATTCAGTTACGGAATTCAGGTTCTTTTCAAACGATCTAAATACAAAATTCTAATGTGAAATTTATAGAGATATTCGAAAACCAAGAGATATTAAGGTTGAGGAATGATTACGTTCTGAAACTTGTTCAAGTCATCCAAGACTGACGATTCCGATGACGAAGTTATTTTTTTGTCGGCGATGCGAGAGGTGTTTCGAGGAGTTTGAGCATGCTTCGTTCGTTTTATTTTTTGGCTTGCGTGTTTCTAATTTGTGGCCGGCAAATTTGGAATTAATTCCAGGAAAGAATAGTGAAGAATAGATGAAAGAACCAAGGATTGTCATTGTTGCTACAAACTACAATAGCCTAGAAGATTAGGTGTCCCTAAGAAGCACTAAATTAATGGTAATGAAAGAGAAAGAGTGAAGAGAATTGAGTCAGGCGTAGGGAGAAGTGAGTGTATATACTTGCTTTCTAAAATTTACCACAAAATTCGATTCCAAATTTGAAAACTTGTACATGATTGGAAACTATATGATTTTATGATTTAAAGATTACAAAATACGATAGGAAAATAAAGATTTGAACTTCAAATAAAATGACTATTACACCTTTTGTTGTGAGTGGAACCATAGTAAGTTGATGAAAAATAAAACTAACAAAAAAAGCGCAAAAAAGACATACAAATTACAAAAGGGCGTTGCGAAACGACGTCGACGTTTTGTAACAAATCGTCGACGTTTTTTTTTTAAAAAAAACCATCACTACCCTTCCTCTCTCTGCAACATTTTCTCCCAAATAAACAAAAACATTTGAAAAAGTCGGTAACAACGTTTAAACAACCCGAACAACAACGATTCAATGTCCAATAACGAACAATCAGCATCAAAGGCTAACAACGATTCATCGGTAAGTGACTAAAAATCTATTTTCATTTGAATCGAATTAGTATTTATTGAATAATTACATGTTTAAGTCATTTAATTCATATGTTAATTAGTCTTCCTATAATTAGGTTGAATTACATGTTCAAGCCATTGAATACAACACACTATAGTATCAAAATTTTGCATTACACGACATATTTTACATATAGACTTGAAAAATCAACATCCCGCATGGAGAGGGACGTTTAGATTCAACGTCCCCAATGGAGGGGGACGTGAACAGTACAAGTCCCTACATGGGGAGGACGTGGAATTTGAACGTCCCTCATGGACAAGGACATGGGGTTTACACGTTCCTCATGGAGAAAGACATGGGGTTTACACGTCCCTCATGGGACAGGCGTGTAAATCGCACGTCCTGTGTGGACCTGGACGTGTACACCACACGTCCCTGCATGGGACAGACGTGCACAGTACACGTCCCTCCATGGTTTGGACGTGTACTGTTCACGTCCCTTTGTGGCTTGGACGTTTACTTTTCAAGTCCCTTCGTGGATCAGACTTTTGAATTGGTTTTCCGTCTTTTTATTAAGTTTTTAACATAAATATAGGTCTTTTTCATATTTTATAATCTAATTATTACTAATTTTGCGTGTTAATAAGATTCGTTTGAGGAGTTTGGTGGAAATGATGTTACTTACAACCGCCTATTTGAGTCGGATACATATTTGAGAGTCGGGATGAGGCGTTTGACTGGGCTCGGAAAATAGCATTTGATAACGTTTTGCTTTAGTAAAAGCAACAAATGGGGCCAAAAATCTTAGACAACCGGAGTTGCTCGGGTCATACTTTCGTTGTTTAAGGTACGGCCGAACCAGAAAGAAGATGATCCCGAGAAACCTTAGAAGCCTAATAAGAGAGGGACGGCTAAGTGCGATTGTTTGTTTAGGGTTCGAGCCGTGCAGGACTACGTTGATGATATAAATGGGAAGCAGCTGATTATTTGGTACATTCTGACTTCGGAGAAGGGTGGATTTCATAGCCACGAAGTAACAAACTACAAAGATGGGGATAGACATTTTGTTGGTTTGGATGCCGAAGAAAAAGATTTCGTGAAACAACAAGTCCGGGCATCGATTCCGCCGAGAAATATAAAAACACTCTTCATCAAAGAACCCCGGATAAACCCTAACCTACAAGCGGGCAAATTTATAGCGAGGCAAACAAGGTTCGGCGTGAGATGAGAGGAATGCGGAATCCCGCTCAACAACTGTTGGTTGGCTGTAGCAGTTGCTGCTAATTATGTGGAGTGACACAAATTAGATCCCGATTCAAAGGAGCTAAGTCATGTGTTTATGTCTTATCGATCCAAAAGTCGTCAAACTCTTTCGTGCAAACCCACATGTGGCTCTTATTGACTCGACGTACAAGACCAACGTTTACAAGAATTCTCTTGTTGAGGTCGTTGGAGTAACACCTTGTGGTTCCTCCTTCTTAATTGTCACTATGCTCCTTCCATCAGAACATGAAACCGATTATGGGTGGATGTTGGGGAGATTAGAGGAGCTACTTAGCTGTACGGGTTCACCTATGCCTACCTTTGTCACTCAATGGGAGTTGGGTTTGATCGGCGCTATTGAGTCCCTCTATCCGGACACTCCTCACATTTTGTCTCGTTGGCATTTGAACCGCGCTGTGGAGAAAGAAGCACTAAATTCGAAGAATTTGGTTCGGTACAAAGATATGATCATGCACAGTAAAGAAAGCGGTTGGTACCGCGCGATCTATGCATCCACCGTTGCTGAATTTATGAGTGCATGAGATTCTTTTTGTGAAAATTGGGGAGTGTTGGCTGGTTATGTCATCAGAACATGGGGTAAATATAAGAAGAAGTTTGTTGCTTTATATACAAACCAGTACTTCCACCTCGGTAACACGGCCACTTCCCGGGTAGAGTCCTCTCATTCCCTTTTGAAGTCTTGGTTGAAGAGTCATAACTTAAACCTTGATACTATGTGGGCTCGTATTCACTTCATGCTTGAAACTCAACACTCGAAGATTAGACATGAGTTAGAAGTATCGAGGAGTAAGCCTGTAAGTGCGGATCGGGTATTTTCCTTATTGCGAGGACATGTTTCTTCCAAAGTCATTAAGATCATGGAAGCTGAGATTGAGAGAGGAATTGAGCTGGGGAACGGGCTGGAAGAACACTGTGGATGTGTGCTACGGGTTACTCATGGGTTACCTTGTGCTTGCATTTTGATCCAATTGCAAAGAAAGGTTATGAGGGTCCATCTTGACGACGTGCACTCGTTTTGGAGGACTTTGGAGTACGACACTCCCCAACAAATGCCAAAAAGCGATGCTGATGAGTTGGAGGCGCTTATAGCGGATGCTAGAGGTAGTGACCCAGCGAAGAGACAGATAATCATTGAGAAATTGTGAGATGGTCTCCATCCGGAAGACGAGGATATTTGTCCACCTCATGTTCGAGAAAACCCCAAAGGGAGACCGAAGGATTCTACTACTCGGAACAAGTCCGCATTTGAGCATGCAAGAAGGAAGGGCAAGTAAGTTACCCCTGCGACAACATCTGTTGAACGTACGGTGGGTGATTTTGTTGATGCACCTATTGGTGCACCATTGGAGACCGGCTACACTAGGGGACCTTTGTCCAGCTGGAGTAAAAGATTTGGGGTCCCCAAAGCATTATGGGAGTTCTTTGATGGTTGGGTTGATGTGGGTGATGATGGTCATTGTGGTGATCAGGTAATATCGCATGTTGCCCAGGGTCGGAGGATGACCACTTAGTCATGAGAGAGTGGTGGCTTAGAGAGATTTTGGCATACGATATCTACAAGATAATTTTTGATGAGTGTTGTGTTACACCTCCGCTTTTGAGCAGATACCAGCATACATTGAGAGTTATCGAGTTTACCGGCGGAGGAGGTTGTGCTACTCATCATTGGATGTCCTCGGAATATTTGATCGTCTTTGCATCGTCGTTTAACTGGACTATCTGTTTAGTCGGCCCGTGGGAGAGTAAAGAAGGCTGTTTTTGGCAATGTCATACATACTTACCCGTAAGGCCCACAGGTCAACAGTCGAGGCCATACGGTTTTTTGTGGATCTTAAACTACCATTCCCATTGGATGAGATTGCATTGTAGTATCCCACGGAGCGAAGCACCGATGCCACCGATCGAACTTTGTTGGGAATCGGTAAGAGACCCTGCGGTAGCACACTATGCTGATTTGTACAAGTCAAACATCGAAAAATGACATATGTTAATGGGAAAAACACCTCGAGTTAGTCGTCGAAGACAACCTCCCCCGCTTTGATAATTTATTTCGAGATTGATTTGAAATGTAACAGTTGTAATTTAAAATGTTACCGTTTGAATTTCAAAATGTTACCGTTTGAATTTCAAAATGTTTCCGTTTGAATTTAAAAATGTTACCGTTATCATCTAACTTCTTATAAATAGTCCTTTTTATGTTCATTGTAATCGCAACAACACACCTTATTCACTACTAAAACTCTAAACTATTAAGATGGTTCTCACAAACACTCAGAAAAACAGAGCTTATCAACTAAGGATCGATCATAGCGGTACGGAGTTACCAGTGCTAGTGTCTCGCCTTGAATTAGTCATTCCAAGTGCCACTGTATGGGACTTGGTAGAAAATCCACCAATTGGCAGCCTTTGTAACATCTTAGCGGGCCACCCCCACCCCGGATTCACTCCGGCTGTTACCGACGAGGTTGTTTCTGATGAAACACTAACTGAGAAGATGTGGGAGTTTCGCAGGTTAAACAGTGATTTCCTTGTCTATATTGAGCGTATACTAACCGTGATAGACTACGCAACACTATCAGATTTATGTGCCGGTAGAGTGTTCAACCTAGGAAATGTCAAACTCCGCGTAATTGAGTTATATGATCGATATGTGGCTAGCCAACCTGAAGAAATTTAAGATGGAGATTATGAAGGAGATCTGGAATCTTCATCTTCATCATCCGAAGATAAATAAGTTCCGTTAAACTATGTTCTATTTACGCTTTATGTTTTATGTGTTTTAATTAATGTCCGATCTAAGCTATGTTTTATTTATTTTAATCAAGTTACTATTAATAAAAATCTATTTCAATTAAAAAAAACTACAAGTTACTAATAAAGATTAAAATATCCATACAAAACACAACTAGAAAAGTCCATACATAACAATACAAAAAACCTACGGGGTCTGATCATCCTGATCATCATCATCAACAGCAGCATCCTCAACGCCATCCTTCGGTCTGAAGAACAGCTCCATCTGATCCACCAAGTCCCGCATATACTGCCACTTTCGCTCGGGGGTAGGCTGACTATAAATCTGCGAGAAATGACGACTAACAGCTCGGCCAACCTCTGGCTCTTCACTGAAAGGGAGTGAGCGCATCTGAACACGACGTGCAGGGGGGTAGAAGTATGGGTAAGAAATCTTCTTATACCAACCCATGTAGCGGGGATCACACTGAAACGACATCAAAGACCGGTCAAACCGTTGTCTCAACGCAACCTCAGCCTCTTTCAAACCCCACTCCAAATCAGGAGTATCACCGTACGATAGCCTGTAACCCATAGCCGGCTTAGCCGGACGAACATCGACAGCTGAGAACCGCATAGGGTTCGGGATAACCTGAAGATACCCGTACTGACGGAGACACCTATCAGGGTTTTACGGCTCCACTATATCTAGAAACCTAATCACGCCCGAGTAGAGCGAACTTCAACAAGCCTTGTGTGGGCTAACACCATAAGGGAGCCACGTCACCTGCTCCACCCTGAGCCCGTCCAACCTCTGCCTACCCAACATCTCCCCTAAACCTAGGAACCCGTGACCAAGCCTCGACAAGTGGTCGTCCCTCCACATAATATCCCGAGTGAGGCATGAACATGGGAAAGTACTCGTATATCCAAGCCTGAAGCAACGGTAAATAACCGCTAACCCCAGCGGCCTCCCTACACGAAGCCATCTCCAACTGTCTGTACAAGTACGCCAATGTCGCGGCCCCCCAAGCATAGCCACCGATATCATTTAACTCATCGAACACCGGCAATATACGAGCAACAACCCAATCACTGGACTTGTCGGTGAACAAAGTCCGTCCTACCAACAACATCATGTAAGCCCGTAGCGAGTCATGCTGATTCCCCTTCTCCGCAAGCTCCATCAGCTTCTTCACCAAAATCCCACCACCCTTGTAAAACGGTGGTCTCACGTCCTTCAAATCCATGTCGAACAAGACAGCCAACTTCCCCTTTAGACCAATCTCCCCCCCCCCCCCTCGTATGACCCTCGTCCATAACCCTAGCGCCATCCACCCGTATGCCGAGGATCCTGTGAACGTCGTGCAACAGTATAGTAATCTCACCAAACGGCATGTTAAAAGTGTTAGTGTCCGGCTGCCACCTCTCAACGAACGCACTGATAAGGTTTTCATCCAACCCGGTGGTCAAAGAGGACCTAAGATGATCAAGCGCACTCTCGCCAACTCTCTCCATCACCGAAGAACGGACCTTCATCTTACTCATCTCCATAGCACCCCGGCCACTCGTAACACGTGAGCCACGATCTCACGCTTCCTTGGTCCGTCCATCTACTGTAAGCTACGTGGCCACCAAAGCTACGTATGACAGTAACGACTGACGAACCCCCCCCCCCCCCCCCCCCCCCCCTCAACCGGATTGGTAAGACGCCAAGAAAGATCCAGAGTCTTCTTCCTCCCCGTGCTACAAGAAGCACCCTCTATAACCTGCTTATATCAGCCGGCGGCCGCTACCATCACGTACCACCTTCTTAGGTGGTCGAAAAGCAGCCTCCTCGTCCAGAAAGCGGGAGTCATCCTTATCATCCTCATCATCATCATCGTCGTCATCGTCGTCATCAACATCATCCTTCCCGACCGGTTCCTCAAACTTCTCCTCCTCCTCGTCATCAGAACTACTAAATGGCTCCCTGAAAAACGCTCTCGGTAACTGAAGCTCGCCCTCGGGAGTAGGGCCGGGAGACCTGATTAGGATACCCTTTCCCCTACCCCTACCTCCCCGACCAGGACATGGCGTTGCTGCAGCTGCTGCTTCTATAGGGACACGCCGCTTAGAGCCCGTCACTCTTCGGCCTGTCGTACGACCCATTTCAGTCATAATAGTATCTTCGCTGTAAGACATCTGCATTTACGAGATTATAATGTTACATAAATAAAATTAAACAAATTTTCATAAAAAACCAACATAATAGAAAATAAAATCTAAATTACACAAAATTAACAACTTCAATAATATAAACTACTAATTTAAATGCAAAACTAATAACTTTATATACAATTAAATATAAACTACCCATTTAAATACAAAATTAACAACTTTTAATGAAAAAAAAATAACTTTTAACTATTAAAATTGAAAATATACGGTTAAAACGAAAAAAAAATCCGAACCATGGAGGGACACCCAATTAACACATCCCTGCCCATGACAGACGTGAAAACCACATGTCCCTCCCCGCATATGGGACGTGCGATTTTCCCATCCCCTCCATTAGGGACGTGCGGTTTTCACATACCCACCACCATTGGACGTTGAATCTCAAAGTCCTACCCAGCTAGCACTACAAAAAAATGCTGCCCTTGCGACGGATAATTTGCAACGGATAGAAAATCCGTCGCAAATTTGGTTTTGAGACGGACTTTGCGACGGATTTTTCTTTTGCGACGGAATTTGCGACGGACCTAAATTTCCCAGACCCGCGAAGTGAAAGTCAAATGGCGGGAAAGTTTGCGACGGAAAATCCGTTGCAAATATTGACTTTTGCGACGGAAATTCCGTCGCAAACAAATTGACCAGACTTGACCAAAATCTGGTCAAGGTCAAACTTTGACCAGATTTGCGACGGAATTTCCGTCGCAGAAGTCAAAATTTGCGACGGAATTTCCGTCGCAAATCTGGTCAAAGTCTGACCTTGACCAGATTTGCGACGGAAATTCCGTCGCAAATTTCCGTCGCAAAGTTTATTTATACAGACCCCGCGGGTCTTCTTTTTTCCCCCAAATCGATTTCAATCTTTTACCTAAAACCCTAAGTGCGATTTTTCGACGAACACCAAAACCACCCCAACCAACCACCCCCGACGCCACCACCCCCCACCCCACCACCCCTAACACCGCCGGCCACCCTGCCACCTCGCCGGAGCACTCCCTCCTTCTCCTTCCTTCCTTCCTCCTCCTTCCTCTCCTTCTCCTTCTCCCTTCCACCTCACCGCCGCCGCCACCACACCGCTGCCACCTTGCCGCCGCCACTTACTTCTTCATTCTCCATTTCTCTTAATGTATGTATACTAACTTTCGTTATTTATGTACCATCTTAATTAGTTATTTTTAGTCCGTCGCAAAATTCCGTCGCAAATTCCGTATTATTGTTTTTTATTGTTATTAAGAATAGTTAGTTTAGTTTAATTGTTATTTGATTAGTTTAGTTAGTATTGTTAGGTGGTTAGTGATATTAGGTTAGTAGCTAATTTCGTCCCAAATCCGTCGCATATTGTTGTTAAGATGTTTAGGACGATTGATTTTTGATATAAAATTTGCATTGTTGTTGATTGTTAGTGTTGTTGATTTGTTTAGAATATTCTTGAATAATACCCGTTCAATAATTACACATTAGGTGTAATTGTTGAATAGTCCCCGTTTTGGGACTGTCTTTGAATCTTTCATGCCATTTAGGTAGTAAACACTCTTATAATTTCTTGATTGTAATGAAAAAAATGGTATGAAAGATTCAAAGATGGGTTTAGGCTGGAGAGATAAGGACCCCAGACCAATATATGTAAATTGTTTTTTTTTTGCAGGTTGGTGTTGGTGTTGGTGTTGGTGTTGGTGTTGGTATGGCTTAATGTCAATGAAATTATCTTATTAATCTTATTATTCAAGTTTTTAATTATGTAAAACATTTCTATCTAATTGTTGCTATATTAGTTTGATAATATGCCGGGCGGAAGACGACGAGGTAGTGGTAGTCGTCAGACTGAGGGACGACGAGCGGGAGGTAGTGACGAGGACGAGATAATTGAGCCTCAGACGCCGGCGCCTACACATCGAGTACACCTCGATCCGACTGATTACGAAGGCGCCAAGTGGGAAGTATCTTATTTGTTTACGGATAATTGATTGTATATATATATATATATATATATATATATATATATATATATATATATATATATATATATATATATATATATATATATATATATATATATTGATTATAATATGATTACTTGTTGACTATTTTATTTTCACATTTAACTCTTTTTCAGGTTCAGTGACAAAGACGTTTCTACTCTTATAACAAAGACCATTATTTGCAACTACAAGGAGTATGCGCCCAACTGGTCAGCCGCGTCGGATGCCATTAAGGAAGAGTGGTGGAATTGGTTTGAGGTATTTATTAACTGTTTACCTATTTCCGTTTTATTATTTATTACCTATTTATTGTTTCATATTTATTTAACTATTTTTTTTTTTGAAACAGAAACAAGTTACCTTTCACCCTCGTGATAGAGCAGCGGTTAGGTCGGCGTGGGAAGACATGATGAAAGACCGCCTTCGCAAAAGAATCCACTACGCTATGAGGAAAACAACGGAGCAAAGGCCGCAGTGGATACCGGCCGATATTTTCGAACAACTAAAGGGTAGAAAGGACGATCCAAAATTCCAAGAGAAATCCGACAAAAACAAGACCAACCGGATGTCGGGAAGTACCGAAAAAGGCAAGGCCTTAGGTACTCACATTATGGGTCGTAAAAACACCCTACAGATGATGGATGAAATTGTAATTTCTTAGTTTTTAATTCACTTTTTCTTGTCTTGAATAATTTTCACCCTTTGACAATCTTGAATGTTTTTTTTAACAAGTTCCGTTGGATTTAAATTGCAGGCTGGAGAAGATGGGAGGGATGTACCATCCGCCTTGAAGTTGCTGGAGAAGACAAAAAAGCATGCCAAGAAGGGTTGGCTATCAATGATAAGTGAAGGGATCCCGGAGCAAGATGTCGACGACAACGAGATCTACTTCGAAGAACACGGCGGTTTCAACAAGAAAGGGTTGATACTCGGTATGGGAAATGCAGCCCCAGTCATTTACGAGCGTCGTCGTCACTCAAGTGCTGGGACCCAATCATCATACACTCCAGGTTTGTATTTTATAGTTTATTAAAAATTAAGACTAACCAATTATTTAACCGTTTATTAAATGAATATAATATCATGTTTGACTATTCATTGCAGGTATCGTCGGCAGAGTTCTTCGAGAGAATGCTCAGCTAAGAGAACGTGATCTCGAGACATCCCAAAGGCTGAAGGCAATTGAAGAATACTTAAGTCAACAGGGGGCGGAGTTCACTACTCAGAGCTGCAACCCGGGAGGCTTTTCTCAGCCGAGACGCGACTTCGACGATGATGGCGGCGACAATGCTAGGGCGGCCACTCATTTCGCCACCCCACAGCCCACCGACACGACCGTTAGATAGGTTTTATTAGGTTGTTTAGTTGATGTACCGCGGATTATGTTTAGTTTTTAGTTGAATGATCATTTGTACAACCTTCATTTTAGTTATGAAAAGACGTTTTAAAAACCTTGTCTCCGACAAGTTTTTTGTTGCTGGATTGTTTTTCTGAAATTGCAGGTTTACAGATCATGCAAAAGGGAAAAAATGAATCATTTCAATGGAAATGGGGAGCTGGAAAAACGACTGAAACCCGAAAATCGTACAGGAATTTGCGACGGAAATGTCTCACTTTGCGACGGAATTCCGTCGCAAACCTTGACTAGAAGTCAAGGTCAGTCAAGATTTGCGACGGATTTTCCGTCGCAAAAGGGACCATTTGCGACGGAATTTCCGTCGCAAATCTTGACTGACCTTGACCAAAAGTCAAAGTCAGTCCAGATTTGCGACGGAAAATCCGTCGCAAATAGTCCCCTTTGCGACGGAAATTCCGTCGCAAATCTGGACTGACTTTGACTTTTGGTCAAGGTCAGTCCGTCGCAAAATAAGGTCAATCCGTCGCAAAACTTTTGCGACGGAAAAATCCGTCGCAAATAAACTTTTTGCGACAAAAAAATGGGACAGATGCAGTCCGTCGCAAATCCGTCGCAAAATCATCATTTGCGACGGATTTCACCCTTTTTGCGACAGATTATTCCGTCGCAAAGAGCGCATTGTTTTGTAGTGTAGGGACGTTGAGTTCACACGTCCTACCCACCATAGGACACACATTTCACACGTCCTACCCAACTACGGACGACCATTTCGCACGTCCTTCCCAATTTCATTTGCAAAATCGTGTTTGTCATCCCCAAATCAAACAAAAACAACTACAACTACAACTATAACTACAAGTAAATCGACAACATACAACAATAACAACAACAAACAACACTAACAACAACAAGAACAACAAAAAAACATAAATTTAAGAGGAAATTGAAAAAATTAACAAAAATAACAAAATTAACAACAACAATTGAAATTACTAGATTTACTAGCCTAATTAATAATAATAATAATAATAACAACAACAACAAAATAACAATAAATTATACAAGCCTAATTAAAACTAAAACTAGATTAATTAAAAAAAAACAACTAACCTTGGTGTGGTGGTGGTCCTCGGCGGTGGTGGTGTCGTGCGTGAGGTGGTTGTTTGGTGGTGGTGGGAGTATTGATGGTGGTGTCGCGCATGAGGTGTAGAGGGAGTAAGGAGTTTTGAGTTTGAGAGGTAAAAGGGTTTTATTGTCTTTTTTTGCATTTCGTCGACGATTTGTTTTAAAACGTCGACGACGTTCCGTAACCGGGCTACAAAAGAGGTCCTCTCAAACCCGTCTCTCCAATTTATTCCTCTTGCTATATACCTTAAAGTGCAAAATGTCAAGTAAAACGAAATTTTGCGAATTTGCAAAAACGTCAAATAAAAAAGAATGGAAGGATTAACTATATAAAATTCCCAATAAAGTGTAATTAATCGAGGTAGCTTCGCTGATAAATGCATACTCCCTCCTATTCCATATTTTCTTCCCTATTTCCTAAAACGGATTATTCAGCTTTTCTTCCCCTTTCCTATTTTGGAAACTTTTATTCTTATTTTATTCATTTCTCTCTCCTACTATCAAACCCCACCAACTCTTTTTACTCTTATTTTATTACTTTTTTTAATGTTTGTGGCCCACAAATTCTTATTTAATTCCTAATTATTCATTCCTCTCTCCTATCACCAAACCTCATCCAATTTTTTACACTTATTTTATTCCTCACCTTAATCCTCGTGCCCAACCCAAAGGGGAACAAAATATGAAATAAGAGGGAGTATTAAATTTATTACATGTAAATATCAAAATAGGGATGTGTTTTATTGGTTATGCATCTAACCAAGTAGTAAATGGTCATGTGTTCTATTGTCCATAAAAATTGAATTGTAATTTTTTTTTGTTTTTTGAATTGTACTATTAGACAATAACACATAAATTAATTAAACAAATTTTTTTAAAGAGTTGAGGCCCTATTTTACAAATTTGACTAGTGTCTCAAAATGTTCAGAACCGGCCCTGATATTAATCACCCAACACGCAAAATACAAAGAGTATTCTTATTGGTTGAATCACCAATAAATAGCCCAAAGTTAATGCTTCAAAATACAAATGCTAAAATATTGGTGCACCACATCAATATTTGTACGTTCCTCTTTTATATATATAATGATATTGTTGTTAAACTCACGATCCGGATTGTAGGATCTTACGATTCTACGATCCAAAAAGTGGTGATCTTAATTTTGTAAGATCTTATTTTTTCAAAGTAAAAATCTTAACATGATCTACAATTATAAAACCCGATCCTATATTATTATCATTTAATTTTTTTCAATTATTAAAATTTTATATATGACTTTTAAGATAGAAATCTAAAATAAATGAGAAAATTAGTAGGCACATGCTTAAGATAAAAGTGTTTTGGATATAAGTACAAAATTTTAACATATTTTAATAAAACAATTACGTATTTTAGTTAATTTGTACGATTCTACGATCTAATCCTATTATCCTACCGATTCCAAACCTATGAAGCTTAGACCATCCACAATGGTCTTCTCACCATTTCTCATGAAATTGGTGAGAATTGATTTAATATTAAAAAAATGATAAAGTAGGAAAGAAGTTAACAAGATGTGGTGAAAATTTTCACCTGTACGAGAATGGGTGAGAGCATTCACAACCGTGAAAATCTCACCAATTTTCATTCTAATTTTTTAAGTTTTTCTCTCTCCAATTTACTATCCAACTCACTTTTTCACTCATCACCCAAAAACATCAAAAAAATCACCCACATCAACAAATATTCAATTTTTCTCCTCACTCATACTTTATCCCATTCTTTAATATTAAAAAAACAAATAAATCATAAAATAAACAAGAAAGTGTGATATGTAGGTACAGGTGGGCACCACTTTACAATTCTCACCCATTTTCGTACAGGTGAAAATTTTCACCCCATCTTGTCAACTTCTTTCCTACTTTATCATTTTTTTAATATTAAACCAATTCTCACCAATTTCATGAGAAAGGGTGAGAAGACCATTGTGGATGCTCTGAGAATTGCAAAGTGGTGCCCACTTGTACCTACATATCACACTTTCTTGTTTATTTTGTGAGTTATTTGTTTTTTTAATATTAAAGAATGGGATAAAGTATGAGTGAGGAGAAAAATTGAGTATTTGTTGATGTGGGTCATTTTTTTGATGTTTTTGGGTGATGAGTGAAAAAGTGAGTTGAATACTTCCTCCATTCCAATCAATTCTATACATTTCACTTTATATACACTATTCATAAGTCGAGTGAATCTTCGACATAACTTCTAATATATAACATAAAAGATAGTCATTCGAGATCTTGTTTTAATTGCCTTACCGAATACATTCTGAATATCACATTTTTTTAATTTTTATCAATATGTAATTAAAGATATTAAGAAAAGAAAACGAGTATTGGCAAACGTGAATAAAACAAATGTATAGAATTGATTGGAATGGAGGAAGTAGTAAATTGGAGAGAGAAAAGCTTAAAAAATTAGAATGAAAATTGGTGAAAATTTCACGGTTGTGAATGCTCTTATAGATCCAAGGGTGACACTTGTATAGACTGGACAAATATTTTGATAATGTCATGCATATTGTTTTTAAAAGAGAGAGAAGTGAAATAATGTAATTTTAAGGTGATGTTGACATTTGACAATACAAAAGCAGCTGGAAATACGAATCTTGTAGTGTTATGAGAGGTTGATCCCATAATTTAATCAGTAAATGAAGTTTACATGAAATACGAAGTATGAAATATTTTGGAGAGAGAAGCATTTGGTAGAAAGTAAGGAGTAACCAAATAAAGTGGTTGGAATGAAATCCAATATAAGAGCAGCACTATGGCTTCTGAATTTGTTGTTAACTGAAATGGTGTGTGTACTTAGCATACCCACTACATTAGAAGGTCCTTTCAAACCAGTTACTCGTGTTTTTGACAAATCACTGAGACGTGGCAGTGATGATGTTTCCTTGGATGATCCAAGGTTGAGGAGATTTGTATCTGGAAATTACCCTGAACAAATTGCTCTTGCTCTTTCTTCTTCACCTTCTTCAATTTGGCTTTCTTGGGTCACTGGTATTTTTATTTTATATATAATATATTATACTCTCTCCCTTCCTACTTCCTATCATTTGTTCACCTTCTTCAATGTGTAATATTGTTTGAATGATTTTAGGGGAAGCTCAGATTGGTAGCAATGTAACAGAATTAGACCCATCAAGTGTAGCAACTGAAGTTTGGTATGGAAAACAAAGCCTCAACTATTCTATGAAAAATGAAGGAGTTTCTATGGTTTATAGCCAATTCTATCCTTTTAAAGGATTGTTCAATTACACTTCTGGCATCATACATCATGTTAAGCTTCTTGGTACCAATTCAGATTCTCTACATTTTTTTTATTTTTTGGGGCCAACCCAACCTACAAATTATATTTTGGCTACTCAATTTTAATATGTTGTTAAGATACATACGGAGTATTTAACAATTTTGGATATTAACCATTTTTTAGAAATTTGGGGTAGCCATTAGCGAGTGTTTGCCTTTGCTACTAGCTAGGTTCCCCTCGTGTACAACTTCCTTGCTTGCTTTACTTGGGTTACTTCGGCTTTAGTATTTTTGCTGTCTCGTTTCTGCAGGCCTTGAACCTGAAACAAAATATTATTACAAATGCGGGGATAGCTCTATTTCTGCTATGAGTGAAGAGCATTATTTTGAAACCTTGCCATTGCCAAGTCCAAATGTTTATCCTCGTCGTATAGCCTTTGTTGGGGATTTAGGCCTTACTCACAACTCTACAACCACCATTGATCATGTCAGTCAAAACGATCCATCACTGATAGTTATGGTTGGTGACATGACTTATGCAAATCAGTATATTAGTACGGGCGGGAAAGCAGCGTCATGCTATTCCTGTGCATTTCCTGATTCACCCACCAGAGAGTCATATCAACCACGATGGGACGGTTGGGGAAGGTAATTTCTTAGCATAACTAGTTTTGGCATTTGAATTTCTGTTGCCAAAGAAAATAATTCTCAAAGTTAAAACTAGATTTATGGAGCCCTTGATCTCTAGAATCCCAATGATGGTTATTGAAGGAAATCATGAGATAGAGCCTCAAGCTGCTGGTGAGAAATTTAAATCGTATCTCACTAGGTTTGCAGCTCCTTCAGATGAATGTGGCTCACACACTACATTATACTACTCATTTGATGCCGGGGGAATACATTTCATTATGTTGGGATCTTATGTGGACTTCAATAGGACAAGTGAGTTCTTTTCTTTTAATGTCTATATATTCATTCCCTCTTTTGTATGTCTTACCCACACAATAGAGGTAATTAACCCAAATCTCATTATGGGTCATTTGGAAATACTTTCTATGTATTGCAAACGCAGAATGAAGGTTGCCTATCATTGCCTCACAATCACACCTGTCAAACTGCTCATACGGGTTATGTCTTTTGGAGGTGCGCGGTTATCAGCTCATTTTGATACTGCGGCTGTTCTTGTGCTTGCCGTGTGAATGTCTCTCTGTAGCATCAATTGGGTCATGTTTAGGTAGTTTTGGGTCTTCATTAGCAAGGTTTTGTTTCAATGTAATCCTCTCAGTTTAATTTTGGGTCAACTCATATTAGGAAGGGGTAATTTTCAGGTTGAGTTACCTAGTTTGGGCCTGCTTCAAGTTGTTGTGTTCAGGTCAAGTCAACTGGGACCGGGGTAGTTTTGTGAGGTTTACTCTCAATAGTTGCCTTTAACAGCTAGGTAATTTTGTGGATTTCTTATCTGCAGCATTTGACATGCCTCAAAAGTCAAACTTCATGAGTGCTATAGAACATATACCATATGCTTATTTTTTAGTTCTGTGGTTGGTGAAGTGGAGGAAAAGAACTAATTTTACCCTGACTCACTGATTCAAATGTAGGTGCTCAGTATGCTTGGCTTTTAAATGACCTGGGCAGGATCAACCGGAATGTATCTCCTTGGCTAATTGCTACATGGCACGCTCCCTGGTATAACAGCTATTCTTCACATTATCAAGAATCTGAATGCATGAGGCAAGAAATGGAAGCTCTTCTTTACAAGCATGGGGTTGACATCGTCTTCTCTGGCCATGTAAGTTGCCATTACCACTTTTTGATGACACTGATCGGTCAAAGTCTTTAAGTGAATGTTCTTTATTGGCACTTCTCTACAAATTTCAGTTATTTCCTTTACTTGCTGACCCATTTTATATCACAAATGATCCCTTGACAATTTAGTAATTATCTCAAGATTGCATGTTGTTTAGTTTCATTTGTGACATCGTTTGACAACTTAGTATATGACTTTCTCATACAAGACTTGATGTTTCCATATTGGGCATTTCTGGAAAATATTAGTTGTTTTCTTGACTTTTTGTAGAAGAATTATGAACCGCTTATCGACCAATTTCAGATTTATGATGCCCTTAGTAACTTTTAGATTTTGTATGCCATGAAGTATCAAATAAATAAGGACATTACATCAAGACTCGGTCTGTGCTCAGCCACAGTCTTAAGAGAGCATCCACAAAAAGTTGGTAGCAATGAGAGGATATACTGTAAAATATACATTCTGTGCAAGAGAATAACATGATTCAAGTGAATACTGACGTCAAAGAGTAGAGTCGTAGAGATATGTGTAAGGGACAAGTTCAGTCATGTGTAGATAGATATTCACTTGACCTGCGTGTTGAAAATACACATTGAACATGGATGCATTGTTTCAACTTGCACGTCTGGTGCATCTCTTCTTATGAATGAATGAATTTGTTTTAATATGTGCGTCTAGTGTCTCCCTACTAATAATTAGACTTGTCTTCTAACGTATGCTGTCTGCTAATATATTTTTTCAGTAATTTTATCACACTTAAATGAATAATTTTAAAGAAAATCTGATCTGAGCATACCTCCAAATCATTCTGTGAATCAATTTGCAAAACAAGCATATCATGTAGTATGAGAATTACAAGTGTGTGGGAATAGATATCCTAATTCCTAACCAAGCTAAGTATGTCAATATTAGGTCCATGCATATGAGCGGATGAACCGTGTTTATAATTACACTCTGAATCCATGTGGTCCTGTATACATAACCATTGGAGATGGCGGTAATATTGAGAAAGTTGATGTTGATCATGCTGATGACCCAGGAAAGTGCCCAAGCCCGGGCGACAATGTCCCTGATTTAGGACCAGTGTGCCATCTAAATTTCAGTTCAGGCCCGGCAAAGGGCAAATTTTGTTGGGATAGACAGCCTGAATGGAGTGCCTTCAGGGAGAGCAGCTTTGGGCATGGAATCCTTGAGGTAGGCTCCCAATGTTGCACATGGATATACTGTGTCATAGCCAAGTGGCCTCTTGATTTTTCTCGTATATCAAACCTTGTTATCATGAAATATCATGTATTCAAGGCAGTTGTTGACGTAAGTTGGATATAGGTCACCTGAAAGTAACAAGTTTAAGTAGTCAATAGGCTGAAAAGAAGTCTAAATCCGTGCAAATTTGACCCTCTAACGTGGCCAAGAGCAAACGTTTTGAGACACCGTGGTCAAGTGGTTCTTGTTATTGCCATTGACGAAACTCATATTTAGCATTTCCTTGTTTACTGTCTTTGACTCCATTTTTGTATTTTATCTGTATCTCCCGCTTTGACGATGAGAGTCATATTATCCAACCCCTAGTCATTTTGGGACTAACCACTTGATTGGATGGATAGATTGAGCGTTAGCTATTGTTTGGATTTTAAGTTGGGCCGAATGGTTTAAGTTCATTCAAATATAGGAGCAAAATGTCAGGAAAAAAACCCGTGATTCCTTTACCCCTCTCCTCTCATGGGCATCCAAACAAAGCCTACGACTTCGTAGGATCATCCCCTTCTGTGTCAGTGTTAAAGACATCACTATGCAAGAGTTCGACTCCATTGAAAATCTTGTTATACATGTCTCCCCCACCCCTTCTCTCCTCGTTTTGCTGCAGTTTCGGGTACCAGCTGAATACAGCTGATATGATTTCTGTTTCCTATAACCAAAAGTTCACCATTCTTTCGGTCTGAATTGTGATCCAATGGCCGCGCTTCTATTTCTTGTGAATTAGCAGTTATTCAGTGCAATTGTCAACCCAGTTTGTCATTAGGAGTCATCCAAAAACTCCTCTTTGTCCAGTTAGATAAATGTGTACTTCCTCTCTTAGGTCTTACCTCATCATTTGTTGAAGACCTTAAGGCATATAAGTGTTGGCCTGAATAATGCTGCTGTGCACTAAAGTGAACCGACTATTTGAAATGTTGGTGCAGGTTATAAATTCGAGTCACGCATTGTGGACATGGCACAGGAATCAGGACATCTACAAAGACAGCCAACTTGGCGATCAAATATATATTGTCAGACAACCAGAGTTGTGCTGCACATCAGCACAGGTAACATCATAGGTCGACTTTTTTTTCTCATGGTTATGAGTAGTCCTACTTAATCTTTTCAAATTACAATAACCACTATACCCTACTGCGACCTAATTAACCAAGAAATGATGAGACAACAATAAGATGCTCCCTTTGTTGAGTTGAATTTTATATTTTCTTTTTGAATCAAAATCTGTGATGCGATGTTTTGAAGTTATATATTACCAAAGTGGAAATATAGTAAATTCAAATGAAAGCAGGAAGTAATAGGCACAGTAGATGTTAGCCAAAGGAAGCTGTCCGTGAACAGACTAACGTAAACCTTTCTAATGCGTAGTTCTCTATGGCCTACGATCCAGTCATGTTAAAGTGATTATATGTTTTTAGCGTAAGTTTTGTCCGGATTCGAGGCGAGTAGGACTTGCGCATAAGTGCAACTGTACAAGTAGAAGATAACAGTTATGTGTTACTTAGTTACGGAGTTGGTGTGCAGGACAGCTTAATCAGTTCAGCAGCAGGAACAACTGAACAAGGTATGAGGTATTCTTCAAGTAGCACTGTTTCATAGAACTCTTTCATGATATCGCAAACAACAAATCTCAATTGTACGACACTATTTTCCCGTGTATTTTATTTTTTACAAATTACTTGGATTTTCATATTTGGGTAAATGACCTTTCTTTTCCAAGCTTTTTAAACTTGATTTGTTGTATTGGGAATTATTGAGACGGGCAGAGAAGTGTGGTATACCAAAACAATAAGAATAAATATTATTTTCACAATAGAATATTAGGAGCTATTAAGAATAACCGAAAATAATGGGTAGTTACTAGTTAGAAAAGTAAAAGCAGATGAGAGATTAAAAAGACAATGATAGTATGATACACAATTGCGAATCTAGAATGTGTAAAATGAGTGATTACACTACAAAAAAAATAGCGTTATTGCGACCGATATAAATCGCGTTGCAAATTATTGTTTGCGACGTAATTTGCAACGAAATTGTTTTTTTGTGCTCGAATTTGCGATGGCGGATAATTTTCCAAGGATTTGCTATATTCCCCCTAGTTTTACTCACTCCCCCTATAAATTACCAAATTGCCCCCCCTTTTTTTTAATAGTTACTTTTTCAGTAAACCCTACTTTTATTAATTTGTTTCAATATTTACGTATACTAGTTTTAGCCCGTGCAAAATTGCACGGATTTGGTTATTAAAAAACTTTAAGGAAATTATAAATTATTGAAATCGAAATTTCATAATCAAATTTTAAAGTATTAATCAATATCATAGATGAATGAAAAGTAACAAAACATATACGTAGATTAACGACATCATAAATATTGGTGAATCTCTATTATCCCATTTCAAAATCATTATAAACAACATTAAAGTTTGATTTTTATACGGTTGTAATATTAAATAAGTAATTTGACACAATCCTTACAACAAAAACATGAAAAAACATTAATTTGATCATAATTATTTGGTTGGCAAGAACAAATTTATAATTGAAGTCTGAACACCAATTATATGTGATGTTATTTATTAAAATTAACTTTTAGCTAAATTAATTTTATTGCACGGATTTGGTTATTAAACTTGTTATTAAAAAACTTTAAGGAAATTATAAATTATTGAAATCAAAATTTCATAATCAAATTTTAAAGTATTAATCAATATCATAGATGAATGAAAAGTAACAAAACTTATACGTAGGTTAACGACATCATAAATATTGGTGAATCTCTATTATCCCATTTCAAAATCATTATAAACAACATTAAAGTTTGATTTTTATACAGTTGTAATATTAAATAAGTAATTCGACACAATTCTTACAACAAAAACATGAAAAAACATTAATTTGATCATAATTATTTGGTTGGCAAGAACAAATTTATAATTGAAGTCTGAACACCAATTATATGTGATATTATTTATTAAAATTAACTTTTAGCTAAATTAATTTTGATGAGTTTGGAAAGTCCGGAAATGAGAAATGAAGATGGTGGTGGGAATCATGCAAACAATGTAGGTCCCACATTTATAGAATTTTTGAAAAAAATAAAAGTTGTATATGATGATGTGGGTGAAAGAAATTGCTTTAAATGTTTTTGGTTTAATATAGATAAGATTTAAAAACCGTTTTAAAAACCCGCAAATCGAATCGTATAAAAAAAATAAAATCACTACAAAGTAGCAACGCAATCTACATCAACATAATTATTCAAAAAAAAAAAAAAATTTATACTCATCTTCATCCTTCCCAACAATATTCACATTAAGCGCTTACCTAATTAACGTTGAAATTTTTTCAAAAAAAAAAAAAATTGGCTTATTCATGTGAATCACATGAGCAGGCCTGGGCGAGTTCATGTGAATCACATGAACATGCCTGGGCTTGTTCATGTAATTCACATGAACGGGCCAATTTACAACTATTCTACATATTAAATAATGTGACGAAACAATAAAAATAAGTGATGAAATTTAATTAAATTGATTAATACCTCATTTTCTGCTTTTTCCGTACAATTTTATAAACCCGTATTGTTTTCACCGTATACAAAACCGCTTCCTTCTCCGTGTTAGTGACTACTATACTCATTGTAATATCGATAATGTTGTTCCGCACTCCAATCATTGTTAAATCGATTTCCGTCATTGTTGTAAGAACTACTATTATTGTACGATTCAAATATATAATTGAAAAATGGGTTATCGTCACCCATTAATCGATAAATATATTTGTTAAGTATTTTTTTAGAAAGAGTAAATGTTACAAAGTGATGATGTGTAGTAATTAAATTTCATCTTAAGGTTATTTTGGAGTAATTATATTTACCCGTAATGTTTTTACCATAAACAAAATTACTAAACTACGTATTCGTAATTATTTATACTTATTTTATACGATTAACCAATATATTAATGTGTTAAATATTTTTTTACAAAGATAAGGGCAATCTTGGAACATTCGAAATGAAATTAGGGGCGAAATTAGTAAAGTAGGGGCGGAATATAACAATTTTGTTTTCCGATCTCGCAAACAAAAAGTCAAATGACGGGAAGGTTTGCGACGGAACTTCCGTCGCAAATGACTTTTGCGAAGGAATATCCGTTGCATCTGAAATTGGCGGATTTTTTTTGGACCACTAGTAAAAAAAAGTCGGTTAATCTCTGCGATGGATTTCCCGTCGCAAAAAATTGACTGACCGTGGTCAAGTTCAAGTTCAGTTAACGTTTGCGACAGGAAATCAGTAACCAATATTGACTTGCTTTGACTCAGACTTTGGTCAAGGTCAAGGTCAATCAATGTTTGTAGCGGACTTCCCGTCAAAATATAATCACTCGATTAATCTCGTCCTTAAATTTTTTGGGTCTTATACGATATTTAAAAGATAAGCCCTGATAGCAAAAGCTTATTCTAATATACAAATGCTTGATAAATAATAAAACAATTTGATAATGGATAATTCTAGTAAAGACTCGTCAAAATATAAATTATTTATTTTTAAATATGATTATGATTTTGTAAAATATCATCATATCATATTGTCATAGTGGTTAACATAATTAATTTAAATTGCATATAAGATTATGCAAATAAGATCATTTCTTAGAACATTTTCAACTACTTTTAATATGCAAAATGAGTAAAAAACATGTAGTTGTTGGGACTTGATCCTAGGTCATTGGGTTGGGAAGAGAATGTTTATACCACTAAGCCATTAAGCATTGTTGAAATAGTAGCACATAGATAAATATGTATAAGTGTTTTTCCTGGATTAGTGGGGGTGAGGGTTCACCCCTATCACCCCCTATAAATCCGCCATTGATGATACATTGATACCCCGAGTCCAAGACCCAGGTGGTGTTGTGTTGATAGAGTCACAGCGCAGCCCAGCCTAGCGCTCACAGGACGATGATTGTGGAAATCTCATAATAATTTGAACATTTTAGTCTCATCTTCTTTATATGCAATGCACCCGAAGACCCAAAGACATGTTACTTGTTCAACATGTTATTGTTGGAGTAATGGCTCTTTTAATAGAGCATTTAATGCTCCTTTTGTTTCCCAGCACTTTGGTGTTAGTGTTATCCCACATCGGTGGTAATAGAAGGATCCTCTTGTTTATAATCCTTCTTTCTCTTGATTGGTTAATTGAGTGGACCAAAGGGGTTTTTAGGGAGAGTGTTGGGCTTGTGTGTTTGGGTACATGTTTATGAGAACCTATATGCCGATGTCCTTAAGGAGGATATGAAATTGGATGACACTTTTGAAGCCAATCTATTGCTATAGAAATTCCCTCCCTCCTGGTTTGACTATAGGAACCACCTTAGCCTGACCCTATAGGAATTAGTTGGACATATGAGGACTGAGGAGGCAAATCGCCTTAAAGACCTACTGTTAGTCAATCTGTCAATGCTTCTATTGCTGCTATGAAAGCTACTCTGGTCGAGTCTGGTGGTCCATCTAATGCTGAAAAGTTCAAGTGTAAAGGTAAGACCAGGGTTAAGTTCAAGGGTAAGGGTAAGACCAAGGTTGGTCAAGGTAGGAACCGTGGTCCTGCTAAGAAGAATGCTACATGGAAACATACCAAACCAGTTGCGAAGATTCAGAAAGCTAAGGGTCCTATTGTCTGTAGGAAAACCGGTCACAAAGCCTACCAGTTTACTGAAAAGAAAACTGCTGAAGTTAATGTTGTTGTGGCTGAGGATATCATTGCTGCTGATGGGGAATGTGTCTACATTGGTAACTCTTCGTCTGCATTGATCATATGCAAAAACAAGACCTTTCACAAACTCACCTCGGGGAAAACACTTGCTCTCACTAATGCTTTATTTGTACCCTCGTTGTGTCGAAACTTCGTGTCTGGTGCATTATTAAACAAAGCTGGTTTGAAATTTTTTTTTGAGGCTGACAAGGTTGTAATGTCGCGTAATGGGGAATTTGTGGGCATAGGTTATCTTTCTGGGGGTCTTTTTTTATTGAACACTTATTCAGTTTCTAATAATATTGCATCTACTTATAATTATATCGCTAAGTCTATTGATGTTTGGCATGGTAGATTAGGTCATGTTGTTGGAGTAAATGTGTAACACCCCCATTTATTTAAGAGCCTTTAGCAAAACATTCTCAAATAAATAGAGCTGTTACCATCTCGGAATGTCCGAGGTAGTGAATAACAAAGTAAAACAAACCAAAGTACTTTATATAAAAACTGATAAAATTTAAACTTGGTTATTACAGTTACTACATGACGGAAAAGAAATACAACTGATGACTCCTCTAGATGTGATATAATTTTAAGTCGGTCCAAAGTATGCATCTCACATTCCTGCCCCTGCTCCTAGCTCATCTGTCTCTGACCTGTAGAATCTACTCCCCATTCCGGATCATCGTAGGTATACACGAATACACTGTCAACCTCGCGGTTGAGTAGGGTAACACAATAATTATAATGCAACAGTTTAATGATATGCAAATGCCATGATATGCTCGAGCTCAATCTCAATCTCAATCTCATACCCTTGCACCAAGCCATACCGAACCTCCCGGCAGACTATAATCGGTCGTCACCGAACACCAGCTCAATAGCTGATAAGAAACCAGGCCTGGTCTGCAGAACCACCCTTGGCTTTATATCAGAACAATATCTGACCATAACTTTCTCAGTAACCAATGCATATGCTATGCATGAATGCAACGATATAATTATTCAATCATGCTATCAAATAATCAAATGCTCATGTCATTACCAATAATTCACAATCAATCCAACCCATATCATTCTCATATAAATCATTTTCGGCATCCATAAACACATAATACCACATCCATTCATAACACATCATAGAGTATAAGGTCAGTGTATCCTACCTGGAATAGCAGTCTGTAAACAATCAATCACCATCCAGTAATATTCCACTTCAAATTCATTTCCTATAAACATTACTTAATATCAATTTCAATACATACAATCAAACACTACTAAATTAATTACTGGATCATGTTCATAATTTGTTCACTCATAACACATTATTCATTCATAACACATTATTCATTCATAACACATTATTCTAAGAAGCATATCACATTGTAAACTTATATGTAAAATTGTAAACATGCCCATATACATACCAATTATTAACTAATTATACATATCAATTGTCATTAACCGCTTATACCCTTACTAAATGTAGACTTACTAACTATAGCATACAATATTAATAACCAATTATTACTAACTTATTAACATGCTCGAACACTAATACCAATATTAATATTAATATTAACAACAATAATAACATAAACAATATAATAACAATTAATTAACAATACTGGCTAAGTAACGTAACTAATATAATAAAGTACTGTCACAAAATAAATTAAACAAACTCAACTAGTTAAACTAATTAAATTACTAACAACATCAAAATTACAAATAATAATAATACCAATAACAATAATAATAATAATAATAATAATAACATCAACCCACGTGACTTGCTCATGAACAAACAAATCACGACCACAAACGCAGACCTCCGCAAAATTGAACAAAACGCAGCCTGTGTACCCACCTTCACGACCCTACTGCTGTCAGCCAGACCACCTACAACCACTACAGAGGTTCGCAAACTCTAGCCTGTACTACCCACAACCACCACCATGTCTCGTCCACTCCTCGCAGCCCTTAAAACCACCTTAAATACTCTCTCTAAAACCGTTGTACACAACCTGTATGCTCTGTTTTCTCGCGCAACTTATCTCTCTCTTCGCACTACTCTTTCTCTCACCACCATGCCCTCGACCACCTCTGGCCACCACCGTTGTCACCACTGACACATGGTGGTTCCAGGGAGGGTTAGCCCCCCCATCTCGGTTCCCCTATGACAAACACACATACCCACCAACTCCAGCCCCAGACGCGGTTTTTGCCGCTAGTTCTAATATACGTATTGCTATGTTTCGTGATTTGAACAACCAGCACCGACACTCCCCACCACTCACGGCCACCACCCATAAACCAAGGTGGTCGCACAACTCTATAAACATTCCACCTACCACCCAGAGACTCGTAATAACACAATCAGAAAGACAATACGAAATAACAATTAAACAACAAAAAAAATAACGTGTATCGTCGATGAGAACGAAGCTTACGGAGGTGGTCACGGTGGTTGATGATGGTGATGACGAAGGTGCTGATCTCCCTTTGGTCCTTCCTCAATCTCACGCCTCTCCTTTGCAAACTAGGATTTTTGGTTTAGTCGATAAAGAGGTAGTATGGTATGTCGATGGATTATGCTTGTGTCGATGGTTATGCCTAGGGTTTCATGTAGTTTAATTTGGTAACCGGGTCCCTTTGCTTATCTTACTCGGCCCGTTATACATATCCATGTAGTAATTCGTTTATATTCCCGCAATTTAAAATAACGAGTACATATAAATTATTTACACTAATTAAATTATGTAATTAGTGCTAGTAAATATTAATTAAATTAATTATAAGAATATTATAACTTAAATAAAATTAGAAATTAAGTATAGATGAGAAATACATATAAAATATAAAATAATTTAAATTATAAAAGTATTATTAAAATTACAGAAATACGAATGAAACGTCATTTTATGAAATAATCATCAAATATAAAATAATTATGAAATACAAAATAATCGTAGAAATACGATTTATAAAATAATAACAGTTTACGTAAAATACTTTATAAACATTCCATTAGAAATACTTTTTTTTTTGGTGAAATGTAAAAAAAATATTGAAGCTCAAAAGGAAGGAAAGTCCTTCCTTACAAAGTCCCTTACATCAACAAATTATCAATCCAAGCCTTATCCTTGGGAGGGATATGGCCTTTACATCTATGCTCAATAGTCATACTAATATCATTCTTTATACTCTTAAACACCATCTCTGGTCTCAGAATAATGCTATCCACTCTAGCTTTGTTCCTTTGCCTCCATATATGGTAAACGGTTGCATTAAGAATAGCATTCAACACTCCTCTTTTCAACTTAGAACCTCTTCTGCTCAGGGACCATTCTGTTAATTGAGTTCTTGGCATCATAAGTCTCGTCCAATTTCTGATAAACTGCAGGATCAGAGAGCTATAGGAACAATCAAAAAACAGGTGGGAGTTATGTTCTGTGGCAGCCCCACAAATGCAACACAAGTCATCCTGTGTTACTCCATATTGAAACAACTTGTCTTTGGTCTTTAAGGCTTTGTGATGGTACATCCAATTGATAATAGTGTGCTTCTTTATTGTCCAAGCATTCCAGATCAATCCTGGCCACTGCAACTCAGGGCTCACTGGTCTAAGCTGATCATAGACTTTGCTGATAGAATACTGAGTGTGGCTGGCAAGCCAGTCTGTAGGCAGAGTTCTGAGCCTGTCCTTTAGCTTACAAATGTTTTTCCAAGTCCAAGCAACATCCAGAGAAGGGGAGTATATATGCCAATCCTGCCCTTTAAGGTAGATATGACTAACCCATTGCACCCATAACTTATCTGCCCTGGCATGCACCCACCAGGCTAACTTTCCCACAGCAGCTTGGTTCCAGACAGCATCATTTTTGAGTCCTAGCCCTCCTTCTTTAGTGTTTTTACATACCTTTTCCCATGCCACTGGTGGTACCCTCTTGTAATCCACCCCTCCATCCCATAAGAAGTTCCTGCACATGGCCTCCAATCTGTGAGTCACTGAAGATGGCAGAATGAAAATTTGAGCCCAGTATGAATGCAAAGTTTTCAGGACAGCTTTGATAAGGACTAGTCGTCCAGCATAAGACAACTTCCTGGCCCCTATTGCCCTGACTCTCTCCATAACTTTATCAATGATGGGTTTGCAATCCCTTTCATTCAGCTTTGTAGGCTTGATAGGTACCCCAAGGTACTTAAATGGTAAGGTACCCTCAACACAGCCTGCTACTTGGAAAATATCGGCCTTCACTGTCTCTTGAACCCCATTAAAGTAAACATTTGTTTTAGTTGGGCTCATTTTCAGTCCTGATGCCTCTGAGAAAGTTGCAAATGATCTGAGGAGAATCATGATAGACGTTATATCCCCTTTACTGAATAAAAGGAGGTCATCTGCAAACATAAGGTGTGAAAGCTTCATAGGACCACAAAGAGGGTGATATTTGAAATTCATTGTGCTTGTGGTATAATGTAGAATTCTGGACAAGTATTCCATACACACTGTAAACAACAGAGGAGATATTGGGTCTCCTTGCCTGAGCCCTCTCTTGCCTGGGAAAAAACCAAAAGTGTTGCCATTAAGGCTCAGAGTGAATGCAGTGGTTTTGACACACTCCATCACAAGCCTAATGAACTGATTTGGAAAGTTAAGAGCCTCCAACATCTGTTCCAAGAAGTCCCACTCCACAGTATCGTAAGCCTTTTGCAAGTCAATTTTGAATAAGCACCTTGGGGACACTGTCTTCCTCCCATAGAGCCTAATTATATCCTGACATATTAAGATGTTCTCCATAATACTTCTACCATGAATAAAGCCCCCTTGTGTAGGAGAAATGATTTCAGGTAAAACTTTAGCAAGCCTAGTGCAAAGTAATTTGGAAATGAGCTTGTAAACAACATTACAACAGGCTATGGGACGAAACTGAGTCACATTCTGGGGATAATCAACCTTAGGAATGAGAGTGACATTAGTGGCATTTAGTTGCTTTAGTAACTGACCTGTATGAAAGAATTCATGAACTGCTTTGCATACATCCTTCCCAATAATGTCCCAACTGGCTTTAAAAAACTTACTTGTGTAGCCATCTGGGCCTGGTGCTTTATCATCAGGAATGCTAAATAGAGTGTCTTTGATTTCAGCATCTGAGATAGGTTGGGTCAAAAGTTCCCAATGTCTGTCATTACAAATAGAGCCTTGTTGAACAATATTTCTGAACACTGGTTTGGTAGTGGACCTAGTCCCCAGTAGCTTCTGATAGTATTGCAGGAAGCTATCTTGAATGCCATGCACATCAGTATGAATGTGACCTGCAGTATCTGCCAGCTGATAGATCTTATTCTTTCTCCTTCTAGCCCTAAGCAAGCCATGAAAGTAAGATGTATTTGAGTCCCCTTCTTTTAGCCAGTGTGCCTTAGCCTTCTGTCTCAGAAAAATAGTTAATTGATTATGTAGTTGACTGTAATGAGCATGAGCATCATATTCTTGCTGCATCAGAGTGGGTTCTCCTGGTTGATGAATCAAAGCTTCCTGACACAGTTTCAATTTCAATCTAGCAATATCAGTGGCCTTCTCAATGTCAGAAAAATGCTCTTTATTCAAAGTTTTCAAAGGCTGTTTCATAGCCTTCAGCTTCTGCACTAGTAGATACATATCAGTCCCACATCCTGCAGTCCTCCAATGCTGGGTCACTAATTGAGTGAAACTCTTGGCTTCACACCACATATTCATGAATTTAAAAGGCCTGTGCCTAGTATTTGCCTCCTCTCCAATCCCCATGTTTTTAAGGATACATGGGTTATGGTCAAAATATCCTTCAGGGATATAATTGGCCTGCATATTAGGCAAAATTCTGTCCCATTCAGCATTAGAGAAAACTCTGTCCAATCTAGTATAAACTCTATCAGCTGGTTTTTGTTTATTTGTCCAGGTATAGAAAGCACCTATAGTAGGGCATTCCTCCACTTGACAATAAGCAATACAGTCTTGAAAAGGAATGGCCTCTGCTAAGGAAAAACTGCCTCCTAATCTCTCCTCTGGTTGCATCACACAGTTGAAGTCACCACCAATGGCCCAAGGTCCATGGATCCCATCTGCCAGTCTAGATAAGTTTGACCACAACTCCTCTCGTTCTGTAATCCCATTGAAGGCATATACCATGGTGATATATACCTGAACTTGGCTAGGAAGATGCTTGACATAAAGGTGTATGTATTGGGGATTGTATTCCAGAAAATCTACATAGTATTCAGTGTGTTTCCAGCCAACCCAGATCCTCCCACCAGGATGGGTATGAGTATTTGAGCTAATACTCCAGTTATGAAAGATAGTCATAGCATGATGTTGATTCTGGGGTTTGATTTTAGTTTCTAACAAAGCAAATAAACCTACATTATTTTGAAGCAGTAAATTATTTATGTCTTTCTGCTTATCTACTCTATTCATACCACGAACATTCCATATTCCAATAATCATGGAATAAGGATTGGGGTAGGTGGCCTATTAACACTGTGGCCAGTGCTAACATTCTTACTCAGCACACTTTTATAGGATGGACTAGAGGGTTTTCCTGCTAAGTCTGCCATAAAGCTTGTGGGCATACCATATAAAGGTTCTCTTTCTGCATCACTTTCCTGCTCTGGAGCATTAGATGGCTTGGGTGAAGTGGATGCTGGTGGCACAGATGTAGCAAGTGGGAGGGGTGGTCTAGCACCTACAGGGCCCACCTTCCTCCTCCACACTTGTTTGGTCTTTGGTGCCTGAACCTTCTTCCTGCAATTAGTAGCTAAGTGTCCCATAATCTGGCAGTGAGTGCATCTGCTCGGAGTCCATTCATACTCCACTCCTATATTCATAAGTACCCCTTTTTCATCCTTAACTTTGATATTAGAAGGGAAGTGTTGGTTAACTTGCACTTCAATCATGATACGTGCAAATCCCAGTCGTGTTCTTCTTTCAGTGGCATCATCCCTCTTCATGAACTCTACCCTTCCTACAATCTTTGGTATACTTGCTCCCCACATTTTGAGGGGCAGGTTATGTAATCTAATCCAAGTTGGTACAGATTTGACTTCCTCCTTCTCCAATTCCACATCTGGTTGCCACTTCTTGATTATGACAGGTTTACTGTCAAAAAGATGCATTCCTGCAGCCAAAACTTGTTCTTGCATCTCTTGTGTTTTGAATCTAACAAGGAATACTCCATTATGCATAAAGGAGATTGTCTCTATGTCATGATGTTTCCATATCCTTCGCAAATATCCTTCAAACACAGGCCATGGAGGATTGGAACCAAGAACAAAACCATAGATTGCAAATTTCCAGAAGTCAACTTCTTCATGTATGTCCTCCTCTGTTATATCAATCACATCTTGGTCATCATCTAAGCATTCCATGATCCTCTTGCCATGCCTATCATACCAGTCTCCCATATTATCCTCTATGTTATCAGGAACAACAGTGTCTGTATGCTCATCTGTGATTTCAGCAGTAACATCCTTAATAGTTTCACAATCTGCGTATTCATTACAGTCAAATGCTGCTATCCCTGAGATATTTGTCATGCTTCCATACTTAACTGCCTCATCAATGTCAGGACCTTTTTCCGCCGTTTCTTTCCTCCCACGCCCCTTAGTTCCCATCGTCTTCCTATTCGTGATGTTACGAAGTAGTGTTGGTGAAGAGTCCATAGCCATAGTGCACAGGATCTTCAAAGTCAACGCCGTCAAAGTCGTCGTCAATTCGCCATATTAGAGAGCGTTTAGGGTTTAGAGATAAAAGTATAACTAAAGATATTATTATGTGCATCTCCATTAGAAATACTTGTACCAAACACGGTTTGACTACCGTTGACCGAGACTAAAATACGGGGTATTACAAAATGTCCTCCACAGTGTGTGATTATTTGAATAAATCTTTTACAGGATCACACAGGGATACTTAGTATATTAATCAGTTGGTTAACGTTTATCGGTAATGATTGGCTCACTAGTAGTTTGACGTTACTGTCATATGATGGCGATAATCAATTGATCCCTAAAGGTCACACCTATAAGATAGTACTGAGAAATGTGATTATATATTGATATAATTACGTAAATGCTAAACTTAGCTAAATGTAGTTAATTAGATGATAAACATTTAATAACAATTAGGAGAAATGAATTAAATGTTAATTCTAATAAATATATATTTATTATATTTATTAATTATATTTTAATATATGATATTTTAGAATAATATAATTGGGTTAATTAATTATAAGATAATTAATTAATGTTCTCCGGGAATTATAATTGTACACCGAAAATTATTAAAATATGTATGATATTTTAAGGAAATTCGGAATAAGGAAACTGGCTTAGAATATTATAATATAAGGAGATTTCCTAATGGAAGTACAATACCAAACAAACCAAAACCCTATAAGTAGGGATTCAGCCGTGTGGTACAAACGACGAAAAAATAGAAGTTGTTTTCTCTCTTATTCTCTTTGATCAGTTTATCATCTTAAAATCCCCAAAAAAATCCTCTAAAATAATTAATATAATTTAGGAGGAGCTTTGAAGGGATTTTTCTCAGTCATCTTGGGTGCAATCTAAGGAAAACTTCTACCTTGAAGTTTGGGTTTATACTAGGTTGTTCTTAGGCCGATCTCATATATAACTAAGGATTATTTCTATATTCTTGACTGTTTAATTCTTGCAATTAAAGTTTTATTGAATCGTTTTTGATATAATCCTTGACAGTATTAATATGATTAATATTTTTATAAGTAATTATTTCCTACTAGTGGTATTAGAGCCATTGTTCAAAATCGTTTTGATAATTAATTGAGAATTAAATCCCACGGCACAATTTTTTTCCACGGTTCAAATTTTTTTTTGTCTCGGCTGAAATTTTTCCGTGATTGTCACGGCTGATGGTTCACGGCGTTTTTTTTTTGTTTCGTTTTTTTTTATTTTTTTTATTTTGTTATTTTAATTGTTAAAATAATTATCATATGATGATGCTCATAACAATGATATAGATCAATGCTTATTAAAAGTTCAATCAACATAATTTTAGAATTAGATTGATTTGTTTGATATTGTTAAGATGAATGAATATCGTTCATGTGAATTAAAAAGTTAACCTTAATGACAATATTTGGAAATTTTTAAGATCTAATATGATTAGAACTATAACCCATAAATTATGAGATGATTTTTGTGCTACTATGAGTAATTTTAAGAAAGTTCCCGAATTAGTAAAGTTTTCAAAAATTTATTTGTACCTTGATTATACTATTTAAGGAAATTGTATAATATCTTATCAAGATGTTGATTTACATGATATTATTTGATAATATGAGTAATTGCCTAATTTAATTATAAAAAAAACGTGTTTTTTTTTGGACCGTGACTTTTATTTTTTTTCGACCCTTTCCTTGTTTTTATGATTTGTTGCTTTTGTTATCATTAATATTATATGATGATATTTGTATTAACTAAATTATAAATAAAGATTTATAATTAGAACAAATATATAAAGATAACAAAAAAAAGGGATATTAAAACCGTAAAATTGGATTTTAGGGTTATTTTATTTGTTTTCGTTTGTATTTATATTATGAGATAATATTTATATTAACTAAAATTATAAAAGATGTTTTATAATTTTAACAAATTTTTTTCGAAAGAAAAATAAAGAAAACGTGTGATTGCCGTGAAAAGTAAGAAAATAAACGCAAATTATTTGATAATTTTTCGGTTATTTAATCATTTATTTATTTTAAAAGGTTTATTATATCTAATAGATGATACTTACTAAATTTTAAAATTGTTTAGAATTTACTTGGATTATGGTTTACATGTGTGACATGTAATGTTAAGGTTAATGGTTGTTTGGATAATATTGCATTATGAATGTTTTTATTATATTGTTAATGATATCGTTTTTCAATGAAGGTTGAATTTATTATTTTTACAATTGTTGTCAAGTTCAATTATGTAATCTAGTGTGGCTTTAGTTTTTGGGTTACCTTTCGGTAATGGTGGAAAGTAATCAAGTGATGTAAATTATGAGATCTCGCATCTCCGCTTTGTATTTTATTTATTCTTTGTTTTAGATCAGATGTAAATAGAATTTGCATTGTAATAGCTTAGAATAAAGAAGAAGAAGAAGAAGAAGAATAAGAAGAAGAAGAAGAAGAAGAAGAAGAAGAAGAGTTTGATGCGTCCGAGTCTCTATTTCCAGTTTACATCACGAGATGAAGAACGGTGATCCATGAAGCTTCTAGGGTCCATGTGATTGGATTCCAAGTTGTATTTATTGTTCTTCATAGGATATGCCACACTAGTATTTTATGTTTTATGTTCTTTTCTTCATTGCTTGAATGTTGCATACCATTATTTTCCGCCTAAACCAAACCACCTATATGCATGTAAAATGACTCATGTAGATTATTTTGCATTTTGACATATGATGTTTTAATTATGCCATCGCTTATTCCTACTCATCTCAAATAGTTCACTTAAATGAGTTTAAAATAGTGATGAGATCTCACTCTACATAAAATTGAGAAATTAGCCTTTCTAGATCAAACAACTATGAATCCCTTGTTCGTCGGTGCGCATATAGGATCTGTTGTTATCTCCATATGGACCCTTTCTACCTCGGGTAAGTAGTGTGTTGTGACCTAGTTGAACTCAACACAATGATTCAATCAAGTTATTGAAGTCATTGTGGACTAATAGATAAATTTAAGAAATTTGTCGACTAAGAGTGCTAATGAGAACCAGTTAAAGAGTTAACTCACCAAATCGGGATTTGGGTCTTGCGATACATTATATAATTCTTTGAGTGAGATCGATTATATTATGTCGTATATCTTTGTTTAAAAAGATTTTAAATTCAATGATTTTTCATGTTTATTTATTTTCTCATTTGTAGATCATTTAATATCTGCTATTAAAAATGACTGTTGCAAATGCAACTCCGGGCCCTAGCGCCACCCTCACCAGGGAGTCGTGGTTACGCTCCTTTATGGACCACATCTCCTACAATCAGAACTCCCGCCTTAAGAATGATGTGAGTAACTTTACCGATTGGGAGACAGCATTACGGAATACTGCCATTGCTGATGGTAAATTAAATTATTTGGTTGAGCCAATAACGGCTGAACCAACCACTAGGACTGGAGCCCAACGAACTGCATATGATGATTTCGTTCGTGAAGCTGGTGCGATTAAGAACGTACTTATTTATGCAATGGAAAGCAATTTGCAGCGCCGCTTCATTTCACAAGGTGCAAATAAGATTTTCACCACCCTTACCAATGAATTCTCGCAAGCTCCGAGAATCATGAGGTATGACGCAACACTCTGCTTTTTCGAAGCTAAACTGTCTAAGGGCCAAGCTGTTAGCCCACACATCCTTAAGATGATTGAGAATGTGGAAGTTCTGGAGTCTCTTGGTTGCAAGATTGAGGAGTCAGTCATTGTAGACCGAATCTTACACTCTCTTCATGATGGGTTCACCCATTTTAGGGTGAATTATAACATGAATGACATGAAGAAAAATCTTCAAGAACTCCACTCTCAGCTCGTGCAAGCTGAGAAGGATCTCAATTTAAGTGGGAGTGCTAAGAAGGACGTCCTTGTCATATAATCTAATTGGAAGGGGAAGGGAAAGGCAAAGGCTCCCTTAAATGTTAAGAAGCCTCGGTTCAAAAAGAAGCAGCAGTCAAAGCCCAAGAGTGGACCTGGTGAGACCATTAACTCAAAGGCCAAAGCTAAGGGCTGTAAGGTTCATATACCTTTCATAGTCATACTAGTTGTTATTTATCATATAAATTATAGATCTTTAGCATGCTTAACTAGTGATTATGACGAGATTAAGGAGTAAGAAAGAGCTCCCTTACATTGGATATCTCGGCAAAATAAGGGCACAAGTGAAGTCACCTTCTTCACTTGTTCTTGAGCTTAATGTGTGGATGATCCTCCTTGAACCTTCAAAGAGATGATGGCCTCCAAAAGATGAACACCAAGACACACTAACTCTCAATGTTTGTATGTAATTGTGCTAGAATCAACAAACAAACTAGCTAGATTGAAGGAAGTACACGGCTAGGGTTTGAGAAAAAATGAACCTTATTTTTCTTTCTTTTCTTTCTCTCTCAAAGACTAAACCCTAGTATGAATGTGTATGAATGAATATGGATGAGTGAACCAAAGAACAAAACTTGTTTTGTTCCTCCATTTGGTTCGGCCGAGACAAGGGTTAGAGTGCCCAATAGATTGGCACTCAATCCTCTCAAATGTCTCAAGCATGCTTCAATATCTTAAATGCATGTCAACCTCATGTTCCTATAATGTTTTATGTAATGTTGTAATATGTGTGTGTGTGTGTGTGACATATCACACGGTCCACACCACTACAATGGATCCCATCCGTGACATTACATTAGGATTATATTATTTACGTAGTTTAACATTTTAAACCTTTTATCGTAAATTAGTAATTAAATAATTTCGTATAATTATTTAATCGTATTCTACAACAATTGTAGTCAATTCAATTCATTCATTTTATTATCATGTTTCACAAAACAGATAATTAATAGTGATGATATATCGATCACTATGATAATTCATAATCTTATTATAAATTATTTCTTCCTTTTATTCATAATCTAGAAATGTGTTAACTCGTATCATTATACAGTTGTTACATTTAATATTGAGATAGCTGTCCTAAAGGTGTGACCTAAAGGGATCAACTGGTCACCACCGTCATTACGACAGTAATGTCAAACTCTAGCAAGCCAATCATTACCGATTAATGTTGACCAGTTGACTTATGATAAGAATCATCCCATGAATATTCTTTTATAGAGTTTTGTCAATATTGTTAATATAATTGACGTGATCACACTATTGTCGAGGACACTTACTCCAACAATCTCCCACTTGTCCTCACAAGTGTGGATCACCGATTCTCTTGTTCTATTACATCATCTCCCACTCAATGCAAGGTGTCTTTCAGGTCGTACTTGCACGTGATCAAATCAATAGTGGTTTTTCTCGACATGGAGTGTAACTGTTTGACCGGAATTATCTACCATAGACAGTCTCCGAGCGTGGCCACGCATTATCAGTTCACTACTCCTCGAGTGGCCTTGAGATTTAAGATAACCCTGACAAGGGGCAGAACAATTTCTTTCCAACTGTTCTCCTTGGTCAACATCATCCATTGTGACCCAAAATATATCCATTTGACCCCTTTTACGGAAGATCGTAGAATATAAATCAAAGTCATTCTGAATAATGTTACCTCTAGAGCAACCAGTCTCCAGTCTAAGAATCGACTCATAAGAATATATATAGCAGCTCTTGCCACGACCAGGCTCCATTGAATTCTAAAGAACTCTATAAGCGGTCACTGCCCGACACAAGTGTACTTTACAGTTGTCTATATGATCGACTAGTCATCCCTTATGACTCTATGGTGTAAGAACTCACCATCAATCGCATCATAATCTAGTCACTTTCGAGACGTCACCTCATATAAGTGACTAGGGGCAATACTAAGTTAATCCAGTTCACTTGAACAGGGTTCAAAAAATTGTCCTACAATCCTGTTGGATTTAACAAAGTATATTAAATAAACAAGTTGTATAAAACTTTAAATGATGAACGAGATTATCTTATATGAACGTAAAAACAACATTTTTCATTTCATATCGCATAATCGGTTACACATTGGGTAAACTCTTAAGACCCATAGAACGAGCATGAGAATCATGCTTAGCTTGCGACAAGGGTTTGGTTAAAGGATCAGCCACATTATCGTCTGTCCCAACCTTACATATCGCTATTTCCTTCCTATCAATGAAATCCCGTATTACATGATATTTTCTTGGTACATGTCTAGACTTATTACTAGACTTCGGCTCCTTAGCCTGAAAGACAGCACCACTGTTATCACAGTACAGGGTGATAGGATCTTCAGCATTTGGGACTACCCTTAGTCCCTCGACAAATTGCCTTATCCATACTGCCTCTTTAGCAGCTTCTGATGCTGCGATGTACTCTGCTTCCGTTGTAGAATCCGCAACGACTGGTTCTTTGAAGCTCTTCCAACTAATGGCACCACCATTCAAGATAAAGACAAATCCAGCCTGGGATTTAAAATCGTCTTTATCTGTTTGGAAGCTTGCATCTGTGTAACCCTTTACACATAAATCTTCTTCCCCTCCAAACACTAAGTATGAATCCTTAGTTCTTCTTAAGTACTTAAGGATGTTCTTGACAGCAATCCAGTGACTTTCACCTGGATTTGCTTGATATCTACTAGTCATGCTCAAAGCATACGAGACATCAGGACGAGTGCATATCATGGCGTACATGATAGATCCCACGGCGGAAGCATAAGGGATCGTTTTCATGCGTTCAACATCCTTGGGCTCTGTGGGTGATTGAGACTTTCTCAATGTAATGCCACTTCCCATGGGGATAAACCCTCTCTTGGAATTTCCCATGCTGAATCGTCGAAGAATCTTATCGATGTAAGGTTCTTGATTTAGTGCCAATATCCTCTTGGATCTATCTCTATAGATCCGGATACCTAATATGCATTGTGCATTTCCTAGATCTTTCATCTGAAAATGGTTACCTAACCATCCTTTCACTGATGAAAGCATTGGAACATCATTTCCAATGAGTAGTATGTCATCCACATACAAGATCAGGAATACAACATTGCTCCCACTGAACTTCATATATAGACAAGGTTCCTCGACACTTCGAGTGAAACCATTTTCTTTTATGACTTCATTGAAGCGATGATTCCAACTCCTTGACGCTTGCTTAAGACCATAGATGGACTTCTTAAGCTTGCATACCTTGTTAGGATTTTTAGGATCTTCAAAACCTTCGGGTTGTATCATATACACATCCTCCTTTAAATGCCCATTTAAGAAGGCGGTTTTGACATCCATTTGCCACACTTCATAGTCATGAAATGCGGCAATCGCTAACATTATCCTAATGGATCTTAGCATGGCTACCGGAGCAAAGGTTTCATCATAATGAAGACCTTGGACTTGGGAGAAACCCTTAGCTACTAGCCTAGCTTTATAGACATCATCATGTCCTTCTATGCCATTCTTCACCTTGAAGATCCACTTGCATTGGAGAGGTCTCATCTCCTTAGTCAAGTCTACCAAGTCCCATACTTGGTTTTGATGCATAGAATCCATTTCAGATACCATGGCCTCATGCCATTTTATGGAGTCGGGACTAGAGATTGCAGCTTTGTAAGTGGTAGGCTCGTCACTTTCCAAAAGTAAAACGTCCAGGCTACCATCTTCCTCAATAAGTCCAACATACCTATCAGGTTGATGTGGGACCCTACTCGACCTCCTAGGTGGAATAGGTACCGAAGTGGATGAAGAAGGAACATCTTCTTCAGTCTCAGCTTCAGTTTGTGGCTCTTGAACTTCTCGAACTTCATTAAGTTCAAAATTTCTCCCACTCTGTCTCTTAGAAATAAACTCCTTTTTCTAAGAAGACAGCCTCAGAAGACACAAACACTTTGTTTTCTTGAGGTTTGTAAAAGTGGTAGCCACGAGAGGTGGTTGGATAACCAACAAATATGCATTTTTCGGATCTTGGTGCGAGTTTGTCATCGTTTTTCGACTTGACATAAGCATCGCACCCCCATATCTTCATATAGGATAAGTTGGGAACCTTTCCTTTCCACATCTCATATGGAGTCTTATCGGTCGCTTTCGTTGGACTATTGTTCAACGATTTGATGGCGGTGAGGATCGCAAATCCCCAAAATGAATTGGGTAAATTAGTTTGGCTCATCATTGATCGGACCATATCCAATAAGGTTCGATTCCTCCTTTCAGCCACACCATTAAGTTGTGGTGTTCCTGGAGGTGAAAGTTGTGACACAATGCCACATTTCTTTAGATGTGAATCAAATTCATTACTAAGATATTCTCCACCACGATAGGATCGTAATGTTTTAATCTTCCTATCGAGTTGGTTCTCTACTTCATTCTGAAATTCTTTGAATTTCGTAAAAGCTTCACTCTTATGCTTCATTAAGTAGATATACCCATACCTACTTAAATCATCGGTGAAGGTGATGAAATAGTCATAGTTGCCTCTAGCGGTGATAGATAATGGTCCGCACACATCCGTATGTATAAGTCCCAATAACTCACTTGCTCGTGTCCCTTTACCACTAAAGGGGTTACGAGTCATCTTCCCTAGAAGGCAAGCCTCGCATGTTCCATAAGATTCATATTCGAATGGTTTGATTATGTTGGTCTTTACCAATCTTTTAATGCGATTTTCATTTATGTGACCAAGTCGACAATGCCAAACATATGATTCATTTGGATCATTTGTTTTAATTCTTTTGTTATTGATGTTGTAGACATTATTAGACGAGTCGGAAGTCTCCAAAACATAGATTCCATTAATAGAATTGGCACGGCCAACTACCATGTCATTCTTTGAAATTACACAACAATTGTTTTTAATGGAAAAATCATATCCTTCAATGTCTAACATTGCGACAGAAATAATGTTTTTGGAAAGAGACGGTACAAAATAACAATTATTGAGTTTGAGCTCATATCCACTCGTCAAGGCAAGAGTGCAAGTTCCTTTTGAAGTGGCCGCTACCCGAGCTCCATTTCCAAGTCGGAGATCCATATCACCCTTGTCTACCTTCTCCACTTCTCTTAAACCCTGCAAACGATTACAAAGGTGAGAACCACATCCGGTATCCAATACCCATGATGTGTTGGATGTAAAATTTATGTCAATAACAAAAATTTCAGATTTGGAATTACCTAACGGGATCACAAGACCTTCTTGGATATGACGTAAGTACTTGGGGCAATTCCTCCTCCAATGGCCCATGACACTACAATAGTGGCATCGCCCTTTCTCTAACTTTCTCTTCTTCCTTTTATTCTTTGCAAGACCTTTCTTGCTAGAACTCCCACTAGCTTCATCATAAGCTCTTTCCTTCAAGTATAAGGCGTCCATTTCTTCATTTAGCTCATCAATATAAGCCGTGTCAAGAAATGAACCTTTGGGAGGTGGGAGAGAAGAAATGAAGTTAATACTGCCATCCGGACCCGTTCCGAAATGAACTTCTCTAGTAGTATCAATGTTGTTTTGATTGCAAATATCGTCGAAAACATTATGACAAGAATCAATAGTGATAGGGTTGAATGAATCCATTGCGATAAATTAACTACAAAAACGGAAATGAAGGAAAAATTAACGTTCATCATTAAAAACTTGTTAAACATTTTAAACAAGTTAAGTATTTACTTAACGATCTCTTACACAATTAAGTAAATAATCCCGAGACCCAAACCCATACTAATCCGGGCACGGTGTAGCCGATTCAACCCGTATTGGTATAATTTGGTGGATTAACCCTTTAATCGGTTCTACTTTTAGAACTCTCGGTCGACAATTTTCTTAAAATTATCTATAGCCCGAACTTATTGCAACTACGGTTACGAATACCTTCGTTGAGATCGACCAAATTTCAAGGTGTAATCGTCATTACCCCACTTACCCAACGTGACAATTTTAGTACCCCGGTTTAGCCGAGCCTACATATTTGTGAAGAAGGGATTCATGGGTCCATACTCTTTGGTAAGGCTAAGTCTCAATATTTTAAACGTAAGAGATCTTATCAATTATTATCTATCTCCTTTTAAGTGAACTAATTTAGGTGAATTATCGATAATAAAATTGATACGTTGAAGACCCGATACTCGATATGCATGACATGTTAATGGCGATTTGGCTATGCATGCAACATATTAAAACAAATAAAGCAAGCGATAAATTCCTAGTATGGCCTTATCCTAGAAAAGAAATAACAAGAGTACAAATTCGGAAACCAACTCCTTTGGTCCCTTGATTTTGACGAGGCACGCAAATCGAGGCAAACACCGTCTTGATTGGAACTCCTTTCCGAATGGCACCGTCTTCAAGGAACTCCGGATTTTACAAATATTACAACTTTCTAGTCTACTTTATACATTATAAAATAGAAATAAATTACAATTGGGTGATACGAGATCACAAAATTACAACCGAATTGGTAACCCCTTACATTACGGGAAATACCAATTTAAAACTAAGGCCATACTAGAAAAATTACATGATTCAAAATAATGTAATATAAAATGACATTCATAAGAAAAACGCAGCAATATAACATGTTATAAATATGTTCATTTTAATGCCAAATCGCCCTAATAACTCTTTATGTCGAAATTAACCCGGTTTTATGAGATTTTAGCATTTTTAACTCTTTTAAAAAGCATAAATTAAAACATACACAACTTATGTTCTAAAAAGTATCCTAACACATTTTAGGATTCAAAATTAGTCATAAATAATTTTGATAATAATTAACACTTTAATTATATTAACATTGTTCATAAGCCTTTAAAATGTATAACATTTACGAATTAAATCCAAACAATTATAAAAATTCGAAATTTTGGATTTTCATTTTCACTAACATTCTGAAAATATTACTTGAATATTTATAATGTAAAAATTTGGTCATTTTAACCGAAATAAATTTCGAAATATCGTATATAAATGGCCAAATTACCTCTTTTTACGGTTTTAACAATCAAATCGTAAAACATGCTATACAAAGTCATATTGTACCAAAATTTTACATACATTAAGTAAAATTAGCATGTGAGGTCGTGTGAAAATTACAAGGCTAGAAACATTTTCTTTCTATTTTAATCATTTAACTCGATTTTTCATAAAAATGCATTTAAACGATTAAAATCTTAATTATGAACAATATATTAAATCTCATAAATTATCATATAACCTAAAAACATTTTAGGACCAGATTTAATTTACATGCCAAAAATTCGAGTGATGTATATAAGGGTCTTTAAATATTAGTTTTGTTTTAAGTCTCAAAAACTCGGAAAAACTATAAACCGATTAAGCATGCATCAACAAGTGCTCTGATACCAATTGTAAGGTTCATATACCTTTCATAGTCATACTAGTTGTTATTTATCATATAAATTATAGATCTTTAGCATGCTTAACTAGTGATTATGACGAGATTAAGGAGTAAGAAAGAGCTCCCTTACATTGGATATCTCGGCAAAATAAGGGCACAAGTGAAGTCACCTTCTTCACTTGTTCTTGAGCTTAATGTGTGGATGATCCTCCTTGAACCTTCAAAGAGATGATGGCCTCCAAAAGATGAACACCAAGACACACTAACTCTCAATGTTTGTATGTAATTGTGCTAGAATCAACAAACAAACTAGCTAGATTGAAGGAAGTACACGGCTAGGGTTTGAGAAAAAATGAACCTTATTTTTCTTTCTTTTCTTTCTCTCTCAAAGACTAAACCCTAGTATGAATGTGTATGAATGAATATGGATGAGTGAACCAAAGAACAAAACTTGTTTTGTTCCTCCATTTGGTTCGGCCGAGACAAGGGTTAGAGTGCCCAATAGATTGGCACTCAATCCTCTCAAATGTCTCAAGCATGCTTCAATATCTTAAATGCATGTCAACCTCATGTTCCTATAATGTTTTATGTAATGTTGTAATATGTGTGTGTGTGTGTGTGACATATCACACGGTCCACACCACTACAATGGATCCCATCCGTGACATTACATTAGGATTATATTATTTACGTAGTTTAACATTTTAAACCTTTTATCGTAAATTAGTAATTAAATAATTTCGTATAATTATTTAATCGTATTCTACAACAATTGTAGTCAATTCAATTCATTCATTTTATTATCATGTTTCACAAAACAGATAATTAATAGTGATGATATATCGATCACTATGATAATTCATAATCTTATTATAAATTATTTCTTCCTTTTATTCATAATCTAGAAATGTGTTAACTCGTATCATTATACAGTTGTTACATTTAATATTGAGATAGCTGTCCTAAAGGTGTGACCTAAAGGGATCAACTGGTCACCACCGTCATTACGACAGTAATGTCAAACTCTAGCAAGCCAATCATTACCGATTAATGTTGACCAGTTGACTTATGATAAGAATCATGCCATGAATATTCTTTTATAGAGTTTTGTCAATATTGTTAATATAATTGACGTGATCACACTATTGTCGAGGACACTTACTCCAACAAGGGCAAGGGGAAAGAGGGAGAGTGCCACCATTGCCACGAGTCTGGGCATTGGAAGAGGAACTTCCCTAAGTACCTCGTGATATCAAGGCTTGACGTGTGACAGCCACAGGTATATCTTCGTTTAATCATATGATTGAAATAAACCATGCAAGTTCAGCAACATGGGTATTTGATACTAGTTGTGGTTCTCACTTGTGTAATCACTTGTAAGGTTTAAGGGACGTCTGCAAACTTGAGAAGGGGGACATAGACTTTCGCGTTGGAAATTGAGCAAAGGTTGCAGCTGTCTCCATAGGAACTTATGTACTCAAACTACCTAGTGGTTTCGAGTTATTTTTAAATAATTGTTATTTTGTTCCTAGTTTGTCGAAAAACATTATTTCTATTTCTGTTTTGGATACGGAAGGATTTTGTTTTAATATTAAGCACAACTGTTGTACTTTTTCATTAAACGATATGATTTATTGAAAGGTTGTTTCCGTAAACGGAATATATGTTTTAGACCAAACCACCGAGGTTTATCATGTGAATAATAAAAGGGTTAAAACAGGTGATAAAGAACAAACATATTTATGGCATTGTCGAATGGGACACATCAATGAAAAACGCGTAGAGAAACTCATTAAGAATGGGTCAATACCACCATTTCATTACGAATCAATTGGTACGTGTGAATCATGTCTCATCGGAAAGATGACTCGTATTTCCTTTAAAGGTATTAGAATGCGAGCTAGTGATCTTTTAGGACTCATACATACAGATGTGTGTGGTCCTATGACAATCACAGCAAGAAACGGCTATAGATGTAAAACCCCTTGCGGCAGCGGAAAAAGTAAACATGCCAAAACATGCCAAAAACGCGCGGAATTTAAAACTTTTGACATGATAAGAAAAACATGCGAGGTGCTTTAACAAAACTAAACATGCGGAAGAAATAAAAACATAAATAAGTATTCAAGTACAATACAAAAGCAGCCCGAGATAGCATATCCCTACAGACACGAAAATACAGAAATCATAAGTCTACGGTCTAGCTAACGAACGGGTAGAATCATGACGATGAAGGATCATCGCTCGCTAGCCTGAACGTAACCCCTTGCAAACAGCATCAAGTACCTACACACATACCACATGTGCGCCACAGTCAGTGGGGAGTGACTAGAGCTCTCATAGCCACCTATTGTCATACAACACATAACATATAAATACAAGCATTATACTCCAACATAAACAATCATGTGAAGTACCTCATCAATAACTCTTCTTATCATACTCATGCAAGTAGCTAACGTACTACAACTCAATCATATCTAAACACGTATCAGCAGTATATAACACAATACCCCAACTCAGGCAAGCATATACAAATCATTCAGCAATGTCTAGCACTATACCCCGACTCAGGCAAGCTAAACACAAAATAGGCACGAACCACCCATGAAGGGGTTCGACCACTGAACAATGAACCACCCACTAAGGGGTTCAACATGAAGAAAGAACCACCCACGAAGGGGTTCGACAAGAGGCAGAACCACCCACTAAAGGGTTCGTTAGGGAGACAGAACCACCCACTGAGGGGTTCGTCAAGAAGACAGAACCACCCACTAAGGGGTTCATCAAGGAGACGGAACCACCCACTGAGGGGTTCGTCGAGAAGAATGAACCACCCACTAAGGGGTTCACACGAACAAACACAACGAACCAACCACTAAGTAGTTCAACAACCAAATCTCCAAAGGAGGCTACTCACTAAACCACAATCAATTCCTTAACTACATCCAATCAACTTTTAGTTGACTTCGGGAGCTAATTTGAGGCGAGAGCCGGTCTCCCTTCCGGTTGCCCGACCGGGGGGGTCTTTCTCCTCAAATCTATTCCCGAATCCAACGTAAATGTCGCCCAACATCTTGGGGACTACAACAGACTTAAATGATAAAAGGTCTACTCTTGAAAAGCATCTAATCGACAATTAATTGACCCCAGGAACTAAGTCGAGGGAGAGCCGGTTTCCCTTTCGGTTGCCCGACCGGGGGGTCTCTATCCTCACTCCATTCCCGAATCCAATATAGAGTCCCCCGAACTCCGGGGACTCCAAACATGCATATAAAGCATACGAAAAAGGAATCAACGCAATCTGACTTAAGAAACGAAAGTTACGACTCAAATATAGCTGTTTGGGGCTCTCAGCCGGTTGGCCACAGACGGCCGGTCCACCGGCTGAGAGTCCCTTACTCTCATCCAACAATCGCCCAAAAACAATTAAGAGAGCCTCCCAGCCGGTCGGCCGGCTGCCGGTCCACCGGCTGGGGACCCTATCTCCACAATTTCACGCAATTTAAGACAATAAACAATGGGGCTCTGAGCCGGCTGGTCGGCCGCCGGTCGGTCGACCGGCTCAGAGTCCTTGTTCGCCTATTTCGCTACTTCGACAAATCCTAAACAACTCGATATTTTACCAATCCGTCTTAAACGTAATTCTAAGCAACAATTCCACATTTCCAGCATGTATACAACATCAAAGTAGCATAAAAACGTGTATACAAATATTCATTACATGAATTAACAACAAAATCCCAAATTTAACCGGTCTTAACATGTATACTCCTTAATCGACTTTCTTATCAAATACATCATTAATTCTTCATAAAAATCAGTTTATATAACATAATAAGAACATTAAGCAACATAAACCTTATTAACATTCATCAAAACACACCAATTTCACATAATATGCTAATTTAGACAAAAAGGTCGAGTTACTCGTAATCGTCACCTTTACTCCGCGAGTTCACCGGGTTCCTCTTCAATAATCACTAGCTCTTCCTCCGGGTTATCATAATACCACGTAAAAGCACAAAAACACCTATTAAGAGGCTAAAACGTGATTTAGGGCAAAACAGCGTCTTTTTCGAGTTTGATAAAACTGAAATTGAAAGAGATAGATGGCTTGGAAATCTCGCAAGGATTCCGAAAATGTAAGACTTACCGCGATTCGAGTTCGGGAAGGCCTCGAGATCGTCCTTTGAAATTGAGGGTTTTGTGTCACTATGTTTGTGTTTTGCACAAAAGGAAATGTCGATGAATTGAAGGAGAGGGGTGTCCTTCTATAAATTTGAGTCGGGTTTGCTTATTTAAGTGAAGCGGAAATGTAAGACGGGATATCACTTATGAACAAGGCATCTTAAGCTTATAAGATTTTAAGAGGGAACTTAACGGAAATCTTAAAAAATATAAATTACGACTATTATTAAAATATTATTAAATTCCGAAAATTACTTTATATCACTAAAATATTCCTTTACGAAATTACGGGATGTTACAATAGATATTTCATCACTTTTACGGATGATTTAAGTAGATACGGGTATGTCTATTTAATGAAACATAAGAGTGAATCCTTTGACAAGTTCAAGGAATTCCAAAATAAGGTTGAGAACCAATTGGATAGGAAGATAAAAACACTTCGATCTGATCGTGGTGGGTAGTATCTTTCGACTGAGTTTGATCAACACCTGAAAGACTATGGTATTATATCGCAGTTAACTACACCTGGAACACCACAATTGAATGGTGTATCCGAACAGAGAAATCGAACTTTATTAGATATGGTTCGATCCATGATGAGTCACACGGTTGTGCCCGATTTAATTCATTATGGGGATTTGCTCGTCAATCGGCTGCTATAATACTTAACCGAAGTCCGACTAAAGAAGCAGACAAGACTCCATATGAGATGTGGAAAGGAAAAGTTCCTGACTTGTCTTTTATTCGGGTTTGGGGCAGTGAAGCTTATGTCAAGTGGAGACACGAAGACAAGCTAGGCCCGCGATCGGTCAAGACTTACTTTTTAGGTTATTCGAAAGGAATTTTTGGTCGCTACTTTTATTCACCTACCGAACAAAGAGTGTTTGTTGCGGCTAGTGCGAAGTTTTTAGAGAAAGAGTTTCTTTCGAACAAACAGAGTAGTAGAACTTTTGATCTGTCAGAGGTTCAAGAAGCAGAAACCAACGGTGTGGTGGAAGAAAGTGTTCCTTCCACATCTGCTATGGTATCCATTCCAGAGGAACCTAGGAGGTCGGTTCGAGTTTCTCACCCCCCAGACCGATACATTAGTATGGTTGAGGAAGGTGGTGTAGAAAACATTTTACTCCTTGAGAGTAACGAATCAGCTACCTACAAAGGAGCCATGACATGTTCCGACTCCAAGCTATAACTCGAAGCCATGCAGTCCGAAATAGATTCCATGTAAGAGAATCAAGTATGGGATTTGGTTGATTTGCCTGAAAAGGTAAGACCCCTTTAATGCAAATGGCTTTATAAGATAAAGCGTTCATTAGATGGACAACCAGATGTTCATAAAGCACGATTGGTGGCAAAAGGTTTCACTCATGTACACGGGTTGCACTATGATGAGATATTTGCTCCAGACGTAATGCTTAGATCTATTCGGATTATCTTAGTGATAGCCCCTTTCATGATTACGAGATTTGGCAAATGGATGTGAAAACCGCCTTCCTAAATGATTTTTTGGAAGAAGAACTGTAAATGATACAGCCTGAGGGATTCATCGATCCTAAACATCCTAAGAAAGTGTGCAAGCTTAAGCGTTCCATCTATGGACTTAACCAAGCATCACAGAGTTGGAATCATCGTTTTGATGACGTGATAAAACAAAACGGATTCATTCGAATTGTCGAAGAACCTGTTGGGGCTGGTGTCCTTGACAATTAAGTACAATGACTTATTAAATCTCTTTAAGGATCACAAGGGCATACTTTTGTATTATTACCAGTTGATCCACGTTTATCAATAACGGTTGGCTTGCTAGATAAGTTTGACGTTATTGTCATACGGATGGCGGTGGTCAACTGGTCCCTATACGTCACACCTATAGGACACGTTTGAGAGATGTGAAGGTATGAAAATACAGTCACATTTTGCCGGATATGACTAAACGGTTAGTCAGAGGGATTGACTATTAAATTAGTCAATAAGATGTTGAGAATTATTATTTAATACGGATTAAATAATTTTAGCTAATACGGATTACAAGATTAATTCGTAAATTAAATATAAACGGTTATATTTAATTAAATATTGTATTCGCGAATTAATATAAACAGTTATATTAATTTAGGTAATTATACAATATCGTATTTTATCAGACCATTATTATTATATCGACTGTATTAATATCTGATAACATGTTACGATTTATAATCATAAACCCGCGAAATATATTTAAGCAATTGGGTCGAATCACGTATTGGGATAAGGTAAGAGTGGAAGCCCACTCCTACCCAAACCCTAATTTCGGCCGAATTGGAGAGCTACATAAGGAGAGTCCTTCTCCTTATGTTGACGACACTTGTTGCACTGTAACATAATTCTCAAGTAAAATTAGGGTTTGAGAGCATTCTTCTCCCAAAACCTCAGATCTCACATCTAAAACCTCAAGGGCTCTCCCTATATTGCAAGGCAATTGGAGAGGATTTCTAGCACACGCGGCCTCGTCTCAGACAAAGTCTTGGGTGCAAGTTATAGGAGGGAATTTGCATTAATTCCTGTTCTTAGGCCTTTTGCGCGAGGACTAAAGGTTGTACTTCTTTTCTCATGCTTTTTAATCTTATGACGATATTCGCAATTGTATATTTCATTATAATCCTACAATTTTAGGGTGAATACGCGTTTTATTCCCCGCAAGTGGTATCAGAGCCTTAGGCCATGAAATTTTTACAATTGTGTCTTTCATAAAATCAAAATTTTGAGAAAACCGTGCATCTGCCTAGGCACTCGATCGAGTCCCTGTGACACTCGATCGAGTGCCCCCGTACCAGGCTGCCGTGCGTGTATTTTTGTGAGAAATCGATCTTGTTTTCGATTATAATTTGCATGTTGTTAATTAATCGATATTTTTAGCAATATGTGAATCTTTTGTTGTTGTTTATATATGATTTACAAGTTTTAAATCCAAGTTATAAACTCGTTTTGATTTAAAAGTGCAGCGATTTGCGATTTTTACGAGCCACTCGATCGAGCACTGCTGCACTCGATCGAGTTACCCTGACACTCGATCGAGTGCCCCTGTTACTCGATCGAGTGCTCTCGTTTCGGGGTGTTTATTTTCGAAAATAACTTGTTTCTTATTTTCACATGGCTTAAAATAATATACTGTATACGGAAATAGTATATTATTTAGTGAAACGGTTCACCCTCGTTTGATACATATTGTTTTTAAAACAGTTTAAAACAATGGATTATATGTTTATTAAAATTGGTGATTAAAACGGTATAGTCACTTAATTTTAATCTTAAAAGGTGGTTTGGTATAAATTTATTAATCATAATAACGGTATTATGTCATGTATAAATTGTTTTTAGTTGATGCATTTTATTTATCGTCTTGTGAATGCCTTGAATGCTTTCAATAACGTATTTAATTATTGCAAACGGTTGTAACTTAGTGTGGCCTTAGAAGATTGTGTTACCGTAATGATGGGACACGATCTTGCTTGTAATTTTGAGATCTTGAATCTCCGTTTTGGGTTTTTGCCATGTAATTACTTTTGTATTTAAATTAGAATGTATCTAGGATTACTTTTGTAATTTAAATTAGTAATTTTGTGAAGACCAAAGACAAGACGGAGACCGGATGCTCACTCCCGCTGCAAGGACCAAGATGAAACATCAAGACAAGCTTCTAGGGTCCAACGGTGGATTCCAAGTTGTTTTATGTTTATTTTGGTAGGATAGGCCACACTAGGACTTTTATTTACGTTTATTGCATTTATCTTTACGCTTTCATCGATAATAGCTTGCATCATATTCCGCCTAAAAACCTAACCACCTATATCATGCCTGAAAACTGACTCATGTAGAGGTCTCGCGTTAGTTTTCTGTGACAATACAGATGTCACATGTCATTTAAAGCCATCACTTTATTTAATTCATTCACGCAATGCTAGTTTTTAGTTCACTTAAATATGAATAAATAAAAGTTGATGGGGTCTTCCTCGTATAACCAAAAATTGAGATTAGTCTTTATAAATCAGCCTCCCATGAATCCCTTCTTCGTCGGTAGGCATAATATGACCCCTTCTACGTCGGGTAAGTGGGAACAGATGATTTATTTTATCTCAACATCATGGTCACTCGATAATATTCCAGTGACTGAGATGGACTAATAGATAGGATTTACGGAAATCTATCGACCAAGAGTTCCAACGATTGGAATTAGCCAAACTGTGGGCTTATCAATATACGGAAATTGAGTCTTGGGATCGTTTATATAATTCTTGAGGGAGATCAATTATATAAATGCATGAGTCTACGAGTTTAAATTCAATTTAATATAGACTTAAATCACAACAATAAGTTGCTTATATGGTTTTGTTTTATCTTCTTTTCAGTGTAGAACACGTTCATTAAAACTGCTGTAAAACTAAAATGGCTGGTGAAGACCCAATGCCAAGTGCCAAGCTAGCACGTGAATCCTGGCTAAAAGCCTTCATGGACTCCATGAATCAGTCAACTAGACTGAGGAATGATGGGTCAAACTTCTCGGACTGGGAGGCAGCACTACGGAATGCTGCCATTGCTGACGGAAAGCTTAAGTTCTTAACTGAGCCCATTCCGCCACACCCAGGAACTGGAGCTAGAGCCAACGAAATTCGCGCTCATAGCGATTTCGTTATGGAAGCGGGTGCGATAAAGAACGTACTCATCTATGCAATGGAATCCAATTTGCAGAGACGCTTCATAACCCATGGTGCAAACAAGATTTTCACCACGCTCACTAACGAATTCTCCAAGGCTCCGAGAATCGTTTCTTATGAGCATACCTGTCGCTTCTTTGAGGCGAAACTCCAGAAGGGCCAAGCTGTTAGCCCACATATTCTCAACATGATTGAGAATATCGAGAAACTGGAGTCCCTAAACTGCAAGATCAGTGAGAACATCATCGTTGATCGCATGCTTCATTCGCTTCATGATGGGTTCGCCCTCTTTAGGGCCAACTACTACATGAACGACATGAAGAAGACTCCTCATGAGCTCCACTCCCTTCTCGTACAGACTGAGAAGGATCTAAAGTTGAGTGGGAGTCTTAAGCAGGATGTTCTCATGATCTCCAGTAAGGGGAAAGGTAAAGGGAAGGCTAAAGCTCAGGGCGACCTAGCGGTAGGTAAGCCCAGGTTCAAGAAACCAGGATTTACTAAGAGTGGGCCAGGTGAGTCAAGCAACTCACAGGGCAAGACAAAGAGCAAGGATACAAGCATGGAATGTCACCATTGCCACAAGACTGGGCATTGGAGGCGCTCCTGCCCCGTGTATCGCGAGGACATTAAGGCAGGCCGCGTTACCCCTGTTGGTATGTCCTCTTCTTCTTTTATTCACATGATTGAGATTAACCACGCAAGTTGCGGAACTTGGGTACTTGATACTGGTTGTGGTTCTCATCTATGTAATCATGTGCAGGGCCTCCGAAACCAAGAACCCCTAATCAAGGGTGAGGTGGACCTGCGTGTCGGGAATGGAGCACGTGTGGCTGCAGTCTCGAAGGGAACATACGTAATCCAGCTTCCAAGTGGATTCGAGTTATTTTTGTATAACTGTTATTATGTTCCTAGTTTATCCAAAAACATTATTTCAGTTTCTGCACTTGACAAACTCGGATTTTCATTTGTAATAGAGAATAATAGCTGTATTTTCTCTTTGCACAATATGATTTATGGCAAGGCAGTTTCCATGAATGGAATTTATGTTTTAGATCAAACTACCGAGATATTACATGTGAATAATAAAAGAATAAAGGTAGGTGACAAAGATCAAACTTACCTATGGCATTGTCGTATGGGACACATAAATGAGAAACGCGTAAAACAGCTCATACAGAATGGAGCTATTTCACCCTTTGATTTCGAATCATATGGCACGTGTGAATCATGTCTCATCGGCAAAATGACTCGTATTTCCTTCAAAGGTGTTGGAATGCGCGCTGCCGACATATTAGGACTCATACATACGGACGTATGTGGCCCTATGTCGATCAACGCACGAGATGGCTATAGGTATTTCATCACTTTCACGGATGATTTAAGTAGATATGGCTATGTCTACTTAATGAAGCACAAAAGTGAATCCTTTGACAAGTTCAAAGAATACCAGAATCGGGTACAGAACCAGCTGGGTAGAAAGATTAAAGCACTACGCTCGGATCGTGGTGGTGAGTATCTTTCACGCGAGTTTGATCAACACCTAAAAGACTGTGGGATCGTACTACAGTTGACTCCACCTGGAACACCACAATTAAATGGTGTGTCCGAACGGAGAAATCGAGCTTTACTTGATATGGTTCGATCCATGATGAGTCACACCGTTGTGCCTGATTCATTGTGGGGCTATGCTCTTTTGTCGGCCGCTCTAATACTTAACCGAAGTCCGTCTAAAGCTGTTGACAAGACTCCATTCGAGCTATGGAAGGGAACGGTCCCTAACTTGTCCTTTATTCGGGTTTGGGGCTGCGAGGCTTATGTCAAGTGGAGACACGAGGATAAGCTCGGCCCGCGATCGGTCAAGACATACTTTATAGGCTACCCAAAGGGAACGTTTGGTCATTACTTCTACTCGCCTACCGAACAACGTGTTTTTGTTGCGGCTAGTGCGACGTTCTTAGAGAAAGAATTTCTCGAGAACAAGTCGAGTAATAGAACCTTCGAGTTATCGGAGGTTCAAGAACCAACTACTGAGCAACCATTGGAGGAAACAGTACCTCCAACCGAGGCTGCGGTAGATATCCCTGAGGAACCTAGGAGGTCGGGAAGAGTCTCTATTCCACCGGACAGATACATTGGTATGGTCGAGGAACACGATACAGATGACGTCTTACTCCTAGAGGGTAATGAACCCACAACCTATAAAGGTGCCATGACCAGTTCTGACTCAAAGCTATGGCTAGAAGCCATGCAATCCGAGATGGACTCCATGTATGAGAACAACGTGTGGGATCTTGTGGACCTACCTGCAAAGGTACGTCCCCTTCAATGCAAATGGCTTTACAAAATAAAGCATGCCGTGGAAGGACAACAAGATATCCATAAGGCTAGACTAGTTGCTAAAGGTTTCACCCAAGTGCCAGGCTTGCACTACGATGAGATCTTTGCACCCGTAGTCATGCTACGTTCCATTCGGATTATCTTAGCGATCGCCGCATTTCATGACTATGAAATATGGCAAATGGACGTTAAAACCGCCTTCTTAAACGGTTATTTGGAGGAAGAGTTGTACATGGTACAACCCGAGGGTTTTATCGATTCAGCACATCCTAAGAAAGTTTGCAAGCTTAAGCGTTCCATCTATGGACTTAAGCAAGCATCGCGGAGTTGGAATCATCGCTTCGACCAAGTGATAAAAGAGAATGGGTTCATTCGATCAGTCGAGGAACCATGTCTCTATATCAAGTCGAGTGGGAGTAAGATTGTATTCCTAGTACTGTATGTCGATGACATACTCTTGATTGGGAATGACATACCTCTCTTATCTTCGGTTAAAGCATGGTTGAAAAACCACTTCCAGATGAAAGATCTGGGAGAGGCACAAAGAATTTTGGGCATCTGTATCTACAGGGATAGATCACGACGGATGTTGTCTCTCAGTCAGGAATCTTATATAGAGAAGATTCTGGAGAGATTCAGCATGACGAACTCCAAGAAGGGGTTCCTTCCTATGACTCCTGGGCTTCACTTGAGCAAGACTCAAGAAGCTAAGTCAGTGGAAGAGAAAGAGCGCATGAGTCGGATTCCTTATGCTTCGGCAATAGGATCGATCATGTATGCCATGATATGCACACGTCCTGACGTTGCATATGCATTGAGTATGACAAGTCGATTCCAAGCTCATCCAGGTGAACAACACTGGATGGCCGTGAAAAACATTCTTAAGTACCTACGGAGGACTAAAGATTGGGGATTGACTTTTGGAGGCGACTCGACGCTCTGCGCCACGGGTTACGCAGATGCTAGCTTCCAAACAGATCGAGATGACTCGAAATCTCAGTCTGGATTTGTCTTTACTCTTAATGGCGCTGCTGTCAGCTGGAAAAGTTCTAAACAGAGTGTTACAGCAGATTCTACTACTGAGTCCACGTAAAAGAAGATATTTATTGATAAGATCGCTATGGATGACAACATAGCTGATCCTCTCACAAAAGCATTACCACGTGATAAGCATGAAGGGCACATTCATTCCATGGGAATTGGATGTGTTCCTAAGTTGTAGTACTCTTTTATGAATTCATGTAATAATTCATTTTCTCGTGTACTCTATTCAACCTTATTGTTATGATATAAAATGTTTTGTTTTTCATGTGGAATTGTACGCCAATTTTGAACACCACAAAGTGAACTGATTAACATTACATCGTTTTGGTCCTTGATTACCCACTTGAGCTGATAACTCAGGTAATCATTTTGTGACGTTGGTTGATGGTGGGTTCAACGAACCATAAGTCACGTGGATGACTGACCAATCACAAAGGCGAGTTATACGGATATCTCGTAGGACACCCCGTGACAACGTTATGGAGTCCTAAATGTTTTATAACATTGGGTGCCAGGTCGTGGATAGGACCTCCATAGTGTTCCTTAGAGTCGAGTCTTTTGACTTTCAACTGCTTCCTGAGATTAAGACAGATTTTGGGTAACTTTGGTTTCTTTCCCACGGTCACCGTAACAGGGGCCAAGAGGATTTTTTCTGGGTTATTTCATGCTGGGCGATATCGGCAGGATTCGAGTTGAGGGAAATATCCAAACCCTTATCAGGATTTTATCATTTCTCAGGGCCACTCGAGGAGTAGTAACTGAAATGCATGGCCATGCTCGAATACAGATTCGTTTTATCAGTTAAGTTACTCTCTAGTCGGGGAAACCACTCTTGATACAGATCGCTTGTGAGATACGACCTTTGCGAATGCGGATTTGCAAATTGTCTTACATTGAGTGGGAGAAATTTTAAAAGGATATGAGATTCGGTTATCGCACCTACACTTGTACGGACAAGTGGGAGTTTGTTGGAGATTGTGTCCTCCACATGTAGTGTGATAACGTCATTGAACATACCCTTGTACGGACAAGTGGGAGATTGTTGGGGCTGGTGTCCTTGACAATTAAGTACAATGACTTATTAAATCTCTTTAAGGATCACAAGGGCATACTTTTGTATTATTACCAGTTGATCCACGTTTATCAATAACGGTTGGCTTGCTAGATAAGTTTGACGTTATTGTCATACGGATGGCGGTGGTCAACTGGTCCCTATACGTCACACCTATAGGACACGTTTGAGAGATGTGAAGGTATGAAAATACAGTCACATTTTGCCGGATATGACTAAACGGTTAGTCAGAGGGATTGACTATTAAATTAGTCAATAAGATGTTGAGAATTATTATTTAATACGGATTAAATAATTTTAGCTAATACGGATTACAAGATTAATTCGTAAATTAAATATAAACGGTTATATTTAATTAAATATTGTATTCGCGAATTAATATAAACAGTTATATTAATTTAGGTAATTATACAATATCGTATTTTATCAGACCATTATTATTATATCGACTGTATTAATATCTGATAACATGTTACGATTTATAATCATAAACCCGCGAAATATATTTAAGCAATTGGGTCGAATCACGTATTGGGATAAGGTAAGAGTGGAAGCCCACTCCTACCCAAACCCTAATTTCGGCCGAATTGGAGAGCTACATAAGGAGAGTCCTTCTCCTTATGTTGACGACACTTGTTGCACTGTAACATAATTCTCAAGTAAAATTAGGGTTTGAGAGCATTCTTCTCCCAAAACCTCAGATCTCACATCTAAAACCTCAAGGGCTCTCCCTATATTGCAAGGCAATTGGAGAGGATTTCTAGCACACGCGGCCTCGTCTCAGACAAAGTCTTGGGTGCAAGTTATAGGAGGGAATTTGCATTAATTCCTGTTCTTAGGCCTTTTGCGCGAGGACTAAAGGTTGTACTTCTTTTCTCATGCTTTTTAATCTTATGACGATATTCGCAATTGTATATTTCATTATAATCCTACAATTTTAGGGTGAATACGCGTTTTATTCCCCGCAGAACCATGTCTTTATATCAAGTCAAGTGGGAGTAAAATCGTGTTCCTAGTATTGTATGTAGATGACATACTACTGATTAGAAACGACATTCCCATTCTCTCGTCGGTTAAGACATGGTTAAAGAACCATTTCAAAATGAAAGATTTGGGTGAGGCACAGAGGATTCTTCTATAGAGATAGATCGAAAAGGATGTTGGCATTGAGTCAGGAAGATTATATAGATAAGATTCTTGATAGATTCAGTATGACAAACTCCAAGAGAGGTTACCTTCCTGTTGTTCATGGTGTGCATCTGAGTAAGAAACAATCACCTACAACACCGGAAGAAACCGAACGCATGAGTCGGATACCTTATGCTTCGGCATTAGGGTCGATCATGTATGCCATGATGTGCACACGACAAGACGTGGCATATGGATTGAGTATGGTCAGCCGTTACCAAAATAATCCAGGTGAAAGTCACTGGATAGCCGTCAAAACATCCTTAAGTACTTACGAAGGACTAAGGATTGGGCTCTGGTATATGGTGGAGACACGGAGCTATGTACTAAGGGTTACACACATGCTAGTTTCCAAACCGATCGTGATGATTCCAAATCTCAGTCGGGTTTTGTCTTTACTCCTAATGGTGGAGCAGTCAGCTGGAAGAGTTCCAAGCAGAGCGTTACAGCAGATTCTAAAACAGAGTCTGAGTACTTGGCAGCTTCCGAAGCTGCAAAGGAAGCTATTTGGATGCGTTATTTCTTACAAAGACTAAAGGTAGTACCTAGTGTGAAAGATCCAATCACCCTTTATTGTGATAACAGTGGTGCCATCTTCCAGGCTAAGGAGCTTAAGTCTAGCAACAAATCTAGACATGTACTCAGAAAAGCTCATCTGTTAAGAGATTACATGGAGCAAAAGGAGATAGCGTTGTGCAAGTTTGGAACGGATAACAACATTGCAGATCCGCTGACTAAGGCACTACCGCATAATAAACATGAACGACACATCTCATCCATGGGGATAAAACGTGTTCCAAAGTTGTAATAAACATTATTTGATTGATTTTGATCATTTCAATTATTACTTAATAAAATCATTGAATTTCTTTATATTGTATTACATGTGGATTGTATGAAAATTTTGAACACCGCACAGTGAACTGTTTTACTTTATATGTCTGCATTGTCCGTAAACACCAATATGAGCTGATAACTCAGGTGATTATTTTGTTAGTTGAAGGATGGAAGGTTCAATATTCCATAAGTCAAGCGTTTGACTGATCAATAACAAATATGGGTATATGATATCGCATAGGACATAGTGACCACAACATAGAGTCCTAAATGTTAAGATACATTAGGTGTCTGGTCGTGAATGGGACGTCTATTGTGATTCCTAAAGTCGGTTCTTTTGACCATTGTTTATTTCATGCGATATCGACAGTTTTTGGGTGGTTTAGGTTTCTGTCCTAGGTCGCACCGTAAAAGGAGGTCAATCGGACTTTTACTGGGCCATTTCATGTTGTGCTTCCATCGGCAGGTTATAAGTCAAGGAAAATATCCAGCCTTTATCAGGTTTTATATAAATTTCGCAGGGCCACTCGAGGAGTAGTAACTTAAACGCATGACCATGCTCGTATATGATTCGTATCAGTTATGTTACTCTCTAGTCGAGGAAACCACTCTTGATATGATTACTTGGGAGATACGACCTTGTAAGGTGAGACTTTGCAATTTGTCTTCCATTGAGCGGGAGAATAATTTATGGATATGAGAATCGTAATCGCACACACACTTGTAGGACAAGTGGGAGATTGTTGGAGTAAATGTCCTCCACAGTGTGTGATTATTTGAATAAATATTTTACAGGATCACACAGGGATACTTAGTATATTAATCAGTTGGTAACGTTTATCGGTAACGATTGACTCACTAGTAGTTTTACGTTACTGTCATATGATGGCGATAATCAGCTGATCCCTAAAGGTCACACCTATAGGATAGTACTGAGAAATGTGATTATATATTGATATAATTACGTAAATGCTAAACTTAGCTAAATGTAGTTAAGTAGATGATAAACATTTAATAATAATTAGGAGAAATGAATTAAATGTTAATTCTAATAAATATATATAAATATTTTATTTATTAATTATATTTTAATATATGATATTTTAGAATAATATAATTGGGTTAATTAATTATAAGATAATTAATTAATGTTCTCCGGGAATTATAATTGTACACCGAAAATTAATAAAATATGTATGATATTTTAAGGAAATTCGGAATAAGGAAACTGACTTAGAATATTATAATATAAGGAGGTTTCCTAATGGAAGTACAATACCAACACAAACCAAAACCCTATAAGTAGGGATTCGGCCGTGTGGTACAAACGACGAAAAAATAGAAGTTGTTTTCTCTCTTGTTCTCTTTGATCAATTTATCATCTTAAAATCCCAAAAAAAATCCTCTAAAATAATTAATAGTAATTTAGGAGGAGCTTTGAAGGGATCTTTCTCAGTCATCTTGGGTGCAATCTAAGGAGAACTTCTACCTTAAAGTTTGGTTTATATTAGGTTGTTCTTAGGCCAATCTCATATAGGAGTAAAGGTTATTTCTATATTCTTGACTGTAATTCTTGCAATTAAGGTTTTATTGAATCGTTTTTGATATAATCCTTGACAGTATTAATATGATTAATACTTTTATAAGTAATTTAAGAAATTATTTCCTACACATGTGAATGTTGATTATATTAGAAAACTTAAATCTATGAGTTTAATTCCAAGTTTGACGAGTCAAGAATTCTCTAAATGTGCTAGTTGTGTTGAGGCTAATTTCACAAAAAAAAACTAGTAAACCTGTTACAACTAGGAATACAAGTCTTTTTGAACTAACTCACAACGACCTAGCTGGCTTTAAAAATGTCGCAAATAGAGGTGGAAAGATTATTATGTTACCCTTGTAGACAACTGTTCTAGATATACCGGTGTATACTTTCTTAGACTAAAGATGAAGCACAACAATCGTTTATAAACTTTAAAAATGAAGTCGAAAACCAACTCGACAGGAAAATCAAAAGGGTAAGGTCTGAAAGAGGAGGTGAGTATAAGTCTAATTATCTGACCGATTTTTTGTGTTGTAAACGTTATAATACATGAGTCTAGTCCACCATACTACCTCAGTCTAATGGTGTAGCTGAACGGAAAAATAGAATCTTAAAAGAGATGATGAATGCTATGCTTTTAAGTTTTGGCCTATCTGACGATATGTGGGGGAAGCAATACTTTCAACTTGTCACATCCTTAACCGTGTACCTCATAAGAAAGTTGACAAGACACCCTACGAGATTAGGAGGACATATTAAGATAAGAATACGAGCTAATGTAAAAAGTATACTTCCTCCATTTTTATCCTAATGGCATATTTGGTTTTTGTACACTATTCATAAATCAACCTTCAATCTCAATTTTCTCTCAATACATAAGAAAAAATATATTCATGTGGGGTCTTGTTTAATTCGTCTTTACGAGTACATTGAAAATATATAACTTTTATAATTTTTACAAATACGTAGCTAAAGATATGAAGCACGTAAAACGTGCGTTGGCAAACGTGAAAAAGGTAAATAGGCCATTTGGATAAAAATGGAGGAAGTATTTGCTAATATGATAAGAATACGAGCTATTAAAATAAGAATACGAGCTAATGTAAAAAATATATGAGTTGATTTAAAAAAAAACGAGCTAATAATGTTAAAATAATACGAGCTTCAACCATCTTCATATATTATAATTTTTGGATTAAAAAATTCTTTCAAGATGATGCTCCAATGAAAAGAATACGAGTTATTATAAAACTATATGTGCTTAAAAAGTTATCTTGACAGCGAGGGCTAATAAGTAATTGTCTTTACAAAGCATTGAATCAGAGGTACATGACTCCGTTTCCATTGACGTTTCATGCTCCTTCAAAGTTCAATGTTGTTCCATTGATGACGATGACACATTTGATGTTTTATTCGCTATCGAAACTTCATCCATCATTGATGGTAAAAAATTGATTAATTTTATTGGTTCTGATTGCATATAGAGATATATAATGATTTAAGTAAACTGAATGATGGAGATATAATAATATTTAAGGAGAAAAGCCATTAAGTGGACGATGAATAAAGATGAAGATGAGTAGAAAAATATGGAACAAATTACCGAGAGAAGAGGCAGTGGAACACAAATGGGATTACATAACTTTTTTTCCTCTATTTTTTGCAAATCTAATTAAAAAAGGACTAAAATAACCTTGGATGTACAATAGCATTATACATCTGGTTGTATAGTCCTAGAACTGAAATTGCATGCATTTTATAAGTCGAAGAAATGGGTCAGAAACAAACCCCAATCACCGTAAATTTCGTTCATCGAAGATTCATGGTTGGAAAAACGTATTTATCTATGAGAAAATGAGCCTAATACATGGGAGAAGCCAAGGATCTTAATTTACGATCTATAATTTCTGATGGAATTGTAACTTTTCAAGCAATGCAGAAAGTATAAGACCGCCTTATTAAACAATTTCTGGCTGTCTCGATTAGCTTAAGGGTTGATGTTCCACTAATGTTCGGACCTTCGACATTTAGGATTTCAGGTTCACAAATTCTCATTTAAGACGGGTTATATCCGTATTAAGTTTAAAACATGAAATCAACGATTATTGATAGGACAAAAATAGCATGCAATGAGAATTACAAAAAAAAAATGTCCTCATCCATACCAGTGAAATAATCCACCAGAGGAGGCGACTTCTTAACTAGTAGCTCAAGGTTGAATTGGTTGGAACCCTAGTCTGAACGTGTGAGGTGCCAAAAGGGAAGAAAAACGAGGACAGAAGTGGACGAAATCTGTAAGTGGATTATACATTTATACCTCTAATGTATTACCATTAGTCTTGTGGTTTTTTAGTATTATAATAAAGTTTTCAAGTTTTGTTTAAAATTTCGGAGTTTTACTATAAAATTTATGAGTTTTACTATAAAATTTGTTAGTACATTATTTACTTAAATATTGAGCTACAAAAATTACAATAAACTCGAAAACATTACATACAAACTAAATTAAATTTGAGCTTTGATAGAAAAATAAAATAAAATTTAACTTATAAACTTTAATAAGTTTATAAAAACTACACATATGCTCAAAAACAAATAAATAAAATTTTGGATTAATTGATAAGAATACTAACTATGGGTGTCCTACTCAAAATATTTCAAACTCTATTTTAACTACCGATATAACCAACTAATGCTCGCATTCGCTTTTATTATAATATCAGTAGGTCTCCTGAGAGACCGACTTTCAATAAGCTTACTGGGAGATTATTGTGCAAATTTAAGAAAAAGTGGTACTAAACCTAATATAAGAGGTACAAATCATGATTAAAGATAAACTGAGTACATTTATTATGTAAATAAGTACAAAATTACCATGGTACGATCAATGACAAAATGGTCACGAAATACAAATAAAATGGTACAAAAAAGTAGTCTCTCAATAATTTATTAAAAAACTGTCTCTCTCAAGTTTTAGTGTTATAATATATGATCTGCTACCTGCTAAATAACTGAAGAAATTTATAACCCTTCTTTAACTCATCTTTCTCTTTTTACTTCTCGGGTAATCTATTGACTTAATCACACCATTAAAATATGCTACAATAAGTTAACAAAAAACAAATTCTATTCAAAGCAAATAAGGACATTAGTTGGTTATATTAGTAGTTAAAATAAAGTTTAGAGTATTTACTAGGGGTGTTAACGAGCCGAGCCCGTGCTTGGCCTTGCTCGGCTCGTGCTCGATTACCAAAAATCGAGCTCGAGTTCGAGCCGATCTTACCCGAGCTTGAAAAAAAATGCGCTCGTTACAAAGCTTGCGAGCTTTAACACGAGCTCGAGCCAAACTCGAGCCAAATCGAGCCTATATAAAATTGTTTATTTTTAATTTTTTTCTTCCGATATTTTCAATAACAAGGTTCGAAGATTTTATCTAAAAATGTTTAGTAAATCAACAAGATATTTGATATACTCCCTCATATTCTAAGTTTTGTTCCCCTTTGATGAGGGCACAAATATTAAGGAGAGTAATATTAAATGAATATAATGGTACTTGTGGGCCTTGAAGATTGGAGAGAGGGTAAATTAATTAGGAGTTAATTTGAGGGACCACAAGTGCTTATGAGTTTTAATTGTTCCCACCAAAAATCTGGGTAATGCTTAAGCATTAAGTACCCATTAACCATTCCCTCCATTAATTCCCACCAACAGTCTGTTTACAAACACACAGTCTGTTTACAAACACACAAGTTGTTGAATAATCCAAAAAATGGAGACATGCCTCCATTAATGTAACCGTACAATTTAACAAACAGTACTTAACATTAAAATTAGGCGAAAGTAGCAAATTGCCCCCATATGTTTGATGTTATGTGCAATTTGGCCCCATAAGTTTCAACATGTGCAATTTGGCCCCATATGTTTTAGTTTATGTGCAAATCAACCCAATTCTAATTTTCCAACTTACCTACACTTGAAAAATCTGCTAACCACATGACAAAACAATAATAAAATAAAATAAATTCTTTAACCTGGAAAATTAAACGACAAAAGGATTTTCATTCATCATACCGCAGTGAGCTTTTTACTTTTTTTTCTTCTCATGTATTTCTCCCACAATTACTTTTTGTGATTTTTGTTGAACTATTTTAATCCCCAAATACTTATTTTGAAAACTATGAAGAACTAACAAAGAATTACATAGCTAATTTTATGCAAAAGAAAAAAATAAAATAAAAAAGACTAACTAGTAACCATAGATGAATGTTGAATTATCATGGTACATGCTCGAGTTTTTGAGGAAGAGAGAGTAAAAAATAGAGTTAGATAGAAAAATTGAGCTACATCAGTATGAGGTGACTAAATTAGGTGAGATTTTATTACATTAATGATTTTATTTTTATTTTATTATATTTTTCGTCATTATGTTGGTATGTTTCCGTGCGTAAATATGTCAGAAAATTAGAATTGGGTTGATTTGCACGTAAACTGAAACATATGGGACTAATTTGCACATGTTGAAACTTATGGGGGCAAATTGCACATAACATCAAACGTATGGGGGCAATTTGCTACTTTCGCCCATTAAAATTACAATAGTTAAAGTGTTTAAAAAAATTACAGAAATTACAATACGATAATTTAGAGAAAAAGCGATTTGAACTTGAGGACTTCAGAATTGACATTGTCTTCTTTGCTTAATCAGCCAAGTTGGATGTCCTTCAATCATAAAACCAACCAAAAACTAAACTGTCAAAGGCAAGTTACATCAGCCATTTAACCCAAATTCTTAAATTTGGCACCAAATTTCAAATAAGGAGCCAAATTTCAAGCAAAATTCATTTTAGAGCCAAATTTTAAATTCAAATAGTGCAAAGCTCAAGGCCTTTATAAATAGAGGTACTATTTGTGCATTTACAAACTGTCTGCTCAATAAATGCTCATTTAGGAGTATCAAACCAAAACAACTTCTTCATTTATACACATCCAGCCAAATAAACTGACCTTCATTAACTACTATCCAGCCAAAAAACATCAAAGAACAATGAAAACAAAGAATCTTAATGACCTAGAAAGAGCTAGAATAATTCAGGTTTTGCTTGAAAAAAGTAATGATGGAAAACCCAAACACGGTTCCATGAAGGAATTGGCAATACAATTTGGGGTTTGTAGGAAAACAATAACAAATTTATGGACGGAAGCCAAAAAACAAAAAAACGCAGGTTTAATCATAGATGTCAGGAGCAAGCTTAAAGGCAAAAAACAGAAGAACAGGGTGGTATTTGACACTGACAAGCTTGAGGCAATAGAGCTTACAAAGAGGACCACTCAACATCAAGTTGCAGAAGGTTTGGGTGTCAGCCAATCAACAGTCAACAGATGGGTGGGAAGTAAAAATATCAGCAGTCACACAAATGCAATTAAACCAGGTTTGAAAGATGAAAATAAACTTGATAGATTAATTTACTGTCTTTCACATTTAGAGTATCATCAAGCAACTAAGTCATTTTTTTAAGGATGATAGTAATGTTGTACACATGGATGAGAAATGGTTTTTCATCACCAAACCTAGTCAAAGATTTTATTTGGGTAGAAGGGAAAAAAGACCATATAGAACTGTGCAATAAAAAAGATTCATTAGCAAAGTTATGTTTATGTGTGCTGTTGCAAGGCCTAAATATGGTCCAAATAAAGAAGTAATATGTGATGGGAAGTTGGGTATATGGCCATTTGTTATGGAGGTGCCAGCAAAAAGAAATTCAAGAAACAGAAGGGCTGGGACATTGGAAACTAAATGTGTTGAGTCCATTAATAAGCAAGTAACAAAGCAAATGATCCTTAAGGAGGTGCTGCCAGCCATTAAATCTAAATGGCCAGCAAATTACAGTAAAAACATTCTGATACAGCAGGACAACGCAAGACCCCATATTAACAACAAAGATGCAGAATTCAAACAGGCAGCAACTGCAGATGGTTGGAATATTCAGTTCACACATCAACCACCAAATTCTCCAGATCTCAATGTCCTAGATTTGGGTTTTTTTAGGGCTATTCAGTCACTTCAGCAGAAGAAGAAGTCAAAAATACTCAGTGAACTGGTGGATAACACCACCAAAGCATTTGAAGATTTAGATGCACTTAAACTAAACTATGTTTTCATTACTTTGCAGGCATGCATGTTAGAAATAATGCAAATCAAAGGTGGAAATGATTATCAACTGCCTCACATGCACAAGTCTAGATTGGCAACGTCAGGGTTATTACCCGAGTATTTAAATGCTGATACAGCACTAGTAATGGATTGCATAAGATATGTAGAAAATCTAGGTCATGGGAATGCAATTTATGACTTAATCAACTCAATTAACAGTATAGGCAGCAGTTCAGGAAGTGCAGGTGGATCAGGAAATGAAGACAATGTCACGGAGGAGGGAGGTGGATCACAAAATGAAGACAGTAATGCACCAACAGGTGACAGTGAACCTGTTGGTAACATTACTGTCCAACCCAGCTGTAGTAATGCACCAACAAGCAGCATTGAACCTGTTGGTAACATTACTACAAGTAATGACTCAAGCAATTAGAAAATGCAAGGGCTACAAGAAGAACCATTTTGCAGAAAAGAACAGAACAACTATCAAAAACACTAACAGTAGCTACATTTTGCAGTTAAGAACAGAAGAAATAACAGAAGCGCAATCAGAAATACCATGTTGCAGAAAACAGTGTACAAAGATCAAAAATCAGAAGAACCATTTTGCAGAAAAGAACAGAACAACTATTAGAAACACTAACAGAAGCTACATTTTGCAGTTAAGAACAGAAGAACTAACAGAAGCACAATCAGAAGCACCACTTTTGCAGATAAGAACTAATATCAGAAGCATCATTTTGCAGAAAAAAATATTGTACAATGAAGAACTATCAGAAGTTTCCTTTTGCCTTATGAACTTTGCACTATTTGTTATTTATTCGGCAGTCATAAAATGAATTATGTGGTCAAATTAAACATGTGAGCTTGTCGTATGACTTCATTAGATTAGCAATTTTAGTTGTGAACAACACAACCAACACATAGCCTCATCACATATAATTGTGGTGGCGTAATGCATTGATTGTGCCGTTCTCACCCTCAAATAACATCACTGGGTGTTGTTAGATTGAAGTGCAACAATGTTTTTCAAAACAAATTCATCATCAGTCCTTTAAAAAAAGAGAAGAAAAAAACGAGAAAGGGGATAACAGGAATAAACCTCCCAGACCAGCAGTTTTTCTATCTTCTTTTTCCAACTCTTCTAGTTCTATACCAAACTTCGGTCGGTATTGATCGACTAAGTTCTCGCAGAAACCATATTCTGTGCTCACGTGAGTTCTGCATCTCCAACCATTTTTTCGTCCTCTTCTCTACATCTTCCTCCATAAACCTCGAAACCTCCTCCCTTGCCTTCTCCTCATCATATTCCAAGTTATTAATCTCCTGCATGCAACTATCAGGAACAACAGTATCCATCTCCCCAAACGAATCAGTAACAACTTCAAGGGAATCACCAATAACAATACCAGAATACCCAGATTCAGACAAAAATTCGACAGATTGGGGCTTCACACTACCGGAATCCAAAATTAAATCACTAGATTGCGGCAAAAAATCAACATCTTTTGATGATTCCGGCAATATATGAGCATATTTACACGAAATATCGACAGAATCAACCTTAAACTTACCAGATCTTGGCAAAAGTTCACCATCATCACCAAATTCATCATCGGAATCGGCTTTAGGAAGTTCAACTTCTTCGTATAAATCTTTTTTTTGCCAGTATTCATGATTTAATGCAGTAATAGAGAGATTAAACGAAAGATGAATCAAGATCTGGAGTTGGAAAGGGAGATGTAAGGTTTTTAGGGTTTACTTGAAGGAAGAGAGAGAGAGAGAGAGAGAGAGACGATTGAATGGAATGACGGAAGAGAGAGATTGTTTTTAGGGTTTGTGGAGGTTAGGGGGTTAATAGGGCGGGAAGGTTAGGGGACTATTTGGGTTTGGCTAAATTAATTGGGTAGGGTTAGTGTTGATCAAATTAGGTTAGTGAATGTTTATGGTCTAATAAAGTTGGGCTGGGTTATTAACATTGTGGCAGATATTGTAAATACAAAAAAGAAGCAGGGATAGAATGGTAAAATAGTGTGCCAAAAAGTTACCAAATATAGAAAGGGGAAGAAAAGCTGAATAATCCGTTTAAGGAAATAGGGAAGAAAACTTAGAATAGGAGGGAGTATATGATTCATAGATATAATAACGATAAAATATTTTTATAACATATGAGCATATTTTTATAAAATATGAATATCTTATATAATCTCAAATGTTCGAGCCGCTCGCGAGCTTTTCCAGTCGAGTCAGCCTTTGCTCGGCTTGACTCGTTAAACTCTCGAGCCGAGCCCGAGCCGAGCTTTGACCGAGCCGATCTCGAGTTGCTCGCGAGCTGTCTCGTCTCATTAACAGCCCTAGATCGAACGTATATTTGTTGTGGGACGGAATTGTACGAAAGGCAAGGAAGATATTTTGCGGTTAGCAATTATGAAATGAGAGCCAAAATGTGTGGTAACGGCTTCTTCCGTGAAGCCTAAATTCTGATGCGAATACTACTTCATCAGTTAACTCAAAAATGAACACTAAACTTAACATTCATACTATCATTCTTCACTAATAATAAGTCTTGATTTTTGAAACTTGATTAATGGCAGCATTTTCTCTACAATGGCGTCTAAAGCTGCTATTGAACAGTGAAGGTTCATTTATGAACAAAAACCAACATCACTGTAAGCTTACTAATGGGAGTGGTGGGTTGCTTGGATTTAATGATTCTTGCTCCATTTATCCTCTTCATTTCAATGATTACAGTGTTACAAAAAATGGGTTCGTGAAAACATGGAGATTATTAGCTTCTTCAAGGAGTAATTCTACCAAATCTGTGAATGATATTGCAGACTCTGGTATCGCTTTGAATGATGATGATTTTGACGATTTTGAAGATGATGTAGAGGATGATCTTTCCTGCTTCAGAGGTCTCGTCCTTGACATTTCTTATAGGTGACTATTCTTTTTTCTTTTCTATCAATTATTCAATACAAATATTACTCTTATTTATTTTATTAGACTAGCAAATATCAAGTTTGATGATACTAAGAGAGGGCAGTGTTTTTATTAGAATTGGAAATATCAAGATTATTACTGAAATGCAGTCAAGATTTAATTAGTGAAAACTTTGCTTTTGGGTATTATCCTTTCGGGTTTCGTTGGTTCTTGGTATGGTCAGGGGAACTTACACTTTTGGATAAAAAAAATGGAGAGAAAGAATGAAGGGAAAATGAAGGGAGACCGTTTTTCCTTAATGGCGTGTTTGGGAACTCAGAATTGAAAATTGAAATCCAATTCCGTAATTAACATAATTCAAGCATTTGGGAACCTCTAGAATTTGGAATTGAAATTGGACCATTCATTATCAATTCCAACCAGTTATCTCAATATGAGTAGACAATTCTTTTGTACCTGCAAGTCAGTTGGCTATATGCTGCATGTCTTAATCATCTTTATCGTTAACAGAATCTTGTAAACATTCATAAAATATGATTGTATACTTTAAATAACCTGATTTTCTTAGAAAATCCTTTTGTTGTCCTTGGCAGACCCGTGAATGTAGTATGCTGGAAGCGTGCTATATGTTTGGAGTTCATGGACAAGGTTAGGTTGATTTGATTATTTCTATTCCTGCAGCACTCTTGTAATTGCTTCTAAACCCTGTGCTTTTTTACATGAGTCTCACACATTTTTGTTTCCTTGCAATGCATACCCCCGAATTAGAGATGTAAATGATCTGAGCCCACTCGACAAGCCCTCGAAATCGGCTCGACATCGGTCAAACTGAGCTCGAGTTCGAGTTCGAGCCAAGCTGATTCCAATAGCTCGGGCTCGGGCTCGAACTCGACTTTTATAATATGACGCGAGCTCAATAATAGGTGAGCCGAGCCCGATTCATTTACACCCCTACCCCGAATTCAGAAACTGTAGGCAAATCAGTGCATAAACATTTTAAGAATATGCATCATATTCTTTGTAATTGTGGTATGACTTTCCTAGTTTTAAAAGGCACTCATGAGGCAGGCTTTAGCCTAACGCTCACTGAGGCGAAATGCCTCGATGCGCCTTAAGTATTCCTTATTGAAAAGGCTCAGCGAGCGACGCGCGCTACTATGCAATTTTAATCTCTTTTACGGTCTCGCTTGGTTATTTTGCCTTTCTTTTTGGCATATCCCTAAAGTTCACTCATTTTAATGTTAACATCTTTAAATCCACATAAGAGAAGCAATGAACAAGAGTTGATCTAAAAAAAAAAAAATGTTTGTAAAAACTATGTGCCTCGTGTCTGTAAGGCGTGTGCCTTGCACTTTGTCATCTCGAGTCCTCCTTGTCTTGATGAGTCTTATATGACTAAAACGATGCTCTATTGATGATAACAGATTTTTCATTCTGAAAAAAACAAAGAATATCGCAACACATACTATATCAAGAACATGCATCATGTAGTGGCAATGGTCAACCTTATCACTTCAAATATTTATCTCAAGAAGTTTGAGTTTCTTCAAAACCCTTGTGGCAATCTTAATGCAAAATGAATCACTTGTTGGAGTTCCTTTACCGATATCAACCACACAAAGATAAAGTACATTGACTATCAACATTGATTGTCGTTGTTAAAACAGTGGCAGGGCTACACAAGTGACCTCTTTGTATCCTGCTCTTTGTGGGAGACGCTGGGATAATGTTGTTGTACTAGTGCTACTTTTGCACTTGTAAAAAAAAAACGACTCTTGTATTTAAAAGGGTTTTTGCCTCCTAGTCTTACCCCTTTAACCAGAGTTTTAACCCTTAAGTTATCTCGCTCAAAATACATCTTACAAATGTTTTACCGTGTTTCTCCTTTCTTTTGCAGGCTGATGTTTTAGAATACTATGATCAGACAGTAAATTCAGCTAGTGGATCATTTAATATACCAGCCGTACTAAGAGTATGTGATGAAGGAGATGTGAATGTACTCCGTACCTATTTGCTAACCGCTTTTGTGCTCATCCCTTCACTAGCCTTACTGAAACAGCTTTTCTTCTGTTATCCAGGTTCGTCATTTGCTTCAGGTTATGAAGAGAAAAAGAGTTAGAAATACTCTGAGTCGGAAAAATATCTTCTTTCGAGATGATTACACCTGCCAGTAAGTTGTTGGAAAGCTTTTGTTTGTCCTCTTACCACAATTTGCCATAAAAGACTCAAGCTTTGCTATATTGTCTGGCGTCCTGCTGTAATGAGCCTGGGTCGTTCAATATAAGCCCTGCTCGAGTGTTGTCATACCATAACTGCAAATACTACCTTTTGCAGTGTGAAGAAAAAACAGCCATGGAAACTATTGGTGGATCCAAATTTACCTATATGGGGTTCTGGCACTCCACTAAATAAAATCTTATGTGCATTTTGCACATTTGGACATGGTCTAAATTCTAAAATTCTAAAATCTACAATCTGCCTTGGAAGTTATCAGTTTATATGTCTACCTGCTAATTGATTCAGTATTTGATGTTTCCTAGGTACTGCTCAGTGACAAATAATTTGACAATAGACCATGTCCTTCCAATGTCACGAGGTGGAAAGTGGGAGTGGGAGAACCTGGTAAGTTCATTTTGAGGGTAATACTGATTTTTCACTCTCTGAGAATTTAGTTTCACCATACAACAGTGCTGTGAATCCTCGAGCATTGTATGGTGATGTTTGCATACTTTGATCTTTACTTTGTTGTCAATGAACTTATTTCGATGAGTTATAAATTGGTTATTGAGGCCATATTACTCTTTCCAACTGCGTGAGTAACCTTGTTTTGATCAACAAAGTATTCACCAAAGCTTCGCAAACCTATATTCCTTTGTTTTGAGGGGACCGAAGCCTGTATTCCTTGTTATATAGTATATGGAAATATTTGTTGATGTTCTATAACCAAAGTACATTTGTATTCTAGCTCGTGCCCACAAGGAGGAAAGAGAGCCTAATTACGGAATCCAAAGGAAGATTCAACTCAAAACCAATTGACAATCTCTTAATTTCTTTCAAACCTTAAGAAAGTTCAAATATGCAGTCCTTTGAGCAAATCTTAGAATCGCCCTTGATCACTACATACTACTTGGTAATAAAGAGGCCAGTTTCTTAGAAGACGTGGCATATGCTTTCGGGTTTCAAATATATTTATGGGGATGGTATTAAATATCAGGTGTGAGTCTGTGACACATCATTGAAGCCAGGTTTCGAAGAAACGTTGGCCACATCTTGGGGTAGCATTGGCTGCATTTATAGCACACAAAGTTAGATTAGACCGCGAAGACTGAATCTACAAAGTTTTCATTCGAAAAGGAGCTGTTTGAGTATTATGGACATTTGGTTTCCTTACAATCAATAACTATTATTGTTCATTGTGTTAGTGTCACCTACTTGTTTTATGGTAGGTAACAGCTTGTGCAAAATGTAACTGCAAGAAGGGTCAGAAAACTCTGGAGGAAGTAAATATGAAGTTGCTTAAAGTTCCAAAGGTAATTAGCTAGATCAGGAAGCTCAGCCAAACAGAGGTGTATTTCCCTATTTAAGTGCGGTTTTAAAATGTCGTAAATTTACACAGGCACCAAAGGAATATGATATTATGGCAATACCGTTGACAAGTGCAGCAATAAGGATGCTTAAAATCAGAAAAGGAACACCTCAAGAATGGAATCAATATCTACCTTAGCAGTGAAACACTAATACTAAAGCTTCTTGTAGGCTGCTTGTATATATATAACTGGCATGTACTTCTAAGTTCTAACTGATGGCTGATCTGTTGTAATAACTGCTTCAAAAGAATCATTTATGTTTATGTGTATTCCACATCGCTCTTTCTCGAGACTGATTGTGCAAGTCTCCATCCGTCTTGTAAATGCCATACAATTTCATTTTCAAGACTGATTGTGCAAAGTTTAAACAGTCTCCTTATTGTTTCAAGGCTGATTGTGCAAAGTTCTTGGTCAGTCTTCTTCTCCTTACGAGATTGATTGGCGCTAGTTCTGTTCCCTCATAAAGGTTATACTACGAATCTATGATTTCACAATATCATATATACCCCCGTTCACAATCACAAAATCACACACTCAATCTACTCATCTCATATCTTTCTCTTACTCTTACTTACTAAATTGAGTTTTTTTCAAAAATAGGCAATTCAGAACAAATATTTAACGAAATAGGTTACTTTTCAAATTAATTACCCAAAATGGGTCCACGTAGGATTGGGATTTCCGAACCTGTGCTCAGAATCAAGTCGCCCACCCGGTGAGCGACTTGACCCTTAGCAACTTATACCCAATTTGTCGAAATTTAGAAAGAAAAACCAAAAAAGCTATGGGTCGCCTCCCCGGTAAGCGGCTTGACCTCCAGCATACACCTCCCCTTATTCAAACTCGACAAAATCAAAAATCCCCAAATTATCAAAACTGACACCCAAATCGCTCACCGGGGGAGCGGTTTCACCTGCATTATACACGTTCCCCTCCTTCAAACTCGACAAAAACAAAAATCCCCAAATTAACAAAACCCTAAAAAAATCGCCTTTCATCTTCTTTGCTCAAATATTCGGTTAATTTGATTAATTATCAAATTATTGGTCACTAAGCATCATCAAAGAAGTATTTCTTGCTTAATTTTCATACGTATTGAAGGTATTAATCATATCTTGCTTTGTTATATAATTATTCATTTATTTAGCAAGTATTTGTTAATTAGTTGTTAATTAGGTGATTGTTAGTGTTTTAGTTGAAGTTATTTGATTTTAGCTATGGAGAGAAGCCATTTTCCCTTATTGTGTTATTGGAATGGTGAAATTGTTGAAGGAGATGGGTGTGTAAGCTATGTTGGTGGGAATGAGGGTTTTATTTTTGCTAATAGCAACATGAGCTTCAATGTTCTCCTTAATGAAGTATACACAACAATTGGGGTTGATAGTAGTAAGTTTAAATTAGTATTGAAAATGAAATTTCCGAGTCTTGGATGTTTTAAGATTGTTTCCCTCAATAATGATCGTTCTCTACAAGCAATGTGGGCTAATATATGTCATTCTAAGGCGGGATCTATGGATATTTATGTTGAGTTGATACCAATTCAAGAAGCTCAAGTGAGTAGTGCAAATGTAGTACCGAATGTGTCTTTTACTAGGATGTTGAATGACAATGATTTATTTATCAATAATTTCTTGTCACCCACACACAATGTACAAGGGAGTGATGATCGATATGTGTCATTGTTAACAAATAATATTGGAGTAGACATAGGTAATGGTAATATTGAAGGGGATGAAGTTGAGGATGATGTTGATCTAAGATTAGAGAATGCTAGTGATGAGGATGATGATGAGGATGACATTGATCTTGTGACTCAAACCGCTCCAAATCCCGAATTCACTAGTATTTCTAAGTTTGATGAACTAGGTGGGGATAATTGGGCTAATTGGAAAAATGCAATTCCATATGATGTTCGTGGAGAGTTTTCTATTGGTCAATCATTTCCTAACAAAAGATCTTTGACAGATGTAGTTACATCCTATAACTTAAGGGTAAACCAAAGTTTCAAAATTCATGAGTCAAAACCTCACACAATAACATACAAATGTGGTAGAAGACCTGTGGCATGTAAGTGGACGTTAAGAGCCAATCAAAAAAGTGTGGTTTCTGAAGCATTTACTATTGTGAGGTACAATGGTAGCCATGAGTCATCATGTTTGGGAGATACAATGCCAATAGACCACCGGAACTTGAGAAGAACTTTCATTAGTAATGCCATTAGAAATATTGTGGAGGCAGATTGGGGGTTGACGGTTAATGCTATAATTGAAATAATAATTGGCAAATATAACTACAAGATCACTTATATGAAGGCATGGAAAGCAAAACAAAAGGCTATGGCTGACATATTTGGTGATTGGGAGTTGTCGTATCAGTTGCTTCCTAGGTACTTTGAAGCTTTGAAGGAAGCTAATCCCGGTACAGTTGTTCAATTTGTAAATTTTCCAACGGCTGACCCGAACGTCGTCATATTCGGTCGGGTGTTTTGGGCTTTTGGAGCATCAATAAAGGGTTTTCATCATTGTCGTCCTGTAATTACAATTGATGGAACTCATTTATATGGCAAGTATAAAGGAGTGCTCATGATTGCCATGGGTGTTGATGCTAATGATCAACTATATCCTCTTGCGTTTGCCATAGTTGAATCGGAGAGTACGAATACATGGACATGGTTTTTGGCATGCATAAGATGTTTGGTTACACAACGAACTGGGCTTTGTGTAATATCTGATAGACATCCAGGCATCATGAGAGCTATGAATCAAGAGAGGAGCGAATGGGTGGAACCATATGCATATCATAGATTTTGTATAAGACATCATGCATCCAATATCAACACTAAATACAAAAATACGACCTTGAAAGACTTATTTAGTTGGACAGCTTTTCAGCATCAACCAATTAAGTTTAATAGTGGCTTATCACAAATCAATGAACTTAATCCAGGATGTATGGCAGATTTAGATAGAATACCTTTGTCGAAGTGGTCCATGTGTCATGGTGGTGCACGTAGGTATGGGATCAAGACAACCAATTTAGCTGAAGTGTTTAACAATGTGTTAAAGGGGGCCCGTTTCTTGCCTATCACTGCTCTTGTGAAAGTTACATTCTATAGAGTGAATTCTTACTTTGTTCAAAGACGTGAATCTGCAAAGTCTAGAATCCTTGACGGTTTGAAGATGTCCCCCATTGTCACCAAACATGTCGAGAACAATTTCGAAAAAGCGGCACACCATAAAGTTGAGGCCTTCAATTCAGAGACCGGTGTCTATCAAGTTAAGACTGGGAGAGGTCAAAGGAAAGCAGGAAAGGGTGGACATAGACATACGGTAAATTTGTCGGAAAGAACTTGTACTTGTAACAAGTTCCAAATATACCATTTCCCTTGTTCTCATGTTGCTGCTGTTTGTAGAACTTACAATCTGACAACCGAGCAATATATTGACCCATTTTATACTTCTGGAGAGTATTTGGGTTCATACAAGCCAAACTTTCACCCGGTACCAGACGAACGTTATTGGCCTATTTGGGTTGGTGAACAAGTTTTGCCGAATATGACAATGAGAAGGGGAACTGGTCGTCCTAAGTCGAAAAGGATTCGAAATGAGATGGACGAGGGTCAATCAAAAACAAAATATACATGCACCCTATGTCGTAAAATTGGACACAATAAGCGTGGATGTCCTCTTAGAAATCATGCTTCCGGGTACATTTGTCGACTTAATTAATTATTTCTTCAGTTAAATAATTATTTGTTGAATATCGATTGTGTTACTTAAACATTTCTTCTGTTGCAGGTCTCATGGATCCGGGTCCACTTAACCCCGAAATTCTGACATTACAAGCGGGCCACCGAAGTGAAGCAATTTGGAATGGAGCGGTGAGTATTTTTTTCAAATAGGTTATTTTTTTCTTATTTTTTTCTCTTTCTCATGCTTTTATGTTTTGTTTGAAACAGGATCACGGTCCGTTGAAATGTCGGGTCCACTTGAAAGCGAAGGACGAATTCCGCGTTCATCAGAGAGTCCGTCAATTCATAAAGGATACACAGTTCTATGGAGTTCATAGGTTTTGTTTTTTGTATGCGGATCCGGATTTGATTACAGCTTTGGTTGAGAGATGGAGGGAGGAAACTCATACGTTTCATTTTCCTATTGGTGAAGCAACCGTTACTTTGCAAGATGTAAATGTGTTGTTTGGGTTGAGAGTGACTGGTAGAGCAGTTACCGGGAGGAGTGACCACTATTGGCCGGCTATGTGTGAGCATCTTCTGGGTAGACGGCCATCATCTACTGAGTTGAAGGGTTTGGGCTTGAAATTGACTTGGTTAAGTGGTAATTTCTCGGGTTTGCCACCGGATGCGGATGAGGAGAGACTACATATGCATATTCGTGCATATATTCTCTACTTGATCGGGACCGTCATTTTTCCCGATAAGAGCGGTAACGAGGTTTGTATCTTGTTTTTGCCTTTGTTAGAAAATTTGGATGAAATCGATGAATATAGTTGGGGATCCGCTGCACTAGCTTGTTTATATAGAAATTTGTGCGGTGCATGTAAAAGGGGAAAAAGTGAAATATCTGGGCCAGTTGTTCTCCTTCAGTTATGGGCTTGGGAACGTATTGTTGTTGGACGTCCCCAAATTGTAAGGTCAATTTATGAAGAAGTTGAAGGAGCGGTTTATCCGATAGGCTCCCAAATGGTAGCGGGACGGGATCCATTAGGGTGTAAATGGTTGAGGATCGATCGTAAGTACAAAGATCATAGGCTTGGTCTTGTGACATATCGAGACATGTTTGATAAACTAACTGAAACACAATTTACTTGGCAACCATACACATTAGAGATCCTACAACATCTTCCCGATATTTGTCACGAGGACGAGGAGGAGTGGATTGTGGAAGCTCCTTTAATATGTTTTGAGGTTATAGAGATGCACCTCCCTAGTAGGTGTGTTAGACAATTTGGATGGCACCAAACCATACCTCCCGATTGCAACACTGACATTATGCTTCATAAGATGGACAAACGGGGCAAGACAAGAGACTTTGAGAAGGAATTGGCTGCCTATGTCGATGCTTGGGATGCTAGGAAGGAAAATTTGTTGGCTAGGGGAATGCCATATGGTGGTTTCATGTCACACCATGATCCTTACATGATATGGTATAGAGAGCGCACTCGACGGGTTGTTAGTCCTCAAAACCGTATTCTAACGGACGACTACCGCCATCAACATCACTACAACCCAAGTGGAGCAGATTTGGATGGTCTTGCGGGTGGTCATTCGTACATCTACCATCGGGTGAACGAGTTCATGTCAGGTATGCCATCTACATATGACCAAAACTACATGAACCTCCTTCTTGAAATGCAAAATACTTCACTCAATTGTTTGCAAAGTGCAAATTATGGGCATCTTATTCAACCACCGGACAATCCACACCCTAGCCCAATGCATGATCCCCATCAAATGACCACCGACTACATGACAACTCAACTAACTCCCATCCAAGAGGCGGAAGATGAAGCCGGATCATCAAGTCAACCAAGAAAGTCGAAGAGAATTCGGCAAACAAGAAAACGGTAGTGTAAAACGAAGTAGTGGGTTGTATCAAAGACAATTTACTTTGCTTGTAAAATATTTTAGTTTTCAAGACAAAACTCTTGTATTAATGATTTAGTAGGTTGTGTTTGTAAAATATTTTAGTTTTCAATGGATTGTGTTTTTCAATGGGTTGTGTATGTTCCTTTGAATGTTGATTCACGGGGTGAAGATGTTGGCTTGATTGTTGATTCAAGAGGTGGGTTGTGTTTGTAAAATATTTGGGAAGGATGTGGTTTTATTGCTTAGGGGAGCTACTGCTTGGCAAATCGCCCTCCCCCTAGGCGATTTTGCTATGAATCAAAGTCAAGTCGCCCCCCCACTGAGCGATTTTACTCTGTATCAAAATCCTAGTTTCACCTCCTACTGCCTGCCAAATCGCCCTCCCCCACGGCGACTTGGCTCTTACCTCATTTTTTGCTTCGTTTATTCAAAAGTTTACAACTTACATTTGGTCGTCGTCCGGGCAAGCGACTTAAAAACGAACCTAGCTTCGGTGATGACGTGGACCCATTTTGGGTAATTAATTTGAAAAGTAACCTATTTCGTTAAATATTTGTTCTGAATTGCCTATTTTTGAAAATTACTCTACTAAATTACTACTACTTTCTGGCAATGGGCCTGACTGTGTTCAACTGTTCCTCTACCTACACTAAAGAAACAGTGATTGTGTAATCCTGAGAGTTGAGTGCTACTGAGGTCGTGTGTAATAGATGGGGCAAAAATCAACTTTAGGACAGTGACGATTGTCATGCCACAAACCTTCCTATTTCAGATAAGATTTTACATTTTTATTATTTACTGTTAACTCGCTACTACATACTACCGTGATAACAATCTAAAGTTGATTTATCGCATTATGGGTAAAAATTATGTTTGCAAATTGTATAGATCTTAAAAAGTAGCGTAGAGTGCTTACTAAAAGGATACAGTTTTATGCTTGAGTAGTTGCATAGCTTTTTGTCATCATTAGCCTTTACTCGCCATCTTTACCCGATCTCTCTAAAGGATACGTTTATCATATTATACCAGTGTGAAATCACAAGTAATTGTGATTTGTAAACTATAGGAATCTGAAAGTTTTTTTTAATGTCGTTAACTGTTAATTCGGCAACATTTGCTAGTTTTTTTATCTGGGTTGAACTCGTACTGTGATTAGTGAAGTGTATCTATCCTGCAAGTTTGAATGTTTTTCATGAGGGTAATTGTTAATTCGGCGAAATTTGATTGATTTTTAATTGGTTTGAACATAAAATTTGACAATCTTCGTCTAAGTATATGTTAGTCTTATCTTTTTTGTTTCGTTTGAGTTTTTGTATGCTTTTGTTGTTAGAGTAGTTGTTTTTGTAATTGTTATGAGAATTTTGAGATTCAATATGAGAATTGATCTTTGATATGGTGTTGGTTCGTGAAGTGTAATGTTTGTTCTATTCGTTTGGATTCGACGTCGTTTTGTGTTGGATATGATATGATGTTCATTTGGTTCAACTACTGATAGTACAAACTGTATTTTTGTATATGATATATCAAGTTGGGTGTTTAGTTTAACACTATCATATTTGTCCTTTACCTAAAATTTTAAATTTACGTGGTTTGTTGGATATTTTAACGAATGGATTAGGATTTCTCGACCTAAACGACATCCATCATATTTTTTTAAACGAAATGGTTTATGAGTTTCGTCTAAGGGATAATGTGGAAGTTAATTAATGAGCTTGATGTTTGAGATGCTGCATGTTGCATATCCTGGATCATGTGCTTTCGTTGTGACTGAAATTTTGGGTGCAAGTCTTTCCTTTTCATACAATCTTTATGTACAAGTCTCCATTGTTAATTGTTATTGAAATGAGGCATTTATTTGATAACAAATAACTTGTATGTACCAAAGAACAAGGATTTGGGGTCTCATAAGTTTCTTCCACATTTAATTTCTTGATGTTAGTAATTTTGGAAAAATGATATTTACATGTGAGTAATTATGATGTATGAAATTTTGGGTTACTGATATTCTCAAGGTTACATTTTCTTATAAAATACATGTTAATTTGAATATGTGGGTAACCATTCATAGTTATAACTTTTTAGTTTAATACTACATAGTAAGTGTTGAACAATCTTCTAATTATTGTTTGACTTTGCTTAATTTCTTGGTATGGTATGGTGATTCGAGAACTCAATTTTGTTGGACGTGAATGTAAACAGTGGTTATACTTAATGACACAACCAACCGTAAATGCATTATTTAATACGACAAGTAGAAATCAGTGACGTGTTGTGGACATGGGTCAAAACAAAGTATTTACGTTTATATGTTTTACTATCTCGTGTTGTCACTTTTGTTCATCATGACAACATGTGGGGAAGTAGGTTTTTGCTCTACTGTCATTTGAGTAAACTTTGTTCATCCTCTCTAAGCTGTAAAGAATCTATTATGTGATACTTGAGAAATATATAAAGCTTGTTAAAGGAAATTTTGTGTATGGTTTGAGCAATACAAAAACGGATCTTATATATTATTTGTTATGGATAGGTTGTTATGACAATGAATAATTTGACATCTTGGCTTATGAGTTGAATGGATACTCATATGACAATGTTGATCTCTGACAGAAATGTATGCTTGATCATTGTTTTACGTCATCGAGAATATTAGCTTTGAGGCATAAATTTTGTCTATTTTTCAATGCTTTGAAGTTTTATTGCCGAGCCGCAATTTTATAAACTTTACGTAGTATTACATTGTCAATTCTTATGAGAGTGACTGGTCTCATTAGAAGATATTCGCTTAGCTAAGGCTTTAAGATAAGTTAAGGATTATGGGGATGTCTAGCGAAGGTAAGACTTCCTTTATTTTCTGTTGTATCTTATTTGAGTTTCGGTGTTGAAAGTGGTGATAATGACAATTACATGGGATAAATTGATTATTTAGAATGTGAATACTCTAATATTGGGATGTATAAACCGGTTTTTTCTGTTTAAGAACGGTTGTTTGATAATACATGTTCGAGTAATTCCTTTGTTTATTTGGTTTAAATGTTTATTTCGAGCCAAAAGAGGTAAAAGGCGCATAAATTATATTTATTTGGTTTGATCTTGCGATGTTTCTTTAAGGAAAGTTATTGGTGATAATTGGATCACTAATATATGAGCAAATAAAGATGTATTCTTAAGTTTATACATGACAAAATGAATTGAAGGAAATGTTCTTACATTTATATATATATATATGATGTTTATACGTGTTACGAGAGATATGATATAGCTTATGTCGTTGTAAGTGATTGACACCCTAATTTTGGTAAGATAGAAAACAATTGTATCTTTGGGAATGCGTTTGGAATTTGATTGAACGTCAAATAATAATGAACTTCATTTGTTGTTCAGATACAATTTTTCATAGTGTTATATCATGTATGCTAACTATATAAATCGTGTTGCTAATATGCAATAAGGTGTGAAGTTATCATGCTAGAATTGACGGGACAAGAAATTGAAAGGTTCAGTGATCTACTAGCATCTATTCTTCTGCGGAGAGCTTTAGGCTTCATTGATAGTCATGCGCCGGTAAGAAATTACAATAAAGTGACTATTGACCAAAAGGTTGTGAATTGTAAGTGGATATTGAGATCCCTTATGGAAACGAAGTCACGGCGAACGCGAGATGTAATGTCAACATCATTTCCTTTCAAATTGTTATATGACATTTCATTTTTCTATTTTTCCTTTTTCAAGGTACTGTCGCGTGTTTATAAGGTTGAGTCACGACTCTTAATAAATTCATAGTCATAACGGGTGGTTTGAGACAGTCAGACCTGATGAATTTACCTATGTGAATGTGGGGGCTATTGCTCTATCCCAAGAGAGCCTTAAGGCTTTAGGCTCTCTGGTTGTAACATCCCGTAATTTAGGAGAATTTTAGAATAGTGCAAAAGTGACATTTTAATTTAGTATTTAATTATTCTAAGTTATTTTAATTTATTCGGGAAACCGATTAACTATTTAATCACTTAGACATGCTTCTTAAAATAAAAACGTAACCCATTACTAATTCGTAACGATTTCTAACGTTTTATATTTAAACGTAAACAAGCTAACAAGTATGTACATAAACTAATTAATTTAAGCAGGCTAACAAGCACGTACGTAAAATAATAATAAAATAATTACAATAATAATAAACAAGTGTAGTAAAAATGTGTAATTCAATAATATGCACAAAGTAGTGCGCACAAAAGTGAATCACGGAATCACGGAATGCAACAAACAGCAGTAGTACCGAGCAGCTGCAAGTTCCGACCCATGATGCCCGAGCAAGCAGCGTCGCTTTCCCCCTCTTGTGCCTTGACTTCCCTTGAGCCAAATTCAAGGGGTCTCCCTCTATTCCCCCTACTCTAATTCATTTACACCAATTCACTTATTAGCCTCCTTCTCTACTTCATCTTCAACCTTTAAACATATTAAAGTTTCAATCACAAAAACCCACATAAATCATTCATTCTACTACAATTTAAGGCTAAGAGAACGCCACTTTAAGAACGGTTAAGTGCGGAACCGGTCTGTTTTGTAACTTTATTTTTGGCGCTCATATATGACTACAAATGAGAACGGTTATTTGTATGAACCATTCTCGTAGATTAAGAACGAGAACGGTTATGTTTGACCAACCGTCTTAAAATATCAATATATTAACAAAGAGAACGCTTATTATGTATGACCGTTCTCATAGATTAACAAAGAGAATAATGAACATGTATGACCGTTCTCGTAGATTAACAAGGAGAACGCTTATTATGTGTGACCGTCTTAATATATTACTTCGTAATATATTGACAAAGATAACGCTTATTATGTAGGACCGTCCTCTTTGTAAAATAAGATTTCCTTAAAACAAAAGAATTATTAATTATTATTTTTATTTACTATTTAAAAAAGTAAAAATAAGAATCAAACCCACCGTCAAACATATATACGGAGTACATAATTTCTCATAATTTCCTTAAAATCTAACAGTATACATATATATAAATCTAATATAATAGTACAATCGATCGTTCATCTTCTTTGTGATAATATATATGCATGTCATCATTCCCATCACCATACCAAACAAACAGCGTAATCTTGCGCGCTACCCAATTCTAGTTGAAACAACAACGAGAACGGTCGTTTCCAACCACCGTCATCTTTCTCGTATAAAATCAACAAAGAGAACAGGTAACCAACAACCGTCCTCTTTGTAAATTCCTTAATATCAATCCCAATTGTGTCTTTAATAATAGAGATAATGGTTAAGATAACCAACTGTTATCTTTGATTCTTTAATAAAGAGAGAATGCTAGGATAACCAAACGTCATCTTTGTTCCTTTACAAAATAATATTCAAAATAATATAACTTTTATCTCTGCCCTATGAACTTCCCTCTGTTTCTTTCATTCATACAAAATAATATCGCTTTTGCCCTAGCACAGTTTCATTTTACTTCGTCTACTTCGAGAACGGTCCATCGTCGCTTGTGCTCCGACAACACTTGGTTGTCCCTAATCGTTTACCTCATCATTGCCGAAACCAATTGATACTGGTAAGACTACTTTTCGATATTCTTCAATATTAGCTTTAAGACGGTATAATAATCGTTGTTGGCTAATATACTGGTTTAAACTTAGCACTAGTACAAAAGTGTTATACACATGGCCATTAGAACATCAGTTTTTACTGAAACTGATGTAATCGATCTAACTTTTATCATTGCCATAAGTTTGGAAACAAAAATGATGTTAATTATATTACTTTTACATCCACCACAAGTCTACAACAAAAAGGTTCTATTCCTACGGATTATAAAAAATGTGTAAGTATTAATTATTTCCTACGTATGAGTCCTACGCATTTTTATTTCTGTCAAGCCTTCCGACAAATAGACTATATTTGCTACGTATTTTCGTGAAATTTATTTGCGTCAACCCGCTCAAATTTTAGCGCTAAATTTTTCCGACGAACTTTAACGGATTTGTGTGTCAGGAATACTTAATTCCTATGGGCTACGGGTATCTTATATTCCAACGGAATTAATCACTTGGTAACTTCAATTGGAATCCTAGAGGCACTATATGGCTAATTGGCTATACACAAAACACACAAACAAACCTAAACTCCCTGCTCACCACGACTCCTGCCTCGACTCCTCTCATCACCACGACTCCTCACAAATAGAATTATACATCCAGATGTATATGAGGATCGTACCTCTAATACAAATCCAATTGAGCTTATATGTAAATTTTTTCGAGCTTTTAAGAATTTTTTAGTGTTAAAATTAAAGTGTTTGAGTTTTATATGTATTATTTTGAGTTTCAATATAATGTTTTGATTTACAACTTTTTTGTAACGACGCTCAGATTCTTGTCAATAAAGCTCGTAAGATATATACATAAACTCAAATTCTTTGTTATAAAGCTCGAAATCTATACTACCAGATGTATAACATCTGGTTGTATAATCCTCTAATTGCTCACATCACCCTACCCATCGTTCATTTCACCGCCCTTTGTCTCGCTGTTCGCACTGCCATTAACCACCACAGCGCCGCTTTTTCGCTTTTGGTCCTCCTCAACTCCGGTAATCAACCTAAATTCATAACTTTTTTTTATGTGGCGTTTGATGTTTATTTTTAATTGATGTTGTGTTTGATGTTTATTGCTAATTTCATATGAGTTCATGTTTTTATATGACTTTTATGCATGCTTTGTTTGATTAATATATGTGACAGGGATTTTGAATAAACGTGTAAATAGGAGTGTAATTGGAAATCGAAATGAAAATTGAGGGAGGGGAAGGATTATTGGTCAGTGAGATATGAGAAGTAGAGTTGTAATATATCGGTTGTCTTCATTCTCTAAGACAACTAGAGTAGTAACTGACACCCGTCGTTGAGGGGTGCCAAAGATAAGATTTATAAAACCTCAGCTTAAACTAGATAGGATAAGTCAAGGGCCGAACCACAAGGAGACAAGGTTAATTATGTTTGCGAATTTAAAGTCTATTACAAGTAACCAAAAAGGGGGTTTGATTTAAGATTTGAACTAACAACTAAAGAGCAAAATAAACAAGAGAATTAAAATAAGGTAAAAAGGAGATTAGGAACTTTGGTTCCCCATGGTTAAAACAAGTCAATGAAAGGTAAAATAACCAAATAACACAATCCCAAGGAACAAAGAATAAACCTTTAGGTCAATATTCTACCCAATCCTTACGGTCTTAGGGTTCCTAGAAAAGCACTAAACTTTCGTTCATAGGGCAATCCCAAAGTTGTTGTTAAACTAATCCTAATAATCTTTCAATCTTAAGGATTAGTTCACCAACAACAATGGGGGATTGGTAATTCAATCATTAAACTATCAAAATCAAATCTTTACCATGGTTCCCCTAATTCCTAATCACAAGAATTAGCTATGCATGATTTTAACTATGAAATTAACAATAACAAGAACTAAGAACATCAAGGGAATCAACATAATTAAAGATGACAATAAAACGGAAAACATGTATTGAGAAATAATAATAAGATGAACAACAAGATTAATTGAAAGGGAAAGATTAATTGTAGCAAACTTACAAACTTAATTGGAATTCAAGAACAAAGATTGAAACTTGGAAAGTATTCTCTAAAACTATGGAGTTTTCTCTAAACTAGGCTGCTTGCCCTAATTATGGAGTTTTGGCCTCCTTAAATAAGTTCTAAATTACAAGATTAAACGAGTAAAACACGAAATAAAACCCGCGGACACAGTTGCTGGGTCGGTCGACCTAAAATCTGGGTCGGTCGACCTCTTCTGTTGATATCGGTCTTTCCGGATTCTGGGCTTTGGTCGGTCGACCTCCTTAGTGGGTCGGTCGACCCTTTCCTGTACGTTTCGGCGTGAATTTGGCCCGTAAACAACACTTGGATGTGCATCCGGATCCTTGCTCTGCGTATTTACTCAAAAACAGCTTCCGGAGGACGATTAAAGTTCGGTTTTGCCCACTTCCGCGAATTCCTATATTTAAAACATAGAAATGCCAAAGTAAACCGTTTCGGGAGAAATAGCAACTAAAAGTCACGAAAATATAAGAAAATACGTGCCAAAAGGATAAATAAAATGCATAAAATAGGCACGTATCAAACTCCCCAAACCAAACCTTGCTTGTCCTCAAGCAAGCACTAAGACTCAAAAGAAAAGGAAAACTTCTAATGGAACGGATTTCACACTTTTTACAACCGAACACAACACCATGCCCAACCAATTTAATGCAACTTTCAAAAATAGGATCAAGCATAATGTCAAGAGCAAAACGAATTGAACATGTTGGAATAATATGCTAAACTTTCAACCTTGCAAGACTCATTCTAATTGGACTCTCGCGGTACGCTCGAGATACTCATGAAAACAAAGGGTCAAAAATATATGTGAAGGATAAGAAGATAAATAAAAGTAGAGACTCTCACCTATCTGCGACCCATAAGAACATGCCTGCAATCTAACATGAATAAAATCTCTACAACCGTACATATGCATTCCCACACTAGATGACCATGACACATGCCGAGGCAATTTTGGGATTGTGAGGCTAAAGGTAAGAAAGGGTTAAAATAAGTTATGGGAAGAGGGGTTAAACCGAGTGTTGAACCATATATTCAAATATATATATAGTATATATGTTTATGTTTTGATAATGACAAGTCTAGCTATTTATATATTATATACTCGTATGTATAATCGTGTGCTAAGTGTACAGATTATTAGTAACAAGATCTAATCTATCAAGTATAAAAGATTCAAGCATATTAGTCAATGAATTGACTAAGTCGAAGATCGATAGAAGATCTCAAGCGCGCTTAATAAGCTAAAGTTATATTCATCAACTATAGCTTTAGTACAAGATGGATTCTAGTTATAGCCAGTAGCTATAACTCTATATCATGAAGAAATGATCGGGATTTATGTGTGTCTTAGTTGAAACGTTTGTTTCCTAATTTGTGTCGTGTAGTATTAATGTTTAAATGGTATTCTATTCTAAATATGGAATTGATAATCTTAATAAGATTATATAAAATATCTTTTAGTTAAATAAGAAATAAATAATTATTTTATGAGATAATTATTTATTACTAAAATAAACTAAAGATTTTTATATGATTTTAATTGTCAAAAATATATAATCTAAATATAGTTTGTTTCGATTTTGGAAATCGTATGATATGCCACATTACCAAAATCGTGTAGGACTTACTTAAATAAATATTATGTATTTATTTAGTATCCTAAACAAACTAAGATTATATTATGGTAATATATTTTATTATCTTTGACATGGTTTAGGAAGTTGATTTAATGTGGATACTAATTGTTTATTATATAAAGATCTTTCCTAAATATGAATTAGGAAATTGATTCCTTATATAATACATATAGTATATTATTAAATCTTTCCTAAATATATTAAGATTAGATTTAAGGTAGTATTACTAAAAGACTAGTATTCTAGTTTTAAGTAATATTCCTAAATCATCTAGGGTTTGAAATACCTAGATATATTTTCTATATAAATAGATTATCTATGACGCATTAATTGACACAAAATACACAACACACATACACGCATATCGAGAAAGAGCCGCCGTTCATATTCTTCAAGTTCGAGCTTATCATTGTCAAATCCGATTCAAGATTCAAGTGCTCAAGCATTGATCTTATTCATTCAAGATTGTGACACCAAGAAAACATTGAAGACTTTATCTTATTAACGTAAGATAGAACGAGTATTTAGCGGTACTCATTGTAAGACAAATATTTAACGGTATTTGTCGTAGCTAGATATTTAACGGTATCTAGATTGAGTTGTGACTAACATCAAAGTCGCACGAGTAGGGTTGATAAAATTGTAATCCAGAGTTGGTACTAATTTTATTAATCGAGAATAGTGGACGTAGGTCTCAGAGTGTGAGACTGAACCATTTCAAAAATATCGTGTCTCTACTTTATTATTGCTCTACTCAACGATCATCATACAACTACATACACATCGAAGAAGATTTCAAAAAGAAGGCATACTCAATTCAACCCCCCCTTCTTGAGTATATCATATCAATAGACTCTTCAATTGGTATCAGAGCCTCGTGCTCTTGATCGCCTAGCCGTGTGAGTTTTGATCCTTCTATTGATTATATATTATATACTCCTTCAACAATGGATTCCAAGCATCTCAAGTGCCCTATCTTCGATGGCAAGAACTATAGTTTATGGAAAAATATGATGACTCATTACATCAAGGGTTGTGATTGGGAATGTTGGAAGATCATCCAAACTGGACCAAAGAAGATCTTGGTCGCCGCCGCAAATGGAACAACCTACGAAAAAATGGAAAGCGATTATGTGGAAAGTGACTACAAAATTGCAGAGAAAAACTCTAAGGCCATGAGCCTCCTACAGAACGGTATGATAACCTCAGAATTCGATAGATTCTCATCTTGTAGTTCCGCTAAGGAAATATGGGATAGTCTCGAACTTGCTTATGAAGGAACATCCGCAGTCAGGAAACATCGTATAGACTTGCTCGTTCAAAGATATGAACTTTTCAATATGGAAAAGAATGAATCTATTGATAGCATGTCTGCACGATTTTCTTGTATTATTAATGAACTGCGGAACCTTGGCAAAAAGATCAATTCTGAGGATATCATTCGTAAGATTCTTAGGAGTCTCACCAAAAAGTGGCAACCTAAGGTCACGGCCATAGAGGAAGCACGTGATTTATCTAAAATCACTTACCAAGAATTGATTGGTTCCTTAATGGCTCACGAGATAATACTAAATAAAAACGATGATGATCCCAAGGGAAAGGGAGTCGCTTTACAAGCCTCCACAAACGAAGTAAGCGAAGAAGAACTTGAGGATGAAACAGTTCTATTCGCTAGACGATTTAAGAAAGCAGTTTTCAAAGGTAGATACAAAAACTCGAACAACAAAACGTTCGACAAAAAGAAAACTGACTCCAAACAAACATTCTTCAAAAGAGGATGTTTCAAGTGTGGACAACAAGACCATATGATCAAAGATTGTCCAAGTTGGGACAAAATCAAAGACAAGTCAAAAAGAGAAAAGACCAAAACAGAGTTTAAGAAAGTAATGCTTGCGTCATGCTGGGGAGAATTAGAATCTGAAGATGACGAGGACTCTGAAGAAGAAGAGGTAGCAAACCTATGTCTAAGCAACGTCAGCCTAGATCTAATCTCAAACGACAATGATGAAGATGACGCATCAAATATGTGTCTCCTTGGAGAATCAGACTCAGACGACGAAGACGAAGAGGTAAATTTTCTTCAACTCAAAAGTCAAGTTAAAAACTTATCTAAGGCTATGCTAATTAAGTATTTTGAGAAAACCCTAGACCAATGTCATGAACAAAATCTTGAGTTAGATGACTTGAAAGAGCAGATCCTCGATATTGCTGAGGAAAATCAACTTCTGAAAGCCAAAGCTAAGAAACTGAAATCCAAAATAAGCATTGAAGTAAATGCTAAGTTGGAAACAGTTATGTCTGAGAAAAAGGTTCTTGAGTCTAAAGTTATAGCTAATGAAGCTATAACCTCAAAACTAAAACTCAACATTAAAGAGCTTCAATCTAAAGTTATAGCTAATGAAGCTATAACTTCAGAATTAAGAAAGGTTAATGAACGGCTTAAGTCAGAATCCTCGACTATGGTCGAAGATGAGACTCATCAAGAAGAAGTTGAGATTCTCGAAAGCAAAATCATGGATCTAGAATTCAGTATATCTAAAATCAAGAAAGAACATGCCAAAATTGTGTCTGACTTCCATAAAGACATTCAAAACCTAAAAGAGTCTAGCAACACTGACCACAGTGAATGTAAGAAAGAAATAGACTCCTTGAAAGACCTCCTTCTTCATGCTCGGAAAGTTCACGATAAGTGGGAAGGAAGCACTAACGTTCTAAACTTCCTAACTGAACAATCCGACAACAACATGAAGATGGGTTTAGGTCACGAATGTTATGGAAGAAGGGATCACTCAAAGTGTAAACAAAGTCCAACAGATAGAGACTTTAGAAGAAGAAAATATGCCGACCTTCCTGAGTATTTAATATGCACTTATTGTGGTCATACTGGACACCTCCGAGAAAACTGTGTAAAACACGCACAAGATTTTAAAACCGGAGTTAAGTTTGTTAAATCCTTAGGAACTCCAAGCGACACTATTTCTATCTCTGATAGTGATAATAATAAAACTGAGGAAAGAAATATTGACCACAGATGGTTCTATGACATGACATTTGATTACGAAGAAAAGAGAAATAGAACCAAACAAACTCCTCAAACATCACACAAAAAATGGTCACCAAGAGTACAAACTAAAACCTACACAAGAACATCAAAACCCAACCACTACCGATATAGAAAGACCTATGTAAGACAAGTCTGGGTTAAAAAGGAAGATGTATTTGTGATTACTAACAACAAAGGACCCAAGTATGCTTGGGTACCTAAATCCTGTCTTTAAAATTATTTGTGCAGTTTGTCGCTAAGGAAAATAACTTATGGTATCTCGACAGTGGATGCTCAAGACATATGACAGGCGACGTAAACCTATTCCAAACCCTAAAACCTTTTAACGGAGGTAAAGTCACATTTGGTGATAACAAAAAGGGAAAAATCATCGGAATTGGAAAGATAGGTATTTCATCCTCTCATGCTATAAATGATGTATACCTTGTAAATGGTCTCAAACACAATCTCATCAGTATATCACAATTATGTGACAAAGGAAATAAAGTGGTCTTTCATTCAGATATATGTCGTATAATCTTAGAAGGCACCAGTAAAGTGATACTTGAAGGTCACAGGATAAAAAATGTTTATATGATTGATTTAAATGTTGTACCTACTGATTCTCTATCATGCATGAAAGTTACGTTAGATGATCCATGTTTATGGCACAAGAGATTTGGTCATATTAGCTCACCCATTCTGAGTAAGCTGAAAAGATGGGACTTGGTCGAAGGTCTTCCAAAGATCAAATTTGATCAAGAAAAGATGTGTGACACATGTGCACGATGTAAACACGTCAGATCATCCTTTAAGCCAAAAAGAGTGGTAAGCACAGAACAAGCTCTTGAACTTGTACACATGGATCTATGTGGACCTATGAAGGTAAGAAGCAGAGGTGGTTCCAGGTACGTTTTCGTTCTAGTTGATGATTACTCTAGATTTGTTTGGCCAATATTTCTTCACTCCAAAGACGAAACTTTCGATGAATTTGTTAGTCTCATGAAGCTTGTCCAAAACAAATATAAATCAAACCTAGTAACAATCCGTACTGATCATGGAACTGAGTTCGACAATCATGCTTTTATTGAGTTCTGTAAAACCAATGGTGTTGGTCATAACTTCTCGGCCCCTAGAACCCCACAACAAAATGGAGTCGTAGAACGAATGAACAGAACGCTAGAAGACATGGCTAGAACAATGCTTCTTTGTAGTGGCCTACCTAGAAACTTTTGGGCTGAGGCTATTAGTACAGCTTGCTATATTCATAACCGTGCTATGATTAGACCTATCCTTAAAAAGACACCTTATGAACTTCTTCGAGGTCGTAAACCAAACATATCTCATTTAAGATGCTTTGGTATTAAATGCTTTGTTCACAACAATGGTAAAAACAGATTAAGCAAATTCGACCCTAGAAGTGATGAAGCAATCTTTATAGGATATTCAGATCATAGTAAAGCCTACAAAGTTTTTAACAAACGTACTTTATGCATAGAGGAAAGTATTCATGTTATCTTTGATGAGAATAATGTCTTCGATAAGCCATTACAGGATATAGAAGAAAACCTAGACGAACCTGATTTCAGGTTATCAAGGGAAGATCCTCCTGAAATGGAAATTGAAGAAGGAGAACCTCAAGGAATTCATGATGAACTCAACTTGGGAGAAAATGGTGCGAGAGATGAAACTACAGTTGATGATACTGTAGATAACTCTCAAACCAATGACTTGGAACCCAGAGTTACAGCTAATGAAGCTGTAACTTTGAATCAAAACCAAAGGGAAGAGGCCAGAGTTATACCTGACCCAACTATAAACCCAGGTTTGGATTCAGGGGGAACAAGTCAAGATCCCGAGTCAAGTTCGGGGAATGCAAATGATCAATCAAGGAACTGGAGATATAAAGGCTCTCATCCATTGGACAACGTCATAGGAAGTCTAACAGATGGAGTTCAAACTCGAAGGAGCTTAAACAACTTTTGCTCATTCTACTCCTTTCTCTCCACCATTGAACCTTCAAATATCAAGGAAGCTCTCGCAGAACCAGACTGGATAGTTGCCATGCAAGAAGAACTCCAGCAATTTGAAAGAAACAAAGTTTGGCATCTTGTTCCTCGACCTAAGGACAGAACTGTCATTGGAACTAGATGGGTATTCAGAAACAAATTGGATGACACTGGAGTTATTGTGCGAAATAAGGCCAGATTAGTGGTTCAAGGATACAACCAACAGGAAGGGATCGATTATGACGAAACCTTTGCTCCTGTTGCTCGTCTTGAGGCAATAAGACTACTCATTGCATTTGCAGCACACAAGGGAATGAAGCTGTTTCAGATGGACGTCAAGACTGCATTTCTTAATGGCTATCTCCAAGAGGAAGTATTTGTTGAACAACCTCCTGGATTTCCTGACAGCAAACTCAAGGATCATGTATTCAAATTGGACAAAGCACTATATGGTCTGAAACAAGCACCTAGGGCATGGTACGACAGATTATCAAAGTTCCTATTGGAGAATGGATTCAAGAGAGGATCTGTGGATAAAACCCTATTTCTTAAAAGTGAAAACTCAGATCTACTAGTCGTTCAGATCTATGTTGACGATATTATTTTTGGCTCAACTAATAAAAAGTTGTGCAAGTACTTCTCTGAGTTGATGACTTCTGAGTTCGAGATGAGTATGATGGGAGAACTAAAGTTCTTCCTTGGACTTCAAATACAACAAACTGAAGAAGGAATCAAAGTTCATCAACAAAAATACGTCAAGGAGTTGCTAAAGAAATTCGGAATGGAAACCTCTCATGCAATGCCTACTCCAATGGTCACAGATAAGAAGCTAACCAAAGACGAAGATGGTAAGCCTGTAGATGAAACAACTTACCGAGGTATGATTGGCTCACTTCTTTATCTTACAGCAAGTCGTCCAGATATAATGTTTAGTGTCTGTGTTTGTGCGAGATTCCAATCTGCACCAAAAGAATCACACATGATTGCAGTTAAGAGAATTTTAAGATACCTAATCGGAACCTCAAAATTATATCTATGGTATCCCATGGACTGTAACTTTAACTTAGTAGGATATTCAGATGCGGATTATGCAGGATGTTCTTTAGACAGAAAAAGTACCTCCGGACTTGCCACCTTTGTAGGTCCTTGTATTATATCTTGGGGATCCAAGAAACAAAATTCTGTCGCTCTCTCAATTGCTGAAGCAGAATATATTGCAGCCGCTCTGGTATGTTCTCAACTTTTATGGTTAAAGCAACAGTTACATGATTATGGTGTTGATGTTGGATGTGTGCCTATATTATGTGATAATACGAGTGCTATAATTATATCTAAAAACCCAGCCCAGCACTCGAGGACCAAACATATTGAAATTAGACACCACTTTCTAAGAGACCATGTTGAAAAGAAAAATATAAAATTGGAATTTTGTAGTACGGAAAAACAGTGGGCAGATATCTTCACTAAACCATTGGCTAGAGAACGCTTTGAGACTTTGCGATTGGAAATTGGTTTAATCGGTGGCACCTAATCAAATCTTAAAAGCAAAAAGAACCCAATGATTGACTACGGTTTAGATGAGATTATATGACTGTGTCCGTATACTCCGCTGCATGTGTATGTATATATTCGATGATAAATTTTGTGATTATAGTTATATTATATGATTTACATATGAATGTGTGCACAATCGATCTCACAATAATATTACGTCACATATTATAATTATCCCACAACATACATATTATAATATATACAAAATAATATTCAAATATTACAAAAACGAAAAACAAAAATAACCAACAAAACTTACCTCAAATAGTCACACAAACCGTGTGAACTAGCCCCACCAATGCCACGTCTCACCCTCACTTACCCCACAACCAACTGCCACGTACCTCCCCTATTTACCTAGCCTTTGACCTTTTACCCTTCCACAATTATTACCCAACTCCCTCAACTTAAACTTACCTCACCATTATTACCAACCCAAAACCACAAAATTCATCAAAACACCATTAAACCTCCGCCTAAAACCTCCATCACCACTCGACCAAAAACCACCAACTTTACTAAAAACACGATGCCTCCCTCCAACACCACCCTCACCAACCCCATCACCCCCACCGTCACCTACACCCATCGCCGCCTCTATTCCGACATGCGACACCGGGAAACGCCGCAAACTAAACCAAGAATCCTCCTCTGTTATCGATGATATACCCGAGTTCACCTCAGACCAAAACCCTCGTACTCTGTTTCGAGATTTCTCAGTTGACGCTACTCGTGAAGGTTTAGAGCGGGTCCGGATGACAAAAACGGAAGGTATGTTAATTGACCGAGTTCTACCTTATTCTATTCATTCGGGTCGCTATTATCCTAAGTCGTGGGTTGATGGGTCGAAATCTTTAAGGTTCTTTAAAGATTTTCTAAAGTATCAAGGGTGGGAGTATATCAGTGATTTCTCGGGGTTGATTTTTCCGGTTGAAATTTGTCAGTTCTTTGCGTCTGTTAAAAGTTGCGAGGAAGGGATACATGCAATTGTCAATGGCAAGGATGTCATGGTGTTGAAATCAGAAACTTGTGAAATCTTTAACATAAATCAAGAAGGTCTTAATCTTGATCCCAAAAAGGAGTGGAGTATGGTAACTAAGGAACAAAAGATGTTGATTAAGAACTATTTTGATGAAGATGCTACGGGAAGTCATGGGTTCGAGACTGAATTAAGGGCATGGATGATGAAAGTTGATAAACAACTTGGTAAACTGGGATCAGAGGTATCGGTTATGTGCTCCGAATTGCTCGTTATTAGTGATCGACTCTCATTCCTCATGTCCCAAGGTGGTGCTATGGTAAGGGATCACGGGTTATTGCGCAAAGATGCGAGTCAAGCTCTTGAAGCAGTTAAGGCGCTTTCATTGAAAATACTCAACTTCGAGTTGGCTCTAAATGCTCAAGGAAGGAATGTCAGTAGTTGTTTGGACCGCTTGGATACCCTTGAGTTCCGTACCCGACCCGAGTATGTGAGTCCGTATGCCAAGACCCCTGCATCAAGCTCTCGTTCTTGATCCTCTTCCTTCGTCTCTGATCTCGTGTTTTGGGTTGCTGTGTTTGTTGTTGTTTTAAGTCTGGGGTGGACTCATGAACTTTTTGTATTATGGCCCAATCCCTAACCTAGCCCATTACGAAATCCGAGCCCCTATTTTTTTTTTTTTTTGCCTCTCTCTCAGATTTCTTACATCTTAAACAGGCCGATTTATATTTCTTTTGTTATGGCCCAACTTGCTAGTTACCTTTTGCAGGCCCATTATGCACTATCCTAGCCAGGCCCCTTTTCCTTCATACTCTATTTTCCACATTCGGCCCATTGGCTTAGTATTTTCGATTGTTGTGTATATTTTTAACATTCCGTATGTGGTTATGTGATATTCTCTATGTTCATATTATTTTGACTCGTCTATATGCTTGCTTATGTTTCGTCGTATATTATTCTAGTCGTTTCATGTCTTTGTTCTCATCTTTTCGATGATGTCAAGAGGGGGAAATATGCGACTTAGATTAGAATTTGCCTAAGCTTGCTCCTTGTCGTAATTCATTGTCTCTTAGGGTCCTTAAAGGATATGGGTTAGATAGAAGATAGAAACCCTAAGTGACTCTTTGCTATGAATGACCCTTATTATATTGAGGGGGAACATACACTTAGACACGAAATCTAAGAGAGACTTGCCATCATCAAAAAGGGGGAATTTGTTGAACCATATATTCAAATATATATATAGTATATATGTTTATGTTTTGATAATGACAAGTCTAGCTATTTATATATTATATACTCGTATGTATAATCGTGTGCTAAGTGTACAGATTATTAGTAACAAGATCTAATCTATCAAGTATAAAAGATTCAAGCATATTAGTCAATGAATTGACTAAGTCGAAGATCGATAGAAGATCTCAAGCGCGCTTAATAAGCTAAAGTTATATTCATCAACTATAGCTTTAGTACAAGATGGATTCTAGTTATAGCCAGTAGCTATAACTCTATATCATGAAGAAATGATCGGGATTTATGTGTGTCTTAGTTGAAACGTTTGTTTCCTAATTTGTGTCGTGTAGTATTAATGTTTAAATGGTATTCTATTCTAAATATGGAATTGATAATCTTAATAAGATTATATAAAATATCTTTTAGTTAAATAAGAAATAAATAATTATTTTATGAGATAATTATTTATTACTAAAATAAACTAAAGATTTTTATATGATTTTAATTGTCAAAAATATATAATCTAAATATAGTTTGTTTCGATTTTGGAAATCGTATGATATGCCACATTACCAAAATCGTGTAGGACTTACTTAAATAAATATTATGTATTTATTTAGTACCCTAAACAAACTAAGATTATATTATGGTAATATATTTTATTATCTTTGACATGGTTTAGGAAGTTGATTTAATGTGGATACTAATTGTTTATTATATAAAGATCTTTCCTAAATATGAATTAGGAAATTGATTCCTTATATAATACATATAGTATATTATTAAATCTTTCCTAAATATATTAAGATTAGATTTAAGGTAGTATTACTAAAAGACTAGTATTCTAGTTTTAAGTAATATTCCTAAATCATCTAGGGTTTGAAATACCTAGATATATTTTCTATATAAATAGATTATCTATGACGCATTAATTGACACAAAATACACAACACACATACACGCATATCGAGAAAGAGCCGCCGTTCATATTCTTCAAGTTCGAGCTTATCATTGTCAAATCCGATTCAAGATTCAAGTGCTCAAGCATTGATCTTATTCATTCAAGATTGTGACACCAAGAAGACATTGAAGACTTTATCTTATTAACGTAAGATAGAACGAGTATTTAGCGGTACTCATTGTAAGACAAATATTTAACGGTATTTGTCGTAGCTAGATATTTAACGGTATCTAGATTGAGTTGTGACTAACATCAAAGTCGCACGAGTAGGGTTGATAAAATTGTAATCCAGAGTTGGTACTAATTTTATTAATCGAGAATAGTGGACGTAGGTCTCAGAGTGTGAGACTGAACCACTTCAAAAATATCGTGTCTCTACTTTATTATTGCTCTACTCAACGATCATCATACAACTACATACACATCGAAGAAGATTTCAAAAAGAAGGCATACTCAATTCAACCCCCCCTTCTTGAGTATATCATATCAATAGACTCTTCACCGAGCTAACAACCATCTATCCATACTATAAGATCACTTCCATTACTTTTCCAAACATGCCAATGCTCAAAGTTGGGAGCAAAAATCACAATTTCTCCAATTTTCTCCTTCTCTTTCTTTCTTTCTTCCCTTTTTTTTTTTTTTCAGAACCATCCTGCTCAATGGTCGTGGTCGACCGACCTGTAATTTAGGTCGACCGACCACCCTTGAAAACAGGCAGACTTGTTTTTATTATATTTTTTTTTCTTTCTTTCTTTTGTTTTCTTTCCCCTTTTTTTCTGATTTTAATCACCGAAATTTTTTTTTTCTTTTCTTTTTTTCTCCTTTTCACCCTTCTCACAAAATCAAGATTTATCAATGAAACACAAACCAAATGATGGCCAAAACAGTCCCATCACTAAGATACTAGCTCGGCTAGGGTAGTCAATTTTTTAGGATGTAGCATATGGGACAAAAGAGTCAATTTGGCTATGTGAGGATTATGGGTAAAATAAGGAAAGGGGACCTCTACCACATGTGTCAACAAACCACAAACCTGAATGCATATAGGTATTAAGTAGACAAAATTCATGCTTATGCACGTTGATATGACATGCCTCAAGAGGAGAAACTACTCACAAACCTACACGAAATCGGTCATGAATGTCACCGATTTATTAAGCTCTAATCCTTAGAATATGTAGTAGCTTGCCAAGAAGAGAGTCAAGTCTAATAATTTAGCATGAAATCAACAAAAACTCGTAGATAATGCAAAAGACTAGCTTGAAAATTTTTAAAAAATGCAAGGCAAGGCAATAAGTGATATGTGAGGCATAAATCGTATTTGTCCGTTCCGACTCGACCTATAAGCTAAAAAAAACATGTGACAGAAAAGAACGCGCGACAAAAAAGAACACGCGACAGAAAAAGGATGAAAATAAGAAAAACACCTAAAGGAATGAAAAACAAAAGACACCTAAACAATTGCAGACTCACAAAGGAGTATGCCAACACCCTCCCCAAACCAAAACGCACAATGCCCCCATTGTGCTCATCAGCATACAACCACAGCATAGGGATGGGGATAGGCAGAAAAGAAACAAACAAAGAAAGGAAAAGGAAAAAGACTAGAAACTACAAAAAGAGTCAAAGGAGGATGGAGGGAAAAACTGGAAATCTAAAGGGAAAAAAAGGAAAAAACTACTTACAAGACGGAGGGACCTCCCCAAACCGAACCCCGAAGATGGTAAGGTTAAGCACGTCCCTAGTCCTCTGGGTCAAACTCCGACCCAGAGTCCTCTCCTTCTACCTCCTCCTCTTCCTCATCATCAGACCCTATGCCTGTTCCCGAGGCAGAGCCTGACGCTTCACCGTACCCTTGACTGCCCGCATGAGGTGTACACCAGGTGGGGTGAGTCCAAGGGCCGGTGGGGAGCCTACCCTGAGTAGCATACTCCGAGTAGCCCGGATACTGGTAGAGCCTGTCGTTCAACTGTTTTTGGTTGAACCGCCTGCAAAGGTCCGCCACCATGAGTGGTAGAGATCTGTCATCAACAAAAGGAGGAACAGAAACATTAGGAGAAGCAGTAAAATCAATTGGGTACCCCGTCCCAGGTGCAGCAAAGTGGGCACCGGGAGCAGGGACCCTATGGCCTCTAAAGGTGCCTCCCCTAAAGGTGCCTCCCCTAAGTGGAAGGCGGTAAGATGGGAGGATTGGTCTAGGCTCCCCCTGAAAATTATCAAGGGGTAACATGGGGGGAGCCGCGGTGATGGGGATGCGATCACTGAGGTAGGTGTCTACCTTCCAATAATCCTTCCTGTCCACCCAATGCACGGACTTGACATAAGCCATGTCCATGTACCGGGAGAAAGTGTCAATCGCATCCTCATAGCGAGGGAACTGAGGAACAAGAAAGCGGGCTAATCGAGTGACTAGCCCACCACAAACAATAGTAGTCAAGGAAGTTCCCTCGCCCACCGACACAAAGTGAGAGGCGACCAAATACGCAGTGTTATAAAACTGCTGACCCGTACGTCTGACATTAAGATAGCCAGACAAAATGGAGAGCTCAATGTTTTTAACATTTTGAGACTCTTTACGGCCAAAAACAGTGTTGGCCAAAAGACGCAAATAATAACGGGGGGCGGGTAAGTGAATGGTACTGTTTTTCTTCTTCCTATCGCTGGAATCAGAAAGACAGGACCACATGACATTGTATGACCCAGTGGGGTCACCCGTAAGACCCGTAGAAGATAAGCCTAGAAATTGAGCAAATTCATACAAAGTTAAAGAAAATGTTTCATTGAACAATCGAAAAGAAATGCACTTGTTATCATAGTCGGGATTATAAGCTTGAATATCAAAAATAAAGGAGGAAAAGAACTCAAGAGTGAGAAGGGTATAGGTGAACTCATCCATAGTGACAAGTCCTGAGAAACCCGTCCCATTGAGCAAGGACACCACATCATCATGACACCCCAAAACTTGCAATGTCGGAACACAAAGGAACCGGGTGACCACCACTAAGCAAAATGTGGAAAGATGGAGGAAACGGGCTTTTTGCGCCGGAGTGTTAAAGATGATTTGCGGATAGTTTGGTAGACTATCCGTATCAAGTTCTGTCAACCCTTCTGACCTAGGAGCACGGCCTCGGGAGGTGCTTGCTCCGGAAGTGCGGGAGCGCTTTCCGCCTTGTCCACGGCTAGACATTATGAATCTGAAAAAGTTCGATAAAATGTAAGTCTTGTGCAACATTGAAACATTTCCTTAGCAAAAATAGGAACAAAACACGAACCAGAAACCTCTGTAACAGTATTTGGGTCGGCGGACTTCAAAGAGGGGTCGGTCGACCACTATCGCTAAAATTTTAGGGTTCCCGTAACAGTAACAGGGTCGGCCGACCTCACCTAGAGGTCGGTCGACCAACTACCAGCAAAAATCAGAACACCTGTAAAATCACTGTGGTCGATCGACCTCAAACCTATGTCGACCGACCGACCAAACAAAAGATCGAATTTCAGGAAAATTGCAGTTTGGTCGGCCGACCACCGGTTTGAGTCGGTCGACCGACAACAGTATCAGAAAAGAGTCGTGGTTTTGAAATCGTGCAGAAATTAGGCATAGAAATGGCAAGAAAGAATCATACTAACCCTAACAGCACAAAACCACACACATTTTACAGATCTGAGACTATAAAACCGAAAGGAAGAAGAAAACTAAAAAAAAGAAAACACAAACATGCATGAAAACGAAATTAGGAGCCAAAACAAACTGAAAAAGATAAACTAAAACTACCTAGAGCAGAATTAGGATGCTAGGAAACGAAAAAGAGAAAGAAAAAGCTAAGAAACACATACCTTGGATGGAGAAAGATGAAAGAAAGCAAGGAAATTGAGTGAAGGATGAAGAAGGTGGGTAGTTAGGGTTTTTAAGAGAGAGAGATGTTCAGAAAGTGTGAGCAATTATTGTGTTTTCAAAACACATAAAGACCAAAGACTCTAACTCAAAGACAAACCGGAAAAAAATACCCGAGGTCGGTCGACCTAATATTTGGGTCGGTCGACCTCTGTCCTGCATACCTGCTCTGTTAGAATTTAATTATTGCTGTCAGAAGGTCGGTCGACCTTCATAGCGGGTCGGTCGACCTACTTAACTGACGAATCCTCTTATTTTCCTGCAGAATCTCAAAATCCCATCAAGGACTAAAACAGAAATTACAAAAAACGTAAAATTAAGCTAGAACACGGGTTGCCTCTTGTTTAGCGCTGGTTTAAGAGGTCCCGCACGACCCGTTTACCTATCAAGAAGCATCCGAAAAAGGGTCAAAGTAAGAAACTTCAATCTTACCAATAAATTCGTTCTCTCCGCGGAAGTGCTTCACATACTGGCCATTAACTTTGAACCTCTCACCGGATGAGGTTTCTAACTCTATTGACCCAAATTTTGAGACAACTGTGATGGTGTAAGGTCCGCTCCACCTGGATTTCAGCTTACCAGGAAAAAGACGAATACGCATTAAAAAGCAACACCCTATCACCTACCTGAAAATCACGCCTAATGATTCTCTTGTCATGCCAGCGCTTTGTTTTCTCTTTATAAATCCTGGCATTGTCATAGGCTAACAACCTGAATTCTTCTAACTCATTGAGCTGCAACAAACGTTTCTCACGGGAAAGATTAGGGTCTAAATTAAGATCACATATAGCCCACCAAGACTTACGTTCTAACTCTACTGGTAAATGACAAGTCTTACCATAAATCAACCGGAATGGTGACATTCCTATTGGGGTTTTGAACGCAGTTCTATAGGCCCATAAAACATCATCAAGTTTTAGACTCCAATCTTTCCTAGACTTAGAAACAACTTTGGCTAGAGTCTCCTTGAGTTCCCTATTAGAGATCTCAACTTGACCACTAGTCTGAGGGTGATAAGCTAAACCCCTACGGTGTTGGACACCGAATTTATTTAACAAGTCACCTAAGCGTTTCTCCCTAAAATGCATACCTCCATCACTTATGACAACCCTGGGGACACCAAAACGAGGAAATATGATTTTTTTAAACGTCTTAATAACAACCTTTGCATCACAATGGGGAGTAGCAATAGCTTCTACCCACTTAGACACATAATCAACAGCTACAAGAATATACCTGTTACCTTGACTACTGGGAAAAGGTCCTTGATAATCAATGCCCCAGACATCAAAAATCTCTACCTCTAAAATACCAACCTGCGGCATCTCATGTCTTTTTGAGACATTCCCAGTTCTTTGACAGGCATCACAGCTACCTACAAAATTCCTACAGTCAGCATGCAAAGTAGGCCAATAAAAACCAGACTGTAATACCTTGGCCACGGTTCTAGATGGACCGTGGTGACCACCATATGCAGAAGAGTGACATGCTTCCAGAATGTCCTTCACCTCCCATTGGGGGACGCATCTCCGGATGAGTCCATCTCCGCATTCCTTGAAAACATAGGGGTCATCCCAAAAATACTGTTTTGCATCAAACATAAATCTCTTCTTTTGTTGCCATGACAACTCAGGAGGGATTTTACCCGTGACAGCAAAGTTAGCAAAATCAGCATACCAAGGAGGGGGATAAGAACCTGAACTATTAATGATAAATAAACTCTCATCCATCAATAGGTAAAGAATCTTCCCCATCAGTCAGCTGAAGGCGAGATAGGTGGTCAGCTACCACGTTTTCCGCGCCTTTCTTGTCCCTAATCTCAATGTCAAACTCTTGGAGAATGAGTATCCACCTTAAAAGCCTTGGCTTTGAATCTTTATTTTGGAAAAGACCTTTCAAAGCTGCATGGTCAGTGTAAACAATTACCTTATTACCTACTAAATAGGACCTGGATTTTTCTAAGGCAAAGATCACAGCTAGCATCTCCTTCTCAGTAGTGAAATAGTTGACTTGAGTCTCATCTAGGGTGCGGCTCGAATAGTATATAGCATTAAGAGCCCTGTTCTTAAATGGGAGATCCCAATCTGGTGGCTCGAATAGTACCTAGCACAGCACCTACAGCGTAGTCACTAGCATCGCACATGATCTCAAATGGGAGATCCCAATCTGGTGGCTGAATGATTGGTGCTGAGATCAAAGCTTCCTTCAACCTGTTAAAAGCTGAAAGGCACTCATCAGTAAAATCAAAGACAACATCCTTAAGGAGCAACTGTGTAAGTGGTTTAGCAATCTTAGATAAATCCTTAATGAAACGCCGGTAAAAACCTGCATGTCCTAAGAAACTTCTCACCCCCTTAACATTAATAGGAGGAGGCAATTTCTCAATCACTTGCACCTTTGCTTTATCTACATGTATACCTTTATCAGAAATTAGATGCCCTAACACTACTCCTTCCGTAACCATAAACTGACACTTTTCCCAGTTCAAGACAAGGTTTACATCAATACATCGCTGCAAGACTTTATCGAGATTAGCTAAGCATTGATCAAAAGCATTACCATAAACAGAGAAATCATCCATAAATACCTCCATGATGTTTTCTATAAAGTCAGAAAAGATACCCATCATGCACCTTTGAAAGGTGGCAGGTGCATTACATAACCCAAAAGGTATCCTGCGATAGGCAAAAACACCCTGTGGACATGTAAAAGTAGTCTTACTCTGATCATCAGGATGGATGGGAATCTGGAAAAAACCTGAATAACCATCTAAAAAACAGAAGAATTTATTAGAAGCCAGTCTTTCAGTCATTTGGTCAACAAAAGGAAGGGGGAAATGGTCTTTCTTGATGGCGGCATTTAACTGTCTATAATCAATGCACATCCGCCACCCAGTTACAACTCTAGTGGGTATTAATTCATTTTTTTCATTTTTAACCACTGTGGTTCCTCCTTTCTTAGGAACCACCTGAACTGGGCTAACCCACTTGGAGTTGCCAACTGAATAAATAATACCTGCATCGAGAAGTTTCATTACCTCAGCCATAACCACCTCCTGCATCTTAGGATTCAACTTACGCTGTCCCTGTCTATAAGGCTTATGCCCTTCCTCTAACTCTATTATGTGCATGCAAACATCAGGGCTTATGCCCTTAATATCATCCAAAGAATAACCTAAAGCTTTCCGATTCTTTTTGAGAACAGTCATTAAAGCAGAAAGTTGGTTAGGGTCAAGTTTAGTGCTAACAATCGCAGGGTACTGTTCAGTATCATCTAAGAAAACATATTTGAGGTTAGGAGGAAGTGGCTTACGCTCTGGTATCTTTACCTCAACGGCCTGAACAGAATCAGTACTAATAGAATAGCACATGTTTACCAGATTTGCATTAGCCAGGCTTATGAGCTTCTCATTTTCTTCTTCAGTAAGCTCAAACTCCTCTTCCTCTGCTTCTATCACATCCAGCTCTTCAGCATCTCCAACTGGATTACCTGTACACTTATCCAAAACTGTTAGATTATCTAAGGGATCCTTGGTCAAGGATTCCCTCCAATTAAGGATAACATTCCTGTCTATAATATCAATGGAGCAACAAGTATCATCAGTAGGAGTAGTTGCCTTATGGGCAAGACTAAACTCGATAGTGTCATCTCCAACCTCTAAAGTAATGATCCCGTGTTTGACATCTATCACAGCCACGGCTGTATGTAAAAATGGTCTTCCTAAAATAATAGGTATTTGACTATCCTCAACAATGTCTAAAACAACGAAATCAACAGGAATAAAGAACTTTCCCACTCTAACTGGGACATCCTCTAAGACCCCTAATGGTCTTTGGGTTGATCTATCAGCCATCTGTAGGATAATATTGGTGACTTTAAGTCTACCTAAATTAAGTCTTTCACAAACAGAATACGGCATAACACTGACACTAGCCCCTAGATCACAAAGGGTTTCCCTATAATATGATTACCTATGGTACAAGGGATAGAAAAACTACCTGGGTCCTTTAATTTGGGTACTATATTATTTTGTGAAAGAACATAACATTCCTCCACAAAAGCAATAGCACCGTCGTCCTGAAAATTCCTCTTACGACTCAAAATATCTTTCATGAATTTAGCATAAGAAGGTACCTGGGTAATTAAATCAGTGAAAGGGATGGTTACCTCAAGATTCTTCACCATCTCCAAAAACTTACCGAATTTCCGATCCTCTTTTGAATTTTTCAGTCTTTCGGGATATGGAACGGTGACATTAGCCATGGGATCAGCAACCTTTGGCTTTTTCAGCTGTAATATCTCGGTGAGGCCTTGAATGAGGGAGGGATCCAGCGATTCGGGAGTTAAAACTGCGTTCTGCTCAGGAATACTGGTCGGTCGACCTGGTGTAGAGGTCGGTCGACCAAACGCTGTATCATCGGAATCTTTTTGTTTTCCAGAAACTGATCTCACGTCAGGTATCGAGGTCGGTCGACCTACAGTAGTGGTCGGTCGACCTCCTGACCTGTTCATGGGATCAATTTCTTCGTTTTGAACTTCAGCAGAATTATCCTTTTGGGCTGGTCCTTCATAAGCACGACCACTCCTAAGATTTATAGCATTCAACGTCTCTATGGGTCCTTCACAAATAGCTGGAGAGCTAGTTGTTTGGTTAGCTATGTTTATCAATTGTTCTCCAAAAGTCTTCATAGAAGCCACTTGAGCCTTTCCCATTTCCAAAACCTGTTTTGTTAGAGCATGAACAAGCTCTCTCAATTCAACAATCTCACCCGTGTTGTCAACCGTAGTAACTAGGTTCGCACTTTCAAGCTTCAGCTGGGTTGCCTCAAGCTTTTCAAAACGGGCTTCAACGGTTGTCTCAAGAGCCAACACTCTATTCATCTCCACATTCAGCCTTCGCGAATTCCCACGTGAACTCCCAAAGGCACCCTATGCACCGCCATGTCTTCAATGGTTTTCCAACCCTGCATATGGTTGGTGTTGTTCTGGAATCTCCCATTGGCGGCCGCATCAAGATTCACCTTATAGTCATCATAAAGGGCGTTGTAAGATTGGTTACATAAGTACCATTGTTGAAAACCATGGTGAGGGATAGAACTGACCAAACCCTTGAACCGATTCCATGCTTCACAAAATCCTTCATCTGGCCCTTGTTGAAAGTTAGTGATTTGGCTTCTCAAGTCATTGGCCTTTGCAAGAGGAAAGTATTTTCTATAAAAAGCCAATGCTAAGGAAGTCCAATCCGCAACCTCCTCAGCTACCCTATCAAGGTAACGGTACCAATCTCGCGCGGCATCTTTCAATGAATAAAGGAACATCATTGCCAGCACCTCATCCTGAGTCACCCCGGCAGGTATGCGTATGGAACAGCAATAATCCGTGAATGTCGCAACATGCTTCAACGGATCCTCGTTGGGTAGACCAGAAAATTGACTCCGTTCCACCAGAATGATGTGATTCGGGTGGAGTTCAAAGGAACCAGTGGTGGGAGTAGGCAAGGTGAATCCTTTTGGTAAATCTTGAACCTTTGGCTGTAGGTGGTCATAAATAGTGTCCATGTCTAAACAAGAGAGTACTCAAGCCTTCCTCTCAAAAACCTGTCTTCTAGTATGCAGAAAACAACACTAGAGGAAAAGGTAAGTAACGGTCTTAAGGAACCTAAGTTCCTTAAGACAAGAAAAATAAACTAAAAACTAACAAACAAAATTATACCGTCTCTCCGGCAACGGCGCCAAAATTTGACACCCGTCGTTGAGGGGTGCCAAAGATAAGATTTATAAAACCTCAGCTTAAACTAGATAGGATAAGTCAAGGGTCGAACCACAAGGAGACAAGGTTAATTATGTTTGCGAATTTAAAGTCTATTACAAGTAACCAAAAAGGGGGTTTGATTTAAGATTTGAACTAACAACTAAAGAGCAAAATAAACAAGAGAATTAAAATAAGGTAAAAAGGAGATTAGGAACTTTGGTTCCCCATGGTTAAAACAAGTCAATGAAAGGTAAAATAACCAAATAACACAATCCCAAGGAACAAAGAATAAACCTTTAGGTCAATATTCTACCCAATCCTTACGGTCTTAGGGTTCCTAGAAAAGCACTAAACTTTCGTTCATAGGGCAATCCCAAAGTTGTTGTTAAACTAATCCTAATAATCTTTCAATCTTAAGGATTAGTTCACCAACAACAATGGGGGATTGGTAATTCAATCATTAAACTATCAAAATCAAATCTTTACCATGGTTCCCCTAATTCCTAATCACAAGAATTAGCTATGCATGATTTTAACTATGAAATTAACAATAACAAGAACTAAGAACATCAAGGGAATCAACATAATTAAAGATGACAATAAAAGGGAGAACATGTATTGAGAAATAATAATAAGATGAACAACAAGATTACACTAGTAGAAAAATATTTATTTGCTGCTCTCTATTTGCTGCGTTTTATCCAAATAGCAGCAAATAAATGTATCAATTGCCACCCCTTCTTAATATTAACGAAAAAAATTAAATAATAAAAAATAAGAAAGAAAAAAAGACGCAGCAAATACAAACTCGTCATCGGTTAGGATATGTATCGCGCAAAATCAGTCCTTGGCAAAAACACAATCATCAATTAACCCTACCTCCCAAAAACACAATCAATTAACCCTAGCAATTATAATCACAAAAACCCTCACCACCACCACCGCGCGCCTCACCACCACCACCTCGCGCCTCACCACCTTCACTCCAACTCCCCAGAATCATCGTCCTCTTCTATTATTTGGATATTAGGTATGTAAATCCATTATTAAGTTGTTTATGTTTTCAATTAAATTGTTTATGTTTTCAATCTGTTATTCGGAAATTGTTTGAAGCATTAGTTAGTTTACTTAGTTGGAAACATGAATTAAAGCAGTGAAAAGAGACATTCTGTCGAAAATCTAAGGTTTTGGAATGAAATTTAGGGTTTTGACATTTTAATACTTCTTATCTGATTTCATTCTTGATCGAAATTAAAATCATGCTTGTTGAAATTATAATTGGGTTAATCGAAGAACAAGTAACATGTGAATAATTGTTGATTTAATGGTAAGAACTGTTCAATTTCATTTTTTATTGAATAATATTTAATTTAATTATTCAATAGTTTTATAATGTTTTCCAGTACAATTTACTTCGTTTTTACCTATTGAATTGGTAAAGATTAAGTTTATTACTTATTTGGTTTTTGTCACATTGCTAAATACACATTAATTATTCGGATTGAAATCTCACTTGGTTTTTGTCACATTGCTAAATACACATTAATTATTTTCAATACTAGGTACAAAATCTTATAGAGTGCTGCATTCAACTGCACATGAGCAAGATAAGAGCTGTTAATGTGCTCTCAAGAAATGCAAATGTAGTGCCTGCAATTACTGAACTTGGTAAGCTATCCTACTTTAGGTGTTTTCATGTGATTACCCTCTTCCTTTCAGATGTTATGTAACAATTTGTTTGGTTTTATTGTCTTGTTGATCATTTGCTTCTGCTGTTATGGGTCCTTACCTTGTTTAAGAGGTTCCCTTTGGTGTGCATTGTACCCAGATTTACGTTACTTACGGAAACAGTTCGGTTTGTGCTGATTTTAATGTGGGTCACTATTTTTCTAATAAGTGCACATGTAGTATAGTAGCTACGTGTAGTACTTAATCCTAAGGATTAATTATTGGTTGCTTTCCAAATGTTCATTGACTAGTTTATTGGTTGTCTAGTTGTATGCTATATAGTCTTACAGCTTCATATCTGTGATTTTGGCCAGGTGAAAATTTGTAAATTGTTAAATGTAAATTGTTTCACATAACTGTACATTTGCCCTCATAAATTTGATATTTCACAAATTATTTCAGAACCTTGAGAGCAATCAGTTCTTTGGAGCTATTCGTGCGGAACTTGGACAATTGGTCAATCTGCAAAACTTGTAGGTTAATTTTGTTTGCCCAGTTGTATAATATATAGAGTACGGGAATATCAACATAGTTTTGATTATTGGTCATCAGAAAACTATGTTTTCAATATGGAGGACAAATATACTAGGTTTTGATATGGGTCATCAACATAGTATTGTTTTATTGGTTTCAATATTTACTTCTTAGGACGGTTTTTAACCGTCCTCGTTGCCTCTTTTTGTAGTAGTATTAATATCCCATTAAGAATCGATGTTCTCATTTTCATTCCCCTCATTCTGCTTCTCCCATTATATGACAGGTCCCTAGGCAGAGGGCACGTGGTCCAGGTCTCCATGGCAGCCATGATTAACTGGTTGTAGTGTACATTTGCTGAACAGATGTAACAAGTCTTCAGTTTCTCCACCACAGATGCAACAAGCAGCATCAGTTGTTATATGTCAGCCCTACAGCTTCTTTTTAGTATGCCTTTTCTCCTATTTCAGTCCATCTGTGCTCCTGGAATCCTGCTTTCATATTCTCCTTTGTCTGGCAGACCTTCCTCTACCCCCAATTAGTATTCTGAGTAGGAATGTAATCTGTCCAATTCTGATGCTTTAAGTATATGTGGTGTACCCATTGTACACACAAATTGTTGGGTTGAGATTACACCCACCATACAAGTTTCCCTATTGCTGCCCTGTTCCACATCATTCTGAACAATACCTAAACCCCCTTCTCTATATGGCCTGCAGATTTTCTAGCCATGACACTAAGGGAGCACGAGTATATTCAAGTCTTCCTTCCCATAGGTATGTTCTGCATGTCTTTTCTATCTGCTTGATGATGCCAGAAGGCAGTAATAAAATGGACCCCCGATAGTTATGCATAGTACTCAACACTGATATTATCAATACTAGTCTACCAGCATATGATAACTTTCTTACCCCTAGTCACCTGATTCTTTCAGTAATGTTATTGAGCAAAGGTAAACAATCCTGAATAGTTAACTTTGATGCTTTTATTGGGACTCCTAGATACTTAAATGGTAGTGAGCCTTCTTGACATATGTGTGTGCTGGGTATCCCATTGTTTTAGTTGTATGTTCATAGGCCTGTAAAATTAGCATAGTCGAAAAGAATAAATCAAGCATCTCATTTGGTGCAAATGTCTGAACATTTCACAGTCGGTATCTAGGTATCTGAAGGTGATGCTGATGACCCATTTTGTTAATCTGCAGGGTGAAGCTTATGTAGTGTAGCAGGAGTTTATGCACAGGTCTTTCGTGCAGGAACTATGAATGCATAGGAGCTGCATCTTTGTGCAGGAATGATCTAAATTAATGTACAGTCTAAACAGAGGCAGAGTAGCAGGTCTGAAGCTGCTGGCATGGGAAGAGTGAGTGGGATTTGAGCAAGCATGGAGTCACGGAAGCGAAGTCTTCAGAGCGGATATCACAAGGACGAGTTTTAGCTTAGATTTTTAATTTTTTATCTATATTTCCTTGTAATTTGACTTTGGCTTTGATATATACTACTTACCTTTCATCAAAATAAAGTGTATTGAATGTACTTGTTATGGTTATATATATAATGGTATTCCGGTTGACTTTGGAAGTTTCTGTATATAGGTGTATTTGGGCGAAAACAGCCTATTAATTTTTTTTTTTTAAATAAATACTATTTGCGGCTCCTTTGCAAAAAAGCGCCTCAAATAAATGTACTTATTTGCTGCTCACTTTCAAAAAAACGCAGCAAATAAATGTACTTATTTGCTGCTCCACCTTCAAAAAACGCAGCAAATAAGGCTATTTATTTGCTGCGTTTTTTTAAGATGGAGCAGCAAATAGCCATTTATTTGCTGCGTTTTTCTACAGCCGCAAATAAATGTTCTATTTGCTGCCCCCTTATTTGCTGCTACACTAAAAACGCAGCAATTAGGCCTTTATATGGAGCAGCAAATAAATATTTTTCTACTAGTGTTAATTGAAAGGGAAAGATTAATTGTAGCAAACTTACAAACTTAATTGGAATTCAAGAACAAAGATTGAAACTTGGAAAGTATTCTCTAAAACTATGGAGTTTTCTCTAAACTAGGCTGCTTGCCCTAATTATGGAGTTTTGGCCTCCTTAAATAAGTTCTAAATTACAAGATTAAACGAGTAAAACACGAAATAAAACCCGCGGACACAGTTGCTTGGTCGGTCGACTCAAAATCTGGGTCGGTCGACCTCTTCTGTTGATATCGGTCTTTCCGGATTCTGGGCTTTGGTCGGTCGACCTCTTTAGTGGGTCGGTCGACCCTTTCCTGTACGTTTCGGCGTGAATTTGGCCCGTAAACAACACTTGGATGTGCATCCGGATCCTTGCTCCGCGTATTTACTCAAAAAAAGCTTCCGGAGGACGATTAAAGTTCGGTTTTGCCCACTTCCGCGAATTCCTACATTTAAAACATAGAAATGCCAAAGTAAACCGTTTCGGGAGAAATAGCAACTAAAAGTCACGAAAATATAAAAAAATACGTGCCAAAAGGATAAATAAAATGCATAAAATAGGCACGTATCAGTAACGTATCAGTTGTCTTTCTAGTTGTGTGCGTGTCATTGATTGTAATCTTCCATCTCGATAGAATAGGTGGGGATGTGGTCAGTTGGTCACTTATTTCACATTTTCATTTATATTGTCATGAGTGAGCTAAAGCATTAGTTTTCTGTGATCTCGGGTAAATAGAGAGAACATTTTACATAAAATAGATGTATTTAGATATCAGTATTGGAATGGGAATTCCCTTTCGATTCCATTTTCCTTTTTAGGTTGTACGTGTTTGGGATCCTAGGTCTGGTTCAAAAACAATGAAGTTGAGAGGACACACAGATAAGGTAAGGGCATTGCTGCTGGATTCTAGTGGCAGGTTTTATTCGTGTTACTTGTTTTTTCTGTTGCTTTCTCATTCTCTTTGAGGATTTCCGCGCTAAGGTAGGACTCTTTGTAACACCCCCATTTACCTAGGAGCCTGAACTAGGACTTCCAGGGTAAATAAGACCGTTACCATCCTGGTTAGACCAGGGTAGTAGATAATCATAGCGAAAGATAAACAGTACTTTAGATATAAATTTATTAACTGAAAGCTAAAACCAACCAAGTCTATGAAAAAGTCCAAAGTCCATACAACTTATATCAACCACAACTATTACATGTGAAAATAAGTGATCTAGAACTAGGTCGGTCAATGCCAAGTCTCTCATTCCATGCCCAGCTCCTAATCCTGTTGTCTCTGACCTGAAAGATCTACTCCCCATTCCGGATCATTGTAGGTGAATACGAATACACTGTCAACCTCGCGGTTGAGTAGGATAACACAATAATAAATAATGCAACAAAACAATAATATGCAAATGCTTATGTCATGCTCGAGCTCAATCACAATCTCAATCTCAAACCCGAAACACCCAGCCATACCGAACCTTCCGGCAGACTATAATCGGCCGTCGCCGAACACCAGCTCAAAAGCTGATAAGACACCAGGCCTGGTCTGCAGAACCACCCTGGGCTTTACATCAGAACATTATCTGATCAATATCTTTCTCAATAACCAATGCATATGCCATGAGTATGAATGCAACACCAAAATCAATAACCATAAACTATCATGTTCAGAACTCATACTTGCATTCATAACATACAATGCACATTTACACAGAACAAGCACCAGTGTAACCTACCTGTAGTAGCAAATTTGCAATAAGCAATCACCGTCTAGTAATGTTCCTCCTCAAATTCCGTTCCTATAAATATTACTTACATCAATTTCTAAACATGCGACCAAGTACAATTAACTAATCATAACTTACTAAAAATAGCACTTACTAAAAATAGGCTTACTAAATTTAGCATACAAATACTTAACAACCATTACTAAACTGATAACATACTTAACATCATTACTAATATTAATGTTAATCATACATAATAATAATAACGTAAATAATTATAAACATGGTACATACTCATAACATATTATTAGTAATAATAATATTGACAATCCATAAAAAGAAACACCAAAATAAAGTAGTAGTAATGTTAAGTATGTTACCATCCAAAAACGATATTAAAACGTAACAACAATTAACAATATAATTATTAGTAATAATACTAATACAACAACTAACCATTTAGGTCAATAACACTAATTAATTAGTAATCACAAAGACACTTACCATTAACAACTTACACTAAAATATGGCAAATACCATAATCATAATTACTAATATAATAATAACAATTACAATGTTTGACTTAAATAAAACACACGCCCAAAACGTACAATTGTTCAAACATACGCAAAACGTAACCGTTATTCAGACCCGAAATTCCAACCCGTAACAGCCCTATCAGTCTCATCAATCACCACTGCCGACACCAACCACAACCACTGCCCCCGCCTGTGACACCACCCGGCTCGCCTCTGAGCCGTGGTGGTTCCAGGGGGTTCATTAGCTGTCGTCGACACCGCAGCAGCAACCCGTAACCACCGCATCAAAACCTACCCTCCACCACCAAGAAGTCATGTTACTGCTGTGACCCAACCAACGAAAACCTGCGGCTAAAACAGTACGTACTCCTACGCCCACCACGGAAACCACCATACAAAACTATGTTCACCTATTAAACCAAAAACCTGAACACCCATAACAAAACCTACCCAGAAAAGGTTCGAACTCACACCCCAAAACCCGCGCTTAAAACGCTGCTCTAACACAACCCAGAATTGTGTATTGGCAGACGCCAAAACCGCCACTGTTGGTGGTCCTAGGAGGCCAACGACGGTGTCCCTAGGGTCTAAAGGACAACTACTAACATCATAGTTAGGTAAAACTTAAATAATTATAATCATGCGTGCTCATACGATTTGTAAATACCGACTCGAAAACGAAAGAGAAAACCGAAAAAACGAAACCACCGTGTGACATACCTCCTTCCCTGAGTGTTCGACCAGCCCCAGGACCCTTGAAACACCGAGTAAACCCCTCCCTTGCGTTCCCTGAGGTGGCGGCAGAGTTGGTGTGAGGTTGTTGAGTGTTGATAGGTTTAGCGTAGGGTTACACTTCGTGTTTTATAAGGCGGCATGAAACAAAGGGTTGAGGTGTTTGCGTTTTGTTCATTGACGTGGGCTAATTGGTGTTTGTGTTTGTTATTCCACATGGGCTAGTTAAGCACGCAAAACTAGGCCTACTTATGCACTTTCAACAACTTAAAACTAATACTCACATGACATACCACTAATCATATTAAAATATAAAAACCACGTTTTCGATAAATCAATTATCGGGTAAAACGCTCAAATGTTATCAATTATCGATAATAACAATAAATTAATTATTAATAAAATACTAATAAAATACGAGGTATTACAGTCTTCCCTCCTTAAAATGAACTTCGTCCCGAAGTTCACCATACCAAGGTCAACAAAAGGTCGCTTAGACACATAACGAGCATTAAATGTGACACCGCATAACATCAGAATTTAATAAAGTACTCGAAACACGAAATGTCAAAACACGAAATGTCGCATTCACCCTCCTAAAAAGAAATTTACGTCCTCGTAACATACCTTAATTAAACAGATCCAGATACTTGTCCCGCATTGAAACCTCGGTCTCCCAAGTAGCCTCCTCAACATTATGATTGGTCCATAATACCTTAACAAGCGCGGTCTCCCCATTTCTGGTTTTCCTTACCTTCCTGTCAAGGATCTCCTTGGGTCTCTCCTCATAGGTCAATTGCTCATCGACCTCAATGACCTCATGATTCAGGATGTGCGAAGGATCACTGATATATCTCCTCAGTTGCGAAACATGGAACACGTTATGCACTCTGGATAACGCTGGAGGGAGAGCTAATCGATAAGCTAACTCACCAACTCGCTCCAAGATCTCAAATGGCCCAATGAACTTCAGACTCAACTTGCCCCACTTGCCAAATCTCATCACCCCTCGCATAGGTGACACCTTCAGCAAAACCTTCTCTCCCGCATCAAAGGTAATGTCACTCCTCTTCAGATCAGCATAACTTTTCTGTCTATCCTGGGCAGCTCTCATCTTCTGACGAATCACTTGGACTTGAGCTATCATCTCCTGGATCATCTCAGGTCCCAAAGTTACCACATCAGCGCTATCATCCCAACAAACTGGACTTCTACACTTCCTTCTACACTTCCTTCCATACAACGCCTCGAAAGGAGCCATCCCAATGCTAGAATGATAGCTGTTGTTGTACGAAAACTCGATCAAATCAAGCCTGTCCTCCCAAGTGTTAGGTTTTATTAGTTGCTCATAAACTAATATTTTAGTTATACTAACATAAGCCTTTTAATTAACATTTTAATTAACTTATTTATGTGATCTTATGCATGCTTGAAATATGCGGAAATGGGAGAAATTTCGAGTCCTTACACTCGGTCCAAATGCTAGCAAGGATGATCCTCCAATGTTCAACAAGAACACCTCCTTTGTGATGCACCAAGACAACCCTTAATGAACCGAGATCTTGTAGTTGCTAGACTAGAAATCGATTTCTCCTTAAACAATTTTAATCTCTCTAATTAGAATATTATTTCAATACTACAATTTAGTATATTTATATTATCTTATAGTATTAAATTGAGGTTGTAAAATCTCTCCTTCCTTAGTATGATTTTTCGGCTAAGAAGAAGAAGAAGAATGAGGATGTTGTATCTTATATATCAACATCCATTAACTTAAGAAAACAATTTGTCTTAAGCATGGGTATGGGGAAGGAGGCTAGCCGGCTATGGGATGTGCAACAAGGGGACAAGTTGCCTTACCCATGCATCTTAGGATGGCTCTAGGTAGAGTCTCCAATAAACCCTTTAATGATTATGTTCTAGTGTAATTAAGAGAGTAATTACCACAAATCAACCCTTAAAACACAACCACAAAAACCGGTACATACTCACTTAAAATGGACCTTATTTTACAATTTTATCAACTTTACAATTGTATGTTATGTGACATACAATATGTCACAATATAATAAAATAACAATTGTTTAATTTAATCATACATATTTATCAAGTAAATATTATTCATAAATTAATAAATCACATTTATCTAGTTGATAAGTAATTCGAAATTACTAACATGTAAAATGGTCATTCATAATAATCGTCAATACGATCTACAACTCTTGTAATAATTATAACCTAATTCATTCTAATTACGATATTATAAAAATATCGTTTATTGTTTAACAATTGACACGTTTCAATTTTAAACATAAATCTTACATTAAGATTTAATCTCTAATTTCTCGATATACGAGTTTAAGGAATATGATCAAATCGTATCAATATACATTTGATCACTTTATCAATTAAGGGAATTGTCCTAATGGTGTGACTTAAAGGGATCAACTGACCACCACCGTCATACGACAGTAATGTCAAACTCTAGCTAGCCAATCATTACCGATTAATGTTGGTCAGTTGACTAATATAAATCGTATCATCCCTTGCGCATTCTCTTGTCCTATTACAATCTCCCACTCAATGCAAGATATCTCTCTGAGGTCGTACTTGCATTTGATCATATCATGAATGGTTTCCTCGATCTGGAGAATAACTGTTTGACCGGAATTATCTACCATAGATACCTTCCGAGCGTGGCCACGCATTTCCAGTTAACTTCTCCTCGAGTGGCCCTGAGATTTGAACAACCCTGACAAGGGGTGGACAATTTCTATCGCACTACTTCCTTCAACTAGTCACAGTCAGTCACAACCCAAAGCAATCCCATTTGACTCCAGTTACGAAAAGTCGTAGAGAATGGATCAAGGTTATGCCTAAACTGTACCATCTTGGGAGAGTAGTCTTTAGTCTAAGAATTGACTCACAAGAATACTATAGCAGCTCTTGCCACGACCCGGCTATTATAAAATTTCCAGAACTCTATAAGCGGTCACTTTGCCGGACAGAGTGTCTCTTGCAGTCTGCCTATGTAATCGACTAGTCATCACATATGACTCTATGGCATTTGAACTTGCCATCAATCGCCTCACATTCTAGTCGCTTTGAGATGTCACCTCATGTAAGCGGCTAGGGGCTATACTAAGTCAATCCAGTTCACTTATGGGGTTCAATATTGTCTCATACAACCCATTTGGATTTTGCCAAAGTATCTTTCATCTTGAGTTAATCATAACTCAAATGACATTGTTATGCAAAAACAGTCAATACTATTTCATTGCATTTGATGCACGATCATCTATTTGTATTAGTGTTTTGCGAATAAACCCTTTTATTCATGATTGCAAAACTTACAAATTTTGGACTCCTTCCGACTCATATTATCTCACATAATATGGTCTTATTCGAGCACATATCTAGAACCCATTCTAGATTTTGAGTTTCCTTTCCTGAGGAAAGCTCCCACTGTTATCTTTATAACTCGTGATGTATCGATATATTAGGGGGATTTAAGAATCACTCGGAATTATCTAGTCATTTATGTGCTGAAATCTATATTGTAGTTATTAGTGATCTCATCACTCTTACTATTTCAAAACATCTTGGCTATTTTTATTAAGGTTATTCATATCTAACCATTTTGATTTCCAATGGGCGACCTTTTATTATCAATATAATAAAACTTCCCGTAAAGCTCCATCATCGTATGATATAAGGTATTTGATCATATAGAATTTCAAACCTCTTATTCTTTACACCTTAAAGAATCACCCATCCTCTCTAAATGCTAGGCTTAATTCTTTTAATGAACATCGCTCCCACTAAAATCAATATTACTCGATCTCTTAAATGAACCTTTCATTTCTCGCATGTAAATCTTTATTTATCACTTGAATCAATATTACTATCACTATCCCTATAGTGATCTATTTTCATTCAATCAATCATCACCCTCTTTTCATGTCTTCGTTTCTTCGAGACGAATATGGCATGATAATTTCCTTATAACTACATTGAGAGAATTGAGATGATTTCTTCTCTTTTATCTTATAAATTTAGAAAAATCATTTATTAAGGAACCGGTCTTTCCCCCCGTATAGATAGATGATTTCTCCTCTATTATCTTATAATCTTTGAAAAATCATTATCTCAAGGAGCCGATATTCCTTCCGAATTCATACGGGGTTTCATGTCTCCTCTCTTTGAAACAATGAACATAAAGAACCTTTCTTCGAGTGTCCTCCCGTAGTTTCTTCAGTGTCCTCTCGTAGTTTCTTCAAATCATTTAGGGTTCTTCTTAAGACTCCCAAATAGGAATCTTCTCTAAGATCCGTTATTTATATCATTGGTTTGCGAGCGAAATATTTTCTCCCACTCTATCCTTCTAACAATAACCTTTATTCGTATAAGGATAGCTATTTCGATTAACCAATGCATGTGAATGTTTGAAGTTTTATAGGTGTGATGTATACATTCTCATTTTCACTTAAAACGATCTTCGTATAATGAATTAATGATTTCTTAATTTGATTGAAAGTATCTCATGGGGTGTAATTCTCCGTTTTAATCAACACTTTGATTATATTATATTGATCGTATCAATTGTTTATTGCGTGATAAAAATCACCATTACTCATGTTTAAACAAGGTATGCAATTTATTTGAGAAATCAAGACATTGATTAAGAACTAAAGTAGTGACTCGGGTTGAAAACCAAGTCACCAATCCAAAATTACAACCATTGTTTTAGGATTTTAATTCTTGTCTTACAAGAAAGTAAATTGTTCCATAAATAAAATGCAAAATATGAAAGAAGACGATATAAAAATTAGAGCCTAGCTCTTCAAGTCTTCGATCAATTGGATGCTACCGTAGCCATCCAAGTAAGGAACTTCAAGCTTCCTTTTCCTTGCCCTTATCTTTATAAGGTGGCGGCCCTTTAAAGCAATTAAAAAGGGTAAATATCAACACATTTGTATCACTATACATAAGTTGATAAAGACATGAATCATAAACGAGAATTATTACCTACGGCGGTTGCCTTCCCATTTTTGAGATCGCTTAAGTATTTGGGGCAATTACGCTTCCAATGACCGACCCTCGTGCAATAATGGCACTTGTCTTCCGATTTTGAAGAAGAGGTGGAAGCGCCTTTCGTAAAGGTCTTATCTTTGGTCGCTTTGGGCTTGAACGTTTTCTTGCCCTTGCCTTTATAGGCATTCTTCTTGAAGCTCGTTTTCCCTTTCTTTTCGATGTTTAAAACATCCTTGGTGGAACTTTCATGAAGTCCCATGTCCCTTTCGGCTTGGACGAGCATCTTATGCAACTCATCCAATGTGGTCTCTTGGTTTCGCATATTTAAATTCACCCGGAATTGAGCATACGATTTAACCTTATTGAGCGAGTGAAGAACTCGGTCAATTATGAGAGAGTCGGGAACATCAACGTCTTGCGCTTTTAGAGTCTCCGCGAGCTCAACGAGTTTGAGCACATGAGGACTTATATTTTGCCCTTCCTTCAACGTAATGTCGAAGAAGGCGGAACCCGCCTCATATTGGATCACCTTTGGAGTTTGCGAAAACATGGTCGCAAGCTTGGTGTATATCTCATAAGATGTGGTCAACTTAATCATACTCCTTTGGAGATCCGGCTCCATGGAGAAGATGAGCACATTTTTAAGAGCGGAGGACTCTTTCATGTAGGCTTCATAGGCCTCACGAGTTCCGACCGCAGAAACAGCGGTTGGAGTGGGAGGAGCGGCTTCGGATAGGTAACGACTCTTATCGTCACCTTGAGCGGCCAAAAGTAATTGCGCATTCCAATCCTTAAAATTGGAACCATGCTTATCGAGTTTGCAACGGTCCATAAAGGATCGAAGCCATGATACGTTAGTGAGAGGTGGAGCGTTGGTTGTCATTGATGATGTTGAAAATAAAACTACAATAAAATGAAGGAAATAAAACAATATCATTTTAAAATTCATAATTTAAACTAAAAACTTAAACAAGTTAATTAGTTATTTACTTAATGATCTCTTACCCAATTAAGTAAACAATCCCGAGACCCAAACCCATACTAATCCGGGCACGGTGTAGCCGATTCAACCCGTATCGGTATAATTTGGTGGATTAACCCTTTAATCGGTTCTACCTAGAACTCTCGGTCGACAATTTTCTTAAAATCGTCTTTAGCCCGAACTTATTGCAACTACGGTTACGAATACTTTCGTTGTGATTAACCAAATTTCAAGGTGTAATCTTATTACCCCACTTACCCAACGTGACAATTTTAGTACCCCGGTGTAGCCGAGCCTACGTTCTTGTGAAGAAGGGATTCATGGGTCCGTACTTTTTGGTAAGGCTAAGTCTCAATATTTATATGTAAGAGATCTAGTCAAATTATTATCTATCTCCGTTTAAGTGAACTAAGTCGGTGAATTATCGATAAAATAAAAGACTAGGTCGACTAAATCGAAAAATGCATGAGACGATATATGACGATTTGGCTATGCATGCAAACATATAAAAAGCAAAAATAAAAGCATAAAATAAACCCTAGTATGGCCTTTCCTAGAAAAGAAATAATAAAAGTACAAATTCGGAAACCAACTCCTTTGGTCCCTTAAACTTCACGCGGCACGCACTTCGAGGTAAACACCGTCTTGTCGGAACTCCTTTCCGAAGGCACCGTCTTCAAGGAACTCCGGATTTTACAAAAATTACAACTTTTCTAGTCTACTTTATACATTATAAAATAGAAATAAATTACAATTGGGTGATACGAGATCACAAAATTACAACCGAATCGGTAACCCCTTACATTACGGGAAATACCGATTAAAACTAAGGCCATACTAAGTAAATTACATAATTCCCAAAATTACGTAAAATAAAATCATGACATTCATAATTAAAATATGCAATGCTTATAAATATATGAACTTATCATGCAAATCCTAAGCCAAATCGTCCTATTTAAATAAATAGTTATCGTATACCTCGGTTTATGGAATCGCGTGTTTTAACGTTTTAACAACACTATGCATAATATGAATCGGTATTCATCTTTAAGTTAATCATCCCAACTCATATAGGTTTCAAAATTTAGTCTTGCTCAAACTTTGAACATGACTTAACTTAACATATTTTAATATTGTTCAGTATTACTCGGTTTTACGGGAAAAATAATATAAAAATCCAAAAGAGTCATAAAATTTCGAAAAATTCAAAATTCAAATTTTTGAAAATTCCAGAATGTTCTTAAAATTTCCAGAGTCTTAAAATATTAGTATTTATTCGGTTTTAACATTATTTCGTAAATAAGACGTAAAACGAGCATTTTAAGTCGGAAAATTCAACAATTAACTTCATAAATGCAAATTAAATACTAATAATATTTTTATACCTTACAAAACATTTTAAGAACACAAAATGGACAGAAAATTAAATGGCACATAGCCCCGTAGCCAAAATCTTAAATAGATGACTCTAAATATTCAATTTTGAATGCTACTTTTAACAAATTAAAATTAAATCAAATCTGAAACTTTTGGCTCCCAAGAAAATTTTCATGATGAACATATCATATATGACTAATATGGGTTACATATTTCGGCCTTTTTAACAACTATTGCAAATTTTAACGATTTTCGTCATATATCGTACGATTTTAACCTTTAAAATTATTTCTCAAGCATAAAATAAGATAAAATTCTCGAAAATTTTATACATGCTAGAAATAATATATATGACATCGTGTTAAATTTTTATGGCCAAATTCCAACTTAAACTATTAAAGTCGAAATATTGTTACTAATTACCCGATTTTTACATTAAAAATCTATAATATTGCAATATTTGAGATAAATTTCTGGAAAATTCAACATAACTTTTAAATATTGCATGTGACATCCTCATAAATTTTCATAGTCAAATTCACAATATAACTATTTTAACCCATTTTTATTAATCTTATTGCATTTTAACACTTATAATTCATATCACACGTTTTATAAGTCCATAATTTATGAAAATTCATATTCAAATTATAGAAAATACATGTGATAACATACTGAAAAGTCTCGGCCAAAAGATGATTTTAGCTATTTTTCCCAAAATAAACGACTTTAACCATTAAAACTTTATAAAAACCGAGATTTAAAATACCATTAATCAATATTCATGCAATATATATTCCAAATATTCTAAAACATTTTAGAAAACAGTAGGTAATCATGCTTAAATTATTTCGTGCATATCATATATTAAACGAAAATTCAAATTTTATTTTGTTATCACTATAACCCCGTAAAAACGTAAACGGAAAGCATGCAAACAACCTATTGCTCTGATACCAATTGTTAGGTTTTATTAGTTGCTCATAAACTAATATTTTAGTCATACTAACATAAGCCTTTTAATTAACATTTTAATTAACTTATTTATGTGATCTTATGCATGCTTGAAATATGCGGAAATGGGAGAAATTTCGAGTCCTTACACTCGGTCCAAATGCTAACAAGGATGATCCTCCAATGTTCAACAAGAACACCTCCTTTGGGATGCACCAAGACAACCCTTAATGAACCGAGATCTTGTAGTTGCTAGACTAGAAATCGATTTCTCCTTAAACAATTGTAATCTCTCTAATTAGAATATTATTTCAATACTACAATTTAGTATATTTATATTATCTTATAATATTAAATTGAGGTTGTAAAATCTCTCCTTCCTTAGTATGATTTTTCGGCTAAGAAGAAGAAGAAGAATGAGGATGTTGTATCTTATATATCAACATCCATTAACTTAAGAAAACAATTTGTCTTAAGCATGGGTATGGGGAAGGAGGCTAGCCGGCTATGGGATGTGCAACAAGGGGACAAGTTGCCTTACCCATGCATCTTAGGGTGGCTCTAGGTAGAGTTTCCAATAAACCCTTTAATGATTATGTTCTAGTGTAATTAAGAGAGTAATTACCACAAATCAACCCTTAAAACACAACCACAAAAACCGGTACATACTCACTTAAAATGGACCTTATTTTACAATTTTATCAACTTTACAATTGTATGTTATGTGACATACAATATGTCACAATATAATAAAATAACAATTGTTTAATTTAATCATACATATTTATCAAGTAAATATTATTCATAAATTAATAAATCACATTTATCTAGTTGATAAGTAATTCGAAATTACTAACATGTAAAATGGTCATTCATAATAATCGTCAATACGATCTACAACTCTTGTAATAATTATAACCCAATTCATTCTAATTACGATATTATAAAAATATCGTTTATTGTTTAACAATTGACACGTTTCAATTTTAAACATAAATCTTACATTAAGATTTAACCTCTAATTTCTCGATATACGAGTTTAAGGAATATGATCAAATCGTATCAATATACATTTGATCACTTTATCAATTAAGGGAATTGTCCTAAAGGTGTGACCTAAAGGGATCAACTGACCACCACCGTCATACGACAGTAATGTCAAACTCTAGCTAGCCAACCATTACCGATTAATGTTGGTCAGTTGACTAATATAAATCGTATCATCCCTTGCGCATTCTTGTTATGAGATTTAATTACGTGGTCGCACTATTGTTGAGGACACATTTCCCAACACCAAGATCCTCCAAACTCGAGTACACAAGCTCTCAGCATATCCTCCAGTGTCTGAATAGTCCTCTCAGTCTGACCATCTGTCGCTGGATGAAATGTTGTACTCATCTTCAAAGTGGTTCCCATTAACGTCTGTAACTCTTACCAAAACTTAGAGATGAACCTGGAATCACGATCAGAAACAATGTCCTTAGGAACACCATGAAGCTTCACCACATGCTTCATGTAAGCCTTGGCCAATTCAGCCTTACTCCAAGTCTCCTTCATCGGTATGAAGTGGGCTGACTTGGTCAACCTCTCCACTATCACCCAATTCATGTCGTTTCCCTTTGAAGTCCTCGGTAAGCGCACAATGAAATCCATGGAAATGCTTTCCCACTTCCACTCAGGCACATCCATAGGTTGCAACTTCCCTTGCGGCCTCCTATGTTCACCTTTCACTCTCTGACAAACCAAGCAACGAGAAACAAACTCAGCTACCTCTTGCTTCATCTTTGGCCACCAAAAAGCTTTTTTCAGATCCTTGTACAACTTATCCCCTCCAGGATGAACGGAATAAGGTGTAGAATGAGCTTCGACCATAATCTTTCTCTTTAGCTCCTCATCTTCAGCAACACACCATCTCCCATCGAACCTCAAACTATCATCTCTGTGAACCTCGAACTTAGAATATGGCTCTGCATCACTAGCTTTGCTCACTGCCTCACGCCACTTCTGAATTCTAGGATCACTCTTCTGTCTTTCTCGAATCTCGTAATATAACTCAGGCTCGATCGTCAAATCCCCCAGGGTCTCACCCTTCCTGATCACAGCTATTCCCATCTGCCCCAACTCATGATACATACTCAGTCTGGACATAGCTGTGCATAGAGCGTGAACGGACTTCCTACTCAATGCATCAGCCACAACATTAGCCTTTCCTTCTTTGTACAGAATCTCCATATCATAATCTCCAATAAGCTCGATCCATCTCCTCTGGCGCATGTTTAGTTCCCTCTGAGTATAGATGTACTTCAGGCTCTTATGATCAGAATACACTTTGAATGTAGCTCCATAAAGATAATGTCGCCACAGCTTAAGTGCAAAAACTACCGCTCCCAGCTCCAGATCATGCGTCGGATAATTCTCCTCATAAGGCATCAGCTGTCTAGAAGCATAAGCAAGCACTCTCCCGTTCTGCATCAGCACACATCCCAAACCCTTCTTAGAAGCATCTGTATAGACTTCAAAATTTTCACTCTCTTCTGGCAACGCAAGGATAGGAGCTGTAGTAAGATGCTCCTTCAGTTCTAGGAATGCCTTCTCACAACTCTCATCCCAGATGAATCTATTCTCTTTCCGCATCAACGAAGTCATCGGTTTAGCTATCTTCGAAAAGTCCTTCACGAACCTCCTGTAATAACCAGCCAAACCAAAGAAACTACGAATGTCGGCCACATTCCTAGGTCGCTCCCATTTCGATACGGCCTCAATCTTGCTAGGGTCGACAGATACACCCTCCTTAGACACCACATGGCCTAGAAAATCAACTTTCTCGAGCCAGAATTCGCACTTACTCAACTTGGCATACAATTGATGATCCCTCAAAGTCTGCAACACCAAGCTCAAATGCTTAGCATGCTCTTCTCTATTCTTCGAATACACCAAGATGTCATCGATAAATACCACCACAAACTGGTCCAGATAGGGACTAAACACTCTGTTCATCAAGTCCATGAAAACAGCAGGTGCATTAGTCAAACCAAATGGCATCACTACGAATTCATAATGCCCATACCTCGATCTGAACGCAGTCTTGTGGATGTCTTCATCTTTGATTCTCAACTGATGATACCCTAACCTCAAATCGATCTTGGAAAACACACCAGCCCCACTCAACTGGTCAAAAAGATCATCGATGCGAGGTAAAGGATACCGATTCTTGATCGTCACATTGTTAAGCTCCCTGCAATCCACACATAGCCTCCAGGTGCCATCCTTCTTCTTTACAAACAATACCGGCACTCCCCATGGTGACACACTTGGTCTTACGTATCCCTTGCTTGCTAACTCATCCAGCTGCTTCCTCAGTTCCTCCAATTCCTTAGGTCCCATGCGATAAGGTGCTTTAGAAATTGGCTCAGCCCCAGGTTTCAGATCAATGCCAAAATCTAAGTCCCTCTTTGGTGGTAACCCAGGAATTTCTTCTGGAAACACGTCTTCAAAATCTCTTACAACATCGATCTCACTGGCTTGGGGTTTCTCTGAAGTCAAATCCCTCACGTGACACAACAACATCTCATCACCCCTTTTTAGGCAAGTCTTCAGCGCATTGATAGTTATTAGCTTCAGCTTAGGCTTCACAGCATATCCCTTGTAGGATACTCTCACTCCCTTCGGTCCTCTCAAGGTAATCTTCCCTTGGTAACAATCAATGTAGGCCTTATAATTTTTCAGCCAATCCATCCCCAGTATCACCTCAAAGCCACCCAACAGAAACTCTATTAAATTCGACTCAAAACTCACTTCTCCTACTTGGATCATTACATTGGTATAAACTCTACTACAAGTTATGGACTCTCCAGATGGTATTGTTACAGAATCAGCTATACTATTATATACATCGAGTCCTATCGTCCTAGCATGCTCCGCAGATATGAAAGAATGCGATGCACCAGAATCAAATAAAACGAAAGTAGGAAAGGAATGTACTAGAAATGTACCAGTAACAACATGTGCATCCTCCTCTGCAGCCTCCTTGCCCATCATGAACAGAGCCCCACTTTTCTTGGCCCCACTTTGGTTCACGGATCCTACTCCACTCTGAGTGCTAGCCTCCTCCAGGGTCTTTTGGAAATTACCCTTACCACTACTCTGATTTCCTTGGTAGCGGTTCTGACTATTGTAGTTGTTGAAATTCCGCTGGTAGTTGTTACCTCCGGATCTGTTGCTGTTCGAGTAGCTTGCATTTGGTGTCCTGAAACCACCACTTTGGTTGCCCCTATTATAATTGTTCCCAGCACTCTGAGTTCCAACCCAACAAGTTGCTTGCTTGTGTCCGATCTTTCCACACTTAAAACATGCAACACTTGAACCACTTGCCCCAGTCGCAGATCGGTTGCCACCTCGATTGCCATTCCCTCCTGGTGCACTGTTGGAGAAAAAGGTGTTGGAGCTTGTGTCCTCCACATGTAGTGTGATAACGTCATTGCACATACCCTTGTACGGACAAGTGGGAGATTGTTGGGGCTGGTGTCCTTGACAATTAAGTACAATGACTTATTAAATCTCTTTAAGGATCACAAGGGCATACTTCAGTATTATTATTAGTTGATCCACGTTTATCAATAACGGTTCGCTTGCTAGATAAGTTTGACGTTATTGTCATACGGATGGCGGTGATCAACTGGTCCCTATACGTCACACCTATAGGACACGTTTGAGAGATGTGAAGGTATGAAAATACAGTCACATTTATGCCGAATACGACTAAACAGTTAGTCAGAGGTATTGACTATTAAATTAGTCAATGAGATGTTGAGATTATTATTTAATACGGATTAACTAATTTTAGCTAATACGGATTACATGATTAATTCGTAAAATTAAATATAAACGGTTATATTTAATTAAATATTGATTTCGCGTATTAATATAAACAGTTATATTAATTCGGGTAATTATACAATATCGTAATTTTATCAGACCATTATTAATACATCGACTGAATTAATATCTGATAACATGTATGCGATTTATAATTATTATCCGCGAATTATATTTTAGCAATTGGGTCGAATCACGCATTGGAATAAGGTAAGAGTGGAAAGCCCACTCCTGCCCAATATCCAATTCGGCCGACCAGGGCTACATAAGGAGAGTCCTTCTCCTTATGTTAGGGACTCTTGGTTTTAACTGGTAATTCATAAATCTCATAATTAGGGTTTTTTGAGAGCATTCTTCTCCCAAAAAACTCAGATCTCACATCTAAAACCTCATTAGCTCTCCCCATATTGCAAGGCAATTGGAGAGTATTTTCTAGCACACGCGACATCATCTCAAACAAAGTCTTGGGTGCAAGTTATAGGAGGGAATTTACTTTAATTCCTGTTCTTAGGCCTATTCAAGCAAAGACCCAAGGTTGTATTCTTTTTCATGTTTTTATTTATCTTATGACAATAATCACAACTGTAATTTTCATTATAATCCTGCAAGTTTAGGGAGAATACATGCTTTATTCCCCACAAGTGGTATCAGAGCCAAGGCCATGAAATTTTACTTTTGTGTTTTTCATAAGTTTTATTTAAAAATTTTGAAAATTCGTTTCTGTCGCTGTATCGGTCGGTCGACCCCTTGTAGCGGTCGGTCGACCCCTTGTAGCGGTCGGTCGACCGCCCCCGTATAAAATTTCTGTTTTTCCGGCAGTTTCTCTTTTGTGCAATCGATCTTGTTTTCGATTCCTGTTTACATATTGTTAATTAATCGATATTCTTGACAATATGTGAACCCTTGCTGATATTTTCTTTGTTTTACTCGTTTTAATCAAAGATAAAAAGGTAAAAACTTGTTTTGATTTTAAAAGTGCAGCGCTTTGCGTTTTTCAGAAACTCGTTTTTACTGTTTACGGTCAGTCGACCTGGTTTTTGGGTCGGTCGACCCTTTGTGCTGTTGCAGAATTTTTTTTTTTTGTCAGAAGGTCGGTCGACCCCGTGTTGAGGTCGGTCGACCTCGCCCCTGTAACAGACGTCGTTTTATTTTTCGAAAATAACCTGTTTTATTTTCCCATGGCCGTTAGTAATATACTATATACGGAAATAGTATATTATTATTTTTGTGAAACGGTTTACTCTCGTTTGATACATATTATTTTAAAACGGTTTAAGATAATGGATTATAAACTTATTAAAATTGAAGTGGTTAAAACGGTATAATCACATAATTTTAATCGCGTAAAGGTGGTTTGGTAAAAATTTGTTAATCATAATAAAAGTATTATGTCATGTATGAATTTTATTTAGTTGATGCATTTTATTTATCGTCTTGTTGAATGCCTTGTGAATGCTTTCAATAACGTATTTATTTTTGCAAACGGTTGTAACTTAGTGTGGCCTTAGAAGATTGTGTCACCGTAATGATGGGACACAGTCTTGCTTGTAATTTTGAGATCTTGTATCTCCGTTTTGGGTTTTTGCCATGTAATTACTTTTGTATTTAAATTAGAATGTAAATAGGATTATATTTGTAATTTAAATTAGTAATTTTGTGAAGACCAAAGACGGAGACCGGATGCTCACTCCCGCTGCAAGGACCAAGATGGAACATCAAGACAAGCTTCTAGGGTCAAACGGTGGATTCCAAGTTGTTTTATGTTTATTTTGGTAGGATAGGCCACACTAGGACTTTTTATTTACGTTTATTGCATTTATTTTATGCTTTCATGGATAATAGCTTGCATCATATTCCGCCTAAAACCAAACCACCTATAACATGCCTGAAAACTGACTCATGTAGAGATTACGCGTTAGTTTTCTGTGACAATACAGATGTCACATGTCAATTGCAAAGCCATCACTTTATTTCATTCATTCACGCATATGCTAGATATTAGTTCACTTAAAATGGATAAATAAAAGTTGATGGGGTCTTCCTCGTATAACCAAAAATTGAGAATAGTCTTTATAAATCAGACTCCCATGAATCCCTTCTTCGTCGGTACGCATAATATGACCCCTTCTAAGTCGGGTAAGTGGGAACAGATGATTTATTTTATCTCAACATCATGGTCACTCGATAATATCTAGCGACTGAGATGGACTAATAGATAGGATTTACGGAAATCTATCGACCAAGAGTTCCAATGGTGGAATTAGCCAAGCTGTGGGCTTATCAATATACGGAAATTGAGTCTTGGGATCGTTTATATAATTCTTGAGGGAGATCAATTATATAAATGCATGAGTCTACGAGTTTAAATACAATTTAATATAGACTTAAATCACAACAATGAGTTGCTTATATGGTTTTGTTTTATCTTCTTTTCAGTGTAGAACACGTTCAATTAAACTGCTGTATAACTAATGGCTGGTGAAGACCCAATGCCAAGTGCCAAGCTAGCACGTGAATCCTGGCTAAAAGCCTTCATGGACTCCATGAATCAGTCAACTAGACTGAGGAATGATGGGTCAAACTTCTCTGACTGGGAGGCAGCACTACGGAATGCTGCCATTGCTGACGAAAAGCTCAAGTACTTAACTGAGCCAATTCCGGCACACCCAGGAACTGGAGCTAGAGCTAACGAAGTTCGCGCTCATAGCGATTTCGTCATGGAAGCGGGTGCGATAAAGAACGTACTCATCTATGCAATGGAATCCAATTTGCAAAGACGCTTCATAGCCCATGGTGCAAACAAGATTTTCACCACGCTCACTAACGAATTCTCAAAAGCTCCGAGGATCGTTTCTTATGAGCATACTTGTCGCTTCTTTGAGGCGAAACTCCAGAAGGGCCAAGCAGTTAGCCGACATATTCTTCACATGATTGAGAATATCGAGAAACTGGAGGCCCTAAACTGCAAGATCAGTGAGAACATAATCGTTGATCGAATGCTTCATTCGCTTCATGATGGGTTCGCCCTCTTTAGGGCCAACTATTACATGAACGACATGAAGAAGTCTCCTCATGAGCTCCACTCCCTTCTCGTACAGACCGAGAAGGATCTGAAATTAAGTGGGAGCGTGAAGCAAGATGTTCTCATGATCTCCAGTAAGGGTAAGGGTAAGGGTAAAGCTAAAGCTCAGGGCGACCTAACAGTAGGCAAGCCCAAGTTTAAGACGTCAGGATTTACTAAGAGTGGGCCAGGTGAGTCGAGCAACTCACAGGGCAAAACAAAGAGCAAGGATACTAGCATGAAATGCCACCATTGCCACAAGACTGGGCATTGGAGGCGCTCATTCCCCGTGTATCGTGAAGACATTAAGGCAGGCCGCGTTACTCCTGTTGGTATGTCTTCTTCTTCTTTTATTCACATGATTGAGATTAACCATGCAAGTTACGGAACTTGGGTACTAGATACTGGTTGTGGTTCTCATCTATGTAATCATGTGCAGGGCCTCCGAAACCAAGAACCCCTCATTAAGGGTGAGGTTGACCTGCGTGTCGGGAATGGAGCACGTGTTGCTGCAGTCTCGAGGGGAACATACGTGATCCAGCTTCCAAGTGGATTCGAGTTATCTTTATATAACTGTTATTATGTTCCTTGTTTGTCCAAAAACATTATTTCAGTTTCTGCGCTTGACAAACTTGGTTTTTCATTTGTAATAGAAAATAACAGTTGTATTTTCTCATTACACAATATGATTTATGGCAAGGCAGTTTCGATGAATGGAATTTATGTTTTAGATCAAACCACTGAAATATTACATGTGAATAATAAGAGATTAAAGGTAGGTGACAAAGATCAAACTTACCTATGGCATTGTCGTATGGGACACATAAATGAGAAACGCGTTAAACAGCTCATACAGAATGGAGCTATCTCGGCCTTTGATTTCGAATCATATGGCACGTGTGAATCATGTCTCATCGGCAAGATGACTCGTATTTCCTTCAAAGGTGTTGGAATGCGCGCTGCCGACCTATTAGGACTCATACATACATATGTGTGTGGGCCTATGTCGATCAACGCACGAGAAGGCTATAGGTATTTCATCACTTTCACGGATGATTTGAGTAGATATGGCTATGTCTACTTGATGAAACATAAAAGTGAATCCTTTGACAAATTCAAAGAATACCAGAATCGGGTACATAACCAGCTGGGAAGAAAGATTAAAGCACTACGTTCTGATCGTGGTGGTGAGTATCTTTCACACGAATTTGATCAACACCTTAAAGACTGTGGCATCGTGCTACAGTTGACTCCACCTAGAACACCACAATTAAATGGTGTGTCCGAACGGAGAAATCGAACTTTACTTGATATGGTTCGATCCATGATGAGTCACACCGTTGTGCCTGATTCATTGTGGGGTTATGCTCTTTTATCAGCCGCTCTAATACTTAACCGAAGTCCGTCTAAAGCTGTTGACAAATTTCCATACGAATTATGGAAGGGAGCGGTCCCTAACTTGTCCTTTATTCGGGTTTGGGGCTGCGAGGCTTATGTCAAGTGGAGACACGAGGATAAGCTCGGCCCGCGATCGGTCAAGACATACTTTATAGGCTATCCAAAGGGAACTTTTGGTCATTACTTCTACTCGCCAACCGAACAACGTGTTTTTGTTGCGGCTAGTGCGACGTTCTTAGAGAAAGAATTTCTCGAGAACAAGTCAAGTAATAGAACCTTCGATTTATCGGAGGTTCAAGAACCAACAACCGAGCAACCGTTGGAGGAAACAGTTCCTTCAACCGAGGTTGCAGTAGATATTCCTGAGGAACCTAGGAGGTCGGGAAGAGTCTCCATTCCTCCGGACAGATACATTGGTATGGTCGAGGAACATGATATGGATGACGTCTTACTCCTAGAGGGTAATGAACCCACAACCTATAAAGGTGCCATGACTAGTTCTGACTCAAAGCTATGGCTAGAAGCCATGCAATCCGAGATTGACTCCACGTATGAGAACAACGTGTGGGATCTTGTGGACCTACCTGCAAAGGTGCGTCCCCTTCAATGCAAATGGCTTTACAAAATAAAGCATGCCGTGGAAGGTAAACAAGATATCCATAAGGCAAGACTAGTTGCTAAAGGTTTCACCCAAGTGCCAGGCTTGCACTACGATGAGATCTTTGCACCCGTAGTCATGCTACGTTCCATTCGGATTATCTTAGCGATCGCCGCATTTCATGACTATGAAATATGGCAGATGGACGTTAAAACCGCCTTCTTAAACGGTTATTTGGAGGAAGAGTTGTACATGGTACAACCCGAGGGTTTTATTGATCCTGAAAATCCTAAGAAAGTTTGCAAGCTTAAGCGTTCCATCTATGGACTTAAGCAAGCATCGCGGAGTTGGAATCATCGCTTCGACCAAGTGATAAAAGAGAATGGGTTCATTCGATCAGTCGAGGAACCATGTCTCTATATCAAGTCGAGTGGGAGCAAGATTGTATTCCTAGTACTGTATGTCGACGACATACTCTTGATTGGGAATGACATACCTCTCCTTTCTTCGGTTAAAGCATGGTTGAAAAACCATTTCCAGATGAAAGATCTGGGAGAGGCACAAAGAATTTTGGGCATCCGTATCTACAGGGATAGATCACGACGGATGTTGTCTCTCAGTCAGGAGTCTTACATAGATAAGATTCTAGAGAGATTCAGCATGACGAACTCCAAGAAAGGGTTCCTTCCTATGACTACTGGGCTTCACTTGAGCAACTCTCAAGAAGCTAAGACATTGGAAGAGAAAGAGCGCATGAGTCGGATTCCTTATGCTTCGGCAATAGGATCGCTCATGTATGCCATGATATGCACACGTCCAGACGTTGCATATGCATTGAGTTTGACTAGTCGATTCCAAGCTCATCCAGGTGAACAACACTGGATGGCCGTGAAAAACATTCTTAAGTACCTACAGAGGACTAAAGATTGGGGATTGACTTACGGAGGCGACTCGACGCGCTCTGCGCCACGGGTTACGCAGATGCTAGCTTCCAAACGGATCGAGATGACTCGAAATCTCAGTCTGGATTCGTTTTTACTCTTAATGGCGCTGCTGTCAGCTGGAAAAGTTCTAAACGGAGTGTTACAGCAGATTCTACTACTGAGTCCGCGTAAAAGGAGATATTTATTGATAAGATCGCTACGGATGACAACATAGCTGATCCTCTCTCTAAAGCATTACCACGTGATAAGCATGAAGGGCACATTCATTCCATGGGAATTAGATGTGTTCCTAAGTTGTAGTACTCTTTTATGAATTCATGTAATAATTCATTTTCTCGTGTACTCTATTCAACCTCATTGTTATGATATATAATGTTTTGTTTTTCATGTGGAATTGTACGCCAATTTTGAACACCACAAAGTGAACTGAATAACATTACATCGTTTTAGTCCTTGATTACCCACTTGAGCTGATAACTCAGGTAATCATTTTGTGACGTTGGTTGATGGTGGGTTCAACGAGCCATAAGTCACGCGGATGACTGACCAATCACAAAGGCGAGTTATACGTATATCTCGTAGGACACCCCGTGACAACGTTATGGAGTCCTAAATGTTTTATAACATTGGGTGTCAGGTCGTGGATAGGACCTCCATAGTGTTCCTTAGAGTCGAGTCTTTTGACTTTCAACTGTCTCTTGAGATTAAGGCAGATTTTGGGTAACTTTGGTTTCTTTCCCACTGTCATCATAACAGGGGCAAAGAGGATTTTTTTCTGGGTTATTTCATGCTGCACGATATCGCCAGGATTCGAGTTGAGGGAAATATCCAAACCCTTATCAGGATTTTATCATTTCTCAGGGCCACTCGAGGAGTAGTAACTGAAATGCATGGCCATGCTCGAATACAGATTCGTTTTATCAGTTAAGTTACTCTCTGGTCGGGGAAACCACTCTTGATACAGATCGCTTGTGAGATACGACCTTTGCAAATGCGGATTTGCAAATTGTCTTACATTGAGTGGGAGAAATTTTAAAAGAATATGAGAATCGGTTATCGCACCTACACTTGTACGGACAAGTGGGAGTTTGTTGGAGCTTGTGTCCTCCAGATGTAGTGTGATAACGTCATTGCACATACCCTTGTACGGACAAGTGGGAGATTGTTGGGGCTGGTGTCCTTGACAATTAAGTACAATGACTTATTAAATCTCTTTAAGGATCACAAGGGCATACTTCAGTATTATTTCAGTTGATCCACGTTTATCAATAACGGTTGGCTTGCTAGATAAGTTTGACATTATTGTCATACGGATGACGGTGATCAACTGGTCCCTATACGTCACACCTATAGGACACGTTTGAGAGATGTGAAGGTATGAAAATACAGTCACATTTATGCCGAATACGACTAAACAGTTAGTCAGAGGTATTGACTATTAAATTAGTCAATGAGATGTTGAGATTATTATTTAATACGGATTAAATAATTTTAGCTAATACGAATTACATGATTAATTCGTAAAATTAAATATAAACGGTTATATTTAATTAAATATTCATTTCGCGTATTAATATAAACAGTTATATTAATTCGGGTAATTATACAATATCGTAATTTTATAACACCATTATTAATACATCGACTGAATTAATATCTGATAACATGTATGCGATTTATAATTAATATCCGCGAATTATATTTTAGCAATTGGGTCGAATTACGCATTGGAATAAGGTAAGAGTGGAAAGCCCACTCCTACCCAATATCCAATTCGGCCGACCAGGGCTACATAATGAGAGTCCTTCTCCTTATGTTAGGGACTCTTGGTTTTAACTGGTAATTCATAAATCTCATAATTAGGGTTTTTTTAGAGCATTCTTCTCCCAAAAAACTCAGATCTCACATCTAAAACCTCATTAGCTCTCCCCATATTGCAAGACAATTGGAGAGTATTTTCTAGCACACGCGGCATCATCTCAAACAAAGTCTTGGGTGCAAGTTATAGGAGGGAATTTACTTTAATTCCTGTTCTTAGGCCTATTCAAGCAAGGACCCAAGGTTGTATTCTTTTTCATGTTTTTATTTATCTTATGACAATAATCACAACTGTAATTTTCATTATAATCCTGCAAGTTTAGGGCGAATACATGCTTTATTCCCCACAAAAGGACCGATACTGGTTATTGGGTTTCTTATTCCCTGAGCTTTCGGCCCCAGATTCTGCTTTCCTCTTGTCACCCTTGGCCTTCTCCTCTTCCTTAATCATGTCATCGATTCTTTCTGCCTGGCCAGCCCTCTCATATATATCTTACACAGTCGTGGGCTTAGTTGCCAGTAGACTTCTCTTGATTTCAATGGTCAGCCCTTTCTCAAACCTAGCAGCTAACATCTCCGATGTGTAGCCCAAGTCAGCTACATTCTCTGCCAGCTGCATAAACTTACTGTGATATGCTTCCACTGTCATCCCTTCGGTCATCTTGAAAGAATCGAACTCAACTCTCAGCTTCCCTTTCACATGCTCTGGCACAAACTTAGAGGGTAAAATCCCCTTGAACCCTTCCTAGCGTACATATTCCGACCCAATCTCTTCTACAGCTACCTTGATCTCATCTTTATTGTTATTCCACCATAACCTAGCTGTACCCTTCAGATAGAATACAGCTTGGTCCATTTTCATCAATTCTGGCACTGACAACAGTTCGAAGATACTCTCGAACTCTCGGCACCATTCCGCTAGCAAACTTGGTGCTCCTTCCCCATCGTACTTGGTGGGGTTATGCCTAGAAATATTATTGCTCATCTTGATTGCATCCGATTGAGTATTTGCCCCAATCCTAGCTAAGAGAGCGGCGTTCAAAGCTAGTAGGCGATCGAATTCCTCTTGTGATACGTTAGCAGCGTTGGGTTCTCTCCTTGGAGGCATTTTGCTACACAAGTTTAACAAATACATAACTATCCTAGGTCATATACCATCCCATCCTAGGTCCTATATGTAGTTTATCATGCAACTTCTTATCATGCCTTTGATTGATACTTGTCACCACAAATAATTCTACCTATGGGCTTAGGGATCATAGAACCGCATGCATATAATCATACAAATCACACTCATATTCAAAACTAAGATATAAACTCATGTTCTCAATGCTTGGAATTAACAACAGATTCATGTCACTCATCATGTAACTTCACTTTCATGTTTCACAGTATACATATATACTCATCCATCTTTCACATCATAACTTACCTCATTTCTTTAGCGCTGAAATGTTAGTACAACATACATATATGGGTATATATATATATATATCTGTATTGAGTCTTCCAAAACTACCCACACTCTACAACTCTCAAGGTAACCAGGTTAGACTGAAGGGCCAGTGGTTTGGTTTGAGGGGGCCCCTAACTCATCCCAACTCCTAGGGCTCCTAACAGTTACTAGCCTAGGGTTCATTTTACTTAGACACTCCTATATTCATTATTCTCATTTTGGTTTAGGCCCGAGGATCGTTCGCTCTGATACCACTTTGTAACACCCCCATTTACCTAGGAGCCTGAACTAGGACTTACAGGGTAAATAAGACCGTTACCATCCTGGTTAGACCAGGGTAGTAGATAATCATAGTGAAAGATAAACAGTACTTTAGATATAAATTTATTAACTGAAAGCTAAAACCAACCAAGTCTATGAAAAAGTCCAAAGTCCATACAACTTATATCAACCACAACTATTACATGTGAAAATAAGTGATCTAGAACTAGGTCGGTCAATGCCAAGTCTCTCATTCCATGCCCAGCTCCTAATCCTGTTGTCTCTGACCTGAAAGATCTACTCCCCATTCCGGATCATTGTAGGTGAATACGAATACACTGTCAACCTCGCGGTTGAGTAGGATAACACAATAATAAATAATGCAACAAAACAATAATATGCAAATGCTTATGTCATGCTCGAGCTCAATCACAATCTCAATCTCAAACCCGAAACACCCAGCCATACCGAACCTTCCGGCAGACTATAATCGGCCGTCGCCGAACACCAGCTCAAAAGCTGATAAGACACCAGGCCTGGTCTGCAGAACCACCCTGGGCTTTACATCAGAACAATATCTGATCAATATCTTTCTCAATAACCAATGCATATGCCATGAGTATGAATGCAACACCAAAATCAATAACCATAAACTATCATGTTCAGAACTCATAGTTGCATTCATAACATACAATGCACATTTACACAGAACAAGCACCAGTGTAACCTACCTGTAGTAGCAAATTTGCAATACACTACTACAAAAAAGGCCAAAGAAACCTGTTGAAAAAGGCCTTAGACACATGTTTATAACAGGTGTCTAGGTCATAGGTGTCTTTGGTTAAGAAACCAGTTGGGGGAACTGGTGTCTTATCTAACAATTAAAGAAACTTGTTTTTATTAATAACCGTTTTCTTTGACTTGTACCTGTTATCAATTATGTCCGGTGTCTTTGGTATATAGCTATGAGACCAGGCTCATCTAAAACCGGTGTCTTTGGTATATAATTATGAGACCACGCTCATCTAAAACCGGTGTCTTTGGTATATAATTATGAGACCACGCTCATCTACAACCGGTGTCTTTGGTATATAATTATGAGACCACGTCATCAACAACCAGTGTCTTTGGTATATAACTATGAGAGCACATCCATCTACAACCGGTGTCTTTACTTAAAAAAATACGGCTACAGGGTACTACCACGTACCTATTATATTTGGAAATACGTATGAAATACATACATATACATAGAGTTTCACCTCATAATCATTCTTTTTATTGAATATTAAAATAAGTTGAGCTCTTTCAAATTTAATATATATCCAAGTTTTCTGATCAAAACAACAATTGTTTCCACCAATAAAGAAATAATCTCAACACAGTTCGTATTTTTCAACTAAAAAAGTTGGACAAAAGCACACTAGCTACCTACTAAAAGCTAATAAGTTTAACAAATTCGACTAATATAATCCATTCACGCTTGACGAGCACCCATCCTGTCAATATCATCGCTGTCCTCTTTATTTATCAACTGGAAATGGGAATTCATAAAAGAAAAAACCGACATTAGCACTTTAGAAGTAGCAATAATAGACTACCAGCATAGATTTCAAATAACTAAGGATATCTTCTGGTCCCACTTAAGAAGTTAAGTACCTGAGCAGCAATTGTGACGGATTCAGAACTAATCCCAGTTGCGCTTTCTTAGACGCTTCAGAAAAGACAGTAGAAGCAACGTTGAGAGGCTCTTGCCCAGCCTGCTGCACAAGTGGAGTAGTAACAACTAAAGCCGGCTTCAAAGTTTCTACTACAATCTGAAAAACACCATTAGAACCAGAACAATACCTGATACTAAAAAGCCTGTTAAGGAAAAATCAATCCAGGCCATTGTTGCCTTGTTGGAATCACATCCTATGAATTGGGATCAGATGATGAAGGCTATATGGAACAGATAGAGGACGAAAGCAATACTATTGAAGGGAAAATAGAGGCAGCAGGTACGTGGTTCACAAAGCATGGGGAATAAAATCATACCAGAACCTTCTGATACACCTCTGATACAGTTTACCATGAAAGAGAAAAAGTGCAAGATGAACTCCAATTCTGGGATACAGCTATATATGGCTGGAGCAAACCCACCATGGCATATCATGGAGGGCTATATCAAAAAGATTTGGAGCAGGCATATAATAGATAAAATTTCCTTCTTACCAAATGGAGTGTTCCTTGTTAGATTTGAAACTAAGGTTATGCAACAAGCAGCTATGGATGGAGGATATTATCTTTTTAATAACAAGCCACTAGTGATCAAACCATGGACTGCGTAGGTGAACCTTGAGAAAGTAGATATCAAGCAAGTGCCACTATGGGTAATAATTCACAATCTACATCACAAATTTTGGGGTGTGTGCCTGCCCAAATTAGCAAACTTGATAGGCCTCTTCATTAGAAAAGATGCTTATACTGAGGCAAAAACAAGACTTGGATATGCACGTGTCCTGATTGAGCTTAAATTTGGACAGACACTACCATCAGTCCTCCATTTTCTAGATTAACAAGGACGTAACATTGCAGTGGATATTGAATATGAGTGGAAGCCAGTCTGATGGACCATGAACGCAAAGAATGTCGTACTATCCAACACAAGCAACAAAGCACACAGAGAGGAGTGTAAAAAGTGTGGCAACCTAAGCTAAGAACAGAGGGCAGTACCAATATGCAGAAACCAGCAGAGACTCACCAGACAAAAGTTCAGCAGCAACATTCCACTGCTGCAACTCAGAAACCTCAAAGCTGCAACAGCAAAGTTGCTGGATCAGATGCTCAGGGAACACTGGCCACTCCTCCTACCAGTAAACCAGATGGCTTGGTTGCAGACTTGACTCAGACACCTGATCTAGAAAGAAAGGTAAATAATTTTTTGATGGACAATAATGTAGGTTTATTTGTGTTATTACAGACAAAAGTCAAAGTAACTAATCAGAATAAAGTAGCTAGTAGCATGAACAAAAGTCAAAGTAACTAATCAGACACTGCTGATTCTTACAATTGAGTTACCGATAGGTGCCATTTGAGAACTGGATGACGTGCCAATATATTCCTGCATTGAAGAGGGCGCTGGTGTGAGAGCCTGTTGTTCTTGTGCAGTATACTTATCTGTTGTATGCGCACACAAGTAAATGCAATTACACTATGAACTCTGGACCATTAACAATCATATACAAGTTTTAAGTAACTACATGAACCAAGATAAAAACAGATCAAATCTTTGCATGACATGACTAGCTTTAGATCTCGGAAAAAAGAGTCAAGTTAGCAGTATCATTCTATTACTCGCACTGTCGTGCTGCATATAATTCTACGTCTCATGAAGCTACGGTAATACTAATATTATGTACTTTGAAGTCGATGCCAAGCTAAACTATCCCCATATAACAACTTTGGAGCCTCTCTTTCCCTTCAAATCAAAATCCCTCGAATAAAGAAGTTTACCCACGACGCTTTGGATCATTTGAAGTCCACTGCAAGTTAGACAAACCTACCTCATATATTCATCCATATATCGGAAAACAAAAAGCAAAAATACACGATTAATCAGTTCTCCATTAAGTATTCACAGATCTGGTGAGCGGCTGTGAGCCTAAAGTAGATCAGGGAGTTTGTTTATCCTAAATGTGCAAATATTGTATTACTCCGTATCAGATAAATAAGGCCAAAAAACGTCGCTAAAAAAACAAACACAGATTTCAGGAATTGTGGATTATTCTTACACAATGTGGCTCTGGAATCCTGCAACCCATTAAGGTGCAGAGAGAAAGATTCTTGTATTGCAACAGGTGCGACATAAGTGTCGCTCATACCACGCCACCATGGGTGTTCAAATGACACAGATGTCTCGCTCTAGCTGTTGAGTCAGGCTCAGCTGCCATCTTTCCCTTTACCCTTGGCCCTTGCTTTATTAATAAACCACTGAGCAAGTGGCGGATAACGTCAATAGACAGTCATATGCAAGTTCATGATCAATCAAACAACATAGTCCACCATTTAAAGTCAGATGGCAATACACATTTGAATCCATCAAAGAAATAAACTACCTCACAACCAAATTGACCCCAGCTACATATTCAGGGTCGCTAGGTTTTGACGTAGAAATCCATCTCCGGTCCATATCTACGTACATACACGCACACAATTTACCATACATGAAAAAAATCAGAATAAGATGCAAGGATGCAATTACTACACCCGAATTTTATACTGTCGATCAGTCGGTAGTACATGAATTTTTCCTTTTGCATAAGAAACTCAATCCCAAAAAATTCAATACTACCAAACTAAATTCTCCATATTTGATAAACAATTAAATCGTGATCAAAAATTAACAAAAAAATCAACTTAAAGCAAATTATACCACACCGTATACGAAACCCAATTCATTGAAAACAATTATGGAAAGCAAAGACGATTAATTTTATGTGAGATTTGAGGAACACAGACCTAGACCAAGTAGAGGCGATTAGTTGCGATCCCTATTGAATTGAAAGCAATCGGCAGATACAACCGTGCCCGAGAAGAATGGAAAACAGTTAGACGGAAAGTCGTAAAGTTTTTCACTCGAAAAATTTGCCGCACGCGGGTTGAAGATGGTAGGGTTAATTATATGATGGAAAAGCAGAGGTAGTATACAGTGAATATTCGAGATAGTACGTCTATTAGGCGGTGGGGTTATTGTAGTTAAATAAACAAGATTATATATTCAAGATTAATTTATGATTATTAGTTAAAATATAGGAAACCGTATATATATTAAATTAGGCGGTGGTGGGAATTGCCTGGGATTAATAATTATGATATTGTATAATTAATTAACTTATACGGAGTATATATTAGGCGTGGGATACTGCCTGGGATTATGCATGCTATAAGCTAGGCGTGGATATATGGTAAGTTAATAAGCACAGGCGGTATATGTATGAATTAGTGTACTGTGAATATTATTTATTATTAATTTATTATTATTAGTTATTAAATAAATCGAAAATTAAAATATAGGAAACCGGATTTTGGAGGACGGGTTTCTTAGTTATTAAATAAATTAAAAATTAGAATATAGGAAACCGTATTTTGGAGAACAGGTTTCTTAGTTATTAAATAAATTGAAAAGTAATATATAGGAAACCGTATTTTGGAGGACAGGTTTCTTTGTTATTAAATAAATTGAAAATTAAAATATAGGAAACCGTATTATGAAGGACAGGTTTCTTAAGTAAACATTGGAAACTAGTTATATTTAATAACCGGTGTCTTACGTTAAGAAATCTGTTAGAGAAAAAACAGGTGTCTTTTCTTTGATGTCTTAGGCCTTTTTTGTAGTAGTGATAAGCAATCACCGTCTAGTAATGTTCCTCCTCAAATTCCGTTCCTATAAATATTACTTACATCAATTTCTAAACATGCGACCAAGTACAATTAACTAATCATAAACTTACTAAAAATAGCACTTACTAAAAATAGGCTTACTAAATTTAGCATACAAATACTTATCAACCATTACTAAACTGATAACATACTTAACATCATTACTAATATTAATGTTAATCATACATAATAATAATAACGTAAATAATTATAAACATGGTACATACTCATAACATATTATTAGTAATAATAATATTGACAATCCATAAAAAGAAACACCAAAATAAAGTAGTAGTAATGTTAAGTATGTTACCATCCAAAAACGATATTAAAACGTAACAACAATTAACAATATAATTATTAGTAATAATACTAATACAACAACTAACCATTTAGGTCAATAACACTAATTAATTAGTAATCATAAAGACACTTACCATTAACAACTTACACTAAAATATGGCAAATACCATAATCATAATTACTAATATAATAATAACAATTACAATGTTTGACTTAAATAAAACACACGCCCAAAACGTACAATTGTTCAAACATACGCAAAACGTAACCGTTATTCAGACCCGAAATTCCAACCCGTAACAGCCCTATCAGTCTCATCAATCACCATTGCCGACACCAACCACAGCCACTGCCCCCGCCTATGACACCACCCGGCTCGCCTCTGAGCCGTGGTGGTTCCAGGGGGTTCATTAGCTGTCGTCGACACCGCAGCAGCAACCCGTAACCACCGCATCAAAACCTACCCTCCACCACCAAGAAGTCATGTTACTGTTGTGACCCAACCAACGAAAACCTGCGGCTAAAACAGTACATACTCCTACACCCACCACGGAAACCACCATACAAACCTATGTTCACCTATTAAACCAAAAACCTTAACACCCATAACAAAACCTACCCAGAAAAGGTTCGAACTCACACCCCAAAACCCGCGCTTATAACGCTGCTCTAACACAACCCAGAATTGTGTATTGGCAGACGCCAAAACCGCCACTGTTGGTGGTCCTAGGAGGCCAACGACGGTGTCCCTAGGGTCTAAAGGACAACTACTAACATCATAGTTAGGTAAAACGTAAATAATTAGAATCATGCGTGCTCATACGATTTGTAAATACCGACTCGAAAACGAAAGAGAAAACCGAAAAAACGAAACCACCGTGTGACATACCTCCTTCCCTGAGTGTTCGACCAGCCCCGGGACCCTTGAAACACCGAGTAAACCCCTCCGTTGCGTTCCCTGAGGTGGCGGCAGAGTTGGTGTGAGGTTGTTGAGTGTTGATAGGTTTAGCGTAGGGTTACACTTCGTTATTCCACATGGGCTAGTTAAGCACGCAAAACTAGGCCTACTTATGCACTTTCAACAACTTAAAACTAATACTCACATGACATACCACTAATCATATTTAAAATATAAAAACCACGTTTTCGATAAATCAATTATCGGGTAAAACGCTCAAATGTTATCAATTATCGATAATAACAATAAATTAATTATGAATAAAATACTAATAAAATACGAGGTATTACACTCTTATAGTGGAAGGGGGCTACTCAGTTACTCGTAAGAATGTACCTTTCTTTTAGTTGTTAGTGGAGGAAGTCGTGATGCTCTGATAGAAATATAAAGATACGTTTGCTTTTGTGAGTGACGCTAGATGTAAGATTTTCTCTTTGCTCGATAGCATTATAACATGCCTTTTATACCGTTTTACCCAAGAAGAGCACAACACAGAAGCATGTATTAGAGTAGTAAAGCTATAGAGTTAGAAGCTAGAGTGCAGTACATATAGAAGAAAGTGCTAGTAAGAGTTAGTAGAACATCAATCATATAGAAGTAGATAGGTTTTTTTGTAAATACTACTAAGTCACTTGTAGAAGCTGCATCATCTATAGTTGTAGCACAGCATTACCTTTATCCTTGTGTAAACCTTAACTTTTTTGTTTGCTCATGGGATCAATACAGAATTCCATTGGTCTGTCTATATTAGAGTAGAGTAGGCTTTTCCAACAGCCTTTGCTAGTGAACCTTTGGAGTAAGAATTTTCGTAGGGAAGTCTGTCCTTTTCTAATGATGTCAGTTCTGCGTTTTTCCTATAGAGAACTTATCGATCGCATGTAGACCGTACAGTTGGAGTAAGTGTCCTCCAGAATACCGTGATCACGTCAATGATATAAATAATTGACAAATCTCTGTAAAAGAATATTCATGGGATGATTCTTTATCATAGTCAACTGGTCAACATTAATCGGTAATGATTGGCTTGCTAGAGTTTGACATTACTGTCGTAATGACGGTGGTGACCAGTTGATCCCTTTAGGTCACACCTATAGGACAACTCTCTTGAGGATAAATGAAATAACTGTATATTGATACGAGTTAGTTCATTTCTAGTTCATAATTATGTGAGGAGAAAATTTATAATAAGATTATAAATTAAAATATATATTAGTGATCGAAATGTCATCACTAATATTTATATGTTTATGAAACGTATATTTGCTCGGATAAATTATTTTAAACTACAATTGTTGTAGTAACAAAACATGATTAATTAGATGTAAGTAATTATTTTAATTACTACTAATTTTATGAATAAAGTGTTTAAAAAGTTAAACTACAAATTTCGTAAAATAATCTAATCGATGTACTTGATCTATATCATATTAACAAGTATTGTGTATAAGTCCATTTCGGTTGAATTGACCGTGTGACATACACACAAACACAACATAACACATTATAAGATAATGTGAGAAACATCTAAAAACATCTAATTTAATGCAATGTTTAAAAGAGGGAACATTTGAAGGGTTTGAGGTACCCATGTATTGGGCACTCTCCCCTACCTCATTCGGCCTCTTCTTTTGTGAAGAACAAAAGAATGCCTTGTCCCCTTGTTCATTCATTCTAGTATTGTATTAGGGTTTTGTTCTAAGAGAAAAAAATTAGTCTTCTTTTCTCCTCTCCAAAACCGAGCACCTCCCTCCATAATTCTACTAGTTAATTTTGTATTAGATTCTAGCAAAGCAAATACAAAATACATTGAGTGTAGTGTGTCTTGGTGCATATCTTTTGGAGGTCATCCCTTTGAAGGCTCAAGGAGGATCATTCCCGTGTTGTAAGCTCAAGAACAAGTGAAGAAGGTGTCTTCACTTGTGCCCTTAATAACCGTGTATTGCAATGTAAGGGCATACGATTTTCTCCCTTAATCTCGTTTGTTTTAAGTTAAGCATGCATAAGTTCTTTAGGTTATAAGATTAACTTTTAGTATGACTATAATAAGGTTTAAAACCTAACAATTGGTATCAGAGCAAAGGTTGTTTGCATGCTTAATCGGTTATTGTTTTTCCGAGTTATGAGACTTAAAATAAAACAATTTTTTTTCGAGATCTATAAGATATATCATTCGACTTTTTGACATGTTATATAATCTGGTCCTAAATTAAATTTAGGTTATTTTGATAATTTATGGGATTTATATTGGTCATTATATAAATTTTAATCATTTTATGCATTTTAAGGGTAAAATCGTTTAAAAATGGTTTAATATAGATAGAAAAAGTTTTTGACCTTGATTTTTCCACACGACCGCACATGCATATTTTACTTATTGTATGTAAAATTTGGTACAAAATCAAGTTGTATTAGCATGTTTTACGATTTTATTTGATAAAAACCGTATTTAGAGGCATTTTGGTTAATAATATATGATATTTCGAATTAAATCTCGAAAATTTTGATCAAAAATTTTGACATTATAAATATTAAAGTAATATTTCAGAATGTTCATGAAATTAAAATCCAAATTTCGAAAATTATTGTAATTATTTGGATTAATTACGTAAAAGTTATGTATTTCAAGGCCTAATTGAACAATAATAATAATTAAAGGGTTAATTATAATCAAAATTATTAATGACTAATTTTGAATCCTAAAATGTGTTAGGATATTATTTAGAACATAAATTAATTTATGTTTTAATTTATGCATTTTTAAAGGGGTTAAAAGTTGCAAAATCCCATAAGACCGGTTTATATTTGACCTAATAAATAATTAGGGCGATTTGGCATTAAAATGAACATATTATATCATAATTATATTGCTGCGTTTTTAGTATGAATGTCATATTTTTATTGTATATGTTTGAATTATGTAATTTATTCTAGTATGGCCTTAGATAATCGGTAATTCCCGTAATGTAAGGGGTTATTGATTCGGTTGTAATTTGTGATCTCGTATCACTTTGTTGTATTTTTCCTATTTTATATTGTATAAAGTAGATAGAAAATAAAGTTGTAATATTTGTAATTCGGAGTTCCCAAGGCGTTGCATTCCCGGAAGGAGTCCAAGACGGTGTTCCTCAAGGTGTTTGCCGAGAAGCCCTAGGGACCAAGGAGTTGGTTTCCGAATTGTAATTTTATTTATTTTACTTTTAGGAAAGGCCATACTAGAAATTTTATTTATTTCGCTTTGCTTTTGTTTTAATATGTTGCATGCATAGCCAAATCGTCATTAACATGACATGCATATGGAGTTTCGAGTCTTCAACGTATCATTTTATTATCGATAATTCACCTAATTAGTTCACTTAAAAGGGCATAGATAATATTTGATAAGATCTCTTACGTATTAAATATTGAGACTTAGCCTTACCAAAGAAAAGAACTCTTGAATCCCTTCTTCACAAGGAAGTGGGCTCGGCTACACCGGGGTGCTAAACTTGTTACGTTGGGTAAGTGGGGTAATAAGATTACACTCGTAGTATTTGGTTGATCTCATCGAAAGTATTCGTAACCGTAGTTGCAATAAGTTTGGGCTAAAGATAGAAATTAATTAATGTAATTTTATCGACCGGGAATTCTAAAGTAGAATCGATTAAATGTTAATCCACCGAATTATGTTAACAAGGGATGAATCGGCTATACCGTGCCCAAGTTGATATGGATTTGGATCTCGGAATCATTTGCTTGATTGTGTAAGAGATCATTAAGTGAATGCTAAGCTTGTTTAAATATGTTTGACAAGTATTTAAAATGATGAACGTTAATTTTTCCTTCATTTCCGTTTTTGTAGTTATTTAATCGCAATGGACTCATTCAACCCTATCACTATTGATTCTTGTCATAATGTTTTTGACGATATTTGCAACCAAAACAACATTGATACTACTAGAGAAGTTCATTTCGGAACGGGTCCGGATGGCAATGTTAACTTTATCACTTCTCTCCCACCTCCCAAAGGCCCACTTCTTGACACGGCTTACATTGATGAGCTAAACGAAGAATTGGATGCCTTATACTTGAAAGAAAGAGCTTATGATGAAGCTAGTGGGAGTTCTAGCAAGAAGGGTCTTGCAAAGATAAAGAAGAAGAAAAGAAAGTTACAAAAGGGGCGATGCCACTATTGTAGTGGCATGGGCCATTGGAAGAGGAATTGTCCTAAGTACTTACGACACATTCAAGAAGGTCTTGTAATTCCGTTAGGTAATTCCAAATCTGAAATTTTCGTTATTGACATTAATTTTGCATCCAACACAACATGGGTATTGGATACTGGTTGTGGTTCTCACCTTTGTAATCGTTTGCAGGGTTTAAGAGAAGTGGAGAAGATAGACAAGGGTGATATGGATCTCCGACTTGGAAATGGAGCTCGGGTAGCGGCCACTTCAAAAGGAATTTGCACTCTTGCCTTATCAAGTGGATACGAGTTACATTTAAATAATTGTTATTTTGTACCGTCTCTTTCCAAAAACATTATTTCTGTTGCAATGTTAGACATTGAAGGTTATAGTTTTTCCATTAAGAACAATTGTTGTGTTATTTCTAAAAATGACATGGTTGTTGGCCATGCTTCATCAATTAATGGATTTTATGTTTTGGAAACTTCGAACTCGTCTCAAGATGTCTATAACATTCAAACCAAAAGGATAAAGACAAATGACCCAAACGAATCATATGTTTGGCATTGTCGACTTGGTCATATAAATGAGAATCGCATCAAAAGCTGGTAAAGACTAATATAATTAAACCATTCGAATATGAATCATATGGTACATGCGAGGCTTGTCTTCTAGGAAAAATGACTCGTAATGCCTTTAGTGGTAAAGGAACACGAGCTAGTGAGTTATTAGGACTCATACATACGGATGTATGTGGACCACTAACAATCACCGCTAAGGGCAATTATGATTATTTCATTACCTTCACCGATGATTTAAGTAGATATGGGTATATATACTTAATGAAATATAAGAGTGAAGCATTTAAGAAATTTAAAGAATTTCAAAATGAAGTAGAAAACCAACTCGACAGAAAGATTAAAGCACTACGATCCGATCGTGGTGGTGAATATCTTAGTAACGAATTTGATTCACATCTAAAAGAATGTGGCATTGTGTCACAACTTTCACCTCCGGGGACGCCACAACTTAATGGTGTGGCAGAAAGGAGGAATCGAACCTTATTAGATATGGTCCGATCGATGATGAGCCAAACAGACTTACCTGATTCGTTTTGGGGATTTGCGATCCTCACCGCCATCAAATCGTTGAACAATAGTCCAACGAAAGCGACCGATAAGACTCCATATGAGATGTGGAAGGGAAGGTTCCTAACTTATCCTATATGAAGATATGGGGATGTGAAGCTTATGTCAGGGTAAAGACCGATGACAAACTTGCTCCACGATCCGAAAAATGCATTTTTGTTGGTTATCCAACCACCTCACGTGGCAACCACTTCTACAAACCTCAAGAAAACAAAGTGTTTGTGTCTTTTGAGGCTGTCTTTTTAGAAAAGAAATTTATTTCTAAAAGACAGAGTGAGAGAAATTTTGAACTTGATGAAGTTCGAGAAGTTCAAGAGCCACAAACTGAAGATGAGATAGACGGAGATGTTCCTTCTTCTTCTACTTCGGTACCTATTCAACCCTGGAGGTCGAGTAGGGTTCCACATCAACCTGATAGGTATGTTGGACTAATTGAGGAAGATTGTAGCCTAGACGTATTACTTTTGGAAAGTGATGAGTCTACCACTTACAAAGCTGCAATCTCTAGTCCCGACTCCACAAAATGGCAAGAACCAATGATATCCGAAATGGATTCTATGCATCAAAACCAAGTATAGGACTTGGTAGACTTGACTAAAGAGATGAGACCTCTTCAATGCAAGTGGATCTTCAAGGTGAAGAATGGCATAGAAGGACATGATGATGTCTATAAAACTAGGCTAGTAGCTAAAGGGTTTTCCCAAGTTCAAGGTCTTCATTATGATGAAACCTTTGCTCCAGTAGCCATGCTAAGATCCATTAGGGTAATGTTAGTGATTGCCGCATTTCATGACTATGAAGTGTGGCAAATGGATGTCAAAACCACCTTCTTAAATGGGCATTTAAAGGAGGATGTGTATATGATACAACCCGAGGGTTTTGAAGATCCTAAAAATCCTAACAAGGTATGCAAATTCAAGAGATCCATTTATGGTCTTAAGCAAGCATCCAGGAGTTGGAATCATCGCTTCGATGAAGTCATAAAGGAGAATGGTTTTACTCGAAGTGTCGAGGAACCTTGTCTATATATGAAATTCAGTGGAGCTGTAATACCTCGATTTTTGGCTACGTTATCTAAGTTTACTTGTTGTGTCGATAGTGTTTTTATATAGTATTTTAACGGTTATGGTATTCTATAAGTATTTAATCAAATAGTATAGTTTTATGTTGGTAAGGGGGCTCGATCCTATAACCTTTAGAGACCCATCTTTGGGCCTCGTTTTGTGTGCTAATAGAACAGCCCATTCGGGGTTTTATGAGCAGCGAGCAAAAGGCTGTTCTGCCGTCATATACACATCAGTTTTTACAACCCTAAACCCTACACAAACACAAGTACATCTACACTAAACCCTAGCCGTCATATCATAGAAGATTAAGGAACCGCTCTTGGTGGTCGTGCACTAGCAGAAGGTGGTTCGATCTGACCGTGAATCTGGTATGATCACCACAAACGTTATTAATCCCTTTATAGTTATAGTTTTTGTCACATGTTTATACGAGTATAGCACGTTGTATCTTCGTTGTCTTTGCATAATTTTACACTACGTTATATAGTCAGTTTATGAGAACCATCTTTTGGGAGTCGTGGGCTGTCGTAGACCGTCATCGAGGGTGGTTAACATGGTGTCTGGAAGGGGTTGCAAGGTCGTGTTTTACATGAGTCCAGTAGCTTTTCTCTTAGGCGTGTTTAGTGAGGTCTGGGTGTCGTTATTCTTGAGTCCTTGCGTGGACATACAGGTGGTAGTGGGGAGTGTCAGGAGTGGAAGTCACAGTGGTTAAGGGTGGCTGGTCGTGGTAGTTTGAGGGGTTAAAAAGGGGTTGTCAGGGAGGTGTTTTGTCTGTTGATCACTGTTCTGGGTTGACTCGTGTACATGAGGTCAATACGGTGTTACCACCGTGTCTGCTAAGGTCGTGTCAGGGCTGTGTTGGGTGTTGGAGTCGGTGGTTGTCAAGGTTTGTTAGGGTGGTCGAAGGGTTGTTGTTTTTGGTCGGGTCAGAAGGTTCGGTGGTGAACCAGGCCTGTTTGAGGCCCTGGTTCATCATGGCGGTGAGAGTCGAAGTGGCTGGTGGAGGTCATGGTGGTAGCGGGTGGTGTAGGGTGCAGGTCAGGACGGGTTATGGTGGTAGTAGCGGTCTAGCAAGGGAGGCGTGAAGGCTGTTTGGTCGCGGGTTGGTAGAGGTTGATGTCGTGTGTCTTAGTGTTTATTATTATTATTATTATTATTATTATTATTATTATTATTATTATTATTATTCTTGCATTTAATTAATTATATTATTAGTTTATATAAAGTTAATAGTGGTCTTATTAATGTTATGGGTCAAAGTCTAATGTGTTTAGTTAAGTGTATGGTGGGTTATTTAAGGGGTTGCTATTTTTTAGAAAGTTGCCATTTTGGGTAAGTCGTTTGTAGGAAACTTTCCTTTTTAGGAAGTTTCTATAAATAGAATGTGTATTTATATTACAAGATTAGGGAGCTTTATTAATTATATAATATATGTTTAGGTGGAGGTTTCCGCGTGGAACACTTTTAATAGCGGTTGCTCACTTGCCATTACCTTCCGCAGTTTCGAGGTAGGGGGATATCTATGTTGTAATTGTGAGCTGACATGAGGATATTCGTTATCTAGTTGCTATAATTAATTGTGATATATTGTGATTGAATGATTATTGATTATTGTGGAGTACGGGGCTTGTGAACGGGTCTTGTGATATGGATCTTGTGATATGGGACTTGTGATATGGCCATGGGAGGTGTGATGTGCTGGAGGTATGATGTGTTGGAGGTGTGGTGGAGAAATGACTGTTGAGGAGATGGAGGAATTGTTTATTGTGTTACTTCATGTCATGATTTTATTATCTACTTAACCTCGAGTTGACCCTGTTTGTTTGATTGTGTCTGCGTGGATCCAAATTATTTGGGGAGCAGAATGACAGGTGTAGACTTGTGGACGCTGGAAGGGTGGAGAGGACATGGACCGGACCTGTCTAGTGTTAGATCAGTCATTTAGACTTTCACCGTGTTTGGACTTCAGTTTTGGTTTTATATACAGTTGTAATACCTTAGAGACTTTTGTTTAACGTTTAAATACATACATAATAAAGTACTGAATTCCTTCCTTTGTTATCTACTACCTCGGGAAACCGAGATGGTAACACCCTTGGTTATTTGGGGAGTCCTAGTTCAGGCCTCTAAATAAATGGGGGTGTTACAAAGTGGTATCAGAGCGAACGATCCTCAGGCCTAAACTAAATGAATCATAATGAACGTAAGAAGAGTCTAATAAAATGAACCCCGAGATGAAACTGATAGGAGCCCCAAAAAGGAACGGGATGAGTTAGGGGCCCCCTCACACCAAACCTGGGCTCTTTCTGTTCTGTCTCGGGAACCCAATGAGAGTAAATGAAGAGTGGGGTAGATTATATAGTGACCTAATTATCTGGTACTAATGTTCTTGCAGGAGAAGGAATGAGGTAAGTTATGATGTGATATATGGTTGGTAATATATACTGCGAATCATGAGATTGATGTTGAATGTTGATTGAGATATACTATTTCTGGTATTGAGAACAAGAGTTTTGAATATGAGCTTTACTTTTATATGGTGATATGCATGCGGCTGTATGATCCCTGAACCGTTAGGTAGAGATATAGTATAATGATATGTGTAGTAAGTTGATGAGCTATAGTCACCTAAAAGGATAGATGTAGGAGAGATATGATCATGCTTGCCTGGAATGGTTAGTAGAGCCAACTATGCTATGTCGTTATAGGATGTGGAACCAAGTTAAGTCGTATGTGTAAAGCTAGTAGACAGAATCGGATGAGGTGCCCGTTGATAATTGTCTGTTACTATTCTATGTGTGTATACACTTCTTATTTGAATGCCTTATACTTTGCAAGAGTTTATTGATGGGCTTACTAGGAAAATGTGATCGGAATTTGAGATTTATGATTGTTTTTATTTTACTAATTGCTTTAGCAATCCATGTCTAGTGAAATGCGGAATGTGTTACCCCAAACCATGAGTACTCTAGGGTTATGTGATGCATAGATCATACTTAAAGTATATATGGCAATTTCTTTTGACACCCAATTAGTTTAGTAAAGAGTCATGTTTCTATAAATGGTAGCATGGTGATTCTGGTATATATGTTTACATACTATTATGTTGTGACTATTACAATAGTAGGAACTAATGCATTGTTCGTACATGTATAACTATTGAATTATTTCGTGATGCAATTTCTCAAATTCGCAATCTTACCGTCTGGTAGATGACAATTTCGGTTTGAAATAATGAAGTTAATTTGGTACAACGTGATTCCAACGCTTCGAATGACATGTCAACATGTTTTGGAAAAATAATGGTTATATTTAAATGTAATAGCGGGAAGTGAATTTTTTTTAGAAGCATAAATTTTGGTAAATTTTCAGAATGTTACTTTGCTTGCGAGAGCTACCATTTAAAATGTGTTCTCCATATATGTATGAAAATTTTATGCATGATAATCTTCTGAATTAGCTTTCCAATGTTTCTGGGTTCATGTTAAAACGGCTTATGTTCGGAGTGAAAGAAATCATTTAAAAACCTGGTGATTTTTATGCATAAATTCAACTCTACTGTTCAGAATATGTGTTCACGTTTTCAAAATGATATGCCATGTAAAATCGTAACGAGCCACCATTTAATTGTGATTTTTACAAGTTGCCGAATTTTCTGTTGAATTGCTGTAAAGTTCTTGTCCAGACCGATTGAGTTGTAAAAGATTATATTAAATAATTTCCTCTGTTTAGCTTATTTCCATATTTTCTAAAAACTATAATCGCGCGCACGTTAGTTAAGCTGTTATTTGATTATGATTTTTTTTTTGTAAGTTGTTGCCTAATGTTTAATTGGTGAATTGTGAGATATGTAAGTTCATATAAAAGTTTAGCCAAGTGTGGATTATGTGATGTGATTCCGTGATATCCTGATATAGCATTAGTAACATGAGTAGTAGGCATATGATATGAATATGAACCTTACTATATGATAACGTCATCATGCTTGTTCTATATAAAATAGTTTCAATTATACCAACGTTCCTACTTTCTAGTGATATGGCCCCAAAATAATGATGTGATATTCGTGTGTGATGTTAATACCATGTTTACCGAATGAAATTTAACTAGTAAGCTTATAAGCACGATGTCATGAGTAAAAGTCATGTAACAATGTGTTTGTTATACGTAATTGTGACTATTTGAACAATGTGAATCTTGTTGATGTTCTTTCGTATATTGATGATATATCCTTGCCTAGTCTCTGAGATAGCAATCTTTATAACTTTTCATGTATACTGATATGCCATAAAGTGAGATGCATAATGATATGTATAAAATATGATCACGATGTATTGAGATTATTAATTGGTTGACATATGAAATATGAATTACTAGTCTTGTGAATCCGTTTACTTTTATCGTTAAAAAACTCTCATAGTTCATGAGCGTCAAGAACAACGTCTTAGTAAAGAAGAGTCAGAATGTCCCCGTGTAGCCTTGTTTCGATCTGTAGCTTGTTGCCTTTTGATTCGTATTTTTAAATGATCACAGATTACCGCTTCAATGTTTCAAACGTTTTAAAATGTTTTCAACGTGATAAACCATGTTTAAGCTTGATGTTTGAGAATTATGATGATTGTGCTTGATGTTTGATAATTAGAATGATTGCTTGCAACATGACAAATTCTGTAGCTACGTGTTGACGAAATTCTGCCCGAATGCTGATTGATGCGCGTTATATAAACCCTTATGTTGCAAGACATGTATTTTATTAGTCTCATGAAAAATGATGTAAGTTGAGTTATACCTAAGTGATCTTGTTAACTTATTAATATCTAGATATGTTAAACGGTCTCGTTAGTCCATGATTTGTGTATATCTTGTGGGATATTGATGCGTGTCTATTTTATGATGTTTTACATCTATTTCTACACGCATTTTGTCGCTCATTTACTATGTTTTAGCATTTATTTCCCAACAATTGTCTACTTTCGTATTTTTTTGCTCTTTTGCAGATTTATGCGGACAAGGGACGATTTTGTACCAAATTTATGCCCTCGGGACTTTTCATGACTAAGGACAAGAAGGAACGAAGCCTAGCGCACATTTCAAGGCCTGAAGATAGCTTTAACAAGCAAAGAATCGATCCACGACATTGCAGCCTGTTTCAAATGGCTATATCTCGAGTTCTAGAGCTGATAATGGAGTGATTCCAGTTGGAGGTGAAAGCATATCCTCTTAGCTTTCCAACGCCGCAAGAATCGCTTGATTACGATAAGTAACGAAGAAATGGCAGCTGTTTTAAGATCGACGCGCGCTGCGGTCCCGACAATAGGGTCGACCGACCTACTAATTTGGTCGACCGACCACAGCACAGACCCAGAAGTTTCCGCGAAGCCCATTAAAGTGTTTAGGTCATTGGGAAACTCTTTATTTCCGCCTATTTAAGCCGAATTTCGTGATTAGGGTTATTCATTCGGATTTCCATCAAGTTTTTTACCTAGTTTTCTATCATAGAGTTACATCTAGTTTTAGTTTTAATCTTTGCATAATCATCAAACACTTCTCTTTAGTTTTATATATTGTTCTTCATCAATCTTTCAACATTAATCAATAAAGCTTGTTCTTTTCCGCCTTAATCCTTATTTCCGGTAATTCTTCTCTTAATTTATGTTTTATTATTATTAGTTTATAATTATTGCATACGGTTAAGTTAGAATCTCAAGCCTTTATTATTATTGCATGTTTAGATTGATGTTCTTTATAATTTCCATGTTTATTCCTATTTTTATTATTGTTTCAATAGTTATGAGTAGCTAATTTCATATGTTAGGATGTAGGGAGTAAATATGCATAGGTAGTATAATTCCCGAATCAACATGTCGCAGGCAGGAGGTCGACCGACCACCATTATAGGTCGGCCGACCGACTCGTGTTTGAATTCTGTTTCGCTTTAATTTGTAGACTATAATAACCTACAATGAGACCAAAAGGAGACTTGTAGGATGTTAGTAATGACCTACCCAAGATTGAGAGATATGGGAAGGGCATTGGTTTACACCTTAAGACGGATAGGTTACTTAAGACTGAAAGGTTTGTGACCTAGAATTTAGGAATCACCCTTATTGTTGACACCCAATAATTGTGAGACCTAGGAACTAATAGCATAGGCCGAAAGGAGCTATTAGGTAGCATAGACCTAAAGGATTTGTTACACCCCTTACGCGACTGCAATACATGTTGACTTAGGATTTATATTATCTTAGCTGTTTATTACCCGAACATCCTAGCATCTCTTTTATTATAATTTTATTCTCATCTTTATTTACTTGTTTTACCTTATTCTTAGATTTAGTAATAACCAATCAAAACACCCCTCTTTTTATTATTATTTTATAGATTAAAAATTAGCAAACGGAATTAACCTTGTCTCTCTGTGGTTCGACCCTTACTATCACTATCTATAGTTTTAGTTTGGTTTATAAATTTTGTCTTTGACACCCACAACGACGGGTATCAAATTTTGGCGCCGTTGCCGGGGAGACGGTATAATTTTGTTTGTTAATTTTTAGTTTATTTTTCTTGTCTTAAGGAGCTTAGGTTCCTTAAGACCGTTACTTACCTTTTCTTCTAGTTTTGTTTCAGAAGACAGGTTTTTGAGAGGAAGACTTGAGTACTCTCAGTGCTATTGCGATCATGTCTACTATTTACGATAATCTTCAGCCAGCAGCACACCACCTTTCAGGGGGATTCATTCTTCCCTTTGAAATTCATCTCTCCTATATCGAATTATTGGAGCAAAAACAGTTTGCAGGTCTACCAGATGAAGATCCTTTGAAGCATTTGGAGTTATTTACAAATTATTTTTGTTCCGCACCCGTATCGGCGGGAGAGCGAGATAAGGTTAAGGAGATGTTGTTTCGTTTCTCCTTGAAAGATTCTGCGCGTGAATGGATTCGTTACCTTGATATGGAAGCAGCTAGAGTTACAGATTGGACATCTCTAGCATTGGCTTTCTGCCAACGGTACACTTCGCCAGCAAAAACCAATGCTTTGAGAATTCAAATCTCAAATTTCCAGCAAGGACCCGATGAGAAATTTCCTGAAGCGTGGGCCCATTTTAAGAAGTTGGTTCGATCCGTTCCTCACCACGGCTTTGAGGAGTGGTACCTTTGCCACCGATTCTATAGCTCTTTGTATGATGACTACAGAGCCATCCTTGATTCAACTACAAATGGAAGATTTTATAATGTAGCTGCTGACAAGGGTTGGGTTACTATTGAGGAGTTGGCGGTTCATAGAGCTGAAAATGGAAATTCATGTGGGGATTCACTGAAAACAAATATTGAAATAAGTCATGTTTCCGCACTTGAAACATCCAATAACGCCCGTTCCGAAGAACTTGAGAAAGCTTATGAGGGACCAACCCCAAGGGATGATGCTGCCATAGTTCAGGACGAAGAAATTGATCCCGTGCACAGGTCAGAAGGTCGACCGACCACAACATCAGGTCGACCGACCTCGACATCTGACGTGAGATCAGTTTCTGCAAAACAGAAAAAATTCGATGATACAGCGTCTGGTCGACCGACCCCTATACCAGGTCGACCGACCAGTGTTCCTGAGCAAATAGTAGATTCGCCTCCTGAGCTACCTAACTCTCCTCTCATCAATGACTCGACGGAGATTCCGAAGTTAAAAGAGCCAAAGATTGTTGGTTCTGCGACAAGCATTGCGGTCCCGTATCCGGATCATTTAGAGAAAGTAAAGTTGGAACTTCAGTTCGGTAAAATCTTGGAGGTCATCAAAGGCCTTGAGCTTAAGAGAAAATTGGAGGGCCATCCTATTATTTCTGTTGCTGCAGGTTATGGTAAAGAGGGCATAGGAGATCCTGGTGATATTGGCGAGACAAAATTGGAGCAAGTTGCTGAAGAAGATTGGTCGGGCAAAGTAAAGAAGCGTGCCATAGCTTACGCGACACCAGATACCCTTCCTCCATCTAGGCCTGTTGTCTGGAAGCCCAGAGTAGCAGTCCATACTGCTGAAAGAACCTATTTTAGCCAAGTGCCCTACTTTGGGGTATCTTGCTGCTGAGTCGTAGTGCTAGTCAAGTGTTCTATTTCAGTTTTTGTTGGACTATTTTTTGTTTTGTTTTGTTTTTGCTTTTAGACTTAGACTCTTTTTGCTTTTGTTGCTTTGTTTTAAGACTTTTTAGACTTGGTTTTGGGTTCTTGCACATTTGTTGGGCGCATATTTAATGCCTTTTCAGGTTTGAGGAAGAATAACTTGGTAAACACAAGTGGTTCCGAAGAAAAGAGTGCCGTTGTGCAGCAGAGGGGTCGATCGACCCAAAACATAGGTCGGTCGACCTACCCGTCCGTCACAGTCTGTTCGTTTCTTCCTTGAAATCGTGCAACCATCTTGGGTACTTAAGTGGCACTCCTGGCCACCAAAACCTCCCAGCTTACGCTGGTTTGGGGAGGTTTTTCTCATACGCTTAACAACCCAGTGAGTTCTTTCCAGTTTTTCCTTAGTTTTAATTACTTGCATCTTTCTTTTAATTTTCCGAAACCTTTACTTAGGCTAGTACACAATGGGGACATTGTGCGGGTTGGTTTGGGGAATGGTTTCGTGTCACATGCATTGCATTCTGTCACACGTTTACTACATTTCTGTCTTGCATTGCTTTTCTTTATTTTCCTTATTTATACAAAAGAAAAATACAAAAAAATGAAAAAAAAAAAAAAATTCAAAAATTCAAAAAAAAAAAAATGCACGTTTATTTTAGCATATAGGTCGAGTCGGAACGAGAGTATTTCAAGGATGATCTTTGCGATCTTACATGTTTATGCCTTTACCTTGCCTTGCCAACTTGTTTTAGTATGAAACTCTTTTGCATATCTACGAGTTTTTGTCAACTTGTTATCTTGAGACTTGACTTATACCTTGGCAACCTACTATACATTCTAAGTTTTAGAGCTTTTTCCTGGTTTCATTCTTAAACCAGTTGTCTAGGATGTGAGTAGCACTCCCCTTGGAACATGTTACATCAATATGCATAAACATGAACTTGAATTACTATATACTTGTTTTACTATCTCGTTTTGTGAGTCTTGGTACGTGCATTTGGGATCCCCTTTCTCTTATTTATCCATAAGCCTTACATAGCCAAATTTGTTTTTTTATTCCCCCAAAACTACATCCCATACTTAGCCTACCTTTCCAAGCTAGTATCTGTGGTCTTTGGTTTATTTTTTGAGGCATCTTGGTTTGTATGCTATCATGAGCAAAAAGAGAAAAGAAAGAAAGAAAGCAAGAAAGGAAAGAAAGAAAAAAGAACAGAAAAATTCAGAAAAAGAAAGAAAGAAAAGAAAAACGAAAAAAGTCAAAAACGTACAAAAGTCAGTCGACCGACCACCTTATTGGGTCGGTCGACCAACTGACAAATATCAGATTCAAAATTTCGTTCCGAAAATCCCTTTCTTTTATATATTATCACTCCCGTACTTCATTCAAAATATTTGGGAGTCCTTTCTTATATTTAATGTGAGAGTTGTGCTACAAAAGGAGCACTTTCTTAATATCAAAAGTTGTGAAATATGTTGTTGGGAACCGGTTTTACTAGCTTGGCTACTAACCCCACGAATCCAAAAACATCTTAACCACTTTTTACCTTTTACCTCACATATCTTTTATTACCCCAATTGCATGTATCTGGGTCACTTAATGAGATTGTTATACGAAGTTGTAGAATTTTTGTTCATGTTAAATTGCAGGCATGTTTTCATGGGCGCAGTTAGGTGAGTGTCTCTACAAAATTACTTCTTCCTATCTTTTACATATACTCACCCTTTGCTTCATGAGTGTCTCGAGCGTACCGCGAGAGTCCATGGTATAAAGTCTCTATAGTCTTTATTTTTGCAAGTTTGACAACACCATAACTCGTTTGCATGATTTAAATACTTTCTCATTTTGTATTTGACATTGGTTTGGGCTTACATGTAAATTTCGCTCTGAGATTGAAATCGCTCCATTAGTTAAGATCGAGTCTATTTCTTGCTTGAGGGCAAGCAAGGTTTGGTTTGGGGAATTTATGCGTGTCTATTTTATGATGTTTTACATCTATTTCTACACGCATTTTGTCGCTCATTTACTATGTTTTAGCATTTATTTCCCAACAATTGTCTACTTTCGTATTTTTTTGCTCTTTTGCAGATTTATGCGGACAAGGGACGATTTTGTACCAAATTTATGCCCTCGGGACTTTTCATGACTAAGGACAAGAAGGAACGAAGCCTAGCGCATATTTCAAGGCCTGAAGATAGCTTTAACAAGCAAAGAATCGATCCACGACATTGCAGCCTGTTTCAAATGGCTATATCTCGAGTTCTAGAGCTGATAATGGAGTGATTCCAGTTGGAGGTGAAAGCATATCCTCTTAGCTTTCCAACGCCGCAAGAATCGCTTGATTACGATAAGTAACGAAGAAATGGCAGTTGTTTTAAGATCGACGCGCGCTGCGGTCCCGACAATTGGGTCGACTGACCTACTAATTTGGTCGACCGACCACAGCACAGACCCAGAAGTTTCCGCGAAGCCCATTAAAGTGTTTAGGTCATTGGGAAACTCTTTATTTCCGCCTATTTAAGCCGAATTTCGTGATTAGGGTTATTCATTCGGATTTCCATCAAGTTTTTTACCTAGTTTTCTATCATAGAGTTACATCTAGTTTTAGTTTTAATCTTTGCATAATCATCAAACACTTCTCTTTAGTTTTATATATTGTTCTTCATCAATCTTTCAACATTAATCAATAAAGCTTGTTCTTTTCCGCCTTAATCCTTATTTCCGGTAATTCTTCTCTTAATTTATGTTTTATTATTATTAGTTTATAATTATTGCATACGGTTAAGTTAGAATCTCAAGCCTTTATTATTATTGCATGTTTAGATTGATGTTCTTTATAATTTCCATGTTTATTCCTATTTTTATTATTGTTTCAATAGTTATGAGTAGCTAATTTCATATGTTAGGATGTAGGGAGTAAATATGCATAGGTAGTATAATTCCCGAATCAACATGTCGCAGGCAGGAGGTCGACCGACCACCATTATAGGTCGGCCGACCGACTCGTGTTTGAATTCTGTTTTGCTTTAATTTGTAGACTATAATAACCTACAATGAGACCAAAAGTTGACTTGTAGGATGTTAGTAATGACCTACCCAAAATTGAGAGATATGGGAAGGGCATTGGTTTACACCTTAAGACGGATAGGTTAATTAAGACTGAAAGGTTTGTGACCTAGAATTTAGGAATCACCCTTATTGTTGACACCCAATAATTGTGAGACCTAGGAACTAATAGCATAGGCCGAAAGGAGCTATTAGGTAGCATAGACCTAAAGGATTTGTTACACCCCTTACGCGACTGCAATACATGTTGACTTAGGATTTATATTATCTTAGCTGTTTATTACCCGAACATCCTAGCATCTCTTTTATTATAATTTTATTCTCATCTTTATTTACTTGTTTTACCTTATTCTTAGATTTAGTAATAACCAATCAAAACACCCCTCTTTTTATTATTATTTTATAGATTAAAAATTAGCAAACGGAATTAACCTTGTCTCTCTGTGGTTCGACCCTTACTATCACTATCTATAGTTTTAGTTTGGTTTATAAATTTTGTCTTTGACACCACAACGACGGGTATCAGATATGTCAATGCTCCATATTTAATTACATTGGTTAATCCTACCCTATGTCTTTCTTATAATATGATTTTGCTTCTATAGTAAAATTTTGAACATGAAATGTTTAAGTTGTCAATTATGAACTACAAGTTACCAAATTCATACATTGGTGTAAATATGTTAAGTTTGGGTTAAAAACTTCAAAAATATATAAGTGTTAACTACTATGATTCTGTTCCACTACGTAACTACCGATCTTATTATTCTTATTATTGTTTGAGGTTGTTCATTATATGTCTTATAAATGATTTATCATTGTTCGGGTTTCTGTGCTGAGATTATAGGGAATTTATTTTATTGTCACTCATGGAATGTATTGGTATAAAGTTACCTATAATTTTTGTGTATGTCTTGTCTTTGCATTGGGCTTTGGAGAGTTGTGATTTACGTACAAGAGTTTGGGTTGTTAGTGAAAAAGTGAGTTGTTTATAAAGTGGATAATATGATGAAAGGTAATGGGCGGTAAGGTATAATTGTTAAGGTTGGAATGATTGAATGACGAGATGATTTCAACGTTTGCTCTGCCAGGGTTGTTCATGTTTAATGGCTGTGTTTGTGCATTCAAAGGGGGAGGACTTGCGAGTACCTATCTTTTTGGGCTATATTTTCTTTTCTTGTATTGTTAATTTTGTCGTACTTTTGACCGCAACTCGTGGGTGAGTAGCTTGGAGTTTATACTCTAAGTGTTGTGCATGGTTCTTTGAACCTTTGACAATGTCGATATTGAAGTTGAGATGGGAAATGGTTAAGGGTATTGAGATATGAGTTATTAGGCCGTTGTGCCATATTGTGTTTATGGTCCAGTATGACCTTGGTTATTGAATTATATTCAGGGTTTGAAATCGATATCGATATGGAAGTATTGATTGGCGGTTTTATTCCGCCAGTTCACTCACCCCTTTTCTTAGGTCTTTGGTTCGACGAGGAGAATAAGATACTTGGTTCCTTGGACCAAGACTTTATAAGATAACGTAATGAGTAAGACAGGATTTTGAGCTAGAATTCTTATGGGGTTACGGGGACGTAACCATGTTTTAAGGGGGATAGGATTGTAAAATCTTAATGATGTTATGGTATATATGGCTAGTTGTTATGACATGACTATTTGGTATATGGTGATTGTTTATACTTGATAAACCTGATTACTTCGGTTGTGCATGTATTGTGTTTCGTGGGGTATTCTTTAATTCAATTATACATTAAACTTTGAGGACAAAGTTTTCTTAACGAGGGTAGAATGTAACATTTGGTGTTTTAAAGTACCTTTATTAGTTTTGATATTACGAGGTGTCACGCTTTGAATTCGTTATGTTCCTAGTGACCAGTTTGTTGACCATGGGATGTGAACTTCGGGACGAAGTTCATTTTAAGGGGGGAAGACTGTAATACCTCGATTTTTGGCTACGTTATCTAAGTTTACTTGTTGTGTCGATAGTGTTTTTATATAGTATTTTAACGGTTATGGTATTCTATAAGTATTTAATCAAATAGTATAGTTTTATGTTGGTAAGGGGGCTCGATCCTATGACCTTTAGAGACCCATATTTGGGCCTCGTTTTGTGTGCTAATAGAACAGCCCATTCGGGGTTTTATGAGCAGCGAGCAAAAGGTTGTTCTGCCGTCATATACACATCAGTTTTTACAACCCTAAACCCTACACAAACACAAGTACATCTACACTAAACCCTAGCCGTCATATCATAGAAGATTAAGGAACTGCTCTTGGTGGTCGTGCACTAGCAGAAGGTGGTTCGATCTGACCGTGAATCTGGTATGATCACCACAAACGTTATTAATCCCTGTATAGTTATAGTTTTCGTCACATGTTTATACGAGCATAGCACGTTGTATCTTCGTTGTCTTTGCATAATTTTACACTACGTTATATAGTCAGTTTATGAGAACCATCTTTTGGGAGTCGTGGGCTGTCGGAGACCGTCATCGAGGGTGGTTAACCTGGTGTCTGGAAGGGGTTGCAAGGTCGTGTTTTACATGAGTCCAGTAGCTTTTCTCTTAGGCGTGTTTAGTGAGGTCTGGGTGTCGTTATTCATGAGTCCTTGTATGGACATACAGGTGGTAGTGGGGAGTGTCAGGAGTGGAAGTCACGGTGGTTAAGGGTGGCTGGTCGTGGTAGTTTGAGGGGTTAAAAAGGGGTTGTCAGGGAGGTGTTTTGTCTGTTGATCACTGTTATGGGTTGACTCGTGTACAGGAGGTCAATACGGTGTTATCACCGTGTCTGTTAAGGTCGTGTCAGGGCTGTGTTGGGTGTTGGAGTCGGTGGTTGTCAAGGTTTGTTAGGGTGGTCGAAGGGTTGTTGTTTTTGGTCAGGTCAGAAGGTTCGGTGGTGAACCAGGCCTGTTTGAGGCCCTGGTTCATCATGGCGGTGGGAGTCCAAGTGGCTGGTGGAGGTCATGGTGGTAGCGGGTGGTGTAGGGTGCAGGTCAGGACGGGTTATGGTGGTAGTAGCGGTGTAGCAAGGGAGGCGTGAAGGCTGTTTGGTCACGGGTTGGTGGAGGTTGATGTCGTGTGTCTTAGTGTGTTTATTATTATTATTATTATTATTATTATTATTATTATTATTATTATTATTCTTGCATTTAATTAATTATATTATTAGTTTATATAAAGTTAATAGTGGTCTTATTAATGTTATGGGTCAAAGTCTAATGTGTTTAGTTAAGTGTATGGTGGGTTATTTAAGGGGTTGCTATTTTTTAGAAAGTTGCCATTTTTGGTAAGTCGTTTGTAGGAAACTTTCCTTTTTAGGAAGTTTCTATAAATAGAATGTGTATTTATATTACAAGATTAGGGAGCTTTATTAATTATATAATATATGTTTAGGTGGAGGTTTCCGCTTGGAACACTTTTAATAGCGGTTGCTCACTTGCCATTACCTTCCACAGTTTCGAGGTAGGGGGGATATCTATGTTGTAATTGTGAGCTGACATGAGGATATTCGTTATCTGGTTGCTATAATTAATTGTGATATATTGTGATTGAATGATTATTGATTATTGTGGAGTACGGGGCTTGTGAACGGGTCTTGTGATATGGGACTTGTGATATGGCCATGAGAGGTGTGATGTGCTGGAGGTATGATGTGTTGGAGGTGTGATGTGTTGGAGGTGTGGTGGAGAAATGACTGTTGAGGAGATGGAGGAATTGTTTATTGTGTTACTTCATGTCGTGATTTTATTATCTACTCAACCTCGTGTTGACCCTGTTTGTTTGATTGTGTCTGCGTGGATCCAAATTATTTGGGGAGCAGAATGACAGGTGTAGACTTGTGGATGCTGGAAGGGTGGAGAGGACATGGACCGGACCTGTCTAGTGTTAGATCAGTCATTTAGACTTTCACCGTGTTTGGACTTTAGTTTTGGTTTTATATACAGTTGTAATACCTTAGAGACTTTTGTTTAACGTTTAAATACTTAATAAAGTACTGAATTCCTTCCTTTGTAATCTACTACCTCGGGAAACCGAGATGGTAACACCCTTGGTTATTTGGGGAGTCCTAGTTTAGGCCTCTAAATAAATGGGGGTGTTACAGGAGCAATGTTGTATTCCTAATCTTGTATGTGGATGACATACTGCTCATTGGAAATGATGTTCCAATGCTCTCATCAGTTAAAGGATGGTTAGGTAACCATTTTCAGATGAAAGATTTAGGAAATGCACAATGCATATTAGGTATCCGGAATTATAGAGATAGGTCCAAAAGGATATTGGCACTAAGTCAGGAATCTTATATCGATAAGATTCTGCGACGTTTCAACATGGGAAATTCCAAGAGAGGGTTTATCCCAATGGGAAGTGGAATTATATTGAGAAAATCTCAATCTCCCACATATCCTAAAGATGTTGAACGCATGAAATTGATCCTTTATGCTTCTGCTGTGGGATCTATCATGTACGCCATGATATGCACTCGCCCAGATGTCTCATATGCTTTAAGCATGACTAGTAGATATCAAGCAAATCCAGGTGAAAGTCACTGGATTGCAGTCAAGAATATCCTTAAGTACTTAAGAAGAACTAAGGATTCATTTTTAGTGTTTGGAGGGGAAGAATATTTCTGTGTAAAGGGTTACACAGATGCAAGCTTCCAAACGGATAAAGACGATTTTAAATCCAAGGCTGGATTTGTCTTTATCTTGAATGGTGGTGCCATTAGTTGGAAAAGCTTCAAAGAACCAGTCGTTGCGGATTCTACTACGGAAGCAGAGTACATTGAAGCATCAGAAGCTGCTAAGGAAGCAGTATGGATAAGGCAATTCATCGAGGGACTAAGGGTAGTGCCAAATGCCGAAGATCCTATCACCCTCGACTGTGATAACAGTGGTGCTGTCTTTCAGGCTAAGGAGCGAAGTCTAGCAATAAATCTAGACATGTACCTAGAAAATATCATGTAATTCGGGATTTCATTGATAGGAAGGAAATAGCGATTTGTAAGGTTGGGACAAACGATAATGTGGCTGATCCCTTAACCAAACCCTTGTCGCAAGCTAAGCATGATTCTCATGCTCGTTCTATGGGTCTTAAGGTTTACCCAATGTGTAATCGATTATATGATATGAAATGAGAAATGTTGTTTTTGCGTTCATATAAGATAATCTTGTTCATCGTTTAAGTTTTAATTATAACTTGTTTTATTTTACATACTTTGTTAAATCCAAACGGGATTGTATGACAATTACTGAACCCCGTTAAAGTGAAATGGATTAACTTAGTATTGCCCCTAGTCACTTATATGAGGTGACATCTCGAAGTGACTAGATTATGATGCGATTGATGGTGAGTTCTAACACCATAGAGTCATAAGAGATGACTAATCGGTCATATAGATAGACTGTAAGGTACACTCGTGTCGGGCAGTGACCGCTTATAGAGTTCTTTGGAATTCAATGGAGCCTGGTCGTGGCAAGAGCTACTATATATTTATATTCTTATGAGTCGATTCTTGGACTAGAGACTGGTTATTCTAAATGACATAGTTCAAAGTGACTTTAATTTATGCTCTACGATCTTCCGTAAAAGGGGTCAAATGGGCATCTTTTAGGTCATAATGGACGATGTTAGCCGAAGAGAACAGTTGGATAGGAATTGTTCTACCCCTTGTCAGGGTTATCTTAAATCTCAAGGCCACTCGAGGAGTAGTGAACTGGAAATGCGTGGCCACGCTCGGAGGATATCTATGGTAGATGATTCTGGTTTATCAGTTACACTCCATATCGAGAAAGACCACTATTGATTTGATCACGTGCAAGTACGACCTGTAAGACACCTTGCATTGAGTGAGAGATGATGTAATAGGACAAGAGAATCGGTGATCCACACTTGTGGGACAAGTGGGAGATTGTTGGAGTAAGTGTCCTCCACAATAGTGTGATCACGTCAATGATATAAATAATTGACAAATCTTTGTAAAAGAATATTCATGGGATGATTCTTTATCATGGTCAACTGGTCAACATTAATCGGTAATGATTGGCTAGAGTTTGACATTATTGTCGTAATGACGGTGCTGGCCAGTTGATCCCTTTAGGTCACACCTATAGGACAACTCTCTTGATGATAAATGAAATAACTGTATATTGATACGAGTTAGTTCATTTCTAGTTCATAATTATGTGAGGAGAAAATTTATAATAAGATTATAAATTAAAATATATATTAGTGATCGAAATGTCATCACTAATATTTATATGTTTATGAAACGTATATTTGCTCGGATGAATTATTTTAAACTACAATTGTTGTAGTAACAAAACATGATTAATTAGATGTAAGTAATTATTTTAATTACTACTAATTTTACGAATAAAGTGTTTAAAAAGTTAAACTACAAATTTCGTAAAATAATATAATCGATGTACTTGATCTATATCATATTAACAAGTATTGTGTATAAGTCCATTTCGGTTGAATGGACCGTGTGACATACACACAAATACAACATAACACATTATAAGATAATGTGAGAAACATCTAAAAACATCTAATTTAATGCAATGTTTAAAAGAGGGAACATTTGAAGGGTTTGAGGTGCCCATGTATTGGGCCCTCTCCCCTACCTCATCCGACCTCTTCTTTTGTGAAGAACAAAAGAATGTCTTGTCCCCTTGTTCATTCATTCTAGTATTGTATTAGGGTTTTGTTCTAAAAGAAAAAAATTAGTCTTCTTTTCTCCTCTCCAAAACCGAGCACCTCCCTCCATAATTCTACTAGTTAATTTTGTATTAGATTCTAGCAAAGCAAATACAAAATACATTTAGTGTAGTGTGTCTTGGTGCATATCTTTTGGAGGTCATCTCTTTGAAGGCTCAATGAAGATCATTCTCGTGTTGTAAGCTCAAGAACAAGTGAAGAAGGTGTCTTCACTTGTGCCCTTAATAATCGTGTATTGCAATGTAAGGGCATACGATTTTCTCCCTTAATCTCGTTTGTTTTAAGTTAAGCATGCATAAGTTCTTTAGGTTATAAGATTAACTTTTAGTATGACTATAATAAGTTTGCTTTTGTATTCAACCCTTCGTGCATCATGAGCCAATGAACAACTGAATGCTTGGGCATATTCCATCATAACAATTCTACTTTGGCTCCATCATGAATGGAAACAACTATGATAAGTTAACACTTTCACTTTTGAACCACTATTTCTTCAGTTCAAATTACAATTTACCTTGAATCAAGGGAACTGAAATAACACAAAGAGAATGGCTGCAATTCATGTTATTAAATCTTGATGCCGATTGTTGTCCATTTTCTTAGCTTAAAGCATAAAATCACTTAAACTAAAATCCGAAGTTATTGATATATGCTGGACGGATCGTAAATATCAGCTTCTCTTATCTTTATCACCAACTTGCAGAACGCAAAGGCAGCTAAACAGCTTGAATATTTACGTGAACTTGTTCCTACGACATTTTCTGATCGTGATCGTGCTGTAATAGAGGTTGTTAAGTATTTCTTTGTTGTATAACCTTGTCAGTTGTTTGTTATGCTTACATAGATTTTTTTATTGATACTGCCATCTGGTTCATGCAGGCTAAGAAGGCCAAGGAAAGCGAAGAAATTGTGCTTCAGAAATTAAAAGACAGTGAAATGAGCTATATCTCAATAGGGTTTTCATATAACATAGCAAGTATTAATAGGACAAGGACTTCTCTAATTATGATATGACAAAGATGACTGAAAAATTACACATGATGGGTATTGATGTAACATTGTAGTTATGGTGATTGTTTTTGGTCTGGGTGATTGCACATGGTACATATTCTGCAGGATTGTAATTTTTTTCAATATGCCTATTGGCTTAGCTCACTAATCTTTATCTTTTGAGTACGGCGTAATAAAGCCAAAGGATTCACTCAAACGTCTATGCTTCTTTAATACTGAAGTAGCAGTTGAATGGCGTGATTTACATTGCGGGTCAACTGGATCACCCTATGTGTGTTTTCCTCAGTATTGAAAGATTGTGTCTAGACACAGATGCCTTTGAGAGATAATATTGTCTTATCCAATAATAGACATATTTATTTTTGAAAGAAAATGAGCTTATATCCCGAAGTCTATTAACTATCCCAACCTCAGTGTTTTCTATGTACTAGATGACGTACTGTACTAGTAAGATTGTGCCCGTGCTACGAATTTAACGCAATAACTGAGTTGGTCTATTCTTTGAACAGTTATATCATATACTCCATGTTGCTGGTTTTCTATTTTTTAGTTGTCAGTCCCTGATATCGCAAGTCACAAGTCTAAATGTGCTCATGGATGTTGCTGACTTAATGCAGGGATGGGGCCGAACTTTCTACCAGGGACTTGCAGAAGATGGTTCATTCTTTGCCACAGTACAGACAGATGCAGAAACTTTCTTTGCACGTGGAGGTAGAAATATATACCTACAATTCTACATACATACTTTTATTTCTCTAACATATCTGGTCATTATATTTGAAGTTCGAATAAGTGCTTTAAAAATCCGTCTCTAATACCATAAGTCAGGATTATATCATGTATGGTTATACTCAAAGGCATACTTTCAATGTATATGTTCTACATTATTCTCATTTGTAATGCAGATTGCTGGAAAAATCAACAAGATGATTCGGGACATGAGTCTTCGAGACATATATGGCTGAGCAAATTGACGAGGTGTACAATATTTGGGCTGAATTCACACTCAAGTGTCGGGATGAAGATGAGGAGAACTGAATGATTTTTAATTTCTGTTTTGCACGTATTTTAGTATTTTTTGTCTAAAAGAATTTATTCCATATGAATTCAAAACATACTTGCGTAAAACATGCTGAAGTTTCTGAATTATTTTTTTAAAAAAAAAGTTATAACAACGAGGACGGTTCTTTGCATAGCATGTTCTCTTTGACAATAACAAACATTACGGTTGTAACATTCATCACTCTCTTTGGAACTTTATCAAAGAGATTGGTGCCATGTAAAACTGTCCTCTATAATATATCAACAAGCACAGCTATGGAGCGTAACTGTTCTTATTGTTGTTACAACGAGACCGGTTCCGTGTGAAACCGTCCTCTATGATATATCAAGAAGCACGACTGTGGGGGGTAACCGTTCTTATTGTAGTTACAAACAGACCGGTTGCTTATGTTATAGACATTGTGATATGACAAAGAGAACGGTTATGGAGCGCGGCCATTCTTATTTTAGTTACAACGAGACCGGGTTGACTTAATTTTAACCGTTCTCTTTGATCAACGAGAACGCCTGGCCACAGGACGGTCCAAAATAGCTTTAAGAACGCTTTTTAACCGTTCTCTTTGACCAAATTTGTAGTAGTATACTCAACCAAATTCAATAAAAATTATAGTTTCGGAATCCTCCCTTCATTCCTCACCTCCTAGTAAGTTTATATTTCATTTCCCCCAAATTTATTTTAAAACCATCTTTTTAGGGTTTCGATTTTAAGGTTAATATAAGTTGTTTAATTGTTGTTTTAGGTGAAGAATACAAGGATGAGTATGGAGATTCATTTGTGATCGAAGAAGAACCCGTTTATGGCCTTTAGGAATCTCGGTTCTTCATACTAGTATAGGATTTCCTCTCTTTTTCTAACTCAAGGTAACTTTTCCGAGTGACTCGACAATTTAATGCTACAATAATTATACGGTTGTTATTTGTATGTCATTTGGATGCTATTGGATGAATTTTTACATGTTTGGGTGAAATTAGTATACTTATTCTTGTTAAAGTATGTGTATATGGATGTTGTTCACATGTTTTAAGCATGAAAATAGTATGAATGTGAGTAAGTGTAGCTTGAAATGAAGTTGACGGAAATATTGTAGTTGTTGTATGGGAAAACGTGATAGCCGCGAAGGACAGGCCCGGTCAGCCCGGTTCTGACCCGGTTCGGCCCGGTTCGGCCCGGTCCGGCCCATGTTGACCGAGGCGGTGATGGTCCGAATCTTTAGTTTTTGTGTATGAGGATGATATTTAGCGTTTTGGTAAATGGGTAATTGTGACGGATGAGTATTTTATCATGTTGATTATTTATTCACTTGGTATAGTCCCTTTAAGTTGATATTTCCACATGATAGCTCAGTAATGGCAGGAAATTGGTGTATATATGGTTAAAAATGATTCATAATGTGATATACGTTGTTTGGATGTTTTGTGCCGAAAACTGAGATGGGCTAGTTGATTGAACTACGTTCAGTCAACTAGGTTTGACCAGTCAGCCTCGATTTAACCGATGACCCGTCGCAGGACTTGGGTCGGGGGTAAACATTAGGATGTTTGAAGTAAGTGTGTTACTTTAATGTTAGCTATCTTGATATTTTAGCTATTGAACATGTTATGTACTTCCATATTAAAGGTTGGTTGAATTGGATGACTTCACATGTTGGATGTTTACCCTTGCTAATATAAGATATTGGTTAATATTTGTTGATGATTGATATTGATTGATATTGGCTGATAAGGCATGATAACGGATAACGTTATTTGGTTACTTGAATATATATTAGTGGTTCGTTATCATTGATATTGAAGATTTTGTTGTTGGCCAGTTGAAAATACTTATGTATAGACTGTCACATGCTAGAATGATGTCCTAGAGTCTTCTTAGGGACTTGGTGTTGGATCCAAGTGTACTCATGTGTTGTGGTGTTTTATCCGTGTGTCAATAGGAACGTAGCTAGCCTTGGTGTTGTATCCAAGGGTACTCATGTGTTGTATCATGAGTCTTGGCGCGGTGTCGTATCCGTGTGTCAGTCAGAACTAAGCTAGACTTGGTGTTGTATCCAAGGTTACTTATGTGTGGTATCATGAGTCTTAGACGTGGTGTTGTATCCGTGTGTCAATGTTTAGATGACTATGTTCTCTTTTGTATGGTGATTCTATGAATTATGCACGGTGAGATGCAAGCTGTTATAGTTGATAGAGTTTGGTTGCACTTTTACCTGGATTCACATGATAGCATAGTATGAGTCGGTCTACAACTCACATGCTAGGTTATATATGGTTCTTTCGTTGTTTAATCACATGATAGACATATTGGTTTGGTACTTGTGTGCCTAGACTATGTGTTGATCATATACATTCTCTTATTTTGTTCATGTTATATTAATATGGCATTTTGTGGCTGGGAGGACTCGGAGTTACTCCCTACTGACTGTGGCATTCGTGTTTGTTTAAAATGCGAATGACAGGTTTGTGAAGCATATGTTGGGTACATGACGGGCTAGCGAGCGGATGACAACCTTGGGACCTTTATACGGTTTCCATTTTGTAGAGACTTGATACATTAGTTATACACTGTTTATTTTAGGGACATATGTCTCCCTTACCTCTTGGTTGTATTTATTTTGGATCTTGCATGTTTGACACCTTCACTTGCATATCTTTATAACAGGTTCAGGTTTTGAAAATCCCGCATTTTCCTCCAAACGAACTTATTACAAACATATCCTTGCAGTTTTTATTTAGAATTTTATGTTTACTCTTCCGCTAAATATAGGGGTTTCACAGTTGGTATCAGAGCATAAATGCTCCCGACGCACGTTGTGTACCCCAATGTAAATAACTTGACCTCCAAATAATGAATTGAGAGTTGGTTAAGGTCGGTAGAATTAGGATATTATGTTGTAGTCTGTTTGTGATTGCTTTGTGTAGGACGGTTAATGAGACGAGACAGCCCGTGAGCCAGCTCGAGATCGGCTCGGTCAAAGCTCGGTCAAAGCTCGACTCGTTTGGACTCGGCTCGGGCTCGAGCTCGGCTCAGATACTTTTCGAGTCAAGCCGAGCAAGGCCTGGCTTGGCTCGAAAAGCTCGCGAGCAGCTCGAGTGTTATATATATATATATATATATATATATATATATATATATATATATAGAGGCCGGATCACGTGAGGCCGCCTCTTAGGATGAGGCCGCCGGACCTCACGCATCCCCAAGCTTCTAGTTTCACAGTTTCACAATATTTGCTTCCAGTTTCACAAGTTAAGCTTCTAGTTTCACAAGTTAAGCATCTAGTTTCACAGTTTCACAGTTTCACAATATTTGCTTCCAGTTTCACAAGTTAAGCTTCTAGTTTCACAAGTTAAGCATCTAGTTTCACAGTTTCACAGTTTCACAATATTTGCTTACAGTTTCACATCTTAAGCGTCTAGTTTCACAATATTTGCTTCCAGTTTCACAGAATAAGCTTCTAGTTTCACAAGTTAAGCATCTAGTTTCACAGTTTCACAGTTTCACAATATTTGCTTCCAGTTTCACAAGTTAAGCTTCTAGTTTCACAAGTTAAGCATCTAGTTTCACAGTTTCACAGTTTCACAATATTTGCTTCCAGTTTCACAAGTTAAGCTTCTAGTTTCACAAGTTAAGCATCTAGTTTCACAGAATAAGCTTCTAGTTTCACAAGTTAAGCATCTAGTTTCACAGTTTCACAGTTTCACAATATTTGCTTCCAGTTTCACAAGTTAAGCTTCTAGTTTCACAAGTTAAGCTTCTAGTTTCACAAGTTAAGCATCTAGTTTCACAATCTCACACTCACTCACTAATCCTAAAACATCACACTAAAAATGTTCGGAACACCGTCGTTCGGTACGCCGTCATCAACGCCGGCGTTCGGTACTCCGTCATCAACGCCGGCGTTTGGAACGCCGTCAGCAACACCAGCATTCGGATCATCAACGCCGTCGTTATTCTCAACACCGTCATCAACACCAGCTTTTGGTACTCCGTCAACGCCGTTATTCGGATCTTCTTCCGCTTTCTCTACTCCTTCGCTTTTCGGTCAAACTCAACAACAGCAGCCGACGCCGTTTGGTAATCAGCAGCAGAATACTGGTTTTGGATTTAATACGACGCCGTTTGGTAATCACGTGAGGCAGCAGCAGCAGCAAACGACGTCGTTTGGTAATCACTTTGTACAAATTCATATGTTGACAGTCAATTTAAATACAGTAAATTGAACGTGGCAAAATATGTAATTTATGATATTAAACTTTTCAGAGATGTGGAAGATTGGATGATGAGGAAGGAGAGAGAAGATACTTGATGAGAAGAAGAGAGAGAGAGATTCAATGGCGGAGGAAATCACATGTTATTAATAATAGATGACGTGGTTTGATCTGAACCACATATTATTAATAATTTGAATGGTAGAGATGAGTCCGGCGGCCTCACCCTAAGAAGGGTGCCTCGCGTGATTCAATTTCTATATATATATATATATATATATATATATATATATATATATATATATATATATATATATATATATATAATTTTATCTTTAACATTATTCCATTACCCAAAAAAAAGGTAATTTATTAATTAGTCCACACTCCACACGATTCTTATTAGTAATTGTTCTAATTACCCAAATACACAATTACCTAATATTTCGAAAGATTCCATATTTCTAAATTCTAACCTATCTAACAAGTAGTAAAATTAAAAAACCTAGAAATCTAATTTACCTATGTAAACTGCCGCACACCAGTACACCACAATTTACCTATGTAAGCTATCACCTTCCCTTGCCCATCATACATCATCTTCTTCCCTAGTCATTTACGGAGTCACCGTCACGCACTGACGCGTCCACCTTCAAGCCAGGTACTTTTTTCTCGTTACAAACTTTCTTCTTTCTCTTTTTCGGTATTGCCGCGAGAATTCTTTGGTACCATGTTCGTCAGTTATCCAAGATAAACTTCTAACTTTTGAGAAATATCCTTCTATAGTAACGAGACTAACGACTAACGATGCTTAATATTTGTTTAATATCCTTCCGTGTTCGTCAGGTACCATGCTTAATATACGTAATATATGTTACGAATCTTACGATGCATAGTATATTTAATATACGTAATAGTCTTTATCTTTGGCTTCGTACTTGTGCTATTTATGCTTAGTAATTAGTATACTTAATATACGTAATATATGTTACGAATTTACGATGCTTAGTATACTAAATATACTTAAATATATATAATAGTCTTGCGTGAAAATGTTTGGAAATTTTAGATAAGAGGAATATAGCACGAATCAGACATTATGAATTACATTTGAAATGCAATACGAAATTAACTAGTCATCCAAATGATATGCTAATCATTTGACTTTGGGCTATCCTTATTCTAGTTTGCAGGGAAAACAATTTTTTTATAATACCGAAGGAAGTTTTTGTTTAAATGGTGTCGAAAACCAAAGTATTTACCAAAACGGTGTTCTTTCGAAACTAATTACCAAAAATGGTTCCACGTCATCAAATTCGATTTTTTTAATTATTTTTTCTGAAATTTGCACTAGTCGTTGTCCAGGACAGCGGCTAGTTGCTTCCCTTTTCATAGCTTTAACAAGCTAACTTCGTCAAGTCCGTTCTCCTTACTCCGACCACCAAATGATGAAATACGACCACCATTCTCTTCTCCTCACTTCCCTGATCGTATTCATATGCTTGTTTGAGTTATTTGTTCCATGGTTTGGGCAAAAAATGAGCCTTAATATCGCCGTTAACCAACAATTTTCGATTTCGAACACCCTCTGTTTTTCTGCCTCTCCTCTATTTCACGCCTCTTCTCTTTCTGTTTCCTTCCCCCACTGCCCAACAGGAGAGGGTGCTAATGTGTTGAATTAGCAGGGGAACGGCTATACATCAGAGGACGAGTAGTGAGTACTAATTAAGACAAAACTCGCTGATATTCGGGGCTCCAATATCTAAGAACCTAATGAAAATCCTTATTACACAGTTCTTGGAGGTGTACCCACAACAAAGACTTAATGTTGTCACCCACTCACCGTTGTGTAAGATACATTCAGTGAGATGGTGTACTTAGTATCTTAGGTCGCCACTTATAGTATCCTTAAATTTGTGATAGTGAGACAAAATACCCAATGAAGTCGTCTCCTGGAGTAGATGAACAACTACCAGTCTAAATTGCTCAGTTCCGTTTTTTTATGACTGAGCTCTAATTTTTCCAATGGAACAAAACAGAAGAACGAGTTATAATAAATAATATGCATAAGCTAATGTTATTGGAGTCTCAAATAAAGAATCAAACTTACATAGTTGCGTACACACACATGACACAATACATGGAGGGTAAAATGTTGGGATGACTGATAAATCATCATAAAGAAGCAAGTAATGAAGTAACATTGACAAATATGACGTAGAAGATAGTTGGCACTTTGCACAATTTCACAAGCCATTGGGATGGAGGAAAAAATCTCTAATTGCATAAGAACAACTATGATATAGAATATTGTGCCAACTATCGGTAAAATATACTCCGCACGACATACGAATCATTGGTATTAGATGGTGGAGCAAAGGTAACTAAGAAGAGAGAAGATATAGATGTCGAGAAGAATGATTACTAGGAAACATGTAAAACTCCTCGCGAAGCGGAAATAAATAAACACACAAAGTACTAAAAATGCAGCGGAATTTAAACTTTTTAACATAAACAACATGCGAGAAGGATTTAAAATTCTTAAAACTGAAACTGACATAAACAGAAATAGATAAGTGTACCGTCTAAGTACGGAAACCAAATATATACAACAGCCTGGGATGGAACATCCCTACAGGCACCAAAACATAAACTGTATCAAAAACTAGAGTCTAGCTATCGTAAAGTGTAAGTCATATGATGACAAGCGGATCATCACTCGCTAGCTCTCAGCAACCCCTGCCAACCTGCATGTACCTACGTACATGTAAACATGTACGCCACAATCAGTGGGGAGTGACTAGAGTTCTCCTAGCCACCTTTTGTAACGACACGTAACAAGCAATACAAACAGAATACTCCAACATATATAAACATGTGAAGCATACAACATCTCTATAACTGAAACTCATATCATCATGCAATTACTAATGCAAGGCTCTCAACCAACTTCGGAAACTATTTGGAAGGAGAGCCGGTTTCCCTACCGGTTACCCGGTCGGGGGGTCTTTCAGTCCAAACCATTTACGAAACTGACTAAAGAGTCACCCAATGCCTTGGATGAACAATTTCAAAGTCAAAGTACTGTAAACATCACTATCATCATGCTTATCTGACACTGTACCGACTCAAGGCAAGCAGATATAAACAGCAAGTATAAGGTTCAGCGGTCAACTTAAGACATAACCTAAACATCAATCATTCAGCAAGTATAAGGTTCAGAGGTCAACTTAAGACATAACCTATATACCAATCATTCAGCAAGTATAAAGGTTCAGCGGTCAACTTAAGACATAACCTAAATACCAATCATTCAGCAAGCAAGGACTCAGAGGCCAACTTAACGCATAGACCCGCCAATCAACAAGACACTAGACTCAGAGGCCAACTTAAGGCATAGACTAGCACCCAAAAGTAAAGGACTTAGAGGCCAGCTTAAGGCATGTCCCTTCACTACATCACAAGACACTAGACTCAGAGGCCAGCTTAAGGCATGTTCTAGCATCAAACATCTGCGCTCCGGGTGAGGTGTTACGACCTAAATGCGTCGTTGTGCAGCTGCTCTACTCGTCAGACTCAGAGGCCAACTTAAGGCATGTTCCTACGCGATCACAACAAACATATCTGGGCTTAGAGGCCAGCTTAAGGCATATCCCATATATGACAACAAGCTCACGTATTAAGCTCAGAGGCCAGCTTAAGGCATACCTTAATACGCATCAATACAATATCATCCAAATCTAGGAACTAATCCATAGTTCTACTTTCTTATACTTCTAATCAACACTTAATTGATCCCGGGAACTAAGTTGAGGGAGAGCCGGTTTCCCTTTCGGTTACCCGACCGGGGGGTCTCTATCCTCTCTCCATTCCCGAACCCAATATAGTGTCACCCATCCTCCGGGGACCTCAAACACACATGAAAGGTACACGGAACGAATCTCAAACAAAACCGAATAAACCGTTTGAAAGTTATAAACGATTTTTAAGTCAACAGGGGCTCCCAGCCGCTCAGTGGCAGGCAGTCGGCTGACCGTCTGGCAACCCAACTACTTACAATTCTTAAAACGCAAAAACAACCTATAAGGGTCACCAGCCGGTCGGCAAGCAGCCGGCCTACCGGCTGGCAACTCCTCTTCCTTTACGATTTCACGAACTACAAAAGAGCAAGGGCCCTCAGCCGGTCGGCAGGCAGCCGGCCTACCGGCTGGGGAACCCAAATCCTTAAATTCTGAAAACACGCAACAACACTAAGAAGGACTCCCAGCCGGTCGGCAGGCAGCCCTAAACACTAAAACTCCAACTTTCGAAAAACACCCAAGAAACACTCCCAGCCGGTCGACCGGCGGCAAGTCGGTCGACCGGCTCAGAGTCCCTGAGCACAAAATTCGTGTTTACAGTGATTTGCCAAATTCGACCAAAACGATTCTAAACTTCTATAATCTCTATCAGCAAACAATTCCCAGCATACATAAGATTTATACCATTCATTAACAAGCATGAATTCCTAACATTTAAGCATATAAGGAACATATTTTGTATTCGTCTTAAAGATGCAATTTCTGAAAATCAACCTATGAGCATGTGAAACATAATCAAGACATATGAACAACATATTCATGTATTCCTAGCATGATTCTAAGTCCATTGAACATAAACAACATGTAAAATCAGAAACTTAACTATCTAAACCAAGAAAAGTGCTAATATTACAAATAAGGCCGAGTTTCTCACTATCGTCACCTTAAAAGCAATTCCAATCAAAGCTCCTCTTCAATAACGTAGTTATCCACACTAGGATCGTCTAATCCTTCACCTACAATCAAGAAAACCGGATTTTAGAGCTTAAAGACGAATTCTACAAAATCAGTCACTTTTTTGAGTTGAAGGAAACGAAAATTGGAAGTGACGGATGACTTGCAAATTTCATGAGGATTCCGAAAATGTATTTATTACCTTGATTTGGAGTCCGGACGATGAAGAAATATGGATTATAAGATGGAGTTTTAAGAGGAAAAAAGAGAAAGAATGAAGAACAGTGTTCTTATTTGTGAGGATGGAATGTGTCGACATACACAAGGGTTTTAGGGGTTTATATTTGTCCTTTCCGTTTCCAAGGGAAAACGGGCTTGGAAATGAACGGGTTTTGCGATACGGATTTAAGTTTTGCCAAGTTGCGTTCGTCTTAAGGACTTAAGGTTCTTAAGACGGATCTTACGAATTATTTTAAAATGAATTACCATTAAATATCACAATATTAAAATATTATTTTATCCTGTAAAAATAATTAAAACTTTTAAAAATATATTTTACGAAAATGCGGGATGTTACAATCACCCCATCTTTCAAAAAGTTTCGTCCTGAAAACTTGAAGACAGAAATAAGTACGAAAACAACTATAACTTTCAAATGTACCACACGGGTTATGGTAACCCAAAACTTTATCTTCCAAAAAGGTTTCAATAAGTAAAAGATTTCAAGGCACAAGTCTTACCAATGGATATTGGGATTCTCGTTACGTATTCAAGAGTCCGACATTTCAAATCTGAGACAGCAAGTCCCAAAATTAGTTCAAATAAGGTTCAAAATTAGACTGATTCGGTGTTGACAAGCACAACACAGGTTATCAGACGTTTCCAATAACAAGTTCTAGTGGCGGTCAACGCTGAAATCCGACAAAATCGTAAAACGTTACGTTCCTTAAAACCATGTTTTTCTTCAAATAAACCACTACTCTCAAATTATTGAAAAGGTAGAATTGTAACAATGATTAAAAGTTGTTTCCAACGGAAGAGAAAGCAGTTTCAAATTCTCAAAACAACTAAGCTTTTTCCAGAAACAGTGAGTTTAAGGTCAACAATTGGGGAATAAGTTTCAAAACAGATGTTTGAGAGCGCGGAAACAGTCGCAGAGCTTATTTTCAACACGAAGGATTAGGGGTTTCAAGCCTCGCGGCTGTCAGAACACAAAAAGGAGGGTTGAAGGAACGGAACAATCAAGTTGAAGGTTAAAGAAGGCGGTAACCTTGCCAAACATGGGTACACTAACCGCTCAATCCATAATCAAAACATCGTTACGACGACTTCTAATATATCCCAAGAAGGGCGATTTCAGTAACCTCGATGCTCACAATGGTTTCACGGTCCCTCTTACTATCACCTCATCCACAAAACAAGGTATTCATCAACAAGAAGGTTCCCAAAGTTCTCACTCGGTTCACACTAAAATCGTTCAACCACGATTAAGGATCTCTCACTCAAGGTGGAAGCCTAAACACAACTCAGAACAAGGTTTACGTACTTCCTAAATCTAAATCTGAATTCTAGCACCATAACATCGAATTCTAAAATTTAGGATAACAACTTTCCACGCTATGACTCTTCCCAATCAGACAGACCATAACCAAAATCACCTATATCCTTTAGTCCTACGTAGTTCAATTCCATCAATCTCATCCTACGGAGTACTCCGAAATCTTAAGTCCTCCAAAGTCGTTTATTACCATAAGGCGAACATTTCTAGGTGAGGTCTTATTAAAGTAACAACTCCCAAGTCCAGTAAGTCTATGACTGGTTCCCATGACTAGTTCCTCAAACGATCCAGATCTTAAAGTTCCTCAATGTCTAAAGTAATATCACCCTTCCAGTTACCTATTCCCGAAAATTTAGATAACTCATCTCAGGTATTTCCTCAATTGACAATGAAATCAACTATCCGGTTATTAAACTCGTATGATGTATCTACTATACTCGCATTATAGTCCACCAAATAACCACGCCTAAATCAATGCGTTTCCGAACTACATCTCCCAATGAATCATTCTATTCTATCCTCAAACTGGTGATGTATTCTAAATTTTCGATTAAGTTCTTCATCGGATAAATGCTAAGATCCCTTAAGTAACCGTAGGTCAACTACTCAATTAAATCCACAGTCCTTGTAATTGTTCCAATGTTCTCACGCCGTCACTAACAACTCTCGTTCCTCAAGTTCGAACAACATTAGCTTACCTCATTCACTTATTAGACAACATTAGTACCTTAAGCATATTCCTCGAAATCAATCTTTACTCCAAGTTCCTCTAAATTCTCTAATGGAAATTACAAACTTACAATCATCCATGACTCAGCCAGGTTCTCACACCTAAGTTCCATCAAAAGCCATGTATCACACTCTACCTAACACAATTATCTCATCGTTCACTTACTCTTCAAATTAGTAACATATAGACACTAAGATCAACAAAACACATTCCGTCAGCTCCTTAGGTTTTTCCTCAAGTAACAACACTCTCTCAATCACGGTCTACAATTGACCTCAAGAAATTCCCAAGTCTGTCTATGGTAGGTTACCGCACAAGGTGTTTCAGGATAAGCAAGCTACTAGGTGAAGTCGAGAGGACACGAAGATAGCTCTCAAGGAAGGTCAAGAGAAGTCTAAGGAAAGAGACTAAGATCTTAACAGCTACCAGTACATCAACCATAAATAAGATGGTAGGCATGAACATACCAGTAGGTGGGTCAGGGTGAACTCCAGTCTCAGTTTGACTCCGAACAGCTCCGGCTCCACTGGTCTCAGCCTCTAGGTCAGTAGTAACAGCTTTGTCAATAGAGGTATTCCTCTCGGGGCACTCGAAGAAGCAATGTCCAGGCTTCTTGCAAGTGTAGCATAAGTAAGGATTACCGTCACAGGTAACTCTAGGATGAAGGGCTTTGCGACACTTGAAACACTTCAGGGGTGCTTCTGTCGAGGGTTCCATGTCTCGATCCTGGGAAGCCTCAAGGTCAATAGTGATAGTTCTGTTGATGGCGACATTCCCTACGTGGCACTCGAAAGAGCGATGTCCAAATCCCTCGCAGGTGAAGCATTGGTACTGGTCACCATAACAGTCAACTCTAGGATGAAGATCCTTGCGGCAATTGAAGCACTTTAGGGGAACGTCCGATGGGAGGCTCATGCTCCGGACTTGAGAAGTCTTAGCTCTCTGGGACTTCTTGTTCTTCTGGGGATGCTTCCTTTTTCCAAGAGGGGAGGAGGCAGGAAGGCTAAGAGGCCTCCCGCTTCGGCATCTATGCAAAGGCGGTGGTGGAGGAGAGAAGGCCCTAGCTCCTTCACAATAGATCTGATAGGGGTCCTCTGCTCGTAAGACACCGTAGTAACTCTGGAAGTAAGAAGTCGGGTCACCACTGGCTACACTCCTAGTCTTAGCATTAAGCTTGCTCCGGAACAGGTAAGCTTTGTCTTCTTCTCTCTCAACTAGCTGTGGGACAAAGTGGATTAGCTCCTCAAATCGATTGGTGAAGGCTTGAACAGAAAGGGTCCCTTGGCGAAGGTTCATGAACTCGGTCATCTTATCTTGACGTATGTCTCTGTGGTAAAACCTCATGCCAAGAAGAGTCTTGAAACGACTCCAAGTGAAAGTAGGGTCACAAGTAGCAGGAGCGCTAATCGTCAACCACCAACTTCTAGCCTCACGAACTAAGAACTGAGATGCTACTCGGGTCTGATCCTCAGGTCGAACACCATAAATCATAAAGTTCATTTCCATGTCAAAGAACCAAACGGTGAGGGTTGCAGCACTGGTCTCTCCGTCGAATGTCTTAGCTGTATTCCTCCACATCTGGGTGATAATCCAAGCCAATCCTCCAGGTTGGTTACTTCCCGAGGTTTGAAATGAAGAAGAGGGCATAGACGACCTAGCTATGCAATCCTGAAGAGTTTGAATGAGGGCTTGCGTCTCAGCATTCTCATCATTGGTTGGCTCTGTCATTCTTCAATCATAAGAGAATAAACCGTTAGACGTATCCCTAACAAGGCACAAACAGACTACAATGTAAGTCCTAAAATGTACCCCATCTCTCATTCATTATTCAATTACATGGTCAAGTTAAGGTTGGGGGTCACATGAGTGCGTCGGGAGCAATAATGCTCTGATACCAACTGTAAAACCCCTCGCGAAGCGGAAATAAATAAACACACAAAGTACTAGAAATGCAGCGGAATTTAAACTTTTTAACATAAACAACATGCGAGAAGGATTTAAAATTCTTAAAACTGAAACTGACATAAACAGAAATAGATAAGTGTACCGTCTAAGTACGGAAACCAAATATATACAACAGCCTGGGATGGAACATCCCTACAGGCACCAAAACATAAACTGTATCAAAAACTAGAGTCTAGCTATCGTAAAGTGTAAGTCATATGATGACAAGCGGATCATCACTCGCTAGCTCTCAACAACCCCTGCCAACCTGCATGTACCTACGTACATGTAAACATGTACGCCACAATCAGTGGGGAGTGACTAGAGTTCTCCTAGCCACCTTTTGTAACGACACGTAACAAGCAATACAAACAGAATACTCCAACATATATAAACATGTGAAGCATACAACATCTCTATAACTGAAACTCATATCATCATGCAATTACTAATGCAAGGCTCTCAACCAACTTCGGAAACTATTTGGAAGGAGAGCCGGTTTCCCTACCGGTTACCCGGTCGGGGGGTCTTTCAGTCCAAACCATTTACGAAACTGACTAAAGAGTCACCCAATGCCTTGGATGAACAATTTCAAAGTCAAAGTACTGTAAACATCACTATCATCATGCTTATCTGACACTGTACCGACTCAAGGCAAGCAGATATAAACAGCAAGTATAAGGTTCAGCGGTCAACTTAAGACATAACCTAAACATCAATCATTCAGCAAGTATAAGGTTCAGAGGTCAACTTAAGACATAACCTATATACCAATCATTCAGCAAGTATAAAGGTTCAGCGGTCAACTTAAGACATAACCTAAATACCAATCATTCAGCAAGCAAGGACTCAGAGGCCAACTTAACGCATAGACCCGCCAATCAACAAGACACTAGACTCAGAGGCCAACTTAAGGCATAGACTAGCACCCAAAAGTAAAGGACTTAGAGGCCAGCTTAAGGCATGTCCCTTCACTACATCACAAGACACTAGACTCAGAGGCCAGCTTAAGGCATGTTCTAGCATCAAACATCTGCACTCCGGGTGAGGTGTTACGACCTAAATGCGTCGTTGTGCAGTTGCTCTACTCGTCAGACTCAGAGGCCAACTTAAGGCATGTTCCTACGCGATCACAACAAACATATCTGGGCTTAGAGGCCAGCTTAAGGCATATCCCATATATGACAACAAGCTCACATATTAAGCTCAGAGGCCAGCTTAAGGCATACCTTAATACGCATCAATACAATATCATCCAAATCTAGGAACTAATCCATAGTTCTACTTTCTTATACTTCTAATCAACACTTAATTGATCTCGGGAACTAAGTTGAGGGAGAGCCGGTTTCCCTTTCGGTTACCCGACCGGGGGGTCTCTATCCTCTCTCCATTCCCGAACCCAATATAGTGTCACCCATCCTCCGGGGACCTCAAACACACATGAAAGGTACACGGAACGAATCTCAAACAAAACCGAATAAACCGTTTGAAAGTTATAAACGATTTTTAAGTCAACAGGGGCTCCCAGCCGCTCAGTGGCAGGCAGTCGGCTGACCGTCTGGCAACCCAACTACTTACAATTCTTAAAACGCAAAAACAACCTATAAGGGTCACCAGCCGGTCGGCAGGCAGCCGGCCTACCGGCTGGCAACTCCTCTTCCTTTACGATTTCACGAACTACAAAAGAGCAAGGGCCCTCAGCCGGTCGGCAGGCAGCCGGCCTACCGGCTGGGGAACCCAAATCCTTCAATTCTGAAAACACGCAACAACACTAAGAAGGACTCCCAGCCGGTCGGCAGGCAGCCGGCCTACCGGCTGGCAGCCCTAAACACTAAAACTCCAACTTTCGAAAAACACCGAAGAAACACTCCCAGCCGGTCGACCGGCTCAGAGTCCCTGAGCACAAAATTCGCGTTTACAGTGATTTGCCAAATTCGACCAAACGATTTTAAACTTCTATAATCTCTATCAGCAAACAATTCCCAGCATACATAAGGTTTATACCATTCATTAACAAGCATGAATTCCTAACATTTAAGCATATTATTAACATATTTTGTATTCGTCTTAAGGATGCAATTTCTGAAAAACAACCTATGAGCATGTGAAACATAATCAAGACATATGAACAACATATTCATGTATTCCTAGCATGATTCTAAGTCCATTGAACATAAACAACATGTAAAATCAGAAACTTAACTATCTAAACCAAGAAAAGTGCTAATATTACAAATAAGGCCGAGTTTCTCATTATCGTCACCTTAAAAGAAATTCCAATCAAAGCTCCTCTTCAATAACGTAGCTATCCACACTAGGATCGTCTAATCCTTCACCTACAATCAAGAAAAACGGATTTTAGAGCTTAAAGACGGATTCTACAAAATCAGTCACTTTTTCGAGTTGAAGGAAACGAAAATTGGAAGTGACGGATGACTTGCAAATTTCATGAGGATTCCGAAAATGTATTTATTACCTTTATTTGGAGTCCGGACGATGAAGAAATATGGATTATAAGATGGAGTTTTAAGAGGAAAAAAGAGAAAGAATGAAGAACAGTGTTCTTATTTGGTGAGGAGAGAATGTGTCAACATACACAAGGGTTTTAGGGGTTTATATTTGTCCTTTCCGTTTCCAAGGGAAAACGGGCTTGGAAATGAATGGGTTTTGCGATACGGATTTAAGTTTTGCCAAGTTGCGTTCGTCTTAAGGACTTAAGGTTCTTAAGACGGATCTTACGAATTATTTTAAAATGAATTACCATTAAATATCACAATATTAAAATATTATTTTATCCCGTAAAAATAATTAAAACTTTTAAAAATATATTTTACGAAAATGCGGGATGTTACTAAACAGAAAGAGAAGAGGCGTGAAATAGAGGAGAGACAGAAAAATAGAGGGTGTTCGAAATCGAAAATTATTGGTTAACGGCGATATTAAGGCTCATTTTTTGCCCAAACCATGGAACAAATAACTCAAACAAGCATATGAATATGATAAGGGAAGTGAGGAGAAGAGAATGGTGGTCGTATTTCTTCATTTGGTGGTCGGAGTAAGGAGAACGGACTTGACGAAGTTAGCTTGTTAAAGCTATGAAAATGGAAGCAACTAGTCGCTGTCCTGGACAGCGACTAGTGCAAAATTTTAGAAAAAAAAATTTAAAAATCGAATTTGATGACGTGGAACCATTTTTGGTAATTAGTTTTGAAAGAACACCGTTTTGGTAAATACTTTGGTTTTCGACACCATTTAAGCAAAAATTTCATACCGAAGAGCATTATTATTATTTTAGTGCAGGAAAGTAGCTCCTTATAGAATAGATTTGGGGTTTGGGATATTGTGTCAGTGTTCTTACCTTCTGTGTTGGTACTTGTTATTAGCGTCTGTGTTGCTAATTTTTTAATTTCTGTGTTCTTATTTATGGGTATTACAACATCGTTTGATACTTAAATTTCTTACTGTATAGAATAAGAGAGTTAGAGAAACAAGGATAACCATGTCCGGTAAGTTCTTTATTTATAGTCTACTTGTTTGGTACTTGAGTTTCAATGTAAATTATTTAATGAGATGGGTGTATTTTGTTTACTTGTATGTATTGCAGAACCGACAGAACCCGTCTCTCCAATCACGTGCCCTTCAACAAGTAGAGTAGAAGAATTTTTCGTGAATCTGGATGATGAGATGGAAATTGAAGCGCAAGAATCGGAGGATGATCATCAGCCCCATCCTAATTCTACCGAAGATGATGTGCTTGTTGCGGAAAGTCCGCCTCCACATCCTTTCAAACGAGGAAGAAAAGCCGAAGTTTGGAAGGACTTTTCAGACCCAGTTTTGGTTAAGGGGATATGGAAATCTATGTGCAAGTATTGTGACACAGCATTAACTCACTTAAAATCTGGGGCAACCACTCATTTTAATACACTCTAAAAAATGTTCGAGGAAGACATTGTTTTCTAAGAGGCAAAAGCTTATCAATTTTTTACCATCTAATTCGAGTGTCGGTGCATCACAAGCCGAGTTTGTTAGTGCTTTACATGATGGCCAACTTGACATGTCAGTGATGAGGGAGGGAATTGCACATTGGATACTTATGCATGAGCATCCTTTTAGAATTGTGGAGGAAGAGGGTTTTAATTTGATGATGAAACGTGGCATTCCACAATATAAAATTATGTCTCGGCATACCATAAGAACTGATTCTTTTAATGTGTATAAGAATGAAAAGAAGAAGCTGAAACTATTGTTGAAAGGTGTTGAGAAAATTTCTTTGACCACTGATCTATGGAAATCAAAACTACAAAAGATTGAGTATATGGTCCTAACGGGTTATTTTGTTGATTCTGACTGGAAGCTTCAAAAAAGGGTTTTGAAATTTGTTCACTTACCTCCTCCCCGAAAAGGAAGAGACATAGCCAATTGCATATTCAAATGTCTAAAGGAGTGAGATATAGAGAACAAAGTAAGTGTTTTCCCTAAATTATTTCATTTCTCTTATAATTTTCTTTGAACAATACTTGTAACCTTATTATCTTCTTGTTTTCTTTTGTAGGTCTTTACCATTTCAGTTGATAACGCTTCAGCTAATGATACTTGCATTCAAGTTCTTAAGAACACTTTATCTCTCACTAAAAGGTTGATTTGTGGTGGTAAGTTGTTTCCTGTTCGTTGTTGTGCACATATTGTGAACATTATGGTAAAACACGGTCTTAAAACAGTGAAGACTATTATAGCTAATGTTCATGATAGTGTTGATTACATTAATCAAAGTGATTCACGCCTCCAAAAGTTTACTGAGCTTGTACAACAATTTAACCTTAAAGAAAGAAGATTGGTTCATGAATGCAACACTCGTTGGAATTCCACTTATGAAATGTTAGCTTGTTCAATCAAGTTCAGAAAGGTGTTTGCAAGGCTAGCTCAAGAAGACCTTCGTTATACATATTGTCCTAGTGAGGACGATTGGACGAAAATTGAAAAGTTGATTGAGATATTAGCGGTTTTTAATGATACAACCAACATTATTTAAGGATCTGAATACCCTGCTTCTAATATGTTTTTGGCTGAAATTTATAGAATTAAAGTGTTGTTGGATACAAATGCCAACTCTTCTGATGCTTTTGTTAAGGGTTTAGTTAAGAACATGAAAGAAAGGTTTGATAAATATTGGGGCGAGTGTAATTTGCTTATGGCTATTGGATCTGTGTTGGATCCTCGAATGAAAATGAAGGTTGGGGAGATTACTTTTCCGTTGATGTTTAAATCTGATGTAGTTCGAGATAATGTTAATAAAGTGAAAGACACATTGTATGAGCTATATAAGGAATATGTCACTATGTATTCTCCTATGGGGCAAACTAATGAAGGTGAAAGTAGCTCTTCTGGCGGTGTAAGGAGCAACACACCAGGATTGTCTGAAATTTTAAGAGCAGTGAGAAGTAGGATACGATTGAGTCTAGGAAATCTGAAATAGATGATTATCTTGACGAGGAGTGTTATGTTCCTCTAGAGGACGAGTGTTTTGATGCCTTGGAGTGGTGGAAAGATAAATCAATGAAGTTTCGTATATTATCCAAGTTGGCAGCTGATATCTTAGCCGTTCCTATTACCATTGTTGCCTCTGAGGCAACGTTTAGTGCTGGTAGCAGAGTTATTGATCCTTATCGTGCTTCATTGAAAAAGGATACAGTACAAATGTTGTTGTGCACCGGCGATTGGTGTCGATCTTTACATGGGTTGAAACGAAAGAACAAGGTAACAACAATAATGTATTTTATTCAATTAAATTACTCTAATTAAACTTTTGTTTGATTTTTTAATATTATTTTTTCAGAACAAAAGCGAGGATCTACCAAAGGAAATTCAACTCCCACTTCCATAGGTTAATTAAGTGCAAATGTTGTTATATTATTTAATCTTTATATAGTACCAAATTAAATTATGTACTCAACTTGTTTCATTTCGTTAGAAACTTATTTGTGTAATATATATTATTGTAGGAGTTGCGAGGAAACTCACGAGACGATGATGCATTGCTTGTAGAAGAAGAATGAGATGTAGAAGATTGGATAAGAGAAAGATGGTTTTACTACGTCAGCTCATTGGCTTCGATGCATTATTTAGTTTTTTTTTCACGTTTTTTGAAAAGTGTGTAGTCAATACTTGAGTATTTTTTTTATCAGAATAACGTAGAAAGACATATTACGAACTTTTGCACTTAAACAAGTAAATTTATCCTATTATGCATGAAATTGTAAGAATTATTACGCTTTAATTAATTTTTATGAACATAAATAAACTAAAGTGACGAGTTGAGCTCATTACGAGCCAAAATATAAACACTTCATGCGGCACAATTCGAGCTCGAGCTCGAGCCCATATTATTATGTCGAGCTCGAGCTCGAGCCTGTGAAATTAAAGCTCGACGAGCTCGAGCTCGAGCTGAGCACATCATTGAGTTTTCGAGCTCGAGCCGAGCACACCTTGGCTCGTGCTCAGCTCGGCTCATTAACACCCCTAGCTATGTGTTAGGTTCTAACAAGTTTGCTTTTCTCTTGATCTGAAGATGGCTCCTCCAAGGAATGGTTATAACACAATTCTACAAGCTCTTACGCACATCATCCAAAACCAACAGAATCAACAGAACCAACAAGTCAATCCTACACCTGAAGCTGAAAGACATGGTAGCTACGTCTGGGTGGCTAGCCAATTAGCAAGGAATAATACTAGAACTTATGGTGGTGAAGTTGATCCGGTGGCCCTATCTGAGTGGTTCCGGGAGATGACGAAGAACCTTTCTTTGTACGATGTCCAAGAAGGGGACAAGGTGAAGTTTGTTGGGGCTGGTGTCCTTGACAATTAAGTACAATGACTTATTAAATCTCTTTAAGGATCACAAGGGCATACTTCAGTATTATTACCAGTTGATCCACGTTTATCAATAACGGTTGGCTTGCTAGATAAGTTTGACGTTATTGTCATACGGATGGCGGTGATCAACTGGTCCCTATACGTCACACCTATAGGACACGTTTGAGAGATGTGAAGGTATGAAAATACAATCACATTTATGCCGGATACGACTAAACAGTTAGTCAGAGGTATTGACTATTAAATTAGTCAATAAGATGTTGAGATTATTATTTAATACGGATTAAATATTTTTAGCTAATACGGATTACATGATTAATTCGTAAAATTAAATATAAACGGTTATATTTGATTAAATATTAATTTCGCGTATTAATATAAACAGTTATATTAATTTGGGTAATTATACAATATCGTAATTTTATCAGACAATTATTAATACATCGACTGCATTAATATCTGATAACATGTATACGATTTATAAATAAAACATGCGAATAATATTTAGCTAATCGGGTCGAATCATGCAAAGGAATAAGGTAAGAGTGGAAAAAGCCCACTCTTACCCCATACCCATTCGGCCGACCGACCTAGGGCTACATAAGGAGAGTCCTTCTCCTTATGTCAGTGACTCTTGGTTAACTGTTGAATCATAATTCTCACAATTAGGGTTTTGAGAGCATTCTTCTCCCAAAACTCAGATCTCACATCTAAAACCTCAATAACTCTCCCCATATTGCAAGGCAGTTGGAGAGGATTTCTAGCACACGCGGCATCGTCTCAATCTAAGTCTTGGGTGCAAGTTATAGGAGGGAATTTGTGTTAATTCCTGTTCTTAGGCCTTTCGCACAAGGACTAAAGGTTGTACTTTATTCATGTTTTTATTTATCTTATGACTATAATCACAACTGTAATTTTCATTATAATCCTGCAAGTTTAGGGCGAATACATGCTTTATTCCCCACAAGTGGTATCAGAGCCAGGCCATGAAAATTTTACTTTTGTGTTTTTCATAAGTTTTAAAACCTGAAAAAAACGTTTTCTGTCGCTGAGTCGGTCGATCGACCTCCTGTTGCGGTCGGTCGACCGCCTCCTGTGTCTGTTTCTGTTTCGAAAGTTTTTCTTTTGTGAGTAATCGATCTTGTTTTTCGATTCCTGTTTACATATTGTTAATTAATCGATATTCTTGACAATATGTGAACCCTTGTTGATGTTAATTTTGATTTACTTGTTTTAATCAAAGTTTAAAAGGTAAAAACTTGTTTTGATTTCAAAAGGTGCAGCGTTTTGCGTTTTCTGAAATTGTTTTTACTGCCTGTTGGTCGCTCGACCTAATTGATAGGTCGGTCGACCGATTTTGCTGTTGCAGAAAGTTTCTGTTTCTCGTCTGGAGGTCGGTCGACCACTTGTTTAGGTCGGTCGACCTCCCCCCTTGTAACAGACTCGTTTTTTTTATTTTTCGAAAATAACATGTTTTATTTTCACATGGCCTTTAGTGATATACTATATACGGAAATGGTATATTATTAATTTTGTGAAACGGTTCACCCTCGTTTGATACATAATATTTTAAAACGGTTTAAGATAATAGGATTATAAATTTATTAAAATTGGGTGATTAAAACAGTATAATCACATAATTTTAATCCCGTAAGGTGGTTTGGTAAAAATTTATTAATCATAATAACAGTATTATGTCATGTATGAATTTTATTTAGTTGATGCATTTTATTTATCGTCTTGTGAATGCCTTGAATGCTTTCAATAACGTATTTAATTTTTGCAAACGGTTGTAACTTAGTGTGGCCTTAGTAGATTGTGTTACCGTAATGATGGAACACAGTCTTGCTTGTAATTTTGAGATCTTGAATCTCCGTTTTGGGTTTTTGCCATGTAATTACTTTTGTATTTAAATTAGAATGTAAATAGGATTATATTTGTAATTTAAATTAGTAATTTTGTGAAGACCAAAGACGGAGACCGGATGCTCACTCCCGCTGCAAGGACCAAGATGGAACATCAAGACAAGCTTCTAGGGTCCAACGGTGGATTCCAAGTTGTTTTATGTTTATTTTGGTAGGATAGGCCACACTAGGACTTTTATTTACGTTTATCGCATTTATCTTATGCTTTCATCGATAATAGCTTGCATCATATTCCGCCTAAAACCAAACCACCTATAACATGCCTGAAAACTGACTCATGTAGAGGTTACGCGTTAGTTTTCTGTGACAATACAGATGTCACATGTCAATTGCAAAGCCATCACTTAATTTAATCCATTCACGCATATGCTAGATTTTAGTTCACTTAATATGAATAAATATAAGTCGATGGGGTCTTCCTCGTATAACCAAAAATTGAGACTAGTCTTTATAAATCAGACTCCCATAAATCCCTTCTTCGTCGGTAGTCATAATATGACCCCTTCTACATCGGGTAAGTGGGAACAGATGATTTATTTTATCTCAACATCATGGTCACTCGATAATATCTAGCGACTGAGATGGACTAATAGATAGGATTTACGGAAATCTATCGACCAAGAGTTCTAACGGTGGAATTAGCCAAACTGTGGGCTTATCAATATACGGAAATTGAGTCTTGGGATCGTTTATATAATTCTTGAGGGAGATCAATTATATAAATGCATGAGTCTACAAGTTTAAATATAATTTAATGTAGACTTAAATCACAACAATGAGTTGCTTATATGGTTCTGTTTTATCTTCTTTTCAGTGTAGAACACGTTCAAATTAAACTGCTGTATAACTAATGGCTGGTGAAGACCCAATGCCAAGTGCCAAGCTAGCACGTGAATCCTGGCTAAAAGCCTTCATGGACTCCATGAATCAGTCTACTAGACTGAGGAATGATGGGTCAAACTTCTCTGACTGGGAGGCAGCACTACGGAATGCTGCCATTGCTGACGGAAAGCTTAAGTATTTAACTAAGCCAATTCCGGCACACCCAGGAACTGGAGCTAGAGCTAACGAAGTTCGCGCTCATAGCGACTTCGTCATGGAAGCGGGTGCGATAAAGAACGTACTCATCTATGCAATGGAATCCAATTTGCAAAGACGCTTCATAGCCCATGGTGCAAATAAGATTTTCACCACGCTCACTAACGAATTCTCAAAGGCTCCGAGGATCGTTTCTTATGAGCATACATGTCGCTTCTTTGAGGCGAAACTCCAGAAGGGCCAAGCTGTTAGCCCACATATTCTTCACATGATTGAGAATATCGAGAAACTGGAGGCCCTAAACTGCAAGATCAGTGAGAACATAATCGTTGATCGAATGCTTCATTCGCTTCATGATGGGTTCGCCCTCTTTAGGGCCAACTATTACATGAACGACATGAAGAAGACTCCTCATGAGCTCCACTCCCTTCTCGTACAGACTGAGAAGGATCTGAAATTAAGTGGGAGCGTGAAGCAAGATGTTCTCATGATCTCCAGTAAGGGTAAGGGTAAAGGTAAAGCTAAAGCTCAGGGCGACCTAACAGTAGGCAAGCCCAAGTTTAAGAAGTCAGGATTTACTAAGAGTGGGCCAGGTGAGTCGAGCAACTCACAAGGCAAAACAAAGAGCAAGGATACAAGCATGGAATGTCACCATTGCCACAAGACTGGGCATTGGAGGCGCTCATGCCCCGTGTATCGTGAGGACATTAAGGCAGGCCGTGTTACTCCTGTTGGTATGTCTTCTTCTTCTTTTATTCACATGATTGAGATTAACCATGCAAGTTACGGAACTTGGGTACTAGATACTGGTTGTGGTTCTCATCTATGTAATCATGTGCAGGGCCTCCGAAACCAAGAACCCCTAATCAAGGGTGAGGTTGACCTGCGTGTCGGGAATGGAGCACGTGTTGCTGCAATCTCGAGGGGAACATACGTGATCCAGCTTCCAAGTGAATTCGAGTTATCTTTATATAACTGTTATTATGTTCCTTGTTTGTCCAAAAACATTATTTCAGTTTCTGCGCTTGACAAACTCGGTTTTTCATTTGTAATAGAGAATAATAGCTGTATTTTCTCCTTACACAATATGATTTATGGCAAGGCAGTTTCCATGAATGAAATTTATGTTTTAGATCAAACCACCGAGATATTACATGTGAATAACAAGAGATTAAAGGTAGGTGGCAAAGATCAAACTTACCTATGGCATTGTCGTATGGGACACATAAATGAGAAACGCGTGAAACAGCTCATACAGAATGGAGCTATCTCGCCCTTTGATTTCGAATCATATGGCACGTGTGAATCATGTCTCATCGGTAAGATGGCTCGTATTTCATTCAAAGGTGTTGGAATGCGCGCTGCCGACCTATTAGGACTCATACATACGGACGTATGTGGCCCTATGTCGATCAACGCACGAGAAGGCTATAGGTATTTCATCACTTTCACGGATGATTTGAGTAGATATGGCTATGTCTACTTAATGAAGCACAAAAGTGAATCCTTTGACAAGTTCAAAGAATACCAGAATCGGGTACAGAACCAACTGGGGAGAAATATTAAAGCACTACGTTCTGATCGTGGTGGTGAGTATCTTTCACACGAGTTTGATCAACACCTTAAAGAATGTGGCATCGTTCTACATTTAACTCCACCTGGAACACCACAATTAAATGGTGTGTCCGAACGGAGAAATCGAACTCTACTCGATATGGTTCGATCCATGATGAGTCACACCGTTGTGCCTGATTCATTGTGGGGCTATGCTCTTTTGTCGGCGGCTCTAATTCTTAACCGAAGTCCGTCTAAAGCTGTTGACAAGTCTCCATACGAATTATGGAAGGGACCAGTCCCTAACTTGTCCTTTATTCGGGTTTGGGGCTGCGAGGCTTATGTCAAGTGGAGACACGAGGATAAGCTCGGCCCGCGATCGGTCAAGACATACTTTATAGGCTATCCAAAGGGAACTTTTGGTCATTACTTCTACTCGCCCACCGAACAACGTGTTTTTGTTACGGCTAGTGCGACATTCTTAGAGAAAGAATTTCTCGAGAACAAGTCGAGTAATAGAACCTTCGATTTATCGGAGGTTCAAGAACCAACTACCGAGCAACCATTGGAAGAAACAGTTCCTTCAACCGAGGCTGCAGTAGATATTCCTGAGGAACCTAGGAGGTCGGGAAGAGTCTCCATTCCTCCGGACAGATACATTGGTATGGTCGAGGAACATGATATGGATGACGTCTTACTCCTAGAGGGTAATGAACCCTCAACCTATAAAGGTGCCATGACCAGTTCTGACTCAAAGCTATGGCTAGAAGCCATGCAATCCGAGATGGACTCCATGTATGAGAACAACGTGTGGGATCTTGTGGACCTACCTGCAAAGGTGCGTCCCCTTCAATGCAAATGGCTTTACAAAATAAAGCATGCCGTGAAAGGTAAACAAGACATCCATAAGGCAAGACTAGTTGCTAAAGGTTTCACCCAAGTGCCAGGCTTGCACTACGATGAGATCTTTGCACCCGTAGTCATGCTACGTTCCATTCGGATTATCTTAGCGATAGCCGCATTTCATGACTATGAAATATGGCAAATGGACGTTAAAACCGCCTTCTTAAACGGTTATTTGGAGGAAGAGTTGTACATGGTACAACCCGAGGGTTTTATTGATCCAGAACATCCTAAGAAGATTTGCAAGCTTAAGCGTTCCATCTATGGACTTAAGCAAGCATCACGGAGTTGGAATCATCGCTTCGACCAAGTGATAAAAGAGAATGGATTCGTTCGATCAGTCGAGGAACCATGTCTCTATATCAAGTCGAGTGGGAGCAAGATTGTCTTCCTAGTACTGTATGTCGATGACATACTCTTGATTGGGAATGACATACCTCTCCTTTCTTCGGTTAAAGCATGGTTGAAAAACCATTTCCAGATGAAAGATATGGGAGAGGCACAAAGAATTTTGGGCATCCGTATCTACAGGGATAGATCACGACGGATGTTGTCTCTCAGTCAGGAGTCTTACATAGATAAGATTCTAGAGAGATTCAGCATGACGAACTCCAAGAAAGGGTTCCTTCCTATGACTAGTGGGCTTCACTTGAGCAAGTCTCAAGAAGCTAAGACATTGGAAGAGAAAGAGCGCATGAGTCGGATTCCTTATGCTTCGGCAATAGGATCGATCATGTATGCCATGATATGCACACGTCCAGACGTTGCATATGCATTGAGTATGACCAGTCGATTCCAAGCTCATCCAGGTGAACAACACTGGATGGCCGTGAAAAACATTCTTAAGTACCTACGGAGGGCTAAAGATTGGGGATTGATTTATGGAGGTGACTCGACGCTCTGCGCCACGGGTTACGCAGATGCTAGCTTCTAAACGGATCGAGATGACTCGAAATCTCAGTCTGGATTCGTTTTTACTCTTAATGGCGCTGCTGTCAGCTGGAAAAGTTCTAAATAGAGTGTTACAGCAGATTCTACGACTGAGTCCGAGTACTATGCCGCCTCAGAAGCAGCTAAGGAAGCAATATGGATGCGTCAATTCTTACAAGGACTATCAGTAGTGCCTAGTTCGAATGACCCAATCACCGTTTATTGTGATAATAAAGGTGCCATCTTCCAAGCTAAGGAGCGTAAGTCTAGCAACAAGGCTAGGCATGTACAACGGAAAGCTCATCTAATCAGAGATTACGTGGAGCAAAAGGAGATTTTCATTGATAAGATTGCTACGGATGACAACATAGCTGATCCTCTCACTAAAGCATTACCACGTGATAAGCATGAAGGGCACATTCATTCCATGGGAATTAGATGTGTTCCTAAGTTGTAGTACTCTTTTATGAATTCATGTAACAATTCATTTTCTCGTGTACTCTATTCAACCTCATTGTTATGATATATAATGTTTTGTTTTTCATGTGGAATTGTACGCCAATTTTGAACACCACAAAGTGAACTGAATAACATTACATCGTTTTAGTCCTTGACTACCCACTTGAGCTGATAACTCAGGTAATCATTTTGTGACGTTGGTTGATGGTGGGTTCAACGAGCCATAAGTCACGCGGATGACTGACCAATCACAAAGGCGAGTTATACGGATATCTCGTAGGACACCCCGTGACAACGTTATGGAGTCCTAAATGTTTTATAACATTGGGTGCCAGGTCGTGGATAGGACTTCCATAGTGTTCCTTAGAGTCGAGTCTTTTGACTTTCAACTGTCTCTTGAGATTAAGGCAGATTTTGGGTAACTTTGGTTTCTTTCCCACGGTCATCGTAACAGGGGCCAAGAGGATTTTTTCTGGGTTATTTCATGCTGCGCGATATCGGCAGGATTCGAGTTGAGGGAAATATCCAAACCCTTATCGGGATTTTATCATTTCTCAGGGCCACTCGAGGAGTAGTAACTGAAATGCATGGCCATGCTCGAATATAGATTCGTTTTATCAGTTAAGTTACTCTCTAGTCGGGGAAACCACTCTTGATACAGATCGCTTGTGAGATACGACCTTTGCGAATGCGGATTTGCAAATTGTCTTACATTGAGTGGGAGAAATTTTAAAAAGATATGAGAATCGGTAATCGCACCTACACTTGTACGGACAAGTGGGAGTTTGTTGGAGCTTGTGTCCTCCACATGTAGTGTGATAACGTCATTGCACATACCCTTGTACGGACAAGTGGGAGATTGTTGGGGCTGGTGTCCTTGACAATTAAGTACAATGACTTATTAAATCTCTTTAAGGATCACAAGGGCATACTTCAGTATTATTACCAGTTGATCCACGTTTATCAATAACAGTTGACTTGCTAGATAAGTTTGACGTTATTGTCATACGGATGGCGTGTTGGAGGAAGTGTCCTCGACAATAGTGTGTTGACGTAATTAAAACTCATTTGAATGAAACACAACTGGGAGTGTTACTCTTTTAAAGTCGACTGATCAACATTTATCGATAATGATTGGCTGTCTAGAGTTTGACATTATCGTCATATGATGGTGGTGATCAGTTGATCCCTTAAGGTCATATCTTTAGGGAATTCCGTCTCAATGGAATAATTAATTAATATTGTATTGGATACAAATTAATTAATAACTGGAAATTTTGGAAATAATTTTATATGACGAATATTTTTATAATGGGATTATAATAATAATTAAAGTCAAAGTAATAAAATTGTTTTATTACTCGGTTTTATTTATTCGTTTAGGAAACGATTAAATTGAGAATGAACACGGTTGATCATAAAATTACAAAGAGTTGTAATTAAATTATGACATTACATTTTTATACAATAATAATTTCGAAATTATTAGTGTAATTATTTAAATGTAATAAGTTTGTAAATTATGAATTTTAATAGTTAAAATTGCACAATTAACAAATTGGGTCATGTGTTATGGGACATGTGTGACATGTTACAAATTAACACAATTGACAAAGATAAAATGGGTCCATATTAGACCCATTTTTCAGCCGTGTAAGTGTAAGTATGTGTGTGGATTGTGTGTGTAAGTAAGCAACTATTGTGTGTGTCATACACAAAGAATATGTAAGGAATATCTTATGCATTTGTGTAAGTGTAAGAAGGCCATGCATTGGCTCTCCTTGGGAGCCTTGGCCGGCCATGATGCTTGCTCAAGCAAGCTCATGTGCTTATATAAGGCACACCTTATTCATACAAGAGGTACTAGTTTTTGGCTAAGTATTGTGTGTATGCTTATTCTCATCACAAACCAAAGCATCATTCTCACTAATTTTCTAAGTAAAATAGTTTTACTAAGAAAATTATTATTATTTCCTATACTAATAATATTAAGAGTAATATTATTATTATTATTTCTAGTATACTTATACTAATTTTCTAGTAACAAAATTAGTATTAGTTTGAGATCGGGTCCTTGATACGCATCTTTTGGAGACGATTTTTCTTAGATCGTTTAAGGGTATTTCGGTGGTTTGAAGACTCATATAATAGGTGATTATTGAGTATAAACCTTCTAAAACCAATGTAAGGACAATCTCATCTTATGATATCATCTTGCATGCATAAGATCTATTTAAGTTTTTATGACTAAACTTAAAGAAACAAAACTCATATTAGATTTGAGTATAAAATAAGGAACTTAGTTTCCAACATGGCGGTGATCAACTGGTCCCTATACGTCACACCTATAGGGAATTTGTGTTAATTCCTGTTCTTAGGCCTTTCGCACAAGGACTAAAGGTTGTACTCTATTCATGTTTTTATTTATCTTATGACTATAATCACAACTGTAATTTTCATTATAATCCTGCAAGTTTAGGGCAAATACATGCTTTATTCCCCACAAAGTTGGCCTCTCACTTTTTGGTTAAGGAAGCTGATCGATGGTGGACTATGACTGGTCCTACCTCCATTCTTGAGTATGGCTTTGGATGAGATCGATTCAAGGACTTAGTTTAGGCTAGGTTCTACCCTAAGGAGCCTAGGCGACAAAGGCTCAAGGAATTCATGGACTTGACACAAAGACATCTCTCCGTACAAGCCTTCACTAACAAGTTTAATGATCTTGCTCATTATGCTTCTAGACTTGTCCAGAATGAAGAAGATAATAAGGCCTTCTTTTACTTGGACAAGCTTTCCCCGAAGCTTAAGAGTATGATTAGAAGGGAGTCTACATCCTTTATCTCCATCTACGATGATGCTTTGTGGGCTGAGAGCTCCATTCGAGCCATTGATGATGAGGCTCGTGCTTCTAGAGTTGTGGTTGACTCCTCTCACCACACTTCTCATGGCAAGGGACCATACTCTCTTGATTCTCTACCACTCGTACCTGCTTCTGAGGCAAATGTGGTTCCTCCTTACTCCTCTCACTCCCTTAAGAGAAAGTTTATGCCGAGTAAACAAGCCAACCATGGTACTCCTTCTAACAACAACAAAGATCATCGCATGTGTTTCCAATGTAAGAAGCCCTTACATCCCGGAGTTGGTTGCTTTAACAAGCCACTTGTTTGCCACTTCTGCAAAAAAACTTGGACACCAGTATCGAGATTGTCCCAAGAGGAAGACTACTCCTACACCCACTATTCCCGAGCAACCGAAAGGACGGATTTACCTGATGACTCGTACCGAAGCTGTTGCATTTCCCGATATTCGTATTGGTGTGTTTCTAAATCTTGCCTTTCCTCCTTCTTACTTTTGCCATCTCGTTAAATTCTTGCTCTTTTCATCTAAGTCTTGCGAGTTTTAGCTACTCTTTCGAGTAATCCTTTCCTCCTCTTAAGTATCTTCTACCTTGCCTTGACTCTTAAGGTTTTTGAAACCGGAATCTTTGAGTCTAAACAGTTCCAGTCGACCATAGGTTGACCCTTAATGAGGTTAATATCTCATGAAGTTAGATTAGATCTCTTAGTCTAAGTTATCTAGAATCACTTGAAAGAGTTTAGTCATAGCTAATCGAGTTATTATCCTTATTATAGAGTTTCGAACTAAAAGTTTTGAAATGATTTGATGCTTTTCACTGGTTTTAATGTCAATAAAGGTTGAGACTCGTTATTGGAGACGTCCGATAATTAGTTTTTCCATTTGTTGGTGTGAAAAAATTATTTTTAATGTCTTTGATTTGGAATGTCGATGTTCTTGAAAGATCTACAAGAACCCTCTATTCCCTTGATGAGATACTATTTTCATCCGTTTTCTTTTTGAAATTTCATCCGTTTGATTTAAAGGATCGACCTACAATAGTTACACCCTTCCTTTTTCGAAGTTTCGAGGACGGAACTTTTTAAAAGGTGGGATGATTGTAACATCCCGTAATTTAGGAGACCTTTAGAATAGTGCAAAAGTGACATTTTAATTTAGTATTTAATTATTCTAAGTTATTTTAATTTATTCGGGAAACCGATTAACTATTTAATCACTTAGACTTGCTTCTTAAAATAAAACCGAAACCCATCACTAATTCGTAACGATTTCTAACGTTTTATATTTAAACGTAAACAAGCTAACAAGCATGTACGTAAACTAATTAATTCAAGCAAGCTAGCAAGCACATACGTAAAATAATAATAAAATAATAATAATAATAATAAAATAATTATGAAAATGTGTAATTCAATAATAGGCACAAGGTAGTGCGCACAAAAGTGAATCACGGAATCACGGAATGCAACAAACAGCAGCAGTACCGAGCAGCTGCCAGTTCTGACCCATGATGCTCGGGCAAGCAGCGTCCCTTTCCCCCTCTTGTGCCTTGACTTCCCTTGGCCCAAATTCAAGGGGTCTCCCTCTATTCACCCTACTCTAATTCATTTACACAAATTCACTCATTAGCCTCCTTCTCTACTTCATCTTCAACCTTTAAACATATTAAAGTTTCAATCACAAAAACCCACATAAATAATTCATTACTCAACCAAATTCAATACAAATTATAGTTTCGGAATCCTCCCTTCATTCCTCACCTCCTAGTAAGTTTATATTTTCATTTCCCCCAAATTTATTTTAAGACCATCTTTTTAGGGTTTCGATTTTAAGGTTAATATAGGTTGTTTAATTGTTGTTTTAGGTGAAGAATACAAGGATGAGCATGGAGATTCATTTATGATCGAAGAAGAACCCGTTTATGGTCTTTAGGAATCTCGGTTCTTCATACTAGTATAGGATTTCCTCTCTTTTTCTAACTCAAGCTAAGGTAACTTTTCCGAGTGATTCAACGATTTAATGCTACAATAATTATGTGCTTGTTTTTTGTATGTCATTTCGATGTTATTGGATGAATTTGTACATGTTTGGGTGAAATTAGTATACTTATTCTTGTTAAAGTATGTGTATATGGATGTTGTTCACATGTTTTAAGCATGAAAATAGTATGAATGTGAATAAGTGTAGCTTGAAATGAAGTTGACAGAAATATTGTAGTTGTTGTATGGGAAACCGTGACAGCCGCGAAGGATAGGCCCGGTCATCCCGGTTCTGACCCGGTCCGGCCCGGTTCAGCCCGGTCCAGCCCGTGTTGACCGAGGCGGTCATGGTCCGAATCTTTAGTTTTTGGGTATGAGGATAATATTTAGCATTTTGGTAAATGGGTAATTGCAACAGATGATTATTTTATCATGTTGATTATTTATTCACTTGGTGTAGTCCCTTTAAGTTGATATTTCCCATGATAGCTCAGTAATGGCAGGAAATTGGTGTAGATATGGTTAGAAATGATTCATAATGTGATATACGTTGTTTGGATGTTTTGTGCCGAAAACTGAGATGGGCTAGTTGACTGAACTACGTTCAGTCAACTAGGTTTGACCAGTCAGCCTCGATTTAACCGGTAACGCGTCGCGGGACTTGGGTCGGGGTAAACATTCGGATGTTTGAAGTAAGTGTGTTGCTTTAATGTTAGCTATGTTGATATTCTAGCTATTGAACATGTTATGCACTTCCATATTAAAGGTTGGTTGAATTGGATGACTTCACATGTTGGATGCTTACCCTTGCTAATATAAGATATTGGTTAATATTTGTTGATGATTGATATTGATTGATATTGGCTGATAAGGCATGATAACGGATAACGTTAGTTGGTTACTTGAATCTATATTAGTGGTCCGTTATCATTGATATTGAGGATTTTGTTGTTGACTAGTTGAAAATACTTATGTATAGTCTGTCACATGTTAGGATGGTGTCCTAGAGTCTTGTTAGGGACTTGGTGTTGTATCCAAATGTAATCATGTGTTGTATCATGAGTCTTAGACATGGTGTTTTATCCGTGTGTCAATAGGAACGTAGCTAGCCTTGGTGTTGTATCCAAGGGTACTTATGTGTTGTATCATGAGTCTTGGCGCAGTGTCGTATCTGTGTGTCAGTCTGAACTTAGCTAGACTTGGTGTTGTATCCAACGTTACTTATGTGTGGTATCATGAGTCTTAGACGTGGTGTTGTATCCGTGTGTCAATGTTTAGATGACTATGTTCTCTTTTGTATTGTGATTATATGAATTATGCACGGTAAGATGCAAGCTGTTATAGTTGATAGAGTTTGGTTGAACTGTTACCTGGATTCACATGATAGCATAGTATCAGTCGGTCTAGAACTCACATGCTAGGTTATATATGGTTCTTTTGTTGTTTAATCACATGACAGACATATTGGTTTGGTACTTGTGTGCCTAGACTATGTGTTGATCATATACATTCTCTTATGTTGTTCATGTTATATTAATATGGCATTTCGTGGCTGGGAGGACTCGGAGTTACTCCCCACTAATTGTGGCATTCGTGTTTGTTTAAAATGTGAATGACAGGTTTGTGAAGCAAATGTTGGGTACATGACGAGCTAGCGAGCGGATGACAACCTTGGGACCTTTATACGGTTTCCATTTTGTAGAGACTTGATACATTAGTTATACACTGTTTATTTGGACATATGTCTCCCTTATCTCTTGGTTGTATTTATTTTGGACCTTGCATGTTTGACACCTTCACTTGGATATCTTTATAACAGGTTCAGGTTTTGAAAATCCCGCATTTTCCTCCAAATGAACTTATTACAAACATATCCTTGCAGTTTTTATTTAGAATTTTATGTTTACTCTTCCGCTAAATATAGGGGTGTCACACTGGTTCTCTGGAGGCATTCACGAATTACCAGTATTCATGTGGAGGGCATTAGGGAAGTCCAAGAAAAACACGTACTATATATGTTGTGTTCATGATGAGTTCATTGATGGCGCGAACACTAGCCTTGTTTTTGAAATTTGGTAAGTGCGCAACTGACCTTCTACCAACTCCATTAAAAGGTTAAAGGCTTTGATCTACCTCAAATGACGTTCTAAGGTTATTGTATGCGCTTGGTGTTAGTTAAAGTCCACAAGACACTAAACATCTAAACACCAAATATCCGTTGTCAACCATCGTTTCTTCTTCTTTTGAATCATGTGGGGGATCGTTGGAATAATTGCTTCAAAAGAATCATTTATGTTTATGTGTATCCCGCATCGCACTTTCTCGAGACTGATTGTGCAAGTCTCCATCCGTCTTGTAAATTCCATACAATTTCATTTGCAAGACTAATTGTGCAAAGTTTAAACAGTCTCCATATTGTTTCAAGGCTGATTGTGCAAAGTTTTTGGTTAGTCTTCTTCCCCTTTACGAGACTGATTGGCGCTAGTTCTGTTCCCTCATAAATGTTATACAACGAATATATGATTTCACCCCCCTCTCACAATCACAAAATCACACATTCAATCTACTCATCTCATATCTTTCTCTTTTCCTCTTACTTACTAAATATTATTACTTTCTGGCAACGTACTTGGCTGCGTTCAACTGTTCCTCTACCTACACTAGAGAAACAGTATGATAAGGGTAAAGTCGTCACCCTCAATCAAATTAATCCTTAAGATACTACTAACTAATAGCTAGCGGTAAGAAAGGTATCGAATCCACATGGAGGCGGTAATAAATTGTTTGCTAGAGTAAATAAGTCTTAAGGTAACAATTGAGTTGTTTTGGTTGTTTTTGTTTTCTAATCAACTAATTGCAAGGTAAGTAAATAAAGATGTAAACAAGTATTAAGAAAGATCTAGGGATCAAGTTCACATAGGCAATCATCCAGGGGAATGGGATTTAACTAATTCAATTGGGCAAAATTATTATTTAAGATCATATGTCCAGTCGGTATTCATATAATCTTTAGATCTAAACCTAACATGCGGTCGCTATAATTAGGTCAATCTATTCAATTGTTGGCCTATCTTAGTCTTAATCTACGGTCGGATTTAAGACTAATTTGTGAGACTAATTAACTAATCCTGGCCAGTAATTAACTAATCAGATTTAAGACAACAATAGAACAATAATAATAATAAGCAGTTTAACAATTAAAGATCATTAAAGCTTGATTCCCCTTTCTAATCACCTAAATCCCTTTTCTCCCTAGACAAATAAATTAGCTACGCATGGCTTGGGATCTAACTACAACAACTAGTTTTATGACCCGCGAAAATCGCGGGTTTACTAATAGTTTTACTCATATATGATTGATAAATGAAAATAAAAATTAATGCATTTTCACATTTGTAAATTGTGGTCGATATTAGTTTGTTATGGTGGTAATTGTTATCACCGTCAACTGACTTACATACCACGTATTTAAAATCATTATGTCTATTTAAAAACCATTTTTCAAAAATATCACCATTTTTCACCGAAATGCCAAAATTTTCATGGTGAATCAAAGTAAGAACTTAAAATTAAGCTCATATCCGATATGCGAAAGACTACTAAAATACTTTTTTTTTATCGCCAAGGATAAATTGTTACACCGAATATCATTGCGCCAAAAGCGACTATTTTAATATGTTGAATCAACAATATGTAAATATAATAAGTCCAATTTTTTTCTTAAACTCAAATTGATGTTTTTTAACATAATATTATATTCCATTGCTCGTATAATAACGCGAAATCTTTATAAAAACTTTAAAACATATTAACTAAAAAATTAATTGATGTAAAGAATAACACAAAAATTAATTGAACTCTTTTCTCATCCTCGCATATAGAGTACGTCTACATGTCTAATGGATTAGTAAGGTCACTATTAGGAGTAAGGTCACTCTCAAAATTTATGGGTTTCTCTTAAAAGGAAATGGATATATATTTCATGCGGCTACGTAAAAAAATGAGCTATTGTAATACTCTCTCTATATAGTAACAAACTAACAATAAATACACCGTGTAATTAAAGAAATTATACATGAGCTAAACATATGGATATTTTACTCTGAAGTGAATAAGATGATCATTGTAAACTTTAAATCAGGAAAATGAAATGAAAAGCAATATACGATGGGTGATGTTTTTTATATTACCGAAATTTATATTAAATTCTACAAGAAAGATAATGATTCTAGAAAAAAAGTTTATTTAATATCATATTACTGAGTAACGACTAAATTTATTATTAGTTTATCACATAAACTCTTCATCTCCTATATTTGACTCTTTAAGAGTTGTTTACATGAAAATAATTTGGCGATACCTTTAAGAAAATAATTAGAGTAACGTGAAAATTGTTGTCGTTGAAAGTTTGTGATTTAAATCTAAAATGTGATACTTTTATTTTTAAGAATATTATACAGCTCCACAATTATTATTTTTTAATTTTTTATAACTTATAAATAAATAAATTAATGTAAATATTTTGAGATCATTTTATAAAAGTTAATTTTAACAATTATATAAAAAACAATATAACATTTTTAACCAATATTTCGGAATACGAAAACCAATTAAGAAAAATTAGTATGAATAATTCTAATTGAGTCAAGTAACATGTTCTCCTACAAAAATTTCAACTAAAATGTCACTTTTAGTTATAAATCATCGGATATGAATTTGTAAATGTTACATTAATTTTGATTTTTTGAATTCATCAAATATGTAATATACACATTTAATTTTAGAATAATAACAATGTCTTTTTATTTTCTTTAATTTGTATGTTAGAAAATATATAATGTCATTCTTGTAAGGAATTATAGTAAATATTTAATTTATGTAGAAGAGTAATTTTTATACTTTTATATAACGATTAGGTGACATCATGATAGTCTAGAAAAAGAAAATCCTTATCAATTTAATTGGAAAAAAATATAACACTTCCAACAAACATTTCTTCAATCAAAAAATAAATTTTAAAAATTAGTATGAAGAACCTTAAATATTAACATGTTCTATTACAAAAACTCTAATTAAAATTTCAATTTTAATTATAAATTATGAAACTTAGATTTGAAATTGTATGGTGAAAATCAAAATAACAAAAAGTATAAACTATATGAGATTAGCAGAAGACGTACCATATTTATCGACGAAGATCCAAAATTGAAAGCTGGTTATGAAAATTTGGGTCTTTATAATAGGAGATAAGAAAGACTTGGTAATGGTAGCAACTCTTCATCTCTTCTATTAAATGGTTGATGTTTTAGATTTCCGACTCTTGGTTACCTTTGATTAAGTTAGCCCATAAACATTGTAGTAATATATCGCTATTAATTATAATTCATATTATACCACATTTGCTTTTTTAATTATACATCACATAAATGGTTCTAATCATCTAACGATGCCACGTGTCACAATATTATGCTCAATCTAGGCTTTTTATTTTATTATATAGATATTGATTGAGGACATAATTAATAAAGCAGTAAACTAAGAACGAGAATAATTGAAGAACAATAAAGTAGAGATTTTCATTAAATACCGTAATTAGAAGAACAAGATCTGTAAGTAATTGCTTAACAATATTCTAGAGAAGTACTAATAATAATTAGGGTGTTTTTAGAGTAATAAAAGTGTGCTTAACAATAGGCTACGAGGCCTTTATTTATAGTAAACTACTAAACAAATTATGGAAACCCGGGTAAAGAAGACCACTCGATCGAGCACTCAAGGCACTCGATTGAGTGTTAGAGGCACTCGATCGAGTGCTCTGCCTTGTCAGCTCAAATCTTCGTTTCTCCAACTTCTTTTGGCAATCTTCCTCGGTTCTCGTGCCTAACTTCCTCGTACTCCGTCTTGCCGACTCCGCGGTGCTTATGTAATTCCCTTTAAACCTCAGGAATGCATCCATCTGCATTAGAAACACCAAAATGCGGGAGTATCGACATTTATGATAAAAATGGCATATATGACACCTCCTCGACTGGAATGCTCTCTGATGTCACCTCCTCGACTCGGGTATCCCTCACATGACAAAGAATCAAAGGAAACCCCTTCCTCAAGTATGACTTCAGGGTTAGAACTGATATAACTTTGACCTTAGGCCTGACGACGAAACCCTTATATGACACCCTCATTCCTTTGGCACCCCTCACCGTCACCTTCTTTTGATGACAGTCAATGGTAGCCTTATGCTGACCTAGCCAATCCATCCCTACTATTATCTCAAAACCGTCTAAAGGAAAATCAAAAAGATCAATAGGAAAGTCTACCTGACCTATTACAAATGATACTCATATATACACTTTTCGACATATCACAGACTCTCTTGAAGGTATGAACACCTCATCGTCAGCTAACTCAAATGAAACCAGCTTTAAAATCCTAGCATGGCTTACAGACATGAAGTAATGGGTTGCCCTAGAATCAAACAAAACGAAACTATGACATCCATGAATAAGAAAAGTACTGGTCACAACATGCGCCTCGTCCGCTGCAGCCTACTTCCCCATCGCGAACAACTTACCACTGTTCTTCTGACCCTCACCATATACTTTCGTCGCAGACGAGGTAAGCTTCGCCGTTGATGTCTAGCTAGCCCCCTCGTAAGGTTTCTGATAGCCTCCCTGACGGTTGTATCCACTTTAATTCTCCTTACTCTGGTTACCCCACGAACTCGCTAGACGGCTGATCCCATAGCCCTGAGAAGCCTGAGAAGGTCCCTGGTAGCTGCCTCCTCCAAACTTCTTGTACTCAAACCTTTTATACCCTAATCCGCCGCAATTGAAGCATTTGGTCGCACTATCTGTAGTTGCGGCCCCTTTTTCTCCCAGCACCTATACCGGTCCCACCAGTGGAGTAAGAACGGCCTTGACCAAAATTCCCCTTCTTCTGCCCAGCCCCAGCATTCTCTCCTTCCGACTTCCTCTTCTCACCACCCTTCTCCCTAGCTTCCTTGGCCATATCAGCCAACCTTTCAGCATGTCCTGCTCTCTCATAGACCTCTTTGAGATCAGAAGTTGTTCCCGCAGGCAGTCTCTCCATGATCCGAACTGTCAGCCCCTTCTCAAATCGAAGCGCAAGAGCCTGAGGAGTCATTGCCATCTCCTTTACCTGACGAGCCAAGTCGTTAAACTTGATGTGGTATTAGGAGACCGTCATCTCCTCAGTCATGCGGAGGTTGTCGAACTTAACCCTCAACCTACTACGAACGTGCTCTAGTACAAAATCACATCGCATAACAGTCTTGAAGGCTTCCCATGGCACATAGTCCTGCCCTATCTCCTCAAAGTAGTCACGGACTTTCCCCTTTTCGCAACCCCACCAACCCCCTGCCAGACTGCACAGGTAGAATGCAGCCTAATACACCTTGAGGTCGTCCGGACAGTTGACTACCTCAAACACGCTCTCCATTTCTTGCAGCGAGTCCTCCAGGAGACCCGTTGTTCCCGTGCCATCAAACATAGTAGGCCTGTGACGGGCCATATCATTACTGATGTCATGGGCATTCACCTGCGGTGCCCGAGCTCTCTCAAAGTTTCTGACTGCGATAGTCAGGGTCTCATGGCTTTCAATCATCTGAGTCATCTGTTCAATTGACATAGGATCGGCCCGGATCATAGCCGGAGTCGCATTGGGTGGTAGGTTCGGAGGAGTCGCTCTTTTGGGGGTCATCGAGTACTATTAAGAATAAGGAAGTAAACGTAAGCACGCAGCCTACGACCATAAAACAGAAAGTCACAAACGAAGAAAACAGTTATTGACCTCAACCACTCGGTCAAGTGCACAGTACTCGACCGAGTCCTACCCACTCGGTCTAGTTCCTGACACTCGACCGAGTTTCCCCCATTCGGTCGAATTCCTCTAACTCGGCCAAACTAATTCTGCTCGGTCTATTATCACATGCTCGACCGAGTACCTCACGCTCGGCCGAGTACCGCTTACTCGGTCGAGTGTCTGCCGCTCGGCCGAGTGTTCACCACTCGACCGAGTTACATAACACGGTAACCATTCATAAACTCTTTTCATCTTTGCCAATTCCATACATCCAACCACTTAGATACTAACAACTACACACCACACATGCATACATCCTATTCTACCCTTAGTGGCCAAGTGTTAAGGTGTAAGCAAGTGTCGCGGTTCCGGGACGTCTCACAAACCTTTGCGGTAGCCTTACGACCTAACACTTGGGTTTCATTTTATTTAAGACACATCCTAGGTTCATTGGGTTCATAGGTTTAGGTGCCAAGATCGTCGCTCTGATACCATTTGTAACACCCTCATAGTCCAAGCCTTTAAAACAGGACCATCGAATCATGAAGACGTCACCATCTCAGTTTCCTGAGCTACAATATGAGATAAACAAATCCAACACTTTATTATAAATACTGAAAGTACGGTGAAACAAAGTACAAACAAATGTATGCCAAAACTGTAACCAAAAGTAACTATAGTCTATGAGGAAGCCATGACACGAGACCCTAAACCCTAAACCCTACAAACTGGTGATCCCTCCTCCCATGCCAACAAGCAAGACTCATCTGTGTACCTGAGACTCTGCTCACCATTACATGGATCATCACAGTAAATAACATCATGTGTCAGCAACTATACAATAAGACAGATACGCATCAATATACATAATTCACAGTATTCACTTTAATACCATTTCCACCAACTAATCTGTCGTGGTGACCTTTAGTCCCACACCAATCTCCCCACTTACCGCAGCAAGGGGTACCTAGACCATAAATGTGCACATCCTCCCTGTGGCGGGTCCCACGGGGAGCGATCATAGGAGTGCGATCTGTTCCCCGCAACGGTCCCACACGTTACCATTGACATCTCATACATCATCCTATACATGGTAATACAATCATAATACAGTATCGTCACAACATAATCATACAATACTGAGTAGGGGAACCCTACCTCAAATGGAACAGCTAGCAAGACAATCGTAACCTCCTACCAATACTCCTCTACGAATCCTCCTCCTATGGATTACACAATTCTCAATTACATACTGAATAACCATAACTATGATGTAAAAATGGTAGATATACACTTATTTGGTGATACACGGACTAGGGAGATGATCAGCGCAACTAGACTTGTTACAAACTTGAAAGATTAGGAAATGGAGAACTGAGATGAGAGGATTAGGGTTTGCTTAATTTCTGATTATGGTTAAAATGTTTTATTAACCTCGGATTAAATTTATAATAACCGTGGTTTAAGGAACTGGAAAAGAAGCACTCGACCGAGTGTTTAGCACTCGACCGAGTGTGACTTACTTAGCCGAGTACCATCTACTCGGCCGAGTTGACTCGCAACTCAGCTACTAATATAGAAGGGCTCGACCGAGTATCAGATACTCAGATACTCGGCCGAGTGTCACCTACTCGGCCGAGTTGATTCACAACTCAGCTTCACTAACCTGGGTGTTACAGCCACCACCACCGCCGCCATGACACTCCCACCGCTATCACCGCCACCGGTAGATACATGGTTGTTTGTGGTGACGTGTGTTAGTGGTAAAGTGAGTGTGAGCGGGCCATTAGCTCTTTATTAGTGTAACTAAACAAAAAATTAAGTTTTAGATAATCGCTTACGTTTCCCCTCTTACCCTTTTTTATTCCTTTCCCTTTCCCTTTCTCTAACCAAACGTCCCCTTAATCTCTTTCAATAGTGCATTTATCGTCTGAAGAACGTCATTCACCCCAAATGATGACCAAATACCGTGGACACGTGATGAACACGCCTCAAATACCACGGACACGTGCCCAAATAAATGTAGAAAGTTAGACACGACTTTATTGGTGTCGGACACATTTCAACGTGTGTCTGTAAAGTGTGATATTCGGACATACTGCGACACTTTACGAAAAGTGTCCGTACTACTCGTCTATAAGCACCAGCGGTACCTGTGGTATGGAGTTTGGTTATTCTTTTGGTTAAACACTTATACAGCAATAAAAAAAGGCAAAACAGAAATCAAAATTGCTATATCACGCCCCCTGAATTACTTGTTACGCCCCCTAATTTTTTAAACTTTCCCATTTTGCCCTTTATTTTTTTTGAAAATTAATTTTTTTTCCCTTTTTTGTTTAAGGCCGGTTTTTTGAAGATCGATTTTTGTGGAACGGTTTTTGAGACGGTTTTTGAGTCGGTTTTTTAGTCGGTTTTTGAGACGTTTTGTTTGAAGGTTTTTGAGAAGTTTTTTGAGGCGGTCTTTGACATTATTTTTGTAGTCGGTAATTTTTACTATTTTTGAGAACGATTTTGAGACGGTTTTTTGACAAGGTTTTTAAGACGGTTTGTAAGACGGGTTTGTAGACGGATAATACGGTTAATTTTGACATAATTTATTTTTGACGGTTTTTGTAATAAATAATTGTCATCGGTTATTATTAATAATTAACAATTTTTGAGACGGTTTTTGAGACGGTTTATAAAGTTTATGGTAAGAATCCCTTATTTATGACTGCTACCTACTCACTCTTCCTATTTACTCTACTGCCTAAACTCTTACTCCTCATTCTTTCAAAGTTAAAGAAAAAAAAAAGCCTCTTCAAATTACACAAACAAACTAATATCCATCACTCCTCCTCCAATTTCAATCATTCCTCTTCCATTTATGCAAGTATAAGGTATGTAATCTAATTAGTTTTGTTATTTTATTAGATTAGATTTATGTTAATTGATTTTAAATTAGTAACTTTAGTTGGAAATTAATGATGTTTGAAGCCAAATTAGGAGTGATTTTTATGATTTGTTGTTAGATTAGATAGTTGTGACGATTTTAATTGCGATTTGGTATGAAATTATCGGAACGATTTTGACCATGTCTTGTAAAAAACACGACATGACCTAGGCCATGTCGTGTAGACCACACGACACAGCCTAGGCCATGTCCTGTGGACCACACGACACAGCCTAGGCCATGTCGTGTGGACTACACGACATGGCCTAGGTCGTGTCGTGTTTTCTACACGACAATGTTTTTTTTTTTTTCATTTTGTTTTCCTTTTATAGCCCTAAACCTTAAACCCTAAACCCTAAACCCTAAACCCTAAACCCGAAACCCTAATCCCTAAACCCTAAACCCTAAACGGAAACCTGAGACCCGAAACTCGAAACTCTAAACCCTAAACCCTAACTCCTTGATATGAAACACTCTTTATATGTTGTAGGGGTCGATCCGTTTTGATCTGTCTGATTTGTTGTAAGTGATTTAAAAAATTTTGTAGACGACAATGTAATTTTTTTTTTTCCGTCTATAGCCCTAAACCCTAAACCCTAAACCCTAAACCGTAAACCCTAAACCCTAAACCCTAAACCCGTAAACCCTAACTATAAAATACTCTTTATATGACAACCCATCTCCAGTCATTCTCCCTAACGTCAACCCATATGTCAACGTGGTTGTTATACGGGTCGCCCCGTTATTTTGTGTCTGATTTTTTGTAAATCATTTATAATTTTTTTTAGAAGACAATGTATTTGTTTATTTTCGCTGTATAGTCAATTAAGACAATCGTTTTCAATTTTTGTAGATGTCTAGCAATGACAACTCTCGTCGATCGAAACTTCATGCTTCCTATCGGCGTCAGAAGGTGAATATCAAGGTTGGAAGTAAAAGTGTTGGTACTGTGGAGGTGTCTGTGCCTGTGCCTGTTCAGCGTGACTTTTTTGCAGATGAGTTTGCTGAGTACGAGAGGCAGGTACTTGAACAGGAGGATTTGCAATCGGAGGAGGAGCCAGATGAGGAGGCAGTTAGGGAGGAGGAGGCTACTTCTGTTTCACGAGTTACGAGGGGGAAGGGTGGAAGATTTGAGAGGTATAGCGAGGGTTCAAGCAGTTCTGGAGTTGACCCTAGGAGAAAGATTAAAGCCAGAGGGAAGGATATGAGTTGGTTGTTGACTGGCCCTGCATCTGGAGGCCCTTTGGTTCATAATGTTATTCCGAGCTTTGCGGGACACATAGCATATTTGTTGTGGAATAATCCTGAGGCGGAGCGTAAGATCTTAACCAAGTACACTAGGGATCGATCTTGTTTGGAACTCCGTAAGTGGAAGTTGGGTAACACTGCTCGGAGTATAGTTGATGATTCGGGTCTTAGTCACTTGCCCGATCTTATGCACAAGAACTTCAACATGTCTCTTTTGTGTGCTTTCATTGAGAGGTGGCAGCTGGATACGAATACTTTCCACATGCCATGGGGTGAGATGACTATTCTGTTGCACGACATTAGAGAGATCCTCGGCATTCCTATTGATGGTCTTCCTTGTAACATTGCACCGTCCGATTTGGCACATCCCGTTATCGGCATGACCGAGATGTTAGGTATGACCGACATGGAGCTTCACGGGGAATATTCAGCAGATAAGGATCACAAAATTCTTAGGGAAATTCGATACTGAACAAGGCTGTGAAGAAAATGGTGGAGAATGACGGGTTGGGCTCTACGTCCGAGGCACAGGGGTTTTTGTTGATTCTACTGGGATCTACTTTATTCGTAGATACGACAAGTGATAGGGTCAGGGCGAACACTTTCGGTATGCTTAGAGATGTGAGTACCATTGGTGGCTACGCTTGGGGTGCGGGTACTCTTGCTTATTTATATAGGCAGTTGGGTATTGCCACGAGGACTGATTGTAGGGGCATTTGTGGTTGTTTGACATTATTGTAGTCATGGATTTATGAGTACTTCCCCCCGTTCCGCCCGACGACCGTGAATGCTATGGCAGCTTTTCCTGGCACAGTTAGGGCAGCCTACTGGACTACTAGCCCAACTCCGAGGCAAGACCATGTTTCCGCTCTTAAGGCGTATCGGCTTCAGCTTGATAGGATGTCGTTTGACCTAGTCACTTGGACACCATATCGCTTGTTCCCAGAGTTGAAGCATCCTCGTACACTATACAGTGGGTTGTTGCGCTTCATAGACATATTGGAGCCTTATCAGCCAGATCGTTGTCTTCGGCAGTTTGGTTACATGCTGCTTGTGCCTTCTCCCATGGCCGTTCCGGATAAGGCATATCGTCCTGTGAAGTCTGCAACCTACGATCTGCAATTCAATGGTGCATTTTGTGACCACACTTGGTGTAACTGGCGGGACCACAAGATTGTACCAGATAGGATGTCACTCCCGGCTCACCCACCTTGTGCTACAGTGGATGGGTACATGGACTGGTACCAATCTGTGTCACACCCTTTGGTGATGATTGATGTCCAGTATCAGGACGCTGACTTGCCTGCTGCGAGGTCGTACTTCCCGACTAAGGTGAGTGTGACTTCACATTTATTTGTTTTAATTTACTCATGATTAATTTAATTCAATTTATTTTTGTACGGTTTTCGTTGTTTCTTTTATAGATTGGCCAATCCGTTATCACGAGGTTCTCACAGTATGATGACGTAGTCGATCCGGCATGCTATGAAGAGTGGCGACAGTTTATGGGTACATTGCACCCCCAGCTTCGTGCATACTCATACAGTGGTTCGGGCCAGCCCGGTGGTAGCGGAGGAGGAGGTACAGATGGTGACGGTGGCAGAGGCAGAGGAGGTAGAGATGGTGATGGTACTAGAGGCAGAGGAGGTGGAGATGGTGTCGGCGGTAGAGGCAGAGGTAGACGTTCGAGGAGGTCTCGTGACAGCGGGAACTAGGGCGATGATTTGGATGATGTCGAACTTCTGTTTGTTGCAGTTGTGTTTACTTTCTGTTTGTTGAACTTCTGTTTCATTTCTACGTTATTGAACTTGTACTAAGACTTTGGTTTCTGTTTGTTGAACTTCTGTTTCACTTGTAGGATTGTGAACTTCTAATTTTAATTTGCTATGACATGGTTTGTTTTATTTAGGCAAAGAGTAACTTTGGTTATATGTTGCACAATTGCAGGAAGAGTTAGTAAACAATATAAAGCCGAGTGCAATACTTGAGATCACGTTCTAAAATGTACAATGTTTATCCAAATGCGTAAACACTAAATAAACTATAACAAATACAAATACAGAAGATTAAATTACGGTCTACAATATAACAAATGGGTCATCCTTGGAGTTGTTGTATCCCGAGTTAAATGTTTGTGGGGTGAAGTGGGCATTCACGTAATGCAACCAAAGCATCAACCGTTCAGTGTATATTTCCTCATAGTGTCCTACATTGGAATGACGGTGCCTTTCCCACATGCGGTGTACTGGAGGCATAGGACAATCATGTTGCATACGTAGCCGAAACCAGTGATTACCTGTAAAACCGATCCATAGAATACCGGAAGGCTCCCTAACACCGGGTCCGACATCTAAAGGAAGGTAAGTGCAACTATTCTCCCATGTAGCTGATCCAGGTGTCTCGAATTGGTCGTACGTTGTACACACTAAACATATTGTCCAGTTAAAAATAGTGGCGAAATTAAACAAATCCCAGTTTTCCATCCAATATTCCTTCGGACAACCTGTTTGTTGCGTCCACTTCAACCGTTTGCAAGTTTTGTAGACGTCACCAAAACAGAAAGGATGAAATAACGGGTTCCGTATCCCGACAATGGCTTGATATCTCATTTTTACCCAATGTTTTTGTGTACCTGTTTTTGCATGCGACATAACCCGAAATCCGCAATGTCCATCTCACTCCGGGTCGAAAACACCAATCAGAAAGTCAAGGCTCACTAATGGTATGTACTTACCTAAATACGAATCCTGTATATCTGTAATATCATCCCAGTTAACGTCAAGCGGTGCTCCATAACCTACAGAGGAAACAAAGAACAAAATTATTAATTCATTGTTACAAATCTAGTCATGCGTAATTAATTGTTCAATTACTGAAATTATTACTGTTTACCTGAACCATCGCTACTCGTTGTGTTACTTGAAGTCGGGTTCCTTCGCCGTGCATGTTCGACCCCTGATTTATTGCGGGTATTGGACTTCTTAGGTCGACCACGTCGTGTGGCTGCAACTTCAGGTTCCTCAACAACTTTATCCTCGGGATGTAATTTACTGTACAAAGTCTCGATTATATTCCTCTGCACTTCAGGGCGGGCATTCCGAATTTCTTCAAATATACTCTCCAACACATCCTTCTAGCTTGTACGACACTGGCTTGAATTAGTGTAATTTAAACTAGACCAGAATTTGTGAAGAGTATCTATATGTATTTTGGCATTGGTATCCATAACGTTCTGTAACATACAGGCACACATAAGCCCGTGACTGGATACTAGACTGTGTGAACAATCGGTCCACAAGTCGTTGCCCAACTTAGTGCCCTCTGTGTACTCCATTTGCATTATGGTAATAGCTTCCGAGGACACTTTACAACGTAACATTGAGTAAATGCTCCCATGATAGATGTTCGCGACAAGCGTTTTGCTTAATGAATTTTCAAGTGCCTTTCTAATTTCAATATGTTGCCCCTGCATCATTAAATCGGCCCTTTTCCATATACTATCCAATGCAAGTGATGCAGAACCGAACCACATTTTCAGGACAGCATGTGCAGATTCAACACGAGAAGTTGACGTATTACCAAAATGCATTATCGAATCGGTAAAACATTTCCCAAACTTATCTATGTGTTTCCACCATGTACCTTCGAGGTAAGTAATTAGACGAGGACGTTTGTTGTGTTTTTTTTTACGAGATCCCACTTATGTTGACATTCGTCCCACGATTTTGCCTCGATAACGCTTTTTCAATCCCCGTGGGCTACCGATTTACCGAAAACACCATTGTTCAATAAATTGGTTGCATATGCCTCAACAGCGTTGTAAATGTGCCATAAACATAGCAAATGACGAGATTCTTTGAACACAAGTGGAATTGCTTTCATTAATCCTCCCTCATGATCAGTGATAATGGCATTTGGTTCAACACCTGGTTCTAACAATGACTTCAAAGTTTCCAGAACCCATGTATACCCAGTGTCATCTTCCTTCTTGATTAAGGCATAAGCCATAAGAAAACTGTTACCAACCGGTGTCACTCCTACGCACTCAACCAGTATCATATCATACTTATTTGTCTTGTACGTAGAATCGATCAAGACAACATAAGGCCACGTTTTAAACATTTTAATGGCCTCGGGATGAGCCATAAATACGTTTGTCAAAGCTTTTGTGTCTGGATGCCTCGTAAATTCACAAAAATAGTTGGCCTGACCTGCGAGATGTAACATGTACTGTATACTGTTACGACCCTCCCTATCCTCAGCACTGAAATTTGCATTCTGGTTGTATATTTGTTTAATTACTGGAGCTGGTTGATCTGGATATTTGCGCGTGAATGCATTTCTAACCTTTCCGGGTTTCATTTTAGATTGCCATAAACCCTTCAGAAAACCTTTCTGCTCGTCATTCAGTTTAGCACGCCGTCTAAGACCCTCTAAATAGCTTCCCAGTTCGTGATTATGCAAACCACACTTCGGTCTTACTACCCAAGAACCCTCAGCAACATTAACCATTCTTAGATCAAATGGACAATTAAACCGCTTTGTCGAGGTTTCTCTTTGGGGATTGGCAGGATCCTTAGCCCTACTAGTGTATTTTCCATGACACTCACATTTGACGACATTATACGGGGGATAGTGCTTTGGTTGATATTTCACTTTTACCAAATGAAAACCCAATTTATATGCAACTTCATTTGAATGATCAAATGCTTCCTCAAATGAGCTAAACGTAGTGATGAATACAAAGTGTTGGCTATAATCTTCACCGTATCCGTCGTGACCTTTATTCGACGCCTAAAAATGAATATTAACGTAAATTTAAACGAAAATTGAAAAAAAAACACTCATGTCATGTGGACCACACGACATAGCCAAGGCCATGTCGTGTGGATTACACGACATAGCCTAGGCCATGTCGTGTGGTTCACACGACAGTGCCCTGGCCATGTCGTGTGGCTCACACGACAGAGCCCTGGCCATGTCGTGTGGACCACACGACATGGCCAGGGCACTGTCGTGTGAACCACACGACATGGCCTAGGCTATTTCGTGTGAACCACACGACATAGCCTTGGCTATGTCGATAATTCTACAAAGAATGAATTGCAAACTTACTACATGGTTGGTGACGATGAGGGTGGTTGCAGCCCTATAGTCCCTCCATGTCCCACGTAAATTACAGTCCTTGTTCAGTTGATGTGGGGGGCAGACGATGTAGATGTAGCTAGGTTTTCTTTTCTTTTTTTTTTTTTTTACGAGATAGAGAGGCATATAACCCATATGAGAATTGTGTTGAATGTCGATGTGTGGGTGTGTGTTTGAGAGGTTAGATTTAGGGTTTTACATTGCATTTGTATGTCGATGGATTGGTTAGGGTTAAGGTTGTGATTACACGGTTCCCAAAGCTCCTAGGTTACACGGTTCTCATGACTTACTCGAGTCCAGGCCCAACACGCTTTTCAAGGATTTATAGTCGACATGTAGCTTAAAAATAACCGAGTACGTAAAATTATTTATACTAATTAAATCTTGTAATTTAGTATTAATAAATATTAATTAAAGTAATAAAAGAAGATAAAATTATTAGAACTTTCATAAGAATAAGAATATATAAGAAATATAGGATTTAAATACAATTACGACTTAACAAGAATAGAAATTAAGTTTAGATGAGGATTTAATATGAAATATATTTAATTATAATTATATCATCCAAAAATAAAGAAATACGAATGAAATGACATTTTATGAAATAATCATGAAATATAAATTGATTATGAAATACGAATCGTAGAAATACGATTTATAAAATAATAATAGTTTTCGTAAAATACTTTATAAACATTCCGTTTGAAATACTTGTATAAAACAGAGTTTGACTGCCGTTGACCGAGGCTAAAATACGGGGTATTACAGTCTTCCCTCCTTAGAATGAACTTCGTCCCGCAGTTCACCACCCCGTAACGGTAAAGAAACATCTAACAAGCACGAAACAACACAAACAACACTTATACAGGCTTCAAGACGCGAAAAGTTACATTCTACCCTCGTTAAGAAAACTTTGTCCCCAAAGTTTAACGCATAAATAAATAAAAAGGTAATTCACGAATTACAATATAATGCATAACAAAAGTAAACACGATTTTCAAGTATATTCAAACAAGCACGACATAACAATTAGCCATATCAAGATCACTAAGATTTTACAATCCTATCCTCCTTAAGACTTGGTTACGCCCTCGTAGCCTCATTACCAAAATTTTACATCCAAAGTTCAAGAAGACTACCGAAACAATAGACACAAATCATCTGATAAGCTAATTACTCTATACTGGCAACTAGCATCCGACTTTTCAAGCAACAAAACGCACAGTTGTCAATTTCATGTTACGCATTAAACAAAATCAAGGTAACCAATGCTTGGAAGCTTTGACACCAAATTAACACATTTACATCAATGTAGACAATCAACTAACTCATAGTTCATACTTGAGGAATTAAAATTAAAATTAAAATATTTCATATCAGTAATCATATCATAGAAGTAAAAATTCATATTTCTGCAAATCAGGTTTAGAGAAAGACACTAGGCAAAATTCAAGTAGTGTAATAGCGTTTGTATAATTGAGACTACTTTACATAAAACTCACCGAAACAAATAAGATTATATTATCATACAACAAGGTTCATACTCATATCATATGCCTACCGTTCATGCTACAGAATTCATATCAGAGTATTACATGGTTACATCACATAATTCATATTTGATTTAACTTTATATGAAACTCACCTAACTTACAATTTCAACAATCATACATCATGCAACAACTTTCACAATTCATAAATTTAAATACCCACCTAGCTATTTTGCGAGCTATTATCGTTTTTAGTAAATATAATGAATTAACTAAACATAGGAAAAGAATCAATTGCAAAGCTTAAGGAGTTTATTTATAACAAATTTTACAACTCAGTTGGTCGGAACAAAAACTTTAATTTACAGCAATTAGACAGAAAATTGGGCAACTTGTAAAAATCATTATTAAATAACGACCCGTTAAAATTTTACGTGATTTATCATTTTGAAAACGTGAATGAATATTCTAAACAGTGGAGTTGGAATAATGCATAAACAATAGATACGTATTAAATGGTTTCTTTTACAAAAACATGGGTCAAAACTGAACTGTGCAGTAACAATCTGACCACTATCGACAAAAAATATTTATTTCTCCCTAAATATAACTCGTATACATATGAAACCAAAAGCATCGAAAAGCTAAGTCAGAAGGTTATCATACATAAAATTTTTACATTCATATAGAAAACACATTATAAATGGCAGTCCGTACAAACAACGTAACATTCTGAAAATTTATCAAAATTTTAGTTCCTTTAAAATTACTTCATATCATCTCATTTAGATACAACCATTCTTCTTCCAAAACATGTTGACATATCATTTGACGCATTGAAATCACATTACCCGCTATTAACATGTATTCATTATCTCAAACCGAAAATGCCATCTAGAAAATAGTAAGGATTGCGAAACCGAAAATAAAATCAACTAGATAACTCAGTAATCATGTATGTATAGGCAATGCACAAGTTTCTACCCTCGTAATAATCACAACTTATTTAAATACGAAAATATATCCTAGAAATCACTAAGGTGCCACTTATTGAATGCTAACCTTATAACTAAATTAAATGTATCAAATTAGACGTAAATGAAATTGACATGTAATTTTCAACACATAACTTTATAACATTCATGGCTTGGGGCATCACATTTCGCATATCACTAGACATGGATTACTATAACACATAAATCTGATCACTCATATCCAAATACCAGTCAATATATTACATAATTACGATAGTCATTTAGTAACCAGATATCATATGGACATGTCAGAAGGCTAAATCATATGATCACATCACTTTATCTATGGCTCGATAAATATAGATCAATACTCATATACACATCCTCATGTTCTCAATACTTCGAAGTCATATATCACAATCAACATTCAATATAAATCTCATACAACACAGATCTCCAACCATATTTCACGTCATACTTACCTCATTCCTTTTCTGCGGAAACGTTAGTACGATATATATATATATATATATATATATATATATATATATATATATATTGGGTCCCGACCTTTATTCTATACTACCCATGCTCTACATCTCTCAAGGGTGACCAGGTTAGACTGAAAGGGCCAGTGGCTTGGTTTGAGGGGGCCCCTAACTCATCCCAATCCTGGGGCTCCTAACTGTTACTAGCCTAGAGTTCATTTTATTTGACTCTTCCTATGTTCATTAATTATATTCATTTTTTTTTTATTAGGCCTGAGGATCGTTCGCTCTGATACCACTTTGTAACACCCCCATTAATTTAAGAGCCTTTAGCAAGACATTCTCAAATAAATAGAGCTGTTACCATCTCGGAATGTCCGAGGTAGTGAATAACAAAGTAAACAAACCAAAGTACTTTATAAAAACTGATTAAATTTAAACTTTTGATATTACAACTATTACGCAAAGAATAAAAGTACAACTGATAGCATCTAAGTATGTGATCTAATTCTAAGTAGGTCTAAGCCATGTCTCACTCCTTGCCCAAGCTCCTAGTCCGTTTGTCTCTGACCTGTAGAATCTACTCCCCATTCCGGATCATCGTAGGTGTACACGAATACACTGTCAACCTCGCGGTTGAGTAGGATAACACAATAATAATAAAGCAACAAATATGATATGCAAATGCCATGATATGCTCGAGCTCAATCACAATCTCAATCTCAAACTCATACCCTTGCACCAAGCCATACCGAACCTCCCGGCAGACTATAATCGGTCGTCATCGAACACCAGCTCAATAGCTGATAAGACACCAGGCCTGGTCTGCAGAACCACCCTGGGCTTTATATCAAAACAATATCTGAAGCACATCTTGCTCAGTAACCAATGCATATGCATGCTCGTGAATGCAACAATATTCTTAATCAATCATGCTATTGATTAATGCAATGCTCATGCCAATAATATTAATCAATACTCAATCCAACCAATAACATTCTCATATCAATCATGCTCAGCATCCATACAACACACAATACCACATCCATTCATATCACATCGCAGATTATAAGGTCGGTGTATCCTACCTGGATAGCAATATAGTCTCATCACGCAGCTAACATCCAATCAGCCGAATCACTTCAATACATACTCAACACCTAACAAAATAATATACTTAATTACTAACTAATACAATTACGCAACCAATATAATATATCGATTATTCAAATTAATTATTTAAATAATATATTACGCATACCGAGGCCGTACCAAACATGACTACCTCAATTAACTTAACCAACCCGACCTTATTATTTTTATAACTAATTCCATTTGAATAAACGACTATAGAAAATATACCCGAACTATTGATAGCCGTCACATTCTTGCATAAATAATTACTTTAACACTTAATAATAATAATCATACCAACAATAATATTATTATCAATAATAACAATAATAACTTATAAACATAAGATCATGCTAATAATATTAACATAATAATAATTAATAATATTATGTTAACAAACATCAAAAATAACAACTTCAATAATAAATGATAATACTAATAATAATAATAATAATAATAATAATAATAAGGAAAAATTACAAATTACCACCTAATATGTTTCATTTTTTACAAAATACCACCTATTATATTCAACTTTACAAATAACCACCTAAGTTTCTTATTTATCAACACCAATCTAACTTATTTTACATACGTATGACGGTTTTGCGTAATTATCGACTCGTTTTCATTTTAACAACTTCCGATCATTTTTTATGACCAAACTACCCTTACTAATTATTCTACCCACATTGACTTCTTTTTCCCCTTTCTCTTCTATTGTTCACAGAATCACAGTTAAGAAAATCAATTTCCAAACCCTAGAAATCAATTTAGGGATTTTTTTCAATTTATCCTCTTTCAATTCCATCAATTTACAATTTACAATAGTTTACCTTAGAAGCAAGAAAGTTACAGCCAAACAAAAAAATAAGCATAAAAGAAACAGAAGGTATGATGCTTTGGTTTTGTGTCTGTTTTTGTCTTTAATTTTTAGTTTTACAATCATTTGTCATTGCTATGCTTCATGTGCTTTTGCCCACTGTATGTATGTAGTGTAATTCTCTTTCGACGGCATGTTATTTTAGCACCTACTTAAGACGAGTCGACTTTTCTTAAGATTAAGACGGGTTAAATAACTGTCTTAAGGATATATCCGTTTTACTTTTAAGATGTATATGATCGTCTTAAGATAGGCGAATTGATTATTTCAAATTTTCTGATTACAATTATGGTACTGTTTTATTTTTTGCGAGCCAAATATGATGAGAGGTATTATGATCTTTTCTTATCCACTCTTGCCTCTGAGATGATTCCTTTCGCCTGAAACTATGATATGTTCGGTGGCAACTCACCCTCTCATTAAGAAAGAAATGCACTTATGGACAAGAAGATCAGTACATATTGCCTTTGTCTACATGGGTCAGGTACGAGGCAGGAGACCCCTCTGGGTAATCGAGCTATGCAGTAGATTGTAAAAATTAAAGATGGACTAACTTAACTTAGCATCTTCACTTGATTTTATTCCTCAGGAATGTTAATTTTATTCCTACTGGGGGCTTGCTATATTTCAGTTAATTTCTCAGGAATGTTAATTTTATTCCTCTACTTACATGTTATATTATGAACTAACACACCTTAAATTTTTTTTTATTTGAGAATATAGATGATAGGTAGCCAAGATGATAGCTGGAGAACTACACGGTCGGTTAGGAAAAGCCCGAGAATAGCAGAAAAAAGCCCTAACGCACCTATTGTATCACCTGTAACTGTGAGAAGAGTGGATAAGTTACAAGTAAGGAGGAAATTGTCAACATTATTTTATCATAAGGAGGGTAATGGGGAACAAACGGGTTATACTCAAGAAAGGGCTAATGAAGAACAGCAAACTGATTATGATCAAGTGAGGGATGATGAAGAGGACCAAAATGTTTATGCTGAGGAGGTGGATGACGAGGAGTACTGGAGTGAAGATAGTCAATTTAGCCATTTGGATATAGAGGAGACTGAAGTTGTGGGCGACTTAGTGGAGGAGGAGGAGTTGTTTGGTGATGGATCTCATGATAACCTAATTGATGTGGTTAATAATAATATTAATCAGTCTTGTAGAAGGGTAACGGGCAGAGGGAAGGCAAAATTGATTGATGTTGATGACTTAGATGTAAGGGTTGGTGAAGAGCTTGATGTGAATTCTGATGATGACATTAGTGTAGCTGGTTCAGGGGATGATGAGACTAATTCATATGATACATTTGATCCTGCTGTTGACTTTGGGAGACCAATTAATCTTAAGAAAGGATTGAAATTTCCTTCTGTTGGGGTTTATAGGAAAGCAGTCAGGCAACATGCCATTGAGAATGGTTATGAACCATATTTCGAACATAATGACAGTACTAGAGTAACAATTTACTGTAGACATAGATGTGAATGTCCTTGGAATGCTAAAAGGTCCAGATTACCAAAATGTGCTTGTGGTGTTAAGAGAAAGTGTAAGTTTAGGTTGTATGCCACGAAATTAAAAGGTGAGACAACCACATTTCAGATTAAAACATTGTACTTGGATCATGTATGTGTATATACAACAAAAAATGGAATGGTTACATCAGAGTGGATGGCTCAAAAGTACCTAGAGGTGTGGAGGGGAGACCCACATTGGTCATTAAAGGGACTTCAAACTAGAGTGAAGTTGGACTATGGAGTTGATGTCGGATATCACAAGTGTTGGGTGGCTAGAGCAAGGGCAAAAATGATGATAGAAGGTAATTCAGATGATCAATATAAAAGGGTATGGGACTATGTATTTTCAATTCGAAAGTATAATCCAGGGTCCTCGGCATATGTTAAAGTTGATAGGATTGACAAACCCCCTCCAATTTTCCAGAGAATATACATCTGTATGGCAGCTTGCAAGGAAGGGTTTCTGAATGGGTGTAGGCCCCTCCTTGGTGTTGATGGCTGTCATTTGAGGGGGATGTACCCTGGAATGTGTTTGACTGTCGTGGCAATGGATGGGAATAACAATATATTTCCAGTTGCATGGGGTGTTGTAGAGGTGGAAAATGCTGAGAGCTGGGAGTGGTTTTTGGATTTGTTAAATAGAGACATTGGCTCAGATAAAGGAGATGGCTTGACTTTTATGTCTGATAGGCAAAAGGTATTAACATTATATCATTACTTAAATCAGTTCCTAGGAATGACTATAATATGATACCCTTGCTAATCAATATTTCTTTCTATGTCAGGGATTGATTGATGCACTGAATGTGGTTGTGCCTAGAGCTGAGATCAGGTTTTGTGTTAGGCACATATGGGCTAACTTTAAGTTACAATTCACTGGTCAAGCCTTCAAAAATAGCTTTTGGAGAGCTGCTTGGGCAACAACAAAGGTAAACTATTCATTAACTATGTCACCAAAATACTACATACATGCTACTAAAACTACTAATACTACACGTTGAACAGGTTGAGTTTAAGGCAGAATTGGAAGAAATAAAAAAACTTTCAGATGGTGCTTACAATTATGTCAGCAAAATACCACCAAGGCATTGGAGTAGGCATGCCTTCTCAACCAAATGTAAGAGTAGCATGATTCTCAACAATCTTTGTGAGACATTTAACTCTGTCTTGAAAGATGCAAGAGACAAGCCTATTCTTACGCACATGGAGTGGATGCGTAGATATATTATGAAAAGGAACTTTGAAAAAAGAGAAGGAGTAGATAAGTATGAGGGAAGGTATATGCCATACATTTAGAAATGCTTCAAAAAATTGATTATTGAATCAAGGTCAGCCAAAATCCACACAAGTATGTCCACAGATTTTGAGGTTGACTATAAAGGAGAGACTTTTACTGTCAATTTGGTGGAAAAAAAATGCAGTTGTTTCCATTGGCAGTTAACCGGTATACCATGCGTCCATGCTATGGCATGTATTCTGGATCAAAGACTAATCCCTGAAGATTTTGTTAGTGAAGCATATTCTAGGGAGAAGTATTTAATGGCATATACACCTGCAATCAAACCTATGCCAGGTGTTTCCCAATGGGAAGAAGCAGGCCTACCTGAACCACTACCACCCGCCTTAAGAAGGATGCCAGGGAGACCTTCTAAGAAAAAAAGAAGAAAAGAAGCAGATGAGTCCACTCAAGTGAAGAGAACCAAAAAATGTAACAACTGTGGAAGATGTGGTGGCTTAGGTCATAACAAGAAGACTTGTAAGAACCCTCCAACGGAACCCAGGCAGAAAAACAAAGGTGGCAGACCTCCTACTACAAATTCATGGGTAAATGCAAATAAGACTAGAGCTCAACATAAAAGATCATTCAGGACGCATGATGAAGCCATTTTAAGCCAAACCGGAAGTTAACCTCCTTGTGGGTCAACATCCCAAACACATTGGTAGCAAATGACAAGTTTATAGGCTAATAGATTACAGTTTCTAATAAGTTTTTGATGTAGACCTTTTGTTAAGAATTTGAAAGTTCAAGTTGTTAGAGATCATGAATTATTGATATGGATTTTTGGTTTCTTAAATACAATTGGAGTTGTTAAATGGTATCATTTGGCATTGCATCAATATCAGATAGGTTACGGCTCTTGTATTTCTGTGATCACTTGCAGTTCTCACTTGTTTGACAATGCAGCTGAAGGTGGTTAGAAATGAGCTGCATTTTTGTGGTAATTGGATCATTTTCAATAATTTGAGAAATAATGTTCAAAATGTCAGAATGGTATTTGTTCCCAAGTAATATAATTTAGCTCATGGTCAATTCATGAATATCATGTTGCAACAAGTTCACGAGCTTCCTTCATCTAATTAATGGAGTTGACCTTAGATATAACATTGTATATGTGCAATTTTGGTTGGATAAACAGGCTGGCAGAGATGCACCAGGGATGACTAACAGAGATAGCGCTAATATGTGCAGCGGATGTGAATTATGGCAGATTACTTTTGGGTCTGCAATGCGAGAGCAATGGGTTCCATCATTGCAATGAATCACAATGGGTGTGCAAAGTGTGCAAGAAACCAATTATCTGTTCAATCGTGTTATCTGGACTAGTCAATCTGATATAGTTGCTGATTGCAGGAATAAGGCAGATAGATCAATAGAGTCGCAGGGCTGGAAGTACAGTCGCAGGCCATTTGCCAGTATGTACTCGTATGTTTATAAAAATCCTTAATGTCTGTTAATTATCACTTAATGTCTCCCCAGGCTTCATAATAGATACAAACGAGAAGAGTTGCATATACATATATCACCAAGAAACACAATTTGCGAGTTACTTCAATTGACAATTAAGCAAGGAGACTCATTTGGTCATACAACTTACTTTATTGTTTGGTTGTAAACTTACTTCAATTGACAATTTTTTTTTCGCACCTTCAATTTCGTGTAAGCTTACTTTATTGCTTGGTTGTAAACATTTGTAAAATGAAATTGAGAGAGGATAAATTGAAAAAATCCCTAAATTGATTTCTAGGGTTAGGAAATTGATTTTCTTAATTGTGAACAATAGAAGAGAAAGGGGAAAAAGAAGTCAATGTGGGTAGAATAATTAGTAAGGGTAGTTTGGTCATAAAAAATGATCGGAAGTCGTTAAAATGAAAACGAGTCGATAATTACGCAAAACCGTCATACGTATGTAAAATAAGTTAGATTGGTGTTGATAAGTAAGAAACTTAGGTGGTTATTTGTAAAGTTGAATATAATAGGTGGTATTTTGTAAAAAATGAAACATATTAGGTGGTAATTTGTAATTTTTCCTAATAATAATATCACAACAATAACAATAATAATAATATCACAACACTAACAATAATTATAATAAGAATGGCATATGTAAACAAAACAGCCCCTCAGACCCCGGGTTCGAATCCCACGACCAACACAAAAACCAGTCCCAAACATAAAAGAAAATCAGTCCCCACTTCTCCCTTCTACTCACCCGTGCACCCACTTTTAAGGCAACGCCACCACCAACCAGGCCACCCCTAGCCACCACTATCAACACCACTCTCTAGCATGTACCATCAACCACAACCACCACACCCTTGCTACCCCCTGAACCCACCATACACGTCCTAACGCACTGCCCAAAACCCGCCTATGCAAACACCATTACCCAGTTTTCAGCAACCATCCCCAACTCCCTATTTTCTCACGCTTTTCTCTCTCTCCACCGTGCCCCACACCACCTCTGGCCACCACCTTTGCCACCACTGGCTCACGGTGGTTCCATGGGTGGTCCTCTGCTCTTCTCACCTGAAACACCTGAAAAACGACCACCAAACCCTCCTGCCACTCGCGAAAAATGCTCTGTTTTCGTGTATCATTTTTATCGCGTGAACAGTGTCATCTTTCCCCCGCAAATCTGCCACTAACCACCACCCACGGGCACCACAAAGGTACCATGGTGGTCGTCACTATCCTAGGGTTCCACGTCCACCAACCCAGGTGCAACCCCTCCCCATTCGAAGGTCCAAAAATCGCCTCAAATAACCCTAGTCAAACCGTGTTTCTCCTCTGTTCCTGCGTCCTATGTTTCTGCCGCCTCTATACGGCTGTCAAAGGAAGGTTCTCCGGCCACCACACGCTACCCCACAGCCACTAAACTAGACTATAAACAGCCTACAACAACCCTTACCCACAACTCGTACCAAAAATCAAAACAACAATAACGAAAGCAATATAACTGTGATGAGATCGATAATTCTACAAAGAATGAATTGCAAACTTACTACATGGTTGGTGACGATGAGGGTGGTTGCAGCCCTATAGTCCCTCCATGTCCCACGTAAATTACAGTCCTTGTTCAGTTGATGTGGGGGGCAGACGATGTAGATGTAGCTAGGTTTTCTTTTCTTTTTTTTTTTTTACGAGATAGAGAGGCATATAACCCATATGAGAATTGTGTTGAATGTCGATGTGTGGGTGTGTGTTTGAGAGGTTAGATTTAGGGTTTTACATTGCATTGGTATGTCGATGGATTGGTTAGGGTTAAGGTTGTGATTACACGGTTCCCAAAGCTCTTAGGTTACACGGTTCTCATGACTTACTCGAGTCCAGGCCCAACACGCTTTTCAAGGATTTATACTCGACATGTAGCTTAAAAATAACCGAGTACGTAAAATTATTTATACTAATTAAATCTTGTAATTTAGTATTAATAAATATTAATTAAAGTAATAAAAGAAGATAAAATTATTAGAACTTTCATAAGAATAAGAATATATAAGAAATATAGGATTTAAATACAATTACGACTTAACAAGAATAGAAATTAAGTTTAGATGAGGATTTAATATGAAATATATTTAATTATAATTATATCATCCAAAAATAAAGAAATACGAATGAAATGACATTTTATGAAATAATCATGAAATATAAATTGATTATGAAATACGAATCGTAGAAATACGATTTATAAAATAATAATAGTTTTCGTAAAATACTTTATAAACATTCCGTTTGAAATACTTGTATAAAACAGAGTTTGACTGCCGTTGACCGAGGCTAAAATACGGGGTATTACATGTAACATGTACTGTATACTGTTACGACCCTCCCTATCCTCAGCACTGAAATTTGCATTCTGGTTGTATATTTGTTTAATTACTGGAGCTGGTTGATCTGGATATTTGCGCGTGAATGCATTTCTAACCTTTCCGGGTTTCATTTTAGATTGCCATAAACCCTTCAGAAAACCTTTCTGCTCGTCATTCAGTTTAGCACGCCGTCTAAGACCCTCTAAATAGCTTCCCAATTCGTGATTATGCAAACCACACTTCGGTCTTACTACCCAAGAACCCTCAGCAACATTAACCATTCTTAGATCAAATGGACAATTAAATCGCTTTGTCGAGGTTTCTCTTTGGGGATTGGCAGGATCCTTAGCCCTACTAGTGTATTTTCCATGACGCTCACATTTGACGATATTATACGGGGGACAGTGCTTTGGTTGATATTTCACTTTTACCAAATGAAAACCCAATTTATATGCAACTTCATTTGAATGATCAAATGCTTCCTCAAATGAGCTAAACGTAGTATTGAATACAAAGTGTTGGCTATAATCTTCACCGTATCCGTCGTGACCTTTATTCGACGCCTAAAAATGAATATTAACGTAAATTTAAACGAAAATTGAAAAAAAAATACTCATGTCATGTGGACCACACGACATAGCCAAGGCCATGTCGTGTGGATCACACGACATAGCCTAGGCCATGTCGTGTGGTTCACACGACAGTGCCCTGGCCATGTCGTGTGGCTCACACGACAGAGCCCTGGCCATGTCGTGTGGACCACACGACATGGCCAGGGCACTGTCGTGTGAACCACACGACATGGCCTAGGCTATGTCGTGTGAACCACACGACATGGCCTTGGCTATGTCGTGTGATCCACATGACAACGTGTTCGTACGTGAAATTGCATGGCAAAGTTCCATAATCGTACACGGATTAAAAACAACTTGTACACAAAGTATAAGAAATTAAAGTACGTAAGACACACTTACTTCATCCGTTTCATTAGCTTCCGATTCTTCATACCCGTAATCACCCTCTCCGCGATTAACGAAATCACTATCGTGGTTAGTATTTTCGAAAAAAAAACGCTTTCAGTAGAACCGTAACAACGTTCTTCGTAATAACGATAATGTTGATTTGCATTGAAATCGTTGTTGAATTGCGGTCCTTGGCTTGAGTATTGCTCGTAAAACTGCGATCCTTGACCGTTATCGGAAGTAAAAAAAAATAATTAAAGAAATCGCTACCGTTGTCGTCACCGGAATTCATTGTTTAATCGTCACCGAAATCGCTAACGTAAGTTATTGTATAAGTAGACTGCAATATGTACTCAGTAAAATGAAATAATATGTAAGATAGATAGGTTGGAGTGTATAAATGGGGTTGCAGTAGATAAGATGCCTTTCAATGTATGCATTCAACATTTCAAAGTATTTGCAGTAGATAAGATATGAGTAGATATTGCAGTCATAGTAATGTCATATCAACATAGCCGTCTAAAAAACCGTATCTTAAACCGTCTCATAAACCGTCTCAAAAAAAAGTTTCATAAACCGTCTACAAACCACGTCTAAAAAACCGTCTCAAAAACCGTCTCTAAATCCGTCTAATAAACCATCTCAAAATCCGTATCATAAAACGTCTCATAAACCGTCTCAAAAACCGTCTCAAAAAAATCAACGAACGAAACAACTCAACGCAAGACGCAGGGGCAAAACGGGAATAAATTGAAAAATAGGGGCGTAACAAGTAAAACGGGGGACGTGATATAGCAAACCCCACAAAAATAGGCAGCCCTGATTTTTGAAGTCAGAGAGAGAGAGAGGAGAGAGAGATGGCGATTGCGAGAACCGGCGTGTACGTTGATGACTATTTGGAATGTTAGGGTTTCATTCAATTATCTTCCTCTTTTTTCCGTTTCCTTATATTCAATTTATCATATTTGTTGATTTATTTAGTTTCACAGATGCCAGCACTTTGCCTGCCGAACTTCAGCGTCTTTTCAATACTATCCGTGAACTCGACGAGCGATCCCAAGGTTCCTTTATTATTATTATTATTATTATTATTATTATTATCTTCAATTCAGTTTCTAGAATTTGATCCCAATTTCAAATTGATTTGCTGGTGTCATGGTAGGAATGATTGATCAAACTAGAAAACAAACAAAACGTAGTTTCGTAATGTCGTCGAGGAAAGGATATGGCGACGATGAGGATGATGCAGCTGAGAAATTACGCAAAGCCATTGAAGCTAGTCAGGATAGTGCGCTAAGCCTTTGTACTGAGAAGGTTTTGCTAGCTCGTCAAGCTCATGATCTTGTAAGCCATTAATATAATAATATCTCATCCCTTTGCTCTTTTATACTGCACCATTCATGCCTCTAAGCCATTAATATCTCAACTAGTGGACTTCATCTTAATAGCCATACTATACATAGCTGCCAAACTATTGGATGTGTCATCAACTCTATGCTCGGTGAGATGGAATGAAACTAGTTTAGTTACTTCATGAAGTAAAATGTCACAGTATTGATTCTTGAAATTAATTATTCTTGCGGGAGGCTGTCTCGTTGTATAAAACTGTTCTAAATTCAAAGTTCTAGGGGCAGCTAGGTAGAAATGTAGAATGGCATGGCATTCATACTCATAATGAAAATTGCGTTGAGAATTGCATCAAACTATTGCGGCTCATTTTTGTACTCCATCATACTCCACAGTAAGAGGCTTGAATGTATGGAGTATTACTCTTGCCTTGATCAAATAAGCTATCTTACTCATGCGTCCTGGAGTTAATTTTTTCCCCTTTATTTGCATGGTCAGGTGAATGACACGATGAACATTAATCGAATTTTGTTTTCTTGTTTCAATTCGAAGAGGTCAAATTTTGCCTTTCTTTGTATTTTGTCATATGTTGAATGTGAAAATTGGATATGACATAAAATACTGCAAATTAGGGTTTGGGAGAAAGAAAAAATAAAGTTACTATGGAAATAGAATCTCCTATATAAAAATTTCATTAACTTTATAAGATATTAGAAAAAAATTCTAAAATAATATCATTATTTTTGTGTGAACAAATATTTTCATTAAAATACACTATTCATGTAGTTACTTAAACCTCCTGATTTATTTTGTTCTTTTGATTTTATTCTCAAAAGGAGAATACTGTGATGAAAAACGTTAAAAAATTAATAAATTGTCAACTTACAATCTATATATAGTACATATTAATATGTCAAACGTTATAAGTACTGTGCATGTATTGAAGGGGTTCTATACTAGTTGGTGACTAAAAAGATTAGAGTTTCTTGCTCATATAGGTCTTCTATGGAGATAAAGGAAAGGTTTTATAGTGACTAAAATATTTAACAAGAAAGAGACTGATGAAAGTGGGAGAGATAAGGGCTGTTCATTCAGTGACAGAGAATGGTAAAGGAAGAGAGAAGGAAAGGTGAAAGGAAAATAATTTTGAGGGGAAACTACAACTTCTCGATGCAATATTCCCCTTTTTGTCCGGAATTGGTGAACTAGAAGCAAATTAATTAAAGAAATGTCTTATTAGGTAGTAGTTTTAAGAAAACAAATATTATTAGGTAGTGAGTTGTTAAAAAGCTGATTATAATGGGTGGTATTTGGTCAATGTTTCTATTACAAAGCCAAACGTTAACGTGTGTTTGGCTTCACGGAAATGGAAATGTAGATGACATGAGTTATCGAGGAGAAACATTATAAAGAACCCTGCAACTTTCGACTTTTCGTTTTGCACACTTCAGGACTTAATTCTAATTATTCAGGCATTGAGAGATTGTTGAGGCGATTGGCAAACAGTTTCGATTGTGATTGAAAGTTGAAATCTGTAAAGGGGTGGGGGCGGGGAAGAGAATTCCCTCTTACAAGAATATGTAACCTTGGTTGTTGGATTTGCTGCAAGTTGCCATAAGTTGCAGTAGTTCATGTGTTTTAACTTTTTCATATGTGAATAAATGAACCCGAAATTGTCCTTTGATCAATGGTTACTGTTTTTCTTTTATTTTTGCTCTTTGTTTGATCTATTAATTTGCTGTCTCAGACGACCAAACTCTGTGGTTCTAAAGTGAAATAATGCTACTAACCTACTAGGGAAATGTTTAGGCTCAGATCCAAGTACTTGAACCCAATATATGAGCGAAATGACCAATGCTGAAGTTTTTGGATTTTGGAAGCAGCTAATTACATTATTGAAGATAAAACTAAAGTTGTGTAGTAGATGATTTTTATTAGCTAGGAAACAGGAGACACTATCTTAGTGTTAGATTTCCTTTTAGGCACCACACAACAACAATACCTTAGGTGTACGCATCCTTACCCCTATTGAATACTGAGTGGCTGGTTTTGGGTAATATTGAATCTTAATATGACCCATTGATTAATTCCTCCCTAGCTTCAAAAGCTGAATAGCGTTGCCAACTCGCCATAGACCATAGTGATTCACTGATTTGTCTTCTACTCTCTCAGCTGCAAAAATACTTTCAATTATCACACTAATACAACATTTGAGAAATAAGAGTATCTGACTAGAAATACATATACTTGTAATGCACGTTGTTCACTTGCTTTAAATTTGGTTCTGTTGACCTTGATCCCACAGTATTTGATGGTTGTAAATATTATATTTATTTGGGGTTAGTCTGTTACTCTGTTTGCAATCTGAATACCACACTGTTTTAACAGAGGCTACCATATGCCGTGTTGCAAGATATCTATGCGTAGTGGTTACATTTTAGTGAGCTATTTTATTAATAGCTGAAGGTTGTCCTTATATGCAGATAGATAGCCATATTAAGCGTCTAGATGAAGACCTGAATTACTTCGCAGAAGATCTAAAGCAAGGTATTTTATAAAGCATCGATGCGTGGTCATTTTGCTGGGTTCTCTGTTATGATGCGCACATTCTAACATTTGAGGCAACATTATTCCACATAGTTGTTTAAAATCAGAATCTCAAAATGTCTGTTGGGAATTGTCTTAGAGCAATTCTGAATAATGGCGCACAAATATGGACATTAATAGCCCGAATAACCTGGTATGATATGGTCAACAGTTTGCTGCACAATTCTCTATCTATCTGTAGGGACCAAGAAAATGATTCATAACTCTTAAATTCTGATGTCAAATTTTTTCTATTAGGCTAAATTACTCTTGAATACTTTGCATCAACGGAGTTGTTAGATGTCTAGATGACCATCAATTTGCTACCTATGCAGAAGGAAAGATACCGCAAGATGAGCCTGCCATTCTTCCACCTCTCCCTTTAACAATTCCTAAACCTGAAAAGCACCGGAACATGTATGGAACACCTCAATCAAGGCGTTTTGGTTATAGAGATAGGGATTGGAATCGTGAGCGAGATAAGGATTCAGAGCTGATGCCACCACCTGGCAGCAACAAAAAGGAGTTCACTATTCCTGTTGAGATTGATCAAACCGAAGACCCAAATGAGCCAATCTACTGCATCTGTCATCAGGTGCAATCAAATATATTTATTGCTGATCTGTTGATAGGCTCATGTATTTCGCTTCCTAGTGTTTTTTTGCCAAAACTTATTGCTACAAATTTAATATTTTGCAGGTTCATTTTGGTGATATGATAGCTTGTGACAATGAGAACGTGAGTTCTGTTTTCATTTATATTATCTGCATTGTTCTGAAAGTGTGGGTAGCTTCAAAATGACGCTGGGTAGCTTCGAAATGACGCTTTGCTCTCTAACATTGTTTCACTAGCTGTGACATTCTGAATTTTTGGAACGAAATAGTTATAATAAATCCAGGTTTCTTTATGTGGTAGTGATATAAAGAAGCCAATTTCTGGTACTGACATTTTGGTGCGTGTAAGGCAAAGGTGCTTTGGCTAAGGAAGTTGGGATTTTCACTTGCCACACTTGTTGCTTTCATTTGAGGTTAGGAGTTTAGGTAAAGTCGTGAAGGGAATGTACAAGACCCTATAAAGGAAGACCATACTAACCTAGATTTGGGATCTCTAAAATTTTAGGGGTCTTTCATAAATTTAAAAATTGGGCCCATAAACTTTTCGAATTGGTCAGATATAATATTACTTTCCATTAAATTTGAGAAACGTAACCTCCAAAATTATTAGGAAAATATGTATTGTAAAAAAAATGCAAAATGGAAAAGGGATTACTGGTTTTTATTTCTTACTCGAGTTCTATTCATGTTTCCAATGTGGAAGATTCTAAGGTATGAAAAAGATCTCTTGTTTCATTTCTTTCTCACACCAACTTGCTTTAGTACTATCGATTGTTAATGCCGTTTGGAAATGGAAGCCCAAGATGGAGTTTTGTGTTAAATATAATAGTTATATAGATTTATAGTAAATGACATGATCCAACGAGTATATCATGTATCCCTCATTCCCTCTAGACATTTCTTTTCATATATGGAGATGTCTCTTTGGGGGAGGGAGCACAAGGTGTCCTAATAGTGGTTATAGTATACATGCATGTAACTACAATGGACATGGTTGTCAAACAGGATATACGATTCTTTTGATGTGTATGTGTAAGGCCATGCTATGTTACATTGTAAGGCTATGTTATGTTGCATTCGGTTAGAAATAAACCCGCCCTTTATGTTTCCTTTGTTTGTCCTTTTAATGGATGTCTACATTTCTATTTTAGGCATGTTTTGTTCACTAAAAAAAGGAGAATATTCCTGTGACCAACCATTTAGCACTCTGTACATTAAGAGCTTGTTTGGATTGGGGATTTGTGGGAAGGGAGGGAAGGGAGAGGGCTTGTTCGGTTATCAAATAGAATTCAAAATGTTGGGCAAGGAAAATGGAGAGAGATCCATTTGTACTCCAAGATTAATCGGAATCCTTTTAGCGTAGGATTGATTTGGAGATAAAAGTCCATCCCTCCTTCCCTCCCCTTCTAATCTTCTATTTTCGCATCCAAAAACATCCGAACAATAATTCTATTGCAGAAGATACCGTTAACTCTACTTGCATTATTCCTAAAACTTCAATCCAAAAGCAGAAGTAAATTACCTAATGGAATGGAGGAGTATCATTTTGTGGCCAAAAAATAAATGTGTACCTGCTTTTATCTTATCCGTGTTACAAGTACTCGCAAGAAGCCAATAATGACTTGTGATGATTTTTAGATTGCTTAAAAGTCTGTGTTTCTGTACAGTGTCAAGAAGGAGAATGGTTCCATTATGCATGTGTTGGTCTGACTCCTGAGACGAGATTTGAAGGGAAGTGGTACTGCCCAACTTGCAGACAGCTTCCGCAGTTTAACTCCTGATATTAACTGAAAGGGAAAGTTTTCCGTTTAGCTGTAGATTGTCACCAAGTTTACCAAGTTCCGGATGAGGTGAATTGTTTACCAAGTTTTCTTGTGCAGCTGTTGTACGAGTAGTTAGCTTAGATAAATTTACACAAAGATTAAGATATGTTGTAATTGACAAGAAAGAGAGCTTTTTTTTTTCTTTTCTTTGACAGCAGTACAAGAAAGAGAGCTATGTTGTATAAGACTCAGTAGCTTACAAGTCTTACAACTACTGTAAAAATGGCCAGGAATTCAAAACATGGCCTTAGGTCTGCTTGGCGCTTGCTAGATGAAGCATTGCTATATTGCATCGTACTCAGATTTTGGATGCCAATTTTCTTTATGTGCTGACAACCAGTCACTAGTTTTATATGTTCAAACTCCAAAGCAAGGGTGTATCCATTTTTTGGTTAAGTCCGAGTGTTTGTATGGGAGAATAGCAAGGATTTAGGAGCTTATCATCTTGCTATAAACTTGTTTTATTCTTGAGTCAGCAACTCTTATATAGAACATCCTGATGCACTAATATTCATCATGATATACTAATACAGCCTGTTACTGAGGAAGAAATAAGGAAGTGCTTCTTTAGCATTCCTAAGGACAAGTCCCCTGGCCCTGATGGTTGTACTAGCCAATTCTATAGGGATGCATGGCATATTATTGGTGAGGACGATGTAAGTGTTGCTGTCTTAGATTTCTTCCAGTCTGGACATCTACTAACACAGATTAATGCTAACATCCTTACACTTATCCCTAAGAATGTTAGGCCTACTAGTGTTACTCATTTTCGTCCTATCTCATGCTGCAATGTTATCTACAAGGTGATATCGAAGCTTATGTGTAATAGATTGTCTATTATCTTACCTGATATAATCAGTAAGAACCAAGGGGCTTTTGTCAAAGGTAGGAGTATTCTGGAGAATATCCTAATTTGTCAAGACCTTGTGAGATATTATGGGAGAGGGGTGGTTTTCCCTAGATGTATGTTTAAATTAGATATGCAAAAAGCTTATGATACTATTGAGTGACAGTTTGTTGATCAAATGCTTGAAGCTTTAAAGTTCCCAGCCTATTTCAGGAACTTAATTATGGTATGTCTCTTCTACAAGCTTTACTGTTAATCTTAATGGTGCCCACTTTGGTGACTTTAAAGGTAGGAGGGGTTTGAGGCAAGGAGATCCAATTTCTCCTCTATTATTTTGCATTTGTATGGAGTATTTTACTAGGGCGATGGAGTTTGCAACTGAGAGATGGTTCTTCAGATTTCATCCTATGTGTAAGCCATTGAAGTTACACCATCTGTTGTTTGCTGGTGATATGTTGCTATTTTGCAAAGGAGATGTGAGATCCATGATGTTGATGCTAAGGGTCTTAACAACTTTCTCTGGTACTTCAGGCCTTAAGGTAAATGCAGCCAAGTCAGAGGTTGTGTTCAGTGGTGTTAAACTAGAAGTGAGGCAAGATATTTTATATGTTTCTGGGTTTAAGGAAGGGGTGTTGCCTTTCAGGTACCTGAGTATCCCTATTCAATCTGGCAGGCTTATTAAGAAGGATTGCAATATCCTCATTCATAAACTTTGTGCTAGGATTAAGGGGATGGGTGCTAGGAAATTAAGTTATGCTGGTAGCCTGGTAGACTAGTACTGCTAGTGAATTCTGTACTTACTTCTCTGCATCAGTATTGGTCTGCTATCTTTTTAATTCCTAAGGGAGTTATAAGTAGAATTGAGAGCATTTGCAGGAACTATTTTTGGAGTGGGCAGGCTGAGTATCAGAGAGTCCCATTTGTTGCTTGGGATAGAGTGTGTAGGCCTAGGAAGGAAGGTGGTCTTGATGTTAAACTGGCAGGTATGTGGAATGTAGTAATTGTGGGGAAACTTGTAAACTGGATAGATACAAAAGCAGATAGATTATGGGTCTTATGGATAGACCATATCTATTTGAAAGGCACAAATTGGCAGACTTATCAGCGTCCTCCAGATTCTAACTGGAACTGGTGGAACGTATGCAAAGTCAAGGAGAAGTTAGCTGCTGGCTTTCAAGGGGGGCAGTGGGCTATGGACAGGAAGGGCTATAATGTTAGATCTGGATATCAATGGTTGCAGGGGCGCCACAACCCTGTGCCTTGGTATAGTATGGTTTGGGAGAAGTGGAACATTCCTAAATATACTCTAAACAGCTGGTTGATCAAGCATAAGGGTCTGAGTACTCGAGATAAGCTGAAACAGTTAGGTGTTTGTGATAACAATCTTTGTGCAGTATGTGAGCATGAGGAAACGCATGATCATCTTTTCCATTCATGTCCTTATAGTAATATGATTGTGAATGGTGTTGAGAGGTGGCTATGTATGGAATTGCAAGGAGTATGCGGGAAAACCAAACTTCAAAAGAGTGTGTGTAGGCTTGCATTGAGTGCATGTTGGTACCACATCTGGCATCAAAGGAATGAGGCTAGGAGCAAATATCAGTTAGTCCTACCTGCGAATCTGATCAAGACTATACAGAAAAGTATCAAGGACAGGATAAATCAGAAGAAGAGTCATTTCATGACTAATACGGATAAACTTTGGCTACAAAGTATTAATTGTATGGACTGATTTTCAGCATATGGTAGCTTGTAATTGATATAATTTTATTATAATGACTCACATTACACCAAAAAAAAAAAAGTAAAATGCCTCCTTGTTGTACCTTATAAGAATTTACCCCAAATAATATGGTAGGAAATATCTAGTTTCTCTTTATATAGCCCTTAACAATATGTAAATAATATGTACTAACTCTTAGTAAATATTACAATTTTATATGACTTTTAATGGAATTTATTACTAACACTTACTAATAATTTTGAGAGGTTTTTTAAGAGAATTTTCTTATGATTTCTTACAAATACGTAAGTGTAAAAAAATGGATAAAAAAATGAATGTCTTACCTTAAAACACCAGCCATATAAAGTATATGTAAAGGATTGAGTGTTTTTGTGTTTTTATGTACACTAGTTGTTCTTCCGCGCTTGATGCGCGCGGAATTTCAAGGGACTTAATTTGTCATTAAGTAAATATTCATAATTTCAACATGGTACATTGTTTTGTTCGTATCATATTCACGTTGCGTGTTGATCTGTTGTAGAATGATTTTGATGGGAGAATAATCATGTATTGAATAACTAACATCTTTGATTATAATTATATAGGCTATCTATCATGTGTAAGGTACGTAAACTCGTTAGTCTTATGATCAAACCTATTATATAGAATACTTCCTCATCCTTCTTTTGATACACTTATTTTAATAGTTGTTTCTCCACGCGCAATGCGCGCTGAATCCCAAGGTATCACGCCGTATCAGTAAACCTTTAGGATGCGGACATTGTCTACTGGATTTTGCGTATTGTATTTATTTAAACCGCTTAGACATATTATCTATTGTGGAACGAATTTGTACTAAATTTCATTATGAATAGTGATGTCATAAAGAATTAGTGTGACCATACATATATATAGAGCAGTCGTGAATCTGATCATCTGATGGATCAGTAGCTTCATTGTTGGGATAATGGACTACTAAAAGACTCCGTTTTTACAGTCACCAAAGGAATCCGTAAATACGGACGAACCATATTTCACCGTCTTCTAATAGAATGTAACCTATCAAATCGTGGTGACTCGATAATCAGATTCACGACTGCATTAACCATCAAAGGAATCTGTTTATACAAATACAACTTGGTAAAAAATGCCTAATTAAATAGTGTAATTATTCAAGTGTTAATAATTACATATAACATGTCGACAATTGATTAACAATGAAAACAACAGTTATATCATCACCACCAAAATGTTGATTAACAATGAAAACAGACCAGTAACACAATCATGAAGCTCGAGTTATTAACAATGAAAACAGACCAATAACAGACCAACACTGAAAACAGACCAATAATTGATTAACCTGTACATATGAAGCTCGAGCTATTAAAACAAAAAGGTTAACAATATACAACTTCCTTCAAACAAAAAAAGCAAAAATAATGCCCGACCTTATCAAAAGGGTTAACTTCTCACCTCTACAAATCTGACAATGCTAAGCCTTCTGACTTCACCTCCACTTGCAGTGACACACTGCCTTCAGAAATTTTAAAGTTCCATATATTAATGCAACTATAACTTTGGTTTAAAGGGCGCCACAAGGTACTATCAAGTATCAATACTGATGGGATCTGAACCCTAATCTCAAATATTAGCCTTTAATGACTTTACAGGCTCATTTAGCTGCCCATCTGCAGTTTAGGTAATAAATAATTAAAAGAAAGGATAGGGACACACTCTTCCACATAGTCTTCTAGTCTATGATCAACAGTTCAATTAACACAATTAACAACAGTTCCCCCACTTTAAGATGATGAATAGTTGAACTACGTTTGGTTGCATATCACCACTGGCTACATGATCGTAGGGAAATGGGATGCCCAAAAGTCTCACTAAAAAACATATAAACCCCATACTCCCAGTGTAGCATAGTAATCGAGATTCGTTAGTATGGTCATCGAGTCAATTGGAGTTTGCTTTTTTTGTCAACTTGTTTGATAATATGTCAACTTATTCAATGTTTATATATTGACTCTTTGATAAATATGCTAAATGTATTTTGAAATATGCAGACTACCGTATTCCGAGTAGAGCATAATTACCAACTGAAGGCTAATGACACTCACTTAAAATCTACTTGCATAGAACAAGCACAACACATAACAATAAACCCAGAACAAATGATCATAAACAACACAAAACCTTAAATATGATCACTGCCACACTATTTAACAAAGCAGGCTAAATGAAAAGAATAAGTTAGCCAATCGAGACAACGTCAACATTGCACTAATGCCTCCAAAGAGGCATCCACAAAGGTAGTAAATAAAAGGATTCAAACGAATGCAACATTAGAAAAACCATGTTACCCAATCAATAGACCATTGGCGTGTAAGCCAATCTACCAAACCCATATTCCGCATTTACACAACTAACACAAGCACTCCTGCAAACAGCCGAGTGACTGAGGTTGGATATACACAGCCACATCCAGGTACATGAATAACATCAAATATAAAATTTTTGGATTATTATCTTAAACACTTGTGCTGAAACACAAATCTTTAACCCTTTTTGAAGGACATTGTTGATTGTCACCGGAAGTCCTGATAACATGAAGCATTACTCAACATTGAGTTCTAAAGGGTAATTAAAATCAAGTACTTGGGGTGGAATAAAAGCATTGCATGCTTACCATCCATGGCGTGGAAAATTCCCTCAAAATCAGATCTTTGGTAAGGCAACAACTGGCCTAGAGCTACTTTCCTTTGTTCTAGTGTAACTGCCATTATCATCTTCCTTACATCTTTGATCCTATCATCTGAAGCAAAAAACTGAACACATGGAAATATTTTAACTACCGTTTCATAAAACTATATTTGGACCATGACGCAAATGAGTAATATGGTATGACAAATGCTGCATTCTTTTGTTCTGGCCCGACTTAAATAAGTTTGTCATCAAATATCTAATGCAAAAACTGAGAAAAGGTCATTTATACTGTGTCTGCACCCTGCACCCATTCTTTAAGTTAATTCAGTATTATATTAAGGACCCCTCTAATTAACCAAATATATGGGAGAAGTCTTTCTGTATGTACGGATGAAAATTACCATGTGCTCAGTTCTACAAAGGCCAATCCCTTCAGCACCATTGTTTCTTGTTGCCAAGGCGTCCTCTAGTGTATCAGCGTTAGCGTTTGCCATGACCTGTATAAAAGCATTATCACAACATGCTAGTTTGATAGTTTAAGAAAAAAGAATTTAATTCAGTTTTACATTAAGGTAATGCATTTATATAGTGTGTCTGCACCCATTCTTTAACTTAATTCAGTATTACATTAAGGACCCCTCTAATTAACCAAATATATGGGACGAGTTTTTCGGTAGGAAAGGATGGAAATTACCACGTGTTCAGTTCTACAAAGGCCAATCTCTTCAGCACCATTGTTTCTTGCTGCCAAGGCGTCGTCTGGTGTATCAGTGTTAGCGTTTGCCATGACCTGTATAAAAGCATTATCACAACATGCTAGTTTGATAGTTTAAGAAAAAAGAATTTGTTAATTTTTCAATACGTTAAGGTGTCGTATGTCATCAGCCCACGACATGAAGGCTTCGAGGTCCCTACGTAAAGCAGGAGGCAACAATGGCTCTTTTCCTAAGATCACTTCACACAGTTGATCCATTGAGTGAAAGCCACTCCCCTTCTGTCAATTTTGTCTCCGATAACAATAACCTGCGGAGAAAATACTTCTTTGATACACTGCTAAGAAATTAGATCAACTGATAGGTAATTAGATTCGAGACCCTGGGAATGTGACAATGTTATAACTCGGGACTTCAGGAGGGAGCGAGGAGCGCTTTACAACACTTGTTGTGCCACCTGACTCAAATCTGTACTAATCTGGATGGCTTGTAATATAATCAGTAATCACTTTTTCAATAGCATAGAGCCAAAAAAAATGCACACGCTTGTCTACCTTGTCTTCTTGTAATCAAAATGATCTATGCTATTTCCCCAATTCTCGTTTAAGACGATAATATATACCCCTAAACTTCTATTTCCACAATATGTCAAGTTAGCTTATATTTCCACCAACTTTATCTCAACCCATAAACTTCAATTTAACGAAATTCAAAATCATAAATTGAATAGCAAAAACAACTAAATTTAAACCCCTTGAATTCTCTTGGCAGTAACAGGACATTTAGGACCACTTGATCCTCTCCTCTGTTCTAGTCTGATACACCAATTTCCCACCTAAATCAACAATTAACAATAATGAAACAACAAAACCCTAAAAAACCCTTAAGAAAATCAATCAAATTGAATCAAATAACAAATGGTTGATTAAATTACCTGGGGTTTTGACGATGCGATGTTGATTAGATTTAGTAGCGTAACTGTGACGCCTACGTTAAGTTAACCGTTGCACCATTGTTGTCACTCTCCTGGCTTTCTCTCTCTAAAAAATGTGAACAACCCTAAATGGAAACGTCACCATAAGGCAACAATTTAGGTCGCCTTCAAGATTCAACAAATCAGTTGACAAAAAAGCGAAAAAAGAGCTACCTATGGTTGCATCATGGCAGGTGGACCTTGGCCATAATATATCTGTTGTCCAAGCCCTGCAGCACCAGGAGAGGATAGATCGACATTCTGCGAATCACAACAAAGTTAAGAGCTAGAAATATCACGTCATGAAAAGAACAAAGGGGAAAGGGGGCGGTGAGGGATAGTCCAGAGCTGACACAGATTAGATAGCCAAAAGAATTTCAGGGCAACTGTTTTTTTAGACCGTTTTCTGTCTCAGTCACTGTCATCGGTTTGTGCAGTAAATAAAAGGGGGCTTGCATAAACTACCTTATGTTTACAAATTCACGACACAAAGTTTAACGTAAGTAAATATTAAGTTTCATAGGGAGACAAGGTTGAATATTAAAATATATTATACTACCCTGCATAGATAATGATAAGAAAAGTAGTATATTAAATCTTACCCCTCGATGTATCCTACTCAATATTTTGGTAAACTCAACTTGGCTTTCTGGAGAAAAAAGCAACCTGCCATTTCTTCGCACTCAAGGTTCTACTAGCCAGAAACAACAACAAAGTAAAAAGGAATCCTAATGTTACTGAGCTAGTTAATTAATTTCGAATGATGCATCGTGCGCACACAATTCTTTTGGATCCAAATATCCAACAAATAATGGCTCACACCACTTGTAATGGCCAGACCAATGAAACAGAATGGAGCTAGTATAAGATAGACGACAAACTCTCCATCACTCTACCTGCCAAATGTAGAGCAACCGCATAGAAATACATTCCCATCCGAACGTCAAAAGGAAAACATCCGACATTGTTAGAACATACAACTACTCTCCTCTGATAGTCCTATTACTCTTATAGTACGAGAATGGACCAGCAGAATAGAGTATATGCTTAACAGACAAAATAACGAAAATACTTTTATATGTGTAACATGCAGTTTAATTTCGATGATGCGGAATTTCATCTAATGACAGACACATTTGTGTTGAAAACTACTAACTTAAATACGTTGTAGTCAAAATGAAATACTCGGTACATGTTCTAGGTCAACGACTTCTAGCCTTTTAGGGTTGGGCTATTTCGTCTATTTGTAGTAATAATTAAGTAGCCAGACCAAGTAATTTGACAATAGCAACCAATGCACCGATTAGGTCTTAAAATATGGATTCAGAGTGGGATTTTGTGGTCATGGGTTAAAGGTCGCCTTCCCTAGTAATTGTACGTCGTATTACCCTAGTGCAACTTTCCACACCGAGTAAAACAACACAGAGTATAAACTAATGTCCATACAGAATTATGACTCTTATAATGTGCCAACTTCAATTATTGACGAAAAGAGCAGTTGCCAGTTCATCCCAGCTCTATATTCCCATAGTGACAATGATCAACAGATCATTAGTTCATTACACTCGGAACACACATATAAATATAACATAGTGGACCAACTCAAACAAAATTAGAGCATAAATTTCCAGCTTGATTGGCAAGGAAAACTTCCCGATTTCAAAGTACATTAAATTATGGATTACCTATTTCTAGAGTCCAAAAACATAAAACACCTATCAAACAAGAACCTTATGTTACAAGAACAACCGTATGGAAATGCCGCTATTGACAGGTTTACAGTCGAAGGTTATCTGGTTATGCAACATTGCAACCTTTCCCCAATCTTGACCATCCTTGAACCAACGCACGCTTGACAAACAAAGTTCTAAGCCCCAAAAGAGCACATTAACAAACCAAACAGTCAGGCAAAAACCGCAACCAGCTTTTCATCCATCGACTGATCAACATTTTACACGATTCCCCCAACCAACCCCACCAAACATTTCAATTACAAGGACTCAAATACTTGTGTAAGGCGGTTTTACTCAAGCATGATGCAAAACGGATCCTTTTGATAACTACCCATTGTTGGAAATACCTTCAACATCCATAGGCCATATGCTAGCTAGTCATGAATCATGATCTATTTTACACAATATTATCGTATAACTGTCTTACAGAAGACTAACTGCCCATACTCAATTATGAACTATTTCAATAGGTTAATACTCAATCAGTCATAGACCACAAATTTACTAAAGCTCTATATTCCAACAATCACAAGGATCAATATATCAATATATAAATATAAACAAAATAAGAATCAAAAAAGAATAAAACACACCAAAACAATCCTAAATTATTAATCACAATTAAAACACAAACCATTAACACGGTCCTCATCTTTAACACACTTAGAATGTGTGTGAAAATTGTTAAAACATAAATATAATCAAGTGTGATTAACTTACCAGTTTTAGGCGACTTCCTGAGTGCTAAAATTAAAAATGGTGAAAGAAGATGGAAGAGCAATGCAAGAGAAAAGGCAACTCCAAGAGTCATAAGTCCAGTAAAAATAATTAGTTGCATCTTTAGTGCTGACTCAATTTCTTTGACAGCCTTAATTTCAAAGAAATCAGTAGCAAAGAGTGTTGTATTTAAGCAAACTATGATTCCCACAGAACTGATCAGCAGGGGATAACACATGGCAGTGTACTCATGATTGATACCAAAGGACGATATTGAAGAAACAGATGTGACCGACCTTTTTGATGACTAATGATAGCATCTGCGCATATCATGACTCCCCATGTCCAACAACAAAATCAGTGAATGACTCTGTTACGTGCCCAGCTGTTAAAATATTTGCAGGAAAAGAGGTTCACATTAGGAATTTAATCAGCGAAAATGAAAAAACCATGGCACAATCTTACGTACACAAGAGAACCAAAGGAAAGGAGAGACGACAATCAATACATATGTATATTGCCCGAAGCATAGCTTTTAGATTTTTTATATTGTTATGAAACTTTGACAAGAAACCTAAGAGATTGTCTCCCTCCAACATATCTTTTGCTGTTAATGTGTGCTTTTCCAGCACGACATCCAAGGCAGACAGAAAGGAATCATCTCGTGACTCAGCCCTTTGGATCAAATCATACATCATGTCAGTGACCTTAGACATGGTAGAAACAACGACCAACTTCCTCTCGGAAATATCATTTACTACAATTTCAGCAACGTTCTTAATCCGATCAGAAGTTCCAACCTAATTTTATCGTGGAAATTTGTTGAAAAATTAGAGTTGATTGAAAATTTGGCAAACTACAAAATCATTCAATGGATTTAGAGTCATTCATGACCAGTGTTATTTAGGATTGTGAGTAGTTAGTCCTTGCATATCATGTAACAATAAATTGCATAAGTATGATTTGATTGATTATTGTCTGGATCCATTCGGTTTAGTGGACGGTTACCCCTTTATTCTTTCTGCTCATTATCTTCACATTAGCCATAAAATTGTCATTTAATGACCCTTTAGTTACAATTCATAAACTAAGTCTACCCTTTCTCAAGCTAGTTTAGTAGTTTTAGTGGTATTTATATCACTGTATCAATTTTTGGTTGATTCATTGTTTTATGAAGTTGTGGTGAATGTAAAGAAAGAAAAGAAAAGGAGACAAACTGCCAAATGGAGAGAAAAAAATGAGAAAGAAAAAAATACGAAAAAGAAGAAAAAAAATTGGCAGTGAAATAGTTTTTGGTTTTTGTTTGATAATTGACTTCCAAATTCCATTGTATATTTATAAGAAGTCATTTGATTTTGGAATTAGTGAATTATTGCCTAAATGGTTAGTGGTATTGAATTGGATATTTTAGTTGGTTTGAATAGTATACTAGCTTGGCGATTACCATCTCAATCCCATATTGTTTTGCCTCTTCTGTTGGAATACACTACTACAAAAGTCCCTTTTTACATCGGTCAATGCACATAGAATTTTTCAAACAACCGATGTAGTAATAATGGACATCAGTTTTTTTTTGAAAATCTGATGTCCTTCTGGAGCTATTTACATCGGTTGTTTGTGACAGCCCATGTCCTTTGGTGATGGTACTAATGGACATAGGTGGTTTTGTAAAACCGATGTCCATTAGTCGTTTATTAACATCGGATTTCAGATAAATCCCATGTCTATGTATTTAAAAATTTTAAGTCAAAACTCAACCCTTGCTTTTACTCGCGCGTTATAATATCAAAATTAAAACTCTTATTTTTTTCAATCACTCAATCAAAACCCCTCTCATCACTCTATCCCTAAATCTGACCTCTTCTTCATCACAGTCAACTGATTCTTCGTTCTCCATCACAATCATTCGGTGCTCATCTTCATCACAATCATTTTGTGCTTCGTTCATCAACCAGGCCAACAACATCTATCCTTCGTTCTTCAACATCAAACATAACCGTCTTCATCATTATTAGGTATGTTTGTTGTTCGTGTTTTAATTTTAGGATTAATTTTGATTATTTAACTGAAATTTGTAATTTTATTTGTCTTGTAGCTAAAATTGAAGAATGTTTTAGGGTTTGATGATAAAATTGGGGGTTTCGATCAATACTGTGTTAATTATTGGGGGATTTTCTAATACGGCTTAAAACGACTGTATGCATCCGTGTTTATTGCTTTAAAACTTTGAATTGTTTGTTAATATCGTGTTCATCATTGGGGTTTTGCTAATTTTATTTTACTGATCGATTTAGGGTTTCATAATAAATTGGGGGTTTTGCTAATATCGTGTTTAGTTAGTAATTGTCGTATTGTTTATTTGTTTGAGTGATTATTCACTTGTATAAAATAGAAATACCCAGATTTTGTTGGAGTATATAGTTGATTATGGTGTTTGGGTGTTTACTGGAATGTTAATTTATGGTAGATATGTTAAGTATGTAGCTGCATAGAGCTTGGATTATGAATTATTTGTCCCCAACTGTACAATAATAAGTTTACAACCATATAAACCATTGCAGAAAATAAACGGAGATTGGGAATGGATAGTGAATGGATGTTGGTAGATCGTTTGGATCCTAGATATAGGGCAGGGGTGGAAGAATTTGTTAAACATGCTGTTAATAATGCAGAGAATGTGGAACAAATTTTTTGTCCATGTGTTAGAAGTGGGAATAATGAGTTTGTTGATGCTGTAGAATTGAAAAGTCACCTATTATGTAATGGTATTGACAAAACTTATACAAGATGGATTTGGCATGGTGAGGATGTGTTGCCTACTATGTGTAGTAATTTAGAGGATGATAGCGACTTTGAGGGAGAGGATTTTGCTGAAAATTACGATCAAGTAGACAATCTTATTAATGATTTGAAACGAACCACTGAAAACCCAACTGAACTCGAGAGGTTTGATAGGATGTTTGGTGATGCAGTTAAACCCCTATACCCAGGTTCAAGCTTCACACGTCTATCAGCAACTTTAAAACTGTATAGTTTAAAGGCGAAAAATGGATGGAGTGATAAAAGTTTCACAAGTTTGCTTGAGTTGTTGGGTAAGATTTTACCAGATGGCAATGAACTGCCTAAGCGTAGTAATGACGCTAAGAAAATATTGTGTCAAATGGGAGTTGATTATGTAAAGATACATCCATGTCGTAATGATTGCATTTTGTTTCGAAAAGATTATAAGGATTTAGACAAATGCCCAAAGTGTGGGGCTTCACGTTACAAATTGCCCAAAAAAAATTCAAAGATAATATTGTGGTCCCAAATAAAGTTTTGTGGTATCTTCCCATTATCCCTAGATTTAAACGAATGTTTTCAAGTTTGAAAGATGCGAAAAACTTGATTTGGCACTCTGATGGTAGAATTTCAGATGATAAAATTCGTCATCCTACTGATTCAACTCAGTGGAAAACCATAGATCATTTGTTTCCTGAATTTGGATCTGAGGCAAGAAATTTAAGGCTTGGACTATGTACTGATGGTATGAATCCGTTTGGTAATATAAGTAGTCAGTGGAGTACGTGGCCAGTTTTGCTAACAATTTATAATCTGCCTCCTTGGTTATGCATGAAACGTAAATATCTTATGTTGTCACTTCTGATTTCGGGGCCTAAGCAACCTGGAAATGATATAGATGTTTTCCTTGAACCATTGATCGATGATTTGAAGTTATTATGGCATGAAGGGGTAGAGGTATATGATGCTTATCGCTGTGAGACTTTTAACCTACGTGCCATGATATTTTGCACCATTAATGATTTCCCAGCTTACGGCAACTTATCTGGTTATACAGTGAAAGGGGCTAAAGCGTGCCCAATTTGTGAGCAGGATACGATTTCTGATCGTTTAGTTCATGGAGGAAAGAATGTTTACCTTTGTAGCCGAAGATTGCTACACCGCTCACACCCTTATAGGAAAAAAATGAAGCCTTTTAATGGGAAACAAGAACTTAGAAACCCTCCAAAAATTTTAAGTGGGAAAGAGGTTTATGAAAAAGTGAAAAACATTGAAAATAATTTTGGAAAACCATATAAAAGACCAAGTAATGGGACATTATACAAGAAGAAGTCTGTATTTTGGGATTTACCATATTGGAAACATTTGTCTGTGAGACATTGTATTGATGTCATGCATGTGGAGAAAAATGTGTGTGATAGCATTATTGGCGCACTTCTCAATATCGCTGGTAAAACTAAGGATGGTGTCAAAGCTAGAGAAGACATGGTTGCTCAAAATATACGGCCAGAATTAACACCACAAATTAGAGGTTCAAGAACCTATTTACCCCCAGCTTGTTTTACTCTGTCACGAAATGAGAAAAGAAGTGTGTGTGAATGTTTGCATGGGATTAAGGTACCGCAAGGCTATTCATCCAACATAAAAAATCTTGTATCTTTGAAAGAGTTAAAACTGGTTGGTTTGAAATCACATGACTGTCATACTTTAATGCAACAACTACTTCCAGTAGCGCTTCGTGGAGTTCTGCCTAATCCTGTTCGGGGAGCTATTACTACTAGACTTTGCTATTTTTTCAATGCAATATTTAGCAAAGTTGTTGACTCAGATACCTTGAATACATTACAACGAGATGTTGTTACTACTATGTGTGAACTTGAGATGTTTTTTCCTCCTTCCTTCTTTGATATAATGCAGCACCTAGTAGTACATTTGGTGAGGGAAATTAAGATTTGTGGACCAGTCTTTTTAAGAAACATGTACCCATTTGAGCGATATATGAAGCCCTTAGCCGGCTATGTAAGAAATCAAAACAGGTCAGAAGGTTGTATGATTCAAGGATATGTGGCGGAAGAGACGCTAGATTTTGCCAATGACTATATGTCTGATGTTGCATCTATTGGGCTTCCGACTTCTAGACATGAAGGAAGATTAGAGGGACAAGGTACTCTGGGAAAAAAAGTACTCACTGTTAATCCAGAAACCCTTGATCAGGCACACTTCTATATTCTCCAACACATGGTCGATGTGCATACATATTTAGAGAAGCATCAAACCCTTCTAAGTGCAGAAAACCCTACTAAAGTAGAAAGTTGGTTAACAATGGAGCATAATCGGTCATTCTTAAAATGGTTCACTAATGAAGTAGATATTGAGCTGATAAATGACCGTGAGAAAGTTTCTGACGAGGTAAGGTGGTTATTCCATGGACCTGGGATGCATGTTAACTTATCAAGGTTATGACATCAATGGGTATTGGTTTTGTACTACGGATCAAGATGATAGAAGTACTATGCAAAATAGGGGAGTAGCTTTGATGGCTATGTCAATGAGTGTTGCTAGTGCTAAAGATAATAGACTTGCGTATGATGCTCAGCCATATTTTGGGGTCATTAAAGAAATTTGGGAGCTAGACTATGTTCAGTTTAGGATACCTGTTTTTCGATGTATGTGGGTTGATCATAATAGGGGTGTTCAAGTTGATGAGATGGGATTCACGTTGGTAGATTTATCACGTGAAGGATACAAAACAGAGCCATTCATTATGGCTAATCAGGCAAGACAAATCTTCTATGTTAAAGATCCAGCGGATGAAAAGTGGTCGATTGTTCTTCATGGTAAGAAGAAATTTGTGGGTAAGGAAGTCATGGATGAAGTTGATGACGAACTGCCTCCTTTTTCTTCTGGATTGCCTCCTTCTACGACTACTGACGACTTAGATGACTTTTATCTACGAGATGATCATGAAGAAGGGTTGTGGGTTGACGATTAGCTAGCTATTTATCTTTAACATCTTTAATTAATACTCCTGCTTATGTTTTTTATGTTTTTTTAAAGACAATATGTAGTTTCTTTAATTTTCTTAATACAACCAGAATTTTCTCATCATTTAATTTTCTTATCTTGGTTCATTATTTTCACAGTCACTATGTGTATTCTGTATTTAGAATATATGGCTATGTATTGAAAATAAATAGCACAGCAGGTAAGATTTCATGCCCCTCTGTTCCTTTTAACTTATATATTGATTGTAACACCCCCATTTATTTAAGGGCCTGAACTAGGACTCCTCAGATAAATACAGGTGTTACCATCTCGGTTTCCCGAGGCAGTAGATACAAAGGAAGATAAACAGTACTTTAAATTAAATTTAAACTCAAAACATGTTCTTACATAACCAAATATAAAACTGTTCTGATACAAAATAAAAGTACAACTCATCAACTACTATCAAGTGATCTAGACTCTAGGCAGGTCCGGGTCCATGCTTCTCCCTTCCCTAAGCTCCCATAGTCTTTATACCTGTCAATCTGCTCCCCAATAATTTGGTTCATCACAGGTGATCACGAATACACAGGGTCAACCACGAGGTTGAGTAGAGAAAACTATAAGCAAACCACATTACTATAAATAGAAAGTCCAACTTCTCCACTCCGAATCACAGACCCTTTTATCTCCGCACCAAACACAGACCCTTTATCTCCGCACCAATCACAGACCCTTTATCTCCACACCAATCACAGACCCTTTATATCAATTCCGCTTCATAAGAATATATAGCCAATATATGATATCACAACGTTATTCACACAACAAGATATATATATAATTCACAACGGTCAATGATCATGGTTCACAACATAAATGAGTGCACAGCTAATCCCCTACCTGAAATAGCAGAAGGAAAAGGCAAATACGCAACTGCTCCTAAAAATGCTCCACGCGGAAACTTCCACCTAGATAAGTATTACTTAAATTAATACTTTCCTAATTCTCGTAATGCATGTACACATTCTATTTATAGATACTTCCTATATTTAGAAAGCTTCCCAACAACCGAGTTACAAAAATAGTAACTTTCTAAATATAGCAATTTCTAAAAATAGTAACTTCTAAAAATAGATACTTAGTTTTCAAATTCAAATCATTCAAATACTAATTAAGACCCATATCCAAATTTACCATAAATAAAATATTACACCATCCTTACTAATTATATTATCCATAAATACCAATTATTATTAAAACTATTAATAATAATAATAATAATAATAATAACAATAATAATAATAATAATAATAAAATTAACGAGTTATTACAAGAACCCGCGAGACCACCCGTGTCCCAAAACAGCCCTACAACCACCACGACACGTCCCACCTACCACCAACAGCCACTACAACCCGTGCCCAGAACCACCAGCAACTCCGGCGACCACTAGCAACCAGGTCGCCGGCCACCGGCGAGGCGAACCATCACCACAACTCGCCTGGAAACTCACTCCATCACCCGACCAACCTCCCTTTACCACTCTGACGACAACCCTCCAGACCAAACCACCACCCACGACTGACTCCTACACGCTCCCCGGAAACCAGACACTTAGCCACGGTGGTACCACCGTGTCGACCTCCCCCGAGTCAACGGTGGTACCACCCCCATATCCCCCCGACACATGCCAATAAATAAACCAACCACTGAACAGAGGATCTGAATCCTTCTGTCGACACATACCCTGTCGTCTGAAACCACCGTGCCTACCACCAAAACCAACCCTAGACTCCTATCCGACTCCCTGACCCATGACCAGTACCAACTAGGTACGAACCCAGACTCGACACAAACACTAAACTCACCCAGACGCGACAACAGAGGGAAAACGAACCCAGAAAACTTGCACTGACCCTTAAACAACCACCCTTGCCACCGCCTTTACCACCAACGACCACCACCGACTAAGACAAATATAAACATTATATGACATACTATTAAAATCATACAACACGAGTAAGAATTAGAGACTTAACACAGATTACTTAAGTGACGAAAACCATAAAGACAATACTGAGATCAGCACCGAGTGTGTCATACCAGTTTTCCTGGCCAATTCGAACCACCTTACGACGACCTATAACCACCGTACACAAGCTCCTCTCCTTCTCTGCTATGGCGGCTGGGTTTTTGTGTTTTGAGATCTTGAATTTCGTGCCTAGGGTTAGGGTAGACTAGGGCTTAAATAAGGCGGCAGGGTGTGTATGTGTGCTGAGTTTGCAATCTTCTAACCGTGGGCTGTATTCTGCACGCATATTGAGGCCCATGGCCGTGTTGCCATGGGTCCTAGGTTCGAAACCCAACAAGTACTTACTACATCAATTACCCTAAGTTGACTAAGTTCCTATTTCCAGTCCCACCTAAGTCCAAAACGACTCTTATAACACGCATACAAGCAAGCTTATTAAACGATCGATTTAAATAAAAAGGATCAACAAAGCGAGGTATTACAGTCTTCCCCTCTTAAAAAGAACTTCGTCCCGAAGTTCTACCACCTTAGGTGGCAAAACAATCAACTCAAGCGAACTTGAAACACAAATATCACACAACAGTCTGCATAAACTTACTTAAATCACAGAATGTCACATTCCACCCCCCTTAAAGAAAAGTTACGTCCGCGTAACTTACCTCAATCAAACAGTTGTGGGTAATGCTCCCTCATAGATACTTCAGGCTCCCACGTAGCCTCTTCCTGATTATGATTTGTCCACAAAACTTTCACCAAGGATGTCTCCCCATTGCGAGTCTTCCGAACCTTTCTGTCTAAAATCTCTTTCGGAGTCTCAATTTATGCCAACTGCTCATCTACCTCAATCACCTCGTGCTGAAGTACATGTGATGGATCACTTACATACTTCCTCAACTGCGAGACATGGAACACGTTGTGGACCTTGGATAGAGCTGGAGGTAAAGCTAATCGGTATGCCACCTCCCTAACTCTGTCCAAAATCTCAAACGGTCCAATAAACTTCTGACTCAGTTTTCCACGCTTGCCAAATCTCATGATGCCCTCATTGGAGATACTTTAAGTAGAACTTTCTCTCCAACCTCGAACGAAATATCACTCCTCTTTAGATCAGCGTAACTCTTCTGTCGATCCTAGGCGGCCCTCATTTTCTGTCTAATAATCTGAACCTGCTCCACCATCTCCTGGATCATATCCGGCCCTAAAGTTACAACATCAGTCCGATCATCCCAACACACAGGGCTCCGACACTTCCTCCCGTATAGAGCCTCGAAAGGGGCCATGCCTATGCTTGCATGGTAACTGTTATTATAAGAAAACTCGATCAACCCCAATCGATCCTCCCAAGATCCTCCGAACTCCAGTACACAAGCTCTCAACATATCCTCAAGGGTCTGAATTGTCCTCTCAGTCTGACCATCTGTAGCCGGATGAAAAGCTGTACTCATCTTCAATTGGGTACCCAAAGCATCCTGCAACTCCTGCCAAAATCCGGATATAAACCTCGAGTCTCGATCTGAAACAATGTCCTTGGGTACGCCATGTAGCTTGACTACATTCTGAACATATGACTTAGCCAACTCGGCTTTACTCCAGGTATCTTTCATGGGAATAAAGTGAGCCGACTTAGTCAAACGATCCACGATCACCCAAATCATGTTGTTGCCCCTCTGAGTCCGAGGCAACCCCACAATAAAGTCCATCGAAATATTCTCCCACTTCCACTCTGGCACATCTAGTGGCTGAACCTTCCCTTGAGGTCTCTTATGTTCCCCTTTCACGCGTTGACACGTCAAACACCTCGAGACAAACTCTGCGACCTCCTTCTTCATATTCGGCCACCAAAACGTCTTCTTAAGGTCCTTATACAGCTTATCACCCCCTGGGTGAACAGAATAAGGAGTAGCATGAGCTTCAGTCAGGATCTTCTTCTTTAGCTCCTCAACATTCGGTACACACCATCGCCCACTGAACCTCAAACTACCGTCGGTATGAATACTGAACTTGGATGCCTCATCACCAATCCCATTTTCCACCATCAAACGCCACTTCTGGATTCTCTCATCGTTCTGCTGTAACTCCCGAATCTCCCCATACAACTCAGGCTCCACTGTCAAGTCACCAAGGGCATCCCCTTTCCGGATCATGAAAATTCCCATCTCCCTTAGTTCGCCATGCAACCTCACTCTCGATCTGGCACAACTCAAAGCATGCACTGACTTCCTACTTAGGGCATCGGCCACCACATTCGCCTTGCCCTCGTGGTAAACAATCTGCATATCATAGTCTCCGATTAACTCTATCCACCTTCTCTGCCTCATGTTCAACTCTTTCTGGGTGTAGATATACTTCAGGCTCTTATGATCAGAAAACACCTTAAAAGTGGCCCCATAGAGGTAATGACGCCACAGTTTCAGTGCAAAGACCACAACGCCCAATTCCAAATCATGAGTCGGATAATTCTCTTCATAGGTCTTCAACTGGCGAGAAGCATACGCGATCACTCTCCCATTCTGCATTAGCACACAACCCAACCCATGCTTTGAAGCGTCAGTGTATACTTCGAAATTATCACTTCCAACTGGCAAGGCCAGGATAGGAGCTGTTGTCAGGCGTTCCTTAAGGGTTAGGAATGCCTTCTCACAACTCCCATCCCAGATAAAACGGTTCTCTTTCCTCATTAACGATGTCAATCGCTTTGCTATCTTTGAAAAATCTTTGACAAATCTCCGATAATACGATAATAACCAGCTAAACCCAGGAAGCTTCGAATCTCACTCACATTCTTCGGACTTTGCCACTTAGTCACTGCCTCGATCTTACTAGGGTCAACAGATACCCCTTCCTTTGAAATCACATGCCCCAAGAACGCGACTTTCTCCAACCAGAACTCGCACTTACTCAACTTAGCATTGAGTTTATGCTCCTCCAGAGTCTGAAGTACCTTTCTCAAATGATCCTCGTGCTCTTCTGCATTCTTAGAATATACCAGGATATCATCTATGAATACCACCACGAACTTGTCCAGATACGGGCTGAAGACTCGATTCATCAAGTCCATGAACACAGCTGGAGCATTAGTCAATCCAAAGGGCATAACCACAAATTCATAGTGGCCATACCTTGTTCGGAAAGCGGTCTTCGGAATATCTTCATCCTTTATTCTCAACTGATGATACCCGGATCTCAAATCAATCTTGGAGAAAACCCCAGCTCCACTTAACTGATCGAACAAGTCGTCAATTCTCGGCAAGGGATAACGGTTCTTGATGGTTACGTTGTTCAGCTCTCGGTAGTCAACACACAACCTTAGACTCCCATCCTTCTTTTTCACAAATAAGACAGGTGCTCCCCAGGGCGACACACTGGGTCGGATGAACCCTTTCTCAGCTAGTTCATCCAATTGCTTCTTCAACTCCTCCATCTCTTTCGGCCCCATACGGTACGGTGATTTAGAGATCGGTCCCGCTCCTGGTTTTAGGTCAATGGAAAATTCCACTTCCCTCCTCGGCGGTAACCCTGGCACGTCGTCTCAAAACACTCCCTCAAACTCCCGTACCACAGGTATCTCACTAGTCTTGGGGGTCTCAGCCTCACAGTCCCACATTTGACACAAGATTAAACTTTCTCCTTTCCGCAAACTAGACTTGAGAGTATTGACAGATATGAATTTGATTTTTGGCTTGACTCGGTATCCCTTGTAAGAACCCTCACTCCTTTAGGTCCCTTCAAGGAAATTTTCTTTTGATGACAGTCGATAAAAGCCCTATACTTCCCCAGCCAGTCCATCCCTAAGATCACCTCAAAACCCCCCAGCGGAAATTCTATGAGGTCACAATAGAAAATTTCTTCCCCGATTTTAATGGGTACACTACCGTATATTCTATTACAAACTATTGACTCGCCCGAAGGTATGGTCACTGAATCCGCGACCCAGTCGAATCTCTCAAGCCCCAAAGCCCTAACATGATCCCTAGACACAAACGAATGGGTGGCACTGGAATCGAAAAGTACGAAGGTAGGTGTAGAGTTCACAAGAAAAGTACCGGTTACCACATGCGCATCCTCCTGAGCTGCCTACTTTCCCATGGCAAAGAGCTTGCCACTGGACTTGACCCCACTCTGACTGGCACTAGATGTTCCAGCCTGCTGGCTTCCCTCTGCTCCTGTCTTCTGGTTACCTCCATTCCCATAGCTTTGGTTCTGGTGCGAGCGGTTCTGATAACTGTTGAAGTTCCTCTGGAAATTGCTGCTCCCTCCAGACTTCGCACCCCCACCGTAGTTTGTTGTGGGTGTGCGATGGCCGCTGCTACCATAGGACTGAGTGCGGGATCCCTGATATCCGGATGTAGGCGTGCGATAACCCCCGGACTGATTCCCTCCAGAAGAGCGACATACTGCCTGCTTGTGCCCAATTTTCCCGCAGCCGAAACAGACCATTCCCACAAAACCACTACCAGAACCTCCACTCCTGAAGTTGCCTCCACTCTGGTTTCTCCCACCACCAGAGACACTACTCCCGAAGTACCCACTGAACTTGTTAGAGCTCTGCTTTTTCGATCCTGAACCCTCAGCTACTGATTCAGCCTTCCTCTTTTCAGACTAGGACTTTTTGTCCTCCTTGATCATCTCTGAAAGCCTCTCCGCCGCCCCAGCCCTTAAGTAAATGTCACAGACTGTGGTGGGCGGAGCTGCAATCAGTCTCTTCTTGATGGCGATTGATAACCCCCTCTCAAATTTCATTGCTAGCATGGCGTCGTCGAATCCCATGTCTCCCACATAGTGCACCAACTGGATGAATTTCCTGTAGTAAGCCTCTACGGTCATGTCCTCCGACATCTTGAATGAGTCGAACTCCTCCCTCAGCTTGCTCTTTTGGAATTCTGGTAGAAACACCTCGTTCAAGACCCCCTTGAATGCGTCCCAAGGAACAAACTCAGTTTCATCCTCTCTAGCTGCTTCCCTGATCTCTCCCTTATTCGCGGTCCACCAGTCTCCAGCCAGTCCCCTTAGATAGTGGGCTGCCTGGTCAACCCTCAGTTCTTCGGGGCAATCCACCAGCTCGAATAAGTTACTGAATTCCCTGCACCAGGCCCCAAGCAAATGAGGCTCCCCCTCCCCGGTGAATTGGGTGGGGTGGTGCCTCGCAATTATCGTGCTCATCTTAGCGGAGTCCATACGTTTGGCCTTTAGGGCCGCATTCTCAGCTCGTAATTGGTCTAACTCCTCTTGCGTGATGTTAACGGCATTATCTCTTCGCGGAGGCATACTATAAAACAAGAAAAGAAATGAGTCCCGACGTACATGGATACCCATTTGATTTAGGGCTATGTTCCCTAGTCATTAAAATCTATAAACACTTATTATATAGAGTAGTTTTCTTCTATAACATGGATCAGGGATCACATAACCGCATATCACTAGACATGATGAAAGAAGGATTTCTAACATGTTTCAAATCACTTAACATATCACATCAATATACACCATTTCCAACAATTAAAGATTCATTCATGCTCATGCCCCTTCCGGCTTTTCCAAAAGTCACTTATACTCAAAATTCTCATAACATACTTATCACAGTACGCTATAACTTTCACCACCTCTTATTCTACCCTTTTCTCTTGTATATGCACTCTGGGTTCCCGGGTAAGACTGATAGGGCCAATGGTTCGGTGTGAGGGGGCCCCAGACTCATACTTTGCCTTTAGTGTGCTCCTAACAGTCCTATCCCGGGGTTCATTTTATTTAGACTCTCCTACATTCATTGGGTTCATTAGGTTAGGCCCGAGGATCGTTCGCTCTGATACCACTTTGTAACACCCCCATTTATTTAAGGGCCTGAACTAGGACTCCTCAGATAAATACAGGTGTTACCATCTCGGTTTCCCGGGGCAGTAGATACAAAGGAAGATAAACAGTACTTTAAATTAAATTTAAACTCAAAACATGTTCTTACATAACCAAATATAAAACTGTTCTGATACAAAATAAAAGTACAACTCATCAACTACTATCAAGTGATCTAGACTCTAGGCAGGTCCGGGTCCATGCTTCTCCCTTCCCTAAGCTCCCATAGTCTTTATACCTGTCAATCTGCTCCCCAATAATTTGGTTCATCACAGGTGATCATGAATACACAGGGTCAACCACGAGGTTGAGTAGAGAAAACTATAAGCAAACCACATTACTATAAATAGAAAGTCCAACTTCTCCACTCCGAATCACAGACCCTTTTATCTCCGCACCAAACACAGACCCTTTATCTCCGCACCAATCACAGACCCTTTATCTCCGCACCAATCACAGACCCTTTATCTCCACACCAATCACAGACCCTTTATATCAATTCCGCTTCATAAGAATATATAGCCAATATATGATATCACAACGTTATTCACAAAACAAGATATATATATAATTCACAACGGTCAATGATCATGGTTCACAACATAAATGAGTGCACAGCTAATCCCCTACCTGAAATAGCAGAAGGAAAAGGCAAATACGCAACTGCTCCTAAAAATGCTCCACGCGGAAACTTCCACCTAGATAAGTATTACTTAAATTAATACTTTCCTAATTCTCGTAATGCATGTACACATTCTATTTATAGATACTTCCTATATTTAGAAAGCTTCCCAACAACCGAGTTACCCAAAATAGTAACTTTCTAAATATAGCAATTTCTAAAAATAGTAACTTCTAAAAATAGATACTTAGTTTTCAAATTCAAATCATTCAAATACTAATTAAGACCCATATCCAAATTTACCATAAATAAAATATTACACCATCCTTACTAATTATATTATCCATAAATACCAATTATTATTAAAACTATTAATAATAATAATAATAATAATAACAATAATAATAATAATAATAATAAAATTAACGAGTTATTACAAGAACCCGCGAGACCACCCGTGTCCCAAAACAGCCCTACAACCAACACGACACGCCCCACCTACCACCAACAACCACTACAACCCGTGCCCAGAACCACCAGCAACTCCGGCGACCACTGGCAACCAGGTCGCCGGCCACCGGCGAGGCGAACCATCACCACAACTCGCCTGGAAACTCACTCCATCACCCGACCAACCTCCCTTTACCACTCTGACGACAGCCCTCCAGACCAAACCACCACCCACGACTGACTCCTACACGCTCCCCGGAAACCAGACACTTAGCCACGGTGGTACCACCGTGTCGACCTCCCCCGAGTCAACGGTGGTACCACCCCCACATCCCCCCGACACATGCCAATAAATAAACCAACCACTGAACAGAGGATCCGAATCCTTCTGTCGACACCTACCCTGTCGTCTGAAACCACCGTGCCTACCACCAAAACCAACCCTGGACTCCTATCCGACTCCCTGACCCATGACCAGTACCAACTAGGTACGAACCCAGACTCGACACAAACACTAAACTCACCCAGACGCGACAACAGAGGGAAAACGAACCCAGAAAACTTGCACTGACCCTTAAACAACCACCCTTGCCACCGCCTTTACCACCAACGACCACCACCGACTAAGACAAATATAAACATTATATGACATACTATTAAAATCATACAACACGAGTAAGAATTAGAGACTTAACACAGATTACTTAAGTGACGAAAACCATAAAGACAATACTGAGATCAGCACCGAGTGTGTCATACCAGTTTTCCTGGCCAATTCGAACCACCTTACGACGACCTATAACCACCGTACACAAGCTCCTCTCCTTCTCTGCTATGGCGGCTGGGTTTTTGTGTTTTGAGATCTTGAATTTCGTGCCTAGGGTTAGGGTAGACTAGGGCTTAAATAAGGCGGCAGGGTGTGTATGTGTGCTGAGTTTGCAATCTTCTAACCGTGGGTTGTATTCTGCACGCATATCGAGGCCCATGGCCGTGTTGCCATGGATCCTAGGTTCGAAACCCAACAAGTACTTACTACATCAATTACCCTAAGTTGACTAAGTTCCTATTTCCAGTCCCACCTAAGTCCAAAACGACTCTTATAACACGCATACAAGCAAGCTTATTAAACGATCGATTTAAATAAAAAGGATCAACAAAGCGAGGTATTACATTGATGCAGATGATTATTTGTGCTACCTCCTCTGATCCCTTACCATATATTTTGATGCTGGTCATCATGTCTTCAGTACCATCTACTTCAGCTACTTCAGTTGACAGAAAGAGCAAAAGCGTAGTGCTTATGAAGAACTTGACAATGTTACGTGATCAAGGTACGAAGCTGACAGTAGATGTTGATAGTGATGGTCAGCCAATTGGAAAGAATGGTGCTAAGTACACGAGCTATGTTGGTTTACTTGCACGCGCGAAAGTGCCAATTGATATTTCTACATGGAAGGATGTTGTAGAGGATCTGAAGGCGAAGATTTAGGATGATGTTTTGGTAAGATCAGTCTATAAAAACTGCCTCCTTGTATTTCCACAAATACCTATAAAAACAGACTGGCCGCTGTGATAATGATTTACCATTTCCTATTTGCTTGTAGACGATTTTTGACGTTCCACGGTCAAAGAAGAAGCAAGTTATCAGCATTGCACATACTACATAGGCGAACTTTAAGTCAAAGTTGACTTCGTTGTACGTGTACAGAAAACCAGGTAAAGGTCGAAAACTGCCTGTTGAGACTGATCCGTTGAAGAAGTATCCTTACCTTAAATCTGAGGTATGGAAGAGGTTTAAAGAGTCGCGTATGACACCGGAATTTCAAGTGAGTATACGTAGTTAACATTGACTGTACATATATTTTAGTTTTTAAAGAAACAATATAAAATTATCTTAAGTACTCACTGTTAATTACTCACCTTTAATTTCCAGGCTGTCAGTAAGACAGCCGCTGAGAGGCAGATGAAGAACAAGTACCCCCACAGAATGTCTCATGGAGGATACCGGAAAACAAGACAGATCTTGGAACAAAAACTGAAACAGAAAGAAAGCGAAAAAGAGAAGGGCAACGACGACCCTTCGGGAGAAGCTAGTGAAACCGTAACGGAGATAAGACGAGGTGACTTATTGATAGAGGGCAGAGTAGGCAAAAATGGAGAATGTCTAAATTTGGAGACTAAAAAGAAAATTGAAGACATTGTGAGTACTATCACTTTCTGATTATCACATCTAATTAATCATATATATATATATATATACTGCCTTGAAGTTTATTGTTGTTGTTAACAAAATTTCATATAGAATTTGATGAAGGAAATGGTAGTGAAAAAGTGCATTTGTACCCAGCGGAAAAGTTGATGAATTAACAAAGGCACTAGGAACTGATGAACATTACGGTCGTGTAAGAGGTATTGGGGGTCGAGTGGGGCATAGGCAGTACTTTGGCAAGAGGAAGAATCATGAAGAAGGAAAAAGTGAGGGAGTACTTTCACAGGATTTTTTGGAGAAACTTACCCAGCAGATCACAGAAAAGGTTAGGGCAGAGGTTTATAGAGACATGGAACTGATGGCGGAGAAACGGAGTAATGAGAATGTCAGTTATTCCGTTCATAATGAAAAAGTTGTTGAGGTCGAGAAGAATTGCAACAGTGGGCTTGATAGTCATCATTTTCCTGACCCATTTGATGAGATACCTGAGCAGGTAAATAAATTACAAGTCTATAAGATTATTTGTACTAATAAGGAGTGTGTGTAATGCTGCTTTTTTGTTATTCGTTAGGGTTTAGAATGCGAGCTAGCTGTGCAAGATACTGATTTGAAGAAGGTGGCACTTGGACGAGTATTCAAGACTACAACTCAGGCATCAGTATGTCACGGTCAACCACTGCCAGCAGATACGTTAAGAGTATGCGTTTACGTTATCATGGAAGGTATGGATGACACACCATTACCTATACCTATTGATGAGTTTGCTACTGTTGGTGATGCAACGGGTTCATTTGTTGTTTGGCCGAAAAATCTAATTAGTTTGCGCTGCTTGAAGGTATGAAACTCCAAATAAGATGAACCTTTTTTATACAGGAACCCAACTGATGAACCTTTTTTATGCAGGAACCTCAGAAAAAGCGTGAGTTAGAGACAGGGGAAAAGTTCGTCACGAACATGAAATGCAAGAAGCGCAAGACAATTGAGAGTCCAAATAACGACAACGTAGAAAGTGGTAGAAGTAGTAAAACAAATGAGTCAGTGGCCAGATCAAACAATACTCTGAAAACACTTTTGCACCAAAAAATTGATTCAAGACGATTACTGTCCAGGGTCGTTAGTCTGATGGGCAGTACTCGGGTAACAGATTTGTATTTGAGCGAGAATGTCCTAGGATCGAAGCGAAAGGTACGCCTTTTAAAGCACGACATTACAACACTTTTGAACATGGGAAAGCTCTCCCTTCAAGTCATTCAGATTTTTCTTGGGTGAGTATTGAATCCGGATATAGTTTGAAGTTATTGACATGATTTACATCCTGCTTATATATACTTGTACGTTTATTGTTGCAGGTACTTGTGTACCATCTGTGACATCAAAACATATGGCTTCATTTGTCCAGAACCGACTTCACTATTAGGCCGTGAGTCACAGCAAGCAACAACGGATATTTCTACAAGGATGAAAGACTTGAAGGCCAAAATTTACATCGCTCCCTATTATGCTAAGTAAGTACTCAAATTAAAATATCTGCCAAGAGTTTGATTTTTGAATATTATTGTGAACAACTTGTTTACAGGGACCACTGGATGCTCCTTGTAATTGACATTGTTGAGCTTAATCAAATATATTGGTTCGCTTCAATGGGAAATATTGTGCCTTAAAAGTTGCGAACTTTCATTAACACGTAAGTTAAACTTATTTGTTACTATTTTTTTTGTTTTTGGCTACAAGTTAAGTGTTTCTGTTTGTGTGTGTATGTCTGTCTGCGTGCATATGTCTGCGTATGTTTGTGTATGTCTGTCGGCGTATGTTTGTGTGTGTATGTCTGTCTGCGTATGTCTGCGTGTGTCTGCCTGTGTCTGCCTGTCCTTTTGCAGAAACTGATGGTCTAAGCTACTTAATTATCTGTTGTATATCTGTTTTGCACTAACGCCCAAACTACTGTACTGTTGATGGTCTGTTGTCCGTCGTTGTCGGAATGGTCTGATGTATTGATGTACTGATGTGTGAATGTTTAGACGGTCTGATGTTTATATGTCGTTCCTGTACTAATGCAGAAACTGATGTACAAGTTAAGTCTGTGTGAGTATGTCTCTCTGTGTCTGTCTACGTATGTCTGCGTATGTCTGTGTATGTCTGCCTGTGTCTAGTTGTCCTTTTGCGAAAACTGATGGTCTAAGCTAGTTAATTATCTATTGTCTATCTATTTTGCACTAATGCCCAAACTACTATACTGATGATGGTCTGTTATTGTCCGTCGTTGTCCGAATGGTCTGATGTACTGATGTACTGATGTGTGGATGTTGAGATGGTCTAGATCAGATGTCAGATGTGTATATGTTGTGCATGTACTAATACAAAAACTGATGTACCATTTGTAAGTATCTGTGTGTATGTCTGGTCTATGTCTGATGTATGTTGTACAATATAGAGCTGTACGAGTATATGGCTACAATGCCGGGCTAAGAAAGAGTGCTGAACCCCCGCAATGGCTGAAAATCAAGGTAAGAATGGTCTGATAATTTATTGGTTTCATTTTTCCACATGTTTTAGTCAAATAGCTGGAAATTACCCAGATTTGCCTACTAATGTTCACTGAAATACTCAGATTTGCAACTAATGTAACTTGCTTTAATTTTTCAACATGTTTTAGTGTGCTCGTCAACCAGGTGATACAGAATGCGGGTACTACATCATGAGGTACATGCTGGAGACCGTCACTCGTTCTATTGCTACGGCAGCTATCGATGAGGTAATATTATGCGACATCCTACGTGCTCGAATTTGAACTTCAGCTCGTGTAATAGTGTGGTACGTACGTATTATATAACAACCCGTTATGTGCATGATTGACAGGTTTTTCAAGACACAAAGCCATATTCACAAGAAGAACTTGATGAGGTTGGGAACTTGTGGGCAAACTATTTTCTTTACCTCTAGCTGTAGCTATTAGTAATGTAGTTTGATTTCGAAAACATTGTGCGTCTTGTGCACTTTAACAGTATATATGTGTATGATATTGTACATATTATGACGAACGACCTTTGTTTGGTTCGTTCTTGAAACAATGTATGACGACGAACGACTTTTGTTGTCGTAATTAGTAATGAAAGGGCTCCGTTTTCGTACAATCCCAGATTTTATCATTATATTGGCAACGGCAATTTTGATTCCAAATTTTTTTTAAAAAACCCACATTAAAGGACAAAGGTTGTAATAAATCTGATGTATACTACCCAATAATAGACATGAGATTTTGTACAAAACTGATGTATATAACAGCAATAGACATGGGATTTAAACGAAAGTCTGATGTAAAAATCAACAATAGACATAGGATTATTTTTAAGAAAAAACTGATGTAAATAACAATAATGGACATAGAATTTTTACATATTAGACATGGGATTTTACGAAAGTCCGTTGTCCATTATAAGCAATAGACATAGGATTTTCGAAAAATCCGATGTCCATTAGAGTAATGCACATCGGTTGTATAACCTATGTCTATTACAAACTAATGGACATGACTGAACTCTACATCGGTGCAACAACCTATGTCTATTAGTCAAAACCTCCTATGTAGTAAGCAACTTTTGTAGTAGTGATAAGTGTCCTCCACAATAGTGCGATCAAATGATTTTATTAATTATTAAAAAATCGTAAAATCTCATGTATATTTATACTAAATACGAAAGGGATAATAAATTATAAAGTCGACTGATTGTCATTTACCGGTAATGATTGGCTTTAAATAGTTTGACATTATCGTCATATGATGGTGACGATCAGTTGATCCCTTAAGGTTACACCTAAAGAATGTTACCCGAATTATTGAAATTAATAATTTGTATAGGATACGAATTGATTAATACCTTAATATGAACGAGATTAATGAGAAGTTCGTGTCTCATGATAATATGACTATATGAGATTCGATTTCGATAAAATAAGTAATTATTTTATTATATTCGATAAATGTTATCGTATTTTTATCGGTAAGGGTTATCGGTTAGCCGTAACTACAATTGAGATTGTGGATCACATTGACAAAAAGAATTTGTATTAATTAGTAATTGGTACTTAAATGTTAAGTATTATTTATGAAATAAGAATTTGTATTTAATTTGTTTAAATACACATTAATAATTACTAATTGCCATATTCCATGTGATATGTCACAATTGTGACACATTAAAAATGACAAATTATAAAATGTAATATGGAACTCATTTTAACAAATGGATGTCGTGTGATATGGTCTATTGGGTGGTTTTGTGTATTATCTTATTTTTGTCTAATTGATGAATTAGACATAATGATTTGCACTAACCCTAACTCTTACATGGCTAGTGTTTCTGGTAAGACCAAAAAGAAAAAGCCCTCCCTTCCCCATAAAGGGAGGCTTGCCACCCATAGAGAAAGAGAGAAGAGTTTTTCCTCTTTAAAGGTGTGATGAACACACTTTTCTCAAATGAGACTTATTCTTTTTTTTACAATCGAAATCCTCTCTCTAATAAATTCTCTCTAGAATTCTTAGTAGACTCATTTATATAACATTACATCTTATACTAGAGTAGTATGAAAATAAGTATTAGTTATTTAAGGTTTATACTTAATAATAAGATTATTTAGTAGTATTTCAGGTGCATCTTGGGTGCAACTAGAGGAAATCTTCTATACTTGAAGATTGGAAATTCATCCTTTCATTTTTTATAGCTTAAGATCGGTTTTGGTAGGTGACCAAACTAACTGTGCCCTTATTTCCGAATCCTCAATGTAAGGTTTCGAAATTCTTATACTTTTTGCACGCATAATATTTTGGTTTAATTTTATGACTAAATTAAATTTCATCATAAATGATATGATTAATTTTTCTGGAAATACAATTTCCTTTATCTTCTTACCCATTGCCTCACTATCCAAAATTTTTGCAAGTATTTGGCATGTAATGGATCTCGAATGGTTGGAATATATGTGTACCGTAGCTGAACATTGCAGCAGTTGTTGATCGAGTACAATGTACTCGATCGAGAAGAATTTGGGAGCTAAAGTGGTCGATCGAGAATATATGGATCCAGAAAATGTTCGATCGTGAATAAAGTTCTCGATCGAGTAGTTTTTCTACTCGATTGAGAGATTTGTGCTAAGATTTAGTCGATCGAGTAACTTCATTGTACTCGATCGAGAGGATGTTGCCGGATAGTACTTAGATTAAGTTTTAGTGTTTGAGTTTTGTTAGGTCTTTTATTTCCGTTTAATAAAGATTATTTTCTCCTATATAAGGAGAGATAATCAGTTGTTTTAGGTACTGAATTTTATTACAAGTTTTAGAGACGCATTGAACCAGTTGTTATTTTCAGCATTAGTGTACGTTCTTAATTCCTGATAGCAAATTTATAATCTTTCTCCCCTCTATTTTATTTTTATTTTTTTTGGTGACGAGGGGTTTAATCCCCCCGGACCCATGCATTCCCGCACCACCACATAGACCATGTAAACCACCCCTTTGGGGGTTGCGGAGGCCAAGTGGTCATCGCCCAGCTGGTAATCGAACCTGAGATAGTTAACCTTTCAATTATTGTTCTTAAATTTTTGTCTTTCAATTCTTGTCTTTAATTCTTGTTTAGTTATAACTACTTTAGTTTTAGCCTTGTAAAGTCTTATTCTCATATTTCAATCATGTTTAATTTAGTTTTTTTTGTTTAAGGTAAGTATGTATTACGAAAAAACTGAAATCATGTACATTAGTGTCTAGATAAGGCCTTCAATATAGACTATATCCTTCACACTAAGATTAGTTTCCAATCTACTACGATACAAGACTCTAAGTTCTGTTTTGATCTGCTCTATGACTATCTCTGGTCTGGTTATTGTCTTCTCCATTCTGCTTTTATTCCTTTGGCTCCATATATGATAAATATTGGCATTAATGGCTCCATTTTCACAGCTCTTTCCATCTTGGTTCCCCCTAGCCTCATTCTCCATCTGTTGTTTATGTCATGTTGTGCTCTGAACTTACTCCAGTTAGCTATCCCCTGTAGGATCTTCTGACTGTATGTAGACTAGCAAAAAATATGAGAGACATCTTCTGTTGCATTGTGACGAAGAAGGCAGTTATCATCTATGATAATGTTCAGTTGGTGCAGCTTCGCTTTAGTGGTGAAAGCCTGATGTTGGTGCAGCCAAGCTATAATCTTGTGCTTAGGTAACCCCCATCGATTCCATATAAGTTTCTGCCAATTTATGCAGGGTTGTTTCTCCCTAAACCAAGCATAGCCTCTAGCAACATTGTACTGATTTGTTCCATGTAGAGTCCAAGCTCCTTGGTCAGAAGCTATCTGCATCTTTGTTCCCAGCTTGCATAATTTTCTCCAGCACCAGTTAGTATCCGCAGGAGGTTGATAACTCTCCCATGGTTGCCCCTTTAAGTAGAAATGGTGTATCCATTCAACCCAAAGTTTGCTTGCATTACTGGCAATCCACCATACTAGCTTGCCTATAGCTATTGTGTTCCAAATTGCTGCTTGTTTTAGATTCAGGCCTCCTTCATTATAGGGTGTGCACACTTTCTGCCATGCTACCAGTGGCACCCTGGTATATTCTGTATTCCCTGCCCATAAGTAGTTCCTGCATATTGCATCAACTTGCTTCATGACAGCCTTGGGGAGTACAAATATGGATGCCCAATAATTATGTAGAGTAGCCAAAACTGCCCTCACCAACACCAGACGTCCTACATATGAAAGCTTTCTGGCTCCTAGCCTTCTTATTCTGTCTACTATCTTCTCAATAAGGGGTTGACAGTCCTTCACTGTTAGCTTAGAAGGTTTAATGGGCACTCCCAGATAGTTAAAAGGTAGTCTACCCTCTGTGCAACCAGAAACTTGTAGGATATCTTGTTTAACCTGCTCATGGACTCCATTGAAATACACATTTGACTACCCTTTACTCATTTTTAACCCTGAAGTTGTTGAGAAAGTTGCAAAATTCCTGAGAAGAATCATCATAGAACCAGTATCCCCCTTGCTAAAGAGCAACAAGTCATCTGCAAACATTAGACATGTTAAATTCATAGGCTTGCACAAGGGGTGATACTTGAAATCCATGGTTGTTGTGGTATATTTTAGGAGCCTGGTCAGATATTCCATACATATGGTGAATAGTAGAGGTGATAAGGGGTCCCCTTGTCTGACTCCTCTTTTCCTTTGGAAAAAACCAAAACTGTCTCCATTTAGGTTGAGGGAATAGGTAGTTGTACACACACATTGCATGATGAACTTTTGAATATGATCAGGGAACTGGAGGTGCTTCAGCATTTGCTCTAGAAACTGCCATTCCACCATATCATAAGCCTTTTGCAGGTCCACTTTGAAAATGCATCTGGGGGAGCAAGACTTCCTATTGTACAGTCTGACCAGATCTTGACATATCATGATATTTTCGAGAATGCTTCTACCTTTGATAAATCCTCCCTGGACTGGTGAAATAATGTCTGGTAAAATCTGGTTTAACCTATTGCAAAGAATTTTAGATATCCCCTTATATAGCAAATTGCAACAAGCAATGGGTCTGAACTGTAATACTGTTGTTGGTCTTTTTGTCTTTGGAATGAGTGTAACAACAGTAGTGTTCACTTGCTTGAGCATTGCCCCTGTGGTAAAAAAATCATTGATTGCTGAACACACCTCTTCCCCTACAATATGCCAGGCATCTTTATAGAACTTACTGGAGTACACATCAGGCCCAGGAGCCTTGTCATTAGGGATGCTGAAAATCACCTCCTTAATCTCTTCATTAGTCATAGGTTGCATCAGTATTTGAATATGGTCAGCTGTACAGGCTTTGCCATTTTGCATTATCCTCTTACTTACTCTCCTGGTAGGTGAACTTGTACCTAGCAGTGTCTGGTAGTAATTCAGAAAGCTCTTCTGAATGCCTTGTGTGGTTTCATGTAGCTGCCCCTGATCATCCTCAATTTGGAGCACTGTATTTCTCACCCTATTTTGTTTCAAGCTTCCATGAAAGTAAGCTGTGTTACTATCCCCCTGATTCAGCCACAGTGCCTTAGATTTTTGTTGCAGAAATTCTAGACATGCGTTCTGAAGTTCCTTATACTTACCATGAGCCTCATATTCCTGGTTAAGTAGTACAGTATCAGTAGGGTTAGCTGCTAAGGCATTCTGCATATTAATCAACTCCTTGTAAGCTAGAGCTGTTTTGTTCTCAATATCAGCAAAATGTGTATGATTGAGCTTCCTGAGATGGATTTTCAACCCCTGCAACTTCTTCACCAGTTGAAACATTTTAGTACCCTCTATCGGTTCCTGCCAGTGGTTCCCAACAATAGCCTCAAACTCCGGACTATTGCTCCACATGTTAAAGTACTTAAATCCTCTCTTTTTCTTCTCTACTGCAGGCCCTTCATTAATCAGACAAGGTGTGTGGTCAAAAAGTCCTTCAGGAAGGAAATGAGCCCTGAGCAGAGGGTAATTATGCAGCCATCTTTCATTGACTAAGCACCTATCTAGTCTGCTGAATTTTCTGTCTTCAGGTTTTTGTTTGTTATTCCATGTGTAGAAGGACCCTAGAGTCGGGCTATCTATGAGTTCACACTTTTCCAGGCATTCTTGGGAAGGGCCTGCTTCAGCTAAGTCAAAACCACCTCCTAGTCTCTCATTTGGGTTCAGAACACAATTAAAATCTCCCCCTACTAACTAAGCATCAATCATAGTTGCAGCTATAGAGTTTAAGTCTTTCCACAGGGATTCCCTCTCCTGGATATGGTTGAATGCATAGATAAAGGTAACATGGAAAAAATCCCCAGTGCTTAGGTCTTGTATCATAGCATGAATCAGTTGATCAGTATATATTAGAGGTTGAACATGACATTGTCGATGGTCCCAAACTAGCCAGATCCTCCCTCTTTTATGTTTATGAGTATTTGAATTAATACTCCAATTATTAAAGGTATTATGACATACCTTACCATAGTTCTTGGCTTGCACCTTCGTTTCCAGTAGACCAAAAAGGCCTATTTTATTCTTCTGCAAAAAATTATTCACCTCTCTTTGCTTATATACATCATTCATCCCCCTCACATTGCAAAACCCCATCTGCATCATTGGGACTGTTGGGGGGTGGAGTCTACAATTCTGTCCTCATTAACTTGATCCATTTGGCTAGTCACAATGTTTATGTAAGAGGGGCTAGCTGGCCTTGGTGATTCAGGAGCTCCTTCAGATTGATGTCTGTTAGTCTAATTGGTGCCACCCCCATTATTTGCATTAGTCCCACTGCCACCAGTTGTTTGGTGTTGCCTGGACCCACCCCCTGCAACTAGTGGAGGGAAATCCTTGCTGTTGTTGTCTATGTCAGGCCCTTGCTGTGTGAGTTTCTTTGGTTGCCATTCCTTCTTGTTATTGCCACTAGGTTTGATATTGACTCTTTGATGTTGTATGGGCTTTAAGACTCTAAAGTTAGCCTTCTCATGTCCCAGTCTTTTGCAGTGAGCACATTGAACAAGCCTCCATTCATATTCCACCTCAATTATGACTATGCTTCCATTCTCATCATAGAATTGAATGACTGGTGGCAGCTTTTGGCCTATTTCCATCTCCACCATCATTCTTGCATAGCCAATTCTTGTTTTGTTCTTCGTGGCTTCATCAGTCCTTATCATAGGTCCTATGAGTCCTGCTATATTTGCCAGGCTCAATCCCCAAAATTTAAGGTGGAGATTGTGCAGTCTGATCCATACAGGTACTTTTTTAACTTCTACTTTCTCCAATTGTACGTCTGCAGTCCATGCCTTGATCACTATGGGTTTGTTATCAAAAAGAAAATATCCACTCTGTAAAACACTTTCCTACATGTCTTTTGTAGCAAACCTTACCACAAAGATGCCATTATGCATAAAGGAAATTTTATCTATCGTATATTTGGCCCATATTTTCTTCAGAAAATTTTCCAGTATATGCCAAGGGGGATTGGCTCCTACCACAAAGCCATATATGGCAGTTTGCCAGTACTCCAATTCCGCTTGCACTTCTTCTGGTAAAATCTTAAGAACAGGGGTATCATCAATAGGCTCAGGGTTTATCGGTTTACCTTTGTTATTGTACCACTGCTCATCCGTCTCCTCTTTGTCCTTATCATCAGATGAATCCTCATTCTGCTTTTTTTCAGGCGATTTCATTGGCTGGTTTTTTTCAGACGATTTCATTGGTTACAACTAATACTAATAAATAATGCAAATTTTATTTAAATGAAAAAAAAAAAAAACAATAATAAGAACTAATATAATAAAATGAACTTATAATACTATCTAAAAATAAATAAGGTAAAAGATTGACAAGAAGAATTTGATCGTGACCGTAGTAGTTGTATTTAGAATATTATGCACGCTAGCTTACACAAGACCTATTTAACTAAATCACAAAGTCTGTATAAGCAATTTAGTTATACCGAGTTCCACTATAAAAAAGACTATAAATTATATAGTTGGTCCTATATAATCAATTCCTCTAAATTTTTGTATTGTAATTTTTTTATTCATGTTATTGTCTCCGTTCACTTATGAAATCGGATGTGTATACACAATGTTTCGATTTTGTTATGACCCGCTTAAATATAATACAATTTATTTATCTTGCAAGTGTCTAAAATATAGTTCAGATTGTGCACACTAAAATCCCGCATAAAGGAAAGGGCGGATTGTAATACTCCATCTACTTTTAAGTTACACATACTTCACCTTATTATTGCAATATGGCGTACGTACATACATTGCGAGGGATTTCTAGAATTCCGAAAATGTTTTTTTTCATATTATTGAAATATAGTATGCAATTCACATTTATAAGGCTACGGTAATTGATAGTCTCATCTCCACCATACCTTTTCCATTATACTGACAATTATAATTATGGAATCATCCCTTCCTCATTTTAGGGGACTTTAACCAAGTGGACTCTAGAAGAGATAAGCAAAGTCGCAATCTTGGTCGAATTGAAGGTGCAAATCAATTTGCAAAATGGAAGATAAAACATGAGTTGATTGATATTCCTTTCAAAGGCCCGAGATTCACCTGGTGTAACAATCGAAGTGGTTGTAGAAGGGTCTATGAGAGGCTTGACAAAGCTTTCGGCTCCAAAGATTGGTTTCTCCACTTCCCAAACTCTGGAGTGCAGCATTTTCCGATTCAACTGTCGGACCATGCGCCTATTGAATTCAACTTGAACCTCACCAGGGTGAGTGGAGGAGGTAGGCCGTACAAGATTGAAGCTTGGGCCTTGGACCATGAAGACTGCTTGAAGAACATTAAGAAGGCTTGGGGGACAACCTTCGTTGGCTCCCCGAGTTTTTGTCTTACTCGTAAATTGTCTGTCACTAGGAATAACATCAAAACCTGGACTCTCGCAAAGTCTAAGGACTGGAAGCGTAAGTGGGAAGACTTCGATGAACGTCTCTTGGAAGGGTTGGAAGATGATTTTGCTGGTAAAGGGGAAGATAAGTATCTGTCAGCTCATAAGGACTTGCAGATCTTTATTGAAGCGGCCACCTCGTATTGGAGACAAAGAGAAAAAGTTAAGTGGGCAAAGAAAGGGGATGCTTGCACAAAGTTTTTCTTCAACTGGGTAAAAGGAAGAGCCGGGAAAAATTTTATCCATAGCATTAGAAAGGATGATGGATCCTGGATTCGGGGTGAGAAGGTTGTAGGGCTGGAATTTCAAGCTTTTTTCAAAGGTATTTTCGGGCCGATTCTGCTGTGAATGATGAACGGGATGAAGTGTTCTTTGAAGAGGGACTTGGAGCAATAAAGTCTCGGATCTCAAATTATGATGCTGATATGTTGGGAAAACCATTCACAAGTAAGGAGGTTAGGAAAGCCGTTTTTCAGATGGGACCACTTAAGTCTCCTGGACCTGATGGAATCCCGGGCCTTTTCTTTCAGAAATGTTGGGGCATGGTTAAGGAGGACGTTAGCAACGGAATCCTTTCTTCCCTAAATTCTGGGAGAGTCCTACGGGAAATGAACAGAACTTTTATTGTTTTGATTCCTAAGGTTGACCACCCGGAGAAGGTCTCGGAGTTTAGGCCCATTAGTCTTTGTAATGTGACGATGAGAATCGTGTCAAAATGCATTGCGAACAGGATGTCAAAGGTGATGGGGAACCTTGTGGAAGAGTCCCAGGGAGCTTTTGTAGCTGGGCGACAAATTAGTGATAATATTCTTCTCGCCCACGAGCTGATCTATAATGTCAACAATGCCCGGACAGGTAAGGTGGGTAAGTGTATTTTTAAGGCGGATATGAGTAAGGCCTATGATAGGATTCGATGGGACTTTCTGCATGCTGTTCTTAAAAGGTTTGGCTTCCTTACTAGTCTATTGATTTGATTATGAACTGTGTTTCAACGGTAAGTCATGAAATTCTCTTGAATGGAAAGCCTCTTAGTAATTTCAGACCGAGTTGCGGGCTCAGACAGGGTGATCCGTTATCCCCTTTCCTTTTTATCCTCTGTATGGAGGTCCTTGCTTCTCAGATCAACCGGGCCCAAGCGCGCAATAGTCTTAAAGGAATCCGGGTGGGGCGCGGGGCGCAAAGGATCTCCAACTTGTTTTTTGCTGATGACTCGGTCTTTTTCTTTGAGAATAAACGAGGGGCGGCTAGGAAGCTTATGGATATTTTGGAGTTGTTCTGTTCTATGTCTGGCCAGCAGCTGAACCATTCGAAATCGGGAATGCTTTTCAGCCCAAATTCTACTCTTCGATGTATTCAAGATACTCTAAAGGTTTTTCACATCAAGCACAATATTGGGTTGGGGAAATACCTGGGCATCCCTACGGAATTTCATCACTCAAAGAAGGACATCTTCTGGGGGCTTGTGGAGTATGTTACCAAGAGAATCTCATCCTGGAATGCCCTTCTCTTAACTGCGGCAGGTCGTTTGACCCTGATCTCTTCTGTACTATCTAATCTCTCCATTTACTTTTTATCGGTATTTAAAATACCGGTAAGTGTGACACGTAAGATTAACTCTCTGTTGTCACATTTTTGGTGGTCGGGCAGTAGATCCGGGAAAAACATTGCGTGGTGCAGTTCTAAGTTCTTAGGCCTACCTAAAAACAAGGGTGGTCTTGGGATTAGGGACTTAGGATGTATGAACAAAGCTCTGCTGGCGAAACATGGGTGGAGGATTCTCTCTGGGGAGGACTCGCTTTTTTGCAAAACTTTTAGGTATCTGATTTCAGGTTCACAGGAAAGGACGGATGGTATAAATTGCAAACTCAAAGGTAACTCGTCCTGGGGCTTACAAAGCGTCTTCCTTGGACTTCAGTGGATAAGATCAAGGCTGGGTTGGAAACTAGGGAGGGTGTCCAGGTTAAATATTTGGACCACTAATTGGGTCAATGGAGAGCCCCCAAGTCCAAAAGATTGCTGGCTGGAGCATAACTGGGCCCACTTATACAACCTTAAGGTCCTGGACCTTATGGATGACTGCGGTCACTGGAATGCTATGATGGTAACTCACCTCTTCGAAGACAATTGGGCAGCTAAGATTCTTGCAATGCCTATTCCATCCTCCCGGTCTTTTGATGTCGTTTATTGGCCTTACACTAGGGATGGGGTGTACTCAGTTAAAAGTGGCTATGGTATTATCTCGAAGGAGTTCTTTGATAAAAAGAGCAGTCCTAAAGATAGGACAAGAATGAGCAAGATTACCGAAGATTTTTGCGGTAGGAAGCTGTGGCATCTTCAAATTCCGGCGAAGTGGAAGGTTTTTCTCTGGAGAATCTGCGCTGAAACTCTCCCCTGCGGTGCAGAGTTAAAAGCTAGAAAATTCCAGGGATCTGTCCAATGTATCTCTTGCGGTAAGAAAGAGGGTGAGGTGGAAACTTTGGCTCATATTTTTCAGGACTGCGAGTTTGCCTCGCGGTTTTGGCAGGGATCGATACTTGGGATAAGAACGGAACATGCCCACCACTTAAGTATTCATCAATGGATTCTTGACTAGATTGGCTTTCTTGGGAAGATGGAAAATGGGGAGTGGAGAGTCTGTTCTTTTGTCTCCATCCTGTGGTACATCTGGAGAAATAGGAATAATGCTGTTTTTCGGGGAAACGGATTACCTACTACGATTCTCTACCAACTAGCGGCTAGTGATGTCGAGATTTTCCATACGTCTGCAGGTGCACCTACGGACATGATCTCGAAACAAGGGAAGGTTAGGGAGACTCTCGACTCAGAGACCAAAGACTTGGCGGCAGGTAAGCGTTTTCCTCTTGTTGGGAAGGAGGGTTCTTGTAGGATTGCTAGAGTTATGGTGGATGTAGGCTGGAATCCTACCCTGAATGCGACTATTGGGTTTGTGGTTTATGATCATGATGGAATGGAGATGGGCCGATTTCGAAAAGTATGCATGGCGGAGTCTGCCCTCCAAGCGGAGACCCTTGAGTTGCTTACTGTGGTAAAATGGGCAAAGGAAAGATGTCTGACTCACTTACACATCTTCTCGGATTGTCTAAGTGCCCTTCTCCAGGTGTTTGGCCTGGAAACTCCAAGTCATCTTGTTAGGGATACCATTGATGAATGTCTGATTTTGTCAGCTTATTTTCATTGTATTAGTCTTTCTTTTATTCCTCGTAGATTTAATAGGCTTGCACATGACATAGCGTCAGGTGCCCTTATTATGTAAAACTTTCTTTACCTCTGGCAAAAAAAAAAAAAAAAAAAAAACTTTGTACAACTATCCACAATTTTGAAAATGTGTCAAGCTGTAACTACTTAATTAAATATGAAACTAAACTCAAAGCACAGCTTGACCAAGTTCTACGAGATGAGGAGTTATTGTGGTTCCAAAAGTCGAGAATGGAGCGTATATGTGATGGGGACCGTAATACTCGACTTTTTCATCTTAGCACTATTATTCGAAGGCAACACAATCGTATTGTAGCTCTACAGGATGGTAATGGCAATTGGCAGTGGGAGGAAAATGAAGTAAAAAACATGATTCTGACTTACTTTAAGTCTCTTTTTGCTGGCGACAATGTGGAGTGTCGATTGGATAAAGTTTTAACCAATTTCTTTCCGAGTTTGTCTGACAATGAGAATCGTGCCCTGAGTCGTGAATTCACGGCCACAGAAATGCAACATGCCCTCAAGAAAATGTCACCGTTCAAAGCTCCCGGACCGGATGGGTACCAAGCTCTCTTTTACCAAAGTCAGTGGGACAATGTTAACCAAAGCCTCGGGAATTTGGTGCTAGGCGTACTGAATGAGGAAGTCATACCCGAGGGATTAGGCGAAGCGTTCCTAGCCCTAATCCCGAAAGTTGATAGCCCACAACTCGTTAATCAATTTAGGCCCATTGGTTTATGTAATGTAGTTTATAAACTCATTACAAAGATGATCGTTAACAGGCTGAAACCGATCTTACCTATCCTCATTAACCCAGTTCAGGCGAGTTTTGTACCTCAGAGACAAATAACGGATAACATTATCCTAGTACAAGAAGCCTTGCATTCGATGAGAAAAAAGAAGGGAAGAAAGGGTTTTATGATTCTGAAACTTGACTTAGAGAAGGCCTATGATAAACTTGAATGGCCTTTTTTAAACCATTGCCTTATTGATATGGGTTTACCACTGAAAATGGTCCGAGTTATCATGAACCTGATATACTCAGTAACTTTAAATGTGCTTTGGAACGGTGAAATGACAGAGTTTTTCGCTCCCACTCGTGGCATAAGACAAGGTGACCCTTTATCCCCTTATCTGTTCACGATATGTATGGAAAAATTGAGTCAAATTATCGTTCAAGAAAGCAACAATGGAAATTGGAAAGGATTTCCGACCTGTAGAGGTGGGCCTATTCTCACTCATCTGTTTTTTGCGGATGATATTATCTTATTTGCTGAAGCCAGTGTCGAGCAAGCAAATGTTATTAATCAGAGTTTGCAGCGCTTTTGTGAGGCCTCGGGTCTGCGCGTTTCACGGGCAAAATCGAAGGTTTATTTCTCGCCAAATACACATGAAGAAGTACGGGATTCGATCTCAGGCACTCTAGGTATTGAGAATACGGACAACCTAGGTACTTATCTCGGGATGCCTACTATTCACGGTCGGGTAACGAAGGAAACTTTTGAATATGTTATTCAGCGAGTCGATAAGCGACTCACGGGATGGAAATCACGTGGGCTTTCAATGGCAGGTCGTGCAACGTTAATTCAATCGACTCTTAATGCTCTGCCATCGTATGCAATGCAATCGGCATACATCCCCAGAAGTGTATGTGATGAACTCGACAAAAAGTCGCGCCGGTTCCTGTGGGGAGGAGATAGTGAATCGCGGGGTCTCAGTATGGTCTCGTGGGACATGGTGACGAATGAAAAAGAAAATGGTGGACTCGGAATTCGATCGATGAGACAAGTTAACAGTGCTTTTATGGCTAAACTAGGGTGGCGGATTCTGAAAGAACCAAATGCTCTCTGGGCTAGGGTACTGCGTCACAAGTACACTAACGGAAGGTGTGATATGGAAATGTTTGAAGCCAAACAAAATTGCTCGAATGTTTGGCGAGGCATTGTTGAAGCACCAGGAATCCTAAAACAAGGACTCGGATCTAATATTTGTAACGGCGTTTCCACCCTTTTTTGGAAACACAAATGGGTGACTGAGGCACCTCTAGAGGAATATTCAGCATTTGAGATCCCGGAGGAACTACAATACATGACTGTGGCAGATTTTTGGGATGATGAAACAGGATGGAAATGGGAACTTTTTGCTGACATTCTCCCAACGGTTATGTTACAAACGATTGCATCTTTTGAAGTGGTCCCGGGAGAAGTTAACACAGATAAGTTTTACTGGTCTGAAACCCCCTCTGGTTTCTTTTCAGTAAAGTCAGCTATCCGTCTAATTCGGAGAATGCCAAACCAAGATGAGGGGTCTTGCTGGAAGCTACCTTGGGTAACATGGGCACCACAGAGAATGAGACTCTTTTTATGGTTAACAATGCATGATAGAATTATGTCCAATGTCAATCGTGCCAAGAGAGGATTTACTGACAACCCATGCTGCAATATTTGCGTGGCGGAGGAGGAAACGTCCCTCCACATTCTTCGAGATTGCCCTAAAGCTCAGATGGTTTGGCAACAATTCCCTTTGGCAAACTCAGATTGGTTTATGACACCTTCTCTGGTAAAGGATTGGGTGGTAAATAATTTGTCTAGAAAAGGACGCGGACCAGCAGAGCATTGGGCCACTACTTTTGCGGTAGTGGTATGGTGGCTATGGCGGTGGAGAAATTGTCGAGTTTTCAACAGACACGAGGTAATCCCTACTAACTTATATCTTACTATCACGGAGCGCATTCGTGAAGTGTTGGAGGCGAAAGATACCAGGGACCTGATTACCCTTGGTACGACTTCTCGTCGAACTGAGATTAATATTAGGTGGTGTGCACCACCAGTTGACTGGGTTACGCTAAATGTGGATGGGGCATCCAAAGGTAACCCAGGTTTAGCTGGAGCTGGGGGGATTATCCGAGACAGTACGGGACGAGAGATTGTGTCCTTTGCAGAGAATTTGGGAATAGCCACAGTAACCAGAGCTGAGTTAATGGCGCTACGCAGAGGGCTTATGATTGCAATGGAAAGAAAATTCCCAAGAATTCATATTCAGACGGATTCTAAAGTGATTGAAGGATTTTTGAAGAAGCTTGATACGGAGTTGTTACCTACAGCACATACTCATCTCATACAGATTTGTCGCGCTTTCCTCTATGAGACAGATTGGCAAGCAGAGATAACTCATGTTTACAGAGAGGCTAACTCCTGTGCTGATTGGCTAGCAAATCTAGGGGTAAATCAAGATACGAGTCTTCGTATTTTTGAGTCTGAGCAAACTCCAAGACCTCTTCGGGCTCTCATTGATTCAGATGCCAGTGGAGTGGCGTGGCCGCGTATCGTCCCTAGTTTTTAGCGTAGTGTAGTTGTTTTTTGGTCTTCGTTTAGTTGGTTTGTGTCGTCTGTTTTTTTTGTTCTTTTCATCTTTGCTTTCGTTTTTTCCTAGTAGTTCGGTTTGTTGTTTTCTGGGCTTTGCCCACGTCGTTTTTACCAAAAAAAAAAAACAATTTTGAAAATGTACTTTCAGCTAACTATTGGCCAAGATTTGAAGTTTTAATTTTCTTCCTTATGTATTTTGTGTCCTATCAATATGGAGAGTTCAATTGAAATAAGAAAGAATAATTTACACATAATTTCCGTAGGTTACTTAAAAATTATAGTTGATGGTTGGGCAAGGGTTGCGCTTATTGACCTATTTATGTATTTGAGTCGGGTACAAATTAATAGGAGACTGGCTTATAACATGAACACAAATAAAACATGACAAGTGATCAAATTCAACCTTTAACATCAGTTCATTCTCTAGGATTGTTTGCAAATTATCATGGCCTTAAATTAAATAAGAGAAATTGTATGTGTTTATAGTTTGACTTAGTGAGTCTTTATATATACGGGGCTCAAATTAACAATACAAATTAAAGAAAATTTAGGCTCTTTTATCGAACGTGGTATAATGTGCATTTTTAACATTGTAGGCTAATTATAGTAAAAATAGGTCAATACTTACATTTCTATACAAATAACAAAAAAAAAAATTAATTTCACAACCTATTTTATCAACAGTAAGTCTTGCTTAAGACGGGTATTATCCGTCTTAAACTTAAGACGAGTCAAATACTACCAAGTGGGGGTAATAAAGACAAAAGTAATTGCCATTTTCTAGGTGACAAGTGGGTGATAGATGAACCATCTCAACCAAAACCTTAAGGTGACTATTATTAATATTCCTAATAGTGGGGTTATTTGATATGTATTGGATCTGTTTTACGCTTAATGACGGTTTAAAATGAGAATTGTGTTTTATCAATCATTTTTCTTAATAAAAATAAATAAAAGTGTATACACCATAAGTACCATATAGTTTCAATTGTGAAAATATTTTTTAGGTAACACATTATACATAACAGAGGACGACGGACAAGCACGTGCATCGCACGGGCTTTATATAGAATTGTTATACAATTACTATAATAGATTTATACTTCAAGTATAATACCGATAAGAGTTAGTTGGAACATATTCAGTATATAATAATATGTATCAAAAAAATTGTGTCACACCCGCACTAGAATACAATCAATTAACCAATTACTTCGTATATATTATAGATTTATAGTCTAATCACAATTATCTATTTATCTATATCTATATTAATAAAAAAAAGCTTTTTTGGAGCATTTATAAAGTCTCAAACTTTTGCAGAACACCTAAATAAATAGAATAATACTAAATAATTGTAACTATCAAATTTAATATAAATAACAATGATATATCACAAAATAATAATCATTCTCAAGTTTATAATAAGTGTACCCATACTCAAACTCTATTATCCGTATTACCTTTTAAGTGGAGAAATAATCAAACCTTCCGATAAATATTCTTCTTACTAACCTTTGAATGTCCCCCTCCCCAAAAATTGAGCATGACTCTAATTTTTGTTGTAATGCACATGTATTTGTCACAGTGAATATTTTTTTTATTTATAGAAATAGATCTTTTTTTTTTGGAACTCGTAAGGACAATGCCTACACCCGCATAACCTTATACCGCATAACCTTATAAGCCTGGTTATGCGCAATCCTATTAAGAGACCTAGGAATATAACTAATACTTAAGCAATGAAACCAAAAGAACAACAACTTCAAGTCTTCAACAAGATCTGCAACCTAATGATGTAACTGGTCCACTCCTACAATCTGAAGAACTCCACCCAGACAGTCCGGCAGAATCTCCACATGGCATAACTTGTTCATTTTCGCCCACTGCAGCGCACATTTGATACCAGCAACCTCTGCCTGCAACGGAGATGCCGCAAAAAGTTTCTGCCCCCCTTAAAAAACAACAACCCCGGATTCATCAAAAACAACCCACCCAACACCCGCCTCAGCCCCCTCCTTCCAGCTAGCATCCACCTTTACCCGTTTACAAATACACTGTTTCGCATTTCCAACCAAAAAGAAAGGCATCGAACCCATGATATTGCTCATATCAGAGTCCAAGTCCTCATCCCGCTGCTCTAAAACGTCCTCCTTCACCCTGGATTTTTCATCCTTACACCCCCTGGCCTCCATAACTGTTGCTACCGTATCCCCATGACCCCTGTAGAAAACATCAACACAAAAACCAGTTTCTTTAAACATCAAGTTATTTCTTGTAAGCCAGATACAACGAACCAAAGCCACAAACTGAATAATCCTATCCTCAGCATCCTCTAACGTCCCCAGATAGAGCAACCAATTTATCATCCAGTCCCCCACAGGGATATTATTTCCTTGGCTTGTACGGATACCCAAACTAGAGCCTGCCCAAATCCTTTCCACCACCGGACAATCCCTCATCAGATGTTCAATTGTTTCCAACACCACGTGCTCCTCTTGATGGCAAAACAAACACCTACATTTCTCATTTGACATAATACCTCTTTTCCTGAATTCCCACCCTACTGGTAAATTTTTCGTAAATATCTTCCAAAGCAACACCTTCCATGAGTGTGAGACTGGTAAATGCCATAACTTCTTCCTTGAAAACTCCCTACCACTATCATAATCCTATTCTTATCAGACGTAGTCGAAACAGACCCGTAAAAATGATCAAACAAAATCCCATACCCACTTTTAACAGTATACTTCCCAGACGAGGTATACGGCCATAGGATCTTATCCTCTTTCCTCAGGACATCCAACGAAATTGTCAGTATTTTCTGGACCGACTGCCTTTCGAAAAAGAATTCCAATCTCCCCCGATCCCATTCCATACTTCCAGTAATCAAATCCTTGACCTGAACCCCTTTCAGGTACTCGAACTCCCTTCCTAAAACTAAAGGGTTTTGCTCTGGAAAACCACCATCTACCCACCGAGAAGTCCAGACATTCAATGAAGATTGCCAACCTGGTTTCCAAACCAACAAATCCTTTATTGCTTTAAACCCATGAATAATGCTACTTATGCCCCATGACATAACCCCCTTGTCCTTAATTCGAAAATCGTACCCTTCCTTCCAACCAACCTCTAAGAGTTTACTGAAAATTGTAGCCATAAAAGATTGCCCCCCTGACACCAACTGTAACACCCCCATTTACCTAGGAGCCTGAACTAGGACTTCCAGGGTAAATAAGACCGTTACCATCCTGGATAACCCAGGGTAAGAGATAATCATAGTGAAAGATAATCAGTACTTTAAGTTACTTAACCAAAAGTCGAAACCAAACTGTTACATGCATAGTCTAAAACCAAAACTCAACATATGAAAGGTACAAACGAACTATTACAAGCTAGGTGATCTATAACTAGGTGAGTCTGATCCAAGTTTCTCTCTCCAAGCCCAGGTCCTAGTCCGTCTGTCTTTGCCCTGAAAAATCTACTCCCCATTCCGGATCATCGTAGGTGAACACGAATACACTGTCAACCTCGCGGTTGAGTAGGATAACACAATAACAGAATACAATAAATAATATGCAATGCCATGGTATACTCGAGCTCAATCTAAATCTCATTCTCATTTTTCCATTTCTCATTCTCAGACCCGTGACTCCCAGCCATACCGAACCTCCCAGCAGACTATACTCGGCCGTCGCCGAACACCAGCATAACAGCTGAGGTCACCAGGTCTAGCCCTGTAGAGCTAGCCTGGGCCCAATAATATCTCATCATCAACTCAATCTGTAACCAATGCTCATGCCATGCATATGAATGCAATATTAAAGAACCAATACTGAAAATCAATCTCATAATAATCATACTTGCATCCATACATACAATGCCACATGCATTCATAACACATCACAAAATATGGTACCAGTGTATCCTACCTGGAATAACAAATCTGAAGTAAGCAAACACCGTCTACTAATGTTCTTCCTCGAATTCCGTTCCTATAAATATTACTTATATCAAATTCTACTCGTTCAAACAACACCAACAATCTACTTGATCATATACACATATGGCTTATTCATAACACACTATAGAAATATAGATAAACATGCTCATATACGTATCAATTATAAACTTACTAATCATAGACTTGCTAGAAGTAGCATATGACCAATTAAACGATTATTACTTAAATCGATATTACAAAAATATAATTATGAATAACTACACAATAATAATTAGACTAATTGTTAAAACATGATTAATACTACTAATAATATCACTAACCCAAATTTACCAAATCTTAAGAATACCCTTAGTAATAATTATAAGTAAACAATCATGCAATTAACAATAATAATAATAATAAACCATACTTACTAATAATAATAATAATAATAATAATAATAATAATAATAATAATAATAATAATAATAATAAGATAATAATAATGATAATAGCCATGATTAGCAAAAGACTAGGAACCAATAGGAAATTAGTCAACCATTGTCAAACATTACGCATCACCAAAACGGAATTCGAAAATTAAAACCGCAGCCTTCGCTCAAACCTTAAACAAAACGCTACCCACAGCCCACCGAGCAGTATGTCATCCACCGCCTGCAAAACCAACAGCAACCCCTGACCTCCTCGCCGGCACCACCAGGCTCGCCCCTGAGCCACGGTGGTTCCAGGGAGAGGCTCAGTGGTCGCCGACTAGCACCACCACCACCAAACACTCGCTATAAACCCAACAACACCACCAGACCCCCTGATTTCACTATATACGACACCAAACGAAACCCGCTACCATTACAGACACAACCACCCTCAACCACCGTGACAACCACCATTCGACTCCCTTGACTGCAACCAGCAAATAAAACCAATTACCCAAACCCGACATAAACTATATCTCATACGAATCAACTACAAACATTCAAGTTCAAACAACAATCTGAAACGAATTTAAACACTGACTTGACATGGTGGTTTAACCACCGCATACGGCGGTCATGGGAAACAACGACGGTGGCACAACACTGACCCAGACACGACCAGTGAACCTCATAGATTAAAACTAGACAAAGACCAGATCATAAAAACATGATTATATACACAAAACACGGATTGAAATTGCACAGGAAAACTGGAAAACAGAGGGATATAGCGTGTACCCTATTTCAGACGCCAAAAGAGCCATCGACGACCACCCCAAACCACCGTGTGATCCCTCCTCCTTGTACTATGATGTGTCGGCTGTGAGATTATGTGAGAGTGGTAGGCAGTATATGTTTAGGGTTAGGGTTTTGAGGTAGGCTTATATAGGCTGCTGAGATAGAATTTTTTGAGTTTAAGGTGTTTAATTGTGTAAGAGTTGATAACGAGTTGGACTTATTCAGCCTTGGGCACGCATCCCGAGGCCCACGAGGCATTAACAAACATCGATAAACACTTACCCCTGACCTCCTCGCCGGCACCACCAGGCTCGCCCCTGAGCCACGGTGGTTCCAGGGAGAGGCTCAGTGGTCGCCGACTAGCACCACCACCACCAAACACTCGCTACAAACCCAGCAACACCACCAGACCCCCTGATTTCACTATATACGACACCAAACGAAACCCGCTACCATTACAGACACAACCACCCTCAACCACCGTGACAACCACCATTCGACTCCCTTGACTGCAACCAGTAAATAAAACCAATTACCCAAACCCGACATAAACTATATCTCATACGAATCAACTACAAACATTCAAGTTCAAACAACAATCTGAAACGAATTTAAACACTGACTTGACATGGTGGTTTAACCACCGCGTACGGCGGTCATGGGAAACAACGACGGTGGCACAACACTGACCCAGACACGACCAGTGAACCTCATAGATTAAAACTAGACAAAGACTAGATCATAAAAACATGATTATATACACAAAACACGGATTGAAATTGCACAGGAAAACTGGAAAACAGAGGGATATAGCGTGTACCCTATTTCAGACGCCAAAAGAGCCATCGACGACCACCCCAAACCACTGTGTGATCCCTCCTCCTTATACTATGATGTGTCGGCTGTGAGATTATGTGAGAGTGGTAGGCAGTATATGTTTAGGGTTAGGGTTTTGAGGTAGGTTTATATAGGCTGCTGAGATAGAATTTGTTGAGTTTAAGGTGTTTAATTGTGTAAGAGTTGATAACGAGTTGGACTTATTCAGCCTTGGGCACGCATCCCGAGGCCCACGAGGCATTAACAAACATCGATAAACACTTACCCGCTCCCGACACTTACTTAGAACATAAAGAAAATATAAAGCAGTAACTCAATTAATCAAATAAACGATCGATTACTAACAAAACGTCAAAGTAATAAATAAATAAATAAAATAAAACGTAATAAAACACGGAGTATTACACCAACCTCCAAGCTTGTTTTGCCAACAGGGCTTTATTAAGGGTTTCAATATTCCCAACTCCTAACCCCCCCCCCCCCCCCCCCCCCCATCCCTTTGGGTAAACCCAGAAAAATTTTACTACACCAGTGAATAGACCTCCCTGATTTACATCCCACCCACCAAAAATGTGACAACAAAGAGTCAATCTTACGAGTCACACTTATCGGTATTTTAAATACCGATAGAAAGTAATTGGAATGGTTGACAAGATAGACGTAATCAGGGTGAGCCTCCCAGCTGGAGATAAGAAAAAACCATTTCAGGAAGTCATCTTCCTCTTAACATTTTCCACCAAGGCTTGAAATAAATCCTTCTTCGATCCTTGTAATTTGGTTGGAATTCCCAAGTATCGTCCAAAGCCCCTATTCCGCACAACCCTTAATTCCCTCAATGTCTCCTGAACCCTCCTCAACGTCATGTTAGGGCTAAAAATAACCCCCGATCTCTCTTCATTTAATCTCTAACCCGACAGTTCACAGAATTCATCAATTATCTCCATCAAATGACCAGTATTTTGCATCTTATCCTCCATAAAGAAGACGACATCATCCGCAAAAAACAAATGAGATAACCCGTCTACCCCATGCACCAAGTTAAGACCCCAAAAAAGTCCCCTCTTCTAGGCCCTCGAAAAATTTCTTGACAAGGTTTCCATACAAAGAACAAAAAGAAAAGGGCATAACGGGTCACCTTGCCTTAATCCACACCTAGGTGTAAAGCGTGGAAGAGGAACTCCATTAAGCAAAACCTCATAAGATATTGTTTCAATACATCCCATTATCAAGCTTATCGTACTCTCTGGGAAATCCAATCTCCTCAAAACCGCCTCCACAAAATCCCATCTCATTCTATCATACACCTTACTCATGTCAATCTTAAAAGCTAATTTCCTTGTTCTTCCCTTTTTCAAACTATTAATCCGAAAAATGGCCCCATTCGCCAATAGAATATTATCACTAATACTCCGCCCTGGAATGAAGGCACTTTGACAGCTTCCCACTAAATACCCCATAACCGTAGCCATTTTGTTCGTAATACATTTAGAAATAACCCGCATAAAAACATTACTAAGACTAATGGGTCTAAAGTCACTTACTTTTTCCGGATTGTCACATTTCGGGATCAGAACAATGACAGTTCTATTTAACTCCTTTAAAACCCTTCTCGAATTTAAAACCGATAGTGCTGCTTTAGTGCAATCCTTCTTAATGAAGTGCCAGCACTTATGTAAAACCCTAGCGGGTATACCATCTGGCCCTGGAGACTTTAAAGCCCCCATCTGAAACACTGTCTTTCTAACCTCCTTTCTAGTAAAAGGTCGACTCAAAAAAATCTTGTCTACTTCTTTAACACTAACATCCAGGGGACTAAGGAAATTTTGCAACTGGACTGTATCAGAGTATCTTTGTTCACTCTCCAAAGACTCAAAAATCCTTTTGAAATGAGTTTGAAACGCATCCGCCATTCCCTTAAACTCATATTCCCAATTCCCATCCTCCGTCCTTATCCCAACGACAAAATTCCTCCCAGGCCTTCCTTTTGCCTAATTAAAGAAATACTTAGTGCACACATCTCACTCCACAGCCCATTTAACTTTGGCTCGCTGCTTCCAATAGACCGCTGCTGCTTTAGCAAAATCCTTAACTTCCTGATGTGTTCGTTCATACAAGTCAACATCACCTAAAGAAATAGCATGATCCTGACCCTCTACCAGCTTCTTATCCAAATCATCCCACTTCAAGTTCCACCCCTCCCTTTTATTAAGAGACCACTTTCTTATCACATTTCTCATAATACCCAATTTCTTTATCAGACAGAACGATGGTGAACCTTTAATATGAATAGACCATTTATCCTTCAGTAACTCCATACATTCCAAATAGTCCAGAGCCCAAGCATCCACTTTATATGGTCTCCTTGCAACATTTTTTGTTAGGTTTAAATTATTTCTATTGGAGCATGATCCGACAATTGAATCGGATGATGTTGAATGCCTGAATCTGGAAAAATTGCAAACCAATCCCTCGACCCTAATGCCTTGTCTAACCGCTCATACACTCTAGTCGTGCCCTTCCGATTATTACACCATGTGAAACACGATCCCTTAAAGGGGATATCAATTAGTTCAATTTTAATTTTTCATTCCGTAAAAGATAGCGCCCCTTGAATAGGTCCGTTATTCCTACTATGTTTCTCCCAAGCATACTCCACTTGATTAAAAATCCTCAACGATCAGGAAAGGACGATCCATGCAATGTAATATGTGTTCAAGGTTATCGAGTACTTGTTGTCGCTTAGCATAGCACGGTTCCCCATAGAAAAAGACATAGTACCACGACCGGCCATAAAGATAATTAACGAGTACTACTAGATAATTCTTACATGCATATTGTAGGGTCATTTTAACTCCCCTTCGCCAACCCAAAAAAAGCCCTCCAGCCGTACCTAGGGCATCCACCCCCGCAAAATCCACAAAACCCATCGACCTAAAGTACTGCCCCACTAAACTACTATTACATTTAGTTTCCGATAGAAAAAGTAAATCATAATACCGAGTATTTAATAACGCTTTTAACTTAGGAATTGTAGGGGAGAGCGTATTACTGTAAAACCCCTCGCGAAAGCGGAAAAGTAAACATACAAAACATGCCAAAAATGCAGCGGAATTTAAACTTTTGACATGATAAGAAAACATGCGAGGCGTCTTAACAATATTAAACATGCGGAAGAGAAATGAAACATAAATAAGTATATAAGTGCGATACAAAAGCAGCCTGGGATAGCATATCCCTACAGGCACAAAATAATGAAACTAAGTCTAAGGTCTAGCTAACGAAAGGTAAAAGTCAACGATGAAGGATCATCGCTCGCTAGCCTCAACGTAACCCCCTGCATCAGCCCTCATGTACCTACACACATACAACATTTGCGCCACAGTCAGTGGGGAGTGACTAGAGTGCTCCTAGCCACCTATTGTCATTAACACATAACACGTAAGGCATTCAACCTACTCCAACATTTATAACATGTGAAGCACATATATATCTCAATCTCAAATCATCATGCAATACTTGCAAAGGCTCTCAACCAACTTCGGAAACTATTTGGAAGGAGAGCCGGTTTCCCTTTCGGTTGCCCGGCCGGGGGGTCTTTCAATCCAAACCATTTACGAAACCAGACTAAGAGTCGTCCAATGCCTTGGACGAACAATACTAAGATAACCAAGTATCATGAATTCACAATCACAACTAAAGCATACTCAACATCCGATTACATCAACAAGAGATAGGTCACCAAGTGACTCGACTCCAACAACTATAGGTCAACCAAGTGACTCTACAAACGAGTTAGGTCAACCAAGTGACTCTACAAACAAGAGATAGGTCACCAAGTGACTCGACTCTAACTACTATGAGCAGGCCGACAATCGACTCGTCTATATACTACGACATCCCCAATCTCAGACTATACAACCCCCTGGTAGGACGACATCAAATGACTGTCCTAGTCTAAACCTGGCCAGACTCTCGGAGCGTAAACGAATTACGATCCCCGATTCGACAAGTGCACAAGGCACCCCCAAGACCCGAACTAGCTAGGAACGAGATATGCCCGAAGGCGGGCAGACAATCTAAAACCTGACCGTGAGACCAAGTCACTACGGCCAACCAGCTACACAATGCAATCAGGTGAGGACTCGAGTACCATAGCAGCGCACAGCAGCTTACACAAATCCCAATATGTCATCTCAAAGATGTACAATAACTCAACTCGAATGACAATCATTTCGTATAAATCTCATCTCTAAACATCCATGTAACACTTAGCCGACTTCGGGAACTAATTTGAGGCGAGAGCCGGTTTCCCTTCCGGTTGCCCGGCCGGGGGGTCTTTCATCCTCAAATCCATTACCGAACCCGACATAAGCGCTGCCCAATTTCTTGGGACTTCAAACAAGCATACGAAACATACGGAAAAAGAATCAATCAAATCCGACATGTGAATCAAACTTATGAACAAAACAATTCGATCAGGGGCTCTCAGCCGGTCAGCCACAGGCTGCCGGTTGGCCGGCTGAGAGTCCCAACCTACCATGCCCAAAACCAACAAAAGCAACTATGAGGTACTCCCAGCCGGTCGGCCGGCTGCCGATCCACCTGCTGGGAACCCTTTTCCCAAATTCTTACGAAAACAACAATAGCAACAAGAAGGTCTCCCAGCCGGCCGGCCGGCCGCCGGTCCACCGGCTGGGGACCTTTTTTTCCAAAATTATGCAAAACAACAACGACAAACAACAAATACCAAATGGGGCTCTCAGCCGGTCGACCGGCCGCCGGCCCCTGACCGGCTGGGAACCCCCTGTCCCAAATCGCATAATTCGCCATTACAAAACTCCAATCAAACTTTAAGGAATCGCTTCTATACTTTGCATACACCTCTAAAATCACTATTAACAGCATATACCAACATTCATACCACATCTTTAAATCATTTTCATGTATCAAACATTAACTTTCGTAACCCACAATAAAACATCCATTTTTACATAAACAACATACCCATTATCAATACTCAATAAATCATATCAGAAACATATAAACATCAAGCCCTAGCATGATTTTAACTAATGTACAGCATCACAACCACAATCCACATATCCTAAACATGTTTCTAGTAACTAAACATACTAAAAATCATGTAAAGTGCTAATATTAGACAAAAGGCCGAGTTTCTCATTATCGTCACCTTAAGAGAGCGATTCTTCACTTTTAATCTTCTACAATGTACGAGTCCTTGTCCGGGTCGTCCAAGTTAACACCTACAACCAACAAAAACGGGTTATTAAAGGGTAATTTCGAGCTTTCCTCAAAACAGTCCCAAAATGAAAGTTGATGAAACGGAAATTGAAAGAGATAGAAAGAACGGAAATGAAGAGAGGAAAGCGTAGGCGAAAACCTTGTGTCAATCGGAGTTGAGATGAGTAAATGGATGATGTTTTTGTGAAGAAAAGAAAAAAGTAACAATGGAGGAAAATGTTACAGTATGTTGTTTTGGAGATGGAGGGAGTAACGTGGAAAGGAGGTAGGGTGGTGTCCTTTATATTTGACTTGAGTCGGGTTTCTAAAATGTAAGGGGCGGAAAATCTTAAAACGGAAACTACCAAGTAAACGTGAAATCTTTAGATTAAACAAACTCAAGACGGAACTTAACGACACTTCTTAAAATGAAACTTACGGATTATAATTAAAATATTATTAAATTCCGAAAACTACTTTATATTATTAAAATATACTTTTATAAAAATACGGGATGTTACAATCACCCCATCTTTCAAAAAGTTTCGTCCTCGAAACTTGAAAGCAGTTACAAGGACAACACTATCAACTAAAACTTTCACAGAAACTTGGATATACAAAAACTTAGGCTTTTTCCCAAATTTCAAAAGTAAACTCCATAGTCCAGCCTCCATCAAGGAACGTTGGGGTTCTCGTTGCACATTCAAGAACCTGACGTTCTAATCCGAGGGCAAGACCAAGGTGAAAATCAATGAAAAATTTCAAAATTTAGATCGATCTGGTGTTGATAGGCATAGTACAGGTTATCAGACGTCTCCAATAACGAGTTCAAATGGCAATCAACGCTGGAATCCATCAAAGTTGCAAAATTAACCAACTTCTTAAAACTAGGTTTTCTAAAATCACCCTTTTTAGATCTTTTAAACCTTTGAACAAATAAAATTTGTAAAACAAGAGAGGTTTGCAACTACCAGAAGGAAAGAAATTTCCAAAGAAGTCACGGAACAGAGAAAAGAAGCAGTTAAAGGGAGTAAATTTCAGCGTGAAGCACGGAAGAAAAACAAGGTTGAGCTCAAGACAACGTCCCATAGGCAAAAATGAAAACATCGATGGAGACATACCGGTGACCAGGTGAGGGTAAGCCTCGGCTGCAGCACGACTCATCACGTACACGGTACCCTTGGGCTTCGGTCTCTGAATGGCACCAGCAGCAGTAGCTCTCCTTACTTGCTCTACAATTCTCTCAATCCTCTCCAACCCAGCATCTATCTCAATCCCCTTTCTTATTAGAGAGTCAGGAGTTCTGCCTAGAAGGAAATCTTGAACCCCTTCCCTTCTCTCCTAATTCTGACTCCCTTCCTCTTCAAACTCCCTATCTCCCAGATGCAGCCTCGTATTAACTTCACTACTATCATCCCCTGAGTGCTCAAATGATATTAGATTAATGGCAGAGCTATGGCGAAACTCAGAGGAGTCCTCCGGAGTTCCAGCTGCTGGGTTGTAGTCTTCATATGGGTAATGATCAGATTCTCCAGAAGAGTCCCCATCACTGATAACTATAACCTCATTTACCCGTCCCTCACCATCCATCATATGTTCATCCTCCTCAGCTCCTTCTCTTCCCCTTCAACACCCATACCAAAATGCCCCCTTGGATAATGATTAGAAAATAGGTAAACATGTGGCAGGTGGTTCAAATGTTTGATTAAGACCCCTATAGTCATCATCCATCATTTCCCACTCAGCATCTCCTTCCAGCCTTGTTAAAATAGCCTCCTGAACTCGTTGCTCCTATCAAGCACACCACTAATGCTATTTTGGGGAGCATAAAGCAGATATGGATCATTAGCTTGAAGTTGCCTCATGTTATCCTCCTCCTCAGCTTGCTGCCCAACCTGGCTACCAAACTCCTCTTCTTCACTATCATATTGTTCCTGTTCATCCTCTCTTCCCAGCCCCCTACCCCTCACACTTTTATTCCTTTCCTGCCTCTCCCCCCTTAGTTCAGCCTTAGTACGCACCTGACCCTGGTATTGTGCCTCAATTTCCATGTCCTGCACATTATTTACCCCACGACTTCCCTCCATTTCTTGATTATTCTGAGCACCACCGTTCCATTTCCCTGACCCCCAGAATCCCTCCTTCTTTCAGTATGACCCTAATCCCCTTGTCTTCCCCCATGCTCTCCCTCTCCTTCTCCATTACCATGCTGAACTTGTTGACGAATATTGAATACTACAGGTCCAGCAAAGGGTTGTGCTATGACTGCGAACCTCATTCCCGGGTAAACCCTACCCCCTGGTGTTATTGGTGTAACACCTAGATTAAAGTCAATCACCCTCTCTGGTGATTCCCTAGCCCTGTTCCTATTCCTTCTCCTCCCTAAGTTAACCCTAGAAGTCACAGATCTCGTAGTAGATGGTGTAGCCCTAAGGTCCAGGTTGAACATAGTATGATTCCCATGTGCCTGTTACACAACAAAACCCCTCTCCACCGATCTATCCATCATACCAGTTATTTCTGATACAATCGTCTCCTACACTGTGCACCAGTGTGTCCAATTTTACCACACTTTATACAATACTTAAATACCTCCTCATACTTAAACTGTACCCATAACATGTGACCGTCATCCAAATTTAAGAAAAAAACTAGGCATTAAAGGCTGGTTTAGCTTAACACATACCTTCAACCTAAGGTAGTCATTATCAGGAAACCTATATATCAAAGGGTTGAATAAAGTACTAGTGACTCAATAGTTTTCCGGCCACATAAGCTACATGCAAATTCAAGTACTCAAAGGGTAGCCCACAAACCCGCACCCATATCTCAACAAAAGGGAACCTTACCGTACGAGGCACCGTGTCCGCGTACCATTTTGCAAATACCATCAGAGCTCCTTCAATAGTTGCCGTAGTTCTTGAGAGTAAGTCTTCAATATCCCTCTCCTCTTCACAATGCAGAACATATATCTCCCCCATCCTAAATGTTGTAACTCTCCCACGAGTACTCCATCTCTTATCGATAGCCTCATTCACTACTTCAGGCTCAAACATCCTGTAATCCACTAAAAAACCTTGAAGGCAATTGCCCCAGTATTCCCGAGACAACCCCAACTAGCGTGGATCAACATTAATGACAGCCCCCGTCCTAGGATAACGCCACAGATTAACATGAAAGGGGTTCATTGGTTGAAATTCAGCCCCTTCATGAGGTTGATGAATTTGCTCATGGCGATGTCGCCTTGCATGCCCTTCATTCTCATTTCCCTCAACTCCCAAACCGTACCGACCAAACTGCTCTTCAAACTCCATCACCTCACTCTGATCTTTGTTAAAAAAGTTGTTTAACTTCCCCTCGTTAAAAGAAAGATTTGCAGAAAGGAGATTTTTTGTTCTTTTTTACCAGTTGTTGAAAGGTGAGTTAAAACCCTTCAGCTTAACTCCTTAAATAGGAGTTCAGATGTAGGAGGAAGTGTCCTCGACAATAGTGTGTTGACGTAATTAAAACTCATTTGAATGAAACACAACTGGGAGTGTTACTCTTTTAAAGTCGACTGATCAACATTTACCGATAATGATTGGCTGTCTAGAGTTTGACATTATCGTCATATGATGGTGGTGATCAGTTGATCCCTTAAGGTCATATCTTTAGGGAATTCCGTCTCAATGGAATAATTAATTAATATTGTATTGGATACAAATTAATTAATAACTAGGAATTTTGGAAATAATTTTATATGACGAATATTTTATAATGAGATTATAATAATAATAGTCAAAGTAATAAAATCGTTTTATTACTCGGTTTTTATTTATTCGTTTAAGAAACGATTAAATTGAGAATGAACACGGTTGATCATAAAATTACAAAGAGTTGTAATTAAATTATGACATTACATTTTTATACAATAATAATTTCGAAATTATTAGTGTAATTATTTAAATGTAATAAATTTGTAAATTATGAATTTTAAAGAGTTAAAATTGCATAATTAACAAATTGGGTCATGTGTTATGCAACATGTGTGACATGTTACAAATTAACACAATTGACAAAAATAAAATGGAGTCCATTTTATGTCAATATGAACCGTGTAAATAGTAGTGTATGTGGTGATTGTGTGCAAGAGTGTACATGGTGATTGTGTGTGTCATACACAAAAGAAGGTGTAAGGAATCTTACTTGCTTTTGTGTAAGAAGTAAGAAGCCATGCATTGGCCTTGTGTGGGCATGTAGGCCGGCCAAGCATGTGCACAAGAGCTCATTTTTGCTCTTAAATAGACACACTACATACTACATAAAATGCTAGTCTTGAAGAGTTGTTGGTTAATGCACACACCCATATCATACTACAACCTCCATCATACTAGCCATAATACTTAGAAATAGTTTTTCTAAGTAAGAAATTATTTCCATTACTAATAATATTAAGGGTAATATTATTAATATTTCTAGTATACTAATACTAATTTTCTAGTAACAAAATTAGTAATAGTTTGAGATCGGGTCCTTGATACGCACCTTTAGGAGACGATTTTTGTTAGATCGTTTAAGGGTAATTTCGGTGGCTTGAAGACTCAAATAATAGGTGATTATTGAGTATAAACCTTCTAAAACCAATGTAAGGACTATCTCATCTTATGATATCATCTTGCATGCATAAGATCCATTTAAGTTTTTATGACTAAACTTAAAGAAACAAAACTCACATTAGATGTGAGTATAAAATGAGGAACCTAGTTTCCAACAATTGGTATCAGAGCATTACGGTTGTTGCATGCATGATCGGATTCATGATTTATGTTAAAATCGGTTTAACATATATATTTCGAAAATTTTCGAAATTATTGTGTTTATTATGATAAATCACAAAATAATTTTGCATGTTAAAGTTTCTGTTTCTAAAATGGTTTTAGGACATAAAAATAATTTTATGGATTTTTATTGTTCATTTTTATATTTATTTGTATATTTTGTAGTTTAAATCGGTTTTAAACAACAATTAATGGGAAAAATAGCTAAAAATAGTTTCTGGCCGAGATTTTTTGATATGTTCTCACATGCATATTTAATATATTGTATATGATTTTTCGTAAGAAATGGAGTTAATATGCATGGATTATGAATTTTATGAGATAAATAGTCATAATATGAGCAAAAATGGGTATATATGGTTATATTTCGAATTTAACCTTAAAAATTTTATGAGAAGTCACATGCAATATATAAAGTTCCTGTATTAATTTTCGAAATTATTGGAATTATTTTGCGTGATTAATGATTTTTATAGTAAAATCGGATTAATAGTGACTTAAATTCGACTTTAATAGTTATAGTTGGAATTTTGCCATAAAAACTTTACACAATGTCACATGCAATATTTACAGTATGTATGTAAGTTTTGGGAATTTATTCCCAAGTGATGCATGATTTATGATTTTAATGGTTAAAATCGGATAAATAGTGACTTATTGTGTTAAAAATAGTTAATCTTAATATTATAGCATGAAATTTTACCCATAGATGTCTTATATGATAGGAACATAAGATCTAAAAGTTGGATATCAAAAAGTTTCTGTTTTTATGATTATTAATTTTAATGAGTTAATTAGCTTATAATCGTAATTTATGAGTCGGAAAATAAAATTTCGAGTATGGTCTGTAATTTTTGGTCATTTTCAGATTCTAATATGTATTTTAGGATGACTAAAAATTTATGGCAATTTATTTCAAGTTTTTATGATTTAAATCGGATTTTTAACCTTAAAAACGGCTTTTATAGGATTTATTTAAGGAATAAACCATATATAATTGCAAAAGACCATTTTATTAATTTCTGAATTTTTAGAAAATTTCCAGAAAGTTTAAAATTTTGAATTTTAAATTTCGAATTTTATTGACTCATTTGGCCATATTTTGTTTATTTTTCCCGAAAATACAAGTAATTTATGAACAATAATGCAAAATCAAGTTAGATCATGATCAAATATTAGTAGAGACTAAACATTGATTCCTAAAGTAAGTTAGGATGATTAACTTGGACATAAATGAGATTTATGTAATTTTGGATGATTTTAATAGTTAAAATCGCGCATATCCGTAAAAACCGTAAACAAATATGAGATATTTGCTCCCATAAGGCGATTTGGCATTAAAATTGAGCATGTGCATACATATTTTGTTTAATGCAATTTATTTAATATGAATGTCATATTTTGAATGTTATTTATATAATTTGGAATTATGTAATTTTTCTTAGTATGGCCTTAGTTTTAATCAATATTACCCGTAATGAAAGGGAATATTGATCCGGTTGTAATTTATGTGATCTCGTATCACGGGTTTGTAATTTAATTTAATTTTCAGTTTTACAATAGAATAGTTGTATTATCTTATTGTAATTCCGGAGATCCAAAAAGACGGTGCCATACGGAAAGGAGTTCCGACAAGACGGTGTTTTCTTGGATGGCGTGCCAATGAAGTTCAAGGGACCAAGGAGTTGGTTTCCGAATTTGTAATAGTTAACTAGTTTTTACTATTACTAGGAAGGCCATACTAGGATTTTATTGCTTTATTGCTTTTATTTTTGCATTATTTATATGTTTGCATGCATAGCCAAATCGCCATAAACATGCATATTAGTTTAAATCGTTAAAAACGACCATGTCAATTATAATTATCGAGTTCACCGATTTAATTCGCTTAAAGGAGATAGATAATAAATTGACAAGACCTCTATATTAAACAAAACAATTGAGAATTAGCCTTACCAAATAGTAGAACCCATGAGCTTCTATTTCGTGGGGTGGTGCTAGTCCAGTGGGCAGTACGAACCCCATTACGTAGGATAAGTGGGGCGATGAGGTGGATTCAGTCCAGTGGGCGGATCGCATCTCGATGCAATTGAAATTTGGTTTGTACTCAACGGAAGTGTAGAGGACCAGTGGTCAATGTGTTCCGGGCTAAGATGAATAAATAATGATTTATCATCAACCAAGAGTTCTATGGTAGAACCGGTTTGTTTTAACCCACCAAACCATATTGTCGGGTCGGAGTTCCAGTGGTTCACGATTTCGGTGGTATGGGTTTGGGTCTTGGAATCATTTATAAAATTGGATAGAGGTCATTTTATAGATGCTTTAACTTGTTAAAATATTTACAAGTTGAATCAAAATGATGAATGTTTGTTTTTCCTTAATTTGTTGTTTTATAATTGTTCATTTTTACTCCTATATAATATCGTTCGATTGTAACCAATATCTCCGCTAAACATCTTATGCTATATCGACAAATAGAATCTCTTTCTCCTCACTTAAAACCGTGTCTTTGGTTATGGACAAGGTCCGTAGGAATTATTCTATTCCATAGAATTTGATAGGAAGGTCCTATGCAAACATAAGATTAACATCTTAAAAATTTCTATTAAACCGTTACGATTTCTTATAAAGAAACTTAAATAGAAGTGATTTTAGTCAAAAAGTGTTGATTAAATCTTCTATTCATACATGGTTCTAAAGTCTTGTTGCTCAATTTAATAACTTATCGTCTAAAACTTAAGGGTTAAGAACATGACGAAGTTGATATAAGTTGGTAAATTGATTTAAGAAAATCATTGTAACCAATACCACCTCACTTCATAGACATTAACTCCTATGAGGAATTAATTTGGAATTAATTGAAGAAAAGGTCTTCTTCAAGTAATAATTCTTGAAGTAAGTGGGAGCTATGAGAAGACCAAAACTTTCTTAAGTAGTTAAGAAGAGAACGAGGTTGAGAGAAAATCGTGTAAGACACGAAGTTAGAAACTACTCCAAATTGTAAAGTCTAAGGATGTTGGAAGTAATATGACTCCAACATATTTCTTAGGTAATACTTATGACATTAAGTTTTCATTCTACATTGTTTGCATTTGAGTGCAAATTGATGATTCACGTTAGAAATTCCATTTTCATATGATTGAACTATGGTAAAAGAATGACAAGACCTACTATTCTAAATGGGTATTTAGAGGAGGATGTGTTAATAACACGATCCGAGGGTTCTTGTAAATCCTATCGTCCTAACGTGAAGAAAATCGTATAACGATTTAGATGATAAACATAAATGGAACTAAGGTAGTTGCCACTTCATCTGTATGACATTTACATGTCATATTATGCCAAGTTTTGGATTTAGAGTAATACATTAATAATAGTTATTATGTACATCAACTCTAAATATAATTTGAGTTTTGCATAAAAGGTAAAAGGTTTTACGATTTGAAACAAATGTTGTACTCAATGTTACCACAAATTGATTCATGGTTAGGCCATATGATCAAGGTAATTATATTCCAAAACTAAGGTGGAAATGCTATATGTACCCTAAAACTCGAGTTGGTGCCCCAAATTTTTCCTCATTTCTCGATTAAAAGTCGCATTTGAGATTAGGAATCTCATGGGTTATGCGAATCTTGCATTCAAGGCAAGTCATTCACCCTATAAACACTTTAAAGTGTGTAGGTGAGTGAAATTTTAAATCAAGAAAGACATTTTAATTCATCTTTCTACCGAAGTAGAAATACTTTATCTAGAGGATCTATCCTCAAGTAGATGAGGTTCATCTTCGATTGAGGAAATCAACGCATAAGAAATTCTCGTTGAGAATACAAGTGCAATGGCTCAAGAAAATGTTCTTGGAATTAGATAGTGATCTAATTGAGCCTAGTAATTTACACCAAATAGAGTGTGATAATATATCACAAGTTTACTTTCATAAGCACATAATGGGCGAGAAAGTAGTATTGAATCATATGAGATATGATTAAATCTTTACAATTGAGTGGGAGTTACTTTCTATTCCGATTTTGTCGAGCATTTATTTTTCCGCTATGTTATAAAGCATGGGCATACAAGTCATATGAGATATGAATAGGCAAGGTGCCTAAGTTGTAGCCTATTTCGAATGACAATTTTTCCTATATGATCATGAGAACAAAAGGTTTGTGGCTCATGATGCTGTCTATAAAGAAAGGAGGATTATTTCTTTTAAGACAGAGTGGGAGATATTATTATAGAGCCACAATTTCAGTATGATGCAATAGGAAAATGTTCTTCCTAGTTGAGATAAGTGGAAATTTCATTCGAAAATTAAGTTGACGAGTGTAATGTTGTCTTCTTAGTGCAACAAACTTGTAACTTGTATAAATGCTTTATTCAGTTTCGACTCTACCTGAATCCGAAATAGCTCAGTTGATTGGTGGAAAGGGTTTCGCACGCAACAACGGATCTATATTAAAATCGGATCAAATAATGTTGTTGGATTTTAAAATCATCTACGATGAGCTTTTGAAAATCACAACTATCCTAAGAAAGGATGACAAGAGTTAAATTAGATAAATTGGTGGCAAAGAGTTTTCCACGCAATAACATGGCTTCGAGTTCAAATATTTGGACATGTTGGATTTTAAAAGTCATCGTGTATGAGCTTGGTAAAATCGCAACTATCCTAAAAGGGAAATGTCAAAAGGTTGAATTCTTTATTTTAATCATGTGATAAGCATTTTCTTGAAAGTCAAGAAGTTATGTTTATACATGAAGTTTAGTGGGAGTAAAGTTATGTCTCTAGTCTTACATGAATGTGACATGTTGATCATTATAAATGATAAAGATCATTATGAATGATAAAGACTTGTAAAAGGAATAAATACATCACTAGGATATCCTATTAATGGATATTAGCGTATAAGTACATATTCTTATGTCGATAAGAATAAGGGTAAGTTCAAATGTTTTGAACTATAGAAATTGAATCCACATGCTTCCATTGCAGGATCAATTCTTTACGCTAAGATGTATTACCATTATCAAACTTCGTATACTTGGAGTATGACGAAATGTTACAAATCGAATTTGGAGAGAAATCTCTATGTGTAGCCATATAGTTCATCAAACACTACTGAATAAGTACTAAAAGGATGAAGCTAAATGTTTGGATATTTCATTGGTTTAATGTGCAAAGAGTTGCACAATACCATGTTCAGAACACATATGGATGGTTAGAGAACCATTTTGACTACAATCATAAAGGAAGAAATCTGTTAGAATTATTCTAGACAGTAGAACAATGAAGGTATTCAACAAATATGAGTACACTTATATCTGTGAGATATAATAGAGGGAAGAGTCTCTCAGATGAATTATTCTAGACAGTAGAACAATGAAAGTATTCAACAAATATGAGTACACTTATATCTATGAGATATAATAAAGGGAAGAGTCTCTCAGATACTGTGAAAACAGTGGGAGCTATTCTATTGTAAGAAAGCTTATGTCTAGATACGGATCAAGACATGTACTCGTAAGGTTAGCATAATGAGATTATGCATAACCAAGGGAAATTATAGTAAGGTTATGTGAAGCACAAAAGTTGTTAAGGCTTACTAACCAAAGGCCCTCTTATAGGCTTAACATGATAAATCATGTCATTTCAATTGAGTTGAGATGTAATACTATACAAGTATGAATTATAGATTATGTAGTAATTGATATGGCATCAATTTTACATATGTGATAATTCATTCATCATTTGAGTTATTTATAACTCACGAAAGGTCAAGTAAAATTCAAATGGGATGGTAAGACCATATTGAACCCCATTAAAGTGAATTGAATTATCATGACCTCGCCCCTAGTTGCTTAAGTGAGGTGACATCTCAATGCAACCAGATGTGTGATGCGATTGATGGCGAGTTCAATTGCCATAGAGTCATACGAGATGACTAATCGATCACCTAGGCATAGACATGTTAAGATACATTTGCCGGGCTAATGACCGCTGATAGAGCTCTGGCGTACTCTTATTGAAAGACTGCCTGGTCGTGGCGGGAGCATCTATCGTGTTTCACATGAGTCAGTTCTTGGACTAATGACTGTTCTCTGAGGTGGCATAGTTTTCAGATTAACTTTGATTTATGTCCTAATACCTTCGTAACTGGGGTTTATAAGGACATATTTTGGGTTATGATGGGCTGTGGCTAGCCGGAAGGAATAAGTCGATTAGGAATTGTCCACCCCTTGTCAGGGTTGAGAAATATCTCTAGGCCACTCGAGGAGAATAATAACTAGAAATGCGTGGCCACGCTCGGAAGGTATCTATGGTAGATAATTCCGGTCAGTAGTTATAACTCCAGATCGAGATAAACCACTCTAGATTTTAATCAATTGCCGGCACGACCTGAGAGGACGCCATGCATTGAGTGGGAGATAGTAATAGGGCAAGAGAATTGGTGACACACACTTGTCTCGGACAAGTGGGAGATTGTAGGAGGAAGTGTCCTCGACAATAGTGTGTTGACGTAATTAAAACTCATTTGAATGAAACACAACTGGGAGTGTTACTCTTTTAAAGTCGACTGATCAACATTTACCGATAATGATTGGCTGTCTAGAGTTTGACATTATCGTCATATGATGGTGGTGATCAGTTGATCCCTTAAGGTCATATCTTTAGGGAATTCCGTCTCAATGGAATAATTAATTAATATTGTATTGGATACAAATTAATTAATAACTAGGAATTTTGGAAATAATTTTATATGACGAATATTTTATAATGAGATTATAATAATAATAGTCAAAGTAATAAAATCGTTTTATTACTCGGTTTTTATTTATTCGTTTAAGAAACGATTAAATTGAGAATGAACACGGTTGATCATAAAATTACAAAGAGTTGTAATTAAATTATGACATTACATTTTTATACAATAATAATTTCGAAATTATTAGTGTAATTATTTAAATGTAATAAATTTGTAAATTATGAATTTTAAAGAGTTAAAATTGCATAATTAACAAATTGGGTCATGTGTTATGCAACATGTGTGACATGTTACAAATTAACACAATTGACAAAAATAAAATGGAGTCCATTTTATGTCAATATGAACCGTGTAAATAGTAGTGTATGTGGTGATTGTGTGCAAGAGTGTACATGGTGATTGTGTGTGTCATACACAAAAGAAGGTGTAAGGAATCTTACTTGCTTTTGTGTAAGAAGTAAGAAGCCATGCATTGGCCTTGTGTGGGCATGTAGGCCGGCCAAGCATGTGCACAAGAGCTCATTTTTGCTCTTAAATAGACACACTACATACTACATAAAATGCTAGTCTTGAAGAGTTGTTGGTTAATGCACACACCCATATCATACTACAACCTCCATCATACTAGCCATAATACTTAGAAATAGTTTTTCTAAGTAAGAAATTATTTCCATTACTAATAATATTAAGGGTAATATTATTAATATTTCTAGTATACTAATACTAATTTTCTAGTAACAAAATTAGTAATAGTTTGAGATCGGGTCCTTGATACGCACCTTTAGGAGACGATTTTTGTTAGATCGTTTAAGGGTAATTTCGGTGGCTTGAAGACTCAAATAATAGGTGATTATTGAGTATAAACCTTCTAAAACCAATGTAAGGACTATCTCATCTTATGATATCATCTTGCATGCATAAGATCCATTTAAGTTTTTATGACTAAACTTAAAGAAACAAAACTCACATTAGATGTGAGTATAAAATGAGGAACCTAGTTTCCAACATCAGAACCCTAAAACAACGTCTGAAATCCCTCTGATTAAGACCACACTAAGGGACTCCTCGGTATCCCAAGATAAACGCCCCAATCAAATCCCAAAAAAAAATACTAATTATCCCTAACCCTAACCCTAAAAGGATTAGTAATGTAACCCAACACGCATGCAGAGCTCCAAGCAATCTTCTAGGCCAATAACCGGCACTCAAAAAAGTGAATGTCAGAACCCCCACTCCCGTTTACTGCAGACTAATAATTACCCCACTTACGTAAACTATTCTTTTTTTAAGAAAGGAAGCTCAACAAGCAATCCCAATTAGAGGATCCTCATGCAGTAATGATTTGTTTCATAAAGTGATTTGATAAAAGAAGCAAAACAATTAAAAGTTTTGATTAAGAAAATTGTTTTGTGAAAAAAACTCTGGCGATGAATGGAAAGCACAGTAAAACAAATTTTTTGATATTGTGATTTGATAAACAAGCAACCAAAAGATTTATTTTTAATTTAAATTGTTTTTGTGATGAAAAGCTCTCGCGATGGAGAGAAGGAGCTCTCAAAGTTTAGAGAGAGAATATTAGTTGTTTTAGTAGACTACAACGATTAGATTTACAAAGAGATCTAATATGTACTTTTATATGATTTTTTAGGAAACAATGAAGTATAGTCATCTGAACATCGATATTGAATCAATGCGACATCAACAATAATGTTAACAGTAAGTCGGTAATTATACTCTCTTCTTAAGAAAATATATACAATTATGGACTGTATATTAAAGTCTAACTAACACGGATAGGTTTTTTAGACGATCTGATTAGATGTTTTAGTGTTTAATTTAAATTTTTACGCCTCTTAACGTAGAATTGAAATTCTTTAATTAACTCTTTTTTTTTAGAAAATTTATTTGAGATAGGTAATATTTTTACTACAATCTCTCAATTTATGATGATGAGTTTTGTCAATAATTGCTAGACGGTACGTTTTTTAGTATAAGTAGCTACCCAATATCTTATAAAAGTCTTGTGACGAACAAAATCTGTCACAAAGTGATGTGAGATGAAGAAGCAAGTGGGAGGGATAAATGGGAGGGCAAGTGGGAAAGGGTTGTGAGAGGTCACAAGCTTGTGACCGTTACAAACAAGACGGACTGTATAAACTCTATACACAGAGATGGAGTAGTTGATTTCCAATTCTAACTCTGTATTACAAACGTAAATGTAATATTTTGTAGATGGGTTATGATAATAGATGTAGTTCTACCCATAATTAAATAACTTATATATAAACAATTCCTAGACAAATTGTAATTAGTGGATTATACCACCATGTGTATATAATTAAATGAACATATTTTGAGATTTTTAATAGAAACTTCGTTCTTTAATGGAAAGAACATGAACTATATCGTAAAATTTATGAACTCCTTTACAAAATATTGAGTTTAGAAAATTATTATATAACTAAAACACAATACATATAAGTTCAACTATATTTTAGTAGTTGGTTTAGGGTTTAGGGTTAAACTCTATACGGAGAGATGGAGTAGTTGGTTTCCAATTCTAACTCTGTATTACAAACGTAAATCTAATATTTTGTAGATTGGCTATGATAATAGATGTAGTTCTACCCATCAGTAAATAACTTATATATAAACAATTCCTAGACAAATTGTAATAAGTGGATTATACCACCATATATATACAATTAACTGAACACTAGTTTTAAACCCGTGCAAATTGCACGGGGTTGCTTTTTAAAATTTTGTTATTAAAAAATGTAATAAATAATGATCATATTTAAGATTTTTAAATTGTATTATAAAAAATTATTATGTTTTGATTAGTCGTTTGTTGGTATAATTATTATCTACTACAAAGATTATTAGTGTAGTTTGGAGCATGCACTTATGTACACGAATACTATTATAAGACAGTTTTACAATAAAATTATGTTAGATCGACTTATATATTTGGGTAGTTATCGAGTCGTTTTCATGTGAAACAGTTTTCTTTTTTAATACATATAAACATTTCATTCATTTTCATGTAGACAACTTTAAAAAATACGGATTAAACAATTTTTTTTAACAATTATGAAACTGTCAGTTACTCGATATTCCATACTACTCCTATGAATTATAGTTATTCGATTTATATTACTTTATATTATGTTATTATTTAAATGTCGTCATTATAATTGTTGAATATCGTGTTTTTCAAATTAATTTTTTTCGAGACGAAGCTGATGAATTTAACGTACTTTCGATATTATTTATAATGAATTGATGTTTGTAAACTTATAAATTGTTAAAAAAATTCACAAATTCTCATTTGTGACGAAAATATTCGTCGTAAGCTTGTGACGGGTCAACTAAACTCATTTGGGGAGATAAAGACAAATTATTTGTAATTTTCTATACACTTTCATTCTTGTTTTATCTAATCAAGTGGGTGTACTTGACCCGTCGTAAGTTTGTGATGGATATACCCGTCACAAGAGTGACCTATTGAAAAAAAATTAAAGCTCAAACGTCACTTTTTATGACGTTGATCAGTTGATGATTTAATTACTATAAATTGTAAATAAATGTAAAGTTTCTTCCAAAAAACCGTAATGTAATTTTTATTTTTATCGAGAATTTACAATTAATTAATTTCCTTAGCAAGTGGTTTCATGAAATTTGTTTTATTTAAGATTGTTCGTCAAATAAGTAGTTAAGTACTATGGTTGTTGTTTAATAAATAAAAAGTAAATTATGCTCATTGAGATTTATGATGATACTTTCTTTTTGCGATAATAATATTCATTATTGCAGTGGATGTTACAATAATGAATAATATTTAGTGTGAATCCAATATTTATCATCTATTCATTTTGATTGTATTTTGTTCATGCAACTATTTTCTTTTTAAAAATCCTAATTATTACTCCCTCATATTCTTTATTTTCTTCCCTATTTCCTTAAATGGATTATTCAGGTTTTCTTCCCCTTTCCTATTTTAGTAACTTTTAATTATATTTTATTCATTCCTCTCTCTCTTATCACTCAACCTCACCTAACTTTTTTACCCATATTTTATTCATTTCATTAATATTTGGGGCCCACAATTCATTATTTAACTTCTAATTATTATCCCTCTCACATATTCCAAACCCCACCAACTCTTTTTTCATTAAGAAAACATTTTTCCTTGAGTATCGTGCCTTCTCCAAATGGGAAGAAAACCCAGAATAGGAGGGAGTATATTTTATATATAGGATATTTTATATATTAATTGTAATTAATCTTTTTTTTCCACATATTTTTACATTTATTTTTGTAATGTTCCTAATTTTCCGTTACTTAGTTGTCGATGTATTTATTTTTTAAAAGTTAATTATTTAAAAATATTACATGTATTTATACGTTTGTGTTCGTTTATCGTCGGATATTGTGCTTATTTTTCCTCATAATTCTATTTTTCTTTCATTTTTCTTATTGTATTAATATTTTTTTTCTTCGATATTTTTTGTTTTAATTTTTGTTTAATCTTGTAACTATAATTTTAAAGATTTTTCAGATAATATTAATTATGAATATCTAGAAATTTATATACTTATTTTAGCCGTTTTTTATTCTAAACGTTTATTATTTCTTATTTTACCATGTCGAATTGGTAAATGTTTTTGTCTTAATAAATAAGATGTTTCGACTATAATTAAAGAATTTCGTTTTAAAAATATTTTCTTTCCCTTTCTTTTAATTTATTTATTTTTTATTGTATAAATGTAAAATCATTCAGTAAAAATACTATAAATAAGTATTACATTATTCTTTTTTTAGTTGATCGTTGTTAAATAATTTGGCGTATAATTTAAATATTGAAGCATATAAAGATGTAATTTATTTGGCCTGATTTAAATAGCTTATCAATGTTCATATACAATCAAGCCTTATTCATAGCAATTTTTTTGGCCTGATTTAAAGATGTAATTTAAAGATGTAATTCTCATAAATGATACGGTGGTTATTCAAAGTAATTAATTCTTAAAACTAAGTGGTCCCTTGAGATTCCTCCTTTTAAGGGCTGATCGACAACTAAGCAACATGGTTGTTGCTTTTATATATAGGATATTTTGAGATTTTTAATAGAAACTTCGTTCTTTAGTGGAAAGAACATGAACTATATCGTAAAATTTATGAACTCCTTTGCAAAATATTGAGTTTAGAAAATTATTATACAACTAAAACACAATACATAATAGTTCAACTATATTTTAATTTTAATGTAAAAAATCAAAATATAACTCAAAATAGTTTAAAAATTTAATAAATCTACAAGTAAAATAGATTGCCACAACTTGGGACCAAATACTAAGTAAGCTGTCAAACAATAGTCACTGACTCACACATGCTCCAAACGAATCAAAAATTTGTGCGATCTTAAAGGTTAGACATAAAATACTTATTCATCATTTTTTCAGTGTGACTCATGACTCTATTAAAGAGATTTTAAATGCCTTTTACGAGCGATTACATATATTTCAATTTTTTCAAAATTCCTTCAAGTAACTATTAGAACCTCCAGCTAACTTTTATAAAAACCATATTATACCATATATAGATAAATATATTTTACTAAGAAGTTACTCTAATTACAATTGTACGCAACTATGCAAGTGTAGATTATCGTAAATTTGTAAGCAAGTCACATTTGTAAAAGGAATATTTCGGCAATGACTACTTCTAACTCTACTCCTACGTATTAGTCTGCCTTTTGCTTTTGAATATGTTAACAACATATCTTCCTTTACGATGTTGTAATGGAATTGTGTCCGCATAAATTTTACTTGGCAAATATAGATGAATAAATTGTACATTCGCCCCTCATCCTGTCGTAGCTAAATAATATCCTTACTTTTACGTTAAAAGACTCATATAGTCCACCTTCAACCCACAAAATTTAAAGATGTGCATTTTACTTTATCATCATAAGTTAAAACCATGATACGGCCTCCAATGTCTTTGGTTTTAATTATTTGGCTTACTTAGATATATGAGCAAATTATACATGGTCGAGTAATAAGGAACCTTCAAGCATTTGATAATTTCGCAAACCAATATTTTGAAAATATGTCTCATGAGAAACCATCTATCACTAAATTAGTGTGAAACATAACAAAAAAAATTAAATAATTTCCTTCAATATTTATGTGAGAGATCTCTCAATAACGCTATTAAGAAATTGTCTCTCTGAAATTTTTCTACTATTTTGAACCCAACTTCAGATTTTCCATTAACTAATATTGATGTATTCATCGCACACTATTAATGGTAGGCCTGATACATGAGATTGGTTCATAAAGAATTAGTTTGTGTTATTGTATAGATGGATTTATTAATTTACAGAAAATTACATGTAGGTCCGTGCGATGCACGGGCATTAAATCTAGTGAGTAATATTTTAGGGTGAATAGTAGATTGGGAAAACTTGTTCGTTACCCTTCAGACCGAATATTCGCTAATCCTTCATTTTACCTTTGACCGTTGATTGACTATGGTGAACCGACAATCGTAGTTTCTTCTCCTTATATTTTAATCTCCTTTTTATTATTTGCTTTAATTACTTTGATTGCCTTAGTTTAGATGAATCACAAATCACAAACCCCTAAATTAGTTACCTTAAGACATACTTTAATAATAAATAGATTTTCTTGTCTCCCTGTGGATACGATCTTGACTTCCCTAACTATATTAGTTAGACTAGTTGATTATCTTGGGTAGGTGTGAGATTTAGCTTGTTACCCATCTTTCTTTGTATCTAGCTCCTTTAACACTTTTAAACTGTTTTTCCCAATTGTTTTTACTTAAAAAACTATCTTACTTCCTCAAAAAATATAATCGTAAAAATGAATCAAACTTGTTAACGCTCAGTTAGTTCAACATGAATATATCAAAATAAATAAATTATATACACATAAAATGTATGTCAATATGTTATTGATATTTCCACGATTGAGTATTGACAAATCATAAGAAGTTTTTTTACTCGAAAATTGTTTGTGATAGGTTGTTCTTCATCATCTCCTTCACACCAACATGATGTCTCCCTTTTATAAATGGATGAAAGAAATCGGTATTGCTAAAGAAATTGGAGATGAAAATGATACTATAAAAAAAACTGATGTAAGGAAGAAACTCGGGAAAAAAAAAAAACTAAAAACCAAATATAACATCAAATTAATTTACTAATCAACTAATCTTTTGGGGGAAGAGAATTATAAAATCAATTGAAATCAAACAAAGATTATAAAACAAGAGAAAGAAATAGAAGTGATGAATGAAGACGGATGAACATTAACGATTGGCGATTTGAGATCTTTATGTGATGAAAGACGTAGATGGAGGTGAGATGAGATAGATTAGGGTTCATGTCAATTGGTTTTCCTAGTGTGATATCTGATGTGTCGTGTGTAGTGACTCTTTACTTTTTCTACGATTTCCTTTTTTGTTTTCTTTTTTTTAGTTTATTAAAATTCGGATCGGATTCAATTATCCAGTTTTTAGAAAAATCACAATCCACATCCAATCTAGTTTATTAAAAAAAACAAATCGGATATCCAATTTAAATGGTATCCTTATATTCGGGTTATTTTTTTCAGATTCGGAAAAAGATATATATCGGATTTTTTTGCTCAGCCCTACAATTACCCCATTTTCTCATATTACACTTACATTACCTGCTACCTGGTTAGCAAGTCAGCTCCTTATTTCTCTTCCTTATGAACCTACCCATATGTCCATACAGCTAGTCTAATTAAACACGGGTACTATCCGTCACAAGTTGAAGACGGATAGTACCCTTTCATAATATCACAAGTGGGGAGGTAAATAGGGTGCTCCATTTAAGTTCCACCTGATTACCATTTACACATCGTGAAAGGAACACTATCCGTCTTCAGCTTGTGACGAATAGTGTCCGTCTTTAATGAGAATTTGTGATGTCCATAGCCCAATATCTGACCCGTATCCACCTGATATTCACCATCCACCACAACCACCATCATCCCGTTCGGCTTGGTGCCGTTTTTTAATTCAAAGATGAACCGGATATTTTAGTTTCCATTCTCCAGAGCAAAATTGCAAAAAAGAGGCTTACATTGCTTACCGGAATACCGGATATAAAACACCTACAAATAAATAGTAAAAAGCCCTCATCATACTCTTAACTCATTTAAATTCACAATAACGCATGTGACGTACCAATGAATAATCGCAACTTGTCCGTCCATAATCAATTGTGTTTAAGCAGATAATAAAATTGAACAATCTCTACCGGAATAATCTGTGAATCCGTTTATAAAGCATAAAAATTAGCCGTTCAAGATGTCCTCTTTGTTTGTTAGGACTTGTCTTATAGCCGCTCTAGATTGCACTCTTTGGGGTTTCTCTCAGAAATGGTATATACAGATTACATTTACAGACGGTCGATAATGAAGATATCTGGACACCCTTTTAACCCCAATAATGTACTTCATTTGCGCTCTTCAAGGACATTCGAGAGCACATTAGGAACTCTTCAGAGAACTATGTACATGTCACAGAGTCATAGTCAGCAGACTGTTCGACCAAAGCAAATGGATGAGATATAGAGATTTTTTGCCCATTTTTCCTGCCAAGACATATTAAACCACATTCTTTACATTAGTTCCATGAATATGAGGATAATGCATGCACCCACATTGAACACAAACCAATTTGGTTCAATGAGAAGCGGACACTTTGAATCAAAATCCAATATGTTCCAAATTATACGAAAGTTTTAAGTAAATTATAGAAAGAAGTAATGTCCCTCCTTCCCAAATCTATTACTCGTATATACCTATTTGACTTGGGTGGTCAGCTGATGTCAACTTTGAGACATTGTTCATTATCATCTTCGAAATGAAAAAATACAATATAATGTCTGGTGTTTCACAGTAACCAAAAGCAAGCAGGTATCAAAAAAGGTGAAACATAAAATTGAGACAGAATATGTATGAACCTTAACATGGGTGCTGGGAAAAGCAGATGTTCTCAGAGTTTCTTGGGTTTCATCCATCATTTTACGTTTGGGAATGCTCAGGACAAAGGCCGCTTGATCTGGTGTTGCAGCCATGGAAGTTATCCTGTAACCACTTTCCCATCTCCTGTGTATACCTTCACTCGGGTACAAGAAATCAAGCTCGACAACCTTGTAACAAGAAAAACATGATTCAAATTAAACAATCCCCATCTACCATAAAAAATAGGCTTCCACTGGAAAAATGCCTTTCTAGATATAGAGGCCACCATACCTGATCAGAGTACCCTGCATTTCTAGACATTACTACTCCCCATCGACTACCAGCTGTAGTCATGGATGTCACATGGAAGCCCTCTTTCCACTTTTTATTAATCCACTTGAATGGAAACGATTCACTCACTTTGTATGATTGTTGCGTATAAGGAGTGCCTGATTAAGAAAATATATATACGAAAAATATCCTTTTACATACTACCATCAATTCAAATATACCTTCATTTTCAACAATGACAGAATGTTAAGAAAACCGATGAATGAGTAAATCCAAAATGTGACCTAAAAATGATGCAGAAGAGATAGAAGGGCAAATAGACTCCTCTATATTAGGATAAAAATGTAGTTTACAAACTACGGAAGGTTTACCAATTGAGGGAAAAAGGAAGGTATTTGTTAATCAAAGAAAGTAATCATTTTTTAACCACAATCTCGTCTTTCTGTATCGGAAGATTATAAGAGTTTAGCCAATCACCTCTGGACATAACTACCAAGGAACTTCCACTAGATGCACCAGCAATAGAACTGATGTAGTAATTTTTTTCCCACTGTTCCATAATCCAATCCTGGTAAATCATAAAGTTACAGCCATGAACATATAAATTCAAAGATAAAGTTTGTAGTTTATGTCACGAGAAATATTTCATGCCAACCTTATGCAAGAAGATATCTGAGATTTCCCACACTTGAGCGGAGAAGCCTGTTCCAGCATCCATAATCAGGGCCCATAAGTTGGTTGCTGAGGCTACACAACTAACATGTAGCCCGTCTTCATTACCCTTGTCAATATGTTGCTGAAGCCTTGAATCGGCTACATTATAGTGATATCTGGATGAGAAAAGTACAAATATTAAGTAGATAATTATAAAGGGTAATCGTCATACTGTATTTTGTTAAAACAACGATAATGTGAATACCAACAGATGCAATAGATCAAGTTTGACGAATATCGAAGTAATTGGCATAAGCTGCTAGCTTTATCAAAGTTTAAAAATAACTACATATAAATGTGACATCTCCTAATTGCTATCAAGCGGAAACCATTCCTAGGTCACAAAACAAACCCAGGGACATTACAATCACAGAATTGGTTCCAGAAAATAATGTTTGTGACTGTGTAAAACTAGAAAGTCTGCAGACAATTGAAATCAATTCAATGAAACCTTCAATTGAAATTCAAGATCAGACTAATAGATCATTATTGCCAATAACTTTTAGGCCATTATCTAGGTGTGCACTCTGAACTCTGACGAGCAACGAATGGCACATTATGAATTTATATGATTATAATCAAGTGTTCTGAAATAAAAGCTACACAAGCCACAAAATTGCTCCAACGCAACAGCAATAACTAAGAACTTGCAGGCCCATGCATGATAAACCAAGCGAAGAGTATATATTTAACAACTTAAAGAAAAGTAATTTCATAAAATCGGCATATCAAACCATTCAAAGATTATGGAAACTAATAAACACTGATAAAAGAATTGCATTAAATAATAGGCAAAGTTCATACGACACGTGGAAGATCGACTCTTTCTCCTCCACCATTTTACCATACATGCCTTACAAGTGCAGGCATTCAGACTCTGCTTTGAATTTAAATGCCCCAATTTAGTAGTATTTGCAGACAGAAAAGAACGTATACAGTTCCATTTAGAGCACGTGGTGTAGGAGCTTAATCAACAGGCTGAGTTCTAAAGCATATCTAGGAAGGTTCTTAGTTTATTATTATAATTAAAAGAGAGAAACATATAAAATCCAAGAGACAGGGAGAAAGAGGGGATGTCGAAAATAGACAGAAAATAAATGTACCGTAAAATGGATTCGAAAATTAATAAAAGGAAAGAGGAGCTAACTCCGTGAACCAAAAAGTTCATATTCATCTCTACACAATGGCTAACCACACAGGAAGAATACTAGATTTATTTGCCATACCATATTTGTTGTGAAACATTTTAAATTGTGTCTCATCATTAACTAGCATAATCCAATATGGAAATAACAGTCATTCCTTACTAATAAAATGAAAGAAATCTCCCAAATAAGTAAGGTGCTATCCAACCATATCCTCGTATAAACATAATAGAGCCACACATGAGTCAACAGGAAATCTACATATCTGATGAATGAAAAAGTCCCGAAAATTCTAGTCCATACCATTAAACCCACAATATAGCTACGCAGCAGAATTCCATGAACATTTATTGATTTGATTACTAATTGCCGGATGTTAATAGAGAGGGTAGGTGACAACCACCCACCACAGCTTCAAACGGTGAAAAAAATCAAGCACTGAGGTTAGTGATGAGGAGCCTCGCGAAAAAATGTGAAGATCATACCAAACATGAGTAGTGTCTTAGAGCTGGATTTGTTACTCTACATGTTACAACACCGCCGGTTTCACCTCATATTCACTCACATTATCATTTTACGGTTGTATTTTCTTAAATGCTGTTATTCGTCAACTATCATTGTCTCCGTATTCCCAATGGAATCAAAGACTCATTATTCTTTGTTTCTGAATTATGATGAAAGAAAGGAAAACAACTCACTAAACTAGTGTTTATTTTTTGTGAAGCAACAATTATTTAATGCAACTCTCATCTTGGTTCATTCGGAAACCATCTCTTTCTATTGCTAGCACAAGGATAAGCATATATGCATTTGACCCCATTCACGCACAATTTGCGGGTGCCCTCGGAGTAATGTTGTTAACTATAGCATCAGAAGGTGCAATTTTATACTCCATTTTATCACTATTACGTACACCATAACGGTGGATAATATATTGTCCACATATTCCCTCGCGTGGAGTATGGACGGTAACTATTAGTAAGTAGGACATAATTAGAGATTCTCATGGGTGGAGGTAGGGCTATAAATTATCGAAGCTGGCTCATCGAGCCCTCAAAATCGACTCGGTCAAAGCCGGTTCAGAGCCCGTCCAAATCTGAGTCCTTGGGCTCGTTTTAGTAGTATATGGTATATTTTAATATTTTTAAATTGTACTAATTTAAATTATATCTTATTTTGGTATTATAAAATTTTAATTTCAAATTATATCTTATTTTGGTATTTATAAAATTTTAATTATATTTACATTATTATATTCTAACATTTTCAAATAATATTTATTTTTATAAAAAGATATTTTTAGGTATTTTAAAGGGAGTGAGTGGATAGAAAACATAATGATAAACCAAGCTCAAGCGGAACCTACCTTCAATTTAAGCTCGTCAAAAGTCCAAGTGGAGCTCACTCAAATTGGCTTGTTTACACCCTAGGTGTAGTGGTAGTAATGAACTTGGGAAACGGACTTGTAGGTCAAAACTACCACATGTTTAGAGGGTATCAACCATATTAATTCTGCAATGACCACAATTTGCCCACAACGATTGAGTCAGACTAAACCTATATTCATAAGCTGTTGGGCATCCTTGGCCTCCAAATGCTTCAGCCAATTGACATTCCTTCCCCGTTTCATATTTTCAGGAGTATATTACAAAAGGTCCACCTTTATTGTTCAGAACTCCTATTCGAAACTGATGAATCTGTTTGCTTACAAAAATCAGTCATCACTAACTTACGGCCTACACACAAAACACAAAAGCCAATGGACCTGATAAGTACCAAATTAATATTTCTTAAGAGTCTTGAGGTTTAACAAATCCATGAGAGTCAAATACGAAATCGACATATGTGCAAGAGATTCCCAATTTTCTTCTCCAAACCATTACAGCGACACGAGAGGTAAGCATGCCATGGCCATGAAGAAAAATGACTTTGTTTACCCTCTTGTATTTAGTATTACATTTAAATGGGAATCATAAATCCAATACAGAAGTATCGCGCCCAGATCTACTAAAATTATCATTCACCTCACCTGATGCAGTTGTGCAAGCTCACCCATTTATTTACATCATTGCCTCTAATTCTGACACGTCAAAAAAACTGCCATCAATAGCACTTTTGTCAGCGTCCCCAAATAAAACTGGCACACACATACACCACCCAACCTAGAAAAGCTCCTCTCTAGTGGCAACCGCCACACCTACCCTCGATACCACTTCAACATCTTTTATAACAAAACCCCTCCAACACCACGCCCTAACCAGTCTGCATTACCTTCACCAAGACCATCAAAAGCACTGACCAACTAAACCAACTCCATCCTAAACACCGTCCAATCCCAGTGAACCCTTTTTTTATTCTCGCCATACAAGAATAGGGTATGTGGCAGGAGTTAAATTCTACTCTATGACATCTTAGTTAGGTTGGGTGTATACACGGACACTTCTCCAAATTAGCCGTCCCGTGTCCGACACCGTGTCCGACACTCGGACACCCGACACTCGTTGGACACATGGCTAAACATATTATAGTATGGACGAGGAATAATTTGTTTAAAAAGATCGATTAAAAGATGAGTTTGGGTGGAAAAATGAGAATTAGTTATAGTAAAGGTTGAATTGTACCTATATTTGTATAGAGTTAGTCAGTTAGCTTCAAATACATGATAAAAATAAAATTATACCTTATTTATAACCATAAAATATACTCCCTCCTACCCAACTTAAATGTCCCATTGTACATTTCCATCTATTCAGGATATTATCCCATTGTCCATTTTTGGTAAGTTTTTTACCAAGTTTTTACCATTCTACCCTTATTAATTTTCATTTATTACTCCCCCACCCACCCATTACCCCACTTACTTTATACAAATCATAACACCTTCTCTCCAATCTACATACCCCTACTCAACCAAAATATTAAACAACTAATATCTCATAAATTTTGTCCTTTCATCACAATGGGACATTATAAACGGGTAGGAGGGAGTATATTTTATTATATTTAAATGTCGTGTCCCGTGTCCTAAATTTCATGGGATGCCGTGTCCCGTGTCCGTTTTGGTGCTACCTAGCTTTAAGGGAAGATGTTAAATAGTTTGTGATTGGTGTTTTCAAGGGTAGCCAACTGGAGACCTTGGGGGTGATTGGTGTTTTCAAGGGTAGCCAACTGGAGACCTTGGGATGGTGTTGGAAGGTTTGATCACCGCCATGGAATGGGTTGGCAAGTGGAAGAGGGGGGGGGGGGGGGGGGGGGTTCTTTACTTCCCTCTTTTATACTTCAGTTATGAAGTGCTCCCTCCCTTGAAAAGCAAACACTTCGTTTGCTTTTGTGCAGTCTCCAGGAATGGTACTTTTGACAATGTGTTTTCAACTTCCATAACCATTTCTTGTTAAAAACATTGTTTATGAAAGACTTGTTGATAAAAAAAATGTAAATACATAAGTGTCATTTTTTAAACTGATCACTTTTAAAACCACTTACGGCCCGTTTTAAAACTTTCACCTAAAAGCAAATAGAGTGTTTGGTTTTGAAGAGAGGAAGTATTAATTAATGATGTGGAAGCACTTTATCCAATTGATAGAGATGGATGGTAAAGATGAAAGTGATTGTATATTATGCAGCTTTATAAAAACTGCAATGGATCTTAATACGGACATATCAGTCACATATGTGATGTGCCTCTAATCTCGAGATCACGAATAGAACTGAAATTTAATACAATTACCCTGACAAATCTTAATCTCCCGAAATCAATTAATGTAGGTAAACTTCACTATTTAGCTTCAGGGACCAACCAATTGACGCCTAACTCAATATGGATTTATTCAGGCTAATGCAGCACACAACTGAAGGGAGAAGTTTCCTGTTTTAGCTATGGAATAAATCAACATCCCTTCTGTGGACTCACTTGTTAGTTGTTACTAATGGTCGTGGACCTTGTCGTGGAAGATACCAAGATAGAAAGAACGCATGTTCACTATCGTAACTCCCTCATTTTTTCAGCTAATCAAACAGGTAAATTAGTAAAGGTTAGCTAACAAATACGAGATTAACAGTGCGTACAATTCACACATAACAAGCGTCTTATGACTCTCCATAATAAAGTAGGAAGAGAAAAAATTATTGCAGAAGCATAATGACTCAATATCACCCAGACCAATAAAACAAAAAGTGGCCTCTTCTTGCTACCTAGAACAATACATTATAATCAGCTAGTTTAGCATGCCAGCTTAGCATTAGATGTAGTGCATTTATATACAAACAACCTAGGAATGTAACAAAAGTAATCCAGTGTTTCACCATGTTACCTCTGCTTCATTGGTCGACGTGCATTATAAACAGAAATCCACTGCATTGCTGGACTACCTAATCGATTTTTCTTCTTTGGTTGCTCTTCTTCCTCTAAATTAATGAGTAACCGTCCCCTCTTTTGGCCAACCTATATAATTGAATTAAAATTGAAGAGTCAAACTCAGAAGCATTTCTATTCAGGTCATACATATGTTACTACGTCACTTCACTTAGATACACGTGCGTCCAATGCTCCGCCCATCTGACACGACAAAACACTTCAAAACTTTGTTTTAAGCCTAAAATTGGCAACTTTTTCATAAAATCTCCATTTCCAACAACACAGGTAGTCAAATAACGTTTCCGGCTGACTTGCAAACGCGCCGGAGAAACATAGGGTCACACCTTCGGAAGGCAATATAAAAGACAACAATCAAAATCCAAACCTTTAGAGCTCCATCGATTTTGATAGGTCTAAGCGGTGCACAAGGGTCAATTAGACTTTCAAAATATGATATGAGTTTTGAATAATTTGGCTGCTCATCGAACTTCATAATCGTCACAGCTTCAAGGAACAGTTTGAATGGAGTAGGGCAGAAGCAACACATCAACTCCGGTGAAGTGCCCATCTTTTTCTTGCAGACAAGAAAACTTTTGTTGTCTCCCTTCACAAAGGGAAAAAGAAAAAATGAGCTACAAGCCTATAGTCAATTACTCCTTCCATTCATTTAACTTCAATACAATTTTCTTTTTGGGACATTTAAACTAGCTCATTATATTTCCACTGTTGGGTAAAGTTTAAACATAAAGACAAACTTCTATGTGGTTCCAGTATAAATGTACTTGCTTTGAATTACCCTATATACATCTACTTGTCATATATACTCTGCCGTGTGGCCAAACTACCAAATTGGTAAATAAAGTGGAGGCAGTTCACCAGACCCGGTAAAAAACGTGTCATTTGAGACAATTTGATAAAAAAAGTGAAAGATAGTGACAAATTGGCCAAAATGCTACATATTGTTTATATTTTCTTTTCTTCCAACTAAAGCGGACAAAATTAACCTTGTCCACGTAGCAAGTCCAACCCGAAAATTTGAAGCCAAACTCATCCTACAAAAACTCAACTATACATAACCCAAAAAAAAGCTAAACATTTTTTAAACTGTATTTATCCTATTGTATAACTCAAAAATGATACCAAAATAACTTGTATCCAAATGACACATAACCGTTCCTAAAAAATGTGAGACATAACCAAACTAATTCGAAAAAAATAACCCCTTCTCCTCCTCAAAGACTTATAATAACTCCCCCGAGTAAGTTTGAACTCGAATTAGTTAACCAATCTTAAAACATATTACATCTGATTAATAGGCAAACATGAAATGACTTATTTGTCGGCTTTCGTAATATATATTAAGAGTAGGGCTAGGGTAGTTTGGTCATATCGAGTTGTGAGGGAGGTAAATTAAATATGGTGACATTCTTTTTTGTTAATTTGCCATTCTTTCATTATTTTACCAATTTGTCTCAAATAACACCTTTTTAACCAATATGGCAAACTACCCCCACTTTATTTACTAATTTGGTTGTTTGGCCGTGTACCATTCATAAAGTTGTGTCCCTTGGAAATGTAAACCAAAATGAACGGAGGGAGCACATCACCTACAGGACTTCAAAGTATGATTGAACTCACTTGATAGCCTTGCCATGGTAGTCTTCCTTTAATAAGAAAAATTAAGGTATACGCCAATGACTCAAGATCATCCCTCCTACTGCCAGTTCGGCCTAAATGTGCATGAACACTTGCGTATCTTATTGTTCCCCTGCCAAAGCACACAAATAATTCTACGGATTCATGACTATGAGTTATTTAAACATACCACCGAAAGTTAGAAGCTTAACCCCAGTGATCAATTTTTAGCACGACGACACTTTGCAAACCTGAACACATCTGGTCTCTGATCATAATCAACATGTTGACCCGATGAGGCATCAGTCCACTTAGAAGCTGCAACACAAAATGGTTGATCAAGAAAGTAGCCTTGAATGTTACTCCCTCAAGAGTCAACACAATAATTGATGCGTGTCTCTTTTATGATGTTTTACATCTTTTTTTACACGCATTTGGTCGCTCATTTACTATGTTTTAGCCTTTATTTTCCCAACAATTGTCTACTTTCGTATTTTTATGCTCTTTTGTAGATTTATGCGGAAAATGGACGATGTTATGCCAAATATATGCCCTCAGGATTTTTCATAGCCAAGGAACGAAGGAAAGTCAACTGGAAGCATTGACCAAGTACCAAGAAGTCAAACCGAGACGAAACAAAGCGATCCTACAGGAAAAGCGGTCGACCGACCTACTATTTGGGTCGGCCGACCTTGCCTCTGTTTTGGAAAAGCCCAGAAAATTCCTGAAGCCCGTAAACAGGTCGACCGACCTACTGGGTGGGTCGACCGACCTCTGCGCAAATCAGAAGCTTTCCGGAAGCCCATAAGAAGTGTTAGAGTCTTTAGGAAACTCCTAATTTCCGCTTATATAAACTAATCTCCTGTTTAGGCTTAATCATTCAGTTTTTACCTATCAAAATCTCACATCAAGTTTTACTTTTAGTTTTTTTTATCTTAGAAATAAGGATTATTTAGTTTTCTCTCTAAGTTGTAATCTTTCGATAACTCTAAAGTACTTTAGTTTGTTCATCAAGCATTCAATAAAGTTTGTTCCTTTCCATCTCAATTCCGATTTCCGGTAATTCCTCTTTTAATTTCAGTATTTGTTTTATTAGTTAGAATTATTGTATTCGTCTTACGATAGAATCTCAAGCTTTATTATTAATTGCATGTTTAGTTTGACAATTATGAATTCCATGTTTACTCCTATTTCCATCATTGTTTTAGTAACCATGAGTAGCTAAATTTCATATGTTAGGATGTAGGGGATGAATATGCGTAGGTAGTATAAATTCCAAACCGATATGTTGCAGGGCTGTGGTCGGTCGACCTACATAGTGGGTCGGTCGACCGAGGCTGTGGTCGGCCGACTGGGATAGCTGGTCGGTCGACCCACTCGCGTTCGTATTCTGTTTCGTTTTAATTCGTAGACCGTAATAACCTGCAATGAGACTGGAAGGAGACTTGTAGGATGTTAGTAATGACTTACCCAAGATTGAAAGATACGGGAAGGGCATTGGTTTACACCTTAAAACGGCTAGGTTACTTAAGACTGAAAGGTATGTGACCTAGGATTTAGGAATCACCCTTATTGTTGACACCCAATAATTGTGAGACCTAGGAACTAATAGCATAGGCCGAAAGGAGCTATTAGGTACCATAGACCGAAAGGATATGTTACACCCCTTACGCGACTGCAATACATGTTGATCTTAGGATTTATATTACCTTAGCTATTTATTACCCAACCATCCTAGCATCTCTTTTAATATAGTTTTATTCTCAGCTTTAATTACTTGTTTATTTTAATATTTGCCTTAGACTTAGTAAACAACCAATCAAACCTCCAAAATTGTTACTTTAAACATTAACATCAAACTATAAACATTCCTCACCTCCTTGTGGTTCGACCCTGACTTTCACTATCTATTGTTAAAGTTAGGAATTATAAATTTTATCTTTGGTACCCTCAACGACGGGCATCAATAATCTTTCAAAACATCAATTATGAAAACTTCTATAGATGATAATATGAAATAGAGTTATTTTGATAAATCAAAGCATCAAACACGACAAGGTTTACACTGAATCTTTACAAATATTTAGAGTAACTAACATAAAGAGTTTGAAATCATCAGTCACCAAAATGAAATGGGGACGATAAATTTAGGTTGGAGGTAGTATGACATGAACCTGAGTAATTAAAAAAAGCACACAAACACAAAAATAAGCACCTTAGAGTATACAAGCCACTGCAGAAAACATGCAATCATGCTTGCAGTGAAGAGAAAGTAAGAAAGGCAACAAGTCCACTACGTGAGCTTGTAACACTTCCAAAACATTTCAAGACGTATAATTATGAACCAGTCTATTCGTGAGAGAATACAAAATTATGAAGGTGGATAACATACCTAAACCCATATCCACAAGATATAGCTTTTTCTCATCAGCAGTTCCAGGTTGACCAAGTAGAAAATTTTCCGGCTTGACATCTCCGTGCACAAAACTTCAATAAAGAATGGTACTAGTGAGGATATCAAAGATATTTTAAAGAATATATGTATGCAACTAAAGGGGAGGGAGTGTCCATACAACATCACCATTCACCAAGCATGGCAAAAGCTCTTACCCTTTTAAGTGAACCTTTTCTAAAATTGATATTGCTTCGACAGCAATGCACGCTGCCATATTCGGAGGCATCCTGTTTGCAGAAGATATATAAGAAAAGGTAAAAGTAATTCAAAATGTATTACATGAGCGTAAATTTTTAAAGGCACAGATGCATCCTTATACCCCACACAACAGCAGTTACATTTACATTTACATAAAGGAGAAATAACGAGGAAGAGAAAATGGGACAAAAAAGCAGAAAGGTCCTTACGATTGTCCTAAAGAATTCCAAACATCCCACAGACTAGGTCCAAGCATGTCCATAATCTGAGACATAAGAACATCAGTTATGGCATTCGAGCTTCAGATATAATCACCAAGAAGAGAAATATTGCAGAATGACAACAAAATACCAGAATATAGTATTCTCCTTGGCGGCCTTTATAATGAACCCAAGGAACACCATAGCATCCATTCAAGGAGCTGAATTAACAACAGTCAAGGCGTCAATAGGCAGATGAAGCACATTAAACAATGCAAGTGCGACACCCACTTCTACCTATGGCAAATATAAGGAGATTGAATGAACACAGCAACACAACACGGTTAATGCTGTGTTGAAACATAGTGATCCTTTCCAAATAAACCCTCATGAAAATTGCATTGATTGACTGTTATCACACAATGTAAGAAGCACGAATAGTTTAGTTAGCCATTTTGTATAATTTCATCACATTGCAACAAGAGAAGTGAGTCTTTAACTCCATTAGAAAAGGACAATGATAGAGATTGCAAAAAGAAACAAAGGTTTTCAGCAGTACTTACTTGTAAACTTGCCACTCATAAGGAGGGCCATAATTGCAACCTTTACTATTGCGGTGTTCAAATTTTACAGCAACCTGAGACCAACGGATGCCTAACATTTAATAATGTAAGACAAAATCAAGAACGAGGATCACGGGTACAAAAACATTTGAGCTGAAGTACCTCAAGTGCATCGGGTCCTATTCTATCCGTTCCACCAACCACTCTTCTACCAACATAAACCTGTCCAAAACCACCTTTACCCAACTTTCTCTCTATCTTATATACAGGTGAATTTCCCACTTGAACCTGGAAAAGAGAGATGTCGCGAACTCTTTATAAAGAATCACATGTTGTCAAAAGAGAACATAAAAATAAAAATAAAAATAAAATAAAGAATCTTTCTATTAAAGCATTCACAAAAAATGAAATACAAGCCAGATTGGCAGAGTAGTAAAATTGTAAACTATGCTGATAATGTACATAAGCTTTCAAAGGAAAACAAGAGGACGATCAGAGAAAAAAAAAACTCAACCAATCTAAGAGCAAATATGGGTCTACTTGCTAAATTACACAGATTTGTTGAAATTGGGGGTAATATTTTCGGGATTAAGGCTCTGATGTTGATAGGGGTAATATTATAACAAATGCTAACTGGTATCTGTTGTCCACAAAAACCAGTTAGCTAAGATGGTATATGTTGCACCCTGAAAGATTATCAACAGATACCAGTTGTCAATATGCAGATTATGTATCTGACGTATTTGTTATAATATTTTTTTTAAAGTGACCCTGAACAAATGTTAAGATGGTTATTTTGTTCATCTTTTCATATAGTCAGTACTCTCAGTAGTCAGTATGCATCTCACGCATTTAGTGAGACAGTCTCATATAGTCATATCTAAGACAAACCAAAAACCTCATGTATACCTCATTTAATCATATGGCGAATAGAGGGTTTCACACGTCGTGTGGGACAGTCTCATATAGCTTTTTGTGATATCACACAAGATCAGCAATTAATAACAATGAGAAATAGTTGGTTAAAAAAAAAAGACGTAATACCCTATCCGGAACAGGAGTGGAGTTAGCATCTTCGTCGGCAGGCACGATTTTATCAGCGCTGCGACCTTCCATAGCAATGTCTTCAGCAAGAGCAGCGTCAACTTGATTCTGAGCGACAACGCCCAAGGGTGTAACCCGTGGAATAACTTCAAAAGGAATATCAGGGTCTAGATGAATCAACCTGGCTCCCTGACCTCGAGCAGCCCCAGTCTGTCTAGGTACTACACCTGGTCGAGTCCCTCTGGCATTGGCCCCTCTGCCACGACCGCCTCCAGTAGCACCACCTCTTCTCCTAGTTTGTTTTTGAGTAGGTGGAAGAAGGTTATCTGGTTGAGTATTCAATTCAAGGGTAGGCTGTTGTTGTTGATCGCCGAGCCTTTTGGATCGTCGGGCACCACTTCTCAACTCAGGCATTGTCTACCCATAAACAATTGGACAGCCAGGGATTACAACAACATTATCTCTACTGGAGTTACGACTCTCCTGCTCACCAAAAGACTATCCATCAAACTCTAAAAGTATGCACTATAATTGCTAAACTAATCAAACTCCAAATTTTGCATTTAAAAGGCGTGCCATTTCTAGGGAAGTAACAACATTTCAATGCTAAAACTAAAACAAATCATCATTCATGGAAAAACAATACCCACAGAAATTAGGGAACAACAAAAATAAACATAAACAGAAATAACAAAGCGTAATCAGACTAAAAATCATAAAACAATATGGAACAAAAATAAATAAAACACTTACCCAGATCCTTCCTTCAAACAATCAAACTGAAACTTGAAAGGGTCAGAAATCAAACCGATTATAAAACTAAGATCTTCAGTGATTCAAAATCTATCATCTAAGCTTGTATGGTGTAATGGTGTTGGCTAACTTGTTTGAAACTAAAAACAACAACCACCACCCAAAAAGACATGAAAATACTTGTGAAAAAAGTTGGTTGTTTAATGATATTGGGTGGGTAATTGTGTAATGTGTTGGATACTTGGATTTAAGAAGGTGATGATTATTATTGGAGGATTAAAAACGCATTTGTCCTAAATTACCTCTGTCGGGCTCAAACAAATTTTCGTACTACAAATGTACTAGAGTTTACTGCATTTTTTTTTAACTTAACAATTTTTTGTTGAATTATAATATCCCTATAATTTTTTATTGTTAAAATTAAAATTATTTAGTTTTATATGTATTATTTTTGAGTTTCAATATAATATTTTAATTTACTATTTTTTTTATAAAGAATCTCAGATTCATTTCAATAAAACTCGTAAAATATATGTAAAAGCTCAAATTCTTTGTTATCTGGTTGTATAATCCTCTAATTGAAATTATACTAGTAGGTCATTTTATAGCAATAATGTTAAATAATGTATTTCCGAATGAATGAATAATAATATTACATAGTCTTTTTTTTGGTGAAATGTGAGTATGTATATAGATATATCAAAAGACAAATCCAAATTTACAAGGTGTCGAGGATTCGAATCCCCCTGAAGGCAAAGAAAACGCATACAAAACAGAAGCTAACACAAATTAGACCAGGCCTATGAAGTCTTTCCAGTCTGTTGTATGCTGGACCAAGAGTTTTCCAATTTTTAAGCCAATTTTACTCTTCACGCTCTCCTCAATTTGAACAGCCACCTTCTCCGGTCTCCTCAGGGCCATATCAATACGGGCATGGTTTCTGTTAAGCCAAACATAGTAGTTGTAAGCAGTAAAGATTAGACTTAGAGCTTGCCATCACATTCGATTATTGTTGTTAGTCGCCAATTCAGTAATGGTGGGAAGGGGTCTACCCAGCCATACCATAATGTGCTCTTTAATTTTGCAGCTATAGGGACACTTAAGAAAGATGTGTTCAATTGTTTCAGGCATTGTACCACATAGACAGCAAAGATTATCAGAACAGCATCCAAAATTGTACAGTCTGTTTTTGGTGTTCGGACCATCTTGCATCATTAACAATGAAATAATGGAATGCTTTGGTCAATTCCAATTATTCCAAATCATAGGAGCCCAATCAGACTTTGATGGAGTTTGAGTAAGCCATTCATATCCTTGTTTGATAGTATAACCCTTGTCATCAAGAGCCCATCTGCTCTCCACAAAACCATCCTTAATTTTCTCCTTGATTTTGCATATGCTCTTCCAGGTCCAAGGTGCATCAGCGGGAGGTGTATAATCATGCCAGTTCCTATCTTTCAGATAAATGCAGCTAACCCATTTAATCCAGAGCCTATCAGATTTGGTGTATATCCAATTAACTAGTTTACCAACAATGGCCATGTTCCATTCTTCAGCTTTTTTAATGCCCAGACCACCATGAGTTTTGGGCAGAGTAACTGTATCCCAGCCAACCAATATTACATAGTCTTTATATTTATAAGGTTCGGATACAAATAATATCTTACTTAAAAGAGGTAAGAAATATATTTATTATTATTTCTTTATTTATAACACTCCTCCTCCCCTTGATGACTACCGTATCGAATCACTTATTCAAATAGTAGAGAGGGCTAGGACTTCAAAGTATTGTTGGACATATTTTATGCTGCCTCATTAAAACCTTGACAGAGAAAACCCTTTGGGACAAAACTTTAACGAAGGAAAAAGAATACAACTTGGTATATCCAAGAATGAGCCCCCCCCCCCCCCCCCCCCCCCTAAAAACAATGATAAGCTAAGGATCGACGCTTATAGATCCTTTAACCGACACATTACAATCTTAAAACCAATTTCTTGAATGTTGAAGTAGGTAATGCTTTGGTGAAGAGATCTCTGCTAGATTATCGCTTGAGCGTACTTGTTGGATGTATATTTCACCTTGTTTTTGCAGATAATGTGTGAAAACGAATTTCGGACTAATGTGTTTCGCTCGATCTCCCTTGATAAAGCCTTCCATAAGTTGTGCAATGCATGCAACAATGTCTTCATAGAATATTGTTGGTGAGTCCTTAATTGAATGAAGTCCACATGAATCCTGAATATGGTGTATCATCGACCTTAGCCAACGACATTCACGACTTACTTCATGTATTGCCAATAACTCGGAATAATTTGTAGATGTGGCAGTGATTGTTTACTTCACTGAACGCCAAGATATAGTTGTATCTCCATAAGTGAGCAAATACCTAGTTTGTGATCTTCCCTTGTGAGGGTCAGATAGATAACCTACACCTCCATAACCAACTAGTTTTGATTTAGGACTATAAAGATAAAGTAAGCCTAAATCAACAATGTCACTAAGATATCGGAAAAGGTGTTTGACCACATTCCAATGTCTTTTAGTTGGAGCAGAGTTGTATCTTGCTAATAAATTCACTGAAAATGCAATGTCAGGTCTTGCACAATTAGCGAGATACACGAGGGCACCAATTGCACTTAAATATGATACTTATGGACCAAGGATTTCTTCAATGTTTTCTTTAGGGCGAAAAAGATCTTTATTTACATCGAGTGATCTCACAACCATTGGTGAATTTCAAGGATGTGCTTTGTCCATGTAAAAGCGTTTTAGGATCTTTTGTGTATATGCGGATTGGTGGACAAATATTCCATTTAGAGTATGTTCTATTTGTAATCTAAGGCAAAACTTTGTCTCACCAACATCTTTCATTTCAAATTCCCTTTTTAAATAAATAACAATTTCATTGAGTTTTTCAAGGGTTCTAATCAAATTTAGATCATCAACGTATACCACAATTATAACAAACCCTGAGTTGGATTTCTTAATGAAGACACATGGACAAATAGCATTATTGGTATATCCTTCGTTTAGTAAGTACTCGCTAAGACGTTTGTACCACATTCTTCCAGATTGCTTTAGTCCATATAGAGCTCTTTGGAGTTTAATAGAGTAAATATTTCGTTCGTTGGGCTTGTTTTCTTCAGGTATACGAAATTCTTCAAGAATTTTCATATAAATGTCACTATCAAGTGATCCATAAAGATAGGCTGTAACTACATGCATAAGACGCATATTAAGCATTTCCGAAGCTGCCAAACTAATTAGAAAACGAAATGTTATTGCATCCATTACTAGGGAATAAGTTTCTTCATAATCAATCCGCGGTCTTTGTGAAAAACCTTGAGCAACTAATCGATCTTTATATCTCACGATTTCATTATTTTCGTTGCGTTTTCGTACAAATACCTATTTGTATCCGACGGGATTTATACTTTTAGGAGTTTCAACAATTGGACAAAAAACTTCTCTCTTTTTTAATGAGTTAAACTTTTCTTGGATGACTTCCTCCCACTTTGGCCAATCATTTCTATTTTGACATTCTTCGACGGATTGTGGTTCAGGGTCATCGATATGCTCAATGGCATCTAGAGCAATTTTAAAAGCAAACTCATTATCGGGAATAATCTTATTCCTATCCTAGTTTTGTTTTGTACCAGAATAATTTATAGATATTTCATTGTTTTGAGGTACATGTTCTTCTTGAGGTGCAATTTGTTCATTTGTAATTGATAGTTCAATTAAATTTTCAGAGAGATCGTCTTTTCCTGAAATGATGATTCATGTTTTCTTTTTTCGTGGAACTGAATCCTTTGCACCAAGAGGTCGACCATGCTTTAGACGTGCCTTAGAGTCATTTGTATTATGATGATCATTTTCTGGGATACGTACTTTTGTCGGAGCATTTGCAGCATGTATATGCGATTTTGTCACCCTTCTTGTATTAGTAAATGCATCAGGCATTCTATTTGCAATATTTTGCAAATGTATGATCTTTTGAACTTCAAGCTCATATTGCTCTGTACGAGGATCAAATGGGCTAATGTTGGTGTATTCCATGAAATTTCCCGATGTTCCCCAAACTTTAATTTTTCTCCCCTAACGACGGGAAATTTGACTCGTCGAATTTGCAATCATCAAATCTTGCTTTAAAAATATCTCCTGTTGGGGGTTCTAATTATCTGATGATTAATGGATAGTCATATCCAACATATATGTTGAGTCTACGTTGTGGACCCATTTTAACTCTTTGTGGTGGAGCTATTGGGACATATACTGCACAACCAAAAGTTCTAAGATGAGATATATTTGGTTGATGGCCAAATACAAGTTGTACTGGGGACTATTGTTGATAGTTTATTGGTCTTATACGTAGTAGTGATGCTGCATGTAATATTGCATGATCCCATGTTGTGAATGGTAAATTCGGCCTTAAAATTAATGGTCAGGCTATCAATTGCAGTCGTTTTATAAAACTTTCTGCCATGCCATTCTGAGTGTGCATGTGGGCAACTGGGTGTTTAACATCAATATTGATTGACATGCAAAATTCATCAAATGCTCTAGATGTAAATTCACCAGCGTTGTAAATACGAATAGATTTGATATTAAAATCTGGGAATTGAGCTCGTAGTCTAATAATTTGTGCAAAGAGTGTAAAACCCCACGCGACTGTGGAATAATAAATAAGCAACATGCGGAGAATGCGCGGAATTTAAACTTTTTGACATGATTATAAACATGCGAGGTGAATTACTAAATCAAAAATTGCGGAAGAAAACAAAACTAGATAAGTTATAAAGTTATATACAAAATGTAACAACCCGGGATAGCATATTCCACGGGTACCAAAACTGAAATGTAAACGAGTCTAGCTAATATAGGGTAATGTCATGTCAATGTCATAGCATCGTTCGCTAGCTCTCACACGAATCCCCCTACAGACAGCACCAACATACATACATGAAAACATGTACGCCACAGTCAGTGGGCAACAACTAGAGGTTCTCCCAGCCGTTTATGATCCATAAACACATAACAAGTAATCATATAAACATCCATACATGCTCCGACATAAACAACATCATGTGAAGCACGTTATACAATATCAACCATAATAAGCATACTTAGCATATTAATTCATTCATCAAATCTTATCTCTTATATTACTCAAGATAAACATACTCATAAGCATAGATATCCACTCATACTCAATAATTGGTTTAGAGGTCAAAACTCAAGACATAACCAAATTTCACTAAACTCAAGTAGAAGGCTCAGAGGTGAAAACTCAACACATGTCCTACTACTACACATTCAACAAGTAAAGGATTCAGAGGCGACATCTCAACAAATACTCCTTTACCAAACAATCAACAAGTAGAAGGCTCAGAGGTGAAAACTCAACACATGTCCTAATACTAAACATTCAACAATCAAGTGTCAGGATGCAAAGAAGGGACACTCCCCTTCAAGTATCTGGGTGTACCTATCAAGGCTGCTAGATTGAACATCAAAGACTGCCAACCTCTTATTGATAAGGTTGTTGAGAGGATTAGAAGACTTGGGACCAAGAAGCTTTCGTACGCAGGGAGGCTAGTGCTTGTTAAATCTGTACTCAGTACTATCACCAATTACTGGTCTGCTATGTTCATTCTGCCTAGTGCAGTCATTCATCAAGTTGATTCTATATGTAGGAACTTTCTATGGTCAGGGGCAGCTGATTACTTGAGAGTGCCAATGGTTGCTTGGGACAGAATCTGCAAAACAACTCAGGAAGGAGGTCTGAACATTAAACAAGCAAAAACCTGGAATAAAGCTGCTGTGGGCAAGATAGCAGTCTGGCTAAGTACTAATGCTAATCGTCTCTGGGTGAAATGGGTTCATAGTGTGTACTTGAAAGGGAAAACTTGGTCTGAGTATAACCCACCAACTGATATAAGCTGGTCATGGAGGAAAATATGTGGTATGAGACCTTGGCTTCAGCAAGGATATGAGGCAGGTTTGTGGCAGTGGGATGGGACTAATGAGTATACAGTGAGTAAAGGCTATCATATGCTCAAAGGTAGAGCGGAAACTGTACCCTGGCATAAACTGATTTGGTCTAGATGGTCCATTCCCAAGCATTGTATTGTCGCATGGATGCATCAATTGCAGGCTATGCACACCAAGCATAGACTGATGAGCTTGAACATCAGTCCAGACGACCTGTGTTGCATCTGTGGTCATGCTTCAGAAACGTTGGTTCATTTGTTTTGTCAATGTGAGTATAGCAGCCAAATACTTCAAGATATTACAGCCTGGGTGCGTATGAAGATTGATGTCACTCTACCTCTTCAGCAACGACTTCGAATTCGTGGATCCAAATTGCAAAGGGCAGTTAAGAATGGAGTTTTAAATGCAGTTATTTATCATGTATGGCAACAAAGAAACACCAGCAGATGTGAGCAAAGTCTGATTAGGCCTACTATAGTAGCAAAAAGAATTAAGCAGGAACTCATTTGTATGTTTAAAACTCGTATGCATTGTAACTTAAGCTCTCGGGATCAGGCCTTCTTGCAAAGCCTGTTCTAGATCTTCTTTGTAACTCTCTCTTTTATATATAATACTTACCTTTACCAAAAAAAAAAAAAACATTCAACAAGTAAAGGACTTAGAGGCGACATCTCAACACATAATCTTTTACCACACAGTAAGACACTAAATTCAGAGGCGATATCTCAACGCATGTTCTAGCATCCAAACGATCATACATCATGCACAGCGTCAACGACCGTAGTTACCCCAATGTATAACCGCTCTTCGCATCAGAGTTAGAGGTCAGCTTAAGGCATGTTTTGATACGGTCACATCAAAACGTATCTGGACTCAGAGGCGAAAACTCAACGCATGTCTCAGGCATGACATCCATACACACACCGGACTCAGAGGCGAAAACTAAACGCATGTCCCGATGTGCGACACATTACTCACGTATTAAACTCAGAGGCGAAAACTCAACGCATGTTTCAGTACGCATCAACACAAACACATTCATCCTCTAACTTATCTTACTAGTTGCCATATGACACTATGTACGCATAAAAAGCATATGGAAAAAAAATCACTCAAATCGGATCGACCGATCACATTCAATACACCTTTAAAACTGAATAGGGGCTCTCAGCCGGTCCTGGCCTACCGTGTACCGGGCACCCGGCTGGGAGTCCCTGTTGGAGTAGTGTCCTCCACAATAGTGCGTCTACATAATAAATCTTGTACAAGGAATATGTCAGGGATTTATTTTACATATATGTCAGCTGGTCAACGTTAATCGGTAAGGATTGGCTGACTAGAGTTTGACATTACTGTCGTGTGACGGCGGTGACCAGCTGATCCCTTTAGGTCACACCTATAGGATGGTGCCCAAATGGAAAAACTAATTATTTGTATTTGATACAATTAAATTAAATCCTTATATTACAGGACTTTTAAATAAGTCATGTGAATATATATTTGATGACAAGTTACGAACTTGGGCTATGGGGATTTATTATTTAATTATTTGATAATTAATTAATAAATATAAATGAGATTTTATAATTAATAGTTAATTATATAAATTTCTACGACATGTGTATATATATTTGAGGCGAAGATAAATAGCTATTTAAACTTACAAGAGATTGTAAAATTAGCTAATAAGGGTTCATAAATTATATTTTATACTTATAAAATAGTCAAATAAGAACTTAATTGTTAAGTGGTTATTAATTGTTGATTTGTATTATTTAATTGTTAAATGATCAATTTAATAATTAATTAAGATAATTAAATATAAGACTTATAAGCATTTGTGGGACAAATGTCGGAAATCGAAATGGACCAAAATGGGTCTATTTGAACCATAATATATATAAGGTCTTATTAAGCATATTTGTCAAAGTTTGGTGGTGTAAACACATGGCATGTTCCCATGAATTGTTTACATTTCAAACCCCTATATATACCCCTCATTATACACATAAATCCTCTTAATTTTTAAGAGAGAAAAATCCTCATAATAAAAAAATATATATCATAATGTTATTAGTGTAATAATATTATCACATAGAGCATCTGTTTGACTCCTGTCAGTACTCGGGGATTATCCGTAGACATCTAGCTCACTGGTTTGGTGGGATTTTTCCTACAATACAACTCTTAAGTTCTGGGAATAGGAAGAATACTCAGTGGAAAATCAAAGTTGCTATCATAAATGCTTACCATTATTATACATGGTATCAAAGGAACAATGCAAGGGTGGCAGAATGTTTGCATCGACCAGAAAAAGTGGCAGAGTTAATCATGACGGAGGTGACCAGTAGAGTGAAACATATAGCACAGAAGGAGAAGGTTATTCAGGGGTTGGAATGGCTTCAGAGAAGAGGGATTTAGTTTGTATGGTCTTTTGTTTTTGTTTCTTATGGTCTTATGATTGTTGTTTTTCCTTTTAATGCGTGTAAGGGGTCTTGAACCCGGTGCCTCCTTGTAATTATCCTATATTCTTAATACAATACTCACATTTCACCAAAAAAAAAAAATATTATCACATAATACAAGGTTTACTACTAAATTTACCTAGTTAGTAACTTAGTAGTTTTTGGGATAATCTTGGGTGTATCCTTAGGAGACCATCTATTTGGTGGTTAGTAGTCTTGGAGGATCTTTCTTATTCCATAGCTCAAGAACAACAATAAGGAAGGAGTCCTTGTGTTGTGCCATTTATCTTGCTTATACAATGTAAGGTTTTTTTTTTTTTTTTTTATCTTAAGATGGTTTAATACCATCTTTTATACTTTTGTTTTCATGCATGTAGATTTAGACCATTTTAGATTATATATTGTAATTTTAATATCACAATATGAGTATTAATATGGTCTAAATAACTAACAAGTGGTATCAGAGCATTGTTACATACATGCATGTTGTCTTAAGACGATTTTAGTAATCTATGAGATAAATTAGTAAAATTGATATTATGTCATTAAAATAGCTTTTATCACATAATATAGTCTTGCATGTATATAATATGGTCTTAGAATTATATGGGACAAAAATTTGATTTTTTGTTATTTGATTTATTTTTTATGACTTTAAATGGCATAAAATTATGTTAAAATGCATTAAAACTAAGTAAAAGTTAATTATTTTTGGTTGCATGTTAATTTTATGCATGTTTATTTAGAAATAACCACATGCATGTTCTATTTATGAGAAAAATAGAAATTTTAAGTTAATGTGATTAATTTATTTAGTTTAATGATTTTTATTTGATAAAAATGGGCAAAAAGTGGTTATTTTGTAAATAATTATTGATTTAATTTTTTGGGCTCGAAATTTTTGAATTTTTAGCTCCTGGAAATTTTTCCAAAATATGTAAAATTTGATTTTAAAGTTATTTCAATTTTTATGGTTTGATTTAGAATTAAATCGTAAAAATTGCCCGTTTTACCGATTAATTTATAAAATCATTTTAAATAAATTTCAAAACTAAAAATTTTCACTTACATGACATTTTTAGTGTAAGACCAGAATGTTCATAGCTTTGAAATTTAATTTTCCATTAGTTTTTAAATTAAATGGAATTTTTATAAGATAATTGTGAATTATTGTATTTTTTTATCATGATTATGTTTTAATTCCCATATAATTTCAAGATAATTGTTGAGAATAATTATTTTGATAATAGACCAGATTATTAAGATGAGTAAGTCTTAAAATTGTTTTAAGAATTAATTGTGATTTTTTATTGGTAAAAATTCTGTCATTACAAGCTCAAATGATCGTTGTTGGTAAGTAAGACGATTTGGCATGTCATTTTTACATAATGCATTTATATTATTCATTTAGATGGATGTTTCTTAGCATTATAATTATGTAATTTTCCTAATATGGCCATAGGTAGAAATTGGTATTTCCCGTAAGGTAAGGGAATATCGATTTGTTTTGTAATTAATTGCGATTTCGTATCGCCTAATTTGTAATTTATTAATAGTTTTATTTTAATTTTATTACAAATTGTATAATAGGTTATTGCAATGTAATTTAATTAATAGTAGTTAGATGAAGCATCTAAAGATGGATTTTTCATGAAGACGGTGTTTTCGGAAAGGAGATTCGAAATCCTAAACAAGGAGGGCAATTTGTGAAGACTCAAGGAACCAAGGAGTTGGTTTCCGATGTGTAATAATTTTAGTTAATTATATTAACTAGGTGGCCATATTAGGACTTACTAATTTACATTTATGCATTCATGCCAAATCGTCATCACTACATATTTATTTATTTATTTTTCGTTGTTATCGATTCAATTGTCTACCATTCACCATTTTTGTTCACTTAAAAGTGATAGACAATTAAATTGATAAGATCTCTCACTTTTAAAATTGAGATAAAGCCTTACCAAGTATTAACACCTATGAATCCCTTCTTCATTAGAGGTAGGCTCGGCTCACCGGGGTACTCTCTTTTTACGTTGGGTAAGTAGGGTAATAAAAGTTATCACACGTGAAAATTGGTTGGACTCAACGGGATTAATGTGGGATGAATCGGCCTCACCGTGCCCATAGTTGATTCCGGGGCTAAAATGATAAATTTTAAGAAAATTCATCAACCAAGAGTTCTATTCAGTAGAATCAGTCAAAATGTTGACTCACCAAATTTATATAAATATGGGATGAAACGGCCTCACCGTGCCCGTGTTTATATTATAAAGATGGGTCTTGGAATCGTTTATATAATTCAGTGGGAGATCATTATATAAATGCTAACTTGTTAAAATTGTTTTACAAGTATTTTATGATAAATGTTGATTTTCTTTCCATTCCCGTTTTGTAGTAAATCACAATGGCTTCTTCTAGTCAAACCGCTACGATTTCTAAAGAATCATGGCTCCGCCAGTTCATGGACAAATATGTTTTAAATGCTAATGGTAGTAATTTTAAAGATTGGGAAGAACAACTTCGATTAGCTGCTGCAGGTGATGGTAAATTACGCTACCTTGTCGATCCTTCTCCCCCTCTACCAAGTACTAGGGCTACTCCTGATGTAAGAGACGCATATAATGATTATCAAAGACAATCCGCCGCCATTAAAAACGTTTTAATATTTGCGATGGAAGCGTCCCTACAAAGGCAATGTGTCCGCTTCAAAGATGCATATGAGGTATACTCGAGGCTCTCTACCATGTTTTCTCAAGCCCCGAGGATACTTCAATATGATGCTGCTGTTCGCTTCTTTGAGGCTAATCTTAAGGAAGGGCAATCTGTTAGTGCCCATATACTCAAAATGATTGAGTATGTGGAAACTCTAGAAGGGCTGGGATGCAAGATCCCCGAAGAGCTTATTGTGGACCGAGTGCTTCACTCCCTCTCTATGGTCAAAGGATTCACACAATTTCGAGTAAATTATAATATGGCCAACATGAAGAAAAGTCTACATGAACTCCATTCTTTGCTTGTGCAAGCAGAGAAAGACATGGGGTTAAGTGGGAACACTAGGATGTCCTAGCTATTAATGTAAAGGGGAAGAAGAAGTTTAAAAGGAGTGGTGGTAAGAAACCCGTGCAGGTTGAAGGTAAAGGGAAGGCTATTGCGAATGGCCCTTCCAAACCAAAATCTAAGAAGGGAAATCATCTCAATGATACTTGTAATTATTATAATATCAAGGGACATTGGAAGCGTAATTGCCCCAAATATCTGGATGACATCAAAGCTGGTATTATGAAGCCAACATGTAAATTCTCAATCAAATCTTTTATGATAGACATAAATTACGCTACTACTACAACTAGGGTATTAGATACTGGCTGTGGTTCTCACCTGTGTAATCATTTACAGGGCCTAAAAAGCGTAAGGAAGCTAAACAAGGGTGACGTGGATCTACGGATGGGAAACGGATCTAAAGTAGCCGCCGTATCTGTTGGAACCTATGTACTTAGTTTAGCGTCGGGTTTGCAGTTGTATCTAAATAATTGTTAGTTTGTGCCAACCTTGTCTAGGAATATAATATCAGTATCTGTATTAGACACGGAAGGGTTTCGTTTTGTAATTAAGGACAAGTGTTGTACTTTTTCCCTTAATGGGATTGTATATAGTCAAGCTATTTCTATTAATGGTATTTATATTCTAGACACTTGCAACGATGTTTATCATTTGGATAATAAAAGACTCAAAACCGGTGATACCGATCTATCTTATTTATGGCATTGTCGATTAGGACATATCAACGAGAAACGCATTAAAAGACTAGTGTCGACTGGTGTTATTAAACCTTTTGATTTCGAATCATTTGGTACATGTGAATCTTGTCTACTTGGCAAGATGACTCGTTCACCTTTTCAAGGAAGAGGATCTCGAGCTAGTGATTTATTGGGTTTAATACATACCGATGTATGTGGTCCAATGAAAGTCACTGCTAGAGGTAATTATGACTATTTCATTACTTTTACCGATGACATGAGTAGATATGGGTATATCTACTTAATAAAGTATAAAAGGGAAGCTTTTGATAAGTTCAAGGAGTTTCAGAATGAAGTAGAAAACCAATTAAATAAGAAGATTAAAACATTACGATCGGATCGTGGTGGTGAATAATTAAGCAATGACTTTAGAGATCACCTTAAAAACTGTGGTATTGTATCTCAGTTAACTCCTCCCGGCACACCACAATTGAATGGGGTGGCTGAGAGGAGGAATCGAACTTTATTAGATATGGTTCGATCAATGATGAGTCAAACAGAATTACCTGAGTCATTCTGGGGATTTGCTATCTTATCTGCAATATGTTCTTTGAACAGGAGTCCCACTAAAACTACCGACAAAACACCATATGAGATATGGAAAGGGAGGGTCCCTAATCTACAATACTTGAAAGTATGGGGCTGTGACGCTTATGTCAGAAACAAGTGTGACGATAAGCTTGTACCTCGTTCTGATAAATGTACTTTTGTAGGTTACCCTAAGGAAACCCGAGGTTATTACTTCTACAATAGACACGAGAACAAAGTGTTTGTGGCTCGTGAGGCTGTCTTTCTAGAAAAAGAGTTTATTTCTAGGAGACAGAGTGGGAGAAAATTTGAACTTGATGAAGTTCAAGAGCCACAAATTGAGGTGACTGCACAGGAAAATGTCCCTTCTTCGTCAGATTCGGTTATTATTCCTTCTGAACCTAGGAGGTCAGGAAGGGTAACTCACCAACCTGATAGATACCTTGGTATCATTGAGGAAGATGGTGACTATGAGGTATTACTTTTAGAAAGTGACGAACCTAAAACCTACAAAGCAGCTATTGTTAGTTCTGACTCTAAGTTATGGCTTGAAGCCATGCAATCCGAAATGGATTCCATGTATGACAATCAGGTATGGGATTTGGTTGAATTACCTAAAGATGTCCGACCTCTTCAGTGTAAGTGGATTTTTAAGATTAAGATCGGCATGGATGGACATAAAGATGTCTACAAAGCTAGACTGGTGGCGAAAGGGTTCACTCAGGTTCATGGTTTACACTATGACGAGACCTTTGCACCAGTTGCTATGCTGAGATCTGTTCGGATAATGTTAGCGATTGCTGCATTTCATGATTATGAGATATGGCAAATGGATGTCAAGACCGCTTTCCTGAATGGGTTTCTGGAAGAGGAAGTGTACATGACACAACCTGAAGGTTTTGTGGATCCTAAAAATCCTAACAAAGTATGCAAGCTTAAGAGATCCATTTATGGTCTTAAGCAAGCATCAAGGAGTTGGAATCATCGTTTTGATCATGTGATTAAACAGAATGGTTTTTCTCGAAGTGTCGAGGAACCTTGTTTATACATGAAGTTTAGTGGGAGTAAAGTTGTTTTCTTAATTTTATATGTGGACGACATATTACTCATTGGGAATGATATAGATATGCTTACTTCTGTTAAGAAGTGGTTAGGAAACCACTTCCAAATGAAAGATTTGGGAGAAGCACAGCGCATCTTGGGTATCCGGATCTATTGATAAAATTCTTGATCGATTCAATATGAAAAACTCTAAGAAAGGTTTTCTGCCAATAGGTAGTGGGATTACCTTGAGTAAATCTCAGTGTCCCACGGAACCTAAGGATATTGAACGCATGAAGTCGATTCCCTATGCTTTTGCTGTTGGATTCATCATGTATGCTATGATGTGCACTCGTCCTGACGTCTCGTATGCTTTGAGCATGACAAGTCGTTATCAAAATAATCCAGGTGAGAGTCACTGGATAGCCGTCAAGAATATTCTTAAATACTTGAGAAGGACTAGAGATTCATTCTTAGTGTTTGGAGGAGAATCTGAGTTACGTGTAAGAGGTTATACGGATGCCAGTTTCCAAACCGATAGGGATGATTTAAAATCCCAGGCTGGTTTTGTCTATATGATGAACGGAGGGGCGGTTTGTTGGAGAAGTTTTAAGGAGTCTGTGACTGCTGATTCTACAACGGAAGCTGAGTACATTGCAGCATCTGAGGCTGCTAAGGAAGCTGTTTGGATTAGGCAATTTTTGGAGGTACTGAGAGTAGTTCCGACCGCTGAGGATCCTATCACTTTATACTGTGATAACAGTGGGGCAATTTTTCAAGCTAAAGAGCCCAAGTCTAGTAACAAGTCTAGACATGTACTTAGGAAATTTCATGTAACTAGAGATCTAATTGAAAGGAAGGAAATTATAGTCTGTAAGGTTGGGACGGCTGAAAACATCGCTGATCCTTTAATCAAGCCATTGTCTCAAGCAAAGCATGATAGTCATGTAGTTTCTATGGGGTTGAGACGAATGACAGAACTACTGTAAATTATACGATATGTAATAATTTTAAATATTGTACCAATTATTTCATATATGATAATTACATTTATCGTCGTATTTAGTTGTTGTCTAAATTCATATACTTTGTTTTATCCAAATAGGTTTTAATGACAACGTCGAACCCTATTAAGTGAACTGGATTAACATTGTATTTTGTCCCTAGTTACTTAATGAGGTGACGTCTCGGAATGACTAGATTGTAAGGCGATAGATGACATGTTCGACTGTTATATGGTCATAGTGATGATTGGTCGATTACATAGGCAGATTGTGAGACAATTTGTCGGACAGTGACCGTTTATAGAGTCTTTTTGTTGCTAGGTCGTGGCGAGGATTTCTATTTATTCCTTCGAGTCGATTCTTTTGACTGGAGACTATTTGTCTGAGTCAATACAGTTTCCGATTGACTTTAGTTTTTGCTTAAGGTCGTGCCGTAACAGGAGGCTGATGGGCATCTTCTGGGTCATAGTGATCTGTGATTGAACAAAGAAAATAGGTCAACAGGATTGTCCACTTATGTCAAATTTTTATCTCAAGGCCACTCGAGGAGAGTTGACTGAAAATGCGTGGCCACGCTCGGATAAAGTCTATAGTAGATAATCCGGTCAGAAGGTCATTCTCCTGATCGAGGAAACCACTTTATGATAAGATCACGTGCAGGAACGACCTGGAAGACAACTTGCATTGAGTGGGAGATATCTTTGGCCAAGAGAATCGGTGGCGCACACTTGTGTCAGACAAGTGGGAGATTGTTGGAGTAGTGTCCTCCACAATAGTGCGTCTACATAATAAATCTTGTACAAGGAATATGTCAGGGATTTATTTTACATATATGTCAGCTGGTCAACGTTAATCGGTAAGGATTGGCTGACTAGAGTTTGACATTACTGTCGTGTGACGGCGGTGACCAGCTGATCCCTTTAGGTCACACCTATAGGATGATGCCCAAATGGAAAAACTAATTATTTGTATTTGATACAATTAAATTAAATCCTTGTATTACAGGACTTTTAAATAAGTCATGTGAATATATATTTGATGACAAGTTACGAACTTGAGCCAAGGGGATTTATTATTTAATTATTTGATAATTAATTAATAAATATAAATGAGATTTTATAATTAATAGTTAATTACATAAATTTCTACGACATGTGTATATATATATTTGAGGCGAAAATAAATAGCTATTTAAACTTACAAGAGATTGTAAAATTAGCTAATAAGGGTTCATAAGTTATATTTTATACTTATAAAATAGTCAAATAAGAACTTAATTGTTAAGTGGTTATTAATTGTTGATTTGTATTATTTAATTGTTAAATGATCAATTTAATAATTAATTAAGATAATTAAATATAAGACTTATAAGCATTTGTGGGACAAATGTCGGAAATCGAAATGGACCAAAATGGGTCTATTTGAACCATAATATATATAAGGTCTTATTAAGCATATTTGTCAAAGTTTGGTGGTGTAAACACATGGCATGTTCCCATGAATTGTTTACATTTCAAACCCCTATATATACCCCTCATTATACACATAAATCCTCTTAATTTTTAAGAGAGAAAAATCGTCATAATAAAAAATATATATCATAATGTTATTAGTGTAATAATATTATCACATAATACAAGGTTTACTACTAAATTTACCTAGTTAGTAACTTAGTAGTTTTTGGGATAATCTTGGGTGTATCCTTAGGAGACCATCTATTTGGTGGTTAGTAGTCTTGGAGGATCTTTCTTATTCCATAGCTCAAGAACAACAATAAGGAAGGAGTCCTTGTGTTGTGCCCTTTATCTTGCTTATACAATGTAAGGTTTCTTTTTTATCTTAAGATGGTTTAATACCATCTTTTATACTTTTGTTTTCATGCATGTAGATTTAGACCATTTTAGATTATATATTGTAATTTTAATATCACAATATGAGTATTAATATGGTCTAAATAACTAACAGTCCCACCCAACACTTTGTCAAAATTAGAAAAAGGAAGAGGAAGGGTTCTCAGCCGGTCCACCGGCTGACCGACTGACAACCCTACCTCGGGTATCAACTTCAAACACCACTCAACAAGGCTCTCAGCTGGTGGACCAGCTGCCGATCACCCGACTAAGGACCCCATTCCAATTTAACACACATATGATCCTATAGGGCTATCAGCCGGTGGACGGTTGCCGGTCACCCGACTGAAGACCCCTTCTCAGCCTATTCTCAATTTCAGCATACCGGGCTCTCAGTCGGTCGGTCGGCCACCGGTCGACTGACCGACTGGGAGTCTCTGATACGCGAAAGTGCAGTTTTCGACATTAGAAACCCAACCAAAACTCAATTGCTTGCTTCTATACTTCGATTAAAACATTCAATCCCTATTGTACAACATATACAAGCATAATCACTTCATCTTACAACTGATTTCATGAATTATAAACATTCATTCATACTTGTTCATCCAAACATCAAAATACTCCACACTACAAAACAATGTGCTATTTGCGACGGAACAGTCCGTCGCAAAAAGGGTGAAATCCGTCGCAAAATCATCATTTGCGACGGATTTGCGACGGACTGTGTCTGTCCCTTATTTTTGTCGCAGAAAGTTATTTTGCGACGGATTTTTCCGTCGTAAAACGTTTGCGACAGATTGACTTTGACCATCTGGTCAAAGTCAGTCTAGATTTGCGACGGAAATTTCGTCGCCAGTGTTCCCTTTTGCGACGGAAAATCCGTCGCAAACCTTGACTGACCTTGACCAGAAGTCAAAGTCAGTCAAGGTTTGCGACGGATTTTCCGTCGCGAAAGGGAACACTTGCGACGGAATTTCCGTCGCAAATCTGGACTGACTTTGACTTCTGGTCAAGGTTTGCGACGGAATTCCGTCGCAAATTGAGACATTTCCGTCGCAAATTCCTGTATGATTTTCCGGTTTCAGCTCTTTTTTCAGTTCCCCATTTCCAATGAAATGGCTCATTTTTCCCTTTTGCAAGCTCTCCAAACCTGCAATTTCAGCAAAAACAACCCAGCAACAAAGAACTTGTCCGAGACAAGGTTTTTAAAACGTCTTTTCATAACTAAAGTGAAGGTTTTACAAATGATCATCCAACTAAAAACTAAACATAATCCGCGGTACACCAACTAAACAACCTAATAAAACCTATCTAACGGTCGTGTCGGTGGGCTGTGGGGTGGCGAAATGGCTGGCCGCCCTAGCATTGTCGCCGCCATCATCATCGAAGTCGCGTCTCGGCTGAGAAAAGCCTCCCGGGTTGCAGCTTTGAGTAGTGAACTCCCCCCGTTGACTTAAGAACTCTTCAATTGCCTTCAGCCTTTGGGATGTCTCGAGATCACGTTCTCTTAGCTGAGCATTCTCTCGAAGAACTCTGCCGACGATACCTGCAATGAATAGTCAAACATGATATTATATTCATTTAGTAAACGGTTAAATAATTGGTTAGTCTTAATTTTTAATAAATTATAAAATACAAACCTGGGGTGTATGATGATGGGTTCCCAGCACTTGAGTGACGACGACGCTCGTAAATAACTGGGGCTGCATTTCCCATACCGAGTATCAACCCTTTCTTGTTGAAACCGCCGTGTTCTTCGAAGTAGATCTCGTTGTCGTCGATATCTTGCTCCGGGACCCCTTCACTTATCATTTTTGACTTTCTTGAAAAAACTTTTTCCTACAAAACAAAAATAAAGTGTGATTAATATACGTTAATTAATTAGTAAACCAAATTACTAAAACATAAAGAAAAGTTTCTGTTAACTTACAAAGGCCATAGGATTATCATATTCAACCCAAAAATAGTATTCAACATGTGAGGTTACTTAAATCATCAAACCTAACATGTTCTTATCTAATTTACAACAAACAATCCACACACCACACATCCAAAACCTATTCAATCATCCTAAATATGTTTCTAAAATAAAAAACCATACAATATCAAGTTTATGATATAAACCGAGCTTTTCTCATCAGGGTTACCTTTTCGCAAGTTATTCTTCCTGTAACATCCCGAAATTTCGGAAATTATATTTAATGATTTAAATTGATTTCGGAAATTATATTTTTAATAATTTAATCTGATTTTGGAATTTATATTTTAATTTATTTAATTTCATAAATTTATTTATGAGCAAAATAGTTAAGTTCTATTTTAAAGGAAATAAATTCGTAGAATGACATCCGCACTTGACATTTCCGTTACAAAGAATCCCGAACATCTCATTTCAAACCCGTCTCAACTTAAGTTGTTATAAAGGAAACATGAAGGAAGGTTCCTCCTAATTTCCTCATAAAACTCTTCCTTCTTCCTCAAAAATAAGAAATTAGACTTCACCATTTTTGACATTTCAAGTTCACAAAAATTAACTTTGTGAGCTCGTTTCAACTCCGTTTGAGGTGAGGTATTCTCCTACGCACTCCTTACGTCATTCCCGTCTCATCTGTCACTTTAAATTTCAGAAATGCTTCCGGGTATTTTCGGGCTGTTTTGTGTATAGCTCGAAATTTACATAATCTAACTCATTTTCTTTGTTTTAAGGTGAGAACTTAGAGGACTTGGAGAAGGATACCTATCTAGTTGAAGAAACGAGTGAAGAAAGCGCATAATAAGGTGACGATAATGAGAAAACTCGACCTTGTCTTAAATTGAGTAGACATGATTTTCATGGTGTTTTGTGTTATTGAATAATGGTTTTGGTATGAATATATGGTGGGTATAATATGATATTGTGGAGTTAATGGAGTTGCTGCTTGTGTTGTTGTTTCATTGTTGTGATCACTTAGTGGTTACTACATACTTCTATTACATTGTTGCCACTACATCTCACTGAGTTTTCTGGTCTCAAACACTACAGTTACGGGACTACATTCACTCTAATTTCAAAACTAATGATGCATTCTGTCACTGCATTTCATATTTCTATTACTGCTACACGTATGTTCCTGCTGTTGTTATCTTGCTCTGCAGTCTGCAAATTTCTATTTATGTACATAGACCACTGTATATGCGTTAATTCAGTCCTAATGCTAATCACATCTCCACCTACTGTCTACACCACTACACTTTCCCTATTGTTAGCCTAATATATTGCTGTTGTTGCCATGGGCAAACCTATGTTGTAGCAAGGGGTGGCGGGCGCTACCCCAAACTTAAAAAAATTGATTTAGAAGACGGATTTTTGCTACCCCAAATAATGTTGAATTGTAGATAAAGTATTGATATCCAAGTAGAGGTACAACAAATGTCTTGTGGTAGGATGGTAAAGACATTGATTTCCAACTTGGTGTCCCGGGTTCAAATCCCCTTATTAGCATTTTATCTTTTAAATTTTGTTTTGCTACCCCAAACATTTAATCCTGGGTTCGCCCCTGCTTGTTGCCACTGCTAGTCCGTTATCACTGGAACTTCTATACTCTGCTCTTGTGCAATTGCTCTCTGCTAGTCACTCTATTGCACAACTACACTTCTACACTAATTACTACTACATATCTGTCTGTCGCTACTTGTCATTACTACTCACTCCTGCTCACTACACTCGTTGCTACTGCTACACGACCACTACTATGAACTGTCACTGCTACTTACTGCCTACCCACTGTTGCTACTTGCTATTGCACACACTAGGCTACACACTACTGCATTTCTGATTACTGTAATTTATGTAGTCTGATGGTGCTGTTATTCATCTGTTTCCCTTCGTGTATAGCTACTATCCTCTACTGAAATTTCGCTATTTCTAAACTGCTGCTGTTGTTACCATCCACTGCTGCCACTACACTACTACACCTCTATCTACTGCTGTTATACTTACCCTACTGCACTACCTCACTTTTGCACTAATGTACACATGACTACCTACAATTTACTGCATGCTACACACCACTGCACCTACTATACACTGCCCATTTACTGTCTGATGTTGCTACTACTCACAACCATACATTTCTGTTTCTGTCTCTACTGGGGTATAGCTAATTAGTCTGCTGCTGGGTGTTGCTCGTTATTGCTCTGGTTGTTTTCCTGCGTACAACAAGTTAATGTTGCTACTGTGTTTGTTGCTTGATGAGCCTTATTTTAGTCAAGATTTTCTTTATCTTTTCTTCATTTTTGGTCCCGTTTCTACCTCATTTTACGTGCCTTTGCTCGATTTCATGACCATTGCCTCGACTATTCCTATTTGGTTCCCATTTTGTAGGTATTGAGGCGGGGAACGAAGAAACGGGAGCAAACGAGACGGATTTCTAAGCAAAAATGGAGAATTGATGAAGATTAGGCCCCAGGCCCTCTCAGCCGGTCCTTGACCGGCAGCCGGTTGGCCGGCTGGGAGGCTTGACTTGACTTTTGAAGAAATTAAACCAAAAAGTTCAGGAACTTAAAGCTTGCTCTTTAGCCGGTTGCCAACCGGCAGCCGGTGGGCCGGCTGGGAGGCAATTTACACTTAGCCAAATTTTCGAGAATTTAAGAATGCAAGTTTTGGGCAGATTATGAAGAAATGACTATGAGCCGGTCCCCTGCCGGCGGCCGGCCAGCCGGCTAAGGGTACCTGTACAATAGAAGAAAAAGAAGAAAAAGTCAGAAGTTGAATTTTGCATCCCCAGCCGGTGCCAGATCGGCAGCCGGCCCATCGGCTAAAAGTCATGCATCATTTTGGAAAAAATTCAGAATTTTACAATTTGACTCTTAGCCAGTCCCAGACCGGCATCCGGTTGACCGGCTGAGAGTCGTTTCCCAGATTTTCGCACACTATATAAACCCGCACTTGTGTCATTTATTTTTACGCAACTTTTACGCAATATTGTTTCCTATTCTAAAGTTTTTGCTGTTCCATTGAGATATTCTTAGCCTCAAAAACTCTCCTATAAATCTTAATCCTTTCTTAGTTCTTCATTTTAATCTTGTAGTTAATCACAAACTTTCCTTAGTTAATCCTAATAGTTCTCTTTAGTATTTGTTCAAGGGTATTTTGGTTGTAACTTGAAGGGTTTGAGAAGATCTTTCATTTGTAATCAAAGTCCATGTCTTTATGCAATTAGTTGGTATAATCTTCTTCTTCTTCTTTACTTAGTTTTTACATTTGCTTCAAGTTTTATTCATCCAATTGTTTACCTTTGTTTCATTTCATTATGTTTAGCACTTGTTTATCTATTGTTCACATGTCTCTCTTAGCCATGAGTGAGTAGTTCAATTCTAGGGTTAGGGGTGTGCTTGGGTAGTTGGTAACTATGAAGCTTGTTTAGGATTAGTCTTGGGTACTCTCATTGGTTAGGTTTCCACTTTATGCATGTTATGGGTTAGATGAAATACCTCAACGACGGTTGGGCATGAGTCTTATCTTTGTTTGTCTTTGACGATAGTCTAGGACTTTCAAGGGCATGTGTATGTGTTAGGTTGACCTTGTTTGTAGTGAAAGCTAGAATAGGACTCGACCTTAGGTTAGTCAAATCGAAAGACGAGACAACCCTAGACCTACCATAGGAGCGACCCTAGACCCCTCTCACATGTTTTGTTACCGACTTACCTAGGTAACCCCGACACCCTAGTTTATTTTACCTATCGACTTAGTCTTTACATCTTGTTTTTACTTCTTACTTAGTTGTTAATCATTTCACAAAACCTATTACCCCCGACTTAGACTTAGACTAGAACATAACTAAGCGATTATCCCCACCATCCCTGCGAACGATAACCCTATTATACTACTTTATATCGGGTTTATAAATTTTTTTGATCGTGAGAACCGACGACTTAATCTCGCGCATCAAAATGGCACCGTTGCCGGAGATGGTGCTAGAGATTGTTTAGTTTAGTTTTAGTTTTAAGCCTTAGTTAGTTATGTTTTGTTTGTTTTGTTCAAGCTTTGCTAGTTTATTTGTAGCGTGGTTGTTATTTTTACTCTCCCTAATGCCTAAAAAACACTAGGACGACTAACTTTTGTGCCAAGTTTTATGCCAAGGGGTGATTCATCTTCTCTACTTTCAAGTTCCGAATCGGAAAGGCATTTTCGAGCCTTAAGGAACCGAACTTTAGCAAGAGTAAGGATTTCTTCCCAAGCTTCTACTAGCCAAAACAACCCCCCCCCCCTATTTCACCGGAACTACATAGCCCAAACCAAGACAATCCAAGCCCAACATCCGAAAACTTCGACAACCCATTTTATACAACGGAGACCGAAGGAGAATCACCACCACTCACACCTCACCTTCAAAATCCACCACAACTCTACATCATGGCCGCTTTAAGAGACCACAACCGTCCTAACCATAATGACACCATAAATCCCATAAATTTTGACAACCTTGTCCCACAAAATTTTGAAATTCACCCGTCCCAAATGAGTTCTATTGTAAAGCATGCCTTTGGTGGGGCCTCTCACGAGGATGCCCACGGACACTTGAGGAAATTCAAAGGCGAGGTTGCTATGATAAAAAAGACCGGAGATTCGGAATAGACGTTGAGATTGATACTTTTCCCATATTCACTCACGGACAAGGCGGACCGTTGGCTAAACATCCATCCTCCCAATACTTTCACCACATGGGATGATCTAGCCAAGGCCTTCCTTGCGAAATACTATCCATCCTCAAAAACCGCTATGATTCGCAATGAGATAACCCAATTCCAACAAGATGAGGGGGAGAGTCTAGGAGAAGCATGGGATAAGTATCAAGACCTTTTAGCTAGGTGTCGTCATCATGGGATCCCTACATGGTATACTACCCAAACATTCTTCCAAACACTTCTCCCTCGCACCAAGGAAATGGTCAATGCATCGGCGGGAGGGAGTTTTGATCACCTCCCGGATGAGGAGGGCACAAAGCTTATAAAGAAAATTGTGGACTCCGAGGAAAACTACGGGACTAGGGGAAATGTGTTGAGGAGGAGTAGCAAGTACCCCAATGAAAGCCTCTCCAATTCTAAGGCTAATGAAGAAACTAATGCAAAGATCGATTTGTTAACAAAGAAGTTGGAGGAGTTAACAAAAGGGGCAACAAGCAAAGCTAGTGGGACTCACACCCCCGGAATGTATCAAGTCAACAATGTTGTGTCGTGTGACTTGTGCAGAGGTAGTGGACACATGTTTGAGGTGTGTGCCAACAATTCCTTTGAGGGAAGTGGAAGTGAAGAGGAGTTGTATGCCTTTCAAGCCTTCAACAATTCAAGGAACCAAAACACTTTCAACCCAAATACAAATTACTACCATCCGGGCATACGAGGGTGCCCCCACCTAAGCTACAAAGTACCAATGTTTTGAACCCACACCAACTCACACAACTCCCAACCCAAAATCCCCCCGGATTCCAACCAAGGGGTGGAAACTTCAACCCAAGGAACAACTTCCAACACCAAAGCTCCTATCAAGGGAATCAATCTAATCAAGCCAACCAAGGCTTTTCTCAAAACTTCAATGATCCCAATTTCAATCCCACTTTCAACAATCAAAACCAACAAAATTTCAACCCACCAAACCAAAACCTCAACCAACCTTCATTCCAAAACAACTTCAACAACCCCAATAAAAATCAAAACAACTACAACCCCAACCCACAACAAAATTTCAATAACAACCCGAACTTCAATCCACAATTTTCATCAAACACCCAAAACCCTAATTTCAATAACCAAGCACAAAGGGGAAACTCTCAAGGTGGGGGTGCAAGGAACGACTATGGGTTCCCCTTGCCCCTCACTAATGCTCCTCATCAAGATCTAACAAGTGATTCCCAAGTGGGAGAGTTGCTAAAGCTTGTAAAGAGCATGCAAGCAACCCACACCCAAGAAATGGCGAATTTGAAGAATGCCAATCAAAAGGAAATACGGGAAATGGAGGCTCGAGTTGCCTCTCAAGCTCTAGCAAACCCACAAAGGCCACCAGGCGGTTTCCTTGCCCAAGGCAAAAGTTCTAAGGATGCCTCTAACAATCACCAAGCCCATGCGGTGATCTTGAGGAGTGGGACGGAGCTAGAGGACCCGTACAAGGATTATGACATGGGTGAAGAGGAGCCCATTTTGGAGCTTGTGAAAGAAAAGGACAGGGTAGTTGATGCAAGCACTTCCAAGGGAAATGAGCATTATGTGGAGGACCTTCCTTATGAGGAGAAAGAGGAAGAAGATGACTTGGAAGAAGTGGATGTTCAACAAGAAAAGTTGGTTGCACAACCAACTACAAAGGTAACAAGAAAGTCCACACCCACCAAGGTACTCTCCAATCCTCAACCTCCTAGCTTACCATATCCTTCTAGAACTTTGAAAGGAAGGGAAAACTTCAAGTTCATCAACTTTTGTAAAATACTTGAACAACTTGAAGTGACTCTCCCTTTCACGGAGGTGATTTTGAATATGCCAACTTATTCCAAATTTTTGAAAGAAATCATGTCGGGAAAGAGGACCCTAGGTAGCCAAGAAGTCATGTCAATGAAGGAGGAGTGTAGTGCACTCCTCCTCCAAAATATGCCTAAGAAACTTGGCGATCCGGGGAGTTTCTCAATCCCTTGCATTGTTGGTTGATGCGTGTCGTTTATGCACCAAAGATAACCTAGGTCAACTAACTAGAAGCTAGTGGAAGTAGGGTCGAATTCCTCAGGGAGACATGGTCTTAAGTAAAGGGTTAGTCTATAAGTCACAAATTTGGGGGGGTTTTTGTTTGAAGATTGTAACTAAGACGGATATAAAAAAAACTTAAAACAGAGATAAAAAAAAACGAGTCTTAAACAATAAAAAGGGAATATGTCAGGATTCAGGTCGTCGCGGTAATTAATGTCACATAAAGATTAGGTCAGTCGATACAACAACGAAGTGAGAACGATTAATATCCTTTCGGTCTGAAATCACCCCTGGACTCCCCTATCAATCTTTCGATCTCTAGATAGGTTACGTAAATCAACCTAAACAAGCCTACCTACCAATCTTTCGATCCAGGTAAGGTTTTACTAGGTAAACCGGTCTCCTGCGTGCACTCATTTGACAAGTTTTATAGTTATATTGTTTATGGGTGAACTTCGTCGTAAGGACGACTAACATGCAATTCCTACGACATAACTACCGCGAGTTCCTTCATCCTAACATATTATGGGGATTAGCTACGCATGCTTCGGGGAATTAAACTAACAACAACGATAACAACAACATTCAACATTGTAAATAAAAGTAAAATGCTATAAATCATAAAACAACAAAAGATAAGAACAATAAATAAGATAGAGAAATGAATTACAGTAATGGCGGAAAGAAAGAACATGATCCAATGCTTGAAAATGAAGAAAACCCTAAATAAATTGTTTAGATCTAAGTGACTGCTTAAGGAAATGTAAAAGTAAAAGAAAACTGAATAAATAAAAGTGTCCCTGAAAAGTGTGCTAACCTAATCCTTAAATAAGGATTAGGTTAACTTTAAAAGTTCTAAACCTAAAAACGGAAAAAACATATCCGATACACTTAAGTGAGTTGCTCGATCGAGTGACTGAACCACTCGATCGAGTAGCCGTTCTTCAAAAAGTGCTCGATCGAGTAACTTCGAGCTGGCAACTGCTCGATCGAGTAACTCTGGGAACCTCGAAGGTTGGGTCCTTCCTGCAGACTCCTCGCTCGAGTATCACACTGTTCGATCGAGGCTTTCTCCTCCTGCATCCACTCGATCGAGCTCTGGTGTTTACTCGATCGAGTAGATGACAGATGTCTTGCTTCTTTTTTGCTTCTTTCTTGCTTTTGTCCTTCGTCTTTGCCTCGGTTACCGTTCCTTTAAGCCTGGTACTGCAAAATCGGGGTTATGTGACTCCTTGACTTGCTTCATCTTCTAAAAGAGCTTACTTTGGGCAGAAAAGGCATGGTTTCTTCAACTTTTGCATAATTCCTGCAAAATGACAGAAAATACACCAAGAGAAGAAAAATGGGGCAAAATGGCACGTAAAGTGCATGAAAATGCATAGAAATGTGTGCTAAATTATGCCTAAAAGTGTATAAAATAAGCACGCATCAAATATCCCCAAACCAAACCTTTGCTTGTCCTCAAGCAAACAAATGCAACTAAAAGAGGAAAAACGACTGACTGACTACCTAATGGAATGGAATCGTCTCAGAACCGACTATGGATAATGTTGTTGACCATGCAAATGCAGAAATTAGCCAGCATAAAGTTCAAAACCAAAAGCAACGAATTCATACATGCAATGAAAACAACTTAGACGACTGACTCGAATGACTTGTGTACTTTGGACTCTCCCGGATCGCTCTTCTCTCAATCAATGGGTGGACATATATGTGTAAGAGAGAAGAATAAGAAAATGAAGACACTCTCCTAACTGCGACCAACATATCATGCAATGCAACTGGTATGACCAAAGATTCTAACTACCGTACACACGCCCAACAACCTGTCAAAGTCTATCACATGCCGAATACTTGCATAACTATGGTTATGTGAGGTGAAATGGGTGAAAGGAGGCAAAAAACTGTATGGGTAAGAGAGGGTAACGGCTCGAGCTAGCTACCAAGACTCAACCAAAAGTGAAACCTTCCAAAATACTCAAAAACAATGTCATGCTCGGCATATCACACAACTAACCCCGGAAACTTGAATCGGTCCAACAATCATGCTTAGCAAACACTTTCTTTTTTCTTTTCTTTTCCCTTTTTTTTTTGTATTCCCAAAAGATATAAATAAAGGACGGGAATCATATTTTTCTTTTTCTTTTCTTTTCTTTTATTTTTCTTTTATTTTTCTTTTGCTAAGTTCATGACAAAAAACATACTCCCGAATTCAAGCTCCAAAATCTCAAATACCAACTCCGAAAATCAAGATCAAACCAAAACTGATACAAGGAAAATATACCACAAAACAACACTAAGGCTAGCTCGACACAAGGTAGGCTAAATCTGGGTGTAGTTTATAGGTCAACTGGCAGTTTTTGGCTAAAAGTGGAGTTATATGGGTATGCTGAGAAAAGGAAATGCAAGTACTCTCCTAACATGTGATACCAACCACAAACCATGCGTGCAAATAGAAAGCAATCAAAAGTCATACATGTGAATGCAATGATATGAAGGGAGTACTACTCTCAATCCTAGATAAGCTGGTCATGGATGTCACCAGTTATATCTCTAAAAACTCAGAAAGTATGTGTAGTTTGCCAAATACAAGTCAAGTCAAATTCAGAAGTCCAAGTATAATTTCCAAAACGGAATTCGAGACATGCTATATGGTTTTTACAAAATGATGGTGAAAAACTACAAAAGACAATCAACTCGAGAATATTAGAAGGCAATATCATCACAGAAAACTCCATTCCGACTCGACTATATGCAAAAGTAAACGTGCATTTTTGTATTTTTATGAAAAAAGAATGCAAAAAGTGAAAAAAAGATAGAAATGCATAAAGGAAACGTGAATGCATGCATGATAAACGAAAAATGCAGACGCAAAAGGATGCAACTCCTGCCCAAACCAAACTAGACAATGTCCTCATTGGCTACAAAATAGGTGAAAGGGGGCATACAACCTAATACATATTCCTACGGGGTGAAAAATATACAAAACTAAAAAGCATAAAAGAAAAAACGAAGATGAAAGCAAGGCAAGAAATACATAACCTCCCCAAACCAGCTGCAGCTGTCACTCCGCATCCTCCGAACTCTCCGCATCACCACTACCACTCTCCTCTCTCCCACTGCCACTCTCATCCTCCTCCGAACTCTCCTGTGCCTCTCCTCTCCACTGGCCCTGGCATGCTGAGCGGCCTCCTCCGCACATCGTCGCACCTCCCTCTGTACCGATGTCTCCCCAGGTGCCTCAGTAGAGGTCTGGGGGTACCCGCCATCTGGGTATCGCTAAAAAGAGGGTTGAGGACCACTGGGAGGTCGGAAAGTGCCAGTGCGCATCCTCACATCGTAATCCGGAAAGCTGACCAAGGCAAGGTCCCTCTGAAGAATGGACTGGGCCCTGAGAAGCTCAAAAAGCAGAGGATCACGGTACCCCCCGGTCTGCGACCGGTGGTACCTCAAAAATGGGAGGTAAAATGAAATACGCAGGGAAACCTGGAGTGGATGATGATGATGAAGAAGGGGCGATGAAAGGTGAAGGTGTAGATGTCGTGGTGGTGTGTGTAGTGGTATGAGAGGTGGTCGGCTGAGAGGATGGTGATGGTCGTGATGGCGGTGAAGGTCGGGGACGTGAAGTGTCTCCGACCTCTCTCTCAGGTGAGGTGCGCTTCCTCTTTGAAGAGGAAGAAGTGAAAGAGATGCGGTAGGTGGGTGGGTCCGGTCTAGACTAGGGATAGCAATGGGTAGGGTCTGGGTAGGGTCCGGCAAGACCCGACCCGACCCGAAGTAAAAAACCTTAGACCCATACCCGACCCATACCCTAAAGGGTCTGAATTTAACGAACCCATACCCGACCCTAATGGGTCTGGGTCCGGGTAGGGTCTATCCTAGGGTCCAATTTTTCTTAACGAGTCATTCAATAAAATGTACCAAAGTTCGAATTAAATTACAAAGTTTGATTAAAGTATTACAAAGTCTTGGTTATTTGGATCATTACCCATACCCGACCCTAAATTATATCATTTACCGTACCCAAACTCATCATTTTCATCAATTTCCTCGTTATTCTTAATGGTTATTTGGATATGCGTATAGTATATTAATGATAACTAAAAAGGATCATCTGTTTGTGTGTATTATTTGGGTTATTGACGTTCGTATGTGTGTTTTTTGTTTTTTGTTTTTTTTTTAATAAGTATAAGGGTCTAAGGGTCGGGTAGTGTCCCTATACCAAGACCCGGACCCGACCCGAAGTTTTTAAATAAGACCCATACCCGACCCATACCCGAGTAGGTGTCAAAAATTCAAACCCATATATACCCGACCCGTTAGGGTCAGACCCTAAGGGTCTGGGTTGGGTACCCGACCCACTGCCATCCCTAGTCTAGACCCCTCAGTAGTGGTGAGAGGGATGAGTGTAGGTAAAGAGTCAGAGGGGAGGACTACTGTTGGTGACCCAGCAATCCTCCAAGTCTGGCTGTCAGTGTGAGCAAACCAGGTCAACTAGACAATGGAAGCTATAAAAATGTATCTATCGTCGGTGACAGGCTCACCACTAGGAAAGTCTCGAAAATATATCTGTATATCCTGGTGACAAGCCCGCCGCCTACGATAGCGCCAGTGACTCTACGACCTATGTCGCCTAGATGGGTAGCCAGGAGGTAGGCTATGTTAAGGACAAAAGGGGTACCACTATCAATGTTCAGGTACCCCGCGACTATGGCCAACTCAGTGTTACGGATGTTGTTTGGCTCAAGTCGCGCAAAAATGGTCTCTCCTAGCAAGCGGAGGAAAATACGAACTACAGGACTGTGGACGTGGGCGACCCTTCGGCTAGCGAAAGGTACGTGTGAAAGGGCCTCCCACATCTCTGGAACCAAGTTCCTGGGTGGTCTCAAGTGTCCGTCACTAGCCAGCCCTAAAACCTGTCCAAACCTAGCTAAGGTCCAGGCATACGACTCATTTCTGAGTCTAAAATGAATACAGGGCTCAGTCGGGTGGGCCAGAAAGGTCTCAGCAAAAAACGAATAGGAGCTGAAAAACTCCAAAGTGGGTACTCAGTAGGTCGCCTCGGACATGGTCGCCAACCCAGCCATCCCCGTACCGGTCAAAAGATCAAATAGGGGCCTAAGCAATCCTAGCTTATCTAAGTCTGGACGATACAAAAACCTACTACCACGGATAATGTTATCAACTAGAACCTCCATCTGATCTCTCTGATTGGTGTCAGCGAAAATTACCTCAGGGATTTCCTCAAGTGAGGGAATCGCAGGTGGAGCTGGTGGGCGCGGAGCACGTCGAGGTGGCATGCCAAGGACGGACTTCCGTCCTTTCTGCCCTAGAATGAGAACCTTCTCCTTCCCCTTATCAGTTGAGGAAGAAGAACCTACTAGTGCCATGGTTGTGACGGAGGTGGCTCGGTAGGTTGTAGTGTCTGGTGGCGGTGGTCGTACAGGAGCTAGAACACGGGGTGTGGCAACCACCAAAGCGGTGGTGGTTGTTGCGGCAGTGGTGGAGGGGGCACGAGCGGCTGCCGTGGCTGCTGCCGTGGTGCTGGTGGTAGTTGCGGTGGTCGCTTTCCCGTCCATTTCTGCATAGCAAACATACAATCAATCAAAATCATAATTACAATCATACCAAAGTCGCAAAAAACATTCAATCCCTAATTCAAAACCCTAAATTCGACATTTGGGCAAAAATATTCAAATTGAAGTAGGAATTAAACATAAAACGACTTACTTGATGATTAGAAAGTTTATTAGAGCAAGAAAATCACAAATTAGCGACCAAAATTCGAAAATACTCGAACGAACAAACCCTAGCTTTTCGAAAACTTCGAATTACTCGAAATTAGGTTTGAAAATGATGGGGCTTTCACTCGATTACTCGAATTAAGGTGATAACAAGCAAGATTATATGATTAGATTGTTGAAAAACAAAGAAAACGAGAGGAATCGAAAGGAAGGGGGTGCGGAAATCTAAAATCGAGGAAAATGAGGGAGCATCGAAGACTTCCCTTATAAATAGGCTGAGAGTTGATCGATCGAGTAGTGAGAACTGCTCGATCGAGTAACTCACTTATGGCAAATCGACTCGATCGAGTACTGAAGTCCACTCGATCGAGTAGTTGTCAGCTCTGATCTTCCCTCGACTGAGTTCCCCTCGATCGAGTTTGGAGTATTTCTTCGCTGGTGATCATTCGATCGAGCACATTACAGAGCTCGATCGAGGCTTTTCTTCTGCGAAGCTCGTTATTCCCTTGTCTCTTCTGTTTTCGACTCTTTTTCTTTGTTCTTGCCCGGTTCAGTCCTGCATAAGATGACCAAACACTATAAACATACAGAAACTCACAAAAATTGTCTCGGATTCATGCATAGTCTTATTCTACCTACTGATTACTACTAAAAAGTCTAACGTATTAAGCAAAAAAGAGTAGTCTAAGTCTAACAAAACAGTAAATTGTCTATAACAAGTTGCACGGGGTTGCAAACCCGGCGTAAAAGTCCAGAAACTAAAATGTTCATTACCCACGACTGGGCTCCTGACTCGCGGAACTCCCTTCCGCAGTTGTGACATCAACTTCTTCTCTCAATTTCCAAACAACGGAGCTATCAACTGGATTTTACGTCATGACATATTGCGGCCTCTTCTTCTGTGGCTTTGGCCCGTGAGGATTCTTCTTTCTATTCTGCAGTGCTAGCCAACCCCTTACATTTGGGTTGTAGTCTGGTTCTGTATCTACATCAGTAATAACCAAGAAATCGCCCTCTATCTTGCTCTCAAACTGAGGCAGAGGAGTTAGTTCTAACAATTCTAAATCTGCAGATATATCATCAGTCATGGAATAGCACGGGACAACAAACATGGGTGACCGTGACGTACTCAACTGTCTAAAGATTAGGTCTTCGCCACCAACTTGGAAGGTCAGTGTCTTAGTACCTACGTCTATCACTGCTTTCGCAGTGTGCAGAAAAGGTCGACCCAAGATAATCGGTGTATAGGAATCCTCAGGTATATCAAGGATCACAAAGTCAACGGGTATGAAAAACTATCCTATTTGCACAGGAATGTCCTCCAAGATGCCTAGGGGTCTCGACACACTTCGGTCAGCCATCTGGACTGTTATATTAGTACACTTAAACTTTGAAAAACCCAGTTTACTTGCTAACGATAGGGGTAACACACTAACACTTGCCCCTAGGTCGCACATAGCATTGTCTATGACGTGGGTTCCTATCTGACATGGAATAGAGAAGCTACCTTGGTCGGCTAGCTTAGGTGGGGTCTTATTTTGGAGGAACGCGTAGCATTCCGCCTTCAAGGCCACGGTCTCACTCACATCAACGGTACGCTTGCGCATCAATATCTCACGCATAAACTTTAAATAGGAAGGTACCTTAAGCAACAATTCCAGAAAAGGAACATGTACCTTCAATTCTCGCAGCGTATCCGCAAATTTAGCGAACTCTTTCTCCACCAATCTAGACGGGTACGGGATATCTCTCATATCGGCTCGAAGTCCCGCCCTTTGCTTCTCGTATTCTGCCTGCTCCAGCTCACGCTTTTCTTTTCTCTTCTGTAGAACACTCGATCCACCCGCGTTTGTATTCTGTTCGTTTTACTTCGTCGACTATAGTATCCTGCAATGAGACCCAAGGGAGACTTGTAGGATGTTAGTAATAATGACCTACCCAAGATTGAAAGATACGGGGAGGGCATTGGTTTGCACCTTAAGACGACTAGGTTACCCAAGACTGAAAGGTATGTGACCTAGGATTTAGGAATCACCCTTATTGTTGACACCCAATAATTGTGAGACTTAGGAACTAATAGCATAGACCGAAAGGAGCTATTAGGTACCATAGACCGAAAGGATATGTTACACCCCTTGCGCGACTGCAATACATGTTGACCTTAGGATTTATATTACCTTAGCTTTTTATTACCCAATCATCCTAGCATCTCTTTTATTATAGTTTTATTCTCATCTCTATTTATTTGCTTTATTTTCATTATTGCTTTTAGACTTAGTAACAATCAATCAAACCCCCAATTCGGTTACCATAAAACATTAACATCAAACAATAAACATTCCCCGCCTCTCTGTGGTTCGACCCTGACTTTCGCTATCTATAGTTAAAGGTTAGGAATTATAAATTTTATCTTTGGTACCCTCAGCGACGGGCATCAAATTTTGGCGCCGTTGCCGGGGAGGTGATGCCAGTGTTTATTGTTTCTTGTTTTGTTTCTTTTGTTTAAGGAACTTTTGATTCGTAAACCTTCTCACTTTTTTCTTGTAGTTTCCATCTTATGCGCAGGTCAGTTCCAGGAGAACTCCTACCACTAGACCACGAGCTTGAGAGGACTTTAAGAGAAAATAGGAAGCAACTTTTAGAGAGTAGGGAAGGAGGTTCTCCATCTTCCCTATTCCAAGAGGATATATTTGAACAACCACCTTCACCAAAAACACCAACTTCACAACCAAATTCACCTCACAATCCATCCACACCAAAAACACCATCATATACCTATTTCCAAGTTTTTCCAAAAGAAGAAGAGAACATGGCCGAGGAAGCTACTATCGCCAGTCACTCCATGCCTCAGGTGAAGGACCTATACAAAGGGTTCACTTTACCTGCAGGTACTGGGAAGCCATTTGAGGCCAAGCCTACCTATATCACTATGGTTGAGAAAAACCAATTTGGAGGCTCGGCCAATGTGGATGCTGCAAAGCATATTGAAATGTTCACAGATTACATATGCTCTATTGCACCCCCAGAAGGAGTGACACAGGACCAGATTAAACAAACTATGTTCATTTTCTCTCTCAGGGATTCTGCAAGGGAATGGTACAAAGATCTAGACCGCACTGCTGCGGGAGTCACAGATTGGAACACCTTGGCCTTGGCATTCTACAGGAAGTACTACTCTGCGGCCAAGACCAATGCTCTAAGGGCGCAGGTAACAAGCTTCAAGCAAGGGCCTAATGAAGATTTTAGTGAGGCTTGGGACAGGTTCAAGAGACTTGTTCGATCCATACCACACCATGGATTCGAACAATGGTTTCTTTGTAACCAGTTCTACAATGGCCTCTATGATGACAACAGGGCCTATTTAGATGCTGCAGCCAACGGAAGGTTCCAAGAGAATTCTGGAGAGACTAAGGGTCTCAAGATAATAAAAGATCTTGTTGTCCATCGTGTTGAACATGGAACTTCCCGTGGTAACCAAAGGAAAGCTGAGTCTAACGTAGCTGCTATTGAGGCCTTGATGGCCAAGTTAGATAAGCTAGAGAGTGGTGGGAAGTTCGATATTGGGAGTGGAAGTAAAGGAGGTATGTACCAGGTGAATGCCGTTCAAGACGGACCTTTTGTTTGTGAGAGATGTGGTGGAGAGGGGCACGTGTCAAAATTTTGCACCTCATCTAATGAGACATGTGCCGCTTTTCAGCACTATCGTGGGAATAATTTTTATGACCCAAATAATAATAATGTCCATCCCAACATGAGGTGGACAAGCCAGAATGTTCTCAACCCACAAAACCTACAACCTCAACAAAATTCCACATATATCCCTCCACATAAGCAAGGTTTCCAAAAAGCACCCTTCAACCCTCAACCACCTTCGAACCCACCACCCAATACGGATGCTCTCATCCAAAACCTCATTGGGTTGGTTCAGAAGGAATCTCAGGCTAGGGAAGCAGGGATGAAGATGTTAGAGTCTCAGATTGCTCAAATCGCGAGCAAGAACGACACTAGGGCTCCGGGTCAACTTCCGACCAAGACGGACCAAAAGAAAGAGACTCTAAACATCATATCTTTGAGAAGTGGAGCCAAGGTGGGAAGTGAGAAAGCAAGAGAGAAGGATAAAGCGAAACAGCCGAAGCCGAACAGCGGCGAGGAAGGTCGACCGACCCAGGAGCTAGGTCGACCGACCCAAGAGCTAGGTCGACCGACCTCTGAGCAGATTCCATAAATTCCCGCTGTACAGGAAGTCGGTCGACCGACCGAAGATGAGGGTCGACCGACCCCCGACGCTGAGCACGGGAGTGCTTTCAGACCTGAATTGCCGGACAACTTAAGGGACTTCCTTTTTCGGGGTGATAAGACCCCTAGGTTTCTGAGAAGGGCTGCAAATACTGAATCTTCCGCCCCTCCTTTTCCAGAGAGACTCATACCAACCAAGGAACAAGTATTGTTTGATAAATTTAAAGACGTAATTCGATCATTAAATGTTCAAGTTCCGTTTTTAGAACTAGTTCAACAGGTTCCTTCGTATCTTAAATTTATGAGACAACTTTTGTCAAGAAAGCGGTCTTTAGATAAGGCTGAGTCAGTAGCCCTCACTGAAGAATCCTCCAGCTTCCTATCACATATCATTGCCCCTCATAAGCTGGAGGATCCTGGAAGTTTTTCTGTACCTGCAATATAGGAACCTTCCCTGTTAAAAAGGCCCTATGCGACCTAGGAACTAGTATCAGTGTCATGCCCCTTAGCGTAGCCTTAAAACTCGGAATGACTAATTTTGCAGTAACTAGTATGACTGTCCAGATGGCTGACCGTACATCCATTGAACCCACAGGGGTGTTGGAAAACATCCCTGTGCGCATTGACAGATTCTTTTTCCTAGTCGACTTTGTAGTTTTGGACATCCCTGAGGATGCCCATATACCTATAATACTAGGGAGACCTTTCCTCCACACTCCGGGAGCCATCATAGATGTAGGTACTGGGACCTTGACCTTCAAAGTAAGGAAGCATTCTATTATTTATGGTCTATCCTATAGGAAAAAGGATGCCATGACCCCTATTACTTGTAATGCTATTGCTTCTGAAAAGAAGTATAAGGTCATCACTACTTCTCCTACTTTATTACCTACTCCTATACCTGTTTTTACACCTCCGCCCCAGATTGGGAGCGATATGGAGGATGCTTCTTTTGTGACTAGTGCAGGAATTGGCTTGGGGAAACCCACAATAAAGGAGGCCGCTGTGCAAAGAGGAGGACTGGGATTCCTAAGCTACAAGGAGGATGAGGATCCGGATATTGTGGATGAGGAGGACAAGAAAAAGAGAAGAAAAGCTCAAGAGAAGAGTCTGTCGCATATGCTTTGGGACGGAGAGGAGACGTGTTTTACCATTCAAGCAAACACCGTGGAGACTACGGCATATCATCAAAAGCCGTGGTCTGAGATATTCCGCATCTTTAGCGGATAGTTGTTTAAATTTCCAGCCCCAAAGACAATTTACTTTTTGTTTGTTGAGACTTTTTAATTTTGTTTGCTTTAAGTTTTAGAACTCTTTCGTTTTGTTGCGTAGTTAAGACAATGTTTGGACTTGGTTCTGGGATCTCGCGCACTTGTTGGGCGCATATTTGATAATATTTCAGGTTTGAGGAAGAATGACTTGGTTAAAACAAGTTATCTCCGAAGAAAAGAAGACCGCTGTACAACAGAGGCGGTCGACCGACTAGTAACATAGGTCGGTCGACCTGGTCTCTGCAGTTCTGGAATTCCTGCAGACCGCAGGAAGGTCGGTCGACCAGAATCATAGGTCGATCGACCTACCCATCCGTCACAGCTTGCTCGTTTCTTCCTCGGGAATCGTGCAACCATCTTGGGTACTTGAGTGGCACTGCTGGCCACCAAAACCTCCCAGCTTACGCTGGTTTGGGGAGGTTTTTCTCATGCGCTTAATAATCCAGTGAATTCTTTCCAATTTTCCTTGGTTTTTATTTTCCTTGCCTCTTTTCTTTAATTTTCTGAAACCTTTACTTAGACTAATGCCCAATGGGGACATTATGCGGGTTGGTTTGGGGAATGGTTCGTGTCACATGCATTGCATTTTTGTCACACGTTTATTGCATTTCCGTATTACATTGTTTTTCTTTATTTCCGTATTGCATTGTTTTTCTTTATTTCTCTTGCATATACATATACAAAAATCCAAAAAAAAAAAATAGAAAAACTTCAAAAAATTTACAAAAAATGCACGTTTATTTTAGCATATAGGTCGAGTCGGAACGAGAGTATTTCAAGGATGATCTTTGCTATGTTACATGTTTATGCCTTTACCTTGTCTTGTTAACTTGTTTTAGTATGAGAGTCTTTTGCATATCTACGAGTTTTTGTTAAATTGCATATCTTGAGACTCGACTTATGGCTTGGCAACCTACTATACATTCTAAGTTTTTAGAGCTTATTTCCTGGTTTCATCTTTAAACCAGTTGTCTAGGATGTGAGTAGTACTCCCCTTGGAACATGTTACATCAATATGCATAAACATGAACTTGAATTACTATATACTTGTTTTACTATCTCGTTTTGTGAGTCTTGATACGTGCATTTGGGATCCCTTTTCTCTTATTTACCCATAAGCCCTACATAGCCAAATTTGCCTTTTTATTCCCCCAAAACTACATCCCATACTTAGCCTACCTTTCCAAGCTAGTATTTGTGGTGTTTGGCTCACTTTTTGAGGCATCTTGGTTTGTATGCTATCTTGAGCAGAAAGAGAAAAAGAAAAGAAAGAAAGAAAGAAAAGAAAAAGAACAGAAAAATTCAGAAAAGGAAAGAAGGAAAAGAAAAAACGAAAGAAATCAAATACGTACAGAAGTCAGTCGACCGACCACCTTCATGGGTCGGTCGACCAACTGACAGTGTCAGAATTCAAAATTTCGTTCCAAAAATCCCTTTCTTTTACATGTTATCACTCCCGTACTTCATTCAAAATATTTGGGAGTCCTTTATTATATATAATGTGAGAGTTGTGCTACAAAAGAGCATTATCTTAATATCGAAAAGTCGTGAAATATGTTGTTGGGAATCGGTTTTACTAGCTTGGCTACTAACCCCACAAATTCAAAAACATCTTAACCACTTTTTACCTTTCACCTCACATATCTTTCATTACCTCAAATTGCATGTGCCCGAGTCACTTAATGAGTATGTTTATACATAGTTTGTAGAATTCTTGTTCATGTTAGATTGCAGGCATGTTTTCATGGGTCGCAGTTAGGTGAGTGTCATTACAAAATACTTCTTTCTATCTTCTACATATACTCACCCTTTGCTTCATGAGTGTCTCGAGCGTACCGCGAGAGTCCATGGTATAAAGTCTCTATAGTCTTCAGTTTTGCAAAGTTTGACGACACCATAACTCGTTTGCATGATTTAAATACTTTCTCATTTTGTACTTGGCATTGGTTTAGGCTTACATGTAAATTTCGCTCTGAGATTGAAATCGCTCCATTAGTTAAGATCGAGTCTAATTCTTGCTTGAAGGCAAGCAAGGTTTGGTTTGGGGAATTTGATGCGTGCCTATTTTATGATGTTTTACATCTATTTTTACACGCATTTGGTCGCTCATTTACTATGTTTTAGCCTTTATTTCCCAACAATTATCAACTTTCGTATTTTTATGCACTTTTGCAGATTTATGCGGAAAAGGGACGATTTTACACCAAACTTATGCCCTCGGGATCTTTCATAATCAAGGAACGAAGGAAAGTCCACTCAAAACATTGACCAAGTGCCAATAAGTCAAACCGAGACGAATCAAAGCAATCCTACAGAAATAAGGGTCGACCGACCTACTACTTGGGTCGGCCGACCAGGCCTCTATTATGGAAAGCCCAGAAATCTCCGAAGCCCGTGAAAAGGTCGACCGACCCACATAGTAGGTCGACCGACCTCCGCGCGGACCCAGAAGCTTTCCGGAAGCCCGTTAACGTGTTAGAGTCATTAGAAAACTCTAATTGTCCGCCTATTTAAGCAAGAGGCATGATTACGGTTTAGGCATTCAGTTCTTGATCTAGTTTTTTCTATCATTCAGTTTCCATTCAGTTTTAAGTTTTAGAATTTAGATTCGTTTTTGTAATCTTTCAATAATCCTCAACACTTTTAGTTTGTTTATCAATCTTTCAAGCATTCATCAATAAAGGTTGTTCCTTTCCATCTCAATTCCGATTTTTGGTAATTCTCTCTAAATTTCAGTTTCATTGTTATTAGTTTAGAATTGTTATTTTCGGTTTAAGATAGAATCCCAAAGCCTTATTAGCAATTGCATGTTTAGATTGATATTCATTATGATTTCCATATTTATTCCTGTTTTCATTATTGTTTTAGTAGTCATGAGTAGCTAATTTCATATGTTAGGATGCAGGGGATGAATATGCGTAGGTAGTATAGGTTCCAAGACCGACTGTAGCAGAGCCTTGGTCGGCCGACCTACATAATGGGTCGGTCGGCCGACTGGGCTAGCTGGTCGGTCGACCCACTTGCGTTTGTATTCTGTTCGTTTTACTTCGTCGACTATAGTTGTAACACCCCCATTTATTTAAGGGCCTGTACTAGGACTCCCCAGATAAATAAGGATGTTACCATCTCGGTTTCCCGAGGCGGTAGATACAAAGGAAGAACACAGTACTTTATTATTAAACGTTAAACTGAAAAGCAAGTTGTTACAACCGTCTTGAAAATTGTCTCATGAAAATAGAATACAACTCATGACAAAAGACTATAGTGATCTAGACTCTAGTCTGGTCCAGATCCAAGCTCTCCCTTCGCCATGGCGTGGTGACACCCTAACGACTTCAGGCGCGACAGACACAACGAAAGAAACGAACGAGACTCACCTTACACCCGCCTGAGACTGACTCGTCCGCCCTTGAAGCCACCCTAAAACCACCTTCAGCGCCGCTCCTCCCTCTCTTGCTCTTACTGCTGCTGCCGACCGTGAGTGTGAGTGGATGCGGTTGTGAACTTTGTTTTAGGGTTTGGGGGGGTTGTGTTATGTTACATCGTATAGTAGGGTTTATGGGGTATATGGGTCAAGTAAAACAACCTGGTAACTTGACCCATTACTCATACGACTTAAATAACTCGGACCAAAACACGTAACATTATTATTAACTTAGTTGATATACTTACGCTAGCGATTAATATAGTACGATAACATCATATAAAACTTATAACAATAAATTCCGAGTCACAACCCGAGTTTCGATAATAACTTAATTATCGAAAATAAGTTCTCACATAACTATTAAAACGTCGATGTAAATAATAAATATCAAATTTAACGAGTATATATAATTAATATTATTATTATAACAACATACGTATCGAATAGAACAGAATTATACCCCGTCTTGACAATAATATAAAATGACTCGTTAATATGAACTATGAAAATACGGGATATTACACACATATCGAGGCCCAAGCGTCTATTCAAAACACGATCTATTAACTAGCTCGTATACTCGACCCTTCACTTAACAACAAATAAGGAACTATAACGCTTATTCGATAAATAAATTATCGAGTATAACGCTAAATAACCACCACCACGTCAAAATAAATAAAAAACTTAATAATAAAGTTCGAGGTATTACAGTCTTCCCTCCTTAAAATGAACTTCGTCCTGAAGTTCACCATCCCATAGTCAACACACATGTCAAATGTGACACCACATACATCCAAAACTGATAAGGGTACTTTAAAACCCGAAATGTTACATTCTACCCTCGTTAAGAAAACTTTGTCCCCAAAGTTTAACGTATAACTAAATTATAGATTACTTCACGACACAAAATAAAATGCACAACAAGAGAAATCAGGAGTATCATATGTATTCACACAATCACGACATATCAATTAGCCATGACATAACAACTAGTCATAGCATATATCAATAACATTTTACAATCCTATCCTCCATAAAAACACGGTTACGTCCCCGTAACCTCATTGTACAAATCCCAGCTCATTACTTTATCTCATACCACCTCACTTCAAGTAACCAATATCGCACTCATCGTCACATCTAAGACCAAAGACAAGGGGAGTGAATTGGCGGAATAAAACCGCAAATCAACACTCCTATTTCAATATCGATTTCAAACTCCGAATATAACTCAATAACCAAGGTCACACTGGGCCGTAAACACAATATGGCACAACGGCCTAATAACGCATAACTCAATGCCAGTAACAATTCTCATCTCAATATCAATATCAATATTGTCAAATGTCCCATTAAAGGACTTGTTCAACACTTAGAGAACGAAACTCTAAGCTACTCACCCACGTATCAAGGTCAAAGAATACAACAACTCGATATAACACTGAACTGCAATCTCAATCTCAATACAAAATCAATCACGGTCAAATCAATTAGGGTTTTTGTTGACTCACGAGCAACTCCATCCCCTCAACTCATCCCATCAGCTAATTAACATGTCAATGTACGTACCTTTACCAAATTCATTAACATGCTTGTATGTATTCTTATAATTCCACAGGATATAAAACAAGAACTTGTACGCTATACCAAACCAATCTAATACAAAATCTTTATACATACTTCTAACTAATCAAATACCAAAGTTTCCTCATCTCACAACTCAACCCGTCTCCCAACAAAATAATTATCTTATCATTAGGAAACATGAACTATCAAAATAGAATGATAATTACTAATATTCAACTCGAATAAGTACTCATAAGAAATCCCTATTAATTATCATGTTAACATATAAACTCGAACAATAACAAGAGGATCGGTTGAATCGTGTTACGCAGTAACGCAGAATCATAGAAGCTAAAACTTATATACCCCTGAGATTAACACATAGTTACTTATTTACACCAATATATACAATCAGCAACTCGTGGTTCACAATTAACAACTTAAAACATTTCATGTTCACAATCTTACTATAGGAGCAAAATCATATTTTAGAAAAGACATATGGCAGGATTAACCAACGTAACTAAATATGGAGCATCGACATATTCCACAAGATATACACAAATCATATACAAGTCATAGACTAACAAGACCGTTTATCATTCCTAAATATCAATAAATCAAAATCAATTAGGTACATTTCAAGTCCACTCACCCTACATCATTTATCATGAAACTGGTAATATATATATGACTTGCAAATTAAGGGCACAATTAAACATCTGGCAGGATTTCCTCCACACGTAGCTACAGAATTTGGTATGTTGCAAATAATCACTATAATTATCAAAACATCAAGCGTTATCATGGATAATCATCACTTGGAAAACATTTTGAAACTTTGGAAACATTGAAGCGGTAATTTCTGGCAATTTATAAACATGAATCAAAAGACAATTTTTACAAGTTATAGATCGAAACAAGACTACATGGGGACATTCTGACTCTTCTTTACTAAAACATTGTTCTTGTAAATTGTAGCTCATGAGTTCTGAAAATTTAACGATAAAAGTAAACGAATTCACAAGACTAGTACTTCCATAAATCACATGTCCACCAGTTAATAACTCAAGATATTATGATCAAATTTTAAACATAGCAAAGCGATTCAGTTTGTGACATAACAATATGCATGAAGGTGTTATAAAGATTATTATCTCAGTGAACCAGACAACGATATACCATAAATATATGAAAGAACATCAACACGATTCTCATTGTTCAAAATAATCACCATTACCTATAACAATTAGATTGCTATATCATGCTAACAAGTTTACCAGTCAAATTTCATCCTACCTCTTGTCAAGACTCGTCTCTGATAAACATGATTTTAACATCACACACGAATATCACATCATTATTTTGAAGTCATAATATTAGAAAAATAATAGCGTTTGTATCACTGAAGCGATTTTATACAAACTTGACGAAATCAGCCAGGTTACATTATCATATGGTAAGGTTCATATTCATTTCAAATGTCTACTATACATGTTACTAATGTCATAGCAGGATACCACATGGTCACATCACATAATTCGTATTTGATTAATCTTTTACATAAAACTTACATAACTTACGATTCCAACAATCAAACATCGTGTTGCAACTTCCAAAAATTATAATTAAATAGCCGTTCAGCCATTTTGTGAACCATTATAGCTTTTGAGAAATATGATGGATTCTCTAATCATAGGAAAAGAATAAAATGTAAAACTTAAGGGGATTATTTATAACAATTTGGTCTGAACAGGAACTTTACAGCAATAAAACAAGAAACTAGGCACTTGCAAAAAAAAAATCACTATTAATTAACGACTTGTTAAGATTTTACGTGACTCATCATTTGGAAAACGTGAATGAATATATTAAATATTGGAGTTGAAATTATAAATAAACATTAAGTACATTTTAAATGGTTCCTCGTTCAAAAACATGGGTCAAAACAGAACTGTGCAGTGACAATCTGACCACTATCGACTAAAATACTTATTTCTCTCAAAATATAAGTCGTTTTAACATGAAACCAAAAACATTGGAAAGCTAATTCAGTAGCTTATCATACATAAAATTTTCATACACATATAGAGAACACATTTTAGACGGCAGTTCTCACAAGTAAGGTAACATCCTGAAAATTTATCAAAAATTTGTGTTCCTTAAAATCATTTCACACTATCACATTTAAATATAAACATTATTTTTCCAAAACATGTTGACATGTCATTTGAAGCGTTGGGATTACATTGTACGAAATTAACATCATTATATCAAACGAAATTGTCATCTACAAGACGGTAAGATTGCGAAATTGAGAAGTAGCATCACGAAATAATTCAATAGTTATGCTTGTATGAACACTGCATTAATTCCTACCATCGTAACAGTCACAACATAATAGTATGTAAATATGTATACCTGAAATCACCAAGGTGCCACTTATTGAAACATTACTCTATAACCAAACTAATTGTGTGTAAATAGAAATTGTCATGTAAACCCTAAGTACGATCTATGCAACACATAACTATATAGCATTCATGGCTTGGGGGTAGCACATTCCGCATATCACTAGACATGGATTACTATAACATCTGAATCGGATCTTTCATATCCAAATACCAACCAATATATTACATAGCTACGATAGTCATTTAATAACCATACACCATATGAACATTCCATTGCACCAACATACTATGATCACATTACTCTAACCATTGTTCAACTATTACACCTCTAAACTCTTCAAATTTCAATTCCATCATCCAGATTGATCCACGTTTCATATCACACATATCTTTTCAACACACATCATTAATCATAACTCAATTATTACTTACCTCATTCTTCTCCTGCAAGAACGTTAGAACCAGATAACTAGGTCGCTATATAATCTACCCCACTCTTCAATTACTCTCATTGGGTTCCCGAGACAGAACCAAAAGTCCCATGGTTTGGTGTGAAGGGCCCCTAACTCATCCCGTTACTTTTTGGGGCTCATATCAGTTTTATCTCGGGGTTCATTTTATTAGACTCTTCCTACGTTCATTATTATTATTTGGTTTAGGCCTGAGGATCATTCGCTCTGATACCACTTTGTAACACCCCCATTTATTTAAGGGCCTGTAATAGGACTCCCCAGATAAATAAGGATGTTACCATCTCGGTTTCCCGAGGCGGTAGATACAAAGGAAGAACACAGTACTTTATTATTAAACGTTAAACTGAAAAACAAGTTCTTACAACCGTCTTGAAAATTGTCTCATGAAAATAGAATACAACTCATGACAAAAGACTATAGTGATCTAGACTCTAGTCTGGTCCAGATCCAAGCTCTCCCTTCCCTTAGCTCCCACAGTCTCAAGCACCTGTCAATCTGCTCCCCAATAAATTGGTTCATCACAGGTGATTACGAATACACAGGGCCAACCACGAGGTTGAGTAGAGGAAAAATAAACAGTCAAGCATTACTATAAATAGAAAGTCAAACATCTCCACTCCGAATCACAAGACCCAATATTTTCCACACCAATCACAAGACCCATTAACTCCGCACCAATCACAAGACCCATTAACTCCGCACCAATCACAAGACCCATTATCTTCGCACCAATCACAAGACCCATTAACTCCGCACCAATCACAAGACCCATTAACTCCGCACCAATCACAAGACCCATTATTCGTCACCTCGAATCGTATCACAGAAATATGCAATCAAATAAAGCAATATATCATTCATTCAATAATAAGATGAACATTATTAACAACGATTAATAACCAAATAACTCGTCATTAGGCATACGGTATTCCCCTACCTCATTTTGCCGAATGATAATCAACAGCTGCTAGTAATATTCCACGCGGAAACCGTCACCTAGACATATAATATTTAACGATTACAACCTTTCGCTTAACCCGTATATTAGAATAGTAACAAATTGCTAAATATAGAAACTTACTAAATTTGGAAAGTTTCCCGAAATAGAAACTTGCCCAAGACGTAAGTTACTTAAGTTACAAGAAACATATATTATATATAATAGTAACATGTCAAGAAACATATATTATATAATAATATAATAATAATAACATTGTAATAGTAACATGCTAATATTAATATATTGTATATTATTAACAATATATTACTACGTGACCCATAGCAACCCAAACCCCACGACACACCCAAGAGACCCGCGGAAGCTACGTGACTCAAACACCACCCTCGCACTCCCCCACTACCGGTAACCACCACAACCAACAACCACCTCAACCTGCCCCACCACAAGACCCAATAAACAATAAGTCGACTCCAACCGGCGGTCAAACCGTGGCCATTACCGAACGTGACCCTTCACCCCAACCACCACTCGCAACCCTAGCATAGCCCCGCACACCCACCGTCACCTACGTCGGACCAAACACAGACCATGGTACCACCGTGTTGACCTCCCCCGAGTCAACAGTGGCACCACCCCATGACTCCTTCGCGCACTAGACTCCGGGACAACCTGACTCAACGCCAACCACCACCTCTGATAACCACGGCCACCATCAATACCCATACCCTCACCAACATACTCACCCTAACCCCTATAACTAGCCCTAGCCGCCATGGCGTGGTGACACCCTAACGACTTCAGGCGCGACAGACACAACGAAAGAAACGAACGAGACTCACCTTACACCCGCCTGAGACTGACTCGTCCGCCCTTGAAGCCACCCTAAAACCACCTTCAGCGCCGCTCCTCCCTCTCTTGCTCTTACTGCTGCTGCCGACCGTGAGTGTGAGTGGATGCGGTTGTGAACTTTGTTTTAGGGTTTGGGGGGGTTGTGTTATGTTACATCGTATAGTAGGGTTTATGGGGTATATGGGTCAAGTAAAACAACCTGGTAACTTGACCCATTACTCATACGACTTAAATAACTCGGACCAAAACACGTAACATTATTATTAACTTAGTTGATATACTTACGCTAGCGATTAATATAGTACGATAACATCATATAAAACTTATAACAATAAATTCCGAGTCACAACCCGAGTTTCGATAATAACTTAATTATCGAAAATAAGTTCTCACATAACTATTAAAACGTCGATGTAAATAATAAATATCAAATTTAACGAGTATATATAATTAATATTATTATTATAACAACATACGTATCGAATAGAAAAGAATTATACCCCGTCTTGACAATAATATAAAATGACTCGTTAATATGAACTATGAAAATACGGGATATTACACACATATCGAGGCCCAAGCGTCTATTCAAAACACGATCTATTAACTAGCTCGTATACTCGACCCTTCACTTAACAACAAATAAGGAACTATAACGCTTATTCGATAAATAAATTATCGAGTATAACGCTAAATAACCACCACCACGTCAAAATAAATAAAAAACTTAATAATAAAGTTCGAGGTATTACAGTCTTCCCTCCTTAAAATGAACTTCGTCCTGAAGTTCACCATCCCATAGTCAACACACATGTCAAATGTGACACCACATACATCCAAAACTGATAAGGGTACTTTAAAACCCGAAATGTTACATTCTACCCTCGTTAAGAAAACTTTGTCCCCAAAGTTTAACGTATAACTAAATTATAGATTACTTCACGACACAAAATAAAATGCACAACAAGAGAAATCAGGAGTATCATATGTATTCACACAATCACGACATATCAATTAGCCATGACATAACAACTAGTCATAGCATATATCAATAACATTTTACAATCCTATCCTCCATAAAAACACGGTTACGTCCCCGTAACCTCATTGTACAAATCCCAGCTCATTACTTTATCTCATACCACCTCACTTCAAGTAACCAATATCGCACTCATCGTCACATCTAAGACCAAAGACAAGGGGAGTGAATTGGCGGAATAAAACCGCAAATCAACACTCCCATTTCAATATCGATTTCAAACTCCGAATATAACTCAATAACCAAGGTCACACTGGGCCGTAAACACAATATGGCACAACGGCCTAATAACGCATAACTCAATGCCAGTAACAATTCTCATCTCAATATCAATATCAATATTGTCAAATGTCCCATTAAAGGACTTGTTCAACACTTAGAGAACGAAACTCTAAGCTACTCACCCACGTATCAAGGTCAAAGAATACAACAACTCGATATAACACTGAACTACAATCTCAATCTCAATACAAAATCAATCACGGTCAAATCAATTAGGGTTTTTGTTGACTCACGAGAAACTCCATCCCCTCAACTCATCCCATCAGCTAATTAACATGTCAATGTACGTACCTTTACCAAATTCATTAACATGCTTGTATGTATTCTTATAATTCCACAGGATATAAAACAAGAACTTGTACGCTATACCAAACCAATCTAATACAAAATCTTTATACATACTTCTAACTAATCAAATACCAAAGTTTCCCCATCTCACAACTCAACCCGTCTCCCAACAAAATAATTATCTTATCATTAGGAAACATGAACTATCAAAATAGAATGATAATTACTAATATTCAACTCGAATAAGTACTCATAAGAAATCCCTATTAATTATCATGTTAACATATAAACTCGAACAATAACAAGAGGATCGGTTGAATCGTGTTACGCAGTAACGCAGAATCATAGAAGCTAAAACTTATATACCCCTGAGATTAACACATAGTTACTTATTTACACCAATATATACAATCAGCAACTCGTGGTTCACAATTAACAACTTAAAACATTTCATGTTCACAATCTTACTATAGGAGCAAAATCATATTTTAGAAAAGACATATGGCAGGATTAACCAACGTAACAAAATATGGAGCATCGACATATTCCACAAGATATACACAAATCATATACAAGTCATAGACTAACAAGACCGTTTATCATTCCTAAATATCAATAAATCAAAATCAATTAGGTACATTTCAAGTCCACTCACCCTACATCATTTATCATGAAACTGGTAATATATATATGACTTGCAAATTAAGGGCACAATTAAACATCTGGCAGGATTTCCTCCACACGTAGCTACAGAATTTGGTATGTTGCAAATAATCACTATAATTATCAAAACATCAAGCGTTATCATGGATAATCATCACTTGGAAAACATTTTGAAACTTTGGAAACATTGAAGCGGTAATTTCTGGCAATTTATAAACATGAATCAAAAGACAATTTTTACAAGTTATAGATCGAAACAAGACTACATGGGGACATTCTGACTCTTCTTTACTAAAACATTGTTCTTGTAAATTGTAGCTCATGAGTTCTGAAAATTTAACGATAAAAGTAAACGAATTCACAAGACTAGTACTTCCATAAATCACATGTCCACCAGTTAATAACTCAAGATATTATGATCAAATTTTAAACATAGCAAAGCGATTCAGTTTGTGACATAACAATATGCATGAAGGTGTTATAAAGATTATTATCTCAGTGAACCAGACAACGATATACCATAAATATATGAAAGAACATCAACACGATTCTCATTGTTCAAAATAATCACCATTACCTATAACAATTAGATTGCTATATCATGCTAACAAGTTTACCAGTCAAATTTCATCCTACCTCTTGTCAAGACTCGTCTCTGATAAACATGATTTTAACATCACACACGAATATCACATCATTATTTTGAAGTCATAATATTAGAAAAATAATAGCGTTTGTATCACTGAAGCGATTTTATACAAACTTGACGAAATCAGCCAGGTTACATTATCATATGGTAAGGTTCATATTCATTTCAAATGTCTACTATACATGTTACTAATGTCATAGCAGGATACCACATGGTCACATCACATAATTCGTATTTGATTAATCTTTTACATAAAACTTACATAACTTACGATTCCAACAATCAAACATCGTGTTGCAACTTCCAAAAATTATAATTAAATAGCCGTTCAGCCATTTTGTGAACCATTATAGCTTTTGAGAAATATGATGGATTCTCTAATCATAGGAAAAGAATAAAATGTAAAACTTAAGGGGATTATTTATAACAATTTGGTCTGAACAGGAACTTTACAGCAATAAAACAAGAAACTAGGCACTTGCAAAAAAAAAATCACTATTAATTAACGACTTGTTAAGATTTTACGTGACTCATCATTTGGAAAACGTGAATGAATATATTAAATATTGGAGTTGAAATTATAAATAAACATTAAGTACATTTTAAATGGTTCCTCGTTCAAAAACATGGGTCAAAACAGAACTGTGCAGTGACAATCTGACCACTATCGACTAAAATACTTATTTCTCTCAAAATATAAGTCGTTTTAACATGAAACCAAAAACATTGGAAAGCTAATTCAGTAGCTTATCATACATAAAATTTTCATACACATATAGAGAACACATTTTAGACGGCAGTTCTCACAAGTAAGGTAACATCCTGAAAATTTATCAAAAATTTGTGTTCCTTAAAATCATTTCACACTATCACATTTAAATATAAACATTATTTTTCCAAAACATGTTGACATGTCATTTGAAGCGTTGGGATTACATTGTACGAAATTAACATCATTATATCAAACGAAATTGTCATCTACAAGACGGTAAGATTGCGAAATTGAGAAGTAGCATCACGAAATAATTCAATAGTTATGCTTGTATGAACACTGCATTAATTCCTACCATCGTAACAGTCACAACATAATAGTATGTAAATATGTATACCTGAAATCACCAAGGTGCCACTTATTGAAACATTACTCTATAACCAAACTAATTGTGTGTAAATAGAAATTGTCATGTAAACCCTAAGTACGATCTATGCAACACATAACTATATAGCATTCATGGCTTGGGGGTAGCACATTCCGCATATCACTAGACATGGATTACTATAACATCTGAATCGGATCTTTCATATCCAAATACCAACCAATATATTACATAGCTACGATAGTCATTTAATAACCATACACCATATGAACATTCCATTGCACCAACATACTATGATCACATTACTCTAACCATTGTTCAACTATTACACCTCTAAACTCTTCAAATTTCAATTCCATCATCCAGATTGATCCACGTTTCATATCACACATATCTTTTCAACACACATCATTAATCATAACTCAATTATTACTTACCTCATTCTTCTCCTGCAAGAACGTTAGAACCAGATAACTAGGTCGCTATATAATCTACCCCACTCTTCAATTACTCTCATTGGGTTCCCGAGACAGAACCAAAAGTCCCATGGTTTGGTGTGAAGGGCCCCTAACTCATCCCGTTACTTTTTGGGGCTCATATCAGTTTTATCTCGGGGTTCATTTTATTAGACTCTTCCTACGTTCATTATTATTATTTGGTTTAGGCCTGAGGATCATTCGCTCTGATACCACTTTGTAACACCCCCATTTATTTAAGGGCCTGTAATAGGACTCCCCAGATAAATAAGGATGTTACCATCTCGGTTTCCCGAGGCGGTAGATACAAAGGAAGAACACAGTACTTTATTATTAAACGTTAAACTGAAAAACAAGTTCTTACAACCGTCTTGAAAATTGTCTCATGAAAATAGAATACAACTCATGACAAAAGACTATAGTGATCTAGACTCTAGTCTGGTCCAGATCCAAGCTCTCCCTTCCCTTAGCTCCCACAGTCTCAAGCACCTGTCAATCTGCTCCCCAATAAATTGGTTCATCACAGGTGATTACGAATACACAGGGCCAACCACGAGGTTGAGTAGAGGAAAAATAAACAGTCAAGCATTACTATAAATAGAAAGTCAAACATCTCCACTCCGAATCACAAGACCCAATATTTTCCACACCAATCACAAGACCCATTAACTCCGCACCAATCACAAGACCCATTAACTCCGCACCAATCACAAGACCCATTATCTTCGCACCAATCACAAGACCCATTAACTCCGCACCAATCACAAGACCCATTAACTCCGCACCAATCACAAGACCCATTATTCGTCACCTCGAATCGTATCACAGAAATATGCAATCAAATAAAGCAATATATCATTCATTCAATAATAAGATGAACATTATTAACAACGATTAATAACCAAATAACTCGTCATCAGGCATACGGTATTCCCCTACCTCATTTTGCCGAATGATAATCAACAGCTGCTAGTAATATTCCACGCGGAAACCGTCACCTAGACATATAATATTTAACGATTACAACCTTTCGCTTAACCCGTATATTAGAATAGTAACAAATTGCTAAATATAGAAACTTACTAAATTTGGAAAGTTTCCCGAAATAGAAACTTGCCCAAGACGTAAGTTACTTAAGTTACAAGAAACATATATTATATATAATAGTAACATGTCAAGAAACATATATTATATAATAATATAATAATAATAACATTGTAATAGTAACATGCTAATATTAATATATTGTATATTATTAACAATATATTACTACGTGACCCATAGCAACCCAAACCCCACGACACACCCAAGAGACCCGCGGAAGCTACGTGACTCAAACACCACCCTCGCACTCCCCCACTACCGGTAACCACCACAACCAACAACCACCTCAACCTGCCCCACCACAAGACCCAATAAACAATAAGTCGACTCCAACCGGCGGTCAAACCGTGGCCATTACCGAACGTGACCCTTCACCCCAACCACCACTCGCAACCCTAGCATAGCCCCGCACACCCACCGTCACCTACGTCGGACCAAACACAGACCATGGTACCACCGTGTTGACCTCCCCCGAGTCAACAGTGGCACCACCCCATGACTCCTTCGCGCACTAGACTCCGGGACAACCTGACTCAACGCCAACCACCACCTCTGATAACCACGGCCACCATCAATACCCATACCCTCACCAACATACTCACCCTAACCCCTATAACTAGCCCTAGCCGCCATGGCGTGGTGACACCCTAACGACTTCAGGCGCGACAGACACAACGAAAGAAACGAACGAGACTCACCTTACACCCGCCTGAGACTGACTCGTCCGCCCTTGAAGCCACCCTAAAACCACCTTCAGCGCCGCTCCTCCCTCTCTTGCTCTTACTGCTGCTGCCGACCGTGAGTGTGAGTGGATGCGGTTGTGAACTTTGTTTTAGGGTTTGGGGGGGTTGTGTTATGTTACATCGTATAGTAGGGTTTATGGGGTATATGGGTCAAGTAAAACAACCTGGTAACTTGACCCATTACTCATACGACTTAAATAACTCGGACCAAAACACGTAACATTATTATTAACTTAGTTGATATACTTACGCTAGCGATTAATATAGTACGATAACATCATATAAAACTTATAACAATAAATTCCGAGTCACAACCCGAGTTTCGATAATAACTTAATTATCGAAAATAAGTTCTCACATAACTATTAAAACGTCGATGTAAATAATAAATATCAAATTTAACGAGTATATATAATTAATATTATTATTATAACAACATACGTATCGAATAGAAAAGAATTATACCCCGTCTTGACAATAATATAAAATGACTCGTTAATATGAACTATGAAAATACGGGATATTACACACATATCGAGGCCCAAGCGTCTATTCAAAACACGATCTATTAACTAGCTCGTATACTCGACCCTTCACTTAACAACAAATAAGGAACTATAACGCTTATTCGATAAATAAATTATCGAGTATAACGCTAAATAACCACCACCACGTCAAAATAAATAAAAAACTTAATAATAAAGTTCGAGGTATTACAGTCTTCCCTCCTTAAAATGAACTTCGTCCTGAAGTTCACCATCCCATAGTCAACACACATGTCAAATGTGACACCACATACATCCAAAACTGATAAGGGTACTTTAAAACCCGAAATGTTACATTCTACCCTCGTTAAGAAAACTTTGTCCCCAAAGTTTAACGTATAACTAAATTATAGATTACTTCACGACACAAAATAAAATGCACAACAAGAGAAATCAGGAGTATCATATGTATTCACACAATCACGACATATCAATTAGCCATGACATAACAACTAGTCATAGCATATATCAATAACATTTTACAATCCTATCCTCCATAAAAACACGGTTACGTCCCCGTAACCTCATTGTACAAATCCCAGCTCATTACTTTATCTCATACCACCTCACTTCAAGTAACCAATATCGCACTCATCGTCACATCTAAGACCAAAGACAAGGGGAGTGAATTGGCGGAATAAAACCGCAAATCAACACTCCCATTTCAATATCGATTTCAAACTCCGAATATAACTCAATAACCAAGGTCACACTGGGCCGTAAACACAATATGGCACAACGGCCTAATAACGCATAACTCAATGCCAGTAACAATTCTCATCTCAATATCAATATCAATATTGTCAAATGTCCCATTAAAGGACTTGTTCAACACTTAGAGAACGAAACTCTAAGCTACTCACCCACGTATCAAGGTCAAAGAATACAACAACTCGATATAACACTGAACTGCAATCTCAATCTCAATACAAAATCAATCACGGTCAAATCAATTAGGGTTTTTGTTGACTCACGAGAAACTCCATCCCCTCAACTCATCCCATCAGCTAATTAACATGTCAATGTACGTACCTTTACCAAATTCATTAACATGCTTGTATGTATTCTTATAATTCCACAGGATATAAAACAAGAACTTGTACGCTATACCAAACCAATCTAATACAAAATCTTTATACATACTTCTAACTAATCAAATACCAAAGTTTCCCCATCTCACAACTCAACCCGTCTCCCAACAAAATAATTATCTTATCATTAGGAAACATGAACTATCAAAATAGAATGATAATTACTAATATTCAACTCGAATAAGTACTCATAAGAAATCCCTATTAATTATCATGTTAACATATAAACTCGAACAATAACAAGAGGATCGGTTGAATCGTGTTACGCAGTAACGCAGAATCATAGAAGCTAAAACTTATATACCCCTGAGATTAACACATAGTTACTTATTTACACCAATATATACAATCAGCAACTCGTGGTTCACAATTAACAACTTAAAACATTTCATGTTCACAATCTTACTATAGGAGCAAAATCATATTTTAGAAAAGACATATGGCAGGATTAACCAACGTAACTAAATATGGAGCATCGACATATTCCACAAGATATACACAAATCATATACAAGTCATAGACTAACAAGACCGTTTATCATTCCTAAATATCAATAAATCAAAATCAATTAGGTACATTTCAAGTCCACTCACCCTACATCATTTATCATGAAACTGGTAATATATATATGACTTGCAAATTAAGGGCACAATTAAACATCTGGCAGGATTTCCTCCACACGTAGCTACAGAATTTGGTATGTTGCAAATAATCACTATAATTATCAAAACATCAAGCGTTATCATGGATAATCATCACTTGGAAAACATTTTGAAACTTTGGAAACATTGAAGCGGTAATTTCTGGCAATTTATAAACATGAATCAAAAGACAATTTTTACAAGTTATAGATCGAAACAAGACTACATGGGGACATTCTGACTCTTCTTTACTAAAACATTGTTCTTGTAAATTGTAGCTCATGAGTTCTGAAAATTTAACGATAAAAGTAAATGAATTCACAAGACTAGTACTTCCATAAATCACATGTCCACCAGTTAATAACTCAAGATATTATGATCAAATTTTAAACATAGCAAAGCGATTCAGTTTGTGACATAACAATATGCATGAAGGTGTTATAAAGATTATTATCTCAGTGAACCAGACAAAGATATACCATAAATATATGAAAGAACATCAACACGATTCTCATTGTTCAAAATAATCACCATTACCTATAACAATTAGATTGCTATATCATGCTAACAAGTTTACCAGTCAAATTTCATCCTACCTCTTGTCAAGACTCGTCTCTGATAAACATGATTTTAACTGTTGGAAACTAGGTTCCTTATTTTATACTCAAATCTAATATGAGTTTTGTTTCTTTAAGTTTAGGTCATAAAACTTAAATGGATCTTATGCATGCATGATGATATCATAAGATGTGATAGTCCTTACATTGGTTTTAGAAGGTTTATACTCAATAATCACCTATTATATGAGTCTTCAAACCACCGAAATACCCTTAAACGATCTAAGAAAAATCGTCTCCAAAAAATGCGTATCAAGGACCCGATCTCAAACTAATACTAATTTTGTTACTAGAAAATTAGTATAAGTATACTAGAAATATTAATAATAATATTACTCTTAATATTATTAGTATGAGAAAATGATTTTATTTCTCTAGAAAAAAAAAAACTATTTTCTAAAGAGAATAAGAGTAGTGTGGAATGAACTTGTGTGTATGAATGAATAAGCATCCCATACATTCATATTATGTATTGTAGTGTATATAAGGAGCAAATACAAGCTCACTAAGACATGCAATAGCCGGCCAACTCTTGGCTAAGGCACCAATGCATGTTCATTCTTATTACTTTTCTTACAAGCATAAGTTCTTACACATCTCTTACACCTAGTGCTAGGTGTGTAAGCTAATGCATGTAGTGTAAGACTAGCTTATAATAAGATAATTAACACTACCACAATTACACACAATCACACGTTCAAAATGGAGTAAAATGGACTCCATTTTATCTTTGTCAATTGTGTTAATTTGTAACATGTCACACATGTCCTACAACACATGAACCAATTTGTTAATTTATGCAATTTTAACTTTTTAAAATTCATAATTCACAATTTTATAACATTTAAATAATTCCTCTAATAATTCGAAATTATTATCTTATAAAAATGTAATGTCATAATTTTGATTACAACTCTTTGTAATTTTATGATCAACCGTGTTCATTCTCAATTTAATCGTTTCCTGAACGAATAAATAAAACCGTGTAATAAAACTATTTTACTACTTTGACCTTTATTATTATAATCCCATTATAATAATATTCGTCACGTAAAATCATTTCCAAATTTCTAGTTATTAATTAATTTGTATCCAATACAATATTAATTAATTATTCCATTGAGACGAAATTCCCTAAAGATATGACCTTAAGGGATCAACTGATCACCACCATCATATGACGATAATGTCAAACTCTAGACAGCCAATCATTATCGATAAATGTTGATCAGTCGACTTTAAAAGAGTAACACTCCCAGTTGTGTTTCATTCAAATGAGTTTTAATTATGTCCACACATTATTGTCGAGGACACTTCCTCCAACAATCTCCCACTTGTCCGAGACAAGTGTGTGTCACCAATTCTCTTGCCCTATTACTATCTCCCACTCAATGCATGGCGTCCTCTCAGGTCGTGTCGGCAATTGATTAAAATCTAGAGTGGTTTGTCTCGATCTGGAGTTTATAACTACTGACCGGAATTATCTACCATAGATACTTTCCGAGCGTGGCCACGCATTTCTAGTTATTATTCTCCTCGAGTGGCCTAGAGATATTTCTCAACCCTGACAAGGGATGGACAATTCCCAATCGACTCATTCCTTCCGGCTGGCCACAGCCCATCATAACCCAAAATATGTCCTTATAAACCCCAGTTACGAAGGTGTTAGGACATAAATCAAAGTTAATCTGAAAACTGTGTCACCTCTGAGAACAGTCATTAGTCCAAGAACTGACTCATGTGAAACACGATAGATGCTCCCGCCACGACCAGGCAGTCTTTTAATAAGAGTACGCCAGAGCTCTATCAGCGGTCATTAGCCCGGCAAATGTGTCTTAACATGTCTATGCCTAGGTGATCGATTAGTCATCCTGTATGACTCTATGGCAATTGAACTCGCCATCAATCGCATCACACATCCGGTTGCATTGAGATGTCACCTCACTTAAGCAACTAGGGGCGAGGTCATGATAATTCAATTCACTTTAATGGGGTTCAATATGGTCTTACCATCCCATTTGAATTTTACTTGACCTTTCGTGAGTTATAAATAACTCAAACAATTAGTGGATTCCACCATCCAAGTGGTCAACCTTTGAACACCATTTAATTTACAATCAGCTTTAGGGTCTCTCGTTTACATCCCTTAAAATTGTAATTATCTCCATTTTGAGTAAACCAGGTTTACCACGGTTCGTGCGATCATTCACTTTGCGGATCATATCCACACATTGATCTTTCCTCTGAAAGAGACAAGTCATTCTCATGACTAGCGAATAAGATTATGTGCATTGTGTAACTCCCAGCCACAGCAATGCCTTTACATAATTCGTGAACGTTCACATTTTGTAGAATCTTGTGATGACCATGTAGTTAAAATACAAGTCATTGAGATGCATAGTCAATGAATGTAAGCCAAAGATTATCACAAATCTTTGCTTGGTTTCTTGGAACTTGAGTCGTTGCAAACCTTTTTACCATACGACTAAGTTATCTTCCAAGATCTTGAATTTGTCTTTCATCTTCATTGGAGAATACTTTGACAATTGATCAAGGTTTAATCATTGATTTAAAACCTGCTCTACGGGTTGTCTTGTAAGCGGTGCGCATCTACTTTACACGATTATACTAATGGCGGAAACATTAGTGTTTTAAACGTGCAAACAATAGTACTTAAGGTTCGATAAATTTCCATGATCCCATCATGGTTACACTATCTTCATCTCCATGAACAACCTTAATACTAACATCAAGATGTCTCTTATAATCTTAACTAAACATCCCATGTTTAATTTGATTTAATTCATATCAATATGTCATCTAGAACCAAAAACTCGTGTACCTTTCATGAGTATCAATGCTTCATTCCAAACGAGCAATGAGTTGTTTTAGATAACGTTTACTCCCACTAAACTCTTGTTCTTGCCTGATTCTGAAGATCCCGAAGTCATACCCATGACTCAATAGCTTCAAATCCTGGAGCGAGAACTCCCACTGAACTTTACATTTAACCGTAAATCATAAAGCTCCCACTCAATTCAATGTTCCTTAACATTTAATGAATTGAAATGGTTGGGACTTCAACCATATGTGCTAATAGTCACATCCTTTTCAAATACCCATTTGAAAAGTGGTTATTGAGTTTACTGAATTCATTCTCAATGAATTACCTTACTACTTTCAACAAAGTTACCCTTAACTTTGTAGACTGCAGACATCCACATGCTTATGCTTCTCTCAACAAATCTCATTTATCAGCACGTATATCTTATAAATTTCATGGTTCTTTGTTTTGGCATATTTAGATCACCATCTAAATCCAAGAACCCTTTCTTGAGCCTTTACAAAGTCTTTTGAATAATTTTCTTCGAGTGTCCTCCCGTAGTTTCCATAAGAGTCTTTTCTTATGGTATATAATTTTGTGTGTGGGAACTTTCAGTTCCCCACATTTATCTTATCTTGTACTGTACGAGGACTCTATCATGGATCTTATCCATGTATAGAATTTTTCCTTACAAACTTCAAGAATTTATCTTTGAAGTATCCTCCAGGGCCGGGGCCGTTGGTATATAAGGTGTAGATTTTTACCAAACCGTAGATCTTATCTACAACCTTTGGGCTTATCCACAACTTTTGGGATGATAAGGCGTAGAATCTTATCCACAGCCTAATCTACCTTTTACAATCATAAGGTGTAGATTGCTCTTGGGATATAAGGCGTAGATTTTTACCAAACCGTAGATCTTATCTACAACCTTTGGGCTTATCCACAACTTTTGGGATGATAAGCCGTAGAATCTTATCCACAGCCTAATCTACCTTTTACAACCATAAGGTGTAGATTTTCTTAAATCGTAGATCCCATCCACAACTTAATCTTCCTTCTTATCTTTCACATAACCAAAACACAATAAATCCTCCTATTCACTAATAGATCATATCCATTGTGCTAATCAAAATCATTTGCTGTTTGTGGACTTTTCAAATTTCTCCCACTCTATCTTTGTAATAATAATCTCATTTTATTACCAAAGATAGCCACTAAGGCCACAAGCAATGACTTTGATGTTGGTTTTTGTGCCCTTATGATTTATCACAGAAATTATTCGATTTAAAGCTTAGATAGTTTTGGATGGTTGACAACTTTTCCTCTTAATTGAGTTCTAAACTTAATTTGATTTTGATTTGATTTGAATTGGGTATCCTATACCAATTTGGCTTCAATGGTCATACATTGAAATTTCATAATCAATTCTATTTTATGTTTAAGATTTGGAAGTGTATGTTAAACTAAACAAGAACATAATTATAAACCGATAGTGACTCGGGTTGAAAACCAAGTCACTACATTATCCAAAATACAACATATTGTTCAAGGATTACCCCTTTCCTTGTCCAACAAGGAAATAAAACATAGGTTTTAATTGTTCATACAACACTTGAAATATTAGCAAAATAAGCGGAAAAACAAAGCTCCTTGATCATCCCGAGTGGAGCTACTCTTAGTTCCCTTGATCCATCAAGCTTGTTTCTCTTTTCCCTTATCTTTGCTTTCATGCCCTAATTCAAGTAAGAAGAGCATTCACATCACAACTTGTATCATGATACATTAGTTGAGATTAACATAAAATCGGGATAGTTATCGTACCAACTGGAAGAATCTTCCCAGCTTTGAGATCGCTGAGATACTTGGAACAGTTCCTCTTCCAATGTCCTTTGCCATTGCATTAAAAGCATTTGGCCCCTTGATGAGGGCTCTTCTTGGATTTGGAGGTGCTTGCCTCAGAAGACACTTTCTTTGAACCTTTGGAAGGTTGCTTCCCCTTTGCCTTACCCTTCCTTTTGAACTTTCCTTTGCTCTTAACATTAATGTTGAGCACATCCTTAGGGGCACTAACATTTAGGCCCATATCCCTTTCAGCTTGCACGATCATATTGTGCAATTCATCGAGAGAGATGTCTTGGTTTCTCATGTTGAAATTCACCCGGAATTGTACATAAGTTTTCACCTTAGACAAGGAGTGGAGGATTCTATCAATCACAAGTTCCTTAGGAATGTCCACTTGATTCATCCTTAGGGTTTCTACATGCTCAATTAACTTGAGCACATGTGGGCTAGCCTTTTGCCCCTCCTTAAGGTTGAGATCAAAGAAAGCCGATGCCGCCTCGTATTGGACAATTCTCGAAGCCTTTGAGAACATTGTCACAAGCCTGGAGTAGATCTCATAGGCCGTGCCAATCTTTATGGCACTCCTTTGGAGTTCCGGCTCCATCGAGAAGATCAAAACATTTTTGATTGCCGCAGACTCCTTCTGATAAGTATCATAGGGTCGTCTTGCTGCGGCGGTGGCATTTTCTGCATGTTCAGGAGGTGATTCTTCAATGAGGAATTCGGTCTTACCGTCTCCCTCTGCCGCCAACAACAGTTGGGCATCCCAATCGGCAAAGTTTGCCCCATTCTTTTCTAGCCTACAACGATCCATGAAGGAACGTAACCATGAATTGTTCGTAGTAGTGGAAGTAGCCATGATTGATATTGATACGAAGACTACAAAATTTTAAACATATGAAGAAATTAAATGCTAATCGTTTTAATTTTCATTTTAACTTGTAAACATATTTACTAAGTTGATGCATCTATAAAATGACCTCTATCCAATTTTATAAATGATTCCAAGACCCAAACCCATACTATCGAAATCGTGAACCACTGGAACTCCGACCCAACAATATGGTTTGGTGGGTTAAAATAAACCGGTTCTACCCTAGAACTCTTGGTTGATGACAAATCATAATTTATACATCTTAGCCCGGAACACATTGACCACTGGTCCTCTACACTTCTGTTGAGTACAAACCAAATTTCAAATGCATCGGGATGCGATCCGCCCACTGGACTGAATCCACCCCATCGCCCCACTTATCCTACGTAATGAGGTTCGTACTGCCCACTGGACAAGCACCACCCCACGAAATAGAAGCTCATGGGTTCTACTATTTGGTAATTAAGGCTAATTCTCAATTGTTTTTGTTTAATATAGAGGTCTTGTCAATTTATTATCCATCTCCTTTAAGCGAATTAAATCGGTGAACTCGATAATTATAATTGACACGGTCGTTTTTAACGATTTAAACTAATATGCATGTTTATGGCGATTTGGCTATGCATGCAAACATATAAATAATGCAAAAATAAAAGCAATAAAGCAATAAAATCCTAGTATGGCCTTCCTAGTAATAGTAAAAACTAATTAACTATTACAAATTTGGAAACCAACTCCATGGTCCCTTGAACTTCATTGGCACGCCATCCAAGAAAACACCGTCTTGTCGGAACTCCTTTCCGTATGGCACCGTCTTTTGGATCTTCGGAATTACAATAAAATAATACAACTATTCTATTGTAAAACTGAAAATTTAAATTACAAACCTGTGATACGAGATCACATAAATTACAACCGAATCAATATTCCCTTTCATTACGGGTAATATTGATTAAAACTAAGGCCATACTAAGTAAATTTACATAATTCCAAATTATATAAATAACATTCAAAATATGACAATCATATTAAATAAATTGCAATAAATAAAATATGTATGCTCATGCTCAATTTTAATGCCAAATCGCCTTATGGGAGCAAATATCTCATATTTGTTTACGGTTTTTACGGATATACGCGATTTTAACCATTAAAATCATCCAAAATTACATAAATCTCATTTATGTCCAAGTTAATCATCCTAACTGACTTTAGGAATCAATGTTTAGTCTCTACTAATATTTGATCATGATCTAACTTGATTTTGCATTATTGTTCATAAATTACTTGTATTTTCGGGAAAAATAAACAAAATATGGCCAAATGAGTCAATAAAATTCGAAATTTAAAATTCAAAATTTTAAACTTTCTGGAATTTTTCTGAAAATTCAGAAATTATTAAAATGGTCTTTTGCAATTATATATGGTTTATTTCTTAAATAAATCCTATAAAAGCCGTTTTTATGGTTAAAAATCCGATTTAAATTATAAAAACTTGCAATAATTTGCCATAAATTTTTAGTCATCCTAAAATACATATTAGAACTTGAAAATGACCAAAAATTACAGACCATACTCGAAAATTTCATTTTCGACTCATAAATTACGATTATTAGCTAATTAACTCATTAAAATTAATAATCATAAAAACAGAAACTTTTTGATATCTAACTTTTAGATCTGATGTTCCTATCATATAAGACATCTATGGGTAAAATTTCATGCCATAATATTAAGATTAACTATTTTTAACACAATAAGTCACTATTTATCCGATTTTAACCATTAAAATCATAAATCATGCATCACTTGGGAATAAATTCCCAAAACTTACATACATACTGTAAATATTGCATGTGACATTGTGTAAAGTTTTTATGGCAAAATTCCAACTATAACTATTAAAGTCGAATTTAAGTCACTATTAATCCGATTTTTACTATAAAAATCATTAATCATGCAAACTAATTCCAATAATTTCGAAAATTCATACAGGAACTTTATATATTGCATGTGACTTCTCATAAAATTTTTAAGGTCAAATTCGAAATTTAACCTTATATACCCATTTTTACTCATATTATGACTATTTATCTCATAAAATTCATAATCCATGCATATTAACTCCATTTCTTACGAAAAATCATATACAATATATTAAATATGCATGTGAGAACATATCAAAAAATCTCGGCCAGAAACTATTTTTAGCTATTTTTCCCATTAATTGTTGTTTAAAACCGATTTAAACTACAAAATATACAAATAAATATAAAAATGAACAATAAAAAATCCATAAAATTATTTTTATGTCCTAAAACCATTTTAGAAACAGAAACTTTAACATGCAAAAATTATTTTGTGATTTATCATAATAAACACAATAATTTCGAAATTTTCGAAATGTGTATGTTAAACCGATTTTAACATAAAACATGAATCCGATCATGCATGCAACAACCGTAATGCTCTGATACCAATTGTTGGAAACTAGGTTCCTTATTTTATACTCAAATCTAATATGAGTTTTGTTTCTTTAAGTTTAGGTCATAAAACTTAAATGGATCTTATGCATGCATGATGATATCATAAGATGTGATAGTCCTTACATTGGTTTTAGAAGGTTTATACTCAATAATCACCTATTATATGAGTCTTCAAACCACCGAAATACCCTTAAACGATCTAAGAAAAATCGTCTCCAAAAAATGCGTATCAAGGACCCGATCTCAAACTAATACTAATTTTGTTACTAGAAAATTAGTATAAGTATACTAGAAATATTAATAATAATATTACTCTTAATATTATTAGTATGAGAAAATGATTTTATTTCTCTAGAAAAAAAAAAACTATTTTCTAAAGAGAATAAGAGTAGTGTGGAATGAACTTGTGTGTATGAATGAATAAGCATCCCATACATTCATATTATGTATTGTAGTGTATATAAGGAGCAAATACAAGCTCACTAAGACATGCAATAGCCGGCCAACTCTTGGCTAAGGCACCAATGCATGTTCATTCTTATTACTTTTCTTACAAGCATAAGTTCTTACACATCTCTTACACCTAGTGCTAGGTGTGTAAGCTAATGCATGTAGTGTAAGACTAGCTTATAATAAGATAATTAACACTACCACAATTACACACAATCACACGTTCAAAATGGAGTAAAATGGACTCCATTTTATCTTTGTCAATTGTGTTAATTTGTAACATGTCACACATGTCCTACAACACATGAACCAATTTGTTAATTTATGCAATTTTAACTTTTTAAAATTCATAATTCACAATTTTATAACATTTAAATAATTCCTCTAATAATTCGAAATTATTATCTTATAAAAATGTAATGTCATAATTTTGATTACAACTCTTTGTAATTTTATGATCAACCGTGTTCATTCTCAATTTAATCGTTTCCTGAACGAATAAATAAAACCGTGTAATAAAACTATTTTACTACTTTGACCTTTATTATTATAATCCCATTATAATAATATTCGTCACGTAAAATCATTTCCAAATTTCTAGTTATTAATTAATTTGTATCCAATACAATATTAATTAATTATTCCATTGAGACGGAATTCCCTAAAGATATGACCTTAAGGGATCAACTGATCACCACCATCATATGACGATAATGTCAAACTCTAGACAGCCAATCATTATCGATAAATGTTGATCAGTCGACTTTAAAAGAGTAACACTCCCAGTTGTGTTTCATTCAAATGAGTTTTAATTATGTCAACACATTATTGTCGAGGACACTTCCTCCAACATTAACATCACACACGAATATCATATCATTATTTTGAAGTCATAATATTAGAAAAATAATAGCGTTTGTATCACTGAAGCGATTTTATACAAACTTGACGAAATCAGCCAGGTTACATTATCATATGGTAAGGTTCATATTCATTTCAAATGTCTACTATACATGTTACTAATGTCATAGCTGGATACCACATGGTCACATCACATAATTCGTATTTGATTAATCTTTTACATAAAACTTACATAACTTACGATTCAACAATCAAACATCGTGTTGCAACTTCCAAAAATTATAATTAAATAGCCGTTCAGCCATTTTGTGAACCATTATAGCTTTTGAGAAATATGATGGATTCTCTAATCATAGAAAAAGAATAAAATGTAAAACTTAAGGGGATTATTTATAACAATTTGGTCTGAACAGGAACTTTACAGCAATAAAACAAGAAACTAGGCACTTGCAAAAAAAAAATCACTATTAATTAACGACTTGTTAAGATTTTACGTGACTCATCATTTGGAAAACGTGAATGAATATATTAAATATTGGAGTTGAAATTATACATAAACATTAAGTACATTTTAAATGGTTCCTCGTTCAAAAACATGGGTCAAAACAGAACTGTGCAGTGACAATCTGACCACTATCGACTAAAATACTTATTTCTCTCAAAATATAAGTCGTTTTAACATGAAACCAAAAACATTGGAAAGCTAATTCAGTAGCTTATCATACATAAAATTTTCATACACATATGGAGAACACATTTTAGACGGCAGTTCTCACAAGTAAGGTAACATCCTGAAAATTTATCAAAAATTTGTGTTCCTTAAAATCACTTCACACTATCACATTTAAATATAAACATTATTTTTCCAAAACATGTTGACATGTCATTTGAAGCGTTGGGATTACATTGTACGAAATTAACATCATTATATCAAACGAAATTGTCATCTACAAGACGGTAAGATTGCGAAATTGAGAAGTAGCATCACGAAATAATTCAATAGTTATGCTTGTATGAACACTGCATTAATTCCTTCCATCGTAACAGTCACAACATAATAGTATGTAAATATGTATACCTGAAATCACCAAGGTGCCACTTATTGAAACATTACTCTATAACCAAACTAATTGTGTGTAAATAGAAATTGTCATGTAAACCCTAAGTACGATCTATGCAACACATAACTATATAGCATTCATGGCTTGGGGGTAGCACATTCCGCATATCACTAGACATGGATTACTATAACATCTGAATCGGATCTTTCATATCCAAATACCAACCAATATATTACATAGCTACGATATTCATTTAATAACCATACACCATATGAACATTCCATTGCACCAACATACTATGATCACATTACTCTAACCATTGTTCAACTATTACACCTCTAAACTCTTCAAATTTCAATTCCATCATCCAGATTGATCCACGTTTCATATCACACATATCTTTTCAACACACATCATTAATCATAACTCAATTATTACTTACCTCATTCTTCTCCTGCAAGAACGTTAGAACCAGATAACTAGGTCGCTATATAATCTACCCCACTCTTCAATTACTCTCATTGGGTTCCCGAGACAGAACCAAAAGGCCCATGGTTTGGTGTGAAGGGCCCCTAACTCATCCCGTTCCTTTTTGGGGCTCGTATCAGTTTTATCTCGGGGTTCATTTTATTAGACTCTTCATACGTTCATTATTATTATTTGGTTTAGGCCTGAGGATCGTTCGCTCTACACTACTACAAAAAACGTAATAGACATCAGTCAATAGACATCAGATATTTAAAAAAAACTGATGTATAAATATAGACATCAGATATTTAAAAAACACAGATGTCTATAAATTTGAATATACATCAGTGTTTTAAAAAACCGATATCTATCAAACTTACCTTTTAAAGAACATCAGATATTAAAACACTGATGTATATTGTATACGAGTATTTAGTATTTGCTTCTCAAAACAAATACACGCACGCAGGTTTCTCAATTTCTCATGTAATTGGCAAAACTCCTCCACTGCTGCTCTCACTCATTCCTCCAACCAACGCGCCATCGTTGCTCCATCGCCACCACCATCATCACTGCTCGCTTAAATCGTATTCTCCTCCTATAGGTACTTGTCTTCTCCTCCAACCCGTATTTATTTTAATCTAGGGTTTCAATTTTTCAGTTTCTTAATTTCAATTTTTCAATGTTTTCGGTTCATTGCTATGGTTTTCTAATTTCACTTCTAAAGTTCTCTAACTTCATTTCGATTTTTCAATTTACATTTCATTTCAGTACTTTCCGATTGAATTTGTGTATTGGTTCAAAAATTGATTTTCATTGTGCACTTAGGGTTAGTCAACCCTAATTGACAGACAACGAAATTTAGGTGAAGTATCTATACAAAGCAATTCGTATGTACAGAATTGAAGTTAGTAGGTAGTGAATGATACTGCTTTAGTTAGAGAAAAATTCCGTTAGGTAGCAAGTTTACTAGTAGTGCAGAGTTTATGTAAAATAGTTATTTGAAGGGTTCATACGGGTAGAATTGAAGTTAGTAGGTAATGGTCATCATCTTGTAAATGTGTTCAAACGCGTTTGTTTCCAAAAGAGTAGTATACATTTAACAAATATGTTCTGAATTATGGGGATGATGATAGATTGGATCATAGGTATAGGAAGCAACAACAGGTGACAGGTCAAGGTCAGCAGCAGCAGCAGATGATGGGGCAAAAGCAACAAACTGGGGGTGATTTGTCGTATCCTGATTCAATTTATAGGTATTCTTATTGTCTTTTCGCAGTTCAATTGTGAATCTGTGATGTGGGAATTATTGTTGTTGTTTTTACTGATCATAATTTGTTGGCATTCATCATAATTTTTGATAGGCCTCGACTTCCCTTTCATCCCGTATGTAGAGAATTTAGCATCCGAGGGAAAGCATACTGGGTGAGAGACTTATTTTACAAAGTTGAGTTTGGATCCAAAATCCGTCAAGGATTCTCCTTTAAATCGTATGTTTCTCCTTCCAACCCGTGTTTATTTTAATTTCGGATTTCAATTTTTCTCTTAATTTTAATTTTTCAATTCTGGATTGAAGGGGCTCTTACATTCAGTACCTTCTAAAGGTTCTTCACTTTCTCTGGTTGTTCAGTTTACATATACCTTTCCTTACTCCGTGCATAACGTATTGATAATCAACTCTTGCATATATTTTAGTGTTGCTAGTTGATTGTTTGAGTCACTAATTTTTCAGTTCATTATCCCAATTTTTCTCTTAGTTTCATTGATTGTCATTGTGTAATTTAGGTTTGTCCAGATTTTTGTTTTGGATAAATGATCAACTTGCAACCTTTCGGCTGAACTTATGGATATCAATTGTACATTGAGACATCATCAATAAGCAAGTATTACACATTGTGTGCAATCATTCATTCACAAACGAAATGGCAAGCAATGGTAATGTAAACCTGCAAGCCTTGAACTTAAAATCTCATGTGGAATAGACTATTTTGCTGAGCCGTAAGATTTCTTCTTTATAAACTCTGATTCCCATTTTGGTATCTTGTAGGATATTGAGTTTGAGTGTGTTCCGATGTCCCTTATGGAGCAACTGGTGACTTTTCTGAATGTAAGTTTTTCCACTTACCATTCCTTGCTTTGTGCTTTTTGGTCAGTCTCATCTTGAAGTTTTGTGTAGGATGCCAGAGAAGAGCTTAGAAGTTCAATGGCTAAGGACGAAGTTACTCTCAAGAACGAGAGTTTAATGACCATTGAGGATCTTAAAAGTTTTTCGACGGATTTAGGGCACAATATGCTGCTTCCTTTTCCATCTACTGGATTATCTTTGGATTTTCAGAAGAAGTTCACATTGTCAAAACATGACATGCTGCATGATGGTAATGATTTTGATGATTGAATGCTAAATTGCTAGTGATCGTCTTTGTTTAGATGAAGCTCAATTAAGTTTTTTAGATGATGATGATGATAGTCCAGTACATAAGCATTATGCCATATCAGGATATTGTATTATTGTGCTGATGAGAAATGTTGATTGAGCTGTTTGGGTTTTAAAAGTGGGGAGGATTTCGGACGTGAGTGATGAAGTTTCATTCTAGTAAGTTATTTTCGACAGGTTTACATTACCATTACATTCAGAAATCCTACCATTGTGTGCATTCATTCATTCAACCTTTCTATTTAATATTATTATTAATAATTTTGAATCAATTGAATCTCACTTGTCAGGTGATTAGGGAAGCCTTTTATGAGACCAAAAATGTGGAGCACAAAGGACATGTTTTTTATTCAACTTTCCCATTCATTCTTGTTTCAATAAAACTGGTTTATCAACTTACTTTATCACTCAATTTCTTATATGTTGAATGTTTCCGATTACTTGTAATTAATTTATAGAATTATACAAATCCAAATGTGTCTACTAATATGCATTATGCAGGTGGATTTGGTGACTGAAACTAACAAGACACGCGAAGACCTTGTGCTTAAACACCTCAAGCAGCATTACCCTACTCACAAGGTAATTCGAAGACCCTTGTGATATATTCCTATTATATAAGAGTAAGATATTATAGTATCATCTAATAATAATAGAGAATATGTTTCAGTTCATTGGTGAAGAAACCACTGCTGTCTATGGTGCCACTGACCTCACTGATCATCCTACCTGGATTGTTGATCTTTTTGACAGAACTACTAACTTTGTAAACAAATGACCGCCACTAAAACCAAATGTAAACAAATGACCGCCACTAAAAGAACCTACCTTATATTGAGTAGCTGACAGTTTATATATTTGTCACATTGTTGATTATTCTAGTTAGCAACCTCTTTGTGTCATACAACAAAGATGTAAGGTTGCGTACACCCTCCAACGTCCTAACATTGATATAGATTAGTTTCAAGCTCAAGTCTTCGACAACCTTACTTAGCTATGACATGGTCCGAAATAAACCAAATGGATGGGGGAGGATATGTCGTGTAAATTAATGTTGTTAATTTATGTTTAGTAAGTTTCTGATGCAGTAACCATAACATAACACCATGAAAATCTGTTATTATTATCATTTATTATGTTATTATTATTATTAGTAGTAGTAATAGTATTCGAACTTAAGGATGGAGCCATTGGTAATTGTTAGCTATACAGTACTTACCAGCCCCACCCCAGGCCTGCCATTATCAATGAAACCATTTTTCAGTAGTTCCTTAATCTGCCAGATCTTGCGTCATCCCTAACTACTCTGTGGTGTCTGATGTCTGTGATTGTGCAGAGTGCAGAGGTGTTGTTCTGGTGCCAGTGTAGTAGTGCACTATGCTGGTTGTACAGGTCTGTATTGAGCAGCGTAGTTGCAGCAGGAGCTGGTTGTGGTATGCTTGTTTGATGAGTATGATCTGTAGGTGCTCTAGTTTGTAGTTGCTGGTTTTATTTGAAGACTGTCATCAGTGGTGGCAATACAATATTTATTTTGGTTGTGTAATTGCAGTAGCAGTGTAGGTGAGCAGTTACATTGATGTAGCAGTGCGTACATAATGTATTGACCATGGATTTATTTGGTGACTATTGATTTTGAATACTTGTGTTTTTTGCGTAATTGAATTGGTTGATTAAACAGGCCTATTAAACTTTTTTTTTCAAAAAAAAACAAAAAGAAACAATATGCATCAGATTTTTCAAAAACCTGATGTCTAACAGAGGCAATAGACATCAGTCTTTAGTAGAACACTGATGCATATCTTACGAATAGACATCAGATAAAATACAACTGATGTCTAATAGAGGCAATAGACATCGGTTTTTAGTGGAACACCGATGCGTATCTTTTGAATAGACATCAGATAAAATACAACTGATGTCTATTCTAAAAATAGACATCGGATTTAAATCTGATGTATATGGACAAAAGAATATACATGTGTGGACTATGCATCAGTTGTAAATCTGATGCATATTGATGAAAATGTCTGATGTCTATTACGTTTTTTGTAGTAGTGCTGATACCACTTTGTAACACCCCCATTTATTTAAGGGCCTGTACTAGGACTCCCCAGATAAATAAGAATGTTACCATCTCGGTTTCCCGAGGCGGTAAATACAAAGGAAGAACACAATACTTTATTATTAAACGTTAAACTGAAAAGCAAGTTCTTACAACCGTCTTGAAAATTGTCTCATGAAAATAGAATACAACTCATGACAAAAGACTATAGTGATCTAGACTCTAGTCTGGTCCAGATCCAAGCTCTCCCTTCCCTTAGCTCCCACAGTCTCAAGCACCTGTCAATCTGCTCCCCAATAAATTGGTTCATCACAGGTGATTACGAATACACAGGGTCAACCACGAGGTTGAGTAGAGGAAAAATAAACAGTCAAGCATTACTATAAATAGAAAGTCAAACATCTCCACTCCGAATCACAAGACCCAATATTCTCCACACCAATCACAAGACCCATTAACTCCGCACCAATCACAAGACCCATTAACTCCGCACCAATCACAAGACCCATTATCTTCGCACCAATCACAAGACCCATTAACTCCGCACCAATCACAAGACCCATTAACTCCGCACCAATCACAAGACCCATTATTCGTCACCTCGAATCGTATCACAGAAATATGCAATCAAATAAAGCAATATATCATTCATTCAATAATAAGATGAACATTATTAACAACGATTAATAACCAAATAACTCGTCATCAGGCATACGATATTCCCCTACCTCATTTTGCCGAATGATAATCAACAGCTGCTAGTAATATTCCACGCGGAAACCGTCACCTAGACATATAATATTTAAAGATTACAACCCTTCGCTTAACCCGTATATTAGAATAGTAACAAATTGCTAAATATAGAAACTTACTAAATTTGGAAAGTTTCCCGAAATAGAAACTTGCCCAAGACGTAAGTTACTTAAGTTACAAGAAACATATATTATATATAATAGTAACATGTCAAGAAACATATATTATATAATAATATAATAATAATAACATAGTAATAGTAACATGCTAATAATAATATATTATATATTATTAACAATATATTACTACGTGACCCATAGCAACCCAAACCCCACGACACACCCAAGAGACCCGCGGAAGCTAAGTGACTCAAACACCACCCTCGCACTCCCCCACTACCGGTAACCACCACAACCAACAACCACCTCAACCTGCCCCACCACAAGACCCAATAAACAATAAGTCGACTCCAACCGGCGGTCAAACCGTGGCCATTACCGAACGTGACCCTTCACCCCAACCACCACTCGCAACCCTAGCATAGCCCCGCACCACCACCGTCACCTACGTCGGACCAAACACAGACCATGGTACCACCGTGTTGACCTCCCCCGAGTCAACAGTGGCACCACCCCATGACTCCTTCGCGCACTAGACTCCGGGACAACCTGACTCAACGCCAACCACCACCTCTGATAACCACGGCCACCATCAATACCCATACCCTCACCAACATACTCACCCTAACCCCTATAACTAGCCCTAGCCGCCATGGCGTGGTGACACCCTAACGACTTCAGGCGCGACAGACACAACGAAAGAAACGAACGAGACTCACCTTACACCCGCCTGAGACTGACTCGTCCGCCCTTGAAGCCACCCTAAAACCACCTTCAGCGCCGCTCCTCCCTCTCTTGCTCTTACTGCTGCTGCCGACCGTGAGTGTGAGTGGATGCGGTTGTGAACTTTGTTTTAGGGTTTGGGGGGTTGTGTTATGTTACATCGTATAGTAGGGTTTATGGGGTATATGGGTCAAGTAAAACAACCTGGTAACTTGACCCATTACTCATACGACTTAAATAACTCGGACCAAAACACGTAACATTATTATTAACTTAGTTGATATACTTACGCTAGCGATTAATATAGTACGATAACATCATATAAAACTTATAACAATAAATTCCGAGTCACAACCCGAGTTTCGATAATAACTTAATTATCGAAAATAAGTTCTCACATAACTATTAAAACGTCGATGTAAATAATAAATATCAAATTTAACGAGTATATATAATTAATATTATTATTATAACAACATACGTATCGAATAGAACAGAATTATACCCCGTCTTGACAATAATATAAAATGACTCGTTAATATGAACTATGAAAATACGGGATATTACACACATATCGAGGCCCAAGCGTCTATTCAAAACACGATCTATTAACTAGCTCGTATACTCGACCCTTCACTTAACAACAAATAAGGAACTATAACGCTTATTCGATAAATAAATTATCGAGTATAACGCTAAATAACCACCACCACGTCAAAATAAATAAAAAACTTAATAATAAAGTTCGAGGTATTACAGTCTTCCCTCCTTAAAATGAACTTCGTCCCGAAGTTCACCATCCCATAGTCAACACACATGTCAAATGTGACACCACATACATCCAAAACTGATAAGGGTACTTTAAAACCCGAAATGTTACATTCTACCCTCGTTAAGAAAACTTTGTCCCCAAAGTTTAACGTATAACTAAATTATAGATTACTTCACGACACAAAATAAAATGCACAACAAGAGAAATCAGGAGTATCATATGTATTCACACAATCACGACATATCAATTAGCCATGACATAACAACTAGTCATAGCATATATCAATAAGATTTTACAATCCTATCCTCCATAAAAACACGGTTACGTCCCCGTAACCTCATTGTACAAATCCCAGCTCATTACTTTATCTCATACCACCTCACTTCAAGTAACCAATATCGCACTCATCGTCACATCTAAGACCAAAGACAAGGGGAGTGAATTGGCGGAATAAAACCGCAAATCAACACTCCCATTTCAATATCGATTTTTTCAAACTCCGAATATAACTCAATAACCAAGGTCACACTGGGCCGTAAACACAATATGGCACAACGGCCTAATAACGCATAACTCAATGCCAGTAACAATTCTCATCTCAATATCAATATCAATATTGTCAAATGTCCCATTAAAGGACTTGTTCAACACTTAGAGAACGAAACTCTAAGCTACTCACCCACGTATCAAGGTCAAAGAATACAACAACTCGATATAACACTGAACTGCAATCTCAATCTCAATACAAAATCAATCACGGTCAAATCAATTAGGGTTTTTGTTGACTCACGAGCAACTCCATCCCCTCAACTCATCCCATCAGCTAATTAACATGTCAATGTACGTACCTTTACCAAATTCATTAACATGCTTGTATGTATTCTTATAATTCCACAGGATATAAAACAAGAACTTGTACGCTATACCAAACCAATCTAATACAGAATCTTTATACATACTTCTAACTAATCAAATACCAAAGTTTCCCCATCTCACAACTCAACCCGTCTCCCAACAAAATAATTATCTTATCATTAGGAAACATGAACTATCAAAATAGAATGATAATTATTAATATTCAACTCAAATAAGTACTCATAAGAAATCCCTATTAATTATCATGTTAACATATAAACTCGAATAATAACAAGAGGATCGGTTGAATCGTGTTACGCAGTAACGCAGAATCATAGAAGCTAAAACTTATATACCCCTGAGATTAACACATAGTTACTTATTTACACCAATATATACAATCAGCAACTCGTGGTTCACAATTAACAACTTAAAACATTTCATGTTCACAATCTTACTATAGGAGCAAAATCATATTTTAGAAAAGACATATGGCAGGATTAACCAACGTAACTAAATATGGAGCATCGACATATTCCACAAGATATACACAAATCATATACAAGTCATAGACTAACAAGACCGTTTATCATTCCTAAATATCAATAAATCAAAATCAATTAGGTACATTTCAAGTCCACTCACCCTACATCATTTATCATGAAACTGGTAATATATATATGACTTGCAAATTAAGGGCACAATTAAACATCTGGCAGGATTTCCTCCACACGTAGCTACAGAATTTGGTATGTTGCAAATAATCACTATAATTATCAAAACATCAAGCGTTATCATGGATAATCATCACTTGGAAAACATTTTGAAACTTTGGAAACATTGAAGCGGTAATTTCTGGCAATTTATAAACATGAATCAAAAGACAATTTTTACAAGTTATAGATCGAAACAAGACTACATGGGGACATTCTGACTCTTCTTTACTAAAACATTGTTCTTGTAAATTGTAGCTCATGAGTTCTGAAAATTTAACGATAAAAGTAAACGAATTCACAAGACTAGTACTTCCATAAATCACATGTCCACCAGTTAATAACTCAAGATATTATGATCAAATTTTAAACATAGCAAAGCGATTCAGTTTGTGACATAACAATATGCATGAAGGTGTTATAAAGATTATTATCTCAGTGAACCAGACAACGATATACCATAAATATATGAAAGAACATCAACACGATTCTCATTGTTCAAAATAATCACCATTACCTATAACAATTAGATTGCTATATCATGCTAACAAGTTTACCAGTCAAATTTCATCCTACCTCTTGTCAAGACCCGTCTCTGATAAACATGATTTTAACATCACACACGAATATCACATCATTATTTTGAAGTCATAATATTAGAAAAATAATAGCGTTTGTATCACTGAAGCGATTTTATACAAACTTGACGAAATCAGCCAGGTTACATTATCATATGGTAAGGTTCATATTCATTTCAAATGTCTACTATACATGTTACTAATGTCATATCAGGATACCACAGGGTCACATCACATAATTCGTATTTGATTAATCTTTTACATAAAACTTACATAACTTACGATTCCAACAATCAAACATCGTATTGCAACTTCTAAAAATTATAATTAAATAGCCGTTCAGCCATTTTGTGAACCATTATAGTTTTTGAGAAATATGATGGATTCTCTAATCGTAGGAAAAGAATAAAATGTAAAACTTAAGGGGATTATTTATAACAATTTGGTCTGAACAGGAACTTTACAGCAATAAAACAAGAAACTAGGCACTTGCAAAAAAAAAATCACTATTAATTAGATTTTACGTGACTCATCATTTGGAAAACGTGAATGAATATATTAAATATTGGAGTTGAAATTATACATAAACATTAAGTACATTTTAAATGGTTCCTCGTTCAAAAACATGGGTCAAAACAGAACTGTGCAGTGACAATCTGACCACTATCGACTAAAATACTTATTTCTCTCAAAATATAAGTCGTTTTAACATGAAACCAAAAACATTGGAAAGCTAATTCAGTAGCTTATCATACATAAAATTTTCATACACATATAGAGAACACATTTTAGACGGCAGTTCTCACAAGTAAGGTAACATCCTGAAAATTTATCAAAAATTTGTGTTCCTTAAAATCACTTCACACTATCACATTTAAATATAAACATTATTTTTCCAAAACATGTTGACATGTCATTTGAAGCGTTGGGATTACATTGTACGAAATTAACATCATTATATCAAACGAAATTGTCATCTACAAGACGGTAAGATTGCGAAATTGAGAAGTAGCATCACGAAATAATTCAATAGTTATGCTTGTATGAACACTGCATTAATTCCTACCATCGTAACAGTCACAACATAATAGTATGTAAATATGTATACCTGAAATCACCAAGGTGCCACTTATTGAAACATTACTCTATAACCAAACTAATTGTGTGTAAATAGAAATTGTCATGTAAACCCTAAGTACGATCTATGCAACACATAACTATATAGCATTCATGGCTTGGGGGTAGCACATTCCGCATATCACTAGACATTGATTACTATAACATCTGAATCGGATCTTTCATATCCAAATACCAACCAATATATTACATAGCTACGATAGTCATTTAATAACCATACACCATATGAACATTTCATTGCACCAACATACTATGATCACATTACTCTAACCATTGTTCAACTATTACACCTCTAAACTCTTCAAATTTCAATTCCATCATCCAGATTAATCCACGTTTCATATCACACATATCTTTTCAACACACATCATTAATCATAACTCAATTATTACTTACCTCATTCTTCTCCTGTAAGAACGTTAGAACCAGATAACTAGGTCGCTATATAATCTACCCCACTCTTCAATTACTCTCATTGGGTTCCCGAGACAGAACCAAAAGGGCCCATGGTTTGGTGTGAAGGGCCCCTAACTCATCCCGTTCCTTTTTGGGGCTCCTATCAGTTTTATCTCGGGGTTCATTTTATTAGACTCTTCCTACGTTCATTATTATTATTTGGTTTAGGCCTGAGGATCGTTCGCTCTGATACCACTTTGTAACACCCCCATTTATTTAAGGGCCTGTACTAGGACTCCCCAGATAAATAAGGATGTTACCATCTCGGTTTCCCGAGGTGGTAGATACAAAGGAAGAACACAGTACTTTATTATTAAACGTTAAACTGAAAAGCAAGTTCTTACAACCGTCTTGAAAATTGCCTCATGAAAATAGAATACAACTCATGACAAAAGACTATAGTGATCTAGACTCTAGTCTGGTCCAGATCCAAGCTCTCCCTTCCCTTAGCTCCCACAGTCTCAAGCACCTGTCAATCTGCTCCCCAATAAATTGGTTCATCACAGGTGATTACGAATACATAGGGTCAACCACGAGGTTGAGTAGAGGAAAAATAAACAGTCAAGCATTACTATAAATAGAAAGTCAAACATCTCCACTCCGAATCACAAGACCCAATATTCTCCACACCAATCACAAGACCCATTAACTCCGCACCAATCACAAGACCCATTAACTCCGCACCAATCACAAGACCCATTATCTTCGCACCAATCACAAGACCCATTAACTCCGCACCAATCACAAGACCCATTAACTCCGCACCAATCACAAGACCCATTATTCGTCACCTCGAATCGTATCACAGAAATATGCAATCAAATAAAGCAATATATCATTCATTCAATAATAAGATGAACATTATTAACAACGATTAATAACCAAATAACTTGTCATCAGGCATACGGTATTCCCCTACCTCATTTTGCCGAATGATAATCAACAGCTGCTAGTAATATTCCACGCGGAAACCGTCACCTAGACATATAATATTTAAAGATTACAACCCTTCGCTTAACCCGTATATTAGAATAGTAACAAATTGCTAAATATAGAAACTTACTAAATTTGGAAAGTTTCCCGAAATAGAAACTTGCCCAAGACGTAAGTTATTTAAGTTACAAGAAACATATATTATATATAATAGTAACATGTCAAGAAACATATATTATATAATACTTCCTCCATTTTTCTATGTTCTTCCCATTTGCTTTATTGCGGTCTCCAAGACGCACCTTTGACCGTCTTTTCCGACACCTATACGATATTTTTTTCTATTGAATTTTTTTTCCCCACGAAGATTTGTTGATAATAATTGTAAATGTTCTAATTTTATAACTTAAAATTCATTATTGTCTAACTTACTTACGGTCAAAGTTCGAAAACTTTGACCTCCAAAAAATAAATGGGAAGAACATAGAAAAATGGAGGAAGTAATATAATAATAATAACATAGTAATAGTAACATGCTAATAATAATATATTATATATTATTAACAATATATTACTACGTGACCCATAGCAACCCAAACCCCACGACACACCCAAGAGACCCGCGGAAGCTACGTGACTCAAACACCACCCTCGCACTCCCCCACTACCGGTAACCACCACAACCAACAACCACCTCAACCTGCCCCACCACAAGACCCAATAAACAATAAGTCGACTCCAACCGGCGGTCAAACCGTGGCCATTACCGAACGTGACCCTTCACCCCAACCACCACTCGCAACCCTAGCATAGCCCCGCACCACCACCGTCACCTACGTCGGACCAAACACAGACCATGGTACCACCGTGTTGACCTCCCCCGAGTCAACAGTGGCACCACCCCATGACTCCTTCGCGCACTAGACTCCGGGACAACCTGACTCAACGCCAACCACCACCTCTGATAACCACGGCCACCATCAATACCCATACCCTCACCAACATACTCACCCTAACCCCTATAACTAGCCCTAGCCGCCATGGCGTGGTGACACCCTAACGACTTCAGGCGCGACAGACACAACGAAAGAAACGAACGAGACTCACCTTACACCCGCCTGAGACTGACTCGTCCGCCCTTGAAGCCACCCTAAAACCACCTTCAGCGCCGCTCCTCCCTCTCTTGCTCTTACTGCTGCTGCCGACCGTGAGTGTGAGTGGATGCGGTTGTGAACTTTGTTTTAGGGTTTGGGGGGGTTGTGTTATGTTACATCGTATAGTAGGGTTTATGGGGTATATGGGTCAAGTAAAACAACCTGGTAACTTGACCCATTACTCATACGACTTAAATAACTCGGACCAAAACACGTAACATTATTATTAACTTAGTTGATATACTTACGCTAGCGATTAATATAGTACGATAACATCATATAAAACTTATAACAATAAATTCCGAGTCACAACCCGAGTTTCGATAATAACTTAATTATCGAAAATAAGTTCTCACATAACTATTAAAACGTCGATGTAAATAATAAATATCAAATTTAACGAGTATATATAATTAATATTATTATTATAACAACATACGTATCGAATAGAACAGAATTATACCCCGTCTTGACAATAATATAAAACGACTCGTTAATATGAATTATGAAAATACGGGATATTACACACATATCGAGGCCCAAGCGTCTATTCAAAACACGATCTATTAACTAGCTCGTATACTCGACCCTTCACTTAACAACAAATAAGGAACTATAACGCTTATTCGATAAATAAATTATCGAGTATAACGCTAAATAACCACCACCACGTCAAAATAAATAAAAAACTTAATAATAAAGTTCGAGGTATTACAGTCTTCCCTCCTTAAAATGAACTTCGTCCCGAAGTTCACCATCCCATAGTCAACACACATGTCAAATGTGACACCACATACATCCAAAACTGATAAGGGTACTTTAAAACCCGAAATGTTACATTCTACCCTCGTTAAGAAAACTTTGTCCCCAAAGTTTAACGTATAACTAAATTATAGATTACTTCACGACACAAAATAAAATGCACAACAAGAGAAATCAGGAGTATCATATGTATTCACACAATCACGACATATCAATTAGCCATGTCATAACAACTAGTCATAGCATATATCAATAAGATTTTACAATCCTATCCTCCATAAAAACACGGTTACGTCCCCGTAACCTCATTGTACAAATCCCAGCTCATTACTTTATCTCATAGCACCTCACTTCAAGTAACCAATATCGCACTCATCGTCACATCTAAGACCAAAGACAAGGGGAGTGAATTGGCGGAATAAAACCGCAAATCAACACTCCCATTTCAATATCGATTTCAAACTCCGAATATAACTCAATAACCAAGGTCACACTGGGCCGTAAACACAATATGGCACAACGGCCTAATAACGCATAACTCAATGCCAGTAACAATTCTCATCTCAATATCAATATCAATATTGTCAAATGTCCCATTAAAGGACTTGTTCAACACTTAGAGAACGAAACTCTAAGCTACTCACCCACGTATCAAGGTCAAAGAATACAACAACTCGATATAACACTGAACTGCAATCTCAATCTCAATACAAAATCAATCACGGTCAAATCAATTAGGGTTTTTGTTGACTCACGAGCAACTCCATCCCCTCAACTCATCCCATCAGCTAATTAACATGTCAATGTACGTACCTTTACCAAATTCATTAACATGCTTGTATGTATTCTTATAATTCCACAGGATATAAAACAAGAACTTGTACGCTATACCAAACCAATCTAATACAGAATCTTTATACATACTTCTAACTAATCAAATACCAAAGTTTCCCCATCTCACAACTCAACCCGTCTCCCAACAAAATAATTATCTTATCATTAGGAAACATGAACTATCAAAATAGAATGATAATTATTAATATTCAACTCAAATAAGTACTCATAAGAAATCCCTATTAATTATCATGTTAACATATAAACTCGAATAATAACAAGAGGATCGGTTGAATCGTGTTACGCAGTAACGCAGAATCATAGAAGCTAAAACTTATAAACCCCTGAGATTAACACATAGTTACTTATTTACACCAATATATACAATCAGCAACTCGTGGTTCACAATTAACAACTTAAAACATTTCATGTTCACAATCTTACTATAGGAGCAAAATCATATTTTAGAAAAGACATATGGCAGGATTAACCAACGTAACTAAATATGGAGCATCGACATATTCCACAAGATATACACAAATCATATACAAGTCATAGACTAACAAGACCGTTTATCATTCCTAAATATCAATAAATTAAAATCAATTAGGTACATTTCAAGTCCACTCACCCTACATCATTTATCATGAAACTGGTAATATATATATGACTTGCAAATTAAGGGCACAATTAAACATCTGGCAGGATTTCCTCCACACGTAGCTACAGAATTTGGTATGTTGCAAATAATCACTATAATTATCAAAACATCAAGCGTTATCATGGATAATCATCACTTGGAAAACATTTTGAAACTTTGGAAACATTGAAGCGGTAATTTCTGGCAATTTATAAACATGAATCAAAAGACAATTTTTACAAGTTATAGATCGAAACAAGACTACATGGGGACATTCTGACTCTTCTTTACTAAAACATTGTTCTTGTAAATTGTAGCTCATGAGTTCTGAAAATTTAACGATAAAAGTAAACGAATTCACAAGACTAGTACTTCCATAAATCACATGTCCACCAGTTAATAACTCAAGATATTATGATCAAATTTTAAACATAGCAAAGCGATTCAGTTTGTGACATAACAATATGCATGAAGGTGTTATAAAGATTATTATCTCAGTGAACCAGACAACGATATACCATAAATATATGAAAGAACATCAACACGATTCTCATTGTTCAAAATAATCACCATTACCTATAACAATTAGATTGCTATATCATGCTAACAAGTTTACCAGTCAAATTTCATCCTACCTCTTGTCAAGACCCGTCTCTGATAAACATGATTTTAACATCACACACGAATATCACATCATTATTTTGAAGTCATAATATTAGAAAAATAATAGCGTTTGTATCACTGAAGCGATTTTATACAAACTTGACGAAATCAGCCAGGTTACATTATCATATGGTAAGGTTCATATTCATTTCAAATGTCTACTATACATGTTACTAATGTCATATCAGGATACCACAGGGTCACATCACATAATTCGTATTTGATTAATCTTTTACATAAAACTTACATAACTTACGATTCCAACAATCAAACATCGTATTGCAACTTCTAAAAATTATAATTAAATAGCCGTTCAGCCATTTTGTGAACCATTATAGTTTTTGAGAAATATGATGGATTCTCTAATCGTAGGAAAAGAATAAAATGTAAAACTTAAGGGGATTATTTATAACAATTTGGTCTGAACAGGAACTTTACAGCAATAAAACAAGAAACTAGGCACTTGCAAAAAAAAAATCACTATTAATTAGATTTTACGTGACTCATCATTTGGAAAACGTGAATGAATATATTAAATATTGGAGTTGAAATTATACATAAACATTAAGTACATTTTAAATGGTTCCTCGTTCAAAAACATGGGTCAAAACAGAACTGTGCAGTGACAATCTGACCACTATCGACTAAAATACTTATTTCTCTCAAAATATAAGTCGTTTTAACATGAAACCAAAAACATTGGAAAGCTAATTCAGTAGCTTATCATACATAAAATTTTCATACACATATAGAGAACACATTTTAGACGGCAGTTCTCACAAGTAAGGTAACATCCTGAAAATTTATCAAAAATTTGTGTTCCTTAAAATCACTTCACACTATCACATTTAAATATAAACATTATTTTTCCAAAACATGTTGACATGTCATTTGAAGCGTTGGGATTACATTGTACGAAATTAACATCATTATATCAAACGAAATTGTCATCTACAAGACGGTAAGATTGCGAAATTGAGAAGTAGCATCACGAAATAATTCAATAGTTATGCTTGTATGAACACTGCATTAATTCCTACCATCGTAACAGTCACAACATAATAGTATGTAAATATGTATACCTGAAATCACAAAGGTGCCACTTATTGAAACATTACTCTATAACCAAACTAATTGTGTGTAAATAGAAATTGTCATGTAAACCCTAAGTACGATCTATGCAACACATAACTATATAGCATTCATGGCTTGGGGGTAGCACATTCCGCATATCACTAGACATGGATTACTATAACATCTGAATCGGATCTTTCATATCCAAATACCAACCAATATATTACATAGCTACGATAGTCATTTAATAACCATACACCATATGAACATTCCATTGCACCAACATACTATGATCACATTACTCTAACCATTGTTCAACTATTACACCTCTAAACTCTTCAAATTTCAATTCCATCATCCAGATTGATCCACGTTTCATATCACACATATCTTTTCAACAAACATCATTAATCATAACTCAATTATTACTTACCTCATTCTTCTCCTGCAAGAACGTTAGAACCAGATAACTAGGTCGCTATATATTCTACCCCACTCTTCAATTACTCTCATTGGGTTCCCGAGACAGAACCAAAAGGGCCCATGGTTTGGTGTGAAGGGCCCCTAACTCATCCCGTTCCTTTTTGGGGCTCCTATCAGTTTTATCTCGGGGTCCATTTTATTAGACTCTTCCTACGTTCATTATTATTATTTGGTTTAGGCCTGAGGATCGTTCGCTCTGATACCACTTTGTAACACCCCCATTTATTTAAGGGCCTGTACTAGGACTCCCCAGATAAATAAGGATGTTACCATCTCGGTTTCCCGAGGTGGTAGATACAAAGGAAGAACACAGTACTTTATTATTAAACGTTAAACTGAAAAGCAAGTTCTTACAACCGTCTTGAAAATTGTCTCATGAAAATAGAATACAACTCATGACAAAAGACTATAGTGATCTAGACTCTAGTCTGGTCCAGATCCAAGCTTTCCCTTCCCTTAGCTCCCACAGTCTCAAGCACCTGTCAATCTGCTCCCCAATAAATTGGTTCATCACAGGTGATTACGAATACACAGGGTCAACCACGAGGTTGAGTAGAGGAAAAATAAACAGTCAAGCATTACTATAAATAGAAAGTCAAACATCTCCACTCCGAATCACAAGACCCAATATTCTCCACACCAATCACAAGACCCATTAACTACGCACCAATCACAAGACCCATTAACTCCGCACCAATCACAAGACCCATTATCTTCGCACCAATCACAAGACCCATTAACTCCGCACCAATCACAAGACCCATTAACTCCGCACCAATCACAAGACCCATTATTCGTCACCTCGAATCGTATCACAGAAATATGCAATCAAATAAAGCAATATATCATTCATTCAATAATAAGATGAACATTATTAACAACGATTAATAACCAAATAACTCGTCATCAGGCATACGGTATTCCCCTACCTCATTTTGCCGAATGATAATCAACAGCTGCTAGTAATATTCCACGCGGAAACCGTCACCTAGACATATAATATTTAACGATTACAACCCTTCGCTTAACCCGTATATTAGAATAGTAACAAATTGCTAAATATAGAAACTTACTAAATTTGGAAAGTTTCCCGAAATAGAAACTTGCCCAAGACGTAAGTTACTTAAGTTACAAGAAACATATATTATATATAATAGTAACATGTCAAGAAACATATATTATATAATAATATAATAATAATAACATAGTAATAGTAACATGCTAATAATAATATATTATATATTATTAACAATATATTACTACGTGACCCATAGCAACCCAAACCCGACGACACACCCAAGAGACCCGCGGAAGCTACTTGACTCAAACACCACCCTCGCACTCCCCCACTACCGGTAACCACCACAACCAACAACCACCTCAACCTGCCCCACCACAAGACCCAATAAACAATAAGTCGACTCCAACCGGCGGTCAAACCGTGGCCATTACCGAACGTGACCCTTCACCCCAACCACCACTCGCAACCCTAGCATAGCCCCGCACCACCACCGTCACCTACGTCAGACCAAACACAGACCATGGTACCACCGTGTTGACCTCCCCCGAGTCAACGGTGGCACCACCCCATGAATCCTTCGCGCACTAGACTCCGGGACAACCTGACTCAACGCCAACCACCACCTCTGATAACCACGGCCACCATCAATACCCATACCGTGACCAACGTACTCACCCTAACCCCTATAACTAGCCCTAGCCGCCATGGCGTGGTGACACCCTAACGACTTCAGGCGCGACAGACACAACGAAAGAAACGAACGAGACTCACCTTACACCCGCCTGAGACTGACTCGTCCGCCCTTGAAGCCACCCTAAAACCACCTTCAGCGCCGCTCCTCCCTCTCTTGCTCTTATTGCTGCTGCCGACCGTGGGTGTGAGAGGATGCGGTTGTGAACTTTGTTTTAGGGTTTGGGGGGGGGGGGGGTTGTGTTATGTTACATCGTATAGTAGGGTTTATGGGGTATATGGGTCAAGTAAAACAACCTGGTAACTTAACCCATTACTCATACGACTTAAATAACTCGGACCAAAACACGTAACATTATTATTAACTTAGTTGATATACTTACGCTAGCGATTAATATAGTACGATAACATCATATAAAACTTATAACAATAAATTCCTAGTCACAACCCGAGTTTCGATAATAACTTAATTATAATCCCATTTTATCACTTGCTATTTGTGGCATTTTAAATTTCTCCCACTCTATCTTTGTAATAATAATCCCATTTTATCACCAAAGATAGCTACTAAGGCCACAAGCAATGATTTTGATGTTGGTTTGTGTACCCTTATGATTTATCACAGAAAATATTCTATTTAAGCTTAGATAGTTTAGAATGGTTGATAACTTTTTCTCTTTAATTAAGTTCTAAACTTAATTTGATTTTGATTTGAATTAAGTATCCTATACTTATTCCATCTCAATGGTCATACATTGAATTGTCATAATCAATTCTATTTTATGTTTAAGATTTGCAAGTGTATGTTAAACTAATCAAGAACATAATTATAAACCGATAGTGACTCGGGTTGAAAACCAAGTCACTATATTATCCAAAATACAACATATTGTTCAAGGATTTCCCATTTCCTTGTCCAACAAGGAAATAAAACATAGGTTTTAATTGTTCATACAACACTTGAAATATTAGCAAAATAAGCGGAAAAACAAAGCTCCTTGATCATCCCGAGTGGAGCTACTCTTAGTTCCCTTGATCTATCAAGCTTGTTTCTCTTTTCCCTTATCTTTGCTTTCATGCCCTAATTCAAGTAAGAAGAGCATTCACATCACAACTTGTATCATGATACATTAGTTGAGATTAACATAAAATCGGGATAGTTATCGTACCAACTGGAAGAATCTTCCCAGCTTTGAGATCGCTGAGATACTTGGAACAGTTCCTCTTCCAATGTCCTTTGCCATTGCAGTAAAAGCATTTGGCCCCTTGATGAGGGCTCTTCTTGGATTTGGAGGTGCTTGCCTCAGAAGACACTTTCTTTGAACCTTTGGAAGGTTGCTTCCCCTTTGCCTTACCCTTCCTTTTGAACTTTCCTTTGCTCTTAACATTAATGTTGAGCACATCCTTAGGGGCACTAACATTTAGGCCCATATCCCTTTCAGCTTGCACGATCATATTGTGCAATTCATCGAGAGAGATGTCTTGGTTTCTCATGTTGAAATTCACCCGGAATTGTACATAAGTTTTCACCTTAGACAAGGAGTGGAGGATTCTATCAATCACAAGTTCCTTAGGAATGTCCACTTGATTCATCCTTAGGGTTTCTACATGCTCAATTAACTTGAGCACATGTGGGCTAGCCTTTTGCCCTTCCTTAAGGTTGAGATCAAAGAAGGCCGATGCCGCCTCGTATTGGACAATTCTCGAAGCCTTTGAGAACATTGTCACAAGCCTGGAGTAGATCTCATAGGCCGTGCCAATCTTTATGGCACTCCTTTGGAGTTCCGGCTCCATCGAGAAGACCAAAACATTTTTGATTGCCGCAGACTCCTTCTGATAAGTATCATAGGGTCGTCTTGCTGCGGCGGTGGCATTTTCTGCAGGTTCAGGAGGTGATTCTTCAATGAGGAATTCGGTCTTACCGTCTCCCTCTGCCGCCAACAACAGTTGGGCATCCCAATCGGCAAAGTTTGCCCCATTCTTTTCTAGCTTACAACGATCCATGAAGGAACGTAACCATGAATTGTTCGTAGTAGTGGAAGTAGCCATGATTGATATTGATACGAAGACTACAAAATTTTAAACATATGAAGAAATTAAATGTTAATCGTTTTAATTTTCATTTTAACTTGTAAACATATTTACTAAGTTGATGCATCTATAAAATGACCTCTATCCAATTTTATAAATGATTCCAAGACCCAAACTCATACTATCGAAATCGTGAACCACTGGAACTCCGACCCAATGATATGGTTTGGTGGGTTAAAATAAACCGGTTCTACCCTAGAACTCTTGGTTGATGACAAATCATAATTTATTCATCTTAGCCCGGAACACATTGACCACTGGTCCTCTACACTTCCGTTGAGTACAAACCAAATTTCAAATGCATTGGGATGCGATCCGCCCACTGGACTGAATCCACCCCATCGCCCCACTTATCCTACGTAATTGGGTTCGTACTGCCCAATGGACTAGCACCACCCCACGAAATAGAAGCTCATGGGTTCTACTATTTGGTAAGGCTAATCCTCAATTGTTTTGTTTAATATAGAGGTCTTGTCAATTTATTATCTATCTCCTTTAAGTGAATTAAATTGGTGAACTCGATAATTATAATTGACACGGTCGTTTATAACGATCTAAACTAATATGCATGTTTATGGCGATTTGGCTATGCATGCAAACATATTAAAATGCAAAAGTAAAAGCAATAAAGCAATAAAATCCTAGTATGGCCTTCCTAGTAATAGTAAAAACTAATTAACTATTACAAATTCGGAAACCAACTCCATGGTCCCTTGAACTTCATTGGCATGCCATCCAAGAAAACACCGTCTTGTCGGAACTCCTTTCCGTATGGCACCGTCTTTTGGATCTCCGGAATTACAATAAAATAATACAACTATTCTATTGTAAAACTGAAAATTTAAATTACAAACCCGTGATACGAGATCACATAAATTACAACCGAATCAATATCCCCTTTCGGGTAATATTGATTAAAACTAAGGCCATACTAAGAAAAATTACATAATTCCAAATTATATAAATAACATTCAAAATATGACATTCATATTAAATAAAATGCAATAATAAAATATGTATGCACATGCTTAATTTTTAATGCCAAATCGCCTTATGGGAGCAAATATCTCATATTTGTTTATGGTTTTTACGGATATGTGCGATTTTAACTATTAAAATCATCAAAATTACATAAATCTCATTTATGTCCAAGTTAATCATCCTAACTTACTTTAGGAATCAATGTTTAGTCTCTACTAATATTTGATCATGATCTAACTTGATTTTGCATTATTGTTCATTAATCACTTGTATTTTCGGGAAAAATAAACAAAATATGGCCAAATGAGTCAATAAAATTCGAAATTTAAAATTCAAAAATTTTAAACTTTCTGGAAATTTTCTGAAAATTCAGAAATTAATAAATGGTCTCATGCAAATACTTATGGTTTATTTCTTAAATAAATCCTATAAAAGCCGTTTTTATGGTTAAAAATCCGATTTAAATTATAAAAACTTGCAATAATTTGCCATAAATTTTTAGTCATGCTAAAATACATATTAGAATCTGAAAGTGACCAAAAATTACAGACCATACTCGAAAATTTTATTTTCGACTCATAAATTATGATTATTAGCTAATTAACTCATTAAAATTAATAATCATAAAAACAGAAACTTTTTGACATCTAACTTTTAGATCTGATGTTCCTATCATATAAGACATCTATGGGTAAAATTTCATGCCATAATATTAAGATTAACTATTTTTAACACAATAAGTCACTATTTATCCGATTTTAACCATTAAAATCATAAATCATGCATCACTTGGGAATAAATTCCCAAAACTTACATACATACTGTAAACATTGCATGTGACATTGTGTAAAGTTTTTATGGCAAAATTCCAACTATAACTATTAAAGTCGAATTTAAGTCACTATTAATCCGATTTTTACTATAAAAATCATTAATCATGCAAAATAATTCCAATAATTTCAAAAATTCATACAGGAACTTTATATATTGCATGTGACTTCTCATAAAAGTTTTAAGGTTAAATTCGAAATATAACCATATATACCCATTTTTGCTCATATTATGACTATTTATCTCATAAAATTCATAATCCATGCATATTAACTCCATTTCTTACGAAACATCATATACAATATATTAAATATGCATGTGAGAACATATCAAAAAATCTCGGCCAGAAACTATTTTTAGCTATTTTTCCCATTAATTGTTGTTTAAAACCGATTTAAACTACAAAATATACAAATAAATATAAAAATGAACAATAAAAATCCATAAAATTATTTTTATGTCCTAAAACCATTTTAGAAACAGAAACTTTAACATGCAAAATTATTTTGTGATTTATCATAATAAACACAATAATTTCGAAATTTTCGAAATGTGTATGTTAAACCGATTTTAACATAAATCATGAATCCAATCATGCATGCAACAACCGTAATGCTCTGATACCAATTGTTGGAAACTAGGTTCCTTATTTTATACTCAAATCTAATATGAGTTTTGTTTCTTTAAGTTTAGTCATAAAAACTTAAATAGATCTTATGCATGCAAGATGATATCATAAGATGAGATAGTCCTTACATTGGTTTTGGAAGGTTTATACTCAATAATCACCTATTATATGAGTCTTCAAACCACCGAAATACCCTTAAACGATCTAAGAAAAATCGTCTCCAAAAGATGCGTATCAAGGACCCGATCTCAAACTAATACTAATTTTGTTACTAGAAAATTAGTATAAGTATACTAGAATAATAATAATAATATTACTCTTAATATTATTAGTATAGGAAATAATAATAATTTTCTTAGTAAAACTATTTTACTTAGAAAATTAGTGAGAATGATGCTTTAGTTTGTGATGAGAATAAGCATACACACAATACTTAGCCAAAAACTAGTACTACTTGTATGAATAAGGTGTGCCTTATATAAGCACATGAGCTTGCTTGAGCAAGCATCATTGCCGGCCAAGGCTCCCAAGGAGAGCCAATGCATGGCCTTCTTACACTTACACAAATGCATAAGATATTCCTTACATATTTTTTGTGTATGACACACACAATAGTTGCTTACTTACACACACAATCCACACACATACTTACACTTACACGGCTGAAAAATGGGTCTAATATGGACCCATTTTATCTTTGACAATTGTGTTAATTTGTAACATGTCACACATGTCCCATAACACATGACCCAATTTGTTAATTGTGCAATTTTAACTATTAAGATTCATAATTTACAAATTTATTACATTTAAATAATTACACTAATAATTTCGAAATTATTATTGCACAAAAATGTAATGTCATAATTTAATTACAACTCTTTGTAATTTTATGATCAACCGTGTTCATTCTCAATTTAATCGTTTCCCAAACGAACAAATAAAACCGAGCAATAAAACTGTAAAACCCCTCGCGAAAGCGGAAATATAAACACATAAAAGTACCAAAAATGCAGCGGAATTAAAACTTTTAGAAGATAAAACAACATGCGAGAAGTCTTAAACTGAAACAGAAACTAAGACCGAAATAGATAAGTAACAGTTCTAAGTACAGAAGTGAAATATATACAACAGCCGGGGATGGGACATCCCTACCGACACCAAACAAAAGTAACAACTACGAGTCCAGCTAAACGATAAGGTAAGTCAATGATGACAGCAGGATCATCACTCGCTAGCTCTCGTGAACCCATCTCCAACCAGCATGTACCTACATACATGAAAAACATGTACGCCACAATCAGTGGGGAGTGACTAGAGTTCTCCTAGCCACCTTTTGTGACAACACGTAACATATAAAACAATACAGAATACTCCAACATATATCAACATGTGAAGGATAAACACTCATCATCTGATCTCTTACTAACATGCGATTACCATGCACGGCTCTCAACTAACTTCATAAACAAATAGGAAGGAGAGTCGGTTTCCCTACTGGTTACCCAGTCGGGGGGTCTTTCAATCCAATTATTTATGAAACCGAACTAAGAGTCATCCAATGCCTTGGATGATTTAACCACAACTATGTAACATCAACAACTCAACATGCATATCTGACACTGTACCATCATCTAGGCAAGCAGATAAACATCCATAACTCATCATGCATATCTGACACTGTACCATCGTCCAGGCAAGCAGATACACATTCACAACACTAGCAACGGGTCCAGAGGTGAACTTAACACATATCCCATTACTACACTATGTCGGGTCCAGAGGTGAGCTTAACACATATCCCAACATCTAATCAAGTAAAGGGTCCAGAGGTGAACTTAACACATATCCCTAAACTTACAAATCATGAAAAGGGTCCAGCGGTGAACTTAACACATATCCCTAATCATCCAAAAGCAAAGGGTCTAGAGGTGAACTTAACACATATCCCAATGCTACAAACATGTATTGGGTCCAGAGGTGAACTTAACACATATCCCAATACACAGTCATCGCACAACGGGTCCAGAGGTGAACTTAACACATATCCCGTGTACGACAACCGATCACGTGTCAGGTCCAGAGGTGAGCTTAACACATATCCTGACACGCCCAAGCAAAACACGTAACGGGTCCAGAGGTGAACTTAACACATATCCCGTCACGCGACAGATAAACACGTAGTGGGTCCAGAGGTGAACTTAACACATATCCCACCACGCGACAACCATTGTAACCACTGAACAACCAAAGGTAGAAACTAACCTATAGTTCTAACTTCTTAAACCTCTAACCAACATACAATTGATTCCGGGAACTAGGACGAGGGAGAGCCGGTTTCCCTTTCGGTTATCCGACCGGGGGGTCTCTATCCTCACTACATTCCCGAACCCAATATAACGTTGCCCGTACACCGGGGACCTCAAATACATGCCACGGGTACACAAAACAAGTTTCAAGTAAAACCGATAAACCGTTTAAAAGTTACGATCAATTTACGAAAAACTCAAAATAGCTTACAGGGGTCCCCAGCCGGTCGGCAGGCAGCCGGTCGGCCGGCTGGTGACCTCCTCAGCCTTTCTTTCTCTTCTGAAACACTACACGCACTCCCAGCCGGTCGGCAGGCAGCCGGTCGGCCGGCTGGGACTACACTTGAATTCTGAAAGTGCATAAACACAACACAACGCACTCCCAGCCGGCTGGCAGGCGGCCGGTCTGCCGGCTGGGAGACCTATTCACTATGGGTCTCAATTTTCGCAAAACCACAAAAAACACAAGAAGCGCTCTCAGCCGGTTGACCGGCGGCCGGTCGGTCGACCGGCTCAGAGAGCCTGACGCTGAAAATCGCGTTTTCCATCCCTTCTCAATACTCAATAAATTAACACAAAATCCATGAATCGATACATGGGTTGTTATCCTAACATTATAAATCACCAAATACTACTTCCTATCAGCACGTAAATCTCAACACAATCCTCAAACGATTAAATTCAAGTATCCGTCTTAACATATGAAAAACTGAAATTATACTTGTGAACACATAACCATATTTCCAAGCATGAATTCTTCACATAAACAACAACCTAAACATGTTTCTAAGTCTAGAAATCATAGTACTCAACTAAAATCAGAAACAATTAAGAGAATCCATCAATTATGCTAATATACACATAAAAGGCCGAGTTATCTCATTATCGTCACCTTTAAGCTTATTCCGGCAGATGATCCTCCTCTACAACGTAAGAGTCCACGTCGGGATCGTCGAGACGAACTCCTACAACAAAGAAAACGATTTAAAGACACTAAAAACGAGTTAAAGGCAAAACAGCCTATTTTTCGAAGTCGCCAAAATGAAAAATGAAAGTGATGGATGTCTTGGAAATCGAACGAGGATTCCGAAAATGTACTTACTTTCGCGATTTGGAGAGCGGATGATGGAGAAAAGCTTGAAAAGGAGAGAGTATTAATGGAGGTTTTGTGAGATTTGAGTTTACAGTGAAATGAAGCTTGAGGGAGGGGAAATGTCGACTTAAGGGGTTTAAGAAGTACAAAGAGTTGTCCTTTCCGACTCACTTAAAACGGTTACGGATTTTAGAACCGGATATGAAATAAATACTTGAGTCGGATATTTAAATTATGCCAAGTTGTATTCGTCTTAAGAACTGGAGGTTCTTAAGACGGATCTTATTTATTTCATAAAAATTTCCGAATTAAATTATTAAAATATTAACTTCATTACGTAAAAACTCAAAAACGATTAAATTAGATTTTACGAAAATATGGGCTGTTACAATCACCCCAACTTCAAAAAGTTTCGTCCTCGAAACTCGAACGGATAAAAATCTATCTACTATACCTCAATCGAATAAGAAAGGATGCGCAGCACGCATCGAAGCCTCAGTCTCCCAAGTCTGCTCCTCGACATCACCGCAACGCCATAGAATCTTCACCAAGGGCACCACCTTGCTCCTAAGCTTCCTATCCTGACGGTCAAGGATCTTCACGGGACGCTCCTCGAAAGCAAGACTCGGCTCCAGGTTCTCGATCTCTCTAGGTAAAACGTGACTCGGGTCACTAATGTATCTGCGGAGCTGGGAAACATGAAAAACGCTATGAACCTTGCCCAAACTAGGAGGCAAGTCCAATCGGTAAGCAGCAGCACCAATCCTCTTCACGATCTCAAAAGGTCCAATATACTTAGGGCTCAACTTGCCCTTAACTCCAAACCTTTTGACGCCCTTCATCGGAGAAACTCTCAAGAAAACTCGATCACCCACCTCAAACTCTAAGGGTCTACGGCGAACATCAGCATAGGATTTCTGCCGGTCCTGTGCGGCCTTCATCCTACCTCTGATAAGCTGAACCTGATCAATAGTAACAGCTAACTGGTCCGGTCCTAGGTCACGGACATCACTAGCCTGATCCCAACAAATCGGACTACGGCACTTCCTACCATAAAGAGCCTCGTACGGAGCCATACCAATGGAAGCATGATAACTGTTGTTGTAAGAAAACTCTACCAACGGCAAACACTGCTCCCAAGAACTCTGAAAATCAAGGGCACAAGCACGGAGCAAATCCTCTAATGTCTGTATAGTCCTCTCGGACTGACCATCGGTCGCGGCATGAAATGCAGTACTCATCAACAAACGGCTACCCATAGCCTCCTGCAAAGCCTTCCAGAACCTGGAACAAAACCTCGGATCACGATCTGAAACTATCTCTCTCGGGACACCATGATATCGGACTATCTCAGCTATATAAGCCCTAGCTAAACGGTCCATATCCCATGTCTCTCTGATCGGCACGAATCTGGCACACTTAGTTAGACGATCGACAATAACCCAAATCGCATCCTTGCCTCCCACGGTCTTAGGCAAAGCGGTAACAAAGTCCATAGATATGCACTCCCACTTCCACTGAGGGACGGGAAGCGGCTGTAGCAAACCACCTGGTCTCCTATGTTCTATCTTGACTTGTTGGCAAGTCAAGCATCTACTAACATAATCCATGATGTCTCTCTTCATCCCGGGCCACCAAAATGTAAGTCCCAAATCCTTATGCATCTTCTCTCTACCCGGATGAACGGAATACGGTGACAAGTGAGCCTCATCAAGAATCCTCTTCCTCAAATCCGGCACATCAGGAACATACATCCTACCACGGAACCTAAGGAAACCACCAGCATCAATCACTAAGTCAGGTGCAACACCACTCGAAATCTTAGCCTCGAACTTCTTGAAATCGGCATCTGCAGGCAAACTCTGTCGAATCTCCCAATATAAAGACGGCTCGGCAGTCAAAGCAGCTAACCAATCAAAACCACTACCCACCATCTCTAATCTCAGCTTCCGGAACTCGGAACACAACTCATCGGGCAATACTCTCATGGCACTCATCGAATAAGAAGTCTTGCGGCTAAGCGCATCAGCGACTACATTGGCTTTTCCCTCATGATATAACAACTCGATGTCATAATCTTTCACCAACTCTAGCCAACGTCTCTGTCTCATGTTAAGGTCTTTCTGAGTGAAAATGTACTTAAGACTCTTGTGATCTGTGAAAATACGGCAATGGGATCCAATCAGGTAATGACGCCACATCTTCAAAGCATGAACAACTGCGGCCAACTCCAAATCATGTGTCGGATAGTTCACCTCATGAACTCTCAACTGTCTGGATGAATATGCTATCACCTTACCACTCTGCATCAGTACGCATCCAAGTCCTAACATCGAAGCATCACAATACACATCAAAGTCCACTCCGATCTCTGGCAAAGCTAACACGGGGGCGGAAGTCAATCTGGTCTTCAACTCCTGGAAAGAACTCTCACACTTGTCGGTCCACACAAATTTGGCTTCTTTCTTCAGTAACTGAGTCATCGGGCGAGCCAATCTCGAAAAATCCTCAACAAATCTACGATAATAACCAGCCAAACCCAAAAAGCTACGGATCTCTCCAACATCCTTGGGACTCTCCCAATCAACCACAGCCTCTATCTTCGCGGGATCTACCATCACACCCTCGCTGGATATCACATGTCCTAAAAAGGCAACCTTCGAGAGCCAAAATTCACACTTCGAAAACTTTGCGAACCATTTCTGTCTGCGCAGAATCCCTAGAATCAATCGAAGATGCTCAGCATGTTCCTCATCGGTCTTCGAATAAATCAAGATGTCATCAATGAAAACCACTACACAAGTGTCAAGATACTCACTGAAAGTACGATTCATCTGATCCATAAAAATCGCCGGTGCATTAGTCAACCCAAATGGCATAACTACAAACTCAAAATGCCCATATCTGGTACGAAAAGCAGTCTTTGCAATATCAGCCTCTCTCACTGGAATCTGATGATAACCTGATCGAAGATCAATCTTAGAAAACCTCGAAGCACCTCTCAACTGATCAAACAAATCATCTATCCTAGGCAAAGGATATCGATTCTTCACGGTCACTCGGTTCAGCTCTCTATAGTCAATGCACAATCTCATGGAACCATCTTTCTTCTTGACGAACAACACAGGAGCACCCCACGGAGAAGCACTAGGTCTAATGAAACCTTTCTCGATCATCTCTTCCAATTGCTGTTTCAACTCTTTCAACTCTGGCGGAGCCATACGGTAAGGAGCTTTAGAAATCGGTCCGGTACCTGGAACAAGCTCAATAGTAAACTCCACATCTCTCTCTGGCGGTATCCCTGGCAAGTCATCTGGGAAAACATCTGGATACTCACGAACAATGGCTACATCTTCAAGCTTCGGTAGCGATGGTTTAGCAGCTGTAACAACACACAGGAAGGCTTGGCAACCCTTCCTAAGAAGATGAGAAGCTTTCATCGAAGAGATAACACGAACACCCCTTTGAGGGCGAGTTCCCCTATAGGAAACACGAACTCCTGAAGAACTCCTCAAGCAGATTTTCTGGTCGCGACACTCGAAGCGAGCATGGTATCGCGATAACCAATCCATACCGAGGATAATGTCAAACTCCTCGAGAGGAAATCTCAGTAAGTCCGCTGGAAATGTGGCTTGACCAATAACAATAGGAACATCCCTATGGGACGAAGAGCATGAAAACACGTCTCCAGAAGGTAAGGAAATAGAAGTCTCCTCAACCAATGAAGACTCAAGAGCTAGACGGTCGGCGAACTGAGTCGATATAAATGACAAAGAAGCTCCAGTATCGAATAAAATAAGGCACTCAGCGCCAAGAACAGAAAATATACCGGCAACGATGTCAGGATGCGCCTCTGCCTCAGCCCTAGTCATCACAAAAATCTTCCCTTTCGGCTTCCCTCCTTTAGTCGCTGCAGCAGCAGTGGCAGCCTTGCCAAGTGCGGTGTTCCTCTCAGGACACTCATACGATCGATGCCCAAATCCATTACAAGTGAAACACTTATAGGCATTCTTGAAACAGTCAAAACCCGGATGAGAAGGTTTACCACAACGGTGGCAAACACTAGGAGATGTGTCGGTGTGAACAAAGGTCTTAGCAACCGGAGCAGAGAACCTCTCAAAACGCTTCTTCTGAGAAGAAGGCGAAGAAGTAGAAGGAACAAATGGTCTCTTCCCCTGGTACACGGATCTCTGGTGAGAAGTGAAGCTGGAAGTAGCGGCACGGGTCTCAGCATCAATGGCACGAATAGAACTCTCGGCCCAAATAGCATCGTCATACACCTCCACAAAAGAAGTAGAGTCACGACGAACCATACTCTCAATCCTCGGCCCTAGCTTCCCTCGGTAGAAATACACTCTCTCAGCCTCATCACGAACAAATCTCGATGCAAAGTGAGCTAACTGGTTGAACTTGTCAGTAAATTCTTGAACGGTCATCTTGCCTTGCTTCAAATCCATAAATTCTTTCAACCTCTGCGATCTCAACTCCTTGGGATAGAACCTCGCCTCGAGCCTGTCTTTGAAAGCCTCCCAATCGAACATCGGGTCAAGAACAGCGGTAGGTCCAGTCAACGCCCACCAACGGTCAGCCTCCAATGTCAGGAAGTGAGCGGCTAAACGCACTCTATCCTCCCTAACGACTGAGTATAAGGTGAAGCTCTTTTCCATCTCTCTGAACCACTCTGTGAGGGCTACTGGGTCAGCCTCGCCTCCGTAGGTCCTAACATGGCTTCTGGACATCTGAGAGGCAATCCAGGAAAAGCTACCCGGACGATTAGCCTCGCCACCCGGCGGTGGAGGAGGTGGAACATTCCCCGCTTGCTGTCTCTGAGTCTCAAGCAAATGCTGAATTGCTTGCAGCACAATGTTATCAGCAGCTCTGGGTCTCACCATCCTTCAAAAGAGAAAACAAGGATTAGCTTAGCATTTAGCAATCACAAATAGACTACAACATAAGTCCTTAGATCTACCCATCTCTCATTCATTATTTGTTTATTTGGTCAAGTTAAGGTTGGGGGTCACATGAGTGCGTCGGGAGCAATAATGCTCTGATACCAACTGTAAAACCCCTCGCGAAAGCGGAAATATAAACACATAAAAGTACCAAAAATGCAGCGGAATTAAAACTTTTAGAAGATAAAACAACATGCGAGAAGTCTTAAACTGAAACAGAAACTAAGACCGAAATAGATAAGTAACAGTTCTAAGTACAGAAGTGAAATATATACAACAGCCAGGGATGGGACATCCCTACCGACACCAAACAAAAGTAACAACTACGAGTCCAGCTAAACGATAAGGTAAGTCAATGATGACAGCAGGATCATCACTCGCTAGCTCTCGTGAACCCATCTCCAACCAGCATGTACCTACATACATGAAAAACATGTACGCCACAATCAGTGGGGAGTGACTAGAGTTCTCCTAGCCACCTTTTGTGACAACACGTAACATATAAAACAATACAGAATACTCCAACATATATCAACATGTGAAGCATAAACACTCATCATCTGATCTCTTACTAACATGCGATTACCATGCACGGCTCTCAACTAACTTCATAAACAAATAGGAAGGAGAGCCGGTTTCCCTACTGGTTACCCAGTCGGGGGGTCTTTCAATCCAATTATTTATGAAACCGAACTAAGAGTCATCCAATGCCTTGGATGATTTAACCACAACTATGTAACATCAACAACTCAACATGCATATCTGACACTGTACCATCATCTAGGCAAGCAGATAAACATCCATAACTCATCATGCATATCTGACACTGTACCATCGTCCAGGCAAGCAGATACACATTCACAACACTAGCAACGGGTCCAGAGGTGAACTTAACACATATCCCATTACTACACTATGTCGGGTCCAGAGGTGAGCTTAACACATATCCCAACATCTAATCAAGTAAAGGGTCCAGAGGTGAACTTAACACATATCCCTAAACTTACAAATCATGAAAAGGGTCCAGCGGTGAACTTAACACATATCCCTAATCATCCAAAAGCAAAGGGTCCAGAGGTGAACTTAACACATATCCCAATGCTACAAACATGTATTGGGTCCAGAGGTGAACTTAACACATATCCCAATACACAGTCATCGCACAACGGGTCCAGAGGTGAACTTAACACATATCCCGTGTACGACAACCGATCACGTGTCAGGTCCAGAGGTGAGCTTAACACATATCCTGACACGCCCAAGCAAAACACGTAACGGGTCCAGAGGTGAACTTAACACATATCCCGTCACGCGACAGATAAACACGTAGTGGGTCCAGAGGTGAACTTAACACATATCCCACCACGCGACAACCATTGTAACCACTGAACAACCAAAGGTAGAAACTAACCTATAGTTCTAACTTCTTAAACCTCTAACCAACATACAATTGATTCCGGGAACTAGGACGAGGGAGAGCCGGTTTCCCTTTCGGTTATCCGACCGGGGGGTCTCTATCCTCACTACATTCCCGAACCCAATATAACGTTGTTCGTACACCGGGGACCTCAAATACATGCCACGGGTACACAAAACAAGTTTCAAGTAAAACCGATAAACCGTTTAAAAGTTACGATCAATTTACGAAAAACTCAAAATAGCTTACAGGGGTCCCCAGCCGGTCGGCAGGCAGCCGGTCGGCCGGCTGGTGACCTCCTCAGCCTTTCTTTCTCTTCTGAAACACTACACGCACTCCCAGCCGGTCGGCAGGCAGCCGGTCGGCCGGCTGGGACTACACTTGAATTCTGAAAGTGCATAAACACAACACAACGCACTCCCAGCCGGCTGGCAGGCGGCCGGTCTGCCGGCTGGGAGACCTATTCACTATGGGTCTCAATTTTCGCAAAACCACAAAAAACACAAGAAGCGCTCTCAGCCGGTTGACCGGCGGCCGGTCGGTCGACCGGCTCAGAGAGCCTGACGCTGAAAATCGCGTTTTCCATCCCTTCTCAATACTCAATAAATTAACACAAAATCCATGAATCGATACATGGGTTGTTATCCTAACATTATAAATCACCAAATACTACTTCCTATCAGCACGTAAATCTCAACACAATCCTCAAACGATTAAATTCAAGTATCCGTCTTAACATATGAAAAACTGAAATTATACTTGTGAACACATAACCATATTTCCAAGCATGAATTCTTCACATAAACAACAACCTAAACATGTTTCTAAGTCTAGAAATCATAGTACTCAACTAAAATCAGAAACAATTAAGAGAATCCATCAATTATGCTAATATACACATAAAAGGCCGAGTTATCTCATTATCGTCACCTTTAAGCTTATTCCGGCAGATGATCCTCCTCTACAACGTAAGAGTCCACGTCGGGATCGTCGAGACGAACTCCTACAACAAAGAAAACGATTTAAAGACACTAAAAACGAGTTAAAGGCAAAACAGCCTATTTTTCGAAGTCGCCAAAATGAAAAATGAAAGTGATGGATGTCTTGGAAATCGAACGAGGATTCCGAAAATGTACTTACTTTCGCGATTTGGAGAGCGGATGATGGAGAAAAGCTTGAAAAGGAGAGAGTATTAATGGAGGTTTTGTGAGATTTGAGTTTACAGTGAAATGAAGCTTGAGGGAGGGGAAATGTCGACTTAAGGGGTTTAAGAAGTACAAAGAGTTGTCCTTTCCGACTCACTTAAAACGGTTACGGATTTTAGAACCGGATATGAAATAAATACTTGAGTCGGATATTTAAATTATGCCAAGTTGTATTCGTCTTAAGAACTGGAGGTTCTTAAGACGGATCTTATTTATTTCATAAAAATTTCCGAATTAAATTATTAAAATATTAACTTCATTACGTAAAAACTCAAAAACGATTAAATTAGATTTTACGAAAATATGGGCTGTTACAAAAACTATTTTATTACTTTGACTATTATTATTATAATCCCATTATAAAAAATATTCGTCATATAAAATTATTTCCAAAATTTCCAGTTATTAATTAATTTGTATCCAATACAATATTAATTATTCCATTGAGACGGAATTCCCTAAAGATATGACCTTAAGGGATCAACTGATCACCACCATCATATGACGATAATGTCAAACTCTAGACAGCCAATCATTATCGATAAATGTTGATCAGTTGACTTTAAAAGAGTAACACTCCCAGTTGTGTTTCATTTAAATGAGTTTTAATTACGTCAACACACTATTGTCGAGGACACTTCCTCCAACAATAACAACTAGTCATAGCATATATCAATAAGATTTTACAATCCTATCCTCCATAAAAACACGGTTACGTCCCCGTAACCTCATTGTACAAATCCCAGCTCATTACTTTATCTCATACCACCTCACTTCAAGTAACCAATATCGCACTCATCGTCACATCTAAGACCAAAGACAAGGGGAGTGAATTGGCGGAATAAAACCGCAAATCAACACTCCCATTTCAATATCGATTTTAAACTCCGAATATAACTCAATAACCAAGGTCACACTGGGCCGTAAACACAATATGGCACAACGGCCTAATAACGCATAACTCAATGCCAGTAACAATTCTCATCTCAATATCAATATCAATATTGTCAAATGTCCCATTAAAGGACTTGTTCAACACTTAGAGAACGAAACTCTAAGCTACTCACCCACGTATCAAGGTCAAAGAATACAACAACTCGATATAACACTGAACTGCAATCTCAATCTCAATACAAAATCAATCAGGGTCAAATCAATTAGGGTTTTTGTTGACTTACGAGCAACTCCATCCCCTCAACTCATCCCATCAGCTAATTAACATGTCAATGTACGTACCTTTACCAAATTCATTAACATGTTTGTATGTATTCTTATAATTCCACAGGATATAAAACAAGAACTTGTACGCTATACCAAACCAATCTAATACAAAATCTTTATACATACTTCTAACTAATCAAATACCAAAGTTTCCCCATCTCACAACTCAACCCGTCTCCCAACAAAATAATTATCTTATCATTAGGAAACATGAACTATCAAAATAGAATGATAATTACTAATATTCAACTCGAATAAGTACTCATAAGAAATCCCTATTAATTATCATGTTAACATATAAACTCGAACAATAACAAGAGGATCGGTTGAATCGTGTTACGCAGTAACGCAGAATCATAGAAGCTAAAACTTATATACCCCTGATATTAACACATAGTTACTTATTTTACACCAATATATACAATCAGCAACTCGTGGTTCACAATTAACAACTTAAAACATTTCATGTTCACAATCTTACTATAGGAGCAAAATCATATTTTAGAAAAGACATATGGCAGGATTAACCAACGTAACTAAATATGGAGCATCGACATATTCCACAAGATATACACAAATCATATACAAGTCATAGACTAACAAGACCGTTTATCATTCCTAAATATCAATAAATCAAAATCAATTAGGTACATTTCAAGTCCACTCACCCTACATCATTTATCATGAAACTGGTAATATATATATGACTTGCAAATTAAGGGCACAATTAAACATCTGGCAGGATTTCCTCCACACGTAGCTACAGAATTTGGTATGTTGCAAATAATCACTATAATTATCAAAACATCAAGCGTTATCATGGATAATCATCACTTGGAAAACATTTTGAAACTTTGGAAACATTGAAGCGGTAATTTCTGGCAATTTATAAACATGAATCAAAAGACAATTTTTACAAGTTATAGATCGAAACAAGACTACATGGGGACATTCTGACTCTTCTTTACTAAAACATTGTTCTTGTAAATTGTAGCTCATGAGTTCTGAAAATTTAACGATAAAAGTAAACGAATTCACAAGACTAGCACTTCCATAAATCACATGTCCACCAGTTAATAACTCAAGATATTATGATCAAATTTTAAACATAGCAAAGCGATTCAGTTTGTGACATAACAATATGCATGAAGGTGTTATAAAGATTATTATCTCAGTGAACCAGACAACGATATACCATAAATATATGAAAGAACATCAACACGATTCTCATTGTTCAAAATAATCACCATTACCTATAACAATTAGATTGCTATATCATGCTAACAAGTTTACCAGTCAAATTTCATCCTACCTCTTTTCAAGACTCGTCTCTGATAAACATGATTTTAACATCACACACGAATATCACATCATTATTTTGAAGTCATAATATTAGAAAAATAATAGCGTTTGTATTACTGAAGCGATTTTATACAAACTTGACGAAATCAGCCAGGTTACATTATCATATGGTAAGGTTCATATTCATTTCAAATGTCTACTATACATGTTACTAATGTCATATCAGGATACCACATGGTCACATCACATAATTCGTATTTGATTAAACTTTTACATAAAACTTACATAACTTACGATTCCAACAATCAAACATCGTGTTGCAACTTCCAAAAATTATAATTAAATAGCCGTTCAGCCATTTTGTGAACCATTATAGTTTTTGAGAAATATGATGGATTCTCTAATCGTAGGAAAAGAATAAAATGTAAAACTTAAGGGGATTATTTATAACAATTTGGTCTAAACAGGAACTTTACAGCAATAAAACAAGAAACTAGGCACTTGCAAAAAAAAAATCATTATTAATTAACGACTTGTTAAGATTTTACGTGACTCATCATTTGGAAAACGTGAATGAATATATTAAATATTGGAGTTGAAATTATACATAAACATTAAGTACATTTTAAATGGTTCCTCGTTCAAAAACATGGGTCAAAACAGAACTGTGCAGTGACAATCTGACCACTATCGACTAAAATACTTATTTCTCTCAAAATATAAGTCGTTTTAACATGAAACCAAAAACATTGGAAAGCTATTTCAGAAGCTTATCATACATAAAATTTTCATACACATATAGAAAACACATTTTAGACGGCAGTTCTCACAAGTAAGGTAACATCCTGAAAATTTATCAAAAATTTGTGTTCCTTAAAACCACTTCACACTATCACATTTAAATATAAACATTATTTTTCCAAAACATGTTGACATGTCATTTGAAGCGTTGGGATTACATTGTACGAAATTAACATCATTATATCAAACGAAATTGTCATCTACAAGACGGTAAGATTGCGAAATTGAGAAGTAGCATCACGAAATAATTCAATAGTTATGCTTGTATGAATACTGCATTAATTCCTACCATCGTAACAGTCACAACATAATAGTATGTAAATATGTATACCTGAAATCACAAAGGTGCCACTTATTGAAACATTACTCTATAACCAAACTAATTGTGTGTAAATAGAAATTGTCATGTAAACCCTAAGTACGATCTATGCAACACATAACTATATAGCATTCATGGCTTGGGGGTAGCACATTCCGCATATCACTAGACATGGATTACTATAACATCTGAATCGGATCTTTCATATCCAAATACCAACCAATATATTACAAAGCTACGATAGTCATTTAATAACCATACACCATATGAACATTCCATTGCACCAACATACTATGATCACATTACTCTAACCATTGTTCAACTATTACACCTCTAAACTCTTCAAATTTCAATTCCATCATCCAGATTGATCCACGTTTCATATCACACATATCTTTTCAACAAACATCATTAATCATAACTCAATTATTACTTACCTCATTCTTCTCCTGCAAGAACGTTAGAACCAGATAACTAGGTCGCTATATATTCTACCCCACTCTTCAATTACTCTCATTGGGTTCCCGAGACAGAACCAAAAGGGCCCATGGTTTGGTGTGAAGGGCCCCTAACTCATCCCGTTCCTTTTTGGGGCTCCTATCAGTTTTATCTCGGGGTCCATTTTATTAGACTCTTCCTACGTTCATTATTATTATTTGGTTTAGGCCTGAGGATCGTTCGCTCTGATACCACTTTGTAACACCCCCATTTATTTAAGGGCCTGTACTAGGACTCCCCAGATAAATAAGGATGTTACCATCTCGGTTTCCCGAGGTGGTAGATACAAAGGAAGAACACAGTACTTTATTATTAAACGTTAAACTGAAAAGCAAGTTCTTACAACCGTCTTGAAAATTGTCTCATGAAAATAGAATACAACTCATGACAAAAGACTATAGTGATCTAGACTCTAGTCTGGTCCAGATCCAAGCTCTCCCTTCCCTTAGCTCCCACAGTCTCAAGCACCTGTCAATCTGCTCCCCAATAAATTGGTTCATCACAGGTGATTACGAATACACAGGGTCAACCACGAGGTTGAGTAGAGGAAAAATAAACAGTCAAGCATTACTATAAATAGAAAGTCAAACATCTCCACTCCGAATCACAAGACCCAATATTCTCCACACCAATCACAAGACCCATTAACTACGCACCAATCACAAGACCCATTAACTCCGCACCAATCACAAGACCCATTATCTTCGCACCAATCACAAGACCCATTAACTCCGCACCAATCACAAGACCCATTAACTCCGCACCAATCACAAGACCCATTATTCGTCACCTCGAATCGTATCACAGAAATATGCAATCAAATAAAGCAATATATCATTCATTCAATAATAAGATGAACATTATTAACAACGATTAATAACCAAATAACTCGTCATCAGGCATACGGTATTCCCCTACCTCATTTTGCCGAATGATAATCAACAGCTGCTAGTAATATTCCACGCGGAAACCGTCACCTAGACATATAATATTTAACGATTACAACCCTTCGCTTAACCCGTATATTAGAATAGTAACAAATTGCTAAATATAGAAACTTACTAAATTTGGAAAGTTTCCCGAAATAGAAACTTGCCCAAGACGTAAGTTACTTAAGTTACAAGAAACATATATTATATATAATAGTAACATGTCAAGAAACATATATTATATAATAATATAATAATAATAACATAGTAATAGTAACATGCTAATAATAATATATTATATATTATTGACAATATATTACTACGTGACCCATAGCAACCCAAACCCGACGACACACCCAAGAGACCCGCGGAAGCTACTTGACTCAAACACCACCCTCGCACTCCCCCACTACCGGTAACCACCACAACCAACAACCACCTCAACCTGCCCCACCACAAGACCCAATAAACAATAAGTCGACTCCAACCGGCGGTCAAACCGTGGCCATTACCGAACGTGACCCTTCACCCCAACCACCACTCGCAACCCTAGCATAGCCCCGCACCACCACCGTCACCTACGTCAGACCAAACACAGACCATGGTACCACCGTGTTGACCTCCCCCGAGTCAACGGTGGCACCACCCCATGAATCCTTCGCGCACTAGACTCCGGGACAACCTGACTCAACGCCAACCACCACCTCTGATAACCACGGCCACCATCAATACCCATACCGTGACCAACGTACTCACCCTAACCCCTATAACTAGCCCTAGCCGCCATGGCGTGGTGACACCCTAACGACTTCAGGCGCGACAGACACAACGAAAGAAACGAACGAGACTCACCTTACACCCGCCTGAGACTGACTCGTCCGCCCTTGAAGCCACCCTAAAACCACCTTCAGCGCCGCTCCTCCCTCTCTTGCTCTTATTGCTGCTGCCGACCGTGGGTGTGAGAGGATGCGGTTGTGAACTTTGTTTTAGGGTTTGGGGGGGGTTGTGTTATGTTACATCGTATAGTAGGGTTTATGGGGTATATGGGTCAAGTAAAACAACCTGGTAACTTAACCCATTACTCATACGACTTAAATAACTCGGACCAAAACACGTAACATTATTATTAACTTAGTTGATATACTTACGCTAGCGATTAATATAGTACGATAACATCATATAAAACTTATAACAATAAATTCCTAGTCACAACCCGAGTTTCGATAATAACTTAATTATCGAAAATAAGTTCTCACATAACTATTAAAACGTCGATGTAAATAATAAATATCAAATTTAACGAGTATATATAATTAATATTATTATTATAACAACATACGTATCGAATAGAACAGAATTATACCCCGTCTTGACAATAATATAAAATGACTCGTTAATATGAACTATGAAAATACGGGATATTACACACATATCGAGGCCCAAGCGTCTATTCAAAACACGATCTATTAACTAACTCGTATACTCGACCCTTCACTTAACAAAAAATAAGGAAATATAACGCTTATTCGATAAATAAATTATCGAGTATAACGCTAAATAACCACCACCACGTCAAAATAAATAAAAAACTTAGTAATAAAGTTCGAGGTATTACAATAGTATCTTGCAATGAGACCCAAGGGAGACTTGTAGGATGTTAGTAATAACCTACCCAAGATTGAAAGATACGGGGAGGGCATTGGTTTGCGCCTTAAGACGTCTAGGTTACCCAAGACTGAAAGGTATGTGACCTAGGATTTAGGAATCACCCTTATTGTTGACACCCAATAATTGTGAGACTTAGGAACTAATAGCATAGACCGAAAAGAGCTATTAGGTACCATAGACCGAAAGGATATGTTACACCCCTTGCGCGACTGCAATACATGTTGACCTTAGGATTTATATTACCTTAGCTTTTTATTACCCAATCATCCTAGCATCTCTTTTATTATAGTTTTATTCTCATCTCTATTTATTTGTTTTATTTTCATAATTGTTTTTAGATTTAGTAACAATCAATCAAACCCCCGATTCTGTTACCATAAAACATTAACATCAAACAATAAACATTCCCCGCCTCTCTGTGGTTCGACCCTGACTTTCACTCTCTATAGTTAAAGGTTAGGAATTATAAATTTTATCTTTGGTACCCTTAGCGACGGGCATCAGCTTTCATTCGATCGAGCTCTGTCAACTGCTCGATTGAACACATCTCCGCTAACAGCCTCTTCGACTCTTGTTTCCTCGCCAATCTGATCAGCATCTCTCATCCTCGGTCCCTCATACTCACGCCCACTCCTCAGCCTCACCATATTAATGGTCTCATTGCGTTGTTCGGTTTGAGAGGGTAGTTGCCCTTGGGGTCGTGATGATTGCTTGATCGCCAGTTGAGCAATCTACGACTCCAGTAACTTAATGGACGCATTCCCAGCTTGCATTTGGGATGCCAAGGATTGAACTAACGTCTTCAATTCTCCAATTTCGGAATTTCTTCCAGATGAGGAAGCATCGGCTTGTGACGGTTGGAATTGATGTGGCTTTTGGAAATTGTTTTGGTTGCGGTGAGAGGGGATATAGTTTTGTTGTGGTGGTGGGGTTGGGTTGAGCACATTTTGACTAGTCCACCATAAGTTAGGGTGAACTTGGTTCTGGTTATAAAAGTTTCCTCCCTGGCGAAACTGTTGGAAGGAAAACACTTTCTCTTTCTCGGCTAGGGATTCAATAGCGGAATACCCAGCACCTCCACATCGCTCACACATCAATGGTTCACCTTTTTGCAGTAGGTGAACCGTCTGTTGACTACCCTCTTGTTGTTTGTCCCAAAGGTCAAACCTCGCAGCCAGTTTGTCAAGTTTAGCCTCAACACCCTCAGTATTTATTCCGGCTACCGTTCTCGTCCCGGATCTTGGATTTCCATACTCCGCACAGTGATTCGCCATTTCTTCAATAATACCCCACCCATTGTCGTCCTCGGTCTCCTTTTGGAACCTCCCCTTTGCAGCAGCATCCAGGATGGCTCGGTGGTCATCAAACAAACCGTTATAAAACTGGTTGCTGATGAACCATGGTTGGAAACCATGGTGAGGACATGTTCTCACGATCTTATTGAATCTGGTCCAAGCTTCATGTAAGTTCTCCGTCCCAAACTGTTTGAAGTTTGTAATTTGGGAATGGAGAGCGTTAGTCTTCTGGGTGGGTAGTACTTCTTGTAAAAGGCCAGAGCTAAGGACTTCCAGTCAGTAACTTTTGCAGCCTCTCGATCCAAATCCCGGTACCATTCTCTAGCCCCGTCGGATAAGGAGAAAGGAAAAAGGACTTCCTTAATCTTATCCCGCGTGACCGTCGCAGATGTTGGAATGGTGGAACAGTAATCAGTAAAAGTCTCCATGTGCTTCCTCGGGTCCTCTCTAGCCGTGCCCCAGTACATATTCCTCTCGACCAGATTAATATAGGATGGTCGAATATCGAATGTGTTCCCGGCCTCATCAGCAAAGAGAGTGAAACCCTTTGGAATAGAGTCAGCTTTTGGTTCGGAATGGCTCGCAATGTTCGGCATTCTTAAAATTTGGTTGACTGGTTCAGCAGTAACTGGTTCAGAAATACTCAAGACTTCTTCCTGACTTGCTATTCTTCTTTCTCTTATGCGGCGTCTGAAAGCTCTTTCCGGTTCCGGATTAGCAACAACTAATTCGTACTTGGAAGACCTGGTCATACACAACACTGAGAAAAGAATAAGAACGGTCTTAAGGAATTAAAAGAAATTCCTTAAGACAAAAAAACAAAAATAAACTAACAAAAAAATTAAAACCTATTGCCTCCCCGGCAACGCCGCCAAAATTTGATGCGTGTCGTTTATGCACCAAAGATAACCTAGGTCAACTAACTAGAAGCTAGTGGAAGTAGGGTCGAATTCCTCAGGGAGACATGGTCTTAAGTAAAGGGTTAGTCTATAAGTCACAAATTTGGGGGGTTTTTGTTTGAAGATTGTAACTAAGACGGATATAAAAAGAACTTAAAACAGAGATTAAAAAAAAAACGAGTCTTAAACAATAAAAAGGGAATATGTCAGGATTTAGGTCGTCGCGGTAATTAATGTCACATAAATATTAGGTCAGTCGATACAACAACGAAGTGGGAACGATTAATATCCTTTCGGTCTGAAATCACCCCTGGACTCCCCTATCAATCTTTCGATCTCTAGATAGGTTACGTAAATTAACCTAAACAAGCCTACCTACCAATCTTTCGATCCAAGTAAGGTTTTACTAGGTAAACCGATCTCCTGCGTGCACTCATTTGACAAGTTTTATAGTTATATTGTTTATGAGTGAACTTTATCGTAAGGACGACTAACATGCAATTCCTACGACATAATTACCGCGAGTTCCTTCATCCTAACATATTATGGGGATTAGCTACGCATGCTTTGGGGAATTAAACTAACAACAATGATAACAACAACATTCAACATTGTAAATAAAAGTAAAATGCTATAAATCATAAAACAACAAAAGATAAGAACAATAAATAAGATAGAGAAATGAATTACAGTAATGGCGGAAAGAAAGAACGGGATCCAATGCTTGAAAATGAAGAAAACCCTAAATAAATTGCTTAGATCTAATTGACTGCTTAAGGTAATGTAAAAGTAAAAGAAACTGAATAAATAAAAGTGTCCCTGAAAAGTGTGCTAACCTAATCCTTAAATAAGGATTAGGTTAACTCTAAAAGTTCTAAACCTAAAAACGGAAAAAACATATCCGGTACACTTAAGTGAGTTGCTCGATCGAGTGGCTGAACCACTCGATCGAGTAGCTGTTCTTCAAAAAGTGCTCGATCGAGTAACTTCGAGCTGGCAACTGCTCGATCGAGTAACTCTGGGAACCTCGAAGGTTGGGTCCTTCCTGCAGACTCCTCGATCGAGTATCACACTGTTCGATCGAGGCTTTCTCCTCCTGCATCCACTCGATCGAGCTCTGGTGTTTACTCGATCGAGTAAATGACAGATGTCTTGCTTCTTTTTCGCTTCTTTCTTGCTTTTGTCCTTCGTCTTTGCGTCGGTTACCGTTCCTTTAAGCCTGGTACTGCAAAATCGGGGTTATGTGGACTTGCTTCATCTTCTAAAAGAGCTTACTTTGGGCATAAAAGGCATGATTTCTTCAACTTTTGCGTAATTCCTGCAAAAATGACAGAAAATACACCAAGAGAAGAAAAAGGGGGCAAAATGGCACGTAAAGTGCATGAAAATGCATAGAAATGCGTGCTAAACGATGCCTAAAAGTGTATAAAATAAGCACGCATCATTGGTGGTATTCCGATCTCCCGTGCTCTTTGTGATACGGGAGCTAGTGTTAGTGTGCTTCCTTTGAAAGTAGATAGGAAATTTGGTATGAATGATTTGGTTCCAACGAACATTACCCTCCAATTGGCGGATAGATCCGTCAAGCGCCCTTAGGGGGTGCTTGAGGATGTACCCGTCAAGGTGGGTAAGCATTTGATTCCCCTCGATTTTGTTGTCCTCGACATTCCGGAGGATAGCCACACCTCCATTATCTTCGGTAGGCCCTTCTTGGCTACCGGAGGCGTCTTGATAGACGTAATAAATGGGCGGCTAACCTTTAGAGTTGGGGATGACAAAGTCGATTTTAACCTTCCTACCATGATGAAAGGTCCTAAGCACGACGAAGCATTCACATTGGACATTGTTGATCAAGTGGTAAGAGAAATGGAGGAAGTGGAAGTAGAGAAGGAGAGCCACATGGAGCAATTGTGTGGTATTTCAACAAGTGATGACAAGGAGATGGAAGAAAGCTTAGAGCTTGATGATGATGAGATAGAGAAAGTGGAGGTAATGCTCCCTCCAAAGGTACTACTCAAACCCCTTCCTCCCTCCCTCAAGTATGACTTTCTTGGGGAGGGAGAGGCTTACTCGGTGATTATCAACGCTAACCTCAATGAGCACCAAGAGTCCAAGATCATTTCAACCTTGAAGGACCATAGGAGCTCGTTGGGGTATAGTCCTGACGACATCAAGGGCCTAAGCCCAAGTCTTTGCATGCATCAGATCATATTAGAGGAAGGGAGTAGACCTAGGGTAGAGGGTCAAAGGAGATTGAACCCTAAGATGGCGGAGGTAGTGAAAGGTAAAGTTCTAAAGTTGCTTGAGGCCGGCATCATCTACGAAATCACGGATAGTCGGTGGGTAAGCCCCGTTCATGTTGTCCCCAAGAAGGGGGGGGTGTAACATTGGTTACACAAGAGGATGGGACTCTCTTACCGACTCGTCCGGTGACGGGGTGGAGGATGTGCATAGATTATCGTAAGTTGAATGCGGCCACTCTCAAAGATTTCCCAATCCCCTTCATTGACCAAATGCTTGAGAGACTAGCGTGTTGGGAAATGTGTCCTCAACAATAGTGCGATCACGACAGTGATAAAAAAATCATTGTCATAAATCTTATGAAAAGAATATGCAAGGGACGATCCGATATTTGATATAGTCAACTGACCAACATTAATCGGTAATGATTGGCTGACTAGAGTTTGACTTTACTGTCGTATGACGGTGGTGGTCAGTTGATCCCTTTAGGTCACACCTATAGGACTAACCCCTTAAATAATATATTGATCAATTGTATATGATACGAATTGATCGATTCCTTAAAACCGTATATCGAGAAATCAGAGGTTAAATCTTAAAGTAAGATTTATATTTGAAATCGAAATGTGTCGATTGTCAAATATTAATCGATATTTATGAAATGTCGAAATTGGAATGAGATGGGTTCGTGGTTATAACAAATGTTGTATATCGTATTGACGATTATTATAATAACCATATTTTGAGACGGTGATTATGAATTACTAAATAATTTGTTAAATATGATTTGATTAATTTAGAAATATTATTTATGTGATAAATATATTTTAAATTAATACAATTGAATTATGTCACATAGGATGTCACATATTACACAATTGTACAAATTACAATTTTGTAAAATAAGGTCCATTTTACAATATAATGTGTCGTGTATGTGCATGTGTTATGGATTAATATTAGTAATATTAATTCTTACACACATAATGATTACTATAAGATAGTCTTACATACCTATTAGTAGGTATGCATACTTGAGTGCATGTGTAAGACAAGCAACCTATTTTGGTCTTCCTAAACACATATCACACGACACACTACCCATATAAGAAATGAGTTGTTGACATTAATTCATTCTAACCTTAATGCAAAGTTAAGTTTTCTAGTATAAGAAAACCAAAATCCTCTTAAATATTATTTACATAATATTTTTAGTAAACTAGTAAAGAGATATTTGTTTACGGTTTTAAGTAAACCAATTCCGTCTCCTAGTTCGAGTTCGGTCTTTGGTGTTTAAGGGTATGTCTTGGGTGCATCGTAAAGGAGGCAAGCTATTTTGGTTGCTCCGTAGAGGATCGTCCTGGCACTCATTCGGACCGTTTGTAAGCCCCCTTTCGTTATTGTTCCGCAAATATTATTGCATGCATAAGATCTTGAGTATAATTAATATGAGATTAATTAAAAACATAGATAATTAGTAAGACTACATTATTAGTAATGTTAGTATGACTATGTAGTTCCCTTCAAGTGGTATCAGAGCATTAGGTTGCTTGCATGCAACTCGATTTTTACTTTTTGCGAGAAAATGCGATTTTAATTAAAAACGAAAATGGTTAGTACATATAGGATATGCACGAACATCATATTGCATGTATACTTTCTGGTCTTAAAATAGTTTTAAGTCATTTTGATGATTTATGGAATAATATTGTTCATCATTATAATTAATTGTTTAATTCATGCTCTAAATCGGTTAAAAACGTTTTATTATGGAAAAAATAGCAAAATAATGTTTCTGGCCGTAAATTTTAAATATGTTCTCACATGCATTTAACATATTATGAATATATAATTTTCGAAATTATTTAAGTTTTATGCATGGTTTATGAATTTTTAATGGTTAAATAGTCGTAAAATGAGTTAAATATGGGTTAAATAGTTATATTATGAATTTAACTATAAAACTTTTTGTAGATGCCACATGCAATATTTAAAATATATGATGAATTTTTCAGAAATTTTTCTTTAATATTGCATGAATATTGTTTTTTATCGTAAAAATCGTAATATTAGTGACATATTTTAGCTTAAATAGTTTAAGTTCGAATTTGACCATAAAAATTTAATATAGTGTCACATATATTATTTATAGCATGCATGTGAATTTTGAGCTATTAATCTCGAATTTTGCATGAGAAATGATTTTAATCGGTAAAATCGCGTAATATATGACACGAATTATTAAAAATAGTAAAAGTTACTTAAATGGTCCGAAAAATTCACCCATATTAGTCATATTACATATGATCATCAACATATTTTTATTTAGTGCCAAAAGTTTCTGAAATTTTAATTTTAATTTTAAAAGGTTAAAATTGGAGATTGAGTGTTGGAAGAGTCATAATCATTTTCAATCCTAAAACAGTGTGCATCTGATTTTTCTTGCATTTTGCAGATACTTTGAGTGTCTAGGAAGATGTAAGAATTATATTGGTATTTTATTTCATAATTTTTGAAGTAATTTTGAATTTTTCGATTAATTATGCATGTACACGGCTATTTTACGAAATAAAAGGGTATATTTCGAAAATATTTAATTTTAAGGATCTGAAATTTTAGAAAATTTTCAGTATGTTCAAAATTTTGAATTTTGAATTTTCGAAATTTTTATGACTCGTTTGATTATTTTAATGCTATTTTCCGTAAAACCGATTAAAACCGAACAATATCAAAATAAAAGTTAAGTTATTTCGAAATTTGAGTAAGACTAAATTTTGAATCCTAAAATGTGTTAGGAAACTTAACTAAATCATGAATGGTGATTCATAGAGTGATTAGTGATTTTAAAATTGCTTAAATCACGTTATTCCATAAAACCGTGTTATTACGAATAACGATATTTAAAATGTGTTTAAATAGGACGATTTGGCTTAGGTTTTTCATTTTACATAAGCATTGCATATTTAATTATTGATTATGAATGTCATATTTTATTTACGTAATTTTGGAATTATGTAATTTACTTAGTATGGCCTTAGATTTTAATCGATATTTCCCGTAATGTAAGGGTTTATCGATTCGGTTGTAATTTAATTTGATCTCATATCACCTTTTATTGTTTTATTTTATTTTATAATGTATAAAATAGATAGAAAATTTGTAATTATTTGTAATTCCGAAGATCCTTGAAGACGGTGCCATTTCGGAAAGGAGTTCCGACCAAGACGGAGTTTGCCTTGGGATGCGTGCCGCGTGTGAAGTTCAAGGGACCAAAGGAGTTGGTTTCCGAATTTGTAATTTACTTTATTTTCTATTTTAGGAAAGGTCATACTAAGGTTTTATTTATGCTTTTATTTATGCTTATCATGTTTGCATGCATAGCCAAATCGTCATTCATATATCATGCTTTTCATCGATTTTATCGACCGTGTCAATCAATTTATCGATAATTCACCGACTTAGTTCACTTAAAGGAGATAGATAATAAATTGACAAGATCTCTTACGTTATTTAAAAATCGAGACATCGCCTTACCAAAAAGTAAAGAACCCGCGAAGGATCTTCTTCATAAGGGAGTAGGCTCGGCTAAACCGGGGTGCAAACCTTATTACGTTGGTGAAGTGGGGTAATATGATTACGTTCTTGAAATTTGGTTGATCTCGACGAAGGTATTCGAGCCACCGTAGTGGTAATAAGTTCGGGCTAAGATAAGAATTAGTGTAATTTTATCGACCGAGAGTTCTAAAAGTAGAATCGATTAAGGGGTTAATCTACCGAGTCATATTAATGAGGGATGTATCGGCTAAACTGTGCCCAAGTTAGTATGTATTTGGGTCTCGGGATCATTTACTTAATTGGGTAAGAGATCAATAAGTAGATGCTTAACTTATTTAAATTTACAAGTTTAAATTATTAAAACGATAATTGTGTTTTAATTCCTTTATTTTATTGTAGTTTATTTTCGACTTTCAATCATCAATGGCAAATAAACACTCCACCACTCCCACTAGTTTCATGGATTTGTTCCTTTATGGATCGTTGCAAGCTTGGGAAGCTCAATTAATTATAGCTTCGGAAGGTGACAATAAGATTAGTTTCCTTACCAAAGTAGCTCCTCCCGTTCCCACTACTCATTCCACGATTACGACTCGTGAGGCCTATGAAGCCTATATGAAGGAGTCAAACATTCTTAAGCACACGATTATTTTCTCCATGGAGTCGGATCTCAAAAAGAGAATGATTGTGCTAAGCACGGCAAATGAGATTTACACTAAGCTTAAGAATATGTTTTCTCAAACTCCTAGGATGTTGCTTCATGAAGTGACTTCCGCCTTATTTGACCCAAATTCGAATAAGGGTCATATTATGAGTTCTTATGTGCTCAAAAGGGTTGAGCCATCCGAAATCTTGAAAGTGCAAGGGTCGGAAGTTCCCGACTATCTCATAATAGATCGAATTCTTCGCTCCTTTAATTAATATGCTTTCACAAGCGAAAAGGGAATTGGGACTTATTCGAAGTACCAAGAAGAACATGCTCGACATTGAGAAAAGGAACAAAGGGAAGTTTAAGCAGAGTGGTAGAAAGGGAAAAAGGCAAGAACATGCTTCCTCATAATCTTCAAAGGTTGAAGATAAGTGCCTCTTTTGCACAAAGATTGGTCATTGGAAGAGGAATTGCCAGATGTACTTGGCCGACCTAAAGCTTGAAAGGTTCACGCTGTTGGTAATAATTATCATTTAAATTCATGTTATGATATTAACTTTTGTATATGATACAAGTTGTTAATTCTAATCCCTTTTCAATTGTTTTAAAGGGACTCCTTTGAAGGACAAGGAGAAGAAGAAGGAAGCTTGAAGTTCCTTCCATGGATGGCTAAGGTAGCATCCAAGATTGAAGACATTAAGAGCTTGCCTCTAATTTTTCATTTTGATGTCTTCTTTCATTTTGCACTTTAAATTAAGAACTTTGTATTTCTTGTACGACAAGAATCTTGTTGAAACAATGGTTGTGTGGTGATTTGGTTTTCAACCCAAGTCATCCTTTTGTTCTTAATCAAACATGTTTGGTTGTTTTAAAATGCTCTTATGATACATAACATGAGTTGATACGATTTTCATAGATCGTAATTAAGTACCTTGAATAGTTCACCGTACGCTAGACATGATAGGATCATTATAAAAGTAATACGACTTACTTAAAACGAGAATTGCATCCCGTGAAATACTTCAAATTCAAACATAAAAACATCAGTTCGTTATAAGATGATCACCTTAAACGAATGATAGTACTAATGTCTCACTACTCACATAATTCTTTATCCAATACATTGTTGACGGGCGAAAATGCTATCCTTCCTAAAATAATGGTTATTTTAGAGGATAGAGTGGGAGAAATTCTATGCCCGCAAACCAATGAAATAAACATAGGATCTTAGAGAAGAGTCCTATATGGAGTCCTTAAGAAGAACTCTAAGAGATTGGATAGAAGAAACTACGAGAGGACACAGAAGCTAAGAAACTACGCGAGGACACAAAAAGGAAATGTTCCATATGTTGTCATTAGTTCCCAGAGAGGACAAAGGGAACCGCGAGTGTTAACGGAAGGAAATCGTTTCCATGATGTTAATGTTTCTGTTTTATAAAGATAATAGAGGAAAAATCATCTCCCATTCTCGTGATAATAGAAGATTCTTTCCGTGGGAAGGAAAATGAAAAATGAAATGTTCGTAGCGAGTTGAGAAAATGTTTGAAGTGAATCTAAATGAAATGTTCATTATGAGTTGAGAAGATGTTTGAAGATGTTACCCAATCACTATGAAGATATTGGGAGTTATTAACTATAAGATAGTGATACGAAATTCAGTGGGAGAAAAGTTATTAAGAAAACGGAACCTACCATTAAGAAATAGTGGTGATTCTTTAAAGGTTAAAGAATATAAGGTTTTCAATTCTAGATGAATGTATGTTAAGAACATAAGTGAGTTTATTATATGATAATGAAACGTCACCGATCAATTAATGAGGTTTGGATTTGAATCCAAGATATGAAAATGTTAATTCATATAACCTTGATTAAAATGCCAAAGGTTGAAACAAAACCATATTTCGATATAAATTTCTCAAGGAGAACTAATAGATCGAATTTAGGTTAACTACAATATGAATTCTAGTACAATATGACTTGTTCATATGAATGACATGTCATGAGTTTTAAGAAAACAGTGGGAGCTTCCTTAAGGTAAGGAGACTCGAGTCGAGTATAAAGACTTGAAATGTACTTGAATAAGATCACATTATGCGAGATGATATGAGTCATAAGGAAACCGGAATTTGTAGGTTTAAAAGATGTGAAGATAGGGTATATTCACATAATAAACCATTAATACAAATTGATGTATGATCATCAAAGATTGTTTATGTGGAGCAACAATATCGTATTGATTGTTCGCACATAACAATCACTCTTATCGTTTGAGTTATTTTTATTATTATTACTAACTCACAATTTATACTTTGTGAAATCCAAATGGGTTGTAAGAGACAATTTGAACCCCGTAAAGTGAACTGGATGAACTTAGTATAGCCCATAGTCGCTTGTATGAGGTGACGTCTCGAAGCGACTAGAATGTGAGGCGATTGATGGCAAGTTTAAATGTCATAAAGTCATATGGGATGACTAGTCGATCACATAGGCAGACTGTGTGACACTTTGTCGGGCATTTAGTGACCGCTTATAGAGTTCTGGAAATTTTATAATTAGCCTGGTCGTGGCGAGAGCTACTATATTATTCACATAAGTCGATTCTTTGACTTGAGACTGTTTGCCCAAGGTGATGCAGCCTCAGATTGACTTTGATTTTAGCTCTACGATCAACCGTTAAAGGGGGTCAAATGGGCTTCTTTTGGGTCATGATGGACTGTGTTAGTCGAAGGGAACAGTAGGATAGGAATTGTCCAACCCCTTGTCAGGGTTGTCTTAAATCTCAAGGCCACTCGAGGAGAAGTTTAGCTGAAAAAATGCGTGGCCACGCTCGGAAGGTATCTATGGTAGATAATTCCGGTCAAAGCAGTTAAATCTCCAGATCGAGAAAAATCGCTCAAGATATGATCAAATGCAAGTATGACCTGGAAGACACCTTGTATTAAGTGGGAGATGGCGTAATAGGACAAGAGAATTGGTGACGCACACTTGTCGAGGACAAGTGGGAGATTGTTGGGAAATGTGCCCTCAACAATAGTGCGATCACGACAGTGATAAAAAAATCATTGTCATAAATCTTATGAAAAGAATATGCAAGGGACGATCCGATATTTGATATAGTCAACTGACCAACATTAATCGGTAATGATTGGCTGACTAGAGTTTGACATTACTGTCGTATGACGGTGGTGGTCAGTTGATCCCTTTAGGTCACACCTATAGGACTAACCCCTTAAATAATATATTGATCAATTGTATATGATACGAATTGATCGATTCCTTAAAACCGTATATCGAGAAATCAGAGGTTAAATCTTATAGTAAGATTTATATTTGAAATCGAAATGTGTCGATTGTCAAATATTAATCGATATTTATGAAATGTCGAAATTAGAATGAGATGGGTTCGTGGTTATAACAAATGTTGTATATCGTATTGACGATTATTATAATAACTATATTTTGAGACGGTGATTATGAATTACTAAATAATTTGTTAAATATGATTTGATTAATTTAGAAATAATATTTATGTGATAAATATATTTTAAATTAATACAATTGAATTATGTCACATAGGATGTCACATATTACACAATTGTACAAATTAAAATTTTGTAAAATAAGGTCCATTTTACAATATAATGTGTCGTGTATGTGCATGTGTTATGGATTAATATTAGTAATATTAATTCTTACACACATAATGATTACTACTTCCTCCATTTATAAGTGTTCTTCTCATTCCATTTTGCACTTGGATTAAGGCAAACTAATAAAGAAATGATAAAGTAATGAAAGAAAGGTAATAAGTGGGGTTAGTAATGAAAAGAGGGTATTTTTTGTAATAAAAAAACGATAAAGTTGTAATTTGGTTGTCTAAAATAGGAAAGAAAAGAAATGGGAAGAAAATAGGTAATTTGCCAAATAAGGGAAATGGGAAGAAAATAGGAAAATGGAGGAAGTATAAGATAGTCTTACATACCTATTAGTAGGTATGCATACTTGAGTGCATGTGTAAGACAAGCAACCTATTTTGGTCTTCCTAAACACATATCACACGACACACTACCCATATAAGAAATGAGTTGTTGACATTACTTCATTCTAACCTTCATGCAAAGTTAAGTTTTCTAGTATAAGAAAACCAAAATCCTCTTAAATATTATTTACATAATATTTTTAGTAAACTAGTAAAGAGATATTTGTTTACGGTTTTAAGTAAACCAATTCCATCTCCTAGCTCGAGTTCGGTCTTTGGTGTTTAAGGGTATGTCTTGGGTGCATCGTAAAGGAGGCAAGTTATTTTGGTTGCTCCGTGGAGGATCGTCCTAGCACTCATTCAGACCGTTTGTAAGCCCCCTTTCGTTATTGTTCCGCAAATATTATTGCATGCATAAGAGCTTGAGTATAATTAATATGAGATTAATTAAAAACATATAATTAGTAAGACTACATTATTAGTAATGTTAGTATGACTATGTAGTTCCCTTCATAGCGGGACATTCGTATTATTGTTTTCTTGACGGTTATTCCGGATTTTTTCAAATCCCTATTCACCCGGAAGACCAAGAGAAAATAACTTTTACATGTACTCTAGGAGTCTATGCTTATCGGCGGATGCCATTTGGGTTGTGTAATGCACCTGGTACCTTTCAAAGGTGCATGATGACCATCTTTGCCGACTTTCTTGAAAAAATTATGGAGGTGTTTATGGATGATTTAGTGTGCATGGTGACTCTTTTGATCTTGGTCTTGCTAATCTTGAGAAAGTTCTAAAGAGATGTGAGGAGCACAATTTTGTCCTCAATTGGGAAAAATGCCATTTTATGGTAGAAGAAGGGATTGTGCCTGGTCGTATCCAAGAGAGGGATAGAAGTTGATGGTGCAAAAGTGACGGTAATAGAGAATTTTTCACCCCCCACCAATGTGAAAGGGGTGAGGAGTTTTCTTGGACATGCCGGTTTTTACCGGCGTTTCATTAAAGATTTTTCAAAAATTGCCAAGCCATTGACCTCTCTCCTTCTCAAGGATGCACCTTTCTTGTTTACTAATGATTGCCTTGAAGCTTTTACTAGGATCAAAGAAGCACTTGTCACGGCTCCGATCATCCGAGCACCGGATTGGGAACTACCATTTGAGATTATGTGTGATGTATCGGATTTTGCGTTTGGAGCGGTCCTTGGTCAAGTTGTGGATAAGAAACACCATGTAATATACTATTCAAGCAAGACCCTTGACCAAACTCAAGCGAATTATTCTACGACCGAGAAGGAGATGTTGGTTATTGTTCATGCCATAGAGAAGTTTCCACTACAACAAAATGGCACTTGCGCCACGATTTATGTCACAGGAATTCATAATTCGTGACCTAAATTTGCTTAGTCACGGGAAAAAAAAGTCCCCATCCTTCAAAATTAATTGGTAAAAAAATTTATGTCACGGGAAAATATATCCGTGACAAATAATTATTTTTAGTCACGAATTAAGCCATGACCGTGGCTAACAAATGCGTTTAGTCATGCATCAAGTCACGAACGTGGCTAATAATTATTTTTAGCCACAATGTCGTGGCTAATTATGATTTATTGTCACAGGTAAGTTAACCGTGACTAATTAGTGTGCTTAGCCACACTGAATTCTTAACGTGGCTAATTATGATTTATTGTCACAGCTAAATTATCCGTGACTATATTGCTCTTAGCCACACACTGAAATTTTACCGTGGCTAATTGTGATTTATTGTCACAAGTAAATTACCCGTGACTAATTTTTGTTCTTAGCTACGCACTGGATTTTTACCGTGACTAATATTTTTGATATGATAACAAATAATAGTACAAAATTATTAGTGCAACATGGTGTGTACAGTGACATCAAGATGATTGCGCCGTATTATTGCGAGATGTGAACAATATTCGTACTTAATGTTCTTCACTATTGACGTAAATGATCTTATTATGATTATTCTTATTGTTGGATTTAGTCTGTCACAAGTGAGAATTTGTGCAATTTATTATGATTATTCTTATTAACACTACTGACTTGAACATGAATATTATTATATGAATAAATTATTTTACACCTATCTAATTCCAATTCTCGTTCTTCATTCAAAATTATACAATTAAGTAGCATGTAATTTATTTATTGTGTTATTGAATTATATGAAGTCTCGAAATTTTATCATCACTACAACAAATTGACACTTGCGCCACGATTTATGCTATAGGTATTTATATTTCGTGGCTAAATTTTGTTTAGCCACGGAAAAAATTTTATTCATTATTTTAGAAAAAAATTTTGCCATGGGAAAAAATTTTCTGTGGCAAAAAGTCAATTGCGCCACAATTTAGGTTACAATCGTGGCTAATAATCATTTTTGCCACGAACAATGTCACACCCATGGCAAATATATATTTAGCCACATATCATTTCGTGGCCAATATTTCTTTAGGCACGGCTTACATATTTGCTTAGCCACGAAACTAGTAACAAACACCAGTGGCTAAGATTTTCTTCAGACTTGTATAAAGATATTTCATGTTAAGGTAAACGTAAAAACTTGGTTTTGTAAGAAATACAAGGAAAATACAAAAGCTGAATGAAACTTAATCAAATATACATAATATGAAAAATTTAAATGTAAAATTTTGAAAATATTTTGATTAATTTAATAAATATTTGGTATTTTTTTATTTAGTCTAATAAGAAATGTAAAACTTCAATAAAATGATACACACATAAAGAAAATTACTATCGTCTTAATTTTTTTTATTTTTTTATAGACTAGAATAATATTTAATGGTTTTTTCATAACATCGATAATTTAATAAATAATTAATTTGTTTTTTTGTTAAATTTTATAATATCGAATAACATTATTTAGAGACTACATCACATTTAAAGAGACAGTATGTCCAATTAAATAATTACCTTATTAACACCTATCACTGGGAAGTCTGAAACTAATATATTGTTAAGCTTTTGAGTAGAAAATTGATTTACAACTTTATTTGTAAAATATTTCTATAAGAACTTGAATTCGAGATGTTAAATTGGAAAAAAAAAGTGGGGATGTTTTTGAGGAGAAAAAAAGAAAAGACAATTAGATTTAAAATATGATTAAATAAAAAAAAAAGTAATCTAAAAAATTAAATTCAAAATGATTTCCAACAAATCATTGAATAAAATGGAAAAAAACCATATTGATAAAACAACTGATATAAAAAAAAATCAATATAGAAAAACATTTTAATTATTGAAAATGAGCGTATCACACCGAAAAGTAAAATGGAAATTAAAATAATAGATTTACATGTATAAATAATGTGAAATTTTGTTGACAAAAAGAAATATTAAGAATAATGAAAAGAAATCAATTTAGAGAAAACAAAAATTTGAACGATCTTTACTGTGTTATTTGGCAAAAACTGAATATTTTCGAGTTAATAATGTCTTGGTCATTTATTTTAGTAATAAAACTCGGTCATTATACCCATATGTAATCATTATTCAAAAGTGATCATTATTTAGTAAAAAGTGATTAAACTTTTGTTCGTTACAAATACGACGATCTTACAAATAATATTTGTGGGGAAAAATATATGAAAAAATGGATAAAAGATAAATAAAATTAAAATGCCGACAAATGAAAAAAAAATAAAAAAAAAATATATTAGGGAAAAAAATATAAGGAAAATTTGATTAAATAGTTTGGAGAAAATGGTTTTGTTGACTCGGGCAAAAAATTATCCGAGCATCATTAGTCGGGAGGTCAACAGTGAAAACTCGAGTAATTTGAGAAAAATAATAATTTTTCACAAAAATATGTAAATCATTTAATATTTTTTCGCAAAAATAATAGTGAAGGTAATTTAGAAGAAAAGAATATAATTTATAAAGGTTTCAAAATGTTAACTATATCAACAAACTTAAGTTTCAATTTTGGTAGCTCATCATAAGAATTCCACAGTTAAGCGTGCTCAGGTGAGAGTAGTCTTGGGATGGGTGACCTTCTGGGAAGGATATACGATTCGCAAAAGTGAATGATTTGTTATTGTAAGTAACGAGTTGAGATAACTAGCCAAGTAAGTAACGAGTAACTAGCTTGACAAGAAACCATATGTAACCAAATGTGTGTGGTAGTGTGGTGGTTGCTCACCTCATCCCTTAACCATGAGGTCAGGGGTTCGATCCCTACCTATGGGAATGGAGCAACTATTTTGGTCAGCCGTTCACCTCTTTGTGAGAGCACCCATGGCGAGGGGATTATACACCGTTGTCGAAGGTGGACACCCCGGTTTAGACCAAAAAAAAAGAAGATTCCATATGTGAAAATATTTTCATTATAAGAAAAAAATAATATTTCACATTTTGTTTATTTATCTTTTATTTTTTTGTTTGCCACGGGAATAATTTTGGTCACGAGAATTAATTTTTGGCCACGGGAATTATTAGCCACGTGAGAATCTGTGGCTAAAAATATAATTTTAACCACGTTCTTGTTTTTCCCGTGGCTATCTGTTAGCCACAGTTACTTGGGCCACAGAAGGTATTGCCACAGAAGGTATTTCCATGGCAAAGAGCTTTAGCCACGGGAAATTAGTACTTGCGCCACGAATTTAGCCGTGGCCCAAGTGCTCAATTGTAGTAGTGTTCGACAATACCTAGTGGGATCTAGAGTGGTGGTGTACACCGACCACACCGCTCTAAGGAAATTGATGGCAAATAAAGATGATAAGCCTAGACTCTTGAGGTGGGTTCTCTTGCTTCAAGAGTTTGACCTTGAAATTAGAGACAAGTCGGGGTCCGAGAATGTGGTAGCGGACCATTTGTCAACGTTGACCATTGAAGACCATGGCATACAAGATAAGGAGGGGCCAATTAATGAGTGGTTGCGCGAAGATAGCTTGATGGCTATAGGCAATAAGTTGCCTTGGTTTGCGGATCTAGCCAACTACCTTGTGAATGCTTTATCCCCGAAGAGTTGGATGCAAGAGATCGAAGAAAATTGGAAGTGGATGCCAAGAGTTACTTTTGGGATGACCCATACTTGTTCAAGAAGTGTGGCGATGGGCTTTTGAGGAGATGTGTATCAAGAGAGGAGGGACTTTAGATAGTAGATAGGCTTCATAATTCCGCCTATGGAGGACACCTAGCGGCCTCTATAACCATAGCCAAGGTGCTCCAAGGGGGATTCTTTTGGCCATCTATGTTCAAGGACCTCCATGATGTGGTCAAATCTTGTGATGCATGTCAAAGATCGGGGAACATTGACAAGAGAAATGAAATGCCCCTCAAAACTATTTGGAAATTGAGCTTTTCGATTGTTGGGGGATCGATTTTATGGGACCCTTCCCAAATTCGTGTGGAAATGAATATATCTTGGTGGAGGTTGATTACGTCTCCAAGTGGATAGAAGCGGTTGCCTCCCCCACCAACGATTCCAAAGTGGTTGTGAAACTCTTCAAAACCACAATCTTTCCCCGTTTTGGAGTACCACGAATTGTGATTAGCGACGGAGGCTCCCACTTCCGGAAGCACACGTTCAAGACTCTCCTAGCCTCATACGGAGTGACCCACAAAGTCGCACTTGCCTACCACCCTCAAACAAGTGGGCAAGTGGAAGTCTCAAATCGACAAATTAAGGCTATCTTGGAGAAGGTGGTGCACAAAAACAGAAAAGATGTGGGGAATAAAGCATGTATTCACCCTAAACTTGCAGGATTATAAGGAAAAATACAGTTGTGTTTATAGTCATAAGATTAAAAAGGATAAGAAAAAGAATTACAACCTTGGGTCCTTGCTTGAAAAGGCCGAAGAACAGGAATTAAAGTAAATTCCCTCCTATAACTTGCACCCAAGACTTAGTTTGAGACGTGGCCGCGTGTGCTAGAAATCCTCTCCAATTGCCTTGCAATATAGGGAGAGCCCCTGAGGTTTTAGATGTGAGATCTGAGGTTTTGGGAGAAGAATGCTCTCAAACCCTAATTTTACCTTGAGATTTATTAAACAGTGCCACAAGAGTATTTGATATAAGGAGAAGGACTCTCCTTATATACTACACTTGGCCGGCCGAAATTGATGTCGGGTAGGAGTGGGCTTTCCACTCTTACCTTATTCCAATGCGTGATTCGACCCAATTAGCTTTAAGTTGTTCGCGGGTTTTATTTATAAATCGTAACATGTTATCAGATATTAATACAGTCGATATATTAATAATGGTCTGACAAAATACGATATTGTATAATTATCCAAATTAATATAACTGTTTATATTAATACGCGAATACAATATTTAATTAAATATAACCGTTTATATTTAATTTACGAATTAATCATGTAATCCGTATTAGCTAAAATTATTTAATCCGTATTAAATAATAATCTCAACATCTTATTGACTAATTTAATAGTCAATACCTCTGACTAACCGTTTAGTCATATCCGGCAAAATGTGACTGTATTTTCATACCTTCACATCTCTCAAACGTGTCCTATAGGTGTGACGTATAGGGACTAGTTGATCACCGCCATCCGTATGACAATAACGTCAAACTTATCTAGCAAGCCAACCGTTATTGATAAACGTGGATCAACTGGTAATAATACAAAAGTATGCCCTTGTGATCCTTAAAGAGATTTAATAAGTCATTGTACTTAATTGTCAAGGACACCAGCCCCAACAATCTCCCACTTGTCCGTACAAGGGTATGTTCAATGACGTTATCACACTACATGTGGAGGACACAATCTCCAACAAACTACCACTTGTCCGTACAAGTGTAGGTGCGATAACCGAATCTCATATCCTTTTAAAATTTCTCCCACTCAATGTAAGACAATTTGCAAATCCGCATTCGCAAAGGTCGTATCTCACAAGCGATCTGTATCAAGAGTGGTTTCCCCGACTAGAGAGTAACTTAACTGATAAAACGAATCTGTATTCGAGCATGGCCATGCATTTCAGTTACTACTCCTCGAGTGGCCCTGAGAAATGATAAAATCCTGATAAGGGTTTGGATATTTCCCTCAACTCGAATCCTGCCGATATCGCCCAGCATGAAATAACCCAGAAAAAATCCTCTTGGCCCCTGTTACGGTGACCGTGGGAAAGAAACCAAAGTTACCCAAAATCTGTCTTAATCTCAAGAAACAGTTGAAAGTCAAAAGACTCGACTCTAAGGAACACTATGGAGGTCCTATCCACGACCAGGCACCCAATGTTATAAAACATTTAGGACTCCATAACGTTGTCACGGGGTGTCCTACGAGATATCCGTATAACTCGCCTTTGTGATTGGTCAGTCATCCACGTGACTTATCGCTCGTTGAACCCACCATCAACCAACGTCACAAAATGATTACCTGAGTTATCAGCTCAAGTGGGTAATCAAGGACCAAAACGATGTAATGTTAATCAGTTCACTTTGTGGTGTTCAAAATTGGCGTACAATTCCACATGAGAAACAAAACATTTTATATCATAACAATAAGGTTGAATAGAGTACACGAGAAAATGAATTATTACATGAATTCATAAAAGAGTACTACAACTTAGGAACACATCCAATTCCCATGGAATGAATGTGCCTTTCATGCTTATCACGTGGTAATGCTTTTGTGAGAGGATCAGCTATGTTGTCATCCGTAGCGATCTTATCAATGAATATCTTCTTTTACGCGGACTCAGTCGTAGAATCTGCTGTAACACTCTGTTTAGAACTTTTCCAGCTGACAGCAGCGCCATTAAGAGTGAAAACGAATCCAGACTGAGATTTCGAGTCATCTCGATCCGTTTGGAAGCTAGCATCTGCGTAACCCGTGGCGCAGAGCGTTGAGTCGCCTCCATAAGTCAATCCCCAATCTTTAGTCCTCCGTAGGTACTTAAGAATGTTTTTCACGGCCATCCAGTGTTGTTCACCTGGATGAGCTTGGAATCGACTTGTCATACTCAATGCATATGCAACGTCAGGACGTGTGCATATCATGGCATACATGATCGATCCTATTGCCGAAGCATAAGGAATCCGACTCATGCGCTCTTTCTCTTCCACTGACTTAGCTTCTTGAGTCTTGCTCAAGTGAAGCCCAGGAGTCATAGGAAGGAACCCCTTCTTGGAGTTCGTCATGCTGAATCTCTCCAGAATCTTCTCTATATAAGATTCCTGACTGAGAGACAACATCCGTCGTGATCTATCCCTGTAGATATGGATGCCCAAAATTCTTTGTGCCTCTCCCAGATCTTTCATCTGGAAATGGTTTTTCAACCATGCTTTAACCGAAGATAAGAGAGGTATGTCATTCCCAATCAAGAGTATGTCATCGACATACAGTACTAGGAATACAATCTTACTCCCACTCGACTTGATATAGAGACATGGTTCCTCGACTGATCGAATGAACCCATTCTCTTTTATCACTTGGTCGAAGCGATGATTCCAACTCCGCGATGCTTGCTTAAGTCCATAGATGGAACGCTTAAGCTTGCAAACTTTCTTAGGATGTGCTGGATCGATAAAACCCTCGGGTTGTACCATGTACAACTCTTCCTCCAAATAACCGTTTAAGAAGGCGGTTTTAACGTCCATTTGCCATATTTCATAGTCATGAAATGCGGCGATCGCTAAGATAATCCGAATGGAACGTAGCATGACTACGGGTGCAAAGATCTCATCGTAGTGCAAGCCTGGCACTTGGGTGAAACCTTTAGCAACTAGTCTAGCCTTATGGATATCTTGTTGTCCTTCCACGGCATGCTTTATCTTGTAAAGCCATTTGCATTGAAGGGGACGTACCTTTGCAGGTAGGTCCACAAGATCCCACACGTTGTTCTCATACATGGAGTCCATCTCGGATTGCATGGCTTCTAGCCATAGCTTTGAGTCAGAACTGGTCATGGCACCTTTATAGGTTGTGGGTTCATTACCCTCTAGGAGTAAGACGTCATCTGTATCGTGTTCCTCGACCATACCAATGTATCTGTCCGGTGGAATAGAGACTCTTCCTGACCTCCTAGGTTCCTCAGGGATATCTACCGCAGCCTCGGGTGAAGGAACTGTTTCCTCCAATGGTTGCTCGATAGTTGGTTCTTGAACCTCCGATAACTCGAAGGTTCTATTACTCGACTTGTTCTCGAGAAATTCTTTCTCTAAGAACGTCGCACTAGCCGCAACAAAAACACGTTGTTCGGTAGGCGAGTAGAAGTAATGACCAAACGTTCCCTTTGGGTAGCCTATAAAGTATGTCTTGACCGATCGCGGGCCGAGCTTATCCTCGTGTCTCCACTTGACATAAGCCTCGCAGCCCCAAACCCGAATAAAGGTCAAGTTGGGGACCGTTCCCTTCCATAACTCGAATGGAGTCTTGTCAACAGCTTTAGACGGACTTCGGTTAAGTATTAGAGCGGCTGACAAAAGAGCATATCCCCACAATGAATCAGGCACAACGGTGTGACTCATCATGGATCGAACCATATCGAGTAAAGTTCGATTTCTCCGTTCGGACACACCATTTAATTGTGGTGTTCCAGGTGGAGTCAACTGTAGCACGATCCCACAGTCTTTAAGGTGTTGATCAAACTCGCGTGAAAGATACTCACCACCACGATCCGAGCGTAGTGCTTTAATCTTTCTACCCAGCTGGTTCTGTACCCGATTCTGGTATTCTTTGAACTTGTCAAAGGATTCACTTTTGTGCTTCATTAAGTAGACATAGCCATATCTACTCAAATCATCCGTGAAAGTGATGAAATACCTATAGCCATCTCGTGCGTTGATCGACATAGGGCCACATACGTCCGTATGTATGAGTCCTAATAGGTCGGCAGCGCGCATTCCAACACCTTTGAAGGAAATACGAGTCATTTTGCCGATGAGACATGATTCACACGTGCCATATGATTCGAAATCAAAGGGCGAAATAGCTCCATTCTGTATGAGCTGTTTTACGCGTTTCTCATTTATGTGTCCCATACGACAATGCCATAGGTAAGTTTGATCTTTGTCACCTACCTTTATTCTTTTATTATTCACATGTAATATCTCGGTGGTTTGATCTAAAACATAAATTCCATTCATGGAAACTGCCTTGCCATAAATCATATTGTGTAAGGAGAAAATACAGCTATTATTCTCTATTACAAATGAAAAGCCGAGTTTGTCAAGTGCAGAAACTGAAATAATGTTTTTGGACAAACTAGGAACATAATAACAGTTATATAAAAATAACTCGAATCCACTTGGAAGCTGGATTACGTATGTTCCCTTCGAGACTGCAGCCACACGTGCTCCATTCCCGACAAGCAGGTCCACCTCACCCTTGATTAGGGGTTCTTGGTTTCGGAGGCCCTGCACATGATTACATAGATGAGAACCACAACCAGTATCAAGTACCCAAGTTCCGCAACTTGCATGGTTAATCTCAATCATGTGAATAAAAGAAGAAGAAGACATACCAACAGGAGTAACACGGCCTGCTTTAATGTCCTCGCGATACACGGGGCATGAGCGCCTCCAATGCCCAGTCTTGTGGCAATGGTGACATTCCATGCTTGTATCCTTGCTCTTTGTCTTGCCTTGTGAGTTACTCGACTCACCTGGCCCACTCTTAGCAAATCCTGGTTTCTTGAACCTGGGCCTACCTACCGCTAGGTCGCCCTGAGCTTTAGCCTTCCCTTTACCTTTTCCCTTACTTGAGATCATGAGAACATCCTGCTTTAGACTCCCACTCAACTTTAGATCCTTCTCAGTCTGTACAAGAAGGGAGTGGAGCTCATGGGGAGTCTTCTTCATGTCGTTCATGTAGTAGTTGGCCCTAAAGAGGGCGAACCCATCATGAAGCGAATGAAGCATGCGATCAACGATGATGTTCTCACTGATCTTGCAGTTTAGGGACTCCAGTTTCTCGATATTCTCAATCATGTTGAGAATATGTGGGCTAACAGCTTGGCCCTTCTGGAGTTTCGCCTCAAAGAAGCGACAGGTATGCTCATAAGAAACGATTCTCGGAGCCTTGGAGAATTCGTTAGTGAGCGTGGTGAAAATCTTGTTTGCACCATGGGTTATGAAGCGTCTTTGCAAATTGGATTCCATTGCATAGATCAGTACGTTCTTTATCGCACCCGCTTCCATGACGAAGTCGCTATGAGCGCGAACATCGTTGGCTCTAGCTCCAGTTCCTGGGTGTGGCGGAATGGGCTCAGTTAAGAACTTGAGCTTTCCGTCAGCAATGGCAGCATTCCGTAGTGCTGCCTCCCAGTCAGAGAAGTTTGACCCATCATTCCTCAGTCTAGTTGACTGATTCATGGAGTCCATGAAGGCTTTTAGCCAGGATTCACGTGCTAGCTTGGCACTTGGCATTGGGTCTTCACCAGCCATTTTAGTTTTACAGCAGTTTTAATGAACGTGTTCTACACTGAAAAGAAGATAAAACAAAACCATATAAGCAACTCATTGTTGTGATTTAAGTCTATATTAAATTGAATTTAAACTCGTAGACTCATGCATTTATATAATTGATCTCCCTTAAGAATTATATAAACGATCCCAAGACTCAATTTCCGTATATTGATAAGCCCACAGTTTGGCTAATTCCAATCGTTGGAACTCTTGGTCGATAGATTTCCGTATATCTATCTATTAGTCCATCTCAGTCACTGGAATATTATCGAGTGACCATGATGTTGAGATAAAATAAATCATCTGTTCCCACTTACCCGACGTAGAAGGGGTCATATTATGCCTACCGACGAAGAAGGGATTCATGGGAGGCTGATTTATAAAGACTAATCTCAATTTTTGGTTATACGAGGAAGACCCCATCAACTCTTATTTATCCATATTTAAGTGAACTAAAAACTAGCATTTGCGTGAATGAATTAAATAAAGTGATGGCTTTTAAATTGACATGTGACATCTGTATTGTCACAGAAAACTAACGCGTAACCTCTACATGAGTCAGTTTTCAGGCATGATATAGGTGGTTTGGTTTTTAGGCGGAATATGATGCAAGCTATTATCGATGAAAGCGTAAAGATAAATGCAATAAACGTAAATAAAAGTCCTAGTGTGGCCTATCCTACCAAAATAAACATAAAACAACTTGGAATCCACCGTTGGACCCTAGAAGCTTGTCTTGATGTTCCATCTTGGTCCTTGCAGCGGGAGTGAGCATCCGGTCTCTGTCTTGTCTTTGGTCTTCACAAAATTACTAATTTAAATTACAAAAGTAATCCTAGATACATTCTAATTTAAATACAAAAGTAATTACATGGCAAAAACCCAAAACGGAGATTCAAGATCTCAAAATTACAAGCAAGATCGTGTCCCTTCATTACGGTGACACAATCTTCTAAGGCCACACTAAGTTACAACCGTTTGCAAAAATTAAATACGTTATTGAAAGCATTCAAGGCATTCACAAGACGATAAATAAAATGCATCAACTAAAAAACAATTTATACATGACATAATACTGTTATTATGATTAATAAATTTATACCAAACCACCTTTTAAGATTAAAATTAAGTGACTATACCGTTTTAATCACCAATTTTAACAAACATATAATCCATTATTTTAAACTGTTTTAAAACAATATGTATCAAACGAGGGTGAACCGTTTCACTAAATAATACACTATTTCCGTATATAGTATATTATTTTAAGCCATGTGAAAATAAAACATGTTATTTTCGTAAAATAAAAAAAACGATTCTGTTACAGGGGTGGTCTACCGACCGGAAAAACAGGTCGACCGACCACCTGACGAAAAAAAAAAAAAATTTTTTTAAAGCAGAATGGTCGACCGACCCGAAAAACAGGTCGACCGACCACAAAACACGAAACCGAGTTTCTGAACACGATTTCTCACAAAGGAAACTGTTTTGAAAAAAAAAACAGAAAACTCACACAGGGGCGGTCGACCGACCGCTATAACTGGTCGACCGACCGACACGGCGGCAGAAACGAGTTTTTTTTCAAAAACTTTTAAATAAACTTATGAAAAACACAAAAGTAAAATTTTCATAACCTGGCTCTGATACCACTTGTGGGGAATAAAGCATGTATTCACCCTAAACTTGCAGGATTATAAGGAAAAATACAGTTGTGTTTATAGTCATAAGATTAAAAAGGATAAGAAAAAGAATTACAACCTTGGGTCCTTGCTTGAAAAGGCCTAAGAACAGGAATTAAAGTAAATTCCCTCCTATAACTTGCACCCAAGACTTAGTTTGAGACGTGGCCGCGTGTGCTAGAAATCCTCTCCAATTGCCTTGCAATATAGGGAGAGCCCCTGAGGTTTTAGATGTGAGATCTGAGGTTTTGGGAGAAGAATGCTCTCAAACCCTAATTTTACCTTGAGATTTATTAAACAGTGCCACAAGAGTATTTGATATAAGGAGAAGGACTCTCCTTATATACTACACTTGGCCGGCCGAAATTGATGTCGGGTAGGAGTGGGCTTTCCACTCTTACCTTATTCCAATGCGTGATTCGACCCAATTAGCTTTAAGTTGTTCGCGGGTTTTATTTATAAATCGTAACATGTTATCAGATATTAATACAGTCGATATATTAATAATGGTCTGACAAAATACGATATTGTATAATTATCCAAATTAATATAACTGTTTATATTAATACGCGAATACAATATTTAATTAAATATAACCGTTTATATTTAATTTACGAATTAATCATGTAATCCGTATTAGCTAAAATTATTTAATCCGTATTAAATAATAATCTCAACATCTTATTGACTAATTTAATAGTCAATACCTCTGACTAACCGTTTAGTCATATCCGGCAAAATGTGACTGTATTTTCATACCTTCACATCTCTCAAACGTGTCCTATAGGTGTGACGTATAGGGACCAGTTGATCACCGCCATCCGTATGACAATAACGTCAAACTTATCTAGCAAGCCAACCGTTATTGATAAACGTGGATCAACTGGTAATAATACAAAAGTATGCCCTTGTGATCCTTAAAGAAATTTAATAAGTCATTGTACTTAATTGTCAAGGACACCAGCCCCAACAAAAGATTGGTCTCAAAAGTTATTTGATATGTTATGGGCCTTGCGAACGACCTACAAGACACCTATTGGAATGACCCCCTACAAGCTTGTGTACGGGAAAGCATGCCACCTCCCGGTGGAGTTTGAGCACAAGGCTTGGTGGGCTTTGAAAGAAACGAATTTTGACTTGGATTTGGCCGGTGAGAAGAGATTTCTACAAATGAGTGAGCTTGAGGAGCTAAGGTTTGAGGCCTATGAGAGCTCCAAGCTCTACAAGGAACAAACAAAGAAGTGGCATGATGCCAAATTGGTGAAGAAAATGTAAGCATAGGAGACCTTGTGCTCCTTTTCAACTCAAGAGTGAAGAATTTCCCGGGCAAACTACGATCGAGGTGGTCCGGTCCTTTCAAAGTGACAGACATTTCACCACATGGAGCTTATGAAATTTGGAGTGAGGGCGGTGGCACCTTCAAAGTAAATGGGCACAAGATCAAGAGGTACTACCAAAGAGATGCCAAGGGAACGGTCGAAGTTATTGACCTTGGGGACCCGCTCCCCGAGGAGGATTAAGTCTCTAAATGATGTCTTGAAGGTTTGGTGGAGTCACTAAATAACCACCGTTTGTAAGTATTCGATTTTCGATTTGGATGTAGTTTGCATTTTCAGTTTACATTTGAGGTATTTGAATTTGGTTAGTTGCTTGTTTTGGATTGAATCGTGAGTTTAGTCAGAGGATGATGGTTGAAATCGTCATTGGCAAACTCATTTTTAAGTTAAATCTCTTTTCGAAATTGTCCTCAGGTACTCTTAGCCGGCCCACCGGCTTACGGTCCCCTACCGGCTAAGAGGACCTGGGCACATTTCTGTGTTTGACGATTTACTTGGCAGATTTCAGGAAAATGACTCTTAGCCGAGAGGAGACCGGCAGCCGGTCAGCCGGCTAAGACTTATGCTCAATGTTCAAATAGGCGAAAAACCAAGGAAGCCTTGATTCTAAGCCGGTAGGCCGGCAGCCGTCCAGCCGGCTAAGAACCATGAGAGGTGTGCTAGAATTGAAGAAAAAAATAGAAGAGAAGGGCATCCCAGCCGGTCGGCCGGCAGCCGGTCTACCGGCTGGGAGCGTTTTTTTATGAAGACCAAGAAGAAGAAGGAAAGGAAGAAAGACTCTAAGCCGGTCGGCCGGCTTAGAGTCACGAAACATTCAAATTTCAAAAATTTCGAAAAACCCAAACTTTAAGCCGGTAGGAATGAAAGCCCTTTATGAAACTAGACCGGCTCTTACCTCTCCCCGATTGACTTGGGAGTTTTTGAGTTCCCTTGTTGTGACTAAAAATCGGAATTTGGGAAAGGTAGTTTTCTTGGAATTTCGTCTTATGAATAAGGAGCACCGGTTGACCCTAGATGAGTTTGCTTTAATATTTGGGCTAGATGGAAAATTGCCCATTCATCCTCCGGAGGGTTTTGATACTGAGGTTATATGGACGGCGATTACCGGTTTGACTAGTGACAAGACAAAGAAGAAACCGGCCAATAGGGTGCACTTGGCACCTATTAGGATTTGGCACCGATTCATGGGGTGGACCGTCTTGTCTCGAGACGAGCCACATAATTTTAGGACGGAAGAGCTCGAAATCTTGGGTTCTTACTTGACTAATTCGCCAAAGCTTGATGTTGTTCATCATATGGCTCTTCAATTGAGCCGGTTGGCTAGCCAACCTCGCCTCACCACGCCGATTTGTGTGGGAGGCATGGTTACTTTGATGGTCGTCTACCTTTGTCACCGGAACTTCACCGTGGGTTATATCGAAGGAGAAAACATCTTGTCTCGCCGTTACATGCAAGATTGCTTGGGGTGGATAAAATGGAACCCCAATGATCGTCAGGAGTATTGGCAGATTCGGTTGACAATAAATACAGAAATTCCTTACCTTTGCCTAACACCCAAAGGATGAAGGTTGTGCCCGGCAAGAACTCCTACCTTCTTGAGATTGCGGTGAGTCCTGATGAGATCCCCGCCGATCAGCTCCCCTTAGAGTCTATGCCCGTGATAGGGTCGGTACCACCGCCCCCGACCTCTAGTTTCAGCAACCCCCTGTTACTATGCCTCCTTTTGTGGATGGCCCTCATTTCTTCCAGGGCTCCAGTTCTAGTTTTGTTCCTCCTCCTCAGCCTGCCTCCTTGCATCAGGACCTCATTGATTTCATGGCTCGGGTTGACCTAAACCAGAAGAGGGCTGAAGAGTGGCAAGAGTTAGCCAATGAGCGCCAGAAGATAGCTGATGAGCGCCAGGCATTGGCAGATCTTCGTCATCAGGACATCTGTTATAGGCTTGACTATTTGTACCATGATCAAGCCTATGGGACCTTCCCGAGTTATGACCAGTTTGTCCGTCAGGGCTACCGTCATCCTACCGGTGGTCACCCTTCCTATTACATGCCCCCTGAGGGTGGATATTTGCCTCCTGAGGGACGCTACTACGGGGAGATACTTGTTTCGCCGGGCTACTATAATATCCCGATTTTCCCCCCCAGAGGTGCGTAGAGATGGGGACTCAGGTCATCCAGGGCGTCCAGGGTGATCGCGGAGCTAGTGGCTCGCATCCTTCGCCTTTCCGTGATGTCTTGAACAACCTTGACGACTACATGCAAATGTATGGCAATGGTGATGGTGATGGAGATGGCGATGGAGTTGGAGATGGAGATGGAGATGGTGATGAGGATGATGAGTGAGCCGCCCCTAGAGGTGGTAGTTGATGTCTTTGCTCCCGTATCAAAATCCAAAAGCAAGTACTCCCTTAATCCAAATTTCTCATTAGCTTTGCATTTTTCATTTCCGCATGCATTTAGTGTAGATTAGTTAGTTAGTTTTAGCTTTATTTTCTTCATTTCACATCTTTAGTGTACTAGCATGTAGTTGCATCCATGTATATGCATTAGTTTCCTTTTTGTAACATATTGTCACATATAGTTTGCATTCATGTAGTTTAGAGCATTTAGGATTGCATCTAAGTTTAGTTTTTTTTTTTTCATTAGTTTTGTTTATTTTTGTTTTTATTGTTTTCAAAAAATCAAAAATCCAAAAAAATCAAAAAACCAAAAAACTCCAAAACCATGTTCTTTTCTTTCCAGTTTTCCTCCTCACATTATGCACATAGATAAGTGTGGGGAGGAAGAACCGTTTATTTCAAAAAACTCAAAAACAAGTTTTCAATTTCTTAAAAATTTCAAAAAACCCAAAAACATGTTTGTTTTCGTTCTTTTTCTTCATTTCCCCCTTGCACTTTGTTCCATTGAGGACAATGTAAATATTAAGTGTGGGTAGGGAAAATATCCACCTTGTGAATATTTCTTTGTTTTTGTAAATTTGAAAAACTTCAAAAAATGCCTAAAAATCGAAAAATTGAAAAAATTTCAAAAAACATGTTCTTCCTTTTCTTTGGTTATGCCCCTTAGTTGCATTGTATATATACGTTTGTTTGACTAACAAGTGGCAGAATCAACAACAGTCCGAGGCATTAGGAGAATGAAGACGCTTGGTATACTCTTTCCTACTTCTTTCTCCCCTTCCCTCTTTCTTTTCATGTTGATAGCATGAAGGAGAACGGGATTTTTGTGCTTTGGATGTTCCTTTGGGGAACTTGTGGTTGTTTCTGATGATCTGCTGCTAGATTAGTCGATGTGTTGTTGCATGCTTGTTATTAGTTTAGTATAGTTTCACATGCTTTTCTTTTTCATAGTTTTATGAATATGTGTTAGTCGGTTTTTATCTTTTGCATTTGTTTGTAAATAGGCATAGAAGGTTGAATAGTGGAGGATATATGCCGTCAATGATAATAACTGTCTTGCCTGTGCCTTACCCCTCCTAATAGCTTGCACCTCTTGATGTCACCTTGTTAGGGTTCTTGCTTGCGAGGACCCGGAAGTCTAGGCTTAATGACCGAGTATCGACCACCATGTGAGACCGTGTTAGACCTTAGACTTGACCTAGGGCCGACATTAGCTACTCAAATGTGAGGATAGAGCCTCCTTTATGGTCGGCCCATCAAACCGACTCAGATTAGGATCGTGAGTAGTTCTCCTTACGTGGTATGTTATGTCTAAACGCATAAGTATGACGCTCATTCCTTGATTCCATGGTTATGTTCATGTGCATGTGAGACAACTTTTGTTCAAAATAAATCAACTTCACATTTGCCAAATTAGCCTTGTTTTGACCCTTGCATCTTATCCCGTCTTTTTGATCAACCACTTTGAGCCTTAGCCTATTCATTTGGCCTTAACCACTAAATGAGCTACATCCTAAAAACACCCATCCTTGATCAAGAATGGTTGTATTTGTGGTACTTTGTTTGTGGTGGAGTCGGGGTTTAGATGCCGGTTGGTGGCCTCTTCCGTTGTGGTTTTGATGTTGCTTTTGTTGGGGCTGGTGTCCTTGACAATTAAGTACAATGACTTATTAAATCTCTTTAAGGATCACAAGGGCATACTTTTGTATTATTACCAGTTGATCCACGTTTATCAATAACGGTTGGCTTGCTAGATAAGTTTGACGTTATTGTCATACGGATGGCGGTGATCAACTGGTCCCTATACGTCACACCTATAGGACACATTTGAGAGATGTGAAGGTATGAAAATACAGTCACATTTATGCCAGATATGACTAAACAGTTAGTCAGAGGTGTTGACTAATAAATTAGTCAATAAGATGTTGAGATTATTATTTAATACGGATTAAATAATTTTAGCTAATACGGATTACAAGATTAATTCGTAAATTAAATATAAACGGTTATATTTAATTAAATATAGTATTCGCGTATTAATATAAACAGTTATATTAATTTGGGTAATTATACAATATCGTATTTTGTCAGACCATTATTAATATATCGACTGTATTAATATCTGATAACATGTTACGATTTATAAATAAAACCCGCGAACAACTTAAAGCTAAACGGGTCGAATCACGCAAAGGTATAAGGTAAGAGTGGAAAAAGCCCACCCTTACCCAAGACCCATTCGGCCGACCTAAGTAATACAAAAGGAGAGTCTTTCTCCTTTTGTCACTTACTGGTAATTCATAATTCTCATAATTAGGGTTTTGAGAACATCTTTTTCCCAAAACTCAGATCTCACATCTAAAACCTCTCAAAAGCTCTCCCCATATTGCAAGGCAATTGGAGAGTATTTTCTAGCACACGCGGCATCATCTCAATCAAGTCTTGGGTGCAAGTTATAGGAGGGAATTTACTTTAATTCCTGTTCTTAGGCCATAAGCACAAAGGACCAGAGGTTGAATTCTTTTTCTTATCCTTTTTAATCTTATGACTATAAACACAACTGTATTTTTCATTATAATCCTGCAAGTTTAGGGTGAATACATGCTTTATTCCCCACAAGTGGTATCAGAGCCTTAGGCCATGAAAATTTTACTTTTGTGTTTTTCATAAGTTTTTTTTAAAGATTTTGAAAAATCTCGTTTCTGCCGCTGCGTCGGTCGGTCGACCAGTATTAGCGGTCGGTCGACCGCCCCTGTGTGAGTTTTCTGTTGTTTTTTTTTAAAAACAGTTTCCTTTATGAGTTTTCGATCTTGTTTTTCGATTCCTGTTTACATATTGTTAATTAATCGATATTCTTAACAATATGTGAACCCTTGTTGATGTTAATTTTGATTTACTTGTTTTAATCAAAGTTTAAAAGGTAAAAACTTGTTTTAATTTCAAAAAGTGCAGCGTTTTGCGTTTTCTGAAATTCGTTTTTACTACTTGTTGGTCGGTCGACCTAATTAATAGGTCGGTCGACCGATTTTACTGTTGCAGATTTTTCCGTTTTTCGGCAGGAGGTCGGTCGACCACAAGTTTAGGTCGGTCGACCTCCCCCCCTGTAACAGACTCGTTTTTTTTTTTTTTCGAAAATAACATGTTTTATTTTCACATGGCTTAAAATAATATACTATATACGGAAATAGTGTATTATTTAGTGAAACGGTTCACCCTCGTTTGATACATATTGTTTTAAAACAGTTTAAAATAATGGATTATATGTTTGTTAAAATTGGTGATTAAAACGGTATAGTCACTTAATTTTAATCTTAAAAGGTGGTTTGGTATAAATTTATTAATCATAATAACAGTATTATGTCATGTATAAATTGTTTTTAGTTGATGCATTTTATTTATCGTCTTGTGAATGCCTTGAATGCTTTCGTATTTAATTTTTGCAAACGGTTGTAACTTAGTGTGGCCTTAGAAAATTGTGTCACCGTAATGAAGGGACACGATCTTGCTTGTAATTTTGAGATCTTGAATCTCCGTTTTGGGTTTTTTTCATGTAATTACTTTTGTATTTAAATTAGAATGTATCTAGGACTACTTTTGTAATTTAAATTAGTAATTTTGTGAAGACCAAAGACAAGACGGAGGCCGGATGCTCACTCCCGCTGCAAGGACCAAGATGGAACATCAAGACAAGCTTCTAGGGTCCAACAGTGGATTCCAAGTTGTTTTATGTTTATTTTGGTAGGATAGGCCACACTAGGACTTTTATTTACGTTTATTGCATTTATCTTTACGCTTTCATCGATAATAGCTTGCATCATATTCCGCCTAAAAACCAAACCACCTATATCATGCCTGAAAACTGACTCATGTAGAGGTCACGCGTTAGTTTTCTGTGACAATACAGATGTCACATGTCAATTTAAAAGCCATCACTTTATTTAATTCATTCACGCAAATGCTAGTTTTTAGTTCACTTAAATATGGATAAATAAGAGTTGATGGGGTCTTCCTCGTATAACCAAAAATTGAGATTAGTCTTTATAAATCAGCCTCCCATGAATCCCTTCTTCGTCGGTAGGCATAATATGACCTCTTCTACGTCGGGTAAGTGGGAACAGATGATTTATTTTATCTCAACATCATGGTCACTCGATAATATTCCAGTGACTGAGATGGACTAATAGATAGGATTTACGGAAATCTATCGACCAAGAGTTCCAACGATTGGAATTAGCCAAACTGTGGGCTTATCAATATACGGAAATTGAGTCTTGGGATCGTTTATATAATTCTTGAGGGAGATCAATTATATAAATGCATGAGTCTACGAGTTTAAATTCAATTTAATATAGACTTAAATCACAACAATAAGTTGCTTATATGGTTTTGTTTTATCTTCTTTCAGTGTAGAACACGTTCATTAAAACTGCTGTAAAACTAAAATGGCTGGTGAAGACCCAATGCCAAGTGCCAAGCTAGCACGTGAATCCTGGCTAAAAGCCTTCATGGACTCCATGAATCAGTCAACTAGACTGAGGAATGATGGGTCAAACTTCTCTGACTGGGAGGCAGCACTACGGAATGCTGCCATTGCTGACGGAAAGCTTAAGTTTTTAACTGAGCCCATTCCGGCACACCCAGGAACTGGAGCTAGAGCCAACGATGTTCGCGCTCATAGCGACTTCGTCATGGAAGCGGGTGCGATAAAGAACGTACTCATCTATGCAATGGAATCTAATTTGCAAAGACGCTTCATAACCCATGGTGCAAACAAGATTTTCACCACGCTCACTAACGAATTCTCCAAGGCTCCGAGAATCGTTTCTTATGAGCATACCTGTCGCTTCTTTGAGGCGAAACTCCAGAAGGGCCAAGCTGTTAGCCCACATATCCTCAACATGATTGAGAATATCGAGAAACTGGAGACCCTAAACTGCAAGATCAGTGAGAACATCATCGTTGATCGCATGCTTCATTCGCTTCATGATGGGTTCGCCCTCTTTAGGGCCAACTACTACATGAACGACATGAAGAAGACTCCCCATGAGCTCCACTCCCTTCTCGTACAGACTGAGAAGGATCTAAAGTTGAGTGGGAGTCTAAAGCAGGATGTTCTCATGATCTAAAGTAAGGGAAAAGGTAAAGGGAAGGCTAAAGCTCAGGGCGACCTAGCGGTAGGTAGGCCCAGGTTCAAGAAACCAGGATTTGCTAAGAGTGGGCCTGGTGAGTCGAGTAACTCACAAGGCAAGACAAAGAGCAAGGATACAAGCATGGAATGTCACCATTGCCACAAGACTGGGCATTGGAGGCACTCATGCCCCGTGTATCGCGAGGACATTAAAGCAGGCCGTGTTACTCCTGTTGGTATGTCTTCTTCTTCTTTTATTCACATGATTGAGATTAACCATGCAAGTTGCGGAACTTGGGTACTTGATACTGGTTGTGGTTCTCATCTATGTAATCATGTGCAGGGCCTCCGAAACCAAGAACCCCTAATCAAGGGTGAGGTGGACCTGCGTGTCGGGAATGGAGCACGTGTGGCTGCAGTCTCGAAGGGAACATACGTAATCCAGCTTCCAAGTGGATTCGAGTTATTTTTATATAACTGTTATTATGTTCCTAGTTTGTCCAAAAACATTATTTCAGTTTCTGCACTTGACAAACTCGGCTTTTCATTTGTAATAGAGAATAATAGCTGTATTTTCTCCTTACACAATATGATTTATGGCAAGGCAGTTTCCATGAATGGAATTTATGTTTTAGATCAAACCACCGAGATATTACATGTGAATAATAAAAGAATAAAGGTAGGTGACAAAGATCAAACTTACCTATGGCATTGTCGTATGGGACACATAAATGAGAAACGCGTAAAACAGCTCATACAGAATGGAGCTATTTCGCCCTTTGATTTCGAATCATATGGCACGTGTGAATCATGTCTCATCGGCAAAATGACTCGTATTTCCTTCAAAGGTGTTGTAATGCGCGCTGCCGACCTATTAGGACTCATACATACGGACGTATGTGGCCCTATGTCGATCAACGCACGAGAAGGCTATAGGTATTTCATCACTTTCACGGATGATTTGAGTAGATATGGCTATGTCTACTTGATGAAACATAAAAGTGAATCCTTTGACAAGTTCAAAGAATACCAGAATCGGGTACAGAACCAGCTGGGTAGAAAGATTAAAGCACTACGCTCGGATCGTGGTGGTGAGTATCTTTCACGCGAGTTTGATCAACACCTAAAAGACTGTGGGATCGTGCTACAGTTGACTCCACCTGGAACACCACAATTAAATGGTGTGTCCGAACGGAGAAATCGAACTTTACTCGATATGGTTCGATCCATGATGAGTCACACCGTTGTGCCTGATTCATTGTGGGGATATGCTCTTTTGTCAGCCGCTCTAATACTTAACCAAAGTCCGTCTAAAGCTGTTGACAAGACTCCATTCGAGTTATGGAAGGGAACGGTCCCCAACTTGTCCTTTATTCGGGTTTGGGGCTGCGAGGCTTATGTCAAGTGGAGACACGAGGATAAGCTCGGCCCGCGATCGGTCAAGACATACTTTATAGGCTACCCAAAGGGAACGTTTGGTCATTACTTCTACTCGCCTACCGAACAACGTGTTTTTGTTGCGGCTAGTGCGACGTTCTTAGAGAAAGAATTTCTCGAGAACAAGTCGAGTAATAGAACCTTCGAGTTATCGGAGGTTCAAGAACCAACTATCGAGCAACCATTGGAGGAAACAGTTCCTTCACCCGAGGCTGCGGTAGATATCCCTGAGGAACCTAGGAGGTCAGGAAGAGTCTCTATTCCACCGGACAGATACATTGGTATGGTCGAGGAACACGATACAGATGACGTCTTACTCCTAGAGGGTAATGAACCCACAACCTATAAAGGTGCCATGACCAGTTCTGACTCAAAGCTATGGCTAGAAGCCATGCAATCCGAGATGGACTCCATGTATGAGAACAACGTGTGGGATCTTGTGGACCTACCTGCAAAGGTACGTCCCCTTCAATGCAAATGGCTTTACAAGATAAAGCATGCCGTGGAAGGACAACAAGATATCCATAAGGCTAGACTAGTTGCTAAAGGTTTCACCCAAGTGCCAGGCTTGCACTACGATGAGATCTTTGCACCCGTAGTCATGCTACGTTCCATTCGGATTATCTTAGCGATCGCCGCATTTCATGACTATGAAATATGGCAAATGGACGTTAAAACCGCCTTCTTAAACGGTTATTTGGAGGAAGAGTTGTACATGGTACAACCCGAGGGTTTTATCGATCCAGCACATCCTAAGAAAGTTTGCAAGCTTAAGCGTTCCATCTATGGACTTAAGCAAGCATCGCGGAGTTGGAATCATCGCTTCGACCAAGTGATAAAAGAGAATGGGTTCATTCGATCAGTCGAGGAACCATGTCTCTATATCAAGTCGAGTGGGAGTAAGATTGTATTCCTAGTACTGTATGTCGATGACATACTCTTGATTGGGAATGACATACCTCTCTTATCTTCGGTTAAAGCATGGTTGAAAAACCATTTCCAGATGAAAGATCTGGGAGAGGCACAAAGAATCTTGGGCATCCGTATCTACAGGGATAGATCACGACGGATGTTGTCTCTCAGTCAGGAATCTTATATAGAGAAGATTCTGGAGAGATTCAGCATGACGAACTCCAAGAAGGGGTTCCTTCCTATGACTCCTGGGCTTCACTTGAGCAAGACTCAAGAAGCTAAGTCAGTGGAAGAGAAAGAGCGCATGAGTCGGATTCCTTATGCTTCGGCAATAGGATCAATCATGTATGCCATGATATGCACACGTCCTGACGTTGCATATGCATTGGGTATGACAAGTCGATTCCAAGCTCATCCAGGTGAACAACACTGGATGGCCGTGAAAAACATTCTTAAGTACCTACGGAGGACTAAAGATTGGGGATTGACTTTTGGAGGCGACTCGACGCTCTGCGCCACGGGTTACGCAGATGCTAGCTTCCAAACGGATCGAGATGACTCGAAATCTCAGTCTGGATTCGTTTTTACTCTTAATGGCGCTGCTGTCAGCTGGAAAAGTTCTAAAAAGAATGTTACAGCAGATTCTACGACTGAGTCCGCGTAAAAGAAGATATTCATTGATAAGATCGCTACGGATGACAACATAGCTGATCCTCTCACAAAAGCATTACCACGTGATAAGCATGAAGGGCACATTCATTCCATGGGAATTGGATGTATTCCTAAGTTGTAGTACTCTTTTATGAATTCATGTAATAATTCATTTTCTCGTGTACTCTATTCAACCTTATTGTTATGATATAAAATGTTTTGTTTCTCATGTGGAATTGTACGCCAATTTTGAACACCACAAAGTGAACTGATTAACATTACATCGTTTTGGTCCTTGATTACCCACTTGAGCTGATAACTCAGGTAATCATTTTGTGACGTTGGTTGATGGTGGGTTCAACGAGCCATAAGTCACGTGGATGACTGACCAATCACAAAGGCGAGTTATACGGATATCTCGTAGGACACCCCGTGACAACGTTATGGAGTCCTAAATGTTTTATAACATTGGCTGCCAGGTCGTGGATAGGACCTCCATAGTGTTCCTTAGAGTCGAGTCTTTTGACTTTCAACTGTTTCTTGAGATTAAGACAGATTTTGGGTAACTTTGGTTTCTTTCCCACGGTCACCGTAACAGGGGCCAAGAGGATTTTTTCTGGGTTATTTCATGCTGGGCGATATCGGCAGGATTCGAGTTGAGGGAAATATCCAAACCCTTATCAGGATTTTATCATTTCTCAGGGCCACTCGAGGAGTAGTAACTGAAATGCATGGCCATGCTCGAATACAGATTCGTTTTATCAGTTAAGTTACTCTCTAGTCGGGGAAACCACTCTTGATACAGATCGCTTGTGAGATACGACCTTTGCGAATGCGGATTTGCAAATTGTCTTGCATTGAGTGGGAGAAATTTTAAAAGGATATGAGATTCGGTTATCGCACCTACACTTGTACGGACAAGTGGGAGTTTGTTGGAGATTGTGTCCTCCACATGTAGTGTGATAACGTCATTGCACATACCCTTGTACGGACAAGTGGGAGATTGTTGGGGCTGGTGTCCTTGACAATTAAGTACAATGACTTATTAAATCTCTTTAAGGATCACAAGGGCATACTTTTGTATTATTACCAGTTGATCCACGTTTATCAATAACGGTTGGCTTGCTAGATAAGTTTGACGTTATTGTCATACGGATGGCGGTGATCAACTGGTCCCTATACGTCACACCTATAGGACACGTTTGAGAGATGTGAAGGTATGAAAATACAGTCACATTTATGCCGGATATGACTAAACAGTTAGTCAGAGGTGTTGACTAATAAATTAGTCAATAAGATGTTGAGATTATTATTTAATACGGATTAAATAATTTTAGCTAATACGGATTACAAGATTAATTCGTAAATTAAATATAAACGGTTATATTTAATTAAATATAGTATTCGCGTATTAATATAAACAGTTATATTAATTTGGGTAATTATACAATATCGTATTTTGTCAGACCATTATTAATATATCGACTGTATTAATATCTGATAACATGTTACGATTTATAAATAAAACCCGCGAACAACTTAAAGCTAAACGGGTCGAATCACGCAAAGGTATAAGGTAAGAGTGGAAAAAGCCCACCCTTACCCAAGACCCATTCGGCCGACCTAAGTAATACAAAAGGAGAGTCTTTCTCCTTTTGTCACTTACTGGTAATTCATAATTCTCATAATTAGGGTTTTGAGAACATCTTTTTCCCAAAACTCAGATCTCACATCTAAAACCTCTCAAAAGCTCTCCCCATATTGCAAGGCAATTGGAGAGTATTTTCTAGCACACGCGGCATCATCTCAATCAAGTCTTGGGTGCAAGTTATAGGAGGGAATTTACTTTAATTCCTGTTCTTAGGCCATAAGCACAAAGGACCAGAGGTTGAATTCTTTTTCTTATCCTTTTTAATCTTATGACTATAAACACAACTGTATTTTTCATTATAATCCTGCAAGTTTAGGGTGAATACATGCTTTATTCCCCACAGCTTTGTTGGTGAAATGAAGTTTTGAGAAAAAGAAAGAAAAGAAAAGAAAAATGAAAAAAAATAGAAAATAGAAAATTAAAGAAAAAATTAAAAAAGCCTTGAGAAATCCAAAAAAGAGAAGTTGTATTTATGTGTTTTGAAAAAGAAAAAGGCTAGCAACAACTCCCTTCCATCAAGGGGAGATAGAAAAAGCCGTTTACACAAGTTGTATATGGTCTTTTGATGTTTTTCCAATCGGGCCGGGTTTACACAATTTTTGCATTTGATTTGGATTTCAAGTCTTTTGTTAGGGTGTAGACGTTATTTGTTGTGTTTAAATAATGACCATTTTGTTAAAGTTTGTGATGGGTTTGTTTTTCCAAAGTAAGTTGGGGTTTATGCAATTTTTGCTTGGTTTTGTCAAAACCAAAGTTAAAGCATAGACGTTGCTTAGTTGTTGCAATAAGGTGTTGAGTTGATCTTGGCAATCATTCTTGGTTTTTGAGCCTCAAATACTAGAACGGTACTTGCACCAAACCATTTTCACCCAACCCAAGCCCCGTTACATCCTTGTTGTTCTCATCATGTGCATTTACATTTTCTCATGGATTTTTGGATGGAGTACCATACTAGATTGCGGGCATGCTTCGCAAGTTGAGGTAGGTGAGTGATTTTGGTTACTTCTTGTCACAAAGATCACCCCCTTTCTTTCCTTGTGTGTTGAGTGTCACCCGTGAGAGTCGGTGCTTAGGGTTTTCTTATCGGTTAAAGGTCTAGCATGAAGTCGAATTATGTGTGCGTCGTGTCAACCTCAGAAGTATAGCTTAGTGCTTCCGCTTGCCCGCCTTGAATTGGTTTCTTGGTCTTTGCTGATATCATTGTTGGTTGCTTGAGCTTGATTTAGGGGTTTGATACCGTGGTTAGACTTTGAGTCGGCATCCTCCGCTATAGACCTCCCTTGTTTAGTTTTTCAAAACCCCGCTTAGATGAGGCAAGCGGTTGGCCTTTTCACCGATGCATGTTGTTTGTTTATATGTGTTTTGTTTGACTTGTTTTGCATCAAAAAATTTGTAGCAACACCAAACTTGCCTTGCAATAGGGCATTCTTCCTCATGGATATCAAATTGTGAGTTGAAAGGGCTACGGGTGTAGCTAAACCCGATTCGACTTCTAGTTAGCATAGTTAGTTTATTTCATGCTTTTGAATAAGGGTTATATAACTTCTTGATTACTTACTCGAATACGAGTAATATTGAAGTGTGGGGAATTCTGATGAGCCTTATTTTAGTCAAAATTTTCTTTATCTTTTCTTCATTTTTGGTCCCGTTTCGACCTCATTTTACGTGCCTTTGCTCGATTTCATGCCCATTGCCTCGACTATTCCTATTTGGTTCCCATTTTGTAGGTATTGAGGCGGGAACGAAGAAACGGGAGCAAACGAGACGGATTTCTAAGCAAAAATGGAGAATTGATGAAGATTAGGCCCAGGCCCTCTCAGCCGGTCCCAGACCGGCAGCCGGTTGGCCGGCTGGGAGGCTTGACTTGACTTTTGAAGAAATTAAACCAAAAAGTTCAGGAACTTAAAGCTTGCTCTTTAGCCGGTTGCCAACCGGCAGCCGGTGGGCCGGCTGGGAGGCAATCTAAACTTAGCCAAATTTTCGAGAATTTAAGAATGCAAGTTTTGGGCAGATTATGAAGAAATCACTATGAGCCGGTTGATGCGTGTCTATTTTATGATGTTTTAGATCATTTTTTACACGCATTTGGTCGCTCATTTACAATGTTTCAGCCATAAATTCCCTACAATTGTGCACTTCCATATTTTTATGCTCTTTTGCAGATTTGTGCGGAAAAAGGACGATTTTATACCAAATTCATGCCCTCGGGTTTTTTCATAACCAAAGGAACAAAGGAAAGTCAACTGGAAGCATTGACCAAGTACCAAGAAATCAAACCGAGACGAAACAACGCGATCCTACAGGAAAAGCGGTCGACCGACCTACTATTTGGGTCGGCCGACTTTGCCTCTGTCTTGGAAAAGCCCAGAAAATTCCTGAAGCCCGTAAACAGGTCGACCGACCTACTTGGTGGGTCAACCGACCTCTGCGCAGATCAGAATCTTTTCGGAAGCCCATAAGAAGTATTAGAGTCTTTAGGAAACTCCTAATTTCCGTCTATATAAACTAATCTCCTGTTTAGGGTTAATCATTCAGTTTTCAATTCAGTTTTTTACCTATCAACATCTCACATCAAGTTTTACTTTTAGTTTTTATCTTAGAAAGAAGGATTATTTAGTTTTCTCTTTAAGTTGTAATCTTCCAATAATTCTCAAGTACTTTAGTTTGTTCATCAATCATTCAAGCATTCAATAAAGTTTGTTCCTTTCCATCTCAATTCCGATTTCCGGTAATTCTTCTTTTAATTTCAGTATTTATTTTATTGGTTAGAATTATTGTATTCGTCTTAAGATAGAATGTCAAGCTTTATTATTAATTGCATGTTTAGTTTGACAATTATGAATTCCATGTTTACTCCTATTTCCATCATTGTTTTAGTAACCATGAGTAGCTAAATTTCACATGTTAGGATGTAGGGGATGAATATGTGTAGGTAGTATAGATTCCAAACCGATATATTGTCGGTCGACCTACATAGTGGGTCGGTCGACCGAGGCTGTGGTCCGCCGACTGGGCTAGCTGGTCGGTCGACCCACTCGCGTTCGTATTCTATTTCGTTTTAATTCATATACCATAATAACCTACAATGAGACTTAAAGGAGACTTGTAGGATGTTAGTAATGACCTACTCAAGATTGAGAGATACGGGAAGGGCATTGGTTTACACCTTAAGACGGCTAGGTTACTCAAGACTGAAAGGTGAAGAGTTAAGAACGAATTAGCATCTAAGAGGGGGAGGGGGTGAATTAGGTGTGACCCTTTTTAAATTTTAACGACAACTACACTTGAGAGACTTAATGACGAGTAAGTTCACAAGATGAGCAAAGTGTTCTATGCAACAGTATGATTGACTGTTACACAGAAACTTGGAATCGTTCAAGTAAGCGAGAAGAAAGCGAAGAGTATGTAAGTAAATAAACAAACAACCAAAGTTTAAAAATTGGTTCAGTCTCTACTCCGAGACCTACGTCCAACCGTTATTTTATTGATTGTTTAGAAATTTACTCCAACAACTAAACGATTACAAGTAAAATAACTTGCCAACCTACTCCGGTTGCATTTGCTCAAAGCTACTTCGCTTCAAGACTTGACTCAAACTTAAAGCTACTCCGCTTCAAGAGTTTTAAGATGTTCTATCTCTGGTTTACAGGATCAGAATCTCAGATGTTCACTTAAGAACGTGGAGATTTACATTTAAGATCTAAACACGAGAATCATGGAACAAACTCATTATGTCACAGTGTAGCTTACTGATGCATCGAGATTTTCAGACCGTGTTTGAAAAACGTTTGAAGACTTTTAAAACTTAAAATGATTTTGCAAAACTTAAAGAAGGATCTTTGAAAGCATGAGAGTTTTGCAGAAATACTTCAATAAATATTGTAAAAGCCTTAGCATTGAATGAGGCTAAGGGGTTTCTTTTATAGTACTCCAAACTTGGGTATTACCCAATGTGTACTTCTTTTGTACTTTTACCCATTGAATAATAGCTAGCCCACTTGACAAGCAAAAATGGTTGTTTAGTTTTCATTGGCTCTTGATAAAGCAAATCAGATTTTTGTTGTAAAATATCTTCTAATAAGATGCTTAGTACTATTTACATTTCAAATGTAAACAATTTATTAGTTCTTATTATTTTACGAAATGCGGTACACTACGAATAAGACGGGTTTTACGCTTCAATTCGTGCGTGCCAAAAGAGAAGACGATTTTACAAGAAAATAGATTTTGACAATTATTTTCAGAAAACTAAAATGACTGTTTTGCACATTGCTTGAAAACATTTTTCTCGTACTAAAAAGCTCCATGCGGTACAGAAGCAACAGTCTGATGGACTGTTGCATGACAAAGCTAACACTTGATTTTAACGAGGATGTTCCACTTACTCTTACATTTGTGACTTAGGTTACAAGGGGATGTTCTTGATTTGTGTTGTTCTTCTTGATCATGTTTGAAACACAATGGATGATCTCTTTGTTGCCTTTGTTCTTCAATCCATTTGCTTAGCCTTGAATACTCAATTCATGCTACTTAAGAACAAACAATTAATATAAACAAGGACTTGTCATCATCAACTTAAAATGTTCCAACAAAAGGTATGTGACCTAGAATTTAGGAATCACCCTTATTGTTGACACCCAATAATTGTGAGACCTAGGAACTAATAGCATAGGCCGAAAGGAGCTATTAGGTACCATAGACGTAAAGGATATGTTACACCCCTTACGCGGCTGCACTACATGTTGACCTTAGGATTTATATTACCTTAGCTATTTATTACCCAAACATCCTAGCATCTCTTTTAATATAGTTTTATTTTCAGCTTTAATTATTTGTTTATTTTAATCTTTGGCTTAGACTTAGTAAACAGCCATTCAAACCCCCAAAATTGTTACTTTAAACATTAACATCAAACAATAAACATTCCCCACCTCCTTGTGGTTCGACCCTGACTTTCACTATCTATTGTTAAAGTTAGGAATTATAAATTTTATCTTTGGTACCGTCAACGACGGGCATCAAATTTTGGCGCCGTTGCCGGGGAGGTGACGCCAGTGTTTATTGTTTCTTGTTTTTGTTTCTTTTGTTTAAGGAACTTTTGTTCCTTAAACCTTCTCACTTTTTTCCTGTAGTTTCCATCTTATGCGTGGGGCAGTTCAAGAAGAACTCCTACCACTTGATCACGAGCTTGAGAGGACTTTAAGGGAAAAAAGGAAGCAACTTTTAGAAAGTAGGGAAGGAGGATCTCCATCTTCCCTATTCCAAGAAGACATCTTCGAAAAACCACCTTCACCAAAAACACCAACTTCACAACCAAATTCACCTCACAATCCATCCACACCAAAAACACCATCTTATACCTACTTTCAAGTTTTTCCAAAAGAAGAAGAGAACATGGCCGAAGAAGCTACTATCGCCAGTCACTCCATGCCTCAAGTGAAGGACCTATACAAAGGGTTCACTTTACCTGCAGGTACTGGGAAGTCATTCGAGGCCAAGCCTGCCTATATCACTATGGTTGAGAAAAACCAATTTGGAGGCTCGGCCAATGAGGATGCTGCAAAGCATATTGAAATCTTCACAGATTACATATGCTCTATTGCACCCCTAGAAGGAGTGACACAGGACCAGATTAAACAAACCATGTTCATCTTCTCTCTCAGGGATTCTGCGAGGGAATGGTATAGAGATCTAGACCGCACTGCTGCGGGAGTCACAGACTGGAACACCTTGGCCTTGGCATTCTACAGGAAGTACTACTCTGCAGCCAAGACCAATGCTCTAAGGGCGCAGATAACAAGCTTCAAGCAAGGGCCTAATGAAGATTTTAGTGAGGCTTGGGACAGGTTCAAGAGACTTGTTCGATCCATACCACACCATGGATTCGAAAAATGGTTTCTTTGTAACCAGTTCTACAATGGCCTCTATGATGACAACAGGGCCTACCTAGATGCTGCAGCCAACGGAAGGTTCCAAGAGAATTCTGGAGAAACTAAGGGTCTCAAGATAATAGAAGATGTTGCTATCCACCGTGCTGAACATGGGACTTCCCGTGGTAACCAAAGAAAAGCTGAGTCTAACGTAGCTGCTATTGAGGCCTTGATGGCCAAGTTAGACAAGCTAGAGAGTGGTGGGAAGTTCGATATAGGGAGTGGAAGCAAAGGAGGAATGTACCAGGTGAATGCCGTTCAAGACGGACCTTTTGTTTGTGAGAGATGTGGTGGAGAGGGACACGTGTCAAAATTTTGCACCTCATCTAATGAGACATGTGCCGCTTTCCAGCACTATCGTGGGAACAATTTTTATGACCCAAACAATAATAATGTCCATCCCAACATGAGGTGGACAAGCCAGAATGTTCTCAACCCACAACAGCTACAACCGCCACAAAATCCCACATACATCCCTCCACATAAGCAAGGTTTCCAAAAACCACCCTTCAACCCTCAACCACCTTCAAACCCACCACCCAATACGGATGCTCTCATCCAAAACCTCATTGGGTTAGTTCAGAAGGAATCTCAGGCTAGGGAAGCAGGGATGAAGATGTTAGAGTCTCAGATTGCTCAAATCGCGAGCAAGAACGATACTAGGGCTCCAGGTCAACTTCCGACCAAGACGGACCAGAAGAAAGAGACTCTAAACATCATATCTTTAAGAAATGGAGCTAAGGTGGGAGGCGAGAAGGATAAGGCGAAACAGCCGAAGCCGAACAGCAGCGAGGAAGGTCGACCGACCCAGGAGCCAGGTCGACCGACCTCCGAACAGATTCCGGAAAATCCCGCTGTACAGGAAGAAGGTCGACCGACCGAATATATGGGTCGACCGACCCCTGATGCTGAACAGGGGGATGCTTTTAGACCCGAATTGATGGACAACTTGAGGGATTTCCTTTTCCGGGGTGATAAGACCCCTAGGTTTTTGAGGAGGGCTGCAAATACTGAATCTTCCGCCCCTCCTTTTCCGGAGAGACTCATACCTACAAAGGAACAGGTATCTTTTGATAAATTTAAAGACGTAATTCGTTCGTTGAATGTTCAAGTTCCGTTCTTAGAATTAGTTCAACAGGTTCCTTCATACCTTAAATTTATGAGACAACTTTTGTCAAGAACGCGGTCTTTGTATAAGGTTGAGTCAGTGACCCTCACTGAAGAGTCATCCAGTTTTTTGTCACATGTTATTGCCCCTCACAAGCTCGAGGACCCTGTGAGTTTCTCTGTACCTTGCAATATAGGGACCTTTCCTGTTAAAAAAGCACTATGTGACCTAGGGGCTAGTATCAGTGTCATGCCTTTAAGTGTTGCCCTAAAACTAGGAATGACCAATTTTGCAGTAACCAGCATGGCTGTCCAGATGGCAGACCGTACATCTATGGAACCCATAGGGGTGTTGGAAAACATCCCTGTGCGTATAGACAGGTTTTTCTTCCCAGTTGACTTTGTAGTCCTGGACATCCCTAAGGATGCCCATATACCTATAATACTAGGGAGACCTTTCCTCCACACTGCGGGAGCCATCATAGATGTGGGTACTGGGACTTTAACTTTCAAAGTAGGAAAGCATTCTATTATTTATGGTCTATCTTATAGGAAAAAGGATGTTATGACCCCTATTACTTGTAATGTTATTGCTTCTGAAGAGAAGTATAAGGTCATCACTACTTCTCCTACTTTATTACCTACTCCTATACCTGTTTTTACACCTCCGCCCCAGATTGGGAGCAAAATGGAGGATACTTCCATTGTGACTAATGCAGGAATTGGTTTGGGGAAACCCACAATAAAGGAGGTCACGGTACAAAGAGGAGGATTGGGATTCCTAAGCTACAGGGAAGATGAGGATCCTGATATTGTGGATGAAGAGGATAAGAAAAAGAGAAGAGAAGCTCAAGAGAAGAGTCCGTCGCATATGCTTTGCGACGGAGAGGAGACGTGTTTCGCCATTCAAGCAAACACCGTGGAGACTACGGCATGTCGTCAAAAGCCGTGGTCTGAGATATTCTGCATCTTTAGCGGATAGTTGTTTAAGTTTTCAGCCTTTAAAGACAATTTACTTTTTGTTGGTTTAGACTTTTTAATTTTGTTTGCTTCAGTTTTAGAACTTTTTCCGTTTTGTTAGCATAGTTAAAGACTTTTGGACTTGGTTCTGGGATCTCGTGCACTTGTTGGGCGCATATTGGATGATTTTTCAGGATCAAAGAAGATTGACTTGGTTGACACAAGTTTTTCCCGAAGAAAAGAAGTACGCTGTGCAGCAAAGGGGTCGACCGACTACCTTCATAGGTCGGCCGACCTGATCCCTGCACCCCTGGAATTCCTGCAGTCCGCAGGAAGGTCGGTCGACCTGAAACATAGGTCGGTCGACCTACCCGTCCGTCACAGCCTGTTCGTTTCTTCTTCAGGAATTGTGCAACCATCTTGGGTACTTAAGTGGCACTGCTAGCCACCAAAACCTCCCAGCTTACGCTGGTTTGGGGAGGTTTTTCTCATACGCTTAACAATCCAGTGAGTTCTTTCCAGTTTTCCTTGGTTTTTATTTCCTTGCATCTATCCTTTAATTTTATGAAACCTTTACTTAGGCTAATGCACAATGGGGACATTGTGCGGGTTGGTTTGGGGAATGGTTTAGTCGCATGCATTGTTCCATTTCATTTTGTCACACGTTTATTGCATTTCTGTCTTGCATTGTTCTTTTCTTTATTTTCCTAGCATATACAAAAGAAAAAAAATCCAAAAAAATAGAAAAATTCAAAAATTCCAAAAAAAATGCACGTTTATTTTAGCATATAGGTCGAGTCGGAACGAGAGTATTTCAAGGATGATTTTGCCATCTGACATGTTTATGCCTTTACCTTGCCTTGTCAACTTGTTTTAGTATGAGAGTCTTTTGCATATCTACAAGTTTTTTGTCAATTTGTGTATCTTGAGACTTGACTTATACCTTGGCGACCTGCTACACATTCTAAGTTTTAGAGCTTTATTTCCTGGTTTCATTCTTAAACCAGTTGTTTAGGATTTGAGTAGTACTCCCCTTGGAACATGTTACATCAATACGCATAAATATGAACTTGAATTGCTATATACTTGTTTTACTATCTCGTTCTGTGAGTCTTGGTACGTGCATTTGGGATCCCTTTTCTCTTATTTACCCATAAGCTTCACATAGCCAAAATTGCCTTTTTATTCCCCCAAAAACTACATCCTATACTTAGCCTACCCTCCCAAGCTAGTATCTGTGGTCTTTGGTTTAATCTTAAGGCATCTTGGTTTGTATGCTATCTTGAGCAAAAAGAGAAAAGAAAGGAAGGAAGAAAAGAGAAAAAGAACAGAAAAAGAAAGAAAAAGAAAGAAAGAAAAGAAAAACGAAAAAAGTCAAAGCATACAGGAAATAGGTCGACCGACCACCTTCATGGGTCGGCCGACCACCTGACAGTGTTAGAATTCAAAATTTCGTTCTGAAATCCCTTTCTTTTACATGTTATCACCCCCGTACTTCATTCAAAAATATTGGGGAGTCCTTTCTTATATTTAATGTGAGAGTTGTGCTACAAAAGAGCACTTTCTTAATATCGAAAAGTTGTGAAATATGTTGTTGGGAATCGGTTTTACTAGCTTGGCTACTAACCCCACAAATCCAAAAACATCTTAACCACTTTTTACCTTTTACCTCACATATCTTTCATTACCCCAATTGCATGTATCCGAGTCACTCGATGAGTGTGTTTAAACATAGTTGTAGAATTCTTGTTCATGTTAGATTGCAGGCATGTTTTCATGGGTCGCAGTTAGATGAGTGTCATTACAATATACTTCTTTCTATCTTCTACATTTACTCACCCTTTGCTTCATGAGTGTCTCGAGCGTACCGCGAGAGTCCATGGTATAAAGTCTTTATAGTCTTTAGTTTTGCAAGTTTGACAACCTCATAACTCGTTTGCATGATATAAATACTTTCTCATTTTTGTACTTGGCATTGGTTTAGGCTTACATATAAATTTCGCTCTGAGATTGAAATCGTTCCATTAGTTAAGATCGAGTCTATTTCTTGCTTGAGGGCAAGCAAGGTTTGGTTTGGGGAGTTTGATGCGTGTCTATTTTATGATGTTTTACATCCTTTTTTACACGCATTTGGTCGCTCATTTACTATGTTTCAGCCATAAATTCCCTACAATTGTGCACTTCCATATTTTTATGCTCTTTTGCAGATTTGTGCGGAAAAAGGACGATTTTATACCAAATTCATGCCCTCGGGTTTTTTCATAACCAAAGGAACGAAGGAAAGTCAACTGGAAGCATTGACCAAGTACCAAGAAATCAAACCGAGACGAAACAAAGCGATCCTACAGGAAAAGCGGTCGATCGACCTACTATTTGGGTCGGCCGACTTTGCCTCTGTCTTGGAAAAGCCCAGAAAATTCCTGAAGCCCGTAAACAGGTCGACCGACCTACTTGGTGGGTCAACCGACCTCTGCGCAGATCAGAAGCTTTTCGGAAGCCCATAAGAAGTATTAGAGTCTTTAGGAAACTCCTAATTTCCGCCTATATAAACTAATCTCCTGTTTAGGGTTAATCATTCAGTTTTCAATTCAGTTTTTTACCTATCAACATCTCACATCAAGTTTTACTTTTAGTTTTTATCTTAGAAATAAGGATTATTTAGTTTTCTCTTTAAGTTGTAATCTTCCAATAATTCTCAAGTACTTTAGTTTGTTCATCAATCATTCAAGCATTCAATAATAAAGTTTGTTCCTTTCCATCTCAATTCCGATTTCCGGTAATTCTTCTTTTAATTTCAGTATTTATTTTATTGGTTAGAATTATTGTATTCGTCTTAAGATAGAATGTCAAGCTTTATTATTAATTGCATGTTTAGTTTGACAATTATGAATTCCATGTTTACTCCTATTTCCATCATTGTTTTAGTAACCATGAGTAGCTAAATTTCACATGTTAGGATGTAGGGGATGAATATGCGTAGGTAGTATAAATTCCAAACTGATATGTTGCAGGGCCGTGGTCGGTCAACCTACATAGTGGGTCGGTCGACCGAGGCTGTGGTCGGCCAACTGGGCTAGCTGGTCGGTCGACCCACTCGCGTTCGTATTCTGTTTCGTTTTAATTCGTATACCATAATAACCTACAATGAGACTGAAAGGAGACTTGTAGGATTTTAGTAATGACCTACCCAAGATTGAGAGATATGGGAAGGGCATTGGTTTACACCTTAAGACGGCTAGGTTACTCAAGACTGAAAGGTATGTGACCTAGAATTTAGGAATCACCCTTATTATTGACACCCAATAATTGTGAGACCTAGGAACTAATAGCATAGGCCGAAAGGAGCTATTAGGTACCATAGACGTGAAGGATATGTTACACCCCTTACGCGGCTGCAATACATGTTGACCTTAGGATTTATATTACCTTAGCTATTTATTACCCAAACATCCTAGCATCTCTTTTAATATAGTTTTATTTTCAGCTTTAATTACTTGTTTATTTTAATCTTTGCCTTAGACTTAGTAAACAGCCATTCAAACCCCCAAAATTGTTACTTTAAACATTAACATCAAACAATAAACATTCCCCACCTCCTTGTGGTTCGACCCTGACTTTCACTATCTATTGTTAAAGTTAAGAATTATAAATTTTATCTTTGGTACCCTCAACGACGGGCATCACCGGTCCATTGCCGGCGGCCGGCCAGCCGGCTAAGGGTACCTGTACAAGAGAAGAAAAAAGAAGAAAAGGTCAGAAGTTGAATTTTGCATCCCAAGCCGGTGCCAGACCGGCAGCCGGCCCATCGGCTAAAAGTCATGCATCATTTTGGAAAAAGTTCAGAAGTTTACAATTTGACTCTTAGCCGGTCCCAGACCGGCAGCCGGTTGACCGGCTGAGAGTCATTTCCCAGATTTTCGCACACTATATAAACCCGCACTTGTGTCATTTATTTTCACGCAACTTTTACGCAATATTGTTTCCTATTCTAGGGTTTTTACTGTTCCATTGAGATATTCTTAGCCTCAAAAACTCTCCTAAAAATCTTGATCCTTTCTTAGTTCTTCATTTTAATCTTGTAGTTAATCACAAACTTTCCTTAGTTAGTCCTAGTAGTTCTCTTTAGTATTTGTTCAAGGGTATTTTGCTTGTAACTTGAAGGGTTTGAGAAGATCTTTCATTTGTAATCAAAGTCCATGCCTTTATACAATTAGTTGGTATAATCTTCTTCTTTACTTAGTTTTTACATTTGCTTCAAGTTTTATTCATCCAATTGTTTACCTTTGTTTCATTTCATTATGTTTAGCACTTGTTTATCTATTGTTCACATGTCTCTCTTAGCCATGAGTGAGTAGTTCATTTCTAAGGTTAGGGGTGTGCATGGGTAGTTGGTAACTATGAAGCTTGTTTAGGATTAGTCTTGGGTACTCTCTATAGCTGTCCACGGGCCGTTCCGTCCATTAGACCCTTCCGCCCAGCCCGAATATTTTGTGGGCTTGGACAAGTATTTTTTGCCCGAAAAATTAAGAGGGCGGGCCAAACCCAGCCCGCCAAGTTAAATGGGCGGGTAAGGACAACAAGAAAAGCCCGTGGGCTGGTCCATTAGGCCCGTTTACAATTTAAATAATTTACTTTTACTCTTAAAAAAACATTTTTTTAAGAAATTTGTATCAATTTTATAGGGATATGGAACATTAAAATAATAATAAGAAAAATATAATATGTAAACTAAAACAAATAATATATAATGAAAATGTTTATATATTTTAATTAATATAAAGTCTAAATTAGATAAATGTTCAAACAGTAATAATTACGTCTAATCTTTGCTTCTAACCTTACATGTATTTATTTCCTTAACATAAATTTATGTATCTCGCTTCAAATTTCACATCAAGGTATGAAATATAAAAAAAATAGATTAATATAAGTCATCTTATACCGAATACTTCATTAACAGTTAAAGTTTTATATTATGGCCCATTGGCCCATGGGCCGCCCGACTTTTGTATAAAGGGCGGGTAAGGGCAAGGATAATTGGCCCATAATTATGGCCCGACCCGCCCACTAAGTCTTAACGGACAACTTTTTTCTTCACGGCCCGGCCCAAGTTCGACCCAAACCCGCATTTGAACAGCTCTAGACTACTCTCATTGGTTGGGTTTCCACTTTATGCATGTTATGTGTTCGATGAAATGCCTCAACGACGGTTGAGCATGAGTCTTATCTTTGTTTGTCTTTGACGATAGTCTAGGACTTTCAAGGGCATGTGTATGTGTTAGGTTGACCTTGTTTGTAGCAAAAGCTAGAATAGGACTCGACCTTAGGTTAGTCAAATCGAAAGACGAGACAACCCTAGACCTACCATAGGAGCGACCCTAGACCCCTCTCACATGTTTTGTTACCAACTTACCTAGGTAACCCCGACACCCTAGTTTCTTTTACCTATCGACTTAGTCTTTACATCTTGTTTTTACTTCTTACTTAGTTGTTAATCATTTCACAAAACCTATTACCCCCGACTTAGACTTAGACTAGAACATAACTAAGCGATTATCCCCACCATCCTTGCGAACGATAACTCTATTATACTACTTTATATCGGGTTTATAAATTTTTTTGATCGTGAGAACCGACGAGTTAATCTCGCGCATCATTGCTCATCATCTTCTGCTTGTTCAATACTTACAGCCACATAGTATTTGTTCAGAAACATAGTTATGGGCTGGGTGTTATTCATCATTTTTTGTTAGTTGTTTCACGTATGATAAGCTATTTAATTTGGTAAGGGGCATCATAGAATGCTCGTGTATATCAGTGATACACGACTTGAGTGTGGGGATGGTTCATGTGCTATGTTCTAATCCAATGAGTACTGTAAGTGTAGTACGTAAATCCCATCAACCAATCGTTCCGAACATTTGGTCATATGCGGTAGGGGAACTAATCATTAGATGACAATTCATTTTGAGTAATAACGAATTAACGAGGTCAAGTGTGTATTACATAGGTTTCAATGTAAAACTCAAGTAACAATGACAAGTGTTTAGTGTTATTAGATATATGTCGTAGATGGCTAATGAACTTAATTGAAATGGGTCATTCTCTTATACTTGTGTTGTATCATGGTCATAAGGAAGCTAGTAAACTAAGTTGGAATTTAATATGAATTATGTGAATGCGTATTAGGATATGTGTTAAGTTCACCTCTGGACCTAGTACGTGTTGCGTGTCGGGATAAGTGTTAAGCTCACCTCTGGACCTGACTCGTCACTAGTAGAAAAACCCCCTATAGCGGCGGTTGTAAATGGGCTTTTTACGGCGGTTCTTACAATTTTTGGGTGCGCCGTTTATCGCGGCGTCGTTTAGCCTTGCTGCGGTTGTGCAACCGCCGCTAAAAGTGACCTATTGTGGCGGTTTTGAAACAGAATCGCCGTATTAGGTTTATATAATACGACGGTTTTTAAACAGAACCGCCGTGTTAGGTTAATATATAACGACGGTTTTTATACAGAACCGTCGTCTTAGGTTTATATAAAACAACGGTTTTTATACAGAACCGCCGTTTTTGGTTTATATACAACGACGGTTTTGTAAACCAAAACGCCGGTTTTGGTTTAAATAAAACGACGGTTTTTTAAAAGAACCGCCGTGTTAGGTTTATATAAAACGACGGCTTAGTTCAAATAAAACGACGGTTTTTTTAAAAGAACCACGTGTTAGGTTTATATAAAACGACGACTTATTAAAAGAACCGTCGTGTTAGGTTTATAGAAAACGACGGTTGTAAATACAACCGTCGTTTTAATGTTGTATTAAACGACGGTTTTTTAACACAACCGCCGTTAAAAACATTTATAATTTTATTTTTAAAGTAATTATTTTCTACGAAAATTTCAGTAGCACCTCCCCATAAATTTGATAATCCCAAATATTACTTAAATAAAATGAAACCTGTCAACAGAAATGTAACCACATTTACAATATTTCAAACAACACAAAACCAACAACGTTGCATCAATCTCGCATCGATCACAACCAACTTAAAAATAACATCAACATCCATATTACCAAAGATAACTATAAGCGTATGAATAACATACATGCCAAAACCAATCTACTATAAGGTTTCAAAACATTTGGCCGCCCACTCTTCCTTGATCTCATAAATATCGTGAATTGACATGGTTGATTCCTCCATGAGCTATATATAGTTAGCCAAAAGGTGAATTAGTAAAAATATAATTAATCTACATCAACTAGATAAATAAAAAATACGAAGAACGAAAATAAGATATAGCTTCACAAATTCTTCTTCTTCTTTACATCTTGCAAATTAAAAATTTATGTTATACATCCATTTCATGACATAATAACCACACTCGTATTCTTTTGGTTGTTGAGGACACTAAAATTTATAGAAAAAAATATAATATTAGTTATGTAACATACAACGTTATCATAATTCAAATAAAGTAAGTCGTTCGAATATATAGATAGAGTTATTACCAAGAAGTGAAGGTATAAAAAAGAAACAATAAATTAAGCCTGCAATATAAAAAAAAACAATATAACATACCATGTAAAATTCTGAAAGTCAAATCAAAATACTCCATGAATTTCAGTTTCAGAAGTAATAAACATATTATGATGAAAGGAAAGAAACTTCCATGACTCCCGTTCTTTTTATTTGATCCCATTAACTTCACCCATGATTTTGTTTTGATCGCTTAGAAGCATCTCGAATAGTGGGCAGCAGCCAGATAGAGAGAATTTATTCATGTTCTCGAAGCAATGAATATATGTCATTTATGCTATGCTCCTTTGGCTCAGGATGCACAAAAGGATAAACACTAAGGAAAAGCTATGGAGGATTGGATACTGTACTCAGGCTAGCTGCTGTATATGTGGGACAGATGTGGAAACCCTGAAGCACCTGAAAATCTATTGTATGTACAGCAAGCAAATTTGTAAGAAGGTGGAGAGGTAGTTTGGTCAACAATTACCAGGGCTGGATGGACAGTGTAATACTAATGATGTGCTGACCAAATTATAGTATATTGGCTCTTGCTAGTAAAGAGTTTGATGAGTTGAGGTCTGAAACTAATTGTCGTATCCAAACTATGCTGCAAACTGAGAAACTAACCCAGAAAAATGCGTTTCTGGTTGACAAATTGATAAGGAAGCAGTGATGCTGGTTTTTAGCTGATTCATGACTTGGTTGCTGACCATTGATGATTAAAGAGGACTCCATCTAATTTCAGATCACAGTCAGGTTCGAGGTTTATATTAGATCTATGAATTTCTTAAGGTCTGATTTGAGGATGAATTCAGACCAAATTCTAGCTCTCAGTGCTCAGATTAAGATACCAGGTCTACAGACTTTTGTTCGAATTGAAACTAGTAGATGTCAGTTGTTTTTGGAGAATTCGAAAATGAGATAGTGATTGAAGCTTACCTTAGGATGGCTTTGAGGATCTGATTAAGGAAAGCAGAAGTCGCCTGGTGCATCGCAGACAGATGGTAACAGGGTTATAGGTAGCCTTTAGTTACCTAGTTATCCACAGTTTTAGTTGGAAAAAAAGATTAACCACTTCAGGGACATTAGCCCTTGATCATGTTTATAAACAGGGTTCACGAGAATGCACTAGGCAAAATAAAATATGCAGAGAAGTGAAATAAAGATGAGCACCTAGTATACAGATATCTGCAAGTTTATCCAGTGCCTTGTATACAATAATTGTTGTTCCTTCTTCACACAATGTATCATAAGCTGCAAAAAATGATGGTGCAGATTTCCTACAAAAAAGAAGGGTTAAAATGAGAGATGAGATTAGCTCTAGTAAAGCGATAGGGAGAGAGTAAAAGAACAAGCTAATGTGCGCCAGCCGGAGCAGGTACTTCTCTTTCTTTATATGCATCCTCTGCCGCCTTTATAATGTATTTTCACTGTATGCTTACGCTTAAACTTTATAAGGATTCTTGCCATGAACTAATGAGCTAGTTAACTAAAAAGCCACCCTCAATATAAAGAAATTTCTTAAGTTCTGTAGCGCGTCTTACTTAGAGTAGTGGGCTGGGCTCTTCTTCTATCTTTCTTGTGTACAAATGCCCGCCTTGACTTCCTTCTGAGCATTAATCGGGGAGAGGCTTCTCATTAAGCTGAAACTTTTTTTTTGATGAAAGGTAAGTAGTATATATCAAAAACAAAAGTTACAAATGCAAGGATATTCTATATAGATTCAATAATCTACGCTATAGCTCGACCTTGTGATACTTCAAAGAAATGCATCTTAATTTGCAACACCTTGCTCACTTTTAGACAACCAAACCCAGTAGCATCCGTGACCTATTCACGCATATGCCCAGCTGCTTCTCATACACATTCCGCCAAATAGTGCGCGTCTGTAGAATAGCCAGGCGCACTCTATCAAACTTGTCCCTCACATTCTGCCGAGCAACCAATTCAAAACAATCTACCCAGCTGAGCTTTCCTACACGCAGACCTGTGCAGAACGTCCTACTACCACAGGCAGCCCCTTTGCAAATCAAAGAACTAGGAAATGCAGCAAACCCACACTCATGATGTGAATGTCTGCAACATTAAGCACCAGCTCCACATCTGCTACAAGACAAACTGCTCACGCATTCCGTTCCTGCATCTCTGCCTAGCGCGTACGGTGCATCATACCAGCCCAAAATCTGAATCCGCTGCACCACAAAAAACCAGTAGCATTCATCTCGTGCTCTACTTTCAGCCCATCATATTCATCTGCTCTATCGCCATAGAACTGTGCAGGCCTGCAATGCTCCAATCTAGTCCATTGAAGCCCTATTAGTAATCAGCCACACTCACAAATTCCATCCATCCTTTCACCCGTAGCTGAACGCAGACCCTTCCTGTACATTCAGCCACTCTCAATCTGAAAAACCCAGAAACAGAAATCATCTGAATTCTGCCTCTGCAGACACCCAGACCAACTGCCATATAGTGCGCATTATCTGCCACCAGTCCTGCAACTGTATAGTGCTGAAAATTTTCTTTTCTTGCTCCCAACTCAAGAATAGAATTGGTCATTTCTCTATGTCGCACCCTAACTCCTCTCCCTATGGAAAATTTACCTCGTTACCTCAAGAATATAATTGGTCATCACGGGATTTTCATCCACACACAGTACCACTTTTCAATATAATACCTTTTTAACGAATTAGGTTACTCTCGTTTCTTAGGAGGAAATTGTAACATCCCGTATTTTCTTAAAAGAATATTTTAATAATTTAAAGTGATTTTCGGAATTTAATAATTATTTAATAATATTCCGTAATTTATATTTTAAGGAAACTTTCGTTAAGTTCCGTCTTAAGACTTGTTTCATCTTAAGATGTCGCGTTCACTTGTAATCCCGTCTTAAGGTTTCCGTTTCATTTAACTAAGGAAACCCGACTCAAATAAATATAAAAGGACAACTCCTTTCCTCTCATCGACATTTCAGTTTTCACAAACACAATCACTGTAAACATAAACCCACCATTTTTCCTCTATTCTTCCATCCTTAAAAGATCATCTAAAGGCTTATTTCAACTCGAATCAAGGTAATGTTTACATATTCGGATTCCTCTCGCAATTTTCGTTCTTTCTATCACTTTTGTTTCTCGAATCTCAACCTTCCATTTCTGGGCTATTTTGCCCTAATTCGTTTTAGGCTTCTAGTTTACGTTTTTATGTTCTTAGGAGTTGGCTTGGACGATCCCGAGGTTGATTCTTACATTGTGGAGGAAGAAATCGGAGCACAAGACGCTTGAGGTGACAATAATGAGCTTACTCGGCCTATTTGTTATATTAGCATGCTTCTTGTTGATTTTGATGTGTTCATATGATTGTAAGCATGAAATAGGTTGCAAACATATTTAGTATGGTTACTATTCTGATTGTTGTTGGAAGTTTGCGATGAATTTGATATAAGGGTTGATTTTAGAGTATACATGAAGATGGGTTTAATTTGGGGATTTTGATATGAATCCATGAAAGTGTTATTGTTTATATGTTTCTTATACTTGGTTGATGCTATAAACATGCTGGGACTGTTGAGTTGTTGCTTAGAATCATGTTTAGGATGATTTGGTGAAGAATTGGGTTGTTTCTATGAAGTCGAAAATGGCGTTTTTACGAACAGGGACTCCCAGCCAGTAGGCCGACCGGCAGCCGGTCGACCGGCTGAGAGCCCTTTTGGGTGTCTTTCGTATTTTCAGAATTTAAGGTGATGGGGTGCTCAGCCGGGTGGCCGGCCGCCGGTCCACCGGCTGAGACTCCCATTGGTGCGTGCTGTAGGTAGTAAAAGAGGATTAGGGAGATGTGTCTCCCAGCCGGGTGACCGGCGGCCGGTCGACCGGCTGGGAACCCTTCCTCACTTGTTTTAGTTGTTTTAAAGGGGCTGCATTGGTGGGGTTTCTAGGCGGCTGACCGGCAGCCGGTAGGTGGCCGTCTGGGAGCCCAATTTAGTTTAAAATTGGTTTAACTTTTGATCGGTTTGTCCGATTTGCTTGAGACTTGTTCCACGTGTCTTTTATGTTGTTTGAGGTCCCCGGAGTTTGGGTGGCACTATATTGGGTTCAGGAATGGAATTGAGGATAGAGACCCCCCCGGTCGGGCAACCGAAAGGGAAATCGGCTCTCCCTCGACTTAGTTCCCGGGACAATTAAGTGTTGACTAGAGGTTGAAAGCAAGTAAGATTAGGACTTAGGACATGGTTGTAGTACATATCGGAATATGTCTGAGTTGGGACCGCTAGAGTATGATATGTACTGATGTTTGTTGCATGTCAAGCTATGTCTGAGTTGGGACCTCTAGTTTGACATGTGCGTGTATGTGGCGTGGCGGGCATGTCTGAGTTGGGACCTCTGGACCGTTACGTGTATGGATGATGCGGTGGGAGATGTCTGAGTTGGGACCTCTTTCCCTCCGTGAGCTTGTTTGACCGTGGTGAATTGGGTCTGAGTTGGGATCCTGATTCACTACGAAGGGTAATGGTTATGGCTGAGTTGGGTCATTGAACCATTATTAGCTGATCGGTATCCATTCGTGCCTGAGTTTGGGTTCACGGATGAATGCTAGCTGACCTTGTGTACCAAGTCTACCTGAGTTGGGGTGTGGCTTGGGCACTGCTGATTGTGTCTAGTTCTTTCCTGAGTTGGGGTTAGTTCTATATACTGTTGTTTGCATCTGCTTGCCTGAGTTGGGGTACAGTGTCAGATGTTGCTAAATTGAGGTTTATCTAGAGTATTGTTATCATTTGAGTATTGTTATCATTTGAGTATTGTTCGTCCAAGGCATTGGACGGCTCTTATTCTGAGTTCGTAAATGGTTTGAGGAGAAAGACCCCCCTGCCGGGTAACCGGAAGGGAGACCAGCTCTCGCCTCAAATAGTTTCCGAAGTTGGTTAAGGGTATTTGCATAAGTGAAGCATGTTGATATGAAAGATGATATATATATATATATGTATATATATATATGTATATATATATATATATATGTATATATATATATATATATATGTATATATATATATATGTATATATACTTCGCATATTGTGATGTTGGAGTATGTTGGATGTTCTTATGTGTTACGTGTTGCTAACAATAGGTGGCTAGGAGAACTCTAGTCACTCCCCACTGATTGTGGCGTATATGTTTTCATGTATGTAGGTACATGACGGTTGCTGGAGGGTTACTGAGGCTAGCGAGCGATGATCCTATCATCGATGACATACATATTTATCGTTTTAGCTAGACCTAGTCTTTTGATATACATTGAGTGCCTGTATGGATATGCTATCCCAGGCTGCGTTTTTGTACTTATGGTTTTGTACTTAGACTTATATACTTAACTATGTTTTGTTCATTTAAGTATGTATAGTTTTGTTTAATTCACCTCGTTCTTAATTATGCATGTTAAAGTTTAAATTCCGCGTTGATTTTGGCACGCATGTTTGTATGTTTTATTTTTCCGCTGCGACGAGGGGTTTAAATTCCGCGTTGATTCAAACCTTAACCTGCGTCATACTGAATGTAAAGACATTAAGATCTATCAACCTTTTGGCTACTTCACTTTTCAATCCTAAAGCCGCTTCCTAACAAATGATTCAAAGGAAAACAATCAACAAATCGACATGAAGGCTCTACTACACTGTCATTCACATGGATAATCAACTTACATGAAGTTTAGCACGAAATTCTCCTATAGAAATTTTAGAATCTGCCAAATCTTTCTCCAACTTTAGGACCACCTTATTAAAAAACAGATTCATTTGGTATCACATACACACATCTCTGTATATTCTTAACGATTACACAACAACTTTGGTATGCATTTCCTGCTTTCACCTTTATTATCACATGATCACTCTAGTAGAAAACCCCCTATAGCGGCGGTTGTAAATGGGCTTTTTACGGCGGTTCTTACAATTTTTGGGTGCGCCATTTATTTTGGCATCGTTTAGCCTTTGCGGCGGTTGTACAACCGCCGCTAAAAGTTACCTATTGTGACGGTTTTGAAACAGAACCGTCGTATTAGGTTTATATAATATGACGGTTTTTTAACAGAACCGCCGTGTTAGGTTTATATAAAACGACGATTTTTTAACAAAACCGTCGTGTTAGGTTTATATAAAACGACGGTTTTTATACAAAATCGATGTGTTAGGTTATCTAAAACGACGGTTTATAAACGCAACCGCCGTTTTTGGTTTATATAAAACGACGGTTTGTAAATACAACCGTCATTTTAAGTTCATATAAAACGACGGTTTTTTAACACAACCACCGTAAAAAACATTTACAATTTTATTTTTAAAAGAATTATTTTCTACGAAAATTTCAGCAGCACCTCCCCATAAATTTGGTAATCCCGAATATTACTTAAATAAATGAAACCTGTCAACAAAAATGTAACCACGTTTACAATTTTTCTAACAACACAAATCCAACGAGGTAACATCAATCTCGCATCGATCACAACCAACATAAAAATAACATCAACATCCATATTACTAAAGATAGATTTAAGCGTATGAATAACATAAATGCCAAAACCAATCTACAAGTTTTCTAAACATTTGGCCGCCCACTCTTCTTTGATCTCATAAGTATCGCCAATTTACATGGTTGATTCCTGGTCCAGAAGTAGAGGAGAGTCTAGGCCCTCTTCAACATGCCCTGATTCTACTTCTCTTTGCTGCACTTCTTTGAGCTGAATCAAAGAACTCTCCAGACTGGATAGGAGGAAAAGAAAGTCGGGGCTCAATTCATAAAGTAAAGAATAGATCATAGAAAAATAAGGTGACACTTTGAAATAAAGAACCTATACTAATTTCAACACTACAAAAGAGCCCTCGTGAGTTGTGAAGCAAGAAAACAAAATCATGATTTTTTTAAAATATAGCTTTTTTATATTGTATTCCCTATATTGCAAAATAAGGATACAATTTCAACACTCAAACGGGGGCAAATAGGCAGGTAGCTTACCTTCTGGATGACAAGTTTATACTCAACAAGTTCATTATAAGTACGTTGTAGCTAATTGAAGCCAAAAGTATATAAAGGTTTCCAAATCAACCTTGATATATGCATTCAAAACTAGCAGAAGCCAGTTGTTTTGGAGAATTCGAAATTCAGATAGTGGTTGAAGTTTACCTTAGGATGGCTTTGAGGAACTGATTGAGGAAAGCAGAAGTCGCCTGGAGCATCGCAGACAGATGGTGATAGGGTCATAGGACTCATAGGCAGCCTTTAGTTACCTAGTTATCCATAGAAAAAAAAGGTTAACCATTACTTTAGCCTTGATCATGTTTATAAACAAGGTTCACGAGAATTCACTAGGCAAAATAAAATATGTAGAGAACAAAAATAATGATGAGCACAGATACCTACAAGTTCATCAAGTGCCTTGCATACAGTAATTGGTGTTCCTTCTTCACATAATGTATCCTAAGCTGCAGAAAATGATGTTGTAGGTAATTGGTTAGTGTCCTAACATGTTTTAAAGCATCACCACTGAATGTTTAAATAATGCTTCAGTTCAAGAGCAACATACCTGCACTGGTTTCTCACTACATTTGTCGACTCTAGTATGTAATAGGTATTACGAATAAGTGTTGCTAGACCAGAGGGCTGGCACTTCGAATTTACGAATAAGTTAGCTACAAGATTAGTGTTAGGAAAGTTAATCACTAAATTAAAAGTTAAAAATGAAAATGTAAAGCAAATTACTCTTATATCAGTTTCTTACTTTCATGCTCTTATGTTCTTTTATTTTTATATTAAAATATCTAGTGCATAATTTGAAGAACTTTATCCACCACCCCACGTCCCACCTCCTAATAATCGAATATGGGCAAAAATCTGAAACTTTACACTTGAATTATAAGTCAGATTTGCTAGAATGATTCAGACCATCACTTTATATTCCAATGAAACTAAAGACTAATTATTCTTTGGTTTTTTATTATGATGGAATACAGGCTCGCTAAGCTGGTTAGGCTTCTTTTTATTGTGATGTGTAACAATCACTTGTTACAATTATACTTGCCATTTTCAATTTGGGTCATATGCATACCATCCCTTTGTATTGTCAATATATGGTTAAGGCTGCTGCATACATTCAACTTCTCTAGCCTACAATGAAAGAGCCTCTGAAGTGTTGGGTAACGTTGTTGTATCTAAGACTTTATCGTCTCTTATTAGTATGTTGAGGTTTTTAAAATTGTGTAGTTAAACCTTTATCGTCTCTTATTAGTATGTTCAATAGCAAAGTTTTCCTTCAAAAATTGAAATTAAAATTGTGTAGTTAAACCTTTTAGCAAGACAACAGTTAGAACTTACATTTTAGAAACAATTCTAAGCATCATTCGAAGTGGGGAATTTAAAGTTAATCGGACTGGTCTTTCGACGATCAGCAACTACTTCACCAGCGGCTTTCCCACCACAACAAGTGGAAAATAAAAGTCCTTAATTAAACCTTTAATCACCAAGCTACCATTGAAAATAAATACTCCAACTTTAACTCAAACATTCAAATAAATGATTACAATTTTATACCCAAATCAACTTCAATTGAAAATGAAACAAATACGAAAAATAAAAGAGAAAAAAACCATACGTTTGAGAGAGACAAAATTACCTTGATTCAGTTGATTGAAAGACGATTAGTACAGGATTGTTTGGAAATTAGGGTTGATTTGAGGGATTTGGGTGTGGTTGTTCGTAGTATAGGGTCCGAGGAATAACATTAGTGTGTAAATGAAATTTGAGAAGTGTGTTTAATTAGTTGGGTGACGGGTCTACTGTTTTAATTAGTGTTAGGGTTGGAGGAATAAGAGTAGTGTGTAAATGGGTTTTGACGTCGGTTCTTGTTAAAATCGCCACAAATATATATAAAGGCGGTTTTTAAAAGACAAAATATTGTCAAGTATTATTAACTATCACGTCGGTTGTAGCTAAAACCGCCACAAAAACATATAACGGCGGTTCTTTAAAAAAAAAAAAAAAAAAAAAAAAAAAAAAAAAAAAAAAAAAAAAAAAAAAAAAAAGATCAAAAATTAATAATTCTGCTAAAACCCTAACAGGCGACGTAGAGGCGGCAGGGAAGAACTTTGGTGCTGAATTCTGTGCAATCATGGCTAGGAATTCAGCGTCCAAATCTGCTCAACTTTGCAACATCACTCGCAGGAAGGGGTCTAAGAGCAATAACAATGATAGTACAACAAACAGTTCTGAAAAACAAACTCATCCAACTGAGGAGGAAGCAGTGAAACATGGTAGTATGCAAAATATTGTAGGGGTGGCTCCATTCATCCTGGATGATGATGAGGCTGTGGAGGAGAGTGTGGAAAACAATAACAATACAGTATCTGCTCCTGAGATAGAGGAGGGCGAATGGTTTAGGGTACATGGTAAATCAATAGAAAAAATCCTGGATGAAGAACCAGAAGTACTAATCAAGATTGAACCAGAGGACGTGCAGGAAGATCTGGAATTCTGGAAGAATGCTATCTATGGTTACATAGTTGGGGTCAATCCACCTTTTCCAGTTGTTGAAGGGTTCTTGAGAAGGATTTGGAAGCATCACTCAATAGATACTATATCATTCATGCCCAATGGGGTGTTTCTGGTGCGCTTCCAATCAATAGAGATGCAGGAGAAGGTCTTGAATGCGGGTTATTACATGTTTGACAGTAAGCCCGTAATTATCAAACCATGGAAGGAAGATGTAGACTTGGAAAAAGAGGATGTCAAGAGTGTCCCAGCCTGGATTCGTATGCATAACCTCCCAATTCAGTACTGGGGTAACAGTTTACCAAAACTTGCAGGTGCTATAGGACCTTTTATCAAAAGAGATGGTGCTACTGAAGCCAAATCAAGACTGGGGTATGCCAGAGTACTTGTGGAACTCCAGGTTGATCAGAAATTGCCTGCAAAAGTAAAGTTCCAGGATGAAAAAGCTGCAATTCGAGAGATAGACATTGAATATGAATGGAAACCCATACTATGCAAAACATGCAAACAGTTGGGACATAAGCAAGGGGATTGCAGGAAGAAAACTAATGTACACAAACCAGTCCAACAAGTTTGGAGAAGAGTGGAGAAATCCCAGGCTGTACCCTTAGTCACACAACCTATCAGCACCAGGACTACTTCAACTGATGCACTCTCGCTAAGGGTAACACCTAGGGCCTATGGTCCAGGTATTCATATTTCAGAGCCTGTTCTTGAGCAAGTAATGGATTTTCCACCTTTAGAGCAGGTCTGTATGACATATGCAGAAAAGGTGCAAGCTTCTGCTAGTAAGACTGTTGCTAGTAGAGGGGTGAATGATAAGGATACCTCCCCACAACCAGTTAATCAATGAAGTTTGGATTTTGGAACGTGAGGGGTATGAATAATAGGAATAAACAAATGTTTGTGAATAATTTTATGCTTCAGCAGAATTTTGATTTTTATGCTTTGTTAGAAACTAAAATAAAACCCAAGAATCAAACAAGAACCACTACCTTATTTAATAATTGGAGTATCACAACTAATACAAACAGGCATCCAGGAGGTCGAATTTGGGTGCTGTGGAACCCTAATGTCATTGATATCCAAGCATTGGAATATGATGCCCAGTATATCCATATGAGCATTGCTAAGGATCAACAACATCTTATGTATGTTACCTTTGTATATGCTTTCAATGAAGATAAAGACAGGACTCCCCTCTGGAACAACTTGAGGAGACTTGCAGGTACAATTTCTACCAGTTGGGTTATAGGAGGAGACTTCAACTGTGTCTTAACAGCAGATGAACGAGTTGGGGGCAGTTTCAGTCAGGTGGCAGCAGATCATTTTCTGACTTGCATTAATGAATGTGAAGTAATTGATTGTCCTTCCAAAGGAGCTCTATATACATGGAACAATAAGCAAATCCCTGAGGATCGTATCTATAGTAGACTGGATAGATGTCTAGTCAACCAGGAATGGATGAATAACTATGGGAATTATGTGGCTCATTTCCTTCCAGAAGGGGACTTTGACCACACACCTTGTGTGATCCATAATCAGCAGCATCAAGTGACGAATAATAGGCCTTTTAAGTACTACAATATGTGGAGTAAAGATCCTAAGTTCAATGAACTTGTGGAAAGGAATTGGGGTCTGAATGTAAGAGGTACATATCTATACAGATTGGTCAGGTCTTTGAAACACCTCAAACCTGAACTCAAAAAGTTGAACCAGGATGCTTTTTCAGATATTGAAAAAAGAACTGGTGTTCTCCAGACCCAATTATTAGCTATTCAGAAGGAATTGGGCTGTAATCCCAATAACAGTCAGCTAGTGCAGCATGAATGTGATATAAGGCTCCAATATAGACATTTATATGAAGCTCAAATGGAGTACTTAGCACAGAAAGTGAAGATTCAGTGGAACACAGAGGGAGATGCTAATACTAAGTATTTTCATGGCATGCTCAAAACAAGGAGAAGGAGGAATACAGTTTTGCAGATAGCTGATGCAACAGGCCACATTAAAGACACCCAACAAGATATACAGGAATGCTTCCTGGCATTCTATCAAAAGCTATTGGGAACTAGCCAAAGGACCCAAGCTGTTAATGTGTCAATCATGAAACAGGGGCCAGTTTGTGATGCAAATCAAGCCCAGGTGCTCCTTCAGCCAGTTACTAATGAAGAAATCAGAGTAACTATGTTTAGTATTCCAAATGAGAAAGCTCCAGGCCCCGATGGTTATTCCAGCAAGTTCTTTAAGGATTGTTGGGATATAGTGGGCACTGATGTGTGTCAAGCTATAAGAGAATTTTTTGAGAATGGCAGAATGCTTAAGCAACTCAATACTACTCATGTCACCTTGATCCCAAAGGTTGACAATCCCATTACAGTTGCCCAGTTCCGACCCATAGCATGTTGTAATGTGGTATACAAGTGCATATCCAAACTGTTGTGTGCCAGATTGGCCCAAGTTCTACCCAGCATTATATCTAATACTCAAGGGGGTTTTATAAAAGGGAGGCACATCCAGGAAAACATCTTGATCTGTCAGGATTTGATAAAACTTTATAGTAGGAAGGCAGTTTCTCCCAGATGCTTATTCAAGGTTGATCTTCAAAAGGCCTATGATTCTATAGAATGGGAGTTTCTCTTCCAAATGCTCAAGGCTATGGAATTCCCACCTCATTTCATCCAACTTATAGAGGAATGTGTTACTACTCCAACTTATACTCTTACTCTTAATGGAGATAGCTTTGGTTTTTTCAAAGGCAAAAGAGGTCTGAGACAGGGAGACCCCCTATCACCACTACTCTTTACCATCTGCATGGAGTATTTATCCAGACTTTTGAATCATACTACTTCAACCATGGAGTTCAAATATCATCCTCTCTGCAAACCTCTGAAACTCCATCATCTTATGTTTGCAGATGATCTGTTATTATTTTGCAAGGGTGACCTACCATCTATCATGATTATTCTTAGAACTTTTGCTACTTTCTCTCAAGCCTCTGGGTTACATATGAGCAAAAATAAGACTAATGTCTATTTTAATGGAGTATCACAGGGGATCAAACAGGATGTGATGCAAGTTTCAGGATGTGTAGAGGGCTCTTTACCTTTCAAATATCTAGGTGTGCCTATCAAACCAGCTAAACTTTCTCTGAAAGATTGTCAACCCATCATTGATAAGCTTCTTAACAGGATAAGGGGGTTAGGGACTCGAAAACTGTCTTATGCTGGCAGATTGGTGCTGGTTAAGTCAGTTCTGAAGACTTTACATTCATACTGGACATCTATTTTCCTTCTGCCTAAAGCTATTATCCAAAAGATAGAGTCAATCTGTCGGAATTACTTGTGGGATGGAAATACAGAATACATAAGATCACCCCCTGTGGCATGGAGCAAGTTGTGTACTACCCAGAGGGAAGGGGGACTGGGGATGAGGAATGAGGGCATCTGGAACAAGGCTGCCATTGGTAAGCTTGTTTGGTGGGTATACTGCCACCCCACAAAGCTCTGGGTCCAATGGATCCAGACTAATTATCTCAAGGGAGTCAACTAGATGGATTATCAACCACCAAAAGCTACAAGTTGGACTTGGTCCAAAATTTGTAAAGTAAAGGAGGTATTCAGGAATGCATATATGAACCAAGAATGGCTGAATATACCAGGCAAACAATACTCTATACAAAAAGGATATGCAAAACTGACTCCAGCTTTCCAACAGGTGCTTTGGCACTCTTATGTTTGGAACAAATGGACTAAACCTAAACATGCTTTCATCTCATGGATGCATTATCATACAGGGTTACTCACCAGGGATAAGCTGCTGCAATGGGGCATGGTTACAGAGTCCTCTTGCTGCATTTGTGATCAAGCCACAGAAACTGACACCCATCTGTTCTTTCGATGTCCCTATACCAGGAAAATTATGGATCAGCTCTCTCAATGGACAGGAATCCAATTCCCTATTGAAAATTACACTGATTGGAGGCACACAAAGAGATTCTCGAGGCTCAAAGGGGGGATTATAGATAGCATACTAAATGCTTCTATATACTATGTCTGGAATCAACGAAATCACAGCAGATTGGAAGGAGTACTAGATACACCCCAGAGATGTGCTAAACGCATCAAACAAGACATCATTTTTAGCATAGATCAGAATTTAAAAGGAGATCTTACCAGGAAAGATAGAAGGTGGCTTGAGCAGCTCAGACGAGAATGACGAAGTTCAGAGTGTTTTCTGATTTTGTTGATCTGAGTTTGTTGTTGTGATATTTGTTTTGTGTTGTAAGTCCCTCGAGGACAATAACTATGATGTGGTGGTTCTTCTTTGATTCTAATATATCTTTTTACATTTTCCCAAAAAAAAAATCTTTCGATCTAGGAAGGTTATTTCGATTGTCCTAAGCAAGCCTACTCTACCAATCTTTCGATCCAGGTGGAGTTTTACTAATTAAACCGGTCTCATGCATGCATTCAATTAACAGGTTTTCTGATTATATTGCTTATAAACAAACCTCGTCGCAGAAAAGACTAACATGTGAATCCTACAACATTATTACCGCGATTTCTCTGATCCTAACATACTAAGAAATTAGCTAAGAATGGCTTTGGGAACTATACTAACCGTTGTGACGGATATAAAATAAGACATGATAACTGATTAAAAATAATAAACGAAAGAAAGAAATAAGAAATAAAACAAAAGAAATTAAATTAAATTAAAAGGGAAGAAAGATTACAGATTAAACCGGAGTCCGAGGCAAGAAAGAAGAAAACTAAATCTAAAAGTTTGTGGAACTGTAGAAGGGAAAGAAGAATAGCAAAGTAGTGTGTAGTGTGTGATAATATTTTGCCTTGACCTCCTCTCTTTTTATAAGAGAGATTAGGTTGAGGTAAAATCTAACCTAGAAAAAGTTACACGGAAACCAAGGCCCATTAGTGATTTACTCGATCGAATTTCAAACTCACTCGATCGAGTAGATTAAGGACCAAAAGTACTCGATCGAGTGATTAAGGACTCGATCGAATGGAATAAAGATCAAAACCCCTCGATCGAATGGATTAAGGACTCGATCGAATGGATTACAGATCAAAACCACTCGATCGAGTGGATTACAGACTCGATCGAGGACTTCTCAGCGAGTAATTCCTGCTTCGCGCACTGAACTTCAAACGGCTGCCATTTCTTCGTTACTTCCTCAAATCAAGCGTTCTTGGTGGCTTTGGAAAGCTAAGAGGATAATCTTTCATCTCCAATTTAAATCACTTGATTATCTATTGTTGACCTCAAGATATGGCTCTCCAAAGTAGATACCAGAAAATTGAAGTTCTTCCTTGCTGGCTTAGCTCTCATTCTTCATTTTGCGCACCTCAAGTAGCCTTTCACCAGGACGACTTGCGCTTCCCAATGCTTATAAGGTCTATTCCAACTTCCATCTTCTAAAAGAGCTCGTTTTGGACATAAAAGTCATAGTTTCTTCATCTTTTGCATAATTCCTGCAAAATAACAGAAAATACACCAAAGGAAGAAAAAGGGGGCAAAATGGCACGTAAAGTGCATGAAAATGCATAGAAATGCGTGCTAAATGGACCTAAAAATTCTATATAAACTGCACGTGTCAATTATTATTATTATTATTATTATTATTATTATTATTATTATTATTATTATTATTATTATTATTATTATTATTATTATTATTATTATGTTTAGATAATTATTATTATTTGAGCGGTATTTACGTCGGTTCTTGTTAAAACCGCCACAAAAACCTATAACGGCGGTTCTTTAATAAAAAATTGTTGTCAAGTATTATTAGCTTTAACGTAGTTATTAACGGCGGTTGTTAATACAACCGTCGTAATTGACTTATAGCGGCGTTTCTTATCTACTTTTATTACAGCGGTTCTTAATTTAAACCGCCGCAATAGATCTCCTACACCTTATAAAATTCCCTCCCGCCAATTTTTTGGGCGTTTCGCGACGATTCTATTAGAACCGTCGCGATAAAGGCGTCACGGTAGGGGTTTTTTTGTACTAATGGTGTGTGTTTGTCACATGATGGGATATGTATTAAGCTCGCCTCTGGATCCATTATATGTTTTTGTATGTCGCATATCGGGATATGTGTTAAGCTCACCTCTGGACCCGGGAAAATATCTGTATATATTCCCAATTCTTTATATGCAGGATTATAACAAATTTATAAGGCATGATTTAATGTCATAAACAAAGAACAAGATACAAGGTTTAAGGGATAAGAATTAACCTTTGGTCTTAGGAATATGGCCTAAGAACAGATATCAACGTCGATATCCTTCAAATCGTTGCACCCAAGATGCTCCAAGATAAGCCTACGTCGTGCTAGAACGAGAACAAAACAAATTTTGTATTTTAATGATAATCACGTGAGATAGGGAGAGAGCCGTGGGAATTGAATTCCGTGCGTGTGAGAGAGTTAATATTTTCCTTGTAAGAATAATCTGTATTATGTCTCCTTATATAAACATAACAACCTAAGAATCAGAGTAGGATTACGACTGTTTAATAAATAAAACACCTATCCTATCACTACCATGAGAACCGTGTGAGGTGACACGGTTCCCAAGGTCTTTGTGACCGAGTGCTCCTCTTCCCGAGTTGGTTGTTATTCTCTCCGAATTTCTATCTCATTGCATAATGTCTATTTTATTATAAATATCGTATATTTATAATTCAATAATTAAATATAACCTTTTATATTTAATTTATTTAATCCTTATTAAATAATAACATTATCCATATAAATTAAATATAACATTTTATATTTAATTGCGAATTAACCTTTTAATTCGTCTCAGCTAATATTATTTAACCATTATTAAATAATCGCATCATCAAATCATCGACTAACCTTTTAGTCATTTTAGGCATCAATATGATTACATTTTCATCTAATCATATCTCTCAGACTACATCCTTTAGGTGTGACTCTTAGGGACCAATTGATCACCGCAATCTGTATGACAATAACGGTTGACTTGTTAACGTCAAACTTCTAACAAGTCAACCGTTATCAATAAACGTTAATCAACTGATTATAATACAAAGTATCCTTGTGTTCCTTTAAGAGATTTACTCGCATTGTCGCACTAACTGTGGAGGACACTAGCTCCAACAATCTCCCACTTGTCCATACAAGTGTATGTGCGATAACCGATTCTCATATCCAATTAAATTTCTTCCATTCAATGTAAAACAATTTGCAAATCTGTATTCACAAAATCGTACTTTACAAGCAATCTGTATCAAGAGTGGTTTTCCTGACTAGAGAGTAACTCAACTGATAACGAATCATTATTCGAGCATGACCATGCATTTCAGTTACTACTCCTCGAGTGGCCCTAGAAATATTAAAACCTGATAAGGGGTGGATATTTTCCTCAACTCGAATCTTGCAGATGTAAGCGCAGTATGAAATGACCCAAAAAAAATTTGCTTAGCCTCAGTTACAGTCAGCTAGTGAGAAAGAAATCAAAGTCACCCAGAACTGCCATTTATCTCAAGAAACAGTCGATGGTAAAAAAAATCGACTCAAGGAACACTATGGACGTCCTATCCACGACCTGACACCGAATGTTCAGTAACATTTAGGACTCCATTGCGTCGTCACGAAAATGTCCTACAAGTTATCCTTATAATCTCGTATCTGTGATCGATCAGTCACGATTTGACTTATGGTTTATTGAACCCACCATCATTCGACGTCACAAAATAATTGCCAGAGTTATCAGCTCATGTAGGCGATTACAGACAAAAACAAATATAATGTAATTCTATTCACTTTGTGGTGTTCAAAGTTGTCTGTAAAATCCACATGAAAAACAAAATATAAAAAAAATCGATGGTGTTATAAATAGTATATGAAACAGATACAAAAGGGCTGAGCAAAAAAAATCCAATACGAATTTTTATCCGAATCCGATCCGAATTCCGGAAAAAAAATTCCGAATATATGGATACCGTTTAAAATGGATATCCGATCCGGTTTTTTCCGAATAAACTGGACCGGATGTGGATCGAGATTTCCATAAAACTGGATATCCGAATCCGATCCGAATTTAAAAAAAATTATATAAAAATGTTTAGAAACTTCATGTTTAGTTTATGCGGATTTTAGACATATTTTAAAATTTGTAATAAAGACTTGTAATTTAATAATTCATGCGATCAAGACTTATAATTTAATAATTCATGCGATCGAGACTTGTAATTTAATAATTTATGTGATCACGATTCAAGATTTGTAATTTATGCCATCGAAAACCCTTTTAAAGTGGGTTGCAAAATGTGAAATGCACTGAAATTGCCTTTAGTTTTAGTTTGCAACAACACATTGGCCAATAGCCAAATAACTTTTGTGGAACTTTTTTTACTTTTAAATCTGGATCAAATCCGGTTTCCGAAATCTGGATATCCGAATATTTGGATTCCAGATTATTGGATATCCGAAATATTCGGATCGGATGTGGATCACCAAAACTGAGAATTTCAAATTCGGATATCCGATCCGAATGCCAAAATCGGATCGGATATCCGGTTTTGCTCAGCCCTAGATACAATATCCAATCCACAAAAGTACTAATACAACTCGGGAACACGTTTAATTCTCATCGAAATAATGTGACCTTCATGTTTATCATATCTTAATGGCTTAGTGAGAGGATCTGCGATGTTGTCACCTGTCGCAATCTTGTCTATCACTATCTCCTTTTGCACCACGTAGTCTCGTATCAGGTGACCTTTCCGCAGTACATGTCTAGATTTGTTGCCAGACTTAGGCTCCTTAGCCTGGAAGATGGCACCTCTATTATCGCAATAGATGGTGATCGGGTCATTCTGTAACACCCCCATTTATTTAAGAGCCTTTAGCAAGACATTCTCAAATAATTAGAGCTGTTACCATCTCGGAAAGTCCGAGGTAGTGAATAACAAGTAAAACAACCACAATACATTATTTATAAAACTGATGAAATTTAAGCTTTGATTATAACAGATATTACATTGTGGAAAAACAAAATACAACTGATGACTCCTCTAGAAGTGATATAGTACTAAGACGGTCCAAGTCCGCATCTCTCATTCCCGTCCCAGCTCCTAGCTCAACTGACTCTGACCTGTAAAATCTACTCCCCATTCCGGATCATCGTAGGTGTCACACGAATACACAGGGTCAACCACGAGGTTGAGTAGAAAGATAAATAAGACAACAATATAATATACTCCGCACCGATCCAACACCAAATAAACTCTGCACCGATCCAACGCCAAATAAACTCCGCACCGATCCAACGCCAAATAAACTCCGCACCGATCACAAGACCCATTACCTCCACACCAATCACAAGACCCAATATATCCACACCAATCACAAGACCCAATATACTCCACTCCATATCACAAGACTCAATATACTCCGCTCCATATCACAAGACCCAATATACTCCGCTCCATATCACAAGACCCATTATTCGTCACATCGTATCGTGTCACAGAATTATTCAATCAAATAAGGCAATATATCAATCATTCAATATAATAAGATGAACATTGTTAACAACGATTAATAATCAAATAACTCATCAACAGGCATACGATATTCCCCTACCTCGAATAGCAGAACTGTAGGTACGTCCAAGCTCGTTAGAAGGGTTCCACACGAAACTCGCTACCTAAATACGTATATGCAACGAATTAACATCCTTCCCGAAACCCCATAACAACCTATACTAACTATAATTAGAAACTTTCCATAAATGGAAGTTTCCAAAAATAGAAACCCTTTATTAATGGGAAGTTTCCATAAATAGAAACTTCCCTAAATTATTGGTTTCCCGACTCATACCCTTCAACTATACGATATCGAATCACATTAATATAGCGAAAGCCGAGTTATTAAAGATTAGTAGCAATAAAAATAAGACCCACTAATAAAATCATCTCAACAACAATAATAATGATAATAATAATAATAATAATAATGATAATAATAATAATAATAATAATAATAATAATAATTAAAATCACAAAGATAACTTAGAAGGACCCAAAACCACCAGCCCCCATACCCGACTTCAACCTCTCTTCATTACCGCCTACCACCCTTTCGACCACCAGCCAGCACCAGACTCCAACACCACCGACCACCAACTACCACCACAACACTTCCCCACCACACGACACCCCCTGTCGACTCCAACCAACACCCCTAAACCCAGACCTGACACTCGCCTGAGTTCCAGAGTGTCTGAAAACAGACCACCATCGAACCCCAACAACACCCCTAGCACCACCCACGATTTCCACCAATCTACACCACCGACAAGCCACTCTTAGACCACGTTGGTGCCACTGCTTAGACCTCCCCCGAGTCGTCAGTAGCACCACCCCCAAACCACCTTCCTGACTTGACAACATAAAACCACCCCTGACTCCTATTATGAACATGTTGAACAGACCCATAACACTACCATGATTCCACCACACCCAGCCACCACTGACCACCGCGACCACCCTCTCTGGCACTCCTAACCACCACCTGACTTCCTGACCCGAGACCCGTATTAAATAAACATAACCCAGACCCAAACACACAGCAGTGGCGAATTGTTTACAAAAACCGAATCCAACAACTAAACAGACCCGTAAAACCACCTCTCGCAACCGTCCTAACAACCACGACCACCATTGATCAATCTATGTATATTCACTACATGACACACTATAAAATCATGCAAAAAAAAAAGAGGATTAGTGCTTTCATAAACGATTCTTTATGTGACGAAAACCACAGATTAACACAGGAATTAGCAGCATGTGAGACATACCAGACTTCCCAGCCAATTCGAACCACCTTGCCCTCACCCACGACCACCGTGTTCAGTCTCCTTTCCTTCTTTGATGTGCCGACTAAGTGTATGAGGTGTTTGAATGAAGATTAGGGTAAGCATAGGGTTAGGGGAGGGGTATACAAGTGACGGCAGTAGGTCATTACACTAGGGTTTGTGTTTCTCAATTGAGTCGTGGGCTTGGGTGGTGCACGCATTACGAGGCCCAAGTCGACTAGCTACAGGTCCAAGGATCGACCCCTCATAACAACATGTAACCCACATAATAATATAGCTCTTATGCCTAATGGTCTAGGGATCGAACCCCCGTGACAACATAGTTACTTGACTCGCAAAACAACTATCGATATCAATATAACTTAATTGTCGAGTCTAGATTTTAGAGGTATTACAGTCTTCCCTCCTTAAAAAGAACTTCGTCCCGAAGTTCATCATCCCATGGTCAACAAACTGGTCAACGCATAACATCAATTACTAATAAAAGTACTTCAAAACACGATTTGTCACATTCTACCCTCCTTAAGAAAACTTTGTCCCAAAGTTTAACGTATAACTAAGTTAAAAGGTACTTCCCAAATCACAATGTAATGCATAACAGAAGTAAACAGGATTTTCAAGTAAGGTCAATCTCCGTTAAACAAACTCGGCATATAAATTCGGGATATCATAGATCATTAAGATTTTACAATCCTACCCTACTTAAAACATGGTTACGTCCCCGTAACCCCACTATAAAATTTCCAGCTCATCATCCCGTCTTACTCTTTAATCTATCTCATAAAATCCTACTCCAAACCAACAAGTATCGCACTCATCGTCGCATCTAAGACCATAGACAAGGGGTGAGTGAACTGGCGGAAATAAGTCGCAATTCAATACCTCCATTTCGCTATCGATTTCTACTCCGAATATAACTCGATAACCCAGGTCACACGGGACCGTAAACACAGTATGGCACAACGGCCTAACAACTCATAACCCAATGCCAGTAACTAATTTTTTTTTTTTTCTCCCAATTCAATATCAATGTTATGACATATTCCATTAAAGGAACTGCTCAACACTTAGAGCGTAAAACTCTAAGCTACTCACCCACGAGCCAAGGTCAAAGAATACGACAACTCGATAAAATACTGGACCGCAAACTCAACTCAAAACAAATCCAACCATGGCCTTTGTTCCAAACTCACGAGTAACTCAATCTCATCCACTCAACCTCAATAGCACTTACCCTCCAAGTTCATTGACATACTTGTATGTATACTTACAATTCTACAGTTCATAAAATAAGGATCTGGACGCTATTCCAACCAACCTAATACAAAACCATTACGCATAAACAACTAATCAATCACCACAAGTTTACCCATCTCACAACTCAACCCGTTTTACAAAAGAAAATTTACTCTATCAATAGGAGGAATTAACTATCAAAATAAAGGGGCAATTACAAATTTCAACTCAAAGAAGTACACATAAGAAATCTATAGCAGTTGTCATGCAAACATATATTACCTCAAGAGATAACAAGAGTACTAGGATCGGTAGAAATCGTGTTACGCAGTAAAGCAGAATCAGGGTAGCTAACACTCACATACCTTTGAAATTTTTACCACAATTTAATATATTTACAACAGTGTAAACAATCAGGAAGCTCATAGTTCATACTCGACCATTTGGAAGGTTTCATGCTCTTAGACACATTATAGAAGTAGAATCATATTTTAGAAAAGACATAGAGCAAAATTATTTAACGTAATGAAACATGGAACATTGACATAATTCACAAGGTATACACAAATCATAGACTTACATGACCGTGTAGCATTCTCAGATATCAATAGTTAACAAAACACTTAGGTACATTTCCCGTCCACTCACATTACATCATTTATCATGACACTATTACTATATACGACTTGCAAAATAAGGGTTTTATGCAAAGCGCAACAATTAACATTTAAGCAGGATTTCATCTACACATAGCTACATGACTGCCATTTTGCAAACACTCTCTATAATTATCAAACATCAAGCTTAAACCTGGTTTATCATTCTGAAAACATTTTGAACTTTCAAAACGACGAAATTATAATTAAGGATTAATTGATAAAAATACTCTGAACTATGGGTGTCCTGCTCAAAATACTCCAAACTTTATTTTAACTATCAATATAACCAACTAATGCTCTCACTCGCTTTTATTATAATATATGACCTATTACATGCTAATTAAGTGAAGAAATTTCTAACCTTTCTTTAACCCGTCTTTCTCTTTTTACTTCTATGTTAATCTATTTACCTAATCACAACATTAAAACATGCTACAACAACTTAACAAAACAACAAATTCTATTCAAAGCAAATGAGTGCATTAGTTGGTTATATTGGTAGTTAAAATAAAGTTTGGAGTATTTTGAGCAGGACACCCATAGTTCAGAGTATTCTTATCAATTAATCCTATAATTAATGGCAGTTTATAAACACGAATCACTGTCGATTTTACAAGTTACAGATCGAAAACAAAACTAGCATTCCCACACTTCACATGTCAGCCAAATTACTAATTCAATATATATAGTGATCAGATTTAAACAGAACAATGCGTAATTCACCTTGTGGCGTAACAATAGTGTCGGTATAAATAAAACCAACTTTATATAAAACTCCTCAAAATAAGTAAGGTTATACTATCATATAATAAAGTTCATATCCATATCATATGCCTACTGTTCATGCTACTAACGTCGTGCCATAATATTACATAGTTACGTCACATAATTCATATTTAATTAAACTTTTATATGGTAAACTTGCATAAGTTACAATTTTAACAATTCAACCATCATGTTACAACTTTCAAAAATTATAAATTAAATAACCGCTTAAATATTTGTGAGCTATTATAATTTTTAGCAAATGTAAGGAATTAACTAATCATAGAAACGAAATCAAAAGCATATCTTAAGGGAATTTTTTATAACAATTTGTACTACTCATTTGGTCTGAACAGAAACCTTACCGCAGTTAGACAGATAATTGGGCAACTTGCAAAAGTCACTATTAAATAACGACTCATTAAGACTTTACATAGCTTATCATTTTGAAAACATGAATGAATATTCTAAGCAGTGGAGTTGGAAATATGCATAAACGATAAACACGTTTTAAATGATTTCTGTTACAAAAAGATAGGTCAAACGGGACTATGCAGTAACAGTCTGACTACTGTCAAATAAAAGATTTATTTCTCCCAAAGACATAACTCATATCAAGATAAACACTAACATTGTAAACCCAACTCAGAAGGTTATCATACATAAAATTTTCATCCTCAATTATGAAACACGTATAAAATCACAGCCTGTACAAACCAGGTAACATTCTGAAAATTTATTAAAATTTTGGTCCCTTTGCAACTACACATTACTACATCCACACTCAACCTTTCCTTATTCCAAGCACATTGACAATCATTTGAAGCATAGACATCACTCTGTACCATATCAACATTCATTCCTCATTTCAATTGTAGTTGGCATCAGAATACAGTAAAGGTTTCGAAACTGAAAATAAAATCAATTAAATAACTTGATAGTTATACAGGTGCATCCAAGTACGGAATTATAACCTAGAGACTACTACGTATCCCTTATTGATGACAAACTTCATAACGGATTTAAATTAATGTATATAACAGGCATAAAATTTTAAATACGATATACGCAACACATGACTATATACATTCATAGCTTAGAACACACATTCTGCATATTATTAAACATGGATTGCTGAAGCAATTAGTAAAATAATAAAATCATAAATCTCAATTTCCGATCACTTTTGCCTAGTATGCCTATCAGTAAACTCTTGCAAGGTATAAGGCATGTAAATAAGAAGTGTATACACACATAGAATAGTACAGACAATTATCAACGGGCACGATATCCGGTTCGGTCTACTAGCTTTACCCATAAGACTTAACTTGGATCCACATCTTATAACGACATAGCATAGCTGGCTCTACTAACCATTCCAGTCAATCATGATCATATATCTCCTACATCTATCCTTTTAGGTAGTTATAGCTCATCAACTCATTGCACATATCATTACACTATATCTCTACCTAACGGTTCAGGGATCATATAGCCGCATGCATATCACCATATACAAGTAAAGCTCATATTCAAAAACTCTTGTTCTCAATACCAGAAAAGTATATCTCAATCAACATTCAACATCAAGGTAACTAACCAACCATATTTCACATCATAACTTACCTCATTCCTTCTCCTGCAAGAACGTTAGTACAAGGTAACTAGGTCACTATATAATATACCCCACTCTTCAATTACTCTCATTGGGTTCCCGAGACAGAACAGAAAGGGCCCAGGTTTGGTGTGAGGGGGCCCCTAACTCATCCCGTTCCTTTTTGGGGCTCCTATCAGTTTCATCTCGGGGTTCATTTTATTAGACTCTTCCTACGTTCATTATGATTCATTTAGTTTAGGCCTGAGGATCGTTTGCTCTGATACCACTTTGTAACACCCCCATTTATTTAAGAGCCTTTAGCAAGACATTCTCAAATAATTAGAGCTGTTACCATCTCGGAAAGTCCGAGGTAGTGAATAACAAGTAAAACAACCACAGTACTTTATTTATAAAACTGATGAAATTTAAGCTTTGATTATAACAGATATTACATTGTGGAAAAACAAAATACAACTGATGACTCCTCTAGAAGTGATATAGTACTAAGACGGTCCAAGTCCGCATCTCTCATTCCCGTCCCAGCTCCTAGCTCAACTGTCTCTGACCTGTAAAATCTACTCCCCATTCCGGATCATCGTAGGTGTCACACGAATACACAGGGTCAACCACGAGGTTGAGTAGAAAGATAAATAAGACAATAATATAATATACTCCGCACCGATCCAACACCAAATAAACTCTGCACCGATCCAACACCAAATAAACTCCGCACCGATCCAACGCCAAATAAATTCCGCACCGATCCAACGCCAAATAAACTCCGCACCGATCACAAGACCCATTACCTCCACACCAATCACAAGACCCAATATATCCACACCAATCACAAGACCCAATATACTCCACTCCATATCACAAGACCCAATATACTCCGCTCCATATCACAAGACCCAATATACTCCGCTCCATATCACAAGACCCATTATTCGTCACATCGTATCGTGTCACAGAATTATTCAATCAAATAAGGCAATATATCAATCATTCAATATAATAAGATGAACATTGTTAACAACGATTAATAATCAAATAACTCATCAACAGGCATACGATATTCCCCTACCTCGAATAGCAGAATTGTAGGTACGTCCAAGCTCGTTAGAAGGGTTCCACACGAAACTCGCTACCTAAACACGTATTTGCAACGAATTAACATCCTTCCCGAAACCCCATAACAACCTATACTAACTATAATTAGAAACTTTCCATAAATGGAAGTTTCCAAAAATAGAAACCCTTTATTAATGGGAAGTTTCCATAAATAGAAACTTCCCCAAATTATTGGTTTCCCGACTCATACCCTTCAACTATACGATATCGAATCACATTAATATAGCGAAAGCCGAGTTATTAAAGATTAGTAGCAATAAAAATAAGACCCACTAATAAAATCATCTCAACAACAATAATAATAACAATAATAATAATAATAATGATAATAATAATAATAATAATAATAATAATAATAATAATAATTAAAATCACAAAGATAACTTAGAAGGACCCAAAACCACCAGCCCCCATACCCGACTTCAACCTCTCTTCATTACCGCCTACCACCCTTTCGACCACCAGCCAGCACCAGACCCCAACACCACCGACCACCAACTACCACCACAACACTTCCCCACCACACGACACCCCCTGTCGACTCCAACCAGCACCCCTAAACCCAGACCTGACACTAGCCTGAGTTCTAGAGTGTCTGAAAACAGACCACCATCGAACCCCAACAACACCCTTAGCACCACCCACGATTTCCACCAATCTACACCACCGACAAGCCACTCTTAGACCACGTTGGTGCCACTGCTTAGACCTCCCCCGATTCGTCAGTAGCACCACCCCCAAACCACCTTCCTGACTTGACAACATAAAACCACCCCTGACTCCTATTATGAACATGTTGAACAGACCCATAACACCACCCTGATTCCACCACACCCAGCCACCACTGACCACCGCGACCACCCTCTCTGGCACTCCTAACCACCACCTGACTTCCTGACCCGAGACCCGTATTAAATAAACATAACCCAGACCCAAACACAAACGCCAAACACACAGCAGTGGCGAATTGTTTACAAAAACCGAACCCAACAACTAAACAGACTCGTAAAACCACCTCTCGCAACCGTCCTAACAACCACGACCACCATTGATCAATCTATGTATATTCACTACATGACACACTATAAAATCATGCAAAAAAAAAAAATGAGGATTAGTGCTTTCATAAACGATTCTTTATGTGACGAAAACCACAGATTAACACAGGAATTAGCAGCGTGTGAGACATACCAGACTTCCCAGCCAATTCGAACCACCTTGCCCTCACCCACGATCACCGTGTTCAGTCTCCTTTCCTTCTTTGATGTGCCGACTAAGTGTATGAGGTGTTTGAATGAAGATTAGGGTAAGCATAGGGTTAGGGGAGGGGTATACAAGTGACGGCAGTAGGTCATTACACTAGGGTTTGTGTTTCTCAATTGAGTCGTGGGCTTGGGTGGTGCACGCATTACGAGGCCCAAGTCGACTAGCTACAGGTCCAAGGATCGACCCCTCATAACAACATGTAACCCGCATAATAATATAGCTCTTATGCCTAATGGTCTAGGGATCGAACCCCCGTGACAACATAGTTACTTGACTCGCAAAACAACTATCGATATCAATATAACTTAATTGTCGAGTCTAGATTTTAGAGGTATTACACATTCGAACTAGGAACTATAGTTAGTCCTTCTAAGAACTGACGCATCCATATAGCTTCCTTTGCAGCTTCTGAAGCGGCATAGTACTCGGACTCAGTTGTAAAATTTGCTATAACACCCTGCTTGGAGCTTTTCCAACTGACAACAGCGCCATTAAGAGTAAAAAAGAATCCAGGCTGAGATTTCGAGTCATCTCGATCCGTTTGGAAGCTAGCATCTGCGCAACCGTATGTGCAAAGCTCAGTGCCTCCAACATAAGTCAATACCCAATCTTTAGTCCTCTGTTGGTACTTAAGAATATTTTTCACAGCCATCCAGTGTGATTCACCTGGATTGCCTTGGTATCGACTAGTCATACTCAAAGCATATGCCACGTCTAGACATGTGCATATCATGGCATACATGATCTGTAACACCCCGTATTTTATTATAAAACTATTTTATTTAATTAATTATTTCGAAGTTTAATAATGTATTTTGGAAATATTTATATTTATATCTTCCGCCCTATATTTTATTATTTCCGTTTTGATCTACTTTTGGATGGGTTAAAATATCCGCGCACAATTTCATTATTTTAATTTAATAATTACTTTTCTATTTCAAGTTCTCCTTGCGTTTTAATATGGCTCAATCAGATTTGTAATCAGATAATCCATTGTATGAACTAATGGACCAAAGGCCCATTAGTTAATCTCCTTATAAATAGATTTTAACCTAGCAAGCAACTAGGTCAAATGTCTTTGTTTTTAACGTGAGATGCCGCGCTTCACTTTCTTCCTTTCGTCTGTTTTCTCTCCTCTTCTCCTATTGACTTCATTGTTGAATATCTTTAATTCTTCCAAACTCATACACAAATTATATTTTCACAATCCTTGCTCTTACCTCTACAATATATTCTATTCAAAATATTTTATTGGGAATTATTTGTATGGACCTTTAGACCTACGTTTTGGGTCTCTTGTTTTGTGAGTAAAGAAGGACATCTCTTTCCCTTTTGGCGTTTTCGAAAGAGTGATTGTTTCGTACAATTTCTATCACAAGGATTTGGATTTCCGCTTTCTTTAAAGTTGATTTTTGGGGTTATTGACACGTGTCGGAGACAAGACTTTATTGGTCGTATTCTTTATGAAGATTTTCACTAATTGCCAAAGAGGTAACTAGGTGTTTCTCTTTTAATTGTGTTTATGCCAATTGATGTGATTAATATGATTTAATGATTGTTTGTACGATTAGTACATGTTTGATTATTTATTGTCATGAATTAATTGTGCTTCATATATTTATGTATGTCTTATTATCTTAATTATGGATTATAATGTGTTGATAAGTCGTTATGGGTGTCGTGTGCGCAACTAGGGTTCGCGAGGAAAACCCTAGATGGCGACACGGCTAATGGCCAAGAGCGTGCTCAAGGTTATAGTTGAAGTATGTGTAACCTTGAAAATATGATTCAAGGTTATAGCTGAAACTAGTACAACCTTGAGTACGACTCAAAGTTATAGCTGAAGTTAATATAACTTTGAGTTGCGAGTCAAAGTTATAGCTGAAGTTAATATAACTTTGGGTTGCGAGCTAAAGTTACAGCTGAGACTAATGTAAACCTGAGGTATGACTCAAGGTTATGGTTGGTGCTAGTATAACCTTAGGTTCGTGTCATGGTTTGGCTAAGGTTACTATAACCTCAAGCCATATGTGGAGGTTATAGTTAAGGTTAGTATAATCTCGCATCCATTACTTATGTTATAGTTAAAGTTACTATAACTTTGGTTGTTTATACTTGATTCACATGTTGAGTTGTGTTCAGTGATTGTATAATATTGTGTTTGCATATGTCGTTGGATACTTCTATGCATTTGATATTAGGACAGTCTGTTATGATGTTCTACTGGTTTGAGTCGTGATGGTATTCACGCATGTTAGTACAGTCAGTTATATTGTGCATTGTTGTTTGCTAGTTTGAATAGATGACGGTAGTATCAGTTATATACTATCGGAATGAACTAACGCCACCCATTGATGTGGGATTTATTTTGGTCTATGTTCGGGGGTGGCCAGATTAGTCAGTTATACGTTCTGGGTCCCGAGTGTCGTTCGGTGTACAGGTATTGCATCGAGAGGTCTGGCCAGGTCTTAGGCACATAGGCAATGGTGATACGATATACATAGTACCGTGGAGGCAGTGGTGATACGCTCCACACCGATGGAGGCAGTGGTGATACGCTCCGTCAGTCAGAGGCAGTGGTGATACGCTCTGACAAGTTAGAGGCAGTGGTGATACGCTCTAACGGGCGTTCGCTCTATTCGCTATGCTTTGATGATAGCTTTGTGCCTTCTGTTGCAATGGATTGTGTGTCACCATATTCGCTACGCTTTATTGCTAGCATTGTGCCTTATGTTACTATGAGTCGTGAGTCACTTGGGTTGTAAGTGTTCATGGTCTAGTGGTCGCGTATGGTCTAGGTTTGTTTGGTTCATTTGTCTGGTGTTGAGAATATCATGGTATGGTCAGTTTGCTTTCATGTCATGTCATGTTTATACCCTCACATGATTGCCGCATTATGTCTTCAAATGATGGTAAGTTTGATTGGACTTTCATGAGTGTAGATGATCTCGCATGTTTACTGGTTTTACATTTCAATTGTTATTGATTGTTGGTTACATTCATTTGTTGTAAACATGAATGGGAGAGCATCTAGTTACTCCATACTGATTGTCGACCCCCCCTTCTCAGGTTGTTCAGGTGGTTGCTGTTTGGTTGATGCTTGCTTGGGGAATGTGCGAAGCGCGCTTAATAAATTGTTTAGGACCTTTGCTTTAAGTTTTTAAGAACCTTTGAATAATGTATTAGTTTGGTTTTCGATTTGAGTATCGATCCGGATTTGGGTAAGGTGTTTCCGCCACCTTAACCCAGTTATCATTGAGTTACACTCTGATATTATTTTATATTATGTTTTTCCTTTGTTTTATAATCCGGGTTGTTACAGTTGGTATCAGAGCGAACACGCTCCCAACTCTCGCGTAGTTTATGACTAAAACAAAATCGACTTAGTAAATGAGTGAGAGTAAATGGGGTAGAAACAATTAAGGACTTGTTTGTTTAGATCTTAATGCTTTATATCGTTTTTAATTAAAGTACATGTATTGTTTATCTACTTATTTGTTTGTGCGTTAATGTTTCGCATAGTTGTTAATTGTTTTACGTTTTGCTCATGTATTTGTTTGTTGTCCTTTATGTTTCTTATCGTTACTTAATGTATTGAATGTATAATTCATCTACTTGTTTTATTATGCGTTAATGTTTCGTATAATTATTATTTGTGTTGTTCATGCAATTGTGCATTTATACATTGAGGTTTTGCATCGTTATTAATTGTATTACATGTTTGTTCATATATTTATTTGTTTGTGTCTTAATGTTCATTGTTATTAATTTTATCAAATCTACAGTTTATATACTGTGTTGTTTATGACTTGATGTTACGTTTCGTCATTAATTGCACAAAAATGTGTTGTTCATGTATAACTTTTTCAAGCGTGCTCTGTTGATTTTAAAGATGGTCAATTTTGAAAATGTCATTTGCATGTTACGTCTTACATGTCGTGCATTTTGGTTATATATATTGGTCAAAACTTTTTCCTTGATAACCCGAGCTTTACTCTTATCGTACTTTCATCCTTTTGGATTATTTAGTGACGTCGTCCTTGTTTGAGGTAATTCCAGGTTGATTCCCTTGTTGTTTTTTAGGCATCGAGTTAGAATTGTTTGGATGATTGGGATGTTCAGGTATGAATGGAAAGTGCATTTATGAGTTTAGTAACGAGGGAGTTAATTTGAGATTTGAGGTTGCTAAGAGAAATTTAACTTTGGCATTTGAGGTTTTTAAGAAGGAGTTTACATTGGGATTCGAGGTTGCTGAGATGCACTTGATTTTGGAAATAGTTGTTAGGATGAAGTCTCATTTGAGATAAGTGGTTGTTAAGTTCTTTGTGTGCTTGAGGAATTCCTTATTGAGGATAGAGAGTGAGTGAATGAGATGTGGCATAAGATGTGTGATTTATGGTTTCATAGTTTCAATGGAAGTGAGAGACATAATGAGTGGATTTATCTTATGACATGATTTGGGAATATCGTGGCTTATGCTCTTAATGGTTAAAATTTTTGGATTTTTGTCTGGTGATAAAGGAAAAGTAATGCGAGTTATTTATGGATCGAGGATAGAATGTTGGAAATTAATTGAATGTTATCATGGAGTTTAGATTTAGCACGTTGGGAATTTTGGAGATTATGCTCGTCTTTAATTGGAATATGATAATTGAGGATTGAGAATCGCTAATGATTTCTAGTGAGTTATGAAATGTTTTTTGAATTATCCGTTGAGGAGATATTGACTGATCGTACATATTAAAGGATTGAGTGAATGAGATGAACTGTAATTTATGGGCTTGTGAGATGTTAATAGTAAAGAGTTTTAGCGTTGACTTAGGGAACGATCATGTTGACAATGATTATAATGGATCGAGGTGTTCATCTTTTGAGGGTATGGAGATTGCTATGGATTGATTCATTAAGTGTGATTAAATGGAGTTCTTAAGAGTGAAAGGACTTGAGAGTTGATGGTCATGAGAGTTGGTGATCTTGAGAGTTGATAATTTGAGGAGTGTAGTTAGTGATGGTAAAGGGGCAGGTGTTATAGAGATATGATGAAAGGATGTTTCGAGACGTTGTGACCTTGAGTGATGATTGTACGAGAATTGTAAGACCTTGGTTATCGTGCTTTATTTATCTTGTCTTGAGGTGTCGTCTTGGTGTTTATAAATTTGTTTTGGAGTCGGCTATTCTTGTCATCCTTGCACGTGTCGACCATACCTCTTCTATTTGAGCCTTTAGACCAAAAATTTTCTTATTTACCTTTCTCCTCTGCCTGTTTTATCTATTGTTACTCTCTATTTGTTCTTTATTTCAACTCCAATTCCCTCTTCTTTGAAGTTTTGTAATTATCCTCTTTAGATTAATTTCTCTTTGAGCTTATACTTTCGAAAACTATGTTTTCGTTTCCTTTGTGATATTGCACAAACATATTTTTTTTTGGTTTACAAGTTATTTATTCTTTTATGGTAACTTGAAATTATTTGAAATATCTTTGGAGCTACTTGTGATCATTTCGTAGTGGAAGCTTGAATCCTTTTGGGAGTAATGTTAGATCTTTGAGTTTGATGTTTGACTATTGGAGATTGAGAGCATAGTAGCATTTTTGGAATGATAGTATGAATTTGAATGACATATAAAGTTTTGGAGAAGGAGTATTAAAGGTCTTTGTTGGGGCTGGTGTCCTTGACAATTAAGTACAATGACTTATTAAATCTCTTTAAGGATCACAAGGGCATACTTCAGTATTATTATCAGTTGATCCACGTTTATCAATAACGGTTGGCTTGCTAGATAAGTTTGACGTTATTGTCATACGGATGGTGGTGGTCAACTGGTCCCTATACATCACACCTATAGGACACGTTTGAGAGATGTGAAGGTATGAAAATACAGTCACATTTATGCCGGATACGACTAAACAGTTAGTCAGAGGTATTGACTATTAAATTAGTCAATAAGATGTTGAGATTATTATTTAATACGGATTAAATAATTTTAGCTAATACGGATTACATGTTTAATTCGTAAAATTAAATGTAAGCAGTTATATTTAATTAAATATTGATTTCGCGTATTAATATAAACAGTTATATTAATTTGGATAATTATACAATATCGCAATTTTATCAGACCATTATTAATATATCGACTGTATTAATATCTGATAACACGAGTGCGATTTATAAATAAAACCCGCGAATAATATTAAGCAAATCGGGTCGAACCACACAAAGGAATAAGGTAACAGTGGAAAAAGCCCACCCTTACCATATACCGTTCGGCCGACCCATATACTACAAAAGGAGAGTCTTTCTCCTTTTGTCAGTGACTGGTAATTCACAATCTCAAGAATTAGGGTTTTGAGAACATTATTTTCCCAAAACTCAGATCTCACATCAAAAACCTCACAAAAGCTCTCCCCATATTGCAAGGCAATTGGAGAGTATTTTCTAGCACACGCGGCATCACCTCATTCAAGTCTTGGGTGCAAGTTATAGGAGGGAATTTACTTTAATTCCTGTTCTTAGGCCTATTCAAGCAAGGACCCAAGGTTGTATTCATTTTTCATGTTTTTATTAACTTATGACAATAATCTCAATTGTAAAATTCGTTATAATCCTTCATGTTTTAGGGCGAATACATGCTTTATTCCCACAGTCTTTTATGAGCTTTGAAAGTTTGAGGATGTTATTAGTTTGATGGACATAGCTTTATACAGTGTCTTGGTGGATTCTTAATGGTAAGATGATACTCATGGATAGTAAACCATGACTACGATTTGAGGTTATAAGCTTAGTTTATATATGAGTATAGGTGATGAGATTTGTATAGTGATGTTACGCTTTGATGGAAATGAATTATTCATGTAATGTGTTCAAAGAGAATGATTTGGATCTTGCGAGTGTGACTGATGATTAGGTGGTGAGATTGAGGTTTGAGATTGATGACTTTGCATACTAGACATATATCAAGGACTATCGAGAGTTTATATTAGGCCTTTTGAGATTAAGAGTTGTATATGAAAGTAAGCGCTACCAACTTTGAGGAAATTATGGTAGCAATAATTTTAATGGCGCACGTGAATAGAAGAGTTTGCTTTTTTGGAAGAGTTTTATGGCTTTGAGATTATCTGTTTGAGGTTTTGGTCAATGCCGGATTTGTTTGGTGAATGGTAAACTATAATTGAAGTGTTGGTTGAAAGTTTTTTGGACTTGGAGAAATAGTAATAAGTTTTTGAGAGGTTATATATGTTGTTTAATGATGGTGGAGTAATGTTTGGTATACGAGGACTAGAATGAAGTTAGATAGTTCATGAGATGAAAAAGTACACATTGATGAGTGTACTACTTAATGGTTTTGAGTGAGCTTGGTTAAAGTGAGGAAACCTTGATGATTTAGTATGTGAGATGTAATGGTGTTTATGGGTGTTAACCGCATGCTTAAAGGTGATGCATGTGTGAGAACATTATGGTTTTACAATAACTAGATCTTATTGAGATAAACGATTATTTTGGGTAGTGATGATAAGAGTTTTGAGGTTGTAGAATGTGCGGAGATGATAATAACATTAAGGATTAGGATATCTCTTTATGGTTTGAGTGTTAATAAGGATCAGAGTGCGCAACGGTTAGGATTCCGAGATTTCTTTCGTTGATGATCACTTGTAATTCTTACCTTGTTTTGATCTCATGTTTGAAATTCAAGTTTCGATGACGAAACTTCTTTTTAGGGGGTTAGATTGTAACACCTCGTATTTTATTATAAAACTATTTTATTTAATTAATTATTTCAAAGTTTATTAATGTATTTTGGAAATATTTATATTTATATCTTCCGCCCTATATTTTATTATTTCCGTTTTGATCTACTTTTGGATGGGTTAAAATGTCCGCGCACAATTTCATTATTTTAATTTAATAATTACTTTTCTATTTCAAGTTCTCCTTGCGTTTTAATATGGTTCAATCAGATTTGTAATCAGATAATCCATTGTATGAATTAATGGACCAAAGGCCCATTAGTTAATCTCCTTATAAATAGATTTTAACCTAGCAAGCAACTAGGTCAAATGTCTTTGTTTTTAACGTGAGATGCCGCGCTTCACTTTCTCCCTTTCGTCTGTTTTCTCTCCTCTTCTCCTATTGACTTCATTGTTGAATATCTTTAATTCTTCCAAACTCATACACAAATTATATTTTCACAATCCTTGCTCTTACCTCTACAATATATTCTATTCAAAATATTTTATTGGGAATTATTTGTATGGACCTTTAAACCTACGTTTTGGGTCTCTTGTTTTGTGAGTAAAGAAGGACATCTCTTTCCCTTTTGGCGTTTTCGAAAGAGTGATTGTTTCGTACAATTTCTATCACAAGGATTTGGATTTCCGCTTTCTTTAAAGTTGATTTTTGGGGTTATTGACACGTGTCGGAGACAAGACTTTATTGGTCGTATTCTTTATGAAGATTTTCACTAATTGCCAAAGAGGTAACTAGGTGTTTCTCTTTTAATTGTGTTTATGCCAATTGATGTGATTAATATGATTTAATGATTGTTTGTACGATTAGTACATGTTTGATTATTTATTGTCATGAATTAATTGTGCTTCATATATTTATGTATGTCTTATTATCTTAATTATGGATTATAATGTGTTGATAAGTCGTTATGGGTGTCGTGTGCGCAACTAGGGTTCGCGAGGAAAACCCTAGATGGCGACACGGCTAATGGCCAAGAGCGTGCTCAAGGTTATAATTGAAGTATGTGTAACCTTGAAAATATGATTCAAGGTTATAGCTGAAACTAGTACAACCTTGAGTACGACTCAAAGTTATAGCTGAAGTTAATATAACTTTGAGTTGCGAGTCAAAGTTATAGCTGAAGTTAATATAACTTTGGGTTGCGAGCTAAAGTTACAGCTGAGACTAATGTAAACCTGAGGTATGACTCAAGGTTATGGTTGGTGCTAGTATAACCTTAGGTTCGTGTCATGGTTTGGCTAAGGTTACTATAACCTCAAGCCATATATGGAGGTTATAGTTGAGGTTAGTATAACCTCGCATCCATTACTTATGTTATAGTTAAAGTTACTATAACTTTGGTTGTTTATACTTGATTCACATGTTGAGTTGTGTTCAGTGATTGTATAATATTGTGTTTTCATATGTCGTTGGATACTTCTATGCATTTGATATTAGGACAGTCTGTTATGATGTTCTACTGGTTTGAGTCGTGATGGTATTCACGCATGTTAGTACAGTCAGTTATATTGTGCATTGTTGTTTGCTAGTTTGAATAGATGACGGTAGTATCAGTTATATACTATCAGAATGAACTAACGCCACCCATTGATATGGGATTTATTTTGGTCTATGTTCGGGGGTGGCCAGATTAGTTAGTTATACGTTCTGGGTCCCGAGTGTCGTTCGGTGTACAGTTATTGCATCGAGAGGTCTGGCCAGGTCTTAGGCACATAGGCAGTGGTGATACGCTATACATAGTACCGTGGAGGCAGTGGTGATACGCTCCACACCGATGGAGGCAGTGGTGATACGCTCCGTCAGTCAGAGGCAGTGGTGATACGCTCTGACAAGTTAGAGGCAGTGGTGATACGCTCTAACGGGCGTTCGCTCTATTCGCTATGCTTTGATGATAGCTTTGTGCCTTCTGTTGCAATGGATTGTGTGTCACCATATTCGCTACGCTTTATTGCTAGCATTGTGCCTTATGTTACTATGAGTCGTGAGTCACTTGGGTTGTAAGTGTTCATGGTCTAGTGGTTGCGTATGGTCTAGGTTTGTTTGGTTCATTTGTCTGGTGTTGAGAATATCATGGTATGGTCAGTTTGCTTTCATGTCATGTCATGTTTATACCCTCACATGATTGCCGCATTATGTCTTCAAATGTTGGTCAGTTTGATTGGACTTTCATGAGTGTAGATGATCTCGCATGTTTACTGGTTTTACATTTCAATTGTTATTGATTGTTGGTTACATTCATTTGTTGTAAACATGACTGGGAGAGCATCTAGTTACTCCCGACTAATTGTCGACCCCCCCTTCTCAGGTTGTTGAGGTGGTTATTGTTTGGTTGATGCTTGCTTGGGGAATGTGCGAAGCGAGCTTAATAAATTGTTTAGGACCTTTGCTTTAAGTTTTTAAGAACCTTTGAATAATGTATTAGTTTGGTTTTCGATTTGAGTATCGATCCGGATTTGGGTAAGGTGTTTCCGCCACCTTAACCCAGTTATCATTGAGTTACACTTTGATATTCTTTATATTATGTTTTTCCTTTGTTTTATAATCCGGGTTGTTACATGATCGATCCTATAGCTGATGCGTAAGGAATGCGACTCATGCGCTCGACCTCTCCCGGTGTCTTAGGTGCCTGAGTCTTACTCAAATGCACCCCCGAGATCATCGGAAGCAACCCCCCTCTTGGAGTTGGTCATGCTGAATCTGTCAAGAATCTTATCTATATAAGACTCCTAACTCAGTGATAACATCTATCGCGATCTATCTCTATAGATACGGATCCCCGAGATACACTGTGCCTCACCCAGATCTTTCATCTGGAAATGGTTCTTTAACCATACTTTAACCAAAGATAACAGACGGGTGTCATTCCCGATCAAGAGTATGTCATCGACATACAACACCAGAAAGACGATCTTGCTCCCACTGGACTTGATATATAAGCATGGTTCTTCGACCGATCGAATAAAACCATTCTTTTTTATCACTTAGTCGAAACGATGATTCCAACTCCTAGATGCTTTCTTAAGTCCATAAATGGAACGCTTAAGCTTGCACACTTTCTTAGGATTTTTAGGATCGGTGAAACCTTCGGGTTGTACCATGTACAAGTCCTCCTCCAAATAACCGTTTAAGAAGGCGGTTTTCACATCCATTTGCCATACTTCATAGTCATGAAAGGCGGCAATCGCTAAGATTATCCGAATGGAACGCAGCATTACTACGGGTGCAAAAATGTCATCATAGTGCAACCCTTGCACTTGAATGAAACCTTTTGCCACTAGGCGTGCCTTATAGGTGTCTGGTTGTCCCTCAATGGAACGCTTTATCTTATAAAGCCATTTGCACTGAAGAGATCGTACCTTATCAGGCAAATGAACCAACTCCCACACGTTATTCTCATACATGGAGTCCTGATGGCCGGTTTTTGCCGTCAATTCTGGCGCCAAAAACAATTTGTAAACTCCTAAATTAAGTAGTATAATTTAGGGTTGAACCCAAAGGATGGTGGTGTTAGGTTATAAATCTTTCTTTAGGTTCTAGTTTAGTCAGAAAAAGATTGATTTGTATTTATAAATTCTAAACTAACAACATAAATTAAATAAACAACTAAGTCAACACAATGAGAGAAAAGGCTAGGGCGGTCTCGGGGTCACTCAAGTAGGAGGGGTCTAGTTAAAGTCGATATAGAAGGAATAACGGAGGGTGAAGGCTAGGTGTGTTCTTATCTCTCGATATGAAACGGTCCTTGGGTTAAGTCTAGTTGAACTCTCGTCCTAACTAATCCCAACCCACTTATCTAGTACGGTCCAACTAAGCCCGACTCTCGCCGCAAGCAAGTCTAACCAATCACAAGGAGAGCCGAACTCTCGTCCAAGCAATCCGGCAACATGTTCAAAGCAAAAGATAAGAGACCAACATCCAACGAAATATGTAAACAATTGAAGCTATGAACATGGGTATTTTGTCTAGGCAAAACATAAGCACTTTACTAACTAGTCTTAAACTCTCGTTTCGAAGAATAGCTAATAATAAGAGTGGAATTACTCAAGCTCTCACTTGAGCTTTTCCACAAGCACCTTGTGTGCAAAAGATTAAAGACGAATTACCCATAACGATTAGCATTCAAAACACGACTCAAATCCGACCAACTAATCCCACAAGAGGTTCCCCTTAGCCCTAGATTAATCTACTCACACATGATAAACAAAAATAACACAATACTAACTATGTAAAACATAGTTAGTAACAAGATTAAACAAACAATGTAAGATGAAATAGAAAACATGTAAAGGTAACCCTCATACCCAAAACTGACAGGCCAACTTCTGTAAGTCATTTCAGACCCATTGCCTATTGTAACATGGTGTATAAGGTTATATCCAAGCTGTTTTGCAATAGACTGGCTAATGTACTCCCTGACCTTGTTCATGAAAATCAAGGGGCTTTTATAAAAGGCAAGTCAATTATGGAAAATGTGCTCATTTGCCAAGATATAATCCATCTATATGGCAGGAAAACTGTTACCCCAAGATGTCTGTTCAAAATTGATCTCCAAAAAGCCTACGATACTGTTGAATAGGGCTTTCTGGAACAACTGATGCAAGGTTTGAAATTCCCTTCTCATTTTATAAGGATGCTTATGCAATGTGTGACCACAACATCTTTCACTCTATCTCTGAATGGTAGCAACTTTGGGTATTTCAAAGGAAAACGAGGGCTTAGACAAGGGGATCCAATCTCACCTCTTCTCTTCACATTGTGTATGGACTACCTCACCAGGCTTATCAAGTTTGCAACTATGATATGGCCATTCCAGTACCATCCTATGTGCAAAAATTTGAAGCTGACACACTTAATGTTTGCTGATGATTTATTAATGTTCTGTAAAGGGACACCTGCCTCTATATGGCTGTTAATGAGAGCCTTTTCTTCCTTCTCTCATGCAACTGGTCTTAAGCTAAAGAATGCCAAGTCTAAAATCTTTTTTAATGGGGTGAATGAGGAGATTAAAACTGGGTTGCTTCAAGCTACTGGGTTCAGAGAAGGGTCATTCCCCTTCAAATACTTGGGGGTACCTATCCAACCAGGGAAACTGAGCAAAGGTGACTGCAGTTCACTTACAGAGAAGATAGTCTCAAGAATCAGGAGCATTGGTGCTAAGAAATTGTCATATGCAGGGAGGATTACTTTAATCAACTCTGTATTGAATACTTTACATAAATTTTGGGCTCAAATGTTTGTGATACCCAAAAGTGTAATCAACAGAATCACAACAATCTACAGGAACTTCCTTTGGCACAGAGTCCCACTTGTTGCTTGGGAGAGGGTCACCCTTCCTAAAAGTGAAGGCAGACTAGGCATCAAGAATGCTGAGTTTTGGAACATTGCAACAGTGGGTAAGCTCGTGAATTGGATATTCAATAAGGCAGCCAGGTTATGGATTAAGTGGATCAGTGATGTATATCTCAAAGATCAAAACTGGGATGACTATATGCCTGCAAATGACACACCTTGGGTATGGAAATCCATCTGCAAAGTGAAAAATAGAATCAAAACTGGCTTTGTTATGAATACTTGGGACAGTAACCCCAAAGGCTACTCCATTAAGAGCTGTTATACTTGGCTATGTACAGCCCAACCCATCCAAAACTAGTCTGACATAGTATGGAATAGTTTTAATATCCCAAAACATTCAATGATTACATGGTTGAGGCTGCAGGAAGGAATGAATACTATGAGCAGATTACACAACTTTGGATGCTGCCCTGATGATTTGTGTTTACTATGCCAAAATCAATCTGAAACTATTGGTCATTTGTTTGAGGACTGCCATTATACTACCAGAGTTCAAGGGTTATTGCTGCAATGGTTTGGATCTCAGTTCCCTACTGTGTCCACTCTATGTGCAGGAAACAGGAAACTGTTAAAATGGAAAGTTAGAGTTGTTGTCTTCAATGCTCTTCAATACCACATATGGAACCAAAGGAATAGTGCTCGAATCCAAGAATGTCTTCTCAGGCCTGAAATAGTTGCCTCTCGTATTGTATCTGATATCAGGAATAGAATGAGGAATAGAATGGAAGTGGTAGATGAACAATCCAAAGCTTGGTTTAATAATTGTTGCGTTTGACATGTAATGCTAGCCATGGGGCTTGAATCAGGGACCTCTTGTTTGTAGACAAGGAAGGTTGAGGGGATCGTGGTGGCTACCCTGGTGGTTGGTGGTGGTCATGGGTGATATAGTTGTGAAGGTGGAAGTATGGGGTAGCCACTGGTGGTGAGCGGTGGCTGTTACGGTGGCCGGAAGTCATATCAGATACTCAGCAAAGACCGTCGCATATTTGGCTGATAGCTTAATTCTTGCGTCTAAATTCCACACTTGCTTATTTCTTCAAGACTTGGCCATTTCAATTCATAATACCGTCTTACACTTCCGCCTCACTTTCCCTTCTCACATTGGCATTAATTTAATAAAATAATAATACTAATATTATGCATAAATACAAATATATAATATATATAAACTAATACGACTAATTATTATAAATTAGTAAATAAATGAGCTTATTAGACAATTAAGGACACAAAATCGAGTCAAAATAAGGTAAAAATGAGGGGTAAAACAGTACCAAAATAGTACTCATCAAGTCCATCTCGGATTGCATGGCATTAAGCCATAGCTTTGAGGCGGAACAAGTCATGACACCTTTATAGGTTACGGCTTGTTACTCTCCAGGAGAAAAACGTCAACTCCGTGAAGTTCCTCGACCATACTGATGTATCTGTCTGGAGAAATGAAGTGTCTACCCGACCTTCTAGGTTTCTCAGGAATACTAACTGCAGCAGAAGATGAAGGAACAGTTTCCTCCATTGGTTGCTCAGTAGTTGGTTCTTGAACCTCCGACAGACCGAAGATTCTATTGATTGTCTTATTCTCGAGAAACTCTTTCTCTAAGAACTTCGCACTAGCCACAACAAAAACGCGGTGTTCGGTAGGGGAATATAAGTAATGACCAAAAATTTCTTTTGGATAAACAATAAAGAATGTCTTGACCGATCGCGGGCCGAGCTTATCCTCGTGTCTCCATGTAATACCTCGTATTTTGTCGATAATTAATTTATATTATTTTAAAGTGTTGATAATATTTGAACGTATATATTCGATAATTAATTTATCGAATGCGTGTTTTATATTATATATATTATTGGTGTAATGTCGGGTTGAGTTTAATTAATAGACCGAGTTGTAAGTACTCGAGTGGGCCTCGTTTTGCGTGCAAAATCAAACAGCCCATACATTGACATTGACACCCGTCGTTGAGTGCAAAATCACCTTATAATCGTCATAAAGGGCATTGTAGAATTGGTTGCACAAGTACCATTGAGGAAAACCATGATGAGGAATAGATCGGACCAATTTCTTGAACCGACCCCATGCCTCACAAAATTCTTCATCCGGACCTTGTTGAAAATTAGTGATTTGACTTCTCAAGTCATTGGCCTTCACAAGAGGGAAGTATTTTTTTATAGAAAGCCAATGCCAAGGAAGTCCAATCTGTAACCTTCTCAGCCACCCTATCAAGGTAGCGGTACAAATCTCTCGCAGAATCCTTCAATGAATATAGGAACATCATTGCCATCACCTCATTTTGAGTCACCCCGGCTGGTATATGAATGGAACAGCAATAATCCGTGAATGTCTCAACGGATCCTCATCGGGTAGACCAGAAAATTGATTCCGCTCCACCAGAATGATGTAGTTCGGGTGGAGCTCAAAAGAACCAGTAGTAGGTGTAGGCAAAGTAAACCCCTTCGGTAGATCTTGTACCTTTGGTTGTATGTGATCATAGATAGTACCCTTGTCTCTAAGAATGAGAGTACTCAAGCCTTCCTCTCAAAAACATGTCTTCTAATATGCAAAAACAACACTAGAAGAAAAGGTAAGTAACGGTCTTAAGGAACCGGAGTTCCTTAAGACAAGGAAAATAAACTAAAAACTTACAAACAAAATTATACCGTCTCCCCGGCAACGGCGCCAAAATTTGACACCCGTCGTTGAGGGGTGCCAAAGATAAGATTTATAAAACCTCAGCTTAAACTAGATAGAGTAAGTCAAGGGTCGAACCACAAGGAGACAAGGTTAATATTGTTTGTGAATTTAAAGTCTATCGAAAGTAAAAAAAAAAAATGGTTTTGATTGATGGTTGAGACTAACAACTAAGATGGCGAAATAAATAAGAATACTAAACAAGAGTAAAAGGATGATTAGGAACTTCGGTTCCCCATGGCTAGGGCAAGTCAACAAAGGGTAAATAATCAATTAACATAATCCCAAGGAACAAAGAATAAACCTTTAGGTCAATATTCTACCCAATCCTTACGGTCTTAGGGTTCCTAGTAAAGCACTAAACTTTCGTTCATAGGGAAATCCCAAAATTGTTGTTAAACTAATTCTAACAATCTTTCAATCTTAGAGAATTAGTTCACCAACAACAATGGGGATTTGTATACTAATCATAAAACCATTAAATCCTAGTTTTAGCCATGGTTCCCCTAATTCCTAATCACAAGAATTAGCTATGCCTAATCACGAAACTATTACTAACAAAATTGAAGAACAATATGCAAGATAACATAATTGAAGATGAAGATTCAAGAGGACAAAACATAAATCATAAATTGAATAACAATAACAACAAGAACAATGAATTTGAATAACAAGAAAGATAAATTGCATAAAACTTACAAACGAATCGGGAATTAAGAACAAATCTGAAAGTTAGAATTCTTCTCTCTAAACTAATGTGTTTTTGCTAATTGTGACTGCTTAACCTAATTAATGTTCTCAAGCGTCTTTTATACTCTTCTAATTACAAGATTAAAAAAATTAAAACCGAAACAAACAGCGGAACCCGTCGTCAGGTCGACCGATCGGGTATAATGGTTGGTCGACCACGATAACTGTAGACAATGCCTTCTGTAACTGTGCGCTGGTCGGTCGACCGGTTGGGTAGGTCGGTCGACCACTTCCTGTGTATTCCAGCCTCTAGTTGGCTCGCACGCATCTCTAGGCTATTAGTTCGGGTCCTTGCTTCGTGCAAAACCTTAGAATGGCTTCCAAGGGACAAATAAAGCTTGATTTTGCTCACTTCTGCTTGTTCCTACATTTATAACATAGAAATGCCAAAGTAAACCGTTTCGGGAGGAAAAGTAACTAAAAGCTACAAATATGCATAGAAATACGTACTGAAACTATAGATTAAATGTATAGTAAATGCACGTATCAGACATTCTCAAATAACTAAAACACAACACCTCACTTTCACTCTGCCGCATCTTTTAACACCTTCCAAAACCTTATTCCAACCCTATTCGAGACTCAACTACTACGCCCCATTCACAGCCGCCACATCCAAGAGTAAGGAGAGGGGTTCACACGGTGGTCTAGGGTGGTACAAGGGTGGTCGTTCACGCAGAGAAGGAGGTACACTCGGCGGATCTGTCGTTTTTCCTTATCGTTTTTCTGTTCTCCTTCAAATATTTTCATTAGTTTTTAAATAGTATTTCATGTTAATAATTTCTGATATTTGCCTAAACTTAATCTAGGATGTATAGTGATTGTATGTTGATCATGGTGATGTCGTCTTTGACCACCTAGGGCTGTCGTGGGTGCTGGTTTGTCGCCGGTGTCACCCTGTCCTTTTTCGTTTTCAGAACAGAGTCACGAATAGGTAGGTTTGCGTATGGATTCGACTGATTTCTTGGTCACGTCGGTTATGGGTGTTAGGGTAGATTATTAGAGTGTAGTGAGAGGTTTTAAATGGTGGATGTCACGGTGGTTGTCATGGTGGTTCAAGGCAGTTGTTATAATGGTTTTCGTTTGGGTGGTTCATAACATAAAAACAGAGGCAGTTGTGGGGCTGTGACCAGGGGTGTTTGTGACCAGTGTCGTGGGCTGCTGGAGTCGAGTCAGGGGTGGTGTTTAGTGTCAGTGGGTGCGTCATAGTAAAGTGGTCATGAGCATCGTGAAGGGGTGGTGGTCGTGGCTTTGTAGGGTGGTCGTTTAGGTCGTCAAAACAGGTTGGGCAGGGGCTGTGGTCACGATTTGGGGCTATTGATGGTTGTTGCGTTTTCCTTTAGTTGGTTTTGTCAAATTGTTGTTGTTTGTTACTTGTTTATTATTCATCTATTATTAGGTGTATAATTGATATTATTATTGTGATTATTATTCTTATTATTGTTATTAATATTATTATTATTATTAGTATTATTAATAATAATATTTTATCAAATGTTATTGTTATTATTATTATTATTACATATTGTTATTATTATTATTATTATTATTATTATTTATATTATGGTTGTTATTATGATTAATATTAATATTGGGAATAGTGTTTGAATTTACTACTAAGTTAGTAATAATTAATTATTTGGCTTTGTACTATATTTGGTAAGTTTATGTTTAGTGAGCTTAAGATTAATTAATAGTAATTGGTATGTATATGGATATGTTGATTCTGACATGTACAATGTGTGATAAGTAAATCATTTATGGACATGATCGAATAATTTAGTAGTGCTTGGTTGTATGGTAGAATTGATGTTAAGTAATATTTATAGGAACTGAGTTCGGGGTGGAATACTTCTAGCAGCTGTTCGGTTGTCACTATGCAATTTGAGGTAGGGGAATAACTTTGAATTCGATTATGACATGAGATGTGATTATTGGCTGTTGTGAGTTTTGCTTTTTATATCGAATGTTAATATTGCGATGTTATTAAGTGCCTGTATATTCCTTTATGATGCGGCGAGGAGATAATGGGTCTTGTGATATGGAAGTGGGTCTTGTTGGGGCTGGTGTCCTTGACAGTTAGTACAATGACTTATTAAATCTCTTAAAGGACCATAAGGGCATACTTTGGTATTATTATCAGTTGATCCACGTTTATCGATAACGGTTGGCTTGCTAGATAAGTTTGACGTTATTGTCATACGGATGACGGTGATCAACTGGTCCCTATACGTCACACATATAGGACATGTTTGAGAGATGTGAAGGTATGAAAATACAGTCACATTTATGCTGAATACGACTAAACAGTTAGTCAGAGATATTGACAATTAAATTAGTCAATGAGATGTTGAGATAATTATTTAATACGGATTAAATAATTTTAGCTAATACGGATGACATGATTAATTCGTAAATTAAATATAAACGGTTATATTATACTCCTCCTCTGGATGCTCCCTGGGTGTGGAAGACCATCTGCAAAACGAAAGAAGCTCTAAAATCAGGATACAACAACAATATATGGATCAGTAATCCTAAGGGGTATACTGTCAAAGAGGGATATCAGTGGCTGAACTCTCCTGGGACTGAACAACCATGGGCAGAAGCAGTGTGGAATAACTGGAATGTACCTAAACATTCCTTAATTACATGGCTGAGATTACAGGAGGGCATGAACACCAAAAGTAAGCTCTTCAGATTGGGATGCTGCACTGATGACCTATGTTTTCTGTGTCAAACTCTGCCTGAAACCATAGATCATCTGTTTGAGGACTGCCAGTTTACTACAATAGTGAAGCAGAAACTACAGATCAAATTTGAGCTGCTTGTTACCTTGGCAAATATGGGAATGAGCAGGAGGACCTCTAAGCTGTGGAAAATTCAAATGGCCATCTACAATGCTTTCCAGTATCATATTTGGAGACAACGAAATGAAACTCGAATCCATGCTTTTATGCATACACCAGATCACATGGTTGCTAATATTGTGAGGGAATTGAAGAGTAGGTTGCAAAAGAAAATTGAGGACTCTAATGACCAGGATTGTTTAGAATGGTTTCGAAAAGTCTATCTTTGATGTAATGCCAGTAAGGGGGCTCGAACCCTTACCTTATTTGTACTTCTGTCTTTGATATATATTATACTCTCACATTTCACCAAAAAAAAAAATATTGAATTCGTGTATTAATATAAGCAGTTATATTAATTGAGCTAATTATACAATATCGTAATTTTTATCAGACCATTATTAATGTATCGACTACATTAATATCTGATAACATGTATACGATTTACAATTAAAACCCGCAAATATATTTTAGCTTTAGGGTCGAATCACGCAAGAGCATAAGGTAAGAGTGGAAAGCCCACTCTCACCCTTTGACCTATTTCGGCCGGCCAAGTATTACAAAAGGAGAAGAACTCTCCTTTTGTCAGGTGATTGAAACACTCACTAGTACAATTAATGGAATAAGTAACACTAGATAGAGAACACTTTAGTTGGATAAGCGTCTTTCACATTAATAGAGAACGCTCTACAGACAAAACTGTTATTTAAGAGTATAATATAAAACGCCTCAAATAATAACCGTTCTCTATGTAATCGATACGATACCTAAATAAAGCGCCTATCCTTATTTCTATTTTTATATTAATTTATTAAATATTAATTATAAGAATTAGAGAATAAAAAATCACACACACCGCCCTTTTACCCCCAAATTGATATCTTCTTCTCCATTAATTTGTAAAGTTCTAGACTTCTGGCACCGTTCGTCAACACCGCCATCTCCATGCGTCATTTGCACCTCCAATTCGCAGTAACCCAGGTAAATACGTCTTAACCACCTCGCCTCTCCGTCATCTGCACCAACTATTGGTTAAAACTACCATCTTTAGTTTTACTCGTAATTTTGCAGTACAATTCAATAACCACTCAAATTAGGGTTTTACCTTCATCCCCATATATTATTATTTCTATTATCAGCACTACTTGATCCAATTGTTTCTAGGTAAGAAGGCTTTGTTCTTTATGTTCATCTTTGTTGATTTTATTGGGATTTCTGGGTAGGTCCCATCTCAAGCAAGATTTTTGGATCGGACTTTCGCCCATTTTCCAAGATTCCCGCTGCTGCTTTCATTTACATCCCAGGTCGTAGGGACATTCCTCAAGATAGAGTTTTTCTCGTATCTCTGTGGCTGTCGTTGCCTGTAGTTTTGTGCAGGTTGCATTCTGATATGCAGATACAAGCATCAGCAAAAACAAACAAAAGGGTTTTGTCCTGCTTTTCAGAGGGATTGAATTTGATTGTGTGGTTACGTATAATTATGTACTTATGTTCTTAATAAGCATGCGAAACTGTAGTCAAGATTGGATTGAATTGAATTTAGATTAAGAGTTTAGCTAGATGAATCAGCAACTTATGACCTGCCAAACCCTTATTCGTTGGCTAGTTGGCTTTGGGATGAAACTCGACTAATGATGTGATGAAGGGTTATTTTGGGTGGAAAATATATGGGTTGACACCGAGAATTGTGATGTAAAAGTCAATTGTGTAAAATGGTTAGCGTATCTTAAAGGTCTTCTCTGTATCCTGTGTAAATAAAAGTTATCATCGTTTTATCCGGTCATTCCTAGATGGCAGTGACGACGTTATTGATAGGAACTTGCTATATTGATTGTTGTAATGTCTTCCTTTGTAAATAGAAATTAAGAGATTCGGAATAGGATGTTTTGAGTATGCAGAAATAGGTTATGTAGAGCAACTTTTATCCTACTTTTTCCTATTGATAGGTAAACTGTTTGGCTGCACTTAAGCTGTCATGAGTCATGTTGGATTGTTGGGTGTAAAACTCGAGCGAATAGCGCTCTAGGTTCCATCCAAGGGCATCGTTCACCTACACTCTGTATTTTCTTACAGATTGGTGTAACTTGTATCACGCCATGCTGCACCCAACTACTTTAAGTTGTAACTAATCTCGACTTAGACACGTTTCGACCCTTGTCATCACCTATATTAGGGGGATTTCTGGGTTTCACTAAATATTTATATTTACTAATGTGCATCCATTAAACACACATCATTACCAAACAAAAAAACATATTCAAAATCATTGATTTGTTGCGCAGACATTGTACAAGTCATTTATCTTTTATTAGATGTGATACTTATGACTGTTTATAAATATTGATTTGTTTATCCAGTTATTTGTCATCTGGAAGATCTTGAGTGTTTGAAGTTGAAGGTAATATAATGGCATGGCCGTACTTTGATCCCCAGTATGAAAACTTGAGCGTCAAAATAAACCCTTCCAGGTTTGTCTCTTCTTATTATAGACCTAATTCTGTGCTCTCTTTAAGATACATCAGATGTTGACGGTCTCAATGGTTTTCAGGAGACTCCCACTAGTTGGTTGATGGTACATCATATCTTTTGAGAATATAGACAAGACCTTATTCGGATATAGCCCACTATAAGAGCTACTCCACTAGGTTTGTTTTTTATTTGGTCTGCCAGGTGCGTTGGTCTGGTTTGGCGGGACTGCTTGCTCCGTAAATTTCTATGCTTGTGGGTATCACACTGGTGGAAGAGGGGATTATGTTCTCGAAATAACTCACAACTCGTAAAAGTAAGATTGTTATGATCTGCCTATTTTTCCTGACTTTACTTAATTTGCATTCCCATTATTTGTTTTTTATTTGGCCTGCCAGGTGCGCTGTTCTTGTTTGGCAGGACTGCTTACTCCACAAATTCATATGCTTGTGGGTTGTACACTGGTGGCAGCGGGGCTTATATATGTTCTCGAACTAACTCATAACTCGTAAAAGTAAGACCATTGCGATCTGCCTATTTCTCCTGACTTTACTTTGTCTGCACTCGCATTATTTGTTTTTATTTGGCCTGCGAGGTGCTTTGTTCTGGTTTGGCGGGACTGCTTGCTCCGCAAATTCCTATGCTTGTGGGTATCACACTGGTGGCAGAGGGGCTTATGTTCTCGAACTAACTCACAACTCGTAAAAGTAAGACTGCTGCAATCTGCCAATTTCTCCTGACTTTACTTACCTAGAGCTAAAGTTTGAACCCATGCTTGCCTGTAAGAATAGAAGTCCTTGTTCCCAAAGCATGCTATAACCTACTGTATTTGATAGTCTTGAATTATACGTGAGTCTATATTATCGTCTTCGTCGACAGTATCAGATACTCCAGCTGCACCGACTGCACTCTAGTAAAAAGGTAATTTACCAACTGCATAGCCATACTGCTATATAAATACTTGTCAAAAGTGTGTTAGTCGATTCCTAACTATCCGTTGGTCAATTTTTAACTGACTGTTTCGTGTTAAACAATGTTTTATGTAGTTCTTTTATGAGTTAAGAGTTCTATATGACCTAGTTATCATATTTGAACAGGTGGACAACATGAACAAGAGTGTAGAAGCCAAGCCAATGGATGGATCTGAGTCATCTAACTACTGGTTCGAGTTCCCCAGAAACAGTATGGCGGTGCCTTATATCTACTGCTTGCAACTATTATTCATTACTTCGTCTGTCCCAATAGGTTGTGCAACTATTAATGATAGAAATACCTTAGGTAGTTTAATTTGTCATTTCTAAATTAGAAGCTTGTATTAGATGGTGATTAATGGTATGGTGTATACTATTTTTGAAGTAATAAAAGTGACTACTTTGTCATCTTTTGTGTCTTTGTTTGAATTTTCATTATTTCTCCATTTGTAAAATATGTAGAAGATTATTATTTTATTTTTTTTTGAAAAAATTTAGACGAATAGAGAACTGTTGGGTTACCCAACCGTTCTCTTTTCCTAGGAAAAGAGAATGCTTATCAGGTGTTCTCTAAAGCTTATTTCAAGCGTTCTCTATGATTGTGAATACAAAACGCCTCTTATAACAGTTCTCTAAGCTTTAGAGAACACTGAGTTGGAGAACGCCTCTAAGGCGTTCTCTAAAGCTAATTCCAACTGTTCTCTAAGCCTATTTTTGTAGTAGTGACTGGTATTTCATATCTCACAAAACTAGGGTTTTGAGAACTGTCTTTTCCCAAAACCTAGATCTCACATCTTAAAACTCACAATAACTCTCCCCATATTGCAAGGCAATTGGAGAGCTTTTCTAGCACACGCGGCATCATCTCAGACGGGTCTTGGGTGCAAGTTATAGGAGGAAATTTCCATTAATTCCCGTTCTTAGGCCATTCGCGCAAAGGACCTAAGGTTGTACTCTCTCGTTCATGTTTTTCATCTTATGACTATATTCGCATATGTAATTTTCGTTATAATCCTGTAATTTTTAGGGTGAATACATTTTTATTCCCCACAAGTGGTATTATAGCCAAGACCACGAAAATTTTACAATTGTGTTTTTCATTAGATGTTTTAAAAATCGGTTTTTGAAAACTCGTTAGATGTCTTGGCCGTGTGCCTGAGTGTGAGAAATCGATCATGTTTTTCGATTTTGATTTGTACATTGTTGATTAATCGATATTTTTAGCAATATATAAATCAGTTGTTGGTGTTTATTGTTGATTTACACGATTGAAATCAAGGATAAACTTATATTTTGTTTTTAAAACATAGCAGCGTATATGGGCTTCTACGAATGAGTGTATTTCTACTCGTTCGTGGTCTTCTTATGCTACCCGTCACTCAATCGAGCACTTTTTGGCTCGATCGAGCAGTTTTTGCAGAAACTTGTCACTCGATCGAGCACTTTTTGGCTCGATCGAGCATTTTGGATTCTACGAACGAGCGAATTACTACTCATCGTAGTCTGCCTCGATGACCCGTCACTCGATCGAGACTTGCAGTACTCGATCGAGTGACACTGTTCCTCGATCGACCTTGTTTTAACCCGATCGAGCAGTTTTCAAGGTATTTTTCTTTTTCTGAAAATTTGGTTTTCTGAAATTTTTGGGGGTTCGATCGAGCACCTGTTTTACTCGATCGAACGATTCGTCTGTCAAGGTTACTCGATCGAGTACTCTAGTGACTCGATTGAGCAAACCCTGTTTTGGCAGAATTTCGAAAATAAAACTTTTATTTTATTTTCTCTTGGCCCATGGTAATATACTATATACGGATATAGTATATTGACTTTTTTGAAACGGTTCACACTCGTAAGATACATATTATTTTAAAACGGTTTAAAATAATTGATTATAAGTTTATTAAGATTTATGTGACTAAAACGGTATAATCACATAATTTTAATCTCGTAAGGTGGTTTGGTAAAATTTATTAAACATAATAACGGTATTATGCATGTCACGTATGAATTTTTTTTACTTGATGCATTTTATTTATCGTCATGTGAATGCTATTGAATGCTTTTATAACGTATTTAATTTTTGCAAACGGTTGTAACTTAGTGTGGTCTTAGTGGATTATGTTTCCGTAATGATGGAACATAGTCTTGGTTGTAATTTTGAGATCTCGCATCTCCGTTTTGGTTTTTCCCTTGTAATTACTTTTGTATTTAAATTAGAATGTAAATAGGTTTATATTTGTAATTTAAATTAGTAATTTTGTGAAGACCAAAGACGGAGACCAGATGCTCACTCCCGCTGTAAAGACCAAGATGGAACATCAAGACAAGCTTCTCGGGTCCAACGGTGGATTCCAAGTTGTTTTAATGTTTATTTTGGTAGGATAGGCCACACTAGGACTTTTATTTACGTTTATTGCTTTCTTTTATACTTTCATCGATAATAGTTTGCATCATATTCCGCCTAAAACCAAACCACCTACAACATGCCTGAAAACTGACTCATGTAGAGGTTACGCGTTAGTTTTCTTTGATATACAGATGTCACTTGTCAATTACAAGCCATCACTTAATTTTATTCATTCACGCTATGCTAGATTTTAGTTCACTTAAAATGGATAAATACAAGTTGATGGGGACTTCCTCGTATAACCAAAAATTGAGACTAGTCTTTATAAATCAGACTCCCATGAATCCCTTCTTCGTCGGTAGGTGTTTTGGTAAAATTTCTACCGAGTTGAATTATTGTGATGTAGGTCAAAGTGCCAACCAATATAAAGATTAACGCAGAAAATGAATACGAAAATTAACGAAACGAAATAATGACACAAGGGATTTTGGTGACGCGGAAAAACCCAATGAGGGAAACAACCGCAGGGGGAACGGAATCCCACCAATATTTTTACTATGATCGAGGATGTTCGCTGTTGAGATGGATTACAAGTGTTTACGTAGGTAGCTAGGTTACAATGTATGCCTGAATGAATAAAAAATGCCCTAGCCTTTCCTTTTATAGCTGCGGATTTTAGCTCAACCAATTCTGCTCTGGCCCTGGAATGTAGGAGTGAATATAGGGGGATATTCCTTTAGGGTTTTGACCCATTCTTCTACTCCAACGGCTCTTTTCCTGTGTCTGGTCTGCTTCTGTGACGGGCTGCTGATTCTGAAACTGCTTATGGGCCCAACATTGCGATGAGGATTTTTTGGGCTAAACAATTTCCCCCAAATTTCTGCCTAACTTGGCTTCAATTGGGCTGGAATTTTACTCTGCTTTCAAGTGTGCTTCCGGAATTCATATGGGTGTTTGAGGGCTGCTGACGATGCTTGCGTAGGCTACCCACTAGGCGGTTTTTCCAACCTCTCATTAATGGGATGTCCCCTCAACTATTTCAACTTCCCACTTGCATTTACTTCCAACTTTTAAATTCAAAATTTACTCTTTACTTTCTATCGTCCACTTCCTCTATAAATTGCCTTTCATCCAACTTTGTCACTTTTACCATCTTCAAAATTTATCTTCCTTTACTTCTTTCACTTCTTTCTTGCTCGTTCTCATTTTATTTTTGCAGTAAAAAATTTTTTTTACTCCAACTCTCGAAATTACACAATGTCTGCTCCCTGCTCTTCCGCTGCTACTCCCACTGGTTGCTCATCTGGCTCTTCCCCTGCTCTGGGGGTCTATTCTGGGCCCTTTCCATCGCAGAAGTTGCTGGCTCCTCGATATCTCTGCGATTCTGCCTTTGATGAGTCCCATGCTGCCTTGATCAAGGTCAGGTTTGGCTTCCCAGATGGGGTTGTCTACCACTTCTCCCTCGCCGGCGAGAAGGCGGACTTTGCGAGGGAGGGGTGGACCTGCTTCTATGAATATCCCTTCCGCTTGGGTCTAAGGGTCCCGTTTCCTGATCTCATTGTTGATTTCTTAAAATTAACCAAGCTAGCCATGTGTCAGGTTGCCCCTCATGCATGGCGTATTCTGCTTAGTATTTGTGCTCTGAACCGAGAGCGTGGTTTGAACATTGGGCTGGCGGATCTGGGCCAGTGGTTTAACCTACGTTCCTTGGGTCATTCCTAGTGTACAATTCGCGGTCCTGACAACATGCCTTCTGCTATTGTCTTCCCCACTACTCCGGATGACAGCAAATGGTTCACCCGCTTCATCTTTGTTAAGATTGACACATTGCCTACCTCCCTGGACTACATATTCTCTGAGTGGCAACAAATTGAGGGTATGTTTTCTGCTTCTGAGTTTGTCTCTTCGAATTTTCTCTTGGTGTTGCATGTTTGTATTCTGATAGCTGATTTACTTCTTCAGGGAACAGCTTGGCTAAGCTTCCTGAATCTACAGACCCTGTCGCTTCTAAGGCCAAGCTCCTGGACCTTCCTGCGGAGGAGAGGTCTTTCTCCAAGCTGGTCCAGGACTCTGCTGTTCCGGCGGCGAAGGAGGGTAGGATTTCTGCTTGGTTCTCTTTTTGAGTAGGGCTGCATTTGATCTGCTCTGATTTTGCGTTGTTTTATTTTTCCAGGCAAGGCCATGGTTGATGTTAGCAGAGTTATGCAGTTGCACAGAAAAAGATTTACTCCTGGGGACGCGGGGTCCTCAAAGAAAAAGAAGATTTAGATTGTTGAGGGGAGCCCTGCGGGAGCTGGGTCCCAGGCTGCCCCGATTGAGGTTGATACTATTGATCCAGTCCAGGAATCGGTTCCTGAGACTCCCTTCACTGACCCGTCTCCTCTTGTGATTCCTCCTACCATTCCTACTCCTGGTCTCAAGCATATCCTGGAGCCACTGCCTCGGACATCCTCTGGTGAGTCCTCCATTCCTCCTCTGCAACTAGAGATCCCTGGAGGTTTTGGAGGATCCAAAACCAAGCTTTGGCCTACTCTGAACTCTTTGCTGTTCCCTGCCTCTGCCTCTATTCTGAAGAAGCGTCCTTTTCAGGACCTGACCAAGCACGTTGCTGAGGTTTCCTTTGAGGTAGACCTTTTGAAGTTTTTTCTTTTTCTCTTTTTCTCTTTTTTTTTTTTTTTATATCTTACTTAATTTGGTGTCCTTTAGGCTTTGGAGCTGGCGTTGTGTGCCAATCAGCAGAGTGAGGCTTTGCTGGCGGATTTTCAGCGTATGAAGGCGGCTCATGATGATGCTGTGGAGAGGATGCAGGAGATGGCGGTGAAGCTGAAGTCGGAGGAGATCCTGAGGGCGAATCTAAGGCAGGTTGTTGAGCGCTTTCGTCGGGAGATAAGTATGGGCCAGGAAAAGCTTAAGGCTCAGGAGGAAGCCTCTCAGAATCAGTTGGCCGCAGCTCAGTCTAAACTGGAGCGGGCCTTAGCCTCAGAGGCTGATCTGGTTCTGAAGGTAGAGGCCCTGGAGCACAAAAAGGCTGGTCTGTAGAAAGCTTTGATCGAGGCTGTCTCCTATACTGCTGCTGAAACCCGGATTAATTGTGTGAAGGAGTTCCAGGAGGATAGTCATACTACCTGGGACTTGTCTGCAATGGAGGAGGCCTTTGCTGCAGATTTCCCTGATGGCTTGAACATGGATCTGCTTTCGGATGATGAAGAAGAGGGTATGGTGGGGTCCCAAGATGCTGGAGAAGAGGTGTCCTCTGGCCCCACCAGTGCTGATGCTGCTGCTGCTGCTAGACCTGCTCCTGATGAGTAGGTTTTTAAAATTTGTCTGCTGGGCCCTGTTATGGGCGTTAATATTTTGTTTTGTGAACTTTTGGTGCCCCTACGTGGGCTTTTGTTGTAACTTTTTGCTGCTGGTCCGGGTGGACCAGTAAAAACAATTCTGTTTTGAGGCTGCCTTGGGTGGCCTTTTTTAATCGTATGATCCCCGCTGTATGGGGTTTGCTTTTTTATCTGTTGGTTTTCTGCCGTCTTTCTGGCGTTTTTCTTTTGTACATGCATGTTTCGTTTGTATTTTGGCCATCGCTGTTTTGGTGTGCTGGCCTGGTGTTTTATATACCCATCCCTATACTGGGGTGTCAGGCTTGACTTAGGTTCTCCTGCGATCAGTGCAGATTTCCTCTTTAGGTCAGTCTACTAGGATAAGTAAATTCTGGTCCATAAAATAAATGAAATTTTTTTTTTTTTCTTTTAAAGACTTAAAAATTCAAAACACACTAAGGTTTGAAATTATAAGGTCTAGACTACTAAACTTAGGTTTATAAAAAATATAAAGGTAAGACAAAATTTTAAGCTGAACCAGAGTAAACTTTATACAGAGTAGAACCTGAGTCTAAAGGAGCTGCTCTGATCTAGCGGAGGCACCTTTAGATGATATACTTTTTTAGGTGAAGTATATTCCATGATCTGGGTATCATTTCCCCTTCCATTGTCATTAGCCTGTAGGCCCCATTACCAACTATGCTCTCAACCTGGTATGGGCCCTCCCAGTTGTAGGCAAACTTTCCAGCTTGTCGGTTTTTGGTGTTCTGGAACACCTTTCTCAGGACCAGATCTCCTACTTGCAGGGTTCTGATCCTGACATTTTTGTTGTAACTCCGAGCCACCATCTGCTTGTACGAGGCCATTCTGACATAGGCACTGGTCCTGAGTTCATCAACAGTGTCCAGGCTACTTGCCATTTCTACTTGGTTCTGGTCCCCAGTTGTACACCCGTACCTGTGGGTTGGGACTTTGACCTCAGAAGGAATTACCGCTTCTGCTCCGAAGACAAGGCTGAAGGGGGTCTGACCTGTTGCTACTTTTGGAGTAGTTCTGTCAGCCCATAGGACCAGAGGAAGTTCCTCTGCCCATTTCCCTCCCATTTCTTGTAGTTTCTTTTTCATATTCTCAATGATGATCTTATTACTAGACTCAGCTTCTCCATTGGACTAGGGGTTCCTGGGGGTAGATTTCTGGAGTGATACATTCCATCCAGCACAGAAAGCCTCGGTTTTCTTCCTAATGAATTGGGAACCGTTATCACATATTATTTCTGAGGGTATGCCAAATCTGGTGAATATATTACGCTTAATGAAAGAGATGACCTGAGCTTCGGTGGTCTGGGTGAATGATTCTGCTTCGATCCATTTAGAGAAGTAATCTGTCATGGCCAGCATGTACATTTTGTTTCCTGGTGCTCTGGGGAGAGGTCCCAAAATGTCCATCCCCCACTTCATAAAAGGCCATGGGGATATAACCGGGTGCAGGGGTTCTGCTGGTTGATGGCTGACGGATGCGTGCCTTTGAAAGGCATCACATTTCCTTGCATACTCCTTCGCATCCTTGCGCATTGTGGGCCAGAAGTACCCCATTCTGAGGGCCCTATTGGATAGGCTTCTTCCCCCTGCATGATTTCCACAGTCTCCGCTGTGGAGGTCATGCAAGACTGTCTGTGCTTCGGTCTGGTCCAGGCAGCGCAGGTATGGTCCTTCTAATGATTTCCGGAATAGAATACCATCGATCAGCAGGCACCTGGAAGCCTTCATCCTGAAACTGCGTGCCTTCTTCTTACTGCTGGGCTGGATATCATATTTCAACCAGTCTAGGTATGGTTTTCGCCAGTCCTGCTCCGACTCCTGATCTGGGTTGTTGCTACAGATGGGTAGCTCCTCCTGGTCCGAATCTGGTCCAGGAATGGCTGGTTTGAGGACATGGGTGATTGGAATACTGGCTACGTCGGCTGGTTTGAAGGTTGAGCCTAGGGTTGCCAGTGCGACTGCTTCTGCGTTCTGTTCTCTGGGTACTTGTTGGATGCAGAATTCCACGAATCTGCTGATTAACTCCTTTGCTACACACAAGTAGGCCACCATTGTGGGGTCTCTTGCTTCGTATGTTCCATTGACATGGTTCACAATTAGTTGTGAATCACTGTATACATTGACATGGTCGATTCCCATGTCCAGGGCTAGGTGCAGTCCCAGGACCAGAGCTTCATACTCAGCCACATTTTTTGTGGCCTTGAACTCACATCGGACTGCTTGGGTGATTAAATCTCCTTCTGGTGATCGGAGGATCAACCCAACTCCAGATCCTCTGGCGTTTGAGGCTCCATCTACCCGCAACTCCCAGGTGCCTGGCTTGGCACCCTGGTGTATGTGCAGGATTTCCTGCTCTGCTTGGATCTGGAGTGTTGGGCTGAAGTTGGAGACAAAGTCTGCAAGGGCTTGTGACTTTATGGCTGTGCGTGGTTCAAACTGGAGATCATAGCCACTGAGGTGCACAGACCACTTAGCCATTCGTCCTGATAATTCTGGCTTTCTCATAACCGTCTTGAGTGGGTGATTGGTAACCACTGAGATGGTATGAGACTCGAAGTACGGACGCAGCTTATAGGATGCTATGACCAATGCCAATACTAGTTTCTTAAGTGAGGTATACCTTGCTTCTGCTGGCAGTAATGATTTGCTGACGTAGTACACCGGGTGCTGGGCCCCTTCGTGCTGTCGGACCAGAACTGCACTTACCGCTGCTTCGGTTACTGATAGGTACAGGAGCAGGACCTCCCCCTGCTCTGGCTTGGATAGCAGGGGTGGGCTGCTTAGGTACTGTTTTAGTTCCTGGAATGCTTTTTCGTGCTCTGGTGTCCAATCAAACTTTTGGCTTTTTCTAAGAATATCATAGAATAATCTACACCGGTCTGAGGATCTGGAGATAAACCTGCTCAGGGTTGCTACTCTTCCTGTCAGGCGCTGCACATCTTTAGGCTTCTGGGGTGATTCCAGCTGCAGAACTGCTTTGATCTGTTCTGTGCTGGCTTCTATCCCCCTCTGTGTTACCATATACCCCAGGAATTTCCCACTGGAAACTCCAAAGGTACACTTAGCTGGATTCAGCTTTATCTTGTACTTCCGGAGGGTGTTGAATGTTTCCTCCAGGTGCTGGGTGTGGTCTGGTGATTGCTTGGATTTGACCACCATATCGTCTATATACACTTCCATGTTGCGTCCTATCTGGTCTTTGAACATCATATTGACGAGCCGCTGGTATGTGGAACCAGCATTCTTAAGACCGAAGGGCATTACGTTGTAGCAGTAGATGCCTCTTTCGGATCTGAATGCTGTCTTCTCCTGATCTGCCGGGTCCATTTTGATCTGGTTGTACCCGCTTCAGGCATCTAGGAAATTTAACATTTCGTGGCCTGCAGTGGCGTCCACCATAGCATCTATATGTGGCAAGGGGAATGGGTCCTTGGGGCAGGCCTTATTCAGGTCTGTGAAATCCACGCAGACCCTCCACTTACCATTCTTTTTTGGTACCACCACTACATTAGATAGCCATTCTGGGTACCTGACTTCCCTAATCTTTCCTGCCTCCAGAAGGTTATCCACCTCCTGGTTTATGATCTGGTGTCTTTCTGCTGCGAACTTCCTGCGCCTCTGCTGTACTGGTCTGAATCCTGGATCTATGCTGAGCTTGTGTGTTATGATCTCTGGGTCTATGCCAATCATGTCTTTGTGGGACCAGGCAAAGCAGTCCACGTTCTTTCGGAGCAGCTGGAGGAGCTGTCGGCGCAGATCTCCAGAGCACTCTGAGCCTACGAACACGGTCCTTTCTGGGTGCTGCTCATCCAGGTGGACCTCATCGATTTCTGCCTGCTGGGGCTCGATGTACTCCTCCTGGATGTGCAGTTGCTGTAATTGCTATGCTCTGGCAGCTGGTGGTCTGGTGGTCCTTTTAAGAGCTACTTTGTAACAATCCTTGGCCTCCTTCTTGTCTCCCCGTATCTCCTAAACTCCCCACGGCGTAGGAAACTTCAGGCACTGGTGATACGTTGACGGGATTGCTCGCATTTCGTGGATCCAGGGCATGCCAAGAATAACATTGTAAGTAGATGGACCATCAATAACTAAGTACCTTACCTGTTTGTTCAGCCCTCCGGCGTAGGTGGGGATGGTGATCTCCCCCAGGGTATACGCTGTTTCTCCACTGAATCCGACCAGAGGAATAGCTTTCTTTGTCAGGTCCTTCTCGTCAAATCCCATGCTCTTTAGTGCATCCAGCATCAGCAGGTTAACGGAGCTGCCTGTGTCTACCATGACTTTCCTGACCTCACAATTACCAATGTTCAATGTGATAATCAGGGCATCATGGTGCTGCTCTGGTACTGCATGTGCATCTGTCTCGTCAAAGGTCACTGCTGGGAGATCCTGCCTTGCTATTCTGCACGATGATTCTGGCTTGTCTCCCTTTGCTGCAGTTACACGCCTCTTGGCCGCTGAGTAGGTGAGCCCACACAGCTCTGATCCTCCAGTGATGACATTGACAATTCTATTGCAAGGAGGAGCTGGTGAAGGCTGCACCTGGCTGGCTGCATTGACTCTGGTGGATTTCTCTGGGAGCAGATGGTCTAGGTTGCCTCGGTCATACTGGAATCGAACTTCCTTCCTGAGGGTGTAGCATTCATCGGTGGTATGACCTATGTTATCATGAAATTCACATCTTTTGCTAGCATCACGGCGGTCATTGGGTCGTTCCTCTTTCTTCTTTGGCCACCTGACTCCCTTGAGATCCTTCAGGGCCTTCAGCAGGCCAGCCATCCCGGTGGTAAAGCCATACTCGCTGACTTTCGGAGGTGGATCTGCATCGCTTTTTCCACCAGTGCTCTCGGACACTTTGCTTACTGGCTTGCTATAGGGCTTTGGCCTCTCGCCCCTCTTTTCTATTGGTGCTTTCCTAGACACAGGTTCTGTGTCATAGGTACTTCTTCTGGAGGCAGCGTCCTCTTCCAGCCTCATGGCTGCAACTGCCTGGGCCTGTACATCAGCAAAGGCAGTGCATGGGTGCATTGTCAACTGCTTGTACAGGTCTGAATTGTGATGTAACCCCCTGCGGAAGGCTTCAATGGCAGTGGGTACATCACAATGCGGGATGGCAATCTTTTCCTTGTTGAACCTGGTGAGGTAATCTCGAGTGGTTTCCTCGAATCCCTGAACAATTCTGTATAGATCCCTGGTCTGCTTTTCTGGTTTCATGCTGCTAGCAAACTGCTGATTAAAGGCATTAACCAAATCTGCAAAGGAGGAGATACTGCGATTGGGCAATCCCACAAACCAGTGCAGGGCTGCTCCGGATAGGGTTGACCCAAATCCTTTGCACATGCAGGCTTCCTTAAGTGCTCCGGTTGCGGTTACCACCATCATTTTCTGCTTATACTGATTTATGTGGTCCAGGGGGTCGGCCGTACCATCATATAGTGTCATGGTTGGTGGCACAAACCCTTTGGGCACATTGATCAGGGCAATGTTGTCGATGAATGGTGAATCTGCATAGCTGTCCTGGGAAGCTTTCTCCATTGGCCTTGGCATACCAGGTATCTTGGTGATCATGTCTTTCAACTCCTGGTAGCGCTGGTCTGAGAGACTGCCTACTCCTGGGAATGGATTGACTGGCGGAGGGAAGAAGCCTGGAGGGGCTCCTCCCCAAGGACCTGAGGTCGGATTGACTGGCGGAGGGAAGAAGCCTGGAGGGGCTCCTCCCCAAGGTCCTGCGGCTGGTTGATTGGCTGCCACGGATGAACTGAAGCCAGGTCCTGGATGCCAACCAACTGCTGACTGTGCTGGCGCTCCTCCCTGCCATCCTCCGGTGCTGGACTGGTTCACGGGCGCTGCTCCTACTGAGATCTCAGGCGTTCGTCCGATGGTGGGCTGTGGAGGGGTACCTGAAAAAATCAAAGGATCAGTCCCAGGAGGAAAACAAGGTGTAGGATTACCTTCAGGCTGAACTGGTCTGGACTGCGGTGCTCCAAACACGGACGAGTCCAGATCCAGTATCTCTGGGCCACTGCTCGGGGTGGTGACACCTAGATCCAGCCTGGTGACGATCTCGTGGGGAATTGGTCGGTTCAACCCTGCTCTCCCGAAGGGGTTGAAGGTCTGCCCAGGCCCTGGCTGCAACATTCTGAACGGCTGCTCTGGACGTGCGACTGCGGCGATCCGCTCTCTCAGGTCCAGATTGTCCTTCTTCAGGCCATCTATGGCTTCCTGCAGAGCACTCATTCCCTGGACCACCATCTGCATCGGATCGGTACGGGGAACCTGCGGTTGCTAGTCTGCTCTGAGCGTCTGGGCTTCTCCACTCCTACTGGGGCTGCTCTCTCTGCTCTGCCTTGAGGAAGCAGACACAGGGGGTGATCTGGGAACCTGAGGCGGTTTGCTAGATGGAACCACAACCTTGGAGACTGTGGTCTGACTCACGACAAGGGATGGTCCTGTGAGTCTAGCAGATACAGTAGGGTTGGTCCCACTGGACTGGGCTGCCATGCTCTGGGAACTGGAAGGGTTAGCTCTGGTTCCAGACATGTTTTTTGTGGCGAAACGACGGTTTTATATATTGGAATGCGCACTATGCCCCACGGTGGGCGCCAAATTGTTTTGGTAAAATTTCTACCGAGTTGAATTATTGTGATGTAGGTCAAAGTGCCAACCAATATAAAGATTAACGCAGAAAATGAATACGAAAATTAACGAAACGAAATAATGACACAAGGGATTTTGGTGACGCAGAAAAACCCAATGAGGGAAACAACCGCGGGGGGAACGGAATCCCACTAATATTTTTACTATGATCGAGGATGTTCGCTGTTGAGATGGATTACAAGTGTTTACGTAGGTAGCTAGGTTACAATGTATGCCTGAATGAATAAAAAATGCCCTAGCCTTTCCTTTTATAGCTGCGGATTTTAGCTCAACCAATTCTGCTCTGGCCCTGGAATGTAGGAGTGAATATAGGGGGATATTCCTTTAGGGTTTTGACCCATTCTTCTACTCCAACGGCTCTTTTCCTGTGTCTGGTCTGCTTCTGTGACGGGCTGCTGATTCTGAAACTGCTTATGAGCCCAACATTGCGATTAGGATTTTTTGGGCTAAACAGTAGGCATAATATGACCCCTTCTACGTCGGGTAAGTGGGAACAGATGATTTATTTGATCTCAACGTTGTGGTCACTAGATACTATCTCATCTAGCGACTATGATGGACTAAAAGATGAGATTTACGGAAATCTATCGACCAGGAGTTCTAACGGTAGAACTAGCCAAACAGTTGACTTATCAATTTACGGAAATTGAGTCTTGGGATCGTTTATATAATTCTTGAGGGAGATCAATTATATAAATGTATGAGTCTACGAGTTTAAATTCAATTTAAAATAGACTTAAATCACAATGATGAGTTGCTTATATCGTTTTGTTTTATCTTCTTTTCAGTGTAGAACACGAACAAATTTAAACTGCTAAATAACAAATGGCTGGTGAAGACCCAATGCCAAGTGCCAAGCTAGCACGAGAATCCTGGCTGAAAGCCTTCATGGACTCCATGAATCAGTCTACTAGACTGAGGAATGATGGGTCAAACTTCTCTGACTAGGAGGCGGCATTACGGAATGTTGCCATTGCTGACGGAAAGCTCAAGTACTTGACTGAGCCTATTCCGGCACACCCAGGCACTGGGGCTAGAGCTAACAAAGTTCGCGCTCATAGCGACTTCGTCATGGAAGCGGGTGCGTTAAAGAACGTACTTATCTATGCAATGGAATCCAATTTGCAAAGACACTTCATTTCCCATGGTGCAAACAAGATTTTCACCACGCTCACAAACTAATTCTTGAAAGCTCCAAGAATCGTTTCATATGAGCATACATGTCGCTTCTTTGAAGCGAAACTCCAGAAGGGCCAAGCTGTTAGCCCACATATTCTCAACATGATTGAGAATATCGAGAAACTGGAGGCCTTAAACTGCAAGATCAGTGAGAACATAATCGTTGATCGAATGCTTCATTCGCTTCATGATGGGTTCGCCCTTTTTAGGGCCAACTATTACATGAACGACATGAAGAAGACTCCTCATGAGTTCCACTCCCTTCTCGTACAGACCGAGAAGGATCTGAAATTAAGTGGGAGCGTGAAGCTGGATGTTCTCATGATCTCCAGTAAAGGCAAGGGTAAAGGGAAAGCGAAAACTCAAGGCGACCTAGCGGTAGGTAAGCCTAAGTTCAAGAAGTCGGGATTTGCTAAGAGTGGGCCCGGTGAGTCGAGCAACTCACAGGGTAAAACAAAGAGCAAGGATACAAGCATGGAATGCCACCATTGCCACAAGACTGGGCATTGGAGGCGGACGTGCCCCGTGTATCGCGAGGACATTAAGGCAGGTCGCGTTACTCCTGTTGGTATGTCTTCTTCTTCTTTTATTCACATGATTGAGATTAACCATGCAAGTTACGGAACTTGGGTACTAGATACTGGTTGTGGTTCTCATCTGTGTAATCATGTGCAGGGCTCCGAAACCTCGAGCCCCTCATAAAGGGTGAGGTTGACCTGCGTGTCGGGAATGGAGCACGAGTTGCTGCAGTCTCGAGGGGAACATATGTGATCCAGCTTCCAAGTGGATTCGAGTTATCATTGTATAACTGTTATTATGTTCCTAGTTTATCGAAATACATTATTTATGTTTCTGCACTTGACAAACTTGGTTTTTCATTTGTAATAGAGAATAATAGCTGTATTTTCTCGTTACACAATATGATTTATGGCAAGGCAGTTTCCATGAATGGAATTTATGTTTTAGATCAAACCACTGAAATATTACACGTGAATAACAAGAAGTTAAAGGTTGGTGACAAAGATCAAACCTACCTATGGCACTGCCGTATGGGACATATAAATGAGAAACGCGTAAAACAGCTCATATAGAATAGAGCTATCTCGGCTTTTGATTTCGAATCATATGGCACGTGTGAATCATGTCTCATTGGTAAGATGACTCGTATTTCCTTCAAAGGTGTTGGAATGCGCGCTGCCGACCTATTAGGACTCATACATACAGATGTATGTGGACTTATGTCGATAAACGCACGAGAAGGCTATAGGTATTTCATCACTTTCACGGATGATTTGAGTAGATATTGTTGGAAACTAGGTTCCTTATTTTATACTCAAATCTAACATGAGTTTTGTTTCTTTAAGTTTAGGTCATAAAACTTAAATGGATCTTATGCATGCAAGAAGATATCATAAGATGAGATAGTCCTTACATTGGTTTTAGAAGGTTTATACTCAATAATCACCTATTATATGAGTCTTCAAACCACCGAAATACCCTTAAACGATCTAAGAAAAATCGTCTCCAAAAGATGCGTATCAAGGACCCGATCTCAAACTAATACTAATTTTGTTACTAGAAAATTAGTATAAGTATACTAGAAATAATAATAATAATATTACTCTTAATATTATTAGTATAGGAAATAATAATAATTTTCTTAGTAAAACTATTTTACTTAGAAAATTAGTGAGAATGATGCTTTAGTTTGTGATGAGAATAAGCATACACATAACACTTAGCCAAAAAAAAAACTAGTACAACTTGTATGAATAAGGTGTGCCTTATATAAGCACATGAGCTTGCTTGAGCAAGCATCATGGCCGGCCAAGGCTCCCAAGGAGAGCCAATGCATGGCCTTCTTACACTTACACAAATGCATAAGATATTCCTTACATATTCTTTGTGTATGACACACACAATAGTTGCTTACTTACACACACAATCCACACACATACTTACACTTACACGGCTGAAAAATGGGTCTAATATGGACCCATTTTATCTTTGTCAATTGTGTTAATTTGTAACATGTCACACATGTCCCATAACACATGACCCAATTTGTTAATTGTGCAATTTTAACTATTAAAATTCATAATTTACAAATTTATTACATTTAAATAATTACACTAATAATTTCGAAATTATTATTGCACAAAAATGTAATGTCATAATTTAATTACAACTCTTTGTAATTTTATGATCAACCGTGTTCATTCTCAATTTAATCGTTTCCCAAACGAATAAATAAAACCGAGCAATAAAACTATTTTATTACTTTGACTATTATTATTATAATCCCATTATAAAAAATATTCGTCATATAAAATTATTTCCAAAATTTCCAGTTATTAATTAATTTGTATCCAATACAATATTAATTATTCCATTGAGACGGAATTCCCTAAAGATATGACCTTAAGGGATCAACTGATCACCACCATCATATGACGATAATGTCAAACTCTAGACAGCCGATCATTATCGATAAATGTTGATCAGTTGACTTTTAAAAGAGTAACACTCCCAGTTGTGTTTCATTTAAATGAGTTTTAATTACGTCAACACACTATTGTCGAGGACACTTCCTCCAACAATCTCCCACTTGTCCGAGACAAGTGTGTGTTACCAATTCTCTTGCCCTATTACTATCTCCCACTCAATGCATGGCGTCCTCTCAGGTCGTGCCGGCAATTGATTAAAATCTAGAGTGGTTTATCTCGATCCGGAGTTATAACTACTGACCGGAATTATCTACCATAGATACCTTCCGAGCGTGGCCACGCATTTCTAGTTATTGTTCTCCTCGAGTGGCCTAGAGATATTTCTCAACCCTGACAAGGGGTGGACAATTCCTAATCGACTCATTCCTTCCGGCTAGCCACAGCCCATCATAACCCAAAATATGTCCTTATAACCCCAGTTACGAAGGTGTTAGGACATAAATCAAAGTTAATCTGAAAACTATGCCACCTCAGAGAACAGTCATTAGTCCAAGAACTGACTCATGTGAAACACGATAGATGCTCCCGCCACGACCAGGCAGTCTTTCAATAAGAGTACGCCAGAGCTCTATCAGCGGTCATTTAGCCCGGCAACTGTATCTTAACATGTCTATGCCTAGGTGATCGATTAGTCATCTCGTATGACTCTATGGCAATTGAACTCGCCATCAATCGCATCACACATCCGGTTGCATTGAGATGTCACCTCACTTAAGCAACTAGGGGCGAGGTCATGATAATTCAATTCACTTTAATGGGGTTCAATATGGTCTTACCATCCCATTTGAATTTTACTTGACCTTTCGTGAGTTATAAATAACTCAAACAATTAGTGGATTACTCCATCCAAGTGGTCAACATTTGAACACCATTTAATTTACAATCAGCTTTAGGGTCTCTCGTTTACATTATCCCTTAAAATTGTAATTATCTCCATTTTGAGTAAACCAGGTTTACCACGGTTCGTGCGATCGTTCACTTTGCGGATCATATCCACACATTGATCTTTCCTCTGAAAGAGACAAGTCATTCTCATGACTAGCGAATAAGATTATGTGCATTGTGTAACTCCCCGCCACAGCAATGCCTTTACATAATTTTGTGAACGTACACATTTTGTAGAATCTTGTGATGACCATGTAGTTAAAATACAAGTCATTGAGATGCATAGTCAATGAATGTAAGCCAAAGATTATCACAAATCTTTGCTTGGTTTCTTGGAACTTGAGTCGTTGCAAACCTTTTACCATACGACTAAGTTATCTTCCAAAATCTTGAATTTGTCTTTCATCTTCATTGGAGAATACTTTGACAATTGATCAAGGTTTAATCATTGGTTTAACACCTGCTCTACGGGTTGTCCTGTAAGCAGTGCGCATCCACTTTACACGATCATACTAATGGCGGAATCATTAGTGATTTAAGCGTGCAAACAATAGTTCTTAAGGTTCGATATATTTTCATGATCCCATCATGGTTATACTATCTTCATCTCCATGAACAACCTTAACACTAACAAGATGTCTTTTATAATCTCAACTAAACATCCCATGTTCAATTAGATTTAATTCATATCAATATGTCATCTAGAACCAAAAACTCGTGTACCTTTCATGAGTATCAATGCTTCATTCCAAACGAGCAATGAGTTGTTTTAGATAACGTTTACTCTCACTAAACTCTTGTTCTTGCCTGATTCTGAAGATCCCGAAGTCATACCCATGACTCAATAGCTTCAAATCCTGGAGCGAGAACTCCCACTGAACTTTACATTTAACCATAAATCATAAAGCTTCCACTCAATTCAATGTTCCTTAACATTTAATGAATTGAAATGGTTGGGACTTCAACCATATGTGCTAATAGTCACATCCTTTTCAAATACCCTTTTGAAAAATGGTTATTGAGTTTACTGAATTCATTCTCAATGAATTACCTTACTACTTTCAACAAAGTTACCCTTAACTTTGTAGACTGCTGGCATCCACATGTAAACGTATGCTTCTCCCAATAAATCTCATTTATTAGCATGTATGTCTTATAAATTTCATGGTCTTTAGAATTTGCATTGACACATTTAGATCACCATCTAAATCCAAGAACCCTTTCTTGAGCCTTTGCAAAATCTTTTGAATAATTTTCTTCGAGTGTCCTCCCGTAGTTTCTATAAGAGTCTTTTCTTATGGTATACAATTTCTGTGTGTAGGAACTTTCAGCTCCCCACATTTATCTTATCTTGTACTGTACGAGGACTATATCATGGATCTTATCCATGTATAGAATTTTTCCTTACAAACTTCAAGAATTTATCCTTGAAGTATCCTCCAGGGCCGGGGCCGTTGGTATATAAGGCGTAGATTTTTACCAAACCGTAGATCTTATCCACAACCTTTGGGTTTATCCACAACTTTTGGGATGATAAGGCTTAGAATCTTATCCACAGCCTAATCTACCTTTTACAACCATAAGGTGTAGATTGCTCTAGGGATATAAGCAAGGCGTAGATTTTTACCAAACCGTAGATCTTATCTACAACCTTTGGGCTTATTCATAACTTTTGGGATGATAAGGCGTAGAATCTTATCTACAGCCTTAATCTACCTTCTTATCTTTCACATAACCAAAACACAATAAATCCTACTATTCACTAATGGATCATATCCATTGTGCTAATCAAAATCATTTGCTATTTGTGGACTTTTCAAATTTCTCCCACTCTATCTTTGTAATAATAATCCCATTTTATCACCAAAGATAGCTACTAAGGCCACAAGCAATGACTTTGATGTTGCTTTGTGTACCCTTATGATTTATTACAGAAAATATCCGTTTTATAGCTTAGATAGTTTAGAATGGTTGATAACTTTTCCTCTTTAATTAAGTTCTTAACTTAATTTGATTTTGGTTTGATTTGAATTAAGTATCCTATACTTATTCTGTCTCAATGGTCATACATTGAATTGTCACAAGCAATTCTATTTTATGTTAAGATTTGCAAGTGTTAAAACTAATTAAGAACATAAATATAAAACGAATAGTGACTTGGGTTGAAAACCAAGTCACCTCATTATCCAAAATACAACCAATTGTTTAAAGGATTAACATTTCCTTGTCCAACAAGGAAATAAAATACGGATTTTAAATTGTTCTTACAACACTTGAAATACTGGTAAAATAAGCAAAACAAAGCTCCTTGATCATCCTGAGTGGAGCTACTCTTAGTTCCAATGATCCATTAAGCTTGATTTTTCTTTCCCTTATTTTTGTTTTCATGCCCTAATTCAAGTAAGAAGATCATTCACATCACAACTTGTATCATAATACGTTAGTTGAGATTAACACAAAATAGAGACAATTATCATACCAACTGGAAGAATCTTCCCAGCTTTGAGATCGCTGAGATATCTGGAACAATTCCTCTTCTTATGTCCTTTATCATTACAATAAAAGCACCTGGCTCCTTGAGGAGCGCTCTTGTTGGGATCTGATGTACTTGCCTCCGAAGACACATTCTTTGAACCTTTAGAAGGTTGCCTCCCCTTAGCCCTACCTTTCCTATCGAACTTTCCTTTGCCCTTAACATTTATATAGAGCTCATCCTTAGGGGAACTAACATTTAGGTCCATATCCCTTTCTACTTGCACGATCATATTGTGCAATTCATCGAGAGAGATATCTTGGTTCCTTATGTTGAAATTCATTCGGAATTGTACATAAGTCTTCACCTTAGACAAGGAGTGTAGGATTCTGTCAATCACTAGTTCTTTAGGAATGTCCACTTGATTCATCCTTAGGGTTTCTACATGCTCAATCATCTTGAGTACATGTGGGCTAACCTTTTGCCCCTCCTTAAGGTTGAGATCAAAGAAAGCCGATACTGCCCCATATTGGACAATTCTCGAAGCCTTTGAGAACATTGTCAGAAGCCTGCAATAGATCTCATAAGCTGTGCCAATATTTAGGGCAATCTTTTGGAGTTCCGGCTCCATCGAGAGGATCAAAACATTTTTCAATTCCCAAGACTCCTTGTGATAAGAATCATAAGGTCGTCTTGCCGCGGCGGTGGCATTTTCAGCAGGTTCGGGAGGTGATGCTTCAATAAGGAATTCGGTCTTACCGTCACCTTGTGCCGCCAACAACAGTTGGGCATCCCAATCGGCAAAGTTTGCCCCATTCTCTTTTAGCTTACAACGATCCGTGAAGGATTGTAACCATGAAGTGTTTGTAGTAGTGGAAGTAGTCATGATTGATATTGATACGAGGACTACAAAATTTTTTAAACATATGAAGAAATTAAATGCTAATCGTTTTAATTTTCATTTTAACTTGTAAACATATTTACTAAGTTGATGCATCTATAAAATGACCTCTATCCAATTTTATAAATGATTCCAAGACCCAAACCCATACTATCGAAATCGTGAACCACTGGAACTCCGACCCAACAATATGGTTTGGTGGGTTAAAATAAACCGGTTCTACCCTAGAACTCTTGGTTGATGACAAATCATAATTTATACATCTTAGCCCGGAACACATTGACCACTGGTCCTCTACACTTCCGTTGAGTATAAACCAAATTTCAAATGCATCGGGATGCGATCCGCCCACTGGACTGAATCCATCCCATCGCCCCACTTATCCTACGTAATGGGGTTCGTACTGCCCACTGGTGTAAAACCCCTCGCGAAAGCGGAAATATAAACACATAAAAGTACCAAAAATGCAGCGGAATTAAAACTTTTAGAAGATAAAACAACATGCGAGAAGTCTTAAACTGAAACAGAAACTAAAACCGAAATAGATAAGTAACAGTTCTAAGTACAGAAGTGAAATATATACAACAGCCGGGGATGGAACATCCCTACCGGCACCAAACTAAAGTAACAACTACGAGTCCAGCTAAACGATAAGGTAAGTCAATGATGACAGCAGGATCATCACTCGCTAGCTCTCGTGAACCCATCTCCAACCAGCATGTACCTACATACATGAAAAACATGTACGCCACAATCAGTGGGGAGTGACTAGAGTTCTCCTAGCCACCTTTTGTGACAACACGTAACATATAAAACAATACAGAATACTCCAACATATATCAACATGTGAAGCATAAACACTCATCATCTGATCTCTTACTAACATGCGATTACCATGCACGGCTCTCAACTAACTTCATAAACAAATAGGAAAGAGAGCCGGTTTCCCTACTGGTTACCCAGTCGGGGGTCTTTCAATCCAATTATTTATGAAACCGAACTAAGAGTCATCCAATGCCTTGGATGATTAAACCACAACTAAGTAACATCAACAACTCGACATGCATATCTGACACTGTACCATCATCTAGGCAAGCAGATAAACATCCATAACTCATCATGCATATCTGACACTGTACCATCATCTAGGCAAGCAGATACACATTCATAATACTAGCAACGGGTCCAGAGGTGAACTTAACACATATCCCATTACTACACTATGTCGGGTCCAGAGGTGAGCTTAACACATATCCCAACATCTAATCAAGTAAAGGGTCCAGAGGTGAACTTAACACATATCCCTAAACTTACAAATCATGAAAAGGGTCCAGCGGTGAACTTAACACATATCCCTAATCATCCAAAAGCAAAGGGTCCAGAGGTGAACTTAACACATATCCCAATGCTACAAACATGTATTGGGTCCAGAGGTGAACTTAACACATATCCCAATACACAGTCATCGCACAACGGGTCCAGAGGTGAACTTAACACATATCCCGTGTACGACAACCGATCACGTGTCAGGTCCAGAGGTGAGCTTAACACATATCCTGACACGCCCAAGCAAAACACGTAACGGGTCCAGAGGTGAACTTAACACATATCCCGTCACGCGACAGATAAACACGTAGTGGGTCCAGAGGTGAACTTAACACATATCCCACCACGCGACAACCATTGTAACCACTGAACAACCAAAGGTAGAAACTAACCTATAGTTCTAACTTCTTAAACCTCTAACCAACATACAATTGATTCCGGGAACTAGGACGAGGGAGAGCCGGTTTCCCTTTCGGTTACCCGACCGGGGGGTCTCTATCCTCACTACATTCCCGAACCCAATATAACGTTGCCCGTACACCGGGGACCTCAAATACATGCCACGGGTACACAAAACAAGTTTCAAGTAAAACCGATAAACCGTTTAAAAGTTACGATCAATTTACGAAAAACTCAAAATAGCTTACAGGGGTCCCCAGCCGGTCGGCAGGCAGCCGGTCGGCCGGCTGGTGACCTCCTCAGCCTTTCTTTCTCTTCTGAAATACTACACGCACTCCCAGCCGGTCGGCAGGCAGCCGGTCGGCCGGCTGGGACTACACTTGAATTCTGAAAGTACATAAACACAACACAACGCACTCCCAGCCGGCTGGCAGGCGGCCGGTCTGCCGGCTGGGAGACCTATTCACTATGGGTCTCAATTTTCGCAAAACCACAAAAACACAAGAAGCGCTCTCAGCCGGTCGACCGGCGGCCGGTCGGTCGACCGGCTCAGAGAGCCTGACGCTGAAAATCGCGTTTTCCATCCCTTCTCAATACTCAATAAATCAACACAAAACTCATGAATCGATACATGGGTTGTTATCCCAACATTATAAATCACCAAATACTACTTCCTATCAGCACATAAATCCCAACACAATCCTCAAACGATTAATTTCAAGTATCCGTCTTAACATATGAAAAACTGAAATTATACTTGTGAACACATAACCATATTTCCAAGCATGAATTCCTCACATAAACAACAACCTAAACATGTTTCTAAGCCTAGAAATCATAGTACTCAACTAAAATCAGAAACAATTAAGAGAATCCATCAATTATGCTAATATACACATAAAAGGCCGAGTTATCTCATTATCGTCACCTTTAAGCTTATTCCGGCAGATGATCCTCCTCTACAACGTAAGAGTCCACGTCGGGATCGTCGAGACCAACTCCTACAACAAAGAAAACGATTTAAAGACACTAAAAACGAGTTAAAGGCAAAACAGCCTATTTTTCGAAGTCGCCAAAATGAAAAATGAAAGTGATGGATGTCTTGGAAATCGAACGAGGATTCCGAAAATGTACTTACTTTCGCGATTTGGAGAGCGGATGATGGAGAAAAGCTTGAAAAGGAGAGAGTATTAAAGGAGGTTTTGTGAGATTTGAGTTTGTAGTGAAATGAAGCTTGAGGGAGGGGAAATGTCGACTTAAGGGGTTTAAGAAGTACAATGAGTTGTCCTTTCCGACTCACTTAAAACGGTTACGGATTTTAGAACCGGATATGAAATAAATACTTGAGTCGGATATTTAAATTATGCCAAGTTGTATTCGTCTTAAGAACTGGAGGTTCTTAAGACGGATCTTATTTATTTCATAAAAATTTCCGAATTAAATTATTAAAATATTATCTTCATTACGTAAAAACTCAAAAACGATTAAATTAGATTTTACGAAAATATGGGCTGTTACAATCACCCCAACTTCAAAAAGTTTCGTCCTCGAAACTCGAACGGATAAAAATCTATCTACTATACCTCAATCGAATAAGAAAGGATGCGCAGCACGCATCGAAGCCTCAGTCTCCCAAGTCTGCTCCTCTACCTTGCCGCAACGCCATAGAATCTTCACCAAGGGCACCACCTTGCTCCTAAGCTTCCTCTCCTGACGGTCAAGGATCTTCACGGGACGCTCCTCGAAAGCAAGACTCGGCTCCAGGTTCTCGATCTCTCTAGGTAAAACGTGACTCGGGTCACTAATGTATCTGCGGAGCTGGGAAACATGAAAAACGCTATGAACCTTGCCCAAACTAGGAGGCAAGTCCAATCGGTAAGCAGCAGCACCAATCCTCTTCACGATCTCAAAAGGTCCAATATACTTAGGGCTCAACTTGCCCTTAACTCCAAACCTTTTGACACCTTTCATCGGAGAAACTCTCAAGAAAACTCGATCACCCACCTCAAACTCTAAGGGTCTACGGCGAACATCAGCATAGGATTTCTGCCGGTCCTGTGCGGCCTTCATCCTACCTCTGATAAGCTGAACCTGATCAATAGTAACAGCTAACTGGTCCGGTCCTAGGTCACGGACATCACTAGCCTGATCCCAACAAATCGGACTACGGCACTTCCTACCATAAAGAGCCTCGTACGGAGCCATACCAATGGAAGCATGATAACTGTTGTTGTAAGAAAACTCTACCAACGGCAAACACTGCTCCCAAGAACTCTGGAAATCAAGGGCACAAGCACGGAGTAAATCCTCTAATGTCTGTATAGTCCTCTCGGACTGACCATCGGTCGCGGCATGAAATGCAGTACTCATCAACAAACGGCTACCCATAGCCTCCTGCAAGGCCTTCCAGAACCTGGAACAAAACCTCGGATCACGATCTGAAACTATCTCCCTCGGGACACCATGATATCGGACTATCTCAGCAATATAAGCCTTAGCTAAACGATCCATATCCCATGTCTCTCTGATCGGCACGAATCTGACACACTTAGTTAGACGATCGACAATAACCCAAATCGCATCCTTGCCTCCCACGGTCTTAGGCAAAGCGGTAACAAAGTCCATAGATATGCACTCCCACTTCCACTGAGGGACGGGAAGCGGCTGTAGCAAACCACCTGGTCTCCTATGTTCTATCTTGACTTGTTGGCAAGTCAAGCATCTACCAACATAATCCATGATGTCTCTCTTCATCCCGGGCCACCAAAATGTAAGTCCCAAATCCTTATGCATCTTCTCTCTACCCGGATGAACGGAATACGGTGACAAGTGAGCCTCATCAAGAATCCTCTTCCTCAAATCCGGCACATCAGGAACATACATCCTACCACGGAACCTAAGGAAACCACCAGCATCAATCACTAAGTCAGGTGCAACACCACTCGAAATCTTAGCCTCGAACTTCTTGAAATCGGCATCTGCAGGCAAACTCTGTCGAATCTCCCAATATAAAGACGGCTCGGCAGTCAAAGCAGCTAACCAATCAAAACCACTACCCACCATCTCTAATCTCAGCTTCCGGAACTCGGAACACAACTCATCGGGCAATACTCTCATGGCACTCATCGAATGAGAAGTCTTGCGGCTAAGCGCATCAGCGACTACATTGGCTTTTCCCTCATGATATAACAACTCGATGTCATAATCTTTCACCAACTCTAGCCAACGTCTCTGTCTCATGTTAAGGTCTTTCTGAGTGAAAATGTACTTAAGACTCTTGTGATCTGTGAAAATACGGCAATGGGATCCAATCAGGTAATGACGCCACATCTTCAAAGCATGAACAACTGCGGCCAACTCCAAATCATGTGTCGGATAGTTCACCTCATGAACTCTCAACTGTCTGGAAGAATATGCTATCACCTTACCACTCTGCATCAGTACGCATCCAAGTCCTAACATCGAAGCATCACAATACACATCAAAATCCACTCCGATCTCTGGCAAAGCTAACACAGGGGCGGAAGTCAATCTGGTCTTCAACTCCTGGAAAGAACTCTCACACTTGTCGGTCCACACAAATTTGGCTTCCTTCTTCAGTAACTGAGTCATCGGGCGAGCCAATCTCGAGAAATCCTCAACAAATCTACGATAATAACCAGCCAAACCCAAAAAGCTACGGATCTCTCCAACATCCTTGGGACTCTCCCAATCAACCACAGCCTCTATCTTCGCGGGATCTACCATCACACCTTCGCTGGATATCACATGTCCTAAAAAGGCAACCTTCGAGAGCCAAAATTCACACTTCGAAAACTTTGCGAACCATTTCTGTTTGCGCAGAATCCCTAGAATCAATCGAAGATGCTCAGCATGTTCCTCATCGGTCTTCGAATATATCAAGATGTCATCAATGAAAACCACTACACAAGTGTCAAGATACTCACTGAAGGTACGATTCATCTGATCCATAAAAATCGCCGGTGCATTAGTCAACCCAAATGGCATAACTACAAACTCAAAATGCCCATATCTGGTACGAAAAGCAGTCTTTGCGATATCAGCCTCTCTCACTGGAATCTGATGATAACCTGATCGAAGATCAATCTTAGAAAACCTCGAAGCACCTCTCAACTGATCAAACAAATCATCTATCCTAGGCAAAGGATATCTATTCTTCACGGTCACTCGGTTCAGCTCTCTATAGTCAATGCACAATCTCATGGAACCATCTTTCTTCTTGACGAACAACACAGGAGCACCCCACGGAGAAGCACTAGGTCTAATGAAACCTTTCTCGATCATCTCTTCCAATTGTTGCTTCAACTCTTTCAACTCTGGCGGAGCCATACGGTAAGGAGCTTTAGAAATCGGTCCGGTACCTGGAACAAGCTCAATAGTAAACTCCACATCTCTCTCTGGCGGTATCCCTGGCAAGTCATCTGGGAACACATCTGGATACTCACGAACAATGGCTACATCTTCAAGCTTCGGTAGCGATGGTTTAGCAGCTGTAACAACACACAGGAAGGCTTGGCAACCCTTCCTAAGAAGATGAGAAGCTTTCATCGAAGAGATAACACGAACACCCCTTTGAGGGCGAGTTCCCCTATAGGAAACACGAACTCCTGAAGAACTCCTCAAGCAGATTTTCTGGTCGCGACACTCGAAGCGAGCATGGTATCGCGATAACCAATCCATACCGAGGATAATGTCAAACTCCTCGAGAGGAAATCTCAGTAAGTCCGCTGGAAATGTGGCTTGACCAATAACAATAGGAACATCCCTATGGGACGAAGAGCATGAAAACACGTCTCCAGAAGGTAAGGAAATAGAAGTCTCCTCAACCAATGAAGACTCAAGAGCTAGACGGTCGGCGAACTGAGTCGATATAAATGACAAAGAAGCTCCAGTATCGAATAAAATAAGGCACTCAGCGCCAAGAACAGAAAATATACCGGCAACGATGTCAGGATGCGCCTCTGCCTCAGCCCTAGTCATCACAAAAATCTTCCCTTTCGGCTTCCCTCCTTTAGTCGCTGCAGCAGCAGTGGCAGCCTTGCCAAGTGCGGTGTTCCTCTCAGGACACTCATACGATCGATGCCCAAATCCATTACAAGTGAAACACTTATAGGCATTCTTGAAACAGTCAAAACCCGGATGAGAAGGTTTACCACAACGGTGGCAAACACTAGGAGATGTGTCGGTGTGAACAAAGGTCTTAGCAACCGGAGCAGAGAACCTCTCAAAACGCTTCTTCTGAGAAGAAGGCGAAGAAGTAGAAGGAACAAATGGTCTCTTCCCCTGGTACACGGATCTCTGGTGAGAAGTGAAGCTGGAAGTAGCGGCACGAGTCTCAGCATCAATGGCACGAATAGAACTCTCGGCCCAAATAGCGTCGTCATAAACCTCCACAAAAGAAGTAGAGTCACGACGAACCATACTCTCAATCCTCGGCCCTAGCTTCCCTCGGTAGAAATACACCCTCTCCGCCTCATCACGAACAAATCTCGATGCAAAGTGAGCTAACTGGTTGAACTTGTCAGTGAATTCTTGAACGGTCATCTTCCCTTGCTTCAAATCCATAAATTCTTTCAACCTCTGCGATCTCAACTCCTTGGGGTAGAACCTCGCCTCAAGCCTGTCTTTGAAAGCCTCCCAATCGAACATCGGGTCAAGAACAGCGGTAGGTCCAGTCAACGCCCACCAACGGTCAGCCTCCAATGTCAGGAAGTGAGCGGCTAAACGCACTCTATCCTCCCTAACGACTGAGTATAAGGTGAAGCTCTTTTCCATCTCTCTGAACCACTCTGTGAGGGCTACTGGGTCAGCCTCGCCTCCGTAGGTCCTAACATGGCTTCTGGACATCTGAGAGGCAATCCAGGAAAAGCTACCCGGACGATTAGCCTCGCCACCCGGCGGTGGAGGAGGTGGAACATTCCCCGCTTGCTGTCTCTGAGTCTCAAGCAAATGCTGAATTGCTTGCAGCACAATGTTATCAGCAGCTCTGGGTCTCACCATCCTTCAAAAGAGAAAACAAGGATTAGCTTAGCAATTAGCAATCACAAATAGACTACAACATAAGTCCTTAGATCTACCCATCTCTCATTCATTATTTGTTTATTTGGTCAAGTTAAGGTTGGGGGTCACATGAGTGCGTCGGGAGCAATAATGCTCTGATACCAACTGTAAAACCCCTCGCGAAAGCGGAAATATAAACACATAAAAGTACCAAAAATGCAGCGGAATTAAAACTTTTAGAAGATAAAACAACATGCGAGAAGTCTTAAACTGAAACAGAAACTAAAACCGAAATAGATAAGTAACAGTTCTAAGTACAGAAGTGAAATATATACAACAGCCGGGGATGGAACATCCCTACCGGCACCAAACTAAAGTAACAACTACGAGTCCAGCTAAACGATAAGGTAAGTCAATGATGACAGCAGGATCATCACTCGCTAGCTCTCGTGAACCCATCTCCAACCAGCATGTACCTACATACATGAAAAACATGTACGCCACAATCAGTGGGGAGTGACTAGAGTTCTCCTAGCCACCTTTTGTGACAACACGTAACATATAAAACAATACAGAATACTCCAACATATATCAACATGTGAAGCATAAACACTCATCATCTGATCTCTTACTAACATGCGATTACCATGCACGGCTCTCAACTAACTTCATAAACAAATAGGAAAGAGAGCCGGTTTCCCTACTGGTTACCCAGTCGGGGGTCTTTCAATCCAATTATTTATGAAACCGAACTAAGAGTCATCCAATGCCTTGGATGATTAAACCACAACTAAGTAACATCAACAACTCGACATGCATATCTGACACTGTACCATCATCTAGGCAAGCAGATAAACATCCATAACTCATCATGCATATCTGACACTGTACCATCATCTAGGCAAGCAGATACACATTCATAATACTAGCAACGGGTCCAGAGGTGAACTTAACACATATCCCATTACTACACTATGTCGGGTCCAGAGGTGAGCTTAACACATATCCCAACATCTAATCAAGTAAAGGGTCCAGAGGTGAACTTAACACATATCCCTAAACTTACAAATCATGAAAAGGGTCCAACGGTGAACTTAACACATATCCCTAATCATCCAAAAGCAAAGGGTCCAGAGGTGAACTTAACACATATCCCAATGCTACAAACATGTATTGGGTCCAGAGGTGAACTTAACACATATCCCAATACACAGTCATCGCACAACGGGTCCAGAGGTGAACTTAACACATATCCCGTGTACGACAACCGATCACGTGTCAGGTCCAGAGGTGAGCTTAACACATATCCTGACACGCCCAAGCAAAACACGTAACGGGTCCAGAGGTGAACTTAACACATATCCCGTCACGCGACAGATAAACACGTAGTGGGTCCAGAGGTGAACTTAACACATATCCCACCACGCGACAACCATTGTAACCACTGAACAACCAAAGGTAGAAACTAACCTATAGTTCTAACTTCTTAAACCTCTAACCAACATACAATTGATTCCGGGAACTAGGACGAGGGAGAGCCGGTTTCCCTTTCGGTTACCCGACCGGGGGGTCTCTATCCTCACTACATTCCCGAACCCAATATAACGTTGCCCGTACACCGGGGACCTCAAATACATGCCACGGGTACACAAAACAAGTTTCAAGTAAAACCGATAAACCGTTTAAAAGTTACGATCAATTTACGAAAAACTCAAAATAGCTTACAGGGGTCCCCAGCCGGTCGGCAGGCAGCCGGTCGGCCGGCTGGTGACCTCCTCAGCCTTTCTTTCTCTTCTGAAATACTACACGCACTCCCAGCCGGTCGGCAGGCAGCCGGTCGGCCGGCTGGGACTACACTTGAATTCTGAAAGTACATAAACACAACACAACGCACTCCCAGCCGGCTGGCAGGCGGCCGGTCTGCCGGCTGGGAGACCTATTCACTATGGGTCTCAATTTTCGCAAAACCACAAAAACACAAGAAGCGCTCTCAGCCGGTCGACCGGCGGCCGGTCGGTCGACCGGCTCAGAGAGCCTGACGCTGAAAATCGCGTTTTCCATCCCTTCTCAATACTCAATAAATCAACACAAAACTCATGAATCGATACATGGGTTGTTATCCCAACATTATAAATCACCAAATACTACTTCCTATCAGCACATAAATCCCAACACAATCCTCAAACGATTAATTTCAAGTATCCGTCTTAACATATGAAAAACTGAAATTATACTTGTGAACACATAACCATATTTCCAAGCATGAATTCCTCACATAAACAACAACCTAAACATGTTTCTAAGCCTAGAAATCATAGTACTCAACTAAAATCAGAAACAATTAAGAGAATCCATCAATTATGCTAATATACACATAAAAGGCCGAGTTATCTCATTATCGTCACCTTTAAGCTTATTCCGGCAGATGATCCTCCTCTACAACGTAAGAGTCCACGTCGGGATCGTCGAGACCAACTCCTACAACAAAGAAAACGATTTAAAGACACTAAAAACGAGTTAAAGGCAAAACAGCCTATTTTTCGAAGTCGCCAAAATGAAAAATGAAAGTGATGGATGTCTTGGAAATCGAACGAGGATTCCGAAAATGTACTTACTTTCGCGATTTGGAGAGCGGATGATGGAGAAAAGCTTGAAAAGGAGAGAGTATTAAAGGAGGTTTTGTGAGATTTGAGTTTGTAGTGAAATGAAGCTTGAGGGAGGGGAAATGTCGACTTAAGGGGTTTAAGAAGTACAATGAGTTGTCCTTTCCGACTCACTTAAAACGGTTACGGATTTTAGAACCGGATATGAAATAAATACTTGAGTCGGATATTTAAATTATGCCAAGTTGTATTCGTCTTAAGAACTGGAGGTTCTTAAGACGGATCTTATTTATTTCATAAAAATTTCCGAATTAAATTATTAAAATATTATCTTCATTACGTAAAAACTCAAAAACGATTAAATTAGATTTTACGAAAATATGGGCTGTTACAACTGGACTAGCACCACCCCACGAAATAGAAGCTCATGGGTTCTACTATTTGGTAAGGCTAATCCTCAATTGTTTTGTTTAATATAGAGGTCTTGTCAATTTATTATCTATCTCCTTTAAGCGAATTAAATTGGTGAACTCGATAATTATAATTGACACGGTCGTTTTTAACGATCTAAACTAATATGCATGTTTATGGCGATTTGGCTATGCATGCAAACATATTAAAATGCAAAAGTAAAAGCAATAAAGCAATAAAATCCTAGTATGGCCTTCCTAGTAATAGTAAAAACTAATTAACTATTACAAATTCGGAAACCAACTCCATGGTCCCTTGAACTTCATTGGCACGCCATCCAAGAAAACACCGTCTTGTCGGAACTCCTTTCCGTATGGCACCGTCTTTTGGATCTCCGGAATTACAATAAAATAATACAACTATTCTATTGTAAAACTGAAAATTTAAATTACAAACCCGTGATACGAGATCACATAAATTACAACCGAATCAATATCCCCTTTCATTACGGGTAATATTGATTAAAACTAAGGCCATACTAAGAAAAATTACATAATTCCAAATTATATAAATAACATTCAAAATATGACATTCATATTAAATAAAATGCAATAATAAAATATGTATGCACATGCTTAATTTTTAATGCCAAATCGCCTTATGGGAGCAAATATCTCATATTTGTTTACGGTTTTTACGGATATGTGCGATTTTAACTATTAAAATCATCAAAATTACATAAATCTCATTTATGTCCAAGTTAATCATCCTAACTTACTTTAGGAATCAATGTTTAGTCTCTACTAATATTTGATCATGATCTAACTTGATTTTGCATTATTGTTCATTAATCACTTGTATTTTCGGGAAAAATAAACAAAATATGGCCAAATGAGTCAATAAAATTCGAAATTTAAAATTCAAAAATTTTAAACTTTCTGGAAATTTTCTGAAAATTCAGAAATTAATAAATGGTCTCATGCAAATACTTATGGTTTATTTCTTAAATAAATCCTATAAAAGCCGTTTTTATGGTTAAAAATCCGATTTAAATTATAAAAACTTGCAATAATTTGCCATAAATTTTTAGTCATGCTAAAATACATATTAGAATCTGAAAGTGACCAAAAATTACAGACCATACTCGAAAATTTTATTTTCGACTCATAAATTATGATTATTAGCTAATTAACTCATTAAAATTAATAATCATAAAAACAGAAACTTTTTGACATCGAACTTTTAGATCTGATGTTCCTATCATATAAGACATCTATGGGTAAAATTTCATGCCATAATATTAAGATTAACTATTTTTAACACAATAAGTCACTATTTATCCGATTTTAACCATTAAAATCATAAATCATGCATCACTTGGGAATAAATTCCCAAAACTTACATACATACTGTAAACATTGCATGTGACATTGTGTAAAGTTTTTATGGCAAAATTCCAACTATAACTATTAAAGTCGAATTTAAGTCACTATTAATCCGATTTTTACTATAAAAATCATTAATCATGCAAAATAATTCCAAAAATTTCGAAAATTCATACAGGAACTTTATATATAGCATGTGACTTCTCATAAAATTTTTAAGGTCAAATTCGAAATATAACCTTATATACCCATTTTTACTCATATTATGACTATTTATCTCATAAAATTCATAATCCATGCATATTAACTCCATTTCTTACGAAAAATCATATACAATATATTAAATATGCATGTGAGAACATATTAAAAAATCTCGGCCAGAAACTATTTTTAGCTATTTTTCCCATTAATTGTTGTTTAAAACCGATTTAAACTACAAAATATACAAATAAATATAAAATGAACAATAAAAATCCATAAAATTATTTTTATGTCCTAAAACCATTTTAGAAACAGAAACTTTAACATGCAAAATTATTTTGTGATTTATCATAATAAACACAATAATTTCGAAAAATCGAAATATATATGTTAAACCGATTTTAACATAAATCATGAATCCAATCATGCATGCAACAACCGTAATGCTCTGATACCAATTGTTGGAAACTAGGTTCCTTATTTTATACTCAAATCTAACATGAGTTTTGTTTCTTTAAGTTTAGGTCATAAAACTTAAATGGATCTTATGCATGCAAGAAGATATCATAAGATGAGATAGTCCTTACATTGGTTTTAGAAGGTTTATACTCAATAATCACCTATTATATGAGTCTTCAAACCACCGAAATACCCTTAAACGATCTAAGAAAAATCGTCTCCAAAAGATGCGTATCAAGGACCCGATCTCAAACTAATACTAATTTTGTTACTAGAAAATTAGTATAAGTATACTAGAAATAATAATAATAATATTACTCTTAATATTATTAGTATAGGAAATAATAATAATTTTCTTAGTAAAACTATTTTACTTAGAAAATTAGTGAGAATGATGCTTTAGTTTGTGATGAGAATAAGCATACACATAACACTTAGCCAAAAAAAAAAACTAGTACAACTTGTATGAATAAGGTGTGCCTTATATAAGCACATGAGCTTGCTTGAGCAAGCATCATGGCCGGCCAAGGCTCCCAAGGAGAGCCAATGCATGGCCTTCTTACACTTACACAAATGCATAAGATATTCCTTACATATTCTTTGTGTATGACACACACAATAGTTGCTTACTTATACACACAATCCACACACATACTTACACTTACACGGCTGAAAAATGGGTCTAATATGGACCCATTTTATCTTTGTCAATTGTGTTAATTTGTAACATGTCACACATGTCCCATAACACATGACCCAATTTGTTAATTGTGCAATTTTAACTATTAAAATTCATAATTTACAAATTTATTACATTTAAATAATGACACTAATAATTTCGAAATTATTATTGCACAAAAATGTAATGTCATAATTTAATTACAACTCTTTGTAATTTTATGATCAACCTTGTTCATTCTCAATTTAATCGTTTCCCAAACGAATAAATAAAACCGAGCAATAAAACTATTTTATTACTTTGACTAATATTATTATAATCCCATTATAAAAAATATTCGTCATATAAAATTATTTCCAAAATTTCCAGTTATTAATTAATTTGTATCCAATACAATATTAATTATTCCATTGAGACGGAATTCCCTAAAGATATGACCTTAAGGGATCAACTGATCACCACCATCATATGACGATAATGTCAAACTCTAGACAGCCGATCATTATCGATAAATGTTGATCAGTTGACTTTTAAAAGAGTAACACTCCCAGTTGTGTTTCATTTAAATGAGTTTTAATTACGTCAACACACTATTGTCGAGGACACTTCCTCCAACAGATATGGCTATGTCTACTTAATGAAACATAAAATTGAATCCTTTGACAAGTTCAAAGAATACCAGAATCGGGTATAGAACCAACTGGGTAGAACGATAAAAGCACTACGATCTGATCGTGGTGGCGAGTATCTTTCTCATGAGTTTGTTCAACACCTTAAAGACTGTGGCATCGTTCTGCAGTTGACTCCACCTGGAACACCACAATTAAATGGTATGTCCGAACGGAGAAATCGAACTCTACTTGATATGGTTCGATCCATGATGAGTTACACCGTTGTGCCTGATTCATTATGTGGCTATGCTCTTTTGTCAGCCGCTCTAATACTTAACCGAAGTCCGTCTAAAGTTGTTGACAAGACTCCATACGAGTTATGGAAGGGAACGGTCCCTAACTTGTCCTTTATTCGGGTTTGAGGCTGCGAAGCTTATGTCAAGTGGAGACACGAGGACAAGCTCGGCCCGCGATCGGTCAAGACATACTTTATAGGCTATCCAAAAGGAACTTTTGGTCATTACTTCTACTCGCCAACCGAACAACGTGTTTTTGTTGCAGCTAGTGCGACGTTCTTAGAGAAATAATTTCTCGAAAACAAGTCGAGTAATAGAACTTTCGATCTATCGGAGATTCAAGAACCAACTACCGAGCAACCATTGGAGGAAGCAGTTCCTTCAACCTCGGCTGCGGTTGATATTCCTGAGGAACCTAGGAGGTCAGGAAGAGTCTCTATTCCTCCGGACAGATACATTGGTATGGTCGAGGAACATGACATAGATGACATATTACTCCTAGAGGGTAATGAACCCACAACCTATAAAGGTGACCTGTCTAGTTCCGACTCAAAACTTAAGCAGTTTTAATATAAAGTACTTTGGTTTGTTTCACTTTGCTATTCACTACCTCGGGCATTCCGAGATGGTAACAATTCCTTTTATTCGAAACTGTCTTGCTAAAAGCTCTTGAATAAATGGGGGTGTTATAAGTGGTATCAGAGCGGACGATCCTCAGGCCTAAACCAAATGAATAATAATGAACGTAGGAAGAGTCTAATAAAATGAACCCCGAGATGAAACTGATAGGAGCCCCAAAAAGGAACGGGATGAGTTAGGGGGGCCCTCACACCAAACCATGGGCCCTTTCGGTTCTGTCTCGGGAACCCAAGGAGAGTAATTGAAGAGTGGGGTAGACTATACAGTGACCTAGTTATATTGTACTAACATTCTTTAAGGAGAAGAATGAGGTAAGTGATACATGAATTATGGTTCGCGATGTTATTGGAAGTTTATGATCGATATTGAAATGTGGATCGAGCTGGATGATTCATTTGAAATTTCAAGAGTATGGATGTGTATTTGTTGAGCAATAGTTAAGAGTGATGTGATCATATGATTGGTGTTTGAAATATCCATGTGATTATCTGGTTATTTAAATGATTATCGTAACTACGTAATATATTGTTGGTATTTGGATATGAATGATCAGACTTATATATATTAGTAATCCATGTCTAGTGATATGCGGAATGTGTTGCCTCAAGCCATGAATGACATATAGTTATGTACATGTGTTACATTTGTATATACATGTATAAATATTGAGTTATTTAGTCGATTCTACTTTCAATTTCGAAATCTTTACCGTGTTCTAGATGACAATTACAGATTGAATGATGAATACATGTTAATATGGTGTGTCTGTGTTTCAAATGATATGTCAACGTGTTTCGGAAGAAGAATGGTTGAGTTTCGATGTAACAATGTGAAATTGCCAAGGGAAACAAAATTTTAATAAATTTTCAGAATGTTACCTCGTTTGTACGGGCTGCCATTTTACATGTGTTCCAAATATGGGTATGAAAATTTTACGTATGATAACCTTATGGGTTAGCTTTACAATAATTTTGGTTTCATGTTAATAGGAGATATATTTTGAGAGAAATAAATATTTTGGTTGACAGTGGTCAGATTGTTACTGTACAATTCTGTTTTGACCCATGTTTTTGTAAAGGAAACCATTTAAAACGTGTTTATTTTTTGTGCATAAATCGAATTACACTGTCTAGAATATTCTTTCACGTTTCCAAAATAATAAGCCACGTAAAATCCTAACGAGTCGTTATTTAACGGTGAGTTTTGCAAGTTGTCCAATTTTCTGTCGAATTGCTGTAAAGTTTTTGTTCAGACCAATTGAGTTGTAAAAATCGTTATAAATAATTCCCTTGAGATATGCATTCGATTCTTTTTCCTATGATTAGCTAATTCCTTATATTTTCTATAAGCTATAATAGCTCGCAAGATAGCTAAGCGGTTATTTGTTTATGATTTTTGTAAGTTGTTGCATAATGTTTAATTGGTGAAGTTGTGAGTTATGTAAGTTTCATATACAAGTTTAATCAAATGTGATTTATGTAATATGACCATGTGATATCCTGATATGACATTAGTAACATGAACATTAGGTATATAATATGAATATAAACCTTACTAGTTTTATATAAAATAGTTCCAATTATACAGACGCTCTTACTTTCTAGTGTTATGACCTCAAAACAATTATGTGATGTTTGTATGTGATGTTAAAATCATTTTTATCAGTGAAGAGTCTTGACAAGGGGTAGAATGAAATTTAACTGGTAACTTATTAGCATGGCAATCTAATCGCTATACATAATTGTGATTATTTTGAACAATGTGAATCTCGTTGATGTTTTTACGTATATCAATGTTATATCTTTGACTAGTTCCCTGCGATCATAATCTTTATAATTTTGTTTAAGTATATTGTTATTCCATAAAGTGAATTGCATATTGCTATGTTTAAAATCTGATCACGAAATATTGAATTATTAATTGGTTGACATGTGATTTATGCAAGTACTAGACTTGTGAATTCGTTTACTTTTATCGTTAAAATTTTCAGAATTCATGAGCTATAAGAACAATGTTTTAGTGAAGAAGAGTCAGAATGTCCCCGTGTAGTACTAATTCCGGTCTGTAGCTTGTAAAATAATCCTTTGATTGTGTTTATAATTGTCACAAACTACCACTCCAATGTGTCAAAATTTTCAACATGTTTTCAAAGTAATGATCCATGATAAGGTTTGATGTTTTGATAATTACAGTGATTGTTGCAATGCGACAATTCTGTAGCTACGTGTTGATGAAATCCTGCCCGAATAATTAAATTGATGCGCATTAGATAAACCTCTTATTTTGCAAGTCATATATATTAATAGTTTCATTGATAAATGATGTAATGTGAGTGGATGGGAAATGTACCTAAGTGATTTTTTTTGTTAACTTATTGATATCTAGGAATATTAAACGGTCTTGTTAGTCTATGATTTGTGTATATCTTGTGAAATATGTCAATGCTCCATGTTTACTTACGTTGGTTAGTTTTGCCTTATGCCTTTTCTGGAATATGATTTTGCTTCTATAATAAGATTATGAGCATGAAATGTTTAATTTGTCAATTATGAACTATGAGTTTACTGATTGTCTACATTGGTGTAAATATGTTATTAGCTACTCTGATTCTGTTTTACTGCGTAGCGTGATTCTATTGATCTTATTATTCTTATCAGTGTTCGGGGATATATGAATGTGTACTCATTGATTTGCCGCAGTCTATGTGCTTCAATCTTCATTCAAGCTGACAGTATGATGACTATTTATATGTTGGTAATTATTGAGGAGTTGTTATTGTAAATTTTATTGAATATATATAGTAGTATTTATATGCTATGAGTCACTGTTTGTGCTTTTATTGTGAGAGTTTGGTTGTGCGATAAGGAGGATACAGAATATGAGATATAGAGTATAGATTTAAGGTACACAAGCAATTGATTTTATAGTTGACCCTAGTGTGGAATACTGATGTTAATCTCACTAATATTCGTGCGGGAATGTGAGCATTTGGCTAGTTTTGCAGATGGAAGTTTGTTCTTGCAATATATGAATATTGATATTAGTTTGGTTGTGTTACGAATGAACATGCGGTATGTCTATTTGAGAATCTTTATATTGCTTGTTTACGACCGAATTGGAGTATACGGTTTACAAGGGATTGATATATTGGTTTATGGATAATTAGTATTGCATTCTTCTTTATATATGATCGTCCTCTTTGACCTTAACTTATGGGTGAGTAGCTTAAAGTTCATGCTTTAAGTGTTGAGCACGGTTCTGTGAACCTTTGACGATATTGATACTGATATTGGGATGGAGATTGAGATTGGGTGCTAGTATTGAGTTATTGGGCCTTTGTGCCAAGTTATGTTTATGGTCTAGAGTGACCATGGTTATTGAGTTATATTTTATGAATTTGGAATCGATGTTGAGATGGAGATATTGTTTTGCGATTCATTCTGCCAGTTCACTCACCCCTTGTCTTGGTCTTAGGTTAGACGATGAGAATATGATACTTGGTTACTTAGAGTTTATTTTATGAGATAGAGTAATGAGTGAGACGGAGTAATGAGCTGGAATTTATTATAATGAGGTTACGGGGACGTAACCATGTTTTAAGGAGGATATGATTGTAAAATCTTCTTGATTTTATGTTATGGCTAGTTGTTATGACATGGCTAATTGGTATGTGGTGATTGTTTGAATATACTTGATAATCCGGATTACTTATGTTATGCATTTTATTGTGTTTCGTGAAGTATCCTTTAATAAAGTTATACGTTAAACTTTGGGGACAAAGTTTTCTTAACGAGGGTAGAATGTAACATTTCGTGTTTTAAAGTACTTTTATTAGTTTTAATGTTACGTGGTGTCACATTTTGTGTTCGTTACATGCTTGATGACCAGTTTGTTGTCCACGGGATGGTGACCTTCGGGACGAAGTTCATTTTAAGGAGGGAAGACTGTAATACCTCGTATTTTATCGATAATTAATTTATATTATATTAACGTGTTGATAATATTTGAACGTATATATTCGATATTTAATTTATCGAATGCGTGTTTTATATTATATATATTATTGGTGTAATGTCGGGTTGAGTATTAGTTAATAGACCGAGTTGTATGTACTCGAGTGGGCCTCGTTTTGCGTGCAAAATCAAACAGCCCATACATCGACATTCTCAAAAAACTAAAACACAACACCTCACTTTCACACTGTCGCATCTTTTAACACCTTCCAAAACCCTATTCGAGACTCAACTACTACTCCCCATTCACAGCCGCCACATCCAAGAGTAAGGAGAGGGGTTCACACGGTGGTCTAGGGTGGTCCAAGGGTGGTCGTTCACGCAGAGAAGGAGGTACACTCGGCTGATCTGTCATTTTTCCTTATCATTTTTCTGTTCTCCTTCCAATATTTTCATTAGTTTTTATATAGTATTTCATGTTAATAATTTCTAATATTTGCCTAAACTTAATCTAGGATGTATAGTGATTGTATGTTGATCATGGTGATGTCGTCTTTGACCACCTAGGGCTGTCGTGGGTGGTGGTTTGTCGCTGGTGTCACCCTGTCCTTTTTCATTTTTAGAACAGAGTCACGAATAGGTAGTTTTGCGTATGAATTCGACTGATTTCTTGGTCCCGTCGGTTATGGGTGTTAGGGTAGATTATTAGAGTGTAGTGAGAGGTTTTAAATAGTGGTTGTCACGGTGGTTGTGGTGGTTCAGGGCAGTTGTTATAATGGTTTTCGTTTGGGTGGTTCATAACGTAAAAACAGAGGCAGTTGTGGGCCTGTGACCAGGGGTGTTTGTGACCACTGTCGTGGGCTGCCGGAGTCGAGTCAAGGGTGGTGTTTAGTGTCAGTGGCTGCGTCATAGTACAATGGTCATGAGCACCGTGGAGGGGTGGTGGTCGTGGCTTTCTAGGGTGGTTGTTTGGGTCGTCAAAACAGGTTGGGCAGGGGCTGTGGTCACGGTTTGGGGATGTTGATGGTTGTTGTGTTTTTCTTTAGTTGGTTTTGTCAAATTGTTGTTGTTTGTTACTTGTTTATTATTCATCTATTATTAGGTATATAATTGATATTATTATGATTAGTATGATTATTATTATTCTTATTATTGTTATTAATATTATTATTAGTATTATTAATAATAATATTTTATCAAATGTTATTGTTATTATTATTATTATTATTATTATTACATATTGTTATTATTATTATCATTATTATTTATTTTTGTTATTATGGTTAATATTAATATTGGGAATAATGTTTGAATTTACTACTAAGTTAGTAGTAATTAATTATTTGGCTTTGTACTATATTTGGTAAGTTTATGTTTAGTGGGCTTATGATTAATTAATAGTAATTGGTATGTATATGAATATGTTGATTCTGACATGTACAATGTGTGATAAGTAAATCATTTATGGACATGATCGAATAATTTACTAGTGCTTGGTTGTATGGTAGAATTGATATTAAGTAATATTTATAGGAACTGAGTTCGAGGTGGAATACTTCTAGCAGTTGTTCGGTTGTCATTGTGCAATTTGAGGTAGGGGAATAAATGTGAATTCGATTATGACATGAGTAGGACAAGAGAATTGGTGACGCACACTTGTCTCGGACAAGTAGGAGATTGTTGGAGTGAGTGTCCTCAACAATAGTGCGATCACATGATTTAGCCCTAATCAGTTAATTCTCATATATATATATATAGTGTCTATCCTTAGTTACGAGTTGTAACACCCCCATTTATTTAAGGGTCTGTACTAGGACTCCTCAGATAAATAAAGGTGTTACCATCCCGGTTTCCCGAGGCAGTAGATACAAAGGAAGATAAACAGTACTCTAAATAGAAAGTTAACTCAAGTCATGATCTTACAACCGTATCAAAAAGTCTTATCAACATAAGTAAAATACAACTCGTACTAAACTGACTAAGGTGATCTAGACATCTACTCTGGTCCGGATCCAAGCTCTTCCTCCCATAGCTCCCCCTTAGTCTTAGCCACCTGTCAATCTGCTCCCCAATAATTGGTTCATCACAGGTGATCACGAATACACAGGGTCAACCACAAGGTTGAGTAGAGAAAACTATAAATAAACCACATTACTATAATTAGAAAGCTGAACTTCTCCACTCCGAATCACAGACCCTTTTTCTCCGCACCACACAGACCCTTTATCTCCGCACCAAACACAGACCCTTTATCTCCGCACCAAACACAGACCCTTTATCTCCGCACCAACACAGACCCTTTATCTCCGCACCATATCGTATCACAGAATTATATATCACAATATCGTATCACAGAATTATATAACATTATAGATGAACATGATTAATATCAACCATTAAACAAATTACACATCTCATATACGTAGTATTTCCCTACCTCGTAATTGCAGAAGAAAATGGCAAAATGCACAACCGTTCTCAAAAATGCTCCACACGAAAACTTCCACCTAAAAGTATGTTACTTAATTAATAAACTTCCTACTCTCGTAATACGTATACACATTTCCATTTATAGTAACTTTCTATATATAGCATCTTCCAAAAATAGCAACCTTGGTTTGAAATTCAAATTATTTGAGATGTTTATAAATACCATATCTTACATTAAATGCCCAAAAATCATTTCCTTAATATCACAATATCTTTACTTAATAACATAATATACCATAAATAAATAATACTAATAACAATAATACTAATAACAATAATACTAATAACAATAATACTAATAATAGTAATAATAGTAATAATAATAGAAATAATAATAATAATAATAAAACATCCAAACTACACGACCTAATTACCCGACGCATCCCATGGTTTTAGCTCCACCACCACCACCACGTACTACCCCTACACCTCGCCGACAACCACCAGCGACCACCCCCACCATGGCCACTACACCCCAGACCACCACCAGGTTGGTCGACTCTCACCGGCGAGGTGGACCAGGAGCTCCAACACCCCTGCTTCCTCACCCTTAACCCGCGGCACTCCTAAACAGCCTGTCACAACCACCGCCACAATCTGCCAGGCCACCGGAAAACGCCACCATTAGAACCCCTGTCCCAGAACCACCAGACAGTGGTGGTACCACCGCACCGACCTCCCCCTAGTCATCGGTGGTACCACCCCCAAACCAGTCTACCCAAAACCACGACAGACTACCAACAGCCGTTCCCTGTTCCCTTCCAGAACCACCCAGACTAACCTCCTGACCAACCTCCAGACACTAGCAACCCAACAACACAAAAACGAACCCAAACCCGACACTCAAACCCCTTTCGAAACAGTGACAAAACAAGTGACCCTGAACAAAATACAACGAATTAACACAGGCTGCGCATACCTGTTTTCTGATCTATTTCGAAGGGTCTAAACAGGGCTAAACCACCGTGGGGATCTGACCTTCCTGAAGTGTGGTGTCGGCTGAGCAAAACGGGGTAGGTTAGAGTTTGTAGATAGGTCAGAAATCTGTGTTGAATCCTTCTTATAAGGCGGCTGTTACACTTGATGTGAGGGTTTGTTGTTTTCAAAGTATGGGTGTGGGCTGTTTACACTGTTGTCGAGGCCCATGGCCGAGCTGCACTAGGTCCAGAGTTCGAGCCACACCAACGACCTACTACAATTACTAACCTAGGGTGGATAGATCCCCCTTTCAAGCCCCACCGACGACCAAGACACCCCATAAAAACGAGTACAAGAGAACTAGGACACTCAATTTATTAACCCATCGCTAAGCTAATCGCTCCATCATGTAACCACTATATATGATCGAGATAAAAAACGTAACCAAAAATTCGAGGTATTACAGTCTTCCCCCCTTAAAAGAACTTCGTCCCGAAGTTCTAACATACTTAAGTGACAAACAAACAACTCAAACAAACTCGAAGCACAAATATCACAACACAACTTGCATAAACTTAACTAATTCACAAAATGTCACATTCCACCCCCCTTAAAGAAAAGTTACGTCCGCGTAACTTACCTCAATCAAACAAATGTGGGTAACGCTCCCTCATAGATGCCTCAGGCTCCCACGTAGCCTCCTCCTGATTATGATTTGACCATAAGACTTTCACCAAGGCTGTTTCCCCATTACGAGTCTTCCGTACCTTCCTGTCCAAGATCTCTTTCGGAGTCTCAATGTATGCCAACTGCTCATCTACCTCAAGCACCTCATGCTGAAGCACATGTGACGGATCACTCACGTATTTCCTCAACTGGGACACATGGAACACATTATGGACCTTGGATAGGATTGGAGGCAAAGCTAAGCGGTATGCCACTTCTCCAACTCTGTCCAAGATCTCAAATGGCCCAATAAATTTCTGACTCAGCTTACCACGCTTGCCGAATCTCATCACACCTTTCATCGGAGAGACTTTCAGTAGTACTTTCTCTCCGGCCTCAAATGAAATATCGCTCCTTTTTAGATCGGCATAACTCTTCTGTCTATCCTGAGCGGCCCTCATTCTCTGTCGAATAATCTGAACTTGCTCCACCATCTCCTGGATCATATCTGGCCCCAAAGTCACAACCTCAGCTCGATCATCCCAACACACAGGGCTCCGACACTTCCTCCCATATAACGCCTCAAAAGGAGCCATCCCAATACTGGCATGATAGCTGTTGTTATACGAGAACTCTATCAACCCCAATCGGTCCTCCCAAGATCCTCCGAACTCAAGTACACAAGCTCTCAACATATCCTCAAGAGTCTGAATCGTCCGCTCAGTCTGACCATCAGTAGCCGGATGAAAAGCTGTACTCATCTTCAATTGGGTACCCAACGCTGCCTGCAACTCCTGCCAAAATCAGGATATAAACCTCGAGTCTCGATCTGAAACAATATCCTTGGGTACGCCATGTAGTTTGACCACATTCTGAACATATGACTTAGCCAACTCGGCCTTACTCCAGGTATCTTTCATTGGAATAAAGTGAGCTGACTTAGTCAAACGATCCACGATCACCCAAATCATGTTGTTGCCCCTCTGAGTTCGAGGCAACCCCACGATAAAGTCCATTGAAATATTCTCCCACTTCCACTCTGGTACATCCAAAGGTTGCACCTTCCCTTGAGGTCTCTTATGTTCCCCTTTCACGCGTTGACACGTCAAACACCTCGAGACAAACTCTACGACCTCCTTCTTCATATTCGGCCACCAAAACGTCTTCTTAAGGTCCTTATACAGCTTATCGCCCCCTGGGTGAACAGAATAAGGAGTAGCATGAGCTTCAGTCAGGATCTTCTTCTTTAGCTCCTCAACATTCGGTACACACCATCGCCCACTGAACCTCAAACTACCGTCAGTATGAATACTGAACTTGGATGCCCCATCACCATTCCCATTTTCCACCATCAAACGCCACTTCTGGATTCTCTCATCGCTCTTCTGTAACTCCCGAATCTCCCCATACAACTCAGGCTCCACGGTCAGATCACCAAGAGCATCCCCTTTCCGGATCATGAAAATTCCCATCTCCCTTAACTCGCCATGCAACCTCACTCTCGATCTGGCACAACTCAAAGCATGTACTGACTTCCTACTTAGAGCGTCAGCTACCACATTCGCCTTGCCCTCGTGGTAGACAATCTGCATATCATAGTCTCCGATCAACTCTATCCACCTCCTCTGCCTCATGTTCAATTCCTTCTGGGTGTAGATGTATTTCAGGCTCTTATGATCAGAAAACACCTTAAAAGTGGCTCCATAGAGGTAATGACGCCACAATTTCAGTGCAAAGACCACAGCGCCCAATTCCAAATCATGAGTCGGATAATTTTCTTCATAGGTCTTCAACTGGCGAGAAGCATACGCGATCACTCTCCCATATTGCATTAGCACACAACCCAACCCATGCTTGGAAGCGTCAGTGTATACTTCGAAATTATCACTTCCAACTGGCAAGGCCAGGATAGGAGCTGTTGTCAGGCGTTCCTTAAGAGTCAGGAATGCCTTCTCACAACTCTCATCCCAGACAAAACGGTTCTCCTTCCTCATTAACGACGTCAACGGCTTTGCTATCTTCGAAAAGTCTTTGACGAATCTCCGGTAATAACCTGCTAACCCCAGAAAACTTCGGATCTCACTCACATTCTTCGGACTTTACCACTTAGTCACAGCTTCAATTTTACTAGGGTCAACAGATACCCCCTCTTTGGAAATGACATGCCCCAAAAACGCCACTTTCTCCAACCAGAATTCACACTTACTCAGCTTAGCATTGAGTTTATGTTCTTCCAAAGTCTGAAGTACCTTCCTCAAATGATCTTCGTGCTCCTCCGCATTCTTGGAATATACAAGGATATCATCGATAAATACCACCACGAACTTGTCGAGATACGGGCTGAAGACTCGATTCATCAAATCCATGAACACAGCTGGAGCATTAGTCAATCCAAAGGGCATAACCACAAATTCATAGTGGCCATACCTCGTTCGGAAAGCGGTCTTCGGAATATCTTCATCCTTTATCCTCAACTGATGATACCCGGATCTCAAATCAATCTTGGAGAAAACCCCGGCTCCACTCAACAGATCGAACAAGTCGTCAATTCTCGGCAAAGGGTAACGGTTCTTGATAGTCACATTGTTCAGCTCTCGGTAGTCAACACACAACCTCAAACTCCCATCCTTCTTTTTCACAAACAGAACAGGTGCACCCCAGGGCGACACACTGGGTCGAATGAACCCTTTTTCAGCTAGTTCATCCAACTGCTTCTTCAATTCCTCCATCTCTTTAGGTCCCATGCGGTAAGGTGATTTAGATATCGGTCCCGCTCCTGGTTTGAGGTCAATGGAAAATTCCACTTCCCTCCTTGGCGGTAACCCCAGAACGTCGTCTCGGAAAACTCCCTCAAACTCCCGTACCACAGGTATCTCACTAGTCTTGGGGGTCTCAGCCTCACAATCCCACATTTGGCACAAAATTAGGCTTTCTCCTTTCCGCAAACTAGACTTCAGGGTATTGACAGATATAAATTTGATCTTTGGCTTGACTCTATACCCCTTGTAGGATACCCTCACTCCCTTGGGTCCCTTCAAGGAAATTTTCTTCTGATGACAGTCGATAAAAGCCCTATACTTCCCCAGCCAATCCATCCCTAGGATCACCTCAAAACCTCCCAGCGGAAATTCTATGAGATCACAATAGAAAATTGCTTCCCCGATTTTGATGGGTACACTTCCATAGACTCTATTACAAGCTATTGACTCTCCTGAAGGTATGGTCACTGAGTCTGCGACCCAGTCGAATCTCTCAAGCCCCAAAACTCTAACATGGTCTCTAGACACAAAAGAATGGGTGGCACCGGAATCGAAAAGTACGAAAGTAGGTTTAGAGTTCACAAGAAAAGTACCGGTTACCACATGCGCATCCTCCTGAGCGGCCTGCTTTCCCATGGCAAAGAGCTTGCCACTGGACTTGACTCCACTCTGGCTGGCAGAAGATATCCCAGCCTGCTGATTTCCTTCTGTTCCCGTCCTCTGATTGCTTCCATTCCCCTGGTTCTGGTACGAGCGGTTCTGATAGCTATTATAGTTCCTCTGATAGTTGCTGCTGCCTCCCGACTTCGCACCCCCACCATAGTTTGATGTGGGTGTGCGATAGCCGCCGCTACCATAGGACTGAGTGCGGGATCCCTGATATCCGGAGGTAGGTGTGCGATAACCCCCGGACTGATTCACTCCAGACGAGCGACATACTGCCTGCTTGTGCCCAATTTTCCCGCAGCCGAAACAGACCACTCCCACTGAACCACTACCAGAACCTCCACTCCTGAAGTTGCCCCCACTCTGGTTCCTCCCACCACCAGAGGCACTACTCCCGAAATACCCACTGTACTTGTTATTACTTTGCTTTTTCGATCCTGAACCCTCAGCTACTGTTTCAGCTTTCCTCTTTTCTGTCTTGGACTGTTTGTCCTTTTTAATCATATCCGAAAGCCTCTCCGCCGCCCCAGCCCTTAAATAGATGTCACGAATTGTGGTGGGCGGAGCTGCAATCAGTCTCTTTTTGATGGCGATTGATAATCCCCGCTCAAATTTCATTGCTAGCATGGCGTCGTCGAAACCCATGTCTCCCACGTATTGCACCAACTGGATGAACTTCCTGTAATAAGCCTCTACGGTCATGTCTTCTGCCATCGTGAATGAGTCAAACTCCTCCCTCAGCTTGCTCTTTTGGAATTCTGGTAGAAACGCCTCGTTCAAGACCCCCTTGAATGCATCCCACGGAACAAACGCGGATCCACCCTCTATAGCTGCTTCCCGGAGCTCTCCCTTATTCGATGTCCACCAGTCTCCAGCCATACCCCTCAGATAGTGGGCAGCCTGGTCCACCCTCAATTCTTCAGGGCAATCCACCAACTCGAACAGGTTACCGAATTCCCGGCACCAGGCTCCCAGCAGATGAGGTTCCCCCTCCCCGGTGAATTGGGTAGGGTGATGTCTAGCGATGATCGTGCTCATTTTCGCGGAGTCCATACGTTTGGCCTTTAGGGCCTCATTTTCAGCTATCAAACGGTCCACCTCCTCTTGGGTGATGTTAACGACATTATCTCTTCGCGGAGGCATACTATAATACAACAGAAAGACATGAGTCCCGACTTATGTGGGCGCACATTAGGGTTAGGGCTAAAATCCCTAAACGATAAAATCTATCATCAGCTTTCAAAATGAATAATCAAGAAAATATAACATGGCTCGGGATCACATAGCCGCATATCAATAGACATGATGATAGAAGAAGTACTAAACATGTTTCAAATCACTTGTCATATCACATCAACATACACCCCTTTTCCAACAGTTAAAGATTCATTCATGCTCATGCCCCTTCCGGCTTTTCCAAAAGTCACTTATATTCAGAATTCTCATAACATACTTTTCACAGTATGCTATCACTTTCACCACCTCCTATTCTACCCTTTCCTCTCGTATATGCACTATGGGTTCCCGGGTAAGACTGATAGGGCCTATGGTTCGGTGTGAGGGGGCCCCAGACTCATACTTTGCCTTTAGTGTGCTCCTAACAATCCTATCCCGGGGGTTCATTTTATTTAGACTCTCCTACATTCATTGGGTTCATTAGGTTAGGCCTGAGGATCGTTCGCTCTGATACCACTTTGTAACACCCCCATTTATTTAAGGGCCTGTACTAGGACTCCTCAGATAAATAAAGGTGTTACCATCCCGGTTTCCCGAGGCAGTAGATACAAAGGAAGATAAACAGTACTCTAAATAGAAAGTTAACTCAAGTCATGATCTTACAACCGTATCAAAAAGTCTTATCAACATAAGTAAAATACAACTCGTACTAAACTGACTAAGGTGATCTAGACATCTACTCTGGTCCGGATCCAAGCTCTTCCTCCCATAGCTCCCCCTTAGTCTTAGCCACCTGTCAATCTGCTCCCCAATAATTGGTTCATCACAGGTGATCACGAATACACAGGGTCAACCACAAGGTTGAGTAGAGAAAACTATAAATAAACCACATTACTATAATTAGAAAGCTGAACTTCTCCACTCCGAATCACAGACCCTTTTTCTCCGCACCACACAGACCCTTTATCTCCGCACCAAACACAGACCCTTTATCTCCGCACCAAACACAGACCCTTTATCTCCGCACCAACACAGACCCTTTATCTCCGCACCATATCGTATCACAGAATTATATATCACAATATCGTATCACAGAATTATATAACATTATAGATGAACATGATTAATATCAAGCATTAAACAGATTACACATCTCATATACGTAGTATTTCCCTACCTCGTAATTGCAGAAGAAAATGGCAAAATGCACAACCGTTCTCAAAAGTGCTCCACACGAAAACTTCCACCTAAAAGTATGTTACTTAATTAATAAACTTCCTACTCTCGTAATACGTATACACATTTCCATTTATAGTAACTTTCTATATATAGCATCTTCCAAAAATAGCAACCTTGGTTTGAAATTCAAATTATTTGAGATGTGCATAAATACCATATCTTACATTAAATGCCCAAAAATCATTTCCTTAATATCACAATATCTTTACTTAATAACATAATATACCATAAATAAATAATACTAATAACAATAATACTAATAATAGAAATAATAGTAATAATAATAGAAATAATAATAATAATAATAAAACATCCAAACTACACGACCTAATTACCCGACGCATCCCATGGTTTTAGCTCCACCACCACCACCACGTACTACCCCTACACCTCGCCGACAACCACCAGCGACCACCCCCACCATGGCCACTACACCCCAGACCACCACCAGGTTGGTCGACTCTCACCGGCAAGGTGGACCAGGAGCTCCAACACCCCTGCTTCCTCACCCTTAACCCGCGACACTCCTAAACAGCCTGTCACAACCACCGCCACAATCTGCCAGGCCACCGGAAAACGCCACCATTAGAACCCCTGTCCCACAACCACCAGACAGTGGTGGTACCACCGCACCGACCTCCCCCTAGTCATCGGTGGTACCACCCCCAAACCAGTCTACCCAAAACCACGACAGACTACCAACAGCCGTTCCCTGTTCCCTTCCAGAACCACCCAGACTAACCTCCTGACCAACCTCCAGACACTAGCAACCCAACAACACAAAAACGAACCCAAACCCGACACTCAAACCCCTTTCGAAACAGTGACAAAACAAGTGACCCTGAACAAAATACAACGAATTAACACAGGCTGCGCATACCTGTTTTCTGATCTATTTCGAAGGGTCTAAACAGGGCTAAACCACCGTGGGGATCTGACCTTCCTGAAGTGTGGTGTCGGCTGAGCAAAACGGGGTAGGTTAGAGTTTGTAGATAGGTCAGAAATCTGTGTCGAATCCTTCTTATAAGGCGGCTGTTACACTTGATGTGAGGGTTTGTTGTTTTCAAAGTATGGGTGTGGGCTGTTTACACTGTTGTCGAGGCCCATGGCCGAGCTGCACTAGGTCCAGAGTTCGAGCCACACCAACGACCTACTACAATTACTAACCTAGGGTGGATAGATCCCCCTTTCAAGCCCCACCGACGACCAAGACACCCCATAAAAACGAGTACAAGAGAACTAGGATACTCAATTTATTAACCCATCGCTAAGCTAATCGCTCCATCATGTAACCACTATATATGATCGAGATAAAAAACGTAACCAAAAATTCGAGGTATTACAGTCTTCCCCCCTTAAAAGAACTTCGTCCCGAAGTTCTAACATACTTAAGTGACAAACAAACAACTCAAACAAACTCGAAGCACAAATATCACAACACAACTTGCATAAACTTAACTAATTCACAAAATGTCACATTCCACCCCCCTTAAAGAAAAGTTACGTCCGCGTAACTTACCTCAATCAAACAAATGTGGGTAACGCTCCCTCATAGATGCCTCAGGCTCCCACGTAGCCTCCTCCTGATTATGATTTGACCATAAGACTTTCACCAAGGCTGTTTCCCCATTACGAGTCTTCCGTACCTTCCTGTCCAAGATCTCTTTCGGAGTCTCAATGTATGCCAACTGCTCATCTACCTCAAGCACCTCATGCTGAAGCACATGTGACGGATCACTCACGTATTTCCTCAACTGGGACACATGGAACACATTATGGACCTTGGATAGGATTGGAGGCAAAGCTAAGCGGTATGCCACTTCTCCAACTCTGTCCAAGATCTCAAATGGCCCAATAAATTTCTGACTCAGCTTACCACGCTTGCCGAATCTCATCACACCTTTCATCGGAGAGACTTTCAGTAGTACTTTCTCTCCGGCCTCAAATGAAATATCGCTCCTTTTTAGATCGGCATAACTCTTCTGTCTATCCTGAGCGGCCCTCATTCTCTGTCGAATAATCTGAACTTGCTCCACCATCTCCTGGATCATATCTGGCCCCAAAGTCACAACCTCAGCTCGATCATCCCAACACACAGGGCTCCGACACTTCCTCCCATATAACGCCTCAAAAGGAGCCATCCCAATACTGGCATGATAGCTGTTGTTATACGAGAACTCTATCAACCCCAATCGGTCCTCCCAAGATCCTCCGAACTCAAGTACACAAGCTCTCAACATATCCTCAAGAGTCTGAATCGTCCGCTCAGTCTGACCATCAGTAGCCGGATGAAAAGCTGTACTCATCTTCAATTGGGTACCCAACGCTGCCTGCAACTCCTGCCAAAATCAGGATATAAACCTCGAGTCTCGATCTGAAACAATATCCTTGGGTACGCCATGTAGTTTGACCACATTCTGAACATATGACTTAGCCAACTCGGCCTTACTCCAGGTATCTTTCATTGGAATAAAGTGAGCTGACTTAGTCAAACGATCCACGATCACCCAAATCATGTTGTTGCCCCTCTGAGTTCGAGGCAACCCCACGATAAAGTCCATTGAAATATTCTCCCACTTCCACTCTGGTACATCCAAAGGTTGCACCTTCCCTTGAGGTCTCTTATGTTCCCCTTTCACGCGTTGACACGTCAAACACCTCGAGACAAACTCTACGACCTCCTTCTTCATATTCGGCCACCAAAACGTCTTCTTAAGGTCCTTATACAGCTTATCGCCCCCTGGGTGAACAGAATAAGGAGTAGCATGAGCTTCAGTCAGGATCTTCTTCTTTAGCTCCTCAACATTCGGTACACACCATCGCCCACTGAACCTCAAACTACCGTCAGTATGAATACTGAACTTGGATGCCCCATCACCATTCCCATTTTCCACCATCAAACGCCACTTCTGGATTCTCTCATCGCTCTTCTGTAACTCCCGAATCTCCCCATACAACTCAGGCTCCACGGTCAGATCACCAAGAGCATCCCCTTTCCGGATCATGAAAATTCCCATCTCCCTTAACTCGCCATGCAACCTCACTCTCGATCTGGCACAACTCAAAGCATGTACTGACTTCCTACTTAGAGCGTCAGCTACCACATTCGCCTTGCCCTCGTGGTAGACAATCTGCATATCATAGTCTCCGATCAACTCTATCCACCTCCTCTGCCTCATGTTCAATTCCTTCTGGGTGTAGATGTATTTCAGGCTCTTATGATCAGAAAACACCTTAAAAGTGGCTCCATAGAGGTAATGACGCCACAATTTCAGTGCAAAGACCACAGCGCCCAATTCCAAATCATGAGTCGGATAATTTTCTTCATAGGTCTTCAACTGGCGAGAAGCATACGCGATCACTCTCCCATATTGCATTAGCACACAACCCAACCCATGCTTGGAAGCGTCAGTGTATACTTCGAAATTATCACTTCCAACTGGCAAGGCCAGGATAGGAGCTGTTGTCAGGCGTTCCTTAAGAGTCAGGAATGCCTTCTCACAACTCTCATCCCAGACAAAACGGTTCTCCTTCCTCATTAACGACGTCAACGGCTTTGCTATCTTCGAAAAGTCTTTGACGAATCTCCGGTAATAACCTGCTAACCCCAGAAAACTTCGGATCTCACTCACATTCTTCGGACTTTACCACTTAGTCACAGCTTCAATTTTACTAGGGTCAACAGATACCCCCTCTTTGGAAATGACATGCCCCAAAAACGCCACTTTCTCCAACCAGAATTCACACTTACTCAGCTTAGCATTGAGTTTATGTTCTTCCAAAGTCTGAAGTACCTTCCTCAAATGATCTTCGTGCTCCTCCGCATTCTTGGAATATACAAGGATATCATCGATAAATACCACCACGAACTTGTCGAGATACGGGCTGAAGACTCGATTCATCAAATCCATGAACACAGCTGGAGCATTAGTCAATCCAAAGGGCATAACCACAAATTCATAGTGGCCATACCTCGTTCGGAAAGCGGTCTTCGGAATATCTTCATCCTTTATCCTCAACTGATGATACCCGGATCTCAAATCAATCTTGGAGAAAACCCCGGCTCCACTCAACAGATCGAACAAGTCGTCAATTCTCGGCAAAGGGTAACGGTTCTTGATAGTCACATTGTTCAGCTCTCGGTAGTCAACACACAACCTCAAACTCCCATCCTTCTTTTTCACAAACAGAACAGGTGCACCCCAGGGCGACACACTGGGTCGAATGAACCCTTTTTCAGCTAGTTCATCCAACTGCTTCTTCAATTCCTCCATCTCTTTAGGTCCCATGCGGTAAGGTGATTTAGATATCGGTCCCGCTCCTGGTTTGAGGTCAATGGAAAATTCCACTTCCCTCCTTGGCGGTAACCCCAGAACGTCGTCTCGGAAAACTCCCTCAAACTCCCGTACCACAGGTATCTCACTAGTCTTGGGGGTCTCAGCCTCACAATCCCACATTTGGCACAAAATTAGGCTTTCTCCTTTCCGCAAACTAGACTTCAGGGTATTGACAGATATAAATTTGATCTTTGGCTTGACTCTATACCCCTTGTAGGATACCCTCACTCCCTTGGGTCCCTTCAAGGAAATTTTCTTCTGATGACAGTCGATAAAAGCCCTATACTTCCCCAGCCAATCCATCCCTAGGATCACCTCAAAACCTCCCAGCGGAAATTCTATGAGATCACAATAGAAAATTGCTTCCCCGATTTTGATGGGTACACTTCCATAGACTCTATTACAAGCTATTGACTCTCCTGAAGGTATGGTCACTGAGTCTGCGACCCAGTCGAATCTCTCAAGCCCCAAAACTCTAACATGGTCTCTAGACACAAAAGAATGGGTGGCACCGGAATCGAAAAGTACGAAAGTAGGTTTAGAGTTCACAAGAAAAGTACCGGTTACCACATGCGCATCCTCCTGAGCGGCCTGCTTTCCCATGGCAAAGAGCTTGCCACTGGACTTGACTCCACTCTGGCTGGCAGAAGATATCCCAGCCTGCTGATTTCCTTCTGTTCCCGTCCTCTGATTGCTTCCATTCCCCTGGTTCTGGTACGAGCGGTTCTGATAGCTATTATAGTTCCTCTGATAGTTGCTGCTGCCTCCCGACTTCGCACCCCCACCATAGTTTGATGTGGGTGTGCGATAGCCGCCGCTACCATAGGACTGAGTGCGGGATCCCTGATATCCGGAGGTAGGTGTGCGATAACCCCCGGACTGATTCACTCCAGACGAGCGACATACTGCCTGCTTGTGCCCAATTTTCCCGCAGCCGAAACAGACCACTCCCACTGAACCACTACCAGAACCTCCACTCCTGAAGTTGCCCCCACTCTGGTTCCTCCCACCACCAGAGGCACTACTCCCGAAATACCCACTGTACTTGTTATTACTTTGCTTTTTCGATCCTGAACCCTCAGCTACTGTTTCAGCTTTCCTCTTTTCTGTCTTGGACTGTTTGTCCTTTTTAATCATATCCGAAAGCCTCTCCGCCGCCCCAGCCCTTAAATAGATGTCACGGATTGTGGTGGGCGGAGCTGCAATCAGTCTCTTTTTGATGGCGATTGATAATCCCCGCTCAAATTTCATTGCTAGCATGGCGTCGTCGAAACCCATGTCTCCCACGTATTGCACCAACTGGATGAACTTCCTGTAATAAGCCTCTACGGTCATGTCTTCTGCCATCGTGAATGAGTCAAACTCCTCCCTCAGCTTGCTCTTTTGGAATTCTGGTAGAAACGCCTCGTTCAAGACCCCCTTGAATGCATCCCACGGAACAAACGCGGATCCACCCTCTATAGCTGCTTCCCGGAGCTCTCCCTTATTCGATGTCCACCAGTCTCCAGCCATACCCCTCAGATAGTGGGCAGCCTGGTCCACCCTCAATTCTTCAGGGCAATCCACCAACTCGAACAGGTTACCGAATTCCCGGCACCAGGCTCCCAGCAGATGAGGTTCCCCCTCCCCGGTGAATTGGGTAGGGTGATGTCTAGCGATGATCGTGCTCATTTTCGCGGAGTCCATACGTTTGGCCTTTAGGGCCTCATTTTCAGCTATCAAACGGTCCACCTCCTCTTGGGTGATGTTAACGGCATTATCTCTTCGCGGAGGCATACTATAATACAACAGAAAGACATGAGTCCCGACTTATGTGGGCGCACATTAGGGTTAGGGCTAAAATCCCTAAACGATAAAATCTATCATCAGCTTTCAAAATGAATAATCAAGAAAATATAACATGGCTCGGGATCACATAGCCGCATATCAATAGACATGATGATAGAAGAAGTACTAAACATGTTTCAAATCACTTGTCATATCACATCAACATACACCCCTTTTCCAACAGTTAAAGATTCATTCATGCTCATGCCCCTTCCGGCTTTTCCAAAAGTCACTTATATTCAGAATTCTCATAACATACTTTTCACAGTATGCTATCACTTTCACCACCTCCTATTCTACCCTTTCCTCTCGTATATGCACTATGGGTTCCCGGGTAAGACTGATAGGGCCTATGGTTCGGTGTGAGGGGGCCCCAGACTCATACTTTGCCTTTAGTGTGCTCCTAACAGTCCTATCCCGGGGGTTCATTTTATTTAGACTCTCCTACATTCATTGGGTTCATTAGGTTAGGCCTGAGGATCGTTCGCTCTGATACCACTTTGTAACACCCCCATTTATTTAAGGGCCTGTACTAGGACTCCTCAGATAAATAAAGGTGTTACCATCCCGGTTTCCCGAGGCAGTAGATACAAAGGAAGATAAACAGTACTCTAAATAGAAAGTTAACTCAAGTCATGATCTTACAACCGTATCAAAAAGTCTTATCAACATAAGTAAAATACAACTCGTACTAAACTGACTAAGGTGATCTAGACATCTACTCTGGTCCGGATCCAAGCTCTTCCTCCCATAGCTCCCCCTTAGTCTTAGCCACCTGTCAATCTGCTCCCCAATAATTGGTTCATCACAGGTGATCACGAATACACAGGGTCAACCACAAGGTTGAGTAGAGAAAACTATAAATAAACCACATTACTATAATTAGAAAGCTGAACTTCTCCACTCCGAATCACAGACCCTTTTTCTCCGCACCACACAGACCCTTTATCTCCGCACCAAACACAGACCCTTTATCTCCGCACCAAACACAGACCCTTTATCTCCGCACCAACACAGACCCTTTATCTCCGCACCATATCGTATCACAGAATTATATATCACAATATCGTATCACAGAATTATATAACATTATAGATGAACATGATTAATATCAACCATTAAACAGATTACACATCTCATATACGTAGTATTTCCCTACCTCGTAATTGCAGAAGAAAATGGCAAAATGCACAACCGTTCTCAAAAGTGCTCCACACGAAAACTTCCACCTAAAAGTATGTTACTTAATTAATAAACTTCCTACTCTCGTAATACGTATACACATTTCCATTTATAGTAACTTTCTATATATAGCATCTTCCAAAAATAACAACCTTGGTTTGAAATTCAAATTATTTGAGATGTGCATAAATACCATATCTTACATTAAATGCCCAAAAATCATTTCCTTAATATCACAATATCTTTACTTAATAACATAATATACCATAAATAAATAATACTAATAACAATAATACTAATAATAGAAATAATAGTAATAATAATAGAAATAATAATAATAATAGTAAAACATCCAAACTACACGACCTAATTACCCGACGCATCCCATGGTTTTAGCTCCACCACCACCACCACGTACTACCCCTACACCTCGCCGACAACCACCAGCGACCACCCCCACCATGGCCACTACACCCCAGACCACCACCAGGTTGGTCGACTCTCACCGGCGAGGTGGACCAGGAGCTCCAACACCCCTGCTTCCTCACCCTTAACCCGCGACACTCCTAAACAGCCTGTCACAACCACCGCCACAATCTGCCAGGCCACCGGAAAACGCCACCATTAGAACCCCTGTCCCACAACCACCAGACAGTGGTGGTACCACTGCACCGACCTCCCCCTAGTCATCGGTGGTACCACCCCCAAACCAGTCTACCCAAAACCACGACAGACTACCAACAGCCGTTCCCTGTTCCCTTCCAGAACCACCCAGACTAACCTCCTGACCAACCTCCAGACACTAGCAACCCAACAACACAAAAACGAACCCAAACCCGACACTCAAACCCCTTTCGAAACAGTGACAAAACAAGTGACCCTGAACAAAATACAACGAATTAACACAGGCTGCGCATACCTGTTTTCTGATCTATTTCGAAGGGTCTAAACAGGGCTAAACCACCGTGGGGATCTGACCTTCCTGAAGTGTGGTGTCGGCTGAGCAAAACGGGGTAGGTTAGAGTTTGTAGATAGGTCAGAAATCTGTGTCGAATCCTTCTTATAAGGCGGCTGTTACACTTGATGTGAGGGTTTGTTGTTTTCAAAGTATGGGTGTGGGCTGTTTACACTGTTGTCGAGGCCCATGGCCGAGCTGCACTAGGTCCAGAGTTCGAGCCACACCAACGACCTACTACAATTACTAACCTAGGGTGGATAGATCCCCCTTTCAAGCCCCACCGACGACCAAGACACCCCATAAAAACGAGTACAAGAGAACTAGGATACTCAATTTATTAACCCATCGCTAAGCTAATCGCTCCATCATGTAACCACTATATATGATCGAGATAAAAAACGTAACCAAAAATTCGAGGTATTACACGAGTAATTATGTGTAATTAATCGAGTATAATTAAGTTACATGTGCTCGTTTATCCTTAGTTACGAGTCAAGAACGGAATATAGATAGTATAGTTCCCCGAAATGTGTGATGGGCTATTGGATTCGGGTTGTGGTTGATGCGTGATGGGCTTGGACTCGGGTCTTGGTTGTGAAAAACGAAAAAAAAAACCTACCAAACATAAAAACCCTATTCACCAATATCACTAGTCTGCCTCCATCGACATTCACAAAAACCTTACTCATCCATAATCAGTCGTCTGCCTTCATAAGCTCTCGTCTGCCTCCCTACACCAATTGCACCTAAAACCCTATTCTGGACTGCCTTTGGTTGGAGATGAACAAAAGAAAAAGAAAACGAGTCAAGAACAGCCAACACCATCATCGTCTTCATCCCTGTGCAACTGTAAGTTTAACACGTTGTTTCTCGCGCTTATCAGGCCTTTGACTTAGTGTTTTATGGTTGTGGGTAATCACTGTAGTACTCTTAACATGTGTATCACCGTTAAACCACCATAAGACCACCGTGGGTGTCACGATAACCACCATTAATATCGACAATAATTGTGTTATTCGTACTCTGTTTCGTTTTATTATTGCTTATTCGATTGTGTTTTGGTTTAATTCTTGTTGTGAGTTCATGAGTACTGGTAGTGGGGTGTTAGTAGGTTACGTTGGTGGTGTTAGCGTGGTGCGTGGTGGTCGGGAAACCTTATTTTGACAGTCTGTTTAGAGGTGTTAAAGAGCAAGGCAGAAACATGGGGTGTATAGGTGTGTAGAGCAGACTTATGACGGCTGTTTCAGGGAGTTAGGGTGGTGTCGAGGCCTGGTGGTTTCCACCAGGGAGTCGTGGGGAGTGATAGGTGTCTAGGGTGGTGTCAGGTGGTAGTTAGGGTAGTGGTACTGGTGGTGGCTGTTAGGTTTAAATATCTCATAACCTAATATTTTGGTCATACTAAATAGATTTGATAATTAACATTTTAATTATAGATTTTAGATCTTATGCATGCTAGTACAAAATGCGGAAATAGGACTCGAATTACTTACAATCCGACGAAACCAATGCAAGAATGATCCTCCTTGGTATTCAGAGAGAACACCTCCTCCAAGATGCACCCAAGACACCCTTAAAAGAACCGACACTTTGATGTATGCTAGTACAAGAATCGGTTTCCATAAACTATGTTCTAATCACTAATTAGAACTACTAAACTAATAATAACTAATTATTATGAGTTTGATAATATTATCTTGTAATATTTTTAGAGGTTTTAACAACTCTTTCTCACTAGAAAATTTTGTTAAAGGATTTAGCATGAGTGACTTGTGAAAAATCACAAGTTTTATGTTGGGTGGTCTTGGGTTTGGGACGGCCGAGCATAGGGAGCACCAAGAGGGAACACTTCCTCTTTCCCATGCTCTTAGGGTTGCCATAGGTAATAGTCTCAAAGCACCCTTTAATGATTGTGTCTTGAGAGCAATTAAGACACATAAATCATTCCCTTATGCACACCCCAAAACCGGTACATACATACATGAAATGGACTTCATTTTATAATTTTGTCAATTGCACAATTGTATATTATGTGACATACAATAAGTCACAATGTAATAAAACACAATTGTCTTAATTTAAAACATATATATTTATCAAATAAATATTATTTATAAATTAAACAAATCACATTTATCAATTTGACAAGTAATTCGTAATTACTAATATAAAATGCTCATTCACAATAATCGCCAATACGATCTACAACTTTTGTAATAATTTTAACCCGATTCATTCTAATTACGATATTATAAAATATCGTTCATTGTTTAACAATTGACACGTTTCAATTATAAACATAAATCTTACAATAAGATTTAACCTCTGATTTCTCGGTATACGAGTTTAAGGAATATGATCAACTCGTATCAATATACATTTGATCATTCTATCAATTAAGGGAATTGTCCTATAGGTGTGACCTAAAGGGATCAACTGACCACCACCGTCATACGATAGTAATGTCAAACTCTAGCTAGCCAATCATTACCGATTAATGTTGGTCAGTTGACTAATATAATTCCGTATCATCCCTTGCGCATTCTCGTCATGAGATTTAATTACGTGATCGCACTATTGTTGAGGACATATTTCCCAAGAATCTCCCACTTGTCCTCGACAAGTGTGCGTCACCAATTCTCTTGTCCTATTACAATCTCCCACTCAATGCAAGATGTCTCTCTGAGGTCGTACTTGCATTCGATCATATCATGAGTGGTTTCCTCGATCTGAAGAATAACTGTTTGACCGGAATTATCTACCATAGATACCTTCCAAGCGTGGCCACGCATTTTCAGTTAACTTCTCCTCGAGTGGCCTTGAGATTTGAACAACCCTGACAAGGGGTGGACAATTTCTATCGTACTACTCCCTTTAGCTAGCCACAGTCAGTCACAACCCAAAACAATCCCATTTTACTCCAGTTACGAAAAGTCGTAGAGAATGGATCAAGGTTATGCCAAAACTGTACCATCTTAGGAGAGTAGTCTTTAGTCTAAGAATTGACTCACAAGAATACTATAGCAGCTCTTGCCACGACCCGGCTATTATAAAATTTCCAGAACTCTATAAGCGGTCACTTTGCCCAACAGAGTGTCTCTTGCAGTCTGTCTATGTGATCGACTAGTCATCACATATGACTCTATGGCATATGAACTTGCCATCAGTCGCCTCACATTCCAGTCGCTTTTGAGATGTCACCTCATATAAGCGGCCAGGGGCTATACTAAGTCAATCCAGTTCACTTTATGGGGTTCAAAGTTGTCTCGTACAACCCATTTGGATTTTGAGAAAGTATCTGTCATTAAGAGTTAATATAAGTCAAATGACATTGTCATGTTAAGACAGTCAATATTGTTCCATAGCATTTGATGCATGATCATCAAATCGAATAAACCCTTTATTCATGTTTTCAAAACCTACAAATTTTGGTCTCCTTCCGACTCATATTATCTCACATAATACGATCTTATTTGAGTACATATCTAGAACTCATTCTAGATCTTGAGTTTCCTTTCCTGAGGGAAGCTTCCACTGTTATCTTATAACTCGTGACGTATCGTCACTTATGTACTGAAATCTATATTGTAGTTGTTAATGATTTCATCACTCCAAAATTTTCACTCATCTTGGCTATTTTTAATCAAAAGTTTTAGGTTCATATTCATCAATATGAATAATGTTTTTAACCGTTTTGATTTCTAATGGGTACCTTCCCTTGAAGCTTCATCATCCTATGATATATTTCATTTTATTCATCTAGAATTTTGAGAACTTCTTATTCTTTACACTCTAAAGAATCACCATTCTCTCTGAATGGTTCGTTCATTTCTCTAATGAATATCGCTCCCACTAAAATCAACATCACTCTTTTTATAGTGATTGATATTTCTCAAATGAACCTTTCACTTTACGCATGTTATTCATTTGCTTCTACTTGAACCAGTATCGCTATCCTTATAATGGTCTACTTCCATTCAATCAACATCATTTCTTTCATGTCTTCGTTTCCTCGGGACGAATATGACATGATATTCCCTTATAACTACATTGAGAGAATTGAGATGATTTCTTCTCTTTTATCTTATAATTTTAGAAAAATCATTTTTTAAGGAAACGTTTTTTCCCTTTTTCCATACGGGGTTTCTATAATCCTTTCTCTAAAACAATGAACATAAGGAACATTTCCTCTTGTGTCCTCCCGTAGTTTCTTCAATGTCCTCTTGTAGTTTCTTTTATTCATTCATTTAGGGTTCTTCTTAAGACTCCCATGTAGGATTCTTCTCTAAGATCCTACATTTATATCATTGGTTTGCGGGCGAAATATTTTCTCCCACTCTATCCTCTTAAAAATAACCTTTATTTGTATAAGGATAGCAATTTTCGATATAACCAATGCATATGAATGTTTGAAAAGAATATAGGTGTGATGAATACATTCTCATTTTCACTTAAAATGATCATCTTATAATGAACTAATATTCATTTTGATTGAATGTTTTCCTCTTTTTCTCGTTTTTAATTAATCAACGCTTTAATTCTTCATATTGATCTATCAATGTTATTTTATAATGAACGTTTCATGGTTTTTATCTACTGATTCATCAAGATCACTTTGATTCATGTTCGACAAGTTATACAATTTATTTTAGGAATGAATAATTCGATTAAGAACAAAAGTAGCGACTTAGGTTGAAAGCCAAGTCACTAATATCCAAAGTACAACCATTGTTTAGGATTCAAATCCTTGTCTTACAAGAAAATAAATTGTTCTAGGAAATAAAATGCAAAATATGAAAGAAGACAATAATGAAAATTAGAGCCAAGCTCTTAAGGCTTCAATCAAATCGATGCTACCATAGTCATCCATGTAAGGAACTTCATACTTCCTTTTCCTTGCCTTTGTCATTAGGAGGTGGCCCTTTAAAACAATTAAAAAGGGTAAAATCAACAATTTTGTATCACTATACAAAAGTTGACAAAATAACATGAATTTTGAACGAGAAGTTTTACCTACGGCGGTTGCCTTTCCATTCTTGAGGTCGATCAAGTATTTGGGGCAATTACGTTTCCAATGCCCTAACCTCGTGCAATAATGGCACTTGTCTTCAGATTTTGAAGATGAGGTGGAAGCACCTTTCGAAAAGGTCTTTTCTTTCGCCGGTTTGGGCTTGAACGTTTTCTTGCCCTTGCCTTTGAAAGCATTCCTCTTGAAGTTGCCTTTCCCTTTCTTCTCGATGTTCAAGACATCCTTATTGGAACTTTCATGAAGTCCCATGTCCCTCTCGGCTTGGACAAGCATCTTATGCAATTCATCCAATGTGGTCTCTTGATTTCGCATGTTGAAATTCCCCCGGAATTGAGCATACGATTTCACCTTATTGAGAGAATGAAGAACTCGGTCAATGATGAGTGAGTCGGGAACATCAACTCCTTGCACTTTTAGAGTCTCCGCGAACTCAACTAATTTGAGTACGTGAGGGCTTATCTTTTGACCTTCCTTCAAGCAAATGTCGAAGAAGGCGGAAGCCGCCTCATATTGAATCACCCTTGGAGTTTGTGAAAACATCGTCGCAAGTTTGGTGGATATCTCATATGATGTGGTTAACTTGATCATACTCCTTTGGAGATCCGGCTCCATGGAGAAGATAAGCACATTTTTAAGAGCGGAGGACTCTTTCATGTAGGCTTCATAGGCCTCACGAGGTGGACCCGCGGAACGAGCGGTCGGAGCGGGAGGAGCGGCTTGGGTGAGGTAACGAGTCTTATCGTCACCTTGAGCGGCTAAAAGTAATTGCGCATCCCAATCCTTAAATTGGAACCATGCTTATCGAGTTTGCAACGATCCATAAAAGATCGAAGCCATGATACATTAGTGAGAGGTGGAGCGTTGGTTGCCATTGACGATGTTGAAAATTAAACTATAATAAAAGTGAAGGAATTAAAACAATCATCATTTTTAAAACTCGTAATTAATTTTAAACAAGTTTAGTTATTTACTTAATGATCTCTTACCCAATTAAGTAAACAATCCCGAGACCCAAATCCATATTAATCCGGGTACGGTGTAGCCGATTCAACCCTTATTGATATAATTTGGTGGATTAACTCTTTAATCGGTTCTACCTTAGAACTCTCGGTCGACAATTTTCTAAAAATTGCCTTTAGCCCGAACTTATTGCAACTACGGTTACGAATACTTTCGTTGAGATCGACCAAATTTCAAGGTGTAATCTTATTACCCCACTTACCCAACGTAACAATTTTAGTACCCCGGTGTAGCCGAGCCTACATTCTTGTGAAGAAGGGATTCATGGGTCTATACTTTTTGGTAAGGCTAAGTCTCAATATTTATTTGTAAGAGATCTAGTCAATTATTATCTATCTCCGTTTAAGTGAACTAAGTCGGTGAATTATTGATAAAATAATGGACTAGGTCGACTAAATCGAATAAAAATGCATGACATGATATGACGATTTGGCTATGCATGCAAACATATAGAGCAAAATAAAAGTATAATATAATAAACCCTAGTATGGCCTTTCCTAGAAAATAAAACAATAAAAGTACAAATTCGGAAACCAACTCCTTTGGTCCCTTGAACTTCACGAGGCACGCTTCCCAAGGTAAACATCGTCTTGGTCGGAACTCTTTTCCGAATGACATCGTCTTCAAGGCTCACCGGAATTTACAAAAATACAACTTTTCTAGTCTACTTTATACATTATAAAATAGAAAACAATAAATAAAGTGATACGAGATCACATTAATTACATCCGAATCGATAACCCCTTACATTACGGGAAATATCGATTAAAAACTAAGGCCATACTAAGTAAAATTACATAATCCAAAATTACGTAAATAAAATCATGACAATCATAATTAAAATATGCAATGCTTATGAATATGAACTAACATGCAACCCTAAGCCAAATCGTCCTATTTAATATCATTTATATATATAGTTATCGTATACCTCGGTTTTATGGAATTGCGTGCTTTAACGATTAAAAACACTAGGCAATATGTGAATCGGAATTCACTCTTAAGTTAATCATCCCAACTCATTTAGGTTTCAAAATTTAGTTTTACTCAAACTTTGAACATGACTTAACTTAATATTATAATATTGTTCGGTATTACTCGGTTTACGGGAAAAATAATATAAAATTCAAAAAGAGTCATAAAATTTCGGAAAAATTCAAAATTCAAATTTGAATATTTTAGAATTTTCTTAAATTTTCATAACCTTAAAATATTAGTACTTACACGGTTTTATTATTTATTTCGTAAATAATACGTAAAACGAGCATTTTGAGTCGGAAAATTAAATAATTAGCTCGATAAATGCAAATAAAATACTAATAATATTTTTACACTTTCCAAAACATCTTAAGAAACTGAAATGGACAGAAAATTAATTATTACACTGCCCAATATCCGAAATTTTAATTACATGACTCTTATTATTCAAATTTTAAATATAATTTTTTAACAAATAAAAATTAAATAAAACAGAAACTTTTGGCTCCCAAGAAAATTATGGTGATGACCATATCAAATATGACTATTATGGGTTAAATTTTTCGGCCATTTTAACAACTATTGCTATTTTTAACGATCTATGTCATATATCGTACAATTTTAACCATTAAAATTATTTCTCAAGCATAAAATTAAATAAAAATCTCGAAATTTTTATACATGCTGGAAATAATATATATGACATCTTGTGAAATTTTTATGGCCAAATTCCAACTTAAAATATTAAAGTCGAAATAATGTCACTTTTATCCGATTTTTACATTAAAAATCAATAAACATGAAATATATGAGATACATTTCTGGAAAATTTAGTATACATTTTGAATATTGCAAGTGACATGCTCAAATTTTTTTATAGTCAAATTCGAAATATAACTATACAAACCCATTTTTAATCATTTTATGGCATTTTAACATTTAAAATTCATAAACCATGTATTTTAACTCCATAATTTACGAAAATTCATATTCATATTATAGGAAATACATGTGAAACCATACTAGAAAATCTCGGCCAGAAGTTAATTTTAGCTATTTTTCCCAAAAATAAACATTTTAACCATTAAAAATGAATAAAAACCGAAATAAAAATACTTATGAACAATATATATATGCAAAATATATTCCAAATATCCTAAAATACATTTAGACTCAGTAGGTATTCATTCATTTGAAATTTCGGCCATATCATATACGAATTAAAATTTCAATTTTATTTGTGTTATCTTAATAACTTCGTAAAAATGTAAACGAAAAGCATGCAAACAACCGATTTGCTCTGATACCAATTGTTAGGTTTAAATATCTCATAACCTAATATTTTAGTCATACTAAATAGATTTGATAATTAACATTTTAATTATAGATTTTAGATCTTATACATGCAAATACAAAATGCGGAAATAGGACTCGAATTACTTACAATCCGACGAAACCAATGCAAGGATGATCCTCCTTGGTATTCAAAGAGAACACCTCCTCCAAGATGCACCCAAGACACCCGTAAAAGAACCGACACTTTGATGTATGCTAGTACAAGAATCGGTTTCCTTAAACTATGTTCTAATCACTAATTAGAACTATTAAACTAATAATAACTAATTATTATGAGTTTGATAATATTATCTTGTAATATTTTTAGAGGTTTTAAAAACTCTTTCTCACTAGAAAATTTTGTTAAAGGAATTAGCATGAGTGACTTGTGAAAAATCACAAGTTTTATGTTGGGTGGTCTTGGGTTTGGGACGGCCGAGCATAGGGAGCACCAAGAGAGAACACTTCCTCTTTCCCATGCTCTTAGGGTTGTCATATGTAATAGTCTCAAAGCACCCTTTAATGATTGTGTCTTGAGAGTAATTAAGACACATAAATCATTCCCTTATGCACACCCCAAAACCGGTACATACATACATGAAATGGACTTCATTTTATAATTTTGTCAATTGCACAATTGTATATTATGTAACATACAATATGTCACAATGTAATAAAACACAATTGTCTTAATTTAAAACATATATATTTATCAAATAAATATTATTTATAAATTAAACAAATCACATTTATCAATTTGACAAGTAATTCGTAATTACTAATATAAAATGGTCATTCACAATAATCGTCAATACGATCTACAACTTTTGTAATAATTTTAACCCGATTCATTCTAATTACGATATTATAAAATATCGTTCATTGTTTAACAATTGACACGTTTCAATTATAAACATAAATCTTACAATAATATTTAACCTCTGATTTCTCGGTATACGAGTTTAAGGAATATGATCAACTCGTATCAATATACATTTGATCATTTTATCAATTAAGGGAATTGTCCTATAGGTGTGACCTAAAGGGTCAGTTGACTAATATAATTTCGTATCATCCATTGCGCATTCTCGTCATGAGATTTAATTACGTGATCGCACTATTGTTGAGGACATATTTCCCAACAGTGGCAGCCGGGTTTGCAGAGAAGGAGAACCACGGTTGCAGCGTGGTTGTGTTGTGACCAGGGTGTTTTGTTGCTAGTGTCAAGGGTTGGTGCGGTCGTGTTAGGGGTTGTGGTTGGTGTCAGTAGGTACGTCATGGTGTAGTGGTGGCAGCCACTGTGGGTTGGTGGTGGTTCAGGCAGCGTTAGGGTGGTCGATGAAACTGTTTTGGGAGGCTGTCAGAGGGGTTGTCGAGGGGCTGTTTATGTTTGTGTCGTGTTTGCGTGTTGTTATTATTATTATTATTATTATTATTAGGATTAATTGATAGAAATACTCCGAACAATGAGAGAACTGCTCAAAATACTCTAACTTAATTTTAACTACCAATATAATCAAATAATGCCCTCATTTGCTTTGAATAGAATTTGTTGTTTTTTTAACTTATTGTAGCATGTTTTAATGGTGTGATTAGGTGAATAGATTAACAGAGAAGTAAAAAGAGAAAGACGGGTTAAAGAAGGGTTAGAAATTTCTTCACTTAATTAGCAGGTAGTAGGTCATATATTATAATAAAAGTGAATGAGAGCATTAGTTGGTTATATTGGTAGTTAAAATAGAGTTTGGAGTATTTTGACCAAGACACCCATAGTTCAGAGTATTATTATCAATTAAATATTATTATTATTATTATTATTATTATTACTAATGTTATTAATTTTATTATTAAAAGTTATTAGTTTTAAACAATTATTTTGTTAATATTTCTACGTTCAGTTATGTAATTAAAAGTTGTCATACGGGACGATAATGAGTTAGTAAGTTAATTAATTGTTCTAAAGTCTTATTTGACGAGATTGACTAAATAATTAGTTATGAACATATTTATATTAAATAGAGAATTAATATTGAATAATATTCATAGGAAACGAGTTTGAAGTAGAGTATTTCTGATCTCTGTTGACTACGTTATTCTCGGAGCTTGCTTGATCCGGTAGGATACACTTATCATTGTACTTGGATTGTTTAGTGAATGGATGTTATAATGTGTTAATCATAAGTGGCATAAATATAATCTTTGGCATGATTTAATAATAGTATTGTTGCATTCATGAGTATGGCATATGCATTGGTTACTGATTGGAGATATGAAGTGAATATTATTTCGATTTAAGCCCAGGGTGGTTCTGCAGAACCAGGCCTGGTGTCTTCAGTTGTTATGATGGTGTTCAACGACGGTCGACGATACTCTGCCGGGAGTTCCGGTCAGGGTTGGTGTAACAGGTTGTGATTGGAGCTTCAGGTGGCGATTGAGCTCGGTAGTGGCATGACATTTGTATATCATCCTTTGTTGCATATTTACTTATTTTACCTTGATAGTTATCCTACTCAACCGCGAGGTTGACAGTGTATTCGTGTGCACCTACTATGATCTGGTAACGGGGAGTAGATTCTACAGGAAAGAGACAGATAAGCTAGGAGCTGGGGCAGGAATGTGAGATGCAGACGCTGGACTTACCTAGCTTGTAGAAAATATTACTTCTTTCATTCAGACTTTATTTCAGTTGGTCATGACTCAGTTATGTATTTGGACTTTGGGCAAGATGTAATAGACTTTAAACACCATTTAAATTTAAAGTACTGCGTTTCTTTTTCTTTGAGTATCTACTACCCTGGTTTATCCAAAATGATAACAGTCTTATTTATTTGGGAAATCCTAGTTCAGGATCCTAGATAAATGGGGGTGTTACAATGATGACCAGTTGATCACTTTAGGTCACAACTATAGGACAATGCCCTAATCTACAAAGTTAATAATTTGTATGAGATATGAATTGCTTAAATTCCTTAAAAATTGGACAATATTGAATAAGAGGTTTTTGCGTCTCGTTATAATTCGATTAAGCGAGATTCAATTAGAATAAATGTTATTCTTTAAAAGCGATAAACGTTATCGTAATAAAAGTTGTCGGTTAATTACAAACGAGTTGTAGATTGTATTAACCTAATGTAAATTATTAATTATTAGTACCTAAATGTTAAGTAGTAGTTAATAATTTTTTATTTAAAATGTTTAATTGCAAATTTTTTAGACATCACATTTTTACACGTGATATGTCACATTTGTGACATAACACAATATTAACCACTTTAAGTATAAAATGGATCCCATGTTGGACATGTGAACTGTGTGCTTGTTTATGCATTGGAGGGTTGTGTTTTGTGATTTTGGTCTAATTAAGAATTAGACCATATCATTATATTCTAAGACTACATATAGACCTAAGAGGCTAGTAGCATTGAGAAGAGAAAAAGGAAGAGGGGCTCTCTTCCCCTTACCTTTGAACTGTGCAAGGGTAGTGGGGAAGGCACCCTCACCTTTCCTTCTTTATATTCTCTTACCATATAACACTTCTTATTCTAATTTTATTTCCTCTTGTGAAAAATTACTCTCTCTAAAATTATTAAGTAAAAAAATTAATTCAATACTAGTGTAGTATTGTGAGAAAAATATTTTAAGGAATTGCTACTATCACATATTAAGAATATTTTAGTAGTAGATTAGGGTTCTTGTCTTGAGTGCAACAAGAGGAGGGTTCACTTGGAGTCTCGGTTCATCCCACCTGTTTATAGCTCAAGAACGATTTTGGTAGGTGACCGAATCGTGCCCTAATATACCGAAATCTCAATGTAAGGTTTTGACATCTTGTGTTTCCTTTGCTTGTATAAGATCAATTCAATTTAGTTTTATGACTAAACTAAAATTCACTCATATATGATATGAGTCTTAGACTGAAAGTATGATTTCTAACAAAGGCTAATATTACATAAATCAAATTCCACTATTTTGTTTGTTATTAATCACACAATGGATTTTTTGTACGGGTGATTCATTGGAGAAATAGAACAATAAGAAGAAAAGAAATATTGAAATTGCTTGAACAAATATTGCATCCATTCCATTCAATATTATATTATATTATAAACTAACTACAAGATTGATAAAATGAATGTGAATGACTAATTGGTTTTAGACTTTCAAATGTATGTTTTATTTTGGTATGTGTTGTTTTTTATTCATCATTTTCCCTTTGAAAAATAACTCTCATAAAATGAAATTGGAGTTATGAGATCTCAATCTTATTAACAAGTCAGACAAAATAAATCATATTGATATTGATAATGGCTAACTGTACATTATTATCAAATATTTATGCGTACATGTCATATTATTCGATGTATATGTCTTATAACACATAATAATATTGCAGTAGGCTATTATTTAACTCAATTTATCATTTTTGCAAAATTTTAAAATTTAGATGTTTTGACAAATTGATATAAATGATATATTAAGACTAAAATTATCTATATAATACCATAAAAGGCTAGATTGAGCATTATATATTTATAGGCTATATCTATAAAATCTTATTAAAAGGGTACCTAAAATAATGTGACATGGTGAATTTTAAATGTGACGTGACATATTGAAATGTGACATGTCATATATTTAATGTGACATGGCGAATTAATGTGACATCGATTATCAATTTATTATTAAATGACCTTAATTTAAATTATTTATTTATAAATTAATTTAATTAACTTAATTTAACTCACTTATTTATATTATTAAAGGATATTATATTATTATTAAAGCATTTAATTTAATTCCCGTGTCTTAATATTTATTTTTATTCCATATGGCATTTCATACCCATTAATTTTAATTTATTTTAATTGATTATTTAATTTAATTATTTATACTATTCAAATAAATGGTTAGTTTAAAAGATCCATTTTATTCCATATGGCAATTTCGCACCTCATTAATTTATATTCCTTTTTCTTGATTATTTAATTAAATTGAAAATATAACATAAATGTAATAATCATTGACTCTACAAATATATAATTAAATATAATTAAAAAATAAGTTAAACTATTTACCATTATTCACATATCATATTTTTTATTTCATAAGATAACTTCTTAAACTATTCTCATGCAAAGTATATATTTTAAAAAAGGAATAAAATAATAGTAATAATAATTAAGAAAACTTTTTCCATTTTATTTCTCCTTGCTGCATATTTATGTCTATATTAAATTTCATAATAATGAGAGAAATTTATAAATATAAATTATCTATAAATCTAATATAATGCAAGCCAAACTTTTTGTTATCATCCACATGTCATATTTAAATTTTAATTTATAAGATAAAATCTTAAATTAATCTCATGTAAAGGTGATTTTGTAGAAAAAAATAAAAAAAAATAAAAGATAATCTTATCTATAAATCTAATTAAAAGGTAAGTCAAACTATATAATATCATCCACAAGTCATATTTTTATTTCAAAACATAATATCTGAAACCACTCTCATATAAAGTCGATTTTGTAAAAACAATAATAATAATAATAATAATAGCTTGGAGCGTATTGTCACCGCGTCTGGGCCTGGGTTTGGGGAGTGGCAGTGGCGCCTTGCTACTTTCCCCTTTCATTTAGGCGGACTTGGTGTTTATGCAGCGGGAGATGTGTTACATTATGCGTTCTTGGCTTCCCGTTTGCAGTCTGCTGAATTGCAGGTTAGGCTCATGCGGCCTTCTGGTATCATTGACCCTGGCCCTTCTTTCGCCGATGCCTTGCGGGTGTTCTCGGAGACTACAGGTTCTGATTTTCTTGGTAACCCTAGTGAAATTGCTGCCCCCAAACTTATGAAGAAATTGGCAGATATTTATTTCTCAACGGTTGCTGCTTCTTCGGAGTCGGTTTTCTCCTTGTCCCCGCGTCAGGTTGCGTTGTGGAAATCTCAGCATGGGGCTCACTCTTCTGGTTGGTTGAGAGCGGTTCCTGTCTATGGGTTGGGTCAGACTATGAATAGGAGGACCTACCGTTGTGTGCTTGGGTATAGGCTAGGTGTTCCACTTTCCTTGGTCCCTAGGCCTTGCTCTGCTTGCTCTCGGGTTTTTGCTGAGGATGTTTTTGGGGATCACGCTGTCTCTTGTGCTGGTACTGTTGGGGTCAAGCATCGTCATAACCTTGTCAGGGACACTCTATTGGACATTTGCTATAGGTCTGGGATTTCGGCGGGTAAGGAGGTTGACATTGGTATGGTTGATGGACATGGAGGATCTCTTCGCCCTGCGGATTTGCTGCTTTATTCGTGGGACAGGGGGTGGGACGTGTGTATTGATTTGACTGGGTCCTCCCCTCTGACTCAGACTGGGATGGCCGATTTTGTACCTGGCCGGGTTGTTGCTGATGCGGCTCAGCGCAAGTGTGCTAAGTACAGGGATCGCTGTGAGGCTGCAGGTTACGGTTTCCTTCCTTTCTCTTTCTCTTCGCTTGGTGACACCCGTCGTTGAGGGGTGCCAAAGATAAGATTTATAAAACCTCAGCTTAAACTAGATAGGATAAGTCAAGGGTCGAACCACAAGGAGACAAGGTTAATTATGTTTGCGAATTTAAAGTCTATTACAAGTAACCAAAAAGGGGGGGTTGATTTAAGATTTGAACTAACAACTAAAAGAGCAAATAAACAAGAGAATTAAAATAAGATAAAAAGGAGATTAGGAACTTTGGTTCCCCATGGTTAAAACAAGTCAATGAAAGGTAAAATAACCAAATAACACAATCCCAAGGAACAAAGAATAATCACAAATTGGCGAGAAATGCTGGGTATTGATTGAAGAAGAGGATGTGTTTTTTGTCTTTGGTTTTCTGTCTATTTTGCTTGTTGTTATGGTCTTGGTTAGAATGGCATACTTAGTCATTCTATTATTGAGTTGCTTTTTGGTTTGCACTTAGAGGGATTCGAACCCCTCACCTCCTGTATATCTTGCTACGGTTTTTGATATATAATACATACTCACATTTTACCAAAAAAAAACAAAGAATAAACCTTTAGGTCAATATTCTACCCAATCCTTACGGTCTTAGGGTTCCTAGAAAAGCACTTAAACTTTCGTTCATAGGGCAATCCCAAAGTTGTTGTTAAACTAATCCTAATAATCTTTCAATCTTAAGGATTAGTTCACCAACAACAATGGGGGATTGGTAATTCAATCATTAAACTATCAAAATCAAATCTTTACCATGGTTCCCCTAATTCCTAATCACAAGAATTAGCTATGCATGATTTTAACTATGAAATTAACAATAACAAGAACTAAGAACATCAAGGGAATCAACATAATTAAAGATGACAATAAAAGGGAAAACATGTATTGAGAAATAATAATAAGATGAACAACAAGATTAATTAAAAGGGAAAGATTAATTGTAGCAAACTTACAAGCTTAATTGGAATTCAAGAACAAAGATTGAAACTTGGAAAATATTCTCTAAAACTATGGAGTTTTCTCTAAACTAGGCTGCTTGACCTAATTTTCGTGCTTAGGTCTCCTTAAATAAGTTCTAATTACAAGATTAAACAAGTAAAACACGGAATAAAAGACGCGGACGCAGTCGCTGGGTCGGTCGACCTCTTTTTCGGGTCGGTCGACCTCTCCTGCTGTTATCAGGCTTTCCGAATTCTGGGCTTTGGTCGGTCGACCTCTTTGGTGGGTCGGTCGACCCTTTCCTGTACGTTTCAGCGTGAATTTGGCCCGTAAACAACCCCTGGATGTGCATCCGGATCCTTGCTCCGCATTATTACTCAAAACAGCTTCCGGAGGACGATTAAAGTTCAGTTTTGCCCACTTTCGCGTATTCCTACATTTAAAACATAGAAATGCCAAAGTAAACCGTTTCGGGAGAAATAGCAACTAAAAGTCACGAAAATATAAGAAAATACGTGCCAAAAGAATAAATAAAATGCATAAAATAGGCACGTATCAAACTCCCCAAACCAAACCTTGCTTGTCCTCAAGCAAGCACTAAGACTCAAAAGAAAAAGAAAAACTTCTAATGGAACGGATTTCATACTCTTAGGACAAAACACAACACCATGCCTAACCAATTTAATGCAATCTTCAAATATAATCAAGCATAATGTCAAGAGCAAAATGAATTGAACATGTTGGAAAAATATGCTAAACTTTCAACCTTGCAAGACTCATTCTAATTGGACTCTCGCGGTACGCTCGAGACACTCATGAAAACAAAGGGTCAAATGTATATATGTGAAAGATAAGAAGATAAATAAAAGTAGAGACTCTCACCTATCTGCGACCCATAAGAACATGCCTGCAATCTAACATGAATAAAATCTCTACAACCGTACATATGCATTCCCACACTAGATGACTATGACACATGCCGAGACAAATTTGGGATTGTGAGGCTAAAGGTAAGAAAGGGTTAAAATAAGTTATGGGAAGAGGGGTTAAACCGAGCTAACAACCATCTATCCATACTATAAGATCACTTCCATTACTTTTCAAAACATGCCAATGCTCAGAATTTGAGAGCAAAAATCACAATTTCTCCAATTTTCTCCTTCTCTTTCTTTCTTTCTTCTCCCTTTTTTTCAGAAACGTCCTGCCCAATGGTCGTGGTCGACCGACCACCCTTGAAAACAGGGCAGACTCGTTTTTTTTTTCTGATTTGATTTCTTATTATTTTTTTCATTTCTTTCCTTCTCTTTTTTTTTCTTTTCTTTTTCTCCTTTCCACCGTTCTCACAAAATCAGGATTTATCAATGAAGCACAAACCAAAGGATGGCCAAAACAGTCCCATCACTACATTACTAGCTCGGCTAGGGTAGGCAATTCTTTTTTTAGGATGTAGCAAATGGGAGAAAAGATTCAATTTGGCTATGTGAGGATTATGGGTAAAATGAGAAAAAGGGACCTCTACCATATGTGTCAACAAACCACAAACCCGAATGCATATAGGTATTAAGTAGACAAAATTCATGCTTATGCACATTGATGTGACATGCCTCAAGAGGAGAAACTACTCACAAACCTACATGAAATCGGTCATGAATGTCACCGATTTATTAAGCTCTAATCCTTAGAATATGTAGTAGCTTGCCAAGAAGAGAGTCAAGTCTAATAGTTTAGCATGAAATCAACAAAAACTCGTAGATAATGCAAAAGACTAGCTTGAAAATTTCTGAAAAAATGCAAGGCAAGGCAATAAGTGATATGTGAGGCATAAATCGTATTTGTCCGTTCCGACTCGACCTATGCGCTAAGAACGTGCGACAGAAAAAGGATGAAAGAAAGAAAAACACCTAAAGGAATGAAAAACAAAAGACACCTAAACAATTGCAGACGAAAAAAGGAGTATGCAAACACCCTCCCCAAACCAAAACGCACAATGCCCTCATTGTGCTCATCAGCATACATCCACAGCATAGGGATGGGGATAGGCAGAAAAGAAACAAACAAATAAAGGAAAAGGAAAAAGACTAGAAACTACGAAAAGAGTCTAAGGAGGAAGGAGGGAAAAACTGGAAATCTAAAGGGAAATAAAAGAGAAAACTACTTACAAGACGGAGGGACCTCCCCAAACCGAACCCCGAAGAGGGTAAGGTTAAGCACGTCCCTAGTCCTCTGGGTCAAACTCCGACCCAGAGCCATCTCCTTCTGCCTCCTCCTCTTCCTCATCATCAGACCCTATGCCTGTTCCCGAGGCAGAGCCTGAAGCTTCACCGTACCCACGACCGCCTGCGAGAGGTGTGTACCAGGTGGGGTGAGTCCAAGGGTCGGTGGGGAGCCTACCCTGAGTAGCATACTCCGAGTAGCCCGGATACTGGTAGAGACTATCGTTCAACTGTTTTTGGTTGAACTGCCTGCAAAGGTTCGCCACCATGAGTGGGAGAGATCTGTCATCAACAAAAGGAGGAACAGAAACATTAGGAGGAGCAGTAAAATCAATTGGGTACCCCGTCCCAGGTGCATCAAAGTGGGCACCGGGAGCAGGGACCCTATGGCCTCTAAAGGTGCCTCCTCTAAGTGGAAGGCGGTAAGACGGGAGGAGTGGTCTGGGCTCCCCCTTAATATTATCAAGGGGCAACATGGGGGGAGCCGTGGTGATTGGGATGCGATCACTGAGGTAGGTGTCTACCTTCCAATAATCCTTCCTGTCTACCCAATGCACGGACTTGACATAAGCAATGTCCATGTACCGGGAGAGAGTGTCAATCGCATCCTCATAGCGAGGGAACTGAGGAACAAGAAAGCGGGCCAATCGAGTGACTAGCCCACCACAGACAATAGTAGTCAAGGAAGTTCCCTCGCCCACCGACACAAAGTGGGAGGCGACCAAAAACGCAGTGTTATAAAACTGCTGACCCGTACGTCTGACATTAAGATAGCCAGACAAAATGGAGAGCTCAATGTTTTTAACATTTTGAGACTCTTTACGGCCAAATACAGTGTTGGCCAAAAGACGCAAATAATAGCGGGGGGCGGGTAGGTGAATGGTACTGTTTTTCTTCTTCCTATCACTGGATCGAATCAGAAAGACAGGACCACATGACATTGTGCGACCCAGTGGGGTCACCCGTAAGACCCGTAGAAGATAAGCCTAGAAATTGGGCAAATTCATTCAAAGTTAAAGAAAATGTTTCATTGAACAAACGAAAAGAAATGCACTTGTTATCATAGCCAGGGTTATAAGCTTGAACATTAAAAATAAAGGAAGAAAAGAACTCAAGAGTAAGAAGGGTATAGGTGAACTCATCCATAGTGACAAGTCCTGAGAAACCCGTCCCATTGAGCAAGGACACCACATCATCATGACACCCCAAAGCTTGCAATGCCGGAACATGAAGGAACCGGGTGACCACCACTAAGCAAAAAGTGGAAAGATGGAGGAAACGGGCTTTTTGCGCCGGAGTGTTGAAGACGATTTGCGGATAGTTTGGTAGACTATCCGTATCAAGTGCCGTCAACCCTCCTGACCTAGGAGCACGGCCGCGGGAGGTGCTTGCTTCGGAAGTGCGGGAGCGCTTTCCGCCTTGACCACGGCTAGACATTATGAATCTGAAAAAGTTCAATAAAATGTAAGTCTTGTGCAACATTGAAACATTTTCTTAGCAAAAATAGGAACAAAACACGAACCAGAAACCTCTGTAACAGTAATTGGGTCGGCCGACTTCATAGAGAGGTCGGTCGACCACTATCGCTAAAATTTTAGAGTTCCTGTAACAGTGACGGGGTCGGCCGACCTCACCTAGGGGTCGGTCGACCAACTGCCAGCAAAAATCGGACTACCTGTAAAATCACTGCGGTCGATCGACCTCAAACCTATGTCGACCGACCGACCAAACAAAAGATCGAATTTCAGGAAAATTGCAGTTTGGTCGGCCGACCTCCGTTTTGGGTCGGTCGACCGACAAGAGTGTCAGAAAAAGTGTCGCGGTTTTGAAATCGTGCAGAAATTAGGCATAGAAATTGCAAGAAAGAATCATACTAACCCTAACAGCACAAAACCACACACATTTTACAGATCTGAGATTATAAAACCTAAAGGAAGAAGAAAACTTAAAAAGAAAACACAAACATGCTTGAAAACGAAATTAGGAGCCAAAACAAACTGAAAAAGACAAACTAAAACTACCTAGAACAGAATTAAGATGCAAGGAAACGAAAAAGAGAAAGAGAAAGCTAAGAAACACATACCTTGGATGGAGAAAGATGAAAGAAAGCAAGGAAATGGAGTGAAGGATGAAGAAGGTAGGTGGTTAGGGTTTTTAAGAGAGAGAGGGAGGTTCAGAAAGTGTGAGCAATAATTGTGTTTTCAAAACACATAAAGACCAAAGACTCTAACTCAAAGAAAAACCGGAAAAAAAATACCCGAGGTCGGTCGACCTAAAATTTGGGTCGGTCGACCTCTGTCCTGCATACCTGCTCCGTCAGATTTTATTTAATGCTGCCAGAAGGTCGGTCGACCTTCCTAACGGGTCGGTCGACCTACTTAACCGACGATTCCTCTTATTTTCCTGCAGAATCTCAAAATCCCATCAAGGACTAAAACAGAAATTACAAAAAACGAAAAAATAAGCTAGAACACGGGTTGCCTCCCGTTTAGCGCTGGTTTAAGAGGTCCCGCACGACCCTTTTACCTATCAAGAAGCATCCGAAAAAGGGTCAAAGTAAGAAACTTCAACCTTACCAATAAATTCGTTCTCTCCGCGGAAGTGCTTCACATACTGGCCATTAACTTTGAGCCTCTCACCGGATGAGGTTTCTAACTCTATTGACCCAAATTTTGAGACAGCTATGATGGTGTAAGGTCCGCTCCACCTGGATTTCAGCTTACCAGGAAAAAGACGAATACGAGCATTAAAAAGCAATACCCTATCACTTACCTGAAGATCACGCCTAATGATCCTCTTGTCGTGTCAGCGCTTTGTTTTCTCTTTGTAAATCCTGGCATTGTCATAGGCTAACAACCTGAATTCTTCTAACTCATTGAGCTGCAACAGACGTTTCTCACGGGAAAGATTAGGGTCTAAATTAAGATCACATATAGCCCACCAAGACTTACGTTCTAACTCTACTGGTAAATGACAGGTTTTACCATAAATCAACCGGAATGGTGACATTCCTATTGGGGTTTTGAACGTAGTTCTATAGACCCATAAAACATAATCAAGTTTTAGACTCCAATCTTTCCTAGACTTAGAAACAACTTTGGCTAGGGTCTCCTTGAGTTCCCTATTAGAGATCTCAACTTGACCACTAGTCTGAGGGTGATAAGCTAAACCCCTACGATGTTGGACACCGAATTTATTTAGCAAGTCACCTAAGCGTTTCTCCTTTAAATGCATACCTCCATCACTTATGACAACCCTAGGGACACCAAAACGAGGAAATATGATTTTTTTTTAACATCTTAATAACAGCCTTTGCATCACAATGGGGAGTAGCAATAGCTTCTACCCACTTAGACACATAATCAACAGCTACAAGAATATACCTGTTACCTTGACTACTGGCAAAAGGTCCTTGATAATCAATGCCCCAGACATCAAAAATCTCCACCTCTAAAATACCAACCTGCGGCATCTCATGTCTTTTTGAGACATTCCCAGTTCTTTGACAGGCATCACAGCTACCTACAAAATTCCTACAGTCAGCATGCAAAGTAGGCCAATAAAAACCAGACTGTAATACCTTGGCCACGGTCCTAGATGGACCGTGGTGACCACCATATGCAGAAGAGTGACATGCTTCCAGAATGTCCTTCACGTCCCATTGGGGAACTCATCTCCGGATGAGTCCATCTCCGCATTCCTTGAAAACATAGGGGTCATCCCAAAAATACTATTTTGCATCAAACATAAATCTCTTCTTTTGTTGCCATGACAACTCAGGAGGGATTTTACCTGTGACAGCAAAGTTAGCAAAATCAGCATACCAAGGGGGGGATAAGAACCTGAACTATTAATGATAAATAAACTCTCATCAGGAAATGAATCATCAATAGGTAAAGAATCTTCCCCATCAGTCAGCTGAAGGCGAGATAGATGGTCAGCTACCACGTTTTCCGCGCCTTTCTTGTCCCTAATCTCAATGTCAAACTCTTGGAGAAGGAGTATCCACCTTAAAAGCCTTGGCTTTGAATCTTTCTTTTGGAAAAGACCTTTCAAAGCTGCATGGTCAGTGTAAACAATTACCTTATTACCTACTAAATAGGACCTGAATTTTTCTAAGGCAAAGATTACAGCTAGCATCTCCTTCTCAGTAGTGAAATAGTTACTTGAGTCTCATCTAGGGTGCGGCTCGCATAGTATATAGCATTAAGAGCCCTGTTTTTCCTTTGACCTAGTACAGCACCTACAGCGTAGTCACTAGCATCGCACATGATCTCAAATGGGAGATCCCAATCTGGTGGCTGAATGATTGGTGCTGAGATCAAAGCTTCCTTCAACCTGTTAAAAGCTGAAAGGCACTCATCAGTAAAATCAAAGACAGCATCTTTAAGGAGCAACTGTGTAAGTGGTTTAGCAATCTTAGAAAAGTCCTTAATGAAACGCCTGTAAAAACCTGCGTGTCCTAAGAAACTTCTCACCCCCTTAACATTAACAAGAGGGGGTAATTGCTCAATCACCTGCACTTTTGCCTTATCTACATGTATACCTTTATCAGAAATTAGGTGCCCTAACACTACCCCTTCAGTAACCATAAACTGACACTTTTCCCAGTTTAAGACAAGGTTTACATCAATACATCGCTGCAAGACTTTATCAAGATTAGCTAAGCACTGATCAAAATCATTACCATAAACAGAGAAATCATCCATAAATACCTCCATGATGTTTTCTATAAAGTCAGAAAAGATACCCATCATACACCTTTGAAAGGTAGCAGGAGCATTACATAACCCAAAAGGCATCCTGCGATATGCAAAAACACCATGTGGGCAAGTAAAAGTAGTCTTACTCTGATCATCAGGATGGATGGGAATCTGGAAAAAACCTGAATAACCATCTAGAAAACAGAAGAATTTATTAGAAGTCAGTCTTTCAGTCATTTGGTCAACAAAAGGAAGGGGAAAATGGTCTTTCTTGGTGGCGGCATTTAACTGTCTATAATCAATGCACATCCGCCACCCAGTTACAACTCTAGTGGGTATTAACTCATTTTTATCATTTTTAACCACTGTGGTTCCTCCTTTCTTAGGCACCACCTGAACTGGGCTAACCCACTTGGAGTTGCCAACTAAATAGATAATACCTGCATCAAGAAGTTTCATTACCTCAGCCATAACCACCTCTTGCATCTTAGGATTCAACTTACGTTGTCCCTGTCTATAAGGCTTATGCCCTTCCTCTAACTCTATTCTGTGCATGCAAACATCAGGGCTTATGCCCTTAATATCATCCAAAGAATAACCTAAAGCTTTCCTATTCTTTTTGAGAACAGTCATTAAAGCAGAAAGTTGGTTAGAGTCAAGTTTAGAGCTAACAATTGCAGGGTACTGCTCAGTATCATCTAAGAAAACATATTTAAGGTTAGGAGGAAGTGGCTTACGCTCTGGTACCTTTACCTCGACGGCCTGTACAGAATCAGTACTAATGGAATAGCACATGTTTACCAGATTTGCATTGGCCAAGCTTATGAGCTTCTCATTCTCTTCTTCAGTAAACTCATACTCCTCTATTTCTGCTTCTATCACCTCCAGCTCTTCAGCATCCTCAGCTGGATTACCTGCACACTTATCCAAAACTGTTAGATCATCTAAGGGATCCTTGGTCAAGGATTCCCTCCAATTAAGGATAACATTCCTGTCTATAATATCAATGGAGCAACAAGTATCATCAGTAGGAGTAGTTGCCTTATGGGCAAGACTAAACTCGATAGTGTCATCTCCAAGCTCTAAAGTAATGATCCCGCGTTTGACATCTATTACAGCCCCAGCTGTGTGTAAAAATGGTCTACCTAAAATAATAGGTATTTGACTATTCTCAGCAATGTCTAAAACAACGAAATCAACAGGAATAAAGAACTTTCCCACTCTAACTGGGACATCCTCTAAGAACCCTAATGGTCTTTGGGTTGATCTATCAGCCATCTGTAGGGTAATATTGGTGACTTTAAGTCTACCTAAATTAAGTCTTTCACAAACAGAATAAGGCATTACACTGACACTAGCCCCTAGATCACAAAGGGCTTTCCCTATAATATGATTACCTATGGTACAAGGGATAGAAAAACTACCTGGGTCCTTTAACTTGGGTGCTATATTATTTTGTGAAAGAACATAACATTCCTCCACAAAAGCAACAGCACCGTCGTCCTGAAAATTCCTCTTACGACTCAAAATATCTTTCATGAATTTAGCATAAGAAGCTACCTGGGTAATTAGATCAGTGAAAGGGATGGTTACCTCAAGATTCTTCACCATCTCCAAAAACTTACCGAATTTCCGATCCTCTTTTGAATTTTTCAGTCTTTCGGGATAAGGAACGGTGACATTAGCCATAGGATCAGCAACCTTTGGCTTTTTCAGCTGTAATATCTCAGTGAGGCCTTGAATGAGGGAAGGATCCAGCGATTTGGGAATAGAAACTGCGTTCTGCTCAGAAGCACTGGTCGGTCGACCAGGTATAGGGGTCGGTCGACCAGAAGCTGTATCATTGAATTTTTTCTGTTTTCCAGAAACTAATCTCTCGTCAGGTATCGAGGTCGGTCGACCTACAGTAGGGGTCGGTCGACCTTCTGACCTGTGAACGGGATCAATTTCTTCTTCCTGAACTTTAGCAGAGTCCTCCTTAGGGGCTGGTCCTTCATAAGCACGACCACTCCTAAGATTTATAGTATTCAACGTCTCCATGGGTCCTTCACAACTAGCCGGAGAGCTAGTTGTTTGGTTGGCTATGTTTATCAATTGTTCTCCAAAAGTCTTCATAGAAGCCACTTGAGCCTTTCCCATCTCCAAAACCTGTTTTGTTAGAGCATGAACAAGCTCTCTCAATTCCACAATCTCACCCGTGTTGTCAACCGTAGTAACTAGGTTCGCACTTTCAAGCTTCAGCTGGGTTGCCTCAAGCTTTTCAAAACGGGCTTCAACGATTGTCTCAAGAGCCAACACTCTATTCATCTCCACATTCAACCTTCGCGAATTCCCACGTGAACTCCCAAAGGCAGCCCTATGCACCGCCATGTCTTCGATGGTTTTCCAACCCTGCATATGGTTGGTGTTGTTCTGGAATCTCCCATTGGCGGCCGCATCAAGAATCACCTTATAGTCATCGTAAAGGGCGTTGTAAAATTGGTTACATAAGTACCATTGTTGAAAACCATGGTGAGGGATAGAACGGACCAAACCCTTGAACCGACTCCATGCTTCACAAAATCCTTCATCTGGCCCTTGTTGAAAGTTAGTGATTTGGCTTCTCAAGTCATTGGCCTTTGCAAAAGCGAGGAAAGTATTTTCTATAAAAAGCCAATGCCAAGGAAGTCCAATCCGTAACCTCCTCAGCTACCCTATCAAGGTAGCGGTACCAATCTCGCGCGGCATCTTTCAATGAATAAAGGAACATCATTGCCAGCACCTCATCCTGAGTCACCCCGGCAGGTATGCGTATGGAACAGCAATAATCCGTGAATGTCGCAACATGCTTCAACGGATCCTCGTTGGGTAGACCAGAAAATTGACTCTGTTCCACCAGAATGATGTGATTCGGGTGGAGTTCAAAGGAACCAGTGGTGGGAGTAGGCAAGGTGAATCCTTTTGGTAAATCTTGAATCTTTGGCTGTAGGTGATCATAAATAGTGTCCATGTCTAAACAAGAGAGTACTCAAGCCTTCCTCTCAAAAACCTGTCTTTTAGTATGCAGAAAACAACACTAGTGGAAAAGGTAAGTAATGGTCTTAAGGAACCTAAGTTCCTTAAGACAAGAAAAATAAACTAAAAACTAACAAACAAAATTATACCGTCTCCCCGGCAACGGCGCCAAAATTTGACACCCGTCGTTGAGGGGTGCCAAAGATAAGATTTATAAAACCTCAGCTTAAACTAGATAGGATAAGTCAAGGGTCGAACCACAAGGAGACAAGGTTAATTATGTTTGCGAATTTAAAGTCTATTACAAGTAACCAAAAAGGGGGGGTTGATTTAAGATTTGAACTAACAACTAAAAGAGCAAATAAACAAGAGAATTAAAATAAGATAAAAAGGAGATTAGGAACTTTGGTTCCCTATGGTTAAAACAAGTCAATGAAAGGTAAAATAACCAAATAACACAATCCCAAGGAACAAAGAATAAACCTTTAGGTCAATATTCTACCCAATCCTTACGGTCTTAGGGTTCCTAGAAAAGCACTTAAACTTTCGTTCATAGGGCAATCCCAAAGTTGTTGTTAAACTAATCCTAATAATCTTTCAATCTTAAGGATTAGTTCACCAACAACAATGGGGGATTGGTAATTCAATCATTAAACTATCAAAATCAAATCTTTACCATGGTTCCCCTAATTCCTAATCACAAGAATTAGCTATGCATGATTTTAACTATGAAATTAACAATAACAAGAACTAAGAACATCAAGGGAATCAACATAATTAAAGATGACAATAAAAGGGAAAACATGTATTGAGAAATAATAATAAGATGAACAACAAGATTAATTGAAAGGGAAAGATTAATTGTAGCAAACTTACAAGCTTAATTGGAATTCAAGAACAAAGATTGAAACTTGGAAAATATTCTCTAAAACTATGGAGTTTTCTCTAAACTAGGCTGCTTGACCTAATTTTCGTGCTTAGATCTCCTTAAATAAGTTCTAATTACAAGATTAAACAAGTAAAACACGAAATAAAAGACGCGGACGCAGTCGCTGGGTCGGTCGACCTCTTTTTCGGGTCGGTCGACCTCTCCTGCTGTTATCAGGCTTTCCGAATTCTGGGCTTTGGTCGTCGACCTCTTCGGTGGGTCGGTCGACCCTTTCCTGTACTTTTCAGCGTGAATTTGGCCCGTAAACAACACCTGGATGTGCATCCGGATCCTTGCTCCGCATTATTACTCAAAACAGCTTCCGGAGGACGATTAAAGTTCAGTTTTGCCCACTTCCGCGTATTCCTACATTTAAAACATAGAAATGTCAAAGTAAACCGTTTCGGGAGAAATAACAACTAAAAGTCACGAAAATATAAGAAAATACGTGCCAAAAGAATAAATAAAATGCATAAAATAGGCACGTATCACTTGGGGAGCTGGGTTCGGATGTTGTAGCCTTGCTGAAGCGGATTCAGCAATACTCGGTATCTCAGGATGCAGGGGCGCGGATGGCTGCGTACATTTTTACTAGGCTTAGCTTTGCTGTAGCTAAAGGGGTGGGAGCTCAGATTGTATCTCGGCTGCCCACCAATTTTATGTAAACTCTTATTTTGTTCTTTTGTTATATGATAGCTGCGCGCATCCTTCCCATAAAAAAAAAAATAAATAAATAAAATAATAATAATAATAATAATAATAAGTAAACAAACCTTATACATTCCATTTCTCATTGGCTGATATTCATGTTTATATTAAATTTCATAATAATAATAAAATAATGCTCAAAAAGTCACAAATCTTGATTGATATTTATGCCTATATTAAATTTGTTAATATTTAAAAAGTGGATGCTCAAATAAAAGTCATAAAATGCATCCTCAACTATTTATATATTTCTGTTGGAAGGCAAAATTTGTAAGCCAATTTTTTTGTTATTTTTATCGTTACTAGAATTATATGTGTCACTAATCTTTCTTATCTTTCTATTCACATCAAGTTAATTGTATTAAGGTATCAAATTATTAACTAATTTGTTTGTTTTTTATGTAACTTACATTGAGTTATGAAATGTTCATCACATTTCAACTTCATCGTATGTATTTGTTGTGTTCTCATTTAGGGGTATACTTACATCTTTACGACTTGATTCCCCTTCCTTATTTCTATCACTATTTACGAGGAAAGTTAAGTAATAACGATGATATTGCATAAAACAAATTTCACTATTGTTGGTTATTTTGCACTAATTATTGAGTTCTTATGGTTTATACATATATAGAAAGAGACGATTATTTGAGAAATAAGACTACATGAAAAAGTGAAATACTAGGATTGCTTAAACAATTACAAATTATAGACTAACTACAAGACATACGATATCAACATGAATGATTAATAGTTTATTTTTTCATATGTATGTTTTATTTTGGTGTTTGTTATTTTTCCCCCATCATTTTGCCTTTGAAAAAACAACACTCTTCACCTACCGACTTATTTGATTTTCTGGACTTTGGTCTTTATATTATTAACATGTCAATATTCATAATTTCAATACAAGTTCTATCATGAATTATTCATGAGGTGATATGTGTGTTTGACATTTTATAATATATCCAATTACTAGAAACAATAAAAACATTACACTAGAAACAAAACATCATGTAAATTTCACACTTCACAAAACCAGTGTTTATATTAAACTTCATAATAATGAACAACGGATGTTCAAAAGTTCTGAATCTTGATCCGTATTTTTGCCAATATTAAATTCGATAATAATAATAATAAAAGAATATTTAATAGGCATAAAATGCATCCTCAATTGTTTATATATTTGTTATAGAAAGTAAAACTTCTAATAAAAAAAATTCTTATCTCTATTGTTAATAAAATGGTAGTGCCACTAATCTTTCCTATCATTGTATTCACATTTTGTATAAGATTACTTAATAGATGAAATAAAGTTACTGCTTTAAAATTCTTAGTAACGCAATTTATTGTTGTGTTAGTTTTAGTTTTAGGGGAGTATAAAATGTTAGTTTTGTCATAACATTTCTAATCGTGTATTCTGTGTTATTTTCCAGAATTGTTGATGAAATTTTAATATCTAATTTGTGAGGGTGCTCTGTCTTTGAGATCTTTATTTGCTAATATAGTTTTATATAATTTGATTATATGAAAATTATGAATACCTATATTATTAATTTATTTTTGTCTGCGTTGAGTTACTTTTAATTTTGCAGGGGTATCTTAGTATCCACTATATATCACTTTAATTTCTAATAAATTGTTGTTCAAAAGACTAAATGAATTTATATAATCCTGAAAACATGAAAACGGTAAGTTGAGTTGATTTTAGTATATTATTATATTAAATCACTAAAATATATATCACACTAGAAATTGAACATCCCGTGAATTTCACGGGTCATAAAACTAATTTATGTATTATTAACTCAATTTGCAGTGCTCGACAAATTTCTTGAGAAATTTATAGTATTATGAAGGACGTGAAACTAGATATTCATTTCTTCTATGAAATGATAATCAAACATTATTTTCGTGAAGCCAACAAAATAGGGTAACCCATCTAGTCCTAGTGAAAAAATTACCTTAATTATCTTTAGAAAAGGGACGTGCTTTTTCACATATGGATTTTACTCTTTCACATACGATTTTTACCATACTACTTTATTATTTTTTTCAATCATTCACCCAATTAATATTTCACCTCCCTTTCATCCCCTTCACCATCTCCTTTCACCAAAAACAAAAATCAACACAAAGTAGTAAAATGCACGCAGATACTCCGCTAAAGCCGACGTCGATACCACCATCATCACGTGACCCCGCACAACCCATGTCCCAAACAATAACCTCCTGATTTCTAAACTCTTGTTACGAGGCTAGCTAATTCCCGCCGCTTACGAAAAGGTTACTTTTCTTTCTTGTCGTTGGCATAGGGGAAAGAAGAGCGGCATTGAAAGGTTGTGAAAAGAGGAATTTGGCTAACTAAAGCCTATACTTTCATTCTCGTATGTAAGCGCATCACTCCATTAATTTTTTAATAAAGTTAGTACTCTTTTGGCAGAATGAATTAAAGTACTCAAGCTTTGGTTGAACTTAAAATGTCGGTATTAACAATCGTTAATAAACATTGTTTCACTGATTGGAGAATTACAATCCATTGTTTAAATTTTAGGGTAATTAGATTCAACTAGTTTTGTGACCCGTGACATTCACGGGTTTATATATGTTAGTATAGTTATATTATCGTATTGTTAAGATTTGTCCGAACAATTAGTTTATCCATTTAAAAATATATAGTTTTGATTTTTGAAATACTTTAATGTTATTTAATTAAGGCATAATGTTTGATTATTGTTCTTTTTTTTGAGAATGATAAATTCTCTAGTGTAAAAAGCTTAAAACATACTTTTTAATTAAATTCGAGGACTTTTTATCTCAATATTTCATTTCTTATAAAACATTTTTTTTTGTAAAGGGTAAGTATGTATATATCACTCAACGAGGCAATTACAAAGAGTTAGCCAAGGAGAGAGCTTATGAAGTAGCATAGTTATGAAGTTTAATTAATGCTAGTCATAATATATCATCTATATCAATTTGTCAAAAATCCTAAATTTTAAATTTTGCAAAAATGATATATTAAGTTAAATAGTAACCTACTACAAAGGGTGAGGAAAACCAAAAAGTCATCCTTTTAAATAAAAATAAATAAAATTTAAATAAATATGTAGTTAATAACTAAATTTAGGAAAAGAAAATAAATAGTTTGTATTAATTTATTTTTGTGTTCATAACTAACATTTTTTTAATTTTTATTCTTTATATAAGCATGTGACACATGATTTTAGATATGACCTTTTAATAACACATGACATATTAAGATATTTAGTATTGCCTTTTTAACATCGATGCTCAAAAGTGATGAATCTTGAATGATATCTTTTTAATAACACATGACATATTAAGATACTTAGTATTGTCTTTTTAACATCGATGCTCAAAAGTGATGAACCTTGCTTGATATATATGTCTATCTTAAATTTGATAATAATAATAGAAAAAAATGCTCAAAACCCATAAAACGTATCCTTCAATTGTTTATATTTTTTTGATAAAGGCAAAATTTGTAATAAACAATAATTTTTCTTATCCTTATCGTCAATAGAATTGTATGTGCCATTAATATTTCTTATCTATCTATTCATATCAAGTTAAGCGTGTCATAGTACTTCATAAATAACAACAAAACAACATATTTGTGAAGTTCAAAAATGTCATAGTACTTCATAACCAATAGAACTTAAAAATAAATAAAGACACTTATCTTACCGTAATACACTTATAATAAGAATGATTATTTACACATATAATTTTCTCGGTGCTGTGATAAACAAAATTTTGGCTTGAATTTTGGCTCACAAATATTGTCTTTCATCAAATATTTATAGCCAATTGATGATGCATTTTATGACTTTTGGACGACTTATATTTTTTATTATTATAATCAAATTTAATAAATATATAAATATGTAGCAATGTTTTGTGACTTTTAAGCAACCTTTTTCATTATTAGCAAATTTAATTGACATAAATATAAAGTAGGGAGAAATGAAATGTAAAAGGTTTGCTTTAATTATTTTTTCCTTTTTTTATATTTTTTTTTACAATTCTACCTTGCATAAGAATTTTTAATCATTCGTTGCTTTGCTTTTTATTCATATATTATATTTATAGATTTATATATGTATTTTATTTAATGAAATTATATCCAATTGAACGAAATTGAGCAAGTATATAAAAATAAGACTTAAGAGAAAATTGCACATATAAACAGTTTAAAATTATAGTGATTTAAAATATATCGCAAATTAAAATATATCTTATTGAACATCACCACTGCTGCAACAACAACAACGCCAAAAACACTCAACAATAATTCTCAATATACTCATTATCGTCAAATGAATAAATTAATTAAACCATGAAATATAATCCACAACGTAGAAACTCAAGGGCAACATATTTTAAATAATTAGAGTGAATAGAAACTATTATAGCTATTATGTTTTTTTATAGACATTACACATCCATAAATTTCCATATTTTAATTTAATCTTAATTTATTTTGTGGTATTATTAGATTAGATAATTGATTGCTGAAAAACTCAAGAGATGAATTAAATAGGAAAAAAATGTTAATGCAAATTGTGAGTGTTAATTAATATAAAGAGTTTTGATCAATTTATTAACATATTATATTACAAAAATTAATTAAATAAGTAAAACTTGTAATTAATTTGGTGGGGATTAAGTATTATGAAGAGTTTTAATCAATTCATTACCATGGTTAAAGACAAAAATGAAATAAATAGGAAAAAGTGTTAATAAAAATGGTGGGTGTTAAGTAATATGAAGAGTTTTTATTAATTATTAACATGTTTTATTAAAAACAATTAACTATAATTATAAAATTTATTAACATATTTTCTTACAACAATTTCAATTAAAATGTCAATATTAATTATAAATTACGAAATTTTGATTTAAATTTTTAGGGGTTAGATAAATTTTGGAAAACAATATATTTAATATACAAAATTAATTTAAGAATATTGATAATATCCTTTAATATTATAGATACGTGAATTAAATTAATGTCATAATAATAAATTGATAATTCATCACACAAATTCGGCATGTCACATTAAAAATATGACTTCATATTTAAATATGCCAAGTCACATTAAAATTATGCCACGTCACATTGAAATTTGACATGTCACATTTTTTTAGTTACCCTTTTTATAAGATTTTATAGATATTAGGGATGAAGAGATAGGGCTGGAGAGTAGTTTGTTTTGACTAGGATTAGAAAAGGTAGAACGTGAAAAAATGTTTGTGAAAGTGTAAATTTCGTATATGAAAAAGTAATTCAGTTAAAAAAGGAACTGGTCCGCTCCAACCTCGGATAAACCCGGACTTAAAGGATTTTGGTGTGGTCCGATCCGATCCGATCCGATCCGGTGTTCGATTTTAAGATAAGGGTTGTCCATTTGATCCGGTTATGGAGCGTATATAGACTATAGAGACGCATATAAGCATTGCAGAGAAAGGAAAGGTAGGGAAAGGAAAGACGCCCCCTGTTTCTCCTCCACTGGCTACATACATAATTACATAACTTTGCCTTTTTTTAATTCAAAAAATTACCAAAAAATATTAAATGTAATAATAATAATAATAATAATAATAATTTACCCTCACACAAAAAAAAAAAAAAAAAAAAAAAAAAAAAATAATCCGCTGCTTCTTAGATATAAATATCTAAACAGACAGACACACACCCGGCACCCCCAATATCATCTTTTTTCACAAAATTATTTAATTTTTTTCTTGTTTTATTAAGTTTGTCAATATAATTTTTAATTTATTTGGGTGGTGGTTGTTGCTTTTACTTCAAAAAAAGTTAGATGATATATATTTTTTAAAGGAATTACTGAAGAATTTAGTCTCATAATCATCGGTTTTCTTTTGATTGTTTCAAGGAACGATCTGGGTAAGTCTTTCAATTTTTCTTTTGATGCATTCATCATCATCCTCTTCCTTTCACTTCATGTGTTTTCATTCTTCTGTTATGTTTTTTTTCTTCTGTTCCCTGATTATAATAAGTATATATCTGTTCATGTTTTGCCATCCATGGACGACGATGATGAATTGATGGTGATGAATTGATGATGATTTGGTATATTTATGTTTTAATCAATAAATTAAATACCCACATTGATGGGGAAGAAATAATAGCGAATGAAATCAAGTTAGTTTTCTACAAGTGTTGTGCTTTTCAAATTTGGTGGGTGATTGAGTGGACGCTGGAGTGTTTAGATGTATTAGTTATATATTAGGTTCAATGTGGTAGATGGATGGTTTGTTAATATGGCTAGTTTTCGGTGAGCAGGAGAGTCGGAAACTCGGGGGTTATATTAATGTTATAATCACGGGGGGAGTTTACTTGTTTATGGGTAGACGATGCCTGAGTTGAGAAGTGGAGCCCGAAGATCCAAGAGGCTCGGTGAACAACAACAACAACAACAACAGCCTACCCTTGAATTGAATACTCAACCAGATAACCTTCTTCCACCTACTCAAAAACAAACTAGGAGAAGAGGTGGTGCTACTGCTGGTCGAGGAAGAGGGACGAATGCCAGAGGGACACGACCAGGTGTAGCTGCTAGACAAACCGGGGCTGGTCGAGGGAGGGCTGCCAGATTGATTGATCTAGACCCCGATACTCCTTTTGAAGTTCTTCCACAGGTCACACCCTTGGGGGTTGTTGCTCAGAATCAAGTGGACGCTGCTCGTCGTGTAGACATTGCTATGGAAGGTCGCAGCGCTGATAAACTCGTGCCTGCTGAAGAAGATGCTAATTCCACACCTGTTCCCGATAGGGTATTTCTTCTTTCCTTTTCTAAATTAATGTATTCCCGTTTTTATCAAATTGTCTATCTTGTGTGATATCACACAAAGTTATATAAGAGACTGTCCCACATGACATGTGAAACCCCTCTTTTAGATAATTAAACGAGGAATACGATGTTCTGAGCTTTCCTTTGAAAGCTTGTGTACAGTAATTGCCTAATCTCCAATTTGACTACTCTGGCTTGTATTTGTCATTCCTTGTTAATTGTCTCACGTGCAGACTATTCTCATGAAGGCTTTAATGGAAAGATTTACATTTTTTTTATGTTTTCTTTTGCCAACATATGATTTCTCTGAAGAGTTTGTGACCACTTTCTTTTCCAGGTTCAAGTGGGAAATTCACCTGTATATAAGATAGAGAGAAAGTTGGGGAAAGGTGGTTTTGGACAGGTTTATGTTGGTAGAAGAGTGGTTGGTGGAACTGATAGAATAGGACCAGATGCACTTGAGGTACTTCAGCTCAGATGTTTTTGTACCCGTGATCGTTGTTCTCAATTTTGTCTTTCATTATTAAATGTTAGGCATCCTTTGGCCTCAGGTTGCTGTAAAATTTGAACACCGCAATAGTAAAGGTTGCAATTATGGCCCTCCTTATGAGTGGCAAGTTTACAAGTAAGTACTGCTGAAAACCTTTGTTTCTTTTTGCAATCTCTTTTTTCTTTTCCAACAGTGTCAAGACTCGCTATTCTTTACTTAATTATACAAAAGACTCACTTCTTTTATTGCAACGTGATGAAACTAGACAAAATGGCTATTTAAACTATTTATGCTTCTTATATTGTGAAATAGAAGTCAATCAATGCAAAATATTCACGAGGGTTCATTTTGGAAACGACAACTGTGTTTCAGCACAGCATGGAAACGGCAACTGTGCTTCAGCACAGCATTAACCATGCTGTGTTCATTGAACCTACTTATATTGCCATTGGCAGAAGCCTTTGAGGCACTGGTGTGTATCACTTATATTGATTAATGTTTTTCATTTGCCTAATAATGCCTTGCCTGTTGTTAACTCAGCTCCTTGAATGGATGCTATGGTGTTCCCTGGGTTCATCATAAAGGTCGTCAAGGAGAATACTATATTCTGGTAATTATTTTCACTCTGCAATATTACTCTTCTGTAATTATATATTTATATCCGAATCTCGAAGGACCATAATTGATGTTATTATGTCTCAGATTATGGACATGCTTGGACCTAGTCTGTGGGATGTTTGGAATTCCTTGGGACAATCGTAAGTATCTTTCCTTTCTTATTCCCTTTCTTTCTCCTTTCTATGGATGTATTACTGCTGTATAAGGATGCACACATGTCTTTAATTTGGTATCACGCAAACCATTTTTATTTAGTTTTTCCTTTTTCTTATTTATACTTTCTGCAAACAGGATGTCTCCAAATATGGCAGCGTGCATTGCTGTTGAGGCAATATCAATTCTAGAGAAGGTTCACTCAAAAGGGTAAGGGCCTTTGGCATGCTTCGTGATGTTGTATAGATGCCCCCTTTTAGTTACATTCATTCCGTAAAGTTACCTTTTTTGTCCTCACTAATATCATTTGTTATTGAAGTTTTGTTCACGGGGATGTAAAGCCAGAAAATTTTCTACTTGGTCAGCCTGGAACTGCTGATGAGAAAAAGTTGTATCTTGTGGATATGGGTTTAGGTATGTTATCGACCTTCATTATTTTGTGCTCTCGCAAAGAGACTGGTTCATAAATGTTACGCACTCTCTTTGCGGTTTTGTTCCTTTGTTACTTTCTCTTTTCTGCAAGCACAATTACAAGTTGCTTTTCTTTTTTCCTTCTGTGTGTGTATGTGCGTCACAATTATTCTGGTTCATGATATACATACTACCTCCATTCCAAAAATTTTCATCCCCATTTAATTTTGGCGATCGATTGATGTCAAACTCCTAAAATTTGTTAGTCCAAATATATGTTGAGATACGCTTTGATTTGTCAAAATAGCTCTACTTCATATTAACATTCATACAAGTTTTCATTATCGATGTTTTGAGACCATTTTATGTTTCAGCTTCTAAATGGACTGATGCCTCATCTGGTCAACATGTCGATTATGATCAGAGACCAGATGTGTTCAGGTTTGTAGAAATGTCTATATGCTTTAACTTGATCAGATGAGATTAAACTTTTTGTGGGATTTTTTAATTAGCTGATGGTCAGGACTGCGTGAAATTATTCTTGTGCTTTGGCAGGGGAACAATAAGATATGCAAGTGTTCATGCACATCTAGGCCGAACTGGTAGTAGGAGGGATGATCTTGAGTCATTGGCATATACCTTGATTTTTCTTATTAAAGGAAGACTACCATGGCAGGGTTATCAAGTGAGTTTTATCATACTTTGACCATTTCGATCGTCTACATTTCTGAATGGCAATATTAAGAATGGTACACATAGGTAGGGTATATTTGTCAAGCAGATGTGTAGAGGGTAAGTGCAAAGCAAGTCGTCCGCTGTGGAATCACAGGATATTTTCTTTATATTTAAAATTTACCCAAAAGTGGAAATACGATGGAAAGAACGAAGAAGTAATTGATTCTTGGCTTGTCTCTCATTTTTTTTCTTTTTTACTTTGTGAAGGGTGACAACAAAAGTTTTCTCGTCTGCAAGAAAAAGATGGGCACTTCACCGGAGTTAATGTGTTGCTTCTGCCCTACCCCATTCAGACAGTTCCTTGAAGATGTGACTATTATGAAGTTCGATGAGCAGCCAAATTATTCGAAACTCATATCATATTTTGAAAGTCTAATTGAACCTTGTGCACCGCTCAGACCTATCCAGATTGATGGAGCTCTAAAGGTTTGGATTTCGATATTGATTTTTTATATTTGCTTTCCGGATGTATGACACTTTGTTCCTCCGGCTCGTTTGCAAGTTGGATGCGATGCGGTGTTCAAGTGTTGGACATGAATATTTTGTGACAAAAGTTTCCAATTTTATGCTTAAAACGATGAAGTGTTTTATTGTGTCTGATGGGCGGTGCGCGTCTCACATGACATGTAACCAAAGTGAAGTGACATAGTAACATAAATATGACCGTAATAGAAATGCTTCTTACGTTGACTTCTCAATTTTAATTTAAATACGTAGGTTGGCCAAAAGAGGGGACGGTTACTCATTAATTTAGAGGAGGAAGAGCAACCAAAGAAGAAAAATCGATTAGGTAGTCCAGCAATGCAGTGGATTTCTGTTTACAATGCACGTCGACCAATGAAGCAGAGGTAAATTGGTGAAACATTGGATTAGTTTTGTTACATTCCTAGGTTGTTTGTATATAAATGCAGTACATCCAATACTAAGTTGGCTTGCTAAACTATTTGATTCTGAATTTATTGTCTTATGTAGCACAATTATCAGGTGCTTAGATTATCAAGCTATGTGATATGAGTGCTATCTGATCAATGCTTGTCGTAGGTTTCCTACATAGGCTAATGGTTTATCCTTTTTAGGGGTAATTATTACTGGTGTATGTTTTGGGGTGATCTTGATAGTCATTATTGCATGCGCGATTTTTGTTTTATTGGCCTGGGTGATCTTGAGAGACATTAAGCCATGTTTTATGATTATGATTATGATTATGATTATGATTATGATTATGATTATCATCATCATCATCATCATCATTATCTTCTTATGATTATGATTATGATTATGATTATGATTATGATTATGATTATGATTATGATTATGATTATGATTATCATCATCATCATCATCATCATTATCTTCTTACTCTTTTCTGGAGTGTCATTTATATTTGAAAATGTTGTTTATGTCGTACCAATAAGTTTATTGCAAATCAATCTTGTTAGCCAAATATGGCCAATTTACCAAGTTTGATTAGTTGAGAAAGGATGGAGTATGATAGTGCACATGCCTTGTTTTTAGCTTGGTATCTTCCCCCACGACCATTAGTAACAAGTGGATCCGGGAAGGGTTGTTGATTGATTCCATAGCTATAACGGGAATCTTCTCAGTTTTGTTGTGTGCTGCATTAGCACGAACATCACATATTGAGTTTGGCATCAAATGGTTGGCCGTTGAAGCTAAATGGTGAAGTTTACCTACATTAATTGATATCCGGGAGATTAGGACTAGTTGAGGTAATTGTATTAAATGCCAGATTTATTCGTGATATCTTCGTGATATCGAGATGAGATGCACATTACAAATGCGAGTGTATATCACTTTCACCCGCATCTTGTCAGAGTAATCCACATCATTAATTAATGCTTTATTATTGAAATTTAAAAAATGGAAGTAGAAAAAATAACCAACCTCCCTGCATCAGCTTCTTCTATAATCCCCTCAGTTATTGACCCAACTAGTACCATCTTCCAACACCGTCTCTACTCTTACTACACTTGAAAATATCATGCCATCACCAACCATTTATCTTCTTTTGAAGTATTCACCCACCCCCGACTAAGATGTCATTTGGTTTCGGTTACGGCAGGCTCGACGATGAACCACCGGAGTATCCTTGAAAATGATTTGGAGTATGATTCTTTTGCCGCGACATATCCTAGACTCTTTTCCGGCAAGAACAAACACTTAGGGTTCGTTAGGAAGGAGGTGGTTAAGGGCGGTTGGGTTGGGTTGGTTGATGCTTTGATGTGTCTGGGTGAAGGTAATGTAGATTGGGTTGGGGTGTGGTGGTGAAGTGATTTTTGTGTTACAGATGTTGAAGGAGTATTGGGGGTAGGGGTGGTGATTGCCACTCGAGAGAAGTTGAGCTAGGTTGGGTGCTATATGTAATGCTGGTTGGTTAGAGGTTGGAAATTTTGGGTTATTTTTAGGGGAGGGTGAACGAGAGTCCAATTTTGGTAAGTAGAGGTCAATTGGTTATTGTGGTTTGTGTTAGGCTGTGAGTTACTTATAAATGGTTTTTTTAGCAAACAAATCCAAATTGAAGTTCAGCTATAATCTTGGTCAAAGTTTTTGAAGCTTGACTAAGAAAAAAACACCTTTGGTTTGGAGGGGAGGGAGTATATCTTTTGTACCTATCAGGTCAATTGGTTATTGTGGTTTGTGTTAGGCTGTGAGTTACTTATAAATGGTTTTTTAGCAAACAAATCCAAATTGAACTTCCGAATAAAAAGGTAATTCCCATTGCGATGCTCCTAAAAAGGAATGTCAATGTGTTGAATATGGGTTTAGTTATGATTCAATTGTCGTGGTTGTGGTTGCATAATTAATATGGCTGATACCATTCTAAACATGTGGTAGCTTTACCCTACAAGTCGGTCAATTCCCCAAACTCCATACCATTTCAATATCTAATGTTGCCCTCCACCTTTGCGCCACCATCTATGATAGATACGACTTTAAACATCTTTCTCCGCACAGCACAACTTAATAGTTACCGCTCATACTCCATATGAGGGAATTTTGTGGACTATCCACCGCATTCACCTTAATAGTGTACTTAATAGTGATAAATTGTATGGAGTATGAAATTGCCCCTTATGATGATATAGTTAACATACTTAACAACATTTCAGAAAATACAATTCCATAATAATAATGTGAGTGAATATGGGATGAAACCGGCGGTGTTTTGACGGGTGAAGTATGAAATCCAGCTCCATGACAATGCTCATGGTGGATATGATCTTCAGATCTATTCCTTCCCAGGCTCTCACCAATGAATGACCTTATCTCACTCCCCGATATTGCTGCCTACCAATGACCTTATCTCACTCCCCGATATTGCTGCCTGGAGTGGTAGTGGGAGGCGGTCACTTACCCTCTCCATTAACATCTGAGAATTGTTAATCAAATCAATGAATTCTTGGAATTCTGCTAAGCTAGGAAAATAAATTGTTGTGTGGGGTGGATTTGGGTAATTTCGGGTTTTCTATACATATTGTTTCGTGTCAGGTTGGGTCATTTAGGGTTTTGGATTAGTTGTTGTCGGGTCTGTTCGGATTGGTAACTCCGGATTGGTTAAAACACTCTAAATAGTAATAATTTGACTGAAAAAGAGTGTCTTGAAAAATTACATATGAGTATTTATAAAGGAGTGTTTGAACCAATTGATCCTTTATTCTAATGCGTATACTATGAAGTATGAATTACCACTCGTCGTCTCGGTTCGTTTCAAGCCACTTCGAGTCATGTAGGATTAGGTCGAATCTGGGTGGTTTTAGGCCAGATTACTTTGGGTTGGTTCAATTTTGTTTCCAACAAAATTGGGTCTCCGTCGGGCCTATTCGGGTTTCAGGTCATAATAGGTTCTGCAATTTCGAGTAAACTTGCGGTCTGGAGTCAGCTTTAACGACTCCAGTTATTCGGGTTGGGTCAATTTTGTCAGGTCTAGCTATTATGTGGGTTTATTAGTTTGGAGTGGAGTTTTAGGAACTTCTACATAAATCATAAACGTAGATTTTCTTTTCACTCATGCCGCTCTTTAAGTTTCAGCGAAGATGTGGTTGGTTACCTATTTGGGAAATTTTCTTTTTTCTTCCTTTCTCCTTTTTTCGTTAGGAATGATTACATTATTTCCATATTTGAGTTACACGAGCCCAAGATGGGACACAATCTGAGAAGTTTCACAACAAATATGTTCTGACAAATAAATCAAATATTCTTCAAGACGATCGGTGTGTTTAGGCATCCCGTGGGTTCAATTAACTTCAATGGTTTTGCGGGATTCCAGACTGTTTTTTTGGTCGTAATGTTGATTCACTTTCTCGTGTTTCTTTCTATTAATTTTTTGAAACCATTTCATTGTACATTCCCACTCTCTTGGTGTTGTGTAATATTCTTCTCTCTTTCAATTATAACAGAGCAAGAAACTTCCTAGATATACTTTAAAACTCAGCCTGTAGGTTAAGCTCCTGCACCCTGTTCTCTAAATGGAAATGTTTATGTTCTTTACTGTGTGCAAATACTGCCAAATTGTGGCATTTAAAATCACGTTTAGTCGGAATGCGGCACTTTTTTCGCTTGTATTTTAAATGGTGGAAGCAGGGTTACCTAATTCACTATAGAAGGGTGCGAATCGCAGGATTCGTTTGCGATTTCTAATTCGCGAATTAGGTATAAAAAACAATGAATTAGATATAGACTTACATGTTCGCTTCATAGAATTCACATGCATAATATACGCCATTGTTTAGAAATTGAAGATTAAAAGAATAGTGTGAAGAACTGTTGGAAGTATGAAACTGACTTGTAATTAGGCCACCACCCCTTCAGTCAAGTTTTGTGTTTTGTAATGCTGGTCTTTATGAAAGTGAAGTTTTTGTTTTATTTTTTGTTTTTTATTATCAATTACATGAAGCATATTAGTAATTACGAATTCGTGAATTACTTGCTTTCGTAATACTTTGTGTATCGGATTTCCCTATTTTGAGCAAATGTTGAATTCGAATTCGCGTGTATTATGAATTTGGTAACCCTGGGTGGGAGAGAAGGAAAGGATCCTCATAACTTATGAGCTGTGCTTATTAAATTTTGCCTTTCATTTATGGCATTTCCTATATTTCACATGTTATGGCTCTTATTAGTGTTTTATGGTTTCCATAATCTTTGAACGGTTGAATACGCCGCTTTGTATTAGCTTATTCTTCTTTTAGTTGTTAGAAATATGCTCGCAACTTCTCAGCTATTTCTGTTGTGTGGGAACATTTCTTTGCACATGTAGCTTTTGTTTCAGAACACATTATAATCATTTAAATTCATATTGCATCATGCTTTATTCTTCAGTGTACAGACCCAAATAAAAAGAGCCTACCGGCCTAGAAATTATTGGCAATAATGATCAAGCAGTCTGATACTCGCTGATCTTGAATTTGAATTGAAGGTTTCTTTGAACTGGTTTCGTTGCAAACTTGGTAAATGTCCTTGGTTTACTTTGTTATTAGCTGAAACCACTTATTGTGATTGTAATGCCCTTGATTTATTTTGTGAAGTGCAAGACCTTAGAATGGTTTCTGCTTGATATGAGTGAGGAGTTTACTGTTCAGAGTTTGAAGCAGCTTATGGCAAATATTGTGCTATTCTTTAAGCTGGTCTATTAAATCTGTTGGTTTTCATGTTATCATTGTTTTGCCATGTAAAATACCATATGACAATTTCCTTTTCTTCAGCTATGGAGTATTTTAATATTTTTGCTTTTCTCTTCTAGATATCACTATAATGTAGCTGATTCAAGGCTTCAGCAACATATTGACAAGGGATATGAAGACGGGCTACATGTTAGTTGTGTAGCCTCGGCAACTAACTTATGGGCCCTGATTATGGATGCTGGAACAGGCTTCGCCTCTCAAGTGTGGGAAATCTCAACTATCTTCTTGCATAAGGTTGGCATGAAAGATTTCTCATGACATAAAGTACACACTTTTTTTTGAAGATATTTTTTAATTCTTGCTTGTAACTTTTATGATTTACCAGGATTGGATTATGGAACAGTGGGAAAAAAATTACTACATCAGTTCTATAGCTGGTGCATCTAGTGGGAGCTCTTTGGTGGTCATGTCCAGAGGTGAATAACTAAACTCTTGTAATCTTCCAATACAGAAAGATGAGATTGTGGTTAAACAAATTATAACTTCCTCTGATTCACAAAGCTTCCTTTTAATTGGTTGATTCATAAATGCCTTCCATATTTCGTTGTTAGTTGCAAATGACTGAACACCTTTTTATCCTAATTTAGAGGATTAAATTGTCTATCATTTCCACGTCATTTTTAGGTCACACGTTGGGTTCACTTTTATTATACGTTGCCCATTTGTACTTCGACACATTTTTATTGGTTTCCTTGACGTTGTGTCATTGTTGAAAATGGAAGATATTTCTGAATCGGAGGGAGTGTGTAGGGGGAGATTTTTCTTATATGCTTTCATCTCAACTCAGGGACTCCTTATACACAACAATCATACAAAGTGAGTGACTCGTTTCCTTTCAAGTGGATTAATAAAAAGTGGAAAGAGGGTTTCCATGTGACTTCTATGACAACAGCTGGTAGTCGATGGGGAGTGGTAATGTCTAGAAATGCAGGGTACTCTGATCAGGTATGGGCATTAGATCCAGAAAGACATCTTTCAGTGGTATCCTATTTTGCGTCTAGGTGGGGCTTGTTTCTAACTTTCTATAATCGTGATTTTCATGTTACAAGGTTGTCGAGCTTGATTTTTTGTACCCGAGTGAAGGTATACACAGGAGATGGGAGAGTGGTTACAGGATAACTTCCATGGCCGCAACCCCAGATCAAGCTGCCTTTGTCCTGAGCATTCCAAAACGTAAAGTGATGGATGAAACCCAAGAAACTCTGAGAACATCTGCTTTTCCCAGTACCCATGTTAAGGTTCTTACATATTCTTTCTCAGTCCTATGTTTCACCTTTTTGCTATGCGCTTGTGTAGGTTACTATGAAGATATAGGGGTTTTGGCGTTAAAGTGGTAATTAGCCCCCTTGAGTTTGTCCAATTGGGAGCTCAAACCCCCCAAGTTTCATTTGTTGTGACTAACCCTCTTAACTTTGACAAACACAAAGTATAATCAACCTCCTCGACAATTAGGACATGGATACCTTGTATTTTTGCATTTCAAATATGATAATAATGGTCAATGGCGCAAGTTGACATCAGTTGACTACCAAAGTCAAAACAGGGATACTAAAGTCGGTGTGGAGGGAATATTATTTCAGGAAGTGTTTTTACTTCTTTTTTAGGAGAAAATTCTAAATCTCAAATTGGGTAATACTTTTTCAAAATATTCCTCTAATTTATCCAAACTTTCATGGAAGTTGAATGTTGCATATTGATTCACAGTTTCGGCTTCTCATTGAGCCAAAAGTGGTTTACTATTCAATATGTGGATGCATTATGATCATCATATTCACTTATATCTTTTGGTGACTATTATGCTCATATTGATGAACTAATATAAAGAATGTTCACTGGCTTGGCAGGAAAAATGGGGGAAAAATCTTTATATCGCATCCATTTGCTTTGGCCGAACAGTTTGCTGATGATGAGTCTTATGACAATACATAATTCTCTGAAGAGTTCCTAATGTGCTCTCAAATGGCCTCGAAAAGCCCGGTTGAAGTACAGTTTTGGGGTTAAAAGGGTATCCAAATATCTTCAGAGGCTTCCCTTGATTGCCGACCCGTCTGTAAAATGTAATCTGTGTACCATTTGAGAAATAAACCCCATAGAGGGCAACCTCAGAAGCCAACTTGAGCGGCTATAGTACAACAGTCATAAGAGGTGTCAGTCAAGGATATAATAGTAATTTTGTATTTTTTATAAATGGAGAAAAAAAAAATCCAGTAGAGATAGTCGGATTTTATGGTCTGCTTGACATAATTGGTAATGGAAAAGTCAGCGATAATTCATTCGTAAAATGAAATCATTCTAACAAGCATCTTTATGCTAGTGTATATGTAGGGATCCATATCCTTAATTCTGGTTGAGGATCGTGATTCGGTCAATATCCACGTGATCTGAAATTCTCAAACCCATATCCTTAATTCTTGTTGAGGTTCCAGATTCGGTCCATATTCACATGATCTGAAATTCTTAGATCCGTATTTTTAATTCTTGTTGTGGATCCAGAGTCGGTCCATATCTACATGATCTGAAATTCTTAGATCCATATCCCGATCCATAGGATCTACACTGGATTTGGATCTATCACGTATCTTTTTTATGGTAAAAAGGATCACTTTTTAAATATTACCTCCTATTTTCTGTGTTGTTGCTCTTTCCGTGTTGGTTCAATTAGATTGATGTTCCTATTTTCTCCTTTGGACAAATTTGTGTGGTCCAACAAAAATAACTTAATGTGGGGTCGTGTGTATTGTGGGCTTCAAATTGATTATCTTATATCTTGTGTTAAAATGAATCAACAACACAAGAAATAGCAGGGAGTATTAAATTATTATTTGTGGGTATTTTCTTGGATTTATTACTGACTTAACATACTATTGTTTTATATTATAATACAAATATTACAAATAGAGTTTTAAAAATGCTAAAATAAAGTTTCATAAAATAACAATAGCAATAGCAAACTCTTACTACCTCTGTCCCAGTGAGATGTTTACACAGAGCTGAGGTGTCGCTCTATGGTTGAAAGTGCATTATTTAATATATTTTTAAATAAGATCCCACCATTTCCCAATGTTCTCTAATCATATTTTTTAATAAACAAATAACTTATACAGTTATACCCTTTGAGATGCCGTAAAAATACGGTCAACAAATTTAATATATGAGTACTTAATGATAAACTAAAACAAAAATAATATAAGCTCATTTAATAATTATTATTTTAGAGTTGACATATAACTATATTTAGTGTAACAGTCCGACCCGCCACAGTCATAACACAGCCCCAACAAGATAGAAGGTATGCCTCTGGGCCCATTATTCGTCCTCACTTAAACCCAAAAGTACAAGATCTTGTTACTAGATGGTAGATTGGATCCATTACAAACATCTGACTAGCCTCATATTTTACAAATGTGGGATACCTTTCCACACATTTCAACCTCATAATCGGATGAGGTGTTACAATCTCCCTCACTTAAGAATACAACGTCCTCCCCCGCTAGGTGCACATGCCCCGGGCACTCCCGACCACGGGCTTAACACATGGTCGCGGAGTTTCTCTAATACCATTTCTCCTCACTTAAGAACACAACGACCTCGTTGTGCCTTAGCACAACTCACCACAGCCAAGGAACCTCCCCCGCTAGGTGCACATGACCCGGGCACTCCCGACCACGGGCTTAGCACACGGTCGCAGGGTTGCTCTAATACCATTTATAACAACCCGATCCGCTAAGGTCCTAACACACCCCCAATAAGATAAGAGGTATGCCTTTGGGCCAATTATTTGTCCTCACTTAAGCCCAAAACACAAGATCTTGTTACTAGATGGTAGATTGGATCCATTATAAACATATTACTAACCTCATGTTTTACCAATGTGGGATACTTTTCCAAACATTTCAACCTCATAATCGAATGGAGTGTTACATTTAGTAAATTGCTTACATAGAATTTACACTAAAATTTCATTTGAAAGAAAAAATAATTTATTTATAAATTTATAAATTTATAAATACAGATATAGGAATTAATTTTCAATATGGTTGAATTATATTTTTCATTACCGATTAATTATTAATAAACTGTTGAATTAATCAAGTTAATATAACGAACGGTAACTTTCATTGACGACCAGTTATTTTTAGAAAAAATTGGCGATTTAAAAATTGATTAAATATCAATTACACAAGAAATAGAATCCAAACTGAAAGCATAAAAATATAGAAGTATTCTAAAAACAAAACATGTCAACGCTTCAAACAAATACAATCTTGACAAAAGTATTATTGTTATTTTTTTTGTCTATGCATGAATTTGCTAGACAACCCAAGTCGAAAAAAGGAGGATTGAAAGATAAAAATATAATCACAAAATATTAAATCTACTCACATGATATTAAACCTGGAGAATGTTACTATAAGTGTGATACAGTAAGAGGAAGATTGATATATCATACTGATAAATAAAATACAATTAGAAAGAGTGAAAAGATAAGACGCTGGGGGAAGTGAATTGATAGATGTATTTGTTTTTTTGGGTTACCTATACAGTGAATTAATTAGAGTTATAATAGATACAAGACTTGGTAAATTTCGTCCAAACTTCGATGTCCATAGTTAGGTATTTAACTTATCTAGCCAATGTGATTGTTTAGTCTAATAGAATGAATGTGTTACCTATAACTAGATCTGTCCAATGAGTTCAATGGGCGGGTTACAGTTTCGGGTAAAATACGGGTCGTTTTGTTCAGAGACGTGTATGATTGACGCTTTTTACAAGTGTTTATTTCCTTTAATTATATAATCACAAACATGTTAATATTCTTAATTTTTATAATTATTCAATTTAATATATATGATATTAGTAAAATTAAACATTTCTTGCTTAATATATTCAATATTACAACAATATACAAAATATTAAATCAGTCAACTGTTAAACATACACGATTAATATTGACTATACTTATATTGTAATCATTTGAGTAATTAAGCCCGTGATAAAAATGTATTTTAAAATACATATAACCATATTTTATTTCAAAAATTTTAAAATTCAAATTTAGCATTTTGTATTACTTAATTGTTTTAAATACAAAATTTTAATAAATATGCCTATTTTAGGTTGGGTCACGAATTTAGTGGATCTCAATGACCCTAAATGTGTGGGTTATGATCAGGTCTGATCGTCTTTGGGGTCGGGTTGGTAAGAGCGGGTTATTTTCAGACAGGTTTCGGGCCGTTTTTGGGGTCAGGTAATTTTTGACAAATTTACCTATAAGCATATAACTACACTTCCGATTGATTTATCAATTATATAGATCAATCATAATACAAACAACCCGCTCTTGCCAACCTGGTCTTTTTTTGTTAGTTTTGATCTTATTTAATTTAATTACACAGTTATTGTAATGCGGAAACTCAAGTGTAATGTAGTAACTCTCGAATTTGTAATTATACCAATGTAGAAACTTAGTTATTGTAATGTAGAAATTCAATTATTGTAATGTAAAACTTTGGTATTTGTAGTTATTTTAATGTAAAAACTCAGTTATTGTACTGAGTAAATCGTGTTATTGTATTGAGATTAAACTCAAATGTATTTAAATTTCTATGTTGTGTTTGTTTTTATCTTGTTTAATTGAATAACTACTCTTACTCTTATACAATAAGTATTATTACTCTCTACAATAATTACTGTTACTCTATTAAATAATTACTCTCACTCCAAACGGTAACTTTTATTACTTTAGACAATAACTAGTGTTATTCTATTAAATAACTACTTTTACCCTATACAATAACAACTTTTATTATATACAATAACTAGTGTATCACTCAATACACAATAATTATTAGTACTCTATGCAATAACTTGTGTTACTTTATACAATAACTATTTTTACCTTATACAATAACTATTATAACACTATACAATAACTACTGCAACTTTGTAAAATAATTACTCTCTCTATACAATAACTTCTATTAACTACTTCGATATTACTCAAGAAGATAATTAACTAGTGGAATGATATACAATAACACGTGCTACACTATTTGATAACTTATGTTTATTTGCCATTTGGGATTCGAACCCACACTTTATTCAGATAGCACACTGCTATACCTTTTGCGCTGATATAAGACAAAGTTACTGAAAAATGGTTGATTAGCACACAACTGTTTGTTAAAATGTCTAGTTGAATGTAAAAACTCAGTTATATTAATGAAGAAACGTGGTTAATTAATAGTTATTGAAATGCAGAAGCTCAATTATTGTAATGTAGAAACTCAGTTATTATAATGTAGAAACTCGGTTATTGTAATGTAGAAACTCTTGTACTTTGTAGTTATTGTAATGTAGAAACTCAGTTATTGTAATTAAAAAAGTCAGTCATTTTATATGTGATTCATTTATCACTAGTTAGTTGTCTAAAGTCAACCATTTTAAAAAATAGATAAATGGTCCGTGAGCAGGTGTAGGACAGAGTTTTATTTCCCGAAATTTGAGAATAGGTGGAAACAAAAGTAATCATTGGTAGCGTAGATACGTATGATGGTACGTAGTAGGAAAAGGCTGGAGTTACACTCAGTGTAGGGGGCTTTTGCTACACTTGCAATGGGAGAGTGACATGTGTCCATTTTGTTGGAATCTGATTTTTGCATCTTTCTTGAGATTCCTTGCATTAAATGCCCACTTGCATGATTACCCAACCTAATTACCCACTTAGTTATAGTTTAATACATGTTTACTTTTTGTAATTTTGTACTTTTTCAACACATTTTGTTTTGGAGAATACATTTAAGGTATTTTGTATTTAATTTGTACGGTATACGGCATACGATATACATTTATACGGTATTTATACGGTATACGGTATACGGTATTTATACGGTATACTTTAATTTTTATATATATTTTTTAATATATTACTTTTTTAATACCCGTATTTTCGTATTTTAATGTCGTATTTATACGGTATTTTTGTCTTGAATTGAATATGTTTTTACTAAAATTAATAAAAAAAAACAAAAACATAGATTATTATTTTAAAAAAGAGTAGATGTTTTTTATGTTGACTTGATATATTTTTTTAAAAAAATTATTTTTAAGTAAATGAAAAAAAAATAAGTAAATATATTTTTTTTACGGTTTTTTCCCCACTAACCACGTCCTGAGTAGTCTTTATATTTAATTAAGATTGTAAAGTAATCAGTTGTTTACAGTGGCTGGGTTGGTTGATTGTTGTTTGTGTAAGAGGTCGCGTGTTCGAGCCTTGTGTAGTGCCCCGATGTTGTATTTTTTTGTTGTGAGGGATTATTTAAATTTTTCTACTCGAGTTGTGTTTATTTTTTTGATGTCATTCGTTTTATTGAAAAAAATTAATTGTTTCCCTTACTCGTATTTATTTTAGTTAATTATTTAATTTGCAAAAATTGATAGACCAAAACCGTCTTCTTATTGACACAAATGTGTATTAATGAAATCGAAAATAAAACCTGAAAATCAATTACAATATTCAACCAAATCTACTATAATTCTACTAATCCGATCTTATAATTCTACAATCCGATCACCAAATTATGTATTATACTAAATTAGTAGGATCTTATGATTCTACAATCCGATCCTACTAATTCGATCCTTACAACACTTCTTTCAATAGAGAAACTACAATATACTTTAGTAAACCGTTAACTCTAACCTCGTAAAACCTTAGACGCTTACGTTAAGCTAAACCATAAATGTAACCATTATTCAAAAAACAATTAAGACGTCATATTCTAATTTTAGAATAGTAATAGATTTTAAAGATGAACTTGATTTTAGACGAATTTGATTTTAGAATAGTAATATATTATAAATACGAACTTGATTTTAGACAAATTTGATTTTAGAATAGTAATAGGTTTTAAACATGAATTTGATTTTAGACGAATTTGATTTTAGAATAGTAATACGTTATTAATATGATCGAGATTTTTAGACGAATTTCATTTTACTTAATATGTAACCCAGTCGTACGTCAATTATGTATTTTACTAAATTAGTAGGATCTTATGAATCTACAATCCGATCGTACCAATTATGTATTATACTAAATTAGTAGGATCTTATGATTCTACAATCCGATCCTACAGATTCGATCCTAACAACACTCCTTCCAATAGAGAAACTACAATATACTAACCCTAACCTCGTAAAACCTTAGACGCTTACGTTAAGCTAAACCATAAATGTAACCATTTATTCAAAAAACCATTAAGACGTCATATTCTGATTTTAGAATAATAATAGATTTTAAAGATGAACTTGATTTTGGACGAATTTGATTTTAGAATAGTAATATATTATAAATACGAACTTGATTTTAGACGAATTTGATTTTAGAATAGTAATAGGTTTTAAACATGAATTTGATTTTAGAATAGTAATACGTTATTAATATGATCGAGATTTTTAGACGAATTTCATTTTACTTAATATGTAACCCAGTCGTACGTCAATTATGTATTTTACTAAATTAGTAGGATCTTATGATTCTACAATCCGATCCTACAGATTCGATCCTAACAACACTCCTTCCAATAGAGAAACTACAATATACTAACCCTAACCTCGTAAAACCTTAGACGCTTACGTTAAGCTAAACCATAAATGTAACCACTTATTCAAAAAACCATTAAGACGTCATATTCTGATTTTAGAATAGTAATAGATTTTAAAGATGAACTTGATTTTAGACGAATTTGATTTTAGAATAGTAATATATTATAAATACGAACTTGATTTTAGACGAATTTGATTTTAGAATAGTATTAGGTTTTAAACATGAACTTGATTTTAGACGAATTTGATTTTAGAATAGTAATACGTTATTAATATGATTGAGATTTTTAGACGAATTTCATTTTACTTAATATGTAACCTAGTCGTACGTCAATTATGTATTTTACTAAATTAGTAGGATCTTATGAATCTACAATCCGATCATACCAATTTGAACCTTCTGACACTGCTGTCAATAGAGAAACTACAATATACTTTAGTAAACCGTAAACCTTAACCCCGTAAAACCGTAGACGTCATATTGTGATTTTAGAATAGTAATAGATTTTAAACATGAACTTGATTTTAGAATAGTGATATATGGAGTATTATAAATACGATTCTGATTTTAGACGAATTTGATTTTAGAATAGTAATAGGTTATAAACATGAACTTGATTTTAGACGAATTTGATTTTAGAATAGTAATACATTGTAAATATGATCGAGATTTTTAGACGAACTTCATTTTACCTAATATGTAACCCGATCCTGCGTCAATTATGTATTTTACTAAATTAGTAGGATCTTATGAATCTACAATCCGATCGTACCAATTCGATTTTAACGACACTACTTAATATGTAACTCGTGTGAGCTCGACTAGAGCTCCGGCTCGGGTCGAAAGCTTTACGAGTCGAGACGATTTTAAATATGAATTTGATTTTAGAATAGTAGTTGTAGTACATTATAAACATTAAATTAAATCCTGACCATTCATTGCAAAATAAATTTAATTATGAAGAACATCTTGGCCGTTGGTTTGGCTAGTGTCACACGGATTACCAATTTCATTACATTATAAACATTAAATCAAATCCTGACCATTCATTGCAAAATAAATTTAACTATGAAGAACATCTTGGCCGTTGGTTTGGCTAGTGTCACACGGATTACCAATTTCATGTGTTTTATATTTTGTCTATAAAAACTAACAAAATCCAACTCCATCCACATTTCTCTCTCTCTTTCTCTCCAAACCCATCACGTTTTCTCTCTTTCTATCCATCTCCAAATCCATCACCTTTTCTCTCTTTCTCTCCAAACCCATCACCTTCTCTCTTTTTCTCTCCATCTCCAAATCCATCACCTTTTTTCTCTTTCTCTCCAAACCCTCACCTTCTTTCCATTAAAAACAAACTTTAACCCTAAAATATGGAAGCACTTCGTAGCAATACCGAGGCAGTTATCGAAGTTACGAGGATGCATTAACCTTTCTTCTGTAGTCATTTTTTAAAACTACTCGTTTTTTAAAATAAGGAGTAGTTTTTTTAAAATATTCGTTTTTTATTGAATTTCTAGTCATTTTTATTTTTAAAACTAATCGTTTTTTAAAATAAAAAGTCGTTTTAAGCAAATTATAAACTTATTATTAAGCTAAGCTTCCACAATAAGCATCACAATTTCCCAAAACCAAAGAAATGAAAATAAAATAAAAAACAAATAAGCTTTCAAATCCAAGTTGTAAACTTAATCTTTCAAATCCAACTATATTAGAATATGATATTCTTTTTAAAAATATTTGTTTTAATTTAATTTCTAAAGAAATTCGATAGTTATTTTTTAAAACTAGTCGTTTTTCAAAATAAAAAGTAGCTTTTTAAAATATTACTTTTTTAAATGAATTTCTAACGAAATTCAAGTCATTTTTTAAAAGTAGTCGTTTTTAAAAATAAAAAGACGCTTTTTAAAGCAGTTAATCGTAATTTAAAACAAAAAATAGACGAAAATGACGCACTAATAATATTATTTTATTATTAAGCTAAGATTTCACAATAAGCTTCACAATTTCCCAAAACCAATGAAATGAAAAGAAAATAAAAAACAATTCATCTTTCAAATTCAAGTTGTAAACTTAAACTCTCAAATCCAATTATATAATTTCTAAAGAAATTCGATAGTCATTTTCTAAAATACTGTATTCGTTTCCTAAAATAAATAGTTCAAAGGAAATTAAACTGTTAAAACGTCGTTTTTGTAAACTGTTAAAAAATAAAAAGTCGTTTTCGTAAACTTTTAAAAACTAACAGTTAATTAAAAACTTGCAGAAATTAAAAAAAAAAAAGTTTTTGTCAATTCTTTTAAAAAAAAAATAATTCAAATCGTAAACAAATGAAAAAGGTGTTTTTTTTGTAAATGTTTAAAAAATAAATATTAATTCAATTTCTGTTAGAATGTTTTTTTTTTGAATCTAGTAAAGTATATTAAAATGATACGAGAGCCCATTAATTCAAAATCTTAAAAAATAAAAATGTAATTGAGCGGTTTCAGTGACACCATAAATACTCCGACGGACGTCACTCCGGTTTTTGCAGCATCTCAAACAACGTCAACGATACCCAAGTCATGACAGTATTGGCCGCAATACTCGTCTTCGCAGTTCTCCGACTCTCAACAACGACGGTCACAATACTCCAATTGTTTGTACACTAATTACAGTAGGTTTGGTTGAACATTGTAATTGATTTTTAAGTTGTAATTTCGGCGATTTATACACACAGAAAATAACGTATCAATCAAGTTGTAGAAAATCCGTTTGGTGTATCAATTCTTGCAAATAAATTAATGAATTGAAATAAACACAAGTACAGGAAAACACTAGAATTTTGGTCAAAAAAGCGAACGAAAAATTAAACACAAGTCAAGTAAAAATTAAACACAAGTCAAGTAAAAAAATAAAATGAAATAATAAAACATAGTACCACCAAATAGGGCTCGAACTCGCGACCTATGGAAGAAACAACACCTTAAACAAACAACAAACAACAAACAACCAACCTAGCAACTGTAAACAACTACATACTTTACAATCGTTATTAAACATATTCACCACCAAGGACGTGGTTAGTGGGGAAAAAAACGTTAAAAAAGTATATCTACTTGTTTTTTCTTCATTTAGGTTAAATTTTTTTTTTTTAAATAAACATAAACAGTTAATCGTAATGTAAAACAAAAATAGCCGAAAACGTACTAATAATATTATTTTATTATTAAGATAAGCTTCCACAATAAGCTTCATAATTTCACAAAACCAATGAAATGAAAATAAAATAAAAAAACAAATAATATTCTTTTATTATTAAAGCTTCCACAATAAGCTTCACAATTTTCCAAAACCGATGAAATGAAAAGAAAATAAAAAAACAAATAATATTCTTTTATTATTAAAGCTTCCACAATAAGTTTCACTATTTCCCAAAACCAATGAAATGAAAAGAAAATAAAAAACAAATAATATTATTTTATTATTAAAGCTTCCACAAGAAGCTTCACAATTTCTCAAAACCAATGAAATGAAAAGAAAATAAAAAACAAATAATATTCTTTTATTATTAAAGCTTCCACAACAAGCTTCACAATTTCCCAAAACCAATGAAATGAAAATAAAAAACAAATAATATTCTTTTATTATTAAAGCTTCCACAATAAGCTTCACAATTACCCAAAACCAATGAAATGAAAAAAAAAAAAAAATAACAATTAATCATTCAAATCCAACTTGTAAACTTAATCTTTCAAATCAAACTTGTAAACTCAACTTAATCTTTCAAATCCAACTTGTAAACTTAATTTTTTAAATCTTACTATAGTCGTTTTTCGTTTTTTAATATGGTCATTTTTTAAAATAGTCGTTTTTGTAAACTGTTAAAAAACAACTAGTCGTTTTTTAAAATAAAAAGTCGTTTTAAGCAAATTATAAAATTATTATTAAAATAGTCGTTATTATTTTGAAATATTCGTTTTTTTTATTGAATTTGTATAGTCATTTTTTAAAACTATATGTTTTTTAAAATAAAAAGTCGTTTTATTCACTAAGTTAGTACAACAATATTAAAACTATGAACGAATGATAACAAAAGAACACATATTCGTTTCACTAATTCTTATTTCAGACCGCAAGATCCGTCTGAAATAATAAGACGGATATCATTTTCTCTAACAAAAGAACACATATTCGTATTCATTTAGAGAGTGAGTGGGAAAGCACATGAGATGTCCCACTATCCATGTGGTTTCCACTTGTGGGAGGTCTTTTTGTTTCAGACGAAAGTTGCGGTTTGAAGCAAAACGGACTACGTTTTTATTTCAATTTCTAAAGAAATACAATAGTCAATTTTTAAAAGTAGTCGTTTTTTAAAATAAAAGGTAGTTTTTTTAAAGAAATGACTTAGGTTGTAATAATATTCTTTTATTATTAAGCTAAGCTTCCACAATAAGCTTCACAATTCGCCAAAACCAATGAAATGAAAAGAAAAAAAACAAATAATCTTTCAAATCCAACTTGTAAACTTAACCTTTCAAATCAAAGTTGTAAACTTAACTTAATCTTTCAAATCCAACTTGTATACTTAATCTTTCAAATCTTACTATAGTCGTTTTTTCGTTTTTTAAAATAGTCGTTTTTTAAAAAAGTCGTTTTTGTAAACTGTTAAAAAAAAAAGGCGTTTTTGTAAACTTTTAAAAAATACTTCGTAACAGTTAATTGAAAACTTGCAGAAATTAAAAAAACATTTTTATCAATGCTTAAAAAAAATCAAATAATTCAAACCTTAAACAAATGAAAAATGTGTTTTTTTGTAAATATTTTTAAAAAATATATTAATTCAATTTCTAATATTAAGCTAAGCTATAAAAAATAATGACATAATCACTCAAAAAAACGAATGACGTAAAAAAATAAACACAAGCCAAGTAAAAAATTTGGAGGTAAAATGAAAAATTTTAACCAAGTGAAAATTTGGCGTAAAATGAGAAATTTGGAGGTAAAATGAAGAATTTTAGCCAAGTGAAAATTTGAGCCAAATGAAAAATTTTGAGGTTAAAATGGAGCCAAAAATTTGGAACTAAGCTGAAAATTTGACCTTCAAATGAAAAAAGAAGTGAAATTTTGGCGTAAAATGAGAAATTTTGAAGTAAAAATGGAGCCAAATGTATGATTAGATTAGGACAAAATTGAAATAAAACAAAGTGTACAAGGGTAGATAAGTAATTATGCATAAATCTTAATTTTTGTGCAAAAAGTAAATGTATAGAAAGTAATTTTTGTGCAAAAAGTAAACAAAGTGTATAACCAATTTGGACAACTTGGACCATAATTTCGTAACAATATAAAAATATGTATATAAATAATTAATTATTGACGTTTAGGATAACTTGGACCATAATTTCCGTAACAATATAAAAATATGTATATAAATATTTAATTTTTTTTCTTTTGTTTGACAAACGAACATTACTACATTCGGGTAATTTCGGGTTTCGGTTGAATTTCGGTCATCATTAAGCAGGTTGAAAACGGTTCGGGTGTGTTTCGATTCGGGTCAAACCAGTTCAGGTTGAAACAGTTCAGGTTTATTCGATCTCGGGTCTATTTCGGATATTACAAATTCAGTTCAATTTCGAATCAGTTCAGGTCGATTCAGGTTTCGGGGTGGAGTTCAGTTATACCTTTCGGATGTACGGTCAAGTGTCGATTCAGTTATTTTCGATCGATTTTTCGGGTTCGGTTTACTTTTGCCAGGTCTACAAATTACAGTAGATTTGGTTGAACATTGTAATTGCTTTTGATGTTTTATTTTCGGTTTGATTAATACACATTTGTGTTAATAACAAAACGGGTTTGGTCTATCAATTTTTGCATATTAAATATTTAACTAAAATAAATACAAGTAAGGGAAACAATTAAATTTTTGTCAAAAAACGAATGATATCAGAAAAATAAACACAACTCAAGTAAAAACAAATGACAAAAAAATACAACCTAATGGCACCCAGCAGGGCTCGAACACACGACCTATGGAACAAACGACAACATACAGAAACAACAATCAACCAACCCAACCACTGTAAACAACTAATTACTTTACAATCTTTATTAAATATAAAGACTACTCAGGACGTGGTTGGTGGGGAAAAAACCGTAAAAAAAAACATCTAGTTATTTTTTGTACATTTACTTTAAAAATATATTCAATAGATGGGTAAATAAACATCAAGTCAACATAAAAAACATCTACTCTTTTTTTAAATAATAATTTATGTTTTTTTTTATATTAATTTTAGTAAAAACATATCAATTCAAGAGAAAAATACCGTATACCGTATAAATACGACATTAAAATACGAAAATACGGGTATTAAAAAAGTAATATATTAAAAAATATATATAAAAATTAAAGTATACCGTATAAATACCGTATACCGTATACCGTATAAATACCGTATAAATGTATACCGTATGCCGTATACCGTAGAAACTAAAGACAAAATACCTTAAATGTATTCTCCAAAACAAAATGTGTTGAAAAAGTAAAAAGTTACAAAACGTAAACATGTATTAAACTATAACTAAGTGGGTAATTAGGTGGGGTAATCATGCAAGTGGACATTTAATGCAAGGAATCTAAAGAAAGATGCAAAAATCAGATTCCAACAAAAAAGACACATGGCACCCTCTCATTGGAAGTGTAGCAAACCCCTCCTACACCAAGTGTAACTCCAGCCTCTTCATACGTAGTATCTAGTTAATTCCACATGATATTCCGCATACACCTGATTTTCTCCTTTTAAATGTAATATAATAATAATAATAAATAAAAATGAGTATTTGATTGGTCCACTTTGTTTGCATCTGGGTTAGTGTTATGTTATAAACAGATTGTACAGTAATTTGATCAGTTCACGACTCTGTGTGTCTCTCTGTCTCTCTCTATGTATCTATGAAATCAAGTGATGAGAATCTAGAGGGTGAAGTGAGTCCGGGAATAAAAGAAAAAGATGGGAGATGAAACCCCTCTTCTTGAATCTTCATTATGCCCGCCCACCCAAAATAGAACTGGTATGTAAATGTTATATTTACTAGCTCAGTAATTAAATTTCATTTTCATGTCTTCGTTATGTTACGATGATTATAATCGAGTTTCGTGGTTTATGGCTTGCCCTTAAATTAACTAGAAGGAGAAGAGTGAGTGTGTGTGATTTATCTGATAACGAGGGAGATTGAGAGAAAAGTGAATATTTATAGTTTAAGCAATATGTAATCTCAGTCATCCATCTTAGATTAGATCAATGACTGAGATTTAGAGGGGTAACTCACCATTACTAACCCAACTCATATGATCCTACTTGCATCTTGTGAGGTACCCAACTTGCATTGAGATGATGCCACGTGGATAATGTACAATTTCAGCAAAAAAGCAAAACTAGTACAGTAGGCATTGAACCCGCGACCACGGGATTCATACACCAGCACTTAGTTCAATGGGCCACTGAATCTTTAATGATTAGTATAATATTGTATCATATTTATGGCGGAAACATTTTTGAAGTACAATTTCTGGTCACATTTAAGTGAAAAACATAAGTACCGCCAGTGGGGATCAAACCCGAAACCTCTAGTTTCATATAGCAGTGCCTTATCCATTGTTCCACATAGACTTTGATGATTAGTTTCATACTGCAAGGATTTATACAATTTCTTACTTAACTACACCATATACTCGTATCTACAATATCTTCAAGTCTTTTTTTAATTATAGTTTTTTTCCAATGCACATATTTTATCATCTGGAGATTAAGTGCTTGTAGTGCTGCACTTGTTGCTTTTTGTAAATAATACAGAGTCGTAGATAGTGTAATTAAGTAATTACTAATTTAAATCAAAATGTCCTGAATATAATTAGTGGCATATTATTTAATCAATGGTGTACTCCATTAAATGCGTAGATACACATCTCTAAATGCGTAGATACACATCTTTAAATACGTAGATCCACATCTCTAAATACATAGATACACATATTTGAATGCGTAGATACACATCTCTAAATGCATAGATACACATCTTTCAATGCGTAGATACACATCTTTGAATGCGCAGATACACATCTCTAAATGCCTAGATACACATCATTGAATGCGTAGATACACATCTCTAAATGCATAGATACATATCTTTGAATGCGTAGATACACATCTTTGAATGTGTAGATGATGATTATACCTTAATGATCATCTTTGATTGCGTATACACATCTCTAAATGCCTAGATACACATTTTTGAATGCGTAGATACAAATCTTTGAATGCGTAAATTTTTTTTTATCGATTTTTTTCGATGAAAAAAATGAAAAGGAAAATTTTCGAAATAATTCGAAAAAAAATGCGTAGATACACATCTTTGAATGCGTAGATACACATCTTTGAATGCGTAGATACACATCTCTAAATGCTTAGATACACATCTTTGAATGCGTAGATACACATCTTTAAATGCGTAGATACACATCTCTAAATGCGTAGATACACATCTTTGAATGTGTAGATGATGATTATACCTTATTCATCATCTTTAAATGCGTAGATACACATCTCTAAATGCCTAGATACACATCTTTGAATGCGTAGATACACTGTAAGAATTATTATTTAATTCTTTAATATGTGGACCTAATTAGTGATGTCAGTCGCCTTAATTAGAAACGGTTAAATATAATATTTCGGGTTTTCAATAAGAGTAATAGAATAAGTGGATTAGGGTTAATGTTTACAGGCCATTAACATATTCGGCCCCCCACTTATCTATTTAAGCCCCTCCTGCCACCTATATATATAAAGCTACACCTGTTTGTAGCTTTAACCTAATATTTCATCGAGATAAAACACATAGTAAAGGAATTGAGAATTAGGTTATAAGGAAGGCAGGAGAAGGCAAAACATTAGGGTTATATCTTCTAATTTCTCTCAAGGAATCCCCTCACCAAACCTAATTGCTGCTTCATGTATGTATCTATCAATAATTATCACTACAATCAAGATCCTCTAATTTTAGTTTAAATGTGGTATCAGAGCATGATTATGATTGTAATTATAGTTCTGATTAATGTTTTAACTATGTCTTTTGAATGAAATTAAAGTTCTAACTATGAAGTTATTATCAGCCATGGTTGACTATATATATCTTTGGTTATCACTGTTTTCTGCTACTCAATTCGAATTATATCGATTTATATGTTTGATTATGATTGTCTCATCATCTTTATTTAATTATTTCAATTCGTATGATGTTTTGGTTGGTTGCGTTTTGTCTATCGCTTGAAGAGTACTCGATCGAGTATCATGTCTCACTCGATCGAGGTATATTTTCTCGATCGAGCTAATGTTTCACTCGATCGAAGATCTCCCGCATGAATAGTTTCATTCTCGCATTATAATTTATTGTATCTTCTGCTTGTTTATGTATGCTGACACCCGACGTTGAGGGTGCCAAAGATAAAGATTTATAAACCTCAGCTTTAACTAGATAGTGAAAGTCAAGGGTCGAACCACAAGGAGGTGGGGAATGTTTAATGTTTCTATGTTAATGTCTTAAGGTAACAAAATTGGGGGTTTGTTTGATTTGATTGATGCTAAGTCTAAAAGAATAAAGTCAAGATGAAACAAAAATAAAGATATGAATAAAACTTATGATTAAAAGAATACTAGGATGATCGGTTCATAAAAGCTACGATGGTATAAAGTCTAGGTCAACATGTATTGCAGTCGCGTAAGGGGTGTAACAAATCCTCTCGGTCTATGTTGCCTAATAGCTCATTTCGGCCTATGCTATTAGTTCCTAGGTCTCACAAATATTGGGTGTCAACAATAAGGGTGATCCCTAAAGTCTAGGTCACATACCTTTCAGTCTTAGTAACCTAGCCGTCTTAAAACGTTAACCAATGCCCTTCCCGTATCTTTCAATCTTGGGTAAGTCATTACTAACATCCTACAAGTCTCCTTTCAGTCTCATTATAGGGTGTTATAATTGACGACAGAAAACAGTCTGAAAACATACGCGAGGTCGGTCGATCGACTAACTACTTCAGTTGATCGACCGACTACTCCAGTCGACCGACCAGTTAAGCCGGTCGGTCGACCAGAGTCTGCTACAGGTCAATTCTGAATTTATACCATCTATGCAAATGCTTACCTATATCCTAACATATGGGTTTAACTACTCATAACTACAGCAAGAATGATAATAACAATTGAAATAACAGAATTCATAGCAAACAATATGATAGACATGCGATTAACAATAAGGTTTTGGGATTCTACACTAACCGGATACTAGCAATTCTACTAAAAATAACAATAAGAAACTGAGATTAAAAGAGAATTACCGCGAAAAGGGAATTAGGGCATAAGAAAGAACTTATTGAATTGCGTGGAACAATTGTTTGAATGAATCCAAGAACAATGCTAATTAAAAGTAAAGAAAACTGATATAAAAACTAGAAGATAAAACTTTCTGCTAAAACTTGATGGTAAAAACTAGATAAAAATGGATGATGAAACTGAATTATAAAACTGGATGCCTTAGCCTAATGACGGATTAGGCTTAAATAAGAGAAATCAAAGAGCTTCTTCCATAACCTAATCACGCGTGGGCTTTGCGAAAGCTTTCTGAAATCTGCGCTGCGGTCGACCGACCAGGTTATGCGGTTGGTCGACCGATTATCGGGCGCAACATGTCTTCTGTCTTCGTATTTTGAATTCTGATTTTGAGATAACAGGTACTTTGGTCGACCGACTAGGGTATTCGGTCGGTCGACCGGTTTTCCTGAGTATCAGCTTATGAAGTCTTCTTAAATCGGTCTTATGGTCCTTGGTTTCCGCATTGGGTGTTGTTTCCTCCTCGTTCCTTTGTTCTCTTGGTTATGCAAAATTCCCAAGGGTAGCATTTGGCCTGAAATCGCCTCTTTTCCGCATAATTATGCAAAAGAGCATAAAAATACGAAAGTAGACAATAGTTGGGAAATAAAGGCGAAAATATCGTAAATGAGCTCTAAAATGCGTGTGAAAATAGATGTAAAACATCATAAAATAGACACGCATCATATGCTCATATGATATTAATATTATATTTAAAATAAATATAAATCATCAAATTATTTGTAACACCCCAAGAGTATGAGAGAAAAGTTGTCCCACATGGGAAAAATATGAGTTTGTGTGTAGATTTGTCCCACATTGATAGAATGTGAGGTTTGTGATATGTTTATAATAGCTCCCACCCACCACTTAGTAACAAGGCTCTTGTGCTTTTGGGCTTAAGTGAGGACAAATAACGGGCCCAAAAGTGCACACCTATCTTATTTGGTTTGTGTTACGACGGTGGTGGGTCGGGTTGTTACAAATGTTATCAGAGTAACCCTGCGACCGTGTGGTGAGCCCGTGGTCAGGAGTACTCGGGTCACCCACCTAGAGGGGGAGGATTCTGGGCTTGGCTACGGTCAAGTTTGAGGCACAACGAGGACGTTGTGTTCTTCAAATGGGGGAGTTTGTAACACCCCAAGAGTATGAGAGGAAAGTTCCCACATGGGAAAAGTACGAGTTTGTGTGGAGATTTGTCCCACATTTGTAGAATATGAGGCTTGTGATATGTTTATAATAGCTCCCACCCATCACTTAGTAACAAGGCCTTGCGCTTTTGGGCTTAAGCGAAGACAAATAACAGGCCCAAAAGTGCACACCTATCTTATTGGGTTTGTGTTACGACGGTGGTGGGTCGGATTGTTACATTATTGTTGTAAGCATACACTCTGATTATATATATATATATATATATATATATATATATATATATATATATATATAAGTAGGATCATATGAGTTGGTGTATATTTGGTGAGTTACACCTTTGAATCTAGACCATCCATTTTTAATTCAGATTAGTGGCTGAGATTAAATCTCACAATTCATATATAAACCCAAAATTTCACCCCTCACTTCTTTTTTCCCCTCTTTTCAACTTCCCAACTGAAATTCTACTGTAAAACCTCCATAATTCTACTGTAAAACCTCCATTTTCTCCAGTAAAACCTCCATCATCTTGCTCATCTTTTCTTCGTCGATTTCTTCGCTCATTTTCGTCGTTATTCCGTTCATCTTCAGGTAATTTTGCGCAGTGTTTCTCCAGTAAAACATTCATTTTGTTTTCTTCTATTTTCGTCACTTTTGTAGGTTTTTTTAAGTTGATTTTTGTTGTGTTTTCTGTTGTTATTCTTCAATTTTGCGCAGTGTTTTTCATTATGTAGTTCAATTAGAGTATTTTGTGTACTTTTTTTCTCGTTTTAGCATAATTTTAGGGGTTTTTTTTATCTTACTTCTTTGATTTTCGTCAATTTTGTAAAAATCTTCGTTTATGTAGTTGTGTTTTACTTAAAACTGGTGTGTAGTTCAATTAGTCACTTTGCATTTTGATTCCAGTTAAAATTAGGGTTTCTTAATTGTATTTTCCAGATTTTTTACCTGATTTTCGAAATTATTGTAATTGTCTAACACTGTTATTGTATTCGTCTAAGACTGTTATTGTATTCCCTTTTTTATAATCGTATCAGACAGTTATTGTAACCGTCTCAGACTGTTATTGTAATCGTCTAATACTGTTATTGTATTCGTCTGAGACTGTTATTGTAATTGTCTAAGACTGTTATTGTATTCGTCTAAGACTGTTATTGTATTCCCCTTTTTACTATGAATTACAATAACAGCTATAATGAATACAATAACATCTATTTTAATGGTTTGTACACAGTTATTTTAATGTGTTTAGACAGTTATTTTAATGGTTTGTACACAGTTATTTTAATGTGTTTAGACACTTCATTTAAATACAGTTATTGTATTATATAAATTCTGTTATTGTATTATAAAACTCAGTTATTGTATGTAGTAGTGACTTCATGAGGTGTTGTTGTATTATATGCATCACTTTGTGTTTATTTAGCTCGTATGGTTATTTGCAGTGCTGCGAAGATTAAAGTCAGTTACCGCCCTAATGTTCTAGTTAACCTTTTGCAAAAACTTAGATTGTGGTGTTTTTGTAATGATGCATATGATGTTTTACAACGGGAGTTGTTTAAATCAGAGTTGCATGATCCATTAAAAAGGATTATTTACAGAGCTGAGATTGCTGCTATCCTAGTTTTAGCTGATATCAACAAAGAAGAGAGAGGTTGTTGCCTTTAGTTGAGGAAATTGTAAATGTTGGAAATTGTAAATGTTGCTTGGTATTGGAAAGGATTGTGTGTTTTGTAAAGCCTAGAAAATGTTATTTTTGTGACAGTTATTGTAATTTTCTCAGAGAATTATTGTAATCATGTCAGACAGTTTTTGTAATTGTGTTTTCAGACAGTTATTGTAATTGTGTTTTCAGACAGTTATTGTAATGGTTTCAGGCAGTTATTTTAATGATTTGAGACAGTTATTGTAATGGGTTCAAACAGTTATTGTAATGATTTTCAGACAGTTATTGTAATGGTTTTTACACAGTTATTGTATTATATAAGTCCTGTTATTGTATCTAGTAGTGACTTCATTCAAGACAGTTATTGTATTATATAAGTTCTGTTATTGTATTTCCTTTTTTACACAGTTATTGCATAATGTCAAATATTGTATTGGATAATAATACCTGTTATTGTAATGCATAATGTTAATTATTTTATTGCATAATACATGTTATTGTATTTAGTTTTCCATTTTGTAGTACTTGTTATTGTAATTCATAATAGCTGTTACTGTATTCATAATAGCTGTTATTGTATTCATAATAACTGTTATTGTAATTGATAATAGCTGTTATTGTATTGCATAATACATGTTATTGTATTCAGTTTTCCATTTTGTAATACATGTTATTGTAATTCATAATAACTGTTATTGCATTCATTATAGCTGTCATTGTAATTCATAATAGCTGTTATTGTATTGCATAATACATGTTATTGTATTCAGTTTTCCATTAGTGACTTCATGTGCACAATGTAGTTATTGTAACATTACATGTTAATTATTGTAATGCATAATATATGTTATGTGTTTACATAGGATTCCGTTCCTACTGTTATTGTATTCAGTGAAGTAGAGTTTCCAACTATTATACTTCATTTCTTTTTTTAAAGTTATGTTGGTTATTGTATTGCATAATCCAATACCGGTGTTGAAAATTCAGTTTTATTTGTGATAGGGAATTGTTGAAGATATGCTGGAAACCACTCATGGGGTTAATACTCCAAATGACAGTTATTTTAATGGTTTTTACACAGTTATTGTATTATATAAGTTCTGTTATTGTATCTAGTAATGACTTCATAAGAGAGTTATTGTATTATAGAAGTTCTGTTATTGTATTTCCTTCTACAGAGTTATTGTATCCAGTAGTGACTTCATGAGTTTGTCATAATTATGTTATTCTTTTACTCAGTTATTTTAATGTTTTCAGGCAGTTAGTGTAATGGGTTCATACAGTTATTGTAATGATTTCAGACAGTTATTTTAATAGTTTCAGACAATTATTGCAATGGGATCAGACAGTTATTGTAATGGTTTTTAGACAGTTATTGTAATGGTTTAACTCAGTTATTGTAATGAGTTCAGACTGTTATTGTAATGTATTCAGATAGTTATTGTAATGGTTTAAGTCAGTTATTGTAATGGTTTAACTCAGTTATTGTAATGAGTTCAGACTGTTATTGTAATGTATCAGATAGTTATTGTAATGGTTTAAGTCAGTTATTGTAATGGTTTAAGTCAGTTATTGTAATGGTTTAAGTCAGGTATTGTAATGAGTTCAGACAGTTATTGTAATGTATTCAAATAGTTATTGTAATGGTTTAAGTCAGTTATTGTAATGGTTTAAGTCGGCTATTGTAATGAGTTCAAACAGTTATTGTAATGTATTCAGATAGTTATTGTAATGGGTCAGATAGTTATTGTAATGGTTTCGAGATAGTTATTCAAAAGAATACCCTTTCCATGGCAAAATTGCACATGTTGAACTCCAAAAACACGGTTTTCGTCATTATTTCTATTTTTAGTAATTGATTACTGTTCAACTCAAAAATGCAAAATGTAAGACAAATTACCAATCTATTATTGAATATAGTAATCTAAGACAATATAGTAATCTAAGACAAATTACCAATCTACTGCGTTAACCAAACTCATTTATTGATTCAATGAAATTGACTAGTTATTCAGTTAAATAAGATGAAATCAAGCACAAGGTAGAAATTTGAATATATTTGAGTTTCGTTTCAATACAATAACACGATTTACTCATTACAATAACTAAATTACTACATTACAATAACTACAAATATCAGGGTTTTACATTACAATAATTGAGTTTCTACATTACAATAATTAAGTTTTGAGTTTCTACATTACAATAACCGGGTTTCTACATTAAAATAACTGAGTTACTCAATTAAACAAGCTGAAAACAAACAAAACATAGAAATTTGAATACATTTGTGATCTCAATACAATAACACGATTTACTCTTTACAATAACTGAGTTTCTATATTAGAATAACTACAAATACCAAAGTTTACATTACAATAACTGAGTTTCTACATTACAATAACTGAGTTTCTACATTGGTATAACTACAAATTCTTGAGTTTTAAGATTACACCTGAGTTTCTACATTACAATAACTGAGTTGTTAAATTAAATAATATCAAACTAACAAAAAAGACCAGGTATATGCATCATTTTTTTCATTGAACGTCAATTATTCACGTCTATCTTGATTTAACCTGCAAATCACCAAAAAATAGAATATAAGTTAACAAAACTTCCAAGAAGTAACTACTAGATACAATAACTGAGTTTTAACATTAATATTAATCAAATAATTCAGTTATTCGAGTATTAAAATAAGAAAATCGTAAGAAATCTTGGTACCTTCGAAAAATTAGGGTTCCTGGAATATTTTCGTCTGATCTTTCTGAATTGATAGTTTTTAGTTGAATTAATCAAGATAATGAATGAGTTTAGGTAATAATTGTGGATTTTGAAATCAAAAATTGAAGAATTGATGATTTTTGTGCGATCGATTTGATGAATTTTTGTGCGATTGATTATTGATGATTTTTTTGGGAATTTGGCAGAGAGAGAAGGGGGAAACAGAGTTGTTAGCTGAAACAAAATTGTGAAAATTTAGGCGCGTGTTGAATTTTAGGTCAATTGTATTTATACGCGGGGGTAACTCACGGAATATGGCAAACTCACCGGAACCCGCCTATATATATATATATATATATATTTTATTGGTATCAATTAAAAGAGACCTTCGCATTATGGCAAGTTGAAATTCACCACAGTGATTTCATCTAGTACGCGATTAAATCTCATAATGGAATTACATTAGATATTCGCATTAGGTTGAGGATCACCACAGTGGGCTCAAATTATGTAGTGAGTATCCGACTAAGCATCTAATGGGGTAAAGTAACTTGTATTAAGGTTTTACCCACAGGTAACATGACATTAAAATGAAACACCCATTAAAGAGAGCAAAATAACTTGTATTAATGTTTTACCCATAGGTAACTTGACATTAAAGTGAGACGCTCATTAAGAATAGTATACCAGATTACGTAATTAAGCATGTGTATGTTGTCCACAGGTACTATGCTTGCTTGATGAATGCTTATGAGTTACTCATTTAAGTTTCAAGTCTTTGTCATAATTGATATTGTGTGTTAAACTCAAAGCCTAATGTTTTGAGCATTATTCATAATGCAGTACCGTCGCAAAGCTCTCTTAATAACTGTGTTCAAGCAGCTCCACAACTTGATGGTACTAATTACTCAGAATGGAAAGAGCATCTCGAGTTCTATTTAGGGATTCTTGAACTTGATCAAGTGCTTACTGGGTTAGCTCCAGCTGAACCAGCCTCCGATGCCAGTAAAGAAGTACTTGAAGAATATAACTGGTGGAAGAAATCTGATAGTCTTTGCCTAAAGTTTTTGCGCCTTACCACTGCGCCAAACATTAAGTCCTCCATTTTGGAGACAGGCTGTGACACAGCCAGTAAGTACATGGAAATCATTAAGGAACGCTTTCAGACCACTGATAAAGCGGTAGTTGGAAGGCTTATGTCTGAACTTACCACTGCTAAGTATAATGAGGGTGTAACCACCATGCAGCAGCATGTGTTACATATGACGAATCTGACAGCTAAGTTGGGAAAACTGGGCATGAAATTTGAGGACCCGTTCCTGGCCCAGTTTATCATCAACTCTTTGTCTGACAAGTTTGATGCCTTCCATCTCCATTACAACATTGTTAAAGAAATTTGGAGTGTTAATGAATTGACCAATAAACTGGTTCAGGAAGCATCAAGGATCAAACAAAAAGATGAGGCTGATGCCTCAAGTAAGAATACTGGCTTATCCCAGGCACACCATGTACATCATGTAAGCGGGAAATCAAAAGGTAAGTTTGGAAACAAAAAGGGCATGAAGTCTGGCCCTTCTGATAAGGCATCTACATCTGGCGTAAAGAAGGATATTAAGAAGCAGAAAAGTTTCTTTTTCTGTAAGAAACCTGGGCACTTTCAGAATGACTGCATAAAGCGTAAGAATTGGTTCGAAAAGAAGGGTAAGCATTTGGCTTTAGTATGTTTTGAATCAAATTATGCTGAAGTTCCTTCTAATACATGGTGGCTAGATACAGGCTCTAATGTACATGTTTCGAATTCCTTGCAGGGATTCCTTACGACAAGAACCATAAAGCCAAATGAGGCCTCCTTATACATGGGGAATAAAGATAAAGCCTCCATAGAAGCCATTGGAAGTTTTAGCTTGAAATTAAGCACTAGATTTAAGTTGAATTTGAAGGATACACTTTATGTTCCCTCCTTCGGACGCAATTTAATTTCAGTTTCTAAGTTAGATAATGATGGTTTTTAAATTAAGTTTTGGACAAGGTTGTTTCAGTATGTTTCGAGACAATGTTTTTGTTGGTTCTGGGATTTTGGAAAACAGATTGTATCGAATTTATTTAGATAAATTGTTTTTAGAATCTCTTTGTGTTTCTCATAATGTTTCCCTGCATAATAATGTTAGTTCAAAACGTGGAAGGTCTAATGAAAATTCCTCCTTCTTGTGGCATAAACGTTTCGCCCATATTTCAAGAGAAAGAATGGGCATATTGGTTAAAGACAATATACTACCTCCTCTTTGTTTTACGGATTTTGGGACGTGTGTGGAATGCATTAAGGGTAAGCAAACCAAACACACCAAGAAAGGGTCCACAAGAAGCACTACTCTTTTAGAAATTATACATACAGACATATGTGGTCCATTCGATGTTCCCTCCATGAGCGGAGAGAAATATTTGATCACTTTCATCGATGATTATTCACGTTATTGTTATCTTTACCTTTTGCATGAAAAATATCAATCAGTGAACGCTTTAGAGGTTTACACTAAGGAGGTGGAAAGACAATTAGGAAAGAAAGTAAAAATAGTCAGATCAAACATAGGTGGTGAGTATTATGGCAAATACGATGAATCAGGACAACATCATGGTCCTTTTGTAAAACTCCTTGAAAGTTTGGTATTGTCCCTTAGTACGCAACTCCTGGTTCTCCATGGATGAATGGTGTTGCTGAGAGTCGTAATCGAACCCTATTAGAGGCTGTAAGGACAATGATGAGTAATACCAATTGGCCCATGAAGTTGTGGATGCATGCCCTAATGACTGTTGTGTATGTTGGAAACCGGGTTCCAAGTAAGGTAGTTTCAAAGACACCATTTGAACTTGGAAAGGGTGGAAACCGAGTCTCAAGACTTACATGTATGGGGATGCCCAGCATAGGCACACATTTATAATCCATATGAAAGAAAGCTTGATCATAGAACCATTAGTGGGTTCTTTATCGGCTACCCGGAAAAGTCCAAAGGGTATAGGTTTGACTGTCCTACACACAAAACTAGAATTGTGGAAACCGGAAATGCCAAATTCCTTGAGAATGGCGAAGTTAGTGGGAGTGATCAAATAAGGGACGTCGTCGTCAATGAAGTTAGGGTTGCAATTCCAGTCCCTTTGCCCCTTATTTCTATTAATGAGGTACCACATATGAAAATGTTGACTCAGTCAATATTGTGGAAACTAATGTCGATGACCCCCCACTTCAGAATGATAACATAGCCATTGAAGTTGTTGATATAATACCTGAAATAGCATTAAGAAGGTCCACAAGACCTAGAAGGTCAGCTATTCCAGATGACTATGAAGTCTATCTACAACAATGCGAATTTGACATTAGTATAGATAATGATCCGGTTACGTTTTCACAAGCTATAAACAGTATTGATTCCGATAAATGGATTAATGCCATGAAAGAAGAGATGGAGTTTATGACTAATAATGAGGTCTGGGAGTTGGTCAATTTACCAATAGGTCATAAGGCTGTCAGCTGCAAGTGGGTCTTTAAGACCAAGCACGACTCCTTAGGTAATATTGAATAACATAAAGCCAGATTAGTAGCTAAAGGCTTTAATAAAAAAGAAGGCATTGATTATAATGAAACCTTTTCTCCAGTTTCTAAGAAAGATTCCTTACAGATCATACTAGCTTTAGTAGCTCATTTTGACTTAGAGCTACATCAAATGGATGTGAAAACGGTGTTTTTAAATGGGAGTTTGGAAGAAGAAGTCTACATGGGTCAACCTGAAGGCTTCCTTATTGATGGCAAAGAGGACAAGGTCTTTATATTAAAGAAGTCCATTTATGGACTTAAGCAAGCTTCTCGACAATGGTATATAAAGTTCCATAATACCATTACCTCCTTTCAGTTTCACGAAAACACTGTTGATCAGTGTATCTACCTGAATATCAGTGGGAGTAAGTTTGCATTTTTGGTCTTATATGTCGATGACATACTTATTGCGAGCAGTGATTTGGGACTATTATGTCAAACTAAAGATTTCCTATCAAGCAACTTTGAGATGAAAGATATGGGACAGGCGACCTATATGATCGGGGTGGAAATATCTTGAGACAGATCACAAAGGAAATTAGGGTTGTCTCAGAATGCCTATATCATGAAGGTCTTAGAAAGATTTAACATGGTAAAATGTAATCCCAATGATATTCCTATTCAGAAAGGGGATAAGTTCAGCTTAAGTATGTGTCCTAAGATCGAACTAGAACGAAATGCCATGAAAAACTTTCCTTATGAATCTCTAGTTGGAAGCTTAATGTATGTTCAGGTCTGTTCAAGACCGGACATAAGTTTTGCAGTGGGTATGTTGGGTCGATATTAGTCCAATCATGGAATGGGTCATTAGAATGCGACTAAGAAAGTCGTAAGGTACTTAAAGGGAACGATAAACAAAATGCTCACTTATAGACATACTGATCAGCTCGAGGTTATTGGATATGCTGACTTAGTTTTTGGAGGATACGTGGACTCAAGGAAAAGCACTTTTGGTTATGTGTTTGCTTTAGTTGGGGGAGCAATCTCCTGGAAAAGTGCTAAAAAAACAATCATCGCCTCATCCACCATGAAAGCTGAATTTGTAGCATGCTTTGAGGCTACTATCCAAGCTTTATGGTTGCGGAATTTTCTAGGGCTTAGCATTATGAAATCTGTCGCAAGACCGCCGAAAGTTTACTGTGATAATGCCGCAGCCGCTTTCTCTTCGAAGAATGATAGGTACTCTAAAGGTATAAAGCACATGGAAATGAAATACCTATCAGTTAAGGAAGAAGTTCAGAAAAAATGTGGGAAAATATCTGTATACTTCCCAATACATAATTGAAGGATTATAACGAAATTACAACATACGATTTATAGTCATAAACGAAAAACGATATACAAAGGTTAAGGAATAAGAATCAACCTTTGGTCCCCGCAATAAGGCCTAAGAACAGATATCAAAGTAGATATCCTCCTAATCGTTGCACCCAAGATTCTCCGAGAAATACATTTTCTTGAGCTAGAAAGTACAAAAATTACCGTTGATTTTTGTGAATGATGAACGAGAGGAGGGAAGCGTCTAGTTGTGAGACGTGAGGTAGGGCAGCCGTGTGAAAAGTGTAGTATGGCTTGAGAACTGTTTCTCTTTTTATACTACTCACAACTACCTAGTAGAGTTTAGATAGAATTCTCAAATCAGTATTTGAGTCTACCTAAAACGGCTCCTCCAACCGACTCCATCAACCGTGTAGCCGAGTATCATGTGTACTTGGACTACCTATTCGATTGTTATCCCTTCTGTATATAATGTTTATCTTTATTATAAATATCGTATATTTATAATTACTAATTAAATATAACAGTTTATATTTAATTACATTATTTAATCCTTATTAAATAATTACATTATCTACATGAATTAAATATAAGATTTTATATTTAATCCTTTAAGAGATTTATTCATGTTGTCGCACTAACTGTGGAGGACACTAGCTCCAACAATCTCCCACTTGTCCTTACAAGTGTATGTGCGATAACCGATTCTGTATCAAGAGTGGTTTTCCCGACTAGAGAGTAACTCAACTGATAAACAAATCATTATTCGAGCATGGCCATGCATTTCAGTTACTATTCCTCGAGTGGCCCTGAGAAATATTAAAACCTGATAAGGGTTGAATATTTTCCTCAACTCGAATCTTGTAGATAAAAACGCAGTATGAAATGACCCAAAAAAATCTGCTTAGCCCCAGTTACGGTCGACTAGTGAGAAAGAAATAAAAGTCACCCACAACTGCCCTTTATCTCAAGAAACAGTCGATGGTCAAAAGAATCGACTCTAGGAACACTATGGATGTCTTATCCACGACCTGGCATCGAATGTTCTGAAACATTTAGGACTCCATTGCGTTGTCACGAAGTGTCCTACGAGTTATCGTTATAATCTCGTATATGTGATCGATCAGTCAACAATTTGACTTATGGCTCGTTGAACCCACCCTCAAATGACGTCCCAAAATAATTGCCCGAGTTATCAGCTCATGTGAGCTATTACAGACCAGAATAAATATAGTGTAATTCAGTTCACTTTGTGGTGTTCAATGTTTGTCGTACAAATCCACATGAAAAACAAAATATGAAAACAAAAACGATGATGTTATAAATAGTATATGAAAGAGATACAACTATCCAATCCATTAAAAGTACTAATACAACTCATGAATACGTTTAATTCCCATGGATATAACGTGCCCTTCATGTTTTTCATATCTTAACGGTTTAGTGAGAGGATCCGCGATGTTGTCATCCGTAGCGATCTTCTCAACCACGATCTCCTTTTGCTCCACGTAATCCCGGATCATGTGAGCCTTCCGCAGTACATGTCTAGATTTGTTGCTAGACTTAGGCTCCTTAGCCTGGAATATGGCACCTCTATTATCGCAATAGATGGTGATAGGGTCATTCGAACTAGGTACTACTGTTACTCCTTGTAAGAACTTACGCATCCATATAGCTTCCTTTGCAGCTTCCGAAGCGGCATAGTACTCGGACTCAGTTGTAGAATCTGCTATAACACTTTGCTTGGAACTTTTCCAGCTGACTGCCGCGCCATTAAGAGTAAAAAAGAATCCAGACTGAGATTTCGAGTCATATCGATCCGTTTGGAAGCTGACATCTGTGTAACCGTTTGCGCATAGCTCAGTGTCTCCTCCACAAGTCAATACCCAATCCTTAGTCCTCCGTAGGTACTTAAGGATATTTTTAACAACCATCTAGTGTGATTCACCTGGATTGCCTTGGTACCGACTAGTCATACTCAATGCATATGCCACGTCTGGACGTGTGCATATCATGACATACATGATCGATCCTACAGCTGAAGCATAAAGAGTGCGACTCATGCGCTCGACTTCTTCCGATGTCTTTGGTGCCTGGGTCTTGCTCAAATGCACCCCTGAGATCATTGGAAGTAACCCCTTTTTGGAGTTAGTCATGCTGAATCTTTCAAGAATCTTATCTATATAAGCCTCCTGACTAAGTATTAACATCTGTCGTGATCTATCTCTATAGATACGGATTCCCATTATGCATTGTGCCTCACCCAGATCTTTCATCTGGAAATTGTTCTTTAACTATACTTTAACCGAAGATAGGAGATGAATGTCGTTCCCAATCAAGAGTATGTCATCGACATATAATACTAGGAAGACAATCCTGCTCCCACTCGACTTGATATATATTAGCATGGTTCCTAGACTGATCTATTGAAACCATTCTCTTTTATCACATGTTCGAAACGATGATTCCAAAATCCGAGATGCTTGCTTAAGTCCATAAATGGAACGCTTAAGCTTGCACACTTTTTTAGGATTCTTAGGATCAGTGAAACCTTCGGGCTGTACCATGTACAAGTCCTCCTCCAAATAACCGTTTAAGAAGGCAGTTTTCACATCCATTTGCCAAATTTCATAGTCATGAAAAGCGACAATCGCTAAGATAATCCGGATGGAACGCAGTATAACTACAGGAGAAAAAATTTCATCATAGTGCAACCCTTACACTTGAGTGAAACCCTTTGCCATTACTCGTGCCTTATAGGTATCTGGTTGTCCTTCTACAGAATGCTTTATCTTATAAAACCATTTGCACTGAAGAGGTCGGACCTTATCAGGTAAGTCAACCAGATCCCATACGTTATTCTCATACATGGAGTCCATCTCGAATTACATGGCTTAAAGCCATAGCTTAGAGTAGGAATAGGTCATGGCACCTTTATAGGTTGCGGGTTCGTTACTCTCTAGGAGTAAAACGTCAACTCCATCATTCTCCTCAATCATGCCAATGTATCTATCAAGAGGAATGGAATGTCTACCCGACCTCCTAGGTTCCTCAGGTATATTAACCGCTACCTTAGTTGAAGGAACAGATTCCTCCATAGGTCATTGTTCGATTGTTGGTTCTTGAATCTCTGATAGTTCGAAGGTTCTATTACTTGTCTTGTTATCGAGAAACTCTTTCTCTAAGAACTTCGTAGTAGCTGCAACAAAAACTCGATGTTCGGTTGGCGAATAGAAGTAATGACCAAACACTACTACAGAAACCCTTAAGGACATCGGTTAATGGACATCAGATTTTGGAAAAATCTGATGTAAATAATTTGCACATCAGTTGATTACAAAAACCCGATGTCCTTATAAAGTAAAGGACATCGGTTTCTATTTCAAACCCATGTCCATAAGTATTGATTTTAATGCACATCAGACTAAATAACAACCCATGTACATTAATTAATCAAGGACAACGGTTATTCAAGTAAGCCGATGTTAATTATTCACTACTACAAAATCTCTAAGATCCGCCGTTACAAAAGCCTTAACCTTGCTTCACTCATTTGCGCGTTTATTTCTTCGTCTCTGTCATATACACAGTTCATCTTGCTTCTTCAATCCACTGTTCATCCATTCTCTTAATCTCAATCTAACCTGTGTTCTACTAACTTCTTCTAATACATTCATTTTTTCAATTCATCAGCACCACCACCCTCCTTCATTCATTCATTTTTTCATACATTCATTTCTCTCAATTAGGGTTCGTCTTTTTCGAATTTGGGGATTTTCTGTTTGCGATTTTCTAGAGTTGCTTTCGAATTCCTCTTGTTTGTTAGTAATTCCCCACCAAATACACCTTCAATTATCCCTTTTCTCATTTAAATTCGACCAAAACAGTTATCCCTGTTTGCAATTAGGGTTCGTCTTTTTCGAATTTGGGGATAAACGCTATTTCCGCACCTCTAACGCTCAATCACTCTCCCCACTTTCATCGTCCTTACTTCGCCGCTTTTCCGATCTTTCTCAAATTGCGCCGCCTTTATCCGCTGATATTCCAGCGGTTTCTGACACTTCTAATACTGTCGTTAACAATGGAGCTAGGGTTTCGAGCAAGTCCTCTGTCGACGCCGCTGAACATGCTAAGTTTTCCGCTGTTGCTGAAACCTGGTTAGTTATTAATTGTTTTTGCCTAATTACTCCACAATTATATTAATCTTCTTATTAATCTTTCCTGTTTAGTAGCTATTGTTTAATTTTTTCGGTTAAATTTGAGAATTGATTAAAATTTGTATGTATTTTGGGTTGTGTATGGAATTTGACAGCTGAATTGTATCTAGTAATTCATCAGAAGAGGGAATTGTTTATGAAATGGGTTGGTTGAGTAAGATTTTTAAAGGTTCTAGCCATCATCGCAGAGATTCCAGAGGCAAATGTCATTGTAGATGTGGAGAACACCCACATTGGGTTGGCCCTGCCATTTCTGGGGTAATTTCTATCATCTTTAGTTATTTGTCACATTTGTAGTTTTGTACAATATGCTACCCCCTCCGTTTACTCCAATTTCATACGTTTGATTAAAATACACATCGGATATTGAACAAGCTTGGTTCTTACCAGATTAGACAATAACAGTGTTAGCCCGGTCTTGTAATGGTTCTCTTCTAGGTGTGATGATGAAATGATACTGTGATTAAAATCTGAGATAGAGAAGTTGTATAAATAGTCAATGATTGGTGCGACTGATAGCGAAATTGAGTTATATATTGACTCGAGTATGTAATTATGTATGATTCCTGTGGTCAGTATCAGCTTAATATATCTCTGTTGATGTACTTGGAATGCAGGATTGTTTAATTTGTTAGTATGAACACTGTTCTGATATTGTCTGGTATTGTGCTCTTGGTACAGTATTGGGTGGAGCAAGATTGTGAACGTTCTGCAGGACATGTGGCGAGAAAAGCTAGTCATCTCGCTGCACTGCATAAATGAAGGGTGGGAGTGTGTACAGAGCCAGGGGAAAACATTTCACCTTTACTATACTGGCAGTAATATGTATGACCATATTTCTTTGGTCTTATGAGAAGAGACCCCTTGCTACTACAATATTTTCGTCCCAAGATCAGTTTATTCTACCTACTTCAGGTTTCTGCTCCTCTTCATATCTCAATCTTGGTGAAGATAATGTTTTCTGATTTGGGTATCTGGCTAAACTCAATCGTTTCTGCTCACCCGTCATCGATAGTAATGTAACTCAATGACTTATTTCTTGAAAGCCTGGGGTGGTATATCGTCTTTGCAGCTTGAAAGCTTGGGGGTTGCAACAATTTCAGGTTTAACTAAGCTATTTCTTTTACAACAATTGGTTTTGGTTAGTAAACACACTTCTTTTTTCTTTCCTGTGAAAATGTTAACAATGCATATTATTTGAGATTGATATTTGTTTGTTATTATGTAGGTTCAAGAAGAGATATAATTTACATTGTGTTTTAATTTGTAATTCTTTTATGAATTGTGATGAAAAAATTCTACTTGGTGGTGTAATTATTGGAAGGTTTAAGCCAAAGTTGTTACTTGAGAAGTTAAGAGGAAAAAGATTGATGTTTGTGGGAGATTCATTGAATAGATTGATGTTTTTTATTTTTTGTGTAAAATATGTTAATAAAAGGTAAACAAATTAAATGATGAAGACGGAAAATGAAATTCTTATGGTCACTTGTGTACTTATTTAGAAGTTAGAACCATTGAGTCAATTAAATTAGTTCATGGGTAAAGTGGGGAATCATGATACTTGGAGCATACTCAATGACTCAGTATTAATTTTTAAAAAAGCTAGATGAAGTATAACATGATTGTTATTGAGTTTTAACTATTTGGGGAACAATATGTTTGCATCAAAGCATTCCAATATGATCAGTCCATATTTTTTTTACATGCATGCCTCTTCGTCTTCATTTGTTCCATTTAGAATCCCTCATATTAATTTTATGAATTATGATGATTTACAGGTTTTCAAACACCAACTGCCATATTCCCAAGAAGAAATCGACGAGGTCAGGGACTTGTGGGCGGACTATTTTCTAAATGCATAGTCTTTTTAGTAACGTAGTATTTTAGATGTCGTCTAAAATGACGCATAACCCTATGTTTGGTTAGTTGATGAATTTGGATAATGTATGAAAGACGACCGACCTTTGTCGTGATTTACTTTGAATTTGATTAATGAAAGACGAACGACTTTGTCGTGATTTGCTATGAATTTGTGTTTGTTTTGTTGATGGTGACCTATAATCTGTTTTGATACGCCAGTCTAAATGGCTGGCATCTGAATAATGTATATTGGTGGTACAAATTACCATCAATACCAGCTTTTTTTTTTTAAAAAAAGGCAACATTAAGGACATCAGACATATTACACCTCCGATGTGCATACATATGAAGGACATCAGATGTGAGCTACAGAATGATATGCATAAGAATGAAGGACATCAGATTTATTAAACCCCCGATGTGCATTACCAAATGGACATCAGATGTTAGCTAAAGTCTGATGTGCATAAGGATGATGGACATCAGACTTTTGAAACATCCGATGTGCATTACCAAATGGACATTGGTTGCACAACCGATGTCCTTGACACCCATAATGGACATCAGCGAACTCTACATCGGTTGCTAATCCGATGTCCTTGTCCATAAAAGTCCGATGTCCTTAAGGCTTTCTGTAGTAGTGAAACATTCCTTTTGGATAACCAATAAAGTATGTCTTGACCGATCGCGGGCCGAGCTTATCCTCGTGTCTCCACTTGACATAAGCCTCGCAGCCCCAAACCCGAATAAAGGATAAGTTAGAGACCGTTCCCTTCCGTATCTCATATGGAGTCTTGTCAACACCTTTAGACGGACTTCGGTTAAGTTTAAGAACAGCTGACAAAAGAGCAAAACCACATAATGAGTCGGGAACTACCGTGTGACTCATTATGGATCGAACCATATCAAGTAATGTTCGATTTCTCCGTTCGGACACACCATTTAATTGTGGTGTTCCAGGTGGAGTTAACTGTGATACGATACCACATTCTTTAAGGTGTTGATCAAACTCATTCGAAAGATATTCACCACCACGATCTGATCGAAGTGCTTTAATCTTTCTATCCAATTAGTTCTCAACCTACGCTTGGAATTCCTTGAACTTTTCAAAGGACTCACTTTTATGCTTTATTAAGTAGACATATCCGTATCTACTTAAATCGTCCGTGAAAGTAATAAAATATCTATAGCCATGTCTTGCGGTGATAGACATAGGTCCACATGCATCTATATGTGTGAGTCCTAATAGGTCGGCAGCGCGCATTCCAACACCTTTGAAGGAAATTCGAGTCAACTTGCCGATGAGACATGATTCACACGTGCCAAATGATTCATAATCAAATGGGGATATAGCGCCATTCTGTATTAGCTGCTTTACACGTTTCTCATTTATTTATCCCATACGACAGTGTTATAGATAAGTCTGATCTTTGTCACCAACCTTTAATTTCTTATTATTCACGTGTAATATTTCAGTCGTTTGATCTAAGATATAAATGTCATTCGTGGAAACTGCTTTACCATAAATCATTCCATTCAAAAAGAAAATACAGCTATTATCTTTTATTATGAATGAAAATCCGTCTTTATAGAGTACGGATACAAAGATAATGTTGTTAGATAAACTTGGTACATGGTAGCAGTTATACAGATATAACTCAAATCCACTCGGTAGTTGGATCACATATGTTCCCATTGAAGTGGCAGCAACTTTTGCTCCATTTCCGACTCGCAGGTCCACATCACCCTTTGCGAGAGGCGTGATGTTTTTTAGGCCCTACAAATGATTACACAGATGAGAACCACAACCAGTATCAAGTACCAAAGTTTTGAAACTTGCATGGTTAATCTCAATCATATGAATATAAGATGACATACCAACAGGAACAACGCGGCCTGTTTTTATGTCCTCACGGTACACTTGACAGTTCCGCCTCCAATGCCCAGTCTTGTGGCAATGGTGACACTCAATGTCACCGTATTTGCTCTTAGTCTTGGCTTGTGAGCTACTTGTCTCACCAGGCCCACTCTTAAATCCATTTCTTGGCTTTTTAAACTTTGGCTTTGCTGTAGTTAGCTCGCCATGAGCCTTGGCCTTACCCTTGCCCTTGTTGGAAATCATGAGAACATCTTGCTTCATACTCCCACTCAAATTTAGATCGTTCTCGGTTTGTACGTAGGGAGTGTAGCTCTTGAGGAGTTTTTCTCATGTCATTCATGTAATAGTTGGCCTTTAAAAGGGAAAAACCATCATGAAGTGAATGAAGCATACGGTCAATGACTATGCTCTCACTGATTTTGCATTCAAGTGCCTCTAGTTTCTTGACATTCTCGATCATATCAAGAATATGTGGGCTAACCAGTTTGCCCCTCTGGAGTTTCGCATCAAAGAAGCGACATGTATGCTCATAGGTAACGATTCTCAGTGCGGTTTGAGAACTCGTTAGTGAGCGTGGTGGAATCTTATTTGCACCTTGGGCTATAAAGCGTCTTTGCAAATTGGGTTCCATTGCAAAGATGAGTACATTCTTTATCGCACCCGCTTCCATAACGAAATCACTATACGCGAGTGATTCATTGACTCCCGCATTGGGGCCTGGGTTTGGCGGTATTGGCTCAGTCAAGTACTTGAGCTTACGTCAGCAATGGTAGCATTCCTTAATGCTGCCTCCTAGTTCGCAAAGTTGGACCCATCATTCTCCAGTCGCGTGGACTGATTCAGGTGGTCCATAAAAGCTTTAAGCCAGGATTCACGTCCGAGTGTGACACTTGGCATTGAGTCATCAGTATGGCTAGCCATTTTGTTATGCAGTATTATCGATTGAAATAAATTCTACACTGTAAAGGAAAAATAAAATATAATAAGAATACTCATCGTTTTGTAAAAAGTCTAGTGCAAAACCTATTTAATGCGATGACTTAGCATTTATACAATTGATCTTCCTCAAGTGTTGAACTATATATTAAGTATATATGTTTGTGTTTTGATAATGAAAAGTCTAGATAAATATATTATATACTCGTGCTATAATCGTGTGCTAAGTGTACAGATTATAAGATTGGAAGATCTCGTCAATCAATATAAAGATACAAGAGTTTTCGATGATAGAAGATTCAAGGTTGTTAGTCAAGGATGTGACTAATCGAATATTGATAGAAGATCGCAAGCTCCTTTCGAGTCTTTATGAAGATTAGTTAGGATAGATATCTAGTAACGGAAGTTGACTAAAGTTATACTTCTCGACTATAACTTTAGTATGACATTGCTTCAAGTTATAGCTCATAGCTATAGCTCTATAAGAGTAACAAGAAATGCTCGGATGAATAGTGGCAGTTGAAATGATTTTAAATTCCAAAGTCGGCGTGAGAATTAATGTTTAATTAGTATTCTATTTTGTAATATTGAATTATTAATCTTACTCGGTTTATATAAAATATCCGATAGTTAAAAAATGAATAAATAATTTTTTTATGAGTTAATATTTATTTCCAAATAAACTAAGGATTTTTATTTGACAAAAATTATCAAATCATATAATCTAAGAAATCGTGTGCAACGGTTTTGGAAACCGTGCCATAAACACACGTTTCGTATTTGTGAAGGATTAATTTGAATAGAAATAATATGTTTGTTTCATATCCTAAACAAACTAGATTATGTTATGAAAATATAATTTATTATATTTTGACAAGGTTTAGGAAGTTGAATTTGAATATGATATTATTTGGTTTATGATAAAATATTTCTTAAATATGATTTAGGAAATTGAGTTTATCTATAATACCTAAATATCTTATTATGATCTTTCCTAAATAAATTAAGATTATATTTAAGGAATTATTATCTAAAGACTAGAAATCTACATAAAATAAAATTCTTAAATCATCTAGGGTTTGGAATACCTAGATATAATTTTATATAAAGAGAATACTCATAACACATTAAACAATACAATACACACGCACACAAATCAAGAATAAACGCCGTCGATAGTCCGAGTATTTACTATAGCATGAACTGTCATATTCCGTTACAAGATTCAAGTACTAGAAATCGTTCTTACTCGTTCAAGATTGTGAACACGAAGAACTCATTGAAGATTTATCTTATTTACATAAGATAGTTTGGGTATTTAACGATACTCGTTGTAATCAAGTATTTCACGATACTTGAAGTAGCTAGGTATTTTACGGTATCTAGATTGAGTTACAACTAACATCAAAGTTGTACGAGTTGGGTTGATAAAATTGTAATCCGGAGAGAGGTACTAATTTTATTAATCGAGAATAGTGGACGTAGGTTTCGATTTGTGAAACCGAACCACTTCAAAAATATTGTGTCTTCTTTATTTATTGTTTTACTCGTGTATCAACACACCATCGTAGATATCGAAGAAGAATCGAGAAAGGAGGCATACTCAATTCAACCCCCCTTCTTGAGTATATCCATATCAATAGATTCTTCAATTGGTATCAGAGCCTCGTGCTCTTGATCGCCTAACCGCCTGAGATTGATCCTGCTATTGATTCTATATTATATACTCTATCTACAATGGATTCTAAACACCTCAAGTATCCTATCTTTGATGGTAAGAACTACAGCTTATGGAAGAACATGATGACCCACTACATCAAGGGATGTGATTGGGAATGTTGGAAGATCATTCAAACCGGACCAAAGAAAATCTTGGCCGCCGCCGAAAATGGAACTACCTACGAAAGATGGAAAGTGACTATGTGGAAGCCGATTACAAGATAGCCAAGAAGAATTCGAAGGCTATGAGTCTCTTACAAAACGGTACGATAACCTCAGAATTTGACCGATTTTCATCCTGTAATTCCGCTAAGGAAATATGGGACGGTCTAGAACTTGTCTATGAAGGAACATCCGTAGTCAAGAAACATCATATAGACTTGCTTATTCAAAGATATGAACTTTTCACTATAGAAAAGAATGAATCTATTGATAGCATGTCTGCAAGATTTTCTTGCATTATTAATGAACTACGGAACCTTGGTAGGAAGATCGACTCTGAAGATATCATTCGAAAGATTCTTAGAAGTCTCACTAAGAAGTGGCAACCCAAAGTCACGACCATTGAGGAAGCACATGATCTATCACAAATGACTTACCAAGAACTCATAGGATCTCTAATGGCTCATGAGATCATGCTAAACAAAGATGATGATGATGGCCTTAAGGAAAAGGCGTCGCACTTCAAACCTCCACAAGCGAGGAATGCGAACAAGAACTATAAGATGAAACAATTCTATTTTCAAGACGATTTAAGAAAGCGGTTTTTAAAGGAAGATACAAAACCCCCAATAACAAGACAGTTGACAAGAAGAAGACTGACTCAAAACAAACATTCTTCAAAAGAGGGTTTTTCAAGTGCGGTCAACAAGATCACATGATCAAGGATTGTCCAAGCTGGGACAAAATCAAGGACAAATCCAATAGGGAAAAGACCAAAACCGAATTCGAAAAGGTGATGCTTGCTTCATGTTGGGGAGAGTTAGAATCTGAAGATGACGAGGACTCAGATGAGGACGAGGTAGCAAACCTATGCTTAAGCAACGTCAGCCTAGATCTAATCTCTGACGACCATGATGAAGACGACGCATCACAAATTTGTCTCCTTGGAGAATCCGACTCTAATGACGAAGACCAAGAGGTAAACTTTCTACAGCTTAAGAGTCAAGTGAAAAATCTATCTAAAGCAATGTTAATTAAATACTTTGAAAAACCCCTAGACCAATGTCATGAACAAAGTCTTGAGATAGATGAGTTGAAAGAACAAATACATGATATTGCTGAGGAAAATCAACTTCTTAAAGCCAAAGCTAAGAAACTGAAATCCAAAATTAACATTGAAACTAATGTTAAATTGGAAACGGTAATGTCTGAGAAAAAGTTCTTGAGTCTAAAGTTATAGCTAATGAAGCTATAACCTCAAAACTAAAAATCAACATTAAAGAGCTTCAATCCAAAGTTATAGCTAATGAAGCTATAACTTCAGAATTGAAAAAGGCTAATGAGCTTCTAAAATCCAAATCTACAACAGTCGTTGAAGATGAGACTCATCTAGAAGAAGTTGAAATCCTCGAAAAGAAAATCATGGATCTAGAATTCAATTTATCTAACATAAAAAAGGAACACGCTAATATAGTTTCTGACTTTAACAAAGACATTCAAAAGCTAAGAGACTCTAGCAACATCGACCACAGTGTCTGTAAAAAGGAAATAGATTCTTTAAAAGAGTTCCTTCTTCATGCACGGAAAGTTCACAAGAAATGGGAAGGAAGTACCAACGTACTAAACTTCTTAACCAAACAATCCGACAATAACATGAAGATGAGATTAGGTCATGAATGTTATGGTAGAAGGGATCACTCAAAGTGTAAACAAAGTCCCACAGACCGAGACTTTAGAAAAAGAAAATATGTCGACCTACCTGAGTATTTGATATGCATTTATTGCGGTCATGCTGGACACCTTCGGGAAAACTGTGTAAAACATGCAGAAGACTTTAAAACCGGAGTTAAATTTGTCAAATCCTTAGGTATACCAAACGACACTATTTCTATTACTGGTAGTGATGAAGATAATGTCGAGGAAAGAAACAATGACCACAAATGGTTATATGACATGTCATTTGACTATGAAGAAAAGAAAAGTAGAACCAAACAAACTCCTCAACCTTCGACACACAAAAAATGGACACCAAAAGTACAACCTAAGACTTACACAAAAACATCAAAACCTAAGCATTACAAACATAAAAGATCTTATGTAAGACATGTTTGGGTTAAGAGGAAAGATGTATTTGTGATTACTAACTACAAAGGTGCGAAGTATGCTTGGGTACCTAAATCTTATCTTTGAATTTATGTGTGAAGTTCGTTACTAAAGAGAATAATTTGTGGTATCTCGACAGTGGATGCTCAAGACATATGACAAGCGACGTAAACCGATTCCTATCCTTAAAACCCTTTGACAGAGGAAAAGTTACCTTCGGCGACAATAAGAAGGGAAAGATCATAGGAGTCGGTAAGATTGGTATTTCATCATCTCATGCTATAAGTGATGTATAGCTGGTAAGTGGTCTGAAACATAATCTAATAAGTATATCACAATTATGCGACAAAGGAAACAAAGTTGTCATTCATGCAGATGTATGTCGAATAATTATGGAAGGTACAAGTAAAGTAATCCTTGAAGGTCATAGAAAAAAAAATGTCTATATGATTGATTTAAATGCCGTACCCACTAACTCTCTCTCTTGCATGAAAGTTACGTTAGATGATCCATGTCTATGACATAAGAGATTTGGTCATATTAGCTCACCTATTCTAAGTAAGCTAAAAAGATTGGACTTGGTCGAAGGTCTTCCAAAGATCAAATTTGATCAAGAAAAGATGTGTGACACATGTGCTCGTTGCAAACACGTCAGATCATCTTTCAAGGCGAAAAGATTGGTAAGTACAGAACAAGCTCTTGAACTAGTACACATGGATCTGTGTGGCCCTATGAAGGTAAGAAGCAGAGGTGGTTCCAGGTACGTCTTCGTTCTTGTTGATGATTATTCTAGATTTGTTTGGCCAATCTTCCTTCACTCTAAAGACGAAACATTTGATGAATTTGTGAGTCTCATGAAACTTGTCCAAAACAAATACAAATATAATCTAGTAACAATTCGTACTGACCATGGAACTGAGTTTGACAATCATGCCTTCATTGAATTCTGTCAAACCAACGGTGTTGGACATAACTTCTCGGCACCTAGACCCACAACAAAATGGAGTCGTAGAACGCATGAACAGAACCCTAGAAGACATGGCTAGAAGAATGCTTCTTTGTAATGGTCTACCTAGAAACTTTGGGCTGAGGCTATTAGTACAGCTTGCTATATTCATAATCGTGCCATGAATAGACATATCCTTAAAAAGACACCTTATGAACTTCTACGAGGTCGTAAACCTAATATATCTCATCTAAGATGTTTTGGGAGTAAATGATTTGTTCATAACAATGGTAAAAACATATTAAGCAAATTTGACCCTAGGAGTGATGAAGCAATTTTTATAGGATATTATGATCATAGTAAAGCCTACAAAGTGTTCAACAAACGTACCTTATGCATAGAAGAGAGTATTCATGTTATCTTTGATGAAGATAATGCCTTCGATAAGCCTTTACAGGACGAGGAGGAAAACCTAGACGAACCGGACTTTCGGTTGTCAAGAGAAGATCCTCCTGAAATACAAAATGAAGAAGGCGAAATTATTCAAGGAACTCGTGATGAACTTAACTTGGGACAAAACGGTATGAGAACTGAAACTACAGTTGATGATACTGTAAATCATTCTCAAACCAATGACTTGGAACCCAGAGTTATAGCTAATGAAGCTATAACTTTGAATCAAAACCAAAGGGAAGAGGTCAGAGTTATACTTGACCCTACTATAACCCCAGGTTTGGATTCAGGGGGAACAAGCCAAAATCCCGAGTCAAGTAGAGGTAACGCAAATAATCAATCAAGGAACTGGAGATATAAGGATTCTCATCCTTTGGACAATGTCATAGGAAGCTTGACAGATGTAGTTCAAACTCAAAGAAGCCTAAACAACTTCCGCTCGTTCTACTCCTGCCTCTCCACTATTGAACCTTCAAACATAAAAGAAGCACTCACAGAACCAGATTGGATAGTATTGCCATGCAAGAAGAACTCCAGAAACTTGAAAGAAATAAAATTTGGCATCTTGTTCCTCGACCTAAAGACAGATTTGTCATTGGAACTAGATGGGTCTTCAGAAATAAACTAGATGATACTGGAGTCATTGTACGAAACAAGGCCAGGTTAGTGGTTCAAGGATACAACCAACAAGAAGGGATCGATTATGACGAAACCTTCGCTCCTGTTGCTCGTCTTGAGGCAATTGGGCTACTCATTGCTTTTGCCGCACATAAGGGAATGAAGTTATTTCAGATGGACGTTAAGACTGTCTTTCTTAATGGCACATAAGGGAATGGAGTTATTTCAGATGGACGTTAAGATTGCCTTTCTTAATGGCTATCTTCAAGAGGAAGTATTTGTTGAACAACCTCCTGGATTTCCTAACAACAAGCTAAAGGATCATGTATTCAAATTGGACAAAACTCTTTATGGCCTAAAACAAGCACCTAGGGCATGGTACGACAGACTATCAAAATTTCTATTGGAGAGTGGATTCAAGAGAGCATCCGTGGACAAAACCCTATTTCTTAAAAGAGAGAACTCAAATCTAGTGGTCGTTCAGATCTATGCTGACGATATTATTTTTGGCTCAACAAACAAAAAGTTGCGCAAATACTTCTCTGAGTTGATGACTTCTGAATTCGAGATGAGTATGATGAGGGAACTAAAGTTCTTCCTTGGTCTTCAAATTCAACAAACCGAAGAAGGAATCAAAGTTCATCAACAAAAATACGTCAAAGAATTGCTAAAGAAATTCGGCATGGAAACCTCTCATCCAATGCCTACTCCAATGGTCACAGATAAGAAGCTAACCAAAGACGAAGATGGTAAGTCTGTAGATGAAACAACTTACCGAGGTATGATTGGCTCACTTCTTTATCTTACTGCAAGTCGTCCAGATATAATGTTTAGTCTGTGGGTTTGCGCAAGATTTCAATCTGCACCAAAAGAATCTCATATGACTGCGGTTAAGAGAATACTAAGATACCTAATCAGAACATCAAAGTTATACCTATGGTATCCTATGGACTGTAACTTTAACCTAGTACGATATTTAGATGCGGATTATGCAGGATGTTCATTAGACAGAAAAAGTACTTCGGGGCTTGTTACTTTTGTGGGCCCATGTATAATATCATGGAGATCCAAGAAACAAAATTTTGTCGCTCTTTCAACTGCCGAAGCAGAATATATTGCAGCCGCACTGGTATGTTCTCAACTCTTATGGTTAAAACAACAATTGTATCTAAAAACCCAGCCCAGCACTCGAGAACTAAACATATTGAAATTAGACATCACTTTCTACGAGACCATGTTGAGAAGAAAAACATAAAATTGGAATTTTGTAGTACGGAAAAACAATGGGCAGATGATATCTTTACTAAACCATTGGCTAGAGAACTTTTTGAGACTTTGCGATTGGAAATTGGTTTAATCAGTGGCACCTAATCAATCTTAAAAGCTGAAATAACCAAATGATTGACTACGGTTAAGACAAGATTGTATGACTGTGCCCGTATATTCCGCTGCATGTTTATGTGTGTACTCGATGATTAGATATATAATCTCGACTATATTATTCATGTCTTATACGCTTGTGCTCAACCAAGTTTTACAAAAATTAATAAAACACATATTATACAAACTTACGCTAACTTATTACACCAATTTACTTTTTATATATACTTACCATAAATAAAAATAAAAATAAAACAAACTAACCTTATTACACACTCCAAAACCGTGACACGCCTAACCCCAATCTTCTACACTCTTCCGCCACGTGTCAAAAAATCCCTCACCCCTTGACTTTTTACCCACACAACACTTATTACCCTCACCTCCTTCCACTTACCTCCTCCATTTCCATTACTCTTACCGTCCCCAAAACCCACCAAAACCTCCATTAAAATCAAGCACATCAAAACTCCATTAAAATAAAAAAATCCCACTAAAACCAACCTCAAGTATTCACTACTAGTTCACAATGCCACCATCAAGAGCAACCCGGTCCAACTTCAAAAAGCCGAAACCACCATCTCCCACACCTTCACCCCCACCGTCCCCTCAACCTGTTTCCGAGTCCATTCCGGTCACTGACACCGGAAAACGCCGAAAATTAAACAAAGAATCGCCACTCATCGATGAACACCAGCCGAAGTTTGCTACAACCGAAAAAGGATCTCGTCCCCTGTTTCGTGAATACTCTTTGGAAGCTACGAAATAAGGAATCGACCGCGTACGTATGACCAAAACCGAAGGTATGTTAATTGATCGTATCTTACCATACTCTATTCATGCGGGTTGGTATTACCCCACGTCTTGGGTAGACGGGTCAACATCCTTAGGTGTCTTTAAGGGTTTCTTGGATTTCCAAGGGTGAGACTACATAAGTAACTTTTCGGGTTTAATCTTTTCTATTGAAATGGTTCAATTCTTTGCTTCGGTTAAACTTAGTGATAACAGGTTAAGTGCGGTGGTGAATGGTCGAGATGTGAACATCTCCATGTCGGAAATTTGTGATGTCTTTCGTCTTAATGGAGAGGGTTTTGATCTTGATCCTCGAAAGGAATGGAGCATTGTTACCCGAGAACAAAAAATGGTCATTAAAGCCTATTTTGATGTCAATGCTACCGAAATTAGTCCTTTGTTAACCAGATCTTTATCTCCCAAACTCAAATTTTTTGCCAATTTTTTGTGGAATAAAATCTTGCCTCGTCGAGGAGGACGGGACAAGCTTTCTTGTTGTGAAGCCGTGTTATTGTATAATTGGTTGGAAGGGACGAAAATCAATTTAGCATCCTTGATATACTTCAAAATTGTTCATTTTTCAAGTGTCCTAGTAAAAGAAAAGTTGTGTACGACACTCGACATACCCTACGGTATGTGGGTGTCGGAGTTGTTGTTAAAGAAAGGAGTTGTGGATGAGTTGAGTTACGAAGTTATTCCGAGGGACCGAATGTGTGATAAGCTTCTTAAGCTAATGGGGATTTGTATGTATTGATGGTTTTCATCTTACTTTTGGGAAAAGTGTAGGTGGTGAGAGTCAACCGCGAGCTTCTCCGTCTTGTAAAGGGTTGGATGCGAAGATGGATAAAATTCTCGGGTTATGTGAGGTCAAGAAGGAGCAGGAAAACAGTGGTGGTGGTGGTAGTAACCAAAGCTTCGAGGCCGAGTTACGAGAATGGATGGGCAAGGTTGATGCCCGAATGGATAAAATGGGTCGGGGAATTCAAGTGTTGTGCGATGAGTTTTTCATGATCAATGACCGTATCCAATTCTTGACTACTCAAGGTGGTGCCATGGTACGTGATCACGGGTTGTTGAGAGCGGATGAGAGCATGGCGTTGGAGGCCGTTAAAGCCTTGTCCTTAAAAGTGCTCAATTTTGAGCAAGCTCTCAATGCGCAAGGAAGGAACATCAGTAGCTTTTTGGACCGCCTCTCTACACTCGAGTTTTGTACCCGCCCCGATTATGTAAACCCGTATGCGAAGAAGCAGTAATCAGTGTCTTCGTCGATGTTAATCGTGCTCTGTTTTAAGAATTGCTTTTGCCCTACCATGGCCCAATTATCTACTACTTGAACAATTATCCTAACTTTTGCCCTTAGTTTAATACGAGGCCCATTTGAACAATTATCCTAACTTTTGCCCTACCATGGCCCAATTATCTACTACTTGTATTATATTCGGCCCATTGGCATATTATTTCGGCTTGGTTGTGTATATTTTCTCACATTCGTATTCGTGCTTGTATGATATTGTTCTTGTTTGTGTATTACGTCTTTGATGCATGCTTATTCGTGTTCCTAGTATATTATTCTAGTCGTTATATGTCTTTGTTCTTGTCTTTTCGATGATGTCAAGAGGGGGGAAGAATGCGACTTAGATTAGAATTTGCCTAAGCTTGCTCCTTGTTATAATTCATTGTCTCTTAGGGTTCTTGTAAAATATGGATTAGATAAAAGATAGAAACCCTAATTTAATATATGCTATGATTGACCCTTATTATGTTGAGGGTGAAATTGTTGAACTATATATTAAGTATATATGTTTGTGTTTTGATAATGAAAAGTCTAGATAAATATATTATATACTCGTGCGTATAATCATGTGCTAAGTGTACAGTTTATAAGATTGGAAGATCTCGTCAATCAATATAAAGATACAAGAGTTTTCGATAATAGAAGATTCAAGGTTGTTAGTCAAGGATGTGACTAATTGAAGATTGAAAGAAGATCGCAAGCTCCTTTCGAGTCTTTATGAAGATTAGTTAGGATAGATATTTAGTAACGGAAGTTGACTAAAGTTATACTTCTCAGCTATAACTTTAGTACGACATTGCTTCAAGTTATAGCTCATAGCTATAACTCTATAAGAGCAACAATAAATGCTTGGTTGAATAGTGGCGGTTGAAATGATTTTAAATTCCAAAGTCGGCGTGAGAATTAATGTTTAATTAGTATTCTATTTTGTAATATTGAATTATTAATCTTAATCGGTTTATATAAAATATCCGATATTAAAAAAATGAATAAATAATTTTTTTATGAGTTAATATTTATTTCCAAGTAAACTAAGGATTTTTATTTGACAAAAATTATCAAATAATATAATCTAAGAAATCGTGTGCAACGGTTTTGGAAACCGTGCCATAAACACACGTTTCGGATTTGTGAAGGATTAATTTGAATAGATATAATGTATTTATTTCATATCTTAAACAAACTAGATTATGTTATGAAAATATAATTTATTATATTTTGACAAGGTTTAGGAAGTTGAATTTGAATAGGATATTATTTGGTTTATGATAAAATCTTTCTTAAATATGATTTAGGAAATTGAGTTTATCTATAATACTTAAATATCTTATTATGATCTTTCCTAAATAAGTTAAGATTAGATTTAAGGAATTATTATCTAAAGACTAGAAATCTAGATAAAATAAAATTCTTAAATCATCTAGGGTTTGGAATACCTAGATATAATTTTATATAAATAGAATACTCATAACACATTAAACAATACAATACACACGCACGCAAATCAAGAATAAACGTCGTCGATAATCCGAGTATTTACTAGAGCTTAAACTGTCATATTCCGTTACAAGATTCAAGTACTAGAAATCGTTCTTACTCGTTGAAGATTGTGAACACGAAGAACTCATTGAAGATTTATCTTATTTACATAAGATAGTTTGAGTATTTAACGGTACTCGTTGTAATCAGGTATTTCACGATACTTAAAGTAGCTAGGTATTTTACGGTATCTAGATTGAGTTACAACTAACATCAAAGTTGTACGAGTTGGGTTGATAAAATTGTAATCCGGAGGGAGGTACTAAGTTTATTAATCGAGAATAGTGGACGACTGGACGTAAGTTTCGATTTGTGAAACCGAACCACTTCAAAGATATTGTGTCTTCTTTATTTATTGTTTTACTCGTGTATCAACACACCATCGTATACATCGAATAAGAATCGAGAAAGGAGGCATACTCAATTCAACCCCCCCCCTCTTGAGTATATCCATATCAATAGATTTTTCATCAAGAATTATATAAATGATCCCAATACTCAATTTCTATAAATTGATAAGCCAACATCTTGGCTAATTCTACCTTTAGAATTTTTGGTCTATAAATTTGTATAAATTCTATCTTTAGTCCACCATAACCACGAAATATTATTCGGATCATAATGTTGAGGTAAAATAAGTCAACAACTACTACTTACCCAACGTAGAAGGGGTCATATGGAGAGTAATGTCTTATATGCCTACCGACGAAGAAGGGATTCACAGTAATTTGGCTTATAAAAGACTAATCTCAATTTTAGGTTATAGAGGAAGATCCCATCAACTTTATTTTAATCATTTTAAGTGAACGAATATCTAGCATGCGAGAATGAATAAACTAAGGTGATAACTTTAATGTAAAACTGGCGTGTGACACCAGTATGTCAATATACTTGCATACAACTTATATGAGTCAATTTTCATGCAATATTAGGTGGTTTAGTTTAGGCGGAATATGATGCAAAACATATTAAGTGAAAACAATAAGAACGGAATAAAAAAAAACAAGTGGTGGGAGTGAGCAATCCGATCTCCATCTCTTTCTTCAAATTACATTTAATGAAAAATTACATAATTAACCTATTACTACATTCTAATTCCCAAAAACGTAAAATAAAGAAAAGAGGAGATTCGAGATCTCATAATTACATCACCAATCATGATTCCATCATTACGAAAACATGATCAACTAAGGCCACACTAAGTAAAATTACAACCGTTTGCAAAATACGAAAATTAAACCATTCATTCATTCAACAATTATATAAAAGATGCATCAACTAATTAAATTAAACTTTCAAGACATAATTCCATGATTATGTAGAGTAATTTATTAAAACCACCTTATGATTTAAATTATGTGATAATTCCGTAATTATACACAACGTATTTAAATCAATCATAATCCAACATTATTTTAAATCGTTTTAAAATAATTAGGTATCCAAAATTGTGAACTTTTTCACAACTTAATTAATATTATCCTTATAATATTAACAAATTAAGGCCGAAAAATTTAAGAAAATAAAACAGCCCCCTTAAAAATATTGACCCGCGACATTAAAAAAACGAAAAACAACAAAAAAACGTTAAACAGGCCGAATAAAAAAAACATACCGTTTTTTTTTTATTGTTATTAATTTTATATGCCTTGGTCAAAATAAATAAAAAACAAAGTATTAATTATAAAAATTAAACCTTTTAATTTGATGTTTGCTAATATTCTCAAGATCGACAATAATCAATTTTTAATCATTATTAAGAACTGATTCTAACTTGATTATTTAAATTAACCTTTTAAGATGAATATTTAAAATATGATCTAAATCAATTATCCGTATAATCAATTAGTCATAATTTATGTCGAATAATATTTAGCGAAGAACATACTTGTTCAAGAACATTCAAATTAATTTCCTTTTTACGTTTTAATTCAATCTTTATTGAATTAAAACATCTACAAATTTAAAATATTAGTATCTTAACCTTTTAAAACAACAATATTAATAAATCAAAAAGGAAACAAAACATATTTAAAAAAAAACAATTTTCGGAAAAACAAGACCAACGGTCGAATTTTTTTTTTTTTTAAAAAAAATTGACTTTCTTGAAATTCTTCATCTTATGAAAAACATATAAAATAAATTTAATAGTCTTATGCTCTGATATCACTTGTGGGAAAATATCTGTATACTTCCCAATACATAATTGAAGGATTATAACGAAATTACAACATACGTTTTATAGTCATAAACGAAAAACGATATACAAAGGTTAAGTAAATTTTGTGCGAGAGTTGATTGGTTTCACAGTAGATTTCCTTAGATGTAATGCTTGTAAGGGGGCTTGAACCCCTTACCTTCCTGTATCTTTGTTAATGATACATAATATACTCATATTTCACCAAAAAAAAAAATTGTGCGAGAGAGAAAGAAATATAGAGTCGCTCACCTAGACTACGACCTACATAAACATGCATGCAATCGAATATGATAAAAAAATTCTAACTACCGTGCACAAACATTCCAACCAAACGAGGTCCTATCACATGCCGTATACATACAAAATTTGGGAAGTGATGCAAAAGGTAAGAAGGCGCAAAACAATTAGGGAATGTGGAGGTAAGAGACAAGCCAGTACCAAAAACATTACCTATAAAAACATCCCACTTCCAGACCATCTAAGAAATGAAACACAATTGTCAAAGCTTGGCTAATAACTCACTCAGCCAATAAAATCAAAACTCCTCATATGAAGTAAATAAATTGTAAGAGCATAATCATTTATTTTTTCATCTTTCTCTTTTTCTTTTTTTTTTCTTTTTTTTTCTTTTTTTTCACATATATATATTTTTTCTTTTTTCTTTTTTGTATTTTTAATTTTTTATTTGGTTTTGGATGCAAGGGAAATGAAACAACAATGCATACGTAAATGAAACGTGATAACAAAAATCCAATAAAACAATATGTAGACCAGATATGGATGCATAACCTCCCCAAACCAAACCGTACAATGTCAAGGAAAAGAAATGCAAACTAAAGAGAGTGAGTCAGAAACTTACAAGAATGCGCGCACCACGAACCTCCCCAAACCGAACCAGATATGGGAGGTAATCAGGGACTCAATCGACGAAAAGACTAGTCGATCGAGTAGACAATGGCAACTTTCCCCTCGATCGAGGAGGGAAGTGTGACATTTTGTGTTCTAGAATACTTTTATTAGTTTTATGATGTTATGACGTGCTACCTTATGTGTTCGTTACGTGCCTGTTAACTAGTTTGTTGGTCATGAGATGGTGAACTTCGGAACGAAGTTCATTTTAGGGGGGGGGGGGGGGGGAGACTGTAATACTCCGTATTTTATCGTATCTCATCATAGTTTTATTAAATAATTATATTTACGTGTGATAATTATTGGAATGTTTGTATTCGATAATTTAATTATCGAATAGATATTTTATAATTTACATGTGGTTGGTGAAGAGTCGAGTTTATGTTTTAGTAAGTAAACCGTGTAAGTCATAGAATTGGTTCACATTTTGCATGCTAAACCAACAGCCCACCTCGTCACTTTTACCACAAAAACACAACACACCTCCAACGACACTCTCTGCCGCCATATAATCACACTACCCTAACCCTATTCTTGACCTAACAACACCACACTTTCATATCTACCTTGCTGCCGCCACCACGGAGAGTGAGAGGAGTGTTTTTGCAAGGTGGTGGAAGGACCTAGGGCCGCTCAAACACGCAGAGGAGTAAGCCTACTCATCACGTTTTTTGTTTTTCCTGTTTTGTCTCTGTGGTTTCGATCTAGTATTTCAATCATATAATCATGTTCATAGGTTCGGTTTTAAGTGTAATAGTGATCTAGGGTGTTCAGTAGTCATGTATGGACCATAGTATACACGTCTTTGACCGCCGTTGACCACCGTCTAAGGTTGTTTTGTTACCATGTCAGAATCTGCAATCTTCGTTATAAACATGAGGTCGTGACATGAGAGATTGGTACCCTATTTCGAGTACTCTTCTGCTTCTGTTTAATATAATTAGTAAGGTTTTATTATTGGTGGTAGTCACGGTGGTAGGATGGTGGTTATCGCGGTGGATATTGGTGGTGTGTGTCGGTTTTATGGCAGGGCTCGTTTGGGTTATCGCGTGAAAAACAGAGTGGCAGTGGGTGGTACTGGGTTTTGTTTACGGTTGTTTGGTGGTGGTTGGGTTTGTCGACGGCCAACGACACTCATTCTGGAACCACCGTGGCTCAGAGGCGAGCCTGGTGGTGTCAGGGGCGGGGTCAGAGGTGGTGTTAGGTGTCAGACGTGGTCTGTTTTGCGCGGGTCTGTGACCGGTGTTCTGGTTTGTTTTGCGGGTTGTGAATTCGGGTTTGTTTGTGTGGGGGTTGCTGCGTTTTGGGTCTTGATATTCAGTTGTTTTTGTTTTGTTAGTTGTTAGTAATTATTATTAGTATATTATTATTATTAATATTATATGTTGAGAATATTTATTAATTGTGGTGATTTAGTATTATGATAATTGTATGATAGTGTATTAATGGTATTTTATTATTATTAATCATTTTGTTAGCAAGTGTTAAGGTTAATATTTATAAATGAACATTGTGATTATTCATGAATAATTATGTCGTTATTTTTATTGAAGTTGTAATAATTCTATAATTTCAGTCGTATGCTAAAATTAGTAAATCTATATTTGGCAAGTCTATAATTAGTAAGTTCTAATTAATTAGTGGCAATTGGTATGTATATGTATATGTAAATAAGGTGTTATGGGTAATCAACTGTGAACATGATCGATTAATTTTAGTAGTGATTGATGTATGAATAGAAATTAATAGTAAGTAATAATTATAGGAACGGAATTCGAGGAGGAACATTACTAGACGGTGATTGCTTATTGCAGATTTGCTACTCCAGGTAGGATACACTGGAACTATCTCTGTGACGTGTTATGTGTGGATGTAAATTGTATGTTATGAATGCAAGTATGATTAGTATGAGATTGACATTCGGTATTGATTCTCTATTATTGCATTCATAAGCATGGCATGAGCATTGGTTACAGATTGAGATGATGAGATATTATTGGGCCCAGGCTAGCTCTGCAGGGCTAGACCTGGTAACCTCAGCTGTTATGCTGGTGTTCGGCGATGACCGATGATACTCTGCCGGGAGGTTCGGTAAGGGTAGGAGTCACGGGTTTGAGAATGAAATTGAGAATGAGAATGAGATTGAGATCGACCTCAAGCATATCATGGCATTGCATATATATCATCTTTGTTATAATTATGATTATTGTGTTATCCTACTCAACCGCGAGGTTTACAGTGTATTCGTGTTCACCTACTATGATCCGGAATGGGGAGTAGACTTTTCAGGTCAGAGACAGATGAACTAGGGACTGGGCTTGGAGAGAGACATGGATTGGACTTACTTAGTTATAGTTCACCTAGTTTCATATACACTAGTTCAATTGTTACTTTTCAGTTGTTTTGGAAGTTGTATTATGGACTACACTTTGTAACAGTTTCAGACTATTCTTTATTAACTTAAAATACCGTGTTTCTTTCACTATGATTATCTACTGCCCTTGTTTATCCAGGATGGTAACAGTCCTATTTACTCTGGAAATCCTACTTCAGGCTCCTAGGTAAATGGGGGTGTTACAGGAAGGTAGTCGATCGAATAGTTCTACAAAAGGGATTGCTCGATCGAGTAAATCACGAACTCGATCGAGTACTCTAGGTGGCTGTACCGCTCGATCGGGCAAATAAGGGACTCGATCGTGTCATTTGTCGCATCAGTAAGCGACGAAGTAGCAGCTGATACCGAGTATTCACGCAAGAACAGGATTAAGAGTCCTAACACGCATAAAACAAAAATAAAAACATGCCAAAAGTCTGAAATAAAATACAACAAAACACGAGTCGGGTTGCCTCCCGATAAGCGCTGGTTTCAAATAGGTCTCGCACTACCTTTTCAGCTGACCAAGTGGTTACTCACGAAAGTACATAATTAAACAGCTCAGAGCTCTTAGAAGTCGGTCAAATATATGCGCATGTGCTACACAAAAGCATAAGTATCACCGGCAATTAATAGGAGCAAATAAAAACAAAGTGAAATACCGTATCACCTTGCTAAACTTTCTTTGACAGCTCCTATAAAATCAACTGAATAATTCCACCCTTTAGCCGAGGGTGGAACACCAAAGCTCAAATCACAGGAAAACAGAGAGTTAGAGACCACATAAACATTTAACAATGAAAACACATGAGTAGAAATAACCTGCATAAACGGGTATTCTACGTGAGGTGGAGGAGTCCAGTGTGTAATAGGAGATGGTGTGTAGTTATCCCAAATGCAAGGGGCGGTAAAGTCAAATGTGTTAACGGGGTCACCTATAACACACTCATCTATCATATTATCATATGAGTCCCATTTGACCTCTAGACTTTCCAATCGCCCATCCTCACTATCCTCATCGCAAGACTCGGTACCAAAGGGATTCTCTATAGGATTCCTCAAGTCTTCCTCACGTGGCTCAATATCTGTCAAAATATCATAGGGAGGTCCTAGATCATCCTCAAAGAAGGGATTATCAACTAAGCCTATGGTATCCTTCTCTATGGTTCCGTCAACGTCATTTTCATTCTATAAAACGGTTTCCACGGTCTCACCCACCCCCTCATCCATGTCTGACCGAAGTGAGAAAGTGGGTTTGATACTCTCAATGGCAAACCAGTCAAAGAATTCCAAAAGCTCATTTACAGGTTTCCCACTGAAATCTCCCTTACTTATTGAGGTGAGGTAAAATCGTGTAGGGTCATTCATACCCCATATGATAGACAAGCAAATCTGGAGGGCAGTCAATGTTCCATAATTAAACGTATCCGGCCACTCCTCGAACCTGTCTATGTAAGCATCAAATGATTCGTCTTCACTATGTGGAAACTGGATGAAAGACATTAGAATGGCCTCAAGGAACCGAAATTCCCTGAGACATAAGACAAAATAAATAAAACAAATTGAAATACATCGCCTCCCTGGCAATGGCGCCAAAATTTGACACAGCTGTCGCAACCCTATCAAAAATAACCAACTGGCCTAACTAATGTAGCAAGGAAGTCGGGATCGTATCCACATGGAGACAGATATAAATTCTAAATGCTAAACTAAAGTCCGTCGAAGTAACCGAATTTGGGGGTTTTGATTGTTTGTTTTAACTAAACTAAAAGTAGTGAAGGAAAGAGAATAAAGAGCGTAAAAGAAAAGAGTCTAGAAAATATAAGAGGGAGAAAACTAGGACAGTCGGTTCACCAATGCAAGTATAAAGATTAAGGTCTAGGTCGCAGATCGGTTTACAAATAAAGTCTAAGGGGCAGTGAAAAGGTCCTCTCGGATTGTTGTTCGCACTAAAATGCTTCTAGCGGGCTCTCGCAACTTACTAGGGCACTCTAATGTTTATAGCAGATCTAATCCTCACCAGGCTTTCGATCTTAGGTCGGGGTTTACCAAAGGACTAGTCAATTACGTCGAATTAACCAACTAATCGCAAACAAATGTTATAATTAACAACAAAGGCTATTAATCACAGAACAATCTAACCTAATCAAGAATCGTCACAATTACATCGGATCCCCTATATCCTTGTTAAAGGAATTAGCTACACATAACGGGATTAACAATTGAAATGGAAGGAATAGCTAAAGGAGAATTCATGATCACGAGACAACTAGAAATAAACTAAAAAAAAGAGAAAGAAAAGAGTAAAGAAATGAGATTACCAATAATCCAAAAGTGTAGAGCACAAAGTTCCGGAAAATAGATCTCACAACTTTGAAGGAAAATTAATGTAAAAGCTACTAGTTGGATTGTTTTTCTCGATGAAAAGTAAAATTAAAGTAAACAGTAGTACAGATAAAATGAAAAGAGTGAAAAGTACTTGATACAGGGTTATTTTCCCCTCTTAAAACGTGTTCAATCGACTTATACATCAACTAACCTAATGGGCTTAGGTTAAAATGGGCCTCGGGAATTGAAAACAGATCGATCGACCAGATACTTGTCGATCGAATAACCAGTTGACCATGTTGACCATATATGGTCGATCGACCAAATAGCCAGTCGATCGAATTACTAATCGACCATATTTGGTCGATCGATTTATTTGTTAAACAGATTTCCTGCAATGCGCACTGAACTTCAAATGGCCGTCATTTCTTCGTTACTTGTGCAAATCAAGCGTTTTTGGTGGCGTTGGAAAGCTAAGAGGATAAGGTTTTACCTCAAATTGGAATCACTTGATTATCTATTGTATAACTCAAGTTTTGACTCTTCAAAGTAGGCACTAGCAGCGTGAAGCTCTTCTTTCGCTCGATAGACTTACATTACTTCTACGCGCATCTCAAGATGGTAGTAACAAGCTCCGACTCAACTCTTCTCCTAAATGCATGCATAGGGACATGTTTTAGTCTTGATTATGATCTTCTCCGGTTCATATCTGCAAATAACACAAGACAAACCAACGTAGAATATTCGAGAGACATTTGTAGTAAAACACTACGAAATAAGGATGGAAATGCGTGCTAACTAAAAGGTCTATATAAAATGCACGCATCAACCTTCCCCAAACCAAACCTTTGCTTGTCCTAAAGCAAACAACTAATGGAACAATTAAACTCAGGACCACTACAAATCGTCCACCTAAACCAATTTAATGTAACAGTCAAAACTTAGCAGTGATGTCAAATGCAAACGAGTTATAAAGATGTTTGTAAAATACCTGAATCGTCGACCTTGCTAGACCTTCAATATCGGACTCTCACGGGTCACTCCTCTCTCAACAAAACAAAGGGTAAGTAAATTTTGTGCGAGAGAGAAAGAAAATATAGTCGCTCACCTAGACTACGACCTACATAAACATGCATGCAATCGAATATGATAGACAATTCTAGCTACCGTGCACATACATTCCAACCAAACTAGGTCCTATCACATGTCGTATACATACAAAATTTGGGAAGTGAGGTAATGGGTAAGAAGGGGCAAAACAATTTGGGAATGTGGAGGTAAGAGACAAGCCAGTACCAAAAACATTACCAATAAAAACATCCCGCTTCCAGACCATCTGAAAAATGAAACACAATTGCCAAAGCTTGGCAAATTACTCACTCAGCCAATAAAATCAAAACTCCTCATATGAAGTAAATAAAATGTAGGAGCATAATCATTCATTTTTTTCATCTTTCTCTTTGTTTTTCTTTTTCATTCTCTTTTTTTTTTTTTCTTTTTCTTTTTCTTTTACATATATATATATATATATATATATATATATACATATATATATATATATATATATATATACATATATATATATATATATATATATATACATATATATATATATATATAGTTTTGGGATCGGGTGGGAACGATTTTTTGATCAACCCACATTCTAGATAGATTTTTTGACGGAGTAGATAATTTTTTTTTTACCTTTTTACATCAAATTAAATACATTTTTTTACGAGGTAAATACTTTTTTTTTTACCTTTTTACGTAAACCTATATAATTTTTTTTGACGGAGTAGATACATTTTGTTTTTTTTACTTTTTTTACATAAACCTAGATACATTTTTTGACGGAGTAGATAAATTTTGTTTTTTACTTTTTTTACATAAACCTAGATACATTTTTTGAAGGAGTAGATACATTTTATTTTACTTTTTTACATAAACCTAGATACATCTTTTGAAGTAGTAGATACATTTTTTTTTTACTTTTTTACGTAAACCTAGATACATTTTTTGACGAAGTAGATACATTTTATTTTATTTTATTTTACATAAACCTAGATACAATTTTTGAATGAGTAGATACATTTTTTTTTCACGTAAACCTAGATACATTTTTTGAAGGAGTAGATACATTTCTTTTACTTTTTTACGTAAACCTAGATACATTTTTTGACGGAGTAGATACATTTTTTTTTACTTTTTTTACATAAACCTAGATACAATTTTTGAAGGAGTAGATACATTTTTTTTACTTTTTTTACATAAACCTAGATACATTTTTTGAAGTAGTAGATACATTTTTTTTTTACTTTTTTACGTAAAATTAGATACATTTTTTGACGAAGTAGAAGACTACGGACTATGGACTACGGTCTTGGCTAATTCAAGAAACCTTTGGCCTTCAAGCTCTCAACAGTCTCCCTGATCGCTTCATCAAGAGGAGTGAACTCAAGGTCGAGGTCAATCAGTCTCTTGGCTGCATCTTTGCAAGGTACCAGGCCTGGTTGAGTTTCCCCCGAGAACATGTGAGATTAGCAAATTATTTAGACACCGTGATTATAGATTTATAACTCTGAAACGACATGCTTCAAATGGGTGTAGGGCGGAACAAGGATAAAATCAGGGAATCAAACCTGTGAATGGGATACTCAGGGTATAATTCAGATACTTTGGCAGCAAAGTCACCGAACTGGTAGATGCCATTAGTACAAAGATACCTTCCAGAAGCGAAGACGTCTGAAAGAGCAGGACACTGTGACTTAATTATTGATGCACTGGACATGGCTGAGGCTGAAGTTCTGCGTATAACTGAACACGAGATAATGGCTTATTTTAGTAAGTAAATCCCAGCCTATAATTGGACTTTAATCCAATGGTTTGTAGATGTTCTCACCGAATGCACCGAATAGTCGTTCTCACCGGATCTTGACTCTCTCTCTCTCTCTCTCTCTATCTCTCTCTCTCTCTCTCTCTCTCTATATATATATATATATATATATATATATATATATATATATATATATTCTCCTTTCCTCTTCTCTTACCAACTCCAATCATTCAAGGCAATCCAAAATTTACAAAAGGATTATACCCGCAGAAGCAATCACTAAACTAGCTTGACAAGGTAGGTTAATTTTTGGATGTAGCTAAAGGGTCAAAAAGGCAATTTTGGGCTAATTGTGGAGTTAAAGGGTAAAAGCTAAAGGAAGAGAACAATGTAAGCATTCTCAAACATGTGACAACAACCACTTACCCGAATGTATGCAGGCAATAAGCAATTGAATTTCATATTTTTGCAATTTGATATTACATGCTATGCAAGGAGTACACTACTCACAATCCTACATGAAACCGGTCATAGATGTCACCAGTTTATAAAGCTCTAATCCTTAGAAAGTGTAAGTAGGTTGCCAATATGTCAGGTCAAGTCTATTCGTTTAACATCAATTTGAAACAAAATACTCGGAAGATCATGCAAATGACTATGCAAAAGATAATGACTATGCAAGGCTTAAGTAAAAGACCAGATGCAGGGTGAGAAAATAACTGTTCCGACTCGACTAATATGCTAAAGTAAATGTGAATTTGTTTTTGATTTTTTTTGTTTTTCTAATTTTTTATTTGGTTTTGGATGCAAGGGAAATAAAACAACAATGCATACGTAAATGAAATGTGATAACATAAATGCAATGAAACAATATATAGACCAGATATGGATGCATAACCTCCCCAAACCAAATCGTACAATGTCCCCATTGTACAAAGTAAAGGAAAAGAAATGCAAACTAAAGAGAGCGAGTCAGAAACTTACAAGAATGCTGATAGGCTTATCGCGTACCTAACAAAGATACCCTAGGCTTAACTAACAAATAAATGTAGATAAGGAAGTAAGGGTCGATCTCAGGGAGACGGTAGATGCAATATGACAAGCTATGGTTAGAATTCTATCAAGGTCGGTTCGATTGATTGTTTGGTTTGATCATTAAAACGATAACAAATTGAGATGTAAAACAATGATAATAAAATATCTAGGGAAATAGGTTCACACATGTAAATTAGCAATAATTGATGTCGAATTAGGGAAACATAAGATCAAAAGTTGTCTAGACTTATTAGCAATTATCTCTCGATTTTATTACTAGCCTTAGAACGATTACTAGCGGGCTCTCGCACTTACTAGGTCGCGCTACAAAACATGCTTAGGCAAATTCTATTCCCGACTTTCGATCTTAGGAAAAGAATTAACAAGATAACCAATAATTGTGATCAAGAATTAAAGGTTAACAATACATAACAAGCATGTTATAGAAACAACAAATTGATAATAATAAATCCTAACTCAACAATTATCAATTACTAATCTAACATGGCTTCCCTAAACCCTAGATTATAAGACTACTCACTCATGATAATATATAAACTAACAAAGATTGATTTGATTAACATAAACATGATAACAACATATAAACTGGAATTAAAATGATGATATAAAAGAAAGAATAGAAATTACCAACTTAAGGAAATAAGAACAAGAACTTGATTATTAAGAGCAAAATAATCTTCAAATAAAACCCGGAATTAAAGCATAAATGTTGATGATTGATGAACTAAGAACATAAAGGAAACTAGGTTTTTGTAGATTTAGGGAAATGTATGAAAAAGCATGAATAAAAATGCTCTCTAGTGATGAGTTTATATACAAAAACTAGCTAGGAAAGTGAAGAGTTGCTCAGTTGCACAATCCCCGAAAATCCGGGGACCAAACAATCCTAGGGGGCGCAGCATTTGAGCCCAAGAATTGCTCAGGTATCAAACCCCAAGATTCTGGGGTTTGAACAACTCCCGGGGGCGCAACATTTGAGGCATATGGCTATCTCGCATCAACCCCGAGATTCTGGGGTTCGAACAGCAATCCGGGGACTTTGCAATCTCTTCTTTTCTTTACTAGTTCTCACTTTCTTGGCTCAAGTACCAACCAAATTTCATTTCTTCTTCCTCCGGAATGAGTGAATCTTCCCAAAATGCCCTTCATGGCCAAAACTCGCTCCAAGTAGCCTCGTGGTGCTCGGTGAATGCCAAAATGATAGAAAAAGGTCGCAACTTGCTCCGTTTCCTACAAAATGCAACAAAACATGCAAAACACCTACAACACGGAATTAGCTCATAAAATCACCTCATTAAGTGCAAATTATCATGTAAAAATGAGCTAAAAGAGGGGTGAAAATCATATAAAAATAGGACACATCAAATTCCCCCAAGCTAAACCCTTGCTTGTCCCAAGCAAGCACACAATATCAAGACAAGGGTAAGGAGCACCAAATCTCATCAATTGCAAATCCCAACATAAGATAACAAGCGTAATGAATCATAATCCCAAAACAACGTGGGCATAAGGATAGTGCAAAAACATGGATGAGATTTACATGGCGGCGTAGCATGAAAGATTTTATTCAAACTTTTCGGCTCTTGCATGATCTTATTGACAATGGACTCTCGCGGTACACTCAAGCACAAATTTATATGTAAAAGGAGATTTGTATGAGTGACACTCTCCTAAACTCTACTCATGAGAGTGCGCCCGCAATCTAATATGGTGATCATTCCAAGTCCACGAGTCAAAACAATCAAATGCAAGCATAAAAAGAAGAAGCCAAGGATTAGATAAAGGCTATGGTGATGGGTAAGAAAGGGGAACATATGAATTATGGTAAGTGGAGCTAAGTCAACCTAGCAACTAACCAATGAATGCATGGATGCTCAATCCAAATCCCAAACTCATCCCAAGTAGGAGGCTTGAAGTCAAAAATAGCATATTGACTTCCTTTCATGACAAATCAAGTGTAAACTTCCTAAATATTTATGATATAAAACATGGAAGCTAAATCACAAAACCTCTTCTTCTCTTTTCTTTTCAACAACTCAATTTCATGCTTTTTTTTTTTCAACTTCATTTTTTTTCAACTTCTTCAATTTTTCTCTTCTTGTATTTCAATTCTTTTTTTTTCTTCACATCATTTTTTCCATTCTTTTTTTTCACATTATTTTTTCAACTTCTCATTTTTTTCAATTTTCTTTCTTCAACTCAAGAATAAAACGAGACACGGAAATCAGTAATTCCGTCTTACCAAGCTCACAATGACACAAAAATGGACCATATATCCCAAATGAGCACCCAAACACCAATGATAAAGCTACTAACTCGACAAGGTAGGCAAGTTTAAATGTAGCTGGATATGATAAAATGTATAAGGGTGAAAATGGGCAACAAAGTCATGTGAACGGCTTCAAATGCTTACAAATTATGAATGCAATGCTCATAAGAAATGGAATAAAGACCATACTTGTGCGTTTTGATGTAACGCACACCACAAGGCGACCTACACACACCTAAGTGAGACCGGGTATAGATGCACCGGTCTAAGGAGGCTCTACCTTTCAAGTTTTTGTAGGTTGCCAATGTCAAGATCAAGCCTAATAGGTCCAAATTCCATCCCTCACCCACTATGTCAAGACATCCCCATGTTTGCGAAAATCCCGTCAATAAATGTAATTCAAATAGCTATAAAGCTACAATTGGGATAAGCAAGAGAGAAATCAAGGAGCAAAAGCGAGGGTAAGCATCACAAAATTTCATGGAAATCACACAATTTTTCAATTTTTTTGATTTTTGATTTTTTTATGAAAAACTACATGCAAGCTAAACTAACATGCTCTAACAAGATGCAAATCCCTCCCCCAAGCTAAACATCACATTGTCCCTAATGTGCTGAACAAGGAACAACCATCAAACCGTAGAAACGGTTCTCACACATAATCCAGCAAGACAAAATGTTTAATGGGGGAAAGGGGAGAACAACGAAAATGCAAGGGAAATAAAGATGCTTACTAGACTATCTAGCCTCCCCCAAGCTAGTATGTACAAGGGGATGAGTGATAGCAAATTAGCGTGTCTCCCCGTCATCAGCTCCACCGTCCTCCGCAAGACGAAGAAAACATCAACTTGAGACACCTACAAAATTAACAATAAGCACATTTAGGCATCATTCCTTACATACTTTAAGGCATTAAAAAAATAAAAGAAGTAAACAAAAATTAAAAATTAGCTAAACTCGGGTTGCCTCCCGAGAAGCGCAATTTAAAGTCTTGCTAGACAAAATGTCTCAAAAATTTTAAGTATTAAAATCCGGAAATTTCAAGAAAACTTCCTCCACCATTCCGACCATTGCTTCTTCACGATAAGGCCGCAAATAATGGCCACTAACTTTGATCTTCTCTCCACCCGGGGCCAATACTTCAAAGGACCCAATCTTGTCATCACTAAGGATGATATAAGGGCATGGTGCAACCTTCTTTCGAGGATTGTACATAAGCACTTTGTCACCAACATTGAGACCATCCTTGATAAGCTCCTTCTGACTTCGATTCTTCACCATCTCCTTAAATGGTTCGGACCTTGCAAGAACTTCCTCTTCCACCAAAACCTTATTTCCGTTGCTCACCGTTTCACCATTTCCTGCACAAGAGCTCAAAGAAATATCCATATCCTTGCTCAAAGATTGAGACAAGGGGTTAGCATTATTCATAGCATAACATGATTCCTCTAGCATTGGACTCTTATGACCATGACTCAAATTATATGTCACCTTCTCATCCCCTACGGCTAGAGTCAACTTACCATTCTTAACATCTATCAATGCACCCGTGGTGTGTAAGAATGGTCTACCCAAGATTATGGGAATTTGCGCATCTTCGGCAATGTCAAGCACGATAAAGTCAACTGGAATGAAAAACTTTCCTACCTTGACGGGAACATCCTCCAAAACACCCAAGGGGCGTTTGATAGAACGGTCCACCATTTGTAGGGTGACACTAGTACACTTAAGAGCTCCTAAATTCAGTTTTTCGGATATCGAGTAAGGCATGACACTTACACTTGCACCAAGATCACAAAGAGCTTTATCAATTGGAAAATTCCCTATGGTGCACGGTATGGAAAAACTTCCGGGATCTTTCAACTTAGGAGGGGACAAGTTTTTCAAATAAGCTTCACACTCGGAAGTGTAGGCCAATGTCTCAATACTGTCAATAGTCCTCTTCTTAGTTAAAATCTCCTTCATGAATTTGGTATATGAAGGTATTTGAGTGATAAGTTCTAAATAAGGGATAGTTACCCTGAGGTTCTTCATCATTTCCATGAACTTACCAAGTCGGATTTCTCTTTGAGCTTGTGCCAAATGATGTGGAAATGGCACTTGAATTTTCTCCGTCTCCTTAGCTTTGTCATCTACTTTTGAAGGCTCATCCTCCACATCTTCCACCACTATTGGCTCATCAACTTTATGGGACTCCTCACTTTTTTTAGAGTTATCAATCTGGTTTCCACCATCATTTTTCTTACCAACTACCCCATCATCAACATTTGGCATTAGGGGTTCATCATAAGTGGTACCACTCCTCAATGTGATGACATTTATGGTGTCATGAGGTTGTGCACCTTGAGGTGGAAATTGACCTTGTTGTCTTTCAGCATTGGAAGTGGCAAGTTGAGCGATTTGGGTTTCCAGCATTTTGATGGTTGCATCCCTAGCTTGGTCACTCTTTTGAATGTGGATGGCCATGTTCTTTTATGTCTCAAGCACTTGTGTCATCAAAGCCTCTAGCTTGATCATTTGTTGATTATTTTGTTGGGAATTTGATGGTTGACCTTGAACTTTTTGATTTTGAAAAGGTTGTTGAAATCCCTGTTGAAAATTTTGTTGGAAATTTTGTTGGGGTTTGTGAATTTGGTGTTGAAAACCGGGTGGTGGGACTTGAGCTTGCCTTTGTTGTTGTGGGACATGTTGATTTTGATGTTGTGGATTTAGCACATTGGTGCTTTTGTAGGACAAGTTTGGGTGAAACTTTGTAGCTTCATTGTAGGTGTTGGAATAAGGATTGAAGTTTTGTTTAAAACTTTGATAAGCATTCACTTGCTCAACCGTATTCCTACATTCTTGTGCAACATGCCCCGCTCCACCACATGCGTCACACACCACAATTTGGCTAGTAGCATTGACTTGTTCATAAGTTTGTGATGAACTTGATCCCCGATTATCAACTTGTTGTTGGAGGAGAGCTATTTGAGCTTTCAAAAGAGACATGTTTGGGTCCTCCTCCTTTTCCTTGAATGAGATGTTGCGAGTGTTGGCGTATTGTGAGTCATGCACCGCCATGGATTCAATGGTAGAATGAGTAAGTTCCGTTTCAATTTGGTCGAATCTCCCATTGTTAGCGGAGTCCAAAACTCGGCGTGATTCGGCACAACAACCATTGTAGAATGTGATTGCAAGAAACCAATGATCCAACCCATGATGAGGACACTGCCTTTGTAACTCTTTATATCTCTCCCATGCTTCAAACAAGCTTTCATTACCGTTTTGACGGAACCCCGTGATTTGGCTTCGCAATTGTTGGGTCTTTTCAGGTGGAAAATATTTTTGATAAAATGCGAGAGCCAATGTTTCCCAATTGGTGATCCCCAAAGCGGCCCTATCAAGGCTATTAATCCACAACTTGGCGTTGTCTCTCAATGAAAAAGGGAAGAGTATCTCCCTTATCTCTTCTTGTGTCACACCCGTTTGCCTAATCATCGAGCAATAATCACAAAAATTTGTGATGTGCAAATTAGGATCTTCCAATGGACCTCCACCGAATTGCTTTCTCTCAACAAGGCTAATAAAAGCCGGCTTGATCTCAAAATTTGCCGCGTCAATTTGGGCAGTGGCAATACCCCTAGGAAGCATAGCCGCGGTGGGCTTAGAATGATCGGATAAACGAACCATCTTCCTTATTGGTTGTGAATTGGAAACCTCTCCTTCCTCAAGTATTTGAAGGTCTTCTAAATAAGATTTTCTAGCACTTTCAAGTTGTGCAAGAGTTGCAGCTTCAGAAATTTCCTTCAAGAAACGTTGTCGTCTACGCAAGGTTTTCTCAGGCTCGGGATCAACCGGAAGTAGTTCACCAATCCGTGAGGACCTGGGCATAAGACAACAATCTAGAGAGGATTGTAAGTAACGGTCTCAAGGAACAAGCGTTCCTTAAGACAAGGAAAAACAAGATAAAATTCAACTAATCACAAAGCAAGAAAACCGTGCTCCCCGGCAACGGCGCCAAAATTTGATAGGCTTATCGCGTACCTAACAAAGATACCCTACTAACAAATAAATGGAGATAAGGAAGTAGGGGTCGATCTCAGGGAGACGGTAGATGCAATATGACAAGCTATGGTTAGAATTCTATCAAGGTCGGTTCGATTGATTGTTTGGTTTGATGATTAAAACGATAACAAATTGAGATGTAAAACAATGATAATAAAAGATCTAGGGAAATAGGTTCACACATGTAAATTAGCAATAATTGATGTTGAATTGGGGAAACATAAGATCAAAAGTTGTCTAGAATTATTAGCAATTATCTCTCGATTTTATTACTAGCCTTAGAACGCTTACTAGCGGGCTCTCGCACTTACTAGGTCGCGCTACAAAACATGCTTAGGCAAATTCTATTCCCGAGTTTCGATCTTAGGAAAAGAATTAACAAGATAACCAATAATTGTGATCAAGAATTAAAGGTTAACAATACATAACAAGCATGTTATAGAAACAATAAATTGATAATAATAAATCCCAATTCAACAATTATCAATTACTAATCTAACATGGCTTCCCTAAACCCTAGATTATAAGACTACTCACGCATGATAATATGTAAACTAACAAAGATTGATTTGATTAACATAAACATGATAACAATATATAAATTGGAATTAAAATGATGATATAAAAGAAAGAATAGAAATTACCAACTTAAGGAAATAAGAACATACCTAAGGGTTTCCCTTCTTCGCTTTACCAAAAAAAAAAAAAAAGGAAATAAGAACAAGAACTTGATTATTAAGAGCAAAATAATCTTCAAATAAAACCCGGAATTAAAGCATAAATGTTGATGATTGATGAACTAAGAACATAAAGGAAACTAGGTTTTTGTAGATTTAGAGAAATGTATGAAAAAGCATGAATAAAAATGCTCTCTAGTGATGAGTTTATATACAAAAACTAGCTAGGAAAGTGAAGAGTTGCTCAGTTGCACAATCCCCGAAAATCCGGGGACCAAACAATCCTAGGGGCCGCAGCATTTGAGCCCAGGAATTGCTCAGGTATCAAACCCCAAGATTCTGGGGTTTGAACAACTCCCGGGGGCGCAACATTTGAGGCATATGGCTATCTCGCATCAACCCCGAGATTCTGGGGTTCGAACAACAATATGGGGACTTTGCAATCTCTTCTTTTCTTTACTAGTTCTCACTTTCTTGGCTCAAGTACCAACCAAATTTCATTTCTTCTTCCTCCGGAATGAGTGAATCTTCCCAAAATACCCTTAGATGGCCAAAACTCGCTCCAAGTAGCCTCGTGGTGCTCGGTGAATGCCAAAATGATAGAAAAAGGTCGCAACTTGCTCCGTTTCCTACAAAATGCAACAGAACATGCAAAACACCTACAACACGGAATTAGCTCATAAAATCACCTCATTAAGTGCAAATTATCATGTAAAAATGAGCTAAAAGAGGGGTGAAAATCATATAAAAATAGGACACATCAAATACACGCACCACGGACCTCCCCAAACCGAACCAGATATGGGAGGTAATCAGGGACTCGATCGACGAAAAGACTAGTCGATCGAGTAGACAATGGCAAGTTTCCCCTCGATCGAGGAGGGAAGGAAGTCGATCGGATAGTTCTACAAAAGGGATTGCCCGATCAAGTAAATCAGGAACTCGATCGAGTACTCTAGGTGGTTGTACCGCTCGATCGAGCAAATAAGGGACTCGATCGAGTTATTTGTCGCATCATTAAGCGACGAAGTAGCGGCTGATACTGAGTAATCATGCAAGAACAGGATTAAGAGTCCTAACACGCAGAAAATAGAAATAAAAACATGCGAAAAGTCTGAAATAAAATACAACAAAACACGAGTCGAGTTACCTCCCGATAAGTGCTGGTTTCATATAGGTCTCGCACGACCTTTTCAGCTGACCAAGTGGTTACTCACGAATGTACATAATCAAGACAGCTCAGAGCCCTTAGAAGTCGGTCAAATATCTGCGCATGTGCTACACAAAAGCATAAGTAGCACCAACAATTAAAAGGAGCAAATAAAAACAAAGTGAAATACTGTATCACCTTGCTAAACTTTCTTTAACAGCTCCTGTAAAACTCAACTAAATAATTCCTCCCTTTAGCCGTGGGTGGAACACCAAAGCTCAAATCATAGGAAAACAGAGAGTTAGAGACCACATAAACATTAAACAATGAAAACACATGTGTGGAAATAACCTGCATAGATGGGTATTCTACGTGAGGTGGAGGAGTCCAGTGTGTAATAGGAGAAGGTGGGTAGTCATCCCAAATGCAAGGGGCGGAAAAGTCAAATGTGTTAAGGGGGTCACCTATAACATACTCATCTATCACATTATCATATGAGTCCCATTTGACCTCTTGACTTTCCAATCCCCCATCCTCACTGTCCTAATCGCAAGACTCGTCACGAAAGGCATTCTCTATCGGGTCTCTCAAGTCTTCCTCACGTGGCTCAGTATCTGTAAAAATATCATAGAGAGGTCCTAGATCATCTTCAAAGAAAGGATTATCAACAAATCCTATGGTATCCTTCTCTATGGTGTCGTCAACGTCATTTTCATTCTGTAAAACAGTTTCTACGGTCTCACCCACCCCCTCATCCATGTCTGACCGAAGTGATAAAGTGGGTTTGATACTCTCAATGGCAAACCAATCATAGAATTCCAAAAGCTCATTTACAGGTTTTCCACTGAAATCTCCCTTACCTATTGAGCTGAGGTATGATCGTGTAGGGTCATTCATACCCCGGATGATAGACAAGCAAATCTGGAGGGCAATCAAGGTTCCATAATTCAACATATCCAGCCACTCCTCGAACCTGTCTATGTAAGCATCAAATGATTCGTGTTCACCCTGTGGAAACTGGATGGAAGACATTAGAATGGCCTCAAGGAACCGAAGTTCCCTGAGACATAAGACAAAATAAATAAAACAAATAGAAATACATTGCCTCCTCGGCAACAGCGCCAAAATTTGACACGGCTGTCGCAACCCTATCAAAAATAACCAACTGGCCTAACTAATGTAGGAAGGAAGTCGGGATCGTATCCACAGGGAGACAGATAGAAATTCTAAATGCTAAAATAAAGTCTGTCGAAGTAACCAAATTTGGGGGTTTTGATTGTTTGTTTTAACTAAACTAAAATTAGTGAAGGAAAGGAGAATAAAGAGCGTAAAAGAAAAGAGTCTAAAAAATATAAGAGGGAGAAAACTAGGACAGTCGGTTCACCAATACAAGTATAAAGATTAAGGTCTTGGTCGCATATCGGTTTACAAATAAAGTCTAAGGGGCAGTGAAAAGGTCCTCTCGGATTGTTGTTCGCCCTAAAATGCTTCTAGCGGGCTCTCGCAACTTACGAGGGCACTCTAATGTTTATAGCAGGTCTAACCCTCACCAGGCTTTCGATCTTAGATCGGGGTTTACCAAAGGACTAGTCAATTACGTCGACTTAAGCAACTAATCGCAAACAAATGCTACAATTAACAATAAAGGCTATTTATCATAGACCAATCTAACCTAATCAAGAATCGTCACAATTTCATCGGATCCCCTATATCCTCGTTAAAGGAATTAGTAACGCATAACGAACGGGATTAACAAATGAAACGGAAGGAATAGCTAACGGAGAATTCATTATCACGAGACAACTAGAAATAAACTAAAACAAGAGAAAGAAAAGGGTAAAGAAATGAGATTACCAATAATCCAAAAGTGTAGAGTACAGAGTTCCGGAAAATAGAACTCACAAGTTTGAAGGAGAATTAATGTAAAAGCTACTAATTGAATTGTTTTTCTCAATGAAAAATAAAACTAAGTAAACAGTAGTAAAGATAAAAGGTAAAAAGTGAAAAGTAACTGATACAAGGTTGTTTTCCCCTCTTAAAACGTGTTCAATCGACTCAAACAACAACTAACCTAATGGGCTTAGGTTAGAATGGGCCTCGGGAATTGAAAACAGGGCGATCGACCAGTTACTGGTCGATCGAATAACCAGTCGACTATATATGGTCGATCGACCAAATAGCCAGTCGATCGAATTACTAATCGACCATATTTGGCCGATCGACTTATTTGTTAAACAGATTTCCTGCAATGCACACTGAACTTCAAATGGCCGCCATTTCTTCGTTACTCGTGTAAATCAAGCGTTTTTGGTGGCGTTGGAAAGCTAAGAGGATAAGGTTGCACCTCCATTTGGAATAAATTGATTATATATTGTAGTACTCATGTTATGGCTCTTCAAAGTAGGCACTAGCAGCGTGAAGCTCTTCTTTCGCTCGATAGACTTCCATTACATCTACGCGCATCTCAAGATGGTAGTAACAATATTCGACTCAACTCTTCTCCTAAATGCATGCATAGGGACATGTTTTAGGCTTGATTATGATCGTCTCCGGCTCATATCTTCAAATAACACAAGACAAACCAAAGTAGACTATTCGGGGGACACTTGTAGTAAAACACTACGAAATAAGGATGGAAATGCTTGCTAATATGGCCTAAAAGGTCTATATAAAATACATGCATTAGTTAACACGATTAGCGATTCCTAAAGCCTAAGTCACAAATCTTTCGATCTTAAGTAACTTAATCGTTTAAACCGTTAACTAATGCCCTTCCTTGTCTTTCGATCAATGGGTTGGTCAAAACTAAGCATCTAACAAGTCTCCTTTTGGTCTCATTGAAAGAAATTGCACTTAACGGGATAAAACAAAACTGATCAGACGCGAAATCAGTCGACCGACTAGCTACTCCAGTTGATCGACCAATCCAATCAGTCGACCGACCAGAGAAGCCAGTCGGTCGACCAAGCACTGCTACGGGTTTACCCTAAACTACGTCATTTATGCTATAGGTCGCCTACATCCTAACATATGGGGTTTAGTTACTCATAATGTTAAAAAAAACACAAACTATAACGATAATAACAACAAAGAACATGATTAAGATGATTAACGAGATTATAGACAATAAGAGCAATGGTTTTGGGATTCTAACCAACCGGAACTAATCCTATGAAAACTGTAAACAACAGAAATAAAGAGGAAGAATTACCGTAAAAACAAGGCAGGAATTAGAACGGAAAGATGAACTTTATTGAATAATGCGAAGAACTTAAAGATTATAATAAACTAGAAAACCAAAACCTTAAAACTTGATTTGTTTCTGACTAAAACTCTATACTAAGATTAGAGAGATCAAAGATTTAAAACTGAGGAAGAGGTATACGTTATATAGACATCTCGCAAACCCTTCCTCAAAACCCTAAACAAGGTAATAGGCTTAATCACGTCTTTTAATTTTTCCGCATAAGTGAAGTGGTCGACCGACAAGTTGTCGGGTTTGTCGAAGTTCCTGATCTTTTAATTTTGACTTTTGAAATCTCACTCGTCATGTGCACCGGTCGACCGACCACTGTGCCCAGTCGGTCGACTGCTGTAGCTGGTAGATCAGTCCTCAAAACTCCGGGAATCTGTCTTTTAGGCCTTGAAATGTGCGCTAGGCTTTGTTCCTTGATCGTTCCTTCATGTCACTAGCCATGCAATCCACTCGAGGACGGATTTGACTCAAAATCTACTCGTTTCCGCATAAATCTGCAATAATGCACCAAAATACAAAAGTAGACGAAATAGGGGAAATAATAGCTAAAATGACTTAAATGAGCTCTGAAATACGTGTAGAAAGAGATGTGAAACATCATAAAATAGACACGCATCAGCTACGCTTGGTTTCTTGGGGGATCATTCCATTGTTGATTAGATCAAGAACAAAATCAAGGAATTGATTCTATGTCGTTATATTCCATTACTTAATGTAAGGATTTCCTACTTTTATTGTTGCATGTACTAGCTCTTATATAATTAAAGAGTTAATTTAACTAAAATGAGATTTTAGGAGGTTATGAACCTAACACAAACCCCACTCGGTCGAGTACTCCCTACTCGACCGAGTGACCCCATCTGTCGTGATTCGACGAGTGAAGGGGAATCGCCCTTCGCTAATAACTACGCGTTAATGCGTCACATAAAAATATGCAGACTATCAGCACACAACCAGCAGATATACATGCTTAAATACCCAAAAATGTCTCATATCAATAATATCACTTTCGTTTCACATATCCTGTTCACAGTTTCACATATCTTGTTCACAATTTCACACATTGCTTAATACACCACAACCGTCAAAATGTATATCATGCTCATATATATGTCACATCTCACATCTCACATATATCACAGACACACATATATACCTTATTCTACCCTTAGTGACCAAATAGGATGTATGTAAGCAAATTCGCGGTTTTGGGACATCTCCCAAACCTTTGTGGTAGCCTCACACACTCATATTTAGCTTCATTTTATTTGGACATATCTAAGTTCATTGGTTTCATTTGTTCGGGTTCCAAGATCGGCGCTCTGATACCATTTGTAACACCCTCAGAATCCAAGGCCTTTAAGGAGGACCCTCGGACAATGAAAATGTCACCATCTGGGTTACCCGAGGTATAATATCAAAGAAAGGCACAAAAAACTTATTATTAATGTATAAAATAACGTACAACCGTCTCAAACTGTAACAATAATTAAAATGTCGGCAGAAGTTAAAAGAAACTATAACAGTGGTGATTAATACTAAGACTACAAAAATGATGACCCGTCCATCCCCAGTCTCAAGCATCAATCACGACGAACTACATGCTAAGAATCTGCTCACCATACCAACGGATCATCACAGCAATCAAACACCAAGCGTCACTGTCAAAATAAGACGGTCACTACCAAATTCAATAACAAATGCTCAAATCAACATACTAATATAGTCACCAAACCAACATCTTACAAGTGGCGACCTCTAGTCCCACAACCAACCCCGCTTGTTCACGGTAAGCGGTACCAAGGCCATTAATATGCACATCCCCTCCGCGGTTGGAACCACGAAAGGCGATCGTAGGATTGAGAGTCATTTCTCGTCAATGGTCACAAACATATGTTCCACATCTCATCTCAAATTCACAGGTGATATCAGACTCACAATATAACAATAATACCGTCACAACCACATAACAGATAACTGAGTAGGGAGAACCCTACCTCAAGGCAATTCACAATATAGCGATTCAAAGCAAGTCCTACAAAGAATCCTCTATGAATCCTCCTCGTAACACAATATACATCGTATTACTAATGGACTATAAGACGCCACCTTAAACTTAGTAAATCGACCAAAAGATTAAAGACTTACTTGAACGACAGTGACACAACACTAGGACGATCGATGCATAACTAACTTCTGGAAGATAATTACGGAATTAGGGTTAAAAGCTTTGAGAGAAAAGAGGGTTTGCGGAAAGATTAGGTTATGATAGTTATGATATTAACTTTCAAATCCCCTAATTAACTGTAAAACCCCTCGTCGCAGCGGAAAAATAAAACATACAACATGCCAAAATTTACGCGGAATTTAAACTTTAACATGCATAAAAACGAGGTGAATTAAAACTGAAACCGAACAAACTCATATAAACAGAAACATAGATAAGTATAACTGTCTAAGTACTGAAAGTAAAATAGATACAACAGCTTGGGATGGCACATCCCTACAGGCACTCAAAAACTGAAATGAAAGTCTAAAGTCTAGCTAACACGAAAGTGTAAGTCAAATCGATGAATAACGGTTCATCGCTCGCTAGCTCCATGCAACCCTCTGCCAACCACCTGTCATGTACCTACATACATGTAAACATGTACGCCACAATCAGTGGGGAGTGACTAGAGTTCTCCTAGCCACCTTTTGTAACGACACGTAACACAGAAATACACAACATACTCCAACATATATAAACATGTGAAGCATACAAATCTCAATGTCTAAATCTAAAGTCAACATGCAAATACTATGCACGGCTCTCAACCAACTTCGGAAACTATTTGGAAGGAGAGCCGGTTTCCCTTCCGGTTGCCCGGCCGGGGGGTCTTTCAGTCCAAACCATTTACGAAACTAGTTAAAGAGTCATCCAATGCCTTGGATGAACAGTTCTAAAATCATCACATTCTATCTATCACAAACAATCAGCAAGTATAAAGGTTCAACGGTCAACTCAAGACATAACCTAAATACCAATTCACTTTCACAAACAAGGATTCACATGAGGCAATTAGCTAATCGCTTGACCAAACTTTACTTAGCCTAAACATACATTTTAAACCAAGTAAATATACTCATAAACATTACATAAACATTACTTAAGCAATTGGGAACAAGTCCCCAAAACAATCACAAAACAATTAAACGAAACAAATGTTACAGCGATATTGCGCAGCCTGCACAATGGGGTTGCGCAGCTGCGCCTCAATTGCGCAGCCTGCGCCCAGGCATGCGCAGCCTGCGTCCCTACACGGGCAAGCTTATTTCGCGATTTTCCTACACTTTCTCAAATCCTTCAAACTTTCGACAAATGATCTTACACTATGATTTCAAGCCACAAATCTATCCTACCAGCACATATAATCCCATAACAATCTCAAGTATGTCTCAAACACGGTTTTTGAACAATTTAAACACGAAATAAGACTAAACATTGTATTCGTCTTAAGAGCTTAAAATCTGAAATATGAACTTATCAAGCATAAGAACATCAAATACTCCAATTCACTCATGTGAAAGATATATAAACCACATTCCTAACATAAACCTAAACTCAAACATCATCAACAACACAAAAATCAGAAACTTAAAACAAGAACACAACACAAAGATTACTATTTTAACAAAAAGGCCGAGTTTCTCATTATCGTCACCTCAACACCGTTTAAGCTCCAACATCCTCTTCAATAATGAAACTATCAACACCAAGATCCTCTAATTCAGCCCCTATAACAAAAGAAACGGGTTTTAGAGGCTTAAAACTGAAATAAACCCAAAACAGCGTCTTTTTCAAGTTGAACGAAATCGAAATTGAAAGAGGTAGATATCTTGGAAATTTTGCAAGGATTCCGAAAATGTAGGACTTACCTTGATTGGGGTTTGGGAAGAGCTTGGAAAGTTGATTTTAAGCTTTGAAGGAAAAGGAAAAATGGAGGAAATGGGAAGCAGTAGAATGAGTTGTGAAGATGAAGTGAATGTCGACATAGGGGTTTTGTGGTGGGGTTTAAGTAGTCCTTTTTCTTATTTGAGTCAGGTCACTTGTTGTGAACGGGTTTTGAGTCGGGTTTAATTTAGCCAAGTTATTAACATCCTAAGAACTTAAGATTTCTTAAGACGGATCTTAACGGAAGATTTAAAAATAACTTAACAATTTATATTCAAATATTATTTTATTCCGTAAAATAATTTAAAACCTTTAAAATATTGTTTACGAAATTACGGGATGTTACATTAACCTATCGTGACGCTGACATGGAACGACGCACTTGACCGAGTAAATGATGTACTCGGCCGAGTTAGCCTTACTCGACCGAGTACCCTGTGTACTCGACCAAGTTCAGACTTAGCTCTGGTATGGATGTACTCGGTCGAGTATGGCATACTCGACCTAGTACACCTACTCTTCTAAGCGAGGGGTGTTACACATAGATTCCTAAAAAATAATACAAACCCGAGTAAAACAACTAGAAAGCGACATTAAATCACGAAAACACTAATTAAAGTGAAATAAAGCAATATAAATCGAGATTGTAACATCCCGTATTTTCTTAAAAGAATATTTTAATAATTTAAAGTGATTTTCGGAATTTAATAATATTTTAATAACATTTCGTAATTCATATTTTTAGGAAATTCCGTTAAGTTCCGTCTTAAGACTTGTTTCATCTTAAGACGTCGTGTTCACTTGTTAATCCCGTTCCTAAGGTTTCCGTTTCATTTAATTACGAAACCCGACTAAAATAAAATAAAGGACAACTCATCTCCTCCTTCATACGACATTTCATTTCTTCACAAAACAAAGTTCACAGTAAACACAAACCCTCCTTTATCCTCTCATTTTGTGTTCCTAAAAGATCATCTAAAGGCTCATCTCAACTCGAATCAAGGTAACGTTTTCACCTTCGGATTCCTCTCGCGATTCTCGTTCTTTTTATCACTTTCTTTTCTCAAATCGCCAAACTTGATTTTTAGGTTGTTTTGCCCTAGAATTGTTTTAAGTCTCTTAAATTGTGTTTTTGTGCTTCAAGGTGTTACTGGTGATAACCCGGAGGAAGATTTAGTGATCATTGAAGAGGAACTCGAAAAATTCTCTAAGTAAAGGTGACGATAATGAGCTTACTCGGCCTATTTTGTTATATTAGCAATCTTTGTGTTTTTGATGTGTTTACATGAATATAAGTATGATATCGGTTGTTAAACATCTTTAGTGTTACATATATTCTGATTCTTATGAGAAATTTGTGTTGAAATCAATATGAGGGTTGATTTTAGAGTATACATGAAAGATGGGTTTATTTTAGGGGATTGTTGTGAATTCATGAATTTGATGTTCATATGTTTCTTATACTTGTTTGATGCTATAAACATGCTGGGACTGTTGAGTTGTTGTTTAGAATCATGTTTAGGATGATTTGGTGAAGTATTGGTTTGATTTTAAAAAGGCGAAAATGGCGATTTCTCCATGCAGGGACTCTGAGTCGGTAGGCCGACCGGCAACCGGTCGACCGGCTGAGAGGTTGTTCTAGTATGTTTCGCGTTTCATAGAAATTGTGAGTGGGGCTCCCAGCCAGGTGGTCGGCCGCCGGTCCACCAGCTGAGAGACCCTATTGTATGTTCAGTTTTACAAAAATCTAGGGAAGAAGATTCCTAGCCGGTAGGCCGGCGGCCGGTAGGCCGGCGGCCGGTAGACCGGCTAAGATTCTCCTCCCCCTTTTCAGAAAGTTATAAGTGGTAGGCTGAGGGAGGATTCCCAGCCGGGTGGCCGGCAGCCGGTCCACCGGCTGAGGATCCTTTCCTCTTGGTTTTTTAATGATGGTTGTGTATGGGAAGGGACTCCCAGCCGGCTGACCGGCCGACGGCCTGGTACCGGCTGAGAGCCCTGTTCTCATTTAAAAAGAGTTTAACTTGTGATCGGTTCACCCGATTTGATTGATTCTTCTTCCGTGTGACTTGTATGTTGTTTGAGGTCCTCGAAGTTCAGGCGGCACCTATATTGGGCTCGGGAATGGAATTGAGGAGAAAGACCCCCCCGGCCGGGCAACCGGCTCTCACCTCGACTTAGTTTCCGGGGTCAATGAAGTGTTGACTAGATGATTGGAAGTAAGTAAGACTAGGACATAGTACATGGTTGTAGTACAGATCGGAATATGTCTAAGTCGGGACCGCTAGAGTACGATATGTACTGTTGTATGTTGCATATCAAGCTATGTCTGAGTCGGGACCTCTGGTTTGATATGTGCCTGTTTGTGGCGTGACGGCCATGTCTGAGTCGGGACCTCTGGATCGTCACGTGTATGGATGATGCGGTGGGAGATGTCTGAGTCGAGACCTCTTTCCCCCCGTGAGTTTGTTTGACCGTGGTGAGTCAGGTCTGAGTCAGGATCTTGATTTACTACGAAGAGTAATGGTTATGGCTGAGTCGGGTCATTGAACCATTATTAGCTGATCGGTATCCATTCGTGCCTGAGTCGGGGTTCACGGATGAATGCTAGCTGACCTTGTGTACCAAGTCTAACTGAGTCAGGTTGTGGCTTGGGCACTTCTGATTGTGTTTAGTTCTTTCCTAAGTCGGGGTTTGTTCTAGGTACTGTTGTTTGCATCTGCTTGCCCGAGTTGGGGTACGGTGTCATATGTTGTTGAATGGATGTTTATCTAGAGTATTGTTTATCATTCGAGTTATTGTTCGTCCAAGGCATTGGACGACTCTTATTTAGAGTTCGGAAATGGTTTGAGGAGAAAGACCCCTCGGCCGAGCAACTGGAAGAGAGACCGGCTCTCGCCTCAAATAATTTTCGAAGTTGGTTAAGGGTTTTTGCATAAGTGATGCATGTTGATATGAAGGGTATTGCATACTTCGCATGTTATGATGTTGGAATATGATGGATGTTATACTTATGTGTTACATGTTACTAACAATAGGTGGCTAGGAGAACTCTAGTCACTCCCCACTGATTGTGGCGTACATGTTTTCATGTATGTAGATACATGATGGCTGATGGAGGGGTTACTGAGGCTAGCGAGCGATGATCCTATCATCGATGACATACACATTTATCGTTTAGCTAGACCTAGACTTTTGTTATACATTTGGTGCCCGTTGGGCTATAGCTTTTGTACTTTTGGTTTTGTACTTAGACTTATATACTCATCTATGTTTTGTTTATTTCCGCATGTATAGTTTGTTTAATTCACCTCGTACTTAGTCAAGCATGTTAAAGTTTAAATTCCGCGTAAATTTTGGCATGTTTGTATATTTATATTTTCCGCTGCGACGAGGGGTTTTACAGAGCTAAAATGAGGGGATAAAATATATATAATATTTACTTATCAGCAAATCACTTAACGATGCTTTAAAAATACAACTCAGTTTGTAGGCTCAACATTGATTATTGTTTTACCAAGACAGGGAGTGTCTTACACAAAATATATGAGAACTATTGAATTTTCCAAATAAAGAAAAAGTAAACGACTCATTTTTCGTGTTAAATCCCACATGTATGAACAAGATTGGTATCTACCAATTTGTTTCAAAGTATATTCTTTTTGTATTTTAGTTTTGTAAAATGGTATCTTTTTTAAAACAGGATTGTCCAGGTGTGATGATTTTTGAAATTTGTTTTCTCATAAAAATTTCTCTACCCGTTGTATTAGAAACCACAGTGCATTGCATTCTTGCATGTTTTGCTTTCACCAAGTCATGTTGAGAATGTCACACTACCTCGTTTACAATTTTATGACATAACTTCTTGATTTCCTCTTCTTTAATCATTCTTGTATCATCGTTGATATCTCTTTGAAGGCTTCACTTTCTAACATATGTAAATAAGAGGCAAATCGTTAAAATATAATGAAACTTGGCATCATCAACCAAGTATAGTCTAACACAAGTAATTAATTAATGAAATATTAAGCTAACTAAAGAAGGATTAAGAATTAATCTAATATAATCTATCGTTATAACTAGAGAATAATGATAAGATGAAATCCACAAATTATTTACAAAATTTGATATTTATAGGGCTATAAGATTGGGTTAAGCATGGATTAAAAAATATGTATGAAATAGGCGATGTATGGCAAGACAGCGAATCTCGGACGATATCTCTTGTTCTCTGGCACGATTTTGGGTAAGACACCATATCTCGGGCGATATCTCTTGTTCTCTGGCACGATCTCGGGTAAGACACCATATCTCGGCTGAGATATGGGTCTTTTTCTCCATTTTTGCTCCTTTGTGCATCATATCTTGGGGAAGATGTAGTGTAGACCTATATTAACCTTCTACTAAGGATGGGGTCCTTGTGCTTGCCCTCCTCTTCATGCCAAGTCTCTTGAACGTTTAATTAGGTGTTATTTGCTCATAATACACGGAAATTTCGTTTCATTTGGCTTATGTCCTATAAAACATATGATAGAATAACAAATAGGAAACTAATGGGTATGATTATGACTATAATTAGAACAAATAGCATGCAGAATGAAGTCAATTAAGGGGTGAAAAGTGCGTAATTTACTACCGCATCATAAGGGATTTAGGTCGGTTTCGGGTAGAAAAGTTGGTCGATGGTGGTAATCTTGACTTGGATAGAACGCGGTCTGAGGTGATAAGGTGTCAGTGCTGCCATGTGGCTCGAGGTGATAACATTGTATACCACAAACATACGTATCTTTGCTCAAAATTTTATAAGTTAATACATATTGATATTCTATATTTTAAAGAAGATATATTGTCTTAACTCAATGGTCAATCCGCGGCATGTTAGGTTTAGACTCATTATTTACAAGTCAAAATGGGTTGGGGTTGAAAAATCTAGATTATTTACGGGCCTGGCTACCATGGGATTCCCCCCCAGTGATTTAAAAAAAGACTTATTAATTGGTGAGAGTTTTTTTTTTTTTTTTGGTGGAAGAAAAAGAACAAGAAAATCAACCCATAGCTTTAGCAGCAATGGAGTGAGCTATTCTGTTCAAGGATCTTGGGCAATAACTAATAAAAAAAACAGTGTAAATAACTAATAGCAGAGATTATCGACGAGACAGTAGAGGAGATAGTGCGATCAATCTCCGAGATACCAAGGAACTGAAAGATGAGATTAAAACATTCGCCTCAGCATGCAAGGGAGAAAAGGCTCAAAATCTGACAGCCCCAGGCAACTAAAAGTTAGAAAAGGCATCAAAGAGAGACCAGTTAGAAGGCGCATGAAAATCCGAATGCCAAGCTGCATCACACTTTAGACGAACAGGGAAGCTGTACATAGTATTCCCAATCATAATGTTTGGATAAAAGTTCAAGATATTGTTGCATAAAACCTCTTCCTCCAGGCCATCATCAAGAGAATCATTGGAGTAACTGAAGCAAACAGAAGGAAGCTGGTGAAAATTAAAAAGCCTGATACTCGTCTCAACTAAATCAACTTCCACATAAATTTGAGAACAAACGGTCTTCAGATGAGGCTCTTGATCATTGAAAATGATAGAGTTTCGAATTTTCCAAATATTCCATAGAACATAGATAAAGTTGTTCATCATAGACTGCGGCTCAAGAAAACGAAGAAACAACCGAAACCAATTAGCAATCTAGTTCGATAGAGGAATGTTGCAACCCGAATCCGAAAAGATGCCAAAAGGAGAATAAAACCAAATCCTCCTCGAAAGAGCACAATTACGAAAAAGATGTTCCAAATTTTCAGTCATTTCAAGCCTAGGACACAGAGGGCAGCAACCCATCCATATATTTGGAGGTCGGCTTCACTTGTAAGTATTTGTCATGAATTTATTTATTTCGTATCTTTTATTTTAGCAGTAGGTCTCCTGAGAGACCGCCTCTCAATAAGTTTATTGAGAGACTATTGTACAAATTTAAGAAAAAGTGGTACTAAAAGTAATAAAATTGGTACAAATCATGATTAAAGATAAAACAAGTACATTTACTATGTGAATAGGTACGAAACTACTATGGTACGATCAATAACAAAGGGGCACACAATCCAAATAAAAGGCCAATTCAAAAATAATCAAGTCCTATGTACTCCTATGGTTTCCTATGGAAATTTCGTCTTAGTTCTCTTTGCTTCCCCCTATTCATCTAGGTTTCTTGCTAGATTCCTCTTCGAGTCTCATTTCCTCTCTCTGAGGCTTTCCTAGGGTTTAGGTTGGTCCCAAAGCCCTTTTTCTTTTTTTGTTTTTCTTGTTTACGTTACTATGGAGAGCGATAACAACTGGCGGCGTGAGGGTAAACAAATTATGAGTATTGAAACAAACAACGACGGGGACGATTTTGTATGGAATATTGGCGATGAAAAAGGGGAGGAGACGTGTACGGATCTCATGCTGGTGGGAAAACTATGGACAACGAAAGCTATCAACGTTAAGGCGGCCATCGACATCATGACAAAGTTATGGAACCCTAAAGGCGCGGTGATAGGTAATATCCTCGATCCTAAAGAAACAAATTTTGCTTTTCGTTTTTCGCTAGCAAAAGATAAGAGTCGAGTCCTTGAGGGTCAGCCTTGGCATTTCGATAAGCATATATGGTGTTTCAATGAACCGTGTGATGCTGGGAGAATTTACGATACACCCTTGCACCTTGTACCACTTTGGAGTCGTATTTATGACCTACATATTAGGGGAGATCCAATGAAAAGAATTTACGCCACTTAGGGTCTCAGATTGGGTCTTTCGTTTGCATGGATCCCATACCTAATCCGGAGATCGAGAGGGCTGTTAGGATTAGGGTTTTGCTTGATATAAGGAAACCTTTATTGAATGAAGTTACGGTTAAAATACCGAATGGTAAGAATATTAGTTTTCCGGTTAAATATGAGTGATTACAAAACTTTTGCTACGGTTGTGGTATGGTGGGTCATGGAGAGAAGGAATGTGAGGAGGGTCCTTATAAGGAGGCGGAGTTGTCTTTTGGTGACTGGTTGCGGGCTTCCCCTTGGAAAGTAACAAAACTGTTGAAGGTGGAAGATAACCCAAGAGTGGCTCGGTCCTTGAGTAAAGATTTCGATAATGAACCTACTAGAGAGCAACAAGATATTGAAAGAATGATTGAGAAACTTCAACAGATTGTAGTTTCACATAACTCGAACAGTATTAAGCAACGTAGTGGGGGGATTGGGATGAGAATTTTCACGGTGGAGTCTGAGGAGGAAAGTAGAGGGGATGGGACTGAAAAACAAAGGGTGTAGGAGACGGTTGAGGCTGCGAGACGGTTGAGGCTGGTTGTGATACTGTGTTAAATGAAGAATGAGGTCGCAGTAGAGGAGTAGTGGAGGAGAGTGCGATGGACGTTTCGATTGACCACGATAATGAGAACAAGGCAGTTCGCAAAGTAGGGAGCACATGGAGGCGATGAGAGAGGAAGGGGAGCCTGAAAGGGGGTCATGTAGAGTCTGAAGTGGGGCATAGGGGTAAGAAGAAGAGAGATAAGGAGGAGATAGAGGATGGAGCAGCTAAAAAAATAAACCTAAGTGGTGTGGGTGTGTTTTCACCTGAGGCGGTGGTTGAGGGAGCTCAACCCCGTCGGGCCCAATGAATCTGTTAAGCCTTAACTGCAGGGGGCTGGGCAACCCCGATGCAGTAGGCGGGCTACGGAACTTGCTCCGTAGAGAGGCCCCGTGTGTGGTGTTTCTTTGTGAGACAAAGTTGTCCAATGAGGATATGCGAAAGATGTGTGCTAGAACCGAGGGGTATGAAGGAGTGGTTGTTGATAGTGTGGGTAGATCAGGGGGTGTAGCAATGTGGTGGAGGAGCGGGGTGAAGTGTAGTCTTTGTTCTATGTCGGCGCACTATATTGATATGGATATTGAAGTGAATGATACGAAATGGAGGTGTAAGGGATTTTATGGGTGGCCTGTAGTTCACGAACGCCACCTATCGTGGAAACAACTCCGTATTCTGGGCGCGGAATATGATTTACCGTGGATTTGTGTTAGGGACTATAATGAGGTGTTGTATACTAATGAGATGAAGGGCGGAGATAGATCGCAATGGCAAATGAACAATTTTCGAGACGCGGTCGACGAGTGTGGGTTGAGGGACTTGTCGTATGTAGGATACGACTTCACTTTCGATAATGGGCAAGCAGGCGAAGCGAACAGACAATGTAGGCTGGACAGGGCAATGACAACTAGTTCGTGGGTTGATTTGTATCCGTATGCCAAGCTCCATCATTTGGATAGGGAATGGTCGGACCATGCCCCTATTAAAATTGTCCTTGATGATCGTAAGAAGGTGAATGATGAGATACAAAAGCGGTTTCCGTTCGAACAAATATGGGTAGGTGAGAATGGGTGTGAAGACACTATAAAAAATGCCTGGGAAGGGGGGGATGTTGATATTATGGACACCATTAACCGTTGTGCGAAAAAGTTTCAAGAATGGAAGGGTATCTCCATTGGAAAAATTATGTGGGATCTTCGAAAGAAGAGGAAAAGACTACAGCAGCTCAATAGTGGGCCGAGGAGTATCGAGCGGGTTCGGGAACGACAAAATCTCGTGAAGGATATCGCAGGGCTTTTGAAAAATGAGGAGAGTTTTTGGCGCCAACGATCCAGAGCGCTTTGTCTTCGGGAGGGGGACCAGAACACTAAGTTTTTTCACAGAAAAGCGAGTCAAAGGAAGGAAAAAAAACAAGATTGCTAAATTGGTTGATGAGCAGGGGAATGTCTTTACTTCTAACCATGACATTGCAGGCTGTGCAGTTTCTTATTTTCAGCGGCTTTTTGAGTCCTCACAACCCACGGATTTCGATGACCTTCTTAGAGGAGTGGAGAATATAGTTACGAATGAAATGAATATGGGCTTGGAGGCTGATTATACGGGAGCAGAGGTTATTCATGCGTTGGGACAAATGAACCCGTTGAAAGCACCGGGTGTGGATGGGATGAACGGACTGTTTTACCAAGCTTACTGGCACATTGTTGGTCCTTCGGTCATCTGCACGGTGCTTAATGTCCTTAACATGGCTCCTTTTCCAGCAGGTTTGAATCACACGAATATTATTCTTATACCGAAGAAGAAGGCACCGGACAGACTAGCTGACTTTCGACCCATTAGTCTATGCAATGTAATCTATAAGATCATTTCGAAAGTGCTTGCGAATAGACTCAAAGTGTTTCTCGGGCAAATTGTTTCTGAAAATCAAAGCGTGTTTACCCCGGGGAGGCTTATCACCGATAATGTACTTGTTGCTTTCGAAATGTTTCATTTTATGAAAAACGCCCGAGGTAGAGGAGGTCACATGGCGCTGAAACTTGATATGGCAAAGGCATATGATAGGGTTGAGTGGGATTTTTTGGAAAAGGTTCTTCGAAGCATGGGTTTTAATGGGAGATGGATTGATCGAGTTATGTGTTGCGTTCGGACTGACACTTACACGGTCACGATAAATGGGATGTGGTCGGAAACTGTTATACCGGAGCGTGGGTTACGTCAAGGGGACCCTCTGTCCCCGTACTTGTTTATCCTTTGCGCCGATGTTCTCTCGAGCATGTTACGAAAAGCAGTGGAGGACAAGCACATACATGGCTTGCGAATTGCACGAACAGCCCCGGTCGTCTCGCATTTATTTTTTGCAGATGATAGCCTTATTTTTGTGAAGGACTGTGAGAAGGAAGCTAAAGGAGTTCGGGATATACTCAGGAGATACGAAGCGGCATCGGGACAGTTAGTTAATCTTGATAAGACGACCGTTTCTTTTAGCAAGGGGACATCTCATAGTAGGAAAATGAAGGTGGTTGATATTTTGGGAGTAAGAATGGTGGAAAAACAAGATAAATATTTGGGTCTACCTATTATTGTCGGCCACTCGAAGAAGGAGGTCTCGGGTCTGATTAGAGATAAGATGAGTAAGCGGCTTCAAGGTTGGCGGGGAATGTTACTTAGCAAAGCAGGGAAGGAAGTTTTTGGTAAAGGCAATTGGCCAAGCTATTCCTACCTATGCGATGAGCGTGTTTCGTTTACCGGCTAATTTTTGTGGCGAGCTCCGCTCGATTGTCTCTCGGTTTTGGTGGGGTATGGAGAATGGACGTCGAAGAAAAATCCCTTGGTCGCATGGACTAAGATGTGCACGCCGAAGAGTCAAGGTGGGATGGGTTTCCGTGATTTTGAAAAGTTTAATTTGGCGTTACTTGGGAAACAAGCTTGGCGATTAGTGACTAATGAAGATAGTCTTTTGGTGCGTGTGATGAAGGGTCGTTATTTTCCCAACAATTCGTTTTTGGAGGCTGAGATGGGTAATTTACCAAGCTATACGTGGAGAGGGATATGGGAGGCGAAAGCGGTGATTCGGCTTGGGATGCGCAAGCGAATAGGGGATGGGCTGAGTACGCGAGTTTGGACGGACCCATTGATCCCTGGCACGCAAACCAAATGCATCTTATCTCCTAGAGGATCGGCCGCGGAGAACATGTGCGTTGCGGAGCTTAAATCCAAGTCTGAATGCGCCTGGAATCATGCAAAGGTGAGGGCGTTGTTCTTACCATTTGAGTGTGATAGGATCTTAAATATTCGGCTCAGTGAATCGAATGCGAATGACGAATGGTGCTGGGACCCAGAGAAACACGGCGACTACTCGGTAAGATCAGTCTATGCTCTTTTATCGCGGGAAGAGGAGAGTGATGTTGGGCAATAGGAGGCCACGTGGGAAGCATGGTTGTGGAAAAGATTTTGAAACTACCGGTCATTCCGCGGATAAAAATCTTTTTCTGGCAGCTATGTCGTGAGGCTCTGCCTACTAAGCATAATTTAACGGTTCGGACGGAATTGACGGATGAGACTTGTCCTTGTTGCCATAACCATATGGAGACTACTCTCCATATGATTCGGGATTGTGGGTGGGCTCAGGGGGTTTGGGAAAGGCTGGGGTTGGATGTCGATGGGGCTGGCAGAGGGGAGGGAGTGAGGGAGTGGGCTGAGTACATGTTCCAGGGGCTAGGGGTGGAGGAGAGGGCTACATTCGTGGTGGGGTGCTGGGCTATTTGGGAGAGACGAAATAAAGTGGTGTTTGAGAACGGTGTGGTGAACGATGAGGGAGTGTGTAAGCGGGTTCAGGACATTACATGGGAGATAAGGGAGGTGGGGAACGTGGATAACAGAGGTAGGCATCAGGAGGATCTAGGGACTAAGGGAGGTGCGTGGCGGAGACCGAGGGCTGACGCGTGAAAAGTAAATGTGGACGCGGGAGTGAAGGAGGGCGAGGGAACTTGCTGGGGTGTTGTTTGTCGGGAAGAAGAAGGGGCGCTTCAATGGGGGCTTACGATCAACAGCCCGGTGGTTCTTAAACCAGCTATGTCGGAGGCAGTTGGAGTTCTTGAAGGTGTTAAAGAGACGCGTGCGAGGGGACTGCGACGGATCGAAATTGAGAATGACTGTCTTATGGTGGTGAACGATCTTGATAAGAGGAAAAGAGGACGGAGTGACATTTGCTTGGTTTATGAAGACATTTACTGCTTACTTGATTCTTTTGATTCAGTTTCTTTTAATTTTGTTCGTAGATCTTTCAATCGAGTAGCGCATGAAGTAGCTCATGTGATGCCTAGGATAACAGGCATTCGTAGATGGGAGCAGGATTTCCCAACTTTTATCTGTGATTTTGCTTATTCTGATCTAATATAAATTGAGTAAACCTCTCGGGGTTTCCTTTCAAAAAAAAAAAGAATTTTTATTGAGAGACCGTCTCTCTCAAGTTTTAGAGTTATTTTAGACTAAAGCAAATATGATTGTTAAAACATATGCTCAATATGGGGGAGAGGGTTTAGTTTGAATATAACGGCCTTGTAGAGCGTTCAAAATCAACTTGGTAAAAAATGATTCCGAGTCGAGGTGGACCAAATCCGAGCCAATTTCTAATTTAGTATAGCTCAAATCGAAAACTCGTTTAGATCAAATGGACCGAAAGTCAAGCTCAAATTGGCCTGGTTGTGGAGTTGTGGAGCATGATCGTATGGGTAGGAGTTTTGTGATGTCTAGTGAATACGGGTGCGCGAAGCGGTACTCCGGCATTTTAATCGACATCCATATTCCATACCCAGTTACCCACCTATGCAATTTGCATCATATCTCAATAATACAAAGCTAATAGACGTTGGTTGATCTTCTTCATCCTAATTGATATTCCGGATTTTATCCCTGAAGAGCAATCCTAGTAAGTTTCATCACCTTTTCATTTTAATCTCTTTAAAGCATACCAATTTGTTAATCTCTTTTTTTTCTTTAATGTAATTGAATCCTGAAATTGAGCTTCAAAATCAATCAGTTCTTCTAACTGTATCAAAGTCCAATTGGAATTTAAACTAAATTTGATATTTAACATGGTTATCTTAGTCTTGCCCACCTAATTGATTTCTGAAACTAATCTTTTTTTTTTTCAAAATTTAACGATCGTGATTCTTTTCATTTCCAACTTCCAAGTAGTACATAGAAGTAATGTTGTTTAATGTATAGCTTTGAATTTGATAAGGAAGAAAAGGAAGATGGGTGGGAGCGGGGATGGAGGAGGAGGAGCAGCGATGAAGATAGTATGGAACGAAAATCAGCAGAGATTCGAAACAGAAGACAAAAAGGCGTATCTGGAGTGCGTCTTCAAAGTGGAGGGTAGTCATCATGTCATGGACCTGATTCACACCTACGTACCTCCTTCCAAGAGAGGCCTTGGTCTGGCTTCCCACCTCTGCGTGGCCGCCTTCAACCACGCCCGCACTCACTCCCTCCTTGTCTCTCCTACTTGCTCTTATGTATCTGTAAGTTCTTCCTCTTTTTTATTCGTTTTTCTCATTTGTGGAATCAACACTCAACACGAACATGGATGACATCGTAATTATATATACGTGCAGGACACTTTTCTTCCTCGGAACCCATCATGTCTCACGCTTGTTTACAAACCAGATACTGCGCTTCCTGAAACTGCTGATGTCCACTCTAAAATCTGAATGTCAAATTGCTGAAATCTGAACATTTTTTATTGAATGGGTTCAATTAATTGACACACTTTCTACACTCATCTCTATATTTTCATTTTCATTATTTTGTAACATACAATCCAAATTATCATTCCCATGGCCTTCACAATAGTTATTGCTAATCATCCGGGTGTTTTCAGGTCTGACCCAGGGCCACTTTTCCAACTCCACTAATTTTCTTCATTTGTCTAGTCGAGATTAAATTTTGGCTTGTACCAATATGTAAATTTGGCAAACAATGGATGAGAGGGGAGGGGAATGGGAGCGGGAGCGGTAGCAGTAGCCGGAATTTATCCTATGTTGTGGTACATATAAAACCTGCTAAAGAGTACTCTTATAGGAGAGCAAGTTGAGTTCTTGCATTAGCATATATACCAGGAGTATTTACATGCTAAAATAAGCTTGCTTCCACCCTCTACACAAATAGTTTACCGTTCAGCAATGAAACTCCGTGTTTGGAGGCATTCTTCGTTTGTTTCAATTCAAATCTGATTGATTTACGCCAAAACAGTTTAAATTTGAATTGTTTCAACTCTGTATGGTTACAACTTGATCTCACATGTTCTTCAAATCTCCGAAATGTATGCAACTCATTTTCAATGTTCCATTTCTGTTTATAAGGTTTTAGACGTGCAGGTATAAAGTTAGCCTTGACAAACAGAGTCAAACGAGTTGGTTTCGGGGTTGGTCAGTTTTGAACTCGCTAGATATCTACCAAATCAAGCCAAGTTAGGTCATTTTTGAGTTTATTATTATCATTACTTATAGATAATGATCAGTTTGCAACAATTCAGATTTGGTTAGGCCATATTGGTTGAGGTAATTTAAGTTATAGGTCATCGACACATGGTAGAGTCTAGGGACCGAATCAATTTTGACAGGTTTATACGAAGTCACCGGTATCGGGTCAATAATTGTTTTGGATCAACTATACAAACTTGTTAAGGACATAGGATGTTTGACACTGCTTGGACTATCTGTCTTTGGATTTTGAATTTTAATTGGTAATGGATTTCATGTTTGTGTGATCCACATTTATAAAATAATGTGATTCAAAACCAGTTTTAAGAAAGTACGAAAATAGTAAGTTGGCTTGGCTTATATGACTTTTTTTTTTGATAAGATAAGGAAAATAGGTTAATCCTCCTAGATAGGACCAACTTATCTCATCCTTTCGAATGAGTAAGGTAAGTTGAAGCCACCGGCTTTTAACCCACCCCGAAAGAGTTGGACATGAATGTCCAACAGAAGCCATGAAGTCAGCAACCTTTTTGGCTTCACGAAAGCAATGTTTAATTATCACTTCATCGAAAAGATGAAGATCAAGTTTAACATCTTTAATAATACTAGAGATTTCCCACGGGATCTGTCAAGTGCTACGGAGTGAGTTGATAACACATAAATTATCACCCTCCACAATTAACTTCGAGATTCCTAAGTGTTTAGCGGCTAAAATACCTTCTTTTAAAGCGAGTGCTTATGCGACAAGAATATTATTAGATCCACACTTTTTTGCTCCTAACAACACGACTTCGCCATTATGATCCCTTATACAATATCTTAAAGCAGCTTTATTGCCATCTATTCTCGATCCGTCAAAATTTAGCTTTAGAAAACCATTTCTAGGTTTCTCCCACCAGATATCCTTCTTACTAGAAGTGTTTCTAGCAGACTTTTCTTTCTCGGGATTGTTGAGATCTTTATGTTTAGTTTCGATCCAGGCCTTAATGCTATTATTACATAAAGTAATAAGTTTGTTTATATTGAAATTAACATTATTAAAGATAATATCATTTCTATAAAACCATGCATTCGACCAAACAAAAATGATCTTAACGAAATCATCATGTGGAATTAAGTCTTTGAGATAATTAAGTTTCATTAGAAAACTTTGACTTGCAATATTATCATAATTTGACAAAAAGATGTTGTAGCTAGTAATGTTCATATGTTGGATAATAGACCCAATCAAAGGACATTCGTAAAAAAAATGATTTTTATTTTCGTTAGGGTAGTTACACAAAATGCAATGAGGCGGGACATTAATATGACTTTTAAGAAGTCTATCTTTCGTTGGGAGGCCGTCAACACATGCTTTCCAGAGAAAAAATTTCAATTTTGGTGGAATATTCAATCTCCAAACCCACTGAAAGTTACATTTGTCATGAGCATGATCGAACAAACCTTGCGCTAACAAAGTTGCTGTTTTTGTAGAGAAATTTCCATCCACGGACAACCCCCATATGAGTGTATCTGGAATATCATTATGTGGTAGTGGAATGTTAGCAATCTGATTTACAATATCGTTATTTACTAAATTGGCTAATTTACAACAATCCCATTGTTTGTTAGAGGTTATGAAATTTTTAACCAAAAGATTAAGATCACGACTACTATTATCATCACTCGTAATGCTGGTAAGTGGGTGTGAGAAAACCCAATTATCAGACCAAAACTTAATGTTGCTACCATTACCTACCTGTCATCTCAGTCCTTTTTTAAAGAGAGTCCGAAGACTCATAAGCTTACGTCATTGCCACGAAGACACTGAGTTGGGCTTATGGTCAAATAGTGAACAATTTCTCAAGTATTTTTTAGTTACCACTCTAACCCATATACTTTCCTTATCCATAAGGATTTTCAATAGAAGTTTCATTTGCAGAGCTTTATTAGCGGCTTCAGAAGATTTTATTCCCAGTCCACCAATCGATTTTGGTAAGCAAACTTTATGCCAGCCAATCAAATTAGGAGAGCGTTGTGAAAGATTCTTATTCCAAAAAAAGTCTCTATTAATCTTATCTAATCTCTTATAGATTGATGAGGGAAGAAGAAAGCTCTGCATTTGAAAAGTTCCCTTCGAGGCTAAATTAGCATTGATCATAACTAGTCTACCTGCTTGAGATAAAGAATTTGCTTTCCATTTCGATAATTGGGTGCAAGAAGATTAAATAATATTTTCAAAAGTATTTTTAGTTACTCTGCTATCTATTATAGGACATCCTAAATATTTGCCCAAATGAGCTTCCTCGTTCATACGGAGAATACCTCTAAAAGATTCTCGTTGGGGTCGCTCAATATTTCTAGTGCATTGAAAAGTGGATTTGCCAAAATTAACAAATTGTCCTGAAATTGTGCAAAATTTATCTAAAATAGATTTAATGGTTCTACAACTGTGATTAGAGGCTTTAGCGAAGATAATCGTATCATCCGCAAAAGTGAGAAAAGGGATTTTCTCAATCCCAGATCCAATTCTAATACCAATATCACTAGAACTAAGGTCACTATTCTTTTGTAGAGATCTTGCTAAAATCTCCGCGCACATAATAAATATATACGGGGAGAGTGGGTCTCCCTGTCTAATACCTCGAGAGGGTCTAAAGACGTCTCCCGGTCTTCCATTTACTAACAGTGAGAACGAGACAGTTTTTATACACTCCATAATCCAAGAAATCCATTTGATATTAAAACCCATTTGTTTAAAGGTTTCCTCAATAAAATTTCATTCTAGTCGGTCGTATGCTTTCTCCATATCAAGTTTAATTGTAATCCAACCCCGTTTGCCTTTTTTATGTTTAAACGAGTTAAAAATCTTGTGGGTAAGAAGAATATTATCTTGAATAAAGTGATTAGGCGTAAAGGCCCCTTGAAACGGGTGAATTATCTTATGCAAGACACTGCGAAGGCGAGTAGCTAGGATTTTCGAAATAATTTTATAGATTGTTGAACAAAGACTAATAGGTCGAAAATTATTTGCCGTTTGAGGATTATCAATTTTAGGAATTAATGCTATGAAAGTATGATTTATTTCTTTTAGTAATTTTCCTGAATGAAAAAAAAGCTAAAACCGCTTTAGTTACCTAATTTCCTACAATATCCCAATATTTCTGAAAAAATTATATAAGAAAACCATCAGGACCTGGAGCTTTATTTGCGGCTAAACTAAACACAGTTTGTTTAACCTCTTCCACACTAATATTACTTGTAAGAAAATTGTTATCTTCGTCTGAAATTAACCCGTTAATAGATTTAAAATCTTCATTTTCGTCAAAATGACAAAGTTGATTTTTTGTGAACCTAAGTTCAAACTCGTCAGATATTTCTTGTTTGATGAGGTCTTGATCATTAATATAAGCACCATTTCTATTTATGAATTGCTTAATCCCATTTTTGCTTCGTCTAATAGTGGATGATTTTGAAAATATTTGGTATTACTATCTCCAAAGTTAGCTTTATTTATACCAATTTTTTGTTGCCAATAAATGCGCTTATAATCTAGTAAGGCATCACGTTTTTTCAGCCATTTCAACTGAGCGACTTCTAGAACCGCAATATGGGATGAACCAAGTTGGTTTTGTATATTCTCTAACTTTTTTTCAGCGATCGAAAGTTGTCTAAAAATATTTCCGAAAGTAGATTGATTCCATCTTTTAGCCTTTTGCTTTAGAAATTTGCATTTTTGAGAAAGGCAAAACATATAAGACCCCTGAAGCTGGTGTTGCCAACACTTTTTTACTAGTTTACTAAAATCATCTCAAAGGGTCCACATAAGCTCGAAACGAAAAGGAGGAGCTTTCGTATGAACTTGTTCATGAAACTTTACAGAAATAGGACAATAGTTGGAACTAGTAAAAGCATGGTGCACAAATTGCATATTTGGATAAATACTCATCCAATTAGGGGATGCTAAAGCTCTATCGAGAATTTCAAAAACGTTATCAGAACCACATTTCTTTTTCCTCCAAGTAAAAAAATTACCGGAGAAAGGGAGATCTATAGAATTGGTATTATTTAAAAAATTACTCAATCTTAAACAACGTGCATCGCTAACATTTGCACCCCTTCTTTTTCACTCGGACTCTTAATTTCATTTAGATCCCCGAGCAATAAAAAGACAAAGTAAGATTTAGAATGAAATTTTGCAGCTCAGACCAAAATTCTGTTTTTTCAGAAGGCTGAGCCGGAGCATATACAAAAATGAGGCAAAAACATACTTTGTTTAATAGGTCATGAACTTCACAACAAATAAATCTACTTGATTTAAACATGACACTAATCGAGAAGGTCATGGACCGAGTTTCTTTCCAAAATAACCAAATCCCACCTGACAGGCCTACACTTGGGACGAAATCGCAGTGACTAAATCCCAAATGGGCTATCAAGGAAGGCGCAGGCATACTTTCAGATTTGGTGTCACAGACAGCTAAAATTTTAATTCCGTTTGAGGAGCAAAAAAAATTGAGTTCTTCACAAAAATTCTTTCTTTAGTACCCCTAACATTCCAAAATGCAATATTCATGAAAAAACTACGAAAAAACGAAATGATACACAAATGGCTTTTTAAGTCCACCTTCGGCTAAACTCAATGCAAAGGTACGCAACAAGAACCAATTGCGTTCATAAGATAGTAGCTGATAAAGGCGGTGAAGACTAGGAACAAATTTATAGAGTTCGGGTCCATAGTTAATTTTATAAAAAATATTACGGCTCCAACAAAGCTTAGATAAAACAAACAGGAGGCTATCCATACAAAATATATTCATAAAACAATTTCTAAAACAATGGGCAAAATAAATTTTATTGTCATGGAACTGATGAGAGCTTACAAAAATCGCAAAACTAGACTAACAATAAAACATTGGGCTATCCATAAGATAATTCTTAGCAATGGAGAAGATCACCTGAGATCTTAACGCATAACATAAAATTGACAGACAAAAACCAGCAGCTAAAATAACCCAACTAAACTGATAAATGGGGCTCGCGGCTAAACATTCCAGCTTCAATGAAAATTCATAATAATTGGACTCACACCTAGAATAACCAAAGTTATCTGATAAGGTATTGACTTGAGAACCCTTGACTTATATGACTTGATCATAATAACTTGACTCAACACCTAAATTGATGACTTGAGCAAGACTTATACCCAAGGAGGAGTTGAATATGAGATTGATATCCATGAGAACGAAATTAAAATAAGACAAAATGTTAAACAAATAGTGACATGATGTAAATCAGATTTTCTATACACTTATTTGATTAAATTTTCATTTTTTATGATTTTATAATACTAAAATTTCCGCTTTAATTTTTTTTTACCGATTTAATTTTTTTTTTTACCGATTTTAACTTTTAACTAAACTACAAACCCATACCATACAGAATTGAAACAAACACACGATATGATGAATCACAAGTTTCAATCCCATATTACCGGGTATGATCCTGATTTCAAACCCATAGCCAAGTTTCAACCAAACCCCCTAAATTTTTATTTTTACAAATCAATTATTATCCCTAAAAGACTTAATAATACGTAACATATCTGAAATTACGTGACCCAATTTAATCTGAATATTTGATATAGGAGCGGTGTTAGAGGATTGACTTATTTTTTGTATGTGTAAAAGTGGGACACGAATGAGACGCGAAAAGATAGATAAATGATATCAACTTGTTAAGCACTAGGAGTAGCGGAGGGGTAAGTAATGTGATGTATGTTAGTCTGAAATTAATGATCGCTTTGGTTTTGAATCTTGAATAGGGCAGGTTGGGGTGGGAGGCAGTTGGAGCAGGAAATGCGGTGGGGTTGGATGGCGACGGTTGAGAAAGGGGGTTTTATGTGTTGTAAACCAGAAGCAGAATCACTATGTTATTTTGGGCGTCCCTCCTTCTGCTTCTTCTGCTCATATCAAGAAAGCTTTTCGCCTTCTCGCCCGCCAGGTTAAATCCAATCATTTATCCTATTAATTCATCCTATCAATTCTTCTCTTTTTATTTCTTATTATCATCAATTTTGTATTTTCATTCATTGGTTTCCGGTATGTCTACAATTGGTAATCATCAATAAGCAGATTAACAAATCAAGGCTACTTATTTCAGTATTTCTCATCATACGTTACCTTAGATATTAAGCAAATTCTCTGCGAACCTTACTTACTTCACTATTCCAAATATCCACTTCTTCCAAATCAAGGCTGCTTATTTCTCATCATTCCTTTAGGCCCTTATAATTATCACATTGCGGAAATTAAGCTTGCATATTGGACGATATGTTGTTTTCGTTCTTGTTGCATCCAACCTTGTCAAACAGCTTAAAGCACACGCTTACCCTTAGACTTCCTGTTGAATGTATATAGCTCACTCAGAAATATGTACAACAACTTAACATCATTACCCAAATACCCTGTGCCGCATAGGCTCTAGTCCTCCTGAGCTACGGGGGATGTCTGTAACCTTATCCCTTTCTTTCTATCATGCTCTAGAGTTAAACAATATTGCGTCAAGGTGGAATAATCTACTACTCACTTTCTATTGTTTGAAAATCTTAAATGTCGTAAGGAAATGTGCTAATCATGAATGCACTTTGGCTATTGTGGTTGCAGTGGCATCCTGATGTTAACAAGGATTTACAAGCTGCTGAAATGTTTAAAAGTATTCATCTCGCATATCAGGTTAGCAATCTCTTCTCATGGATTATGATTTCAGGATCCATGCTTTGACATTGCAGATTCTGGGATACTGAAAAACTGTTGCTATCGTCATATCCCCAATTTTTTTTTCTGAAGATTTATGTGTAAGTAATAAATTAAAGATTTTGTGAATATATTAAGTTATTTGACTCTAGTCAAGAATAAAGTTAGTTAATTGACTTTGACTATTACTTAGTTACAACTTGTATAAGACTGGCTGCTCTTTGTATATTCACTTTTACATGAAATAAAAATATCACAAATTGTATTTACTTCTCTCTAGAATGTTTTAATTTCCTCCATTACAAGCTTCTACTAAGCTTTACTTCAATGGTGGATTACTGAGACTGAAGTATCAATTTCACATGGTATCATCCACACAGTTTTCGATCCAAATTCGTTTCCGCTAAATCAATTCTAGTATATCAATCTCTCTTTCGCCTCATTTTTTTTGCGAATTCCTTTCTTTTTCACGAAATTAGGGCAAAATTGGGCGTATTTTTCGCGCACAGTTTCTGCTTCAATTCGCTTGTGATTTGCATACGATTACTTCTTTTTCGCTCATTGATTGATCTATACTTGATCAAAATGCCTGATTCTTCTGATACTGAGTTAATTAAATTCTGGTATTCTGCAACTCATCTTGATGATCCTATGTACTTGACGCAATCTGATCAACCTAATCTTCGTATTGTCAATGATAATTTCACTAGTGCTAATTTTGTTCATTGGAAGCGAGATGTTTATCTTGCACTCGTTTCGAAGAATAAAGAAGGTTTCGTTGACGGTACGTTAACGAAATTCGTCTCTGGAAGCGTTGTGATCTGCTTGTTACTAAGTGGATCCTTTATGCGATTGATCTTGAAATTCGTCAAACTTTGCTCTACACCACAATTGCACACGATCTTTGGAATGAGTTACATGATCGTTATGGTCAAACTAACAGTCTTGAGATTTATCAATTGAAGAAAGAGATTAGTCATCTCAAGCAAGAAAATTCTTCTTTGGTTGAGTTCTATAGCAAGCTCAAAAGGTCATGGGAATGCATCGATTCTTTGGACCCTATCCCTATGTGTACATGTGGTGCATTGGATAGGTGTTTTTGTGCACTACTCGAGCTCAGAGAATCTGCTTCCATACTTTTTCAGTTTTTCATGGGTTTAAACAACACCTATGAGACTGTGAAGTCTAGAGTCCTGACAATGGAGCCCTTGCCTCCACTTAACAAGGCACTGGGATTCTTACAGCTAGTTGAGTGCCAAGAAGCAGATCTCAGATTTCAGATCTCAGAGGCTGTAGAAGTCCTTTCTGAAGCCAATGCCTTTGCCATTGTTAAAGGCAAAGCTAATGTGTGATAAAGACAACAACTTGATCCTACTAATCCAGAAGAAGATATCAAAATTTGTTCACATTGCAACAATGTTGGTCATATTAGAGAGCAATGCTATCAGCTCCAAACCTGTGAATTCTGTGGCAAGATGGGACATGTCAAGAAAATTTGTTGCAGATACAAAGATTTTCTCAAGAACAAAGACAAAGGAAAGGATAAAGCACCGAATCCTAATGTCTATAAGAGAAGAGCACATCATGCTGATGTGATAGATTATGATGATAATGAGCAGGCTTACACAGCTTTTTTGGATAACACTACTCCTAATTCGACTTCCATCTCTTCTTTTGCTCGTGAAAATTGGTGGATACTGTGATACAGAAAGTGTGCTGAAGGCTATTAATTCCAAAGCTGATTCTAGTCAACCTCGTACTTCTTCTGCTCACTATGCTGTTGGCTTTAGAGGTACACTCAACACCTCTAAAGCTAATGTAGTTATGCATTCATCCCATACACCTTGTTGGATTGTTGACGCAGGTGCATCAGGCCACATGACTTTTAATAGAGGTCTGTTGCATGATATAAAGGTTTTATCAAAACCATTGTTTGTCGATTTACCCGATGGGAACATTAAAATTGTTCATGAAATTGGTAATACATGGTTATCTCTTGAACTAATGCTTAAGAAATAAGAATGTGCTTTTAGTTCCAGATTTTAGACAAAGTTTGTTGCTATTGGAAATTTAACTGTAGACATCAGTGCTTTTTCTAAGACCTTTCCACTAAGGTTATACTTGGAATTGGGCACAAAGAAGGAGATTTCTACTGGTACAAACAACACCAGAATAATAATCATGCTTCCGTTTTAGCAATTAATAATTCTATCTCTTGTAATGTGTCTAGCAATTTTGAATTGTTACATGCTAGGCTAGTTCATAGCTCTTGTGAGAAGTTAAGACATGTGATAGGGTACAAACAATCTGTTGTAAATTTTTTTTTTTTTTGTGAGACATGCATAATGTCAAAACATCATCTTTTGCCTTTCAATAGAAGTTCTTCACATGCTAAATATTGCTTTGATTTACTTCATATTGACCTTTGGGGTCCTTATAAAATTCAAGCTTTAAATGGTGCAAAATATTTCATCACTATTGTTGTTGATCACTTTAGATGTATTGGACTTTTTTGCTTCATTATAAGTATCAAGTACATAATGTGATAAAAGATCTCTTATCTTACACTTACACGCAATTTAGCACTCGAGTTAAGATCGTCAGGAGTGACCATGGAACATAATTTATTCAACAAGAATGTTTAGGACGTTCAAAGAGAAGGTTTAATACATCAAAAAAAAGTGTAGTTGGGAGACCACAACCAATTTGGCAGAGTTGAACGTAAGCATATGCACCTCCTTGAGACTGCCAGAGCCCTTACATGCTAATTTGCCTGCAAAGTTCTGGGGAGATTGTATCCGTACTGGCCTACTGCTACTCTTCTTATTAACAAGATGCCAACACCAATATTAGAGTGGAATACCCCATTTGAGGTACTATTGGGGACGAAACCATCTTATTTTGACCTTAGAATTTTTGGATACCTTTGTTATGTAAGCATGCCTAACACTCATAGAGATAAATTTGGGAAGAAGGCTAGAAAGTGCTTATTCATTGGATATTCACCTGGTCAGAAAGGGTATAAACTCTATAATATGGAGACTCATACAAGCTTTGTAATTTGGGATATGATATTCAGGTAAACGGAATTTCCTTACAGAATTAAGTCAATCACATCTCATGTCACATAAGAAGATGAAAGTGACAGAGTTGTGAGCTATAATACTCAAAACAATATACTTCAGAACAATACTCATATTCCAGGAGCTGAAAAATATGAACTTTGATGAAGGCCAACTACGATCAGGCAAATTTGATATTTCTAGTCTGGTAGCAGTGAACATTGATGTTGCAGAATAGGTATACGTTTTATAAACTCCTAAAAACGCATCTTAAACTAAAAACGAGACTCTAAACTTTCAACACGCAGGAAGTAGACTTGGAGTACTAAATGATACAAAAAACTAGAAATGAAAATATAAAAGTAAAATACGAAATCTACGGGCTCGAAGTGAACGGACCGCTTGCGCAATTTCTTGGCTATGAGGCTAGAATTGCGGCTAAATAGGGTCCTTACAAAAGGCACTACCATTGAGAATGCTTCATGTGGGTGGGTAGTTCAGGTGCTGATCAAAGTACTGTTCCAGTGATCAAACAATCTACCAGACCCAAGACCTTGTCTACCAGGTTTAAAAAATTTCAACTTCAGCTAAGTTACCTGTTCAACAGCATTGTCCAAATGATTCCAGTGTCAGTCCATCTTCATTTGCATCCAACATGCTCCAAGATATAAGAGATTTTGATCCTACTTATATTTCTAACTTGGCAAATGTTGTACAAGAATTTGAGCCTGCAGCATATTATCAAGCACACAGCAAAATCCAAAATGGACTGCAGCCATGGATAAGGAGATACAAGCTTTGGAAGAGAATGAGACTTGGGATTTGACAACACTACCACCAGAGCACAAAGCTATAGGCTCGAAATGGGATTATAAGATTAAAATAGAGCTGATGGTTTTATAGAAAGATATAAAGAGATACAAGCTTTGGAAGAGAATGAGACTTGGGATTTGACAACATTACCACCATAGCACAAAGCCATACGCTCGAAATGGGGTTATAAGATTAAAATAAAGCTGATGGTTCTATAGAAAGATATAAAGCTAGATTGGTAGCAAATGGATACAATCAGGTGAAAGATAAAGACTACAAACATACTTTTTCTCCGATTGCTAAATTTGCAACTGTGAGAACTTTGATGGTTGTAGCTGCACATAAGAGTTGGCCCTTACACCAATTAGATATCAATAATGCCTTCTTACATGGGCATTTAGGGGAAGAGGTGTACATACTGCCTCCTGATAAGAAAGGAAGGTATGCAAATTAATAAGGTCTCACTATGGCCTAAAACAAGCTTCTAGGCAGTGGAACATAAAGCTAACAAAGTACTTGATCAGCTTAGGTTTTGTACGAACCAAACAAGATTATGTTCATCAGGGCTTCCACTTCAGGATCTTTCATAGCGGCATTAGTATATGTTAATGATTTATTATTGACAGGTGACAAATTCAGGAAGTTAAGAAGGGTTTAGATAAGACATTCACTATTAATGATTTGAGGCAAATGAGGTATTTTCTGGTTTAGAGGTTGCAAGGAATGAAACTGATATATTACTTAACCAGAGAAAATATGTCCTTGACATACTCAAAGACCTAAACATGGAAAATTGTCCATAAACTTCATTTCCCGTGCCCAAAGGAATGATGATATCATTCAGAGGCTGTTCTTGACCGGCCTGATCAGAAGGTTGGTGGGAAGATTATTATATCTTAACTTGACACGACTCGTACACTATTCAGCATCTTAGCCAGTTTTTGGTTCAACCAAAGCTATCACACTGGTAAGCTGCACTTCATGCTGTTAAATATGATGCTGTAGATTCAGATTTTTGCATGACAGCATACAGTGATGCGGATTGGGGTAATTGTGCTTTCACATGCAAGTACTTAAGTGGTTATTGTATGTTTCTTGGGAGTTCATTGGTGTCATGGAAGACAAAAAACCAGTGTGAGCAGCTCAGGGTGAATATAAAAGCATGTCCTATGCAACAAGTGAGTTGATTTGACTAGATAGATTACTCAATGGTCTACATGTTTAAATTCCCAAACCAATTCCATTACTTTGTGACAATAAAGTAGCAACACACATAGCACAAAATCCAATTTCCATGAACGAACTAAGCATGTGCAGATTGATTATCATTACATGAGAGACAAATTACAAGAAGGATTCCTTACACCTCATCATGTATGCACAAATCTTCAACTGGCAGATATAATGACAAAGGCCTTAGATGCACATCAACGTCATTTTCTATGCATCAAGCGTGGTCTCAAATTCAATGATGAGAGTCCAGCTTGAGGGGGAATGTGAAAATATCAAGTTATTTGACTCTAGTCAAGAATAAAGTTAGTTAATTGACTTTGACTATTACTTAGTTACAACTTGTATATAAGACGATTACGGTGCTCTTTCTATATTCACTTTTACATGGAATAAAAATATTAAAAATTCTATTTACTTCTCTCCAGAATGTTCTAATTTCATTTTGGGACTAAGGCTCTGATGTTGTTGTTGTTGTAGAATGTTCTAATTTCCTCCATTACAAGCTTCTACTAAGCTTTAGTTCAATGGTGGATTATTGAGAGTGAAGTATCAATTTCACAGATTTTAAGCAGGGCATTAAAAGCCACGTTGTATTATCTACCACCAAACATAATCACTACTGTATGCAAGAAACCGATTTGTAATATTTCAAATTTAAAATCCTGCCTCTTATATAGGTACTTTCTGACAAAACAGCTAGGATTGAGTATGATCGAGTGCTGAAGTTTCACGAGTGCACCAGTGAGCCCATCAGAAGAAATATATATCACGATTCTGGGACTGAAGATGAAGTAAAGGTATACGGTTGTAGTGAATGGCAAAAGACAGGAGAAAACAGACGCACGAAGCGATATTATGACTCCGAGTCACGTGATGAGCCTAAAAATAACAAATCAAAGGTAGAAAGAAGTTCATTACTGGAAGTCCTTCAATCAGTATTCCTATCTGTATTTCTTATGCACACAATTGGCTGCCAACTATCAGTTATATACAGCAGCCTAACGGCATGGCTTGATGGGAAGTTAGATGCTGGTTATAAATTTGGTTATTTGATTGCATGTGTGTTGGGTGGTAGAGGCGGTGTTTTGCTTTCTATTTGCCTCAGATTTGGCAGCTGGGTGTGTGGCAAAAATAGCAGCAGTGTTGTTGCCCTCGTCATTGTAGCCACGTGGGTCGGATCAAATGTTTTGAGATACGCGCCACTTCCACCGGGTGTGCTTCTCGCTCTTTTATACATGTCAGTTAAACTTCAGGGTGATTTAAAGTCTTAAGCTGGGTTTTGTCTGAGATTCAGGCAATCTCTCTAGTAGTGATAGTTTTTTGTAAATATTATTCGAGGGTACATACTACATAGTATTTCTCATATTAAAAACATGTAATACTATTACAGTTACCTACTTTGTAAGCATACAGCCACAGACAAATCTGTTTCTATGCAAGACTTTTCCTTTGTGTATCTTTTTATTTTTATTTTTCATTGTGGCCTGTTAATTGCGATGAAGGATTTGCCAGATAAATGCCATTCTAATATGCCAAGGGTGAACAACAATTGCAATGAAATCAAATGCTCTTGTTATTAATCTACCCAGAAATAACATTTGGTATTCACAGTGTTGGGTAACTGTACACATGTTTGCACATTATTTTACAAACTCGTAATTTCCCGGCTTACAAAGCAACCTCACATTATTGACCGAATGAAGAATTTCTCCAAGAATTTCTAAAAGCTCTTAACTTTCATCTTCTTCAAATTCCTCCACAAATATCTCCCATTTGCCATATCAACAAATACCCAAAGACCATCTTGTATCATCTGCAACATTTCCAAAAAATACAAAATATGTTTTTAAAAAAAAAACTATGTAAGAATTTGGAATACGATTCTTATATTTAATGTATACAATTACATAACGAAAAGTAGCAAATAACCTCCATACGTTTAGTCCTATGTGCAAATCATCCCCATGATGTTTTTACCTTTTTATATACGAATTTAAATCTTTCACACACATTTTACCTTTTTACCCTTGTCATTTTTTCTCCCAATTGAATTCCCTTCACCTCCCTTTGCTCCACCTCCCTTTGCTCCACCTCCCGCCATGCCAACAACCTATTCCGTCCAACCTTACTCCGGTCGACAAGTGCTTCGGCCAACCTTGATTTCCCCTTTTTCCGACAACCCCATTCTTGCCCTTCCCCGATTCCCATCGCCCAGACCTGCCTTCCCCAGCCCCCACACCACCACCATTATTATTAGAATTATAAGAAAACAAATGAAGATTAAAAAAGAGAACAAACAAACAAACAGCCTCAACAAATTCGTTTCCTGCAAATTGTTTTGATAGTTTAGGTAGAGAAAAAAATACTAACTCCAACATGTTTGGTAGTTTGGCATAACATAGCAAGTTCAAATGATATTTAACCAATTTGCACAGGTTAGTCTATTGGTTTTTTGTTTCAAGGGTGCGTGCATCTCCTGTACTACCGATTTGAATATCGACTGGGCTGGAGGAATCAACTCGAATAGAGGATGTTGTGGTAAGTAACGGAGGTGGGGAAGTAGGAATGTGGGGGTCCATTACGGTTGGCTTCTTCGAAAACAGAGTGAGAGTGTTTGGTATTATACTATTATTGCAGATGGAATTGTAGTATTAGGATTTAGGGGGAGATAATCTTATCTAACAATCAGAATAGCAAACAGAGTAATGACGAATTCATAATCTTGCCTTGATGTGAATCGTGCTACATAGTAAGATCCAGTGAGATCTGTAAGAGTAAGTTTACCTTTTATAGACCACTAGTTTTACTCCCGTGCAAAAAAAATGCACGGGTCGATTTTACAATTATGATATACGGAGTAGTAAGCTTATAACATAATATTCATTTTGTCGACAATTAAATTAAAAAAAATATATGAATTAAAATTAAATTGGATAATTACACCGAAGTTGAATTAAATTAAAATTTAATAATAATGAATTAAATACATTACCCAGCACATATAGTAGAAAAATTGTTAAAAAATTTCATTAATTATTGTTAAGATCATGGGTAGCCTCAACGTGAGAAAAAACAAATTTCCACAACTCTTAAAAAAGTTCAATTTTATAATTTGTAGTTATTAATAGGATTTACTAAATAAAATTGATGATTTTACTCAATTATATCGTTTTTTTTTTAAGTTTAGGTTCTTCTCTTGATATACATGACATCATATATAACCTACATTAATATAATATTGAATTTTATAAAATAATTATTGTGATTAGATCCAGTATTCTATATAATTAAACCGTTGTATATCGTATTTTACCGTATTTTATCTTGTTTCGTATCTTAATTTATTTGATTTGATTGGAAAATATAATGTAAGTTAAATTTTGGATTGTAATTATTTTTGCTATTTGTAATTTTTTTGTTTTTCAGATTTAATTTTGGACTGTTAAATATTGTGTTTAATTTGACCGTTGTATATTGTTATTTAAATTTTCAATTAACAGTAATTTGATCCTATCGTATTTTATTATGATAATGACGAAATGTAATACTGATTACTGCAATCGATCTCGTAATTAGGAATGAGGAAATATCAGAATACGTATCGGAATTAATTCTGAATCTAGGAGAGATGTAAATTAAATCTGTGTAAAAGTTGTGGGGCCCGTACATTCCTAAATTTAAGCGGCCAATGAGAAGGCTTTAAAATCTATTCCTTTTATAGAGATAGATTTAGTTTGCAGTTTTCTCATGAGCCATAAATATCCAATATTCTTATCAAACATTTTGATGATCAACGAGCGTCTCCATGGCCTGCACACAGGGTGTTGGTAATTTAAGTGTAATTACCGGTTCATTTTCCGTAATTTGGGTTTGGTTCAGAGACGGGCGAACTTATAAATAATAAAGCTAGTTCGGGAAGTACGGAGTGTACACTAGTCTATTATATTATAAGTTCACGGTATAGTTGCCTTACAAACGACTATGCGGGGGTAACTTTGGCGCCAAATAATTTACCCGAATAAAACGGAATTTGGCGGTTGATTTCGAAGAATTGCGACCCTTCAGAAATCTACTCAAAACCCTAGCCTTTCCCTTACATTCTCCTATATATATGGGACAAAAAGGATCAGTAATAACCCTAAGAAGAATTACTGATAATACAACATCATTGTCTTTCGGTGTTATTTCATTGTCTTAATTTCTTTGACAGTATATTACTAACACAGGGTTATGCAAGGACAGATATTTTCATCTTCACCGAAATCATCTTCGATGTCATCTTCAGAGGGTGTATCATTACACATAATAGAATCTGCTCCAAACCCTTGGACTGTTTCTCTGTAAGAAAGGCGTGGTCTTGCTGTCTGATGAGTTTGCTCGGAGGCTAAGTGGGTTTTGGAGTTAGTGTGAAAGCACAGATATAGGTTTGTAACGGTGTAATTCCATTTTGGCACGTCACTCTGCTAAAATTTACACTTAAGCTCGACCTAAATCACGTGTCTAAACATTAAACACTTGCAATTAGAAATGAATTAGGAATAAAAAAAGTGAAAATGTCCTACTTAATTACATTTGACATGAAGTCAGCTATAATCCACATATGACATACGGACGTACATTCACCCAACTTTACATCGGTTGCAACTTCCAAACTCCAAAAACTTGTTTACAAAGTAATTTATTTATAAAACTCCTCCATAATGGAGTAGTAAAGTTGTAAAATGAAACTTTATAAATTGTTAATAGTTTTTACATCAACAATTACAAATTTATAATTTTGTTTTCCCTGCTTTAGCGCTCACGAGACCTTCGACGGATCCACCAAAAGCAACAATACTCACAAGCAAACAAATGCCGCTGAAAGCTCGGAGTAAAATTCCTTTAGTTTTCCAAACATCAATGTCTCTTTGAACTAAGTACATTTCTACAGGGAAATATATGAGCAAAGGCCAAAAATTAAGGGCCCCAAGCACTCCCAACACCTGATTGAAGTACGGAAATAGCAATGCGATCCCTGTCGTTGAAACAACATACGTCGTTCTGAAGCACAATCTAAGCAGGTTCACTTTCAGAGCAGGCAATAGAGGAAGCTTCACTGAGTGTGTGTCATTCACAAAGCTATTGTTTGAAAACTTCATGGCAAGCCATCCTTCTACAGATGCGAATACTGGTTGGCTATAAACCTACAATAACATAAATACATTAATGATCCTACACTTGTCAGAAAGTCCGTAGAAAAAGTAAGATTTTCAAATTCTTAGGTGAATCATCAAGTAGAAACATTTAAAATGGTTGCTGTTTTTGCTGATTTGTTTGGAACTGCAGCAACTCTTATGTTTGAGAAAACTGACAGATGTTTTTCTCTTGGGTCTTTTGGCGGGTAGAGGATGTTAGCAAAAGGTTTGGAACCCAGGTCATTATATACCATGACAACATGACTCAATTATTTTTTAACCCCGACTCAATTACTTTTCTTTTTACTAAGTTGACAATAAAAATGGTATTAGTGACTCAATGACCCTACAATTTTGAACTAAATCCTTCTAATAAAGCAAATGTGCAAACTCAAATAATTTGTGCCTTTTTACCCAGTTTTTCCCTAATATTGACAAGTTATATGGATCTAGTACCTGATATCCTCCCACAAGATGGACCACAATACATGCATTGGCTAGATCGACGAGCCAGGATAGTTCATAGATATCAAATCCCGTTAAGATATTGCCAGGCGCATCGTCACCAAAGGCAGCATACCCCAAACATGCACAGCAAAAGAAGAAAAAAGTGGCAACCATAACAGAAGCCAACGACGCCCTTTTCATTGTTTTATTTTCAGCAGGGAACTTCAAGGTGTCCTGCAGGGAAACCATCTCACATTTGATATAAGATGACAATAGGCGTGTATGGAATCATAACGAAATTATTTCTAAAGCACTTTAGTTTCTTAAATTGACCTGTATATCAAGAACAATGGTAATGAACGGAAAGGAAAATGCGACATCCCCAAGGGCCTGAAAGATTAAGCTCCATTTTTTAAAACTAGACAAAACTGGGACTCCTCCTATGCTACCCTTGATTTCTCCATTTTCTGTAGTTTCCATTACAGAAAATGAATAAGAGGCAAAGTCTCCATGTTCTTTACGAAAGAGCATAATTAACGAAAAATACTATGCCTCCATGAACTTTCACAGAAAATGACTGCATATAATAACATGGTATATACTAGATTGTTTGCACATCTTCTGTAATATAAAGTGTTGTTAATGCTATTTTGGACATAACTTCCATTTAGGTGATCATATAGAAATTTTTGGCACCAGGGTGAGACCACGTACATTTGATCTCCCTTATTCGCAATAGACAAAACGGCAATGATAATATGCGTCCTGGAGAAATGTAATTGACGTCGGAAGAAGACGACTAAACATGAATAGATAAAAAGAGTAAATAAGCTCATAAAAGAGAAGCACCTATGACTTTATCAAAAACAAGGCCGGCACCAATTGTTGAGTACGCAAATGACATGAGGGTAGCTACTACAGAAAGCCATTTCATGTTGTGAAAATCAGGTATTTGAGATGTTATGACTTGAACACATCCGAACAATATTATGTACATGTCGTCGCCATAGGAGCAAGAAGCTTGGTGCCCTTCTTTGCGGTGACAATTTGATTTTTGTATAGTTCTGATAACAGCCAACGCGATGTTCACGCGAATCAAAAAGCAATAAATTAGCAAGAATAATTAGAAAATTAAGGCAAACATGGGTGTTTCTTACTTTCATATCTTTAGTTTTAAATGTAATGACCACCAAATAGCACATGTAGATTTGAAATATTCAAACCTATAGTAATATTAAAGTAGATATATTCGGAAAATGTTAGTAAGAGCCAAAATCTCGATGTTATGTTAAAAGTAGATACTATATGCTTCGAATAAGAGCCAAAGTCTCCATGTTATGTTATAGTAGATATATGTTATAAAATGCTATACATAGGTAATATTTTTCTTCTGTCGACATCCAGTACTACAAAAACAATAGACAAAAATAGGGAAAAAAAGGACTGGAAAAAACAGAAAATTCATATACACCAATAAACAAGAATTCTTGACTACTCGCATCTATCGACTTCTTCACTTTCAGAAAAAAGATAGGTTGATCTAACTTGAATCGTACTTTATTTTTAAATTGAGAAAATAGTGGATGGAGTGTGGAGTGAGACAGTAGGAGGCGGAGAGGAAGATGATGCAGCAGACAAGTCTACATCGATTGCTAAGTTGAGGCTAAGTGGATCTGAGGAAGCAATGGCTAGGAACACGATTAGGGTGACGAAGGAGATGAGTGTTTGGGCTACGGAGGAAGTACACACGAGATGTTGAAGGAAATGCATCCGCCAAAGGCCAAGGGCCCTACACGGTAAATGCATTGTCCTATCATACTTTTTCACATATTGTTGGCAAGTCAATTGTTTGAAATGGTGCTAGGGGTGATGCAATCCCTAAGGGTATTAATAATCCCTATTATTGTTCTATTACTAAAGGGTGGCTGTTAAGTATGATGGATTTTTGTCACATTAGCTTATCTGATGTGGTCTACAAGTATTTTTCTAAGGTCCTTAACAAATCTGAAGGAGTTTCCGAGTAGTATTGTCTGACTATGTTACTCCGACTCTTCTAATTTCCTCGCGTACCCGTGTCCGACACTCGACACACAGACATGGGTATGGCACATGGGAACCTCATTTTAGACCAAAATGTGCATATTTTTCAATAAAATAGCCGAGTCCGACACTTGGACACGTCCCGTGTCGGGTACTTCTAAACGAGTCTGAGTAACGTGTGATTTCACTCCCGCTTGATTACAAATCATATTCTTGTGGTTTCAATAATTTCACTATTATAAGAAGAGCACCCAGCATGGAGATGGGAATATGGCACTCAAGCTAGACATGTTTAATATCTACGTGTGGAGGACAGGTTTGTAGAGTTTGTTCTCAAACACTCAGGGTTTGATATCAAGTAGGGTCGTGAGTTTAAGTATTGTCTCTTTTTTAGTGTTCGCGGATGGATCTCCATCAACGGAGTTCTGACCCAGCAGTTTTTACAATAAGGGTTCTATTGTTCCCTTCAGGTTAATTTTATGTATTAGGAGAGGCTATGTAGATAGCGAGTGTGCATGGGCTTTGGGTGGCCACAAATGCCTTGATAACGCACTTGCGCTTTGTGGAAAATAGCAATTTTTTTAGTGAGAGCTGAGGAGAATGGAGTGAAATGATGATGATCTTAGAGATTTATGAGAGAGTGTTTTAGTAGTTTGTTAGTTAGGAGATAACTATGGCGTCACTTAGCCACACTATAAGAGTATAAGGGATAGTTACAGTGAAGAATATGGACTATGGAGAGTACTTGTGGAGGTGTGGTGGCTGAGGAGGTTAAATGCTTAAGGCTCTATTGTTGGCCGGTCAACAAGAGGATAACCTATGATGAGTGGATGACTAAAGATGAGATGTGGAAGGGGACGATTTAGTCCAAGCCTAATAGGGAGGTCTTGGTCTTAACTTAGGGAGGTCACTAAATCTAGCCTACTTATGTGATGAGTGTATAAAATCTCATCTGGTTTTTTTATTTTTTTATGAAATCCGCCAGGTACGGTCAAGAGCAAGGTGAAAGCATAAATCCACTGGGTAGCCTGACAAAGTTGTACCTTTAGAAGTTGTTTGGAGGGTTTCAACATAACACGATGTCCGGCTGGGCTTTGTCGGGGGAGCAAGCATAGAGATTTTATACAAGAACTTAGCCACAAGAGTCTTATCATATAGGTAATTCCAAAATTTGTTTTAGTTGATGGTGAGTTTAGGCGATAATCAGACAGCTTAATTTCAGCTTCTTTCAATTTTGTTTGGATGTATTTCATTAAGTTTTATTTACGTTCAATTAATTATGTTCAGTTAATCTCTTCACAAAACTAACTTTTAATTCAGTTAATTTCACTTCAACTCAATTCCACTCAATTTAGTTCAATTAAGCTCTACTCCAATTTTTTCAATTCAGCTCGTTTCAGCCGAAAAGAATAGGACCATACATGGAGGTTATTTGGGAGGCCAAATGGGTGTTGAAGAAGGGATTCCAGTGGAGAATCGGGGATGATGTCGCCATGTTTATTTGGCAGGGTGCTTGGATTCAGGTGACACAAACAGGGCGCTCATCTCAGCGAGGCCTCCAAATTGTAGGAGGTAGAAGGTTGTGGAACTGATCAATGATGGGATGGGAATCCGGGTTCAGGAATGTATTATTCCTTTCGATGTGAAGAGGATCCTAGGTATCCATCTAAGTTCTAGGCGACCATGAACGATCCTCTATTTGATTTACTATCAAAATAGATGACTTTTTTTTTTCCAGAGGTTGGGGTTAATATTGATGTGTGAACTCCAGAATTTTTCGGATGAAATATTTTTACTCATTCTTTGAAAAAGGAAATTTATACAAAAATATTTTTTACTTTGTAGGAGAATTGCAATGAAAAAAAATCAAATATACGTAGTGAGACACGTCTACGGATGGTTAATATTTGTCTTGTCTAGTCGGTTGTTGCAAGTTGATTCAGACACATTTTGTTTATTTTGTGTTCAAATGAATAACATAATAGGAACTCAGTTCCCTATTGTATTTGAAGACGGTAAACTTCATGAATCATGACAAACGTGGTCTACAAAGCATTTGACTATGAGGCACAGGCAATAAATTAATTACCTCGCACTAACCACCGCTGTTATAGTGTAAGCAACTCCAGTGCCAAACAAGGATTGTTTCACTAGCACTCCACATATGCTTTCACTCCTTGGCCCTGTTCAAAACAAATCAATATAGTCACTGAATTTTGGGATTTTCTACGATATATTCCTGTGTTTTCCTAAATTCTAACATTACCCTCAATTTTTAAGAAATATCTGATATACCCTAAAACTCCAGATTAGTTCTTAAATTACCCTCAGTATGCAAATTCGAGTTTTCTAATGGTTACATATTGTCAAAAAATCGTACAATGATGAGAAATAAGGATTCAACTGATGGCTCTACGTGTTTTGGATGGTAATCAACTGTAATAGCCAAATATAATATTTAAAAATGTAAATTTTTAGCATTTAGAGTATATGTAGAACAATTGAGGTTAGGGGTATCTTGTAATCAACCATTAAATGTTTTTAAAGGAAAAATGCTTTTATAACAATACCTAATACAACAACGACAACATTGGAGTCTTGTTCTCAAAATGATTTGGGCTAACTAACATGAATCATCCATTGGAACCGTAAGTAAGCAATTGCATAACAAAAAAATATAGATGTCAATATATAGTTTTGCAAATATTTTTCCATTTCTAATGAGCCATAGAGTGGTTCCAATGAGAGACACGAGGCTAAGCTTGTTATACAAGCATGTAGGCAAAAATATGGGGTGTAACAAGACAAACCTACATCCGTGTGGGAAAGTGCTAGCAATAAGAGCATTGCTGGTATCCACGGAAATTTCAAAAACATGAATTTATGAGTTTGCCAAAAGGGTATATGCTGGTCCAGGCTGTACGGTTTATAGCTTCCAAAGTTCCATTGGTTATGACATGAGAACAGTTCTTAAAATTAATATATATTTATACGGCCTTAAGAAGGCTCCCAAACATTGGTTTCCTAAACTATCCTCTACTCTTATGGAATGTTGATACTGTCAATCGCATATAGACCACTTCATTTTCATCAAGCAAACTTTCAGATCACATCATTGCAGTTCTTTAGTTCTTATATATGATAACAGCATGTTGATTATTGGAGATAGAGCGAGAGAAGTGGAAGAACTGAAAGTGCAAGTTATCACACAAATTCAAATGAAAGATATAAGGTCTATAAGGTACTTCATTGGTTTGATAGTGACACGATTTACCAAAGGGATATTCATGTCAGAAAGAGAACACACCTTGGACTTGCTCAAAGAGTTCAAGATTGGGAATGGAAAGCCACTAGGCCCGCTACTATACCATTTTGGGTTGATGTCGAAGATTGGAGTTTCATCTAAGTCCGTTCCATGTTGATGGGGAGTGCTGAAAGTGGTCATTTCAGTTGGAATGATTTAGGTGAGGGGGTAAATCTCAAATTTCAGGCCGCAAAATTGGGATTATTTATTTAGGAAAAGCCAGAAATTGTGATTAATAAAAGAACATAAAGAAGAAACAGTAGAGATTATGGGGAGCAAGATTCGTAAAGATGGAGAAGCAGTAGTGTAACTGTGTAGAGCATCTTAATAGAAGTTAAAGAGTAAAAATGAAGATACCTAGATAGTGTCTGACAGCTTTTAAGTATGAAGAATTGACAATGCGGCCAGTCTCAGGATGAGGAGTACGGTAACAGTCGCATAAGAGGAAGGTGGCAAGGAGGGTTACAGCAGAAAAGAAAAATATGGCAAGAGGACCAACCACCCAACCTAGCTGGGCTATGCTCCATGCCAGTGAAAGCACCCCTGCTCCTATCAAACCCGTTATTATGTGTGCTATCGCTGTCCATATCGTCCCTGTCCAGTGTCCATACTCATATAAATGAAGAATGAATGATTGAAAAAACAAAAACAAAAACAAAAACAAAAACAAAAAAAGATATACGGAGTAGAATAGAAGACCTGTTTTAATGTGGAGCTGCTGAGCAGAAGTGAGTAGTAATGGCGAATCAAGGTCTCCATATTCTACTTCTGTACCCATCTATTCTATTATCCTTGGAATTAAAGTCAAGATGAATAATGCGGAATACCAAATTGTGGTCTTCAACTTCGTCTTTACCCATTTTATTGGATTATCCGTCCCCAATCCACTAACTAATTATATTCACAAATACTTATCTGAATTTGGCTGTCATAACTCATAATGTATCATATCATCTTTTTTAATCATATGCATTTTTCGCCTAATTAAGGGATATTCTACGTGGTACCCTTAATTTTTTGACTTTCTACATGGTACCCCTACACTTTTTAAAACATACAAGGTACCATAATTGTTATCATTTTCACTACGTGTACCCCTAAACTTTATTTTCCGTCAATTAAACTCATTTTTAAGCTTTAAGTGATAACTTGAACGCATAAGCAAGCTTGTCATTTACTATCACATGACATAAGGACTCGATTAGTCTTAATATCCATCTCGATCCTAATATTTATAGATATATATGGGCTAAAAAAATGTTGACGGAAAAATTATTGATTTTTGACAAATTACCACGTCCAAAGAATGAATATTAATTCTAATAGAGTCCTTATGTCATGGGATGATAAATGTCAAGTTTGGTTATGCGCCTAAGTAATCATTTAATGCCCAAAATTGAGTTTAATTAACGGAAAATAAAGTTTAGGGGTACACGTAGTGATAATGACCACAATTAGGGGTACCTTGTATGTTTTAAAAAGTGTAGGGGTACCATGTAGAAAATCAAAAAATTGAGGGATACCATGTAGAATATGCCTATATTTTTTTTATCTAAAACTCCCTGTCATAGCCCTATCATATCATATCACATTTTTTTAAACAAACGCATCTTTCACGTAATCAAGAGTTCACGTCGTCTTCACGACTCAGTATCTGGCCTTCCTATACCAATTATTTATGAATTTGAGGTTGGGTAGCTATTCTTAGGGTTGTACAATGGGCTGGGCCGGTCCGGGTCGAGCCGAAGAAAGTCAGCCCTGGTACGACCCTAAAATAATATAGGGCTGGGCTGTATTTAACATAGGGCTGCGGATAGGATTGGGCTGACAAAATTCGGCCCTGGCCCTATTCGCTATCGGGCTAGGCTGGCCCAGCCCTAGCCCTGTGTGGGCTAGAAAAAATGGCCCACGTAACAGGGTCGGGCCGGGCTGACCTGCTACGTTGTCCAGCTCTAGCTATTCTCAACAATAATGCGATCACATCATTTGAGTATCGGTGTAAATTTTAAGACGAGAATACGTAAGGGATGATTTTTTTATAACTCATTTGATCATCATTAATCGGTATTGACTATCTAAAGTTTCATATTACGGTCGATTTGGTGGTGGTGACTGGTGATAGTTGACCCACTAGGTCACACATATAGAACGACTTCCAAAACTGTGAGATTAATTAATTGTATATTGATACAAATTAATTAATTCTTTAATTTGAACAAGATGAGAAGGCAATATCTTGTTGTAGTACGATTAAATAAGATTCAAATTTAGTAATTAAAATATTATATTAGTAATTAACTAATTATTAATCGAAAACATGCGAGATAAGAATAGAAAGTTGATTATAATTACAAAGTGTTTCGAATTATAATAACTAAATTTGAAATGACTTATTTTACATATATGTAATTAAAAATTACTTATAAAATTGTTAATTGTAATTTATTTGATAACTAATTATGTTTAAATTATTAAGCTAGTTTTTGTGTCCGTGCAAATGCATGGGATAAATTTGGTATTTTAGTACTTATTTTATTATTTTTGTTGTCATTTTGGTGCGTTGTAAAAGTCTTGATCCTATTTTTATTGGGCAAAGAAACAAAAGGGTGGACATCTAAGTCTATTCCTAATTACATAACTTATTCTAGTGAAAAAACATGTAAATTAATGTAAACTAGTAAAATCTCCAGATGAATACATATTAATAATATTTTATCACTGAATTTTACATATTGTCTTTAGCCTACTAGAGACAATATGAATAATACATAGAAAGCGCTCTGTTAAAACACAATTTATTTTCGTCTTAATAATCAGGCTAAAAACTACTATATGTTTATTTTCTTAAATACAATGTAATTTTATAGACTTCTTTTAGCAAATACATGTACAAAAGCGTCTCAACATCCTCTTGTCATTTCAATGGATTTTCAACGTATAGGCAAAAAAATTAATGAAATGATTTTTATATATCATTTACATAGATGCAAGTATTTTTATAACTTATTGATTCAATGTGTGTTAAAATGAGTGTCCTCAACAATAGTGCGATTACATGATTTATTGTAATCATTAAATCTCATATATATTTATATATTGAATATGGAAGGAATGATAAATTATAAGTTGACTGATCAACATTTATCAGTAACGATTGACTTTCTAAAGTTTGACATTATTGTCACTTGATGGTGATGATTAGTCGATCCCTTAAGGTCACACTTATAGGATGATGCCCTAATCATTGAGATTAATAATTTGTATAGTGATACGAATTGATTAATTCCTTAAAATGAATTGAGATAAAATAAGAGGTTCCTATCTCATGATAATTCAATTATGTGAGATTCGATTTCGATAAAATAAATAGTTATTTTATTAAAGTCGATAAATGTTATCGTAATTTTATAGATTAGAGGTATCGGTTAGTTGTGATTGCAATTGAATTGTAGATCACAGAGACGAAAATGAAATGACACGTTTTACATGTATAAAATTGTTAATTGGTACTTAAATGTGAAGTATTATTTCTATGATAAGAAATTGTATTTAAATTGTTTAAATACACATTTATAAATTACTAATAGTCATTTATCATGTGATATGTCACACTAGTGACACATTACAAATGACCAAAATGTTAAGTGTAAAATGGAACCCATTTTACAAAATGAGAATCGTGTATTAGGGGTTATTGTAGGTAGTTGTAATTTTTTTATTTTAGTCTAATTTTAAATTGGGCAAAATGATTATTTGAAGACTACCTATTGCCTACCTATGATATGGAAAATAGAAAAATCAAAAGGAACTCTTCCCTTTGCATGTGACCGGCCAAGGAGAAGAAGAGAAAGAGTGGCCTCTCTTTAAAATGGGTTGATCACATTTCTCATCATACAATACTTATGCGTTTTGACATAACATACCACGTAAGGAGGACTATTCACACTCCTAATCTGGGTCGGTTTGATGGGCTGACCATAAAGGAGGCTCTATCCTCACATTTGAGTAGCTCATGTCAGTCCTAGGTCAAGTCTAAGGTCTAACACGATCTCACAAGATGGTCGATACTCGGTCATTAAGCCTAGACTCACGGGTTCTCGCAAACAAGAACCTTAACAAGGTGACATCAAGAGGTGCACGCTTTCTAGAGGGGTAACACACAGGCAAGACAATTATAATCATTGACGGTATATACCCTCCACTTTTCAACCTCCTAAGCATATTTACAAACAAATGCAAGAAAAGAAAGATCGACTAACACATATTCACAAAACTGCGAAAAAGGAAGCATGTGAAACTATAACATAAACTGACAATCATGCAACAAACATATCGTCTGTCCTAGCAGGACATCATCAGCAACAACCACAAGTTCCCCAAAGGAACATGCTATCAACATAAAAAGAAAGAGGGAGGGGGAGAAAGAGATAGGAAAGTGTATACCAAGTGTCTTCTATTCTCCAAATGCCTCGAATTATTTTCGCCTCTGCCACTTGTTAGTCAAACAACATATATGTACAATGCAACAAAGGAATAATTACAAGGATTAATTGATAAGAATACTCTGAACTATGGGTGTCCTGCTCAAAATACTCCAAACTCTATTTTAACTACCAATATAACCAATTAATTCTCTCATTCGCTTTTATTATAATATATGATCTGTTACTTGCTAAATAACTGAAGAAATTTCTAACCTTTCTTTAACATGTCTTTCTCTTTTTACTTCTCTGTTAATCTATTCAACGAATGACACCCTTAAAACATGTTACAATAAGTTAACAAAACAACAAATTCTATTCAAAGCGAATGAGGGCATTAGTTGGTTATATTGGTAGTTAAAATAAAGTTTAGAGTTTTTTGAGCAGTTCACTCATAGTTCGGAGTATTTCTATCAATTAATGAGAAGGAAAAACATGTTTTTTGGAATTTTTCAAATTTTTCGATTTTTAGGCATTTTTTTTGAAAATTTTCATATTTACAAAAGGAAATAAAATATTCACAAAGTAGATATTTTCCCTCCCCACACTTAAGATTTACATTGTCCTCAATGGAACAAAGTGCAAGGAGGAAATGGAGACAAAACGAAAACGAACATGTTTTTAGTTTTTTTGAAATTTTTACGAAATGAAAAACTTATTTTTGGATTTTTGAAATAAAAGGTTTCCCTCCCACACACTTATTTATGAACATAATGTGTGGAGGAAAACCGAAAATAAAAGAACATGTTTTTGAAAGGTTTTTGGTTTTTCAATTTTTTTTGGATTATTTTGGTTATTTTGGATTAAGCACTTAGGCCACGACTAAATTCGTGGCGCAAGTACTAATTTCCCGTGGCTAAAGCTCTTTGTCACGGAAATACCTTCTGTGACCCAAGTGGCCGTGGCTAATAGATAGCCACGGGAAAAACAAGAACGTGGCTAAAATTATATTTTTAACCACAGATTCTCACGTGGCTAATAATTCCCGTGACCAAAAATTAATTCTCGTGGCCAAAATTATTCCCGTGACAAACAAAAAAATATAAAATAAATAAACGAAATGTAATATATTATTTTATAATTATAATGAAAATATTTTCACATATGGAATCTTTTTTTTTTGGGCGAAGCCGGGGTGTCCACCATGTCGACAACGACGTATAATCCCCTCGCCGCGGGCTCTCTCACGAAGAGGTAAATGACTTGCCAAAGAGTTGCTCCATTCCCATGGGTAGGAATCGAACCCCTGACCTCAGGGTTAAGGGATGAGGTGAGCAACCACCACACTACCAAAGACATTTGGTTACATATGGAATTTTGTCAAGCTTTAATCATTGCTTGGTTAGTTATCTCAACTCGTTACTTACAATCACAAGTCATTCACTTTTGCGAATCGTATATCCTCCCCAGGAGGTCACTCATCCCAAGACTACTCTCACCTGAGCACGCTTAACTGTGGAGTTCTTATGATGAGCTACCGAAAATGAAACTTAAGCTTGTTGATATAGTTAACAATTGGAAACCTTTTTAAATAATATTCCTTTTTTTTCTAAATTACCTTCACTATTATTTTTGCGAAAAAATATTAAATGATTTACATATTTTTGCGAAAAAAATATTATTTTTCTGAAATTACTCGAGTTTTCAATGTTGACCTCCCGACTAATGATGCTCGGGTCATTTTTTGTCCGAGTCAACAGAACCATTTTCTCCAAACTATTTAATCACACTTTCCTTATATTTTTTTCGCTAATAATTTTTTTTTTTTTTTTTTTTTTCATTTGTCGGCATTTTTTTTATTTTTCTTTTATCCATTTTTTCATATATTTCTCCACAAAAATACTATTTGTAAGATCGTTGTATTTGTAACGAAAAAAAGTTTAATATTACTAAATAATGATCATTTTTGAATAATGATTACATATGGGTATCAATGACCGAGTTTTATTAATAAAATAAATGACCAAGACATTATTAACTCGAAAATAATCAGTTTTTGCCAAAAAACACAGAAAATATCGTATAAATTTTTGTTTTCTCTAAATTGATTTCTTTTCATTATTCTTGATATTTCTTTTTGTCAACAAAATTTCACATTATTTACACATGTAAATTTATTATTTAAATTTCCATTTTACTTTTCGGTGTGATACGCTCATTTTCAATAATTAAAATGTGTTTCTATATTGATATATTTATATCGGTTATTTTATTAATATGTTTTTTTTTCCATTTTATTCAATGATTTGTTGGAAATCATTTTGAATTTAATTTTTTCGACTACCTTTTTTTATTTAATCATATTTTAAATCTAATTGTCTTTTCTTTTTTTTTTCTCCTTAAAAACTTCCCCAACTTTTTTCCAATTTAACATCTCGAATTCAAGTTCTTGTAGAAATATTTTACAAATAAAGTTGTAATTCAATTTTCTAATGAAAAGCTTATTTAACAATATATTAGTTTCAGACTTCTCAATGATAGATGTTAATAAGTTAATTATTTAATTGGACATACTTTTTCTCTTTAAATGTGATGCGGTCTCTAAATAATGTTATTCAATATTATAAGTTTAACAAAAAAAGAATTATAAATTGGGTGTGACATTGTTCGTGGCAAAAATGATTATTAGTCACCACTGTAACCTAAATTGTGGCGCAATTGACTTTTTGCCACGGGAAGAATTTTCTAGAGCTGTTCAAATGCGGGCTTGGGCCGGACTTGGGCCGGGCCGTGAAGAAAAAAGTTACCCGTTAAGACTTAGTGGGCGGACCGGGCCATAGTTATGGGCCAATTATCCTTGCCCTTACCCGCCCTTTATACAAAAGTCGGGCGGCCCACGGGCCAATGGGCCAAAATATAAAACTTTAACTGTTAATGAAGTATTCAGTATAAAATGACTTATATTAATCTATTTTTTTATATTCCATACCTTGATGTGAAATTTGAAGCGAGATACATAAATTTATGTTTAGTAAAGAAATACATGTAAGGTTAGACGCAAATATTAGACGTAATCATTACTGTTTGAACATTTATCTAATTTGGACTTTATATTAATTAAAATATATAAACATTTTGGTTACATATTAATTGTTTTAGTTTACCTATTATATTTTCCATATTATTATTTTAATGTTCCATATCCCTATAAAATTCATAGAATTTTTTTTAAAAAATGTTTTTTAAGAGTAAAAGTAAATCATTTAAATTGTTAACGAGCCTAATGGGCCGGCCCATGGGCTTTTCTTGTTGTCCATACCCGCCCATTTAACTTGGTGGGCTGGGTTTGGCCCGCCCTCATAATTTTTCGGGCAAAAAATACTTATCCAAGCCCACGAAATATTCGGGCTGGACGGGAGGGCCTAATGGACGGGACGGCCCGTGGACAGCTATAAAATTTTCCCGTGGCATAATTTTTTCTTAAAATAGTGAATAAAATTTTTCCCGTGGCTAAACAAAATTTAGCCACGAATTATAAATTCTCGTGGCATAAATCGTGGCGCAGGTGTCAATTTGTTGTAGTGTTTTTTGTCGGGCTTGTTGCGCAATTTAATAAATTGCGTAAGTGGGTAAGTAGCTTTGAAATTACAAAATTGTCATTACATAATTAAACGTATACTTAAAGTAAAACAGTATTCAACGAAAATAAAGCAAAATAAATTGTTAAACAACAATCATTATTCATATAATCATATTCATTTTCAAGTCAGTAGTGTTAATAAGAATAATCATAATAAATTGCACAAATTCTCACTTGTGACAGACTAAATCCAATAATAAGAATAATCATAATAAGATCATTTACGTCAACACTGAAGAACATTAAGTACGAATATTGTTCACATCTCGCAATATACGGCGCAATCATCTTGATGTCACAGTACACACCATGTTGCACTAAAAATTTTGTACTATTATTTGTTATCATATCAAAAATATTAGTCACGATAAAAATCCAGTGCGTACCTAAGAGCAATAATTAGTCACGGGTAATTTACTTGTGACAATAAATCACAATTAGCCACGGTAAGAATTCAGTGTGTGGCTAAGAGCAATATAGTCACGGATAATTTAGCTGTGACAATAAATCATAATTAGCCACGTTAATAATTCAGTGTGGCTAAGCACACTAATTAGTCACGGTTAACCTACACATGATAATAAATCATAATTAGCCATGACATTGTGGCTAAAAATAATTATTAGCCACGTTCGTGACTTGATGCATGACTAAACGCATTTGTTAGCCACGGTAATGGCTTAATTCGTGACTAAAAACAATTATTTGTCACGAATATATTTTCCCGTGACATAAATTTTTTTACCAATTAATTTTGAAGGAAGGGGACTTTTTTTCCCGTGACTAAGCAAATTTAGGTCACGAATTATGAATTCCCGTGACATAAATCGTGGCGCAAGTGCCATTTTGTTGTAGTGTTAGAGTATTTTGAGCAGTTCACTCATAGTTCGGAGAATTTCTATCAATTAATGAGAAGGAAAAACATGTTTTTTGGAATTTTTCAAATTTTTCGATTTTTAGGCATTTTTTTTGAAAATTTTCATATTTACAAAAGGAAATAAAATATTCACAAAGTAGATATTTTCCCTCCCCACACTTAAGATTTACATTGTCCTCAATGGAACAAAGTGCAAGGAGGAAATGGAGAAAAAACGAAAACGAACATGTTTTTAGTTTTTTTGAAATTTTTACGAAATGAAAAACTTATTTTTGGATTTTTGAAATAAAAGGTTTCCCTCCCCACACTTATTTATGAACATAATGTGTGGAGGAAAACCGAAAATAAAAGAACATGTTTTTGAAAGGTTTTTGGTTTTTCAATTTTTTTTGGATTATTTTGGTTTTTTTCGAAAGGAAACAAAAACAAAAAGAACAAAAGAAATGAACGAAAACTAAACTAAAATGCAAGTCTAAAATGCTCTATACTACATGAATGTAAGAGTATATAATACCCTGTATTTTCATAGGCCATAATAATGAGTTGTTTATTTATGTTTTTTATCAAGATGGCATATAATTATATAGTATTTGTTAAGCAATTGCCAGTTATTATTATTTGTTATAAGTACTTGTTAAATTATAAGTTGCGACTTATGAACGTGAATTAGTGTTATCATGTTTCGAGTCTGTGTTGGGTATGTTATATATGATATATGTGTGTGGTTGAACTTCGGGACGAAGTTCTTTTAAGGGGGAAAGACTGTAATACCTCGCTTTTTGATTTCTTTTATTTAAATCGTTTAATTTATAAGCTTACTCGTACTCGTTTTATACGAGTTGTTGTGGTCTTAGATGGGACTCGAAAAGGGAACTTAGCCACCTCAACATAATATTAGTAATGTGTAGTTGTTGGGGTTCGATCCCTGGACCTCCAGCACGTCGGCATGGGCCTCGTTATGCGTGCCTTTACCCAAGCCCACGGCTGATTTAAGAATTAAGTCACAAACCCTATCATAAGACTTATGCCTGCCGTCATCTTGTACCTCATTTCGAAACCCTAAGATTTACCCTAATTCCCTTTCAAACACCTCTAGCACACAGCCGTCATAGCAGAGAATACATAGGTGGTTTTCACGGTGGCCATAGGGCAGGCTAAGGGTGGTGTATGTCCTTATATTGGCGGTTTGCGTTTAGGTGGTTGGCTGCGTTAAAACAGAGCGACTGGAGGTGTTGGGTTTTGTATGCGGGTTTTGGCGTCGTGGGTGGTATTCGTCAGCCACTGACTCCCTCCCTGGAACCACCGTGGCTCAGGGGCGAGCCTGGTGGTGCCGGTGGGGAAGGCAGGGGCTACGGTTGTTGTTAGGGGCGGTGTTTGACAGGGTGGTAGCAGGCTGTTCGGTGTTTTCGCGAAATCGTTGGGCTGTTCGTTTTGGGCGAGTTGTTACGTGTTTATATTTGTTTGTATTGGTTTATTATTATTATTATTATTATTATTATTATCATTGTTAATGTTATTATTAATGTTGTAATGTAAGTTATATGGGTTTTTATATCGTATGAGCGTATAATTGTTCGATAACTTAATTATCGAAGTAACAAGTATTATTATTGGTATTATTTCATTATCATTCTTTTAAGTATTATTCATATTATTACTAATATTATTTGTCATTGTTGCTTTTATAAATATTTTACTAATAGTATTAATATATTGTGTTGGTGTTAGTAGTAAAGCAAATTTTTTTTTATTAGCTTTTGTCGTTTGTGATGCTTGTTATCATTTTGTTATTAGTACTAATATATGTTGTGTCTATGGTTAATTAGTTAAATCATCGTTATTATGGGTTCTATAATAATTGTTTAAATTAATCATATGACATATTTGGTAAGTCTATATTTAGTAAGTTATACTTGACTAGTGGTGATTGATACAACTAAGAGTTAATATTAGTTGGTAAATATATATGAGTATGTCGATATATATATATATTTACAATGTGTGATAAGTGTATCGCTTGTGAACATGCTAGAATAAATGTGGTAGTGTTTGATGGTCTGGTTAGCAATTGATATTAAGTACTACTGATAGGAACTGAGTTCGAGGTGGAACGATTCTAGCAGCTGTTCGGTTGTCATTCTGCAACTCCAGGTAGGGGAATATATTATGATTCATGTTATGACAGGAAATGTGTAAGTGATGCTTGTTACGAGTTTGATATAATTGATTATTACTGTACTGTGTATTGAATTGTTATTATTGATCACTGCGAGACAAAGGGTCTGTGTTTGGTGCGGAGATAAAGGGTCTGTGTTTGGTGCGGAGATAAAGGGTCTGTGATATGGTGTGGAGTATATTGGGTCTTGTGATCGGTGCGGAGTTTATTTGGTGTTGGATCGGTGCGGAGAAGGGATGATTGATCCCAATGTATTTATGATAGTATTGTCATTTATGTGTTGTCTGCTCTTTCTACTCAACCTCGCGGTTGACCCTGTGTATTCGTGTGACACCTACGATGATCCGGAATGGGGAGTAGATTTTTCAGGTCAGTGACAGATGGATTAGGAGCTTGGGCATGGAGAGAGACATGGCTTGGACTTATTTAGAATTAGATCACCTTTAGATATCTTCAGTTGTACTTTGTTTATCAAGGTTTGGACCTCGTAGTTGCTGTAATAACAAGTTTAAAATTTATCGGTTTTTATCTATAAAGTACTTTGGTTTGTTTACCTTGCTATTCACTACCTCGGATATTCCGAGATGGTAACAATCCTATTTATTTGAGAATGTCTTGCTAAAGGCTCTTAAATAAATGGGGGTGTTACAAAGTGGTATCAGAGCGAACGATCCTCAGGCCTAAACCAAATGAATAATAATGAATATAGGAAGAGTCTAATAAAATGAACCCCGAGATGAAACTGATAGGAGCCCCAAAGAGGAACGGGATGAGTTAGGGGCCCCCTCACACCAGTCCTGGGCCCTTTTTGTTCTGTCTCGGGAACCCAAGGAGAGAAATTGAAGAGTGGGGTAGATTATATAGTGACCTAGTTATCTTGTGCTAACAAAATTTTTTTTTCAGGGGCGGAATGAGGTAAGTAATGATGTGTACATGGTTGATGATGCATTGTATTCTATGAGCTTGATATTGGAAAGTGATTGAGAAATGTATTACTTTAAGTATTGAGGGCATGAAAATTGAAATACGAGTTGAAATATAAGCTTGGCTAGTAGGATGATATGCATAAGAAGAATGCGGCTGATATTGAAACGCTGATTGATACAAATGTTTGAATCGAAATTTTCAGGAATGAGTATATATTTATTGTATACTGAATTAGAGTGATATGATCATGTGATTTGGTGTCTCGAATTGTCTATAGGATATCTGGTTATTAAATGACTAACGTAACTTTTGCAATATATTGCCTGGTATTTGGATATGATCTATCAGATTTAAATGTTATAGTAATTCATGTCTAGTGATACGCGGAATGTGCTGCCCCAAGCCATGAGTGTCATATAGTTGTGTGTTACATTAGTATATACATGTATAAATATCCAGACATTTAGATGATCTACTTTTCTGTTACGCAACCTTTACCGCGTTTTAGGTAACTATTACAGAATGAAATAATGAATAAATGTTAATATGGTACAAGTGATGTCTATGCTTCATATATATGCCAACGTGTTCGAAAGAAGAATGGTTGAATTTCGATGTAGTAATGTGAGATCAAAACTATATGCGTTCACGCTTCATATGATGAGCCACGTAAAATTTTAATGAGTCGTTATTTAATTGTGATTCTTGCAAGTGCCTAATTTTCTGTTGAATTGCTGTAAAATTCTTGCTAGATGGATTGAGTTATAAAATTGTATTAAATGACTTCCTTGAAATATGCATTCGATTCTTTTCCTATGTATATCTAGTCCTTTATATTTTTCTCAAAATTATAATCGCTCACACGTTAGATAAACTGTTATTTAATTATGGTTGGTAAGTTGCTGCATAATATTTAATTGGTGAACTTATGAGATATGTAAGTACATATAAAAGTTTAATCGTATGTGAATTAAGTAATGCGACCACGTGATATCCTGATATGGCATTAGTAACATGAATAGTAGGCATATGGTATGAATATGAACCTCATTATGTGATAGCGTAACCTTGTTTATTTCGTCAAGTTTAATATAGAATCGTTCCAACTATATGTTTAATATTATGACCCCAAAATGGATGTGTACTGCTCATATGTGATGTTAAAAGCATGTTTATCTGTGCCAAGTGGCAGGGTGAAATTTTATTGGTAAGCATATTAGCATATATAGCAAACTAATGGTTATACATAATTGTGATTATTTGAACAATGTGAATCTAGTTGATGTTCTTTCGTATATTGATGGTTTACCTCTGTCTAGTCCTCTGAGATTATAGTCCTTATAACTTTTCGAGTATATTGTTATACCATACAGTGAATCGCATAAGGTTATACTTAGAATATGATCACGATGTGATGAATTATCAAATTGTTAACATATGATTTATGGAAGTACCAGTCTGGTGAATTCGTTTACTTTTATCGTTAATCCAGTTTTCATAAGTTATGAACTACAAGAATAATCTTTTAGTATAGAAGAGTCAGAATGTCTCTATGTAATCTTCTTTCGATCTATAGCTTGTAATTTTGTCTTGTGGCTCGTAATTACAAATTGTCACAAATTACCACTTAAATGTTCCAAAAGTTTCAAAATGATTTCAAGTGATGATCATCCATGATAATACTTATGTTTTGATAACTATGGTTATTGCAACATGACAAACTCTGTAGTTACGCATTGATGAAACCCTGCTTGAATGTTTAATTGTTGCGCATTGTATACAATCCTTGTTTTTGCGAGTCGTATATAGAAATAGTTTCATGATAAATGAAGTAATGTGAGTAGACGAGAAATGTACTTAAGTGATTGTGTTAACTCATTAATGTTGGGAATGTTAAACGGTCATGTGAGTTTATAAATGGTGTACATTTTGTGAACTATGACAATGATTCCATGTTCAATTGCGTTAATTAATTCTGCTTCTATAATATGAATATGAGCATGAGACATTTTGAATTGTCAAGTATGAACTATGAGCTTTTGCTTGTTTACATTGTTGTAGATATATTAAATTTGTGTTAAAATTTCAGAGGTATGTAAATGTTAGCTACCCTGAATCTGTTTTACTGCGTAACACGGTTACTACCAATCATATACTTTTGTTATTGCTCGAAGGTTATGTGTATTTGCATGATAATTGCTATAAGTTTCTTACAAGTACTTTTTTGAGTGAAAATTTGTAATTGTTCCTTCATTTTGATAGTTAATATTTTCTACTAATAAGATAATCCTTTTGTTGAGAAACGGGTTGAGTTGTGAGATGGATAACTTTTTGTAATTGCTTAGTTGTTTATGCATAATGGTGTTGTATTAGGTTGGTTTGGTATAGCGTTCAGATCCTTATGTTATGAACTGTGGAACAGTATATATACATACAATTATGTCAAAGAACTTGGAAGGTATGTACTGATGAGACTGAGTGCCCGTGAGTCTGGGACAAAGGCCATGATTGAATTGTATTGAGTTTGAGATTGCAGTTCAGTGTTTTATCGAGTTGTCGTATTCTTTGACCTTGACTCGTGGGTGAGTAGCTTAGAGTTTGACTCTCTAAGTGTTGAACAGTTCCTTTAAGGGAATATTTGACAATATCGGTATTGGAGTGAGATGAGGATTGGTCACTAGTACTGAGTTATGAGTTATGTGACCGTTGTGTCATATCGTGTTCATGGTCCAGTGTGACCTTGGTTATTGAGTTATATTTGGAGTTTGAAATCGAAATTGAAATGGAAGTGTTGAATTGCGGTTTTATTCCGCCAGTTCACTCACCCCTTGTCTCTGGTCTTAGTTCGACGATGAGGATACGATACTTGGTTACTTGGAGTAAGATTCTGGGGGATAGAGTAATATGATGAGGTTACGGGGACGTAACCATGTTTTAAGGGGGATATGATTGTAAAATCTTAATGATTTTATGGTATGGTTAGTTGTTATAACATGACTATTTGGTATATGGTGATTGTTTATACTTGATAATCCTGATTAATTCGGTTGTGCATTTAATTGTGTTTCGCGAAGTATTCTTTAATTTATTTATACGTTAAACTTTGGGGACAAAGTTTTATTAACGAGGGTAGAATGTAATATTCCGTGTTTTAAAGTATCTTTATTAGCCTTGCATGTTGTATCACGTTTTGTGTTCGTTACACGCCTAGTGACCAGATTGTTGACCATGGGATGGTGAACTTCGGGACGAAGTTCATTTTAAGGAGGGAAGACTATAATACCCTGTATTTTCATAGGCCATAATAATGAGTTGTTTATTTATGTTTTTTATCAAGATGGCATATAATTATATAGTATTTGTTAAGCAATTGCCAGTTATTATTATTTGTTATAAGTACTTGTTAAATTATAAGTTGCGACTTATGAACGTGAATTAGTGTTATCATGTTTCGAGTCTGTGTTGGGTATGTTATATATGATATATGTGTGTGGTTGAACTTCGGGACGAAGTTCTTTTAAGGGGGAAAGACTGTAATACCTCGCTTTTTGATTTCTTTTATTTAAATCGTTTAATTTATAAGCTTACTCGTACTCGTTTTATACGAGTTGTTGTGGTCTTAGATGGGACTCGAAAAGGGAACTTAGCCACCTCAACATAATATTAGTAATGTGTAGTTGTTGGGGTTCGATCCCTGGACCTCCAGCACGTCGGCATGGGCCTCGTTATGCGTGCCTTTACCCAAGCCCACGGCTGATTTAAGAATTAAGTCACAAACCCTATCATAAGACTTATGCCTGCCGTCATCTTGTACCTCATTTCGAAACCCTAAGATTTACCCTAATTCCCTTTCAAACACCTCTAGCACACAGCCGTCATAGCAGAGAATACATAGGTGGTTTTCACGGTGGCCATAGGGCAGGCTAAGGGTGGTCGAAATAGACCAGAAGTAGGTATGTCAACACGTCTTTCTTTCTTCATAGCGTTTTTCTGCGTTTTAATTCGACAAATTCAATCGTGTAATGTTATGTATAAGTTTTGATTTTCGAGTAATGTTAATCTATGATGTTGAGAGTCGTGATTTGACCATAGTCGTACCACCATGGACCACTTAGGACCACCGGTCGTGGGTGTCTTAGGCTGTTGTCGCAATTCGCGTTTTTTTTTATTTCAGAACAGGGGTTGAACGTATGATGTTTATGTATGTATTTGATATACTTTTTGTACACGGTTGGTTCTGGGTATTCGAGTACTGGGTTGGTGGTAGTCAGGGGGTTTGGGTGGTGGTTATCGTGGTGGTTAAGGGTGGTGTATGTCCTTATATTGGCGGTTTGCGTTTAGGTGGTTGGCTGCGTTAAAACAGAGCGACTGGAGGTGTTGGGTTTTGTATGCGGGTTTTGGCGTCGTGGGTGGTATTCGTCAGCCACTGACTCCCTCCCTGGAACCACCGTGGCTCAGGGGCGAGCCTGGTGGTGCCGGTGGGGAAGGCAGGGGCTACGGTTGTTGTTAGGGGCGGTGTTTGACAGGGTGGTAGCAGGCTGTTCGGTGTTTTCGCGAAATCGTTGGGCTGTTCGTTTTGGGCGAGTTGTTACGTGTTTATATTTGTTTGTATTGGTTTATTATTATTATTATTATTATTATTATTATCATTGTTAATGTTATTATTAATGTTGTAATGTAAGTTATATGGGTTTTTATATCGTATGAGCGTATAATTGTTCGATAACTTAATTATCGAAGTAACAAGTATTATTATTGGTATTATTTCATTATCATTCTTTTAAGTATTATTCATATTATTACTAATATTATTTGTCATTGTTGCTTTTATAAATATTTTACTACTAGTATTAATATATTGTGTTGGTGTTAGTAGTAAAGCAAATTTTTTTTATTAGCTTTTGTCGTTTGTGATGCTTGTTATCATTTTGTTATTAGTACTAATATATGTTGTGTCTATGGTTAATTAGTTAAATCATCGTTATTATGGGTTCTATAATAATTGTTTAAATTAATCATATGACATATTTGGTAAGTCTATATTTAGTAAGTTATACTTGACTAGTGGTGATTGATACAACTAAGAGTTAATATTAGTTGGTAAATATATATGAGTATGTCGATATATATATATTTACAATGTGTGATAAGTGTATCGCTTGTGAACATGCTAGAATAAATGTGGTAGTGTTTGATGGTCTGGTTAGCAATTGATATTAAGTACTACTGATAGGAACTGAGTTCGAGGTGGAACGATTCTAGCAGCTGTTCGGTTGTCATTCTGCAACTCCAGGTAGGGGAATATATTATGATTCATGTTATGACAGGAAATGTGTAAGTGATGCTTGTTACGAGTTTGATATAATTGATTATTACTGTACTGTGTATTGAATTGTTATTATTGATCACTGCGAGACAAAGGGTCTGTGTTTGGTGCGGAGATAAAGGGTCTGTGTTTGGTGCGGAGATAAAGGGTCTGTGTTTGGTGCGGAGATAAAGGGTCTGTGTTTGGTGCGGAGATAAAGGGTCTGTGATATGGTGTGGAGTATATTGGGTCTTGTGATCGGTGCGGAGTTTATTTGGTGTTGGATCGGTGCGGAGAAGGGATGATTGATCCCAATGTATTTATGATAGTATTGTCATTTATGTGTTGTCTGCTCTTTCTACTCAACCTCGCGGTTGACCCTGTGTATTCGTGTGACACCTACGATGATCCGGAATGGGGAGTAGATTTTTCAGGTCAGTGACAGATGGATTAGGAGCTTGGGCATGGAGAGAGACATGGCTTGGACTTATTTAGAATTAGATCACCTTTAGATATCTTCAGTTGTACTTTGTTTATCAAGGTTTGGACCTCGTAGTTGCTGTAATAACAAGTTTAAAATTTATCGGTTTTTATCTATAAAGTACTTTGGTTTGTTTACCTTGCTATTCACTACCTCGGATATTCCGAGATGGTAACAATCCTATTTATTTGATAATGTCTTGCTAAAGGCTCTTAAATAAATGGGGGTGTTACAGAGTATGTACGACATTATATTACAAAAAGGAAATCTAGTGCTACTATATGAATGCAACTACATGCAATTACACTAATCATGTGAAATGAGGAAATGTGAACTAAAACTAACTATCTAAACTAGCTAAACTAAACTAAATGCATGCGAAAATGAAAAATGCAAAGAAATGGGAAATTTGGATTAAAGGGATTACTTGTCTTTGGATATTTGAATGAGAGCAATCGCACCAACAACTACTCACTGGTCACCAGCGTCCTCATCGTCGCCCTCTCCATCCATCTCCGGGATTGTTCACTTGCATATAGTCATCGGGGTTGAGCAAAATGTCCCGGAAAGGAGAAGGCTAGGAGCCACCTACCCCAAAAGCAGAGGGCATGTCATGAGTAGAGGGATGGCGCTGGTGGCCCGAGTGCACCTGTCTATGCACCACTGGGGGAAAAATTGGGCTACAGTAGTATCCCGGAGCAACATGAATCTCCCCAAAGAAGTGAGGTCCCTCGGGAGGCACATATCCAGCCTCAGGGGGCATGTAATAGTTGGGGTGGCCACCGGAGGAGTGACGATATCCCTCCCGCACAAACTGATCATAACTCGGAAAAGTCCCATAGGCTTGATCATGGTATAATTAATCAAGACTAGCACAATATCCTGGTGGTGGGAATCCGCCAAAGCCTGGCGCTCATCGGCTAATTTTTGACGCGCATCGGCTATCTTCTGACGCTTATCGGCCACCTTCTGGTTAAGATCCATCCGAGCCATGAAAGCAATGAGCTCCTGATGCAAAGGAGCGGGAAGAGGAACAGTAGAGCCTGAAGTGGAGCCCTGGAAATAGTGGGGGCAGCCCACAAAGGTTGGCAAGGTGACAGGGGGCTGCTGGAACGGGAGGTAGGAGGACGTGGAGCGGGTACGGGCACGGGCATAAACCAAGGGGGGTCGCTGATTGGAAGGGGTCTCCTCCATGGTCGCCTCAATCTCAAGGAGGTAATGGGTCTCGCCAGGTCTAACCCTCATCCTCTGGGTGTTGGGCAATGGAATCGAGTTTCTGTTTTGCTTGCCTACTCGAATCTGCCAATACTCTTTGCGGTCAACGGTGTTCCACATGATCCATCCCAAATTCTCTTGAATTTAATGGCGGGAGAGAATATTCTCCCCTTCAATGTAGCCCACTTGGAAATTTCAGTGACAAGGGGCTTGGGCTATCAAAGTAATAATGCCTCCCACACAAATCTGCGTAGTAAGGCTGGGCTGGCTACTCAAACGACTCAATTGTAGAGCAATATGGTGAGCGATATTAATTTGCGGCAAGTTAGTCAGATAAGAGCCCAAGATCTCAAGCTCTTCGGTCCTAAAGTTATGTGGCTCGTCTCGAGATAAGACGGTCCACCCCATGAAGCGATGCCAAATGCGAATTGGTGCCAAGTGCACCCTATTTGCCGGTTTCTTTTGTTGCTTTGAACTTTTCAAACCGGTAATAGCCGTCCATATAACCTCAGTATCAAACCCCTCTGGGGCATGGGTGGGCAATTTACCATTAAGCCCAAAAATAAGAGCAAACTCGTCAAGTGTTAACCGGTGCTCTTTGTTCATAAGACAGAACTCAAAAAAGACCACCTTTCCCAATTTTTTGTTCTTAGTGACTCGGAGGGAGCTAAAAATCTCCCAAGTCAAACGAGGTGAAGTAAGGGTTGATCTAGTTTCATAAAGGGCTTTCATACCTACTCCCTCAAACAATTCTTCGGTAATCTTATCTAAACCCATTTCTCTCAAGGATACTCGGTCAATAAAGCGAGTTGGGTGGAGGGGACGATTTTTGAAGTAAATGAAATTACCTTTTTGTGTAATGGAGGCAAAGACTACACCGGGGAAATCCGGATCGGGACTAATGTAGCTACCCTCGCGCATAGTGTAGTTCGGACCGTGACACATAACATCAACCTCTTGCTCCACCGAAGGGTCGTGTCTTGTTTTGGATCGCCTCTCCGCTCGGTTATCGACCATAGTTGATTGAAAGTAATGGGTGAAAAAGGATTATTTGGGTTGTTAGGGAGAGTTTTTATCAGAGGGAAATTTTAGAGAGAAGGGAAAAATCTGAAAATTGATGAAGAAAGGAGGAAGAAAGGGGATCTCGCGTGTTTTAAAATGAGCTTTAGGGGTTTTAAGCCGGTCTGCCCACCGGCTGCCGGTGGATCGGCTTAAAATCTTGGTCCACAGTTTCTCTTTTTTTGAACTTTCTAGGCTATGATGGACTCTCAGCCGGCGGACTGGCTGGGAGTCTTCTTCGTTTCCTCCCTTCTTCCTTTTCTTCAACACAAACAAGATTCTCAGCTGGTGGGCCGGCTGCCGGCTGGCCGGCTGCCGGCTGGCCGGCTGAGAGTCACTCCTCTTCAAAAACTTCGAACTTTTAAGCATAAATAGGATTCCTAGCCGGCCTACCGGCTGCCGGCCTACCGACTGAGAATCTCTATTTTCTTGAGTTTTTCGACTTATGAACTATGAGCTGGACTCTTAGCTGGCTGACCGGCTGCCGGTCTCCTACCGGCTAAGAGCCTTTTTTCGCAAAAAACCTACAACTTGGAAAATTAAACCATCAAAAACAGAAACGTGTCCAGACCCTCTTAGCCGGTATGAGACCGGCAGCCGATGTACCGGCTGAGAGTCCTTGAACAACATTTTGAGAAATGATTTAACATATGCATGAATAACGAGTTTGCCAATTTCACTATCACCTACCATGAGCCGACCACAGTCACAAACCAAGCTACAAACAAGCAATTTCATGCCTCTAAATTCCCATATGCAAACTAATAATGCAACTACATGTAAAATAAGGAAAGAATACTTACAACCAGTGGTTATTGAGGGACTCCACCAAAACTTACACGATAATGCTTCAATTCTAGTACCCGGAAACCTCATCCATGCTAGCCAAGGACCTTAGAAAATGGTCAAAGGCCTTGGACATAGCTTCAACCTTGCTCGCATGAGTGGTCTCCGATTCATTCAACATCAATCCTCGTATATTAGCTCCATTTTCGACAAGTAATTCCTTCAACTCCCCTCTTCCAACCTCGGGGTCCTTGAAGAAACTACTAGAGCTTGATTTTTCATGGCTTTTATCACATTTGTTGCTCATGGCTAACTTTTCATCCTCTAAGGCCATGCCTCCAATGACCTCATTTTCATCTAACATCATTGGGGTATCATTTACCATCACACATGCAACCATGTCGACATTGCTCACTTTGTAATTTGCACCCGGAGCTCCCGGAAGCTTGAACTCCGCCACTTCCTCGCCTACTTGAAACGATAGCCTTCCTTTCCTCATGTCAATGGTAGCTCCCCCGGTAGCCAAGAATGGCCTACCAAGTATAACGAATTAGCTACTACAAATTGGGACATCCAATATCAAGAAGTCGGTGGCTGGGGATGTATAAGTTCCCCACCTTGATGATCGCATCTTCAAGTACCCCAAGATAAAGTTTTTCGGTACCATCCGCAAGCGTGATAGAGGTTGTAGCGGGAGACAAATTCTTGATGTTGAACTTCTTGACCATTGTTAGCGGCATGATACTAACGCTTGCTCCCAAGTCACATAAAGCATTTTCAATATTCGTTCCTTCAACCAAGCAATTTATCGAGAAGCTACACGGACACCCGAGTTTGATTGGTAGGTTGCTTAAGACTTTCTTAGCGGACAACAAAATCTCATTCACCTCTTTCATTTCTTCTTGTGAAGGGTTGTTGCTTCCACGTCTTCAACAAGTTTCATCAATTCCTCACAACGAGGATCTCCTTTCGTAATTCTTCTAAGGAACTCACAAACTCTCTTTTTGATGAGTCGTTCTTCATATTTGCCATCTTCTTCGATCGCACTCTTCCCTTTTTCAACATATTCAATCCTCTTGTCACATGACTTACTTGGAAAGTCCAACACTTTTTCCAATACAAATTCAACTTCCTTCATCCCATTCCGATCACTAACTTCGGGAGAAGCAATGGGCATCATCACCATCACTTCCTCCTCATCTTCACCGCCGATTTCACTACCAAACAAAGTCATCACTTGCTCACATCTAGACCCTCCCTGACTACTCTTTGTCTCAAGCATCGGTTGCTCTTGCTTGTTCGTCATGATAGCATTCACACCATGCGACTTGGAAGCATCCCTGGAGCTTTGGCCGTGGGCAAGAAAACCACCCGATAGCCTTTGGGGATTAGCCAAGGCTTGAGAGGCAACCCTAGCCTCCATCTCCTTGATCTCTTTTTGATTGACATTCCTTAAATTCACCATTTCTTAGTTATGAGTGGTTTGCATATTTTTGCTAGCTTGAGCAATTCCCCTACTCGAGTTTCATTCGAGGGATCTTGATGAGGGGTATTGGTAATGGGCAATGGAAACCCGTAATCATTCCTCCCATTTCCCCCTTGAGCATTTCCTCTTGGGCCTTGGTTTTGGTTGTTGAAGTTGGTGTTGTTGTTTGGGAATTGATTTTGATTGAAGTTGGTGTTTTGATTTTGGTTGTTGTTTGTGTTTTGTTGGTTGAAGTTGTTGGGAAAATTGGGATTGTTGTAGTTCGGGTCATTGAAGTTGGGGGAAAAACTTGATTTGTTTGGTTCACTTGATTCCCATTGTAGAAATTTTGATTGCTCCCATCATAAAAGCCTTGTCCTTGGTTTTTATTTTGGAAATTGTTCCTTGCATTGAACCCCCACCCCTAGGTTGAAATCCGGGTGGGTTTTGATTTGAAGTGAGTTGGTGTGGGTTTTGGACATTGTTACTTCGATAGCTCATGTTTGGATGTTGTTTCATCCCCGGGTGGTAATAATTGGAATTTGGGTTGAAGGAATTGGGGTTTTTTGATTGTTGAAAGCTTGAAAAGCATAGCAATCTTCTTCATTTCCGCTTCCTTGCCCGTCATAGGCATTATTGGCACACATATCGAATGTGTGGCCATTACCCCCACAAAGATCGCATGAGACAATGTTGTTCACTTGGTACATCCCCGGGCCTTGGCTTCTGCTTGCTTTGCTTATTTGACCTTTGTTAAGTTCCTCTAGTTTCTTGGTCAACAAGTCAATTTTGGCGTTGGTTTCTTCATTGGCCTTGTCATTTGAGAGATTCTCACTCGGGTACTTACTATTTCTCCTCAAAACATTCCTTCATGTACCATAATTCTCTTCCAAATCCACGATTTTCTTGATCAATTTCGTCCCCTCTTCATCCGGTAAGTGGTCAAAACTTCCTCCCGCCGACGCATTCACCATCTCCTTAGTTCTCGGGAGGAGAGTTTGGAAAAATGTTTGAGTTGTATACCATGTCGGGATGCCGTGGTGGGGGCATCAGGCTAGTAAATCTTGGTACCTATCCCAAGTCTCTCCTAAACTTTCCCCGTCATCTTGTTGGAATTGGGTAATCTCGTTTCTATTCATCGCCGTTTTTGAGGAGGGGTAGTATTTTGCAAGGAAGGATTTGACTAGATCATCCCATGTAGTGAAGGTGTTAGGGGGGGTGGATATTGAGCCATCGGTCCGCCTTATCGGTGAGGGAATACGGAAAGAGCATTAACCTAAAGGTCTCTTCCGGGACCTCGGTTTTTTTAATCATTGCCACCTTGCCCTTAAAATTTCTTAGATGTCCGTGCACATCTTCGTGAGAGGCCCTACCGAATGCATGCTTCTCAATGGAATTCATTTGTGAGGGGTGTATCTCAAAGTTATTGGGGACAAGATTACCAAATTGATCGGGTTTGTTGTGTCATTATGGTTCGGGAGGTTATGATCTCTTAGAGCTGCCATGATATGAAGGTTGGGTGGGTTTTAGATGTGAGTTGTGGGTGGTGGTGAATCTTCCTCAACCTCGGTATTGTAGAAAGGGTTGTCAATGTTGTCGAATGTTGGGTAAGGTTGTTCTTGGTTTGGGCTTTGAGTCTCCAGTGAAGTGATGGTGCCGGATTGGCTAGATGAAGCTTGAGAAGCGATTCTCACTCTCGCCAAAGTTCTACGCCATGGGGACCTAAAGAGCCTTTTCGGTTCGGAGCTTGAAAGGAGAGACGAGCTTTCACCTCTAGGCATATACTTGACACAAACCGTTAGTCGTCCTAGTGTTTTTTAGGCACTAGGCAGAGAGATAAACACACAACTCTACAAGAAACTATGAAAACTTAATGCAAGAACAAAGCAAACACAACTAACTTGAACTAAAACTAAAACTAAACTGTGCAAATTATAGCACCATCCCCGGCAACGACGCCATTTTGATAGCGGAGATTTGTCATCATTTCTCGATCAAAAACAATTTGTAAAGCCTAATTAAAAAGTAGTATTTAATCGGGGTCGAACACGAAGATGGTGTGGATATTTGCTTAGTTATGTTCTAATTCGAGTCTAGTCGAGCTAATAAGATTTGATGAAAGATTATAAAACTAAGAAGCGAGATAAGCTAAGATGAGAATTCAAAAAAGGATAAACTAGGGTGCCGGGGGTCGCTTAGGGTAGTCGATGATAGGGTACTAGAAGGTCGTCTAAGTTATCCTATGTAAAAGTCTCGGCCGGTCTCGTCTCTCGAGTCACCTCAAACCTAGGTCAAGGCTATCCTAGCTTTTGTTTCAAATAGGCATAACCAACTCACAAGCATGCAAAAACAAGCCCCCAACCGTCGCTAAGGACAAGTAACGCTAGAATCTAGGCCCAACTTTCGTTGAGGCATATCATCAAATACTTAGCATGCATTGAAAGAATAACCCACTACTTTAGAACAGTTAGCCTTAAAACTAGCACAAGATTATCATCTAACTACACCAAAGGTTCCCCTTAACCCTAGGTATAAATCTACTCACACATACTAGAAAACGAAATATAAACAATTGAAGAGAAATGGGTAAACATGGTGAATAAGCCTAATGTAAACAAATCAAAATGAGAACTCAAAGGAAATGTAAACAAATGAATAAACAAAGTAAGAGAAGGAAATATTATACCACAATTGCATAAAAGGTTGGAACTTAGATACACAAGAAGGATTCTTTCAAACCTCTTCATATTACACCCAAAAACAAATTTGTAAACTAATGAAGAACTAGGATGATACTAAGAAAGATTAACTAAAAGATTAACTAAAAGGTTAAGAGAGTTATTGAGTGATTAAGTGAATGAAATGAGTTTTGTAGCCTAAAATATCTAGCAATGGAACAGTAGAAAACCCTAGAAATGTGTGCAAAAGTTGCGTCTCTAAAACTGTTCTAAGTGCGGGTTTATATAGTGTGCAGAAATCTGAGAAGGGACTCCCAACCGGTCAACCTGCTGCCGGTCAAGGACGGCTGAGAGTCAAAAATCTGACTTCTGCACTTTTTTCTTCAATGAGCAAGAGCCTCAACCGGTCAGCCGGCTGCCTGGTGGATACCAACTGAGAGTCATTTTCCTAAGATCTGACTTTTGCTTCAATAAGGAATATGCACATGTCCTTTTAGCCGGCTGGACGGCTGCCGGTCTGGCACCGGCTTAGACTCCTTTCTTCAATTTCTGCCCAAGTCTGATTTCCTTGCATTCTTGAATATTGGCTAAGTATGGGATTGGGGTCCTAGCCGGCTGGCTGGCTGCCAGTCTGGAACCGGCTGAGGGCCCATTCTCACATTACTGGAATTTGAGGGCTGCTCAAGGGAGAAGACTCCCAGCCGGTATGCCGGTCTGAGACCGACTGGGGGTTCCTGTTGATCAAATCTTTATATTTTCTTCACTTTTTGCATCGAATCCGTCTCGTTTACCCCCGTTTCTTCGTTCCCGCCTCAAGACCTACAAAATGCAAACCAAACACGCAGAGTCGAGGTAACGGGCATAAAATCAAGCAATGACACGCAAAATGGGGACGAAATGGGATCAAAATGAAAGGAAAGATAATGAAAATAATGACAAAGTTGGGACTCATCACAAACCCTTCATCATACATCCATGAACGTTCCAATATCTTCATTTTAATCTAAACAAAAATTCATAAATAAAACAATTTTCAACAATAAAATTATATTTGAAATTACACACTAACTTAAACAACAACCTCAATCATATAATAATAAAAACTTATCAAAAATCCCAATTTTTATAAACCCTAACCTCTAATTTGCCATAATTAAGTAACAATTACAAGCATAACAACATTAATAAGGCAAAAAACATCGTCTTAATCGATATAATACAACACATTGTACAATTCAAAGGCTAACAATATCGTCTTATACTCATTTCATATAAACTCTAACCCCTAATTTATGTAATTAACATTCTAATTGGCTACTACAACTTAATTAGCTATAACCTAATAAACAAAGACGATCTAAAATTACACACTAACTTAAACAACAACCTCAATCATATAGTAATGACAACTTATTAAAACTCCCCAATTTTTATAAACCCTAATGTTGGACCATATAGTCATGTGGTTATGTTTTGATAATGACAAGCGTGATTAAATTGTATATACACTTGTTGCTCGTAATCGTTTGTTTAGTTGTGCTAGATTAAACATGGTTACACTCTGACAAGATGATTTGTGAAGTAAAGTTATAATTTGTGAATGTACAAGAACAAGTTCATTTAAGCTTATGACAAAGTACAAGAACAAGTCACAAGTTATGAATGATACATCAAACTCCAGATAAGCTCGAAGATGAAGAGCTTATGATCAAGATGAAAGAGAAGAATCTTGTTCCGAAGATCTCCAGCAAGATTAGATAGAATAGGTTTATATCTTATGACGGTATCAAAAGAATTAACCTTTGATTAATTAATGTTATAGCTTCGCAGCTATAACATAGTTAAAAAAAGGGCTTGAAGTTATAGCTCCTGAGCTATAACCCTCAGCCGCAAAAGAATCATAACCCTCGACAAATTGCTTTTGTTTTAATGTCTTTAAAAATGTTTGTGTAAATCTTATCCTTTGTTATGGCATTAAAATATTTAAAATGGGCTTAATTCTTCTTTTAGATATGAGGCGTTAGCTATCCTAATATTGGTAGAATTGATAAAACAACTTATGAGTTGTTTTCTCCTCGTACTAATTAGGGTTTCAAATTCCTTATATTCAAAACCCTAAGTGAGGCTTGACATAGGGTGTCGTGCATGATGAATGGGCCGTTTGCCGCCATACCCACGTAAACCTATGTGTGTGATATTTAATTTATACTCAAGATAAAATCTCTAATATCTTATAATATCACATACTTGGTCAAGATTTGAGAATAAAATACTTGGTATATTATTCTTATCTTATTTAAGGTTTGTTAGGAAATAATATATTTTTAATTAACTAAGATATTCCATATCTTAAGTATTATAATATATTCCTATCTTAGAAAGTTATCTAGATAATATTAGTTTGAATAAAATCTTTTTTATTCCATTAGTATTTGCGTCAACTAGGGCTCCAAATATTTCTCAACCAAAACCCTAATTAATCTAACCTAAAAATCTAGAGCTGCGTGCCTCTTGCTTCCTAACGTCTCATAGAGAGGCGTTGGATAATGGGCTAAGATAAGATGCTCTATTTATCTTATGAGATAAGTTGATAATATCTTATACTCTTGATTTTTAGTTAATATTTAAGAACTAAATATTTAATTATTTGATTCTTATCTTATTTAGGGTTGTTGGGAAATAAATTTATGGGATATTTTCTACGGTGTACCCTAAAATTTTTCAATTTTCTATATTGTACCCCTACATTTTTTAAATTCTATGGTATGCCCTTAAACTCTATACATCAGTCTATACAATGACCTTATTTATTGGCTTTGCTAGCGTAATTTCTTAATTTATCTATTAAATCGTTTATTTAACATTATAATTACTCGATAACCTACTCATTTACTTATTAGTTCGCCGAATTTCCATTAACCAACCAAATAGTATACAAATCTAACTCAATTTCATCAAATTGTTGTTATTATTTCATGCTTCATAACATATGTTTTTAATAGAAGTTTATACTTAGTTAAAGTTATTTGTGATACTCCATGTATAGAATGGTGATACCACTTTTATGAGTCAAAATAAAGGTCAAATTACGACTTTTTACAGTGACAAAGTTATTGGAGATTTGAAGGAGGTCATTATGGAGAATAAGTAAGAAGCTTAAGGAAATATCATAGAAATTATAAAATTTAGTGGTACAACATAGAAAATAAAAAAATACAGGGGTACACCATAAAATATCCCTAAATTTATTATGTGATTTTTAAGATATTTTATATCTTATCTAGCATAATATATTACCTAATTAAAGAATATTTACTCTAGAATACTAGTTAGAATAAAACTCTTTTACTCTATTATTATTATTATTATTAAGATCTAGGGTTTCCGTTTAGCCTAAATCAAGCCCTCACTAAAATCGAAAAACGTGCCATAGCAAATTAGTAAGACTTTCCGCGCCATATTTTCAAATGTGCAAAATCACTTTAAGAAAAACTACTTTGCCATATTTTCGAAAAGTCGTGTATTCCCTCGTGCTTTAATTCTTAATATCGTTATAAGATCATAATGCATAATTCGTTTCCTAATTCGTTCAATTGTGAACACGCAAGGAACAATTAATACACTCTCTTATTAGCGTAAGATAGTTTTTAATAATATTTGATTGGTTGAGTATTTAACGATACTCGCAGATATAAGTATTTCACGGTACTTGTTTGAGTTATAACTGTAACATCCCGTATTTTCGGAACCCGTAATTCTAATAATTTGAATAAGATTTCGGAAATTATACTTTATTTTAATAAATGTACTTTTAATAAAAATAGCTCATTTCCGTCTTAGGTAATTTAATCCTTAACATATTGAAGTTCACTTAGTATAATCGTTTCACAAGAAAAACCCGACTTGATTCCCGAACAACTTAAATTAGAATCCCGTCTCATGAGTTGTAATAAATAAACTTAAAAGAAGCTTCCCTATCATTTCCTCCTCCTTCTACCTTTTCTCCCAAGCAACAAAAGATAAGAACATTGTAAACAATTTCCACCATTTTTCCTCATTTCCAAGTTCACATAAATCATCATCCCGAACTCAATTCAACTCGGAACGAAGTAAGGTTTCCTCCTACGCGTTCCTCTCGTCGTCGCTGTCGAATCTATCACTTTCAATTCTAAAATCGTCATACTTGATTTCTGGGATGTTTTAGCTCATTCTCGAATTTATCCCCTTTAACTCGTGTTTTATGCTTTTAGGTACCGATTTGGACGACCCGGAGAAGGATACTTACATTGTAAAAGATTAAAAGTGAAGAATTGCTCTCTTAAGGTGACAATTATGAGTAACTCGGCCTATTTTGTTATATTAGCAATTTATGTGTATTTTGGTTGTGGTTTATGAAATTATGAAGAATTGATGAAGTATGAGTATAGGAACATGATAGGAATCTGTTTTGTATGCTTAATGCATGATTTAGTTGATGAATATGAAGTTCCTTATGTTGAACATGCTTATTTCATATGTTGAGGAAATTGTGACGGATATGAATGTTTGATCTTAAGATAAGTGTTTATGAATGTTTAAGTTGTCGTTTATGCAAAAGGATGTTGTATAATTACTGGGTAAACATTGTATGTTGTGAATTACATGTTGTGTAATCGATTCCATAAGTTTTGTTAAGCATTCTTGTCGAAAAAGTGTGTCCCGGGCACAGGGGGGTGCTAAGCCGGTCAGGGGCCGGGGCCGGCAGCCGGTCGACCGGCTGAGAGCCCCTTATTGTGTTCTATGCATGTTTGAAGAAAAATAGGGGATGGGGTGCTCAACCGGGTAGCTGGCCGCCGGTCCACCGGCTGAGAGCCCCTCCTTGGTCCTTTTTGTCGAAATTGGAAGGAAGAGGATGGGATCCTCAGCCGGTCCACCGTCCGCTGGTGGGCAGAACGGTTGACAGCTTTATTCCCCTTAAAAGTTGTTGTAACTTTTGTTTCACATGTCGGTTTTGATTGATTATTCTTCCATATTATACGTATGCTTGTTTGAAGTCCTTGAAGTTGGGCGGCACTTGTGTTGGGTTCGGAAATGGATTTGAGGAGAAAGACCCCCCGGCCGGGCAACCGGAAGAGAAACCGGCTCTCGCCTCAGATTTGTTCTGAAGTCGGATGAGTGTTGTATGGATATTTATAAATGATATATATGGAATGTTATCGAGCTTAAGTTATTGTACATCTTTGAGATGACATTTTGTGATGTGCGTGAACCTTCTGTGCGCTGCTATATTACCGAGTTCTTACCTGACTGCATTTTGTAGCTGGTTGACCGTAGTGGCTTGGTCCTCACGGTCAGGTTTTAGATTGTCAGCCCGCCTTAGGGCGTATCTCGTTCTTAGCTAGTTCGGGTGTTGGGGGTATCCTGAGTCGGGGATACTTGTCGAATTGGGGACGTGGATTGTCTACGGCCTGAGAGTCTGGCCAAGTCTAGACTAGGACAGTCGATTGTCGTCGTCCTACCAGGGGGTTGTATAGTCTGAGATTGTGGACTTCTGTAGTGGTATAGTCGAGCCGATTGTCGGCGTGCTCATAGTGGTCTAGCCAGTCGATTGTCGACCAGTCTAGTTGAGTCGATTGTCGACCTGTATTGTGAGCCGATTGTCGACCTATATTGTTGGAGTAGAGTCACTTGGTTGACCTAGCTCGTTTGTTGTGAGTCGATTTTCGACCTATCTAGTTGGAGAGAGTCAATTGTTGACCAAGCTCATTTGCTGACTGTTACTTGGTGACATGTTTATTTATGCCGCGGTTGCCGTAGTTATATGTTGTGATTGGTGTTGATCTTGATAGAATAAAAGATGGTAGAGTTATGGTGAAATGCCGTGCTTCTCATAATGATGTTTATGTGGAGCATGCTGATATGATTTACCTGTTATATGTTATATGTTATGACAATAGGTGGCTAGGAGAACTCTAGTCACTCCCCACTGACTGTGGCGTACGTTTCATGTATGTAGGTACATGAGGGCTGATGCAGGGGGTTACAGAGGCTAGCGAGCGATGATCCATTTCATCGATGACTTACACTTTATATCGTTTAGCTAGACCTAGACTTTACATACAGTATTTTGGTGCCTGTAGGGATCTGTTATCCCGGGCTGCAGTTTTGTACTTATGTTTTTATATACTTATATACTTATCTAGGTTTTGTTTACTTCCGGATATTTAGTTTGTTGGTTCACCTCGTATCTTATCAAGCATGTTAAAGTTTAAATTCCGCGTAAATTTTGGCATGTTTGCATGATTATTTTCCGCTGCGACGAGGGGTTTTACAACAACTATAGTTAGTTGTACAAGAGGGTTGATAATTTTGTAATCCGGAGAAGGTACTAAAATTATTAATCGAGAATAATGGACGTATGTTTCGATTTGTGAAACTGAACCACTTCAAAATATCGTGTGTCTTTGCCTTTCATTTCTTTCCTTATTTCGTTTCTTTATTTTGTTCATCATACTCAAGGTGATTAATTTGTTAAAGTTTAATCAATAAAATTTAAATAATCAATCACTCAATCATTAGTTTTATTAAATGAAAAAGTTGGCTAAAGTTTTTAATACTCAGTTCACCCCTTCTCTTGAGTATTTTGGATCAATAGACTCTTTAATTGGTATAAGAGCCTCATGCTCTTGATTGCTTTACCGCATAGAGACTAATCCATCTATTGATCAATTTTATTTATCTTTTATTCTTAGCCTTGTGAGACATGGATTCCAAGTACTTGAAATGTCCTATCATTGATGGGAAAAACTATAGTCTATGAAAAAACATGATGACTCACTATATTAAAGGAAACGATTGGGAGTGTTGGAAGATCATACAAAACGGTCCAAAGAAAATTTTGGTCGCGTCATTTGAAGGCACTGCCTATGAGAAAAATGAAGAAGACTATATCGAGGCAGATTATAAAATTGTAGAGAAAAATTCCAAAGCAATGAGTCTGTTACAAAATGGCATGACTACTGTTGAATTTGATCGATTCTCATCGTGCAATTCTTCCAAGGAAATATGGGATGGTTTAGAGTTAGCCTATGAAGGTACTTCGCTTGTTAAGAAACATAAGATTGACATGCTGATTGATCCGTGCCTATTCTATACACCTTTTGGCATCATTTAGCACGCATTTCTATGCATTTTCACGCACTTTACGTGCTATTTTGCCCCTTTTTCTTCTCTTGGTGTATTTCTTATTGTTTTGCAGGAATTATACTAACGTTGAAGAAACCAAGATTTTCTCGTCCAAAGTAGACTCTTTTTAGATGATGGAACAAGTCAAGGAGTCTCATGACCTCAAATGTGCAGTCCCGAGCTTAAAGGAATAATAACCGAGGCAAAACAATTGAAAAAGAAGCAATCTGATCTATTATTTGCTCGATCGAGTAAACACTAGAACTCGATCGAGTGGATGCAGGAGGAGAAAGACTCGATCGAGTGATAGGTTACTCGATCGAGGAGTCTGCAGGAAGAACCAAATCCCGGAGGATCTCGAAGTTACTCGATCGAGCAGATGCTGGTTCAAAGTCAGTCGATCGAGTACAATATGAAGAACAGTTACTCGATCGAGTGGTTTAGTCACTCGATCGAGCAACTCACTTACTGTACCGGATCAACGTTTTCTCATTTTTTAGGTTTAATGATTAAGATGTTAACCTAATCCCTATTTAAGGATTAAGTTAACACTAATCAGGGACACTTTTCATTATTCGGTGATTATCATTTTTTATCAGTTTCATAGTTTACACTCTAAATCTAAAACACATTTTCATTCTAGTTTTTGGCATTTTATGAAGATTAGTTTATAATTCAAGCTTTTGGTTTCCGTTCAACTTTCCTACGATCATTGTAATCTCTTCTCTACTTTTATTATTGTTTTGTTTATTCATATTTTATGCCTTTTAGTACTTCCTCATTATCAAACATGTTATAATTTGTTGTTTTTACTGTTGTTAGTGTAGATCCCTTAGCCATGCGTAGGTAATTTTCTTAATATGTTAAGATGAAGGGACTCGCGGTAGTAATGTCGTAAGAATCACATATTGGTCGTTCTTTGCGACGAAGTTCGTCTATAAACAATTTAATTATGAAACTAGTCAAATGAGTGCACACAGGAGACCGGTTTATCTAGTAAAACCATACCTAGATCGAAAGATTGGTAAGGTAGGCTTGTTTAGTATGATCTATGTTGTAACAACCCGACCCACCACTATCGTAACACAAACCCAATAAGATGGGTGTGCACTTTTGGGCCCATTATTTGTCCTCACTTAAGCCCAAAAGCACAAGTCCTTGTTATTAAGTAGTGGGTGAAAGCTATTATAAACATATCACAAGCCTCACATTCTACCGATGTGGGACAACTTTCCTCATACTCTTGGAGTGTTACATATGTAACGTATCTCGATCGAAAGATTGATAGGGGAGTCTAGGGTGATTTCAGACCGAAAGGATGTTAATCGTTCCAACTTCGTTTATAATTCGACTGACCTAGTTTTGCTATGTGACATATATTACCGTGACAACCTGAATCCTGACATATTCCCTTTTTACTAATCGAATTTATCATTGTTTACTTTGTTTTATTTCTATATCCTTTGTTTTTAGTTTATAACATCAACAACAAAATCCCCCAAATCGTGACTTGTAAACTGACCTTTCCCTTATGACCGTGTCTCCCTGTGGAATTCGGCCCTACTTCCGCTAGCTATAGTTAGTAGACTTAGGTTTATCTTTGATACTAAACGACGGTATCAAAATTAGGCGCCGTTGCCGGGGAGACAATAGGTTTTAAGCTTTTGTGTTAGTTTATTTTTGTTTGTTTGTCTTAAGGAATTTCTTTTAATTTCTTAAGACCGTTCTTATTCTGTTTCTCAGTGTTGTGTATGCCCAGGTCTTCTAGGTACGAATTAGTAGCTGCTAATCCGGAGCCTGAAAGACCGTTCCTGTGCCGCAGAAGAGAAAGAAGGAGAGCGAGTCATGAAGAAGTCTTGAGTACACCTGATCCATTTACTGCTGAACCAGTCAAGCAAATCACTAAAATGCCGAACATCGCAAGCCATTCCGAGCCTAAGGCTGACTCCATTCCGAAGGGGTTCACTCTTGTAGCCGATGCAGCCGGTAATACCTTTGACATTCGACCTTCCTATATCAATTTGGTCGAAAGGAATATGTACCGGGGCACAGGTGGGGAGGACCCGAGAAAACACATGGAGATATTCACTGACTATTGCTCAATTATCCCGACGTCGCAGACGGTGACTCAGGATAAGATTAAGGAGGTTCTCTTCCCTTTTTCCTTATCTGAGAGGGCTAGAGAGTGGTAACGTGATCTGGATCGGGAGGCTGCTGAAATAACCGACTGGAAGTCTTTGGCTCTAGCTTTCTACAAGAAGTATTACCCGCCTCAGAAGACAAATGCCCTTCGTTCCCAAATTACCAATTTCAAACAATTTGGAACGGAAAATCTGCATGAAGCTTTGACTAGGTTCAAGAAGATAGTGAGGGCATGTCCTCATTATGGTTTTCAACCGTGGTTCATTAGCAACCAATTTTACAATGGGTTGTTTGATGACCACCAAGCCATTCTCGATGCTGCTGCGAAGGGACGGTTCCAAAAGGAGACTGATGATGATAAGGGCTGAGGGATCATTGAGGAGATGGCTAATCATTGTGCTGAGTATGGGAACCCGAGATCTGGGACTAGAACGGTGGCCAGCATGAACACTGAGGGCACAAAGGCTAAGTTGGATAAACTGGCTGCGAGGTTTGATCAGTGGGACAAACAGCAGGAGGGTAGTCATCAGACGGTTCACCTATTGCAAAAGGGTGAGCCTATTATGTGTGAGCGTTGTGGAGGAGCTGGGCATTCCGCTATTGAATACCTAGCTGAAAAGGAGCAAATGTTTTCCTTCCAACAATTCCGTCAGGGAGTAAATTTCTACAATCAGAACCAAGTTCACCCTAATCTAAGGTGGACTAGTCAGAATGTGCTCAACCCAACCCCACCACCACAGCAATACTACATCTCACCTCACCGCAACCAAAACAACTTCCAAAAACCATCACAATTTCAGCGTCACAATCTGGTACTTCCTCATCTGGAGGAAATTCAGAGATCAGCGAGTTGAAGAGATTGGTTCAAACTTTGGCATCCCAAATGCAAGCTGGGAATGCGTCGATAAAGTTGTTAGATTCGCAGATCGCTCAGTTGGCGGTTAAGCAATCGTCGCGACCACAAGGGCAACTACCCTCACAAACCGAGCAACATAATTAGACCATTAACATGGTAAGGTTGAGGAGTGGGCGCGAGTACGAGGGGCCAAGGGTGGAATTTTCTGGTCAGAAAGGAGAATAGAGTAGAGTCGAAGAGGCTGTTACTGAAGCTTGGGTTGATAGAGCAGATTACAGAGCTCGTCGACTGAAAATCAGGAAGATTCACTCGATCGAGGAGTTGTCAGAGCTCGATCGAGTGAGGTTGACAGAGAAGTCCTCGATCGAGCAGTACCACTTGCTCGATCGAGTAATGCAGAAGAGAGGATCACTCGATCGAGTGATCCAATGGCAGAAAACACTCGATCAAGTGTTCTACAAAGAAAAAAGGAGAAAAGAGAGCAAGAGCAGGCCGTGTATTAGAGACGGAGTACGGAGCGTCGGGTTGACATGAGGGACATCCCGTATGTAGTTAATAATTTCTTAAATTACTTATAAAAGTATTAATCATATTAATACTGCCAAGGATTATATAAAAAACGATTCAATAAAACCTCAATTGCAAGAATTAAACAGTCAAGAATATATAAATAATCTTTAGTCTTATATGAGATCGGCCTAAGAACAACCTAGTATAAACCCAAACTTCTATGTAGAAGTTCTCCTTAGATTGCCCCCAAGATGACTGAGAAAGATCCCTTCAAAGCTCCTCCTAAATTACTATTAATTATTTTAGAGGATTTGTTTTTGGATTTTAAGATGATAAACTGATCAAAGAGAACAAGAGAGAAAATAACTTATTTTTTTTCCGTCTTATACCACACGGCCGAATCCCTACTTATAGGGTTTTGATTTGTGTTGGTATTGTACTTCTATTAGGAAACCTCCTTATATTATAATATTCTAAGTCAGTTTCCTTATTCCGAATTCCCTTAAAATATCATACATATTTTAATAATTTTCGGTGTACAATTATAATTCCCGGAGAACATTAATTAGTAATTAACCCAATTATATTATTCTAAAATATCATATATTTAAATATAATTAATAAATATAATGTTTATATATATTTATTAGAACTAACATTTAATTCATTTCTCATAATTATTATTAAATGTTTATCATCTACTTAACTACATTTAGTTAAGTTTAGCATTTATGTAATTATATCAATATATAATCACATTTCTCAGTACTATCCTATAGGTGTGACCTTTAGGAATCAGCTGATTATCGCCATCATATGACAGTAACGTCAAACTACTAGTGAGCCAATCGTTACCGATAAACGTTAAACAACTAATTAATATACTAAGTATCCCTGTGTGATCCTGTAAAAGATTTATTCAAATAATCACACACCGTGGAGTACATTTGCTCCAACAATCTCCCACTTGTCCTACAAGTGTGTGCGATTACGATTCTCATATCCATAAATTATTCTCGCATTCAATGGAAGACAAATTGCAAAGTCTCACCTTACAAGGTCGTATCTCCCAAGTAATCATATCAAGAGTGGTTTCCTCGACTAGAGAGTAACATAACTGATACGAATCATATTCGAGCATGACCATGCGTTTAAGTTACTACTCCTCGAGTGGCCTTGAGAAATGTATATAAAACCTGATAAAGGCTCGATGTTTTCCTTGACTTATAACCTGCCGATGGAAGCACAACATGAAATGGCCCAGTAAAAGTCTGATTGGCCTCCTTTTACGGTGCGACCTAGGACAGAAACCTAAACCACCCAAAAACTGTCTATATCGCATGAAATAAACAATGGTCAAAAGAACCTACTTTAGGAATCACAATAGACGCCCCATCCACGATCAGACACCTAATGTATCTTAACATTTAGGACTCTATGTTGTGGTCACTATGTCCTATGCGATATCATATACCTATATATATTTGTTATTGATCAGTCCAATGCTTGACTTATTGAATATTGAACCTTCCATCCTTCAACTAACAAAATAATCACCTGAGTTATCAGCTCATATTGGTGTTTAGGGACAATGCAGACATATAAAGTAAAATAGTTCACTGTGTGGTGTTCAAAATTGTCATACAATCCACATGTAATACAATATAAAGAAATTCAATAATTTTATTAAGTAATAATTGAAATGATCAAATATCAATCAAATAATGTTTGTTACAACTCTGGAACACGTTTTATCCCCATGGATGAGATGTGCCCTTCATGTTTATTATGCGGTAGCGCCTTAGTCAGCGGATCTGCAATGTTGTTATCCGTTCCAATCTTGCACAACGCTATCTCTTTTGCTCCATGTAATCTCTTATCAGATGAGCTTTTCTAAGTACATGTCTAGATTTGTTGCTAGACTTAGGCTCCTTAGGCAGGAAGATGGCACCACTGTTATCACAATAAAGGGTGATTGGATCTTTCACATTAGGTACTAACTTTAGTCCTTGTAAGAAATAACGCATCCAAATTTCTTCCTTTGCAGCTTCGGAAGCTGCCAAGTACTCAAACTCTGTTGTAGAATCTGCTGTAACGCTCTGCTTGGAACTCTTCCAGCTGACTGCTCCACCATTAAGAGTAAATACAAAACCCGACTGAGATTTGGAATAATCACGATCGGTTTGGAAACTAGCATCTGTGTAACCCTTAGTACATAGCTCCGTGTCTCCACTATATACCAGAGCCCAATCCTTAGTCCTTCGTAAGTACTTATGTTCTTGGCGGCTATCCAGTGACTTTCACCTGGATTATTTTGGAAACGACTGACCATACTCAATGTATATGCCACATCTGGACGTGTGCTCATCATGACATACATGATCGACCCTACTGCCGAAGCATAAGGTATCCGACTCATGCCTTCAGTTTCTTCCGGTGTTGTAGATGATTGTTTCTTACTCAGATGCACCCCATGAACAACAGGAAGGTAACCTCTCTTGGAGTTTGTCATACTGAATCTATCAAGAATCTTATCTATATAATCTTCTTGACTCAATGCCAACATCCTTTTCGATCTATCTCTATAGATACGGATGCCTAGATTCCTCTGTGCTTCACCCAAATCTTTCATTTTGAAATGGTTCTTTAACCATGTCTTAACCAACGAGAGCATGAGAATGTCGTTTCCAATCAGTAGTATGTCATCTACATACAATATTAGGAACGCGATTTTACTCCCACTTGACTTGACATACAGACATGGTTCTTCGACACTTCGAATGAATCCGTTCTGTTTTATCACGTCATCAAAACGATGATTCCAACTCCGTGATGCTTGCTTAAGTCCATAGATGGAACGCTTAAGCTTGCACACTTTCTTAGGATGTTTAGAATCGATGAAACCCTCAGGCTGTATCATATACAGTTCTTCTTCCAAAAACCCGTTTAGGAAGGTGGTTTTCACATCCATTTGCCAAATCTCATAATCATGAAATGCGGCTATCGCTAAGATAATCCGAATAGATCTAAGCATTACGACTGGAGCAAATATCTCTTCATGGAATCTTTTTGCCACCAATCGTGATTTATAAACATCTGATTGTCCATCTAATGCACGCTTTATCTTATAAAGCCATTTGCACTGAAAGGGTCTTACATTTTCAGGCAAATCAACCAAATTCCATACATGATTCTCTTGCATGGAATCTATTTCGGACTGCATGGCTTCGAGCCATAGCTTGGATTCGGAATAGGTTATGGCTCTTTTGTAGGTAGCTAGTTCGTTACACTTAAGGAGTAAAATGTTTTCCACACCACCTTCCTCAACCATACCAATGTATCGGTCCGGGGGGTGAGAAACTCGAACCGACCTCCTAGGTTCCTCTAGAATGGATACCATAGCATATGTGGAAGGAACACTTTCTTCCATCACACTGTTGGTTTCTGGTTCTTGAACCTTTGACAGATCAAAATTTCTACTACTCTGTTTGTTCAAGAGAAACTCTTTCTCTAAAAACTTCGCACTAGCCGTAACAAACACTCTTTGTTCGGTAGGTGAATAAAAGTAGTGACCAAAATTTCCTTTTGGATAACCTACAAAGTAAGTCTTGACCGATCGTGGGCCTATCTTGTCTTCGTGTATCCACTTGACATAAGCTTCACATCCCCAAACCCGAATAAAAGACAAGTCAGGAACTTTTCCTTTCCACATCTCATATGGAGTCTTGTCCGCTGCTTTAGTCGGACTTCGGTTAAGTATTAGAGCAGCCGATTGAAGAGCAAATCCCCATAATGAATCGGGCACAACCATGTGACTCATCATGGATCGAACCATATCTAATAAAGTTCGATTTCTCCGTTCGGATACACCATTCAATTGTGGTGTTCCAGGTGGAGTTAACTGCGATACAATACCACAGTCTTTCGGGTGTTGATCAAACTCAGTTGAAAGATACTCCCCACCACGATCAGATCAAAGTGCTTTTATCTTCCTATCCAATTGGTTCTCAACCTTATTTTGGAATTTCTTGAACTTGTCAAAGGATTCACTCTTATGTTTCATTAAATAGACATACCCGTATCTACTTAAATCATCCGTAAAAGTGATGAAATATCTATAGCCGTCTCTTGCTGTGATTGTCATAGGACCACACACATCTGTATGTATGAGTCCTAAAAGATCACTATCTCGCATTCCAATACCTTTAAAGGAAATACGAGTCATCTTTCCGATGAGACATGATTCACACGTACGAATTGATTCGTAATGAAATGGTGGTATTGACCCATTCTTAATGAGTTTCTCTACACGTTTTTCATTGTTGTGTCCCATTCGCAATGCCATAAATACGTTTGTTCTTTATCACCTGTGTTAACCCTTTTATTATTCACATGATAAACCTCGGTGGTTTGGTCTAAAACATATATTCCGTTTACGGAAACAGCCTTTCCATAAATCATATCGTTTAATGAAAAAGTATAACAATTGTGCTTAATATTAAAACAAAATCCTTCCGTATCCAAAACAGAAATAGAAATAATGTTTTTCGACAAACTAAGAACAAAATAACAATTATTTAAAAATAACTCGAAACCACTAGGTAGTTTGAGTACATAAGTTCCTATGGAGACAACTTCAACCTTTGCTCCATTTCCAACGCGAAGGTCTATGTCCCCCTTCTCAAGTTTGCGGACGTCCCTTAAACCCTGCAAGTGATTACACAAGTGAGACCCACAACCAGTATCAAATACCCATGTTGTTGAACTTGCATGGCTTATTTCAATCATATGAACAAAAGAAGATATACCTGTGGCTGTCACATGTCCAGCCTTGATATCATCGAGGTACTTAGGGCATTTCCTCTTCCAATGCCCAGACTCGTGGCAATGGTGGCACTCTCCCTCTTTCTCTTTGCCCTTAGCTTTAGCCTTTGAGTTACTGGTCTCACCAGGTCCACTCTTAGGCTTCGGCTGCTTCCTTTTGAACTGAGGCTTCTTAACATTTAATGGAGCCTTTGCCTTTCCCTTCCCTTTCCAATTAGCTTGTATGACAAGGACGTCCTTCTTAGCACTTCCACTCAAATTGGGATCTTTCTCAGCTTGAACGAGCTGAGAGTGGAGCTCATGAAGACTTTTCTTCATGTCATTCATGTTATAGTTCACCCTAAATTGGGTGAACCCATCATGAAAAGAGTGTAAGATTCGGTCTACAATGACTGACTCCTCAATCTTGCAACCAAAAGACTCCAGAACTTCCACATTCTCAATCATCTTGAGAATGTGTGGGCTATCAGCTTGGCCCTTAGACAGTTTAGCTTCGAAGAAGCGGACTGCTGCGTCATACCTTATGATTCTCGGAGCTTGCGAGAATTCATTGGTAAGGGTGGTGAAAATCTTATTTGCACCTTGTGAAATGAAGCGGTGCTGCAAATTGCTTTCCATTGCATAAATAAGTACGTTCTTAATCGCACCAGCTTCACAAACGAACTCATCATATGCAGTTCGTTGGGCTCCAGTCCTAGTGGTTAGTTCAGCCGGCATTGGCTCAACCAAATACTTTAATTTACCATCAACAATGGCAGCATTCTGTAATGCTGTAACATCCCGCATTTTCGTAAACAATATTTTAATGATTTTAAATTAATTTAAGGAATATAATAATATTTTAATATGAATTGTTAAGTTATTTTTAAATCTTCCGTTAAGATCCGTCTTAAGAAACCTCAAGTTCTTAGGATGTTAATAACTTGGCATGCCATCAAACCCGACTAAAAACCCGTTCACAACAAGTGACCCGACTCAAAATAAGAAAAAAGACTACATAAAACCCACCATAAACCCTATGTGTCGACATTCACCATCATCACAAACTCATTCCACTGCTTCTCATTTCCTCCATTTCTCCTTTTCCTTCCAAGCTTAAAATCAACATTTCAAGCTCTTCCTAAACTCGAATCAAGGTAAGTCATACATTTTCGGAATCCTTGCGAAATTTCTAAGCCATCTATCTCTTTCAATTTCGATTTCGTACAACCTGAAAAAGACGCTGTTTTGGGTTTATTTCCGTTTAAAGCCTCTAAAAACCGTTTCTTTTGTTGTAGGGGCTAATTTTGAGGATCTTGAGGCCGATAGCTTCATTTTTGAAGAGGAGCTAGGAGCATAAAATGCTTTTGAGGTGACGATTATGAGAAACTCGGCCTTTTTGTTAAAATAACATTCTTTGTGTTGTGTTCTTGATTAAAGTTTCTGATTTTGAGTTATTTATGATGTTTAAGTTTAGGTTTATGTTAAGGAATACGTTTTATATGATATTCACATGATTTGGTTGAAGTTTTACATGTTTATATGCAAGCATTGTTCCTTTTTCAGATTTTAAGTTCTTAAGACGAATACAAAGTTTATTCTAAATTCGTGTTTTAATTGTTCAAAAATCGTGTTTGTGATATACTTGGGATTGTTATGGGTTTATATGTGTTGGTAGGATAGATTTGAGGCTTGAAATCATGGTGTAAATGTATTTCTCGAAAGTAAATTGCAGGAAATCGCGAGAAAACAGCCTACCCGTGTAGGGGCGCAGGCTGCGCAATGGCGGCGCAGCTGCGCAACCCCCTTGCGCAGGCTGCGCAATATCGCCGTAACATTTGTTTTGTTTAATTGTTTCGTGATTGTTTTGGGGACTTGTTTCCCAATTGCTTAAGTGATGTTTATGTAATGTTTATGAATATATTTACTTGGCTTTAAATGTATGTTTAGGCTAAGTAAAGTTTGGTCAAGCGGTTAACAAATTGCCTCATGTGAATCCTTTTGCAATTGGTTGTTGTAAGGTTCCTTTTCAAGTTGTTTAACATGCTTAAGTATCATAGGTTGTGATGTTTAATCTCATGGTTAATGGGTAGTTAGTAAGCAACGTCTTAGGTGTTGTTTCTTAGCTAAAGTTAGTTACCTCTTAATGGTAATGGTTAGTTAGTAAACAATGTTTTAGAATGTTGTTTCTCTTCTTAAGTTAATCTTATCCTAGGTTGTTAATGAGACCTAGTGGACCTAGTTAGATGTATAGGGACCCTTAGACTTGTAGAAGAAAAGTCTTAGGTTGGTCATAGTTGTTGTTGAACTTGGTTATCTCTTATGCTTATGTGTGTTTGAGGTCCCCGAGGTTCGGGCGGCACCCTATTGGGTTCGGGAATGGAGAGAGGATAGAGACCCCCCGGTCGGGTAACCGAAAGGGAAACCGACTCTCCCTCAACTTAGTTCCCGGAGTCAATTAGGTGTTGTTAGAGGTCTAGAAAGACTAGGACTAAGGATATGGTTGTAGTATATATCGGAATATGTTTGAGTTGGGACCATTAGAGTACGATATATATACTGATGTATTGATGCGTATTAAGGTATGCCAACGATATATATACTGCTGTGTTGATGCGTAATAAGGTATGCCTTAAGTTGGCCTCTGAGCTTAATATGTGAACTAGTTGCCATATATGGGGATATGCCTTAAGTTGGCCTCTGAGCCCTATATGTGTTTTTCCTGTCGTGTTTGAGATATGCCTTAAGTTGGCTTCTGAGCTCAGACATGTTATTATGTGATCGCGTCAGTCTATGCCTTAAGTTGGCCTCTGAGTCTGACGAGTAGAGCAGTTGTACAACGGGGTAGCTAGGGTGTGATGCCTTGCCTGGAGTACAGTTGTCGATGCTAGAGTATGCCTTAAGCTGGCCTCTGAGTCTAGTGTCATGTGATGTAGTAAGGGAGTATGCCTTAAGCTGGCCTCTGAGTTCCTTACTTGTGATTGTGAATTTGGATGCTAGTCTATGCCTTAAGTTGGCCTCTAAGTCTAGTGTCTTGTTGTTTAGCAAGGTCTATGCCTTAAGTTGGCCGTTGAGTCCTTGTTTGTAAAAGTGAATTGGTATCTAGGTTATGTCTTGAGTTGACCGCTGAACCTTTATACTTGCTGATTGATTGTGATAGATAGAGTGTATCGATTTTAGAACTGTTCATCCAAGGCATTGGATGACTCTTTGGCTAGTTTCGTAAATGGTTTGGATTGAAAGACCCCCCGGCCGGGCAACCGGAAGGGAAACCGACTCTCCTTCCAAATAGTTTCCGAAGTTGGTTGAGAGCCTTGCATAGTAATGTTGGAGTAAGTGTCCTCGACAATAATGTGATCACGTCAATAATATAACTAATCGACAAATCTCTATAAAAGAATATTCATGGGATGATTCTTTATCATAAGTCAACTGGTCAACATTAATCGGTAATGATTGGCTTGCTAGAGTTTGACATTATTGTCGTAATGACGGTGGTGACCAGTTGATCCCTTTAGGTCACACCTTTAGGACAACTCTCTCAATAATAAATGAAATAACTGTATATTGATACGAGTTAGATCATTTATAGATTATGAATTATATAAGGAGAAAATTTATAATGGGATTATAAATTGTTTTAGTAATCGAAATGTCATCACTATTATTTATATGTTTATGAAACATGATATTACTTGAATGAGTTATTTATTACTATAATCGTTGTAGTAATAAAATTGCAATTAAATAACTATATGTAATTATTTGAATTACTCCTAAATTTACGATAAGAGTTTAAAAGTTAAACTACAAATTACGTAAACTAAAATGTCCTAACAAATGTCACGTATGGGTCCATTTTGCTATATGGACCGTGTGATATGACACACACACATACTAACATACATTTTGAATAGGAACATTTGTGAGACATGTTATTTAATGTGCAAGTAAGCATGGGAAACATTTTAGAGGATTGAGAGGCAATCCATTGGGCACTGTACCCATGCCTCTCGGCCGAAACAAAGTGGAGAACAAAACAAGTTTTGTTCTCTTGTTTTTCAACACACTCATTCATTCACTTGTGTATTAGGGTTTTGTTTAGAGAGAACAAAAGAGAAAGAAAAATAATTCCTATTTTATTCTAACCCTAAACCGTGTGCCTCCTTAAGCAATCTAGAGATTTTATGTATTGTTCTAGCAAAATAACATACAAAATATTGAGTGTAGTGTGTCTTGGTGTTCATCTTTTGGAGGCCATCTTTTGAAGGTTCAAGGAGGATCATCCGTGTGATAAGCTCAAGAACAAGTGAAGAAGGTGACTTCACTTGTGCCCTAATCTAGCCGAGATTATCATTGTAAGGGAGCTTATTCTTCCTCTTATATCTCGATATATATATATATATATATATATATATATATATATATATATATATATATATAAATATATATATTTTTAAGCATGCATAAGTTCACTATTATAAGATAATAACAATTAGTATGACTAAGTAGGTACATAAACCTGACAATTGGTATCAGAGCCAGGTTGTTGCATGCTTAATCGGTTTTTAGTTTTTCCGAGTTTTTGAGACTTAAAACAAAACTAATTATTTCAAGACTCATATGTATATCACTCGACATTTTGGCATGTTTATTAGATCTGGTCCTAAAAATGTTTTTAGGTTATATTGATAATTTATGAGATTTAAATATTGTTCATAATATAGATTTTAATCGTTTATATGTATTTTTATGAGAAAAATCGAGTTAAATGGTTAAAATAGAAGGAAAACGTTTCTAGCCTTGTAATTTTCACACGACCTCACATGCTTATTTTACTTAATGTATGTAAAATTTGGTACAATATGATGTTGTATAGCATTTTTTACGATTTTATTAGTGAAAACCGTATTAAGAGGTAATTTTGGCCATATATATATATATATATGATATTTCGAGTTATTTTTCGAATAAAGTGACCAAAATTTTTGACATTATAAATATTAAAGTAATATTTCAGAATGTTTGTGAAAATAAAATCCAAATTTCAAAATTTTTATAATTTGTTTGGATTTAAATCGTAAAGAGTTATGTATTTTAAGGCATTATGAACAATATAAAACTAATTAAAGGGTTAATTATTATCATAATTATTTATGACTAATTTTGAATCCTAAAATGTGTTAGGATATTATTTAGAACATAACTTTTTTTATGTTTTAATTTATGCATTTTTAAAGAGTTAAAATTGCTAAGATCTCATAAAACCGGGTTAAATTTCGACATAATAAGTTATTAGGGCGATTTGGCATTAAAATGAACATATTCATAACATTTATATTGCTGCGTTTTTCTTATGAATGTCATATTATATTGCATTATTTTGAATCTTGTAATTATTCTAGTATGACCTTAGTTTTTAAATCGGTATTTCCCGTAATGTAAGGGGTTACCGATTGGGTTGTAATTTTGTGATCTCGTATCACCCAATTGTAATTTATTTCTATTTTATAATGTATAAAGTAGACTAGAAAAGTTGTAACTCTTGTAATTTCCGGAGGACCTTGAAGACGGTGCCATTCGGGAAGGAGTTCCGATCAAGACGGTGTTTGCCTCGATTTGCGTGCCTCGTGAAGTTCAAGGGACCAAAGGAGTTGGTTTCCGAATTTGTACTTTTATTATTTCTTTTCTAGAAAAGGCCATACTAGGAATTTATTGTTTGCTTTATTTTGTTTTCATATGTTGCATGCATAGCCAAATCGCCATTAACATGTCATGCATATCGAGTATCGAGTCTTCAACGTATCATTTTATTATCGACAATTCACCTAATTAGTTCACTTAAAAGGAGATAGATAATATTTGATAAGATCTCTTACGTATAAAATATTGAGACTTAGCCTTACCAAAGAGTATGGACCCATGAATCCCTTCTTCACAAACATGTAGGCTCGGCTAAACCGGGGTACTAAAAATTGTCACGTTGGGTAAGTGGGGTAATGAGGATTACACCTTGGAATTTGGTCGATCTCAACGAAAGTATTCGTAACCGTAGTTGCAATAAGTTCGGGCTAAAGATAATTTTAAGAAAATTGTCGACCGAGAGTTCTAAGGTAGAACCGATTAAAGAGTTAATCCACCAAATTATACCTATACGGGTTGAATCGGCTATACCGTGCCCGGATTAGTATGGGTTTGGGTCTCGGGATTATTTACTTAATTGTGTAAGAGATCGTTAAGTAAATACTTTACTTGTTTAAAATGTTTAACAAGTATTATAATGATGAACGTTAATTTTTCCTTCATTTCCGTTTTTGTAGTTATTAATCGCAATGGATTCATTCAACCCTATCACTATTGATTCTTGTCACAATGTTTTCGACAATATTGCAAGCAAAACAACATTGATACTACTAGAGAAGTTCATTTCGGAACGGGTCCGGATGGCAATGTTAACTTTATTAATTCTCTCCCACCTCCCAAAAGGGGTCCACTTCTTGACACGGCTTATATAGATGAGCTAAATGAAGAATTGGATGCCTTATACTTGAAAGAAAGGGCTTATAATGAAGCTAGTGGGAGTTCTAGCAAGAAAGGTCTTGCAAAGATTAAGAAGAAGAAGAGAAAGTTAGAAAAGGGGCGATGCCACTATTGTAGTGTCATGGGCCATTGGAGGAGGAATTGCCCCAAGTACTTACGTCATATCCAAGAAGGTCTTGTGATCCGTTAGGTAATTCCAAATCCGAAATTTTTGTTATTGACATTAATTTTACATCCAACACAACATGGGTATTGGATACCGGTTGTGGTTCTCACCTTTGTAATCGTTTGCAGGGTTTAAGAGAAGTGGAGAAGGTAGACAAGGGTGATATGGATCTCCGACTTGGAAATGGAGCTCGGGTAGCGGCCACTTCTAAAGGAACTTGCACTCTTGCCTTGACGAGTGGATACGAGCTAAAACTAAATAATTGTTATTTTGTACCGTCTCTTTCCAAAAACATTATTTATGTTGCAATGTTAGACATTGAGGGATATAATTTTTCCATTAAGAACAATTGTTGTGTAATTTCTAAGAATGACATGGTTGTTGGCCATGCCAATTCAATTAATGGAATCTATGTTTTGGAAACTTCCGACTTGTCTAAAAATGTCTATAACGTAAATAACAAAAGGATAAAGACAAGTGACCCAAATGAAAATGAATCATACATTTGGCATTGTCGACTTGGTCACATAAATGAAAATCGCATCAAAAGATTGGTAAAGACCAATATAATTAACCATTCGAATATGAATTCTATGGTACATGCGAGGCTTGTCTTCTAGGAAAAATGACTCGTAATCCTTTTAGTGGTAAAGGGATACGAGCTAGTGAGTTGTTAGGACTCATACATACGGATGTATGTGGACCACTAACAATCACCGCTAGAGGTAATTATGACTATTTCATTACCTTCACCGATGATTTAAGTAGGTATGGGTATATCTACTTAATGAAGTATAAGAGTGAAGCCTTCAAGAAATTTAAAGAATTTCAAAATGAAGTAGAAAACCAACTCGACAGAAAGATTAAGACACTACGATCCGATCGTGGTGGTGAATATCTTAGCAATGAATTTGATTCACATCTAAAAGAATGTGGCATTGTGTCACAACTTTCACCTCCAGGAACACCACAACTTAATGGTGTGGCAGAAAGGAGGAATCGAACCTTATTGGATATGGTCCGATCAATGATGAGACAAACTGACTTACCTAATTCATTTTGGGGATTTGCGATCCTCACTGCCATCAAATCGTTGAACAATAGTCGAACGAAAGCGACCGATAAGACTCCATATGAGATGTGGAAGGGAAAGGTTCCTAACTTATCCTATATGAAGATATGGGGATGCGATGCTTATGTCAAGGCAAAGACCGATGACAAACTCGCACCAAGATCCGAAAAATGCATTTTTGTTGGTTATCCAACCACCTCACGTGGCTACCACTTCTACAAACCTCATGAAAACAAAGTGTTTGTGTCTTATGAGGCTGTCTTCTTAGAAAAGGAGTTCATTTCTAAGAGACAGAGTGGGAGAAATTTTGAACTTAATGAAGTTCGAGAAGTTCAAGAGCCACAAACTGAAGCCGAGATAGATGAAGATGTTCCTTCTTCGTCCGCTTCGGTACCTATTCCACCCAGGAGGTCGAGTAGGGTTCCACATCAACCTGATAGGTATGTTGGACTAATTGAGGAAGATGGTAGCCTAGACGTATTACTTTTGGAAAGTGATGAGCCTACCACTTACAAAGCTGCAATCTCTAGTCCCGACTCCGCCAAATGGCAAGAGGCCATGGCATCCGAGATGGATTCTATGCATCAAAACCATGTATGGGACTTGGTAGACTTGACTAAGGAGATGAGACATGTTATTATGTGATCGCGTCAGTCTATGCCTTAAGTTGGCCTCTGAGTCTGACGAGTAGAGCAGTTGTACAACGGGGTAGCTAGGGTGTGATGCCTTGCCTGGAGTACAGTTGTCGATGCTAGAGTATGCCTTAAGCTGGCCTCTGAGTCTAGTGTCATGTGATGTAGTAAGGGAGTATGCCTTAAGCTGGCCTCTGAGTTCCTTACTTGTGATTGTGAATTTGGATGCTAGTCTATGCCTTAAGTTGGCCTCTAAGTCTAGTGTCTTGTTGTTTAGCAAGGTCTATGCCTTAAGTTGGCCGTTGAGTCCTTGTTTGTAAAAGTGAATTGGTATCTAGGTTATGTCTTGAGTTGACCGCTGAACCTTTATACTTGCTGATTGATTGTGATAGATAGAGTGTATCGATTTTAGAACTGTTCATCCAAGGCATTGGATGACTCTTTGGCTAGTTTCGTAAATGGTTTGGATTGAAAGACCCCCCGGCCGGGCAACCGGAAGGGAAACCGACTCTCCTTCCAAATAGTTTCCGAAGTTGGTTGAGAGCCTTGCATAGTAATGTTGGAGTAAGTGTCCTCGACAATAATGTGATCACGTCAATAATATAACTAATCGACAAATCTCTATAAAAGAATATTCATGGGATGATTCTTTATCATAAGTCAACTGGTCAACATTAATCGGTAATGATTGGCTTGCTAGAGTTTGACATTATTGTCGTAATGACGGTGGTGACCAGTTGATCCCTTTAGGTCACACCTTTAGGACAACTCTCTCAATAATAAATGAAATAACTGTATATTGATACGAGTTAGATCATTTATAGATTATGAATTATATAAGGAGAAAATTTATAATGGGATTATAAATTGTTTTAGTAATCGAAATGTCATCACTATTATTTATATGTTTATGAAACATGATATTACTTGAATGAGTTATTTATTACTATAATTGTTGTAGTAATAAAATTGCAATTAAATAACTATATGTAATTATTTGAATTACTCCTAAATTTACGATAAGAGTTTAAAAGTTAAACTACAAATTACGTAAACTAAAATGTCCTAACAAATGTCACGTATGGGTCCATTTTGCTATATGGACCGTGTGATATGACACACACACATACTAACATACATTTTGAATAGGAACATTTGTGAGACATGTTATTTAATGTGCAAGTAAGCATGGGAAACATTTTAGAGGATTGAGAGGCAATCCATTGGGCACTGTACCCATGCCTCTCGGCCGAAACAAAGTGGAGAACAAAACAAGTTTTGTTCTCTTGTTTTTCAACACACTCATTCATTCACTTGTGTATTAGGGTTTTGTTTAGAGAGAACAAAAGAGAAAGAAAAATAATTCCTATTTTATTCTAACCCTAAACCGTGTGCCTCCTTAAGCAATCTAGAGATTTTATGTATTGTTCTAGCAAAATAACATACAAAATATTGAGTGTAGTGTGTCTTGGTGTTCATCTTTTGGAGGCCATCTTTTGAAGGTTCAAGGAGGATCATCCGTGTGATAAGCTCAAGAACAAGTGAAGAAGGTGACTTCACTTGTGCCCTAATCTAGCCGAGATTATCATTGTAAGGGAGCTTATTCTTCCTCTTATATCTCGATATATATATATATATATATATATATATATATATATATATATATATATATATATATATATATATATATATATATATATATATATAAATATATATATTTTTAAGCATGCATAAGTTCACTATTATAAGATAATAACAATTAGTATGACTAAGTAGGTACATAAACCTGACAATTGGTATCAGAGCCAGGTTGTTGCATGCTTAATCGGTTTTTAGTTTTTCCGAGTTTTTGAGACTTAAAACAAAACTAATTATTTCAAGACTCATATGTATATCACTCGACATTTTGGCATGTTTATTAGATCTGGTCCTAAAAATGTTTTTAGGTTATATTGATAATTTATGAGATTTAAATATTGTTCATAATATAGATTTTAATCGTTTATATGTATTTTTATGAGAAAAATCGAGTTAAATGGTTAAAATAGAAGGAAAACGTTTCTAGCCTTGTAATTTTCACACGACCTCACATGCTTATTTTACTTAATGTATGTAAAATTTGGTACAATATGATGTTGTATAGCATTTTTTACGATTTTATTAGTGAAAACCGTATTAAGAGGTAATTTTGGCCATATATATATATATATATGATATTTCGAGTTATTTTTCGAATAAAGTGACCAAAATTTTTGACATTATAAATATTAAAGTAATATTTCAGAATGTTTGTGAAAATAAAATCCAAATTTCAAAATTTTTATAATTTGTTTGGATTTAAATCGTAAAGAGTTATGTATTTTAAGGCATTATGAACAATATAAAACTAATTAAAGGGTTAATTATTATCATAATTATTTATGACTAATTTTGAATCCTAAAATGTGTTAGGATATTATTTAGAACATAACTTTTTTTATGTTTTAATTTATGCATTTTTAAAGAGTTAAAATTGCTAAGATCTCATAAAACCGGGTTAAATTTCGACATAATAAGTTATTAGGGCGATTTGGCATTAAAATGAACATATTCATAACATTTATATTGCTGCGTTTTTCTTATGAATGTCATATTATATTGCATTATTTTGAATCTTGTAATTATTCTAGTATGACCTTAGTTTTTAAATCGGTATTTCCCGTAATGTAAGGGGTTACCGATTGGGTTGTAATTTTGTGATCTCGTATCACCCAATTGTAATTTATTTCTATTTTATAATGTATAAAGTAGACTAGAAAAGTTGTAACTCTTGTAATTTCCGGAGGACCTTGAAGACGGTGCCATTCGGGAAGGAGTTCCGATCAAGACGGTGTTTGCCTCGATTTGCGTGCCTCGTGAAGTTCAAGGGACCAAAGGAGTTGGTTTCCGAATTTGTACTTTTATTATTTCTTTTCTAGAAAAGGCCATACTAGGAATTTATTGTTTGCTTTATTTTGTTTTCATATGTTGCATGCATAGCCAAATCGCCATTAACATGTCATGCATATCGAGTATCGAGTCTTCAACGTATCATTTTATTATCGACAATTCACCTAATTAGTTCACTTAAAAGGAGATAGATAATATTTGATAAGATCTCTTACGTATAAAATATTGAGACTTAGCCTTACCAAAGAGTATGGACCCATGAATCCCTTCTTCACAAACATGTAGGCTCGGCTAAACCGGGGTACTTAAATTGTCACGTTGGGTAAGTGGGGTAATGAGGATTACACCTTGGAATTTGGTCGATCTCAACGAAAGTATTCGTAACCGTAGTTGCAATAAGTTCGGGCTAAAGATAATTTTAAGAAAATTGTCGACCGAGAGTTCTAAGGTAGAACCGATTAAAGAGTTAATCCACCAAATTATACCTATACGGGTTGAATCGGCTATACCGTGCCCGGATTAGTATGGGTTTGGGTCTCGGGATTATTTACTTAATTGTGTAAGAGATCGTTAAGTAAATACTTTACTTGTTTAAAATGTTTAACAAGTATTATAATGATGAACGTTAATTTTTCCTTCATTTCCGTTTTTGTAGTTATTAATCGCAATGGATTCATTCAACCCTATCACTATTGATTCTTGTCACAATGTTTTCGACAATATTGCAACCAAAACAACATTGATTCTACTAGAGAAGTTCATTTCGGAACGGGTCCGGATGGCAATGTTAACTTTATTAATTCTCTCCCACCTCCCAAAAGGGGTCCACTTCTTGACACGGCTTATATAGATGAGCTAAATGAAGAATTGGATGCCTTATACTTGAAAGAAAGGGCTTATAATGAAGCTAGTGGGAGTTCTAGCAAGAAAGGTCTTGCAAAGATTAAGAAGAAGAAGAGAAAGTTAGAAAAGGGGCGATGCCACTATTGTAGTGTCATGGGCCATTGGAGGAGGAATTGCCCCAAGTACTTACGTCATATCCAAGAAGGTCTTGTGATCCGTTAGGTAATTCCAAATCCGAAATTTTTGTTATTGACATTAATTTTACATCCAACACAACATGGGTATTGGATACCGGTTGTGGTTCTCACCTTTGTAATCGTTTGCAGGGTTTAAGAGAAGTGGAGAAGGTAGACAAGGGTGATATGGATCTCCGACTTGGAAATGGAGCTCGGGTAGCGGCCACTTCTAAAGGAACTTGCACTCTTGCCTTGACGAGTGGATACGAGCTAAAACTAAATAATTGTTATTTTGTACCGTCTCTTTCCAAAAACATTATTTATGTTGCAATGTTAAACATTGAGGGATATAATTTTTCCATTAAGAACAATTGTTGTGTAATTTCTAAGAATGACATGGTTGTTGGCCATGCCAATTCAATTAATGGAATCTATGTTTTGGAAACTTCCGACTTGTCTAAAAATGTCTATAACGTAAATAACAAAAGGATAAAGACAAGTGACCCAAATGAAAATGAATCATACATTTGGCATTGTCGACTTGGTCACATAAATGAAAATCGCATCAAAAGATTGGTAAAGACCAATATAATTAACCATTCGAATATGAATTCTATGGTACATGCGAGGCTTGTCTTCTAGGAAAAATGACTCGTAATCCTTTTAGTGGTAAAGGGATACGAGCTAGTGAGTTGTTAGGACTCATACATACGGATGTATGTGGACCACTAACAATCACCGCTAGAGGCAATTATGACTATTTCATTACCTTCACCGATGATTTAAGTAGGTATGGGTATATCTACTTAATGAAGTATAAGAGTGAAGCCTTCAAGAAATTTAAAGAATTTCAAAATGAAGTAGAAAACCAACTCGACAGAAAGATTAAGACACTACGATCCGATCGTGGTGGTGAATATCTTAGCAATGAATTTGATTCACATCTAAAAGAATGTGGCATTGTGTCACAACTTTCACCTCCAGGAACACCACAACTTAATGGTGTGGCAGAAAGGAGGAATCGAACCTTATTGGATATGGTCCGATCAATGATGAGACAAACTGACTTACCTAATTCATTTTGGGGATTTGCGATCCTCACTGCCATCAAATCGTTGAACAATAGTCGAACGAAAGCGACCGATAAGACTCCATATGAGATGTGGAAGGGAAAGGTTCCTAACTTATCCTATATGAAGATATGGGGATGCGATGCTTATGTCAAGGCAAAGACCGATGACAAAATCGCACCAAGATCCGAAAAATGCATTTTTGTTGGTTATCCAACCACCTCACGTGGCTACCACTTCTACAAACCTCATGAAAACAAAGTGTTTGTGTCTTCTGAGGCTGTCTTCTTAGAAAATGAGTTTATTTCTAAGAGACAGAGTGGGAGAAATTTTGAACTTAATGAAGTTCGAGAAGTTCAAGAGCCACAAACTGAAGCCGAGATAGATGAAGATGTTCCTTCTTCGTCCGCTTCGGTACCTATTCCACCCAGGAGGTCGAGTAGGGTTCCACATCAACCTGATAGGTATGTTGGACTAATTGAGGAAGATGGTAGCCTAGACGTATTACTTTTGGAAAGTGATGAGCCTACCACTTACAAAGCTGCAATCTCTAGTCCCGACTCCGCCAAATGGCAAGAGGCCATGGCATCCGAGATGGATTCTATGCATCAAAACCAAGTATGGGACTTGGTAGACTTGACTAAGGAGATGAGACCTCTCTAATGCAAGTGGATCTTCAAGGTGAAGAATGGCATAGAAGGACATGATGATGTCTATAAAGCTAGGCTAGTAGCTAAGGGATTTTCCCAAGTTCAATGTCTTCATTATGATGAGACCTTTGCTCCGGTAGCCATGCTAAGATCCATTAGGATAATGTTAGCGATTGCCGCATTTCATGACTATGAAGTGTGGCAAATGGACGTCAAAACCGTCTTCTTAAATGGGCATTTAAAGGAGGATGTGTATATGATACAACCTGAGGGTTTTGAAGATCCTAAAAATCCTAACAAGGTATGCAAGCTTAAAAGATTCATCTATGGTCTTAAGCAAGCATCCAGGAGTTGGAATCATCGCTTCAATGAAGTCATAAAAGAAAATGGTTTCACTCGAAGTGTCGAGGAACCTTGTCTGTATATGAAAATTAGTGGGAGCAATGTTGTATTCCTAATCTTGTATGTGGATGACATACTACTCATTGGAAATGATGTTCCAATGCTTTCATCAGTTAAAGGATGGTTAGGTAACCATTTTCAGATGAAAGATCTGGGAAATGCACAATGCATATTAGGTATCCGGATCTATAGAGATAGATCCAAGAGGATATTGGCACTAAGTCAAGAATCTTATATCGATAAGATTCTTCGACGTTTCTACATGGGAAATTCCAAGAGAGGGTTTATCCCCATGGGAAGTGGAATTATATTGAAAAAGTCTCAATCCCCCACGGAGCCCAATGATGTTGAACGCATGAAAATGATCCCTTATGCTTCCGCCGTGGGATCTATCATGTACGCCATGATATGCACTCGTCCAGATGTCTCGTATGCTTTGAGCATGACTAGCAGATATCAAGCAAATCCAGGTGAAAGTCACTGGATTGCAGTCAAGAACATCCTTAAGTACTTAAGAAGGACTAAGGATTCATACTTAGTGTTTGGAGGGGAAGAAGATTTGTGTGTAAAGGGTTACACAGATGCAAGCTTCCAAACAGATAGAGACGATTTTAAATCCCAGGCTGGATTTGTCTTTATCTTGAATGGTGGTGCCATTAGTTGGAAGAGCTTCAAAGAACCAGTCGTTGCGGATTCTACAACGGAAGTAGAGTACATTGCAGCATCAGAAGCTGCTAAGGAAGCAGTATGGATAAGGCAATTTATCGAGGGACTAAGAGTAGTTCCAAATGCTGAACATCCTATCACCCTGTATTGTGATAACAGTGGTGCTGTCTTTCAGGCTAAGGAGCCAAAGTCTAGTAATAAGTCTAGACATGTACCTAGAAAATATCATATAATTCGGGATTCCATTGATAGGAAGGAAATAGCGATTTGTAAGGTTGGGACAGACGATAATGTGGCTGATCCCTTAACCAAACCCTTGTCGCAAGTTAAGCATGATTCTCATGCTCGTTCTATGGGTCTTAAGAGTTTACCCAATGTGTAACCGATTATGAGATATGAAATGAAAAATGTTGTTTTTGCGTTCATATAAGATAATCTCGTTCATCATTTAAAGTTTTATACAACTTATCTTATTTAATATACTTTGTTAAATCCAAACAGGATTGTAAGACAATTGCTGAACCCTGTGAAAGTGAACTGGATTAACTCAGTATTGCCCCTAGTCACTTATATGAGGTGACGTCTCGAAGTGACTAGATTATGATGCGATTGATGGTGAGTTCTAACACCATAGAGTCATAAGGGATGACTAATCGATCATATAGACAAACTGTTAGGTACACTTGTGTTGGGCGGTGACCGCTTATAGAGTTCTTTAGAATTCATTGGAGCCTGGTCGTGGCAAGAGCTGCTATATATATTCTTACGAGTCGATTCTTTGACTAGAGACTGGTTGCTCTAAAAGTAACATAATTCAAAAGGACTTTAACTTATGTTCTACGATCTTCCGTAAAAGAGGTCAAATGGACATATTTTGGGTCACAATGGAGGATGTTGGCCAAGGAGAACAGTTGGATAGGAATTGTTCTGCCCCTTGTCAGGGTTATCTTAAATCTCAAGGCCACTCGAGGAGTAGTAAACTGGAAATGCGTGGCCACGCTCGGAGACTATCTATGGTAGATAATTCCGGTCCATCAGTTACACTCCATGTCGAGAAAAACCACTATTGATTTGATCAAGTGCAAGTACAACCTGTAAGACACCTTGCATTGAGTGGGAGATGATGTAATAGAACAAGAGAATCGGTGATCCACACTTGTGAGGACAAGTGGGAGATTGTTGGAGTAAGTGTCCTCGACAATAATATGATCACGTAAATAATATAATTAATTGACAAATCTCTATAAAAGAATATTCATGGGATGATTCTTTATCATAAGTCAACTGGTCAACATTAATCGGGAATGATTGGCTTGCTAGAGTTTGACATTACTGTCGTAATGACGGTGGTGACCAGTTGATCCGTTTAGGTCACACCTTTAGGACAACCTCTCAATAATAAATGAAATAACTGTATATTGATACGAGTTAGATCATTTCTAGATTATGAATTATATAAGGAGAAAATTTATAATGGGATTATAAATTGTTTTAGTAATCGAAATGTCATCACTATTATTTATATGTTTATGAAACATGATATTACTTGAATGAGTTATTTATTACTATAATTGTTGTAGTAATAAAATTGCAATTAAATAACTATATGTAATTATTTGAATTCCTCCTAAATTTACGATAAGAGTTTAAAAGTTAAACTACAAATTACGTAAACTAAAATGTCCTAACAAATGTCACGTATGGGTCCATTTTGCTATATGGACCGTGTGATATGACACACACACACATACTAACATACATTTTGAATAGGAACATTTGTGAGACATGTTATTTAATGTGCAACTAAGCATGGGAAACATTTTAGAGGATTGAGAGGCAATCCATTGGGCACTCTACCCATGCCCCTTGGCCGAAACAAAAGGGGAGAACAAAACAAGTTTTGTTCTCTTGTTTTTCAACACACTCATTCATTCACTTGTGTATTAGGGTTTTGTTTAGAGAGAACAAAAGAGAAAGAAAAATAATTCCTATTTTCTTCTAACCCTAAACCGTTTGCCTCCTTAAGCAATCTAGAGATTTTGTGTATTGTTCTAGCAAAATAACATACAAAATATTGAGTGTAGTGTGTCTTGGTGTTCATCTTTTGGAGGCCATCTCTTTGAAGGTTCAAGGAGGATCATCCGTGTGATAAGCTCAAGAACAAGTGAAGAAGGTGACTTCACTTGTGCCCTAATCTAGCCGAGATTATCATTGTAAGGGAGCTTATTCTTCCTCTTATATCTCGATATATATATATATATATATATATATATATATATATATTGTTATGCATGCATAAGTTCACTATTGTAAGATATTAACAATTAGTATGACTAAGTAGGTACATCAACCTGACAAGTAATTGCATGATGATGTGAGATTCAGATATTGAGATTTATATGCTTCACATGTTGTATATATGCTGGAGTATGTTGTATGTTTATGTGTTGCTTGTCGTTACAAAAGGTGGCTAGGAGAACTCTAGTCACTCCCCACTGATTGTGGCGTACATGTTTACATGTATGTAGGTACATGACATGTGGTTGGCAGAGGGTTGCATGGAGCTAGCGAGCGATGATCCGTTATTCATCGATTGACTTACACTTTTGCGTTAGCTAGACTCTAGACTTTCATTTCAGTTTTTGAGTGCCTGTAGGGATGTGCCATCCCAGGCTGTTTGTATATATTTTACTTTCAGTACTTAGACAGTTATACTTATCTATGTTTCTGTTTATATCAGTTTGTTCAGTTTCGGTTTTAATTCACCTCGTTTTTATGCATGTTAAAGTTTAAATTCCACGTAAATTTTGGCATGTTGTACGTTTTATTTTTCCGCTGCGACGAGGGGTTTTACAGTTGGTATCAGAGCGTTATCGCTCCCGATGCACTCATGTGACCCCCAACCTTAACTTGACCATATAATTGAATAATTAATGAGAGATGGGGTAGATTTAAGGACTTATTATTGTAGTCTGTTTGTGCATTGTTAGGGATACGTCTAACGGTTTACTCTTTTGTGATTGAAGAATGACGGAGCCAACCGATACAGAGAATGCTGTGACGCAAGCCCTCATTCAAACTCTCCAGAGTTATATAGCCATGTCGGTTGTGCCCTCTTCTTCATCGCAAGCATGAGGAAGTAATCAGCCTAGAGGATTGACTTTGATATTTACTCAGATGTTGAAAAGTGCGGCTAAGAACTTTGATGGAGAGACCAGTTCTGCAGTTCTCACCGCATGGTTCTTTGACATGGAAATGAACTTCATGATTTATAGTGTTCGTCCTGAGGATCAGATCCGAGTAGCATCTCAGTTCTTAGTTCGTGAGGCTAGACGTTGGTGGATGACGATCAACTCTCCTATTACTCATGACCCTACCTTCACTTGGAGTCGTTTCAAGACTCTCCTTGGCATGAGGTTTTACCACAGGGACATACGCCAAGATAAGATGACCGAGTTCGTGAACCTTCGCCAAGGAACCCTTTCTGTTCAAGCCTTCACCAATCGATTTGAGGAGCTAATCCACTATGTCCCACAGCTAGTTGAGAAAGAAGAAGACAAAGCTTACCTGTTTCGGAGCAAGCTTAATGCAGAGACTAGGAGTGTAGCCAGTGGTGACCCGAATTCTTACTTCCAGAGTTACTACGGTGTCTTACGAGCGGAGGACCCTTACCAGATCTATTATGAAGGAGTTAGAGCCTTCTCTCCTCTCGACCGTCTCAGTTCTCCTTCCTCCTCCTCTCCTCGTGGAAAAGGAAAACGTCCCCAAAAGAAGAAGAAGTCCAAGAGAGCTAAGACTTCTCAAGTTCGAAGCATGAGCCTTCCACCTAACGCTCCCCGAAAGTGTTTCAAGTGTTGCAAGGATCTTCATCCTAGAGTTGACTGTCACGGTAACCCTTATCCTCGCCATGCCTGCAAGAAGCCCGGACATCGCTTCGCTGAGTGCCCCGAGAGGAATATCTCTATCGATAGAGCTATCACTGCTGACCCAGAGGCTGAGACCAGTGGAGCTGGTGCTGTGCAGAATCGAGCTGAGACTAGAGTTCACCCTGATCCATCTAGTGGTACGTACATGTCTACTGCTCTATCTGTAATCTGATAGACTAATAACCGTTAAGATCTTAGTCTCCTTCCTTAGACTTTTCTTGATCTTCCTTGAGAGCTACCTTCATGTTCTCTTGACTTCACCTAGTAGCTTGCTTATCCTAAAACACCTTGTGCGGTAACCTACCATAGACAGACTTGGGAAATTCTTGAGGTCAATTGTAGACCGTGTTTTGAAGAAGTGTTGTTACTTGAGGAAAGCCTAGAAAGCTTTTTGAGACATGTTTTGGTGACCCTAGTGTTTATATGTTACCAATTGGAGAGTGAAGGTGAGCGATGGGATAATTGCGCTAAGTAGAGTGTTACACATGGCTTCCTATGGAACTTAGGTGTGAGAATCTTGCTAAATCATGAGTAATTGTAAGTTTGGAATTCCTATTTGAGGATCTAGAAATACCTAGAGAACTAAGTGATTTCGAGGAATATGCTTAAGGTACTGACATTGTCAGATAAGGGGATGAGGTAAGCTAATGCTGCTTAAACTTGAGGGACGAGAGTTGTTAGTAACGGTGTGAGAACGTTGGAACATGTACAAAGGACTTTGGAATCAACTGAGTGATTGACCTTAAGTTACTTAATGGATCTTAACATTTATCCACTGAAGAACTTAAGGGAAATTTGAGGATGCACCACCAGTTTGAGAATGGAATAAAGTATTTCATTGGGAGATGTAAGTTCGGAAACGCGTTGATTTAAGCATTTTTATCTTGTGGACAGTAATGCATGTATAGAGGATATATCATATGGGTTTAATAGCCTGAGAGTTTGATTGAATTGTCATTTGAGGAACTATATATCGGAGATGAGTTATCTAAAACTTTTGGGAATAGGTAACTGGAAGAATGATACTGCTTTAGACTTTGAGGAACCTTGAGATATGAATCTTTTTGAGAAAATAGTCATGAGAACCGATCATAGGTTTACCTAACTTGGAAGTTGTTGCTTTAGTGAGGCCTTACCTTGGAATGTTCACTTTATGGTAATAGATGATTTTGAAGAACTTAGGATTTCGAAGTACTCCCGTAGAATGAGTTTGACGGAATTGAACTGCGTAGGACTAAAGGATATAGATGATTTCGATTATGGCCTATCTGATTGGGAAGATTCATGGTGTAGAAAGTTTGGTATCCTAAATTTTAGAATTCAATGTTATGGTGATAGAATTCTGGGTTAGAATTTTGGAAGTGCGTGAACCTTGGTCTGAGGTATGTGTTTTAGGATTCCACCTTGAGTGAGAGATCCTTAACCGTGGTGGAACGAATTCTAGTGGGAACTGAGTGAGAGTTTTGGGAACCTTCTTGTTGAGGAATACCTTGTTCTGTGGATAAGATGATAGTATGAGGGATCGTGAAACCATTGTGAGTCTAGAGATTACTGAAATCGCCCTTCTTGGGATATACTAGGAACCGTTGTAACGATGTTTTGATTATGGATTGAGCGGTTAGTGTACCCATGTTTGGCAAAAGTTACCGTCTTCCTTGACCTTTAACTTGGTTGTTTAGTTCCTTCGACCCTCCCTTACATGTTTTGTCAACTGTGAAATTAGAAACTTCTGATCCTTCGTGTTGAAGGTAATCTTCACGATTGTTCTACGCGCTCGGTGACTGTTTTTGAAATTCGTTTCCCATTGTTAACTCTGAAAGTTTGCAGTTTTTGGAAGATCTTAATTGTTTCGAGAATTTGAAACTGCTCCCTCTTTTGTTGAAAATGACCTTTTTGCCGTTGTTGCAATTTTACTCTTTTGAGGAATCAAAAATAAAGGTTATTTTGGGAAATTTGGTATTGAAAGAATTGATTGATTGCAATTTGGATTGATCTCAGCGTTGATTAGTCATCTGAACTCGTTATTGGAGACGTCTGATAACCCGTACTGTGCTTATCAACACCGGATCGATCGGAATTTTGAACTTTTAATGATTTAATTTTGGGACTTGTCTCAGATTTAGAACGTCGGACTCTTGAATACGTAACGAGAATCCCAATGTCCATTGACAAAGACTTGTGCCTTGAAATCTATTTCTTGTGAACCTTTTGAAAGTTAAAGTTTTGGGTTACCATAACCCGGGCAATACGTTTTGATAACTAGAGCTGTTTTCGTACTTATTTCTGTCTTCAAGTTTCAAGGACGAAATTTTTTGAAAGATGGAGTGATTGTAACATCCCGCATTTTCGCAAACAATATTTTAATGATTTTAAATTAATTTACGGAATATAATAATATTTTAATATGAATTGTTAAGTTATTTTTAAATCTTCCGTTAAGATCTGTCTTAAGAATCCTCAAGTTCTTAGGATGTTAATAACTTGGCATGCCATCAAACCCGACTCAAAACCCGTTCACAACAAGCGAACCGACTCAAAATAAGAAAAAGGACTACATAAACCCCACCATAAATGCTATGTGTCGACATTCACCATCTTCACAAGCTCATTCCACTGCTTATCATTTCCTCCATTTCTCCTTTTCCTTCTAAGCTTAAAATCAACTTTTCAAGCTCTTCCCAAACCCGAATCAAGGTAAGTCATACATTTTCGGAATCCTTGCGAAATTTCCAAGCCATCTATCTCTTTCAATTTCGATTTCGTACAACCCGAAAAAGACGCTGTATTGGGTTTATTTCCGTTTAAAGCCTCTAAAACCCGTTTCTTTTGTTGTAGGAGCTAATTTTGAGGATCTTGAGGTCGATAGCTTCATTGTTGAAGTGGAGCTAAGAGCATAAAACGCTTTTGAGGTGACGATTATGATAAACTCGGCCTTTTTGTTAAAATAGCATTCTTTGTGTTGTGTTCTTGATTAAAGTTTCTGATTTTGAGTTATTGATGATGTTTAAGTTTAGGTTTATGTTAGGGAATACGTTTTATATGATATTCACATGATTTGGTTGAAGTTTTACGTGTTCATATGCAAGCATTGTTCCTTTTTCAGATTTTAAGTTCTTAAGACGAATACAAAGTTTGTTCTAAATTCGTGTTTTAATTGTTCAAAAATCGTGTTTGAGATATACTTGGGATTGTTATGGGTTTATATGTGTTGGTAGGATAGATTTGAGGCTTGAAATCATGGTGTAAATGTATTTCTCGAAAGTTTGAAGTCTTGAGTAAATTGCAGGAAATCGCGAGAAAACAGCCTGCCCGTGTAAGGGCGCAGGCTGCGCAATTTGGGCGCAGGCTGCGCAACGGAGGCGCAGCTGCGCAACCCCCTTGCGTAGGTTGCGCAATATCGCTGTAACATTTTTTTTTAAATTGTTTCGTGATTGTTTTGGGGACTTGTTTCCCAATTGCTTAAGTGATGTTTATGTAATGTTTATGAATATATTTACTTGGCTTTAAATGTATGTTTGGGCTAAGTAAAGTTTGGTCAAGCGGTTAGCTAATTGCCTCATGTGAATCCTTTTGCAATTGGTTGTTGTAAGGTTCCTTTTCAAGTTGTTTAACATGCTTAAATATCATAGGTTGTGATGTTTAATCTCATGGTTAATGGGTAGTTAGTAAGCAACGTCTTAGGATGTTGTTTCTTAGCTAAAGTTAGTTACCTCTTAATGGTAATGTGTAGTTAGTAAACAATGTTTTAGAATGTTGTTTCTCTTCTTAAGTTAATCTTATCCTAGGTTATTAATGAGACCTAGAGTGGACCTAGTTAGATGTATAGGGACCCTTAGACTTGTAGAAGGAAAGTCTTAGGTTGGTCATAGTTGTTGTTGAACTTGGTTATCTCTTATGCTTATGTGTGTTTGAGGTGCCGAGGTTCGCGCGGCACCCTATTGGGTTCGGGAATGGAGAGAGGATAGAGACCCCCCGGTCGGGTAACTGAAAGGGAAACCGGCTCTCCCTGAACTTAGTTCCCGGAGTCAATTAGGTGTTGTTAGAGGTCTAGAAAGACTAGGACTAAGGATATGGTTGTAGTATATATCGGAATATGTCTGCGTTGGGACCATTAGAGTACGATATATATACTGATGTATTGATGCGTATTAAGGTATGCCTTAAGTTGGTCTCTGAGCTTAATATGTGAACTAGTTGCCATATATGGGGATATGCCTTAAGTTGGCCTCTGAGCCCTATATGTGTTTTTCCTGTCGTGTTTGAGATATGCCTTAAGTTGGCCTCTGAGCTCAGACATGTTATTATGTGATCGCCAGTCTATGCCTTAAGTTGGCCTCTGAGTCTGACGAGTAGAGTAGTTGTACAACAGGGTAGCTAGGGTGTGATGCCTTGCCTGGAGTACAGTTGTCGATGCTAGAGTATGCCTTAAGCTGGCCTCTGAGTCTAGTGTCATATGATGTAGTAAGGGAGTATGCCTTAAGCTGGCCTCTGAGTTCCTTACTTGTGATTGTGAATTTGGATGCTAGTCTATGCCTGAAGTTGGCCTCTGAGTCTAGTGTCTTGTTGTTTAGCAAGGTCTATGCCTTAAGTTGGCCGCTGAGTCCCTATTTATGAAAGTGAATTGGTATCTAGGTTATGTCTTGAGTTGACCGCTGAACCTTAATACTTGCTGATTGATTGTGATAGATAAAGTGTATCGATTTTAGAACTGTTCATCCAAGGCATTGGATGACTCTTTGGCTAGTTTCGTAAATGGTTTTGATTGAAAGACCCCCCCCCCCCCCCCCGGCCGGGCAACTGGAAGGGAAACCGGCTCTCCTTTCAAATAGTTTCCGAAGTTGGTCGAGAGCCTTGCATAGTAATTGCATGATGATGTGAGATTCAGATATTGAGATTTATATGCTTCACATGTTGTATATATGCTGGAGTATGTTGTATGTTTATGTGTTGTGTGTCGTTACAAAAGGTGGCTAGGAGAACTCTAGTCACTCCCCACTGATTGTGGCGTACATGTTTACATGTATGTAGGTACATGACATGTGGTTGGCAGAGGGTTGCATGGAGCTAGCGAGCGATGATCAGTTATTCATCGATTTACTTACACTTTTGCATTAGCTAGACTATAGACTTTCATTTCAGTTTTTGAGTGTCTGTAGAGATGTGCCATCCCAGGCTGTTTGTATATATTTTGCTTTCAGTACTTAGACATTTATACTTATCTATGTTTCTGTTTATATCAGTTTGTTCAGTTTCCGTTTTAATTCACCTCGTTTTTATGCATGTTAAAGTTTAAATTCCGCGTAAATTTTGGCATGTTGTATGTTTTATTTTTCCGCTGCGATGAGGGGTCTTACAAATGCTGCCTCCCAATCGGTAAAGTTACTCCCATCATTCTTAAGGCGGGAGTTCTGATTGTAGGAGACGTGGTCCATAAAGGAGCGTAACCACGACTCCCTAGTGAGGGTGGCGTTAGTGCCCGGAGTTGCATTTGCATCAGCCATTTTTAATAGCAGATATTAAATGATCTACAAATGAGAAAATAAATAAATATGAGTAAATCCTTGAATTTAAAATATTTTTAAACAAAGATATACGACACAATATAATCGATCTCACTCAAAGAATTATATAATGTATCCTAAGACCTAATTCCCGATTTGGTGAGTTAACCCTTTAACTGGTTCTACATTAGAGTTCTCAGTCGACAAATTTCTTAAATTTATCTATTAGTCCACAATGACTTCAATAACTTGATTGAATCATTGTGTTGAGTTCAACTAGGTCACAACACACTACTTACCCGAGGTAGAAGGGGTCCATATGGAGATAACAACAAGTCCTATATGCCCACCGACGAACAAGGGATTCATAGCTGTTTGATCTAGAAAGGCTAATTTCTCAATTTTATGTGGAGTGAGATCCCATCACTATTTTAAACTCATTTAAGTGAACTATTTGAGATGAGTAGGAATAAGTGATGACATAAATAAAACATCATATGTCAAAATGCAAAATAATCTACATGAGTCATTTTACATGCATATAAGTGGTTTGGTTTAGGCGGAATATAAGGACATGCAACATTCAAGCAATGAAGAAAAGAACATAAAACATAAAATCCTTCATCTCTTGATGTAAACTGGAAATAGAGACCCGGACGCATCAAACTCCTCCTCTTCTTCTTCTTCTTCTTCTTCTTCTTCTTTATTCTAAGCTATTACAATGCAAATCCTATTTACATTTGATCTAAAATAAAGAATAAATAAAATACAAAGCGGAGATGCGAGATCTCATAAATTACATCACTTGATTACTTTCCACCATTACCGAAAAGTAACCCAAAAACTAAAGCCACACTAGATTACATAATTGAACATGACACCAATTGTAAAAATAATAAATTCAACCTTCATTGAGAGAAACAATATCATTAACAATATAATAAACACATTCATAATGCAATATTATCCAAACCACCATTAACCTTAAAATTACATGTCACACATGTAAACCATAATCCAAGTAAATTCTAAACAATTTTAGAATCTAGTATGTAACACCCCTATTTATTTAAGAGCCTTTAGCAAGACATTCTCAAATAAATAGAACTGTTACCATCTCGGAATGTCCGATGTAGTGAATAACAAAGTAAAACAAATCCAAAGTACTTTATATAAAACTGATTAAATTTAAAGTTTTGATATTACAACTACTGCACAAAAAAAATAAAAGTACAACTGATAACATCTAAGTATGTGATCTAATTCTAAGTAAGTCCAAGCCATGTCTCTCTCCATGCCCAATCTCCTAATACATCTGTCTCTAACCTGTAGAATTTACTCCCCACTCCGGCTCATCGTAGGTGTCACACGAATACACTGTCAACCTCGCGGTCGAGTAGGATAACACAAAATCATAATGCAACATATAATGATATGCAAATGCATGACATGCTCGAACTCAATCTCATTCTCAATCTCAAACCCGAAACACCCAGCCATACCGAACCTCCCGACAGACTATAATCGACCGTCGCCGAACACCAGCTCAATAGCTGATAAGACACCAGGCCTGGTCTGCAGAACCACCCTGGGCTTTATATCAGAACAATATCTGAACATATCTTTCTTAGTAACCAATGCATATGCCATGCTCATGAATGAAACAATACAATTATTCAATCATGATATTAAATAATGAAATGTTCATGCCATTACCAAAAATCCACAATCAGTCTAAGCAATATCATTCTCATATCAATCATACTCAGCATCCATAACACACCCTACCACATCCATTCATAACACATCATAGAGTATAAAGTCAGTGTATCCTACCTGGATAGCAATATAGTCCAATAGCAAGCCAGCAAGTAAATAGAATTATGCCACTTCAAAACCGTCACCTAACAAATATAATATACGTAATCACTAACTAATACAATTATGCAAACTAATATAATATATCACTTATTCAAATATATTATTTAAATAATATATTACGCATAACGAGACCCTATTAAATGACTATCTCAGTTAAATAATCGAACATAGAAAATATTATCGAACTATTGATAACCGTCACATTCTTGTATAATAAAAATTACTTACCTTAATAATTAAATATTATAAGCAAAATTACTAACAATAATAAACATGTTCTTACTAACAATAACAATATAACAATATTAACAATAATAATAACAACATATAATCATAATATAATACTAATAATAATAAACATAACAATAATAATAATAATATGTTGTTGACAAAACAACAACAACAACACCACTAATAATAATAATATAATAATAATATAATAATAATAATAATAATAAGATAATGATGATAATAGCAATAACATAAAATGCAACATACCCATACCAACGAAACAGACCACGACTCAACAAAACACGCTGAAACAACGGTCTGTTGCAGACCTTTTCCCGACACCTCCACCACCAGTCCGGTCCCGACAATTGCCACCACTAGACCCAATCTCAAATACGTACTATCAACTACAACTTCCACCTATTAGCCACCACCAGAGGCCACCATAACAACTCTAAACAGGCTGTCGAAATAGCCTGCACACAACCCGTATACTCCGTTCCCCAGCCACTCCCGTGTACACCCTCTCCTTCTCCCATTTATTTCTCTTACCACCATGCCCCATACCACCTCTGGTCACCACCGTTGTCACCACTGACTCACGGTGGTTCCAGGGGTGACACCATCTCGCTCCCGTCTCACCTAGAACCACTGCAAAACCACCACCAAATTTGTTGACCACGGTCTGCTCTCCCTCTGTTTCTGCCTTGACTCTATCCTGTGGCCACCACAGTGGCGCCCTTAAGCCACCACCGACTACCCAACTGCACCATAGTGGTCGTTTAACCCCTGTTAACCACCACCCTCTTGCCCAGACCCAACGAGTCCTCGCATAGGGTCAAAACCCATCCTACTTCTCCCTTAAACACTCGTACCTCCTCTATTTTTGGCACTCTCCTAGCCTGCTATTTCCTTTCTGTTTTCGCACTCTCATATCTTACTACTACTACTACCCATACTCGTATGTAAACTAAACAAAACAACAGTCCAAAAGCAATTAAAACAGAGAAACGATGGTGATGATAACTTACATACAATACAACATAAACTTACTACTATGATGACGACGATGACGGTGGTTGCTTCTTTGTTTTTTTCTTTCTCTTTTGCTCTTCTCCATTCTCACGACAGACAAGTAGGGTTTAGGTGTAGATGGTGTATAGTAGGGAGGCAGACGAGATGAAGAAGTCTGAATGCCGATGTACACGAGGTTAGGGTTAGGGTTTTGTGTTTGGTTGGTCTTAAACGTGTGATTCTCATAATCACACATCCCCATAGTCCGTCACGCATCTCGAGACAATTACACTTCGTTCTCGACTCACAAATTAAAATTACGAGTACATAAAATTATAAAATTATTAGCATTTACGTAAGAATATATATAAAATTAGGATTTAAATAGGGTTACTACTTAAATAAATAAATAAATAGATAAATAATAGAATTTAAGGGGACGAGAAATAAATATAAAAACAAGAAATATATTTAATTATAAATATATCATTAAGAATTAAGAAATACAAATGAAATGTCATTTTATGAAATAATCATCAAATACAAAATAATTATGAAATACGAAATAATCGCAGAAATACGATTTATAAAATAATAACAGTTTACGTAAAATATATTATAAACATTCCATTTGAAATACTTGCATAAAACATGGTTTGACTGTCTTTGACCAATACTAAAATACGGGGTATTACAGTCTTTCCTCCTTAGGATGAACTTCGTCCCGAAGTTCGCCACCCCGTATTGATAACAAAACACCCCACAAGCATAAGACACACACAAGTAGTACACGTATAAGCTCTAAATGTGAAGTGTTACATTCTATCCCCCTTAAGAAATTTGTCACCAAAGTTTAACATACAACCGAAGTACGTCACACTTGAAGAACCACAACATTGACCAAAACATAACAAATTAAAACAGCAGACTCCATGCATGGTCAATCTCAGTCAGCAAACCACCGCATACCACTTAGCCAGATCGTAAAAACATCAAGATCTTACAATCCTATCCTCCTTAAAACATGGTTACGTCCCCGTAACCGCAGTATAAAATTCCATATTTAATGCTCACGAAGATCATCGAACAACAGTCACAAATCATCTGATAAGTCAATTACTCTATACTTGGCAACTAGCATCCGACTTTTAAAGCAATAACGCATATTTGTCAACTTTATGCTACGCAGTAAAAAAAATCAAGGTAACTAGCACCTATATGCCCTTGGAAATTTTGGCACAAAATGCACATTTACATCCATGTAGACAATCAGCTAATTCATAATTCATACTTGACAAATTAAAACATTTCATGGTCATAGTCACATTATAGAAGCAAAATCATGTTTATCCACGCAAGTTTTAGGAAAGACATTAGGCAAAACTTTAATTAATGTACTCGCATTTGTATAAATGACACTACTTAATATATAACTCACCAAAATAAATGAGGTTATATTATCATATAATAAGGTTCATATACATATCATACGACTACTGATCATGTTACTATTGTCATATCAAAGTATTACATGGTTACATCACATAATTCATATTTGATTAAACTTTTATATAAAAACTTACATAACTTACATTTCCAACAATCAAACATCACGTTGCAACTTCCAAAAATCATAATTAAATAACCGCTTAGCTATTCTGCGAGCTATTATAGTTTTTAGAAAATATAAAGAATTAACTAATCATAGGAAAAAAAATCACATGCATAAATTAAAGGAATTGTTCATAACAATTTTTACAACTCGGTTGGTCTGGACAGAAACTTTACAGCAATCAGACAGAAAATTGGACAACTTGCAAAAATCACAATTAAATAATGACTCATCAAGATTTGACATGGCTTATCATTTTGAAAACATGAATGAATATTCTAAACAGTGGAGTTGGAATCAGGCATAAAAAATAACTACGTTTTAAATGATTTCCTTTGCAACAACATGGGTCAAAACAGAATTGTACAGTGACAATCTGACCACTGTCGACTAAAATATTTATTTCTCTCAAACTATAAGTCATTTTAACATGAAACCAAAACGATTGAAAAGCTAACTCAGAAGATTATCATTCATAAAATTTTCATATTCATATATGTAACTCATTTTAAATGACAGCTCGCACAAACAAGGTAACATTCTGAAAATTTATCAAAAATTTAGCCCCTTTAAAATTACTTCACATTATCACTTTTAAATACAATCATTCTTCTTCCAAAACATATTGACCTATCATTGGAAGTATTGAAATCACATAGCGACATATTAACACGTATTCATTATTTCAAACCGAAATTGCCATCTAGAAAACAGTAAAATTGCGAAACTGAAAAAAAAATATCTTAGTATAACATAACTATATAGCATTCATGGCTTAGAGTGACACATTCCGCATACCACTAGACATGGATTGCTAAGGCAAATAGTAAAATAATAACAATCATAAATCTCAAAATTCGATCACATTTGCCTAGTAAGCCTGATGACCGGAATATGCCGTGACTACCGGCCTTCAAACAAGATTTTTAAACCCGAAGAAAAGTAGTACTTAGTTCGGGGTCGAACGCGAAGATGGTGGGGAAATTGAATAGTTACGTTCTAATTAAAGCTTAAGTCGGGGGTAATAGTTTGGTTTATGAAATGACTAACAACTAAAGATAAATGAAAGCAAATATGTTAAGATTAAATTGATGATAAGGAGGACTAGGGTGTCGGGGGTCACTTAGGTACGTCGGTAGCCAAACATAAGGTAACGGTCTTGTGTCACTTCTATGGTAAGTCTAGGGTCGTCTCTTCGCTCGAGTCGACTACCCTTAGGTCAAGACTAGTCCTAGCTTTCGCTACAAACCAAGCTAACCTAACACATAAACATGCTCATGAAACTCAAGACCATCGTCTAAATCAAACAAATCGAAGACTAATACCCAACCGTCGTTGAGGCAATTCGTCGAACACGTAACATGCAAGATGTGAAAACTCAACCAAAGAGGCAAACAAGACTAACCCTAAGCATTTTTCATGGCTACTAACTACCCAAGCAAACCCCTAACCCTAGAATGAAACTACTCACACATGATTAAGAACGAAGTAAACATGAACAAATGAGGAATTGATGATAAACATTATGGGAAATGATAGAAGTAAACAAATAAACAAGGAAAACTTAAACAAAATGAAATAACTAAGTAAAGAGAGGAAAGATTATACCAACAACTTGATTAAAGTGAAGAACTTTGATTACAAGAGAAGAGTCTTCTCAAACCCTCCAAATTACAACCAAAAATCCTCTAACAATGGCTAAGAACAATACTAGGAAAATGACTAAAGAAGGATTATCAAGAACTAAAAGATTAAAGTAAAATCTAAGAAAGGATTCAAGTTTTTAAGAGAGTTGATGGCTAAGTAATCTCAATGGAACAGTAAAAACCCTAAAATATGACTGAAAATATCTCTAAAGTTGCGTATATAGTGTGTAAAAATAAATGATACAAGTGCGGGTTTATATAGAGTGCGAATTTCTGAAATATGACTCTCAGCCGGTCAACCGGCTGCCGGTGGTGGACCGGCTGGGAATCCAAATGTAAACTTCTAAATCTTTTTCTTCTTTTCTTCACAATGTTCTTTGATCTTCAGCCGACCGGTCGGCTGCCGGTCGGGCACCGGCTGGGAGGCTGGTTGATAACTTCTGGATTTTCTTCATTTTTTCAACATGTACAGGTGCCACCAGCCGGTGGACCAGCTGCCGGTTGGCCACCGGCTGGGAACCCTTTCGCTAGAATCTGCCCAAATACGATTTCTTCAATCTTCAAAATTTGACTAAGAATAGAATATGCACCCCAGACGGGCTACCGGCCGCCGGCTGTGCACCGGCTGGAAGACGAAATTCACAAGCCTGTAACATTCTTCATTTTTGGACCAAAAGTCAAGTCAAGATCCCCAGCCGGCCTATCGGCCGCCGGTTGGGAACCGGCTGGGAGTGCCTGGAAAGAGTGCTTGCATTTTCTTCTCAATTTCTTCACATTTCGCTCCAAATTCGTCTCGTTTGCCCCCGTTTCTTCGCTCCCGCCACAACACCTATGTAAATCAAATAAGAATAGTCGAGGTGTCGGGCATAAAAACGAGCAAAGGCACGCAAAACGAGGTCAAATCGGGACCGAAAATTAAGAATATACAATGAAAATAATGACCAAAATAGAGCTCATCAGAATTCCCCACACTTAAACCTTACTCGTCCTCGAGTAAGAGATCAAGGAACTATATAACCCTTATTAGAAACATGAAACAAACAAACTAAGCTAACTAGAAGCCGAATCGGGTTTAGCGACACCCGTAGCCCTTTCAACTCACAATTTGACATTCATGAGGAAGAATGCCCTATTGCAAGGCAAGTATGGTCTTGCTACAAAATTTTTGATGCAAACAAGTCAAAACAAAACACATATAAACAAGCAACATGCATCGGAAAAAGGAAAAGCCAACCGCTTGCCTCATTCAAGCGGGGTTTTGAAAAACTAAACAAGGGAGGCCTATAGCGGAGGATGTCGGCTCAAAGTCCAACCACGGTGTCAAACCGCTAAATCAAGCTCAAGCAACCAAAAAAATGGCATCACCAAAGACCAAGAAACTAATTCAAGGCGGGCAAACGGAAGTACTAAGCTATACTTCCAAGAAGGACACGACACACGCATGATTCGACTCCATGCAAGACCCATAACCGATGAAAGAACCCTAAGTACCGACTCTCACGGGTGACACTCAACACACAAGGAAAGAAAGGGGGTGATTTTTGTGACAAAAAGTAACCAAAATCACTCACCTACCTCAACTTGCGAAGCATGCCCGCAATCTAGAATGGTACTCCATCCAAAAATCCATGAGAAAATGCAAATGTACACTATGAGAACAACAACAAGGATGCAACGGGGCTTGGGTTGGGTGAAAATGGTTTGGTGCAAGCACCGTTCTAGAATTTGAGGCTCAAAAACAAGAATGATTGCCATTATCCACGCAACTCCTTATCACAACAACTAAGCAACGTCTATGCCCTAACTTTGATTTTAAAAAAACCAAGCAAAAATTGCATAAACCCCAACTTACTTTGGAAAAAACGAACCCATCACAACCTTAAACAAAGTGGTCATTATTAAAAACACCGAACAACGTCTACACCCTTACATACGACTTGAAAACAAAATCAAACGCAAAAATTGTGTAAACCCGGCACGCGTGCAAAAACATCAAAGACCACATTATTATAGCAGCGGCTTTTTCTATGTCCCCTTGATGGAAGGGATTTGTTGCTAGCCTTTTTCTCTTTCAAAACACATATACACTTTTCTTTTTGGATTTTTCAAAACTTTTTCAACTTTTTTTCTTTGATTTTCTATTTTCTTTCTTTTTTCATTTTTTTTTTCTATTCTTTTTGTCAGACTTCCACTCACCAAGAAAACAACAAGTAGTGATCACAACGGAAGAGTGCACCAACCAACATCAAAATCCCGACTCTACCACCAAAAAAGTACCACAAAAGCAACCATTCTTGATCAAGGAAGGTGTTTTTGGAGATGTAGCTCATTTAGTGGTTAAGGCCAAATGAATAGGCTAAGGCTCAAAGTGGTTAAACAAAAGAGGGAATAAGATGCAAAGGTCAAAACAAGGCTAATTTGGCAAATGTGAAGTTGATTTATTTGGAAGAAAACTTATCTCACATGCACATAAACATTAACACGGAAATAAGGAACGAGCGCCATACTTATGCGTATAGACATAACACACCACGTAAGGAGGACTACTCACAATCCTAAACTGAGTCGGTTTGATGGGCCGACTATAAAGGAGGCTCTATCCTCACATTTGAGTAGCTAATGTCGGTCCTAGGTCGGGTCAAGGTCTAACATGGTCTCACAAGGTGGTCGAAACTTGGTTATTAAGCTGAGACTTCCGGGTCCTTGCAAGCAAGAACCCTAACAAGGTGACATCAAACGGTGCAAGCTATTAGGAGGGGTAAGACACAAGCAAGACAAATATCATCATTGACGGCATATATCCTCCACTATTCAACCTCCTATGCATATTTACAAACAAATGCAAAAAGGAAAACCCGACTAACAAATATTCACAAAACTATGAAAATGAAAAGGCATGTGAAACTAAAGTAAACTAATAACAAACACAACGATCATGCAACAACAAGAGAACTAAACTAGCAGCACATCAACCACAACAACCACAAGTTCCCCAAAGGAACATCCAAGGCACAAAAATCCCGTTCTCCTTCATGCTATCAACATAAAAAAATAGGGAGGGGAAGAAAGAAGTGGGAAAGAGTATACCAAGCATCTTCATTCTCCTAATACCTCGGGTTGTTGTTGCTTCTGCCACTTGTTAGTCCAACAAACATATATATACAAAGCAAGCAAAGAACAAAAACAAAAGAAAGGAAGAACATGTTTTTTGAAATTTTTGAAATTTTTCGATTTTTTTGTATTTTTGAAGTTTTTTATTTTCACATTTACAAAAGCAAATAAATATTCACAAAGTGGATATTTTCCCTCCCCACACTTGAGATTTAAATTGTCCTCAATGGAACAAAGTGCAAGGGGGAAAATGAAGAAAAAGAACGAAAACAACATGTTTTTGGCTTTTTCTTTTTGAAATTTTTGATTAAATGAAAAACTTGTTTTGTGTTTTTTTGAAATAAACGGTTATTCCTCCCCACACTTATTTATGTGCATAATGTGAGGAGGAAAACCGGAAAATAAAGAACATGTTTTTGAAGGTTTTTGGTTTTTCAATTTTTTTTGGATTTTTGATTTTTATGAAAGCAATAAAAACAAAGGTAAACAAAAGAAATGAAAAACTAAAAACTAAACTAAATGCAAACTAAATGCTCTAATCTACATGTATGCAAACTACATGTGACAATATGATACAAAATAAGTAAATCTAATGCATCTAAATGAATGCAACTAAATGCAACTAAACTAATGATATGAAATGATGAAAAGGAAACTAAAACAAGCTAACTAAACTAACTAACTACTCTAAATGCATGCTAGAAAGTAAAATGCAAACTAAAGTGAAATTTGGATTAAAGGGAGTTACTTGCTTTGGATTTTCAAAGGGGAGCAAAGTCATCACCGACCACCTCCAAGGGTGGTCACTCATCATCTTCTTCATCATCACCTCCATTACCGCTCACATCACCATCTCCATTGCCATCTACCACTATGTAGTCATCCGGGTTGTTCACTAAATCACGAAAGGGGGAAGCATGCGAGCCACTAGCCCCGGGGTCACCTACCATGCCACGGGGAGAAGGGTGCCCTTGAGGGCGAGGGCCTGAATTCCCGGCTCCACGGAAATTCGGGGGAAAGATCGGGCTAGAGAAATAGCCCGGGGCAACATTAATCTCCCCGAAAAACGCCCTTCGGGGGGCACATAACCACGCTCCGGAGGCAGGTAGTAAGAAGGATGACCACCGCCCGCATGATGATACCCCCTGGCGAACAGACTGGTCATAACTAGGAAAGGTCCCATAGGCCTGATCGTGGTACAAGTAGTCAAGCCTAAAGGTTAAATCCCGATGGCGCTCATCCGCCAATGCCTGGCGCTCATCTGCAAGCTCTGCCGCCGTCTTCATACCCAAATCAACCCGGGCCATGAAATCTATGAGGTCCTGATGCATAGGGGAAGGCTGAGGATGTAATACCCCGTATTTTATCGATAATTAATTTATATTATATTAACGTGTTGATAATATTTAAACGTATATATTCGATAATTAATTTATCATATGCGTGTTTTATATTATATATATTATATATTATTATTGGCGTAATGTCGGGTTGGGTATCAGTTAATAGACCGAGCTTTAAGGACTCGAGTGGGCCTCGTTTTGCGTACAAGTCACTGTAATGCCTTGAATACTATTTAACGACACTTGCTCCTACGTTTTAATACTTGGTAAATAAGTAATCGTTTGATGTTGGTTAATTACCTATGTGGGGGTTCGAACTTGAGACCTTGGGTGAAGGGAGTGGATCTCGTATAAGACTTGAGCAGCCCACGAAATAAGAAACCCTAAAACACTCACTCACACCCTCACTTTGCCTGCCGTCATGTTTGAAGGCTTCACACCTCCTTTCCAAACAACGTTACACGTAAACAACCACGCTACCCTACTGCCGCCACTACAGTCTTAGGAGAGGAGGTCCACGCGACGGTCTAGAGCGGTCTAACACCCTTCGAACTGACCGAGAATCAGGTACGGTTGCACGCATCTTTGTCAATAGTTCAGTCAAGCCGTTTTGCGCACGTTTTGTATATGATTCGAAGAGTGTATGGTTGTCATCTTCGTTGGATGAAGGGGGCGATGCTTGAAATAAGTAAAGTTACCTTTTTGTTGGATAGTAGCGAATTGGAGGCCGGGAAAGCTCGGATCCGGACCAATATAGCTGCTATCAAGAACATTTTGCACTTCTTGTTCCACCATCGGGTCATGTCTCGATTTTGATCTTCTTTCGGTCCTTCCTGACATGGTTAATTTGTAGGGATTTGATGAGGGGTTGAAAGGGGTTTGATTTGGATTGATAGATGGATGTAAGGGAGAAGGGGGAAATAAGAAAGAAAGAAGAAGAAATGAGGTAGAAATGAAAAGAAATGAAGGAGTGTCGTGGGTTTTATTTTGCGAAACAGGCGCTTCTCAGCCGGTATGGGACCGGCCGCCGGTCTACCGGCTGAGAGTTAGGGTTTGAGTTTTTTTCGAAAATTTTCTATGGGATCTGATTCTGAGCCGGCGGACCAGCTGCCGGCCGACCGACTCAAAATCCGTCTTCAACTCTTCCTACTTCCTCTTCTTCTTCAACTTTATCTTACAAAACTCCCAGCCGGCGGACCGGCTGCCGGCCGACCGGCTGGGGATCCTTCTATTCCTCTTTTTCTTCACACGTAGGCACACCTTCATGATTCTCAGCCGGTGGAGCGGCTGCCGGCCGACCGGCTGGGAATCAATCTTCTTCGATTTTTTCGTCTTTTTGAATAAGTAACATGTCTTTGAGCCGGTTGACCGGCTGCCGGTTTGGTGCAGGCTGGGAGTGCAAAATCTGAAATCTGCCAAATAAACTATCAAAAACAGAAATGTGTCCACGTGCTCTCAGCCGGTATGGGACCGTCAGCCGGTAGGCCGGCTGGGAGTACCTGTACACAATTTCAAAAAATAATTTACTTGAACATAAAAATTGATTTTGCAAACAACATTTTTGCCTTACATCCTCCGACTCCACTCAAGAATTAACCAAAAACAAGTAACCAACACTTCCAAAACTCACATGCAAGCTAGAAATGAAACTAAAAGTGTAAAACCCCTCGCGAAAGCGGAAATATAAAACACACAAAGTACTCAAAATGCAGCGGAATTAAAACTTTTTAACATAAACATGCGAGGTGAATTAAAACGTGAAAACTGAAACTGGCATAAATAGAAATAGATAAGAATAACAGTTCTAAGTACGAAAACCAAATATGTACAACAGCCTGGGATGGAACATCCCTACAGGCACCAAAAGATAACTGTATCAAAACTAAGAGTCTAGCTAATCGATAAACGTGTAAGTCATATGATGAAAGGATCATCACTCGCTAGCTCTCAAGTGAACCCTGCCAACCTGCATGTACCTACATACATGAAAACATGTACGCCACAATCAGTGGGGAGTGACTAGAGTTCTCCTAGCCACATTTTGTAACGACACGTAACAAGCAAAGCAAACAGAACACTCCAACATATATAAACATGTGAAGTATAAATATCTCATCAACTGAATCTCATACTATCATGCAATCACTAATTTACGACTCTCAACCAACTTCGGAAACTATTTGGAAGGAGAGCCAATTTCCCTACCGGTTACCCGGTCGGGGGGTCTTTCAATCCAAACCATTTACGAAACTGACTTAGAGTCATCCAATGCCTTGGATGAACAATAAAAAAAGTCGACATCTAATTCAACAATAACAACATCTAAATCATCATCATCAACATCAACATCTGACACTGTACCAACTCAAGACAAGCAGATAGAATTCATCAAGTATAAGGTTCGGCGGTCAACTTAAGACATAACCTACATACCAATCATTCAGCAAGTGTAAAGGTTCAGCGGTCAACTTAAGACATAACCTAAACACCAAAACATTCATCAAGCAAGGACTCAGAGGCCTTCTTAAGGCATAGACCCGCCAATCAGCAAGACACTAGACTTAGAGGCCAACTTAAGGCATAAACTAGCACCCAAAAGTAAAGGACTCAGAGGCCAGCTTAAGGCATGTCCCTTCACTACATCACAAGATACTAGACTCAGAGGCCATCTTAAGGCATGTCCTAGCATCAAGCATCGGCACTCCGGGTGAGGTGTTACGACCTAAATGCCCCGTTGTGCAGCTACTCTACTCGTCAGACTCAGAGGCCAACTTAAGGCATGTTCCAACGCGATCACAATCAAACATGTCTGGACTAAGAGGCCAGCTTAAGGCATGTCCCAGACACGACAAACATACACATATAGGGCTCAGAGGCCAGCTTAAGGCATATCCCCATATATGACAAACAACTCACGTATTAAGTTCAGAGGCCAGCTTAAGGCATAACTAAATACGCATCAATACAATATCATCCAAGTCTATGGACTAATCTATAGTTCTACTTTTCTTAACTTCTAACCAACACTTAATTGACCCCGGGAACTAAGTTGAGGGAGAGCCGGTTTCCCTTTCGGTTACCCGACCGGGGGGTCTCTATCCTCTCTCCATTCCTAAACCCAATATAGTGTCGCCCATCCTCCAGGGACCTCAAATGCATATCAAAAATACAAGGAACGAGTTTCAATCAAAACTGATTAACCGTTTAAAAGTTACAAACGAATTAAGAATTCGAAACAAAAATGAGCTACAGGGATCCCCAGCCGGTCGGCAGGCAGCCGGCCCACCGGCTGGTGATCCATCTCAGCCTTCGTTTTCTTTAAAACAAAAACAACCCCAAAGGACTCCCAGCCGGTCGGCAGGCAGCTACCGGCTGGGAACCCATTTCCCTCAAATTACGAAAAATGCACAATTTACCCAAGAGGCTCCCAGCCGGTTGGCAGGCGGCCGGTCTACCGGCTGGGCACCTCAAATCCTACCCTTATAATCTACGCAAGACAAACAAAAGAGGTCACCATCCGGTTGGCAGGCGGCCGGTCGACCGGCTGGCACACCAATTCTACTTACTTTCGAAAATCGCAAAAACAACAAGAGGCCTTCCCAGCCGGTCGACCGGCGGCCGGTCGGTCGACCGACTCAGAGAGCCTGATCAGAAAAACGCATTTTCCAGCTATTTCAAAACATCATCAAATCGTAATCAAACCTAAAGAATTACAACATATGATGTTTACCCACTATTACAAATCACCCAAATATCATTATCTACCAGCAATTAAACCACAACACAATCCTCAAACGATTTTTACAAGTATCCGTCGCAAAACATTTAATTTCTGAAAATATTTAAGAACATGTGAAACATTCACAAGGCATGAATTCATCAAGTAACAACATTCCTAACATGTTACTAAGTCCATTAATCATCCAACTTAAACAAAAATCAGAAACATTAATAAGAACACAACAAAACTTGCTATTTTAACAAAAAGGCCGAGTTACTCGTAATCGTCACCTCAAATGCAATCCGGCTCAAAGATAACTCCTCTAAGATGAAGCTATCCAGTTCCGGGTTGTCTAATCCTTCACCTACAAGCACGAAAAACGAGTTTAAGGACTGAAAAACGGATTCTTAGGAAAACAACCCATTTTTCGAAATAAAGGAAATGAAAAGCGGAAGTGACGGATGGCTTGCAAATTCGATGAGGATTCCGAAAATGTTATTATTACCTTGATTCTATGAGCAGATGATGAAGAAATAAGCAAAAGAAGATGATTATTTAGGAGGTTTTTGTGAAAATGGAAATGTGAGTATGTTTGCTTTGATGAAGGACAATTATGTCGACTTAAGGGTTTTAAGGGGTTTAAGGGATAGTCCTTTCCGTTTAAATGAAACGGGTTTGGATAACTTGAACGGGTTTTTAAAATGTGAACTTAAGTTTACCGAGTTTTTATTCGTCTTAAGGACTTAAGGTTCTTAAGACGGATCTTACTATTTTCTTAAAATACTTTTCGATAATTTATTAAAATATTATTTTATTACTTAAAATAATTAAAAGCCTTTAAATATAAATCATGAAAATACGGGATGTTACAATCACCCAATCTTCAAAAAGTTTCGTCCTCGAAACTCGAAGGCAGAAATAAGTACGAAAACAATTCTAACTTTCAAAATGAACCATACGGGTCATGACAACCCAAAACTTTATCCTTCAAAAAGGTTTCAGGAAGAAAAGGTTTCAAGGCACAAGTCTTGTCAATGGGCAATGGGATTCTCGTTACGTATTCAAGAGTCCGACATTCTAAATCTGAGACAAGTCCCAAGATTTTGTTCAAATACAGTTCAAAATTAGATTGATTCGGTGTTGACAAGCACAGCACAGGTTATCAGACGTCTCCAATAACAGGTTTTAGTGGCAGTCAACGCTGAAATCTGATAAAATCGTAAAACGTTACACTCCTTAAAACCAAGTTTTCTTTAAATCGACCAATACTCCCAAATTCTTGAAAAGGTAAAATTGTAACCATAACCAAAGGTCGCTTCTAATGGAAGAGAAAGCAGTTTCAAATTCTCATAACAACTAAGCTTTTTCTAAAAACAGTGAATTTAAAGTCAACAATTGGGAAACGAGTTTTCAAGACAGACGCTTGAGAGCGCGGAAACAGTCACAGAGCTTATTTTCACACGAAGGATTAGGGGTTTCAAGCTTCGCGGCTGTCAGAATACCAAAAAGGAGGGTTGAAGGGACGGAACGATTAAGTCGAAAGTTAAAGAAGGACGGTAACCTTTGCCAAACATGGGTACACTAACCGCTCAATCCATAATCAAAACATCGTTACAACGATTTCTAGTATATCCCAAGGAAACATTTCCAGTGACCTCGATAATCACAATGGTTTCACAGTCCCTCTTACTATTATCTCATCCTCCAAACAAGGTATTCCTCACAAGAAGGTTTCCTAAACTCTCACTTAGCTACTCAAAATCTGTTAGATCCAGGTTAAGGATCTCTCACTCAAGGTGGAAGCCTCATACACATACCTCAGATCAAGGTTTACGCATTTCCTAAATCTAAATCTGAATTCTATCATCAAAACATCAAATTCTGAAATTAGGATACCAAACTTTCCACACTATGGCTTTTCTCCATTAGACGGGCCATAACCAAAATTACTTTTATCCTTTAGCCCTACGAAATTCAATTCCGTCAAAATCATTCAGGGGGGGGGGGTACTTCAAATTTCTATGTTTTCCCAAGTCATCTATTAACATACAACGAACGTTCCAAGGTAAGGCCTCACTAAGGTAACAACTTCCAAGTCAAGTAAGTCTATGACTGATCCTCGTGACTAGTTCCTCAAAACGATTCAGATCTCAAGGTTCCTCAAAGTCTAAAGTAATATCATCCTTCCAATTACCTATTCCCGAAAATTTAGCTGACTCATCTCAGGTATTTCCTCGATTGACAATGAAATCAACTATCAGGTTATTAAACTCGTATGATGTAACTACTATACTCGCATTATAGTCCACCAAATCACCACGCCTAAATCAATGCGTCTCCGAACTACATTTCCCAAGGAATCATTCTATTCTATCCTCAAACTGGTGATGCATCCTAGATTTTTCCTTTAAGTCCTTCATTAGATGAATGTTAAGATCTATTAAGTAACTTAAGGTCAACCACTCATTCGATTCCACGCGTTATTTGTAAGTGTCCCAATGTTCTCCCGCCGTAACTAACAACTCTCGTTCCTCAAGTTCAAACAACATTAACCTACCTCATTCACTTATCAGACAACGCCAGTACTTCAAGCATATTCCTCGAAATCAATCCTTACTCCAAGTTCCTCTAAATTCTATAATGGATATTCCAAACTCACAATTATCCATGACTCAGCAAGATTCTCACACTTAAATTCCATTAAAGGTCGTGTATAACACTCTACCTAACACAATTATCTCATCATTCACTTACTCTTCAATTTAGTAACATATGGACACTAAGATCAACAAAACACACTCCATCAGCTCCTTAGATTCTCCTCAAGTAACAACACTCTCTCAATCATGGTCTACAATTGTCCTCAAGAAATTCCCCAAGTCTGTCTATGGTAGGTTACCGCACAAGGTGTTTCAGGATAAGCAAGCTATTAGGTGAAGTCAAGAGAACACAATGACAGTTCTCAAGGATGGTCAAGAAAAGTCTAAGGGAAGAGATAGAGACCTAAACGGTTACAAGTACATCAAACCATAAGTAAGACGGTAGGCATGAACATACCAGTAGGTGGGCCAGGATGAACTCCGGTCACAGCTTGAATCCGAACAGCTCTGGCTCCACTGGTCTCAGCCTCAGGGTCAGTAGTAACAGCTCTGTCGATAGCGACCTTCCCCACGGGGTACTCGAAGGAGCGATGTCCAAATCCCTCGCAGGTGAAGCATTGGTAAGGGTCACCGTAACAGTCAACTCTAGGATGAAGATCCTTACGGCACTTGAAGCACTCCAGGGGAGCTTCTGTCGGGGGTTCCATGTGTAATACCCCGTATTTTATTTATAATATTTATTCTTTATACTGACATGCGCTCGATAATTAATTTATCGAGTAAGGGTTTTGATATTATTATAAGCTGTGAGTTATATGTTAAGTAAGTACATTAGTTATATTTTAAGTTGCGACTTATGAATGTTATACCTCAATTTGTCACTACGATATCTACGTTTATAATTGTTATAGTTGTCGTAGAGATGGTATTTAAATATTGCTAGTAATTGCTAAATTTGTTATAAAAAGGTTTGTGGCTTGTGTTCGTAAGGGGGATCGATCCTCAGACCTCATGTACTAGTAGCAGCCCATACTTAGTTTATTTTTACAACCCTAGCAACCCCACCTACGATGAGTATGCCGTCATATTTAGATGAAATTTACCCTAGGTTAAACTACTCTTTTCCCATCTCAAACACCACACCTTCCAGCCGTCATAGCAACGTAAAGATACATGGTCCCTCGGTGGTTGTAAGGCGGTCAAGTGGTGGTCGAACACCTCGTGAAATAGGTACGTTTAAACGTTGTAGAAGTCAGTCTCACATCTGCGTTTTGGCATGCTTCGTTGAGTCTTATTTGTTGTTTGTTTGGTCTGTTTCTCTCGAGTAAGATGACCTTTGGGGTGTGGGTGTCGTGTTTAATGGTGGTCGTAGTTGTGTCAGTCACCGTGCTACACCAAGGAGGGGGTTTTGTGACGACAGTCACGAAGGCTCCTCTGTTTTGTTTATGTGACCAAGTCTGACCAACGACCTTGTTGGCTATATCGACACCTTCCTTTGGCCGTGCCTTAGGTTGGTTTGGGTTAGGGAACAGAGGGTAGTCGGAAGAGGGTTGTGATGATGGTAAGGGTGGTTACTGGTGTTGCATACAGTGTCGTTTAGGTGTTCCGTTCTCTGTTTCAGATCTGGGTTTCCTTGTTGATTAGAGTTTGGTTGTTTTGGGGGTGGCACCACCGCTGACTAGGGGGAGGTCGGTGCGGTGGTACCACCATGTCGGGGTGTCTGGTGTCAGGGAGTGGTTGTGGTGTCAAGGCGGCGTCGTTCTGGTGGCTGTATGAGTGTCGAAGAAGGGAAGTGCTGGTCGTGCCTGATGCTCGGCGTGCTGAACCAGGCCTGGTTTGGGCCCTGGTTCACCACGTCAGGGGTGGTCGAAGGGGTGGACGACGGTCGTGGTGGTAGATGGTGGTCCTGGAACCAAGGACTGGTGGTTGTAGTTGGCTGCGGCAGGGCTGCGGTGGTGCAAGAAGGGTAGGTTTGGGTGTGAGTCGGGTTAGTGTTAGTTGTTAGGCTGTTTCGGGTTAGTGTTAGTTGTTGGGCTGTTTCGTGTTTTCGTTATTACTTATTATTATTATTAATATTACTTATTATTATTATTATTATTATTATTATTATTATTATGGTTGTTATTATTGTTATGATTAAGTTATTTTAATAATAGTATTTTGATAAGTGATTCTAGTAATATATAATAAAAGCCGTTTTCGTCCTTTTATTAATTCGTTATCATGTAGTTAAGTTATAAGTCGGGAAATCGTTAAGTTAGGAAAGTTTCTGTTTTGGGAACTTTCTATTTTTTTAAGGGGTTTCTATTTTTGGAAACTTTCCAATTAGGGAAGTTTCTATTTATAGTAAGTGTAAGTTGTTTTGGGGTTCGGGAAGGTTTTAATTCGTTACATATACATGTTTAGATAGCGAGTTTCGTGTGGAACACTTCTAACGAGCTTGGACGTATCTACATTTCCTGCTGTTTTAGGTAGGGGAAATACGGTGTATATTATAATGATTACTCTGTTGTTATTTGATGATAACCATGATTGTTTTATATTAATACTTGATTGGTATATTATGATATTTGATTATATATTCTGTGATACGATATGAGATGAGGAGATAAAGGGTCTGTGATTGGTGAGGAGATAAAGGGTCTGTGATTGGTGAGGAGATAAAGGGTCTGTGATTGGTGCGGAGATAAAGGGTCTGTGATTGGTGCGGAGATAAAGGGTCTGTGATTGGTGTGGAGAATTATGGGTCTTGTGATTCGGAGTGGAGAAGTTCGACTTCCTATTTATAGTAATGTGGTTTGTTTACAGTTTTTCTCTACTCAACCTTGTGGTTGACCCTGTGTATTCGTGTGACACCTGTGATGAACCAATTATTGGGGAGCAGATTGACAGGTGTTGAGACTATGGGAGCTAGGGGAAGAGAGAAGCTTGGATTCGGACCTGCCTAGAGTCTAGATCACCATAGTAGTTACTTATGAGTTGTACTTTTGTTTTATCAAGACAGTTTGTTTTAATTCAGTTGTATAAACTTGTTCTTTGAGATAACTCATCAATTTAAAGTACTGTTTATCTTCCTTTGTATCTACTGCCTCGGAAAACCGAGATGGTAACATCCTTATTTATCTGGGGAATCCTAGTACAGGCTCTTAAATAAATGGGGGTGTTACAAAGTGGTATCAGAGCGAACGATCCTCAGGCCTAAACCGACTGAATAATAATGAATGTAGGAAGAGTCAAATAAAATGAACCCCGAGATGAAACTGATAGGAGCCCCAAAAAGGAACGGGATGAGTTAGGGGCCCCCTCACACCAGACCTGGGCCCTTTTTGTTCCGTCTCGGGAACCCAATGAGAGTAATTGAAGAGTGGGGTAGACTATAGTGAACCAGTTATACTGTACTAACGTTTTCGCAGAAGAAGAATGAGGTAAGTAATATGTGAGTTATGAATAATGATGTGTGTTGGAACGATATGTGTGATATGAAATGTGGATCAATCCGAATGATGGAATTGAAATTTGAGGAGTTTTAGCGGTCTAATTGTTGAACTATGGTTAGCGTAATGAGATCATAACGTGTTGGTGCATGGAATGTTCATAGGGTGTATGGTTATTAAGTGACTATCGTAGCTATGTAATATATTGCTTGGTATTTGGATATGAAAGGTCAGACTCAGATTGTTATAGTAATCCATGTCTAGTGATATGAGGAATGTGCTACCCTAAGCCATGAATGTATATAGTTATGTGTTGCGTGTATCGTACTTAAAATTCCATGCCTGTTATACGCATTTAAATTCGTTATGAAGACAGGCATCAATAAGGGATACGTAGTAGTCCCTAGGTTATATTTCCGTACTTGGATGAGTTGTGATTGTGCGATGGGAGGGACTAATTGATGTTGAAACACATGTACAACTATCAAGCTATTTAGTTGATCTTATTTCAGTTTCCAAACCTTTACTGTATTTTGATGAAAACTACAATTGAAATGAGGAATGAATGTTAATATGGTACAGAGTGATGTCTATGTTTCAAATGATTGTCAATGTGTTTGGAATAAGAAAGGTTGTGTGTGGATGTAGTAATGTGTAGTTGCAAAGGAATCGAAATTTTAATAATTTTTTTCAGAATGTTGTCTGGTTTGTACGGGCTGTCATTTTATACGTGTTCAATAATTGTGTATAAAAAAAAAAAAAAAAAAATTTATGCATGATAACCTTCTGAGTTGGCTTTACAATGCTTTTGATTTCACGATAATAGGAGTTATATTTGAGGGAAATAAATCTTTTAGTTGACAGTGGTCAGATTGTTACTGTCCGGTTCTGTTTTGACCCATGTTTTTGTGAAAGAAGTCATTTGAAACATGTTTACTTTTATGTACAAATCCAACTCCACTGTTTAAAATATTCTTTCACGTTCCCAAAATGTTAAGCTATGTAAGAACTTATCGATCAACGAATTACGAATTCGAAACAAAAATGAGCAACAGGGATCCCCAGCCGGTCGGCAGGCAGCCGGCCCACCGGCTGGTGATCCATCTCAGCCTTCGTTTTCTTTAAAACAAAAACAACCCCAAAGGACTCCCAGCCGGTCGGCAGGCAGCCGGCCTACCGGCTGGGAACCCATTTCCCTCAAATTACGAAAAATGCACAATTTACCCAAGAGGCTCCCAGCCGGTTGGCAGGCGGCCGGTCTACCGGCTGGGCACCTCAAATCCTACCCTTATAATCTACGCAAGACAAACAAAAGAGGTCACCAGCCGGTTGGCAGGCGGCCGGTCGACCGGCTGGCACACCAATTCTACTTACTTTCGAAAATCGCAAAAACAACAAGAGGCCTTCCCAGCCGGTCGACCGGCGGCCGGTCGGTCGACCGGCTCAGAGAGCCTGATCAGAAAAACGCATTTTTCAGCTATTTCAAAACATCATCAAATCGTAATCAAACCTAAAGAATTACAACATATGATGTTTACCCACTATTTAAAAATCACCCAAATATCATTATCTACCAGCAATTAAACCACAACACAATCCTCAAACGATTATTACAAGTATCCGTCGCAAAACATGTAATTTCTGAAAATATTTAAGAACATGTGAAACATTCACAAGGCATGAATTCATCAAGTAACAACATTCCTAACATGTTACTAAGTCCATTAATCATCCAACTTAAACAAAAATCAGAAACATTAACAAGAACACAACAAAACTTGCTATTTTAACAAAAAGGCCGAGTTACTCGTAATCGTCACCTCAAATGCAATCCGGCTCAAAGATCCTCCTCTAAGATGAAGCTATCCACTTCCGGGTTATCTAATCCTTCACCTACAAGTACGAAAAACGAGTTTAAGGACTGAAAAACGGATTCTTAGGAAAACAGCCCATTTTTCGAAATAAGGGAAATGAAAATCGGAAGTGACGGATGGCTTGCAAATTCGATGAGGATTCCGAAAATGTTATTATTACCTTGATTTGATGAGCGGATGATGAAGAAATAAGCAAACGAAGATGATTATTTAGGAGGTTTTTGTGAAAATGGAAATGTCGGTATGTTTGCTTTGATGAAGGACAATTATGTCGACTTAAGGGTTTTAAGGGGTTTAAGGGATTGTCCTTTCCGTTTAAATGAAACGGGTTTGGATAACTTGAACGGGTTTTTAAAATGTGAACTTAAGTTTACCGATTTTGTATTCGTCTTAAGGACTTAAGGTTCTTAAGACGGATCTTACTATTTGTTTAAAATACTTTTCGATAATTTATTAAAATATTATTTTATTACTTAAAATAATTAAAAGCCTTTAAATATAAATCACGAAAATATTGGATGTTACAAAAAGTCGAACTAAAAATACAAAATACATGAGAGAAAGGAAACTAATACTTACAAACGGTGGTTATTAAGTGACTCCACCAAACCTTTCACGAACAATCTTCAATCTTTGTAGATGGAAACCTCGTCCATGCTAGCTAGGGACCTTAAGAAAAGGTCAAAAGCCTCGGCCGGGCACTCGACCTTGCTCGCACTTTGGGTTTCCATCTTGCTCAACCTCGGTTCTCGAACCTTCACACCTTTTTCCAAAAGTAGCTCCTTCAACACCCCCCCTTCCACTTTCGGGGCCTTTGAAGAAACTACTAGAACTCATTTCTTCTTCCTTGTCAACGGGCTCTTCCACTTTGTCACAAAACGGCTCACAATAGTTAAGCTTAACATCTTCTTTGGGACCTTTTTCATCAAACTTCACCGAGGGCTCACGTCTCTCAAATTTGGCAATCAAGCTCACGCTTTTCTTTGCATCCTCAAGGTACTTGTCCGGAGCATCCGGGAGCACGAATTCACACAACTCATCTCCAACTTGAAAGGTTAGCCTACCTCTTTTCACGTCAATGATTGCTCGCCCGGTGGCCAAGAAGGGCCTCCCAAGAATAACAAAAGAGCTTTCACCGACCGGAATATCAACGACCATAAAGTCGGTGGGGATGGAAATCGATCCCACCTTAACCACCGCATTTTCAAGGACCCCAATAGTAGGTCTAACCGTCCCGTCGGCAAGAGTGATGTCCGTTGTAGGAGGGGATAAGTGCTTAATGTTCAATCTCTTTGCCATGGCAAGTGGATAACACTCACACTTGCTCCAAGATCGCACAAAGCGTGCTCAATGTTTCTTCCTCCTACGGAGCATTGGATAGAGAAGCTCCCCGGATCTCCTAACTTGATTGGCAAATCATTCGGAATCTTTTTTGCCGCCAATGAGATGGCATTAACTTCCCTCTTTTCTTGGGTGGAGGGGATTGTGGCCTCTACCTTCTCAACAAGTTTAATCAACTCATTGCAACGAGGGTCCCCCTTGGTGATTTTACGAAAGAATTCGCACATTCTTTTCTCCATGAGGCTCTCCACATATCCACGGTCCTCTTCTTCTATCACATGGACTTCTTTCCCTTTGGTACTCGGGCTTTCATCACAATTCTTCTTTGGAATTTCCAAAACTTGTTGCATGACAAAGTTTAAGTCATCAATGTCGACCTCTTTACAATCATTCGGAGAAGTGTTGGGCACCATCACCATCACTTCCTCCTCAACACATTTCTCACTTCCACTTCCAAATACCGTCATAACTTGCTCTTGCTTGGACCCCCCTTCATCACCTCTCCTCTCAAGCATAGGTTGCTCTTGCTTGCTTGTCATGATAGCATTGACACCATGTGGTTTTGAAGCATCCCGGGAGCTTTGACCTTGGGCAAGAAAGCCGCCCGGTGGCCTTTGTGGGTTGGCTAAGGCTTGTGAGGCAACTCTAGCCTCCATTTCCCGGATTTCTTTTTGATTAGCCATCTTTAAATTCATCATTTCTTGGTTATGTGTCGCTTGCATGCCTTTCACAAGTTTAAGCAACTCCCCAACTTGAGAGTCACTTGAGGGATCTTGATGAGGTGTGTTGGTAAGGGGAAAGGGGTGTTGGGAAATGTGTCCTCAACAATTGTGCGATCACGACAGTGATAAAATCATTGTCATAAATCTTATGAAATGAATATGCAAGGGACGATCCAATATTGATTTAGTCAACTGACCAACATTAATCGGTAATGATTGGCTGACTAGAGTTTAACATTACTGTCGTATGACGGTGGTAGTCAGTTGATCCCTTTAGGTCACACCTATAGGACAGACTGTAACACCCCAAGAGTATGAGAGGAAAATTGTCCCACATCGGTAGAATCTGAGGCTTCTGATATCTTATTGGGTTTGCGTTACGACGGTGGTGGGTCGGGTTGTTACAAATGGTATCAGAGCGACCCTGCGACCGTGTGGTGAGCCTGTGGTCCGGAGTACCAGGGTCACACACCTAGCGGGGGAGGATTCTGGCCCTGGTTGTGGTCAAGTTTGAGGCACAACGAGGACGTTGTGTTCTTTAAGTGGGGGAGTTTGTAACACCCCAAGAGTATGAGAGGAAAGTTGTCCCACATCGGTAGAATGTGAGGCTTGTTATATGTTTATAATAGCTTCCACCCACCACTTAATAACAAGGCCTTGTGCTTTTGGGCTTAAGTGAGGACAAATAATGGGCCCAAAAGTGTGCACCCATCTTATTGGGTTTGCGTTACGACGGTGGTGGGTCGGGTTGTTACACAGACCCCTTAAATAATATATTGATTAATTGTATAGGATACAGATTGATCGATATTCTTAAAACCGTATATCAAGAAATCAGAGGTTGAATCTTAGGGTAAGATTTATATTTGAAATTGAAATGTGTCGATTGTCAAATATTAATCGATATTTATGAAATATCGAAATTAGTATAATGAGTGGTTCATGGTTATAACAAATGTTGTTAATATATCGTATCGACGATTATTACGATAACCATATGTTGGGACAGTAATTTCGAATTACTTAATAATTTGTTAAATATGATTTAATTAATTTAGAAGTATTATTTATGTGATAAATTTATATTTTAAATTAATACAATTATTATGTCACATAAGATGTTACATATTAGTAAATTGTACAAATTATAAATCATAAAATGAAGGTCCATTTTACGTTTATGTGTACCGTGTGAATTAATAATATTATATGTTGATTTATATGTGATATTTTATCAATATATGTAATTGTAATAATTAAGTCATATTATGATATGACAATACACCTTTAGCATGTGAGCATAAAAGAGATTAAAATCTCTTCCCATGCTTTTGTACACGGTTCACCAAAACCCACCCAACCCATGCATCACATCCTCTATATATATGTGATGACCATAAACCACTTAAGTCTAATCCTTATGCTAGTAATCTTCTAGTGTAAAAAAAAAAAACCAAAATCCTCTTAAATATTATTTACATAATATTTTAGCAAACTAGTAAAGAAATACTAGTTTAAGGTTTTAAGATAACCTAATTCCGTCTCCTAGCTCGGGTTCGATCTTCGGTGTTTAAGGGTAGGTCTTGGGTGCAACGTAAAGGAGGCAAGCTATTTTGGTTGCTCCGTGGAGGATCGTTCTAGCACTTATTTGGACCGTTTGTAAGGCCATTTCCGTTATTGTTCCGCATATATTATTGCATGCATAAGATCTTGAGTATAAATTAATATGAGATTAATTAAAATGTAAAATAATTAGTAAGACTAGATTATTATAGTAAACAAGTATGAATCTCGTTTTCCTTCAAGTGGTATCAGAGCACTAGGTTGCTTGCATGCAACTCGATTTTTACGTTTTTGCGAGAAAATGCGATTTTAATTAAAAACGAAAATGAGTAGTACATATAGGATATGCACGAAAATGTTAATGCATGTATACTTTCTGGTCTTAAAATAGTTTTAAGTCATTTTGATGATTTATGGAATAATATTGTTCATCATTGTAATTAAATTGGTTAATTCATGCTCTAAATCGGTTAAAAATGTTTTATTATGGGAAAAATAGCTAAATAATGTTTCTGGACATGAATTTTAAATATGTTCTCACATGCATTTAACATATTATGAATATATAATTTTCGAAATTATTGAAGGTTTTATGCATGGTTTATGATTTTTAATTGTTAAATAGTCATAAAATGAGTTAAATATGGGATAAATAGTTATATTATGAATTTAACTATAAAAAATTTTGTACATGTCACATGCAATATTTAAAACATATGATAAATTTTCCAGAAATTTTTCTTTAATATTGCATGAATATTGATTTTTATCGTAAAAATCGTAATATTAGTGACATATTTTAGCTTAAATAGTTTAAGTTCGAATTTGACCATAAAAATTTAATATAGTGTCACATATATTATTTCTAGCATGCATGTGAATTTTGAGCCATAAATCTCGAATATTGCATGAGAAATGATTTTAATCGGTAAAATCGCGTAATATATGACACGAATTATTAAAAATAGTAAATGTTGCTAATATGGTCCGAAAAATTCACCCATATTAGTCATATTACATATGATCATCAACATATTTTTATTTAGTGCCAAAAGTTTCTAAAATTTTAAATTTTAATTTTTAAAAGTTAAAGTTGAGATTGAGTGTTGGAGGAGTCATAATTATTTTTCAGATCTTAAACAGTGTGCATCTGATTTTTCTTTGCATTTTCAGATACTTTGAGTGTCTAGGAAGATGTAAAAATTATATTGGTATTTTATTTCATAATTTTTGAAATAGTTTTGAATTTTTCGATTATTTTGCATGTACACGGCATATTTTACGAAATAAATAAGTATATTTCGAAAATATTTGAATTTTAAGGATCTGAAATTTTAGAAAATTTTCAGTATGTTCAAAATTTTGAATTTTGAATTTTCGAAATTTTTATGACTCGTTTGATTATTTTAATGCTATTTCCCGTAAAACCGATTAAAACCGAACAATATTAAAATAAAAGTTAAGTAATTTTCGAAATTTGAGTAAGACTAAATTTTGAATCCTAAAATGTGTTAGGAAACTTAACTAAATCGTGAATAATGATTCATAGAGTGATTAGTGATTTTAAAATTGTTTAAATCACGTTATTCCATAAAACCGTGTTATTACGAATAATGATATATAAAACGTGTTTAAATAGGATGATTTGGCTTAGGTTTTGCATTTTACATAAGCATTGCATATTTAATTATTATTTATGAATGTCATATTTTATTTACGTAATTTTGGAATTATGTAATTTACTTAGTATGGCCTTAGATTTTATCGATTCGGTTGTAATTTAATGTGATCTCGTATCACTTTATTTTATTATTTTATTTTATTTTATAATGTATAAAATAGATAGAAAATTTGTAATTATTTGTAATTCCGGAGATCCTTGAAGACGGTGCCATTTCGGAAAGGAGTTCCGACCAAGACGGAGTTTGCCTTGGGATGCGTGCCGCGTGTGAAGTTCAAGGGACCAAAGGAGTTGGTTTCCGAATTTGTAATTTACTTTATTTTCTATTTTAGGAAAGGCCATACTAGGGTTTTATTTATGTTTTTATTATTTATGCTTTTATTTATGCTTATCATGTTTGCATGCATAGCCAAATCGTCATCCAAACTCATGCATTTCATCGATTTTATCGACCGTGTCAATCAATTTATCGATAATTCACCGACTTAGTTCACTTAAAGGAGATAGGTAATAAATTGACAAGATCTCTTACGTTATTTAAAAATCGAGACATAGCCTTACCAAAAAGTAAAGGACCCGCGAAGGATCTTCTTCATAAGGGAGTAGGCTCGGCTAAACCGGGGTGCAAACCTTATTACGTTTGTGAAGTGGGGTAATATGATTACTTATTCTTGAAATTTGGTTGATCTCGGCGAAGGTATTCGAGCCACCGTAGTGGTAATAAGTTCGGGCTAAGATAAGAATTAGTGTAATTTTATCGACCGAGAGTTCTAAAAGTAGAATTGATTAAGGAGTTAATCTACCGAGTCACATAAATGAGGGATGTATCGGCTAAACCGTGCCCAAGTTAGTGTGTATTTGGGTCTCGGGATCATTTACTTAATTGGGTAAGAGATCATTAAGTAGATGCTTAACTTGTTTTAAATTACAAGTTTATCTATTAAAACGATAATTGTGTTTTAATTCCTTCATTTTCATTTGTAGTTCATTTTTCGACTTTCAACCATCAAATGGCAAATAACGCTCCACCACTCCCACATCACGTTTCATGGCTTCGGTCTTTTATGGATCGTTGCAAGCTTGAGAAGCATGGCGCCAATTTTAAAGATTGGGACGCCCAATTGGTGTTGGCCGCGGAAGCCGGCGATAAGACTCGTTATCTTACCATTGCCGCTCCTCCCACTCCCGGTGCTCGTTCATCGGAAACGACTCGTGAGGCCTACGAGGCCTACATGAAAGAGTCACATGCTTTGAAGAACGTGCTTATATTTTCGATGGAGCCGGATCTCCAAAGAAGAATGATTAAGCTAGTCACGGCTAATGAGATTTACACTAAGATTGCGACCATGTTTTCGCAAGCTCCTAGGGTAATCCAATATGAGGCGGCCTCCGCATTCTTTGATTTGACCTTAAAGGAAGGTCAAAGGGTTAGTCCTCATGTGCTCAAAATGGTTGAGCTAGCCGAAACCTTGAAGTTGCAAGGGGTGAATGTTCCCGACTCGCTTATTATTGACAAAATCCTTCACTCCCTCAACAAAGTGAAATCGTATGTTCAATTTCGGGTAAATTATAACATGCGCAATCAAGAAACCTCCTTGGACGAGTTACATAAGATGTTGGTCCAAGCAGAGAGGGATATGGGACTTAATGAGAGTTCCACAAAGGATGTTCTAAATATCGAGACGAAAAGCAAGGGGAAGTTTAAGCGCAAGGCTAAAAAGGGTAAAAATGTCAAAGCTTTCAAACCCGCATCTCCTAAGGAGAAGACTTTTACGAAAGGTGCTTCTTCTTCGTCGTCATCAAAGGTTGATGACAAGTGCCTTTATTGCACTAAGATGGGGCATTGGAAGCGCAATTGCCCGAAGTATCTCAATGACCTCAAAGCCGGAAAGGTTCTTGCAGTAGGTATTAATTCTCGTCTAATTCATGTTATTTAATCAATTTTTGTATAGTGATACAAGTTATTGATTCTTACCCGTTTATAAATTGTTTTAAAGGGGCTCCTACCAAAGACAAAGGCAAGGAGAAAGCGAAGGACGTTTGAAGTTCCTTCCATGGATGGCTATGGTAGCATCCAAGATTGAAGACATAAAAGAGCATGCCTCTTATTTTTCCATTTTGATGTTTTCTTTCCTTTTGCATTTTAATTTAAGAACTTTGTATTTCTTGTACGACAAGAATCTTGTTGAAACAATGGTTGTAATAGTGGTGACTTGGTTTTCAACCCAAGTCATCCTTTTGTTCTTAATCAAATATGTTTGGTTGTTTTAAAATGCTCTTATGATAAATAACATGAGTAATATGATAGGATCATTATAAAAGTAATACGACTTACTTAAAAACGAGAATTGCATCCCGTGAAATACTTCAAAATCAAACATAAGAACATTAATTCATTATACGATGATCACTTAAAAATATAAGAGTTCTTATATCTCACTACTCCTAAAATTCTTTATCCAAAACATTTTTGACGGGCGAAAATGCTATCCTTCCTAAAATACAGGTTATTTTAGAGGATAGAGTGGGATAAATTCTACGCCCGTAAACCAATGAAATAAACATAGGATCTTAGAGAAGAGTCCTATGAGGAGTCCTTAAGAAGAACTCTAAGAGATTGGATAGAAGAAACTACGCGAGGACACAAAAGGAAATGTTCCATATGTTGTCATTAGTTCCTAGAAAGGACAAAAGGAACCGCGAGTGTTAACGGAAGGAAATCGTTTCCATGATGTTAATGTTTTTGTTTTATAAAGATAATAGAGGAGAAATCATCTCCCGTTCTCGCGGGAAGGAAAATGAAAAATGAAATGTTCATGGCGAGTTGAGAAAATGTTTGAAGTAAATCAAAATGAAATGTTCATTATAAGTTGAGAAGATGTTTGAAGATATTACCCAAACACTATGAAGATAGTGGGAGTTATTAAACTATAAGATAGTAATATGGAATTCAGTGGGAGAAAAGTTATTAAGGAAACGAAACCTACCATTTAGAGAGAATGGTGATTCTTTAAAAAGTAAAGAATATGAGGTTTTCAATTCTAGATGAATGTATGTTGAGAACATAATTATTAAGTGAGTTTATTATGTGATAATGAAACGTCACTGATTAGTTTACAAGGTTTGGATTTGAATCCGAGATATGAAAATGTTAATTCATATAACCTTGATCAAAATGCCATAAGTTGAAATAAAGCCCTCTTTCGATATAAGTTTCTCAAGGAGAACTAGTAGATCGAATCTAGGTAAACTATAATATAAATTCTAGTACAGTATGACTATGTTCATAAGGATAACATGTCATGAGTTTTAAGAAAACAGTAGGAGCTTCCTTAAAGTAAGGAGACTCGAGTCGAGTATAAAGACTTAAAATGTACTTGAATAAGATCATATTATGCGAGATAATATGAGTCATAAGGAAACCAGAATTTGTAGGTTAAAAGATGTGAATATATGGTATATTCATATAACGAACCATTAATACAAATAGATGTATGATCATCAAAGATTGTTTATGTGGAGCAACAATATCGTATTGATCGTTCGCACATAACAATCACTCCTATCGTTTGAGTTATTATTATTAATATTAACTCACAATTTATACTTTGTGAAATCCAAATGGGTTGTAAGAGTCAATTTGAACCCCGTAAAATGAACTGGATTAACTTAGTATAGCCATAGTCGCTTGTATGAGGTGACGTCTCGAAGCGACTAGAATGTGAGGCGATTGATGGCAAGTTCAAATGTCATAGAGTCATATGGGATGACTAGTCCATCACATAGGCAGACTGTGTAACACTCTGTCGGGCATTTAGTGACCGCTTATAGAGTTCTGGAAATTTTATAATTAGCCTGGTCGTGGCGAGAGCTACTATATTATTCACATAAGTCGATTCTTAGACTTTAGACTGTTCGCCCAAGGTGGCACAGTTCAGATTGACTTTGATTTTAGCTCTACGATCAACCGTTAAAGGGGGTCAAATGGGCTTCTTTTGGGTCATGATGGACCGTGTTAGTCGAAGAGAACGGTAGGATAGGAATTGTCCAGTCCCTCGTCGGGGTTGTCTTAAATCTCAGGGCCACTCGAGGAGAAGTTTAACTGAAAATGCGTGGCCACGCTCGGAAGGTATCTATGGTAGATAATTCCGGTCAAAGCAGTTAAATCTCCAGATCGAGAAAACCGCTCAAGATATGATCAAATGCAAGTACGACCTGGAAGACACCTTGCATTGAGTGGGAGATGACGTAATAGGACAAGAGAATTGGTGACGCACACTTGTCGAGTACAAGTGGGAGATTGTTGGGAAATGTTTCCTCAACAATTGTGCGATCACGACAGTGATAAAATCATTGTCATAAATCTTATGAAATGAATATGCAAGGGACGATCCAATATTGATTTAGTCAACTGACCAACATTAATCGGTAATGATTGGCTGACTAGAGTTTAACATTACTGTCGTATGACGGTGGTAGTCAGTTGATCCCTTTAGGTCACACCTATAGGACAGACCCCTTAAATAATATATTGATTAATTGTATAGGATACAGATTGATCGATATTCTTAAAACCGTATATCAGAAATCAGAGGTTGAATCTTAGGGTAAGATTTATATTTGAAATTGAAATGTGTCGATTGTCAAATATTAATCGATATTTATGAAATATCGAAATTAGTATAATGAGTGGTTCATGGTTATAACAAACGTTGTTAATATATCGTATCGACGATTATTACGATAACCATATGTTGGGACAGTAATTTCGAATTACTTAATAATTTGTTAAATATGATTTAATTAATTTAGAAATATTATTTATGTGATAAATTTATATTTTAAATTAATACAATTATTATGTCACATAAGATGTTACATATTAGTAAATTGTACAAATTATAAATCGTAAAATGAAGGTCCATTTTACGTTTATGTGTACCGTGTGAATTAATAATATGATATGTTGATTTATATGTGATATTTTATCAATATATTTAATTGTAATAATTAAGTCATATTATGATATGACAATACACCTTTAGCATGTGAGCATAAAAGAGATTAAAATCTCTTCCCATGCTTTTGTACACGGTTCACCAAAACCCACCCAACCCATGCATCACATCCTCTATATATATGTGATGACCATAAACCACTTAAGGCTAATCCTTATGCTAGTAATCTTCTAGTGTAAGAAAAGAAAACCAAAATCCTCTTAAATATTATTTACATAATATTTTAGCAAGCTAGTAAAGAAATATTAGTTTAAGGTTTTAAGATAACCTAATTCCGTCTCCTAGCTCGGGTTCGGTCTTCGGTGTTTAAGGGTAGGTCTTGGGTGCAACGTAAAGGAGGCAAGCTATTTTGGTTGCTCCGTGGAGGATCGTCCTAGCACTTATTTGGACCGTTTGTAAGGCCATTTCCGTTATTGTTCCGCATATATTATTGCATGCATAAGATCTTGAGTATAAATTAATATGAGATTAATTAAAATGTAAAATAATTAGTAAGACTAGATTATTATGGTAAACAAGTATGAATCTCGTTTTCCTTCAAGGGGAACCCGTAGTCATTCCTTGCGCCCCCACTTTGTTGATTTCCTTTGGGCCCTTGATTGTTGAAGTTTGGGTTTTGGTTGTGGTTGGGAAATTGTTGGTTGAAATTTTGGTCATTTAAGTTTTGGTTGTTGAAATTGTTGTTGTGGAAGTTTTGTTGTGGGTTTGGGTTGTTGAAATTGTATTGGTTTGGGTGGTTGAAATTTTGTTGGTTGTGGTTGTTTTGGTTGGATGGATTGAAATTTTGTGGGTTGTGGTTGTTTGGGAAATTGGGATTAAGGTTTGGATTATTAAAATTTTGTGAAAACCCTTGGTTTGCTTGGTTGGATTGGTTCCCTTGGTAAAAGTTTTGATTGTGGTAGTTGTTTCTTGGATTGAAATTTCCACCCCTTGGTTGGAAACCGGGTGGGTTTTGAGGTTGTAGAATTGGATGTGGGTTTAAAACATTCGTGCTTTTGTAGCTCATGTAGGGGCTCCCTAAAATTCCGGGGTGGTAGTAGTTCGAATTCGGGTTGAAAGTATTTGGATTCTTCGAGTTGTTGAAGGCTTGGAAGGCGTACAACTCCTCTTCACTTCCACTTCCCTCATACGAATTATTTGCACACACATAGAATGTATGCCCATTTCCCCCACACAAGTCGCATGAAGCAAAATTATGCACTTGGTACATTCCCGGAGTGTTGCTCTTGGTCTCTTTGCTTGTAGCCCCCTTAGTCAATTCCTCCAACTTCTTGGTCAACATATCTAACTTGGCATTGGTTTCCTCATTTGCCTTGGAGTTGGAATGGTGCTCATTGGGGTATTTGCTACTTTTTCTCAAGACATTTCCCCTAGTACCATAGTTCTCCTCGGAATCCACTATCTTCTTGATAAGCTCGGTCCCATCTTCATTTGGGAGGTGTTCAAAACTACCCCCCGCGGACGCATTTACCATCTCCTTGGTGCGTGGAAGAAGAGTTTGAAAGAAGGTTTGAGTCGTATACCATGTGGGTATCCCGTGATGAGGACACCGAGCAAGCAAGTCTTGGTACCGGTCCCATGCCTCTCTCAAGCTTTCACCCTCATCCTGTTGAAATTGGGTGATTTCATTACGGAGCATTGCGGTCTTCGAAGATGGATAGTACTTAGCGAGAAAAGTCGTGGCTAAGTCATCCCAAGTTGTAAAGGTATTAGGGGGATGAATGTTCAACCACCTATCCGCCTTGTCCGTCAATGAGTAGGGGAAGAGCATTAACCTCAAAGTTTCTTCCGGCACCCCCGTCTTCTTGATCATGGCAACTTTGCCCTTAAACTTTCTCAAATGTCCGTGAGCATCGTCATGAGAAGCTCCACTAAAAGCATTCTTCTCAATAGAGCTCATTTGAGAAGGGTGAATCTCGAAGTTTTGGGGCACAAGAGTGCCAAAATTGATTGGGTTTGTTGTATTATTGTGGTATGGCCGATTGTGATCTCTAAGGGCGGCCATTATGGGAATTTGTGGGTGGTTTGGAATGTGAGGTGAGGGTGGTGGTGATTGGTAGAATGGGTTGTCGAAGTTTTCGGAGGTTGGGCTTGGGATGCTTTGGTTTGGGCTTTGTGGTTCGGGAGATCTAGATGGGTTGTTGTGGCTAGTAGATGCGTGGGAAGCTATTCTCACTCTCACTATAGTCCTCCTCCTTAAGGCTCGAAAAAGCCTTTCCGGTTCGGAAGTCGACAACAAAGAATTAGAATCACCCCTAGGCATAAAACTTGGCACAAAATTAGTCGTCCTAGTGCTTTTTAGGCACTAGGGTGAGTAATATATCAACCACTCTACACTTAACTGACAAACCTTTGATCAAAACAAAGAAAGCACAACTAACTAAAGCTAAAACTAAAACTAAACTAAACAACTTCTAACACCATCCCCGGCAACGGCGCCATTTTGATGACCGGAATATGCCGTCACTACCGGCCTTCAAACAAGATTTTTAAACCCGAAGAAAAGTAGTACTTAGTTCGGGGTCGAACGTGAAGATGGTGGGCAAATTTAATAGTTACGTTATAATTAAAGCTTAAGTCGGGGGTAATAGTTTGGTTTATGAAATGACTAACAACTAAAGATAAATGAAAGCAAATATGTTAAGATTAAATTGATGATAAGGAGGACTAGGGTGTCGGCGGTCACTTAGGTACGTCAGTAGCCAAACATAAGGTAACGGTCTTGTGTCACTTCTATGGTAATAAGTCTAGGGTCGTCTCTTCTCTCGAGTCGACTACCCTTAGGTCAAGACTAGTCCTAGCTTTCGCTACAAACCAAGCTAACCTAACACATAAACATGCTCATGAAACTCAAGACCATCGTCTAAAGCAAACAAAGCGAAGACTAATACCCAACCGTCGTTGAGGCAATTCGTCGAACACGTAACATGCAAGATAGAAAACTCAACCAAAGAGGCAAACAAGACTAACCCTAAGTATTTTTCATGGCTACTAACTACCCAAGCAAACCCCTAACCCTAGAATGAAACTACTCACACATGATTAAGAAGTAAACATGAACAAATGAGGAATTGATGATAAACATTATGGGAAATGATAGAAGCAAACAAATAAACAAGGAAAACTTAAATAAAATGAAATAACTAACTAAAGAGAGGAAAGATTATACCAACAACTTGATTAAAGTGAAGAACTTTGATTACAAGAGAAGAGTCTTCTCAAACCCTCCAAATTACAACCAAAAATCCTCTAACAATGGCTAAGAACAATACTAGGAAAATGACTAAAGAAGGATTATCAAGAACTAAAAGATTAAAGTAAAATCTAAGAAAGGATTAAAGTTTTTAAGAGAGTTTTGATGGCTAAGTAATCTCAATAGAACAGTAAAAACCCTAAAATATGACTGGAAATATCTCAAAAGTTGCGTATATAGTGTGTAAAAATAAATGACACAAGTGCGGATTTATATAGAGTGCGAATTTATGAAATATGACTCTCAGCCGGTCAACCGGCTGCCGGTCGGGCACCGGCTGGGAGGCTGGTTGATAACTTCTGGATTTTCTTCATTTTTTCAACATGTACAGGTGCCACCAGCCGGTGGACCGGCTGCCGGTTGGCCACCGGCTGGGAACCCTTCTGCTAGAATCTGCCCAAATACGATTTCTTCAATCTTCAAAATTTGACTAAGTATAGAATATGCACCCCAGCCGGCCTACCGGCCGCCGGCTGTGCACCGGCTGGAAGACGAAATTCACAAGCCTGTAACATTCTTCATTTTTGGACCAAAAGTCAAGTCAAGATCCCCAGCCGGCCTACCGGCCGCCGGCTGGGAACCGGCTGGGAGTGCCTGGAAAGAGTTCTTGCATTTTCTTCTCAATTTCTTCACATTTCGCTCCAAATTCGTCTCGTTTGCTCCTGTTTCTTCGCTCCCCGCCACAACACCTAAAAAATGTAAATCAAATAGGAATAGTCGAGGTGACGGGCATAAAAACGAGCAAAGGCACGCAAAACGAGGTCAAATCGGGACCGAAAATGAAGAATATACAATGAAAATAATGACCAAAATATAGCTCATCAAAGCCAAACAGTAAACTCTTGCAAAGAATAAGGCATTCAAACAAGAAGTATATACACACTTGGAATAGTAACAAAACAATTATCAATGGACACGACATCCGTTTCGGTCTACTAGCATTACACATAGGACTTAACTTGATTCCGCATCCTGTAACAGCATAGCCTGGTTGGCTCTACTAACCATTCCAGTCAATCATGATCATATCACTCCTACATCTAACCTCTTAGGTAGCTATAGCTTATGTTGCTTCTATCATCCACTCATTACACATATCATTATACTATATCTCTACCCAAGGGTTCAGGGTTCATAAAGCCGCATGCATATCATATAATTCATAATTCACAACTCATGCCATCCATACACTAAAATTTCACTCTATTACTCAAATAATTCAGCATGAAAATATCAACCATATTCTTTCATCGCACATCATTAACCATGTATCACATCATTACTTACCTCATTCCGCTCCTACAAAACTGTTAGTACAATATAAATTGGGTCTTTTCCTTTATTCTACACTACCCGCTCTCTACATCTCTCAAGGGTAACCAGGTTAGACTGAAAGGGCCAATGACTTGGTTTGATGGGGGGCCCTAACTCATCCCAATCCTGGGGGATCCTAACAGTTACTAACCTGGGGTTCATTTTATTAGACTCTTCCTACGTGCATTATTATTCATTTGGTTTAGGCCTGAGGATCGTTCACTCTGATACCACTTTGTAACACCCCCATTTATTTAAGAGCCTTTAGCAAAACATTCTCAAATAAATAGAACTGTTACCATCTCGGAATGTCCGATGTAGTGAATAACAAAGTAAAACAAATCCAAAGTACTTTATATAAAATTGATTAAATTTAATTTTTTGATATTACAACTACTGCACAAAAAAAAAAAGTACAACTGATTACATCTAAGTATGTGGTCTAATTCTAAGTAAATCCAAGCCATGTCTCTCTCAATGCCCAATCTCCTAATCCATCTGTCTCTAACCTGTAGAATCTACTCCCCATTCCGGATCATGGTAGGTGTCACACGAATACACTGTCAACCTCGCGGTCGAGTAGGATAACACAAAATCATAATGCAACATATAATGATATGCAAATGCATGACATGCTCGAACTCAATCTCATTCTCGATCTGAAACCCGAAACACCCAGCCATACCGAACCTCCCGGCAGACTATAATCGGCCGTCGCCGAACACCAGCTCAATAGCTGATAAGACACCAGGCCTGGTCTGCAGAACCACCCCCGGCTTTATATCAGAACAATATCTGACCATACCTTTCTTAGTAACTAATGCATATGCCATGCTCATGAATGAAACTATACAATTATTCAATCATGCTATTAACTAATGAAATGCTCATGCCATTACCAAAAATCCACAATCAGTCCAACCAATATCATTCTCATATCAATCGTACTCAGCATCCATAACACACCCTACCACATCATTCATAACACATCATAGAGTATAAAGTCAGTGTATCCTACCTGGATAGCAATATAGTCCAATAGCAAGCCAGCAAGTAAATAGAATTATGCCACTTCAAAACCGTCACCTAACAAATATAATATACGTAATCACTAACTAATACAATTATGCAAACTAATATAATATATCACTTATTCAAATATATTATATAAATAATATATTACGCATAACGAGACCGTATTAAATGACTATCTCAGTTAAATAATCGAATATAGAAAATATTATCGAACTATTGATAACCGTCACATTCTTGTATAATAAAAATTACTTAACTTAATAATTAAATATTATAAGCAAAATTACTAATAATAATAAACATGCTATTACTAATAATAACAATATAACAATATTAACAGTAATAATAATAACATATAATCATAATATAATACTAATAATAATAAACATAAACATAATAAACATAATAAACATAATAAACATAATAATAATAATAATAATAATAATAATAATAATAATAATAATAATAATAATAATAATAATATTATGTTGGTGACAAAACAACAACAACAACACCACTAATAATAATAATAATATAATAATAATAATAATATAATAATAATAATAATAAGATAATGATGATTTTAATAGCAATAACATAAAACGCAACATACCCATACCAACGAAACAGACCACGACTCAACAAAACACGCTGAAACAACGGTTTGTTGCAGACCTTTTCCCGACACCTCCACCACCAGCCCGGTCCCCGACAACTGCCACCACTGGACCCAATCTCAAATACGTACTATCAACTACAACTTCCACCTATTAGCCACCACCAGAGGCCACCATAACAGCTCTAAACAGGCTGTTGAAATAGCCTGCACACAACCCGTATACTCCGTTCCCCAGCTACTCCCGTGTACACCCTCTCCTTCTCCCATTTATTTCTCTCACCACCATGCCCCATACCACCTCTGGCCACCACCGTTGTCACCACTGACTCACGGTGGTTCCATGGGTGACACCATCTCGCTCTCGTCTCACCTAGAACCACTACAAAAACCACCACCAAACTCGTTAACCACGGTCTGCTCTCCCTCTGTTTCTACCTTGACTCTATTCCTGTGGCCACCACAGTGGCGCCCTTAAGCCACCACAGTGCGCCCTTAAGCCACCACCGACTACCCAACTGCACCATAGTGGTCGTTTAACCCCTGTTAACCACCATGCTCTTGCCCAGACCAATCGAATCCTCGCATAGGATCAAAACCGACCCATCCTACTTCTCCCTTAAACACTCGTGCCTCCTCTGTTTTTCGCACTCTCCTGGTGTAACACCCCGATTTATTAAGGAGCCTTTAGCAAGACATCCTCAGTAAATAGAGCTGTTACCATCTCGAAATTTCCGAGGTAGTGAATAACAAAGTAAATCAAACCAAAGTACTTTATATAAAAACTGATTAAAGTTAAACTTTGATGTTACAAATATTACACAGCGGAAACTAAAGTGCAACCGATAACTTCGAGTATGTGATCTAAATCTAAGTCGGTCCATCCAAGTGCTCACGCCATCCCATGCTCCCACAACACCATCTATCCTGTCAAAACTGCTCCCCATCACGGATCATCAAAGGTGTCACACGAATACACAGGGTCAACCACGAGGTTGAGTAGAAAGATAAATGAAACATAAACAACAATAGAAATGCATCTTCCTCCATCTCCATGTCATTCAGTCAACCACTTCGCCTCTATCACACCACACCTTCCATCACACCACACCTTCCATGGCCATATCACAAGTCCCATATCACAAGACCTGTATCACAAGACCCATTTCACAAGTCCTGTTCTCCACAATAATCGATAATAATCAATTCATCCACAATACAGTAATAATCAATTATAATAAGCAATGCACTCACTTCATGTCAAAACACAACCACAGATATATATATATCCCCTACCTCAATTGCAGAAGGACACCGAACAGCTGCTAGGGTTATTCCACCTCGAACTCGAATCCTATAAATAGTACTTAATATCAACATTTAACCATACTACCGAATACTACTGAAATTATTCGTTCATGTTCATAATTGATAGACTTATTCAATCATCACTAGTCGATTATAAACTTACTAATTATAGACTTACTAAATATGGCATACGATCAATTAATCAGTTATAATAAATCCATAACAACAATAATATAAATAATTAGTTGTCACAAAATATTCCTTAATAATATTGATAACCGTATATAACTAATAATATGATTAATAGCAATAATAATAACCCAACTAATAACAACAATATTAAAGTTAATAATGATGATAATAATAACAATGACATTTGATAAAATGTTATTATTAATAATACTAATAATAACATTACTAACAATAATAATAATAATGCTAATAATAACAATAATAATAATAATAATAATAATAATAATAATAATAATAATAATAATAATAATAATAATAATAATAGCATAGCCACAACAAACATGTACAACCCCACTCCTTCCTCGACAAACCCGCATAACTTACACCCCCACAATCAGAATTCACGACTTTGACAGCCCCCAAAACAACCCCCTTCGACACTCCCACCACGCCTGCACCACCACCAACCCACCATGGTCGACACCCTTGCACCACGACGAAAACCCCTGACACCACCACGACACCTGACTCACTCTCCACCGCCCTCGAAACCTAGCACAAAACCGCAGCTACACGACCGAAACCGCAACATCGTTGCACCACTGTTTTTTGTACTAAACCCACCTATAGCCGCCTGTTAACACCACCAACACCCCAACCAACCACCAAACCCGACACCTCACCTCACCCACGACACCCTAGTGGAACCCACCACTCATCGACACCTCCCAAAACCCCTTAGCACGGCCGCCAAAACAGCCGCTGTCACGCATCCATATACTCCCCTGTTTCTGAAATGGCTTCGACCCTCTTAACAAGACCGCCTGTGTACACCAGCCTCTTGACCACCATTCGCTACCCCAGTACCACCAACCCAACCTATTACCACCCCACTATCATAACCCAAGACCCACAACAAGTTAAATTAAAATACGAACGATTTAAACCACAAAACGAACAACATCATCTCGCATAAAAGAAAACAGAGTAAAAACGCTGTTCTCTGTCGATATTTTCAACTGTTTTGCTGCCACCCACGGTGGTCCTATGGCGGTCTAAAGATGGCAACATGTAATTCATACTACACAAATTATATACGACTATAAATTTCAGATAGAACGATATGATAAGGGCACGATAAATACTCACAACTCGGTGCAGTGCAACAATAAGGACGAAGATGGTGATGACTGTTATAGGCTGATTTCATTCCTTTCTTCTTCCCAATATCACAGTACGGTTCCCGATGAAACGGAGTATGGAGGCAGAGGAGAGGATTGTGTTTTGTGTTACGTTGATGTGGCCGAAAACAAGGTAGAGTGTTTAAGGTTTGTATTGGTATATTTTGTCGATGGATTAGGGTTTTGGTTGTAATGTCGATGTAGGTTTTGTGAGGTGGGAAGTATAAGAGTTCATGTACCATATTTTGTTGGGTTTGCATATACACGATTCAAATAGTCCAGTCGAGCCCAAGCCCAACACACTTCTCCAAGACTTTGTTGGGTTTTATTAGTTACTCATAAACTAATCTTTTAGTCATACTAACATAATCTTTTAATTAACCCTTTAATTAACATATTATAAGTGATCTTAAGCATGCTAAAATGCGGAAATAAGAGAGTTCTCGAACCCTTACATACGGTCCGAATGAATGGCAAGGATGATCCTCCTAGTACCCAAATAAGAATACCTCCTTTGGATGCACCAAAACAACCCTTAACCAACCGAGATCTTGAACAAGCTAGCACAAAACCGGTTTCTCCTTAAACTTATTCTAATCTCTCTAATTAGAATATTATTTCAATACTACAAAGTAGTATATTATTATTATCTTATAATATATATTTAGAGGTTGAAAAATTCTCTCTTCTTATGTGAATTTTTCGGCCAAGAGTAAGAAGAAGTGAATGAGGGTTTTGTGTTTATTATATAACACACATGCACTAGCTTGTTAAACAATTTACACAAGGTGCATGGGGAGGGGGGTAGCCGGCTATGGGATGTGCAACAAGGGGACAAGTTGCCTTACCCATGCTCTTTAGGGTGGCTCTAGATAGAGTTTCCAATAAACCCTTTAATGATTATGTTCTAGTGTAATTAAGAGAATAATTACCACAAATCAACCCTCAAAACACAACCATAAAACCGGTACATACTCACTTAAAATGGAACTTATTTTAAAATTTTATCAACTTTACAATTGTATGTTATGTGACATACAATATGTCATAATTTAATAAAATAACAATTGTTTAATTTATTCATACATATTTATCAAGTAAATATTATTCATAAATTAATAAATCACATTTATCTAGTTGATAAGTAATTCGAAATTACTAACATGTAAAATGGTCATTTATAATAATCGTCAATAAGATCTACAACTCTTGTAATAATTATAACCCAATTCATTCTAATTACGATATTATAAAAATATCGTTTATTGTTTAACAATTGACACGTTTCAATTTTAAACATAGATCTTACATTAAGATTTAACCTCTAATTTCTCGATATACGAGTTTAAGGAATATGATCAAATCGCATCAATATACATTTGATCACTTTATCAATTAAGGGAATTGTCCTAAAGGTGTGACCTAAAGGGATCAACTGACCACCACCGTCATACGACAGTAATGTCAAACTCTAGCTAGCCAATCATTACCGATTAATGTTGGTCAGTTGACTAATATAAAATCGTATCATCCCTTGCGCATTCTCGTTATGATATTTGATTACGTGATCGCACTATTGTTGAGGACACATTTCCCAACAATCTCCCACTTGTCCTCGACAAGTGTGCGTCACCAATTCTCTTGTCCTATTACAATCTCCCACTCAATGCAAGATGTCTCTCTGAGGTCGTACTTGCATTCGATCATATCATGAGTGGTTTCCTCGATCTGGAGAATAACTGTTTGACCGGAATTATCTACCATAGATACCTTCCGAGCGTGGCCACGCATTTCCAGTTAACTTCTCCTCGAGTGGCCTTGAGATTTGAACAACCCTGACAAGGGGTGGACAATTTCTATCACACTATTTCCTTTAACTAGTCACAGTCAGTCACAGCCTGAAGCAGTCCCATTTGACTCCAGTTACGAAAAGTCGTAGAGAACGGATCAAGGCTGTGCCTAAACTGTACCATCTTGGGAGAGTAGTCTTTAGTCTAAGAATTGACTCACAAGAATACTATAGCAGCTCTCGCCACGACCCGGCTATAAAATTTCCAGAACTCTATAAGCGGTCACATTGCCCGACAGAGTGTCTCTTACAGTCTGCCTATGTGATCGACTAGTCATCACATATGCCTTTATGGCACTTGAACTTGCCATCAATCGCCTCACACTCTAGTCGCTTTGAGATGTCACCTCATGTAAGCGGCTAGGGGACATACTAAGTCAATCCAGTTCACTTATGGGGTTCAATATTGTCTCTTACAACCCATTTGGATTCTGACAAAGTATCTTTTACTTTGAGTTAATTATAACTCAAATGATGTTGTCATGCAACAATAGTCAATACTATTACATTGCATTTGATGCACAATCATCTGTTTGTATTAGTGTTTTGCGAATAACCTTTATTCATGATTGCAAACTTACAAAATTTTGGTCTCCTTCATTCTCATATTATCCCGTATAATATGATTCTATTTGAGTACATATCTAGAACTCTTTCTAGATTTTGAGTTTCCTTTCCGGAGGAAAGCTCCCACTGTTATCTTATAACTTGTGACGTATCGATATACTGGAGGGATTAAAATCACTCTCTACAGTCACTTATGTACTGAAAACTATATTGTAGTCTATTTATGATTTCATCATTCTAATAATTTTCACTCATCTTGGCTATTTGATAATTGTTTCATTCATCGTTATGAATAATGTATCCAACCATTCTAACTTCTAGTGGGCGACCTTTTATTATCCATATAATAAACCTTCCCATTAAAACTCCATCATCATATGATACAAAATATTTTATTCATCTAAATTGAGTACCTCTTATTCTTTACTCTTAAAGAATCACCCATTCTCTCTAAATGGTAGGTTTCAATTCTTTAATGAATATTGCTCCCACTGAAAACAATATCTCTCGATATCTTAAATGAACCTTTCATTTCTCGCATGTTAAACTATTACTCGAATTATTATCACTATCTCTATAGTGATCCATCTTTTCAGATCATACCTTCTGACACAACATAAACTACTGTCGAGGGGACTGAGATGATTTCTCCTCTATTATCTTATAATCATAGAAAAATCATTATTTCAAGGAATCGGTCTTGCCTCGAATAGATAGATGATTTCTCCTCTATTATCTTATAATCTTTGAAAAATCACTATCTCATGGAGCCGATCTTCCTTCCGAATTCATACGGGGTTTTCCACTGAAAGAATGAACACAAAGAACCTTTCTTCGAGTATCCTCCCGTAGTTTCTTCAGTGTACCTTTCTTCGAGTGTTCTCTCGTAGTTTCTTTGTTATCTTATTTAGGTTTCTTCTTAAGAACCCTTTCAGGAATCTTCTCTAAGATCCTATAGTTATATCATTGGTTTGTAGGTCGAATATTTCTCCCACTCTATCCTTTAAAATAACCCTTATTTGTACAAGGATAGCTTATTTCGATCGTACCAATGTATATAAGTTTATGGTATGATGAATACATTCTCATTTTCACTTAAAATGAAAATCTTATAATGAACTAATATTGTCTCATTTTGATTGAAAGTATCTCATGGGGTGTAGTTCTCCGTTTTAATCAACACTTTGATTATATTATATTGATCGTATCAATGTTTATTTCGTGATGAAAATCACAATTATTCATGTTTTAACAAGGTATGCAATTTATTTCGAGAAATCAAGACTTTGATTAAGAACAAAAGTAGTAACTCGGGTTGAAAACCAAGTCACTAATATCCAAAATTACAACCATTGTATTAGGATTTTAATCCTTGTCTTACAAGAAAATTGTTCCAAAATAAAATGCAAAATATGAAAGAAGACGATATGAAAATTAGAGGCTAGCTCTTCAAGTCTTCGATCAATTTGGATGCTACCATAGCCATCCAAGTAAGGAACTTCATGCTTCCTTCTCCTTGCCCTTATCATTACTAGGAGGCGCCCCTTTAAAACAATTAAAAAGGGTAAATATCAACACACTTGTATCATTATACATAAGTTGATAAATGACATGAATTTAAACGAGAATTATTACCTTCGGCGGTTGCCTTCCCATTTTTGAGATCGCTTAAGTATTTGGGGCAATTACGCTTCCAATGACCGATCCTCGTGCAATAGTGGCACTTGTCTTCGGATTTCGAAGACGAGGTGGAAGCGCCTTTCGAAAAGGTCTTTTCTTTGGTCGCCTTGGGCTTGAACGTTTTCTTGCCCTTGCCTTTCGAGGCATTCCTTTTGAAGCTCGTTTTCCCTTTCTTTTCGATGTTCAAAACATCCTTGGTGGAACTTTCATGAAGTCCCATGTCCCTTTCGGCTTGGACTAGCATCTTATGCAATTCTTCCAATGTGGTCTCTGGGTTTCGCATATTGAAATTCACCCGGAATTGAGCATACGCTTTAACCTTATTGAGCGAGTGAAGAACTCGGTCAATAATTAGAGAGTCGGGAACATCAACATTTTGAGCTTTTAGAGTCTCCGCGAGCTCAACGAGTTTGAGCACATGAGGGCTTATCTTTTGCCCTTCCTTGAATTTAATGACAAAGAAGGCGGAAGCCGCCTCATATTGAATCACTCTTGGAGTTTGCGAAAACATGGTCGCAAGCTTGGTGTATATCTCATATGATGTGGTCAACTTAATCATACTCCTTTGGAGATCCGGCTCCATGGAGAAGATGAGCACATTTTTAAGAGCGGAGGACTCTTTCATGTAGGCTTCATAGGCCTCACGAGTTTGGACCGACGAACGAGCGGTCGGAGCGGGAGGAGCGGCTTCGGATAGGTAACGACTCTTATCGTCACCTTGAGCGGCCACAAGTAATTGCGCATCCCAATCCTTAAAGTTTGAACCATGCTTATCGAGTTTGCAACGATCCATAAAGGATCGAAGCCATGATACGTTAGTGAGAGGTGGAGCGTTGGTTGCCATTTGATGTTGTTGAAAATTAAACTACAATAATAAAAGGAAAAACAACATCATTTTAAAATTCATAATTTAAACTCGAAACTTTAACAAGTTTAGTTATATATTTACTTAATGATCTCTTACCCAATTAATTAAACAATCCCGAGACCCAAACCCATACTAATTCGGGCACGGTGTAGCCGATTCAACCCGTATTGGTATAATTTGGTGGATTAACCCTTTAATCGGTTCTACTCTTAGAACTCTCGGTCGACAATTTTCTTAAAATTATCTTTAGCCCGAACTTATTGCAACTACGGTTACGAATACTTTCGTTGAGATCAACCAAATTTCAAGGTGTAATCTTATTACCCCACTTACCCAACGTGACAATTTTAGTACCCCGGTGTAGCCGAGCCTACGTTCTTGTGAAGAAGGGATTCATGGGTCCGTACTTTTTGGTAAGGCTAAGTCTCAATATTTATATGTAAGAGATCTAGTCAAATTATTATCTATCTCCGTTTAAGTGAACTAAGTCGGTGAATTATCGATAAAATAAATGACTAGGTCGACTAGGTCGAAACATGCATGATATGATGTATGACGATTTGGCTATGCATGCAAACATATAAAAGCAAATAAAAGCATAAAAATAAACCCTAGTATGGCCTTTCCTAGAAAAGAAATAATAAAAGTACAAATTCGGAAACCAACTCCTTTGGTCCCTTGAACTTCACGTGGCACGCACTTCGAGGTAAACACCGTCTTGTCGGAACTCCTTTCCGAATGGCATCGTCTTCAAGGAACTCCGGAATTTACAAATATTACAACTTTTCTAGTCTACTTTATACATTATAAAATAGAAATAAATTACAATTGGGTGATACGAGATCACAAAATTACAACCGAATCGGTAACCCCTTACATTACGGGAAATACCGATTTAAAACTAAGGCCATACTAAGTAAATTACATAATTCCCAAAATTACGTAAAAGTAAATCATGACATTCATAATAAAGTATGCAATGCTTATGTAAATATGAATTATCATGCAAATCCTAAGCCAAATCGTCCTATTTAAAACACTTATTTAAATAGTTATCGAAAACCTCGGTTTATGGAATCGCGTGTTTTAACGGTTAACAACACAATGCATTATATGAAACGGTTTTCATCCTTAAGTTAATCATCCTAACTCGCATAGGATTCAAAATTTAGTCTTACTCAAACCTTGAACATGACTTAACTTAATATATTTCAATATTGATCGGTATTACTCGGTTTTACGGGGAAAAATAATATAAAATCCAAAAGAGTCATAAAAATTTCGAAAATTCAAAATTCAGATTTTGAAAAATCCAGAATGTTCTTAAAATTTTCAGAATATTAAAATATTAGTATTTATACGGTTTTAACATTATTTCGTAAATAAGACGTAAAACGAGCATTTTAAGTCGGAAAATTCAATAATTAACTTCATAAATGCAAATTAAATACTAATAATATATTTTTTTTTTATACCTTCCAAAACATTTTAAAAACACAAAATGGACAGAAAATTAAATGGCACATTGCCCCATAGCCGAAATTTTAAATAGATGACTCTAAATATTCAATTTTAAATGCTACTTTCAACAAATTAAAATTAAATCAAATCTGAAACTTTTGGCTCCTAAGATAAATTTCATGATGAAAATATCATATATGACTAATACGGGTTAAATTTTTCGGCCATTTTGACAACTATTGCAAATTTTAACGATTTACGTCATATATCGTACGATTTTAACCTTTAAAATTATTTCTCAAGCATAAAATAAGATAAAATTCTCGAAAATTTTATACGTGTTGGAAATAATATATATGACATCGTGTTAAATTTTTATGGCCAAATTCCAACTTAAACTATTAAAGTCGAAATTATGTCACTAATTACCCGATTTTTACATTAAAAATCTATAATATTGCAATATTTGAGATAAATTTCTGGAAAATTTAGCATACATTTTAAATATTGCATGTGACATCCTCATAAATTTTTATAGTCAAATTCATAATATAACTATTTTAACCCATTTTTATTCATCTTATTGCATTTTAACCCTTAAAATTTATATCACACGTTTTATAAGTCCATAATTTACGAAAATTCATATTCATATTATAGAAAAAACATGTGATAACATACTGAAAAATCTCGGCCAAAAGATGATTTTAGCTATTTTTCCCAAAATAAACGACTCTAACCATTAAAACTTTATAAAAACCGAGATATATTCCATTAGTTACCATTAATCAATATTCATGCAAAATATATTCCAAATATTCTAAAACATTTTAGAAAACAGTAGGTATTCATGCTAAAATTATTTCGTGCATATCATATATTAAACGAAAATTCAAATTTTATTTTGTTATCACTATAACTCCGTAAAAACGTAAACGGAAAGCATGCAAACAACCTATTGCTCTGATACCAATTGTTGGGTTTTATTAGTTACTCGTAAACTAATCTTTTAGTCATACTAACATAATCTTTTAATTAACCCTTTAATTAACATATTATAAGTGATCTTAAGCATGCTAAAATGCGGAAATAAGAGAGTTCTCGAACCCTTACATACGGTCCGAATGAATGGCAAGGATGATCCTCCTAGTACCCAAATAAGAATACCTCCTTTGGATGCACCAAGACAACCCTTAACCAACCGAGATCTTGAACAAGCTAGCACAAAACCGGTTTCTCCTTAAACTTATTCTAATCTCTCTAATTAGAATATTATTTCAATACTACAAAGTAGTATATTATTATTATCTTATAATATATATTTAGAGGTTGAAAAATTCTCTCTTCTTATGTGAATTTTTCGGCCAAGAGTAAGAAGAAGTGAATGAGGGTTTTGTGTTTATTATATAACACACATGCACTAGCTTGTTAAACAATTTACACAAGGTGCATGGGGAGGGGGTGTTGGAGGAAGTGTCCTCGACAATAGTGTGTTGACATAATTAAAACTCATTTGAATGAAACACAACTGGGAGAGTTACTCTTTTAAAGTCAACTGATCAACATTTATCGATAATGATTGGCTGTCTAGAGTTTGACATTATCGTCATATGATGGTGGTGATCAGTTGATCCCTTAAGGTCATATCTTTAGGGAATTCCGTCTCAATAGAATAATTAATTAATATTGTATTGGATACGAATTAATTAATAACTAGAAATTTGGAAATAATTTTTATATGACGAATATTTTATAATGGGATTATAATAATAAAAGTCAAAGTAATAAAATCGTTTTATTACTCGTTTTTTTTTTTTTTTTTTTTATTTATTCGTTTGGGAAACGATTAAATTGAGAATGAACACGGTTGATCATAAAATTACAAAGAGTTGTAATTAAAATTATGATATTACATTTTATACAATAATAATTTCGAAATATTGGAATAATTATTTAAATGTAATAAATTTGTAAATTGTGGATTTTAATAGTTAAAATTGCACAATTAACAAATTAAGTCATGTGTTATGGAACATATGTGACATGTTACAAATTAACACAATTGACAAAAATAAAATGGGTCTTATAAATCCATTTTAGCCGTGTAGTGTAGAGTGGATGGAGGTTGTGTGTGCAATGTGATTGTGTGTGTAAGTGAGTGTGTAAGAGTGTAAGGAATATTGTGTGCTTTATGTAAGAGCATAAGAGGCATGCATAGGCCATCTTTAGCTCATGTGAGCCGGCCAAGAGTGAGCAAGTAAGCTCATCTTTGCTCTTTAAATACACCAACACACACCTCATATGATCTACTAGTTTTTGGCTAAGTGTTATGTGTATGCTTATTCTCATCACAAACTAAAGCATCATTCTCACTAATTTTCTAAGTAAAATAGTTTTTACTAAGAAAATTATTATTTCCTATACTAATAATATTAAGAGTAATATTATTATTATTATTTCTAGTATACTTATACTAATTGTCTAGTAACAAAATTAGTATTAGTTTGAGATCGGGTCCTTGATACGCATCTTTTGGAGACGATTTTTCTTAGATCGTTTAAGGGTTTTTTCGGTGGTTTGAAGACTCATATAATAGGTGATTATTGAGTATAAACCTTCTAAAACCAATGTAAGGACTATCTCATCTTATGATATCATCTTGCATGCATAAGATCTATTTAAGTTTTATGACCTAAACTTAAAGAAACAAAACTCACATTAGATTTGAGTATAAAATAAGGAACCTAGTTTCCAACAATTGGTATCAGAGCATTACGGTTGTTGCATGCATGATCGGATTCATGTTTTATGTTAAAATCGGTTTAACATACACATTTCGAAAATTTCGAAATTATTGTGTTTATTATGATAAATCACAAAATAATTTTGCATGTTAAAGTTTCTGTTTCTAAAATGGTTTTAGAACATAAAAATAATTTTATGGATTTTTATTGTTCATTTTTATATTTATTTGTATATTTTGTAGTTTAAATCGGTTTTAAACAACAATTAATGGGAAAAATAGCTAAAAATAGTTTCTGGCCGAGATTTTTTGATATGTTCTCACATGCATATTTAATATATTGTATATGATTTTTCGTAAGAAATGGAGTTAATATGCATGGATTATGAATTTTATGAGATAAATAGTCATAATATGAGTAAAAATGGGTATATAAGGTTATATTTCGAATTTGACCTTAAAAATTTTATGAGAAGTCACATGCAATATGTAAAGTTCCTGTATGAAGTTTCGAAATTATTGGACTTATTTTGCATGATTAATGATTTTTATAGTAAAAATCGGATTAATAGTGACTTAAATTCGACTTTAATAGTTATAGTTGGAATTTTGCCATAAAAACTTTACACCATGTCACATGCAATATTTACAGTATGTATGTAAGTTTTGGGAATTTATTCTCAAGTGATGCATGATTTATGATTTTAATGGTTAAAATCGGATAAATAGTGACTTATTGTGTTAAAAATAGTTAATCTTAATATTATGGCATGAAATTTTACCCATAGATGTCTTATATGATAGGAACATCAGATCTAAAAGTTAGATATCAAAAAGTTTCTGTTTTTATGATTATTAATTTTTAATGAGTTAATTGGTTAATAATCGTAATTTATGAGTCGTAAAAATAAAATTTCGAGCATGGTCTGAAATTTTTGGTCATTTTCAGGTTCTAATATATATTTTAGCATGACTAAAAATTTATGGCAAATTATTGCAAGTTTTTATAATTTAAATCGGATTTTAAACCATAAAAACGGCTTTTATACGATGTATTTAAGAAATAAACCATAAATATTTGCATAAGACCATTTTATTAATTTCTGAATTTTTAGAAAATTTCCAGAAAGTTTAAAATTTTGAATTTTAAATTTCGAATTTTATTGACTCATTTGGCCATATTTTGTTTATTTTTCCCGAAAACACAAGTAATTTATGAACAATAATGCAAAATCAAGTTAGATCATGATCAAATATTAGTAGAGACTAAACATTGATTCCTAAAGTAAGTTAGGATGATTAACTTGGACATAAATGAGATTTATGTAATTTTGGATGATTTTAATAGTTAAAATCGCGCATATCCGTAAAAACCGTAAACAAATATGAGATATTTGCTCCCATAAGGCGATTTGGCATTAAAAATTGAGCATGTGCATACATATTTTATTTATTGCAATTTATTTAATATGAATGTCATATTTTGAATGTTATTTATATAATTTGGAATTATGTAATTTTTCTTAGTATGGCCTTAGTTTTAATCAATATTACCCGTAATGAAAGGGAATATTGATTCGGTTGTAATTTATGTGATCTCGTATCACGGGTTTGCAATTTAATTTAATTTTCAGTTTTACAATAGAATAGTTGTATTATTTTATTGTAATTCCGAAGATCCAAAAGACGGTGCCATACGGAAAGGAGTTCCGACAAGACGGTGTTTTCTTGGATGGCGTGCCAATGAAGTTCAAGGGACCATGGAGTTGGTTTCCGAATTTGTAATAGTTAATTAGTTTTTACTATTACTAGGAAGGCCATACTAGGATTTTATTGCTTTATTGCTTTTACTTTTGCATTTTAATATGTTTGTATGCATAGCCAAATCGCCATAAACATGCATATTAGTTTAGATCGTTAAAAACGACCGTGTCAATTATAATTATCGAGTTCACCAATTTAATTCGCTTAAAGGAGATAGATAATAAATTGACAAGACCTCTATATTAAACAAAACAATTGAGGATTAGCCTTACCAAATAGTAGAACCCATGAGCTTCTATTTCGTGGGGTGGTGCTTGTCCAGTGGGCAGTACGAACCTCATTACGTAGGATAAGTGGGGCAATGGGGTGGATTCAGTCCAGTGGGCGGATCACATCCCGATGCAATTGAAATTTGGTTTGTACTCAACGGAAGTGTAGAGGACCAGTGGTCAATGTGTTCCGGGCTAAGATGAATAAATAATGATTTGTCATCAACCAAGAGTTCTAGGGTAGAACCGGTTTAATTTAACCCACCAAACCATATCATTGGGTCGGAGTTCCAGTGGTTCACGATTTCGGTAGTATGGGTTTGGGTCTTGGAATCATTTATAAAATTGGATAGAGGTCATTTTATAGATGCATCAACTTAGTAAATATGTTTACAAGTTAAAATGAAAATTAAAACGATTAGCATTTAATTTCTTCATATGTTTAAAATTTTGTAGTCTTCGTATCAATATCAATCATGACTACTTCCACTACTACGAACAATTCATGGTTACGTTCCTTCATGGATCGTTGTAAGCTACAAAAGAATGGGGCGAACTTTGCCGATTGGGATGCCCAACTGTTGTTAGCGGCAGAGGGAGACGGTAAGACCGAATTCCTCATTGAAGAATCACCTCCTGAACCTGCAGAAAATGCCACCGCCGCAGCAAGACGACCCTATGATGCTTATCAGAAGGAGTCTGCGGCAATCAAAAATGTTTTGATCTTCTCGATGGAGCCAGAACTCCAAAGGAGTGCCATAAAGATTGGCACGGCCTATGAGATCTACTCCAGGCTTGTGACAATGTTCTCAAAGGCTTCGAGAATTGTCCAATACGAGGCGGCATCGGCCTTCTTTGATCTCAACCATAAGGAGGGGCAAAAGGCTAGCCCACATGTGCTCAAGTTGATTGAGCATGTAGAAACCCTAAGGATGAATCAAGTGGACATTCCTAAGGAACTTGTGATTGATAGAATCCTCCACTCCTTGTCTAAGGTGAAAACTTATGTACAATTCCGGGTGAATTTCAACATGAGAAACCAAGACATCTCTCGATGATGAATTGCACAATATGATCGTGCAAGCTGAAAGGGATATGGGCCTAAATGTTAGTGCCCCTAAGGATGTGCTCAACATTAATGTTAAGAGCAAAGGAAAGTTCAAAAGGAAGGGTAAGGCAAAGGGGAAGCAACCTTCCAAAGGTTCAAAGAAAGTGTCTTCTGAGGCAAGCACCTCCAAATCCAAGAAGAGCCCTCATCAAGGGGCCAAATGCTTTTACTGCAATGGCAAAGGACATTGGAAGAGGAACTGTTCCAAGTATCTCAGCGATCTCAAAGCTGGGAAGATTCTTCCAGTTGGTACGATAACTATCCCGATTTTATGTTAATCTCAACTAATGTATCATGATACAAGTTGTGATGTGAATGCTCTTCTTACTTGAATTAGGGCATGAAAGCAAAGATAAGGGAAAAGAGAAACAAGCTTGATGGATCAAGGGAACTAAGAGTAGCTCCACTCGGGATGATCAAGGAGCTTTGTTTTTCCGCTTATTTTGCTAATATTTCAAGTGTTGTATGAACAATTAAAACCTATGTTTTATTTCCTTGTTGGACAAGGAAAGGGGAAATCCTTGAACAATATGTTGTATTTTGGATAATATAGTGACTTGGTTTTCAACTCGAGTCACTATCGGTTTATAATTATGTTCTTGATTAGTTTAAACACTTGCAAATCTTAACATAAAATAGAATTGATTGTGACAATTCAATGTATGACCATTAAGATGGAATAAGTATAGGATACTTAATTCAAATCAAATCAAAATCAAATGAAGTTTAGAACTTAATTAAAGAGGAAAAGTTATCATAAGGGTACACAAACCAACTTCAAAGTTATCAACCATTCTAAACTATCTAAAGCTTTAAATTGAATATTTTCTGTAATAAACCATAAGGATACACAAACCAACATCAAAGTCATTGCTTGTGGTCTTAGTGGCTATCTTTGGTGATAAAATGGGATTATTATTACAAAGATAGAGTGGGAGAAATTTGAAAAGTCCACAAATAGCATATGATTTTGACAAGCACAATGGATGTGATCTATTAGTGAATAGTAGGATTTATTGTGTTTTGGTTATGTGAAAGATAAGAAGGAAGATTAAGTTGTGGATGTGATCTACGATTTAAGAAAATCTACACCTTATGGTTGTAAAAGGTAGATTAGGCTGTAGATAAGATTCTACGCCTTATCATCCCAAAAGTTGTGGATAAGCCCAAAGGTTGTAGATAAGATCTACGGTTTGGTAAAAATCTACGCCTTATATCCCAAGAGCAATCTACACCTTATGGTTGTAAAAAGTAGATTAGGCTGTGGACAAGATTCTAAGCCTTATCATCCCAAAAGTTGTGGATAAACCCAAAGGTTGTGGATAAGATCTACGGTTTGGTAAAAATCTACGCCTTATATACCAACGGCCCCGGCCCTGGAGGATACTTCAAGGATAAATTCTTGAAGTTTGTATGGAAAAATTCTATACATGGATAAGATCCACGATATAGTCCTCATACAGTACAAGATAAGATAAATGTGGGGAACTGAAAGTTTCCACACATAAAATTATATACCATAAGAAAAGACTCTTATAGAAACTACGGGAGGACACTTGAAGAAAATTATTCAAAAGACTTTGTAAAGGCTCAAGAAAGGGTTCTTGGATTTAGATGGTGATCTAAATGTGTCAATGCAAATTCTAAAGACCATGAAATTTATAAGACATACATGCTAATAAATGAGATTTATTGGGAGAAGCATACGTTGACATGAAGATGCCAGCAGTCTGCAAAGTTAAGGGTAACTTTGTTGAAAGTAGTAAGGTAATTCATTGAGAATGAATTCAGTAAACTCAATAACCACTTTTCAAAAGGGTATTTGAAAAGGATGTGACTATTAGCACATATGGTTGAAGTCCCAAACATTTCAATTCATTAAATGTTAAGGAACATTGAATTGAGTGGGAGCTTTATGATTTACGGTTAAATGTAAAGTTCAGTGGGAGTTCTCGCTCCAGGATTTGAAGCTATTGAGTCATGGGTATGACTTCGGATCTTCAGAATCAGGCAAGAACAAGAGTTTAGTGGGAGTAAACGTTATCTAAAACAACTCATTGCTCGTTTGGAATGAAGCATTGATACTCATGAAAGGTACACGAGTTTTTTGGTTCTAGATGACATATTGATATGAATTAAATCTAATTGAACATGGGATGTTTAGTTGAGATTATAAGAGACATCTTGTTATTAGTGTTAAAGTTGTTCATGGAGATGAAGATAGTATAACCATGATGGGATCATGGAAATTTATCGAACCTTAAGTACTATTGTTTGCACGTTTAAATCACTAATGTTTCCGCCATTAGTATAATCGTGTAAAGTGGATGCGCACCGCTTTCAGGACAACCCGAAGAGCAGGTTTTAAATCAATGATTAAACCTTGATCAATTGTCAAAGTATTCTCCAATGAAGATGAAAGACAAATTCAAGATCTTGGAAGATAACTTAGTCGTATGGTAAAAGGTTTGCAACGACTCAAGTTCCAAGAAACCAGGCAAAGATTTGAGATAATCTTTGGCTTACAATCATTGACTATGCATCTCAATGACTTGTATTTTAACTACATGGTCATCACAAGATTCTACAAAATGTGTAAGTTCATAAATTATGTAAAGGCATTGCTGTGGCTGGGAGTTACACAATGCACATAATCTTATTCGCTAGTCATGAGAATGACTTGTCTCTTTCAGAGGAAAGATCAATGTGTGGATATGATCCGCAAAGTGAACGATCGCACGAACCGTGGTAAACCTGGTTTACTCAAAATGGAGATAATTACAATTTTAAGGGATGTAAACGAGAGACCCTAAAGCTGATTGTAAATTAAATGGTGTTCAAAGGTTGACCACTTGGATGGTGTAATCCACTAATTGTTTGAGTTATTTATAACTCACGAAAGGTCAAGTAAAATTCAAATGGGATGGTAAGACCATATTGAACCCCATTAAAGTGAATTGAATTATCGTGACCTCGCCCCTAGTTGCTTAAGTGAGGTGACATCTCAATGCAACCGGATGTGTGGTGCGATTGATGGCGAGTTCAATTGCCATAGAGTCATACGAGATGACTAATCGATCACCTAGGCATAGACATGTTAAGATACATTTGCCGGGCTAATGACCGCTGATAGAGCTCTGGCGTACTCTTATTAAAAGACTGCCTGGTCGTGGCGGGAGCATCTATCGTGTTTCACATGAGTCAGTTCTTGGACTAATGACTGTTCTCAGAGGTGGCACAGTTTTCAGATTAACTTTGATTTATGTCCTAACACCTTCGTAACTGGGGTTTATAAGGACATATTTTGGGTTATGATGGGCTGTGGCCAGCCGGAAGGAATGAGTCGATTAGGAATTGTCCACCCCTTGTCAGGGTTGAGAAATATCTCTAGGCCACTCGAGGAGAATAATAACTAGAAATGCGTGGCCACGCTCGGAAGGTATCTATGGTAGATAATTCCGGTCAGTAGTTATAACTCCAGATCGAGATAAACCACTCTAGATTTTAATCAATTGCCGGCACGACCTGAGAGGACGCCATGCATTGAGTGGGAGATAGTAATAGGGCAAGAGAATTGGTAACACACACTTGTCTCGGACAAGTGGGAGATTGTTGGAGGAAGTGTCCTCGACAATAGTGTGTTGACATAATTAAAACTCATTTGAATGAAACACAACTGGGAGAGTTACTCTTTTAAAGTCAACTGATCAACATTTATCGATAATGATTGGCTGTCTAGAGTTTGACATTATCGTCATATGATGGTGGTGATCAGTTGATCCCTTAAGGTCATATCTTTAGGGAATTCCGTCTCAATAGAATAATTAATTAATATTGTATTGGATACGAATTAATTAATAACTAGAAATTTGGAAATAATTTTTATATGACGAATATTTTATAATGGGATTATAATAATAAAAGTCAAAGTAATAAAATCGTTTTATTACTCGTTGTTTTTTTTTTTTTTTTATTTATTCGTTTGGGAAACGATTAAATTGAGAATGAACACGGTTGATCATAAAATTACAAAGAGTTGTAATTAAAATTATGATATTACATTTTATACAATAATAATTTCGAAATATTGGAATAATTATTTAAATGTAATAAATTTGTAAATTGTGGATTTTAATAGTTAAAATTGCACAATTAACAAATTAAGTCATGTGTTATGGAACATATGTGACATGTTACAAATTAACATAATTGACAAAAATAAAATGGGTCTTATAAATCCATTTTAGCCGTGTAGTGTAGAGTGGATGGAGGTTGTGTGTGCAATGTGATTGTGTGTGTAAGTGAGTGTGTAAGAGTGTAAGGAATATTGTGTGCTTTATGTAAGAGCATAAGAGGCATGCATAGGCCATCTTTAGCTCATGTGAGCCGGCCAAGAGTGAGCAAGTAAGCTCATCTTTGCTCTTTAAATACACCAACACACACCTCATATGATCTACTAGTTTTTGGCTAAGTGTTATGTGTATGCTTATTCTCATCACAAACTAAAGCATCATTCTCACTAGTTTTCTAAGTAAAATAGTTTTTACTAAGAAAATTATTATTTCCTATACTAATAATATTAAGAGTAATATTATTATTATTATTTCTAGTATACTTATACTAATTTTCTAGTAACAAAATTAGTATTAGTTTGAGATCGGGTCCTTGATACGCATCTTTTGGAGACGATTTTTCTTAGATCGTTTAAGGGTTTTTTCGGTGGTTTGAAGACTCATATAATAGGTGATTATTGAGTATAAACCTTCTAAAACCAATGTAAGGACTATCTCATCTTATGATATCATCTTGCATGCATAAGATCTATTTAAGTTTTATGACCTAAACTTAAAGAAACAAAACTCACATTAGATTTGAGTATAAAATAAGGAACCTAGTTTCCAACAGGGGGGTAGCCGGCTATGGGATGTGCAACAAGGGGACAAGTTGCCTTACCCATGCTCCTTAGGGTGGCTCTAGGTAGAGTTTCCAATAAACCCTTTAATGATTATGTTCTAGTGTAATTAAGAGAATAATTACCACAAATCAACCCTCAAAACACAACCATAAAACCGGTACATACTCACTTAAAATGGACCTTATTTTACAATTTTATCAACTTTACAATTGTATGTTATGTGACATAGAATATGTCACAATTTAATAAAATAACAATTGTTTAATTTATTCATACATATTTATCAAGTAAATATTATTCATAAATTAATAAATCACATTTATCTAGTTGATAAGTAATTCGAAATTACTAACATGTAAAATGGTCATTTATAACAATCGTCAATACGATCTACAACTCTTGTAATAATTATAACCCAATTCATTCTAATTACGATATTACAAAATATCATTTATTGTTTAACAATTGACACGTTTCAATTTTAAACATAAATCTTACATTAAGATTTAACCTCTAATTTCTCGATATACGAGTTTAAGGAATATGATCAAATCGTATCAATATACATTTGATCACTTTATCAATTAAGGGAATTGTCCTAAAGGTGTGACCTAAAGGGATCAACTGACCACCACCGTCATACGACAGTAACGTCAAACTCTAGCTAGCCAATCATTACCGATTAATGTTGGTCAGTTGGCTAATATAAAATTGTATCATCCCTTGCGCATTCTCGTTATGAGATTTGATTACGTGATCGCACTATTGTTGAGGACACATTTCCCAACAGACTTATACTCCGTTCCCGACTCGCAACATAAACTAACGACACGTATAACTAATTATACTCATCACACTAATAGCAAATACGTAACAAATAATTTATAAATATACTCGTCCCGACAAAATATAAAATCACACATCATCACGAACTACGAAAATACGAGGTATTACAGTCTTCCCTCCTTGAAATGAACGTCATCCCGAAGTTCGCCACCTCGTAACGATAAAGAAACACCCAACTAGCATGCAAAAACACAAGTAGAACTTACATTAGTTTCAAAAACGCGAATTTTACATTTTATCCCCCTTAAGAAACTTTGTCCCCAAAGTTTAACATACCACTAAATGGAGGACACTTCACGAAACACAATAAAAATGCATAACAGAAGTAACAGGGTTATCAAGTATATTCAAATAATTACGACATACGACTTAGCCATGTCATAACAAGTAGCCATGACATAAATCATTAAGATTTTACGTTCTTATCCTCCTTAAAACATGGTTACGTCCCCGTAACCCCATAAAATTTCCAGCTCAAATTATCATCTTACTCATCGCTTTTTCTCATAAAAAAAAACTTACTCCTAGTAACCACGTATCGTATTCTCATCGTCGAACCAAAGACCAAAGACAAGGGGTGAGCGAACTGGCGGAATACAACCGCAGATCAATACTTCCATTTCAAAATCGATTTCAAACTCTGAATATAACTCAATAACTAGTGTCACACCGGACCGTAAACACAATGTGGCACAACGGCCTAATAACTCATATCTCAAAACCAGTAACCAATTCTCCTCTCGATTTCAATATCAATATTGTCAAATGTTCCATGAAAGAAACTGCTCAACACCTAGAGAGTAAAAACTCTAAGCTACTCACCCACGAGTCAAGGTCAAAGAATGCGACAACTCGATAAAACACTGAACTGCAATCTCAATCTCAACACAACCTCATTTATTGTCATTGTTCTAGTCTCACGGGCAACTCAGTCTCCTCAAACTCTATCCCAACAGCTGATTAACATGACAACGTGCATATCTTAACCAAATTCATTAACATGTTTGAATGTATACTTATTGTTCCACAGTTCATAAAATAAGGATCTGGATGCTATACCAAACCAACCTAATGCAAAACCATGATGCATACACAACTAATCAATTACCAAAAGTTTACCCATCTCACAAACAAAAGGATTATCTTATCAACAGAAGAGATTAACTATCAAAATAAAGGAACAATTACTAATTTTAACTCAGAGATGTACTCGTAAGAAACCCATAACAATTATCATGCAAACATATATAACCTCGAGCGACAACAAGAGTACTGGTTCGGTAGAAATCGTGTTATGCATTAAGACATAATCAGAATAGTTGACACTTACATACCCTTGGAATGTTATCACGAATTTAATATATTTACGACAATGTAACAATCAAGAAGCTCATAGTTCGTACTTGACAAATTAAAATGTTTCATGCTCATAATCACATTATCGGAACAAAATCATATTTTAGGAAAAGACATAGAGTAAAATTAATTAACGTAATTAAACATGGGACATTAACATATTGCACAAGATATACACAATTCATAGACTCACAAGACCGTTTAACATTCCCAGATATCAATAAGTTAACAAAATCACTTAGGTACATCTCCCGTCCACTCACATTACATCGTTTATTATGAAACTATATACGACTTGCAAAATGAGGGTTTTATACAATGCGCATCAATAATATTCAGGCAGAATTTCATCGACACATAGCTACAGAATTATCATATTGCAACAATCACCATAATTATCAAACATCAAGCTTTATCCTGGTTTATCATTTTGAAAATATTTCTAAATGTTTGAAACATTGAAAAGGTAGTTGGTGACAATTATAAACACGAAACAAAGACAATTTTACAAGTTATAGATCGAACAAGACTACACGGAGACATTTTGACCCTTCTTTACTAAAACATTGCTCATGTAGTTCATGGATTACAAATTTCGAGCAATACACTTGAAAAAGTTATAAAGATTATAATCACCGGGAACTAGACAGAGATAACACTACAAGAATTACCCCAGAGAGCGACTAAACCTGCCACCGCAACGGTAGTCGCTAATAAGCGACTGAAATAAAAAAAGCGGGCGACGCTGGCGGTCGTTAAATTTAGCGACCAAAACCATATCCCAATGTTATCCTAAAAAATCTGCGGGAATCCAAAAAGTACCATTGCGCCAGTTTAGCGACCGAACAAAAAAAAAGCGGGCGACCGCTGTCGGTCGCTAAAATTAGCGACCGAAATCAGTCGCTAATTTTATCGACCGCAGTCGGTCGCTAATCAGCTGTATAGTTTCTCGTAACTTCTTCCTCCCGTCATTCCTTCACTATCCTTAGTTTCTTTAAAAAAAAAAAACGTAAACTCTCCTCACCCACTACCACCGTCGACTACCGGAACATCACCACCGCAACGCCACCGGACCACCCACTACCGCCGTTCATCTCCCTCATACTAGTTTTTCAGGTTTGAGTCGATTTAATAACTTTATTGAATCGCTTTATAGTATTATTGTAATTCACAAATGTTGTTAGTAATTAGCTTATTAGGATGTTTTTAGTTAGTAATTAGCTTATTAGGATGCTTTTAGGATGCTTTTAGTTAGTGAATTGAAAAACAATTGGGTGTTATTGTGATTAGGGTTAGAAATTGGGGAAAATTGAATGATGATTTTAGTTAGTAATTAGATTATTAGGATGTTTTTAGGATGCTTTTAGTTAGTGAATTGAAAAAAAAATTGGGTGTTATTGTGATTAGGGTTAGAAATTGGGGAAAATTGGATGATGATTTTAGTTAGTAATTAGATTATTAGGATGTTTTTAGGATGTTTTTAGTTATTGAATTGAAAAAAAATTGGGTGTTATTGTGATTAGGGTTAGAAATTGGGAAAAATTGGATGATGATTTTAGTTAGTAATTTGATTATTAAGATGTTTTTAGGATGTTTTTAGTTAGTTAATTGGAAAAAAATTGGGTGTTATTGTGATTAGGGTTAGAAATTGGGGAAAATTGGATGATGAGTATATAGTTAGTAATTAGATTTCTAGGATGATTTTGTGATGTTAATTATTATGTTTGTATGTTATTGTAAGTTATTGTGAATATTTTCCGTGGAAGAATTGAATGACTATTGACCTAGTACCCGTTCATGAATTACTCGTTAAGAGAAATTCATGAATAATCCCCATTTTGGGACTGTCTTTGTATATTTCAAGTCGCTTAGGTAGTAAATACATACTTGTGAATTTATTAGTGGGGAAAGAGTTTGGTAACAATTTCTTGATGTTCTTCGAATACATATGTGAAATAAATACAAATTTATTTCCCATTGTGTATTTGAAGAACTGAGGGGAATTGCTGCCAAATTTTTTTTCCCCACTAATAAATTCACAATTATGTATTTGCTAGTGACTTGAAATATACATTGATTGGTTTAGGTTGGAGTGATAAGGACCCAATTGAAATCTTTAAGTACATATATTGACTTGAATTCTTAGCTTGAACTTATTATTTGTTGAAATCTTATTGAATTGAAATTATTGTTGTGTGTTTGGTTTAATTATTATATATTATCTAGATTAAAATGATGTGATTTGAACGTAGCTGGATGTACGAAAAAAGAGTAGATAAGAAGAAACGTCCTAATGCTAGATTTGTAAAGGGAGTTCGTGGGTTTATTGAATTTGCTAGATGTTCAGAATCATATGATTTCGAACAACACAAACTTAGGTGTCCTTGTACTAAATGTAAAAACTTAAAATATTTACTTGAGGTAGAAGTAGAAGAACGCTAGTGACGAGGACAAGGAGATGTGGTACAACGCCTTTCGGGTACGTATATAAGTCTTTACTTTAATTATTTATTTTTTATAAATTCATGGTTGATTTGTTTCTCTAACCGTTATTTTTTTGGTAGCGTGTCTTCTATTGGCCAGTTGTGCTTGATCGACTGGCTTGGGATCGATTCAATGATGTTGGTCAAAGGAGGCTAAAGGACATTATGTATAAGGTGTCGAGGAGAAAGACTCCGCCAACGTTCATGAAAGGTATTAATTTATTAATAATTAAAATAAAAAGTTTTAACATTTTTTTAATTTATAGTAATCGTTTCTATTTTATTGGATTATAGGTCAGTCATATGAAGAATTCACTAAGTACAGAGAAAGTCCTGAGTTCAAGCAAAAGTCGGCGCGGAACAAGGCGAACAAGAGGGGTGGAGATGATCCCGAAGCGGAGGTTGGCGCTACTCATTATGGTGGGTCTCAGTCATTCCATGATCGCGTGACGATAACTGTAAGTATTTACTCTTGTGATTTAATTTATCACTTTTATCTTGAAGTATATATTTAGCTTTAAATTTTAATTAACTGACCAACACTTCATGAATTTATTATTTTTTTATAGGCAAGGAAAAATAAGGGCCGGCTACAATCGGTTGTAGATCTCTTCCTTGAGACACATGCCAAAAAGGGAAGGAAAGGGTACGTCTTCGTAAATGCAGGAGATCGCGAATTATATGTAAGTGTTATTGTATAAAGTATTTAAAAAATGATTTATAATCAATGATTTATTTATATGTAAGTGTTATTGTATATATTTGTAACAACCCGACCCACCACGGTCGTAACACAGACCCAATAAGATGAGTGTGCACTTTTGGGCCCGTTATTTGTCCTCACTTAAGCCCAAAAACACAAGGCCTTGTTACTAAGTGGTGGGTGGAAGTTATTATAAACATATCACAAGCCTCACATTCTACCAATGTGGGACAACTTTCTCTTGGGGTGTTACAAACTCCCCCACTTAAAGAACACAACGTCCTCGTTGTGCCTCAAACTTGACCACAACCAGGGCCAGAATCCTCCCCCGCTAGGTGTGTGACCCGGGTACTCCCGACCACAGGCTCACCACACGGTCGCAGGGTCGCTCTGATACCATTTGTAACAACCCGACCCACCACGGTCGTAACACAGACCCAATAAGATGAGTGTGCACTTTTGGGCCCGTTATTTGTCCTCACTTAAGCCCAAAAGCACAAGGCCTTGTTACTAAGTGGTGGGTGGAAGTTATTATAAACATATCACAAGCCTCACATTCTACCAATGTGGGACAACTTTCTCTTGGGTGTTACAATATTATTAATAATGTTTTATTTTTTTGTAGGAAACATTTCTTAAACGAAAGAAGGCGAACCCTGACATCTCCGACAATCAGCTATGGTATGAATTGGTAGACGGTTTTCGTAAAGGAGGAGTCTATGGGGCCGGTTCAGCTAAAGAGCTCTTTTATGAACCGCCGGCAAGAAGAGGGTCCTCGTCCCAGCATCAACCCTATGTTCCTGGTTTGGTCAGTCACCTTCAGATGCAACTAGCTGAGAAGGATAGAAGGGACGCCGAACGAGATGAAGAACTGAGGAGAATGAAAGAAGAGATGGAAAGGATGTCTTCTTACTTTGCTAATTATAACAGCGGTTGGCATCCACAGGATCGGGATCCAAGAGATCCCGATTATGGAGGTGGCAGTGGGGCGGGAGCATCTTTTCCAGTGCCGTAGCTAGTTGCTCCTGTTTTTTAAGTGACTCTTGTTTAGTGTTGGATACTTGTTACGGATTTCGTACTTTGTAATCCCGAATTTCGTACTTTGTAATCCAGATGACTTTTTTTTTATTTATGCAATCAGATGTTTCGCATCAATTGGGTTGTGTGCTGGTTATTATTGGTTTTGCTTGCAGGTTTACAGTAGTAGCTACGGATTTGGCTAGGACAAAACAGAATTTTATGGGCAAATACATGTAGAATTAGCGACCGAACATGTAAAATTAGCGACCACTGTCGGTCGCTAACCCCCTGTAATTTTTTTTTCATTGGCGACCAACTAGCGACCGATGTCAGTCGCTAAATTAGCGACTGAAATCAGCTGCTAATTTAGCGACTGAAAACGGTCGCTAAATTAGCGACTGACATCGGTCGCTAATTTAGCTACCGCTGTCGGTCGCTAATTTAGCGACTACTATCGGTCGCCCGCCTTTTTTTTTCCGCGGTCGCTAAATTTGGCGACCAATATCGGTCGTTAAAAGCGACTACAGCCTGCGACTAAGGGCGTGCGACTGAAATTGGTCGCTAAAATTAGAAGGGCGACCGATAGTGGTCGCTAATTTCAGTCGCAATCTGACGTATCTGTTGTAGTGTAACCATCAATGTTCTCAAGAACATCCACAAGATTCTCGTCGTTCAAATAATCACAATTACGTATAACCATTAGATTGCTATATCATGCTAATAAGCTTACCCGTTAAATTTCATTCTGTGACTTGGCAAGACTCTTCCCAGATAAACATGCTTTTGATATCACATCCGAGCAACACATAATTATTTTGAGGTCGAAATTTTAGACATACAATTGAAACGATTCTATATCAAACTTGACGAATTAATCAAGGTTACACTATCATATAGTGAGGTTCCTACTCATACCATATGCATACTACTCATGTTACTAATGCCATATCTGGATATCACGTGGTCACATCACATAATTCACATTGATTAATTTCTTTTTTTTTCTCTTTTTTTTTTTTTTGAAACTTGCATATCTCGCAATTTCACTAATTAAACATTATGCAGCAACTTACAAAAAAAAAACATAATTAAATAACAGCTTAGCTAACATGTGAGCGATTTTAGTTTTTAGAAAATATAAAGAATTAGCTAATCATAGGGAAAAAAGAATTCAATGCATATCTCAAGGGAATTATTTAATACAACTTTTACAACTCAATCGATCTGAACAAGAACTTCACCGCAATATGACAGAAAAATTAGGCAACTTGCAAAAATCACAATTAAATACTGACTCGTTAAGATTTTACATGACTTATCATTTTGAAAACGTGAACAAATATTCTGAACAGTAGAGTTGGAATTATGCATAAACAATAACCAAGTTTTAAATGATTTCTTTTACAAAAAGATGGTTAAAAACGGAACTGTGCAGTAACAATCTGACCGCTGTCAACTAAAAGGTTTATTTCTCCCAAAATGTAACTCCTATTATTCATGAAACCAAAAGCATTTTAAAACCAATTCAGGAGGTTATCATACATAAATTTGTCATACTCATATATGGAACACATGTAAAATGACAACCCGCACAAACCAGATGACATTCTGGAAAAAAAAAATGTATATAAAAAAAATTTGGTTCCTTAAAAAAAAAAATTTCACATTACGACATCGAAACTCAACCTTTCTTCTCCCGAAACATATTGACATATAATTTGAAGCATAGACATCTCTTTGTACCATGTTAACATTCATTTCTCATTACCACGATACTCGGTATCTGGAACACGGTAAAGATTTCGAAACTGAAAGTAGGACCAACTAAATAACTCGATAGTTATACATGTGTATATAAATAAATTAGTTTCTACCATCACACAATCGCAACTTATTCAAGTACAGAAATATAAACTAGGAGTTACTACGAAGTCACTTATTGATTACTAACTTCATCACAAATTTTTAAATGCATATAATAGGCATACAATCTTAAGTACGATGTATGCAACATATAACTATATACATTCATGGCTCAGGGAGACATATTCCGCATATCACTAGACATGGATTACTATAACATATAATCATAAGGTCAACTGAATTCCTCATCCTTACAAGGAGTTAAACATCAAAATCATATAATAACGATAGTCATTTAATACCAGATAATCATATGAACATTTCAAAATACTAAAATCATATGATCTCATCACCCTTAACTATTGCTCAATAATTTCACCTCCAAAATCTGCAAATTTCAATTCAATCATCCATATCGATCCACATTTCATATCACACATTTCCTTCCAACGTACATCATCAATCATAACTCACATATTACTTACCTCATTCTTCTCCTGCAAGAATGTTAGTACAATATAACTAGGTCAGGATATACTCTACCCCACTCTTCAATTACTCTCATTGGGTTCCCGAGACAGTACCTAAAGGGCCCATGGTTTGGTGTAAGGGGGCCCCTAACTCATACCGTTCCTTTTTGGGGCTCCTATCAGTTTCATCTCGGGGTTCATTTTATTTGACTCGTCCTACGTTCATTATCATTAATTTGGTTTAGGCCTGAGGATCGTTCGCTCTGATACCAATTTGTAACACCCCGATTTACTAAGGAGCCTTTAGCAGGACATCCTCAGTAAATAGAGTTGTTACCATCTCGAAATTTCCGAGGTAGTGAATAACAAAGTAAATCAAACCAAAGTACTTTATATAAAAACTGATTAAAGTTAAACTTTGATGTTACAAATATTACACAGCGGAAACTAAAGTACAAGCGATAACTTCGAAATATGTGATCTAAATCTAAGTCGGTCCATCCAAGTGCTCACGCCATCCCATGCTCCCACAGCACCATCTATCCTGTTAAAACTGCTCTCCATCACGGATCATCAAAGGTGTCACACGAATACACAGGGTCAACCACGAGGTTGAGTAGAAAGATAAATGAAACATAAACAACAATAGAAATGCATCTTCCTCCATCTCCATGTCATTCAGTCAACCACTTCGCCTCCATCACACCACACCTTCCATCACACCACACCTTCCTTCACACCACACCTTCCATGGCCATATCACAAGTCCCATATCACAAGACCCGTATCACAAGACCCATTTCACAAGTCAGGTTCTCCAAAATAATCGATAATAATCAATCCATCCACAATACAGTAATAATCAATTATAATAAGCAATGCACTCACTTCATGTCAAAACACAACCACAGATATATATATATATATATATATATATATATATATATATATATATATATATATATATATCCCCCACCTCAATTGCAGAAGGACACCGAACAGCTGCTAGGGTTATTCCACCTCGAACTCGAATCCTATAAATAGTACTTAATATCAACATTTAACCATACTACCGAATACTACTGAAACTATTCGATCATGTTCATAATTGATATACTTATTCAAACATCACTAGTCCATTATAAACTTACTAATTATAGACTTACTAAATATGGCATACGATCAATTAATCGATTATAATAAATCCATAACAACAATAATATAAATAATTAGTTGTCACAAAATATTCCTTAATAATATTGATAACCGTATATTACTAATAATATGATTAATAGCAATAATAACAACCCAACTAATAACAACAATATTAAAGTTAATAATGATGATAATAATAACAATGACATTTGATAAAATGTTATTATTAATAATACTAATAATAACATTACTAACAATAATAATAATAATGCTACTTGGAAAAAAATCTGTGCTATGAGGACATGGTTGCAACAAGGAAAGGATGCAGGTCTATGGGCATGGGATGGGGCTTCTGCCTACAGTGTCAGCAAAGGATATCAGATGCTGAGGAATAGAGCACCATCTGTTCCCTGGCATAAGCTTGTTTGGTCCAGGTGGTCTATCCCTAAACATAGTATTGTGACCTGGCTTCATCAACAGCAGGCTATGCATACAAAGGTTAGATTGAAGAGGTTGAATATCATCTCAGAAGATCAATGCTGCATCTGTGATAATGAGTCAGAAACACTGGAACACTTGTTCTGTCAATGTGCTTACAGTAGGCAGATACTCCATGAGATATCTGCTTGGCTACGTATGACGATTGGGGATAGTATCCCTCTACAGCAAAGACTCAGAGTAAAAGGTACCAAGCTACAAAGAGCAGTCAGAAATGGGGCTCTTAATGCGATTATATACCATGTATGGCAGCAACGGAACAAGAGTAGATGTGATAATATACTTGCTAGGCCTTCTATAGTTGTTAAAATGATTAAGAAGGAGCTTGTATGTTTATTTAAAAAACGTATGCATTGTAATTTATGCTCTCGTGATCAGGCTTTCATGCAAAGCCTGTTCTAGATCTTACTTGTAACTCTCTCTTTATATATAATACTTACCCTTTACCAAAAAAAAATAATAATGCTAATATTAATAATAATAATAATAATAATAATAATAACAATAGCATAGCCACAACAAACATGTACAACCCCACTCCTTCCTCGACAAACCCGCATAACTTACACCCCCACAATCAGAATTCACGACTTTGACAGCCCCCAAAACAACCCCCTTCGACACTCCCACCACGCCTGCACCACCACCAACCCACCATGGTCGACACCCTTGCACCACGACGAAAACCCCTGACACCACCACGACACCTGACTCACTCTCCATCGCCCTCGAAACCTAGCACAAAACCGCAGCTACACAACCGAAGCCGCAACATCGCTGCACCACTGTTTTTCGTACCCTGTAAACCCATCTATAGCCGCCTGTTAACACCACCAACACCCGAACCAACCACCAAACCCGACACCTCACCTCACCCCCGACACCTTAGTGGAACCCACCACTCATCGACATCTCCCAAAACTCCTTAGCACGGCCGCCAAAACAGTCGCTGTATCGCATCCATATACTCCCCTGTTTCTGAAATGGCTTCGACCCTCTTAACAAGACCGCCTGTGTACACCAGCCTCTTGACCACCATTCGCCACCCCAGTAACACCAACCCAACCTATTACCACCCCACTATCATAACCCAAGACCCACAACAAGAATTAAATTAAAATACGAACGATTTAAACCACAAAACGAACAGCATCATCTCGCATAAAAGAAAACAGAGTAAAAACGCTGCTCTCTGTCGACATTTTCAACTGTTTTGCTGCCACCCACGGTGGTCATATAGCGGTCTAAAGATGGCAAAATGTAATTCATACTACACAAATTATACACGACTATAAATTTCAGATAGAACGATATGATAAGGGCACGATAAATACTCATAACTCGCTGCAGTGCAACAATAAGGACGAAGATGGTGATGACTGCTATAGGCTGATTTCATTCCTTTCTTCTTCCCAATATCACAGTACGGTCCCGATGAAACGAAGTATGGAGGCAGAGGAGAGGATTGTGTTTTGTGTTATGTTGATGTGGCCGAAAACAAGGTAGAGTGTTTAGGGTTTGTATTAGTATATTTTGTCGATGGATTAGGGTTTGGTTGTAATGTCGATGTAGGTTTTGTGAGGTGGGAAGTATAAGAGTTCATGTACCATATTTTGTTGGGTTTGCATATACACGATTCAAATAGTCCAGTCGAGCCCAAGCCTAACACACTTCTCCAAGACTTATACTCTGTTCCCGACTCGCAACATAAACTAATGACACATATAACTAATTATACTCATCACACTAATAGAAAATACGTAACAAATAATTTATAAATATACTCGTCCCGACAAAATATAAAATCACTCATCATCACGAACTACGAAAATACGAGGTATTACACCTGGCCTGCTATTTCCCTTCTGTTTTCGCACTCTCATGTCTTACTACTACTACTACCCACACTCGTATGAAAATTAAACAAAACAATAGTCCAAAAGCAATTAAAACAGAGAAACGATGGTGATGATAATTTACAAACAATACAACATAAACTTACTACTATGATGACGACGATGATGGTGGCTGCTTCTTTGTTTTTTTCTTTCTCTTTTGCTCTTCTCCATTCTCACGACAGACAAGTAGGGTTTAGATGTAGATGGTGTATTGTAGGGAGGCAGACGAGATGAAGAAGTCTGAGTGTCGATGTACACGAGGTTAGGGTTAGGGTTTTGTGTTCGGTTGGTCTTAAACGTGTGATTCTCATAATCACACATCCCCATAGTCCGTCACGCATCTCGAGACAATTACACTTCGTTCTCGACTCACGACTTAAAATTACGAGTACATAAAATTATAAAATTATTAGCATTTACGTAAGAATATATATAAAATTAGGATTTAAATAGGGTTACGACTTAAATAAATAAATAAATAGATAGATAATAGAATTTAAGTATAGACGAGAAATAAATATAAAAACAAGAAATATATTTAATTATAAATATATCATTAAGAATTAAGAAATACGAATGAAATGTCATTTTATGAAATAATCATCAAATACAAAATAATCGCAGAAATACGATTTATAAAATAATAACAGTTTACGTAAAATATATTATAAACATTCCATTTGAAATACTTGCATAAAACATGGTTTGACTGTCTTTGACCAATACTAAAATACGGGGTATTACATAGTAAGTATCATCTATTAGATATAATAAGCCTTTTTAAAAGAAATAAATGATTAAATAACCGAAAAATTATCAAATAATTTTCGTTTATTTCCTTACTTTTCACGGCAATCACACAACATCTTTTATAATTTTAGTTAACATAAATATCATTTCAAAATATAAATAAAATGAAAACAAATAAAATAACCCTAAAATCCAATTTTACGGTTTTAATATCCCCTTTTTTTGTTATCTTTATATATTTATTCTAATTATAATTCTTTATTTATAATTTAGTTAATACAAATATCATCATATAATATTAATAATAACAAAAATACACGTTTTTTTTATTAAATTAGGCAATTGCACATATTATCAAGTAATATCATGTAAATCGACATCTTCATAAGATATTTTACTATTTCCTTAAATAGTATAATCAAGGTAGAAATAGATTTTGGAAACTTTACTAATTCGTGAACTTTCTTAAAATTACTCAAACTAGCACAAAAATCATCTTATAATTTATGTGTTATAGTTCTAATCATATTAGATCTTAAGAATTTTCAAATATTGTCATTAAGGTTAACTTTTAATTCATATGAACAATATTCATTCATCTTAATAATTTAAAACAAATCAATCTAATACTAAAATTATGTTGATTGAACTTATAATAAACATTGATCTATATCATTGTTATGAGCATCATCATATGATAATTATTTAACAATTAAAATAACAAAATAAAAAAAAAATAAAAAAATAAACGAAAAAAAGAAAAGTTGTGCCGTGGGATTTAATTCTCAATTAATTATCAAAAAGATTTTGAACAATGGCTCTGATACCACTTGTAGGAAATAATTTCTTAAATTACTTATAAAAGTATTAATCATATTAATACTGCCAAGTATTATATAAAAAACGATTCAATAAAACCTCAATTACAAGAATTAAACAGTCAAGAATATAGAAATAATCTTTAGTCCTATATGAGATCGGCCTAAGAACAACCTAGTATAAACCCAAACTTCAAGGTAGAAGTTCTCCTTAGATTGCACCCAAGATGACTGAGAAAGATCCCTTCAAAAATCCTCCTAAATTACTATTAATTATTTTAGAGGATTTGTTTAGGGATTTTAAGATGATAAACTGATCAAAGAGAACAAGAGAGAAAACAACTTTTTTTTCGTCCCTTGTACCACACGGCCGAATCCCTACTTTTAGGGTTTTGGTTTGTGTTGGTATTGTACTTCTATTAGGAAACCTCCTTATACTATAATATTCTAAGTCAGTTTCCTTATTCCGAATTTCCTTAAAATATCATACATATTTTAATAATTTTCGGTGTACAATTATAATTCCCGGAGAACATTAATTATTAATTAACCCAATTATATTATTGACACCCGTCGTTGAGGGGTGCCAAAGATAAGATTTATAAAAACCTCAGATTAAACTAGATAAGATAAGTCAAGGGTCGAACCACAGAGAGACAAGGTTAATAATGTTTGTGAATTTAAAGTCTATTGAAAGTAACCAAAAAGGGGGGTTTTGATTTATGATTGGGACTAACAACTAAGATAGCAAAATAAACAAGAGTACTAAAACAAGGTAAAAAGGAGATTAGGAACTTCGGTTCCCCATGGCTAGGACAAGTCAATAAAGGGTAAAATAACCAAATTACACAATCCCAAGGAACAAAGAATAAACTTTTAGGTCAATATTCTACCCAATCCTTACGGTCTTAGGGTTCCTAGAAAAGCACTAAACTTTCGTTCATAGGGCAATCCCAAAGTTGTTGTTAAACTAATCCTAACAATCTTTCAATCTTAAAGAATTAGTTCACCAACAACAATGGGGATTGGTAAATTAGTCATAAAACCATTAAAATCTAATCTTGGTCATGGTTCCCCTAGCTAATTCCTAATCACAAGAATTAGCTATGCATAATCTTAATCACAAAACTAGAACTAACAACATTCAAGAACAATAAGAAAATTAACATGATTGAAGATGAAGATTCAAAGGATGAAAATATAAATTGAACAACAATAAGAAGAACAATAAAGTTAATTAATAAGGAAAGATTAAATTGGATCAAACTTACAAAACTAATTGGAAATCAAGAACAAAGATGAAAACTTGGGAATTCTTCTCTCTAACTATGAAGTTTTTGCTAATGTGGACTGCTTAACCTAATTATGAAGCTTAGGCGTCCTTAAATAGACTCCTAATTACAAGACTAAAAGAATAAAAACCGAAATAAAAATCACGGAACCCGTCGCCAGGTCGGTCGACCTCCTGAGTAGGTCGGTCGACCTCGAGTGCTGTAGTCAGGCCTTCTATAATCTGCGCGCTGGTCGGTCGACCTCTTGAGTAGGTCGGTCGACCGATTCCTGTACGTTTCAGCCTTGAATTTGCTTGTACGCACCACTTGGCTTAAGAATTCGGATCCTTGCTTCGCGTAAACACTCAAAATAGCTTCCGGAGGACGTTTAAAGTTCGGTTTTGCTCACTTCAGCATATTCCTACATTTAAAACATAGAAATGCCAAAGTAAACCGTTTCGGGAGAAATAACAACTAAAAGTTACGAAAATGCATAGAAATACGTGCCGAAAGTATAAATAAAATGCATAGTATAGGCACGTATCAAACTCCCCAAACCAAACCTTGCTTGTCCTCAAGCAAGCACTAAGACTCAAAAGAAAAGAAAAACTTCTACTTGGAACGGATTTCTAGCTCAAAACCAAACACAACGCCATGCCTAACCAATTTAATGCGGTTTCCAAAGAAAATCAAGCTTATTGCCAAATGCAAACGAATTAAACATGTTGGAATAAAATGCTAAACTTTCAACCTTGCAAGACTCATTCTAAATAGACTCTCGCGGTACGCTCGAGACACTCATGAAGCAAAGGGTCAAAAATATATGTGCAAGATAAGAAGATAAATAAAAGTAAAGACTCTCACCTATCTACGACCCATAAGAACATGCCTGCAATCTAACATGAACAAAGTCTCTACAACCGTACATATTCATTCCAACACTAAATGACCATGACTCATGCCGAGGTGATTTGGGATTGTGAGGCTAAAGGTAAGGAAGGTCAAAACAAATTATGGAAAGAGGGGTTAAACCAAGCTAATAACCATCTAACCACACTATAAAATTACTCACTTTCCTTCATAAAACAGGCCCAATGCTCAAGATTGTGAGCAAATTTTTCACAACTCCTTTTTTTTTCTTCCTTTTCTAGAATAACATTCCTGCTCAGTGGTCGTGGTCGACCGACCTTGTATGGAAGTCGGCCGACCACCCCTGAAAACAGGTAGTTCCGATTTTTTTTCATTTTTTTTCATTGAGTTCCTTATTTTCTTTCTTCCTTTTCTTTTTCCCTTTTCTGAACTCATAGATTTTCCTTTTTTTTTACTTTCTTTTCTCTTTTCTTTTCTTTTCCTCCTGTTCACCATTACCACAAAATAAAAAAATCTTCAATGATGCACAAAACCAAAGGATGCTCAAAACAGTCCCAATATACCATGTTACTAGCTCGGCTAGGGTAGACAATTTTAAGGATGTAATATATGGGATAAAAGGCAATTTGGCTATGTGAGGGTTATGGGTGAAACAAGAAAGGGAAACCTCTACCACATGTGTCAACAAAACACAAACCCGAATGCATATAGGTATTAAGTAGACAAAATTCATGCTTATGCAAATTGATGTGACATGCCTCAAGAGGAGAAACTACTCTCAATCCTACCTGAAATCGGTCATGAATGTCACCAATTTATTAAGCTCTAAACCTTAGAATATGTAGTAGCTTGCCAAGAAGAGAGTCAAGTCTAATAATTAGCATAATATCAACAAAAACTCGTAGACTATGCAAAAGACTAGATTGAAAATTTTTGAAAATGCAAGGCAAGGCAATAGGCAACATGTGAGGCATAATTATCATAGTATCCTTCCGTTCCGACTCGACCTATATGCTAAAGAAAACGTGCATTTTTTTTTGAAGTTTTGGTATGTATGCAAACTGAAAGGAGAAAAAGTAACTGACAAACTGAAAGGAGAAAAAGTAACGGAAATGCAGTAAACGTGCGACAGAAAAAGATGAAATACAGATGCAAACACAACAAAAGGAAAAAGATAAAAGACACCTAAACAAATGCAGACTCAACAGAAGTATGCACATACCCACCCCAAACCAAAACGAACAATGCCCCCATTGTGCTCATCAGCATAAATCCACAGCATGGGGGTGGGGATAGGCAAAAACAAATAAAAGATGGAAAAGGAAAAAGACTAAAGCCTGCAAAAAGAGGCTAAAGGGGGGCAGAAAGAGACCAAAGGAAATAAAAAGAAAAAACAAAAGGTTACTTACAAGATGAAGGAACCTCCCCAAGCCGAACATCGAAGAGGGGAGGTTTGGGCACGTCTCTAGTTCTCCGGGTCATATTCCGACCCACTTTGCTCCTCTCCCTCCTCCTCTTCGTCATCAGGCCTAGTGCCTGATCCCGAGGCGAATCCCGAAGCTTCCCCGTACCCCTGACCGCCCGCCTGAGGTGTGTACCAGGTGGGGTGAGTCCATGGGCCGGTGGGGAGCCTACCCTGAGTAGCATACTCCAAGTAGCCCGGGTACTGGTAGAGACAATCATTCAACTGTTTCCGGTTAAACAGCCTGCAAAGGTCCGCCATCATGTGCGGGAGAGATCTGCTATCAACAATGGGAGAAATACCAACATTATGAGGAGCAGTAAAATCAGTGGGATACCCCATCCCAGGTGCAGCAAAGTGGGCACCAGGGGCGGGGACCCTATGGCCTCTAAAGGTGCCTCCCCTAAGTGGGAGGCGGTTGGATGGAAGGAGTGGTCTAGGCTCCCCCTGAAAATCATCAAGGGGTAACATGGGGGGAGCCATGGTGATGGGGATGCGATCACTGAGGTAGGTATCAACCTTCCAATAATCCTTCCTATCCACCCAATGCACGGACTTGACATAAGTCATGTCCATGTACCGGGAGAGAGGGTGAAGCGCATCCTCAAAGCGGGGGAACTGAAGAACAAGTGAGCGGGCCAAATGTGTGACTAGCCCACTACAAACAATAGTAGTCAAAGAAGTTCCCTCGCCCACCGCCACAAGGTGAGAGGCGACCAAATAAGCGGTGTTATAAAACCGCTGACCCTTACGTCTGACATTAAGATAGCCAGACAAAATAGAGAGCTCAATGTTTTTAACATTTTGAGACTCCGTACGGCCGAAAACAGTGTTGGCCAAAAGACGCAAATAATAACGGGGAGTGGGTAAGTGAACGCTAATGCTCTTCTTCCTCCTATCGCTGGAATCAGAAAGGCAAGACCACATGACAGTGTACGACTCAGAAGAGTCAAGCGTACGACCCGTAGAAGATAAGCCTAAGTACTCAGCAAATTCACTTAAAGTTAAAGAATATGTAACATTAAACAACCGAAAAGATATGCACTTATTCTCATTGCCGGGGTCATAAGCTTGAACATTAACAATAAAAGAGGAAAAGAACTCAAGAGTAAGAAGAGGATAAGTGAACTCATCCATCGTAACGAGTCCCGAAAAACCTGTCCCGTTGAGCAGGGACACCACATCGTCATAGCAACCCAAGGCCTGCAATGCCGGCACGCATAAGAACCGGGTGACCACCACAAGGCAATAGGTCGAAAGATGGAGGAACCGGGCTTTTTGCGCCGGAGTATGAAAGATGACTTGCGGATAGTTTGGTAGACTATCCGTGTCAAGCGCCGTCAATCCCCCGGACCCACTTGCTCAGCCCCTGGAAGTGCTTGCTCCGGAAGTGCGAGATCTTTTTCCTCCTTGTCCTCGGCTAGACATGATGAATCTGCGAAATTACAATAATCGTTCTCAAAACTTAAGCTCCTTGCAACATTAGAACATTTATTTATCAAAATTGAAGAGCAAAGTTGCGAAATTAAAACTCCTGTAACAGTAACGAGGTCGACCGACCTCCCCTCGAGGTCGACCGACCATCTGCCAGTATAATCAGATTTTCTGTAACAGTACCAAGGTCGACCGACCGACCAAACGAAAAATCGAGTTTCTGAAAAACGTCGTTTGGTCGGCCGACCTCCATTCCGAGTCGGTCGACCGACGGTTATCACAGTATGAATGCGCGGTTCGAATTTCGACTGAAATTAAGCATAGAAAATGTAGGGGGGAATTCAAACTAACCCTAACAGCACAAAAACCACACAAGAATACAGATCTGAAACTATAGAAGCTAATGAAGAAGGATAATCAAAAGGAAAAACAAAAAACATAAGAGGAATAAACTCTAAGAACAAAATCAAACTGAAAAAAATAAACAAGAAACTACCTAAAACGGAAATAAGAGGCTATAGAACGAAAAAAGGAAAGGAAAAGCTAAAGAACACATACCTTTGATGGGAAAATGAGAGAAAGCAAGAAAAAAGTGAAGGATGAAGGAAGGAGGCAGTTAGGGTTTTTAAGAGAGAAGAGGGGTGTTCAAAAGTGTGAGGAAAATGAGTTGTTTTCAAACAAAATTAAACTTAAAACCCTTACTCTAACCCGGTAGTCTGCCTCGAGGTCGGTCGACCTCCCTCCTACGTACCTGCTCTGTCAGAAGTTATTTATTGCTGTCAGAGGGTCGGTCGGCCTCACTAGTGGGTCGGTCGACCTACGTACCTGACAATTCGGCCTATTTTTCCTGCAAAAGCTCAAAATTCCATCAAAAAGTGTAAAAACATGACAGAAAACGTGTACCAGAAATACAGAAAAACAAAGTTAAGCTACAACACGGGTTGCCTCCCGGTTAGCGCTGGTTTAAGAGGTCCCGCACGACCTTTTTACCTATCATGAAGCATCCAAAAAAGGATCAAAGTAGGAAACTTCAACCTTACCAATAAATTCATTCTCTCCACGGAAGTGCTTCACATATTGGCCATTAACTTTAAACCTCTCACCGGATGAGGTTTCTAACTCAATTGACCCAAACTTTGAGACAGCTGTGATAGTGTAAGGTCCGCTCCACCTGGATTTCAGCTTACCAGGAAAAAGACGAATACGGGCATTAAAAAGCAACACCTTATCACCTACCTGAAAATCACGCCTAATGATTCTCTTATCATGCCAGCGCTTGGTTTTTTCTTTGTAAATCCTGGCATTATCATAGGCTAGCAACCTGAATTCCTCTAGCTCGTTGAGCTGCGACAAACGTTTCTCACGGGAAAGGTTAGGGTCTAAATTAAGATCACAAATAGCCCACCAAGACTTGCGTTCTAACTCAACTGGTAAATGACAAGTCTTACCATAAATCAACCGGAATGACGACATTCCGATTGGAGTTTTGAACGCAGTTCTATAGGCCCATAAAACATCATCAAGTTTTAGACTCCAATCTTTCCTAGATATAGAAACAACTTTGGCTAGGGTCTCCTTGAGTTCTCTATTGGAGATCTCAACTTGACCACTAGTCTGAGGGTGATATGCTAGACCCCTACGATGTTGGACACCGAATTTATTTAGCAAGGCACCTAATTGTTTCTCTTTAAAATGCATACCTCCATCACTAATGACAACCCTAAGGACACCAAAACGAGGAAATATGATTTTCTTAAACAATTTGATAACAGTTTTCGCATCACAATGGGGAGTAGCAATGGCTTCTACCCACTTGGAAACATAATCAACAGCTACAAGAATATACCTGTTACCTTGACTACTGGGGAAAGGTCCTTGATAATCAATGCCCCAAACATAAAAAATCTCTACCTCTAAAATACCAACCTGTGACATCTCATGTCTTTTTGAGACATTCCCAGTTCTTTGACAAGCATCACATCTATCTACAAAATTCCTACAGTCAGCATGCAAAGTAGGCCAGTAAAAACCGGACTGTAATTCCTTGGCCACGGTCCTAGATGGACCGTGGTGACCACCATATGCAGAAGAGTGACATGCTTCCAGAATGTCCTTCACCTCCCACTAGGGGACGCATCTCCGGATAAGTCCGTCTCCACATTCTTTGAAAACATAAGGGTCATCCAAAAAATACTGTTTTGCATCAAACATAAATCTCTTCTTTTGTTGCCATGACAACTCTGGAGGAATTTTACCTGTGACAGCAAAATTAGCAAAATCAGCATACCAAGGAGGGGAATAAGAACCTGAACTATTAATGACAAATAAACTATCATCAGGAAATGAATCATCAATAGGTAAAGAATCTTCCCCATCAGTCAACTGAAGGCGAGACAGGTGGTCAGCTACCACGTTTTCCGCGCCTTTCTTGTCCCTAATCTCAATGTCAAACTCTTGCTGAAGGAGTATCCACCTCAAAAGCCTTGGCTTTGAATCTTTCTTCTGGAAGAGACCTTTCAAAGCTGCATGGTCAGTGTAAACAATTACCTTATTACCTACCAAATAAGACCTGAATTTCTCTAAGGCAAAGATCACAGCTAGCATCTCCTTCTCAGTGGTGAAGTAGTTGACTTGAGTCTCATCTAGGGTACGGCTCGCATAGTATATAACATTAAGAGCCTTATTCTTCCTTTGGCCAAGCACAGCACCCAAAGCATAATCACTAGCATCGCACATGATCTCAAATGGGAGATCCCAATCTGGTGGCTGGATGATCGGTGCTGAGACCAAGGCTTCTTTCAACCTGTTAAAAGCTGAAAGGCACTCATCAGTAAAATCAAAGACATCATCCTTAAGTAGCAATTGTGTAAGTGGTTTAGCAATCCTAGAAAAGTCCTTAATGAAACGCCGGTAAAAACCTGCATGTCCTAAGAAACTTCTCACCCCCTTAACATTAACGGGAGGGGGTAATTGCTCAATCACTTGTACTTTTTCTTTATCTACATGTATACCCTTATCAGATATAAGATGCCCTAACACTACCCCCTCAGTGACCATAAACTGACACTTTTCCCAGTTTAAGACAAGGTTTACATCAATACAACGCTGTAAGACTTTATCAAGGTTAACTAAGCATTGATCAAACGCATTACCATAAACAGAAAAATCATCCATAAATACCTCCATAATGTTTTCTATGAAATCAGAAAAGATACCCATCATACACCTTTGAAAGGTGGCAGGAGCATTACACAACCCAAAAGGCATTCTGCGGTATGCAAAAACACCTTGTGGGCATGTGAAAGTAGTCTTACTCTGATCATCGGGATGGATGGGAATCTGGAAAAAACCTGAATAACCATCTAGAAAACAGAAAAATTTATTAGAAGCAAGTCTTTCAGTCATTTGGTCAACAAAAGGAAGGGGGAAATGGTCTTTCTTGGTGGCGACATTTAAATATCTATAATCAATGCACATCCGTCACCTAGTTACTACTCTAGTAGGTATTAATTCATTTTTCTCATTTTTAACCACTGTGGTTCCTCCTTTCTTAGGAACCACCTGAACTGGGCTAACCCACTTGGAGTTGCCCACTGAATAGATAATACCTGCATCAAGAAGTTTCATTACCTCTGCCATAACTACCTCCTGCATCTTAGGATTCAACTTACGTTGACCTTATCTATAGGGCTTATGCCCTTCCTCTAACTCTATCCTATGCATGCAAACATCAGGACTGATGCCCTTAATGTCATCCAAAGAATAACCTAAAGCTTTCCTATTCTTATTGAGAACAGTCATTAAGGCAGAAAGTTGGTTAGGATCAAGTTTAGAACTAACAATTGCAGGATACTGCTCAGTATCATCTAAGAAAACATACTTAAGATTAGGAGGAAGTGGCTTACGCTCTGGTACCTTTACCTCCACGGCCTGAACAGAATCAGTACTAATGGAATAGCACATGTTTACCAGATTAGCATTAGCCAAGCTTATGAGCTTCTCATCCTCTTCCTCAGTCAGCTCATATTCCTCTATCTCTGCTTCCACAACATCCAGCTCTTCAGCATTCTCAGCTGGATTACCTGCACACTTATCCAAAACTGTCAAATCATCTAAGGGATCCTTGGTCAAGGATTCCCTCCAGTTACGGATAACATTCCTGTCAATAATATCAATGGAGCAACAAGTATCATCAGTAAGAGTAGTCTTGCCCTAGTCGATAGTGTCATCTCCAACCTCTAAAGTAATGATCCCGCGTTTGACATCTATTACAGCCCCAACTGTGTGTAAAAAGGGTCTACCTAAAATAATAGGTATCTGACTATCCTCAGCAATGTGTAAAACAACGAAATCAACAGGAATAAAGAACTTTCCCACTCTAACTAGGTAATCCTCTAAGACCCCTAATGGTCTTTGGGTTGATCTATCAGCCATCTGTAAGGTAATATTGGTGACTTTAAGTCTACCTATGTTAAGTCTTTCACAAACAGAATAAGGCATAACACTAACACTAGCCCCTAGATCACAAAGGGCTTTCCCTATAACATGATTACCTATAGTACAAGGGATGGAAAAACTACCCGGGTCTTTCAACTTAGGTGCTATATTATTTTGTGAAAGAACATAACACTCCTCCACAAAAGCAATAGCACCTTCGTCCTGAAATTTCCTCTTACGACTTAAAATATCTTTCATAAATTTAGCATAAGAAGGTACCTGGGTAATTAAGTTAGTGAAAGGGATGGTTACCTCAAGATTCTTCACCATCTCCAAGAACATACCGAATTTCCGATCCTCTTTGGAATTCTTCAATCGTTCGGGATACGGAACGGTAACACTAGCCGTAGGATCAGCAACCTTCGCCTTTTTCAACTGTAAAATCTCAGTGAGGTCTTGAATGAGGGAAGGATCCAACGATTCAGGATTAGAAATTGCAATCTGCTCAGGTACTCTGGTCGGTCGACCTGGTGCAGTGGTCGGTCGACCAGACGCTGTATTATCGAATTCTTTCTGTTTTGCAGAAACTGTTCTCACGTCAGGTATCTCGGTCGAACGACCTGATGTGGCGGTCGGTCGACCTCCTGACCTGTATACGGGATCAATTTCTTTGTCCCGAACTTCGGTAGAATCATCCTTTGGGGTTGGTCCCTCATAAGCACGACCACTTCTAAGATTTATAGCATTTAATGTCTCTATGGAACTCTCACAACCGACCAGAGAGCTAGCAATCTGATTAGCAGCTAAGATTGCTAATTGGTCTTCAAAAGTCTTCAAAGAAGCCACTTGAGCCTTTTCCATTTCCATCATTTGATTCATTAGAGCATGAACAAGCTCTCTCAACTCCGCAGTCTCACCCGTGGTGTCAACTGTAGTAACTAGGTTCGCACTTTCTTGCTTCAGCTGGGCTGCCTCAAGCTTTTCAAAACGGGCTTCAACAGTTGTCTCAAGAGCTAAAACTCTATCCATCTCAACATTCAACCTACGCGAATTCCCACGTGAACTCCCGAATTCGGCCCTATGCACCGCCATGTCTTCAATGGTGTTCCAACCTTTCATATGGTTGGTATTATTTTGAAATATTCCATTGGCGGCCGCATCAAGAATCACCTTATAATCATCGTAGAGAGCATTGTAAAATTGGTTACACAAGTACCATTGAGGAAAACCATGGCGAGGAATAGAACGGACCAATTTCTTGAACCGACCCCATGCTTCACAAAATTCTTCATCCGGACCTTGTTGAAAGTTAGTGATATGGCTTCTCAAGTCATTGGTCTTCGCAAGAGGGAAGTATTTTTTATAGAAAGCCAATGCCAAGGAAGCCCAATCCGTGACCTTCTCAGCTACCCTATCAAGGTAACGGTACCAATCTCTCGCGGCATCTTTCAATGAATAAAGGAACATCATTGCCTTCACCTCATCTTGAGTCACCCCGGCAGGTATATGTATGGAACAACAATAATCCGTGAATGTCTCAACATGCCTCAACGGATCCTCGTCGGGTAGACCAGAAAATTGATTCCGCTCCACCAGAATGATGTAGTTCGGGTGGAGCTCAAAAGAACCAGTGGTAGGAGTAGGCAAGGTGAACCCCTTCGGTAAATCTTGGACCTTTGGTTGTATGTGGTCATAAATAGTAGCCATGTCTAAGAATGAGAGTACTCAAGCCTTCCTCTCAAAAACCTGTCTTCTAATATGCAAAAACAACACTAGAAGAAAAGGTAAGCAACGGTCTTAAGGAACCTAAGTTCCTTAAGACAAGAAAAATAAACTAAAAATCTACAAACAAAATTATACCGTCTCCCCGGCAACGGCGCCAAAATTTGACACCCGTCGTTGAGGGGTGCTAAAGATAATATTTATAAAAACCTCAGCTTAAACTAGATAGGATAAGTCAAGGGTCGAACCACAGAGAGACAAGGTTAATAATGTTTGTGAATTTAAAGTCTATTGAAAGTAACCAAAAAGGGGGGTTTTGATTTATGATTGGGACTAACAACTAAGATAGCAAAATAAACAAGAGTACTAAAACAAGGTAAAAAGGAGATTAGGAACTTCGGTTCCCCATGGCTAGGACAAGTCAATAAAGGGTAAAATAACCAAATAACACAATCCCAAGGAACAAAGAATAAACCTTTAGGTCAATATTCTACCCAATCCGTACGGTTTTAGGGTTCCTAGAAAAGCACTAAACTTTCGTTCATAGGGCAATCCCAAAGTTGTTGTTAAACTAATCCTAACAATCTTTCAATCTTAAAGAATTAGTTCACCAACAACGATGGGGATTGGTAAATTAGTCATAAAAACATTAAAATTTAATCTTGGCCATGGTTCCCCTAATTCCTAATCACAAGAATTAGCTATGCATAATCTTAATCACAAAACTAGAACTAACAACATTCAAGAACAATAAGGAAATTAACATGATTGAAGATGAAGATTCAAAGGATGAAAATATAAATTGAACAACAATAAGAAGAACAATAAAGTTAATTAATAAGGAAAGATTAAATTGGATCAAACTTACAAAACTAATTGGACATCAAGAACAAAGAAAAAAACTTGGGAATTCTTCTCTCTAACTATGGAGTTTTTGCTAATGTGGACTGCTTAACCTAATTATGAAGCTTAGGCGTCCTTAAATAGACTCCTAATTACAAGATTAAAAGAATAAAAACCGAAATAAAAATCACGGAACCCGTCGCCAGGTCGGTCGACCTCCTGAGTAGGTCGGTCGACCTCGAGTGTTGTAGTCAGGCCTTCTATAATCTGCGCGCTGGTCGGTCGACCTCTTGAGTAGGTCGGTCGACCGATTCCTGTACGTTTCAGCCTTGAATTTGCTTGTACGCACCACTTGGCTTAAGAATCCGGATCCTTGCTTCGCGTAAACACTCAAAATAGCTTCCGGAGGACGTTTAAAGTTCGGTTTTGCTCACTTCCGCGTATTCCTACATTTAAAACATAGAAATGCCAAAGTAAACCGTTTTGGGAGAAATAACAACTAAAAGTTACGAAAATGCATAGAAATACGTGCCGAAAGTATAAATAAAATGCATAGTATAGGCACGTATCAATTATTCTATAGGTGTGACCTTTAGGGATCAGCTGATTATCGCCATCATATGACAGTAACGTCAAACTGTTAGTGAGCCAATCGTTACTGATAAACGTTAACCAACTGATTAATATACTAAGTATCCCTGTGTGATCCTGTAAAAGATTTATTCAAATAATCATACACTGTGGAGGACATTTACTCCAACAGATGGGCGAGGGAAACAAAGAAGACTTCAAGAGGATAATGTACTACTATTTGTACAGGCATGTCTGTGCTCCTAACACAGTCAAGAAGGAGCGTGTTGACCCCTCTGCCTTGAGTATGGTTGAAGATATTCAATCATTTGAGAAACAAAACTTGGCAAAGGTCATGTTAAGCAAAGTGATGAAGGATGTAAAGAAATTGAAAGACATATACACAAATCGCAGAAGTTGTAGAAAAGTCGAGCTGACGTGTTTCACGCTCTACTTAAGGCGTGGTGTTATTACCGCACAAATCTTTCGGTTGATCATAAACACGAAAACAATTTAAAGGTGCCACTACTCTTCTACCATGTTCTCAAAACGGTTAAACAATCCCAGAAGGAATTGAATTTCTGTGATGTAAGTGTCAATTGTCTTTGTTTTTTTGTTAGAATGTGTCATATTATGGTATAGTGTAGCATCGACGTCCTCTAAGTCTCGCTGCTAACTTGACGTTTTTGATTGACAGATCAAGCAAATATGTCCTACGTGCAAAGATAGAGAGTCACAACTTAATTATGCTCCTGCCAATTTACACAAGGTAGCTTCTACTTTAAAGCTTCCATACATATTATGATCACACCATGGATTCCATACATATTATGATCAAATCTTATTCAAATGCTCTGAACAGGAGGTGGATGTGGGGAATAAAGCATGTATTCGCCCTAAACTTGAAGGATTATAACGAACTTTACAGTTGAGATTATTGTCATAAGTCAATAAAAACATGAAAAGGGAATACAACCTTGGGTCCTTGCTTGAATAGGCCTAAGAACAGGAATTAAAGTAAATTCCCTCCTATAACTTGCACCCAAGACTTGAATGAGATGATGCCGCGTGTGCTAGAAATACTCTCCAAGTGCCTTGAAATATGGGGAGAGCTTTTGTGAGGTTTTAGATGTGAGATCTGAGTTTTGGGAAAATAATGTTCTCAAAACCCTAATTATTGAGATTGTGATTACCAGTTGAACAAGAGTTACCTGACAAAAGGAGAGGACTCTCCTTATGTAGTACTGGTGGGTCGGCCGAACGGGTTGAGGTGAGAGTGGGCTTTTCCCACTCTTACCTTATTCCTTTGCGTGATTCGACCCGATTAGCTAAATATTATTCGCGGGTTTTATTTATAAATCGTACACGTGTTATTAGATATTAATGCAGTCGATGTATTAATAATGGTCTGATAAAATTACGATATTGTATAATAACCCAAATTAATATAACCGTTTATATTAATACGCGAATATAATATTTAATTAAATATAACCGTTTATATTTAATTTACGAATTAATCATGTAATCCGTGTTAGCTAAAATTATTTAATCCGTATTAAATAATAATCTCAACATTCATTGACTAATTTAATAGTCAATACCTCTGACTAACTGTTAAGTCATATCCGACATAAATGTAACTGTATTTTCATACCTTCACATCTCTCAAACGTGTCCTATAGGTGTGACGTATAGGGACCAGTTGATCACCGCCATCCGTATGACAATAACGTCAAACTTATCTAGCAAGCCAACCGTTATTGATAAACGTGGATCAACTGATAATAATACTAAAGTATACCCTTGTGATCCTTTAAGAGATTTAGTAAGTCATTGTACTAACTGTCAAGTACATCAGCCCAACAATCTCCCACTTGTCCGTACAAGGGTAGGTGAAATGACGCTATCACACTACATGTGGAGGACACAAGGTCCAACAAACTCCCACTTGTCCGTACAAGTGTAGGTGCGATAACCGATTCTCATATCCTTTTAAAATTTCTCCCACTCAATGTAAGATAATTTGCAAATCCGCATTCGCAAAGGTCGTATCTCACAAGCGATCTGTATCAAGAGTGGTTTCCCCGACTAGAGAGTAACTTAACTTATATATTTCCCTCAACTCGAATCCTGCCGATGTTCGCGCAGCATGAAATAACCCAGAAAAAATCCTTTTGGCCCCTGTTACGATGACCGTGGGAAAGAAACCAAAGTTACCCAAAATCTGCCTTAATCTCAAGAGACAGTTGAAAGTCAAAAGACTCGACTCTAAGAAAAACTATGGAGGTCCTATCCACGACCTGGCACCCAATGTTATAAAACATTTAGGACTCCATAACGTTGTCACGGGGTGTCCTACGAGATATCCGTATAACTCGCCTTTGTGATTGGTCAGTCACCCGTTTGACTTATGGCTCGTTGAACCCACCATCAACCAACGTCACAAAATGATTACCTGAGTTATCAGCTCAAGTGGGTAATCAAGGACTAAAACGATGTAATGTTATTCAATTCACTTTGTGGTGTTCAAAATTGGCGTACAATTCCACATGAAAAACATAACATTATATATCATAACAATGAGGTTGAATAGAGTACACGAGAAAATGAATTATTACATGAATTCATAAAAGAGTACTACAACTTAGGAACACATCTAATTCCCATGGAATGAATGTGCCCTTCATGCTTATCACGTGGTAATGCTTTTGTGAGAGGATCAGTTATGTTGTCATCCGTAGTTATCTTATCAATAAATATCTCCTTTTACACGGACTCAGTTGTAGAATCTGCTGTAACACTCTGTTTAGAACTTTTCTAGCTGACAACAGCGCCATTAAGAGTAAAAACGAATCCAGACTGAGATTTCGAGTCATCTAGATCCGTTTGGAAGCTAGCATCTGCGTAACCAGTGGCGCAGAGCGTCTAGTCGCCTCCGTAAGTCAATCCCCAATCTTTAGTCCTCCGTAGGTACTTAAGAATGTTTTTCACGGCCATCCAGTGTTGTTCACCTGGATGAGCTTGAAATCGACTTGTCATACTCAATGCATATGCAACGTCTGGACGTGTGCATATCATGGCATACATGATCTATCCTATAGCCGAAGCATAAGGAATCTGACTCATGCGCTCTTTCTCTTCCAATGTCTTAGCTTCTTGAGTTTTGCTCAAGTGAAGCCCAGTAGTCATAGGAAGGAACCCTTTCTTGGAGTTCGTCATGCTGAATCTCTCTAGAATCTTATCTATGTAAGACTCCTGACTGAGAGACAACATCCGCCGTAATCTATCCCTGTAGATACGGATGCCCAAAATTCTTTGTGCCTCTCCCAGATCTTTCATCTGGAAATGTTTTTTCAACCATGCTTTAACCGAAGATAAGAGAGGTATGTCATTCCCAATCAATAGTATGTCATCGACATACAAACTAGGAAGACAATCTTGCTCCCACTCGACTTGATATAGAGACATGGTTCCTCGACTGATCGAATAAACCCATTCTCTTTTATCACCTGGTCGAAGCGATGATTCCAACTCCGTGATGCTTGCTTAAGTCCATAGATGGAACGCTTAAGCTTGCAAACCTTCTTAGGATTTTCTGGATCAATAAAACCCTCGGGTTGTACCATGTACAACTCTTCCTCCAAATAACCGTTTAAGAAGGCGGTTTTAACGTCCATTTGCCATATTTCATAGTCATGAAATGCGCCGATCGCTAAGATAATCCGAATGGAACGTAGCATGACTACGGGTGCAAAGATCTCATCGTAGTGCAAGCCTGGCACTTGGGTGAAACCTTTAGTAACTAGTCTTGCCTTGTGGATATCTTGTTTACCTTCCACGGCATGATTTATTTTATAAAGCCATTTGCATTGAAGGGGACGTACCTTTGCAGGTAGGTCCACAAGATCCCACACGTTGTTCTCAAACATGGAGTCCATCTCGGATTGCATGGCTTCTAGCCATAGCTTTGAGTCAGAACTGGTCATGGCACCTTTATAGGTTGTGGGTTCATTACCCTCTAGGAGTAAGACGTCATCTATGTCATGTTCCTCGACCATATCAATGTATCTGTCCGGAGGAATAGAGACTCTTCCCGACCTCCTAGGTTCCTCAGGAATATCTACCGCAGCCTCGGTTGAAAGAACTGTTTCCTCCAATGGTTGCTTGGTAGTTGGTTCTTGAACCTCCGATAAATCGAAGGTTCTATTACTCGACTTATTCTCGAGAAATTCTTTCTCTAAGAACGTCGCACTAGCCGCAACAAAAACACGTTGTTCGGTTGGCGAGTAGAAGTACTGACCAAAAGTTCCCTTTGGATAGCCTATAAAGTATGTCTTGACCGATCGCGGGCCGAGCTTATCCTCGTGTCTCCACTTGACATAAGCCTCGCAGCCCCAAACCCGAATAAAGGACAAGTTAGGGACCGTTCCCTTCCATAATTCGTATGGAGTCTTGTCAACAGCTTTAGATGGACCTCGGTTAAGTATTAGAGCGGCCGACAAAAGAGCATAGCCCCACAATGAATCAGGCACAACGGTGTGACTCATCATGGATCGAACCATATCAAGTAGAGTTCGATTTCTCCGTTCAGATACACCATTTAATTGTGGTGTTCCAGGTGGAGTCAACTGTAGCACGATGCCACAGTCTTTAAGGTGTTGATCAAACTCGCGTGAAAGATATTCGCCACCACGATCAGAACGTAGTGCTTTAATCTTTCTTCCCAGTTGGTTCTGTACCCGATTCTGGTATTCTTTGAATTTGTCAAAGGATTCACTTTTATGTTTCATCAAGTAGACATAGCCATATCTACTCAAATCATCCGTGAAAGTGATGAAATACCTATAGCCTTCTCGTGCGTTGACCGACATGGGGCCACATACGTGTTATCTAAAATTATTTAATCCGTATTAAATAATAATCTCAACATCTTATTGACTAATTTAATAGTCAATACCTCTGACTAACTGTTTAGTCATATCCGGCATAAATGTGACTGTATTTTCATACCTTCACATCTCTCAAACATGTCCTATAGGTGTGACGTATAGGGACAAGTTGATCATCGCCATCCGTATGACAATAACGTCAAACTTATCTAGCAAGCCAACCGTTATTGATAAACGTGGATCAACTGATAATAATACTAAAGTATGCCCTTGTGATCCTTTAAGAGATTTAGTAAGTCATTGTACTAACTGTCAAGGACACCAGCCCCAACAGTGGATTGGTGAGCCGAAGTCGTATGCTCCCAAAGATAATATTTATAACACTTAAAACCTTAAACTAATATAGTATATGGTAATAAGGATCGATCCACATAGAAGGCGATGTAATTTATGTGAATAAAAGTATAGAAAATAAGTAACAATAATAGGGGGTTTTGTGATTGAATAAACTATAATCTAATAAACAAATAATAAAGATGACTGAATTCAGATGATTAAAAGGTCTTGGGTCAATAAACATCCACTATCAACAAACTTATTGGTCTTCGATTGTCTTTAACTCAATTACTCTCAAATACTTATTGTGAAAAACAAGTTTCTTTCTTCCTCTTAAGTATAGTCAACTAAGTCGAAACGCGATATTAGAAGACCCTAATTATTGAATAATCTAAGCCAAGCGTCTAGATTATAATCCAACAATAGCATTAACAATCCAAGGAAGCAATAAAGATAACGAACCTTAACACACGCGGTTAACGATTCGAATTATATGTTTAGTCTCTACCTCGTCCTAATAACGATGAAACGCATACAAATTATTAGGGTAAAGCTTGCTACTTTAGTCTAGATAAATTGAACAATTACGGATTCAATTTTTAAACATGCGATAGATTAAAGTTAACAATTACTAATTGATCAGATTAGCGAGAGAAAACAATAATCATAAAATATGAGCAAGAGACATAAACAATACTTGAGAAATAAAAGGGAGAAAGAACAATCTCACAATTAATTAGTCCAAGCTTCCGTTTATCAATCCAAGAAAAGAGAGGTTTAGTTCCTCATAATTATTGAGCAAAAGAAATTAGGGTTCTTGAGGTTTTCCCAATTCTAAAAGTTGAATGAATGAAAAAGTGAAGGATAAGCTAAATACTTAACCTAATATTCCTAATATAAAAATAGAAAAATAGAAAAATTCCAAAAACTTGGTGAAAGTCGGAAACAAACGAAATAAAGCATCAACCATCCGAGCCACGGGCGACCCGCGCCAATATCCGCGACCCGCGCGTCTGAATCCACGACCCGCGGGAAAATCCGCGACCCGCTCCAAAATTTGGTTGTGATTTTTCGACTTTCTTTGTTCATGCTTAACTCTTGTAGCTTTGACAGTTGTTGGGCCCATTGATCACAATCAAGCTTGGACCATTTTGTCAACCCATAAACCATGTGAACTACAATAATCCATATTTCAACTTAATTACTCTCAAATGCAACCAACACCAAGAAATCGTAATTATACAATTGTACCTCCATACGCTACTAATTCCATCAGAAACTCATCTAAATTGACACTTTTATGCCGTACTAAACCCGTCTTATCAAACTTCCCCACACTTAGATCTTTACTCGTCCTAGAGTAAACTCAGAGGACTCATTACAAGCTCATACCAACACCGATCCACAGAAGTGTAAGAAAAGTGATAAAACATGTAGTAATGATTGAACGAGACTGTAATACCCCGCATTTTATCGGTAATTAATTTATATGGTTATTATGGTGTTGGTAATATTTGAACATTTATATTCAATAATTAAGTTATCGAATGCGTGTTTTATATTTTATATAGGATTGGTGTAATACTTCATTATAATATTTATTATTTATATTGATGTATTGACCTTATTTGAATATTAATATTCAATAATTAATTTATCTACCAATTTATTTGTGCTCGTTTATACTCGATAATTAAGTTATCGAACAGTATTGTATGTGCTCGTCTATTAGTATTTAGTAGTTACGAATCGAGTACGGAATTTTATTGTATAGCCCATATAGAGGTGTGATGGGCTTGGGTTAACCATGAGATTTGAACCATAAGCAAAACAAAACAAAAAAAAAAGAGACAAACCCTAGATACATCTTACGGTATACTCCCTACCCATCGACACAAAAACAAAAGAACAAAACTCATGTACAAACCTTACCCCTTTCCTGCCTCCAATCCTTCCTACCTCCCTTCATCATCAAACGTATCACCCTAACCCCATTGAGAAGAACGAGCAGGAAACCAGTGAAGGTAAAACATCAACACGCCATCATCACGTATCATGTTCACCAGTAAGTTTTACACTCTTCGTTAAGTTTTTTCTCAAATTAAAGTGTTAGGAGTAACTACTGAAGTATGTTTAACATGCTCCCCGAGTTAAGACACCATTCCACCGCTATAACTCGTATAACAGGAGCCAAAGACGTCGACAGTAGACAGGTTTACACACTCTATTTTCTACGTGATGTTTATGTTCGTTATTGAGGTCGTGCTCTAGGATTTTGGGTCTGATTCGGGTCATGGGTCACGAGTAAAGGTAGTGGTATGTTTTAGGTGGTAGTGGTGGTGGTGAGATGGTGTATGGTGGCCGGAGGAGGCTGTTTTGACAGCGTGATTAAGGAAACCAGAACAGGGAATTCGGTGGTGTCTGTCGGTTTTGGGAGTGGTTGTTTCAGGGTGTTTCCTGGAGTCGAAGGGTGGTGCTTGGCATCGGGGGATAGTGGGTGATGTGAGGTCTTGAGGGCAGTGATTGGTGGTGGTGATGGTGGTGTTAGAGGGTGGTTATGAGCGTGTTTACAGGGGCTGGAACATGGTTGCGGTAGGGCGTTGCTAGTATAATGTTTGCTGCTGTTTTCGAGGGTTGTTATGGGTGAGTCGGGTGTCGGGGTCGGGTCAGTGTGAGCATCAGAGTACAGTGGTGGCAGCCACCAAGGGTGGGTGGTGGTTCAAACGCTGTAGGGCGGTCTTTGGGGGCTGTGTTGAGGGCTGCCGGTGAGATGTTGAGTCGTGAGGGTTGTGTTGGTCGCGGGATCCATAGGTCGTAGGGCTGCTGTTCGTGGGGCTCCTTTCTTATCTTCTTATTGGTGTTACATTGCTAGTAGGTGTAGATGTGGTGTTGTGTTATTGTTGCTGTTATTATTAATTTTATTACTATTATCATTATTAGTATCCTTCGTGTTGTTATCGTATGTATTTGTGTACTATTCTTATCTCTATTTAGTAATATTGTTATGAGTGTATTGGTATTGTTATGGTTTATACTATATGGTTAGTATTAGTAGGATTAATATTCGTAGTGCTACGCATGCTTTAACTATTAAGTTGTATATAAATCTTATACAATATGTGACGGTTATCAATAGCTCGAATATAATTGCTAAGATCGTGTCTATTTGAAGTTAATTATAAAGGAAACAAGTCGTTGAGTTAATTAATATAAAAGGGGTTATTTTACAAAGTAAGTTAACTAATTGGTTGTAAACGTGTCATATTAAATAGAGATTTGATATTAAATAATATATGTTTAGGTGCCGTTTTCCGCGTGGAATGTCCTTAACAGCTGTTCGTTGTCATTCTGCAATTTGAGGTAGGGGAATATTGTGTACATGGTGATGAGTAATTTGTTTATTACTTGATGTTAACCGTGTTCATCTTATTATCTTATGATTGGTATATTGTGTTATTTAATTGAATAATTCTGTGACACGATACGATGTGACGAATAATGGGTCTTGTGATATGGAGCGGAGTATATTGGGTCTTGTGGCTGGTGTGGAGTATATTGGGTCTTGTGATCGGTGCGGAGTTTATTTGGCGTTGGATCGGTGCGGAGTTTATTTGGCGTTGGATCGGTGTGGAGTTTATTTGGCGTTGGATCGGTACGGAGTTTATTTCGCGTTGGATCGGTGCGGAGTTTATTTGGTGTTGGATCGGTGCGGAGAAGGGATGATTGATCCCAATATATATATAATAGTGTTTGTTATTTATTTTTCCTCTACTCAACCTCGTGGTTGACCCTGTGTATTCGTGTGACACCTGTGAGTATCCGTAATGGGGAGCAGTTTTGACAGGAAAGATGGTGCTGTGGGAGCATGGGATGGCGTGAGCACTTGGAATGGACCGACTTAGATGTAGATCACCTACTTTGTAGTTATTAGTTGTACTTTTATTCCGCTATGCAGTATTTGTAACACCAAAGCTTAAATTTTACCAGTTTTTTATATAAAGTACTTTGGTTTGATTTACTTTGTTATTCACTGCCTCGGATATTCCGAGATGGTAACAGCTCAATTTACTGAGGATGTCTTGCTAAAGGCTCCTTAATAAATCGGAGTGTTACATAGACGGTCTTCAACTTAGCAGCAGGAGATCAAAATAGCATCGGAATTTTTTCTTTACCTATGTCTCTCATTTTGCCTAGAGCGTCCGCCCTTGCGGATTTTCACTCTAGCTTATCATTTTTTTTCTCACTTCTACTCTCAGGGGCACGCAGCTCGTTTCTTCATTTTACCCGGAGCGCCCTTTCGGGTTTTCACTCCGTTCTCAGCCACATCCCAATCTTGCCTAGGCGCCCTTTCGGGTTTTCACCTAGCCGGGATTAGTCTTTTTTTTTCTTCTTCTTCTTTTTTTACTTTTTTTCGTTTTTTTTCTCTTCTTTTTTTCATTTTTTTTTTTGAAATAAGAACACCACACAATTACCTATGTATACAAATCGGAACGATTCTCCCTCCCCACACTTGAATGAAACATTGTCCTCAATGTTGCAAGGACACAATAAAAAGGGACGAGAAAAAACACACACCTCATCTAAGGAAGCACCAATGACGATAGAGACCATCAAGCATACCACAACATGTCATGAAAACATGAAAGCAGAGCAATCCACGCACCACACCTCCTCCCGCACTTGGCCATTAGCGTACTCCATAAAGCACAATCAAACAAAGCCAACAAAAGATAAGAGTGACAAAGAAGACTAACGCCCCTTATTACTCCAATCCTAACCAAAGACCAATTCAAGTAGCTGTAATAATATATGTGCCTGGAACATAATGCACTTAAATAAAACTTCCGTAACTCCGAGCTTACAAGGTCAGTCCTAATCTCCTCTACACCAAATCAACAAAACCCAACCGCATAAACAAGTGCCCACAACAACGCACCGCGGTTACACCACACCTTAGCCACTATCCTACCCATCCTTCCTTCTAGGTCTCCCTTCTTATGTCGCCAACACCATAAATTAAGCAGTTCCGATTTCCCTTTTTTTTTGAATTTTCGTTTTTTTTTTTCGGAATTTTTTTTTTTTGAGAAATTGCACACTCGAATCTATGGGTTGCCTCCCAGAAGCGCTGTTGTTTAACGTCGTTGGCTCAACATCTCGCGGAGTGGTGAACCACCCGACTTTAGATAGAGTTTAGAACTTTACCTTTCAAAATCTCCTTTTGGGTGAGTAGTCAAGAGCGGAACAACTCAATGCCCTTAAGAGTTTATCAAACATACAAGCAAACAAGTTAGATGAATGATAATAACCACAAAATATCAATTGCAGCAATTCCTGAACAAGACAGGTACAAGCATATAAGTGATTTTTCAAACCTCTGCATTGTTCAAAAGTAGCTTCATTGTCACGATATGGTTCCTTGAAAGGTGATATGGGTTTAAGTAAAACCAAATAAGAGAAAGATGAGATATAAGAAGCTTTAAGAACAAACTCGGGTAGATTCTTAAGATGAGTTGTGAGTGGTTCCTCCTTGTGAGCGGAGAACTCAATTAACTCGTCCACTCTTACCTCTTTGATGTTCTCCTTAAAACTTGCAATCATTACATCATTCCCTAAAATCATAGGTTCTCTAACATCAGGTAATATATCTCCCAAATTATCAATCATGGAATGCTCATCTCCAACAGAACTTAGAATCTCAAGTTCTACCTCATCAACTTCACTCTCCTCATCCATAACTCTCTCTTGCTCATCCTCAACATTCACACTTGAAGAATCAATAAAGCTTAAGACATCATTCAAATCATTATTAATCAAGGAATCATCAATAGAAGGTGTCATTTAATAATATTAGAAGAGGAGTCAATATGCATACAAATAAGGGGAGAGGTTGATGAATGTGTCAAATTATAAGCATCCTCCTCATCATCTTCATCCCAAAAACCATCATCATCACTATCAACATCACACTCTTTATAAGAGTGTTTCACATTCGGTTCAAGAGGAAGAGGGTAATGACATTTATCAACATGCTCAGTTTGCCATTTAAGATAATACAAATCAAGTTCTTCTTGTGACACACGCTTATCAAAGTGATTAGTCACTTGTTTAACTCAGTCCATATCCTCGGTAGGGATAACTGAGTCATCATAACAATCCAAAACATCAGAATCGTCAGCACATAAAGAATCAACATTGGTCAAAAGGGCACGAATCATGTCTTCAGTAGACATATGTGGGTTATCATGAGAATTCAAAATATCGGAATAAAGGGGTTGGGGTTGTATAGGGAATGAATTGTATCGCTCCCATTCTTCAGTGTCATGAGCTAAATATTGAAAAAGTTCCCACTTTTCCTCGTAACTCAACCCATTAATGAAATTTCCCCCACTGAAATAATTCACATGACCAAGCGTCTCCTTATTCAAACCGTTATAAATTACATGGCAAAGCTCCCAAGTTTGATAAGGATGACGACAACGTATAACATATTCATGTAACCTGTTGAAATATTTATAAAACAGTTCATTCTCATATTGGGGAAAATATTTAGTAGCCATCTATCTAAACTACACTAAATAAACATACTAAAATTCTACACTACAAAGTACAAAAATTAACTATTGCCTTCCCCGGCAACGGCGCCAAAATTTGGTGAGCCGAAGTCGTATGCTCCCAAAGATAATATTTATAACACTTAAAACCTTAAACTAATATAGTATATGGTAATAAGGATCGATCCACATAGAAGGCGATGTAATTTATGTGAATAAAAGTATAGAAAATAAGTAACAATAAAAGGGGGTTTTGTGATTGAATAAACTATAATCTAATAAACAAATAATAAAGATGACTGAATTCAGATGATTAAAAGGTCTTGGGTCAATAAACATCCACTATCAACAAACTTATTGGTCTTCGATTGTCTTTAACTCAATTACTCTCAAATACTTATTGTGAAAAATAAGTTTCTTTCTTCCTCTTAAGTATAGTTAACTAAGTCGAAACGCGATATTAGAAGACCCTAATTATTGAATAATCTAAGCCAAGCGTCTAGATTTAATCCAACAATAGCATTAACAATCCAAGGAAGCAATAAAGATAACGAACCTTAACACACGCGGTTAACGATTCGAATTATATGTTTAGTCTCTTCCTCGTCCTAATAACGATGAAACGCATACAAATTATTAGGGTAAAGCTTGCTACTTTAGTCTAGATAAATTGAACAATTACGGATTCAATTTTTAAACATGCGATAGATTAAAGTTAACAATTACTAATTGATCAGATTAGCGAGAGAAAACAATAATCATAAAATATGAGCAAGAGACATAAACAATACTTGAGAAATAAAAGGGAGAAAGAACAATCTCACAATTAATTAGTCGAAGCTTCCGTTTATCAATCAAAGAAAAGAGAGGATTAGTTCCTCATAATTATTGAGCAAAAGAAATTAGGGTTCTTGAGGTTTTCCCAATTCTAAAAGTTGAATGAATGAAAAAGTGAAGGATAAGCTAAATACTTAACCTAATATTCCTAATATAAAAATAGAAAAATAGAAAAATTCCAAAAACTTGGTGAAAGTCGGAAACAAACGAAATAAAGCATCAACCATCCGAGCCACGGGCGACCCGCGCCAATATCCGCGACCCGCGCGTCTGAATCCACAACCCACGGGAAAATCCGCGACCCGCGCCAAAATCTGGTTGTGATTTTTCGACTTTCTTTGTTCATGCTTAACTCTTGTAGCTTTGACAGTTGTTGGGCCCATTGATCACAATCAAGCTTGGACCATTTTGTCAACCCATAAACCATGTAAACTACAATAATCCATATTTCAACTTAATTACTCTCAAATGCAACCAACACCAAGAAATCGTAATTATACAATTGTACCTCCATACGCTAATAATTCCATCAGAAACTCATCTAAATTGACACTTTTATGCCGTACTAAACCCGTATTATCATGGATCAACGTACACCTTTATCTTTATTGAAACTAGACGAGAGGTTTCCAGATGATGTTGATCATGTTGTGGCTGGTGAACAAGATACTTCTCACCAAGAAGGAACTCCAAAACTCTCATTCATCACATACTAACTGGCAATTCCCACGAAAATGAGGCCAGTCGTCAGATTACATCACACTAGTAGCCATTTACCAATAGTTAAAGATTTTCACTCAAGGTAGAACTCTAAGCACGGATCCTAGACCAAGATTCACGCACTTCCAACACTCTAAACCAAAATTCCATTACCTTAACATCGAGTCTCAAAATCAAGGACACGACATTCTCTACACTGTAACTTTTCCCCATTGAAGGACCATAACAAAATCATCAATAACCTTTAGCTCTAAATAGCTAGATTCCATCCAACTTATTCCACGGAACCACTTTGAAATTCTAAATCCCAAATCTTATTACTATAAAGTGAAGATTCATAAATAAGGTCTTACAAAGGTAACAACTTTCAAATCCTCAAGTTTCGAAACCTCACTATTAAAAGTGAACATCCCAAAATAAAGTTTTCCAAAGAAGTTCATCTTCCATCCACACGGTTTGCATACGACCATCACTATCCTCATAAAAGATACAGTCATCATTAGCCTCATGGTTGACATCAATCCACAAGTGGCACTCGTACATCTAATCCTTCAAAATGAACTCTCAAGACGGCACACTATCTAATATCACCCAAATATTATCAACGTAAACCCTCTCAACCAAATTCCGATAACGCAAAACCAAGGATTTCTCAAGGCATGTATTCCTACTCTCGGAACAAGCCAATCTCAGCACTAATCTAAATGAAAGGGAACAAGGCTCACAAGAGAGGAAATAAGTTACGAATTTCAGGAACAAACGCGATACCAAAATCAAGAGAGAGACACACGGAATACGACTCAAGTAACAAACGAACTCCAATAAAAGTGAAGCCAAGAGCAGAAGGAGAAACAAGGAATAAGCGAGGAGAGAAGCGATATAAAGGAACGATCACAGAAATCTCCCAAGGTTCAGGTCTCTCACTATTCTCACGAGGTTCTCACTTCTTACTTTCCAAATCAAGCAAGTCAACTATCGGTTCTCACGAAACATTTCCTCGAACGATTTGTATACCATAATTTCTTCAAAATTTAAACAATATCATTGTGACAGTTACCTATTCCCTAATGTTTTAGATGTCTTATCTCGGCCAGTTCCTTAAATGACAGTTCAATAACACTCTCAGGTTACCAAACTCATATGCTATGTCCACATCACTTACTTCACTTTCCATCAGATAAGGACTCTTAAATCATCAAGTCTCCAACTCTCACTTCCCAACGAATTACTCTATGTCCTAGTTTCACACTAGTGGTACATCCTCAAAATCCCATAATTATATCAATAGGTAAACGCTTAGATCCATCAAGTATCCTAAGGTCAACATTTAACCGGCCCTTTCCAGTTTAAATCTTAAATTCCTTCAATACTCAACTATTATTACCAATGACTCTTATTCCTCACACAATAGCTTATTCCTCAATAATATGACATCCTCAAGGTCTAGCAACCACTAACTTACCTCACTCATTTGTTCAACCACGTTAGCACCTTAAGCTTACCCTTCCAAACTCTGTAAGTACTCTAATAGATAAGTTTTAAGATCTATTACGTAACTAAGGTCAAATACTTAACAATGTTTTTTCCAAGTCTAAATCGTAAGTTCTTTCAATAAACAACTACTATTACCAATGGTTCTTAATCCTCAACAAGGAGTTTTTCCTCGATTCAATCACATCCTCTAAGTCAAGTGATACTAACTCACTTCACTCATCCATTCATCATCATTAGCATCTTAACCCGATTCTTCCAAATTCGTCTGTGATCTGAAGTACCTCATCTGACTCCTTAAACAGTACCTTTCATTCCACTAATCTTCACAATTTGAGTATGGTTCTCAATATTAAGTTCCACCGAATACCAAGTGTACAACTCAACCTCTAAATAAACACCCTATTACTCACTTTCACTCTTCCAATTGGATAGACAACTAGACACTTGGATCATCAAAACATGTCTCTCGATACCTCTTATGTTTTTCCTCAAATAACAACATTTCTCATAACACGGATTAGGTTATACTGTAACTAGTTCCTCAAAATCCTATAAAAGGGAAGATTACCTGCAAGGCGTTTTAGGGGAGAAAGTTATAAGGATAAATTGGAAAGATAAGAAGGTAGATTTCAGAGTAAGCTCGACATGAGTTCAAGAAGAAAGGAATGCATCAAGAGATACAGAAGAAAATGATGCATAAAGAATAAGAAGAATCTCCGGGGATCCAGAAGCATCCTCCAACGATGGCACGGATCTCCTGTCTTCGGTAGTAGACACCCGTCTTGATCTCCATATGGATAAGCTCACGGTTCGTCGACTCAAAGTCCAAAGGTATAATCAATGAAAATCAACAAACACGTTAGAACCTATTAAAAGCAATCGTGGAACGGACTACCACTTGTCCTTAAATATACCCTATCTCTCATTCATTATTTGAATTATTGGTCAAGTTAAGTTTGGGGGTCACATGAGTGCGTCGGGAGCGATAACACTCTGATACCAACTGTAAAACCCCTCGCGGCAGCGGAAAGTAAAACATACAAAGGCATGCAATTTTGCGCAGCATTAAAACTTTTAACATGTTTAAACTAACATACGAGGTGAATTACGATAACAAACAATGCGGAAGAATAAAACATAGATAAGTAATTAAGTTACATATAAATGTTCACAGCCCGGGATAGCATATCCCACAAGCATCCAAAAACTAAAATGTAAACTAGTGTAACACCCCCATTTATTTAAGAGCCTTTAGCAAGACATTCTCAAATAAATAGAGTTGTTACCATCTCGGAATGTCCGAGGTAGTGAATAACAAAGTAAAACAACCAAAATACTTTATATAAAAACTGATAAAATTTAAACTTGGTTATTACAATTACTACATGACGGAAAAGAAATACAACTGATGACTCCTCTAGATGTGATATAATTCTAAGTCGGTCCAAAGTATGCATCTCGCATTCCTGCCCCTGCTCCCAGCTCATCTGTCTCTGACCTGTAGAATCTACTCCCCATTCCGGATCATCGTAGGTGTACACGAATACACTGTCAACCTCGCGGTTGAGTAGGGTAACACAATAATTATAATGCAACAATTAAATGATATGCCAATGCCATGATATGCTCGAGCTCAATCTCAATCTCAATCTCAATCTCATACCCTTGCACCAAGCCATACCGAACCTCCCGGCAGACTATAATCGGTCGTCACCGAACACCAGCTCAATAGCTGATAAGACACCAGGCCTGGTCTGCAGAACCACCCTGGGCTTTATATCAGAACAATATCTGACCACAACTTTCTCAGTAACCAATGCATATGCTATGCTCATGAATGCAACGATATAATTATACAATTATGCTATCAAATAATCAAGTGCTCATGCCATTACCAATAATTCACAATCAATCCAACCCATATCATTCTCATATAAATCATTTTCGGCATCCATAAACACATAATACCACATCCATTCATAACACATCATAGAGTATAAGGTCAGTGTATCCTACCTGGATAGCAATATAATCCCGTCACGCAGCTAACATCCAATCAGAAGAGTCACTTTATCACACACTCAACACCTAACAAAATAAATTACTTAATTACCAACTAATACAATTGCGCCACTAATATAATATATCAATCATTCAAATCTATTATATAAATAATATATATATCGCATAACGAGACCGTATTAAACATAATTACTTCAATTAAATAATTGAACATAGAAGATAATATCGAACTATGATAACCGTCACATTCTTGCATACTAAAATTACTTAGCAACTTAATAATTAAATATTATATTAACAATATTACTAATAATACTAAAAATACTCATTACTAATTATAACACAAACAACAACAACAACAACAACAACAACAACAACAATATAATAATAATAACAATGATAATAATAATAATAATATTATTAATATTAATGACTATGTGCAACCCATAACAAAGACAACACATATAACAATCACTCTAAAAGAACATAACAGCCCCAAAAACACCCGCAGACCATGATCATCAGCCCTATCAAAACAGCCCCTAGCAGCCTACTTCACGGTCCCTTCGACACCCCACCTACCGCCATCACCACCACCACACTACCGCGGTTAACACCCCTGAACTACGGTGCATCTACCGACACTGACAACGACCCTTGATACGACCACCCCTGCCCTCGACACCGGCCAGAAAACTTCCTGCTCGTGACAGACCTGTTGTAACTCACAGTTCCTCTCCATTGTAACCCTCCTGCCCCAACCAGTACCACCACTCTAACCACTGTTCGACACCACCCTAGACACCTATATCTCCCCCACAACTCCCTGGTGGAAACACTAGGCTTCAACACCAACGCCAGTCATCTGTACAATCGTCATCATACTGTTGTACACGACCCATACACCCCTTGTTCTGCATTGTCTCTGACACCCTCCCTAAACGGGCTGAAAAAGTGAGGTTCCCGACCACCACGCACCACCCTACCACCACGAACATAATCTATGCACCTCCTATTACTATTACCCATACAGAAATAAGCAGGTAGACCCATAACCATAAGTCGAATAAGCAATTTAACCGAACCATAAAAAAAACATAACTTTGATATTGTCGACATTACTGGTCAGTGTTGGGATATCTATGGTGGTACTATGAGGGTTTAAAGACAAAAACCATATTAAGGGTACTACATAGATTGCTATAGGCCTGAAAACACCATGTCGATGGTTCGTTATGCGAGATAAATAAGGCTCTCGACTTACCCTGTCATCGAGGAAGATGCGAATGACGGTGTTGTGTTGCTCTGTCTCTGTTCAATTCCAGAACACGCCTGTCACCATGAATTCTATTCTTGTTTAGCTAGAGTAGGGGTAGAGGTGCTGAAGGAGGCATACGAGATGCTAGGGAAGTAGGGTTTTGTGAGAGTCATGGAGGCAGACAAGTAAGACGTACATGGGGTTTCTTTTGAATGTCGATGGGCTTGGTTTGTGTTAGGGTGTTGATGGGTTGATGAGGATGTCGATGGTAATAAGGCTAGGGTTTTGTATTGTGCTTGTTCCCATACACAATTTTAATACATGGTTCTCATACTAAGCCAAAGCCTATCATGCACCCCGAGGCCTTACACGACTATATACCGTAACTAAAAAAAATAAACGAGTACGTATAAATCATTTATTCTAATTAAATTATGTAATTAAGTATAAATAAATATTAATTAAATTAATTATAAAATTATTAGCGCTTAAATAAGAATATATAAAAATTAAGAGTTAAATGTAATTACGACTTAAATATAAACAAGTATAATGAGAAATAAATATAAAAATAGGAAATATATTTTAATTATAAATATATTATCTAAATTAAAGAAAATTGAATGAAATGTCATTTTATAAAATAATCGTCAAATATAAAGTGATTATGAAATGCGAAATAATCGTAGAAATACGATTTATAAAATAATAACCGTTTACATAAAATACTTTATAAACAATCCGTTTGAAACACGTGTATAAAACATGGTTTGACTGCCGTCGACCGAGGCTAACATACGGGGTATTACAGTCTTTCCCCCTTAAAATGAACTTCGTCCCGAAGTTCATCACCCCGTAACGGTAACGAAACATCTAACAAGCATGAAACAAACACAAGTAGGACTTATATAGGCTTCAAAACGCGAAATGTTACAGTTTACCCTCGTTATGAAAACTTTGTCCCCAAAGTTTAACGCACAACTAAATAAAAGGGTACTTCACGAATCACAATATGATGCATAACAGAAGTAAACGGGATTATCAAGTACATTCAAACAATCTCGACATATCATTTTTAAATGCTATAACAACTAGTCATATCATAAACCATTAAGATTTTACAATCCTATCCTCCTTAAAGCATGGTTACGTCCCTGTAACCCCATTACAAAATTCCACATCCAATGTTCAAGAAAATCATCGAAACATCAGTCACAAGCTATCTGATAAGTTAATTACTCTACACCAGGCAACTAGCATCCGACTTTTAAAGCCACAAAACATACTCGTCAATTTCATGCTACGCAGTAAAATCAAGGCAATTAACACTTATATACCTTTGGAAATTCTGACAAAAAAATTAACACTTTTACATCAATGTAGGCAATAGGCTAACTCACAGTTCATATTTGACGAATTAAACATTGCACGTATATCATAAGGTCACATTAATGGAATATAATAGCGTCAGTACAAATAATGAAACTAACTTCATATAAAACTCATTGAAATAAACAAGGTTATATTACCATATAATAATGTTCATATTCATATCATATGCCTATTGTTCATATTACTAATTCCATATCAGAGTATTACATGGTTACATCACATAATTCATGTTTGATTAAACTTTTATATTGAAACTTACATACTTACAATTTCAACATCAAACATTATGTGGCAATTTGCAAAAATCGCTATTAAATAACGACTCGTTAAGATTTTACGTGGCTTATCATTTTCAAAATTTGAATGAATATTCTAAACAGTGGAGTTGAAATTATGCATAAACAATAAACACGTTTCAAATGGTTTCTTTTCCAAATGCATGGGTCAAAATAAAACTATGTAGTAACAATATGACCACTGTCGACTAAAATATTTATTTCTCGCAAAATATAACTCGTATTCATATGAAACCAAAAGCATTGAGAAGCTAAATCAGAAGGTTATCCCACATAAAATTTTCACATTCATATAGATAACACATTTTAAATGGCAGACTGTACAAACAAGGTAAATGTTCTGAAAATTTATCAAAATTTGTTTATCCCTTAAAATCACTTCAGATTATCACATTTAAACACAACCCTTCTTCTTCCAAAACATGTTAACATATCATTTGAAGCATTGAAACCACATTACACCATATTAACATGTATTCATTATTTCCAACCGAAATTATCATTTAGGAAAACGGTAAAGATTGCGAAACTGGAAAAAAAAAAAAAAAAAAAAATGGAGTCAAAGAAATAATTCAATAGTTATATATATATATATATATATATATATATATATATATATATATATATATATATATATATATATATATGTATCAGTTTCTACCATCATAACAATCACAACATATCAAGGTACGTAAATATAAACTAGAATCACCAAGGTACCACTTATTGAATACTAACTCTATAACCAAACTAAATGTGTATAATAGACATGCAAATTTGGCATGCAAATAAATGCCTAACATTCATGGCTTAGGGCAACACATTCCGCATATCACTAGACGTGGATTGCTAAGGCAATTGGTAAAATAACAACAATTATAAATCTCAAAATCTGATCATATTTGCCTAGTAAGTCAAACTGTAAACTTTTGTAAAGAATAATACACTCAAATAAGAAGTGTATACACGCTTAGAATAGTAACCAAACAATTATCAACGGACACGACACCCATCTCGGTCTACTAGCTTTACACATAAGACTTAACTTGATTCCACATTCTGTAACAACATAGTATGGTTGCCTCTACTAACCATTCCAGACAATCATGATCATATCTCTCCTACATCTAATCTCCTAGGTAACTATAGCTTATGGTGTTCTATCATCAACTCATTACACATATTATTATATTATATCTCTACCTAAGGGTTCCAGGATCATATAACCGCATGCATATCACCAAACAAGTCAAACTCATATTTCAACTCATATTCTCTTACTCACATTCTCAATACTTGGAGTTTATATATGTCAACCAACATTCAATATCATTATCATGCTTCACAATACAGATCACAAACCATATTTCACATCATTACATACCTCATTCCGCTCCTGCAAAGCTGTTAGTACAATATAGACAAGGTCTGATCTTTTATTTGTTACTACCCACTCTCTGCATCACTCAAGGGTTACCGGGTTAGACTGAAAGGGCCATTGGCTTGGTTTGAGGGGGCCCCTAACTCATCCCAATCCTGGGGCTCCTGACAGTTACTAGCCTGGGGTTCATTTTATTTGACTCTTCCTATATTCATTATATTTATTCATTTTTAGGCCTGAGGATCGTTCGCTCTGATACCACTTTGTAACACCCCCATTTATTTAAGAGCCTTTAGCAAGACATTCTCAAATAAATAGAGTTGTTACCATCTCGGAATGTCCGAGGTAGTGAATAACAAAGTAAAACAACCAAAATACTTTATATAAAAACTGATAAAATTTAAACTTGGTTATTACAATTACTACATGACGGAAAAGAAATACAACTGATGACTCCTCTAGATGTGATATAATTCTAAGTCGGTCCAAAGTATGCATCTCGCATTCCTGCCCCTGCTCCCAGCTCATCTGTCTCTGACCTGTAGAATCTACTCCCCATTCCGGATCATCGTAGGTGTACACGAATACACTGTCAACCTCGCGGTTGAGTAGGGTAACACAATAATTATAATGCAACAATTAAATGATATGCCAATGCCATGATATGCTCGAGCTCAATCTCAATCTCAATCTCAATCTCATACCCTTGCACCAAGCCATACCGAACCTCCCGGCAGACTATAATCGGTCGTCACCGAACACCAGCTCAATAGCTGATAAGACACCAGGCCTGGTCTGCAGAACCACCCTGGGCTTTATATCAGAACAATATCTGACCACAACTTTCTCAGTAACCAATGCATATGCTATGCTCATGAATGCAACGATATAATTATACAATTATGCTATCAAATAATCAAGTGCTCATGCCATTACCAATAATTCACAATCAATCCAACCCATATCATTCTCATATAAATCATTTTCGGCATCCATAAACACATAATACCACATCCATTCATAACACATCATAGAGTATAAGGTCAGTGTATCCTACCTGGATAGCAATATAATCCCGTCACGCAGCTAACATCCAATCAGAAAAGTCACTTTATCACACACTCAACACCTAACAAAATAAATTACTTAATTACCAACTAATACAATTGCGCCACTAATATAATATATCAATCATTCAAATCTATTATATAAATAATATATATATCGCATAACGAGACCGTATTAAACATAATTACTTCAATTAAATAATTGAACATAGAAGATAATATCGAACTATGATAACCGTCACATTCTTGCATACTAAAATTACTTAGCAACTTAATAATTAAATATTATATGAACAATATTACTAATAATACTAAAAATACTCATTACTAATTATAACACAAACAACAACAACAACAACAACAACAACAACAATATAATAATAATAACAATGATAATAATAATAATAATATTATTAATATTAATGACTATGTGCAACCCATAACAAAGACAACACATATAACAATCACTCTAAAAGAACATAACAGCCCCAAAAACACCCGCAGACCATGATCATCAGCCCTATCAAAACAGCCCCTAGCAGCCTACTTCACGGTCCCTTCGACACCCCACCTACCGCCATCACCACCACCACACCACCGCGGTTAACACCCCTGAACTACGGTGCATCTACCGACACTGACAACGACCCTTGATACGACCACCCCTGCCCTCGACACCGGCCAGAAAACTTCCTGCTCGTGACAGACCTGTTGTAACTCACAGTTCCTCTCCATTGTAACCCTCCTGCCCCAACCAGTACCACCACTCTAACCACTGTTCGACACCACCCTAGACACCTATATCTCCCCCACAACTCCCTGGTGGAAACACTAGGCTTCAACACCAACGCCAGTCATCTGTACAATCGTCATCATACTGTTGTACACGACCCATACACCCCTTGTTCTGCATTGTCTCTGACACCCTCCCTAAACGGGCTGAAAAAGTGAGGTTCCCGACCACCACGCACCACCCTACCACCACGAACATAATCTATGCACCTCCTATTACTATTACCCATACAGAAATAAGCAGGTAGACCCATAACCATAAGTCGAATAAGCAATTTAACCGAACCATAAAAAAAACATAACTTTGATATTGTCGACATTACTGGTCAGTGTTGGGATATCTATGGTGGTACTATGAGGGTTTAAAGACAAAAACCATATTAAGGGTACTACATAGATTGCTATAGGCCTGAAAACACCATGTCGATGGTTCGTTATGCGAGATAAATAAGGCTCTCGACTTACCCTGTCATCGAGGAAGATGCGAATGACGGTGTTGTGTTGCTCTGTCTCTGTTCAATTCCAGAACACGCCTGTCACCATGAATTCTATTCTTGTTTAGCTAGAGTAGGGGTAGAGGTGCTGAAGGAGGCATACGAGATGCTAGGGAAGTAGGGTTTTGTGAGAGTCATGGAGGCAGACAAGTAAGACGTACATGGGGTTTCTTTTGAATGTCGATGGGCTTGGTTTGTGTTAGGGTGTTGATGGGTTGATGAGGATGTCGATGGTAATAAGGCTAGGGTTTTGTATTGTGCTTGTTCCCATACACAATTTTAATACATGGTTCTCATACTAAGCCAAAGCCTATCATGCACCCCGAGGCCTTACACGACTATATACCGTAACTAAAAAAAATAAACGAGTACGTATAAATCATTTATTCTAATTAAATTATGTAATTAAGTATAAATAAATATTAATTAAATTAATTATAAAATTATTAGCGCTTAAATAAGAATATATAAAAATTAAGAGTTAAATGTAATTACGACTTAAATATAAACAAGTATAATGAGAAATAAATATAAAAATAGGAAATATATTTTAATTATAAATATATTATCTAAATTAAAGAAAATTGAATGAAATGTCATTTTATAAAATAATCGTCAAATATAAAGTGATTATGAAATGCGAAATAATCGTAGAAATACGATTTATAAAATAATAACCGTTTACATAAAATACTTTATAAACAATCCGTTTGAAACACGTGTATAAAACATGGTTTGACTGCCGTCGACCGAGGCTAACATACGGGGTATTACAGTCTTTCCCCCTTAAAATGAACTTCGTCCCGAAGTTCATCACCCCGTAACGGTAACGAAACATCTAACAAGCATGAAACAAACACAAGTAGGACTTATATAGGCTTCAAAACGCGAAATGTTACAGTTTACCCTCGTTATGAAAACTTTGTCCCCAAAGTTTAACGCACAACTAAATAAAAGGGTACTTCACGAATCACAATATGATGCATAACAGAAGTAAACGGGATTATCAAGTACATTCAAACAATCTCGACATATCATTTTTAAATGCTATAACAACTAGTCATATCATAAACCATTAAGATTTTACAATCCTATCCTCCTTAAAGCATGGTTACGTCCCTGTAACCCCATTACAAAATTCCACATCCAATGTTCAAGAAAATCATCGAAACATCAGTCACAAGCTATCTGATAAGTTAATTACTCTACACCAGGCAACTAGCATCCGACTTTTAAAGCCACAAAACATACTCGTCAATTTCATGCTACGCAGTAAAATCAAGGCAATTAACACTTATATACCTTTGGAAATTCTGACAAAAAAATTAACACTTTTACATCAATGTAGGCAATAGGCTAACTCACAGTTCATATTTGACGAATTAAACATTGCACGTATATCATAAGGTCACATTAATGGAATATAATAGCGTCAGTACAAATAATGAAACTAACTTCATATAAAACTCATTGAAATAAACAAGGTTATATTACTATATAATAATGTTCATATTCATATCATATGCCTATTGTTCATATTACTAATGCCATATCAGAGTATTACATGGTTACATCACATAATTCATGTTTGATTAAACTTTTATATTGAAACTTACATACTTACAATTTCAACATCAAACATTATGTGGCAATTTGCAAAAATCGCTATTAAATAACGACTCGTTAAGATTTTACGTGGCTTATCATTTTCAAAATTTGAATGAATATTCTAAACAGTGGAGTTGAAATTATGCATAAACAATAAACACGTTTCAAATGGTTTCTTTTCCAAATGCATGGGTCAAAATAAAACTATGTAGTAACAATATGACCACTGTCGACTAAAATATTTATTTCTCGCAAAATATAACTCGTATTCATATGAAACCAAAAGCATTGAGAAGCTAAATCAGAAGGTTATCCCACATAAAATTTTCACATTCATATAGATAACACATTTTAAATGGCAGACTGTACAAACAAGGTAAATGTTCTGAAAATTTATCAAAATTTGTTTATCCCTTAAAATCACTTCAGATTATCACATTTAAACACAACCCTTCTTCTTCCAAAACATGTTAACATATCATTTGAAGCATTGAAACCACATTACACCATATTAACATGTATTCATTATTTCCAACCGAAATTATCATTTAGGAAAACGGTAAAGATTGCGAAACTGGAAAAAAAAAAAAATGGAGTCAAAGAAATAATTCAATAGTTATATATATATATATATATATATATATATATATATATATATATATATATATATATATGTATCAGTTTCTACCATCATAACAATCACAACATATCAAGGTACGTAAATATAAACTAGAATCACCAAGGTACCACTTATTGAATACTAACTCTATAACCAAACTAAATGTGTATAATAGACATGCAAATTTGGCATGCAAATAAATGCCTAACATTCATGGCTTAGGGCAACACATTCCGCATATCACTAGACGTGGATTGCTAAGGCAATTGGTAAAATAACAACAATTATAAATCTCAAAATCTGATCATATTTGCCTAGTAAGTCAAACTGTAAACTTTTGTAAAGAATAATACACTCAAATAAGAAGTGTATACACGCTTAGAATAGTAACCAAACAATTATCAACGGACACGACACCCATCTCGGTCTACTAGCTTTACACATAAGACTTAACTTGATTCCACATTCTGTAACAACATAGTATGGTTGCCTCTACTAACCATTCCAGACAATCATGATCATATCTCTCCTACATCTAATCTCCTAGGTAACTATAGCTTATGGTGTTCTATCATCAACTCATTACACATATTATTATATTATATCTCTACCTAAGGGTTCCAGGATCATATAACCGCATGCATATCACCAAACAAGTCAAACTCATATTTCAACTCATATTCTCTTACTCACATTCTCAATACTTGGAGTTTATATATGTCAACCAACATTCAATATCATTATCATGCTTCACAATACAGATCACAAACCATATTTCACATCATTACATACCTCATTCCGCTCCTGCAAAGCTGTTAGTACAATATAGACAAGGTCTGATCTTTTATTTGTTACTACCCACTCTCTGCATCACTCAAGGGTTACCGGGTTAGACTGAAAGGGCCATTGGCTTGGTTTGAGGGGGCCCCTAACTCATCCCAATCCTGGGGCTCCTGACAGTTACTAGCCTGGGGTTCATTTTATTTGACTCTTCCTATATTCATTATATTTATTCATTTTTAGGCCTGAGGATCGTTCGCTCTGATACCACTTTGTAACACCCCCATTTATTTAAGAGCCTTTAGCAAGACATTCTCAAATAAATAGAGTTGTTACCATCTCGGAATGTCCGAGGTAGTGAATAACAAAGTAAAACAACCAAAATACTTTATATAAAAACTGATAAAATTTAAACTTGGTTATTACAATTACTACATGACGGAAAAGAAATACAACTGATGACTCCTCTAGATGTGATATAATTCTAAGTCGGTCCAAAGTATGCATCTCGCATTCCTGCCCCTGCTCCCAGCTCATCTGTCTCTGACCTGTAGAATCTACTCCCCATTCCGGATCATCGTAGGTGTACACGAATACACTGTCAACCTCGCGGTTGAGTAGGGTAACACAATAATTATAATGCAACAATTAAATGATATGCCAATGCCATGATATGCTCGAGCTCAATCTCAATCTCAATCTCAATCTCATACCCTTGCACCAAGCCATACCGAACCTCCCGGCAGACTATAATCGGTCGTCACCGAACACCAGCTCAATAGCTGATAAGACACCAGGCCTGGTCTGCAGAACCACCCTGGGCTTTATATCAGAACAATATCTGACCACAACTTTCTCAGTAACCAATGCATATGCTATGCTCATGAATGCAACGATATAATTATACAATTATGCTATCAAATAATCAAGTGCTCATGCCATTACCAATAATTCACAATCAATCCAACCCATATCATTCTCATATAAATCATTTTCGGCATCCATAAACACATAATACCACATCCATTCATAACACATCATAGAGTATAAGGTCAGTGTATCCTACCTGGATAGCAATATAATCCCGTCACGCAGCTAACATCCAATCAGAAAAGTCACTTTATCACACACTCAACACCTAACAAAATAAATTACTTAATTACCAACTAATACAATTGCGCCACTAATATAATATATCAATCATTCAAATCTATTATATAAATAATATATATATCGCATAACGAGACCGTATTAAACATAATTACTTCAATTAAATAATTGAACATAGAAGATAATATCGAACTATGATAACCGTCACATTCTTGCATACTAAAATTACTTAGCAACTTAATAATTAAATATTATATGAACAATATTACTAATAATACTAAAAATACTCATTACTAATTATAACACAAACAACAACAACAACAACAACAACAACAACAATATAATAATAATAACAATGATAATAATAATAATAATATTATTAATATTAATGACTATGTGCAACCCATAACAAAGACAACACATATAACAATCACTCTAAAAGAACATAACAGCCCCAAAAACACCCGCAGACCATGATCATCAGCCCTATCAAAACAGCCCCTAGCAGCCTACTTCACGGTCCCTTCGACACCCCACCTACCGCCATCACCACCACCACACCACCGCGGTTAACACCCCTGAACTACGGTGCATCTACCGACACTGACAACGACCCTTGATACGACCACCCCTGCCCTCGACACCGGCCAGAAAACTTCCTGCTCGTGACAGACCTGTTGTAACTCACAGTTCCTCTCCATTGTAACCCTCCTGCCCCAACCAGTACCACCACTCTAACCACTGTTCGACACCACCCTAGACACCTATATCTCCCCCACAACTCCCTGGTGGAAACACTAGGCTTCAACACCAACGCCAGTCATCTGTACAATCGTCATCATACTGTTGTACACGACCCATACACCCCTTGTTCTGCATTGTCTCTGACACCCTCCCTAAACGGGCTGAAAAAGTGAGGTTCCCGACCACCACGCACCACCCTACCACCACGAACATAATCTATGCACCTCCTATTACTATTACCCATACAGAAATAAGCAGGTAGACCCATAACCATAAGTCGAATAAGCAATTTAACCGAACCATAAAAAAAACATAACTTTGATATTGTCGACATTACTGGTCAGTGTTGGGATATCTATGGTGGTACTATGAGGGTTTAAAGACAAAAACCATATTAAGGGTACTACATAGATTGCTATAGGCCTGAAAACACCATGTCGATGGTTCGTTATGCGAGATAAATAAGGCTCTCGACTTACCCTGTCATCGAGGAAGATGCGAATGACGGTGTTGTGTTGCTCTGTCTCTGTTCAATTCCAGAACACGCCTGTCACCATGAATTCTATTCTTGTTTAGCTAGAGTAGGGGTAGAGGTGCTGAAGGAGGCATACGAGATGCTAGGGAAGTAGGGTTTTGTGAGAGTCATGGAGGCAGACAAGTAAGACGTACATGGGGTTTCTTTTGAATGTCGATGGGCTTGGTTTGTGTTAGGGTGTTGATGGGTTGATGAGGATGTCGATGGTAATAAGGCTAGGGTTTTGTATTGTGCTTGTTCCCATACACAATTTTAATACATGGTTCTCATACTAAGCCAAAGCCTATCATGCACCCCGAGGCCTTACACGACTATATACCGTAACTAAAAAAAATAAACGAGTACGTATAAATCATTTATTCTAATTAAATTATGTAATTAAGTATAAATAAATATTAATTAAATTAATTATAAAATTATTAGCGCTTAAATAAGAATATATAAAAATTAAGAGTTAAATGTAATTACGACTTAAATATAAACAAGTATAATGAGAAATAAATATAAAAATAGGAAATATATTTTAATTATAAATATATTATCTAAATTAAAGAAAATTGAATGAAATGTCATTTTATAAAATAATCGTCAAATATAAAGTGATTATGAAATGCGAAATAATCGTAGAAATACGATTTATAAAATAATAACCGTTTACATAAAATACTTTATAAACAATCCGTTTGAAACACGTGTATAAAACATGGTTTGACTGCCGTCGACCGAGGCTAACATACGGGGTATTACAGTCTTTCCCCCTTAAAATGAACTTCGTCCCGAAGTTCATCACCCCGTAACGGTAACGAAACATCTAACAAGCATGAAACAAACACAAGTAGGACTTATATAGGCTTCAAAACGCGAAATGTTACAGTTTACCCTCGTTATGAAAACTTTGTCCCCAAAGTTTAACGCACAACTAAATAAAAGGGTACTTCACGAATCACAATATGATGCATAACAGAAGTAAACGGGATTATCAAGTACATTCAAACAATCTCGACATATCATTTTTAAATGCTATAACAACTAGTCATATCATAAACCATTAAGATTTTACAATCCTATCCTCCTTAAAGCATGGTTACGTCCCTGTAACCCCATTACAAAATTCCACATCCAATGTTCAAGAAAATCATCGAAACATCAGTCACAAGCTATCTGATAAGTTAATTACTCTACACCAGGCAACTAGCATCCGACTTTTAAAGCCACAAAACATACTCGTCAATTTCATGCTACGCAGTAAAATCAAGGCAATTAACACTTATATACCTTTGGAAATTCTGACAAAAAAATTAACACTTTTACATCAATGTAGGCAATAGGCTAACTCACAGTTCATATTTGACGAATTAAACATTGCACGTATATCATAAGGTCACATTAATGGAATATAATAGCGTCAGTACAAATAATGAAACTAACTTCATATAAAACTCATTGAAATAAACAAGGTTATATTACTATATAATAATGTTCATATTCATATCATATGCCTATTGTTCATATTACTAATGCCATATCAGAGTATTACATGGTTACATCACATAATTCATGTTTGATTAAACTTTTATATTGAAACTTACATACTTACAATTTCAACATCAAACATTATGTGGCAATTTGCAAAAATCGCTATTAAATAACGACTCGTTAAGATTTTACGTGGCTTATCATTTTCAAAATTTGAATGAATATTCTAAACAGTGGAGTTGAAATTATGCATAAACAATAAACACGTTTCAAATGGTTTCTTTTCCAAATGCATGGGTCAAAATAAAACTATGTAGTAACAATATGACCACTGTCGACTAAAATATTTATTTCTCGCAAAATATAACTCGTATTCATATGAAACCAAAAGCATTGAGAAGCTAAATCAGAAGGTTATCCCACATAAAATTTTCACATTCATATAGATAACACATTTTAAATGGCAGACTGTACAAACAAGGTAAATGTTCTGAAAATTTATCAAAATTTGTTTATCCCTTAAAATCACTTCAGATTATCACATTTAAACACAACCCTTCTTCTTCCAAAACATGTTAACATATCATTTGAAGCATTGAAACCACATTACACCATATTAACATGTATTCATTATTTCCAACCGAAATTATCATTTAGGAAAACGGTAAAGATTGCGAAACTGGAAAAAAAAAAAAATGGAGTCAAAGAAATAATTCGATAGTTATATATATATATATATATATATATATATATATATATATATATATATATATATATATATATATATATATATATATATATATATATATGTATCAGTTTCTACCATCATAACAATCACAACATATCAAGGTACGTAAATATAAACTAGAATCACCAAGGTACCACTTATTGAATACTAACTCTATAACCAAACTAAATGTGTATAATAGACATGCAAATTTGGCATGCAAATAAATGCCTAACATTCATGGCTTAGGGCAACACATTCCGCATATCACTAGACGTGGATTGCTAAGGCAATTGGTAAAATAACAACAATTATAAATCTCAAAATCTGATCATATTTGCCTAGTAAGTCAAACTGTAAACTTTTGTAAAGAATAATACACTCAAATAAGAAGTGTATACACGCTTAGAATAGTAACCAAACAATTATCAACGGACACGACACCCATCTCGGTCTACTAGCTTTACACATAAGACTTAACTTGATTCCACATTCTGTAACAACATAGTATGGTTGCCTCTACTAACCATTCCAGACAATCATGATCATATCTCTCCTACATCTAATCTCCTAGGTAACTATAGCTTATGGTGTTCTATCATAAACTCATTACACATATTATTATATTATATCTCTACCTAAGGGTTCCAGGATCATATAACCGCATGCATATCACCAAACAAGTCAAACTCATATTTTAACTCATATTCTCTTACTCACATTCTCAATACTTGGAGTTTATATATGTCAACCAACATTCAATATCATTATCATGCTTCACAATACAGATCACAAACCATATTTCACATCATTACATACCTCATTCCGCTCCTGCAAAGCTGTTAGTACAATATAGACAAGGTCTGATCTTTTATTTGTTACTACCCACTCTCTGCATCACTCAAGGGTTACCGGGTTAGACTGAAAGGGCCATTGGCTTGGTTTGAGGGGGCCCCTAACTCATCCCAATCCTGGGGCTCCTGACAGTTACTAGCCTGGGGTTCATTTTATTTGACTCTTCCTATATTCATTATATTTATTCATTTTTAGGCCTGAGGATCGTTCGCTCTGATACCACTTTGTAACACCCCCATTTATTTAAGAGCCTTTAGCAAGACATTCTCAAATAAATAGAGTTGTTACCATCTCGGAATGTCCGAGGTAGTGAATAACAAAGTAAAACAACCAAAATACTTTATATAAAAACTGATAAAATTTAAACTTGGTTATTACAATTACTACATGACGGAAAAGAAATACAACTGATGACTCCTCTAGATGTGATATAATTCTAAGTCGGTCCAAAGTATGCATCTCGCATTCCTGCCCCTGCTCCCAGCTCATCTGTCTCTGACCTGTAGAATCTACTCCCCATTCCGGATCATCGTAGGTGTACACGAATACACTGTCAACCTCGCGGTTGAGTAGGGTAACACAATAATTATAATGCAACAATTAAATGATATGCCAATGCCATGATATGCTCGAGCTCAATCTCAATCTCAATCTCAATCTCATACCCTTGCACCAAGCCATACCGAACCTCCCGGCAGACTATAATCGGTCGTCACCGAACACCAGCTCAATAGCTGATAAGACACCAGGCCTGGTCTGCAGAACCACCCTGGGCTTTATATCAGAACAATATCTGACCACAACTTTCTCAGTAACCAATGCATATGCTATGCTCATGAATGCAACGATATAATTATACAATTATGCTATCAAATAATCAAGTGCTCATGCCATTACCAATAATTCACAATCAATCCAACCCATATCATTCTCATATAAATCATTTTCGGCATCCATAAACACATAATACCACATCCATTCATAACACATCATAGAGTATAAGGTCAGTGTATCCTACCTGGATAGCAATATAATCCCGTCACGCAGCTAACATCCAATCAGAAGAGTCACTTTATCACACACTCAACACCTAACAAAATAAATTACTTAATTACCAACTAATACAATTGCGCCACTAATATAATATATCAATCATTCAAATCTATTATATAAATAATATATATATCGCATAACGAGACCGTATTAAACATAATTACTTCAATTAAATAATTGAACATAGAAGATAATATCGAACTATGATAACCGTCACATTCTTGCATACTAAAATTACTTAGCAACTTAATAATTAAATATTATATGAACAATATTACTAATAATACTAAAAATACTCATTACTAATTATAACACAAACAACAACAACAACAACAACAACAACAATATAATAATAATAACAATGATAATAATAATAATAATATTATTAATATTAATGACTATGTGCAACCCATAACAAAGACAACACATATAACAATCACTCTAAAAGAACATAACAGCCCCAAAAACACCCGCAGACCATGATCATCAGCCCTATCAAAACAGCCCCTAGCAGCCTACTTCACGGTCCCTTCGACACCCCACCTACCGCCATCACCACCACCACACCACCGCGGTTAACACCCCTGAACTACGGTGCATCTACCGACACTGACAACGACCCTTGATACGACCACCCCTGCCCTCGACACCGGCCAGAAAACTTCCTGCTCGTGACAGACCTGTTGTAACTCACAGTTCCTCTCCATTGTAACCCTCCTGCCCCAACCAGTACCACCACTCTAACCACTGTTCGACACCACCCTAGACACCTATCTCTCCCCCACAACTCCCTGGTGGAAACACTAGGCTTCAACACCAACGCCAGCCATCTGTACAATCGTCATCATACTGTTGTACACGACCCATACACCCCTTGTTCTGCATTGTCTCTGACACCCTCCCTAAACGGGCTGAAAAAGTGAGGTTCCCGACCACCACGCACCACCCTACCACCACGAACATAATCTATGCACCTCCTATTACTATTACCCATACAGAAATAAGCAGGTAGACCCATAACCATAAGTCGAATAAGCAATTTAACCGAACCATAAAAAAAACATAACTTTGATATTGTCGACATTACTGGTCAGTGTTGGGATATCTATGGTGGTACTATGAGGGTTTAAAGACAAAAACCATATTAAGGGTACTACATAGATTGCTATAGGCCTGAAAACACCATGTCGATGGTTCGTTATGCGAGATAAATAAGGCTCTCGACTTACCCTGTCATCGAGGAAGATGCGAATGACGGTGTTGTGTTGCTCTGTCTCTATTCAATTCCAGAACACGCCTGTCACCATGAATTCTATTCTTGTTTAGCTAGAGTAGGGGTAGAGGTGCTGAAGGAGGCATACGAGATGCTAGGGAAGTAGGGTTTTGTGAGAGTCATGGAGGCAGACAAGTAAGACGTACATGGGGTTTCTTTTGAATGTCGATGGGCTTGGTTTGTGTTAGGGTGTTGATGGGTTGATGAGGATGTCGATGGTAATAAGGCTAGGGTTTTGTATTGTGCTTGTTACCATACACAATTTTAATACATGGTTCTCATACTAAGCCAAAGCCTATCATGCACCCCGAGGCCTTACACGACTATATACCGTAACTAAAAAAAATAAACGAGTACGTATAAATCATTTATTCTAATTAAATTATGTAATTAAGTATAAATAAATATTAATTAAATTAATTATAAAATTATTAGCGCTTAAATAAGAATATATAAAAATTAAGAGTTAAATGTAATTACGACTTAAATATAAACAAGTATAATGAGAAATAAATATAAAAATAGGAAATATATTTTAATTATAAATATATTATCTAAATTAAAGAAAATCGAATGAAATGTCATTTTATAAAATAATCGTCAAATATAAAGTGATTATGAAATGCGAAATAATCGTAGAAATACGATTTATAAAATAATAACCGTTTACATAAAATACTTTATAAACAATCCGTTTGAAACACGTGTATAAAACATGGTTTGACTGCCGTCGACCGAGGCTAACATACGGGGTATTACAACTAGAGTCTAGCTAACGAAGTAGAGTAAAGTCATATCGATGTAAGGACATCGCTCGCTAGCTCTCTGTGAATCCCACGACAAGATCAACACTAACCTACATACATCAAACATGTACACCACAGTCAGTGGGGAGTGACCAGAGATTCTCCCGCCAGCCACCTATTGTCATAAACACATAACACGTAATCAAATATAATCAATCAATCATACTCCAACATAAATATGATTATGAGAAGTAATTTTTCGTCTATCATTACCTTAACATGCTCAACTCATATAAATAGATCAAACCACGACTCAGGCATATCTAAAACATACATCAACAGTATATAACATTGTACCCTAACTCAGGCAAGTTAAATACAATTCATTCAGCAGTGTCTAGCACTATACCCCTACTCAGGCAAGCTAAACACAATCAGCATTATCTAAGTCCGACCTCGATTCGGGTAAAACTTAGACACAATCAATCAACAATATCAAATCATAAACCCCGACTCAGGTATGAAAAGACACAATCAACTAGCATTGCTTCAGAGGTCCCGACTCAGACATATCCAAAACTCTTCGTTATGAATCAGAGGTCCCGACTCAGACATGATCCACCACGGTCATCCAAACTCACAATGGAATAGAGGTCCCGACTCAGACATGATCCACCACGGTCATCCAAACTCACAAAGGAAAAGAGGTCCCGACTCAGACATATCCCAATGCATCATCCATACACGTCACGACTCAGAGGTCCCGACTCAGACATGATCCTTTACGCGAACATACACACACGTATCCAAAACAGAGGTCCCGACTCAGACATGCCTTCGATACGCAAGCATATAATACACGTATTGTACTCTAAAGGTCCTGACTCAGACATATTCCAATACGCATCCACATAATTCACATTCAATTGCAACTTAATTTAGTAGCTACCTTATGATCATTAGACAACACAAGTATAAGGAGATTGACCCGTTTCAATTAAGTTCATTAGCATCCTACGACATATATCAAATAAAACTAAACAATCTTTAAGTTCACTTGAGTTTTTTTTCCTTGAAACCCTAAGACTAACATCTGACCACATTATCACTCAAATTTGCCATCAAATGATTAATTTCTCCTACCTAGTAGGACAAATGTGCAAATAATTAATTGAACCAATCTCACTACCTACAATGGTCACAGGTTGGACAATTGCACACAAGTCAGCCCCCACACTCAGGTTGCATACATTACTAACATTAGACGAGTGTTCTATGATGTCCATACCCAACTAATTAGCTGTACACATGAACCAACACTAAGCAATTTATGAACTAAGCACTAAGTATTGCAAGTACAAAACAATTAGAAGAAGAATGACGAAGCAACCCAGTTCATAAATGAACTCCTAGACCAACACTAAGGGGCCTGCAATATGAAATAGCCAGAAACTAATGGCATAGCAAACTTAGCAGCAACATCATCAACCAAAGAAATAATGAGAAATGATGCCTAGACTACACTACGATGATTTGAGTTGTACAAAGTCCAATGTATAGTGTAGAATACGCACAAATGGGTCATCCAGTCCTGCACTTGGTTTCTTGTCTAAGACTAAATGGTCGTGTGCATCTGAGCAGCAAGCTAACTCGTTGTACACGAATGTAGAACAGAATAATCGTGGGGTACGCTAGCATACATAGACCAACAGCAGTTGTAGTAGTATAGATGTAACACCCCATTTATTTAGAGGCATGAACTAGGACCCTCCAAATAACCAAGGGTGTTACCATCTCGGTTACCCGAGCTAGTAGATAACAAATGAAGAAATACAGTACTTTATTTAATAATTAACGTTAAACCAATGTCTCAAAAGTATTACAACTGTATTAAACCAAAACTAAAAGTTCAAGTACGGTGAAAGACTAAATGATTGACCTATCACTAGACAGGTCTGATCCATGTTCTCTCCACCCTTCCAGCATCCATAAGTCTAAACCTGTCATTCTGCTCCCCAATAAATTGGATCAACGCAAACACAATCAAACAAACAAACAGGGTCAATACGAGGTTGAGTAGGTAATATAATCACAACATGAAATAACACAATAACAATTCCTCCATCTCCTCCACAATCATTTCTCCACCACACCTCCAACACACCACACCTCTCATGGCCATATCACAAGTCCCTTATCACAAGACTCATTCACAAGCCCCGTTCTTCACAATAATCAATAATCATTCGATCACAATATATCACAAGTAATTATAGCAACCAAATAACAAATATCTTCATGTCAGATCACAATTACAACATAGATATTCCCCTACCTCAATAGTCGGATGAATTCGTCAGTTGCACAGCTGCTAAAAATGTTCCACTCGGAAATCGTTACCTAAACGTGTAATGCGCATGATTAATAAGACTCCCTAATTTACGTGATACAAGTACGACTACTAAATATAGAAACTTTCCTAAACTAGGCATCTCCCAAAATAGTAACTTCTAAAATGGGTAACTTTCCAAAAATAGATACTTTGATTTTGAAATTCAAACTACTCAAAATATGCATTAATAACCATATCAATACTTTCCTATAATCAACACCCATATTCCCATATTAATGACAATAATTCTAATATTAGTAAGTATATTAATAACATAATAAAATATAATAATAATAATAATAATAATAATACCATAAATAAACATTATAACCCTAAAGAACATCCCCTTACCCGTGTACTACCAACCGTGACAACCAGCCCCTTATAACCACCGTGACACGCCCCACTACCACCGACAGCCGCCGACACAAACACCCAGACAACCTTCTACCACCACAACCACCAACCACCTGACCGACAGCCGCCGGTGAGTTGAACCAGGGCCCAGATCAGGCCTGGTTCCTCACCCGCGACACCTGACTGTGCGTTTTTAACCACCAATTCGACACCAACCCCGCCCCTACAAACACCAGACTCGACCACCAAGACCACCCTTGGACTCCAGACTCCAGACACGGTGGTAACATCGTACTGACCTCCCCCGAGTCCACGATGCTACCACCCCCCAAACACCCCTGTGCACGCATAAACAAAACAAGACTGACTATAACGACACCACCTTCCGACCACCCCTGACAAACAGCCCTGTACCACCATAACTAGTCACCACCGAACCTTGAAGCCACTACCACGAGCAACCCCCAAATACCACCTACCTCAATACACGAAGACCCATAATAGTAAACATACGGACTCCTCTAAAAACTAATTATAAAAACGCATCTGGAACACCTGTTGAACGTAGTAATACATCCTTATTCTGACACCGGCTATGCCACCTTCAAACATATGCAAAAACGACCAACGACACTACATATATGGCCTACATATAATCATTATACGTCCTAGTATATTAGTATGTAAAAACAACAAGAAATAAACGTGTTTGCATTCCCCTAGACAGACGACAAAGACCACACATAAAACTGAGATTAAAGTGAACGTGGTGAGCATACCAGATCCTTGGCCAAATCGAGGGACCCTAGGACTACCTACAACCACCGTGAGCAGGTTCTTTTTCTTCCCTACAGTGACGGCTAGGTTTTGGTGAGATCTTGTTTGTGTTTGAATAGGGTTTAGGGTATGGAAAACCTTCCTATATATGGCGGCAGGCAGGTGTTCTAAACACTATTTCTGAAAAACGTATGGGCTAGGTCTCTTGTCACGCTTTTCGAGGCCCAATGCGAGGCACCAGCAGGTCACAAGTTCGAGTCTTATAAACAACATACCACTACTATTATTACAAGGTGCCTAGGTTCCCATTTCGAATCCCACCGATGTCCAAAGCGCTTAACAAAATACGAGCATACGCAAGCTTATTAAACGGCCAATTCAATAAATACTTCATCGCTTGCCCATAAATTATTATATTTTAATTCTAATAATTCGGGTTATTCCAGTCTTCCCTCCTTAAAATGAACTTCGTCCTGAAGTTCACCCACTCTTAACACCAAAAACATACACATGACACACTCTAATCATGTTAAAATCATGGAATGTTACATTCCACCCTACTAAAAAAAAGAGTTACGTCCTCGTAACTTACCTCAAACGAATAGCTGCGGATAACTCTTCTTCGTGGACGCCTCGGACTCGCAAGTAGCTTCCTCCATGTTGTGATTGGTCCACAAGACCTTGACCAACGTTGTCTCTCCATTTCGCGTCTTTCGAATCTTCCTATCAAGAATCTCCTTTGGAAGCTCAACATAGGTAAGTTGCTCGTCTACCTCAATCACCTCATGGCTCAATACATGTGAGGGATCACTCAAATACTTCCTCAATTGAGATACATGGAACACATTATGGACCCTGGAGAGAGCTGGTGGTAAAGCTAACCGATATGCCACCTCCCCAACCCTGTCCAAAATCTCAAATGGTCCAATAAATTTTTGACTCAGTTTACCTCGCTTTCCAAACCTCATTACACCCTTCATAGGAGATAGCTTCAGCAGTACCTTCTCGCCTACCTCAAAAGAAATGTCACTCCTCTTGAGATCTGCATAACTCTTCTGTCTGTCCTGGGCAGCCCTCATTTTCTGTCGGATTACCTGGACTTGCTCAACCATTTCCTGAATCATTTCCAGACCCAAAACCACAGCGTCAGTTCGATCATCCCAGCACACAGGACTCCGACACTTCCTTCCGTACAATGCCTCAAATGGAGCCATACCAATACTGCCGTGGTAGCTATTATTATAGGAGAACTCTATCAACCCCAGTCGGTCTTCTCATGATCCCCTGAATTCTAACACACAAGCTCTTAACATATCTTCTAAGGTTTGAATAGTCCTCTCTGTCTGACCATCCGTTGCTGGATGAAAAGCCGTACTCATCTTTAATTGTGTGCCCAACGCGGATTGCAGCTCTTGCCAAAATCTGGAGATAAATCTCGAGTCGCGATCAGAAAGAATATCCTTAGGAACTCCATGCAACTTGACTACGTTCTGCACATATGACTTTGCCAATTCAGCCTTACTCCAGGTATCTTTCATTGGAATAAAGTGTGCGGACTTGGTCAATCTATCCACGATTACCCAGATCATGTTGTTACCCCTCTGAGTTCGAGGCTACCCCACGATGAAATCCATAGAAATATTCTCCCATTTCCATTCAGGTACATCCAACGGCTGGATCTTTCCTTGAGGTCTCTTGTGCTCACCTTTCACTCTTTGACACGTCAAGCACTGTGATACAAACTCTGCAACCTCCTTCTTCATATTGGGCCACCAAAAAGTCTTCTTGAGATCCTTGTACAATTTGTCACCCCCTGGGTGAACGGAGTATGGCTTAGCATGAGCTTCGGTTAAGATTTTCTTTTTCAATTCCTCATTATCCGGAATACACCATCTCCCACTGAATCTCAGACTATCATCATCATGGACACTGAATTTGGATTCGGTCTCTCTATCACTTCCCTCGATCATTTCTCGCCACTTCTGAATCCTCAAATCTCCTTTCTGCAATTCCCTGATTTCTCCATACAATTCTGGTTCTACTGTCAGATCACTCAGAGTATCCCCTTTCCGAATCATGTAAATTCCCATTTCTCCCAACTCGTTATGCAGTCTTACCCTCGATCTGGCACTTTGCAAAGCATGGACAAATTTTCTACTCAAGGCATCGGCAACCACGTTAGCCTTGCCCTCATGATAGACAATCTGCATATCGTAGTCACCAATCAGCTCTATCCACCTCCTTTGTCTCATATTCAACTCCCGCTAGGTGTAGATGTACTTCAAGCTTTTGTGGTCGTAAAACACCTTAAATGTGGCCCCGTATAGATAATGGCGCCACAGTTTCAGTGCAAAAACCACAGCCCCCAACTCCAAGTCATGGGTAGGATAATTCTCTTCATAGGTCTTCAATTGCCGGGAAGCATAAGCTATCACTCTCCCATTCTGCATTAGCACACATCCTAACCCATGCTTCGAAGCGTCGGTTTACACATCAAAGTTATCACTTCCATTTGGCAAGGCAAGGATAGGAGCTGTTGTCAGACGTTCCTTTAGAGTTAAGAACGCCTTCTCACAACTCTCATCCCAAATGAAACGATTTTCCTTTCTCATTAGCGATGTCAATGGCTTGGCTAACTTTGAGAAATCCTTGACAAACCTCCTGTAATACCCAGCCAATCCCAGGAAACTTCTGATCTCTCCCACATTCTTCGGGCTTTGCCATCTGGTCACCGCCTCAATCTTACTAGGGTCCACAAACACCCCCTTCTTGGAAATTACATGACCCAAGAAAGCAACCTTCTCCAGCCAGAACTCGCACTTGCTCAGCTTTGCATACAACCCATTCTCCTCTAGAGTCTTCAACACGGTTCTCATATGTTCTTCATGTTCTTCTTTATTTTTAGAATATACCAAAATGTCGTCGATGAACACAACCACGAACTTATCCAGGTACGGACTGAACACCCGATTCATCAAATCCATGAACACTGCTGGTGCATTAGTCAACCCGAACGGCATAACCACAAATTCGTAATGGCCATACCTTGTTCTGAAAGCGGTCTTGGGAATATCCTCATCTTTAATCCTTAATTGGTGATAACCCGATCTCAGATCAATTTTTGAAAAGACTCCGGCTCCACTCAACTGGTCGAATAGATCATCAATTCTTGGCAAGGGGTAGCGGTTCTTAACAGTCACATTGTTCAACTCGCGGTAGTCAACGCAAAGTCTCAGACTCCCGTCCTTCTTCTTTACAAAAAGTACGGGTGCGCCCTAAGGCGACACACTAGGCCGGATGAATCCCTTCTCAGCCAATTCATCCAGTTGCTTCTTCAATTCTTCCATTTCCTTTGGTCCCATACGGTAAGGTGACTTTGATATTGGTCCCGCACCAGGCTTGAGATCGATAGAGAAGTCGACCTCCCTCCTAGGTGGTAATCCTGACACATCGTCCCGGAACACCCCCTCAAACTCCCTTACCACAGGTATCTCACTAACACCCGGACTCTCCGCCTCACAGTTCCACATCTGGCACAAGATGTAACACCCCGTATTTCCGGCTAATTTAAAATTTACATTTACATACAAAAGTCGCTGAAATACGGGATATTAAAATTAATATACAAAGTCTCTTATTACAAATCTCGTAAAAGTAAAATAATACAAATGGACTAAAACTTTAAATAACTCTTTACGAAAATCTTGACTCGAAAATCCTTTTTGAACTGCAGCGGAAGTCACCTGAAAAGAAATCAGAAGACAGAAAAGACTACCCCCATGACGAGTAGCCCCGAAGGGAGAAAACACGTCAGCTGGAAAGCTGAGTAACAGATAATACCTCAATATAAGCAGAATAATTTTTGGTCATGGCGTGGAAACACAGACACGTAAAAATAAAAATAAACAGAAAGAATAATAAAAACACTCCCCAATAAAAATCTCAGCCTCAAACTAACCCCACAAGAAATCCATAATATACTAAACTCCCTTGTCCCAATAAATAAACAAGTCACGACTTATTACTCCGTCTCACTCATTCCTCCGTCTCATAATATAGTACTCCAAGTAACCAAGGTATCGTATCCTCATCGTCGACCCTAAGACCAAAGACAAGGGGTGAGTGAACTGGCGGGATAGAGCCGCAAAACAATACTTCCATCTCAATATCGATTCAAACTCAAATAATGTAACTCAATAACCAGGTCACTCCGGACCGTAAACATGGCACACAGGCCCCATAACTTATAGTAGTAACCAAATCTCATCTCAATTTCAATGTCATACTGTCAAATGTTCCATTAAAGGAATTGCTCAACACTCAGAGAATAACTCTAAGCTACTCACCCACGCGTCAAGGTCAAAGGGAACGATAATTTAAATACAATATAATAACAGTAGCCCAATTTCTTAACCCGATCACGATCTCCACGCTAGCATTTTTAACTCACTGACTCATCCTCAAAACTTTTGTCCAACACCTTTAACATCTGACTAATTCCTACACAAACATAAAATAATGTAGAAGCAGCTCCTCCTAATAAAATCATCCTTGTTGCCAAACATACATCGTCTACCTCATCAATCTTTTTCATAATCAAATATTATGCACTATATAACCAATCTCACAAAAGAGATTAAAATTATTAATAGAAAATATAATTACTAGTAAAAGAATCAATTACCAATAATTCAACACAGATAAAAAATAACACAAACACAAACAAAATGTAAATAATTGACAATAGCTATCACGTAATTCATACAACCTTGAACAATAATATTAATAATAGGATCGGTAAAATCGTGTTACCTTTAAACTAGACCACACCCACTTGAAATAATGAACAAAAGTGAAAGAGGCAGAATACGATCGGCATAACTATGGTTGGAGCGTTTTGACAGTATGAATAATAGATGGGTGTGAAATATTGTGGTACTTGATGGAGGTTGAAGACGGGACAACATAAGGAGTAAAAGGTTGACATAGGTATAATGTTGGGTTATATAATAGTAGGCTTTGATGAATATGATTACAATACTCTAGAATCAGACGGCGGAAAAGGAGAGGTTAGAGATTAGGAAAAAAAGTGAATAGGGTTTGTTAGTAAACTAGTTAGACAAAAATTATTAATAGGACGTAAGTTGGGCTACTAAAAACGAATTTATAATTCGGTCCAATAAAACATAAGTAGTCATAAAAAGAGAGTTATAAATCAAAACATATATTATTAAAGTAAGTTAATCATACAAGTTTAAAAAAATTGTGAAATATTTTACGACCAAAATATTTGGGATATTACAATCTTCCCCTCTTAAAATGAACTTCGTCCTCGAAGTTCGAGTTTAGAAAAAAATTCAGTGGTTATAATCCACCCTCCTTAAAATAAAGTTCGTCCCCGAACTTAAAAATGTAAAGTAATTTGAGTCACAAAAGTTTATAAATGCTTTAAAATTGAAAACGGTGGCGCCAAGATGTGACGATCTTAACGCCTAACCAAGATTGAAACCCGCTCTGATACCAATTGTAACACCCCGTATTTCCGGCTAATTTAAAATTTACATTTACATACAAAAGTCGCTGAAATACGGGATATTAAAATTAATATACAAAGTCTCTTATTACAAATCTCGTAAAAGTAAAATAATACAAATGGACTAAAACTTTAAATAACTCTTTACGAAAATCTTGACTCGAAAATCCTTTTTGAACTGCAGCGGAAGTCACCTGAAAAGAAATCAGAAGACAGAAAAGACTACCCCCATGACGAGTAGCCCCGAAGGGAGAAAACACGTCAGCTGGAAAGCTGAGTAACAGATAATACCTCAATATAAGCAGAATAATTTTTGGTCATGGCGTGGAAACACAGACACGTAAAAATAAAAATAAACAGAAAGAATAATAAAAACACTCCCCAATAAAAATCTCAGCCTCAAACTAACCCCACAAGAAATCCATAATATACTAAACTCCCTTGTCCCAATAAATAAACAAGTCACGACTTATTACTCCGTCTCACTCATTCCTCCGTCTCATAATATAGTACTCCAAGTAACCAAGGTATCGTATCCTCATCGTCGACCCTAAGACCAAAAACAAGGGGTGAGTGAACTGGCGGGATAGAGCCGCAAAACAATACTTCCATCTCAATATCGATTCAAACTCAAATAATGTAACTCAATAACCAGGTCACTCCGGACCGTAAACATGGCACACAGGCCCCATAACTTATAGTAGTAACCAAATCTCATCTCAATTTCAATGTCATACTGTCAAATGTTCCATTAAAGGAATTGCTCAACACTCAGAGAATAACTCTAAGCTACTCACCCACGCGTCAAGGTCAAAGGGAACGATAATTTAAATACAATATAATAACAGTAGCCCAATTTCTTAACCCGATCACGATCTCCACGCTAGCATTTTTAACTCACTGACTCATCCTCAAAACTTTTGTCCAACACCTTTAACATCTGACTAATTCCCACACAAACATAAAATAATGTAGAAGCAGCTCCTCCTAATAAAATCATCCTTGTTGCCAAACATACATCGTCTACCTCATCAATCTTTTTCATAATCAAATATTATGCACTATATAACCAATCTCACAAAAGAGATTAAAATTATTAATAGAAAATATAATTACTAGTAAAAGAATCAATTACCAATAATTCAACACAGATAAAAAATAACACAAACACAAACAAAATGTAAATAATTGACAATAGCTATCACGTAATTCATACAACCTTGAACAATAATATTAATAATAGGATCGGTAAAATCGTGTTACCTTTAAACTAGACCACACCCACTTGAAATAATGAACAAAAGTGAAAGAGGCAGAATACGATCGGCATAACTATGGTTGGAGCGTTTTGACAGTATGAATAATAGATGGGTGTGAAATATTGTGGTACTTGATGGAGGTTGAAGACGGGACAACATAAGGAGTAAAAGGTTGACATAGGTATAATGTTGGGTTATATAATAGTAGGCTTTGATGAATATGATAACAATACTCTAGAATCAGACGGCGGAAAAGGAGAGGTTAGAGATTAGGAAAAAAAGTGAATAGGGTTTGTTAGTAAACTAGTTAGACAAACATTATTAATAGGACGTAAGTTGGGCTACTAAAAACGAATTTATAATTCGGTCCAATAAAACATAAGTAGTCATAAAAAGAGAGTTATAAATCAAAACATATATTATTAAAGTAAGTTAATCATACAAGTTTAAAAAAATTGTGAAATATTTTACGACCAAAATATTTGGGATATTACAATCTTCCCCTCTTAAAATGAACTTCGTCCTCGAAGTTCGAGTTTAGAAAAAAATTCAGTGGTTATAATCCACCCTCCTTAAAATAAAGTTCGTCCCCGAACTTAAAAATGTAAAGTAATTTGAGTCACAAAAGTTTATAAATGCTTTAAAATTGAAAACGGTGGCGCCAAGATGTGACGATCTTAACGCCTAACCAAGATTGAAACCCGCTCTGATACCAATTGTAACACCCCGTATTTCCGGCTAATTTAAAATTTACATTTACATACAAAAGTCGCTGAAATACGGGATATTAAAATTAATATACAAAGTCTCTTATTACAAATCTCGTAAAAGTAAAATAATACAAATGGACTAAAACTTTAAATAACTCTTTACGAAAATCTTGACTCGAAAATCCTTTTTGAACTGCAGCGGAAGTCACCTGAAAAGAAATCAGAAGACAGAAAAGACTACCCCCATGACGAGTAGCCCCGAAGGGAGAAAACACGTCAGCTGGAAAGCTGAGTAACAGATAATACCTCAATATAAGCAGAATAATTTTTGGTCATGGCGTGGAAACACAGACACGTAAAAATAAAAATAAACAGAAAGAATAATAAAAACACTCCCCAATAAAAATCTCAGCCTCAAACTAACCCCACAAGAAATCCATAATATACTAAACTCCCTTGTCCCAATAAATAAACAAGTCACGACTTATTACTCCGTCTCACTCATTCCTCCGTCTCATAATATAGTACTCCAAGTAACCAAGGTATCGTATCCTCATCGTCGACCCTAAGACCAAAGACAAGGGGTGAGTGAACTGTCGGGATAGAGCCGCAAAACAATACTTCCATCTCAATATCGATTCAAACTCAAATAATGTAACTCAATAACCAGGTCACTCCGGACCGTAAACATGGCACACAGGCCCCATAACTTATAGTAGTAACCAAATCTCATCTCAATTTCAATGTCATACTGTCAAATGTTCCATTAAAGGAATTGCTCAACACTCAGAGAATAACTCTAAGCTACTCACCCACGCGTCAAGGTCAAAGGGAACGATAATTTAAATACAATATAATAACAGTAGCCCAATTTCTTAACCCGATCACGATCTCCACGCTAGCATTTTTAACTCACTGACTCATCCTCAAAACTTTTGTCCAACACCTTTAACATCTGACTAATTCCTACACAAACATAAAATAATGTAGAAGCAGCTCCTCCTAATAAAATCATCCTTGTTGCCAAACATACATCGTCTACCTCATCAATCTTTTTCATAATCAAATATTATGCACTATATAACCAATCTCACAAAAGAGATTAAAATTATTAATAGAAAATATAATTACTAGTAAAAGAATCAATTACCAATAATTCAACACAGATAAAAAATAACACAAACACAAACAAAATGTAAATAATTGACAATAGCTATCACGTAATTCATACAACCTTGAACAATAATATTAATAATAGGATCGGTAAAATCGTGTTACCTTTAAACTAGACCACACCCACTTGAAATAATGAACAAAAGTGAAAGAGGCAGAATACGATCGGCATAACTATGGTTGGAGCGTTTTGACAGTATGAATAATAGATGGGTGTGAAATATTGTGGTACTTGATGGAGGTTGAAGACGGGACAACATAAGGAGTAAAAGGTTGACATAGGTATAATGTTGGGTTATATAATAGTAGGCTTTGATGAATATGATAACAATACTCTAGAATCAGACGGCGGAAAAGGAGAGGTTAGAGATTAGGAAAAAAAGTGAATAGGGTTTGTTAGTAAACTAGTTAGACAAACATTATTAATAGGACGTAAGTTGGGCTACTAAAAACGAATTTATAATTCGGTCCAATAAAACATAAGTAGTCATAAAAAGAGAGTTATAAATCAAAACATATATTATTAAAGTAAGTTAATCATACAAGTTTAAAAAAATTGTGAAATATTTTACGACCAAAATATTTGGGATATTACAATCTTCCCCTCTTAAAATGAACTTCGTCCTCGAAGTTCGAGTTTAGAAAAAAATTCAGTGGTTATAATCCACCCTCCTTAAAATAAAGTTCGTCCCCGAACTTAAAAATGTAAAGTAATTTGAGTCACAAAAGTTTATAAATGCTTTAAAATTGAAAACGGTGGCGCCAAGATGTGACGATCTTAACGCCTAACCAAGATTGAAACCCGCTCTGATACCAATTGTAACACCCCGTATTTCCGGCTAATTTAAAATTTACATTTACATACAAAAGTCGCTGAAATACGGGATATTAAAATTAATATACAAAGTCTCTTATTACAAATCTCGTAAAAGTAAAATAATACAAATGGACTAAAACTTTAAATAACTCTTTACGAAAATCTTGACTCGAAAATCCTTTTTGAACTGCAGCGGAAGTCACCTGAAAAGAAATCAGAAGACAGAAAAGACTACCCCCATGACGAGTAGCCCCGAAGGGAGAAAACACGTCAGCTGGAAAGCTGAGTAACAGATAATACCTCAATATAAGCAGAATAATTTTTGGTCATGGCGTGGAAACACAGACACGTAAAAATAAAAATAAACAGAAAGAATAATAAAAACACTCCCCAATAAAAATCTCAGCCTCAAACTAACCCCACAAGAAATCCATAATATACTAAACTCCCTTGTCCCAATAAATAAACAAGTCACGACTTATTACTCCGTCTCACTCATTCCTCCGTCTCATAATATAGTACTCCAAGTAACCAAGGTATCGTATCCTCATCGTCGACCCTAAGACCAAAGACAAGGGGTGAGTGAACTGTCGGGATAGAGCCGCAAAACAATACTTCCATCTCAATATCGATTCAAACTCAAATAATGTAACTCAATAACCAGGTCACTCCGGACCGTAAACATGGCACACAGGCCCCATAACTTATAGTAGTAACCAAATCTCATCTCAATTTCAATGTCATACTGTCAAATGTTCCATTAAAGGAATTGCTCAACACTCAGAGAATAACTCTAAGCTACTCACCCACGCGTCAAGGTCAAAGGGAACGATAATTTAAATACAATATAATAACAGTAGCCCAATTTCTTAACCCGATCACGATCTCCACGCTAGCATTTTTAACTCACTGACTCATCCTCAAAACTTTTGTCCAACACCTTTAACATCTGACTAATTCCTACACAAACATAAAATAATGTAGAAGCAGCTCCTCCTAATAAAATCATCCTTGTTGCCAAACATACATCGTCTACCTCATCAATCTTTTTCATAATCAAATATTATGCACTATATAACCAATCTCACAAAAGAGATTAAAATTATTAATAGAAAATATAATTACTAGTAAAAGAATCAATTACCAATAATTCAACACAGATAAAAAATAACACAAACACAAACAAAATGTAAATAATTGACAATAGCTATCACGTAATTCATACAACCTTGAACAATAATATTAATAATAGGATCGGTAAAATCGTGTTACCTTTAAACTAGACCACACCCACTTGAAATAATGAACAAAAGTGAAAGAGGCAGAATACGATCGGCATAACTATGGTTGGAGCGTTTTGACAGTATGAATAATAGATGGGTGTGAAATATTGTGGTACTTGATGGAGGTTGAAGACGGGACAACATAAGGAGTAAAAGGTTGACATAGGTATAATGTTGGGTTATATAATAGTAGGCTTTGATGAATATGATAACAATACTCTAGAATCAGACGGCGGAAAAGGAGAGGTTAGAGATTAGGAAAAAAAGTGAATAGGGTTTGTTAGTAAACTAGTTAGACAAACATTATTAATAGGACGTAAGTTGGGCTACTAAAAACGAATTTATAATTCGGTCCAATAAAACATAAGTAGTCATAAAAAGAGAGTTATAAATCAAAACATATATTATTAAAGTAAGTTAATCATACAAGTTTAAAAAAATTGTGAAATATTTTATTTCGACTTAAGGGTATTAACTTATATGAACTTGACCTTAGGTTTAACCACGCATCCCCTATAGGTCACTCTCACTCCCTTAGGTCCTCTCAGAGAAATTTTCTTTTGGTAACAGTCGATGAAAGCTCGTTATTTCCCAAGCCAATCCATTCCCAGGATTACTTCAAAGTCCCCCAACGGAAACTCGATAAGGTCGCAATGAAAAACCACTTCCCCAATCTTGATGGGCACACTCCTAAAGACTTTATTACATGACACCGATTCTCCAGATGGTATTGTTACAGAATCCTTAACCCAATCATAGATATCAAGCTCTAACACCCCAGCATGTTCTCTAGACACAAAAGAATGGGAGGCGCCGGATCAAAGAGTGCAAAAGTAGGTTTAAGGTTCACAAGAAAAGTACCAGTCATGACATGGGCGTCATCCTGGGCAGCCTGTTTCTCCATGACAAAGAGCTTGCCACTTGTCTTCACTCCACTCTGGCTAGTAGAGGCTGCTCCTGTCTGTTAATTGCCTTCAGCTGCGGTCTTCTGGTTACTACCACTCCCGTTGTACTGATTATGTTGGGAACGGTTTTGATAATTGTTATAGCTCTTCTGGTAGTTGTTGCTAGTACCAGATCTCGAATTCCCTCCATAGCCTGACATAGGAGTACGGTAACCTCCACTCCCCGAAGTGTTCATGCGGGACCCACTGTACCCCGGAGTTGGGGTACGGTAACCCCCAGATTGGTATCCTCCCGAAGATCGACATACAGCCTGTTTATGCCCCGTCTTTCCACACCCATAACACACGATCCCCACAGAACTGGTTCCTGAACTCCCACTCTTTTAATTTCCTCCACTCTGGTTCCTGGTACCAGCCGAAGCACTGCTATTAAAATATCCGCTGTACTTGTTAGAATTCTGCTTTTTAAACCCTGAATTATCACTCAAGGTCTCAGTCTTCCTCTTGTCACTTATGGTCTTCTTTTCCTCCCTGATCATGTCTGCGAGCCTCTCTGCTGCCCCAGCCCGCAAATAGATATCTCGGACCGTAGTGGGTGGTGCAGCAATGAGTCTCTTCTTCACAGCTATGGTTAACCTCCTCTCAAACTTCATGGCAAGCATCGACTCATCCATCCCCATCTCCCCCACATGGCCCAGTAACTGAAGGAATTTCCGGTAGTAAACCTCCACGGTCATCTCGTCGGTCATGCGAAAAAGTTCAAACTCTTCCCTCAGTTTGCTCTTTTGGAACTCTGGTAGAAATACTTCAAACAAGATCCTCTTAAAGGCAACCCATTCCACATGGTTTATTCCATCACCCATAGCTGCTTCCCGGATTTCCCCCTTGTTCCCGGTCCACCAATCACCAGCCATCCCTCTCAAGTAGTGAGCAGCTTGGTCTACTCTCAGCTCTTCTGGACAGTCTATCAACTCGAACAAGTTGCTGAATTCTCGACACCATTCCCCAAGTAAATGAGGTTCTCCCTCTCCAGTGAATTGAGTAGGTTTATGTCTTGCGATGATGGTACTCATCTTGGCAGAATCCAAGCGTTTGGCCCGTAGAGCCTCATTCTCTGCTAATATCCGGTCTAATTCTTCTTGAGTGATGTCAGCCGCGTTATTCCTTCTCGGAGGCATTCTATAATATACAAGGAAAAACAATGAGCCCTGGTTAAAGTAAGGGTACTCACTTAGGCTTACATCTCTATCATGGTAGTACCATTATTCTCATGCCTTACAGTATTAATAACTCTTCTTAGCACAGTATCTATCATGGAGGCTTAGGGATCACATAACCGCATATCATTAGGCATGCATAACTATTAATATAATACCGATTATCGCATATATCCTCATTATCATATACTCTATGTAAAACAACCATATAATTCTTATATGCATACGCTTTCTTTCTCATACATGCCAGCCACATAACGGAAAGAGTCATATAACCCCTTATCATGCTTGTCCACAGATTCCAATCACTTCCTATTCTACCCTTTTCGCTCGTATTCACTCAAGGTACCCGGGTACAACTGAGAGGGCCTTTGGTTTAGTGTGAGGGGGCCCCAGACTCATACTTCCCCTTTAGTGTGCTCCTAACAATTCTATCCCGGGGTTCATTTTATTTAGACTCTTCCAACATTCATTGGGTTCATTAGGTTAGGCCTGAGGATCGTTCGCTCTGATACCACTTTGTAACACCCCCATTTATTTAGAGGCCTAAACTAGGACCCTCCAAATAACCAAGGGTGTTACCATCTCGGTTACCCGAGGTAGTAGATAACAAAGGAAGAAATACAGTACTTTATTTAATAATTAACGTTAAAAAATGTCTCAAAAGTATTACAACTGTATTAAACCAAAACTAAAAGTTCAAGTACGGTGAAAGACTAAATGACTAAGCTATCACTAGACAGGTCTGATTCATGTTCTCTCCACCCTTCCAGCATCCATAAGTCTAAACCTGTCATTCTGCTCCCCAATAAATTGGATCAACGCAGACACAATCAAACAAACAAACAGGGTCAACACGAGGTTGAGTAGGTAATATAATCACGACATGAAATAACACAATAACAATTCCTCCATCTCCTCCACAATCATTTCTCCACCACACCTCCAATACACCACGCCTCCCATGGCCATATCACAAGACCCATATCACAAGACCCATTCACAAGCCCCGTTCTCCACAATAATCAATAATCATTCGATCACAATATATCACAAGTAAATATAGCAACCAGATAACAAATATCTTCATGTCAGATCACAATTACAACATAGATATTCCCCTACCTCAATAGTCGGATGAAGTCGTCAGTTGCACAGCTGCTAAAAATGTTCCACTCGGAAATCATTATCTAAACGTGTAATGCGCATGATTAATAAGACTCCCTAATTTACGTGATACAAGTACGACTACTAAATTTAGAAACTTTCCTAAAGTAGGCATCTCCCAAAATAGTAACTTCTAAAATGGGTAACTTTCCAAAAATAGATACTTTGATTTTGAAATTCAAACTACTCAAAATATGCATTAATAACCATATCAATACTTTCCTATAAGCAACACCCATATTCCCATATTAATGACAATAATTCTAATATTAGTAAGTATATTAATAACATAATAAAATATAATAAAATATAATAATAATAATAATAGTAATAGTAATAATAATAATAATAATAATAATAATAATAATAATAATAATAATAATAATAATAATAATAATAATAATAATAATAATAATAATAATAATAATAATAATAATAATAATAATAATAATAATAATAATAATAATAATAATAATAATAATAATAATAATAATAATAATAATAATAATAATAATAATAATAATAATAATAATAATAATAATAATAATAATAATAATAATAATAATAATAATAATAATAATAATAATAATAATAATAATAATAATAATAATAATAATAATAATAATAATAATAATAATAATAATAATAATAATAATAATAATAATAATAATAATAATAATAATAATAATAATAATAATAATAATAATAATAATAATAATAATAATAATAATAATAATAATAATAATAATAATAATAATAATAATAATAATAATAATAATAATAATAATAATAATAATAATAATAATAATAATAATAATAATAATAATAATAATAATAATAATAATAATAATAATAATAATAATAATAATAATAATAATAATAATAATAATAATAATAATAATAATAATAATAATAATAATAATAATAATAATAATAATAATAATAATAATAATAATAATAATAATAATAATAATAATAATAATAATAATAATAATAATAATAATAATAATAATAATAATAATAATAATAATAATAATAATAATAATAATAATAATAATAATAATAATAATAATAATAATAATAATAATAATAATAATAATAATAATAATAATAATAATAATAATAATAATAATAATAATAATAATAATAATAATAATAATAATAATAATAATAATAATAATAATAATAATAATAATAATAATAATAATAATAATAATAATAATAATAATAATAATAATAATAATAATAATAATAATAATAATAATAATAATAATAATAATAATAATAATAATAATAATAATAATAATAATAATAATAATAATAATAATAATAATAATAATAATAATAATAATAATAATAATAATAATAATAATAATAATAATAATAATAATAATAATAATAATAATAATAATAATAATAATAATAATAATAATAATAATAATAATAATAATAATAATAATAATAATAATAATAATAATAATAATAATAATAATAATAATAATAATAATAATAATAATAATAATAATAATAATAATAATAATAATAATAATAATAATAATAATAATAATAATAATAATAATAATAATAATAATAATAATAATAATAATAATAATAATAATAATAATAATAATAATAATAATAATAATAATAATAATAATAATAATAATAATAATAATAATAATAATAATAATAATAATAATAATAATAATAATAATAATAATAATAATAATAATAATAATAATAATAATAATAATAATAATAATAATAATAATAATAATAATAATAATAATAATAATAATAATAATAATAATAATAATAATAATAATAATAATAATAATAATAATAATAATAATAATAATAATAATAATAATAATAATAATAATAATAATAATAATAATAATAATAATAATAATAATAATAATAATAATAATAATAATAATAATAATAATAATAATAATAATAATAATAATAATAATAATAATAATAATAATAATAATAATAATAATAATAATAATAATAATAATAATAATAATAATAATAATAATAATAATAATAATAATAATAATAATAATAATAATAATAATAATAATAATAATAATAATAATAATAATAATAATAATAATAATAATAATAATAATAATAATAATAATAATAATAATAATAATAATAATAATAATAATAATAATAATAATAATAATAATAATAATAATAATAATAATAATAATAATAATAATAATAATAATAATAATAATAATAATAATAATAATAATAATAATAATAATAATAATAATAATAATAATAATAATAATAATAATAATAATAATAATAATAATAATAATAATAATAATAATAATAATAATAATAATAATAATAATAATAATAATAATAATAATAATAATAATAATAATAATAATAATAATAATAATAATAATAATAATAATAATAATAATAATAATAATAATAATAATAATAATAATAATAATAATAATAATAATAATAATAATAATAATAATAATAATAATAATAATAATAATAATAATAATAATAATAATAATAATAATAATAATAATAATAATAATAATAATAATAATAATAATAATAATAATAATAATAATAATAATAATAATAATAATAATAATAATAATAATAATAATAATAATAATAATAATAATAATAATAATAATAATAATAATAATAATAATAATAATAATAATAATAATAATAATAATAATAATAATAATAATAATAATAATAATAATAATAATAATAATAATAATAATAATAATAATAATAATAATAATAATAATAATAATAATAATAATAATAATAATAATAATAATAATAATAATAATAATAATAATAATAATAATAATAATAATAATACCATAAATAAACATTATAACCCAAAATAACATCCCCTTACCCGTGTACTACCAACCGTGACAACCAGCCCCTTATAACCACCGTGACACGCCCTACTACCACCGACAGCCGCCGACACAAACACCTAGACTACCCCACCACAACCACCAACCACCTGACCGACAGCCGCCGGTGAGTTGAACCAGGGCCCAGATCAGGCCTGGTTCCTCACCCGCGACACCTGACTATGCGCTTTTAACCACCACTTCGACACCAACCCCGCCCCTACTAACACCAGACTCGACCACCAAGACCACCCTTGGACTCCAGACTCCAAACACGGTGGTAACATCGTACTGACCTCCCTCGAGTCCACGATGCTACCACCCCCCAAACACCCCTGTGCACGCATAAACAAAACCAGACTGACTACAGCGACACAACCTTCCGACCACCCCTGAGAAACAGCCCTGTACCACCATAACCAGTCACCACCGAACCTTGAAACCACTACCACGAGCAACCCCCAAATACCACCTACCTCAATACACGAAGACCCATAATAGTAAACATACGGACTCCTCTAAAAACTGATTATAAAAACGCATCTGGAACACCTGTTGAACGTAGTAATACATCCTTATTCTGACACTGACTTTGCCACCTTCAAACATATGCAAAAACGGCCAACGACACTACATCTATGGCCTACATATAATCATTATACGTCCTAGTATATTAGTATGTAAAAACAACAAGAAATAAACGTGTTTGCATTCCCCTAAACAGACGACAAAGACCACACATAAAACTGAGATTAAAGTGAACGTGGTGAGCATACCAGATCCTTGGCCAAATCGAGGTACCCTAGGACCACCTACAACCACCGTGAACAGGTTCTTTTTCTTCCCTACAGTGACGGCTAGGTTTTGGTGAGATCTTGTTTGTGTTTGAATAGGGTTTAGGGTATGGAAAACCTTCATATATATGGCGGCAGGCAGGTGTTCTAAACACTGTTTCTGAAAAACGTATGGGCTAGGTCTCTTGTCACGCTTTTCGAGGCCCAATGCGAGGCACCAGCAGGTCACAAGTTCGAGTCTTATAAACAACATACCACTACTATTATTACAAGGTGCCTAGGTTCCCATTTCGAATCCCACCGACGTCCAAAGCGCTTAACAAAACACGAGCATACGCGAGCTTATTAAACGGCCAATTCAATAAATACTTCATCGCTTGCCCATAAATTATTATATTTTAATTCTAATAATTCGGGTTATTACAATAGAACAATAGTGAGTGCAGTAAGTGCAGTAGCTGTGAGTGCATTATGTAGTAGCAGTAAGTAGCAGTAGCAGTAGCAGCATGTCGAAGGTAGCAGCGAGTGCAGTGTGCAGTAGCAATGAACGCAGTGTGCAGTAGCACTGAGCAGCAGGCAGTGGTAAGTAATAGTAGCAGTATGTGGTAACATTAAAATGGTAGCAATAGAAGTAAGTAGAAGAGTAGTAGTGTAGCCACTCAGGAAAACAGAACGTAGAAGTGAGTGAGTGCAGACAGCAGTAGTGCATTTCAGGCATTAAAATGACAGGGGCAGAAGTACTGTTGTAATACTCCGTATTTTATTATACTATATTTTATTATAATAATTATTTGGGCGTGCTAATAGTTATTTGAAAATTCGTATTCGATGATTAATTTATCGAAAAAGTGTGTTATTGTAATATCTCGTCTTTTCTTTATATTATTTAATATTATAGTTATCGTGTCGATATATTTAATAATTAAGTTACCACATAACGGACATATGATATCAGACATCATTTAATCGTAAAACCGTGTTTATATCTTGGCATTGGGCATTGGAGTGCGTGCAACATATGGCCCATACACGGATATCACAAACAAAACACAAACAGAAGCTTATCTCTCTCTGCCGCCCTTTTGAACTCAAGATTTCTAACCTTATTTTGACCTATCAACCCAATACAACACACTCCCTCTACTGTCGCCGTGTCAGAGACCAAAGAGGAGGGTTCACTAGGTGCTTTAGGGTTGTCGGTGGTGGTTCGTTTTCACCTGAAAGACAATGCACTCACCAGCGTTCTTCCACTTCGCAGGTTTTTACCCTTTTCAAACAATATTTTCGACCTTTAAAATCATGTTTAAGTTGAGATCTTTTGCATAATGTTCATCTAGGTTGTATGTTAGTCGTGTGTTGACCCTTGTATAGTCGTCGTTAACCACCTAGGACCACCAATAAGGGAAGTTCGTCGACTATCCAGAAACACGGGTTTTATTGCAGAAACAGGGTATGTTAACGTGTACTTTTAGGCGTGTATTCGAATGCGTTTCTGGGTACGGTTTTTATGGATGTTAGAGTAGGTTGTTAGAGGGTTGTATGAGGTCTGTTTTGGTGGATGTCGCGGTGGTTTGGGGTTGTTGTGTCGGTCAGTACAGTAGCTTTCGTTTGGATGGTTATAACGTGAGTCAGAGCAGTAACGTGACACTGGGTTGTTGTGACGGGTGCTGTCGGTTATTGCTGCGGCGTCAACGACAACCAATGACCTCCCTGGAACCACCACGGCTCAGAGGCGAGCCTGGTGGTGTCCCAGGCGAGGTTAGGGGTTGTTGTTGGTGTCGGGAATGGTGGATATGAGGGTGGTTGGTCACGTTCTGGAATGTTTGTGGCTGTTGGTTGTTGCGTTTGTTGCAATATTTGTATTGGTATTATTATAATTATTATTATTAATCTTATTTAATTATTATTAGTTTTATGTTTATCATTGTTATTATTCTTATTATTATTATCATTCTTTTTTTTTTTTTTTTTTTGGTAAAAGGTAAAATATATATATCAAAACAAACAAGCAAAGGCTAGTTCAAAATTACAAGAGATTATGAAATCTAAGCCACTCTAAATCGTCATTGTAAAACCAATCTTTATCACTTCGTCTGAGACGAATACGAATATCAGCCAAAATACTAGCAGCAACCTTTCGAGGAAGATGAACGAGATGCTCATGCTTGCCCAGATTCCGTTGTTGCCATATGTGGTAAACTGAGCTCATAAGAACAGCCGCGTAAATCCCTGCTTGCAAACGATTGTGAGATCCTGTCCCACACCATTGAACCGGCTGGTGCGTGGGAATCACAAGACCAGCCATACAAAGTAAGCAATTGAGGACCTTGCTACTGTACTCGCATTCGAAAAATATATGGCCATTAGTCTCCACTGCCAGCCCACAGAGATAACACTCAGGAGGAATTTCAATACCAAATCCAATAAGTTTGTCATTAGTTTGGAAGGCACCATACATGTACAGCCACCCAAAAAATTGGTGTTTGGGCACACCCAATTCGTTCCACACCACTGCCGACCACGGCACTACGGTCCTCTGTCCTCGCAGCCAATCGTAGCAACCTGAAACCGAGTACCCGTTGGGGCTGCCTGTCCAAATACCATCCGAAAAACCAGCAGCTAAACGGTCACGTACCTTACAAATACACCTCCAAGCCCAACTCGAATACGCAGAAGGAGTGTAAGTCAGCCAGTCATGGTCCTTAAGGAGATTAGTACGTACCCAAGTTACCCATAAGGACTCCTTGTCAATCATGATCCAATTCACTAGTCTCCCGACCATTGCTATATTAACCAACTCCAAATTTCGGACACCCAGCCCACCCTCATTTTTAGGAGCACAAATCTTATCCCAAGCAACAAGAGGAGCCCGACAGTACTCCGTATTGCTGTCCCATAAATAATTCCTGCACGTATTCTCAATTTTTGATATGACGCCTTTGGGCAGAATAAATAAAGAAGCCCAATAAGAATGGAGCGACGAAAGTACCGCCTTGACCAACACAAGTCTCCCCGCATAAGAGAATTTTCTAGCACCATAGGAATGAATCCGAGCACAAATTTTCTCAACAAGACAGTCACAATCTTGTTTTTTCAGCCGCGTAGTTTGAATTGGCATTCCCAAATAAGAAAAAGGCAGCTTCCCTTCGACAAAGCCAGAGGCAGCAATAAACCGAGCTTTCAGATCATCGGGTACCCCGGCAAAGTACACATTAGATTTGGGCGGACTTACACGAAGCCCAGACGCCAATGAGAAGGTGGCAAAGTACACATTATTATCATTCTTGTTAATAGTATTATTATTGTTAATATTAATATTGTTAGTGATATGTTTATTATTAGTAATATCTATATTATTATTATTATTATTATCATTTTGTTGTTAATGATTGATTATTAGTATATGGTAACTTGTTAATAATGTTTTGTGGTTAGTAATATATTTGGGTATGAGTAGTTTCGTGATTTTATATGGTGACGATTATTTATATGTGATTAAGATTAATAAATGAGAACATGATCAATAATTTTGTGGTATTGTCTTTTTGGGACGAGGTTGCTATTTCGGGAAAGTTTCTATTATTGGAAACTTTCTACTTTCAGAAAGTTACTAAGTTTGGAATACTTACTGTTCTAGGACAGGGGTTAATAACTGTTATATAATATATGTTTAGGTGACGGTTTTCCGCGTGGAATATTTCTAGCAGCTGTTCGGTTGCCATTCTACAATTTGAGGTAGGGGAATACCTATGTTTGTGATTGTGATCTGACATGAGGATACTCATTATCTGACTGATATATTCTATTATGATATATATTGTGATTGAATGATTATTATTGAATATTGTGGAGAATGGAGTTGTGAAATGGGTCTTGTGATGTGGGACTTGTGATATGGCCATGGAAGGTGTGGTGTGATGGAAGGTGTGGTGTGATGGAAGGTGTGGTGTGATGGAGGTGAGGTGGTGGATTGAATGATATGGAGATGGAGGAATGTGCAGTTCTGTTGTGTTTATGTTTTATCTGTTTTACCTACTCAACCTCGTGGTTGACCCTGTGTATTCGTGTGACACGTGTGATGATCCGTGATGGGGAGCAGTGTTGACAGGAAAGATGGTGTTGTGGGAGAAAGGGATGGCGTGAGCACTTGGATTGACCGACTTAGATTTAGATTACATACTTCGAAGTTATCAGTTGTACTTTAGTTTCCGCTGTGTAGTATTTGTAACATCAAAGTTTAAATTTAATCAGTTTTTATATAATTTACTTGGGTTTGATTTACTTTGTTATTCACTACCTCGGATATTCCGAGATGGTAACAGCTCTATTTACTGAGGACGTCTTGTTAAAGGCTCCTTAATAAATCGGGGTGTTACAAAGTGGTATCAGAGAGAACGATCCTCAGGCCTAAATCAAATGAATAATAATGAACGTAGGACGAGTCAAATAAAATGAACCCTGAGATGAAACTAATAGGAGCCCCAAAAAGGAATGGGGTGAGTTAGGGGCCCCCTCACCCCAAACCATGGGCCCTTTTGGTTCTGTCTCGGGAACCCTATGAGAGTAATTGAAGAGTGGGGTAGACTATATAGTGACCTAGTTATTTTGTACTAACGTTCTTGCAGGTGAATAATGAGGTAAGTAATAGGTGAGTTATCATTAATGATGTGTGTTAGAAGAATATGTGAGATATGAAATGTGGATCTTGTTGGATGATTTAATTGATATTCCAAGAGAATGGATGTGTATTTGTTGAGCAATAGTTAAGAGTGGTGTGACCATATGACTTCGGTGTTTTGAAATGTTCATATGATTATTTGGAATTTAAATGACTATCGTTAGTATATGACTTTGATGTTTGACTTCTTGTAAGGATGAGTAATTCAGTGGATCATATAATTATACGTATAGTAATCCATGTCTAGTGATATGCGGAATGTGTTTCCCTAAGCCATGAATGTATATAGTTATGTGTTGTATATATCGTACTTAAGTTTTATGCCTGTTATACGCATTTAAAGTTTGTTATGAAGTTCGTAATCAATAAGTGACATCGTAGTAACTCCTAGGTTATATTTCCGAACTTGCATAAGTTGTGATTATGTTATGGTAGAAACTAATTTATTTATATACACGCGTATAAGTATCGAGTTATTTAGTTGATCCTAGTTTCAGTTTCGAAATCTTTTGTGTTTTAGATGATTGTCAACGTGTTTTGGAATAAGGAAGGTGGAGTTCGATGTAGTAATGTGAAATTTGTCAAGGAACCAAAATTTTAATAAATTTTTAGAACATTATCTGGTTTGTAGGGGCTGTCATTTTACATGTGTTCCAAATATAATTATGACAATTTATGTATGATAACCTTCTAAGTTGGTTTTACAATGCTTTTGGTTTCATGTTAATAAGAGTTATATTTTGAGAGAAATAAACCCTTTACTTGACAGTGGTCAGGTTGTTACTGCACAGTTCCGTTTTGACCCATCTTTTTGTGAAAGAAATCATTTAAGACTTGGTTATTGTTTATGCATGATTCCACCTCTACTGTTCAGAATATGCGTTTACGTTTTCAAGATGATAAGCCATGTAAAATCTTAATGAGTTGTTAGTTAGTTGTGATTCTTACAAGTTGCCTAATTTTCTGTTGAATTGCCGTAAAATTCTTGTTTAGACCGATTGAGTTATGAAAATGGTATTAAATAATTTCCTTAAGATATGCATTCGATTCTTTTCCTATGAGTAGCTAGTCCTTTATATTTTCTAAAAACTATAATCGCTCGCACGTTAGCTAAGCTGTTATTTAATTATGATTTGGTAAGTTGTTGCATAGTGTTTAATTGTTGAAATTGCGAGATATGAAAGTTTCATATAAAAGTTTAATCGAATGTGAATTATGTGATGTGACCACGTGATATCCTGATATGGCATTAGTAACATGAATAGTAGGCGTATGGTATGAGTATGAACCCTCACTATATGATAGCGTAACCTTGTTTATTTCGTCAAGTTTAATATAGAATCGTTTCAATTATATGTCTAATATTACGAACTCAAAATAATTATATGCTACTCGTATGTGATGTCAAGAGCATGGTTATCTTGGAAGAGTCTTGCCAAGTGGCAGAATGAAATTTAACTGGTAAGCTTATTAGCATGATATAGTGATCTAATGGTTATAGGTAATTGCGATTATTTGAACAACGTGAAATCTTGTTGATGCTCTTTCGTATATTGATGGTTTACCTCTGTCTAGTTCCCTGTGATTATAATCTTTATAACTTTTTCAAGTATATTGTTATACCATACAGTGAATTGCATATTGTTATATTTAGAATCTGATCACGATGTGTTGAATTATCAATTGTTGACATATGATTTATGGAAGTACTAGTCTGGTGAATTCGTTACTTTTATCGTTAAATTTTGTTTTTATAATTCATGAACTACAAGAACCATGTTTTAGTAAAGGAAAGTCAGAATGTCTCCGTGTAGTCGTGATCCGATCTATAACTTGTAAACTTGTATTTGATTCGTGTTTATAATTGTCACAAGCTACCCTTTCAATGTTTCCAACATTTCAAATATTTTCAAAGTGATAAACCAGGATAAAGCGTGATGTTTGATAATTAGGGTGATTGTTTGCAATATGACTATTCTGTAGCCATGTGTCGATAAAATCCTGTTTGAATGTTTAATTGCTGCGCAGTGCATAAAACCCTTATAGTGCAAGTCGGATATAGTAATAGTTTCATGAAAAATGATGTAATGTGAGTGGACGGAAAATGTGCCTAAGTGATTTTAACTTATTGATGTCTTAGAATGTTAAACGATCTGGTCAGTCTACGTTTGGTGTGTACCTTGTGTAATATGTCGGTGTGCCATGAGTAATTATGTTAATAAATTTTGCCCTAAGACCTTCCTAAAATATGGTTTTGCTTCAGAAATATGAGTATGAACATTCAACGTTTTAACTTGTCAATAATGAAATATGAGTTTCTTAATTGTTTATGTTGTTGTAAAATACTAACCTCGCGTTAAAATTTCAAGGGTGTGTAAGTGTTAGCTACTCTGATTCTGACTTACTGCGTAACCCGATTTCTACAGGTTCTAATGCTCTTGTTATTGCTCGAGGTTATATGATTACATGATACTTGCTATGGGTTTCTTTCGAGTACTTATTTGGGTGGAATATTAGTAGTTGTCCTTTTATTTTGACAGTTAAAATTTTCTATTGATAAGATAATTCTTTTGTTGTGAGATGGGAAAGCTTTTGCTAATTGATTAATTTGAGTTATGTATGATGATTCTGTATTAGATTGGTAGATCTTGTTGTATGAACTGTGGAATTATTAGTATACATACACGCATATATACTAATTTGTTTAAGATATGTACGTTGTCATGTTAATTAGCTGTTGGGATAGAATTGAGCGGACTGGGTTGCTCGTGAGACTAGAACATAGACAATGATTGATTTTGTATTGAGATTGAGATTGCGGCGCAGTGTTATACCGAGTTGTTGTATTCTTTGACCTTGACACGTGGGTGAGTAGCTTAGAGTTTTGTTCTCTAAGTGTTGAGCAGGCCCTTTTATGGGACATTTGACAATATTGATATTGAAATTGAGATGAAAACTGATATTGGCAATGAGTTTTGAGTTATTAGACTGTTGTGCCATATTGCTTTTATGGTCCAGTGTGACCTTGATTATTGAGTCATATTCTGGGTTTGAAATCGATATTGAAATAGAAGAATTGATCGCGTCTTTATTCCGCCGGTTCGCTCACCCCTTGTGTTGGTCTTAGATTCGACGATGAGTGCGATACTTGGTTACTGGGAGTGAGATGTTATGAGATAACATAATGAGTAAGACGGAGTTATGAGCTGCGATTTGGATAATGAGGTTACGGGGACGTAACCGTGTTTTAAGGAGGATGGGATTGTAAAATCTCAATGACTTATGATATGGCTAGTTGTTACGACATGACTAGGTAATATGTCGCGATTGTTTGAATATACGTATACTAGATAATCTTGATTACTTTTGTGATGCATTTTATTGTGTTTCGTGAAGTATCTTTTATTTTAGTGGTACGTTAAACTTTGAGGACAAAGTTTTCTTAACAAGGGTAGAATGTGACATTTCAAATTGTATAAGTACCTCTATTAGTTAAGGATGTTGTATAAGGTCACGCCTTATGTTCGTTACGTGCCATGTGACCAGTTTGTTGACCATGGGATAGTGAACTTCGGGACGAAGTTCATTTTAAGGAGGAAAGACTGTAATACTCCGTATTTTATTATATTATATTTTATTATAATAATTATTTGGCCGTGCTAATAGTTATTTGAAAATTCGTATTCGATGATTAATTTATCGAAAAAGTGTGTTATTGTAATATCTCGTCTTTTCTTTATATTATTTAATATTATAGTTATCGTGTCGATATATTTAATAATTAAGTTACCACATAACGGACATATGATATCAGACATCATTTAATCGTAAAACCGTGTTTATATCTTGGCATTGGGCTTTGGAGTGCGTGCAACATATGGCCCATACACGGATATCACAAACAAAACACAAACAACAGCTTATCTCTCTCTGCCGCCCTTTTGAACTCAAGATTTCTAACCCTATTTTGACCTATCAACCCAATACAACACACTCCCTCTACTGCCGCCGTGTCAGAGACCAAAGAGGAGGGTTCACTAGGTGCTTTAGGGTTGTGGGTGGTGGTTCGTTTTCACCTGAAAGACAGTGCACTCACCAGCGTTCTTCCACTTCGCAGGTTTTTACCCTTTTCAAACAATATTTTCGACCTTTAAAATCATGTTTAAGTTGAGATCTTTTGCATAATGTTCATCTAGGTTGTATGTTAGTCGTGTGTTGACCCTTTTATAGTCGTCGTTGACCACCTAGGACCACCAATAAGGGAAGTTCGTCGACTATCCAGAAACACGGGTTTTATTGCAGAAACAGGGTATGTTAACGTGTACTTTTAGGCGTGTATTCGAATGCGTTTCTGGGTACGGTTTTTATGGATGTTAGAGTAGGTTGTTAGAGGGTTGTATGAGGTCTGTTTTGGTGGATGTCGCGGTGGTTTGGGGTTGTTGTGTCGGTCAGTACAGTAGCTTTCGTTTGGATGGTTATAACGTGAGTCAGAGCAGTAACGTGACACTGGGTTGTTGCGACGGGTGCTGTCGGTTATTGCTGCGGCGTCAACGACAACCAATGACCTCCTTGGAACCACCACGGCTCAGAGGCGAGCCTGGTGGTGTCCCAGGCGAGGTTAGAGGTTGTTGTTGGTGTCGGGAATGGTGGATATGAGGGTGGTTGGTCACGTTCTGGAATGTTTGTGGTTGTTGGTTGTTGTGTTTGTTGCAATATTTGTATTGGTATTATTATAATTATTATTATTAATCTTATTTAATTATTATTAGTTTTATGTTTATCATTGTTATTATTCTTATTATTATTATTATCATTCTTGTTAATAGTATTATTATTGTTAATATTAATATTGTTAGTGATATGTTTATTATTACTAATATCTATATTATTATTATTATTATTATCATTTTGTTGTTAATGATTGATTATTAGTATATGGTAACTTGTTAGTAATGTTTTGTGGTTAGTAATATATTTGGGTATGAGTAGTTTCGTGATTTTATATGGTGACGATTATTTATATGTGATTAAGATTAATAAATGAGAACATGATCAATAATTTTGTGATATTGTCTTTTTGGGACGAGGTTGCTATTTCGGGAAAGTTTCTATTATAGGAAGCATTCCACTTTTAGAAAGTTACTATGTTTGGAATCCTTACTGTTCTAGGACAGGGGTTAATAACTGTTATATAATATATGTTTAGGTGACCGTTTTCCGCGTGGAATATTTCTAGCAGCTGTTCGGTTGCCATTCTACAATTTGAGGTAGGGGAATACCTATGTTTGTGATTGTGATATGCCATTAGGGTACTCATTATCTGATTGATATATTCTATTATGATATATATTGTGATTGAATGATTATTATTGAATATTGTGGAGAATGGAGTTGTGAAATGGGTCTTGTGATATGGGTCTTGTGATATGGGACTTGTGATATGGCCATGGAAGGTGTGGTGTGATGGAAGGTGTGGTGTGATGGAGGTGAGGTGGTGGATTGAATTATATGGAGATGGAGGAATGTGCAGTTTTGTTGTGTTTATGTTTTATCTGTTTTACGTACTCAACCTCGTGGTTGACCCTGTGTATTCGTGTGACACCTGTGATGATTCGTGATGGGGAGCAATTTTGACAGGAAAGATGGTGCTGTGGGAGCAAGGGATGGCGTGAGCACTTGGATGGACCGACTTAGATTTAGATCACATACTTCGAAGTTATCAGTTGTACTTTAGTTTCCGCTGTGTAGTATTTGTAACATCAAAGTTTAAATTTAATCAGTTTTTACATAATTTACTTGGGTTTGATTTACTTTTTTATTCACTACCTCGGATATTCCGAGATGGTAACAGCTCTATTTACTGAGGACGTCTTGTTAAAGGCTCCTTAATAAATCGGGGTGTTACAACAGTAGAGTATTCTGGTGTAAATAGATGTACAACAACATTGGATGGGTGCAACAACAGTGGTTTAGACACACAGGAAATCATAAATAGCAGTGAGGTAGTAGGTGTAGTGGAGTAGTAACATTTCAGGAGTGTTAAGATGCAGTGACAGGAGTGCAGTATAGTGGTAGCAGTTAGTGCAGATAGAAGATAGCATTGAGGCAGTAAGAGCAGTAGCAGCAGTTCAGGAGCATTAAAATGCAGTGACAGAAGTAGTAGAGTAGTAGCAGCACGTAGTGACAGACCAACATTGACAAGTAGTAGCAGCTATATAATGTATGCATCGAAAGTTCAATGATATCAACAGAAAGCAGTGGCATATCAGTGCTCATAGTAGACTGGACGTGCAGCAGCAACAACCTCCACAATATGATTTCACTAACCCTTTCACTCTATGAACTAACCCACAACATGTACACATTATGTTCATCGACAAAACAACATAAACATTCATAAAGATTCATGTCAAGTTAATTTAAGACGAAGGTCGAGTTTTCTAATAACAATCACCTAATTATGCGATTAAACCTCCGTTTCATCTTCAATAACGTAGGAATCGATGTCCGGGTCCTCCAAAACAGCACCTAAAACAATCAAACCCGAGTTAAATGGTTAAACACGAAATCTTATGAAAACAGCCCGAATTTATCCAGAATCGTTTCAGAAATTTAAAGAGACAGATGTGACGAGAATGACATATGGAGCGCGTAGGAGAAAACCTCACCTTAAACGGAGTTGAAACGAGCTCACAAAGTTAATTTTTATGAACTTGAAATGTTGAAAATAGTGAAGTCTGATTTCTTATTTTTGAGGAAGAAGGAAGAGTTTATGAGGAAATTAAGAGGAATCTTCATTCACATTTCTTTTATTATAACTTAAAGGAGACGGGTTTTAATTGAGATAATCGGGATTCTTTGTAACGGAATGCCAAGCAAATTTCAACGTCCTAAGATTAAAATCTTAAAACGGAGCTTACACGATTTATTTTAAATTCAAGTTTACGAATTAAATAAAATATATTAAAATTTCCGAAACTACTTAATTTATTTAACACACGGTTTTACGAAAATACAGGATGTTACAATCACCCCACCTTTCAAAAAGTTTCGTCCTCGAAACTTGAAAATAGAGAGTAAAGGATACAACAGACAATGCTTAACAACCGAAAATGTTTAACGGGATTTCGATAACTCAAAACTTAGATTTCTTTCAAGGGTTTAGAAGATACTTTCCATGGCACAAGTCTCCGTCAAGGGATGTTGGGGTTCTCGTTACGCATTCAAGAGCCCGACACTCCAACTCAGAGACAAGCACAAAACTAAAAGCGATTAAAATTCAAAATTAGACCGATCCAGTGTCAATGAGCATAGTACAAGTCATCAGACGTCTCCGACAACGAGTTCTAAAAGCTAATCAACAGTGATACATCAAATCGAAAAACGTTTCAAATTCCTTAAAGTATGGTTTTAAAGACACTTCTTTCTTTCAAATTTTCAAAACAAGTAATGATGTCACTTGCGCAAGCTGCACTGGTGACCGCTGTAGTTTCTTATTTTTATTTCATACGTAGGCTGTTTTGGGAATTTCTTTCCCATATGTTCTTAGCATGTTTAAGTAATGTTCTTAAGCTAGGTGAGAATTAGTAAAGTGATTAGTACTTCTCTTAAGTTAATTAGTTCTTAAGCATTTGATATTAAAGCTTGTCGAATTGAGTTAGTTAGCATATAATAATCATTAGGCTTATTAGAGATGAGTCTTAGGTGATGAATGAGCTTAATTGAAATGGTTACCTTCCATGCTTGTGTATGTAATGGGTTATAGGTAGCTTAGGAGTTTAAGTTGGATTAGATGTAAATTGTGTTGATGCGTATTGAACTATGCCTTAAGTTGGCCTCTGAGTTTGATACGTGAACAAGTTATCATATATGGGGATATGCCTTAAGTTGGCCTCAGAGCTCAGACATGTATTATGTGATTCTGTCAGGACATGCCTTAAGTTGGCCTCTGAGTCTCACAAGTAGAACAATTGTGCAACGGGGTAGCTATGGTGTTGATGCCTTGCCAGAAGTATAATTGTTGGATGTTAGAGTATGCCTTAAGTTGGCCTCTGAGTCTAGTGTCTTGTGATGTAGTAAAGAAGTATGCCTTAAGCTGGCCTCTGAGTTCTTTACTTATTGAGTGGATGCTTGTCTATGCCTTGAGTAGGCATCTGAGTCTAGTGTCTTGTTGATTAGCAAAGAAGTATGCCTTCGGTTGGCCTCTGAGTCCTTGCTTGTTAAGTGAATTTGGTATTAGGTTATGCCTTAGGTTGGTCGCTGAACCTTTTACTTGCTGATTGCTATGTTAGGTTATGTCTTAAGTTGACCGCTGAATCTTCATAGTTAGTGAATGTGAATATATGCTATGTTTAGGTCATGTGTTAAGTTGACCGCTGAACCTTCATAGTTAGTGAATGTGAATATATGCTATGTTTAGGTTATGTCTTAGTTGACCGATGAACCTTCATTGATAGTGAATGTGAATATATGCCATGTTTAGGTTATGTCTTAAGTTGACCGCTGAATCTTCATAGATGGTGATTATATATATATATGTATATATACATATATACATATATATATATATGTATATATATATATATATATGTATATATATATATATATATATATATGTATATACATATATATATATATATATGTATATATATATATATATGTATATACATATATATATATATATATATATATATATGTATATATATATATATATGTATATACATATATATATGTATATACATATATATATATATGTATATAAATATACTAAGCATACAATGTAACAATCTTAACTTCTTTGTAACAACTTCTTTTAACTAATTCTGTACCTAATTAACTAACTATATGTGTTAGTTTATAAAGAGACTAACTAACTATGATAGTTAATTCATAGAAACCTCGCTGAAATCAAACGAACCCCTATAAGAAACATTTCATGGATCCGCAACTGAGTGTTAATGATTTCTTTTAACATCAAAAATTACAAACTTATAATTTTGTTTTACCTGCTTTAGCGCTCACAAGGCCATCGATTGATCCAGCAAAAACAAAAATACTCCCAAGCAAACAAACGTAACTGAAAGCTCGGAGTAAAATTGCTTTAGTTTTCCAAACATCTATGTTTCTTTGAACTAAGTACGTTTCTACAGGAAAATATATGACTATAGGCCAAAAATTGAAGGCCCCAAGCATCCCCAACACTTGATTGAAGTATGGAAAAAGCATTGCGATCCCTGTTGTTGTAACAACATAAGTCGTCCTAAAGCACAATCTAAGCAGGTTCACTTTCACAGCAGGCAATAAAGGAAGCTCCACTAAGTGTATGTCATTCACAAATCTATTGTTTGAAAACTTCATGGCAAGCCATCCTTCTACAGATGCGAATACCGGTTGACAATAAACCTACAACAACAGTCAACATAGGTACAACATAGTAGAATAATGATCCCACACGTAACAGAATCTCATGAAGATAGAGTAACATTTACAAATTCTTAGGTGAATCATTGATTACCTGATATCCTCCAACAAGATGGACCACAATACATGCATTCGCTAGATCGACGAGCCATGATGGTTGATAAATATCAAATCCCGCCAAGATATTGCCAGGAGCATCGTCACCAAAGGCAGCATACCCGAAACATGCACAAAAAAAGAAGAAAAAAGTTGCAACCAAAATAGAAGTCAAGGACGCCCTTTTCATTGTTTTATTTTCAGCTTGGAACATCAAGGTGTCCTGAAGGCAAATCATGTCACATTTGTTATAATATGACAACGAGCATGTATGGAATCATTAAAAAGATTTTTCTAAAGCTGACCTGTACTTCAAGAGCAATAGTAATGAAAGGAAAGGAAAATGCGACATTCCCAAGAGCCTGAAAGCTTAAGCTCCATTTTTTAAAACTTGACAGAACTGGGACTCCTCCTATGCTACCCTTGATTTCTCCATTTTCTGTAGTTCATAGAAAAAAAATATTAATAAGAGCCAAAGTCTCATTGTTCTGTACGAAAAAATGTGCATAGGCACATAAAGGAGAAGCACCTATGACTTTATCAAAAACAAGGCCGACACCAATTGTTGAGTAAGCAAAGGACATGAGGGTCGCTACAATGGAAAGCCATTTCATGTTGTGAAAACCGCGTATTTGAGACATTATGACTTGAATGCATCCGAACAATAATATGTACATGTTGGTGCCGTAAGAGCAGGAAGCTTGGTGCCCTTCTTTGCGGTAACAATTTGATTTCTGTATGGTTCTGATTTGTTGCCAACACCATGTGAATGCGAATAAAAATCAAAAATCAATAAATTAGCAAGATAATTAGAAATTTAAGGCAAACATCATTGTTATATTGGTGTCTTACTTCATGTCTTTAATTTTTAAGCAATACTCACCATATATCTCATCTAGATTTGAATATACAAACTTATGATAATACTTCATATTAAAAAATAAAGTAGATATTATATTCCGAAAATGTTATAAGAGCCAAAATCTCCATCTTATCCCAACAGTAGATACTAATATATGCTTTGAATAAGAGTCAAAGTCACCACTCCCCGTGATAAGATTACGTGATGTTAAACGAGTGTATTCATTTGTTAAATATTTATGTGAAAATCATGGGTATAACGCACATGATTTTTTAATTTTTTTTGTTGATTGAGTCTAAAACATCTCTCTCTAGTTTCTAGTTAAAGAGCATTTCTCTTGTTAGAGAGCTAATGTAACAACCCGACCCACCATGGTCGTAACACATTCCCATTAAGATGGGAGGTATGCCTGTAGGCCCATTATTTGTCCTCACTTAAGCCCAGAAGCACAAGGCCTTGTTACTAAGTGGTGGGTGGAAGTTATTATAAACATATCACAATCCTCACATTCTACCGATGTGGGACAAATCTCCTGTCATACTCTTCGGGTGTTACAAACTCCCCCACTTAAAGAACACAACGTCCTCGTTGTGCCTCAAACTTGACCACTACCAGGGCCAGAATCATCCCCGCTAGGTGTGTGACCCGGGTACTCCCGACCACAGGCTCACAACACGGTCGCAGGGTCGCTCTGATACCATTTGTAACAACTCGACCCACCACGGTCGTAACACATCCCTAATAAGATGGGAGGTATGCCCGTAGGCCCATTATTTGTCCTCACTTAAGCCCAGAAGCACAAGGCCTTGTTACTAAGTGGTGGGTGGAAGTTATTATAAACATATCACAATCCTCACATTCTACCGATGTGGGACAAATCTCCTCTCATACTCTTGGGGTGTTACAGCTAATCATCATCTTTCCTTCTCTTTTTTTCTGAAGGTTTCTTTCGTCAGGTGTTTTTTCGTCTTAGAAATTGGTGTTGGGGGATCTCCTCAATATCAGTTCGTTAGTTTTTCTTCTTTTAAGATTAATCATTTCAATTCTTTCAATCATTATGGTGTAGATCACCTTATTAGGGTGTTTAGCCTTCCTAGAGATTATGCCAAGAGAAGTACGCCTCCTCGTGCAACACATTAAAGTTGCACCATCATTATTTCCTGCATTGGACGTCTAGTGGTTACTTTTTCTTTTGTGTGGCTCTAGATGGGTATGTCAATTAGTGGCGGTTGGTTTAAGAGTTGATGAGTGACGGTTGCTCTCCCCTAGGGGCATTTAAGTTAACACTCGCCATAAATAGCAATGAAGAACGGTGTCAGAAACCATTCATCTGACTTTTTTAATCTCTTCCCTCTTAAGAATAACTTCTCTAAACATATTCCTAAAACTTGGTTTTCTAATATGTCTCATCAACCTAATACTATGTCCCATTGTAACACCTGTATTTTATAATAATATTTTATTATATTTTTCTTTCAAAGTTTATTAATGTATTTTGGAAATATATATTTATTGCCTCCACTATTTTATTATTTTTCCATTTTGATATAGTTTTGGATGGGTTCAAATGTATGTGCAATATTTAATTATAGTAGTTTAATAATTAGTTTTATATTTAAAGTTTTTCTTCCGTTTTAATATGGCCTAATCTTTTTTATATTCAGATATCAATTATATGAGTTAATGGTCCCAAAACTCATTAGTTACTCTCCTTATAAATAGAATTTAACTTAGCAAATAACTAGGTCAATTGATTTCCTTTCATTTCACGCGAAGTGTCACACTTCACTTCTTCTCTTTCGTGTTTTCTCTCATTTTCTCTTTCATTCTTCCAAACTCATACACAAATTATATTTTTATAATCTTGGCTCTTACCTTTACAACATATTGTTTTCCAAATTTTTCTATGAGAATTATTTATATGAGCCTTTAGACCCGAGTCTCTTATTTTGATGGATAAAGAAGAACAAGTTGCTTTCATGGTATTTTCATGGAACTGGATTAATACATTCTTTAAAGTTGTTATTTGGGGACGTTGACACATATGAGAGACAAAGCTTATTGTTATGTGTCTTTTATGGAAGTTTTCATTGTGGGGTATCATTAATTGTCAAAAAGGTAACTAGTTGTTTCTCTTTTAATTGTGTTTATACCAATTGATGTGATTAATATGATTTAACGATTGTTTGTATGATTAGTACATGTTTGATTATTTATTGTCACGAATTAATTATGTTTCACTAGTAGAAAAATGACATTTGGCAAACACAAATGGCTGTAAAAATTTTGAGAATAACTTTTACAAAGGCTATGGTTGTTTTCAAAAAAACTTGGTCAAAATTGAAGAGGCTACGCTTGTAGTTAGTAACCGTAGCCAAAAAAATTTAAAACAATTTAAAAACCTACGGTTGATTTTTAGAACCGTAGTCATATATCTTTCAAATTTCTTAAAATCCGAGACTGAATATACGCGAGATTCTTAATAACCTGTTAAAACAGTTTTTTCTTTCCATAAAAAATAAAAAAAATATAAACCTTATATTTTATTGTATCAGCAAAAACCGTTCAATTCAAATATATTAACTATTGTACCATCTAGAAACCTAATTAGCAAAATTGAAAATCGCAATTCAATCGACCAGGCCAAACACTGTACCACTAGTACAAAATGTGTTATTGACATTGCCATTATAACCTCCGGCAACCTCACCACCATCGGCGATGTCTTTGGCTACAATCTCAAGCACGGTGTTGTTGTCGTTGCCTGCGATCTCACGCTAATCTCGCTCATCCCTTCTTGTCTCCTTTCAGTTCATGTAATTTGATTTTTTCTCATTCTTTTAATCACCATCGACGATTTGTGATCATGGTTAGTATGGGAGTGTCGAATATAAGATGGTGTAATTCCCCTAATAAGTAGAGAGACATTAGATGTTTTCTACAGAATAATAATGTTAGTTTGGTGTGTTTAATGAAGATAAGGGTTAGGAACTTCTCTATCAATAAAGTTCATCAAGATGTGGGGAATAATTGGTCTTTAATCACTAATAATAATGTGTGTGATAGAGGGAGAATATGGATCCCATGGGATGATGTGATCTTTCAGGTGGATGTCTTGAGATGTGAAGCTCGGGTCATTCTTTGAAGGGTTAGTTTGACCTTCTAGGTTAAGTAGATGGATGTCCTTTATTTATGGTTTGTACAGATTAGGAGAAAGTGACCCCTTAGGGGAATCCTTGGAGAATCTACGTACTAGTGTTCACATGCCTTGGTTTGTATGTGGTGATTTCAACAATATTCTTTGGTATGATGAGAGGATTGGTTTTGTAGTTACTAAAGCTGAAATCATAAGGTTCCTTGCTTGTATTAAGGTCTGTGGAATCGCTGATGTTCGTGCTCATGAGGCTTTTATACATGGAGTAACAAGCAGGAAGAGAATGGCAGAAAATTTAGCAAAATTAACAGAGCTTTAGTAATAGAGAGTGGTTTTTGGCCTTTCCTGATATGACAAGTAATTTTCGACCAGAGGGATTGTTAAAAGAGTAAAAGAAAAACATAAATTTGATGTTCATATTTTTAAAACCGAGCTGTTTTCAAAAGAATAAAAAAAACCTAAGTTTGATGTTCAAAGTTTTAAAAGTCAATTGACCGCGACCGAACGGATTCTAGTTAATCCCTTTACCATACTATATTAATGGCGAAATGTGGGACCCACCTTAAAGTTACTCAAAGACATGAGATCAAACTACTTTTATAAAGGTTCAAAATTTCGGGCCTGATGAAATTTCAAGGATTTATATTTCATGTTCGCGTATCAAGTATTCCACTAGGGTATTTTAAGAAAAATAAAAAGGTTTAAGCAACTTGTTGGAGCTTAGTTACCTTTGATGTAGCTGCATGTTTATATGTACTTCAGACATCTACTTGTGCTGATAGTTTCAACATCTTTGTGGTCTAACTCTCTTACTGTACATGTGCATCACTTCCTTGATGCCTCTTAATTATAATCGCATTCATTTGTTTATAGCTCGTAAAAACAGTCAATATGTAAACACACTACACAGTAAGTGAGTAATTTTTTAATCTCCATGGGGCTCTGCAAAACCTATATTACATTTGCTTATCTTTCAATGTAGATACCGGTGCTTAGACTTGTGTCCACAACAAATGACTCCGAACATAATTTTGCGACATAACATTGTGAAACTATTACGAGGATACGTTGAAGATGTACATGGGTTTGTGGAGGTCAAATATTTTTTCTACTAATTCATATATTTCATTTGAAACTTTTCAAGTATCTTTTATATATTCATAATGATATCATGATATTTTTGTTGGATTTAGGGCATATTGAGACTCCAATTCTCTGTAAGTCGACCCCTGAGGGTGCACGAAATTATTTAGTGCTTTCTAGAGTTTAGGTATTAGCATGTTGGTCTTTTTCTGATGTACTGCAAATGAAAGGTTGAAGGTAATAACCAGGTTTTGAGTTGCTTTTTAATAAGTGCTACTTATACTCACCTGAATATATATATATATATATATATATATGAAGCCAGGAATGTTCTATGCATTCCCTAAAAGGCCTCTATTGTTCAAGCAAATGCTAATGGCCTCGGGGTTGCTATTAAAAGTAGAAGGATGCTAAAGTTTAATTTTTATGTTTGTTTTCTAGGTTTTCTGAGCAGTTTGTAGTGTGTTTGTTGATTAGACAAAAGACAATTCTTTCTTATTCTGATGTCTTGCGTGTTCTCAAGAGTAGATGAGAGGAACTCTTTTGTATCACTTCTTTTATTACTCATTGATCTTGATGGTTCAATTTGTTATTTTGGTATAAAAGTCTGAAGGTCTCTATGACATTTTCCTCACTCGGTGGTGTATGTCATAATTGCAATTTAATTCTCGATGAAGATTGGTTTGTATAATGCTATTCTGATAACTTTTTCTCTAATATATTGTTTCATTTCAGCATATGGTGTTATTTAGGAAAAAAAGGGTTGTTTGCGCTACACTGACCAATGACAAGGTTATTACTTTTCTTTTCTTTAACCTTTGAGGGTGTTTAACTTTTCTTTTCTTTAACCTTTGGGGGTGTTTAACTTTCGTTTTCTTTAACCTTTAGGGGTGTTTAGGGGTCGATCATTTGGTTGATGACTGCTTTTGCTAATCTCAAGTTGAAGCCGAACGTTTGTATCCATGCGCGAGACCTACTGCTTGGCGAATACGATTGAGTTATTGTTAGCTCTCATATAAGCCACACTTTTTGCCTTCGGTATAAAATCTTGCATACAATGAGGGATAAAAAACATTGAAATTGCGTGTTCAAGCTTTTGCTTTGTCTTTTGCAAAAAAATGTGCTCAATTATGAACACAAAACATTGAAATTGTGCGTTCAAGCATTATTTATTCTTTTTCCTTTTTTTGCAAAAAAAAATTTAATTAGAGTAGCACTTGTCCGATTTGTATCATGTTCAAATGAGTGTGCAATACTCTTTGCAAAATCGCTGACAATGCAAAAGCTCTTCCCATCAACTCCTCCTTTTATGGATTTTCCCCACTTTCTCTACCACCTCATTCATTTTACCATTTATATTACAAATAATAATCCCTCATAGTGTATGTAATCTTCTTCTTTGTTGTGAGACCTTGAGGGCAAAATTTGTGAAAGATAGCAAATTTTCCCTTAATGAAAGAAGTTATTGTTTATTATTTGATATTTTCTCTTATAACGTAAGTGAAAAATAATAAGACAATTGAAGGCCATCAAATTTCTAAGAGAAGCAGTAAGAGTAAGACAAATGACATGCGATCTACCAATATAGACTTGTTACCATTTATTAAGGATCATTCGTTTTCATGTATTTTGTGATCATGAAATATTAGCTTATCTTATTGAAAACTTGAATTATATTGGAAATAAATGTAGATGCACCGAGCACAATTGTTTTTGTTATAAAATAGACCAAGTTATTTTTGCTTCGATTTGTTATGAAATATAAATTGTATTAATGACTACGGGTTTGCAGAACGGTAGTCGTATAATAGTTGGACAAATGGACATTTCTAGCTTGCAGAAAAGGCATGACCTTTGGTTACAGTTGTGCAACTGTAGCATTAAATGGACTTATGACTACGGCTATTAATTAGTAATTGTAGCCTTAAATGGACTTATGGATACGGTTATTAATCACTAACCATAGCAAAAAGGAAAGTGACTTATGCCTACGGTTATTAATTACTAATCATAGAAAAAAAATGGACTTATGACGACAGTTGTAAACAGTAGCGATTTGTCTACTACCTATGGCTACCCCCTAATTTGCTACGGTTACACAACCGTAGGCATATGGCTTTCTTAACCGTGGTCGTATGCCATTTTGGTACTAGTGTTTCATAGATTTATACATGTTTTATTGTATTAATTATGAAGCGCAATGTGTTTATAACACTAGTACAAAAACTGCTATTGACATCGCCACTATAACATCGATTTTTGCTAAAACTGATGTAATGGATCTAATTTTTGTTATTTACATCGCTTTGAAATCAAAACCGATGTTAGTTATATAATTTTACATCGCTTCGAAATCAAAACCGATGTTAATTATATAATTTTACATCGATTTGTTATAAAATCGATGTTAATGATAATTAATTGCATCGGTTTAAGTAAACTGATGTTTAGCAATTAAGACCATTTTTGTTATTTACATCGCTTCGAAATCAAAACCGATGTTAATTATATTATCTTTACATCGATTTGTTATTAAACCGATGTTAATGATAATTAATTGCATCGGTTTAAGTAAACTGATGTTTAACAATTAAGATAATTTTTGCTATTTACATTGCTTCGAAATCAAAACCGATGTTAATTATATTATTATTGCATCGATTTGTTTTAAAACCGATGTTAATGATAATTAATTGCATCGGTTTAAGTAAACTGATGTTTAGCAGTTAAGATGATAAAAATAATACATCGGTTAGTTTTTAATTATGAACCGATGTAACAATTCTGCAAAAAATACATCGGTTACTTATTAATTATGACCGATGAAACAATTTTTTTTTGTTAATTTTCCAGAATGCTATTGACATCGCCATATTAACATCATTTCTTAATATAAATGATGTAATCTATAATATTTGAGTTATTAACATCAGTTTTAGGAAAAAACGATGTTTATTTTATTTTATTTCAGTTATTTACATCATTTATTAACATCGGTTATTTAAAAACCGATGTAAAATCAATCCCCTAGAGCGTGACTGAAAACCTACCATTCAGTTCCCCTTCCCCCTTCCCTCTTCCCTTAATTTTCACAGAAACGCTCATAGTCGTCTCCCTCTTTCTTATTACCAAATCACAAGAAAAAATAGAAAAAGAAGCAGAAATCGACGACGACATCAATAAACACCTGTTTCCTGGATCGAACTTTCACTATAGACACTAACATCAACACCTCCATCTTCTCACCTTTCACTTCTTTTCCCGACTTTGCTCTAACTTTTGAAGGTATGTTTATTCTTTTTATTTTCAATTTATTAGCCTAATTGTTGTTTTGTTTGTATAATTTGTGATTGTAGATATTATTATGATGTTGTTATATGTTTTTATAAACATTTGCGATTGTTATAGGTTTTAAATTATTTATTTAATTAGGGTTTGTGTAAATTGGGAATAGGGTTTATATAAATTCGGGATTTTGATAAAGATATGTTTATATAATTATAAATTGGGGATTTTGATAAACTGTCCATATAATTTGAGATTAAGGTTTATATAAATTAGTGTTGTTAGCAAATAATTTGAGAACCTTTCTTTCCATTGTGGGTGAAAGAGGGTTGGGTTTGGATGTTAAGTGTTAATGACTTGGAAAGGATAGCAGCTTCGATGCAGTTAAACTGGTTGTTTACTCGAAATTATTCTGCCTGTCTGAGAGTATTCTGCCAAGTTACTTCCTTACCAGAGAAAATTCTGGTATTACGTTCAAGCCAGATTGCATAGATTACAGCCCCAAGACAACTTCTGAATAGGCCTGATTTCCAGTGTTTCTGCTGACCTCTACCCCTGCACCAGTACACTTCAGTCCAGAGATCGGTACTTCGACCTCTAACTTGAATCCAGTCCATGATACCAGTCCAGATTGCTGTAGAGTAAGGGCATCTGAAAAACAAGTGAGCATGTGTTTGCCTCGCTGCCTTGCAGAGACACCACCAATTAACCATATTGATCCCTCTTCTACTTATGTTGTCCAAAGTAGCTAACTTCCTTTGGAGAGCAAGAGAAGCTATGAAGCTGTGCTTTGGTAGCACATTTACATTCCAAATTATTGTATCCCATCTAATGCAAGCGTACTTAGGACGAATTACATTGTAAAGCTTACTCACATTCAATTTCCCATTATACTGACAGTTCAACAAAGTCTGTACAGCAGCATCTGTACTTTCTGCAAACTGTAGCAAAGAGTCCCTTGCATCCAAAATACTACACCAACTTTCCGGATAAAATGTTTTCTTGCCAACAGTCCAGATTGAGTCCCCCTTAAGAATGTAGCAGTGTATCCATTTTAACCAGAGAGAGTGCTAAGAGCCATTAAATTTAGTAAGGTATTAATCTTACCATTGATGCTACTCTATTTTGATATTTATCTATTTTTATCTTTATTAAATTTAGTAAGGTATTAATCTAGGGAACTGTTGGGCTTTCTTCATAGTCATCCAAAAGGGATATTTGTACATTATAATATCAGCACCAACAATGTACTTATGACCGAGGTACTATATTGGGCTCTTTCTGGAAGAAAAATGGTTTCATAAAATATTCACTTGTGTCTCTTACTTGTATCTTTACTTTCATTTGATTCAGCTGATACAAGAATTGATAATCGATTTTACAGGATTTTGTGCCTAAACTCATTGACTTTAGGCAGTGCATAGTGGAAGGCGAAAGAAGCATCAACTCTAGTCCGAGATATTATCCTGCAAAACAAGTTATGTTATTCTTTATTGGTAGAAATTAGTTGGTCCAGCAGTTTGAAGATGTCGTTCTGGGACAAAATCAGACAGTGACTAACTCATCAAAGGTTAGACCTTTATTCTGTATCAATTATCAGTGCATGGTCATTCCTCATTCAACGTAACTTTATAAGTTTTATCGTAAATTCAAGCTCTGGTGATTCATTCAATTGAAGGGTTTTCTTTAGGAATAAGCAACTGAGATTTCAAAACATTCCATTTCCTATAATTAATTCTCTATCAAATTTTATTGCTGGCTCAAAGGTTAGTAGAAATTTGTTGTTTTCTTAGGATTAGTCCTATAATGTTCTTGGCATTTTAAAAAGAACTTATGTTTTCTTACGTTTAGGCTTTTGGAGAGTAAGAATAGAGGTAGCTTTTGCATTGGCGAAGATTGCATCAGAGGTTTGATGAAGCTTTATTATCCTTTCTACTAAATAAGGGGTGTCACAGTGACATTTCAATGTTAGTTTATACTTTCATGTGTAGGCTATGTTTTGTCCATTCAAATTTGCATGCCCTCGTTATATGCAGTTTAGAATTTAGATGTCATCGTGGAGGTAGCAAACGACGTGTTTAGGGAAGAAAATGTGGTGAAAGTTGTTGATATGTTAGCATGGGTAATGTGGCTGGTTTGGGTGTTATGCAAACAGAAAAATTGTATATAGATTTGTTCATTTTGCTTTATTTCCTACAAGAAATTTTCTTGTGAGAGCTTCATACTACTGTTAGTTTCAATTTTGTTTATGAAATGTCTAAAAGACAGCTTGTATATTGCCAAGCCTTATTTTACATGTACTAATATTTTTTATATATTTTTAAGTTTGTGTTTTCTTGAAACCTTGACATTAAGAGAAAAAACATAAATGCTGTTTATGTGAATTTCAATTCTGTGTTTTGAGATTAATTCATATTAGGAATCAAGTGCTCCAATTTTTCATCTCTTTGTAGATAAGATTACTCATGATAACCTGGTTCTCAATAGAAACTCTTACTTTGTCACCTATCTCAGGGGAATGTCGCTGCAACTGTGACACCGCAGCACCTCACCTCATTCTCAATAGGAACCTCTCTTCCAAGGAGGACTGCAGCCACACAATTACTGTCTTCCCGTTCTCAAAAGTGAAACCCACAGTATGTTTAGATGATGTATCAATTTTCTGTTTTTTGCACTGAATAGTTGAAATCACCTACCATTAGATGATTAGATCCGTTATCCATCCCAATCTTTTGTTTACCTTTTTCATACTCTTTATGATGTGTATTTTAATCAAACGTGAAATAATGATTGAGGGAGTATTTCATGATCATATAATCCTCAATTGCCATTGATTTCAATGTTGATGATATGGATTGCAATGTTGTTGAAAAGCTGACATCTTGTTTATCTTATGTGCAAGTTTAAATCATTAGAACCTTGTGATATCTGTTTTCTGTGGTTTTATTGTCTATAGTGTTATACTTGCATTGCTAGATTTCCTTTCACTAATTTAGATACTGCTTGCTTTGCAACTAATACTATAAGCTGCTATATTCTATTAAATGTTAAATATTCGTTGCTGCCTATTAAATTTTTGCTGGTGTTAGTGTTATGTTGGAAAGTTGCTGTCGGCCTATGGCTGTTGTCGTTTCGCTAGTTGCAGGCTAGATGGTTATGCTATCTGTTGTTGCTTGTCGTTGTTGCCTGCTGATTGATGTCTGCGGCGTGTAGGTTTGGCGAGCTGGTTGGTTGCCGATTTGTGGTGCTGATTGCCGCCTGGTGATGGTGTAAGCTAGGTACTTATTTCTTCTAAGTTCATTCTTTGTTTGTATTTTGCTTTGTTTTAGCAATTGCTAAGTATTCAGGTGATTTGCACCATCTTCCTAATCGTATATTAATTCGTTGCAATTTCGTTCATTAGGTGCCGAACTTGACATTATTCGACTTCTTTAGACATGGGAAGCCTCACCTGAGAGTGTAAGGTGGTGTTCTGCGCAGACAAATATGATACTAATGAAGTAATGATGATGATGAACTGTGAGCCTTTCCAAGCAGAAAACTCGACGCTAGTTAGACGAAGCTCAAATATATGGAACAAACTAGGTGTATTACACTACTAGTATTTTTTTCTTTGTGTCGATGTAAGAATATTTATGTTCAAATCACGTTTATATTTTAGCGTATATGTATAAATTATGGGTTTTGGAAATATATTTTTTTTAAATGATTGTTGCTCTCATTTGCGGTGTTTTCCACACCTCAAATGTATTTTTTTTTAATTAAAAAAAATACTTATTTACATCGTTTTTAATCCATAAATGATGTAAATAAGATTGATATTTACATCGGATCCGCACCAAAACCGATGTTATTAGATGTTGTTAACATCGGTTTTCACTGTAAACGATATTAATGGTATGCTATTTACATCGGTTTCAAACCAAAAACGATGTAACTGATATACTATTAACATCGCTTTTCGCTTATAACCGATGTTAATGGTATGCTATTTACATCGCTTTTCACTTATAACCTATGTTAATGGTATACTATTAACATCGCTTTTCACTTATAACCGATGTTAATGGTGTACTATTAACATCGCTTTTCACTTATAACTGATGTTAATGGTATACTATTTACATCGGTTTCCGAAACGATGTAAAGGGAAAAATACTCTAAATGTCGCCCCCAGATACATCGCCAAAAAGCGATGTAAATGAGGCAAAATAAGCGATGTCAATGACACTTTTTCTACTAGTGTAAGTCGTTATGGGTGTCCTGTGCACAACTAGAGTTCACGGGAGAAACCCTAGCGGCAGCAAGGCTAACGGCCACGAGTGTTGCTCAGAGTTATAGTTCAAGTATGTGTAACCTTGAAAATATGAATCAAGGTTATAGTTGAAACTAGTACAACCTTAAGTTATGACTCAAAGTTATGGCTAAAAGAGTTATAACCTTGAAAGTATAAATCAAGGTTGTTATAGCTGGAGTTAATATAATTTTGATATACGATTTAAGGTTATAGTTGAGAATAACGTAAACCTGGGATGTGAGTCAAGGTTATGGTTAGTGTTAGTATAACCTTAAGTCGTGTCAAGGCTTTTGGTTGAGGTTGTAACCTTAAGTCCTATGTGGAAGTTATAGTCGAGCTAGTGTAACCTCGTACCCAGAGTTTATGTTATAATCAAAGTTACTATAACCTTGGTTGTTTATACTTGATTCACATGTTAATATTACTATGACCTTGGTTGTTTATACTTGATTTACATGTTAAAGTTACTATAACTTTGGTCTTTAATACTTGTTTCACATGTCGAGTTATGTTCAGTTTTTGTATAATATTGTGTTTGCATATATCGTTGGTTACTTCTTTGCATTTAATGTTAGAACAGTATGTCATGATATTCTACTGATTTGAGTAGTGATGTTATTCACGCGTAGGTTGTAAAGTCAATTATATTGCTCATTGTTGTCTGCTGGTTTGAATAGATGACGATAGTATCAATTATATACTATCAGAATGAACCAACGCCGCCCATTGATGTGTGAAGTTACTTTGGTCTATGTTCGGGGGTAAGAGAGGCAGTGTGTTATACGCTCTGTTCCCCGAGTGTCGTTCAGTGTACGTTTGTTTAACCCCGAGTTTGGCCAGGTCTTAGACATATATGTACTGGTTATATGCTATACATAGTACCGTGGAGGCATTGCGTTAAACACTCCACACCGATGGAGGCAGTGATTATATGGTCCATCAGTTAAAGGCAGTGACCTATACGCTCTAGCAGTTAGAGGCAGTGCGTTATACGTTCTATCGGTGTTCGCTCTATTTGATATGCTTTAATGATAGCTTTGTGCCTTATGTTGCTATGGATTGTGTATAACCATATTCACTATGCTTTGATGCTAAATTTGTGCCTTCGAGTTAATGTAGATTGTGTGTATCTTCCCGTTTAGTAGGTATTCATGGCCTAGTGGTCCCATGTGGTCTAGGTTCGTATAGTTTTATTCATCTGGCTTAAGAATTTCATGGTATGGTAAGCTGCTTGCATGGCATGATGTGTTTATATCTTAACATGATTGTCGTAATATATCTTCAAATGTTGGTAAGTTTGTTTTGGACCTTGATGAGTATAGATGATCTCTCAAGTTTACTGGTTTTATATTTTAATTTCTTAATGATTGTTGGCTATATTCAATTGTCGTAAACATGACTAGGAGAGCATCGCGTTACTCCTGACTGATTGTCTACTCCCTTCTCGGGTTGTTCAGGTTGTTGCCGGTTGGTCGATGCTTGCTTGGGGAATGCGAAGCGAGCTTAATAAATTGTTATGAGTTTGTTTTATGTTTTAAGAACTCTTGAATAATGTATTAGTTAGTTTTGGTCTAGTATCGATCCGGATTCGGTCAAGTACTGTTTACGCCACCTTGACCTTAATATCTTTGTTATACTCGGATTATCTTCACTACTACAATTGAGCACTTGGGCCACGGCTAAATTCGTGGCGCAAGTACTAATTTCCCGTGGCTAAAGCTCTTTGCCACGGAAATACCTTTCGTGGCCCAAGTGGCCGTGGCTAACAGATAGCCACGGGAAAAACAAGAACGTGGCTAAAATTATATTTTTAGCCACAGATTCTCCCGTGGATAATAATTCCCGTGGCCAAAAATTAATTCTCGTGGCCAAAATTATTCCCATGGCAAACAAAAAAAATAAACAAAATGTAAAAATATTATTTTTTACTAATGAAAATATTTTCACATATGAAATCTTTTTTTTTTGCTCTAAACCGGGGTGTCCACCGTCGACAACGGTGTATAATCCCCTCGCTGCGGGTGCTCGCGGAGTGCTCTCACGAAGAGGTAAACGGCTAGCGAAAGAGTTGCTTCATTCCCATGGGTAGGGATCGAACCCCTGACCTCATGGTTAAGGGATGAGGTGAGCAACCACCACACTACCAAACACATTTGGTTACATATGGAATCTTGTCAAGTTGTAATCCTTGCTTGGCTAGTTATCTCAACTCGTTACGTACAATCACAAGTCATTCACTTTTGCAAATCGTATATCCTTCCCAGGAGGTCACCCATCCCAATACTACTCTCACCTGAGCACGTTTAAATGTGGAGTTATTATGATGAGCTACCGAAATTGAAACTTAAGCTTGTTGATATAATTAATACTTTGAAACCTTTTTAAATTATATTCTTTTCTTTCTAAATTACCTTCACTATTATTTTTGAGAAAAAATATTAAATAGGTTACATATTTTTGCGAAAAAAATATTATTTTTCTTAAATTACTCGAATTTTCAATGTTGAACTCCCGACTAATGATGCTCGGGTCATTTTTTGCCCGTGTCAAGAAAACCATTTTCTCCAAACTATTTAATCAAATTTTCATTATATTTTTTTCCCTAATATATTTTTTTTTAGTTTTTTTCATTTGTTGGCATTTTTATTTTATTTCTCTTTTATCAATTTTTCCATATATTTTTTCACACAAATACTATTTGTAAGATCGTCATATTTGTAACGAAAAAAAGTTTAATTACGTTTTACTAAATAATGATCACTTTTGAATAATGATTACATATGGGTATTAATGACCGAGTTTTATTACTAAAATAAATGACCAAAATATTATTAACTCGAAAATAATCAGTTTTTGCCAAAAAACAAAAAAAAGATCGTACAAATTTTTGTTTTCTCTAAATTGATTTCTTTTCATTATTCTTGATATTTCTTTTTGCCAACAAAATTTCACATTATTTTTACATGTAAATCTATTATTTTAATTTCCATTTTACTTTTAGGTGTCATACGCTCATTTTCAATAATTAAAATGTTTTTCTATATTCACTTTTTTATATCAGTTATTTTATCAATATGTTTTTTTTTCCATTTTATTTAATGATTTGTTGGAAATCATTTTGAATTTAATTTTTTAGACTACTTTTTTTATTTAATCATATTATAAATCTAATTGTCTTTTCTTTCTTTTTTCTCCTTAAGAAGTTCCCCAATTTTTTTCCAATTTAACATCTCGAATTCAAGTTCTTCTAGAAATATTTTACAAATAAAGTTGTAAATCAATTTTCTAAAGAAAAGCTTAACAATATATTAGTTTCAGACTTCTCAATGATAGGTGTTACTAAGTTAATTATTTAATTGGACATACTTTCTCTTTAAATGTGATGCGGTCTCTAAATAATGTTATTCAATATCATAAAATTTAACAAAAAAAGAATTAATTATTTATTAAATTATCGATGTTATAAAAAAAGCACTAAATATTATTCTAGTCTGTAAAAAATAAAAAAATTAAGACGCTGGTAATTTTCTTTACGTGTATATCATTTTATAGAAGTTTTACATTTTTTATTAGACTAAATAAACAAATACCAAATATTTATTAAATTAATCAAAATATTTTCAAAATTTTACATTTAAATTTTTCATATTATGTATATTTGATTAAGTTTCATCCAGCTTTTGTATTTTCCTTTTATTTCTTACAAAACGAAGTTATTACGTTTACTTTAACATGAAATATCTTTATACAAGTCTGAAGAAAATCTTAGCCACTGGTGTTTGTTACTAGTTTCGTGGCTAAGCAAATATGTTGCCACAGACAGTATGTAAGTCGTGGCTAAAGAAATATTGGCCACGGAATGATCTGTGGCTAAATATATATTTGCCATGGGTGTGGCATTGTTCGTGGCAAAAATGATTATTAGCCACGACTGTAACCTAAATTGTGGCGCAAATGACTTTTTGCTACGGGAAAGATTTTCCCGTGGCATAAAATTTTTCTAAAATAGTGAATAATTTTTTTCCCGTGGCTAAGCAAAATTTAGCCACGAATTATAAATTCCCGTGCCATAAATCGTGGCGCAAGTGTCAATTTGTTGTAGTGCTTCAATATTGGAGTTATTTCTTTTATGGATCAATTCGGGTTGTTACACCCATGATCAGCAGGGCCTGAGCTTTGATTCTTGGATGGTAGGGGAGAAGGTAGTGGTCACCAGCATCAACAACAACATCGAGTTAATCAAAATACCAACCAACCTTTTGCTAATCCCAAGTTCAACCTCAATAATCTCTTGCATGATAATCTCTGGAGGTATCTGAATTCTGGTGGCGTGGTGAATGTGGACCCGACAGAGCTTAGAAGGTCTAGGGAATATAGGGGGGAACTGTGTTCTGAGTTTCTTAGTGAAATACAGGTTATTTGAAGATGAAAAGGTTAACAATATCATTAGGGCCAAGTGGAATACAATGAGTAGAATCACGTGTTTTAGGATGGGGGGTTGTATGTGTTTCATTGTAAGAATGATCTAGATAAAGAGAGCTTATTGGAGAAGACATGTGTGAACTTAAATGACTCGTTGATGCCGGGATTCTTTTTGGCCATGGACTAGGCCCATGTCATCTTCTCTTGATTCAGTTTAAATATGAGGACATCTTTAAGTATTGTATCAAATGCGGGAACATTGGGCATAATAGGTCACAATGTAGAGATAGCCTAATGACTATACTGGTTAACATCAATGGCCTGCTAGAGAGATCAATGGCTAAGGGCTTTGCTGTGTTTCAAGCATATACTACTCAGACTATGTTTAATTTGGATCTTAGGGCTACTCCATCCACAACAAGATATCTATCATCAAGAGTACGCTTTGTCAATAACAGGTATGGATTTGGAGGTAGACAGGATATGGAGGGTCCTGAAAGAATGGTTGATTTTGGGATTGGGACTATCCATGGAGGAAGAGTGATTCCAAGTATGAGGTTTCTTGTGACGGAGCATCCTTTTGCTGAACCAGTAATATTTCAGCTGGAGTAAGGAATACATGTAGGAGGAGGGCAGTCCCCATATTAATAGGAATGATAATATAAATACAGAGGTTGAGGTTGTTATGGTAACGATTTAGGGACCTAGAGAAGGAAGTGATAATCAGGGACATGTGATAGAAGGAGTTGAAAAGGTATATGGTATTATTCACGCACCACCAGGCTTATTAGGAGGTTGATTGGGAGATGAAGATAAGACAGGGGAAGCTTTTCATAGTGCAAGTGAAGAATGGGAAACAATGGATATACTAGAGGGCACTAGTACAAAAATCCCCTATTGAATCAGTTCTAGGCGACCTGTTGCGTCGGTTCTGGGTTGACGTATATCGAGGAGACGTTTACTGAAACGTCGGTTCTAAAACTGACGCAAAAGGTCATTATTTGCGTCGGTTCTTAGGCAAAAACTGACGCAAATGAAAGAACAAATATATCAGTTCTTATATCAGAACCGACGCAAAAGGTTCTGGAACTGACGCAATTACATACCCTTTTGCATCAGTTTTCTATGAACTGATGTATTTAATACATATTTTTAGCGCCATGTAGGTAGTATATGCGTCGGTTATTTCTAGAACTGACGCTTTTGTGCAGCTTTTTGCGTCAGTTATTCTACAACTGATGTATTTGATAAGCAATTTTAGCGTCATACAGTGTGTTATTTGCGTCAGTTATGTCTAGAACTGACTCTTTTGCTCTTATTTTTTGCGTCATTTCTTTTCAAAAACGATGCAATTACTTTTTACCATTTGCGTCATTTGTTGTAAGAACTGATGCAAATTGTTTTTATATTTTTTAAAAAAAATTCGCTACCGAAATTTCGGTAGCACCTCCCCGTAAAACCAAAACGCCAATTAAGATATCCAATCAAAGGACATTACATTTCATTCGATCAACGTTCCAAATACAATCCAAAGTACAAATAATCCCAAAACGTCTTAGTTAGTAAACTAATCTTTACTAAATGTTCTCTAAACATCTAGTTGAACTTACACAACATACAACTACTAACAAATTGTCTGCATTGTTGAAAACTGCAGAACAAACAAATGCTTGTGAGAGTGTGAATCAGTAAAACTGGACTGTTAATACCTTCCGCACATATCACGTCACCAGTGGCAATTTCTCTACGCCGTCGGCAACTGCAGTCGTGTATTTCCAACCATATCTGATACTGTTATGACAGAATGCTAGTTATCTCACATTCTTTATCCAAGGATAATTCCTAAGACTAAAGATAGCTTTAGAGTTCTTTCTTCTCAATGTGAGATCCAAATAAGAGCCGCTTCATCCCATACAGTTCAATTTCTCTACATTTGGAGTGAAGCTAGGAAAAAAACAACAGAAGGCGGAATTGTTGATGATCTGTCAGTGTCAGCAAGCTGTTATAAAAACACATATAGGAGAAGTTCCCACTGGAGATATGTACTTGAAACTGATGATGGTGTTGTAGTAGTTGGAGAAGTTCCCACAGGAGATTGTGAGGGAGAAGATACAGAAGCTGCCAAAGAAAATCATAAAGGAAGGATTAAATAAAAACACGAGCTATCCATACACATTCAAGTGCACCCGTAAATTAGTTGCCATAACACACAGCAAGGGGATTAATAAATAAATTACCTTTGCTACAACCGATAAGTGGGGGAGTCTTAACACTACAAGCATTAGGAAGTTACAAAACTTGAGTTTGATTAATATTCAATCCAGCTGCCAACAAAATGGGACGTGAAACTTTAGGTGCTCCTCTTCTTCATTTTTGTTCTCTAGTCCATTTGCTTGAGATATCTCTTCATCTTCTCTATGTGAAGACATAACTATTTTAGATTTCTATGGTAAGGCAAAAGTAATTAACTCTCCATAGTATTAGAGCACTCTGACCTTTTTAACCATTTCAACTTCCCCCTCATCATCGACATCGGCAGTTTGTTCGACACTCTACATCCGGACAAAGAGCAACCGAAAGGTGAGATACTAACAGAACACACCTCTGTTCATACATCCTGTAGAAGCTACGTCGTCTTCTCGATCTGATTTCTTTTTTCTAATTAGTGGAAACATTGACAAAGTAAATTTGATTAACAGTGCATTCAGATTCACATAACATGGATTACTTCATAATAGGTTATTAAAAAAGTAGTAAGCCCATTTGTTTTATTTATTTAACAAAAGTAGTCCCCTGTCTGCTGGTTATAGCTCCTGTTCGCTAGACATTTTGCATAAAGAGGAAGATCCCAATTGAGACTCAAACAAGCAGACTCCCACAAATGGATCTTTTTAACATTGACATCAGGGGCAAGGGGCTGAGTTAAAAACTCCCTTCTACCATTTACTAGGTTACTAATAGTGTACAGTACACTAGATCATATTATTTAATTGTAATTACGAGTTTACGACTACAGTTCCAAGATAAACAAACTTAGAAACATATTCAGTGGTAAGAACTTACCTCCACTTCTTTCTTTTCTTCTGTTATTTTGCATTGCATTTCTATATATATTTGGGGAAGTTAATGGTTAAGGTTGAAATCGGCTGATCACTAGTGGTAAATGGTGATAAATAATTTGGAATAGAGGCAGTAATTTTATATCTGTTTTTTCCATGGCCTGAATGGATAGGAAAAAGTATGGTATGTAACTAGAAAAATAACTCAGGGGCCTCAAAGAGATGTCAGAAGAATTCCAGGTTTATAAAGAGTGCATGATGCCTAACAGTAGCTTCACAAAGGTTATAAAGATGATCAATGCTGCTTACGATTAAAGTTTCAAGATAAACAAACTCAGAAACTTTTTCGTGGTAAGAACTTACCTCCACTTCTTTCGCCGTAGCTCTTTCAAATGATTTTGTCTGGCTAAGGCTGCAACTGTTACAGGATTAACTTAAGGAGTAAGTTTCTGAAAAGGTGTAATGTATCTAGTTTTATCTCAATGAATTGAATAAGCATATAGAACTATATAAATGATCAAGCAAAGACTAATGAATATCTCGTCATATTTAATTCTATGTTTTGAGAAACAAAGTTGCCATAACAGCAAATCACTACAGCATATGCATATGATTGTCTTGACCACTACAACTAAGCCATTAGAAATTAGATAAACAACAAGTTCACCCGATTTTCACTAAACATCGTACTTGATATTTAATGTATGAATAAGTAACAAATACAAAAGAGGTCAAAGGATGCAAACTTCTTAAATGACTGTGAATTTAACTAGGATTATGCCTAGTGTTGATTTATTTCATTGAGGACTAAGCTAAGCTCTTGCTTCAATTCTGACTGTGAACTTCTATGGATACCGTTTTTTTCTTGGGGGGTAAAGCAGTCTCATGAAGGAGATGGCACAAAAAATAAATTTGATATCTATATCAGTTTATCATTTAACTTGTGGAGTGAAGCATTTACACACAAAAAAAATGGCACCTTCCTCCAACAGCAGAGTAAGGAGAGTCAGATACTCCAATGTATGAAAAAATAACAACTCTTTGGCTCCAATGAAAATGGAAATAGTTAGTGCTCACTAGATACAGTCACAGAAAACCCCTCAAAAAACAATGAAGAAAACTAGATTTAAAGCAAACCTTTGTTGTCAGGTGATCACAGATAAAGTGTTTCTTACCATAGTTAAGATGTTTCTTACGAAAACCCTCAATTTGACTTAATCAGGCTAATCAAAATAGAAAACACTCGATTTGACTTAACCCTAACCTTAAAACAATTCTAGATTTATATTTAATTCATAGTAAAAAATCAATTATTACACAAAATTGTACATAAACAACAATAATAAGACTTATTAAAACAAGTTACAAAAAAAAAATTAAGTAAAAAGCAGAAAGATAGATACAAATAAAATGTGATTTGGTAGAATCTTGCATCAACTATCACATCACATACCACCAACATTAAGGTCAAATTAACATAAATACAAGTAAACAAAATTTTAAAATTACCTTGATTGACTGAAATTCCTAATTAACTAAACCTTTCAACTACGTGTCATTCGCAAATCGTAAAATTCCACAATTCTCCCGATTAATAAACTCAATCAAAATCATATTATGCTAATTCAATCCACAACGCCAGAATCGAACTGAAAATTATTATAAAAAGCAACGATTATGATATTAATGAAACTTATATCAAGCAAAAATTAATTAAAGAACGATTAAGGAAAAAACCTTGAATTTCGCAAATATCGAACGATTGAGGTAAATGCGAAATTGAGAGGTGAATTGAAGATAACAAGCATGGAATATCGTCGGAAAATTAGCTAGATTGAAATTTTCGAGATACGTGTAGCTTTGAATCAATAGCGTGTAAAATCATAAAAATTGAAAGAGCGACAAAATTAGGTTTTTGGGGATGTTTATGAAATTTCTCCAGAATTTGGGATACGACTTACGAGTAAGAAGGCAATCAGCTGTAGACGTGGGTCGGCGGCAGGTCGTTGGTGTGGTGTGGTGTGGGTCGGCGGTAGGTAGTTGGTGTGGTGTAGACGTGGGTCGGCGGTAGGTCGATTGGAATGAGAGAATGGAGGAAATGGGGTTTAATTTTGTGCTGAGCTTCAAAAGAATGGGGAAAGGTTGTGTTTAATATGGAGTCGTCAAATACATCTGTTTTGCTGAGAAATGATGTATTTGAACAAATACATCAGTTTTGTTGAGAACTGACGTATTATGTAGAATAGTCAGATGCATCGGTTTCGCTGAGAACTGATGTATTTGATCTCAAATACATCAGTTTTGTTTAGAACTGACGCATTATATGCGTTGGTTTCTCTCAAGAACTGACGCAAAAAGCTTTACTATAGGGCAAAAATGGATTCCCGCCAAAACTAAGTACCTTTTGCGTCAGTTTTTGTAGAACCGACGTAAATCGACTGACGCAATAGGTGTTTTTTCTACTAGTGGGGGGATGTTCCCCAGAATATATTACAATTCCAGGGAGATCCTTATGCATTTTAGTAGAAACCAGGACAATGTCTTAGTATATAGGGATCAAAGAATTCAACAAGGAATTATTAGCAGGCTTATAAGGAATCAAGAATGGGCTAGTACTGAGGATGAACTCAGGGGTTTTAACCAAACCTTTGACCCTCCTCCAGGTGGAATGCCTATTGGGTACCACTATAAGGAGGGGTGTTGTTCATCATGTGTAGCAGCGTGACACACTCCTACAGGCACCTCAGGGGTTTAATTAAAGGTATTCACGGGGACGTGGACCTGTTAGGGAGGGTATTGCCTCTGATAACCAAGTGGTGATTATCTTGTCTTCATCCTTTTCTTATGAGGAGTCTGAGACTGATGTTGGTATTGATCCCCTCTTCACCAGTGGTTGGATTTGATGGCAGAGACTAAATCAGGGAATTGTTAAAACACAAGGTTTGAAAACGCCATTGATATTATCACTAATAGCTCGGAACCAGTTAATGTGCATCTTTAATTGGCAAGGGGGGAACTGGTAAGACTGTTGGTATATATGGACAACGGATGGCAGTTGAGGATCAGGGTGGACAAGAAATGGAAATTAGAGGTAGAGGTTTGCTACGCTCAGTGGCTATTAGTCAGAAAGGTAAAGCACTGGAGGATGCTTCATCAACACTAGTTCCCATGGATTTGATAATATATAAGGATTTAGATGGATATAAAGAATGGGTACAAGGTTGTAACTCAAGGAGAGGTGACATGGATGAGGAATCAAGAATGGGAGGAAAGGAAAATTGTTGGAGCATGTGTCCTCCATAGTTAGTGCGACTACAATCTAAATCTCTTACAGGGTCACAAAGGGATACTTTGTATATTTATCAACTAATTAATGTAAATCAGTAACGGTTGGCTTTGTTAGAAGTTTGACGTTACTGTCATACTGATGGCCGTGATTAATTGGTCCCTATCGGTCACACCTATAGAATGGTTCCAAGAAATGTGATTATATACTGATATATTACATAGATGCCTAAATTGACTAAATATTAGTCATGAAAATAATACGAATAATTATTTAATACGATCAAATGATTATTAGGAGAAATAAATTAAAATGTTAATTCTAAATAAATATAAATGTTATATTTATTAGTAATATAAGTTTTAATATATGATATTAAAATTAATTGATTATACGATAATTAATTATATTCTTCTGCCATATTTATATACGTTAAATTATAATATTGGATAAGTCTCGGAAAATCATTTTTCCAAATGTATCGAAATTTTGGTCCATATATTATTAATATGTAAATATAACAACTTCTAAAATAATATCTTCCAATAATTAAGAAATTTCTTTTTTATTATTTTATAGAAAATTCGGTTATGGTAGTTGTTTTTTGGACCGTGTAGACTCGTGCCAAACAAGAGTCCAACTCTTTTTTGATTCATACATTGTTATTATTTCCTCCTTATATAAAGACTTGAGATAAGCCCTTAAAAAAATGAGGGGGAATTCGTGTGAAATATAGGGAAATGAGAGGAGTTCGGTTTTGTCTAGCAGATACAAAATTCGATCAAGGCATATTCTTGGACCATCTTGGGTGCAATTGGTAGGAGGATTTCTGCCTTTAAATATATTATACTAAGTTGTTCTTAGGCCAAAAGCAAAGGATCCAAGGTTATTTGTTCCCTTCTCATATCGATTTAATTATTGTTGTTGCATTCATATTAAACTTAATTTTGTTATAATCCTTCATTATAACATTAATACGATTAATCTCATTATGAGAATCGGAAATCTGTTGGAGGAAGTGTCCTCGACAATAGTGTGTTGACATAATTAAAACTCATTTGAATGAAACACAACTGGGAGTGTTACTCTTTTAAAGTCGACTGATCAACATTTACCGATAATGATTGGCTGTCTAGAGTTTGACATTATCGTCATATGATGGTGGTGATCAGTTGATCCCTTAAGGTCATATCTTTAGGGAATTCCGTCTCAATGGAATAATTAATTAATATTGTATTGGATACAAATTAATTAATAACTAGAAATTTGGAAATGATTTTACGTGACGAATATTATTATAATGGGATTATAATAATAAAGGTCAAAGTAGTAAAATAGTTTTATTACACGATTTTATTTATTCGTTCAGGAAACGATTAAATTGAGAATGAACACGGTTGATCATAAAATTACAAAGAGTTGTAATCAAAATTATGACATTACATTTTTATAAGATAATAATTTCGAATTATTAGAGGAATTATTTAAATGTTATAAAATTGTGAATTATGAATTTTAAAGAGTTAAAATTGCATAAATTAACAAATTGGTTCATGTGTTGTGGGACATGTGTGACATGTTACAAATTAACACAATTGACAAAGATAAAATGGAGTCCATTTTACTCCATTTTGAACGTGTGATTGTGTGTAATTGTGGTAGTGTTAATTATCTTATTATAAGCTAGTCTTACACTACATGCATTAGCTTACACACCTAGCACTAGGTGTAAGAGATGTGTAAGAACTTATGCTTGTAAGAAAAGTAATAAGAATGAACATGCATTGGTGCCTTAGCCAAGAGTTGGCCGGCTATTGCATGTCTTAGTGAGCTTGTATTTGCTCCTTATATACACTACAATACATAATATGAATGAATGGGATGCTTATTCATTCATACACACAAGTTCATTCCACACTACTCTTATTCTCTTTAGAAAATAGTTTTTCTAGAGAAATAAAAATCATTTTCTCATACTAATAATAGTAAGAGTAATATTATTATTAATATTTCTAGTATACTTATACTAATTTTCTAGTAACAAAATTAGTATTAGTTTGAGATCGGGTCCTTGATACGCATCTTTTGGAGACGATTTTTCTTAGATCGTTTAAGGGTATTTCGGTGGTTTGAAGACTCATATAATAGGTGATTATTGAGTATAAACCTTCTAAAACCAATGTAAGGACTATCACATCTTATGATATCATCATGCATGCATAAGATCCATTTAAGTTTTATGACCTAAACTTAAAGAAACAAAACTCATATTAGATTTGAGTATAAAATAAGGAACCTAGTTTCCAACAAAATCTCCCATACACACTTGACGGACAAATTGGAGATTGTTGAAGCATGTGTCCTCCACAGTTAGTGCAACTATAATATAATCTAAATCTCTTACAGGATCACAAAGGAATACTTTGTATATTTATCAACTAATTAACGTAAATCAGTAACAGTTGGCTTTGCTAGAAGTTTGACGTTACTGTCATACTGATGACGGTGATTAGTTTGGTCCCTATCGGTCACACCTATAGGATGGTTCCAAGAAATGTGATTATATACTGATATATTACATAGATGCCTAAATTGACTAAATATTAGTCATGAAAATAATACGAATAATTATTTAATACGATCAAATGATTATTAGGAGAAATAAATTAAAATGTTAATTCTAAATAAATATAAATGTTATATTTATTAGTAATATAAGTTTTAATATATGATATTAAAATTAATTGATTATACGATAATTAATTATATTCTTCTGCCATATTTATATACGTTAAATTATAATATTGGATAAGTCTCGGAAAATCATTTTTCCAAATGTATCGAAATTTTGGTCCATATATTATTAATATGTAAATATAACAACTTCTAAAATAATATCTTCCAATAATTAAGAAATTTCTTTTTTATTATTTTATAGAAAATTCGGTTATGGTAGTTGTTTTTTGGACCGTGTAGACTCGTGCCAAACAAGAGTCCAACTCTTTTTTGATTCATACATTGTTATTATTTCCTCCTTATATAAAGACTTGAGATAAGCCCTTAAAAAAATGAGGGGGAATTCGTGTGAAATATAGGGAAATGAGAGGAGTTCGGTTTTGTCTAGCAGATACAAAATTCGATCAAGGCATATTCTTGGACCATCTTGGGTGCAATTGGTAGGAGGATTTCTGCCTTTAAATATATTATACTAAGTTGTTCTTAGGCCAAAACCAAAGGATCCAAGGTTATTTGTTCCCTTCTCATATCGATTTAATTATTGTTGTTGCATTCATATTAAACTTAATTTTGTTATAATCCTTCATTATAACATTAATACGATTAATCTCATTATGAGAATCGGAAATCTGTTGGAGGAAGTGTCCTCGACAATAGTGTGTTGACATAATTAAAACTCATTTGAATGAAACACAACTGGGAGTGTTACTCTTTTAAAGTCGACTGATCAACATTTACCGATAATGATTGGCTGTCTAGAGTTTGACATTATCGTCATATGATGGTGGTGATCAGTTGATCCCTTAAGGTCATATCTTTAGGGAATTCCGTCTCAATGGAATAATTAATTAATATTGTATTGGATACAAATTAATTAATAACTAGAAATTTGGAAATGATTTTACGTGACGAATATTATTATAATGGGATTATAATAATAAAGGTCAAAGTAGTAAAATAGTTTTATTACACGGTTTTATTTATTCGTTCAGGAAACGATTAAATTGAGAATGAACACGGTTGATCATAAAATTACAAAGAGTTGTAATCAAAATTATGACATTACATTTTTATAAGATAATAATTTCGAATTATTAGAGGAATTATTTAAATGTTATAAAATTGTGAATTATGAATTTTAAAGAGTTAAAATTGCATAAATTAACAAATTGGTTCATGTGTTGTGGGACATGTGTGACATGTTACAAATTAACACAATTGACAAAGATAAAATGGAGTCCATTTTACTCCATTTTGAACGTGTGATTGTGTGTAATTGTGGTAGTGTTAATTATCTTATTATAAGCTAGTCTTACACTACATGCATTAGCTTACACACCTAGCACTAGGTGTAAGAGATGTGTAAGAACTTATGCTTGTAAGAAAAGTAATAAGAATGAACATGCATTGGTGCCTTAGCCAAGAGTTGGCCGGCTATTGCATGTCTTAGTGAGCTTGTATTTGCTCCTTATATACACTACAATACATAATATGAATGAATGGGATGCTTATTCATTCATACACACAAGTTCATTCCACACTACTCTTATTCTCTTTAGAAAATAGTTTTTCTAGAGAAATAAAAATCATTTTCTCATACTAATAATAGCAAGAGTAATATTATTATTAATATTTCTAGTATACTTATACTAATTTTCTAGTAACAAAATTAGTATTAGTTTGAGATCGGGTCCTTGATACGCATCTTTTGGAGACGATTTTTCTTAGATCGTTTAAGGGTATTTCGGTGGTTTGAAGACTCATATAATAGGTGATTATTGAGTATAAACCTTCTAAAACCAATGTAAGGACTATCACATCTTATGATATCATCATGCATGCATAAGATCCATTTAAGTTTTATGACCTAAACTTAAAGAAACAAAACTCATATTAGATTTGAGTATAAAATAAGGAACCTAGTTTCCAACAAAATCTCCCATACACACTTGACGGACAAATTGGAGATTGTTGAAGCATGTGTCCTCCACAGTTAGTGCAACTATAATATAATATAAATCTCTTACAGGATCACAAAGGAATACTTTGTATATTTATCAACTAATTAACGTAAATCAGTAACGGTTGGCTTTGCTAGAAGTTTGACGTTACTGTCATACTGATGACGGTGATTAGTTTGGTCCCTATCGGTCACACCTATAGGATGGTTCCAAGAAATGTGATTATATACTGATATATTACATAGATGCCTAAATTGACTAAATATTAGTCATGAAAATAATACGAATAATTATTTAATACGATCAAATGATTATTAGGAGAAATAAATTAAAATGTTAATTCTAAATAAATATAAATGTTATATTTATTAGTAATATAAGTTTTAATATATGATATTAAAATTAATTGATTATACGATAATTAATTATATTCTTCTGCCATATTTATATACGTTAAATTATAATATTGGATAAGTCTCGGAAAATCATTTTTCCAAATGTATCGAAATTTCGGTCCATGTATTATTAATATGTAAATATAACAACTTCTAAAATAATATCTTCCAATAATTAAGAAATTTCTTTTTTATTATTTTATAGAAAATTCGGTTATGGTAGTTGTTTTTTGGACCGTGTAGACTCGTGCCAAACAAGAGTCCAACTCTTTTTTGATTCATACATTGTTATTATTTCCTCCTTATATAAAGACTTGAGATAAGCCCTTAAAAAATGAGGGGGAATTCGTGTGAAATATAGGGAAATGAGAGGAGTTCGGTTTTGTCTAGCAGATACAAAATTCGATCAAGGCATATTCTTGGACCATCTTGGGTGCAATTGGTAGGAGGATTTCTGCCTTTAAATATATTATACTAAGTTGTTCTTAGGCCAAAAGCAAAGGATCCAAGGTTATTTGTTCCCTTCTCATATCGATTTAATTATTGTTGTTGCATTCATATTAAACTTAATTTTGTTATAATCCTTCATTATAACATTAATACAATTAATCTCATTATGAGAATCGGAAATCTGTTGGAGGAAGTGTCCTCGACAATAGTGTGTTGACATAATTAAAACTCATTTGAATGAAACACAACTGGGAGTGTTACTCTTTTAAAGTCGACTGATCAACATTTACCGATAATGATTGGCTGTCTAGAGTTTGACATTATCGTCATATGATGGTGGTGATCAGTTGATCCCTTAAGGTCATATCTTTAGGGAATTCCGTCTCAATGGAATAATTAATTAATATTGTATTGGATACAAATTAATTAATAACTAGAAATTTGGAAATGATTTTACGTGACGAATATTATTATAATGGGATTATAATAATAAAGGTCAAAGTAGTAAAATAGTTTTATTACACGATTTTATTTATTCGTTCAGGAAACGATTAAATTGAGAATGAACACGGTTGATCATAAAATTACAAAGAGTTGTAATCAAAATTATGACATTACATTTTTATAAGATAATAATTTCGAATTATTAGAGGAATTATTTAAATGTTATAAAATTGTGAATTATGAATTTTAAAGAGTTAAAATTGCATAAATTAACAAATTGGTTCATGTGTTGTGGGACATGTGTGACATGTTACAAATTAACACAATTGACAAAGATAAAATGGAGTCCATTTTACTCCATTTTGAACGTGTGATTGTGTGTAATTGTGGTAGTGTTAATTATCTTATTATAAGCTAGTCTTACACTACATGCATTAGCTTACACACCTAGCACTAGGTGTAAGAGATGTGTAAGAACTTATGCTTGTAAGAAAAGTAATAAGAATGAACATGCATTGGTGCCTTAGCCAAGAGTTGGCCGGCTATTGCATGTCTTAGTGAGCTTGTATTTGCTCCTTATATACACTACAATACATAATATGAATGAATGGGATGCTTATTCATTCATACACACAAGTTCATTCCACACTACTCTTATTCTCTTTAGAAAATAGTTTTTCTAGAGAAATAAAAATCATTTTCTCATACTAATAATAGTAAGAGTAATATTATTATTAATATTTCTAGTATACTTATACTAATTTTCTAGTAACAAAATTAGTATTAGTTTGAGATCGGGTCCTTGATACGCATCTTTTGGAGACGATTTTTCTTAGATCGTTTAAGGGTATTTCGGTGGTTTGAAGACTCATATAATAGGTGATTATTGAGTATAAACCTTCTAAAACCAATGTAAGGACTATCACATCTTATGATATCATCATGCATGCATAAGATCCATTTAAGTTTTATGACCTAAACTTAAAGAAACAAAACTCATATTAGATTTGAGTATAAAATAAGGAACCTAGTTTCCAACAAAATCTCCCATACACACTTGACGGACAAATTGGAGATTGTTGAAGCATGTGTCCTCCACAGTTAGTGCAACTATAATATAATCTAAATCTCTTACAGGATCACAAAGGAATACTTTGTATATTTATCAACTAATTAACGTAAATCAGTAACAGTTGGCTTTGCTAGAAGTTTGACGTTACTGTCATACTGATGACGGTGATTAGTTTGGTCCCTATCGGTCACACCTATAGGATGGTTCCAAGAAATGTGATTATATACTGATATATTACATAGATGCCTAAATTGACTAAATATTAGTCATGAAAATAATACGAATAATTATTTAATACGATCAAATGATTATTAGGAGAAATAAATTAAAATGTTAATTCTAAATAAATATAAATGTTATATTTATTAGTAATATAAGTTTTAATATATGATATTAAAATTAATTGATTATACGATAATTAATTATATTCTTCTGCCATATTTATATACGTTAAATTATAATATTGGATAAGTCTCGGAAAATCATTTTTCCAAATGTATCGAAATTTTGGTCCATATATTATTAATATGTAAATATAACAACTTCTAAAATAATATCTTCCAATAATTAAGAAATTTCTTTTTTATTATTTTCTAGAAAATTCGGTTATGGTAGTTGTTTTTTGGACCGTGTAGACTCGTGCCAAACAAGAGTCCAACTCTTTTTTGATTCATACATTGTTATTATTTCCTCCTTATATAAAGACTTGAGATAAGCCCTTAAAAAAATGAGGGGGAATTCGTGTGAAATATAGGGAAATGAGAGGAGTTCGGTTTTGTCTAGCAGATACAAAATTCGATCAAGGCATATTCTTGGACCATCTTGGGTGCAATTGGTAGGAGGATTTCTGCCTTTAAATATATTATACTAAGTTGTTCTTAGGCCAAAAGCAAAGGATCCAAGGTTATTTGTTCCCTTCTCATATCGATTTAATTATTGTTGTTGCATTCATATTAAACTTAATTTTGTTATAATCCTTCATTATAACATTAATACGATTAATCTCATTATGAGAATCGGAAATCTGTTGGAGGAAGTGTCCTCGACAATAGTGTGTTGACATAATTAAAACTCATTTGAATGAAACACAACTGGGAGTGTTACTCTTTTAAAGTCGACTGATCAACATTTACCGATAATGATTGGCTGTCTAGAGTTTGACATTATCGTCATATGATGGTGGTGATCAGTTGATCCCTTAAGGTCATATCTTTAGGGAATTCCGTCTCAATGGAATAATTAATTAATATTGTATTGGATACAAATTAATTAATAACTAGAAATTTGGAAATGATTTTACGTCACGAATATTATTATAATGGGATTATAATAATAAAGGTCAAAGTAGTAAAATAGTTTTATTACACGATTTTATTTATTCGTTCAGGAAACGATTAAATTGAGAATGAACACGGTTGATCATAAAATTACAAAGAGTTGTAATCAAAATTATGACATTACATTTTTATAAGATAATAATTTCGAATTATTAGAGGAATTATTTAAATGTTATAAAATTGTGAATTATGAATTTTAAAGAGTTAAAATTGCATAAATTAACAAATTGGTTCATGTGTTGTGGGACATGTGTGACATGTTACAAATTAACACAATTGACAAAGATAAAATGGAGTCCATTTTACTCCATTTTGAACGTGTGATTGTGTGTAATTGTGGTAGTGTTAATTATCTTATTATAAGCTAGTCTTACACTACATGCATTAGCTTACACACCTAGCACTAGGTGTAAGAGATGTGTAAGAACTTATGCTTGTACGAAAAGTAATAAGAATGAACATGCATTGGTGCCTTAGCCAAGAGTTGGCCGGCTATTGCATGTCTTAGTGAGCTTGTATTTGCTCCTTATATACACTACAATACATAATATGAATGAATGGGATGCTTATTCATTCATACACACAAGTTCATTCCACACTACTCTTATTCTCTTTAGAAAATAGTTTTTTCTAGAGAAATAAAAATCATTTTCTCATACTAATAATAGTAAGAGTAATATTATTATTAATATTTCTAGTATACTTATACTAATTTTCTAGTAACAAAATTAGTATTAGTTTGAGATCGGGTCCTTGATACGCATCTTTTGGAGACGATTTTTCTTAGATCGTTTAAGGGTATTTCGGTGGTTTGAAGACTCATATAATAGGTGATTATTGAGTATAAACCTTCTAAAACCAATGTAAGGACTATCACATCTTATGATATCATCATGCATGCATAAGATCCATTTAAGTTTTATGACCTAAACTTAAAGAAACAAAACTCATATTAGATTTGAGTATAAAATAAGGAACCTAGTTTCCAACAAAATCTCCCATACACACTTGACGGACAAATTGGAGATTGTTGAAGCATGTGTCCTCCACAGTTTAGTGCAACTATAATATAATCTAAATCTCTTACAGGATCACAAAGGAATACTTTGTATATTTATCAACTAATTAACGTAAATCAGTAACGGTTGGCTTTGCTAGAAGTTTGACGTTACTGTCATACTGATGACGGTGATTAGTTTGGTCCCTATCGGTCACACCTATAGGATGGTTCCAAGAAATGTGATTATATACTGATATATTACATAGATGCCTAAATTGACTAAATATTAGTCATGAAAATAATACGAATAATTATTTAATACGATCAAATGATTATTAGGAGAAATAAATTAAAATGTTAATTCTAAATAAATATAAATGTTATATTTATTAGTAATATAAGTTTTAATATATGATATTAAAATTAATTGATTATACGATAATTAATTATATTCTTCTGCCATATTTATATACGTTAAATTATAATATTGGATAAGTCTCGGAAAATCATTTTTCCAAATGTATCGAAATTTTGGTCCATATATTATTAATATGTAAATATAACAACTTCTAAAATAATATCTTCCAATAATTAAGAAATTTCTTTTTTATTATTTTATAGAAAATTCGGTTATGGTAGTTGTTTTTTAGACCGTGTAGACTCGTGCCAAACAAGAGTCCAACTCTTTTTTGATTCATACATTGTTATTATTTCCTCCTTATATAAAGACTTGAGATAAGCCCTTAAAAAAATGAGGGGGAATTCGTGTGAAATATAGGGAAATGAGAGGAGTTCGGTTTTGTCTAGCAGATACAAAATTCGATCAAGGCATATTCTTGGACCATCTTGGGTGCAATTGGTAGGAGGATTTCTGCCTTTAAATATATTATACTAAGTTGTTCTTAGGCCAAAAGCAAAGGATCCAAGGTTATTTGTTCCCTTCTCATATCGATTTAATTATTGTTGTTGCATTCATATTAAACTTAATTTTGTTATAATCCTTCATTATAACATTAATACGATTAATCTCATTATGAGAATCGGAAATCTGTTGGAGGAAGTGTCCTCGACAATAGTGTGTTGACATAATTAAAACTCATTTGAATGAAACACAACTGGGAGTGTTACTCTTTTAAAGTCGACTGATCAACATTTACCGATAATGATTGGCTGTCTAGAGTTTGACATTATCGTCATATGATGGTGGTGATCAGTTGATCCCTTAAGGTCATATCTTTAGGGAATTCCGTCTCAATGGAATAATTAATTAATATTGTATTGGATACAAATTAATTAATAACTAGAAATTTGGAAATGATTTTACGTGACGAATATTATTATAATGGGATTATAATAATAAAGGTCAAAGTAGTAAAATAGTTTTATTACACGATTTTATTTATTCGTTCAGGAAACGATTAAATTGAGAATGAACACGGTTGATCATAAAATTACAAAGAGTTGTAATCAAAATTATGACATTACATTTTTATAAGATAATAATTTCGAATTATTAGAGGAATTATTTAAATGTTATAAAATTGTGAATTATGAATTTTAAAGAGTTAAAATTGCATAAATTAACAAATTGGTTCATGTGTTGTGGGACATGTGTGACATGTTACAAATTAACACAATTGACAAAGATAAAATGGAGTCCATTTTACTCCATTTTGAACGTGTGATTGTGTGTAATTGTGGTAGTGTTAATTATCTTATTATAAGCTAGTCTTACACTACATGCATTAGCTTACACACCTAGCACTAGGTGTAAGAGATGTGTAAGAACTTATGCTTGTAAGAAAAGTAATAAGAATGAACATGCATTGGTGCCTTAGCCAAGAGTTGGCCGGCTATTGCATGTCTTAGTGAGCTTGTATTTGCTCCTTATATACACTACAATACATAATATGAATGAATGGGATGCTTATTCATTCATACACACAAGTTCATTCCACACTACTCTTATTCTCTTTAGAAAATAGTTTTTCTAGAGAAATAAAAATCATTTTCTCATACTAATAATAGTAAGAGTAATATTATTATTAATATTTCTAGTATACTTATACTAATTTTCTAGTAACAAAATTAGTATTAGTTTGAGATCGGGTCCTTGATACGCATCTTTTGGAGACGATTTTTCTTAGATCGTTTAAGGGTATTTCGGTGGTTTGAAGACTCATATAATAGGTGATTATTGAGTATAAACCTTCTAAAACCAATGTAAGGACTATCACATCTTATGATATCATCATGCATGCATAAGATCCATTTAAGTTTTATGACCTAAACTTAAAGAAACAAAACTCATATTAGATTTGAGTATAAAATAAGGAACCTAGTTACCAACAATTGGTATCAGAGCATTACGGTTGTTGCATGCATGATCGGATTCATGATTTATGTTAAAATCGGTTTAACATACATTTCGAAAATTTTCGAAATTATTGTGTTTATTATGATAAATCACAAAATAATTTTGCATGTTAAAGTTTCTGATTCTAAAATGGTTTTAGGACATAAAAATAATTTTATGGATATTTATTGTTCATTTTTTATATTTATTTGTATATTTTGTAGTTTAAATCGGTTTTAAACAACAATTAATGGAAAAATAGCTAAAAATAGTTTCTGGACGAGATTTTTTGATATGTTCTCACATGCATAATTAATATATTGTATATGATTTTTCGTAAGAAATGGAGTTAATATGCATGGATTATGAATTTTATGAGATAAATAGTCATAATATGAGCAAAAATGGGTATATATGGTTATATTTCGAATTTAACCTTAAAAATTTTATGAGAAGTCACATGCAATATATAAAGTTCCTGTATGAATTTTTGAAATTATTGGAATTATTTTGCATGATTAATGATTTTTATAGTAAATAATCGGATTAATAGTGACTTAAATTCGACTTTAATAGTTATAGTTGGAATTTTTCCATAAAAACTTTACACAATGTCACATGCAATATTTACAGTATTTATGTAAGTTTTGGGAATTTATTCCCAAGTGATGCATGATTTATGATTTTAATGGTTAAAATCGGATAAATAGTGACTTATTGTGTTAAAAATAGTTAATCTTAATATTATGGCATGAAATTTTACCCATAGATGTCTTATATGATAGGAACATCAGATCTAAAAGTTAGATATCAAAAAGTTTCTGTTTTTATGATTATTAATTTTAATGAGTTAATTAGCTAATAATCGTAATTTATGAGTCGAAAATAAAATTTTCGAGTATGGTCTGTAATTTTTGGTCACTCTCAGATTCTAATATGTATTTTAGGATGACTAAAAATTTATAGCAATTTATTTCAAGTTTTTATAATTTAAATCGGATTTTTAACCATAAAAACGGCTTTTATAGGATTTATTTAAGAAATAAACCATAAGTATTTGCATAAGACCATTTTATTAATTTCTGAATTTTCAGAAAATTTCCAGAAAGTTTAAGATTTTTGAATTTTAAATTTCGAATTTTATTGACTCATTTGGCCATATTTTGTTTATTTTTCCCGAAAATACAAGTAATTTATGAACAATAATGCAAAATCAAGTTAGATCATGATCAAATATTAGTAGAGACTAAACATTGATTCCTAAAGTAAGTTAGGATGATTAACTTGGACATAAATGAGATTTATGTAATTTTGGATGATTTTAAATAGTTAAAATCGCGCATATCCGTAAAAACCGTAAACAAATATGAGATATTTGCTCCCATAAGGCGATTTGGCATTAAAAATTGAGCATGTGCATACATATTTTATTATTGCAATTTATTTAATATGAATGTCATATTTTGAATGTTATTTATATAATTTGGAATTATGTAATTTTCTTAGTATGGCCTTAGTTTTAATCAATTTACCCGTAATGAAAGGGAATATTGATTCGGTTGTAATTTATGTGATCTCGTATCACGGGTTTGTAATTTAATTTAATTTTCAGTTTTACAATAGAATAGTAGTATTATTTTATTGTTATTCCGAAGATCCAAAAGACGGTGCCATACGGAAAGGAGTTCCGACAAGACGGTGTTTTCTTGGATGGCGTGCCAATGAAGTTCAAGGGACCATGGAGTTGGTTTCCGAATTTGTAATAGTTAATTAGTTTTTACTATTACTAGGAAGGCCATACTAGGATTTTATTGCTTTATTGCTTTTACTTTTGCATTTTAATATGTTTGCATGCATAGCCAAATCGCCATAAACATGCATATTAGTTTAGATCGTTAAAAACGACCGTGTCAATTATAATTATCGAGTTCACCAATTTAATTCGCTTAAAGGAGATAGATAATAAATTGACAAGACCTCTATATTAAACAAAACAATTGAGGATTAGCCTTGCCAAATAGTAGAACCCATGAGCTTCTATTTCGTGGGGTGGTGCTTGTCCAGTGGGCAGTACAAACCTCATTACGTAGGATAAGTGGGGCGATGGGGTGGATTCAGTCCAGTGGGCGGATCGCATCCCGATGCATTTGAAATTTGGTTTGTACTCAACGGAAGTGTAGAGGACCAGTGGTCAATGTGTTCCGGGCTAAGATGTATAAATTATGATTTGGCATCAACCAAGAGTTCTAGGGTAGAACCGGTTTATTTTAACCCACCAAACCATATCATTGGGTCGGAGTTCCAGTGGTTCACGATTTCGGTAGTATGGGTTTGGGTCTTGGAATCATTTATAAAATTGGATAGAGGTCATTTTATAGATGCATCAACTTAGTAAATATGTTTACAAGTTAAAATGAAAATTAAAACGATTAGCATTTAATTTCTTCATATGTTTAAAATTTTGTAGTCCTCGTATCAATATCAATCATGACTACTTCCACTACTACAAACACTTCATGGTTACAATCCTTCACGGATCGTTGTAAGCTAAAAGAGAATGGGGCAAACTTTGCCGATTGGGATGCCCAACTGTTGTTGGCGGCACAAGGTGACGGTAAGACCGAATTCCTTATTGAAGCATCACCTCCCGAACCTGCTGAAAATGCCACCGCCGCGGCAAGACGACCTTATGATTCTTATCACAAGGAGTCTTGGGAATTGAAAAATGTTTTGATCCTCTCGATGGAGCCGGAACTCCAAAAGATTGCCCTAAAGATTGGCACAGCTTATGAGATCTATTGCAGGCTTCTGACAATGTTCTCAAAGGCTTCGAGAATTGTCCAATATGGGGCAGTATCGGCTTTCTTTGATCTCAACCTTAAGGAGGGGCAAAAGGCTAGCCCACATGTGCTCAAGTTAATTGAGCATGTAGAAACCCTAAGGATGAATCAAGTGGACATTCCTAAAGAACTAGTGATTGACAGAATCCTACACTCCTTGTCTAAGGTGAAGACTTATGTACAATTCCGAATGAATTTCAACATAAGGAACCAAGACATCTCTCTCGATGAATTGCACAATATGATCGTGCAAGTAGAAAGGGATATGGACCTAAATGTTAGTTCCCCTAAGGATGAGCTCTATATAAATGTTAAGGGCAAAGGAAAGTTCGATAGGAAAGGTAGGGCTAAGGGGAGGCAACCTTCTAAAGGTTCAAAGAATGTGTCTTCGGAGGCAAGTACATCAGATCCCAACAAGAGCGCTCCTCAAGGAGCCAGGTGCTTTTATTGTAATAATAAAGGACATAAGAAGAGGAATTGTTCCAGATATCTCAGCGATCTCAAAGCTGGGAAGATTCTTCCAGTTGGTATGATGACTGTCTCTATTTTGTGTTAATCTCAACTAACGTATTATGATACAAGTTGTGATGTGAATGCTCTTCTTACTTGAATTAGGGCATGGAAACAAAAATAAGGGAAAGAAAAATCAAGCTTAATGGATCATTGGAACTAAGAGTAGCTCCACTCAGGATGATCAAGGAGCTTTGTTTTGCTTATTTTACTAGTATTTCAAGTGTTGTAAGAACAATTTAAAATCCGTATTTTATTTCCTTGTTGGACGAGGAAATGTTAATTCTTTAAACAATTGGTTGTATTTTGGATAATGAGGTGACTTGGTTTTCAACCCAAGTCACTATTGGTTTTATATTTATGTTCTTAATTAGTTTTAACACTTGCAAATCTTAACATAAAATAGAATTGCTTGCGACAATTCGATGTATGACCATTGAGACAGAATAAGTATAGGATACTTAATTCAAATCAAATCAAAATCAAGTTAAGTTAAGAACTTAATTAAAGAGGAAAAGTTATCAACCATTCTAAACTATCTAAGCTATAAAACGGATATTTTCTGTAATAAATCATAAGGGTAAACAAACCAACATCAAAGTCATTGCTTGTGGCCTTAGTAGCTATCTTTGGTGATAAAATGTGATTATTATTACAAAGCTAGAGTGGGAGAAATTTAAAATGCCACAAATAGCAAGTGATTTTGATTAACACAATGGATATGATCTATTAGTGAATAGTAGGATTTATTGTGTTTTGGTTATGTGAAAGATAAAAAGGTAGATTAGGCTGTAGATAAGATTCTACGCCTTATCATCCCAAAAGTTGTGGATGAGCCCAAAGGTTGTAGATAAGATCTACGGTTTGGTAAAAATCTACGCCTTATATCCGAAGAGCAATCTACACCTTATGGTTGTAAAAGGTAGATTAGGCTGTGGATAAGATTCTAAGCCTTATCATCCCAAAAGTTGTGGATAAACCCAAAGGTTGTGGATAAGATCTACGGTTTGGTAAAAATCTACGCCTTATATACCAACGGCCCCGGCCCTGGAGGATACTTCAAGGATAAATTCTTGAAGTTTGTAAGGAAAAATTCTATACATGGATACGATCCATGATATAGTCCTCGTACAGTACAAGATAAGATAAATGTGGGGAACTGAAAGTTCCTACACACAGAAATTGTATACCATAAGAAAAGACTCTTATAGAAACTACGAGAGGACACTCGAAGAAAATTATTCAAAAGATTTTGCAAAGGCTCAAGAAAGGGTTCTTGGATTTAGATGGTGATCTAAATGTGTCAATGCAAATTCTAAAGACCATGAAATTTATAAGACATACGTGCTGATAAATGAGATTTGTTGAGAGAAGCATAAGCAGACATATGGATGTCTGCAGTCTACAAAGTTAAGGGTAACCTTGTTGAAAGTATTAAGGTAATTCATTGAGAATGAATTCAGTAAACTCAATAACCACTTTTCAAAAGGGTATTTGAAAAGGATGTGACTATTAGCACATATGGTTGAAGTCCCAACCATTTCAATTCATTAAATGTTAAGGAACATTGAATTGAGTGGGAGCTTTATGATTTACGGTTAAATGTAAAGTTCTGTGGGAGTTCTCGCTCCAGGATTTAAAGCTATTGAGTCATGGGTATGACTTCAGGATCTTCAGAATCAGGCAAGAACAAGAGTTTAGTGGGAGTAAACGTTATCTAAAACAACTCATTGCTCGTTTGGAATGAAGCATTGATACTCATGAAAGGTACACGAGTTTTTTGGGTTCTAGATGACATATTGATATGAATTAAATCTAATTGAACATGGGATGTTTAGTTGAGATTATAAAAGACATCTTGTTAGTGTTAAGGTTGTTCATGGAGATGAAGATAGTATAACCATGATGGGATCATGAAAATATATCGAACCTTAAGAACTATTGTTTGCACGCTTAAATCACTAATGATTCCGCCATTAGTATGATCGTGTAAAGTGGATGCGCACCGCTTACAGGACAACCCGTAGAGCAGGTTTTAAATCAATGATTAAACCTTGATCAATTGTCAAAGTATTCTCCAATGAAGATGAAAGACAAATTCAAGATCTTGGAAGATAACTTAGTCGTATGGTAAAAGGTTTGCAACAACTCAAGTTCCAAGATACCAAGCAAAGATTTATGATAATCTTTGGCTTATATTCATTGAATATGCATCTCAATGACTTGTATTTTAACTACATGGTCATCACAAGATTCTATAAAATGTATAAGTTCACAAATTATGTAAAGGCATTGCTGTGGCTGGGAGTTACACAATGCACATAATCTTATTCGCTAGTCATGAGAATGACTTGTCTCTTTCAGAGGAAAGATCAATGTATGGATATGATCCGCAAAGTGAACGATCGCACGAACCGTGGTAAACCTGGTTTACTCAAAATGGAGATAACTACAATTTTAAGGGATGTAAACGAGAGACCCTAAAGCTGATTGTAAATTAAATGGTGTTCAAAGGTTGACCACTTGGATGGTGTAATCCACTAATTGTTTGAGTTATTTATAACTCACGAAAGGTCAAGTAAAATTCAAATGGGATGGTAAGACCATATTGAACCCCATTAAAGTGAATTGAATTATCATGACCACGCCCCTAGTTGCTTAAGTGAGGTGACATCTCAATGCAACCGGATGTGTGATGCGATTGATGGCGAGTTCAATTGCCATAGAGTCATACGGGATGACTAATCGATCACCTAGGCATAGACATGTTAAGATACATTTGTCGGGCTAATGACCGCTGATAGAGCTCTGGCGTACTCTTATTAAAAGACTGCCTGGTCGTGGCGGGAGCATCTATCGTGTTTCACATGAGTCAGTTCTTGGACTAATGACTGTTCTCAGAGGTGGCACAGTTTTCAGATTAACTTTGATTTATGTCCTAACACCTTCGTAACTGGGGTTTATAAGGACACATTTTGGGTTATGATGGGTTGTGGCCAGCCGGAAGGAATGAGTCGATTGGGAATTGTCCATCCCTTGTCACGGTTGAGAAATATCTCTAGGCCACTCGAGGAGAATAATAACTAGAAATGCGTGGCCACGCTCGGAAAGTATCTATGGTAGATGATTCCGGTCAGTAGTTATAACTCCAGATCGAGATAAACCACTCTAGATTTTAATCAATTGCCGGCACGACCTGAGAGGACGCCATGCATTGAGTGGGAGATAGTAATAGGGCAAGAGAATTGGTGACACACACTTGTCTCGGACAAGTGGGAGATTGTTGGAGGAAGTGTCCTCGACAATAGTGTGTTGACATAATTAAAACTCATTTGAATGAAACACAACTGGGAGTGTTACTCTTTTAAAGTCGACTGATCAACATTTACCGATAATGATTGGCTGTCTAGAGTTTGACATTATCGTCATATGATGGTGGTGATCAGTTGATCCCTTAAGGTCATATCTTTAGGGAATTCCGTCTCAATGGAATAATTAATTAATATTGTATTGGATACAAATTAATTAATAACTAGAAATTTGGAAATGATTTTACGTGACGAATATTATTATAATGGGATTATAATAATAAAGGTCAAAGTAGTAAAATAGTTTTATTACACGGTTTTATTTATTCGTTCAGGAAACGATTAAATTGAGAATGAACACGGTTGATCATAAAATTACAAAGAGTTGTAATCAAAGTTAATCTGAAATATGTTATTATTCTAGTTATTATTCTCCTCGAGTTATTATTCTCCTCGAGTGGCCACAGCCCATCATAACCCAAAATATGTCCTTATAAACCCCAGTTACGAAGGTGTTAGGACATAAATCAAAGTTAATCTGAAAACTGTGCCACCTCTGAGAAAAGTCATTAGTCCAAGAACTGACTCATGTGAAACACGATAGATGCTCCCGCCACGACCAGGCAGTCTTTTAATAAGAGTACGCCAGAGCTCTATCAGCGGTCATTAGCCCGACAAATGTATCTTAACATGTCTATGCCTAGGTGATCGATTAGTCATCCCGTATGACTCTATGGCAATTGAACTCGCCATCAATCGCATCACACATCCGGTTGCATTGAGATGTCACCTCACTTAAGCAACTAGGGGCGAGGTCATGATAATTCAATTCACTTTAATGGGGTTCAATATGGTCTTACCATCCCGTTTGAATTTTACTTGACCTTTCGTGAGTTATAAATAACTCAAACAATTAGTGGTTTACACCATCCAAGTGGTCAACCTTTGAACACCATTTAATTTACAATCAGCTTTAGGGTCTCTCGTTTACATCCCTTAAAATTGTAATTATCTTCATTTTGAGTAAACCAGGTTTACTACGGTTCGTGCGATCGTTCACTTTGCGGATCATATCCATACATTGATCTTTCCTCTGAAAGAGACAAGTCATTCTCATGACTAGCGAATAAGATTATGTGCATTGTGTAACTCCCAGCCACAGTAATGCCTTTACATAATTTGTGAACGTACACATTTTGTAGAATCTTGTGATGACCATGTAGTTAAAATACAAGTCATTGAGATGCATAGTCAATGAATGTAATCCAAAGATTATCACAAATCTTTGCTTGGTTTCTTGGAACTTGAGTCGTCGCAAACCTTTCACCATACGACTAAGTTATCTTCCAAAATCTTGAATTTGTCTTTCATCTTCATTGGAGAATACTTTGACAATTTACCAAGGTTTAATCATTGGTTTAACACCTGCTCCAAGGGGTTGTCCTGTAAGCGGTGCGCATCCACTTTACACGATTATACTAATGGCGGAAACATTAGTGATTTAAACGTGCAAACAATAGTACTTAAGGTTCGATATATTTTCATGATCCCATCATGGTTATACTATCTTCATCTCCATGAACAACCTTAACACTAACAAGATGTCTTTTATAATCTCAACTAAACATCCCATGTTCAATTAGATTTAATTCATATCAATATGTCATCTAGAACCAAAAACTCGTGTACCTTTCATGAGTATCAATGCTTCATTCAAACGAGCAATGAGTTGTTTTAGATAACGTTTACTCCCACTAAACTCTTGTTCTTGCCTGATTCTGAAGATCCCGAAGTCATACCCATGACTCAATAGCTTCAAATCCTGGAGCGAGAACTCCCACTGAACTTTACATTTAACCGTAAATCATAAAGCTCCCACTCAATTCAATGTTCCTTAACAGTTAATGAATTGAAATGGTTGGGACTTAACCATATGTGCTAATAGTCACATCCTTTTCAAATACCCTTTTGAAAAGCGGTTACTGAGTTTACTGAATTCATTCTCAATGAATCATTTCACTACTTTCAACAAAGTTACCCATAACTTTGTAAACTGCAGACATCCACATGTCTGCTTATGCTTCTCTCAACAAATCTCATTTATCAGCACGTATATCTTATAAATTTCATGGTTCTTTGCATTGGCACATTTAGATCACCATCTAAATCCAAGAACCCTTTCTTGAGCCTTTACAAAGTCTTTTGAATAATTTTCTTCGAGTGTCCTCCCGTAGTTTCTATAAGAGTCTTTTCTTATGGTATATAATTTTGTGTGTGAGAACTTTCAGTTCCCCACATTTATCTTATCTTGTACTGTACGAGGACTCTATCATGGATCTTATCCATGTATAGAATTTTTCCTTACAAACTTCAAGAATTTATCTTTGAAGTATCCTCCAGGGCCGGGGCCGTTGGTATATAAGGCGTAGATTTTTACCAAACCGTAGATCTTATCTACAACCTTTGGGCTTATCCACAACTTTTGGGATGATAAGGCGTAGAATCTTATCCACAGCCTAATCTACCTTTTACAACCATAAGGTGTAGATTGCTCTTGAGATATAAGGCGTAGATTTTTACCAAACCGTAGATCTTATCTACAACCTTTGGGCTTATCCACAACTTTTGGGATGATAAGGCGTAGAATCTTATCTATAGCCTAATCTACCTTTTACAACCATAAGGTGTAGATTTTCTTAAATCGTAGATCCCATCCACAACTTAATCTTCCTTCTTATCTTTCACATAACCAAAACACAATAAATCCTACTATTCACTAATAGATCACATCCATTGTGCTTGTCAAAATCATATGCTATTTGCGGCCTTCTAAATTTCTCCCACTCTATCTTTGTAATAATAATCCCATTTTATCACCAAAGATAGCCACTAAGGCCACAAGCAATGACTTTGATGTTGGTTTTTGTGCCCTTATGATTTATCACAGAAATTATTCGATTTAAAGCTTAGATAGTTTTGGATGGTTGACAACTTTTCCTCTTAATTGAGTTCTAAACTTAATTTAATTTTGATTTGATTTGAATTGGGTATCCTATACCAATTTGGCTTCAATGGTCATACATTGAAATTTCATAATCAATTCTATTTTATGTTTAAGATTTGCAAGTGTATGTTAAACTAAACAAGAACATAATTATAAACCGATAGTTACTCGGGTTGAAAACCAAGTCACTATATTATCCAAAATACAACATATTGTTCAAGGATTACCCCTTTCCTTGTCCAACAAGGAAATAAAACATAGGTTTTAATTGTTCATACAACACTTGAAATATTAGCAAAATAAGCGGAAAAACAAAGCTCCTTGATCATTCCGAGTGGAGCTACTCTTAGTTCCCTTGATCCATCAAGCTTGTTTCTCTTTTCTCTTATCTTTGCTTTCATGCCCTAATTCAAGTAAGAAGAGCATTCACATCACAACTTGTATCATGATACATTAGTTGAGATTAACATAAAATCGGGATAGTTATCGTACCAACTGGAAGAATCTTCCCAGCTTTGAGATCACTGAGATACTTGGAACAGTTCCTCTTCCAATGTCCTTTGCCATTGCAATAAAAGCATTTGGCCCCTTGATGAGGGCTCTTCTTGGATTTGGAGGTGCTTACCTCAGAAGACACTTTCTTTGAACCTTTGGAAGGTTGCTTCCCCTTTGCCTTACCCTTCCTTTTGAACTTTCCTTTGCTCTTAACATTAATGTTGAGCACATCCTTAGGGGCACTAACATTTAGTCCCATATCCCTTTCAGCCTGCACGATCATATTGTGCAATTCATCGAGAGAGATGTCTTGGTTTCTCATGTTGAAATTCACCCGGAATTGTACATAAGTTTTCACCTTAGACAAGGAGTGGAGGATTCTGTCAATCACAAGTTCCTTAGGAATGTCCACTTGATTCATCCTTAGGGTTTCTACATGCTCAATTAACTTGAGCACATGTGGGCTAGCCTTTTGCCCCTCCTTAAGGTTGAGATCAAAGAAAGCCGATGCCGCCTCGTATTGGACAATTCTCAAAGCCTTTGAGAACATTGTCACAAGCCTGGAGTAGATCTCATAGGCCGTGCCAATCTTTACGGCACTCCTTTGGAGTTCCGGCTCCATCGAGAAGATCAAAACATTTTTGATTGCCGCAGACTCCTTCTGATAAGAATCATAAGGTCGTCTTGCTGCGGCGGTGGCATTTTCTGCAGGTTCAGGAGGTGATTCTTCAATGAGGAATTCGGTCTTACCGTCTCCCTCTGCCGCTAACAATAGTTGGGCATCCCAATCGGCAAAGTTTGCCCCATTCTTTTCTAGCTTACAACGATCCATGAAGGAACGTAACCATGAAGTGTTTGTAGTAGTGGAAGTAGTCATGATTGATATTGATACGAAGACTACAAAATTTTAAAATATGAAGAAATTAAATGCTAATCGTTTTAATTTTCATTTTAACTTGTAAACATATTTACTAAGTTGATGCATCTATAAAATGACCTCTATCCAATTTTATAAATGATTCCAAGACCCAAACCCATACTATCGAAATCGTGAACCACTGGAACTCCGACCCAATGATACGGTTTGGTGGGTTAAAATAAACCGGTTCTACCCTAGAACTCTTGGTTGATGACAAATCATAATTTATTCATCTTAGCCCGGAACACGTTGACCACTGGTCCTCTACACTTCCGTTGAGTACAAACCAAATTTCAAATGCATCGGGATGCGATCCGCCCACTGGACTGAATCCATCCCATCGCCCCACTTATCCTACGTAATGGGGTTCGTACTGCCCACTGGACTAGCACCACCCCACGAAATAGAAGCTCATGGGTTCTACTATTTGGTAAGGCTAATTCTCAATTGTTTTTGTTTAATATAGAGGTCTTGTCAATTTATTATCCATCTCCTTTAAGCGAATTAAATTGGTGAACTCGATAATTATAATTGACACGGTCGTTTTTAACGATCTAAAGTAATATGCATGTTTATGGCGATTTGGCTATGCATGCAAACATAATAAAATGCAAAAGTAAAAGCAATAAAGCAATAAAATCCTAGTATGGCCTTCCTAGTAATAGTAAAAACTAATTAACTATTACAAATTCGGAAACCAACTCCTTGGTCCCTTGAACTTCATTGGCACGCCATCCAAGAAAACACCGTCTTGTCGGAACTCCTTTCCGTATGGCACCGTCTTTTGGATCTCCGGAATTACAATAAAATAATACAACTATTCTATTGTAAAACTGAAAATTTAAATTACAAACCCGTGATACGAGATCACATAAATTACAACCGAATCAATATTCCCTTACATTACGGGTAATATTGATTAAAACTAAGGCCATACTAAGAAAATTACATAATTCCAAATTATATAAATAACATTCAAAATATGACATTCATATTAAATAAATTGCAGTAATAAAATAAGTATGCACATGCTCAATTTTTAATGCCAAATCGCCTTATGGGAGCAAATATCTCATATTTGTTTACGGTTTTTACGGATATGTGCGATTTTAACTATGAAAATCATCCAAAATTACATAAATCTCATTTATGTCCAAGTTAATCATCCTAACTCACTTTAGGAATCAATGTTTAGTCTCTACTAATATTTGATCATGATCTAACTTGATTTTGCATTATTGTTCATAAATTACTTGTATTTTCGGGAAAAAATAAACAAAATATGGCCAAATGAGTCAATAAAATTCGAAATTTAAAATTCAAAAATCTTAAACTTTCTGGAAATTTTCTGAAAATTCAGAAATTAATAAATGGTCTTATGCAAATACTTATGGTTTATTTCTTAAATAAATCCTATAAAAGCCGTTTTTATGGTTAAAAATCCGATTTAAATTATAAAAACTTGAAATAAATTGCTATAAATTTTTAGTCATGCTAAAATACATATTATAATCTGAAAGTGACCAAAAATTACAGACCATACTCGAAAATTTTATTTTCGACTCATAAATTACGATTATTAGCTAATTAACTCATTAAAACTAATAATCATAAAAACAGAAACCTTTTTGATATCTAACTTTTAGATCTGATGTTCCTATCATATAAGACATCTATGGGTAAAATTTCATGCCATAATATTAAGATTAACTATTTTTAACACAATAAGTCACTATTTATCCGATTTTAACCATTAAAATCATAAATCATGCATCACTTGGGAATAAATTCCCAAAACTTACATACATACTGTTGATATTGCATGTGACATTGTGTAAAGTTTTTATGGCAAAATTCCAACTATAACTATTAAAGTCGAATTTAAGTCACTATTAATCCGATTTTTACTATAAAAATCATTAATCATGCAAAATAATTCCAATAATTTCAAAAAATCATACAGGAACTTTATATATTGCATGTGACTTTTCATAAAATTTTTAAGGTTAAATTCGAAATATAACCTTATATACCCATTTTTACTCATATTATGACTATTTATCTCATAAAATTCATAATCCATGCATATTAACTCCATTTCTTACGAAAAATCAGATACAATATATTAAATATGCATGTGAGAACATATCAAAAAATCTCGGCCAGAAACTATTTTTAGCTATTTTTCCCATCAATTGTTGTTTAAAACCGATTTAAACTACAAAATATACAAATAAATATAAAAATGAACAATAAAAATCCATAAAATTATTTTTATGTCCTAAAACCATTTTAGAAACAGAAACTTTAACATGCAAAATTACTTTGTGATTTATCATAATAAACACAATAATTTTCGAAATTTTCGAAATATATGTTAAACCGATTTTAACATAAAACATGAATCCGATCATGCATGCAACAACCGTAATGCTCTGATACCAATTGTTGGAAACTAAGTTCCACATTTTATACTCAAATCTAATATGAGTTTTGTTTCTTTAAGTTTAGTCATAAAACTTAAATGGATCTTATGCATGCAAGATGATATCATAAGAAGAGATAGTCCTTACATTGGTTTTAGAAGGTTTATACTCAATAATCACCTATTATATGAGTCTTCAAACCACCGAAATACCCTTAAACGATCTAAGAAAAATCGTCTCCAAAAGATGCGTATCAAGGACCCGATCTCAAACTATTACTAATTTTGTTACTAGAAAATTAGTATTAGTATACTAGAAAATAATAATATTACTCTTAATATTATTAGTATAGGAAATAATTATTTCCTTAGTAAAAACTATTTTAGCTAAGGAATTATGAGAATGAGGTTTGTAGTGTGTTGGATGAACAAGCATCAAACTAACAACAACTAGTATGCAAAAACCTTAGTCTTTTGTGTGGTGTGTTGAGTGTCATTTATAGAGCAAAATATGCTCTCTTTTGAGTGCATAAGGCCGGCCAAGCCAAGCCAAAGGAGCCAATGCATGCTCCTTCCTTTCTTACACAAAGCATGTAAGATTCCTTACAACATGCTCTTTGTGTATGACACACTCTATGCTTGTACACTTACACACACAACATATACTCATACACACTACATATACACGGTTCACATGGTCTTATTATAGACCCATTTTATTTTTGTCAATTGTGTTAATTTGTAACATGTCACATATGTTCCATAACACATGACCCAATTTGTTAATTGTGCAATTTTAACTATTAAAATTCATAATTTACAAATTTATTACATTTAAATAAATACACTAATAATTCGAAATTATTATTGTACAAAAAAATGTAATGTCATAATTTAATTACAACTCTTTGTAATTTTATGATCAACCGTGTTCATTCTCAATTTAATCGTTTCCTAAACGAATAAATAAAACCGAGTAATAAAACAATTTTATTACTTTGACTTTAATTATTATTATAATCCCATTATAAAAATATTCGTCATATAAAATTATTTCCAAAATTTCCAGTAATTAATTAATTTGTATCCAATACAATATTAATTAATTATTCCATTGAGACGGAATTCCCTAAAGATATGACCTTAAGGGATCAACTGATCACCACCATCATATGACGATAATGTCAAACTCTAGACAGCCAATCATTATCGATAAATGTTGATCAGTCGACTTTAAAAGAGTAACACTCCCAGTTGTGTTTCATTCAAATGAGTTTTAATTACGTCAACACACTATTGTCGAGGACACTTCCTTCCAACATGTTGTACTCCGGTGGGTCAGTATATGGTGCAAGAAAAGGGAATATAGTCAATTGATAAGGCCAATGATTATCTTCGAAGGTTAGCAAAGAAGAATTGTCTAGGGAAAGGTATTAAAGTAGGTAGGGTGATCAATAGTGGTGTTGGGTTCAGAATCAATGTTGAGGATGGAGATATGGATGGTTTGGATAGTTTTTCAGAGTCTTATCTGTTAATGATTATGGATTTAATTGTGGTTTTGCGGAGGTTGGGCCGCCACAACCTCCAAAGTCACCATGAATGGACTAGTTTGGAATTGAAGGGGCCTTAATAAAGCTTTCTCCTATATAATTCCTAAGATAAGAGCGATGCTAAGTAGTAAGTCTTTTGATTTTGTGTTTTTATTGGAAATTAAATGTAGTGATCAAGCTACTTTAATATGTTTAGAGGTTATGGGTTGGATGTGTTTAGTGGTGTTTATGCGGTGGGTGCGTTAGGGGGTTGTAGGTGGATTGGCAAAAGAGTTCTAGGATAAGCTTGGTTACAACATGTACTAATTTTAATATCCTTCGTGTCGAAAATTTTTATGGTGTTCTGTGGTATCGTATTCTCTTTTATGGAGCCCCGGATTGTGGTTCTTGTATGCATATTTTAAAATCTTTGGAGAGTTGGTTTGACAAATATTATGCTCCGTTCATTATAATTGGAAACTTTAATCAAGTGGAATAAGTTAATGGCAAACTAAATTCTAATCAACGGCCTATTAATGGGGCATTTGAGTTCTCTTTGTGGAAACTAAAAAATGGACTTATTTATATTCTTTTTAAGGGACCTAAGTTCACTTGGTGTAATAATAGAAAGGCAGAGAAAATGGTTTATGAGAGGCTTGACAAAGCTCTTGGATCAAAGGATTAGATTGAAGTGTTTCCGAATTCAGGGATCAAACATTAATCGATTAAAATATCTGATCATGCACCAATTGAATTTAATTTGCATTTGGTGAATATTAAGCTCAAAAGGCAATACAGATTGGATGCTTGGGCCCTTGATTATGAGAATTGTATTGTTGGGGTTCATACTATGTGGGAAGGAAATGATACTAGGTCACATGCTTTTTGATTGGCTAGGAACGTAGCTAGGGTAAGGATAAATATAAAATATTGGGTTGTGAATAAGTCAGAGGTTTGGAAGAGGAAATGGGAGAAGTTTGATAGAAGACTGGAAGGGTGTTTGGAGTTGAATTTTTTAGGAAAGGGTGAGTTGGAGTATGTAGTTGCCGATGAAAAGGTCGAGGAGTTTGCTACCGCTTTTGGGTCATTCTGGAAACAACGGGCTAAAATTAAATGGATTACTGAAGGGAATCACTATGTTTTTCTTTAATTCGGTTAAAGGGCGTTCAGGGAGGAATTTCATTCATGGCCTTAAGAGAAGCAATGGTTTTTGGGTCCTTCGCCGGGAGGATGTGGGAAATCTCTTTCAAGAATCTTATAAATAAGTGTATTGTGATAAGGACGACAAGATGAAGTCAAGGGAACATCATGGTTTTCGGACTAACTACGCAAGGTTAGTAAGATGGTTTCTGCTGGTGATGCGAATATGCTTATTAGCAAACCATTCACAACAAAGGAAGTTAGGTGCATGGTGTTCTAGATGGGTCCTTTTAAGTCTCCAGGACCGGATGGGATACCAACCAATTTCTTCCAAAAATTTGGTCTTTGGTTAAAAGGAAAGTAACACACGGTATTTAGTCCATCTTGAACTCTGGGAGGGTACTACGGGAGCTAAATAGAACTTTTATCACATTGGTGCCAAAGGTGGATAAACCTATAGGGTTTCTGATTTTAGACCAATTAGTTTGTGTAATGTGGTGATGTGTATTGTTACCAAGTGTATTTTAAACGATGTCCAAAATAATGAGTAAGCTTGAGGGGGAGGAGCGGAATGTATTCGTCCCAGGGAGGCAAACCAACAATAATATTTTACTTCATGAGCTCATCCAAAAGGTGAATAATTATTAAGTCGGCAAACATGGCAAATGCGTCTTTAAAGTTGATATGAGTAAAGTGTTTGATCATGAGTTGTGTGTGTTTGGGTATTTATGAGGTTTTGTTTAATGGGGCCCTGTTATAACAATTTAGGCCAAAGTGTAGTCTAAGACCGGGAGACTCTCTCTCGTCTTTCTTTTTTATTCTGTGTATGGAGGTTCTCGCTGAGAACCTCAAGCATGTTATGCATATGCATGGGAAGGCTTTAAGGTATTAAGTTATGTCGTAGGGCGGAACCGATCTTGAATCTTTTCTTTGCAGATGACTCGATCTTCTTTGTTGAATAAGATCATCAACAAGGATAAGGCCTTTTATTTTGGCTCGGAGGATTATGGTCATTTCACTTTGTTTGTCACGTTTGAAGGATGAGGCCTTTTTGGTCTCTCAGTAGCGATGGACAATACTCTGTGAAGAGTGGGTATGCTTTGGAGATTAAATATTACATGGAATCAAGGAGCTCGACTAAGGATAGATTGAGGATTGGGCTTAAAGGTAAGGAGTTTTTTATGGCATTTGTAGATCCCTGAACATTGGAGGATTTTCCTATGGAGGATTCTATATACTTCTTTACCGTTGGTAGAATAATTCAAAAAGAGGGGGATTGAGGTGGATGATTCTTGTGTCATGTGTAAAGGAAACCTCACACACTTGAAATCCATGGACCGTCTGTTTAGGAATTTTCGTGAAGCAGTAAGAATGTGCGCAGGTTCCTGGTTAGGTATTAGAACTGAAAACTGTGGTATGATCAACATACGCAACTGGATCATCATGTGGCTACGATATCTTAGTCTAAAAGTCATATAGGAAAATATGTTACACTTTGTTGCAGTTATGTGGGATTTATGGTATAAACAAAATCAACTTGTTTTTAAAGGCATCTTTTTATCGCCTTGTGTGCTTTTCAGGATGAACACTAAAAATGTGTTGGGCTACCAACCAGCATTCATTTCCAGAGCAGAAGGGTTAATGAGGGACAAGCTCTGTGGTATTATGTAATACTCCGTATACTTGCCTCGGTCAACGGCAATGAAACCATGTTTTATACAAGTATTTCAATCGGAATGTTTATAAAGTATTTTATGTAAACTGTTATTATTTTATAAATCATATTTCTACGATTATTTCGTATTTCATAATTATCTTATATTTGATGATTATTTCATAAACTAGCATTTCATTTGTATTTCTTTAATGTTAAAAATATATTTATAATTATATATTTTTCCTATTTAATATTCATCCATTGTTAATATATGTTTTATAAATTAATTAAGGCGTAATTACATTTAAACTTATTTATAATAAAGTAATTGATATTTACGTAATTTAATTATTTGTATGTCTCGTTAATTTAAAGTTACGAGTCGAGAATGGAATGTAGTCGTGTAAGACCTCGAGAGGCGTGATGGGTTCGGGCTTATGATGTAATACTCCGTGTTTCACTATGTTTTTATTTTAATATTTATTATTACTTTTGACGTGTTGTTAATTAACTAAGTACCGAATAAGTGTTTGTACGTTATGGGTGAGGTGTTGAATACGGGTATTTAGTTATCGAGCCACGTCCTACTAGTAATATACGGTCTAGGGATGCGTGCAAGTACCTGTTTGGGCCTCGAGTGTTGTGTCAAGGCCAAGATATAGCCCATCTCGACATAACAGGCTGTTTTGAGAACAGCAACAAATTGTATCTGCCCCCATATAAAACGCCCTCCTAAACCTAACCCTAACCCTACTACGTTTCCCTCTCACACACAAACCCACTGCCGTCACATCATAGTTCAAGGAGGAGGGATCAGGTGGTGGTTTAGGGTGGTCCTTAGTGGCTCGATTGGCGTCTGAAATAGGGTACACGCATTTATCCCTCTGTTTTTCAAGTTTTCCTGTTCCGTTTCAATTCGTGTTTTGTATATATAATCATGTTGTTATGATCGTATCTTTGTTTATTTTTAATCTATGAGGTTCAATAGTCGTTTTTGGGTTAGAGTTGAGTCACCGTTGGCCTTGTTGACCGTCGTTTCGTGGTGGTTTAAACCCCCTGTCAGAATCGTTGTTTCAGCAGGTTTTTATACTTGATTCGTATGAGGGTGTTTGTGTCATGTTTAGTTTTGTAATCTGTATATATTTTTGTATGTTGATTGGTTTCTGTTGAAAGGTGGTAGTCAAAGGTTCGTGTGGTGGTTAAGGTGGTGGTTCCTGGTGGGTCGTGAGGGTGTTAAAAGCAGGGTTCGTTTGGGTGTGAGAGGCTGTTAATGTGTCGTTGTCAGAATAGTAGTTGGGCAGGGACTTTTGTATGGGTATTCGAGTATAGTGTGTTCTACATTTGAGATGGGTGTTTGGGTAGTTTGTTAGAGGGTTGCATGGGGTTCGTAGTGGTGGCTGTCGTGGTGGCTCGTGGTGGCTGTGGGTGTTTTTACAGCGGATTTTGTTTTGTACCGGAAAAACGTAAAACTGGTATGGTGGTGGTGTTGCTGGGTTTGGACGTCTGCCTAGGTGCCGTGGGAGGCTGAAGATGGCCACTGACCTCCTCCCTGGGATCACCACTGATGCCCGTCGTTGAGGGTACCAAAGATAAAATTTATAATTCCTAACCTTAACAATAGATAGCGAAAGTCAGGGTCGAACCACAAGGAGGTGGGGAATGTTTATTGTCTTAATGTTAATGTTTAAAGGTAACAAGTTTTGGGGGTTTGATTGGTTGATGCTATATCTAAGGCAAAGATAAAAATAAAACAAGAATTAAAAGATGAGAATAAAAATATAAATAAAGGGGATGCTAGGATGTTTGGGTAATAAATAGCTAAGGTAAAATAAATCCTAAGGTCAACATGTATTGCAGTCGCGTAGGGGGGTGTAACATAACTTTTTAGGTCTATGCTACCTAATAGCTCCTTTCGGCCTATGCTATTAGTTCCTAGGTCTCACAATTATTGGGTGTCAACAATAAGGGTGATTCCTAAATCCCAGGTTACATACCTTTCAGCCTTGAGTAACCTATCCGTCTTAAGGTGTAAACCAATGCCCTTCCCGTATCTTTCAATCTTGGGTAGGTCATTACTAACATCCTACAAGTCTCCTATTGGTCTCATTGCAGGATATTATAATTTATAAGAAAAGACGAAATAAGAAAACAGACGCGAGTGGTCGACCGACCGGCTACTCCAGTCGGCCGACCACGGCCTCGGTCGACCGACCGACTATTTCAGTCGGCTGACCGTGGTCCTGCTACAGGTCGGGTTTTCGGATTTTTATCTACCTATGCATATTATCCCCTACATCCTAACATATGAAAATTAGCTACTCATAACTGTTAAGACGACTATGAAATTGGGAGTAAATATGGAAAACATAGTAAATAATCTAAACATGCAAGATTCAAATAAAGCTTGGGATTCTAACTTAACAATTGTAATAAAAGCAATAAGAACAATAATAAAGCAAGATTAAAAGAGTAATTACCACAATTTGGAATTAGGGCAGAAAGAAACTAACTTTATTGATGAATGCTTGAGAACTATTGAAGGATTATAATTGAACTAAAAACTAAAATAGAATTCTCTAAATAAGACTTGATTATTGAATCTCTCTGAAACTTATTGTATGCAAAACTGGATGATAAAAAGATAGTTAAAAGATACAAAACCCTAATCACAAGATTAGTTTATATAGGGTAAAAACTAAGAGTTTCCTTAAGATTCTAATTCTACTTTATTTCCGAAAACGAATCGTACGGGCTTCGCTCTGGTCGGCCGACCCGTTTAGTTGGTCGGTCGACCACTTCCTGATGGGCTTCTCTTATTTTGCGGTTTTCTTGAAATCTGGGCCTCATGAAAATTGGGTCTGGTCGGCCGACCCGTTTAGTTGGTCGGTCGACCGCTTCTGCACGGAAGTCTTCGGATCTCTTCTGTTTTGACTCTTGGTACTTGATTTTGACTCCAGTTGACTTTCCATTTATTCTTTAATTAAGCAAAAGACTTGAGGATACGAGTTTGGTGCTAAATCGTCTCTTTTCCGCATAAATCTGCAAAAGTGCATAAAAATACGAAAGTACACAATTTGTGGGAAATAGAGGCTAAAACATAGTAAATGAGCGACCAAATACGTGTAAAAATAGATGTAAAACATCATAAAATAGACACGTATCAAATTCCCCAAACCAAACCCTTGCTTGCCCTCAAGCAAGAAATAGACTCGATCTTAACTAATGGAACGATTTCAATCTCAGAGCGAAATTTACATGTAAGCCTGAACCAATACCAAGTACAAAATGAGAAAGTATTTAAAATCATGCAAACGAGTTATGGTGTTGTCAAACTTGAAAACATAAAGACTATAGAGACTTATACCATGGACTCTCGCGGTACGCTCGAGACACTCATGAAGCAAAGGGTGAGTATATGTAAAAGATAGAAAGAAGTATATTTGTCATGACACTCACCTAACTGCGACCCATGAAAAACATGCCTGCAATCTAACATGAACAAGAATTCTACAGCCTTGTATAACAACCTCATTAAATGACCCAGATACATGCAATTGGGGTAATGAAAGATATGTGAGATAAAAGGTAAAAGTGGTTAAGATGTTTTTGGAATTGTGGGGTTAGTAGCCAAGCTAGTAAAACCGGTTCCCAACAACATATTTCACAACTTTTGATATTAAGAAAGTGCTCTTTTGTAGCACAACTCTCACATTATATAAGAAAGGACTCCCAAATATTTTTGAATGAAGCACGGGAGTGATAACATATAAAAAGAAAGGGATATTTTGGAACGAATTTTGAATCTGATATCGTGAGTTGGTCGGCCGACCTATGTAAGTGGTCGGTCGACCGGCTTCCTGTGTTTTCCGGATTTTTTTTTTTTTTCGTTTTCTTTCTTTTCTGAATTTTTCTGTTCTTTTTCTTTTCTTGCTTTCTTTCTTTCTTTTCTCTTTTTGCTCATAATAGCACACAAACCAAGATGCCTCAAAAAATAATCCAATGACTACAAATACTAGCTTGGAAGGGTAGGCCAAGTATGGGATGTAGTTTTGGGGAAATAAAAAGACAAATTTGGCTATGTGAAGCTTATGGGTAAATATGAGAGAAGGGATCCCAAATGCACGTATCAAGACTCACAAAAACGAGAAAGTAAAACAAGTATATAGTAATTCAAGTTCATGTTTATGCATATTGATGTAACATGTTCCAAGGGGAGTACTACTCACATCCTAGACAACTGGTTTAAGAATGAAACCAGGAATAAGGCTCTAAAACTTAGAATGTATAAGTAGGTCGCCAAGGTATAAGTCAAGTCTCAAGATATGCAAGTTGACAAAAACTCGTAGATATGCAAAAGACTCTCATACTAAAACAAGCTGACAAGGCAAGGTAAAGGCATAAACATATAAGATAGCTAAATCATCCTTGAAATACTTTCGTTCCGACTCGACCTATATGCTAAAATAAACGTGCATTTTTTTTGATCTTTTTTTAAAATTTTTTTAATTTTTTTGGATTTTTTTTTTTTGATGATGCAAGACAGAAATGCAATAAACGTGTGACAAAATGCAATGCATGTAACACGAAACCATTCCCCAAACCAACCCGCACAATGTCCCCATTGTGCATTAGCCTAAGTAAAGGTTTCAGAAATTTAAAAGATAAATGCAAGTAAACTAAAATAAAGGAGAAACTGGAAAGAACTCACTGGGTTAAAAGATGCATGAGAAAAACCTCCCCAAACCAGCGTAAGCTGGGAGGTTTTGGTGGCCAGCAGTGCCACTCAAGTACCCAAGTTGATTTCACGGTTCCTGAGGAAGAAAACGAAAGACTGCGACGGACAGTAGGTCGACCGACCGGTGTTTCTGGTCGATCGACCTCCTGTGAACAGCGAAAAAGTCGGCGATACAGCGCGTCTGGTCGACCGACTGATGTTTCTGGTCGGTCGACCAGCTGAGTCCTGGAGGTCTTCGTTTTTTTTCTCGGAAATCCTGAAAAAGCAAGAAAATATGCGCGCCCAACAATGCACGAAATGCCCGGAACGATTCTAAAAGTCTTAACTACTAGCAATCCGAACTAAAAAGTTTCACACAACATAAAATAAATTGTCTTAAAACTGCAATTTAAAAACAACTATCCGCTGAAGATGCGGAGGATATCCGACCACGGCTTCTGACGGCACGCCGTAGTCTCCACTGTTTTTGCTTCAGTAGCAAAACACATCTTCTTTCCTCCGTCGCAAAGCATATGCGACGGTCTCTCTTCTTGAGCCTGCCTCCTCTTCTTTTTCTCTTCTCGATCCACGACGTCTGGATCCTCATCCTCTCCATAGCTCAGGCATCCCATTCCTCCTCTCTGGATGATAACTTCCTTCTCCTTGGGTTTCCCCAAACCAGTCCCTGCAATAGTCACGATAGAAGTGTCCTCCCTATTGCTCCCAATCTGGGGCGGAGGTGTAAAAACAGATACAGGAACAGGTAATAAAGGTGGAGAAGTAGTGATGACCTCATACTTCTTCTCAGAAGTTATAGCATTACATGTAATGGGGGTCATAGCATCCTTCTTCCTATAGGATAGGCCATAGATAATAGAATGTTTGCCTACTTTGAAGGTTAGAGTTCCAGTGCCTACATCTATAATGGCTCCTGCAGTGTGAAGAAAGGGTCTTCCTAGAATGATGGGTATATGGGCATCCTCTGGGATGTCCAAAACAACAAAGTCTACTGGGAAGAAAAACCTGTCAATACGCACAGGGATGTTTTCTAACACCCCTATAGGTTCCATAGATGTGCGATCAGCCATCTGGACTGTCATACTGGTCACTGCAAATTCGGTCATTCCTAGTTTTAAGGCAACGCTTAGGGGCATGACACTTATACTAGCACCTAGGTCGCATAAAGCCTTTTTAACTGGGAAGGTTCCTATATTACAGGGGACAGAAAAACTTCCAGGGTCTTCTAATTTATGGGGGGCAATGACATGTGTTAAAAAGCTAGATGACTCTTCAGTGAGAGCCACAGACTCAACCTTTTCTAGAGACCTCTTTCTTGACAAAAGCTGTCTCATGAATTTAAGATAAGAAGGAACTTGTTGAACTAATTCTAAAAATGGAACTTGAACATTTAATGAACGAATTACATCTTTAAATTTATCAAAAGATACCTAATCCTTCGAAGGCACGAGTCTCTCTGGAAAAGGAGCAGCTGAGGATTCCGTATTTGTAGCCCTTTTTAAAAACCTAGGGGTCTTATCACCCCTGAAAAGGAAATCCCTTAAGTTATTTGGCAATTCTGGACGAAAGGGAACTTCGGGCTCTGCTTCTGTGGTCGGTCGACCAGTATCCTCGGTCGGTCGACCAGTCTCCTGTTCAGGCGAAATCTTTGGATCCTGCTCTGTGGTCGGTCGACCAGAATTTTCGGTCGGTCGACCGACTTCGCTGCTACTCGCTGTTTTTTCTTTCTCAGCCCCCACTTTAGTACCACTCCGCAGGGTTACGACGTTTAGAGTCTCCTTCTTCTGGTCCGGTTTGGTCGGAAGTTGACCCGGAGCTCTAGTATCATTCTTGCTCGCGATCTGAGCAATCTGGGACTCCAACATCTTCATTCCTGCCTCTCTAGCCTGTGACTCCTTCTGAACCAACCCAATAAGATTTTGGATAAGAGCATCTGTGTTGGGTGGTGGATTAGAAGGTGGTTGAGGGTTGAAAGGTGGTCTTTGGAAATTCTGTTTATGTGGGGGTACATATGTGGAATTTTGCTGAGGTTGCATGTGCTGTGGGTTTTGAACATTCTGGCTTGTCCACCTTAAGTTGGGATGGACATTGTTATTATTTGGATCATAGAAATTGTTCCCACGATAATGCTGAAAAGCGGCACATGTTTCATTAGATGAAGTGCAGAATTTTGACACATGCCCTTCTCCACCGCACCTCTCACAAGCAAAGGGTCCGTCCTGAACGGCGTTCACCTGGTAAATTCCTCCCTTGCTTCCACTCCCTAGATCGAGCTTTCCTGCAGCCTCAAATTTTTCTAGCTTGGCCGTTAAGGCCTCAATTGCTGCCAGGTTGTACTCTGATATTCTCTGATTTCCTCTGGAAGTACCATGCTCAGCGCGGTGCACAGCAACATCTTCTATTAACTTGAGACCTTTAGTCTCTCCTGAATTATCCTGGAATCTTCCATTAGCTGCAGCATCTAAGTAGGCCCTGTTGTCATCATAGAGGCCATTGTAGAACTGGTTGCAAAGAAACCATTGTTCGAATCCGTGATGTGGTATGGATCGAACAAGTCTCTTGAACCTGTCCCACGCCTCGCTGAAATCTTCATTGGGTCCTTGCTTGAAATTAGTAATCTGCGCTCTTAAGGCATTAGTCTTTGATGCAGAATAGTATTTCCTGTAGAAAGCTAGGGCTAAGGTGTTCCAATCTGTAACTCCCGCAGCAGTGCGGTCAAGGTCTCTGTACCATTCTCTCGCAGAGTCTCTAAGGGAGAAGATAAACATGGTCTGTTTAATCTGATCCTGCGTCACTCCTTCTGGGGGTGCTATAGAGCATATGTAATCTGTGAAGATTTCAATGTGCTTAGCTGCATCCTCATTGGCCGAGCCTCCGAATTGGTTTCTTTCAACCATAGTAATATAGGCAGGCTTGGCCTCGAATGGCTTCCCAGTACCTGCAGGTAAAGTGAACCCTTTGTATAGGTCCTTTGCCTGAGGCATAGAGTGACTGGCAATAGTTGCTTCTTCTGTCATGTTATCTTCTTCTTTAGGAAAAACTGGAAAGTGGGTAAAAGGTGGTGTTTTTGGTGAAAGTGGATTGATGGGTGAATTTGGTTGTGAAGGTGGTGTTTTTGGTGAAGATGGTGGTAACTCAAAAAGGTCTTCTTGAAATAAAGAGGATGGTGACCCTCCCTCTTGATTTGCTAGAAGTTGCTTTCTTCTTTCCCTGAGAGTCCTCTCAATTTCGAGATCAAGTGGTAGGAGTTCTCCTTGAACTGACCTGCGCATAAGAGGAAACTACAAGAAAAAGGTGAGAAGGTTTAAGGAACAAAAAGTTCCTTAAACAAAGAGAAACAAAAACAAAAAACAATAAACACTGGCGTCACCTCCCCGGCAACGGCGCCAAAATTTGATGCCCGTCGTTGAGGGTACCAAAGATAAAATTTATAATTCCTAACCTTAACAATAGATAGCGAAAGTCAGGGTCGAACCACAAGGAGGTGGGGAATGTTTATTGTCTTAATGTTAATGTTTAAAGGTAACAAGTTTTGGGGGTTTGATTGGTTGATGCTATATCTAAGGCAAAGATAAAAATAAAACAAGAATTAAAAGATGAGAATAAAAATATAAATAAAGGGGATGCTAGGATGTTTGGGTAATAAATAGCTAAGGTAAAATAAATCCTAAGGTCAACATGTATTGCAGTCGCGTAGGGGGGTGTAACATAACTTTTTAGGTCTATGCTACCTAATAGCTCCTTTCGGCCTATGCTATTAGTTCCTAGGTCTCACAATTATTGGGTGTCAACAATAAGGGTGATTCCTAAATCCCAGGTTACATACCTTTCAGCCTTGAGTAACCTATCCGTCTTAAGGTGTAAACCAATGCCCTTCCCGTATCTTTCAATCTTGGGTAGGTCATTACTAACATCCTACAAGTCTCCTATTGGTCTCATTGCAGGATATTATAATTTATAAGAAAAGACGAAATAAGAAAACAGACGCGAGTGGTCGACCGACCGGCTACTCCAGTCGGCCGACCACGGCCTCGGTCGACCGACCGACTATTTCAGTCGGCTGACCGTGGTCCTGCTACAGGTCGGGTTTTCGGATTTTTATCTACCTATGCATATTATCCCCTACATCCTAACATATGAAAATTAGCTACTCATAACTGTTAAGACGACTATGAAATTGGGAGTAAATATGGAAAACATAGTAAATAATCTAAACATGCAAGATTCAAATAAAGCTTGGGATTCTAACTTAACAATTGTAATAAAAGCAATAAGAACAATAATAAAGCAAGATTAAAAGAGTAATTACCACAATTTGGAATTAGGGCAGAAAGAAACTAACTTTATTGATGAATGCTTGAGAACTATTGAAGGATTATAATTGAACTAAAAACTAAAATAGAATTCTCTAAATAAGACTTGATTATTGAATCTCTCTGAAACTTATTGTATGCAAAACTGGATGATAAAAAGATAGTTAAAAGATACAAAACCCTAATCACAAGATTAGTTTATATAGGGTAAAAACTAAGAGTTTCCTTAAGATTCTAATTCTACTTTATTTCCGAAAACGAATCGTACGGGCTTCGCTCTGGTCGGCCGACCCGTTTAGTTGGTCGGTCGACCACTTCCTGATGGGCTTCTCTTATTTTGCGGTTTTCTTGAAATCTGGGCCTCATGAAAATTGGGTCTGGTCGGCCGACCCGTTTAGTTGGTCGGTCGACCGCTTCTGCACGGAAGTCTTCGGATCTCTTCTGTTTTGACTCTTGGTACTTGATTTTGACTCCAGTTGACTTTCCATTTATTCTTTAATTAAGCAAAAGACTTGAGGATACGAGTTTGGTGCTAAATCGTCTCTTTTCCGCATAAATCTGCAAAAGTGCATAAAAATACGAAAGTACACAATTTGTGGGAAATAGAGGCTAAAACATAGTAAATGAGCGACCAAATACGTGTAAAAATAGATGTAAAACATCATAAAATAGACACGTATCAAATTCCCCAAACCAAACCCTTGCTTGCCCTCAAGCAAGAAATAGACTCGATCTTAACTAATGGAACGATTTCAATCTCAGAGCGAAATTTACATGTAAGCCTGAACCAATACCAAGTACAAAATGAGAAAGTATTTAAAATCATGCAAACGAGTTATGGTGTTGTCAAACTTGAAAACATAAAGACTATAGAGACTTATACCATGGACTCTCGCGGTACGCTCGAGACACTCATGAAGCAAAGGGTGAGTATATGTAAAAGATAGAAAGAAGTATATTTGTCATGACACTCACCTAACTGCGACCCATGAAAAACATGCCTGCAATCTAACATGAACAAGAATTCTACAGCCTTGTATAACAACCTCATTAAATGACCCAGATACATGCAATTGGGGTAATGAAAGATATGTGAGATAAAAGGTAAAAGTGGTTAAGATGTTTTTGGAATTGTGGGGTTAGTAGCCAAGCTAGTAAAACCGGTTCCCAACAACATATTTCACAACTTTTGATATTAAGAAAGTGCTCTTTTGTAGCACAACTCTCACATTATATAAGAAAGGACTCCCAAATATTTTTGAATGAAGCACGGGAGTGATAACATATAAAAAGAAAGGGATATTTTGGAACGAATTTTGAATCTGATATCGTGAGTTGGTCGGCCGACCTATGTAAGTGGTCGGTCGACCGGCTTCCTGTGTTTTCCGGATTTTTTTTTTTTTTCGTTTTCTTTCTTTTCTGAATTTTTCTGTTCTTTTTCTTTTCTTGCTTTCTTTCTTTCTTTTCTCTTTTTGCTCATAATAGCACACAAACCAAGATGCCTAAAAAAATAATCCAATGACTACAAATACTAGCTTGGAAGGGTAGGCCAAGTATGGGATGTAGTTTTGGGGAAATAAAAAGACAAATTTGGCTATGTGAAGCTTATGGGTAAATATGAGAGAAGGGATCCCAAATGCACGTATCAAGACTCACAAAAACGAGAAAGTAAAACAAGTATATAGTAATTCAAGTTCATGTTTATGCATATTGATGTAACATGTTCCAAGGGGAGTACTACTCACATCCTAGACAACTGGTTTAAGAATGAAACCAGGAATAAGGCTCTAAAACTTAGAATGTATAAGTAGGTCGCCAAGGTATAAGTCAAGTCTCAAGATATGCAAGTTGACAAAAACTCGTAGATATGCAAAAGACTCTCATACTAAAACAAGCTGACAAGGCAAGGTAAAGGCATAAACATATAAGATAGCTAAATCATCCTTGAAATACTTTCGTTCCGACTCGACCTATATGCTAAAATAAACGTGCATTTTTTTTGATCTTTTTTTAAAATTTTTTTAATTTTTTTGGATTTTTTTTTTTTGATGATGCAAGACAGAAATGCAATAAACGTGTGACAAAATGCAATGCATGTAACACGAAACCATTCCCCAAACCAACCCGCACAATGTCCCCATTGTGCATTAGCCTAAGTAAAGGTTTCAGAAATTTAAAAGATAAATGCAAGTAAACTAAAATAAAGGAGAAACTGGAAAGAACTCACTGGGTTAAAAGATGCATGAGAAAAACCTCCCCAAACCAGCGTAAGCTGGGAGGTTTTCTTGAAATCTGGGCCTCATGAAAATTGGGTCTGGTCGGCCGACCCGTTTAGTTGGTCGGTCGACCGCTTCTGCACGGAAGTCTTCGGATCTCTTCTGTTTTGACTCTTGGTACTTGATTTTGACTCCAGTTGACTTTCCATTTATTCTTTAATTAAGCAAAAGACTTGAGGATACGAGTTTGGTGCTAAATCGTCTCTTTTCCGCATAAATCTGCAAAAGTGCATAAAAATACGAAAGTACACAATTTGTGGGAAATAGAGGCTAAAACATAGTAAATGAGCGACCAAATACGTGTAAAAATAGATGTAAAACATCATAAAATAGACACGTATCAACCACCGCTCAAGGGCGAGCCTGGTGGTGCCAGTGGGGAGGCCAGGGGCTTCGGTGGGTGTTGGTAGTGGTGGTTGTCAAGGCTGTCGGTGACTCCAATTAGTGCAGGGCTGTTCGTGTTTGTCGTGGTTTTGCGCGTGTTTTAAGTTTGGGATTTGTTTGTGTTTAATCATTACTTTGATAATCATAATCATTATAGTTAATCATGGCCATTATTTTCATCATCATTATTATTATCATTATGATTGTTTTATTATTATTATTATTAATGGTGTTATTATTAGGATTGGGTAATTTTATGTTGTGATATTGATTTAGTCATAATCGATTAATTGATCAAATGCTGTTTTCCGTAAGTCTATAAATAGTAAGTTTATGTTTGATTAATAGTAATCGATATGTATAGCTAATTAATGACAGTTGGTATGTAGATGGGTATGTTTATATGTATATATATTCACAAGATGTTAGACGTAAATCTTTATGAACATGGTCAAGTTAATTTATTAGTTTCGTATACCTTATAAGTTGTCGTGCTTTAAAGTTTTATAATTTTAATAATAAAATCCGTATCTCCATGATTTTGATACGTGTGTGACAAGTAATTGTTATTTATTATGGTCGATAATTTGTATAATTCTTTATTTAATTAGAATTGTTACTATGAAATAATTGATACGGTCTCTTTATGCGTAATATATTATTTAGATAATTAATTGAAATGATTGATATATTATGTTGGTTGCGTAATTGTATTAGTTAGTAATTAAGTATATTATTGTATTAGGTGTTGGGTATGTGATGGAGTGCTGCCACTGATTGGATGTTAGCTGCATGATTGGGTTATATTTCTATCCAGGTAGGATACACTAACACTATGCTCTATGAAGTGTTATGAATGGATGTTTACTCGGTGATGTGTTATGAATGGTTGATGCCTTGTATATTATGGATGCAAATATGAGTTATATGAGCATGGTATTTAATGATTATTTATTTTGTGTTGCATTCATGAGCATGGCATATGCATTGGTTACTGAGAGAGATGTGAATCAGATTTTGTTCCGATATAAAGCCTAGGGTGGTTCTGCAGACCAGGCCTGGTGTCTTATCAGCTTTTGAGCTGGTGTTCGGTGACGACCGATTATAGTCTGCCGGGAGGTTCGGTATGGCTGGGTGTTTCGGGTTTGAGATTGAGTTTGAGATTGTGATTGAGCTCGAGCATATCATGGCATTTGCATATCAATTATCTGTTGCATTATTTATTATTGTGTTATCCTACTCAACCGCGAGGTTGACAGTGTATTCGTGTACACCTCCGATGATCCGGAATGGGGAGTAGATTCTACAGGTCAGAGACAGATGGATTATGAGCTTGGGCATGGAGAGAGTCATGGCTTGGACCTACTTAGTTTTAGATCACTTACTTAGATGTTATCAGTTGTACTTTATTCCTTGCATAGTCGTTGTAATATCAAAAGTTCAAATTTAATCAGTTTTATATAAAGTACCTTGGTTTGTTTTACTTTGTTATTCACTACCTCGGACATTCCGAGATGGTAACAACTCTATTTATTTGAGAATGTCTTGCTAAAGGCTCTTAAATAAATGGGGGTGTTACAAAGTGGTATCAGAGCGAACGATCCTCAGGCCTAAACCAAATGAATAATAAATAAACGTAGGAAGAGTCTAATAAAATGAACCCCAGGTTAGTGACTGCTAGGAGCCCCAGGATTGGGATGAGTTAGGGGCCCCCTCAAACCAAGCCACTGGCCCTTTCAGTCTAACCTGGTTACCTTGAGAGATGTAGAGCGTGGGTAGCACAGAATAAAGGAAAAGACCCTATATATGTTGTACTAACAGTTGCAGGAGTGGAATGAGGTAAGTGATAATGTGATACATGGTTAATGATGTGTTATGAAAGAATATGGTTGGTAATCTATATTGTGAATCATGAGATTGATATTGAATGTGATTGAGATATGTATTACTTCAAGTATTGAGGACATGAAAATTGGAATACGAGTTTGAAATATAAGCTTGACTAGTTGTTAGGTTCATATACCTATATAGTCATACTAGTTATTATATATCATATAAATTATAGATCTTTAGCATGCTTAACTAGTGATTATGACGAGATTAAGGAGTAAGAATAAGCTCCCTTACATTGGATATCTCGGCAAAATAAGGGCACAAGTGAAGTCACCTTCTTCACTTGTTCTTGAGCTTAATGTGTGGATGATCCTCCTTGAACCTTCAAAGAGATGATGGCCTCCAAAAGATGAACACCAAGACACACTAACTCTCAATGTTTGTATATTGTTTTGCTAGAACCAACACACAAGCTTACTAGATTGAATGAGGCACACGGCTAGGGTTATACAAGAAGGAATTATTTTTCTTTCTTTTCTTATGTTTTTCTCTCACAAAAACAAAACCCTAGTTATGATAGAATGAATGTTGTGAGGAACAAAAACTCTCTTTTGTTGCCTCTTTTGCTTCGGCCGAGAGTGAGGTGAGAGTGCCCAATGGGTTGGCTCTCAATCCTCTCAAATGTCTCAAGCATGCTCCAACATATTAAATGCATGTCATCCTCATGTTCCTATTACATAATGTATTATGTAAAATGTGTATGTCTAAGTGTGACATATCACACGGTCACCATGACCAAAACGGATCATATCCGTGACTTAACATTAGGATTATATTATTTACGTAGTTTAACATTTTAAACCTTTTATCGTAAATTAGTAATTAAATAATTTCATATAATTATTTAATCGCATTCTATAACTACAAAAATTGTAGTTTATTCGATTCATTCATTTTAATTATTATGTTTCATTAAACAATAATTGATAGTGATGACACTTCGATCACTAAAATAATTTACAATCTTTATTATAAATTATCTCCTCTTTTCTTCACAATCTAGAAATGTATCAACTCGTATCAATATACAGTTGTTACATTTAATATTGAGATAGCTGTCCTAAAGGTGTGACCTAAAGGGATCAACTGGTCACCACCGTCGTTACGACAGTAATGTCAAACTCTAGCAAGCCAATCATTACCGATTAATGTTGACCAGTTGACTTATGATAAGAATCATCCCATGAATATTCTTTTATAGAGTTTTGCCAATATAATTAATATAATTGACGTGATCACACTATTGTCGAGGACACTCACTCCAACAATCTCCCACTTGTCCTCACAAGTGTGGATCACCAATTCTCTTGTTCTATTACATCATCTCCCACTCAATGCAAGGTGTCTTTCAGGTCGTACTTGCACGTGATCAAATCAATAGTGGTTTTTCTCGACATGGAGTGTAACTGTTTGACCGGAATTATCTACCATAGACAGTCTCCGAGCGTGGCCACGCATTTTCAGTTCACTACTCCTCGAGTGGCCTTGAGATTTAAGATAACCCTGACAAGGGGCAGAACAATTTCTTTCCAACTGTTCTCCTTGGTCAACATCATCCATTGTGACCCAAAATATATCCATTTGACACCTTTTACGGAAGATCGTAGAATATAAATCAAAGTCATTCTGAATAATGTTACCTCTAGAGCAACCAGTCTCCAGTCTAAGAATCGACTCATAAGAATATATATAGCAGCTCTTGCCACGACCAGGCTCCATTGAATTCTAAAGAACTCTATAAGCGGTCACTGCCCGACACAAGTGTACTTTACAGTTGTCTATATGATCGACTAGTCATCCCTTATGACTCTATGGTGTAAGAACTCACCATCAATCGCATCATAATCTAGTCACTTTCGAGACATCACCTCATATAAGTGACTAGGGGCAATACTAAGTTAATCCAGTTCACTTGAACAGGGTTCAACAATTGTCCTACAATCCTGTTGGATTTAACAAAGTATATAAAATAAACAAGTTGTATAAAACTTTAAATGATGAACGAGATTATCTTATATGAACGTAAAAACAACATTTTTCATTTCATATCGCATAATCGGTTACACATTGGGTAAACTCTTAAGACCCATAGAACGAGCATGAGAATCATGCTTAGTCTGCGACAAGGGTTTGGTTAAAGGATCAGCCACATTATCGTCTGTCCCAACCTTACATATCGCTATTTCCTTCCTATCAATGAAATCCCGTATTACATGATATTTTCTTGGTACATGTCTAGACTTATTACTAGACTTCGGCTCCTTAGCCTGAAAGACAGCACCACTGTTATCACAGTACAGGGTGATAGGATCTTCAGCATTTGGAACTACCCTTAGTCCCTCGATAAATTGCCTTATCCATACTGCCTCTTTAGCAGCTTCTGATGCTGCGATGTACTCTGCTTCCGTTGTAGAATCCGCAACGACTGGTTCTTTGAAGCTCTTCCAACTAATGGCACCACCATTCAAGATAAAGACAAATCCAGCCTGGGATTTAAAATCGTCTTTATCTGTTTGGAAGCTTGCATCTGTGTAACCCTTTACACACAAATCTTCTTCCCCTCCAAACACTAAGTATGAATCCTTAGTTCTTCTTAAGTACTTAAGGATGTTCTTGACAGCAATCCAGTGACTTTCACCTGGATTTGCTTGATATCTACTAGTTATGCTCAAAGCATACGAGACATCAGGACGAGTGCATATCATGGCGTACATGATAGATCCCACGGCGGAAGCATAAGGGATCGTTTTCATGCGTTCAACATCTTTGGGCTCTGTGGGTGATTGAGACTTTCTCAATATAATGCCACTTCCCATGGGGATAAACCCTCTCTTGGAATTTCCCATGCTGAACCGTCGAAGAATCTTATCGATGTAAGGTTCTTGACTTAGTGCCAATATCCTCTTGGATCTATCTCTATAGATCCGGATACCTAATATGCATTGTGCATTTCCTAGATCTTTCATCTGAAAATGGTTACCTAACCATCCTTGTAACATCCCGTATTTTCGTAAAATCTAATTTAAGCATTTTAAGTATTTTAAGTAATAAAAATAATACTTTAGTAATTTATTTTGAAAGACTCTAATTTAATAAATAAGATCCGTCTTAAGAACCTCCAGTTCTCAAGACGAATACAACTTGGCATAGTTAAACATCCGACTCAAGTATTCATTTCCATATCCGTTTCAATAATTGAACCCGTTTCATTTATTCGGAAAGGACGACTCACTTGTCCTTTTATAAACCCTTATGTCGACTTAATTGCCTTCAACATTTCATTCTTCCTGCAAACTTAACATTTCCTAAACCTCCATAAAACCTTCACTTCTTTTGCAAAGATCTTCATCATCCGTTCATCGAATCGCAAAAGTAAGAACATTTCCGGAATCCTCGTTCAATTTCCAAGACATCCATCACTTTCGTTTTTCATTTTGTCAACTTCGAAAAATAGGCTGTTTTGCCTTTAACTCGTTTTTAGTGTCTTTAAATCGTTTTCTTTGTTGTAGGAGTTGGTCTTGACGATCCCGACGTGGACTCTTACGTGGTTGAGGAGGATCAATTGCCGGAATAAGCTAAGAGGTGATGATAATGAGATAACTCGGCCTTTATTGTGTATATTAGCATGCTTGGTGATTTTGATGTGGTTCTTCTGATTTTATTCAAGTTCTATGTTTATTAGACTTAGTATCATGATTAGGATGTGTTATATGTGAAGAATTTATGATCCAAGATGTGGTTATGTGTTCCTTATTGCATTTTCAGTTTTTCCCTAAATTGCGACGGATACTTGTTATTTCCATTTAAGGATTGTTATGGGGATTGTATGCTGATAAGATAGTGATATTAGATGTGTATGATGTTGGGCAAATCATGCTTGTAGTAATTTCTGAAGTTTACATGTCGATTTATGAAGTTTTGTGAAGTTGGGAAATTGCGTTTTTCAGCGACAGGCTCTCTGAGCCGGTCGACCGACCGGCCGCCGGTCGACCGGCTGAGAGCGTTTCTTGGGATTTTTGTGTTTTACGCGAGACTTTGAGACCATAGGAAATAGGTCTCCCAGCCGGTAGACCGGCCGCCTGCCAGCCGGCTGGGAGTGCGTTGTGTTGTATTTTGTAGTTTGGAAAACTTAAGGGTAGTCCCAGCCGGCAGACCGGCCGCCTGCCAGCCGGCTGGGAGTGCGTTTTTGTCGTTGCGTGTTTTCAAGATTTTAAGGAGGCTGAGTTCCCAGCCGGCCGACCGGCTGCCTGCCGACCGGCTGGGAGTTCGTGTTTTGTTTCAGAAAAGAAAGAAGAGGCTGAGGTGGTCACCAGCCGGCCGACCGGCTGCCTGCCGACCGGCTGGGGACTCCTGTAGGCTATTTTGAGTTTTTCGTAATTTGATCGTAGCTTTCAAACGGTTTATCGGTTTTACTTGAAACTTGTTTTGTGTACCTTTGACATGTATATGAGGTCCCCGGAGGATGGGCAACATTATATTGGGTTCGGGAATATAGTGAGGATAGAGACCCCCCGGTCGGGCAACCGAAAGGGAAACCGGCTCTCCCTCATCTTAGTTCTCGAGGTCAATTAAGTGTTGATTAGAAGTTAAAGGTAGAACTATAGGCTAGTTCATAGACTTGAATGATATTGTTTTGATGCGTATTAAGTTATGCGTTAAGATGTCGCCTCTGAACTTAATACGTAGGTTGTTTGTCATGTATAGGGGTATGCGTTGAGTTTTCGCCTCTGAGCCCTATATGTGTTTGTTTGTCGTGTATGGAGCCATGCGTTGAGTTTTCGCCTCTGAGTTCTATACATGTCTGTTTGTCGTGTCTGGGACATGCGTTGAGTTTTCGCCTCTGAGTCCAGACATGTATGTATGATCGCGTCAGGACATGCCTTAAGCTGGCCTCTGAGTCTGACGAGTAGAGCAACTGCACGACGGGGCAGTCAGGTTGTCATACCTTACCCGGAGTGCAGGTGTTTGGTGCTAGAACATGCGTTGAGTTTTCGCCTCTGAGTCTAGAATCTTGTGATGTAGTAGGGGTCCATGCGTTGAGTTTTCGCCTCTGAGTTCCTTACTTGTGTTAGTGAACTGTATGTTAGTCCATGCGTTGAGTTTTCGCCTCTGAGTCTAATGTTCAGTAATAGCTGGTCCATGCGTTGAGTTTTCGCCTCTGAGTCCTTGCTTGATGATGTGAACTTGGTATTAGGGTTATGCGTTAAGATGTCGCCTCTGAACCTTTATACTTGCTGATTTATCTAGTACCTAGGTTATGCGTTAAGATGTCGCCTCTGAACCTTTGTACTTGCTGTTTATATCTGCTTGCCTTGATGATGGTACAGTGTCAGATATGCATAGTTTGTTATCGTTGTTTTGATTGGTGGTTAAATCATCCAAGGCATTGGATGACTCTTAGTTCGGTTTCATAAATGATTAGATTGAAAGACCCCCCAACTGGGTAACCAGTAGGGAAACCGGCTCTCCTTCTTATCTGTTTATGAAGTTAGTTGAGAGCCGTGCATGGTGATCGCATGATAGTAAGAGATAAGATGATGAGATGTTTATGCTTCACATGTTGATATATGTTGGAGTGTTCTGTATTATTTTATGTGTTACGTGTTGTCACAAAAGGTGGCTAGGAGAGCTCTAGTCACTCCCCACTGATTGTGGCGTACATGTTTTCATGTATGTAGGTACATGCAGGGTTGGAGATCAGGGTTACAGGAGAGCTAGCGAGTGATGATCCATTCATCAGTTGACTTACCCGTTTACGCTTAGCTAGACTCTTAGACTTTTGTCGTTTACGTTTTGGTGCCTGTAGGGATGTTCCATCCCAGGCTGTGTATATATTTCATTTCCGCACTTAGAACTGCTACTTATCTATTGTTGTTTATATCAGTTCTGTTTTCAGTTTCAGTTTAAAGCTTCTCGCATGTTGTTTTATCTTCTAAAAAGTTTTAATTCCGCTGCATTTTTGGTACTTTTATGTGTTTATATTTCCGCTTTCGCGAGGGGTTTTACAGTTGGTATCAGAGCATTATTGCTCCCGACGCACTCATGTGACCCCCAACCTTAACTTGACCAAATAAACAAATAATGAATGAGAGATGGGTAGATCTAAGGACTTATTTTGTAGTCTATTTGTGATTGCTAATTGCTAAGCTAATCCTTGTTTTCTCTTTTAAAGGATGGTGAGACCCAGAGCTGCTGATAACATTGTGCTGCAAGCAATTCAGCATTTGCTTGAGACTCAGAGACAGCAAGCGGGAAATGTTCCACCTCCTCCACCGCCGGGTGGCGAGACTAATCGTCCGGGTAGCTTTTCCTGGATTGCCTCTCAGATGTCCCGAAGCCATGTTAGGACCTATGGAGGCGAGGCTGACCCTGTAGCCCTCACAGAGTGGTTTAGAGAGATGGAAAAGAGCTTCACCTTATACTCAGTCGTTAGGGAGGATAGAGTGCGTTTAGCCGCTCACTTCCTGACATTGGAGGCTGACCGTTGGTGGGCGTTGACTGGACCTACCGCTGTTCTTGACCCGATGTTCGATTGGGAGGCTTTCAAAGACAGGCTTGAGGCGAGGTTCTACCCCAAGGAGTTGAGATCGCAGAGGTTGAAAGAATTTATGGATTTGAAGCAAGGGAAGATGACCGTTCAAGAATTCACTGACAAGTTCAACCAGTTAGCTCACTTTGCATCGAGATTTGTTCGTGATGAGGCGGAGAGGGTGTATTTCTACCGAGGGAAGCTAGGGCCGAGGATTGAGAGTATGGTTCGTCGTGACTCTACTTCTTTTGTGGAGGTTTATGACGATGCTATTTGGGCCGAGAGCTCTATTCGTGCCATTGATGCTGAGACCCGTGCCGCTACTTCCAGTTTCACTTCTCACCAGAGATCCGTGTACCAGGGGAAGAGACCATTTGTTCCTTCTACTTCTTCGCCTTCTTCTCAGAAGAAGCGTTTTGAGAGGTTCTCTGCTCCGGTTGCTAAGACCACATTTCACACCGACACTGCTTCTACTGTTTGCCGCCGTTGTGGTAAACCGCTTCACCCAGGGTTTGATTGCTTCAAGAATGCCTATAAGTGTTATACTTGTAATGGATTTGGGCATAGATCCTTTGATTGTCCTGAGAAGAATACTGTTCTTGGCAAGGCTGCCACTGCTGCTGCAGCAACCCGAGGAGGAAAGCCGAAGGGGAAGATCTTTGTGATGACTAGGGCTGAGGCAGAGGCTCATCCAGATATTGTTGCTGGTATCTTTTCTGTTCTTGGCGCTGAGTGCCTTATTTTATTCGATACTGGAGCTTCGTTATCATTTATATCGACTCAGTTCGCCGATCGTCTAGCTCTTGAGTCTTCATTGGTAGAGGAGACTTCTATTTCCTTACCTTCTGGAGACGTGTTTTCCTGCTCTTCGTCCCATAGGGATGTTCCTATTGTTATTGGTCAAGCCACATTTCCTGCGGACTTACTGAGATTTCCTCTCGAGGAGTTTGACATTATCCTCGGTATGGATTGGTTATCGCGATACCATGCTCGCTTCGAGTGTCGCGACCAGAAAATCTGCTTGAGGAGTTCTTCAGGAGTTCGTGTTTCCTATAGGGGAACTCGCCCTCAAAAGGGTGTTCGTGTCATCTCTTCGATGAAAGCTTCTCATCTTCTTAGGAAGGGTTGCCAAGCCTTCCTGTGTGTTGTTACAGCTGCTAAACCATCGCTACCGAAGCTTGAAGATGTAGCCATTGTTCGTGAGTATCCAGATGTTTTCCCAGATGACTTGCCAGGGATACCGCCAGAGAGAGATGTGGAGTTTACTATTGAGCTTGTTCCAGGTACCGGACCGATTTCTAAAGCTCCTTACCGTATGGCTCCGCCAGAGTTGAAAGAGTTGAAGCAGCAATTGGAAGAGATGATCGAGAAAGGTTTCATTAGACCTAGTGCTTCTCCGTGGGGTGCTCCTGTGTTGTTCGTTAAGAAGAAAGATGGTTCCATGAGATTGTGCATTGACTATAGAGAGCTGAACCGAGTGACCGTGAAGAATCGATATCCTTTGCCTAGAATAGATGATTTGTTCGATCAGTTGAGAGGTGCTTCGAGGTTTTCTAAGATTGATCTTCGATCGGGTTATCATCAGATTCCAGTGAGAGAGGCTGACATTGCGAAGACTGCTTTTCGTACCAGATATGGTCATTATGAGTTTGTAGTCATGCCATTTGGGTTGACTAATGCACCGGCGATTTTTATGGATCAGATGAACCGTACCTTCAGTGAGTATCTTGACACTTGTGTTGTGGTGTTTATCGATGACATCTTGATATATTCGAAGACCGATGAGGAACATGCTGAGCATCTTCGATTGATTCTAGGGATTCTGCGCAGACAGAAATGGTTCGCAAAGTTTTCGAAGTGTGAATTTTGGCTCTCGAAGGTTGCCTTTTTAGGACATGTGATATCCAGCGAGGGTGTGATGGTAGATCCCGCAAAGATAGAGGCTGTAGTTGATTGGGAGAGTCCCAAGGATGTTGGAGAGATCCGTAGCTTTTTGGGTTTGGCTGGTTATTATCGTAGATTCGTTGAGGATTTTTCGAGATTGGCTCGCCCGATGACTCAGTTGCTGAAGAAGGAAGCCAAATTTGTGTGGACCGACAAGTGTGAGAGTTCTTTCCAGGAGTTGAAGACCAGATTGACTTCCGCCCCCGTGTTAGCTTTGCCAGAGATCGGAGTGGATTTTGATGTGTATTGTGATGCTTCGATGTTAGGGCTTGGATGCGTACTGATGCAGAGTGGTAAGGTGATAGCATATTCATCTAGACAGTTGAGAGTTCATGAGGTGAACTATCCGACACATGATTTGGAGTTGGCCGCAGTTGTTCATGCTTTGAAGATGTGGCGTCATTACCTGATTGGATCTCATTGCCGTATTTTCACAGATCACAAGAGTCTTAAGTACATTTTTACTCAGAAAGACCTTAACATGAGACAGAGACGTTGGCTAGAGTTGGTGAAAGATTACGACATCGAGTTGCTATATCATGAGGGAAAAGCCAATGTAGTTGCTGATGCGCTTAGCCGCAAGACTTCTCACTCGATGAGTGCCATGAGAGTATTGCTTGATGAGTTGTGTTCCGAGTTCCGGAAGCTGAGATTAGAGATGGTGGGTAGTGGTTTTGATTGGTTAGCTGCTATGTCTGCCGAGCCGTCCTTATATTGGGAAATTCGCCGGAGTTTGCCTTCAGATGCCGATTTCAAGAAGTTTGAGGCTAAGATTTCGAGTGGTGTTGCACCTGAGTTGGTGATTGATGCTGATGGTTTCCTTAGGTTTCGTGGTAGGGTGTATGTTCCGGATGTGCCAGATTTGAGGAAGAAAGTTCTTGATGAGGCTCATTTGTCACCGTACTCCGTTCATCCAGGAGGGGAGAAGATGCATAAGGATTTGAGGCTTACGTTTTGGTGGCCTGGTATGAAGAAGGAGATCTTGGATTATGTTAGTAGGTGCTTGACTTGTCAACAAGTCAAGATAGAGCATAGGAGACCAGGTGGTTTGCTACAGCCGCTTCCCGTTCCTCAGTGGAAGTGGGAGTGCATATCTATGGATTTTGTTACGGCTTTGCCTAAGACTGTGGGAGGCAAAGATGCGATTTGGGTTGTTGTCGATCGTCTAACTAAGTGTGCCAGATTCGTGCCGATCAGAGAGACATGGGATATGGATCGTTTAGCTAGGGCTTATATTGCTGAGATAGTCCGGTATCATGGTGTCCCGAGGGAGATATTTTCAGATCGTGATCCGAGGTTTTGCTCCAGGTTCTGGAAGGCTTTGCAGGAGGCTATGGGTAGCCGTTTGTTGATGAGCACTGCTTTTCATGCCGCGACCGATGGTCAGTCCGAGAGGACTATACAGACATTAGAGGATTTGCTCCGTGCTTGTGCCCTTGATTTTCAGAGTTCTTGGGAGCAGTGTTTGCCGTTGGTAGAGTTTTCTTACAATAACAGTTATCATGCTTCCATTGGTATGGCTCCGTACGAGGCTCTTTATGGTAGGAAGTGCCGTAGTCCGATTTGTTGGGATCAGGCTAGTGATGTTCGTGACCTAGGACCGGACCAGTTAGCTGTTACTATTGATCAGGTTCAACTTATCAGAGGTAGGATGAAGGCCGCTCAGGACCGGTAGAAATCCTATGCTGATGTTCGCCGTAGACCCTTAGAGTTTGAGGTGGGTGATCGAGTTTTCTTGAGAGTTTCTCCGATGAAAGGCGTCAAAAGATTTGGAGTTAAGGGCAAGTTGAGCCCTAAGTATATTGGACCTTTTGAGATCGTGAAGAGGGTTGGTGCTGCTGCTTACCGATTGGACTTGCCTCCTAGTTTGGGCAAGGTTCATAGCGTTTTTCATGTTTCCCAGCTCCGCAGATACATTAGTGACCCGAGTCATGTTTTGCCTAGAGAGATCGAGAACTTGGAGCCGAGTCTTGCTTTCGAGCAGCGTCCGGTGAAGATCCTTGACCGTCAGGATAGGAAGCTTAGGAGCAAGGTAGTGCCGCTAGTGAAGATCCTTTGGCGTTGCGGTGATGTTGAGGAGCAGACGTGGGAGACTGAGGCATCGATGCGTATCGCGCATCCTTTTCTCTTCGATTGAGGTATAGTATACAGATTTATATCCGTTCGAGTTTCGAGGACGAAACTTTTTGAAGTTGGGGTGATTGTAACATCCCGTATTTTCGTAAAATCTAATTTAAGCATTTTAAGTATTTTAAGTAATAAAAATAATACTTTAGTAATTTATTTTGAAAGACTCTAATTTAATAAATAAGATCCGTCTTAAGAACCTCCAGTTCTCAAGACGAATACAACTTGGCATAGTTAAACATCCGACTCAAGTATTCATTTCCATATCCGTTTCAATAATTGAACCCGTTTCATTTATTCGGAAAGGACGACTCACTTGTCCTTTTATAAACCCTTATGTCGACTTAATTGCCTTCAACATTTCATTCTTCCTGCAAACTTAACATTTCCTAAACCTCCATAAAACCTTCACTTCTTTTGCAAAGATCTTCATCATCCGTTCATCGAATCGCAAAAGTAAGAACATTTCCGGAATCCTCGTTCAATTTCCAAGACATCCATCACTTTCGTTTTTCATTTTGTCAACTTCGAAAAATAGGCTGTTTTGCCTTTAACTCGTTTTTAGTGTCTTTAAATCGTTTTCTTTGTTGTAGGAGTTGGTCTTGACGATCCCGACGTGGACTCTTACGTGGTTGAGGAGGATCAATTGCCGGAATAAGCTAAGAGGTGATGATAATGAGATAACTCGGCCTTTATTGTGTATATTAGCATGCTTGGTGATTTTGATGTGGTTCTTCTGATTTTATTCAAGTTCTATGTTTATTAGACTTAGTATCATGATTAGGATGTGTTATATGTGAAGAATTTATGATCCAAGATGTGGTTATGTGTTCCTTATTGCATTTTCAGTTTTTCCCTAAATTGCGACGGATACTTGTTATTTCCATTTAAGGATTGTTATGGGGATTGTATGCTGATAAGATAGTGATATTAGATGTGTATGATGTTGGGCAAATCATGCTTGTAGTAATTTCTGAAGTTTACATGTCGATTTATGAAGTTTTGTGAAGTTGGGAAATTGCGTTTTTCAGCGACAGGCTCTCTGAGCCGGTCGACCGACCGGCCGCCGGTCGACCGGCTGAGAGCGTTTCTTGGGATTTTTGTGTTTTACGCGAGACTTTGAGACCATAGGAAATAGGTCTCCCAGCCGGTAGACCGGCCGCCTGCCAGCCGGCTGGGAGTGCGTTGTGTTGTATTTTGTAGTTTGGAAAACTTAAGGGTAGTCCCAGCCGGCAGACCGGCCGCCTGCCAGCCGGCTGGGAGTGCGTTTTTGTCGTTGCGTGTTTTCAAGATTTTAAGGAGGCTGAGTTCCCAGCCGGCCGACCGGCTGCCTGCCGACCGGCTGGGAGTTCGTGTTTTGTTTCAGAAAAGAAAGAAGAGGCTGAGGTGGTCACCAGCCGGCCGACCGGCTGGGGACTCCTGTAGGCTATTTTGAGTTTTTCGTAATTTGATCGTAGCTTTCAAACGGTTTATCGGTTTTACTTGAAACTTGTTTTGTGTACCTTTGACATGTATTTGAGGTCCCCGGAGGATGGGCAACATTATATTGGGTTCGGGAATATAGTGAGGATAGAGACCCCCCGGTCGGGCAACCGAAAGGGAAACCGGCTCTCCCTCATCTTAGTTCTCGAGGTCAATTAAGTGTTGATTAGAAGTTAAAGGTAGAACTATAGGCTAGTTCATAGACTTGAATGATATTGTTTTGATGCGTATTAAGTTATGCGTTAAGATGTCGCCTCTGAACTTAATACGTAGGTTGTTTGTCATGTATAGGGGTATGCGTTGAGTTTTCGCCTCTGAGCCCTATATGTGTTTGTTTGTCGTGTATGGAGCCATGCGTTGAGTTTTCGCCTCTGAGTTCTATACATGTCTGTTTGTCGTGTCTGGGACATGCGTTGAGTTTTCGCCTCTGAGTCCAGACATGTATGTATGATCGCGTCAGGACATGCCTTAAGCTGGCCTCTGAGTCTGACGAGTAGAGCAACTGCACGACGGGGCAGTCAGGTTGTCATACCTTACCCGGAGTGCAGGTGTTTGGTGCTAGAACATGCGTTGAGTTTTCGCCTCTGAGTCTAGTATCTTGTGATGTAGTAGGGGTCCATGCGTTGAGTTTTCGCCTCTGAGTTCCTTACTTGTGTTAGTGAACTGTATGTTAGTCCATGCGTTGAGTTTTCGCCTCTGAGTCTAATGTTCAGTAATAGCTGGTCCATGCGTTGAGTTTTCGCCTCTGAGTCCTTGCTTGATGATGTGAACTTGGTATTAGGGTTATGCGTTAAGATGTCGCCTCTGAACCTTTATACTTGCTGATTTATCTAGTACCTAGGTTATGCGTTAAGATGTCGCCTCTGAACCTTTGTACTTGCTGTTTATATCTGCTTGCCTTGATGATGGTACAGTGTCAGATATGCATAGTTTGTTATCGTTGTTTTGATTGGTGGTTAAATCATCCAAGGCATTGGATGACTCTTAGTTCGGTTTCATAAATGATTAGATTGAAAGACCCCCCAACTGGGTAACCAGTAGGGAAACCGGCTCTCCTTCTTATCTGTTTATGAAGTTAGTTGAGAGCCGTGCATGGTGATCGCATGATAGTAAGAGATAAGATGATGAGATGTTTATGCTTCACATGTTGATATATGTTGGAGTGTTCTGTATTATTTTATGTGTTACGTGTTGTCACAAAAGGTGGCTAGGAGAGCTCTAGTCACTCCCCACTGATTGTGGCGTACATGTTTTCATGTATGTAGGTACATGCAGGGTTGGAGATCAGGGTTACAGGAGAGCTAGCGAGTGATGATCCATTCATCAGTTGACTTACCCGTTTACGCTTAGCTAGACTCTTAGACTTTTGTCGTTTACGTTTTGGTGCCTGTAGGGATGTTCCATCCCAGGCTGTGTATATATTTCATTTCCGCACTTAGAACTGCTACTTATCTATTGTTGTTTATATCAGTTCTGTTTTCAGTTTCAGTTTAAAGCTTCTCGCATGTTGTTTTATCTTCTAAAAAGTTTTAATTCCGCTGCATTTTTGGTACTTTTATGTGTTTATATTTCCGCTTTTGCGAGGGGTTTTACAATCCTTTCACTGATGAAAGCATTGGAACATCATTTCCAATGAGCAGTATGTCATCCACATACAAGATCAGGAATACAACATTGCTCCCACTGAACTTCATATATAGACAAGGTTCCTCGACACTTCGAGTGAAACCATTTTCTTTTATGACTTCATTGAAGCGATGATTCCAACTCCTTGATGCTTGCTTAAGACCATAGATGGACTTCTTAAGCTTGCATACCTTGTTAGGATTTTTAGGATCTTCAAAACCTTCGGGTTGTATCATATACACATCCTCCTTTAAATGCCCATTTAAGAAGGCGGTTTTGACATCCATTTGCCACACTTCATAGTCATGAAATGCGGCAATCGCTAACATTATCCTAATGGATCTTAGCATGGCTACCGGAGCAAAGGTTTCATCATAATGAAGACCTTGGACTTGGGAGAAACCCTTAGCTACTAGCCTAGCTTTATAGACATCATCATGTCCTTCTATGCCATTCTTCACCTTGAAGATCCACTTGCATTGGAGAGGTCTCATCTCCTTAGTCAAGTCTACCAAGTCCCATACTTGGTTTTGATGCATAGAATCCATTTCAGATACCATGGCCTCATGCCATTTTATGGAGTCGGGACTAGAGATTGCAGCTTTGTAAGTGGTAGGCTCGTCACTTTCCAAAAGTAAAACGTCCAGGCTACCATCTTCCTCAATAAGTCCAACATACCTATCAGGTTGATGTGGGACCCTACTCGACCTCCTAGGTGGAATAGGTACCGAAGTGGATGAAGAAGGAACATCTTCTTCAGTCTCAGCTTCAGTTTGTGGCTCTTGAACTTCTCGAACTTCATTAAGTTCAAAATTTCTCCCACTCTGTCTCTTAGAAATAAACTCCTTTTCTAAGAAGACAGCCTCAGAAGACACAAACACTTTGTTTTCTTGAGTTTTGTAAAAGTGGTAGCCACGAGAGGTGGTTGGATAACCAACAAATATGCATTTTTCGGATCTTGGTGCGAGTTTGTCATCGTTTTTCGACTTGACATAAGCATCGCACCCCCATATCTTCATATATGATAAGTTGGGAACCTTTCCTTTCCACATCTCATATGGAGTCTTATCGGTCGCTTTCGTTGGACTATTGTTCAACGATTTGATGGCGGTGAGGATCGCAAATCCCCAAAATGAATTGGGTAAATTAGTTTGGCTCATCATTGATCGGACCATATCCAATAAGGTTCGATTCCTCCTTTCAGCCACACCATTAAGTTGTGGTGTTCCTGGAGGTGAAAGTTGTGACACAATGCCACATTTCTTTAGATGTGAATCAAATTCATTACTAAGATATTCTCCACCACGATCGGATCGTAATGTTTTAATCTTCCTATCGAGTTGGTTCTCTACTTCATTCTGAAATTCTTTGAATTTCGTAAAAGCTTCACTCTTATGCTTCATTAAGTAGATATACCCATATCTACTTAAATCATCGGTGAAGGTGATGAAATAGTCATAGTTGCCTCTAGCGGTGATAGATAATGGTCCGCATACATCCGTATGTATAAGTCCCAATAACTCACTTGCTCGTGTCCCTTTACCACTAAAGGGGTTACGAGTCATCTTCCCTAGAAGGCAAGCCTCGCATGTTCCATAAGATTCATATTCGAATGGTTTGATTATGTTGGTCTTTACCAATCTTTTAATGCGATTTTCATTTATGTGACCAAGTCGACAATGCCAAACATATGATTCATTTGGATCATTTGTTTTAATTCTTTTGTTATTGACGTTGTAGACATTATTAGACGAGTCGGAAGTTTCCAAAACATAAATTCCATTAATAGAATTGGCACGGCCAACTACCATGTCATTCTTTGAAATTACACAACAATTGTTTTTAATGGAAAAATCATATCCTTCAATGTCTAACATTGCGACAGAAATAATGTTTTTGGAAAGAGACGGTACAAAATAACAATTTTGAGTTTGAGCTCATATCCACTCGTCAAGGCAAGAGTGCAAGTTCCTTTTGAAGTGGCCGCTACCCGAGCTCCATTTCCAAGTCGGAGATCCATATCACCCTTGTCTACCTTCTCCACTTCTCTTAAACCCTGCAAACGATTACAAAGGTGAGAACCACATCCGGTATCCAATACCCATGATGTGTTGGATGTAAAATTTATGTCAATAACAAAAATTTCAGATTTGGAATTACCTAACGGAATCACAAGACCTTCTTGGATATGACGTAAGTACTTGGGGCAATTCCTCCTCCAATGGCCCATGACACTACAATAGTGGCATCGCCCTTTCTCTAACTTTCTCTTCTTCCTTTTATTCTTTGCAAGACCTTTCTTGCTAGAACTCCCACTAGCTTCATCATAAGCTCTTTCCTTCAAGTATAAGGCGTCCATTTCTTCATTTAGCTCATCTATATAAGCCGTGTCAAGAAATGAACCTTTGGGAGGTGGGAGAGAAGAAATGAAGTTAATACTGCCATCCGGACCCGTTCCGAAATGAACTTCTCTAGTAGTATCAATGTTGTTTTGGTTGCAAATATCGTCGAAAACATTATGACAAGAATCAATAGTGATAGGGTTGAATGAATCCATTGCGATAAAATAACTACAAAAACGGAAATGAAGGAAAATTAACGTTCATCATTAAAAACTTGTTAAACGTTTTAAACAAGTTAAGTATTTACTTAACGATCTCTTACACAATTAAGTAAATAAACCCTAGACCCAAACCCATACTAATCCGGGCACGGTGTAGCCGATTCAACCCGTATTGGTATAATTTGGTGGATTAACCCTTTAATCGGTTCTACTCTTAGAACTCTCGGTCGACAATTTTCTCAAAATTATCTATAGCCCGAACTTATTGCAACTACGGTTACGAATACCTTCGTTGAGATCGACCAAATTTCAAGGTGTAATCGTCATTACCCCACTTACCCAACGTGACAATTTTAGTACCCCGGTTTAGCCGAGCCTACATATTTGTGAAGAAGGGATTCATGGGTCCATACTCTTTGGTAAGGCTAAGTCTCAATATTTTAAACGTAAGAGATCTTATCAATTATTATCTATCTCCTTTTAAGTGAACTAATTTAGGTGAATTATCGATAAAAATTGATACGTTGAAGACCCGATACTCGATATGCATGGTATGTTAATGGCGATTTGGCTATGCATGCAACATATTAAAACAAAATAAAGCAAGCGATAAATTCCTAGTATGGCCTTATCCTAGAAAAGAAATAACAAGAGTACAAATTCGGAAACCAACTCCTTTGGTCCCTTGATCTTGACGAGGCACGCAAATCGAGGCAAACACCGTCTTGTTCGGAACTCCTTTCCGAATGGCACCGTCTTCAAGGAACTCCGGATTTTACAAATATTACAACTTTTCTAGTCTACTTTATACATTATAAAATAGAAATAAATTACAATTGGGTGATACGAGATCACAAAATTACAACCGAATTGGTAACCCCTTACATTACGGGAAATACCAATTTAAAACTAAGGCCATACTAGAATAATTACATGATTCAAAATTATGCAATATAAAATGACATTCATGAGAAAAACGCAGCAATATAAAATGTTATAGATATGTTCATTTTAATGCCAAATCGCCCTAATAACTCATTATTTCGAAATTAACCCGGTTTTATGAGATTTTAGCATTTTTAACTCTTTTTAAAAATGCATAAATTAAAACATACACAACTTATGTTCTAAATAATATCCTAACACATTTTAGGATTCAAAATTAGTCATAAATAATTTTGATAATAATTAACATTTTAATTATTTTAACATTGTTCATAATGCCTTTTAAAAATGTATAACATTTACGAATTAAATCCAAACAATTATAAAAATTCGAAATTTTGGATTTTCATTTTCACTAACATTCTGAAAATATTACTTGAATATTTATAATGTAAAAATTTGGTCATTTTAACCGAAATAAATTTCGAAATATCGTATATGAATGGCCAAATTACCTCTTTTTACGGTTTTAACAATTAAATCGTAAAACATGCTATACAAAGTCTTATTGTACCAAAATTTTACATACATTAAGTAAAATTAGCATGTGAGGTCGTGTGAAAATTACAAGGCTAGAAACATTTTCTTTCTATTTTAATCATTTAACTCGATTTTGTCATAAAAATGCATTTAAACGATTAAAATCTTAATTATGAACAATATTTTAAATCTCATAAATTATCATATAACCTAAAAACATTTTAGGACCAGATTTAATTTACATGCCAAAAATTCGAGTGATATATATAAGGGTCTTTAAATATAAGTTTTGTTTTAAGTCTCAAAAACTCGGAAAAACTATAAACCGATTAAGCATGCAACAACAAGTGCTCTGATACCAATTGTTAGGTTCATATACCTATATAGTCATACTAGTTATTATATATCATATAAATTATAGATCTTTAGCATGCTTAACTAGTGATTATGACGAGATTAAGGAGTAAGAATAAGCTCCCTTACATTGGATATCTCGGCAAAATAAGGGCACAAGTGAAGTCACCTTCTTCACTTGTTCTTGAGCTTAATGTGTGGATGATCCTCCTTGAACCTTCAAAGAGATGATGGCCTCCAAAAGATGAACACCAAGACACACTAACTCTCAATGTTTGTATATTGTTTTGCTAGAACCAACACACAAGCTTACTAGATTGAATGAGGCACACGGCTAGGGTTATACAAGAAGGAATTATTTTTCTTTCTTTTCTTATGTTTTTCTCTCACAAAAACAAAACCCTAGTTATGATAGAATGAATGTTGTGAGGAACAAAAACTCTCTTTTGTTGCCTCTTTTGCTTCGGCCGAGAGTGAGGTGAGAGTGCCCAATGGGTTGGCTCTCAATCCTCTCAAATGTCTCAAGCATGCTCCAACATATTAAATGCATGTCATCCTCATGTTCCTATTACATAATGTATTATGTAAAATGTGTATGTCTAAGTGTGACATATCACACGGTCACCATGACCAAAACGGATCATATCCGTGACTTAACATTAGGATTATATTATTTACGTAGTTTAACATTTTAAACCTTTTATCGTAAATTAGTAATTAAATAATTTCATATAATTATTTAATCGCATTCTATAACTACAACAATTGTAGTTTATTCGATTCATTCATTTTAATTATTATGTTTCATTAAACAATAATTGATAGTGATGACACTTCGATCACTAAAATAATTTACAATCTTTATTATAAATTATCTCCTCTTTTCTTCACAATCTAGAAATGTATCAACTCGTATCAATATACAGTTGTTACATTTAATATTGAGATAGCTGTCCTAAAGGTGTGACCTAAAGGGATCAACTGGTCACCACCGTCGTTACGACAGTAATGTCAAACTCTAGCAAGCCAATCATTACCGATTAATGTTGACCAGTTGACTTATGATAAGAATCATCCCATGAATATTCTTTTATAGAGTTTTGCCAATATAATTAATATAATTGACGTGATCACACTATTGTCGAGGACACTCACTCCAACACTAGTATGATGATGTGCATTAGGAGAATACGACTGATATTGAAATGCTGATTGAATTGCAATTTTCAAGGAATGGGTGTATATTTATTGAATAATAAATTGGAGTGATATGATCATGTGATTTTGGTGTTTCGAATTGTCTATAAGATATCTGGTTATTAAATGACTAACGTAATTTTGTAATATATTGCTTGGTATTTGGGTATGAACGATCAGATTTAAATGTTATAGTAATTCATGTCTAGTGATATGCGGAATGTGCTGCCCCAAGCCATGAATGTCATATAGTTATGTGTACATTTGTATGAATAAATAATGAGTTATCCAGTTGATCCTACTTGTCAGTTTCGCAATCACTACTGTGTTCTAGCTGACAAGTAAGTCGCAATGTAGAATAGATGTTAATATGATGCAATGAGATCGTGCTTTAAAGGATATGTCAATAATTATGTGGTGTTCATATGTAATGTTAAAATAATGTTCATCAGGGAAAATTTTGGACACGTGGTAAAATGAACTAGCTGGTAAATTTATTAGCATGATATCACAATCTAATTGTTATAATTAATTGTGATTATGTGAACAATGTGAATTCTGTTGGTGATATTTTATATATATATATATATCAATGGTATATCTTTGTCTATTCCCTTGCGACTCTAGCCCCTATAACTTCTCCATGTATTTTGTTATGCTACAAAGTGATTTGCATAATGCTCTGTTTAAAACCTGATCGCAATCTATTGAATTAATAATTGGTTTAACTTCTTTATACCTAGAGATGCTAAGCTGTTTTGCTAGTCTAAGATTGGTGTATACCTCGGGAAATATGTCAATGCTCCATGATAATTACATTATGTAAGCTTTGCCTTATGTTTTTTTTTTTAAGATATGATTTTGCTTCTATAATATGATTATGATCGTGAAAAGTTTTAATTTGTCAATTACGCACTATGTGTTAGCTGATTGTCTACATTGATGTAAGGGTGTTAATTTTTTTTTTTTTTTTTCTGTCAGAATTCCCAAAAGTATATAAGTGTTAGTTACTTTGATTCTATTGTGTAGCATGTAATTGATGACGAGTATGTGATGTTGTTTTAAAAGTCGGATGCTAATTGCCAGAATAGAGTAATTACCTTATCAGATGAATTGTGATTGTTGGTTGAATGATCTTCTTGAACATTGGATGTCGAAAATTTATAATGAGGTTACGAGGACGTAACCATGTCTTAAGGAGGATAGGATTGTAAAATCTTGATGAATTGCGATCTGGTTAATTGATATATTATGATTGGTTGACTGTGATTGACCATGCATGGAGTCTGCTGTTTTAAACTAAGTTATGTTTCGGTCGATGCCGCGGTTCTTAAAGTGTCTGGTACTTCTGTCGTATGTTAAACTTTGGGGACAAAGTTTCTTAAGGGGATAGAATGTAACACTACGCGTTTTAGAGCTTATATATATGTACTACTTGTGTTTGTCGTATGATGTAGAGTGTTTTGTTACCGTTACGGGGTGGCGAACTTCGGGACGAAGTTCATTTTAAGGAGGGAAGACTGTAATACCCCGTATACTTGCCTCGGTCAACGGCAATGAAACCATGTTTTATACAAGTATTTCAATCGGAATGTTTATAAAGTATTTTATGTAAACTGTTATTATTTTATAAATCATATTTCTACGATTATTTCGTATTTCATAATTATCTTATATTTGATGATTATTTCATAAAATAGCATTTCATTTGTATTTCTTTAATGTTAAAAATATATTTGTAATTATATATTTTTCCTATTTAATATTCATCCATTGTTAATATATGTTTTATAAATTAATTAAGGCGTAATTACATTTAAACTTATTTATAATAAATTAATTGATATTTACGTAATTTAATTATTTGTATGTAAAGTTACGAGTCGAGAATGGAATGTAGTCGTGTAAGACCTCGAGAGGCGTGATGGGTTCGGGCTTATGATGTAATACTCCGTGTTTCACTATGTTTTTATTTTAATATTTATTATTACTTTTGACGTGTTGTTAATTAACTAAGTACCGAATAAGTGTTTGTACGTTATGGGTGAGGTGTAACACCCCCATTCATTTAAGAGCCTTTAGCAAGACATTCTCAAATAAATAGGACCGTTACCATCCCGGAATATCCGAGGTAGTGAATAACAAGGTAACAAACCCAAGGTAATTTATATAAATACTGATTAAATTTGAACTTGGTATTACAACAATTACGAGTTCCAAACTTGATAGAATGAAAGTACAACTGACGATATCTAAATGTGATCTAATCTCTAAGTAGGTCCATGCCATGTCTCTCTCCATGCCCAAGCTCCTGGTCCATCTGTCACTGACCTGTGAAATCTACTCCCCATTCCGGATCATCGTAGGTGTACACGAATACACAGGGTCAACCGCGAGGTTGAGTAGAAAGATAAATAAGACAACAATATAATATACTCCGCACCGATCCAACGCCAAATAAACTCCGCACCGATCACAAGACCCGTTACCTCCACACCAATCACAAGACCCAATATACTCCGCACCAGTCACAAGACCCAATATACTCCACACCAATCACAAGACCCAATATACTCCACACCAATCACAAGACCCAATATACTCACACCAATCACAGACCCTTTATCTCCGCACCAATCACAGACCCTTTATCTCCGCACCAAACACAGACCCTTTATCTCCACATTGTATCATAACACAGAATAATATAGATAACACTAAATACGATCACATGGTATTATATCACAAACATGCTTAATAATAAATAAGAACAGTTTATACATCGTCATATACCCGTACTTCCCCTACCTCAACCGCGGATGAAATTGTCACTTGCGCAGCTGCTAAAAGTGTTCCACACGGAAAATGTCACCTAAACATATAATATTTAACGATTACAATTCTTCACTTAACCCGTATATTTAGAATAGTAACGAAATGCCAAATGTAATAACTTCCAAACACGAGAAGTTTCCCGAAAAGAAAACTACCCGAAATAATGTACTAACTTCCAAACACGGGAAGTTTCCCGAAAAGGAAACTACCCGAAATAGTGACCTTCCCAAAAAATGACAATTACGTAGTTCATGTAACTACTACTAATACTAAATAATAATATGATAATAATAATAAAATAATAAGAGTGTAGTATTACGTAGTTCATGTAACTACTATTAATACTAAGTAATAATAATAATAATAAAATAATAATAATATGACAAAAAAAATACTAAAACACACACAAACAAACCCTATCCCGCGACAAACCTAAACTACCCCGCGGCAACCAACATAAACACCACGCTAGCCTCCCTCTGCCGGCAGCCGCCACAACCAACACCTAGAACGACGTCGACTCCCACCGGAGAGATGAACCATGGCCATAACCAGGCGTGGTTCATCGTCTAGCCATCACGCACCGTCTAGAAACAGCCCCCGCAACCACCACTCGCAAACCCCGACACAACCCTTTACACGAGACCAAGACCATGACTGTGCTACCACCGTGTCGACCTCCCCCGAGTCAACAGTAGCACCACCCCCAATACCCTTATACGACAACAGACCCAAAACCCGTAAACCCGACGCCAACCGTTAACTCTGACAACCAAGACCACCACCGACGGTCTGACACCCCGACCCTCACCCACGCACCTATCCCACGACCACCTGACACCCTAACCACGAAAAGACAAACCGTAAAACGAAATATGAATAAAACTCACCTATACTCGTGTCGGTTTCGGTTCGAAAGGTCACGACAACCACCTTGTACCACCGCCGCCGTCTCTCTCTCTCTCTCTCCCTCTCTCTGTCTCGTTCTCCAGCCGCCATCACCAAAGTTTAAAAAAAATGGGGGTGAGGGTTTCGAAAGGAGGCCAACGGGAATTAGGTTTTTGGGATGAGTTATGCGTGTGATAGGTATACCTATTAGGGTTTATGGGAAAACAAATGGGTCGGGTAAGGATAGCATGGTTACTTGACCCGTATACACACACAACCTACGTTAAATAATTCAAACCGAAGTCCAACCCGATACACGTATAACACGGCAAAGTTATTATTAACTTTAATTGACATACTTACGATAACGATTAATATCATACGATAACATAGTATAAGACTTATAATATTAAGTCTCGAGTCAACTTATAAAATCGAAACCCGTGTTTTCCCAAAAAAAAGCATTACATATTCGATAAAATAATTATCGAATACTAATGTTCAAATACGATCAAGACGTCAATATACACAATAAATGTCATACTAAAATACGAGGTACATCATTCAAATATTATCAACACGTGACTATATAAATACGAAATATTGTAATCAAAATACGAGGTATTACAGTCTTCCCTCCTTAAAATGAACTTCGTCCCGAAGTTCAACCACGCACACGTATCACCGTACTCAAAACTCAGGCATAAATCATACGACAACACATACCACATACTCAATATAGACTCGAAACATAATAACACTAATTCCCGTTCATAAGTCGCAACTTATAATTTAACAAGTACTTATAACAAATAGTAATAATTTGCAATTGCTTAACAAATAATATGTCATCTTGATAAAACATAAATAAACAACTCATTATTATGGACTATGAAAATACAGGGTATTATAGTCTTCCCTCCTTAAAAAGAACTTCGTCCCGAAATTCACCATCCCATGGTCAACAATCTGGTCACTAGGCATGTAACGAACACAAAACGTGATACCACATAACCCCAAGGCTAATAAAGGTACTTTAAAACACGAAATATTACATTCTACCCTCGTTAAGAAAACTTTGTCCCCAAAGTTTAACGTATAATTAAATTAAAAAGTACTTTCACGAAACACAATTAAATGCACAACCGAATTAATCATGATCATGTCATAACAACTAGCCATACCATAAAATCATTAAGATTTTACAATCCTATCCTCCTTAAAACATGGTTACGTCCCCGTAACCTCATTATAAAATTTTCCAGCTTATAACTCCGTCTCACCCATTACTTCGTCTTATAAATAACTCCGAGTAACTAAGTATCATATTCTCATCGTCGAACCTAAGACCAAAGACAAGGGGTGAGTGAACCGGCGGAATAAAACGCAAGCAATACATCCATCTCAAAGTCGCTTTCAACTCAAAATATAACTCAATAACCAAGGTCACACTGGACCGAAAATACAATATGGCACAACGGCCTAATAACTCCTAACCCAATGCCAGTAACAATTCTCATCTCAATTCCAATATCAATACTGTCAGTTATCCCATTAAAAGATCTGATCAACACTTAGAGAACAAAACGCTAGGCTACTCACCCACGTGTCAAGGTCAAAGAATGCAACGACTCGATATAACACTGAACTGCAATCTCACTCCCAATACAAAACATCCAGAGTCTTTGTTAACTCACGAGTAACTCTATCCCCTCTGAATCAATCTCATCAGCTATTTAACATGTCATTATACCTTTACCAACTTTATTAACATGCTTGTATATATACTTATAATTCCACAGTTCATAAACAAGAACTTGTAGACTACACCGAACCAATCTAACACAGTATCATTATACATAACTCAAAAGAATCATATAACCTCGAGCAATAATATTAATAATAGGATCGGTAGAATCGTGTTACGCAGCAAAACAAAATTAAAGTAGCTAACGCTTGCATACCATTGAAATTTTAACACAAAATCAATATATTTACCACAACGTAAGCAATTAAGAGACTCATAGTTCATAATTGGCAATTTAAAACATTTCACGTTCGTAAACATATTATAGAAAAGACATAGGACACAATTTAGTAACGTAATTAAACATGCAGCATTGACATACCTCACAAGATATACACAAATCATACCTCACCAGACGTTTAACATTCCTAGATATCAATAAGTTGACAAAATCACTTAGGTACATCTCCATCCCCTCTCATTACATCATGTATCATGAAATTTTTAACATAAATGACTTCCAAAACGAAAGGTTTTTTTTTTTTTTTTTTTTTTTTTTTTTTTTTTTTTTTTATTGCGTAACAATTAGACATGCGGGCAGGATTCCATCATCACGTAACTACAGTATTTGTCATGTTGCAACAGTCGCTATAACATCAAAAGTTGTCAGGGATAATCTCCACTTTGAAAACATTTTGAAAATTTTGAAACATTGAAGTGGTAAATTGGTGACAATTTATAAACACGAGTCGAAAGACAATTATACAGGTTGTACTTTGAAACGAGACCACACGGAGACATCCTGACTTTTCTTTACTAAAGATTGTTCTTGTAATTCATGAATTATAAAAGTTTTATCGATAAAAAAAATAAATAAATAATTAAATAAATAAATAAATAATTAAACGAATTCACAAGAATAGTACTTCCATAAATCATATGTCAAACAATTTATAATTCGACATGTCGCAATTAGATTCTAAGTATAACAACATGCTATTCACTGTATGGAGAACAATGTAGTTGGAAAGTTACAAAGATTATAAGCACAGGAAACTAGACAGAGATGAACCATCAGCATCCGAAAGAACATCAACTAGATTCACATTAATCAAATAATCACAATTACGTATAACTATTAGATTACTATATCATGCTGATAAACTAACCAGTTAAATTTCATTCTGCCACTTGGCAAGACTCCTCTCAGATAAACATGCTTTTGACATCACATACAAGTAGTACATAATTATTTTGAGGTCATAAAATTTGACATATAATTGAAATAATTCTATATTAAACTTGACGAAATAAACAAGGTTACGCTATCCTATAGTGAGGGTTCATACTCATACCATACGCCTATTATTCATGTTACTAATGTCATATCAGGATATCACGTGTTCCCATCACATAATTCACATTCGATTAAACCTTCATATGTACTTACATACCTCATAAGTTCACCAAGTAAATATTATGCAGCAACTTACCAGATCATAATTAAATAACAGTTTATCTAACGTGTGAGCGATCATAGCTTTGAGAAAATATAAAGGACTAAATGATCATAAGAAAAGAATTGAATGCATATCTCAAGGAATTTATTTATAATAAATTTTACGACTCAGTCGGTCTGAACAAAACTCTGACCACTGTCGTCTAAAACATTTATTTCTCTCAAAATATACTTCACATTGACATGAAACCAAATGCATTGAAAAGCTGAATCAAAAGGTTAGCACACATAATATTGTCGTACTCCTATAAAGAATACATTTTAGATGACAACCCGTACAAACAGGGTAACATTCTGGTCTTTATTAAAATTTTGGTTCCATTAAAATTACTTCACATTATCATACTAAACACAATCATTATCCTCCAAAACATGTTGACATACCATCGAAATATAGAAACCACGTTGCATCATAATATCATTTATTCATTATTTCATTCTATAACAGTCATCTAAAACACGGTAAAGGTTGCGTAACAGAAAAGTAGATCATCTAAATGCCTGGATATTTATACATGTATATACTAATGTAACACACAACTTTATGACACTCATGGCTTGGGGCAGCACATTCCGCATATCACTAGACATGAATTACTATAACATTTATATCAGATAGGTCATAACCAAATACCAAGCAATATATTGCAAAAGTTATGTTAGTCATTTAATAACCAGATATCCTATAGACAATTCGAGACACAAAAAAAAACACATGATCATAACACTCTAATTCAGTATACAATAAATATACACCCATCCTAAAAATTTCGATTCAATCATTTATATCAATCAGCGTTGCAAAATCAGTCACATTCTTCTTATGCATATCATCCTACTAGCCAAGCTTATATTTCAAACTCGTATTTCAATTTTCATGTCCTCAATACTTAGAGTAATACATTTCTCAATCACTTTCCAATATCAAACTCATAGAATACAATGCATCATTAACCATGTACACATCATTACTTACCTCATTCCGCCCCTGCAAAAATTGTTAGCACAAGATAACTAGGTCACTATATAATCTACCCCACTCTTCAATTACTCTCATTGGGTTCCCGAGACAGAACAGAAAGGGCCCAGGTCTGGTTTGAGGGGTCCCCTAACTCATCCCGTTCCTTTTTGGGGCGCCTATCAGTTTCATCTCGGGGTTCATTTTATTAGACTCTTCCTACATTCATTATTGTTCATTTGGTTTAGGCCTGAGGATCGTTCGCTCTGATACCACTTTGTAACACCCCCATTCATTTAAGAGCCTTTAGCAAGACATTCTCAAATAAATAGGACCGTTACCATCCCGGAATATCCGAGGTAGTGAATAACAAGGTAACAAACCCAAGGTAATTTATATAAATACTGATTAAATTTGAACTTGGTATTACAACAATTACGAGTTCCAAACTTGATAGAATGAAAGTACAACTGACGATATCTAAATGTGATCTAATCTCTAAGTAGGTCCATGCCATGTCTCTCTCCATGCCCAAGCTCCTGGTCCATCTGTCACTGACCTGTGAAATCTACTCCCCATTCCGGATCATCGTAGGTGTACACGAATACACAGGGTCAACCGCGAGGTTGAGTAGAAAGATAAATAAGACAACAATATAATATACTCCGCACCGATCCAACGCCAAATAAACTCCGCACCGATCACAAGACCCGTTACCTCCACACCAATCACAAGACCCAATATACTCCGCACCAGTCACAAGACCCAATATACTCCATGTTGGGAAAAGTGTCCTCAACAATAGTGCGATCACGTCAGTAAATTCAAAATACTGATAAATCTACAATAAGAATACTCATGGGATGATCCTTATCATATAGTCGACTGATCAACATTAATCGGTAATGATTGGCTTACTAGAGTTTAACATTACTGTCGTATGACGGTGGTGGTCAGTCGATCCCTTTAGGTCACACCTTTAGGACAACTCTCTTGATTAAGAAAAGATATGGTCGTATAAGATACGAGTCGTATCAATCCTAGTTTAATATATCGAGTTTGGTAGATATTTATAATATGATTATAAATTGTAAATTTTAGTGAATGATATGTCATTACTAAAATTAATATGTTTATGAAACATTATTTAAGAATGAATTAATTTTATATTAGAAATGTTTTAATATAAAATTTAATAATAATAATGGGATTATTATTTCATGGTAATTAAGTTTAAATTAGTTAAACTTATAATGTGCATTTTATATGTGATAAAATGAACATAGTAGTATGTTTGGACCGTGTGATGGTCTATCACACTTGGACTACATTATGCATTATTATGATCTTACATTGTAATTTTATAAGATAAAATTATTTTAATCTAGATGTAGGATTAATGTGACATGTGGTGTTTTGGTGCCCATGCATAGGGCACCTCAACCTAACCGTCCAAACACACCCTCAAATGAGGTGTTGTGTACTCAACCTCAAGTTCATTCTTACAACACACAACAACAAGTTCTAGAGAGAATTTTTAGAGAAAAAAAATTGCTCTCCTTCCTCTTGTTTTCAGCCGTGTATCACCAAACATATATAGAACAATTTATATTGTTCAATCATCAAGATTATTATAAGATAATAATAATAATAACTAGGTTGTTTATGTGAGATTCTAGTAAAATCAAAACATAAAGATTATTAGAGTGTGTCTTGGTGTTAACTCATTGGAGGTCTTCTACTTTGGGGACTAGGAGGATCATCCTTTGAAATAAGCTCAAGAACAATCAAAGAAGGAGTCTTTGATTGTGCCCATTTAGCCGAAAATTCAAGCAATGTAAGAAATGTTCATTCTTCAAATGTTTTGGCTATCACTTAGTTATGCATGCAATAAGATCTATGAGATATAATTAGTATGACTAAATTGATAATAAGAGTTTGAGAAACCAACAATTGGTATCAGAGCTAATGGTTGTTTGCATGCATAATCGGTTTTGTTTTTCCGAGTTATAGTAACTTAAATAAAACTACCTATTTCGTTTTATATATGATAAATCACTCGAAATGTTTTGCATGTGTATAAATCCGGTCCTAAAAATTGTTTTAGGTTATATTGATAATTTGTGGAATTTAAAGTTGTTCATTTGTATCATTTTAGTATTTTTTAGATGATTTAATTGTTTAAATCGGAAAATTGAACTAAAATAGATGAAAAAATTTTCTGGCCGAGATCTTCATGTATAATGTCACATGCATATTTTACAAATGGTGTGTAAAATTTTGTACAATATAGAGTTGTATTGCATGCATTACGATTTATGTGATAAATGGAGTAATATTGACATGTTGGTTAAAAAAAAAAAAAAAATTAATTAATTGTCGAAACTAGTTCGAAAGTTTTAACCATGAAATTTTGACATTAAGATTATTAAAGTAATTTTCAGAATGTTAAAATTTCGAAATTCAAATTTTAATTAAAGTAATTTAATTTGAATTTTTGCATGTTGATTATGAGTTATTAAGGCCAAATATGAACACATAAATTAATTTTGAATTAATTTGCCTATAATTAGTGTAGACTAATTTTGATCCTAAAATGTGTTAGGAAAATTAATTTTGATGTAAATATGATTTATATTGAAGTTTTTTGGCATGTTTAAGAGTTAAACTATAAATTCCATAAAACCGGATAAGTTAAGGCTAATAAAATGTATTAGGGCGATTTGGCATTAAAATGAACATATTTAATTTTGATGCATTTTATTTCGTATGAATGTCTTTTGATTATATAATTTTGAATTATGTAATTTTCTTAGTATGGCCTTAGTTTTAATCGATATTTCCCGTAATGTAAGGGTTTATCGATTCGGTTGTAATTTAATGTGATTTCGTATCACTTTATTGTTATTTTTATAATGTATAAAATAGATAGAAAATTGTAATTACTTGTAATTTCGGAAATTCTTGGAATTGGTGCCATTTTGGGAAGGAGTTCCGACCAAGACGGAGTTTGCCTTGGGATGCGTACCGCGTGTGAAGTTCAAGGGACCAAAGGAGTTGGTTTCCGAATTTGTAATTTACTTTTATTTTCTATCTTAGGAAAGGCCATACTAGGAGTTTAAATATGTTTTGCATTTATTTTATATGTTGCATGCATTGCCAAATCGCCATCAACTTAACATGCATATCGAGTTTCGAGTCCCACTCCGTGTCAATCAATTTATCCATAATTCACCGAATTAGTTCACTTAAAGGAGATAGATAATAAATTGACAAGATCTCTTACGACATTTTAAAATTGAGACATAGCCATACCAAAAAGTAAAGAACCCGCGAAGGATCTTCTTCATAAGGGAGTAGGCTCGGCTAAACCGGGGTACAAACCTTATTACGTTGGTGAAGTGGGGTAATATGATTACGTTCTAGAAATTTGGTCGATCTCAACGAAAGTATTCGAGCCACCGTAGTGGTAATAAGTTCGGGCTAAGATAAGAATTAAAGTAATTTTATCGACCGGGAATTCTAAAAGTAGAATCGATTAAGGAGTTAATCCACCGAGTCATATTAATGAGGGATGTATCGGCTAAACCGTGCCCAAGTTAATATGTATTTGGGTCTCGGAATCATTTACTTGATTGGGTAAGAGATCATTGAGTAAATGTTTCACTTGTTTACACAAGTGAATAAATCAAAATGATAAACGTTAATATTTTTCCTTTAATTTCCGTTTTGTAGTAATTAAGACCGCAATGGATCCTTCGAACCCTACTACACCCATCACCATTGACTCTTGTCATAAAGTATTTGACGAAATTTGCACCCGAAACAACTTTGATACGACTAGAGAAATTCATATCGGAACGGGTCCGGATGGCAATGTGAATTTTGTCACTTCTCTCCCATATCCCAAGGGACCTTTACTTGACACGGCTTATATTGATGAGCTAAATCAAGAGTTGGATGCCTTGTATCTGAAAGAAAAAGCTTATGATGAAGCTAGTGGGAGCTCTAGCAAGAAAAGTCTTGCAAAGAAGAGAAGGAAGCGAAATAAATCACAAAAGGGTCGATGTCACTATTGTTGTGATATAGGCCATTGGAGGAGGAATTGTCCAATTTATTTACGGCACATTCAAGAGGGTCTTGTAATTCCGTTAGGTAATTCTTTATCCGAAATTTATGTTATTGACATTAATTATGCTTCTATTTCAACTTGGGTATTGGATACCGGTTGTGGTTCTCACCTTTGTAATCGTTTACAGGGTTTAAGAGGAGCCGAGAAGATTGACAAGGGAGAGATGGATCTCCGACTTGGAAATGGAGCTCGGGTAGCCGCCACTTCAAAGGGGACTTACACTCTTGCCTTACCAAGCGGATTTGAGCTACATTTGAATAATTGTTATTATGTACCATCGCTTTCTAAAAACATTATTTCCGTAGCAATGTTAGACATTGAAGGTTATTGTTTTTCCATTAAGAACAATCGTTGTATTATTTCTAAGAATGACATGATTTTTTGTAACACCCCCATTTATTTAAGGGCCTGAACTAGGACTCCTTAGATAAATACAAGTGTTACCATCTCGGTTTCCCGAGGCAGTAGATACAAAGGAAGATAAACAGTACTTTAAATTAAAGTTAACTCAAGTCATGATCCTTACAACTGTATCAAAAGTCTTAACAACGTAAATAAAGTACAACTCATACTAAAACTGACTAATGTGGTCTAAACATCTAATCTGGTCCGGATCCAGCTCTTTCTCCCATAGCTCCCCCTTTAGTCTTAGCCACCTGTCAATCTGCTCCCCAATCATTGGTTCATCACAGGTGATCACGAATACACAGGGTCAACCACGAGGTTGAGTAGGTAAACCATAAATAGAAAACATTACTATAAATAGAAAGCTGAACGTCTCCACTCCGAATCACAGACCCTTTTTCTCCGCACCAAACACAGACCCTTTTTATCTCCGCGCCACACAGACCCTTTTATCTCCGCACCAAACACAGACCCTTTTTATCTCCGCGCCACACAGACCCTTTTCATCTCCTCATCTCATAACGTATCACAGAATATATATAAACGAATATCATAATATATCAATCATATGAGAGTATAAGATAGACATGGTTATCATCATGTAACAAACAGATTACTCATCATTAAGTACACAGTATTTCCCCTACCTGTAGTTGCAGAAGCAAATGGTAAAATGCACAACCGTTCTCAGAAATGCTCCACACGAAAACTTCCACCTAGATAAATATTACTTTAATTATTATTTCCCTAATTCACGTATAACATAAACACATTCTATTAATAGACACTTCCTATACTTAGAAAGTTTCCCCAACAACCGAGTTACCCAAAATAGTATCCTTCTAAATATAGTAGCTACTAAAAATAGTAACTTCGACAAATAAATAAACACTTGGTTTAAAATTCAAAAACCAAATCTTTACCATAAATACCAATTAAACATATACTATAATTATCATATTACCCCTTAAATGCAAATATTCTAAGATCATAAATAAAATTAATAATGAAAATAAAAATAAGAATAATAATAATGATATTAATAATAATAGTAAAAATAAGAATAATAATAATAATACATTAAAATAGTGTTGGTAACATCCTAGGAAACCCGTGACAACCAACCCGTACAAACAGCCCCCTAGCCACCGTGTCACACCACACCTGCCGCTAACAGCCACCACTACCTGGACCCAGAACCACCCTCCACCAACTCGACCACCAGCAGCACCCTCGACAGCCGCCAGTGACCTTAACCAACCACCCAAACAGACCTGACTCCTCGCCCTACCTTCTGACCACACGCCTTTTGACAGCTCCTCGACCCAGACCAGCCACTGCCAACCACCGACTCAACCACCAATATCACCCCCGACACCCGACACTCAACCCACGGTGGTACCATCGTACTGACCTCCCCCGAGTCACCGATGATACCACCCCAACGCCCCTCCTGAACTCGCTAAAACCCACGACCTTGACCAACAGGAGAACGAATGCCTCCATAAAGTCTGACACCGACACTGATAACCACCACACGACCACCACCCTACTCCTTAGACAACCCCCAGTACCACTACTCCCCTATTCCTTACACACACGACTCAAACATACGACAACAGAGGTGTTTGTATACTGTGTACGCGTGGTCTGTTTATAAACGCAGTGTCACCGTGGCGACAGACGATGTACAACACTGCCCCACCGTGACTCTAGGGTTGACGAGAACGTGACTAAGGCCAAGACACGACTCTCAAGATCATAGATCATATACAAAAGAAGAATAGACTCCAACGATAACAACTTTAAGATTAAATTAGTACACAAACACAGCAGGAGAAATCAAGAAGGAGAAACGTATACTAGCATACCTACTTCAGACTTAATTCGACCACCCTAAACCTGCCCTGAGTCCACCGTGGTTACCTCCTTTGCAAGCCTTGGTATGTCGGCTGAGAGTGTATGTGATGTTTGTATGGAAATTAGGGTAGATAAGTTCAGCATAGGCATTTAAATATGACGGCTTGAGATGAGTGTAGAATAGGGTTAGTAAAATAATCAAAACGTGGGCTGAAGCCTCATGTTTGCACGCAGTTCGAGGCCCATGGCCGTGCTGCCATGGGTCCTGGGTTCGAACCCCAAGAACTACACCTTACCTAATATATCTTAAGGTGGCTAGATACCCTTTTTCGAGTCCATCTAAGGCCAAAACAACTCTTGTAACACGGGTACAAATAAGCTTCTAAAACGAACGATTTAAAAATAAAAGAACTAAAAAGCGAGGTATTACAGTCTTCCCTCCTTAAAAAGAACTTCGTCCCGAAGTTCTACCGCACTAGGTAACGAAACAGACGACTCGAATGATTTGGGACACAAACAACACCAAGTAATTGCCATAAAACTTTGATTAACTCACAGAATGTTACATTCCACTCCCCTTAAAGAAAAGTTACGTCCGCGTAACTTACCTCAATCAAACAAATGTGGATAACGCTCCCGCATAGATGCCTCAGGCTCCCACGTAGCCTCCTCCTGATTATGATTTGTCCACAAGACTTTCACCAAGGATGTTTCCCCATTGCGAGTCTTCCGAATCTTCCTGTCCAAAATCTCTTTCGGAGTCTCAATGTATGCTAACTGCTCATCGACCTCAATTACCTCATGCTGAAGCACATGTGATGGATCACTCACGTATTTCCTCAACTGAGACACATGAAACACATTATGGACCTTGGATAGGGTTGGAGGCAAGGCTAAGCGATACGCCACCTCTCCAACTCTGTCCAAGATCTCAAATGGTCCAATAAATTTCTGACTCAGTTTGCCACGCTTGCCAAATCTCATCACACCCTTCATCGGAGAGACTTTCAATAGTACCTTCTCTCCGACCTCAAACGAAATATCGCTCCTTTTCAGATCGGCATAACTCTTCTGTCGATCCTGAGCGGCCCTCATCCTCTGACGAATAATCTGAACCTGCTCCACCATCTCCTGAATCATATCTGGCCCCAATGTCACAACATCAGCTCGATCATCCCAACATACAGGGCTCCGACACTTCCTCCCATATAGAGCCTCGAAAGGGGCCATGCCAATGCTTGCATGGTAGCTGTTATTATAAGAAAACTCGATCAACCCTAGTCGATCCTCCCAAGATCCTCCGAACTCAAGTACACAAGCTCTCAACATATCCTCAAGAGTCTGAATCGTCCGCTCAGTCTGACCATCAGTAGCCGGATGAAAAGCTGTACTCATCTTCAATTGGGTACCCAAAGCAGTCTGCAACTCCTGCCAAAACCTGGATATAAACCTCGAATCCCGATCTGAAACAATATCCTTGGGTACACCATGCAGTTTGACCACATTCTGAACATACGACTTAGCCAACTCAGCTTTACTCCAGGTATCTTTCATCGGAATAAAGTGAGCTGACTTAGTTAAACGATCCACGATCACCCAAATCATGTTGTTGCCCCTCTGAGTTCGAGGCAACCCCACAATAAAGTCCATCGAAATATTCTCCCACTTCCACTCTGGCACATCCAACGGTTGAACTTTCCCTTGAGGTCTCTTATGCTCCCCTTTCACTCGCTGACACGTCAAACACCTCGAGACAAACTCTGCGACCTCCTTCTTCATATTCGGCCACCAAAACGTCCTCTTAAGGTCCTTATACAGCTTATCACCCCCTGGGTGAACAGAATAAGGAGTAGCATGAGCTTCAGTCAGGATCTTCTTCTTTAGCTCTTCAACATTCGGTACACACCATCTCCCACTGAACCTCAAACTACCGTCGGTATGAATACTGAACTTGGATGCCCCATCGCCATTCCCATTTTCCACCATCAAACGCCACTTCTGGATTCTCTCATCGCTCTTCTGTAACTCCCGAACCTCCCCATACAACTCAGGCTCCACGGTCAAATCACCAAGAGTGTCCCCTTTCCGGATCATGAATATTCCCATCTCTCTTAGTTCACCATACAACCTCCCTCTCGATCTGGCACAATCCAAAGCATGTATTGACTTCCTACTTAGAGCGTCAGCTACCACATTGGCCTTGCCTTCGTGGTAGACAATCTGCATATCATAATCTCCGATCAACTCAATCCACCTCCTCTGCCTCATGTTCAACTCCTTCTGGGTGTAGATATATTTCAGGCTCTTATGATCCGAAAACACCTTAAAAGTGGCTCCATAAAGGTAATGACGCCACAATTTTAGTGCAAAGACCACAGCGCCCAATTCCAAATCATGCGTCGGGTAATTCTCTTCATAAGTCTTCAACTGCCGAGATGCATATGCGATCACTCTCCCATTCTGCATTAGCACACAACCCAACCCATGTTTGGATGCGTCGGTGTAAACTTCGAAATTATCACTTCCAACTGGCAAGGCCAGGATAGGAGCTGTTGTCAGGCGTTCCTTAAGAGTCTGAAATGCCTTCTCACAGCTCTCATCCCAGATATAACGGTTCTCTTTCCTCATCAACGACGTCAACGGCTTTGCTATCTTTGAGAAATCCTTGACGAATCTCCGGTAATAACCAGCTAAACCCAGAAAGCTTCGAATCTCACTCACATTCTTCGGACTCTGCCACTTAGTCACTGCCTCGATCTTACTAGGGTCAACAGCCACTCCCTCTTTTGAAATTACATGCCCCAGAAATGCCACTTTCTCCAACCAGAACTCACATTTGCTCAACTTAGCATTGAGCTTATGCTCCTCCAAGGTCTGAAGTACTTTCCTCAAATGATCTTCGTGCTCCTCTGCATTCTTGGAATATACCAGGATATCGTCGATAAATACCACCACGAACTTGTCGAGATACGGGCTGAAGACTCGATTCATCAAGTCCATGAACACAGCTGGAGCATTAGTCAATCCGAAGGGCATAACCACAAATTCATAGTGGCCATACCTCGTTCGAAAAGCGGTCTTCGGAATATCCCCATCCTTTATCCTCAACTGATGATACCCGGATCTTAAATCAATCTTGGAGAAAACCCCGGCTCCACTCAACTGATCGAACAAGTCGTCAATTCTCGGCAAAGGATAACGATTCTTGATGGTTACATTGTTCAGCTCTCGATAATCAACGCACAATCTTAAACTCCCATCCTTCTTTTTCACGAACAAGACAGGTGCTCCCCAGGGCGACACACTGGGTCGGATGAACCCTTTTTCAGCTAGTTCATCCAATTGCTTCTTCAACTCCTCCATTTCCTTCGGTCCCATGCGGTACGGTGACTTAGATATTGGTCCCGCCCCAGGTTTTAGGTCAATGGAGAATTCCACTTCCCTCCTCGGTGGTAACCCCGGAACGTCGTCACGAAAAACTCCCTCAAACTCCCGTACCACAGGTATCTCACTAGTCTTGGGGGTCTCAGCCTCACAGTTCCACATTTGACACAAGATCAGGCTCTCTCCTTTCCTCAAGCTAGATTTCAAGGTGTTGACAGAAATGAATTTGATTTTTGGTTTGACTCGGTATCCCTTGTAAGACACCCTCACTCCCTTGGGTCCCTTCAAGGAAATTTTCTTTTGATGACAGTCGATAAACGCCCTATACTTCCCCAGCCAATCCATCCCTAGGATCACCTCAAAACCTCCCAGCGGAAATTCTATGAGATCACAATAGAACATCGCTTCCCCGATTTTGATGGGTACACTTCCATAGACTCTACTACAAGCTATTGACTCTCCTGAAGGTATGGTCACTGAGTCTGCGACCCAGTCGAACCTCTCAAGCCCCAAAACTCTAACATGGTCTCTAGACACAAAAGAATGGGTGGCACCGGAATCGAAAAGCACGAAAGTAGGTTTAGAGTTCACAAGAAAAGTACCCGTAACCACATGAGCGTCCTCTTGAGCGGCCTGCTTTCCCATGGCAAAGAGTTTGCCACTGGACTTGACCCCACTCTGGTTGGCAGAAGATGTCCCAGCCTGCTGATTTCCTGCCGTCCCCGTCTTGTTGCTGTTCCCACCACCATTGTACTGATTCTGATACGAACGATTCTGATTGTTGTTGTTGTAGTTCCTCTGGTAGTTGCTGCTGCCTCCAGACTTCGCACCCCCACCATAGTTTGTCATGGGTGTGCGATAGCCACTGCTGCCATAGGACTGCGTGCGAGATCCCTGATATCCGGTTGTAGGTGTGCGATAACCCCCGGACTGATTCCCTCCAGAAGAACGACATACTGCCTGTTTGTGCCCAATCTTCCCGCAGCCAAAACAGACCACTCCCACTGAGCCACTGCCTGAACCCCCACTCCTGAAGCTGCCCCCACTCTGATTCCTTCCACCCCCAGAGGCACTACTCCCGAAATACCCACTGAACTTGTTATTACTTTGCTTTTTCGATCCTGAACCCTCAGCTACTGGTTCAGCCTTCCTCTTTTCTGACCTGGTCTTCTTGTCTGCCTTAATCATATCTGAAAGCCTCTCCGCCGCCCCAGCCCTTAAGTAGATGTCACGGACTGTGGTGGGCGGAGCTGCAATCAATCTCTTCATAACTGCGATTGATAGTCCCCTCTCAAATTTCATGGCCAGCATAGCATCGTCGAATCCCATATCTCCCACGTAGTGTACCAGCTGAATGAATTTCCTGTAGTAAACCTCTACAGTCATGTCCTCCGTCATCCGGAACGAGTCGAACTCCTCCCTCAGCTTGCTCTTTTGGAACTCCGGTAAGAATGCCTCGTTCAGAACTCCCTTGAATGCATCCCACGGAACGAACGCGGATCCACCCTCTGTAGCTGCTTCCCGGAGCTCTCCCTTATTTGAGGTCCACCAGTCTCCAGCCATACCCCTCAGGTAGTGGGCAGCCTGATCTACCCTCAATTCTTCCGGGCAGTCCACCAACTCAAACAGGTTTCCGAATTCCCGACACCATGCTCCCAACAGATGAGGTTCCCCCTCCCCAGTGAATTGGGTAGGGTGATGTCTTGCTATGATTGTGCTCATTTTCGCTGAGTCCATACGTTTGGCCTTTAGGGCCTCATTTTCAGCTATCAAACGATCCACCTCTTCTTGGGTGATGTTAACTGCATTCTCTCTTCGCGGAGGCATACTATAAAACAAGAAAAGAATGAGTCCCGACGTACATGGGTACCCATTGGGTTTAGGGCTAAGCTCTCTAAGCATTCAAAATTATAAACACTTATCATATAAATTAGTTTTTTTTTTTCTTATATAACATGGCTCAGGGTTCACGTAACCGCATATCGCTAGACAGGATGAAAGAAAATTACTAGCATGTTGCATATCACTTAACACACCACAACAGATATATCCTTTATTCAAACAATTAAAAGTTCATTCATGCTTATGCCCCTTCCGGCTTTTCCAAGAGTTTCTTATGCTCAGAATTCTCATAACATACTTATCACAATATGCTATCACTTTCACTACCTCCTATTCTACCCTTTTCTCTCGTATATGCCCTCTGGGTTCCCGGGTAAGACTGATAGGGCCTATGGTTTAGTGTGAGGGGGCCCCAGACTCATACTTCCCCTTTAGTGTGCTCCTAACAGTCCTATCCCGGGGTTCATTTTATTTAGACTCTCCTACATTCATTAGGTTCATTAGGTTAGGCCTGAGGATCGTTCGCTCTGATACCACTTTGTAACACCCCCATTTATTTAAGGGCCTGAACTAGGACTCCTTAGATAAATACAAGTGTTACCATCTCGGTTTCCCGAGGCAGTAGATACAAAGGAAGATAAACAGTACTTTAAATTAAAGTTAACTCAAGTCATGATCCTTACAACTGTATCAAAAGTCTTAACAACGTAAATAAAGTACAACTCATACTAAAACTGACTAATGTGGTCTAAACATCTAATCTGGTCCGGATCCAGCTCTTTCTCCCATAGCTCCCCCTTTAGTCTTAGCCACCTGTCAATCTGCTCCCCAATCATTGGTTCATCACAGGTGATCACGAATACACAGGGTCAACCACGAGGTTGAGTAGGTAAACCATAAATAGAAAACATTACTATAAATAGAAAGCTGAACGTCTCCACTCCGAATCACAGACCCTTTTTCTCCGCACCAAACACAGACCCTTTTTATCTCCGCGCCACACAGACCCTTTTATCTCCGCACCAAACACAGACCCTTTTTATCTCCGCGCCACACAGACCCTTTTCATCTCCTCATCTCATAACGTATCACAGAATATATATAAACGAATATCATAATATATCAATCATATGAGAGTATAAGATAGACATGGTTATCATCATGTAACAAACAGATTACTCATCATTAAGTACACAGTATTTCCCCTACCTGTAGTTGCAGAAGCAAATGGTAAAATGCACAACCGTTCTCAGAAATGCTCCACACGAAAACTTCCACCTAGATAAATATTACTTTAATTATTATTTCCCTAATTCACGTATAACATAAACACATTCTATTAATAGACACTTCCTATACTTAGAAAGTTTCCCCAACAACCGAGTTACCCAAAATAGTATCCTTCTAAATATAGTAGCTACTAAAAATAGTAACTTCGACAAATAAATAAACACTTGGTTTAAAATTCAAAAACCAAATCTTTACCATAAATACCAATTAAACATATACTATAATTATCATATTACCCCTTAAATGCAAATATTCTAAGATCATAAATAAAATTAATAATGAAAATAAAAATAAGAATAATAATAATGATATTAATAATAATAGTAAAAATAAGAATAATAATAATAATACATTAAAATAGTGTTGGTAACATCCTAGGAAACCCGTGACAACCAACCCGTACAAACAGCCCCCTAGCCACCGTGTCACACCACACCTGCCGCTAACAGCCACCACTACCTGGACCCAGAACCACCCTCCACCAACTCGACCACCAGCAGCACCCTCGACAGCCGCCAGTGACCTTAACCAACCACCCAAACAGACCTGACTCCTCGCCCTACCTTCTGACCACACGCCTTTTGACAGCTCCTCGACCCAGACCAGCCACTGCCAACCACCGACTCAACCACCAATATCACCCCCGACACCCGACACTCAACCCACGGTGGTACCATCGTACTGACCTCCCCCGAGTCACCGATGATACCACCCCAACGCCCCTCCTGAACTCGCTAAAACCCACGACCTTGACCAACAGGAGAACGAATGCCTCCATAAAGTCTGACACCGACACTGATAACCACCACACGACCACCACCCTACTCCTTAGACAACCCCCAGTACCACTACTCCCCTATTCCTTACACACACGACTCAAACATACGACAACAGAGGTGTTTGTATACTGTGTACGCGTGGTCTGTTTATAAACGCAGTGTCACCGTGGCGACAGACGATGTACAACACTGCCCCACCGTGACTCTAGGGTTGACGAGAACGTGACTAAGGCCAAGACACGACTCTCAAGATCATAGATCATATACAAAAGAAGAATAGACTCCAACGATAACAACTTTAAGATTAAATTAGTACACAAACACAGCAGGAGAAATCAAGAAGGAGAAACGTATACTAGCATACCTACTTCAGACTTAATTCGACCACCCTAAACCTGCCCTGAGTCCACCGTGGTTACCTCCTTTGCAAGCCTTGGTATGTCGGCTGAGAGTGTATGTGATGTTTGTATGGAAATTAGGGTAGATAAGTTCAGCATAGGCATTTAAATATGACGGCTTGAGATGAGTGTAGAATAGGGTTAGTAAAATAATCAAAACGTGGGCTGAAGCCTCATGTTTGCACGCAGTTCGAGGCCCATGGCCGTGCTGCCATGGGTCCTGGGTTCGAACCCCAAGAACTACACCTTACCTAATATATCTTAAGGTGGCTAGATACCCTTTTTCGAGTCCATCTAAGGCCAAAACAACTCTTGTAACACGGGTACAAATAAGCTTCTAAAACGAACGATTTAAAAATAAAAGAACTAAAAAGCGAGGTATTACATTTTTGGTCATGCCACTTCTATTAATGGAATATATGTTTTAGAAACTGCAACCTCATTCCGTGATGTTTATAACATAGAATCTAAAAGAGCAAAAACAAGTGAACCAAATGAATCATTTTATTGGCATTGTCGACTTGGTCATATAAACGAAAATCGCATTAAAAGATTAGTAAAGACTAACATTATCAAACCATTTGATTATGAATCATATGGCACATGCGAAGCTTGCCTCCTAGGCAAAATGACTCGAAGTCCTTTTAATGGTAAAAGAACAAGAGCAAGTGATTTATTAGGACTCATTCATACCGATGTATGTGGTCCATTAACAATCACCGCTAGGGGAAACTATGACTACTTCATTACCTTCACAGATGATTTAAGTAGATATGGGCATGTCTACTTAATGAAATTTAAAAGTGAAGCCTTCATGAAATTCAAGGAATTTCAAAATGAGGTAGAAAACCAACTTGACAAGAAGATTAAAGCACTTCGATCAGATCGAGGTGGTGAGTATCTTAGTGGGGAATTTGATTCACACTTAAAAGATAATGGTATATTATTAGAACTCTCACCTCCTGGAACACCACAACTTAATGGTGTGGCCGAAAGGAGAAATCGAACTTTACTAGATATGGTTCGGTCCATGATGAGCCAAACTGATTTACCAGATTCATTTTGGGGATTTGCAATTCTCACCGCCATCAAATCGTTGAACGTTAGTCCAACAAAAGTGACCGATAAGACTCCATATGAGATGTGGAGAGGAAAAGTTCCTTCATTATCCTATATGAAGATATGGGGTTGTGAGGCTTATGTCAAGGTAAAGACCGATGACAAATTAGCTCCGAGATCCGAAAAATGCACCTTTATTGGTTATCCAACCACCTCACGTGGATATTACTTCTATAAACCTCGAGATAACAAAGTGTTTGTATCTATTGAGGCCGTCTTTCTAGAAAAGGAATTTGTTTCTAAAAGACAAAGTGGGAGAAACTTTGAACTTCGAGAGATCAATGAAGTTCAAAATCCACACACTGATATAGAGATGAATGAAAATGTTCCTTCTTCATCTACATCGGTACCTATTCAACCTAGGAGGTCGAGTAGAATTCCACATCAACCTGACAGGTATGTTGGATTAATTGAGGGAGATGGTAGTCTTGATGTTTTACTTTTGGAAAGTGACGAACCTACCACTTATAAAGCTGCAATCTCTAGTCCCGACTCCGCAAAATGGCAAGAGGCCATGAAATCCGAAATGGATTCTATGTATCAGAATCAAGTATGGGACTTGGTTGACTTGACTGAAGGCGTGCGACCTCTTCAGTGCAAGTGGATCTTCAAAGTGAAGAATGGCATAGAAGGACATGATGATGTCTACAAAGCTAGGCTAGTAGCTAAAGGGTTTACCCAAGTGCAAGGTCTCCATTATGATGAGACCTTTGCTCCAGTTGCTATGCTTAGATCCATTAGGATTATGTTAGCGATCGCCGCATTTCATGATTATGAAATATGGCAAATGGACGTCAAAACCGCCTTCTTGAATGGGTATTTAAAGGAGGATGTGTATATGATACAACCTGAAGGTTTTGAGGATCCTAAAAATCGTGACAAAATTTGCAAACTTAAGAAATCCATCTATGGTCTTAAGCAAGCATCTAGGAGTTGGAATCATCGTTTTAATGAGGTTATAAAAGAAAATGGTTTCGCTCGAAGTGTCGAGGAACCATGTTTATATACCAAATTTAGTGGGAGCAAAGTTGTGTTTCTAATACTGTATGTAGATGACATACTACTTATTGGAAATGATATTCCAATGTTATCCTCTGTGAAAGGATGGTTGGGAAGTCATTTCCAAATGAAGGATTTAGGAAATGCACAACGTATACTAGGTATCCGGATCTATAGAGATAGACCTAAAAGGATATTGGCACTAAGTCAAGAATCTTATATTGATAAGATACTTCGACGATTCAGCATGAAGAACTCTAAGAGAGGATTCATTCCTATGGGAAGTGGGATAATTTTGAGTAAAGCTCAATGTCCCACTAAACCCGAGCATGTTGAACGCATGAAAGAGATTCCTTATGCTTCTGCAGTTGGATCCATCATGTATGCCATGGTATGCACTCGTCCAGATATCTCACATGCTTTAAGCATGACTAGTAGATATCAAGCAAATCCAGGTGAAGGTCACTGGATTGCTGTTAAGAATATCCTTAAGTACTTAAGAAGGACCATGGATTCATTTTTGGTGTTTGGTGGGGAGGATGAGCTGAGTGTAAGGGGTTACACAGATGCTAGCTTCCAAACGGATAGAGACGACATGAAATCCCAGGCTGGATATGTCTTTATCCTTAATGGTGGTGCTGTTAGTTGGAAGAGCTATAAAGAGCCAGTGGTTGCGGATTCTACAACGGAAGCAGAGTACATTGCAGCAAGTGAAGCTGCAAAAGAAGCAGTGTGGATTAGGCAATTTCTTGAGGGACTAAGAGTAGTTCCCAAGGCCGAAGATCCTATCACTCTCTATTGTGATAATAGTAGTGCGGTTTTTCAAGCTAAAGAACCGAAGTCTAGCAATAGATCAAAGCATGTACAAAGAAAATATCATGTGATTAGAGATTTTCTAGATAGAAAGGAGATTGTGATGTGTAAGGTTGGGACAGAAGAAAATGTTGCTGATCCTTTAACCAAAGCATTGTCGCAAGCAAAGCATGATGCTCATGTAGTATCTATGGGTGTAAGGCGCATGCCGAACATGTATTAGGTTATGTGATATGAAATACAAGTTTTATTGTTCATATATGATAACCGCGTTTATTATTTAAAAGTTTTATGTTTTACATTAAAACTTATATTTATATATACTTTGTCACATCTAGATGGGTTGTGGAGACAATTTGAACCCCATTAAGTGAATCAGATAGACTTAGTATAGTCCCTAGTTGCTTACATGAGGTGACGTCTCGAAGCAACTAGAATGTGAGGCGATTGATGGCAAGTTCAAATGTCATAGAGTCATAAGGTATGACTAGTCGATCACATAGGCAGACTGCATGAGGCACTTTGTCGGACATATTGTGACCGCTTATAGAGTTCTGGAAATTTTATAATTAGCCTGGTCGTGGCGAGAGCTACTATATGTATTCTTGCTAGTCAATTCTTTGACTTGAGACTGTTCGCCCAAGGTGACATAGTTTTCAGAGTGACTTTGATTTTAGCTCTACGATCATCCGTAAAAGGGGTCAAATGGGCTTCTTTTGGGTCATAATGGACTATGCCAGTCAAAGGGAACAGTAGGATAGGAATTGTCCAACCCCTTGTCAGGGTTGTCATAAATCTCAAGGCCACTCGAGGAGAAGTTTAACTGGAAATGCGTGGCCACGCTCGGAAAGTATCTATGGTAGATAGTTCCGGTCAAAACAGTTAAATCTCCGGATCGAGAAAAACTACTCATGATATGATCAAATGCAAGTACGACCTGCGAGACACCTTGCATTGAGTGGGAGATGACGTAATAGGACAAGAGAATTGGTGACGCACACTTGTCGAGGACAAGTGGGAGATTGTTGGGAAAAGTGTCCTCAACAATAGTGCGATCACGTCAGTAAATTCAAAATACTGATAAATCTACAATAAGAATACTCATGGGATGATCCTTATCATATAGTCGACTGATCAACATTAATCGGTAATGATTGGCTTACTAGAGTTTAACATTACTGTCGTATGACGGTGGTGGTCAGTCGATCCCTTTAGGTCACACCTTTAGGACAACTCTCTTGATTAAGAAAAGATATGGTCGTATAAGATACGAGTCGTATCAATCCTAGTTTAATATATCGAGTTTGGTAGATATTTATAATATGATTATAAATTGTAAATTTTAGTGAATGATATGTCATTACTAAAATTAATATGTTTATGAAACATTATTTAAGAATGAATTAATTTTATATTAGAAATGTTTTAATATAAAATTTAATAATAATAATGGGATTATTATTTCATGGTAATTAAGTTTAAATTAGTTAAACTTATAATGTGCATTTTATATGTGATAAAATGAACATAGTAGTATGTTTGGACCGTGTGATGGTCTATCACACTTGGACTACATTATGCATTATTATGATCTTACATTGTAATTTTATAAGATAAAATTATTTTAATCTAGATGTAGGATTAATGTGACATGTGGTGTTTTGGTGCCCATGCATAGGGCACCTCAACCTAACCGTCCAAACACACCCTCAAATGAGGTGTTGTGTACTCAACCTCAAGTTCATTCTTACAACACACAACAACAAGTTCTAGAGAGAATTTTTAGAGAAAAAAAATTGCTCTCCTTCCTCTTGTTTTCAGCCGTGTATCACCAAACATATATAGAACAATTTATATTGTTCAATCATCAAGATTATTATAAGATAATAATAATAATAACTAGGTTGTTTATGTGAGATTCTAGTAAAATCAAAACATAAAGATTATTAGAGTGTGTCTTGGTGTTAACTCATTGGAGGTCTTCTACTTTGGGGACTAGGAGGATCATCCTTTGAAATAAGCTCAAGAACAATCAAAGAAGGAGTCTTTGATTGTGCCCATTTAGCCGAAAATTCAAGCAATGTAAGAAATGTTCATTCTTCAAATGTTTTGGCTATCACTTAGTTATGCATGCAATAAGATCTATGAGATATAATTAGTATGACTAAATTGATAATAAGAGTTTGAGAAACCAACACTCCACACCAATCACAAGACCCAATATACTCCACACCAATCACAAGACCCAATATACTCACACCAATCACAGACCCTTTATCTCCGCACCAATCACAGACCCTTTATCTCCGCACCAAACACAGACCCTTTATCTCCACATTGTATCATAACACAGAATAATATAGATAACACTAAATACGATCACATGGTATTATATCACAAACATGCTTAATAATAAATAAGAACAGTTTATACATCGTCATATACCCGTACTTCCCCTACCTCAACCGCGGATGAAATTGTCACTTGCGCAGCTGCTAAAAGTGTTCCACACGGAAAATGTCACCTAAACATATAATATTTAACGATTACAATTCTTCACTTAACCCGTATATTTAGAATAGTAACGAAATGCCAAATGTAATAACTTCCAAACACGAGAAGTTTCCCGAAAAGAAAACTACCCGAAATAATGTACTAACTTCCAAACACGGGAAGTTTCCCGAAAAGGAAACTACCCGAAATAGTGACCTTCCCAAAAAATGACAATTACGTAGTTCATGTAACTACTACTAATACTAAATAATAATATGATAATAATAATAAAATAATAAGAGTGTAGTATTACGTAGTTCATGTAACTACTATTAATACTAAGTAATAATAATAATAATAAAATAATAATAATATGACAAAAAAAATACTAAAACACACACAAACAAACCCTATCCCGCGACAAACCTAAACTACCCCGCGGCAACCAACATAAACACCACGCTAGCCTCCCTCTGCCGGCAGCCGCCACAACCAACACCTAGAACGACGTCGACTCCCACCGGAGAGATGAACCATGGCCATAACCAGGCGTGGTTCATCGTCTAGCCATCACGCACCGTCTAGAAACAGCCCCCGCAACCACCACTCGCAAACCCCGACACAACCCTTTACACGAGACCAAGACCATGACTGTGCTACCACCGTGTCGACCTCCCCCGAGTCAACAGTAGCACCACCCCCAATACCCTTATACGACAACAGACCCAAAACCCGTAAACCCGACGCCAACCGTTAACTCTGACAACCAAGACCACCACCGACGGTCTGACACCCCGACCCTCACCCACGCACCTATCCCACGACCACCTGACACCCTAACCACGAAAAGACAAACCGTAAAACGAAATATGAATAAAACTCACCTATACTCGTGTCGGTTTCGGTTCGAAAGGTCACGACAACCACCTTGTACCACCGCCGCCGTCTCTCTCTCTCTCTCTCCCTCTCTCTGTCTCGTTCTCCAGCCGCCATCACCAAAGTTTAAAAAAAAATGGGGGTGAGGGTTTCGAAAGGAGGCCAACGGGAATTAGGTTTTTGGGATGAGTTATGCGTGTGATAGGTATACCTATTAGGGTTTATGGGAAAACAAATGGGTCGGGTAAGGATAGCATGGTTACTTGACCCGTATACACACACAACCTACGTTAAATAATTCAAACCGAAGTCCAACCCGATACACGTATAACACGGCAAAGTTATTATTAACTTTAATTGACATACTTACGATAACGATTAATATCATACGATAACATAGTATAAGACTTATAATATTAAGTCTCGAGTCAACTTATAAAATCGAAACCTGTGTTTTCCCAAAAAAAAGCATTACATATTCGATAAAATAATTATCGAATACTAATGTTCAAATACGATCAAGACGTCAATATACACAATAAATGTCATACTAAAATACGAGGTACATCATTCAAATATTATCAACACGTGACTATATAAATACGAAATATTGTAATCAAAATACGAGGTATTACAGTCTTCCCTCCTTAAAATGAACTTCGTCCCGAAGTTCAACCACGCACACGTATCACCGTACTCAAAACTCAGGCATAAATCATACGACAACACATACCACATACTCAATATAGACTCGAAACATAATAACACTAATTCCCGTTCATAAGTCGCAACTTATAATTTAACAAGTACTTATAACAAATAGTAATAATTTGCAATTGCTTAACAAATAATATGTCATCTTGATAAAACATAAATAAACAACTCATTATTATGGACTATGAAAATACAGGGTATTATAGTCTTCCCTCCTTAAAAAGAACTTCGTCCCGAAATTCACCATCCCATGGTCAACAATCTGGTCACTAGGCATGTAACGAACACAAAACGTGATACCACATAACCCCAAGGCTAATAAAGGTACTTTAAAACACGAAATATTACATTCTACCCTCGTTAAGAAAACTTTGTCCCCAAAGTTTAACGTATAATTAAATTAAAAAGTACTTTCACGAAACACAGTTAAATGCACAACCGAATTAATCATGATCATGTCATAACAACTAGCCATACCATAAAATCATTAAGATTTTACAATCCTATCCTCCTTAAAACATGGTTACGTCCCCGTAACCTCATTATAAAATTTTCCAGCTTATAACTCCGTCTCACCCATTACTTCGTCTTATAAATAACTCCGAGTAACTAAGTATCATATTCTCATCGTCGAACCTAAGACCAAAGACAAGGGGTGAGTGAACCGGCGGAATAAAACGCAAGCAATACATCCATCTCAAAGTCGCTTTCAACTCAAAATATAACTCAATAACCAAGGTCACACTGGACCGAAAATACAATATGGCACAACGGCCTAATAACTCCTAACCCAATGCCAGTAACAATTCTCATCTCAATTCCAATATCAATACTGTCAGTTATCCCATTAAAAGATCTGATCAACACTTAGAGAACAAAACGCTAGGCTACTCACCCACGTGTCAAGGTCAAAGAATGCAACGACTCGATATAACACTGAACTGCAATCTCACTCCCAATACAAAACATCCAGAGTCTTTGTTAACTCACGAGTAACTCTATCCCCTCTGAATCAATCTCATCAGCTATTTAACATGTCATTATACCTTTACCAACTTTATTAACATGCTTGTATATATACTTATAATTCCACAGTTCATAAACAAGAACTTGTAGACTACACCGAACCAATCTAACACAGTATCATTATACATAACTCAAAAGAATCATATAACCTCGAGCAATAATATTAATAATAGGATCGGTAGAATCGTGTTACGCAGCAAAACAAAATTAAAGTAGCTAACGCTTGCATACCATTGAAATTTTAACACAAAATCAATATATTTACCACAACGTAAGCAATTAAGAGACTCATAGTTCATAATTGGCAATTTAAAACATTTCACGTTCGTAAACATATTATAGAAAAGACATAGGACACAATTTAGTAACGTAATTAAACATGCAGCATTGACATACCTCACAAGATATACACAAATCATACCTCACCAGACGTTTAACATTCCTAGATATCAATAAGTTGACAAAATCACTTAGGTACATCTCCATCCCCTCTCATTACATCATGTATCATGAAATTTTTAACATAAATGACTTCCAAAACGAAAGGTTTTTTTTTTTTTTTTTTTTTTTTTTTTTTTTTTTTTTATTGCGTAACAATTAGACATGCGGGCAGGATTCCATCATCACGTAACTACAGTATTTGTCATGTTGCAACAGTCGCTATAACATCAAAAGTTGTCAGGGATAATCTCCACTTTGAAAACATTTTGAAAATTTTGAAACATTGAAGTGGTAAATTGGTGACAATTTATAAACACGAGTCGAAAGACAATTATACAGGTTGTACTTTGAAACGAGACCACACGGAGACATCCTGACTTTTCTTTACTAAAGATTGTTCTTGTAATTCATGAATTATAAAAGTTTTATCGATAAAAAAAATAAATAAATAATTAAATAAATAAATAAATAATTAAACGAATTCACAAGAATAGTACTTCCATAAATCATATGTCAAACAATTTATAATTCGACATGTCGCAATTAGATTCTAAGTATAACAACATGCTATTCACTGTATGGAGAACAATGTAGTTGGAAAGTTACAAAGATTATAAGCACAGGAAACTAGACAGAGATGAACCATCAGCATCCGAAAGAACATCAACTAGATTCACATTAATCAAATAATCACAATTACGTATAACTATTAGATTACTATATCATGCTGATAAACTAACCAGTTAAATTTCATTCTGCCACTTGGCAAGACTCCTCTCAGATAAACATGCTTTTGACATCACATACAAGTAGTACATAATTATTTTGAGGTCATAAAATTTGACATATAATTGAAATAATTCTATATTAAACTTGACGAAATAAACAAGGTTACGCTATCCTATAGTGAGGGTTCATACTCATACCATACGCCTATTATTCATGTTACTAATGTCATATCAGGATATCACGTGTTCCCATCACATAATTCACATTCGATTAAACCTTCATATGTACTTACATACCTCATAAGTTCACCAAGTAAATATTATGCAGCAACTTACCAGATCATAATTAAATAACAGTTTATCTAACGTGTGAGCGATCATAGCTTTGAGAAAATATAAAGGACTAAATGATCATAAGAAAAGAATTGAATGCATATCTCAAGGAATTTATTTATAATAAATTTTACGACTCAGTCGGTCTGAACAAAACTCTGACCACTGTCGTCTAAAACATTTATTTCTCTCAAAATATACTTCACATTGACATGAAACCAAATGCATTGAAAAGCTGAATCAAAAGGTTAGCACACATAATATTGTCGTACTCCTATAAAGAATACATTTTAGATGACAACCCGTACAAACAGGGTAACATTCTGGTCTTTATTAAAATTTTGGTTCCATTAAAATTACTTCACATTATCATACTAAACACAATCATTATCCTCCAAAACATGTTGACATACCATCGAAATATAGAAACCACGTTGCATCATAATATCATTTATTCATTATTTCATTCTATAACAGTCATCTAAAACACGGTAAAGGTTGCGTAACAGAAAAGTAGATCATCTAAATGCCTGGATATTTATACATGTATATACTAATGTAACACACAACTTTATGACACTCATGGCTTGGGGCAGCACATTCCGCATATCACTAGACATGAATTACTATAACATTTATATCAGATAGGTCATAACCAAATACCAAGCAATATATTGCAAAAGTTATGTTAGTCATTTAATAACCAGATATCCTATAGACAATTCGAGACACAAAAAAAAACACATGATCATAACACTCTAATTCAGTATACAATAAATATACACCCATCCTAAAAATTTCGATTCAATCATTTATATCAATCAGCGTTGCAAAATCAGTCACATTCTTCTTATGCATATCATCCTACTAGCCAAGCTTATATTTCAAACTCGTATTTCAATTTTCATGTCCTCAATACTTAGAGTAATACATTTCTCAATCACTTTCCAATATCAAACTCATAGAATACAATGCATCATTAACCATGTACACATCATTACTTACCTCATTCCGCCCCTGCAAAAATTGTTAGCACAAGATAACTAGGTCACTATATAATCTACCCCACTCTTCAATTACTCTCATTGGGTTCCCGAGACAGAACAGAAAGGGCCCAGGTCTGGTTTGAGGGGTCCCCTAACTCATCCCGTTCCTTTTTGGGGCGCCTATCAGTTTCATCTCGGGGTTCATTTTATTAGACTCTTCCTACATTCATTATTGTTCATTTGGTTTAGGCCTGAGGATCGTTCGCTCTGATACCACTTTGTAACACCCCCATTCATTTAAGAGCCTTTAGCAAGACATTCTCAAATAAATAGGACCGTTACCATCCCGGAATATCCGAGGTAGTGAATAACAAGGTAACAAACCCAAGGTAATTTATATAAATACTGATTAAATTTGAACTTGGTATTACAACAATTACGAGTTCCAAACTTGATAGAATGAAAGTACAACTGACGATATCTAAATGTGATCTAATCTCTAAGTAGGTCCATGCCATGTCTCTCTCCATGCCCAAGCTCCTGGTCCATCTGTCACTGACCTGTGAAATCTACTCCCCATTCCGGATCATCGTAGGTGTACACGAATACACAGGGTCAACCGCGAGGTTGAGTAGAAAGATAAATAAGACAACAATATAATATACTCCGCACCGATCCAACGCCAAATAAACTCCGCACCGATCACAAGACCCGTTACCTCCACACCAATCACAAGACCCAATATACTCCGCACCAGTCACAAGACCCAATATACTCCACACCAATCACAAGACCCAATATACTCCACACCAATCACAAGACCCAATATACTCACACCAATCACAGACCCTTTATCTCCGCACCAATCACAGACCCTTTATCTCCGCACCAAACACAGACCCTTTATCTCCACATTGTATCATAACACAGAATAATATAGATAACACTAAATACGATCACATGGTATTATATCACAAACATGCTTAATAATAAATAAGAACAGTTTATACATCGTCATATACCCGTACTTCCCCTACCTCAACCGCGGATGAAATTGTCACTTGCGCAGCTGCTAAAAGTGTTCCACACGGAAAATGTCACCTAAACATATAATATTTAACGATTACAATTCTTCACTTAACCCGTATATTTAGAATAGTAACGAAATGCCAAATGTAATAACTTCCAAACACGAGAAGTTTCCCGAAAAGAAAACTACCCGAAATAATGTACTAACTTCCAAACACGGGAAGTTTCCCGAAAAGGAAACTACCCGAAATAGTGACCTTCCCAAAAAATGACAATTACGTAGTTCATGTAACTACTACTAATACTAAATAATAATATGATAATAATAATAAAATAATAAGAGTGTAGTATTACGTAGTTCATGTAACTACTATTAATACTAAGTAATAATAATAATAATAAAATAATAATAATATGACAAAAAAAATACTAAAACACACACAAACAAACCCTATCCCGCGACAAACCTAAACTACCCCGCGGCAACCAACATAAACACCACGCTAGCCTCCCTCTGCCGGCAGCCGCCACAACCAACACCTAGAACGACGTCGACTCCCACCGGAGAGATGAACCATGGCCATAACCAGGCGTGGTTCATCGTCTAGCCATCACGCACCGTCTAGAAACAGCCCCCGCAACCACCACTCGCAAACCCCGACACAACCCTTTACACGAGACCAAGACCATGACTGTGCTACCACCGTGTCGACCTCCCCCGAGTCAACAGTAGCACCACCCCCAATACCCTTATACGACAACAGACCCAAAACCCGTAAACCCGACGCCAACCGTTAACTCTGACAACCAAGACCACCACCGACGGTCTGACACCCCGACCCTCACCCACGCACCTATCCCACGACCACCTGACACCCTAACCACGAAAAGACAAACCGTAAAACGAAATATGAATAAAACTCACCTATACTCGTGTCGGTTTCGGTTCGAAAGGTCACGACAACCACCTTGTACCACCGCCGCCGTCTCTCTCTCTCTCTCCCTCTCTCTGTCTCGTTCTCCAGCCGCCATCACCAAAGTTTAAAAAAAAATGGGGGTGAGGGTTTCGAAAGGAGGCCAACGGGAATTAGGTTTTTGGGATGAGTTATGCGTGTGATAGGTATACCTATTAGGGTTTATGGGAAAACAAATGGGTCGGGTAAGGATAACATGGTTACTTGACCCGTATACACACACAACCTACGTTAAATAATTCAAACCGAAGTCCAACCCGATACACGTATAACACGGCAAAGTTATTATTAACTTTAATTGACATACTTACGATAACGATTAATATCATACGATAACATAGTATAAGACTTATAATATTAAGTCTCGAGTCAACTTATAAAATCGAAACCCGTGTTTTCCCAAAAAAAAGCATTACATATTCGATAAAATAATTATCGAATACTAATGTTCAAATACGATCAAGACGTCAATATACACAATAAATGTCATACTAAAATACGAGGTACATCATTCAAATATTATCAACACGTGACTATATAAATACGAAATATTGTAATCAAAATACGAGGTATTACATGAGGTGTTGAATACGGGTATTTAGTTATCGAGCCACGTCCTACTAGTAATATACGGTCTAGGGATGCGTGCAAGTACCTGTTTGGGCCTCGAGTGTTGTGTCAAGGCCAAGATATAGCCCATTTCGACATAACAGGCTGTTTTGAGAACAGCAACAAATTGTATCTGCCCCCATATAAAACGCCCTCCTAAACCTAACCCTAACCCTACTCCGTCTCCCTCTCACACACAAACCCATTGCCGTCACATCATAGTTCAAGGAGGAGGGATCAGGTGGTGGTTTAGGGTGGTCCTTAGTGGCTCGATTGGCGTCTGAAATAGGGTACACGCATTTATCCCTCTGTTTTTCAAGTTTTCCTGTTCCGTTTCAATTCGTGTTTTGTATATATAATCATGTTGTTATGATTCAATCTTTGTTTATTTTTAATCTATGAGGTTCAATAGTCGTTTTTGGGTTAGAGTTGAGTCACCGTTGGCCTTGTTGACCGTCGTTTCGTGGTGGTTTAAACCCCCTGTCAGAATCGTTGTTTCAGCAGGTTTTTATACTTGATTCGTATGAGGGTGTTTGTGTCATGTTTAGTTTTGTAATCTGTATATATTTTTGTATGTTGATTGGCTTCTGTTGAAAGGTGGTAGTCAAAGGTTCGTGTGGTGGTTAAGGTGGTGGTTCCTGGTGGGTCGTGAGGGTGTTAAAAGCAGGGTTCGTTTGGGTGTGAGAGGCTGTTAATGTGTCGTTGTCAGAATAGTAGTTGGGCAGGGACTTTTGTATGGGTATTCGAGTATAGTGTGTTCTACATTTGAGATGGGTGTTTGGGTAGTTTGTTAGAGGGTTGCATGGGGTTCGTAGTGGTGGCTGTCGTGGTGGCTCGTGGTGGCTGTGGGTGTTTTTACAGCGGGTTTTGTTTTGTACCGGAAAAACGTAAAACTGGTATGGTGGTGGTGTTGCTGGGTTTGGACGTCTGCCTAGGTGCCGTGGGAGGCTGAAGATGGCCACTGACCTCCTCCCTGGGATCACCACCGCTCAGGGGCGAGCCTGGTGGTGCCAGTGGGGAGGCCAGGGGCTTCGGTGGGTGTTGGTAGTGGTGGTTGTCAAGGCTGTCGGTGACTCCAATCAGTGCAGGGCTGTTCGTGTTTGTCGTGGTTTTGCGCGTGTTTTAAGTTTGGGATTTGTTTGTGTTTAATCATTACTTTGATAATCATAATCATTATAGTTAATCATGGCCATTATTTTCATCATCATTATTATTATCATTATGATTGTTTTATTATTATTATTATTAATGGTGTTATTATTAGGATTGGGTAATTTTATGTTGTGATATTGATTTAGTCATAATCGATTAATTGATCAAATGCTATTTTCCGTAAGTCTATAAATAGTAAGTTTATGTTTGATTAATAGTAATCGATATTTATAGCTAATTAATGACAGTTGGTATGTAGATGGGTATGTTTATATGTATATATATTCACAAGATGTTAGACGTAAATCTTTATGAACATGGTCAAGTTAATTTATTAGTTTCGTATACCTTATAAGTTGTCGTGCTTTAAAGTTTTATAATTTTAATAATAAAATCCGTATCTCCATGATTTTGATACGTGTGTGACAAGTAATTGTTATTTATTATGGTCGATAATTTGTATAATTCTTTATTTAATTAGAATTGTTACTATGAAATAATTGATACGGTCTCTTTATGCGTAATATATTATTTAGATAATTAATTGAAATGATTGATATATTATGTTGGTTGCGTAATTGTATTAGTTAGTAATTAAGTATATTATTGTATTAGGTGTTGGGTATGTGATGGAGTGCTGCCACTGATTGGATGTTAGCTGCATGATTGGGTTATATTGCTATCCAGGTAGGATACACTAACACTATGCTCTATGAAGTGTTATGAATGGATGTTTACTCGGTGATGTGTTATGAATGGTTGATGCCTTGTATATTATGGATGCAAATATGAGTTATATGAGCATGGTATTTAATGATTATTTATTTTGTGTTGCATTCATGAGCATGGCATATGCATTGGTTACTGAGAGAGATGTGAATCAGATTTTGTTCCGATATAAAGCCCAGGGTGGTTCTGCAGACCAGGCCTGGTGTCTTATCAGCTTTTGAGCTGGTGTTCGGTGACGACCGATTATAGTCTGCCGGGAGGTTCGGTATGGCTGGGTGTTTCGGGTTTGAGATTGTGATTGAGCTCGAGCATATCATGGCATTTGCATATCAATTATCTGTTGCATTATTTATTATTGTGTTATCCTACTCAACCGCGAGGTTGACAGTGTATTCGTGTACACCTACGATGATCCGGAATGGGGAGTAGATTCTACAGGTCAGAGACAGATGGATTATGAGCTTGGGCATGGAGAGAGTCATGGCTTGGACCTACTTAGTTTTAGATCACTTACTTAGATGTTATCAGTTGTACTTTATTCCTTGCATAGTCGTTGTAATATCAAAAGTTCAAATTTAATCAGTTTTATATAAAGTACCTTGGTTTGTTTTACTTTGTTATTCACTACCTCGGACATTCCGAGATGGTAACAACTCTATTTATTTGAGAATGTCTTGCTAAAGGCTCTTAAATAAATGGGGGTGTTACATATTAGCAATAAGGGTCTCGGGATATCTGATCAAAAGCTGATCAGAGATGAATTCCCATTATTCATGATGGGTAAGGAAGACTCTTGTTTAACGTGTCAGATCAAGGTAGTTTCAAGTTGGGTAAATAACATGGAAGTTGTTTTTTGGTTTTATTGCCTATAATGGCTCTGGTATGGAAATAAAAAGACACTGTGGCAAAATTAGGGCGGAAATGCTTATTCAAGCGAAAGCTATGGGTATTTATCACGCTCTCACAAAATATAATCAAATAAGGTAACTAACTGTAAATAAAAAATACAGTCGTCGTATTAGGATGAGATGGAGTATAACGGGTGTTTTTATAAAATAATTTAGGAAGTTAGTATAGGGAGTGATATTAGTGGCATTGACTAATATTACAGTACGTCTAGAGATTGTTATCTTATATTATTGTGGATTTGAAATTAATATTTATCGAGACGGTAACATTATACTGGTACTATCTTTATTGTGAATTCTGGTATAATTGGTAAGTGGGTTTTACATCCAAACTGGAAGGTTTTATCCTGTATTTGACCCTAAATATCGTCTTATCTTATTATTTTTCACATTTATTTATTTTTACGGTTTATTTGTCGGTTGGTTGCTTCCGATGTGCAGGGGAAATTAATGCTAATTTCCAAACTGCAACTACCACAGAACCTACATGATGCTATTTGATTGAAAATCAACAAGTCAAATCCAACTTTTCTTTCCAAACTTTAACGGTCACATTCTATATACCAACTAGTAAGAAGTATTGAATTGTTGATATAAAAAGAGCCATATTTTTTCCGGTGAGTTGCTCCACCGTTTCAACATTTTTAAATGAATTTAATACGAATCTCAATTATATGTCATTATTTAAGAATCAGTGACGCTATTACTATTATTGCTATTGCTATTATTATTATTATTGTCGTTGTTGTTGTTGTTGTTGTTAATATTATTATTATGTATAACTTTTTTTATAATTAAGTTTATTAATCTTACCCCTCATCAAGACAATGAATAAAATATAGTCATACAAAAAATAAGACTTTTTTATATATATTTATATGCCGGAATTACTCTATATTTCAAGAGATTAAGTATGTTTATGTCCCTAAAAACTCAAATCTGTAACATCCCGTATTTTCGTAAAAGTATATTTTAATAATTTAAAGTGGTTTTCGGAATTTAATAATATTTTAATTATATTTCGTAAACTATATTTTTAAGAAATTCCGTTAAGTTCCATCTTAGGATTTATTTCGTCTTAAGATGGCGGGTGTTACTTGGCATTTCCGTTCTTAAGGTTTTCGTTTCATTAAATAGGAAACCCGACTCAAAAAAAAATATAAAGGACTACCTTCTATTCTCCTTCAACGATTCATTTCCTCCAAAAACAAGGATACAGTAACTCTCATCCTCCATTTTTACACATTTCCAAGTTCACTAAAAGATCATCGTAGAACCCGTCTCAACTCGGATTAAAGGTAACGTTTTCACCTACGAATTCCCCTCGCGATTCTCGTTCTTTCTATCACTTTCGTTTTTCAATTCGCTTCATCTCATTTCCGGGCTGTTTTGCCCTAGACTCAAATTTAAGCTTCTAATGTGTGTTTTTGTGTTGTAAGTAGTCGACTTAGACAACCCGAAGGTTGATTCATACATCATAAAAGAAGAAACCGGAGCTTAAAGCACTTGAGGTGACGATAATGAGATACTCGGCCTATTTTTGCTATATTAGCATACTATGTGTTCTTATTGTGTTTTTATGAAAGTAAGTATGGAATATGATTCTTAACATCTTTATTGTGCTATGCAAACTGATTCTTATGAGAAATTCATGTTGAATTTGTTATGGGTGTTGTTTATGGAGTATATATGAAAGATCGGTTTAAATTGGGGATTTGATGTAAATTCATTTGACAGATGTTTCTTTACATGTTCATATGATTAGTGATGTGATACACATGATGGGTTTGATGATTTTACGGGTGGAATCGAGTATTGGAATAATTATGGAAGGATGTGGATGATTGTAGGAAGTGTCAAAATTGGAATTGTCGGTACAGGGACTCCCAGCCGGTTGGTTGACCGGCGGCCGGTCAACCGGCTGAGGGTCTCGAGTGTTGAGTTTGAGGGAAAGCTGAGGAAGGACCCTCAGCCGGTCGGGCGGCGGCCGGTCAGCCGGCTGAGAGTTCCTTCTCAGTTGCTTACGTTGGAATGTGTATGAGTGTCATGGGACTCTCAGCCGGGTGGTCGGCGGCCGGTCCACCGGCTGAGAGCCCCTCCTTGGTATTTTTTGTAGAAATAGAAGGAAGAGGATGGGTCCCCAGCTGGTCCACCGTCCACCGGTGGGCAGACCGGCTGAGAGCCCTATTCCTTTTAAAAATTGTTGTAGATTTCGTTTCACATGTCGAATTTGATTGATTCTTCTTCCGTATGATTCGTATGCTTGTTTGAAGTCCCAGAAATTGGGCGACATTTATGTTGGGTTCGGAAATGGATTTGAGGAGAAAGACCCCCCGGCCGGGCAACTGGAAGGGAGACCGGCTCTCGCTTCAAATAAATTTCCGAAGTCGACTAAGTGTTGAATGGATGTTTAGAAGTAAAGCATTTGTGGTTTAGTGAGAAGCCTCCTTTGGAGATTTGGTTGTCGAACCCCTTTGTGGTTGGTTCGTTGTGTTTAGCTTTGTGGTAGAACCCCTTAGTGGTTGGTTCTCTTCTAATCAGCTGTGTGGTTGAACCCTTCGTGGTTGGTTCATTTCTGATTAGCTCTGTGTTGAACCTCTTTGTGGCTGGTTCCTCTCTCTGTGTGAACCTCTTTGTGGTTGGTTCTCTTCTAATCAGCTGTGTGGTTAAACCCTTCGTGGTTGGTTCATTTCTGATTAGCTCAGTGGTTGAACACCTTTGTGGTTGGTTCTTTCTCCGTGTCGAACCCCTTCGTGGCTGGTTCCTCGCTCTATGGTCGAACCCCTTTGTGTTTGGTTCGTGTGTGGTTGTGTCTAGGTCTCACCTGAGTCGAGGTCAGACTTAAATACTTTGAATTGATTTGTGTTTAGCTTGCCTGAGTCGGGGTATAGTGCTAGACATTGCTGAATGATTTGTATATACTTGCCTGAGTCGGAGTATGGTGTTATATACTGTTGATACATATTTTAGATGTGCCTGAGTTACGGTGTTTTATCTATTTGCGCGATTATGTTAAGAGAGGACTTATGATTGATTACTTCAAATGACTTTATTTATGTTGGAGTATGATGCTTGTATCTATATGTTCTGTGTTGTATGTGTTATGACAATAGGTGACTAGGAGAACTCTAGTCACTCCCCCACTGACTGTGGCGCACATGTTGTTTGTGTGTAGGTTGGTGATGATGCTTGTTCAGGGGATGTCACTGAGGCTAGCGAGCGATGATCCATTCATCGATGACTTACACTTTTATCGTTTAGCTGGACCTTAGCTTTTTGTTATACATTTTGGTGCCTGTAAGGATATGCTATCCCGGGCTGAGATTTTGTACTCATGGTTTTGTTGTACTTAAATGCTTATCTATCATTGTTTATTTCCACATGTTTAGTTTTGTTAATTCACCTCGTACCTTATCAAGCATGTTAAAGTTTAAATTTCGCGCAAATTTTGGCATGTTTGTATGTTTATATTTTCCGCTGCGACGAGGGGTTTTACAAAATCTATCTTCATAAGTAATTAATATCATAAATTAATCCAACAATTTTATCGACCAAAACTATTTAGAGCAAGAAATGAACATAAATTCATAGAGAGTAATTACTATCAAAAAATTATTAACATTTGTAAAACATGTTGTAGAGAATTTACGTAAGGTAATATATATGACCACACACGTATTAATAAAGAGGAGAATAACAGGGACACGAATATAACGAGGTTCATCAAATTGGATACGTCTTGACTGCAGTTGTACTAGGATTTTATTTATCACACTCGGAGATTACAATAAGAGTAATATACACAAGAGACTTAAGACTGCTCTTATTACTACTCTTATAAATCACTTACGAAGATTGAGGGATGCATATTGTAATACTCGTATTTGTGGGATCCAATTAAGATGTTTTAGGAACCGTGTCAGGACCCAGAGATGTTAGAAAGACAAGGATTGACCGTTTACAAGACTCGGTGAGACTTCAGTTGATCAATCGAGTGGATTGGAGGAGATCGAGTGAGAGACCGAGTGGGTCACTCGGTCAAGTGACCGACCGAGTGAGTTCAAGTTGACCCAGAGAGAGTGGGACCCACCGAGTGGTTGACCACTCGATTGAGTGAGCGACTCACTCGGTCCAGTAAGTGGTCCACTCGGTCGAGTGGAGCGTCCACTTGGTCGAGTGGAATCGAGCAAACTGTGGGTTTAAGACCTCTTCCCCTTCCTTCCGTTTAATTTCCAATCTTCTTATTCTCTCTAAAACCTCTCTCTTCTTCTCTAAAACTCTCACAAACTCATGTTTTGCGGATTCAATCATGGAATAAGAGTGGAATACCTTCCGTTTTGCCCGATCAATCTTGGTGAGTCGTTTTGATACTTGGTTATTTTCATTGTAGCAAACCCTAAAATTTGGGGGTTTGTGGTGAGGGCTTGATTAGTGGTTTTGTTAGTTTATATGGGTAATTAGTTAGCCTTAATAAGGTTTTATGAATTTTATTAGTGAATAGGATGTGTAATGACGGTATTATGTGATGTTAGGATGTCACGTTCTTACGAGACGGATTCTTGTGGAAACGGTTTGAGTTTGCGGTTATGCTTTGAGGTAGGTTAATCTTACTCGGTTTCAATATTGTATGCATTGTGTTTGATGTATTTGTTGTTAATTATGTCACATGACTAATGTAAAGCGATATGGGGAATTAGCGTTAATGTGGTGATTAAGTAATTGATAATAATAAAATCGACTTGAGAAAGTAATTGACGAATATGTTGGGTTATATCACATGAGTAAGATCAATGAAGTAAAGGAGTATGTGGATAAATTATCGTATGATGAATCGGAATTGGAATGGTATTGATTATTGTATATTATCGTGTTTATTGTGCTATTGTGTGTATTATGATTGGTGACGGATGGCAGATGTTGTTATGGAGATGGAAGGCGGTTGGGAAACCGTCTTCCGCTTGGGTTGCCTCATAGGGATTCCCATTCCAAGAGAGATGTGCACATTAATGCTTTGAGTTTGGAGGGACATGTGTGGTGAGACACGATGTCTGGTAGAAGACCAATAGTATCTCCCGGAGCCGGTGTCCTGGGTGCGTCCCTGACACCTTGTGTTGTGAGTACGACTGGGTGTGTCCCGGTACTCGGGTTGTGTTGAAGTGATGGGTACGTTTGGGTGTGTCCCGGTACCGAACGGTAATTGGTATGGTGATTCATTGTGATGCGTGCCTTAGTCATATTCTATTGAATTCATTCACGTTGCATGTTTATATGTTTGATTATATTAAAAATTTGAAACGGACGTGTTTGGTGTTGTTTATTTGTTATCCATTTCCGCAGTGGCATGTGTTGATCCATATGAAATTTCTAATCATATGGGGAGCGGCTTTTGTTAGGTTATCTTGGTTAGCACGTGGGCATTGGACGAGCATTGACGAGAAGCAAGTCGTGTTTTGATAGCTAGAGTCATAACTAGTTATGAGTTGTAATTTTCTTACAATAGTTTTCCCCCCTTTGTTTCGGTCTTTTTTTTGTTGATTAAAATGTTAAATTGACATAGTTTATATGATATATTTGTTGATATAATAAAGATAATTAACACAATATGAGTCGATTTTTATGCGATAAAAATCCTCCCTGAAAGTTATGATTATTACGTTTCTTATATGATAATTAATGTATTAATGCAATTTAATTGTTTTTATTTATTATACGATAATGAATAAATTTGTTTTCCGGGTTGAAAATAATTTATAAAAAAAAAAAGCTGAATTTTTTTTATGGAACTTTTTTAAAAAGTTCTCGAAAAAAGTTTTTGGAAAGCTTTTTTTGGAAATTGTTTTTTTGGAAATTCTTTTATTTGGCCGATTTTTTTGGCTACCTTATCAATTTAATTTAATAGCATAAATCGTTTATGGTAATTTTATTGTTGATATCTTGTTATTTTAAATTGTTCAGAATAATGATGAATTAATTCATTGTATATGATATTTTGAATTAATTATGGATTATAATATATGTATGACATATACGATTGATTTTGTGAGAATTTACGGAAATTTTCACATATTACAAATTTTTTAAAGGTGGTTTGGATAAATATGTTGCATTATGTATGTTTTATATTTATATTGTTGATGATTGTATTTTTATTCCGATGAATGTATTTTTAAGCATGGTAATATTATGTAATCTAGTGTGGCCTTAGTTTTGATTGGTTTTTCATAATGATGGAAAAGTAATATGTGATGTATTAATGAGATCTCGTATCTCCTCTTTTTCTTTTGTTTTTTATTACGTTATATTTTTCAGACTATAAATAGGATTTACGGAAATGTAATGTAATGCTGTAATTTATATTTCGAAAGAAGATTTTGAAGAGGAGATTTTCAGCCGTTCATCCCACTTCGTTGATGCATCACAAGAATGGAGATTCCACCAAGCTTCTCGGGTCCAATGTGATTGGATTCCAATGTTGTACTCTCTAGGTTGATAGGTCACACTAGAGCCTTTGTCGTTTAAATTTTATTTCATTGCTTGCTTGTTCATCGCATGTTTAAATAATTGCATATCATCATATTCCGGCTAAACCAAACCACCTAAAATTGCATGAAAATGGACCATATTGTTTTCATCGACATATGATGTCAAATGGGCCGTGATTTATTCCTATTCACTTATACAGTTGGTTCACTTAAAATGAATCTAAAATAAATGATAGAATCTCTCTTAATTAAAATTGAGATTAGTCTTTCTAGATCAATTGACTATGAATCCCTTGTTCGTTGGTTGGCATATTTGCACATATTACTCTCTATATGGACCTCTTCTACCTTGGGGAAGTAGTGCGTATTGATTTAGTTGAACTCAAAATTATAGTTTAAAAGGTATTAGATTATAATGGACTATGAGATAAATTTGAGAAATTTGTTAACCGAGAGTTCTAATGTAGAACTAACTAAGTAGTTAGCTTATCAATTTACAGAAATTGGGTCTTGGAATCATTTATGTAATCCAATGAGAGAGGTCGATTATATAAATGCTTACGTCGCTGTTAAAACCATTTACATTGACTTTAAGTTTTCGATGTTTTACTTATTACTTTCCTCTTTATCGTATTGTAGATCATTAAAAATTGTTGTTAAAAAATGAATAACCGTGACGTTAATTCTGGCCCTTCTGCCACACTCATCCATGAATCATGGCTCCGATCATTCATAAACCACATTAATCGGTTCACGCGACTTAAGAATGATGGGAGAAACTTTGCCGATTGGGAGGCAACATTATGGAATGTTGTCGTTGCCGATGACAAGCTCAAGTATTTGATTGAGCCAATGCCAGCTGAACCCACCGCAAGGACTAGAGCCCAACGAACTGCATATGATGAGTTCGCTCGTGAGGTAAGTGCGATTAAAAATGTTCTGATCTATGCAATGGAATCCAATTTGCAACGCCGCTTCATTACTCAAGGTGCAACTAAGATTTTTGACCACCCTAACTAACGAATTCTTGCAAGCTCCGAGGATCGTCAAGTATAATTGCGTTGTTCGCTTCTTTGAGGCGAAACTCCAAAGGGGCAACCAGTTAGCTGTCACATTCTTAATATGATTGAGGATATCATTATTGACCGCATCCTACACTATCTTCATGACGGGTTTACCAAATTCAGGGTGAACTACTATATGAATGACATGAATAAAAGTCTTCATGAGCTCCACTCTCAGCACATGCAAGCATAGAAGGATCTTAATTTGAGTGGGAGCAACAAGTGGGATGTCCTCATGATCACGCCCCAGGGGAAGGGTAAGGCTCCGACTGAAATGAGTGTTAAGAAGTCATTCTTCAAACAGTCGGTTCAGTCAAAGGCAAAGAGTGGACCTAGTGAGACCAGTAGCTCAAAGAGCAAGATTAAGAGCAAAAGGAACGAGATACAGTGCCATCATTGCCACTAGTTTGGCCATTGGAGGTGGAACTGCCCCAAGTACCTTGGGGATATTAATGTTGGACGTCTGACGCCCACAGGTTTATCTTATTTTATTCACATGATTGAAGTCAATCACGCTAGTTCCACAACTTGGGTATTTGATACTGGCTGTAGTTCTCACTTGTGTAATCATTCATAAGGGCTAAGGGACGTATGACTTCTAAGTAAAGGTAAGATTGATCTACGAGTTGGAAATGGATCAAGAGTTGTTGTTGTCTTTATTGGAACTTATGCACTTAAACTCCCTAGTGGATTTATATTGCAGTTGAATATTTGTTATTTCAATACATCGTTATCTAATAACAGTAAGTCAGTATCCATGTTGGACATGTAAAGTTTCGATTTTAACATTAAGAATAATTGTTGCACTTTTTTGTTAAATAATATGATTTATGGTAAAGCAGTTTCCATAAATGGCATTTGTGTTTTAGATCAAACGACTGATATTTATCATGTGAATTATAAAAGGATTAAGGTAGATGACAAAGATCAGACTTATTTATGGCATTGCCATATGAGACATATAAATGAGAGATGCGTAAAGAAACTCATTAAGAATGAGACTATTTCACCATTTGATTACGAATCATTTGGTACGTGTGAATTATGTCTCATTGGAAAGATGACTCATATTTCCTTTATAGGTATTGGAATTCGAGCTAGTGATCTTCTAGGACTCATACATACTGATTTGTGTAGCCCTATGTCCATCACAGCTAGAGAAGGCTATAGATATTTTATCACTTTTACAAATGATTTAAGTAGATACGGGTATGCCTACTTAATGAAGCATAAAAGTGAATCCTTTAAAAAGTTCAAGGAAAACTAAAACAAGGTTGATAACCAATTGGATAGGAAGATAAAAGCACTTCGATCAGATCATGGTGGCGAATACCTTTCAACTGAGTTTGATCATCACCTAAAAGATTGTGATATTCTATCACAATTAACTCCACCTGGAACAACACAATTGAAAGGTGTGTGCGAACGAATAAATCGAACTTTATTAGATATGGTTTGATGCATGATGAGTCACACGGTTGTACCGGATTCATTATGGGGATTTTCTCCTCAATCAGTAGCTCTAATACTAAATCAAAATTCGACTAAAGCTGCAGACAAGACCCTATATGAGATATGGAAATGAAAGGTTCCACACTTTTCCTTTATTTGGGTATGGGGTTGTGAAGCTTATGTCAAGTGGAGATACGACGTTAAGCTAGTACCGCGATCGGTCGTGACTTACTTTGTTGGTTATCCGAAAGGAATTTTTGGTCACTACTTTTATTCGCCTGCCGAACACCGAGTGTTTGTTAAGCCAAGTGCGAAGTTCTTAGAGAAAGAGTTTCTCTTGAACAAATAGAGTAGTAGGACTTTCTATTTATCCAAAGTCCAAGAACCAATAACCGAGAAAGTAATGAAGGTGGATATTCCTTTCATTGTTACTACGGTTTCTATTCCTCGGGAGCCTAGGAGGATGGGTAGAGTCTCACACCCTCCATACCGATACATTGGTATGGTCAAAGAGGCAGGTAGAGAAGACATATTCCTCTTGGAGAGTAATGAACCCACTACCTACAAAGGTGCTATGACCTGTTCTGACTCGAAGCTATCGTTTGAAGCCATGCAGTCCGTGATAATTTCCATGTACGAGAATGATATATGGGATTTGGGTGACTTGCCTGATAAGGTAAGACCTCATCAGTGCAAGTGGCTTTATAAGATAAAGCATTCAATAGATGGAGAACCCGATACCTATAAAGCGCGACTTGTTGCCAAAGGTTTCACTCAAGTGCAGTAGGATCTATCATGTATGCTATGATGTGCACACATCCAGACGTGGCATATTCACTTATTACGACGACTTGATACCAGCGTACTCCAGGTGAGATTTATTGGATGGTCGTAAAGAAAATTCTTAAATACTTACGAAGGACTAAAGATTGGGTCTTGATATATGGAGGAAACACCGAGGTTTGTGTTAAAGGTTACACATATGACATATGCTAGTTTCCAGACAGATTGGGATGATTCAAAATCCCGATCCGATTTCGTTTTTACTCAAAATAGTGAAGCGGTCTGTTGGAAGAGTTCCAAACAATTAGTGATAGCATATTCTACAACCTAATTCCAGTACATTGCAGCCTCTAAAGCTACAAACGAAGCTATATGGATGCGACAATTGTTACAAGGACTAAAGGTAGTTTCTAGTTCGAATGAAGCAATCGCCCTTTTATTGTGATAATAGTGGTCTCATCTTCCAGGCTAAGGAGTCTATATCTAGTAACAAATCTAAACACTTACTCGGGAAGGCTCACTTGATACGAGATTAGGTGCAGCATAAAGAGATTACGCTACGCAAGATAGGGACGGATGACAATATTGTGTATCCTCTCACAAAAGCGTTACCGCAAAGTAAGCATGAAGGGAACATAATCTCTATGGGAATAAAACCTGTCCTGAGTTGTATTGATTATTTATGGATTGGATAATGTATCTCTTTCATATATATTAATAAAATTCTTCAAATTTATATTTTGTGTTTCATGTGATTGTATGACAATACTGAACAACACAAAGTGAACTCAAATACATTATATTTGTTATGTCCGATGATCACCAAATTGAGCTGATAACTCAGGTTGTTATATTGTGGATTGGTTGATGGTTGGTTCAATTAGCCATAAGGTCCAAGATTGACTAACCAGTGACATATGCGAGCTATAGGATACCTCGTAGGACATGGTGACCACTAAATGGAGTTCTAAATGTACCGACATTTGAAGCCTGGTCGTGGATAGGACGTCCATCGTTTTCCTAAAATCGATTCTTTTGACTATCGACTGTCTCTTGAGATAAACACAGTTTTGGGTGACTTTGGTTTCCGTCTCATGGTCATTCCGTAACTGGGGCTAAGTATACTTTTTCTAGGTCATTTCATATTGTGCTTTCATCTGCAAGATTCGAGTTAAGGGAAAATATTCAACCTTTCTCAGATAATTTTTGTCTCAGGGCCACCTCGAGAAATAATGACTGAAATGCAAGGCCATGCTCGAATGCTATCTGATGCGTGCATATTATATATACTTTTCAGTACCTTTTGGCACGTATTTCTATGCATTATGGATGATTCTATATCGCTTTCTGTCTCGAACATGCTACTTTGTGCTTTTCTTGCTATTTTGTAGGAATAAGCCTGAAAGTGGTGAAAATCGAGCCAAAGCTATCCCAAGTACATTCATTTAGAAGACGAAAGTCGGAACATGCCTTACAAGCATTGGGAAGCGCGAATAGTCGAAGTGAAAAGCTACTTGAGATGCGCACAATGAAGAAAGGAAGCTAGACAAACAAGGAAGATCTTCAATTTACTAGTGCCTACTTTGGAGATCCATATATCGATTTCTACAATAGATAATCGGTATATTCTTGTTGGATATGAAATCTTATCCTCTTAGATTTCCAACGCCTCAAAAATTGCTTGATTCGCACGAGTAATGAAGAAATGGCAGCTGTTTGAAATTCAGTGCGCGAAGTAGGAATTACGCGCTGAGAAGTACTCGATCGAGTACATTATTTTTTCGATCGAGAACTTTCTATTCGATTGAGTACATTATTTTGTTGATCAAGCACTTTTCTATTCGATCGAGAGCTTTTGATAGCTATTTTTCTCGATCGAGGAGCTTTTGGGGATATTTACTCGATCGAGTGGATCTATTCTACTCAATCAAGCAAATTCCTTAATGGGCCTCGATCGCGCGATACGTTAGGTTAGATTTTTGAGGAACTATTGTTTACTGTTACAAAAGAGACTACTCCTCGACAATCAGAGGACACACCACTTATTATCATCTACTCCTCACTACTTTTCACTTTACTCATAATTTTTAGATTAGAATTTTTCGTCAGACGATTGCTTTTGCTCAATTCCTTGACATTTGTAATCTTTCTTCTCCCTTAATCTTATTTCTCTATTTATTGTTATCCGTATTATTTTAGTACTTTTTATTAGTTATATCATGTCTTTTTATACTTCCATGCCAATTGTTAATATTGATTCTGAAGCCATGAGTAGCTAATTTCTTTATATGTTGGGATGAGGGAAACCACGGTACTAAAGTAATAAAATTAACATGTTTAGTTAGTATTGCGATGAGGGTTGTTTGATGGTATATTAATTGCGAACTACTCGACTGAATGCATGCATGAGACCGGTTTATTTAGTTAAACTTGACCTAAATCAAAAGATTGGAAGGGTGGGCTTGCCTATAGAACAATAGACTGAACTTAATAGAGCGAAAGTTATTTAGGGGATACTAGGGTGATTTGAGACCGAAAGGCGATAATCGCTGATCTGAGAACGAAAGGAGATAATCACTACCCAACTTATCATAAGACTGACTGACCTAAATTAATCTTATAGCGTAAATACAGTGGTGACTTGAATCCTGACATATTTCATTTCTCTTTGTTAACCTTATTAAATTTTCTGTCTTTTAATTCCTCTCTTTTAATTTGTTGATAGTTTAGAAACCAAATCAACCCCCCCCCCCCCCATTTTTGTGACCGAATGAACTAGTTTTGCTTATAGACGTTACCTCCCTATGGAGATCGAACCTACTTCCGCTAGCTTCTAGCTAGTAGACTTAGGTCTTATTTTTGGTGTATAACGACATGCATCAAATTTTGTGCTATCTATGGTAGATATATTCGTATATCAGTACTCTTACTCTCTAGTCGGGGAAACCACTCTCGATATTAATCACTTGTGAGATATGACCTTGTGAAGTACGACTTTGCAAATAGTCTTACAGTGAATGGGAGAATTTATGGATATGAGAATCGGTAATCGCACAGACACTTGTAGGACAAGTAGGAGATTGTTGGAGTATGTGTCCTCCACAGTTAGTGCGACTACAAACTAAATCTCTTACATGATCACAAAGGGATACTTTGTATATTTATCAACTACTTAATGTAAATCAATGACAGTTGGCTTGCTAGAAGTTTGACGTTACTATCATACTAATGGTAGTAATTAGTTGCTCCATATCGGTCACATTTATATGATGGTTCTAAGAAATGTGATTGTATATTGATATAATTACATTGATGCCTAAATAGACTAAAGGTTAGTCCTGGAAATAATACGAATAATTATTTAATACAATTAAATGATTATTAAGAGAAATGAATTAAATATTAATTCTGACTAAATAAATATAAATGTTATATTTATAAGTAATATATATTTTTGAATATACGATATTTATAAATGATATAAGTTTTAATATGCGATATTGAAATTTATTGACTATACGATATTAATTATATTCTCCTAATATTTACATAAATGTTAAATTATAATATTGGATAAATCTCGGAAAAACCATTTTCTGAATCAACCAAAATACTTGTTTATTTCGGTCGAAATACTTGTTTATTTCGGTTCGTATATTATGATTTAGTAAATATAATATATAAATAAAACAACTTCCAAAATATCTTCCAACAACTAATAAAATAGAGTTTTATTTTAGTTAGACTTCTTGATTTTCTGAAGTTGTGTGAGCCGTGTGAACATCATCATTCGGTTAAGATTCTGACAACTATATTATTTCCACTAGAACTCTATATAATATCTTCCAACAACTAATAAAAGAGAGTTTTATTTTAATTGGACTTTTTGATTTTCTGAAGTTGTGTGAGCCGTGTGAACAGCATCATTCGGTTAAGATTCTGAAAACAATATTATTTCCACTAGAACTCTATATATTAACAGTAATATAGGGTTCACAAATTACAATAAAAAATACACGAAAAAGAGAGGCACGGCCAAACGGTAAAATTCGTGTGAGGTATATTCTTCAGAACATCTTGGGTGCAATTGGTGGGAGGATTTCTACTTTGAAATCTATTGTATTAGGTTATTCTTAGGCCGAAAAAGAAGAAACGAATGTTATTTCTTATCTTCTTATGTCGATTTAATTCCCTTTGTTACATTCATATTAAAGTTTATTTTGATATAATCATAATCATGATGTTAATACGATTGACATTATGCATATTAAAGTTTATTTTGATATAATCTTAATCATGATATTCATATGCCTATGTTTGCAGACTTTTGCATCCATTCTTTCACAAGCATTAAATGCTTGTCAGAACCTTTCCACAATTGTAAAAATTAGATAATTGACATTATGCATGTACACACTCCAAAATATGGAGGATCGATACAACAATCACCCACCACCGAAATCTTTTGGAGGTACTACGGAAACACCTCATTCACCTGATCCACCTAATAATACAACCGCATCTTCGCTCAAGCCGACTTCAAGAGCTCAACTGAGGTATTGTTCAACCTCGACCTATTATCATCCAAGTCTATTCCCAACGACAACCATACATCTCGAGTTTCATACATCGCTCCTTGGGGCGTGCACTCCCACCTGAATGAAGAACCATTTCGTGCCTCCACAGAACTCCTTGAATTTCCGCACACATTTCAGTGTGCCAGCTTCACCTTGTGCGTTCTTGGACCACGTTCTGCTTTCAAGCGATCGACTTTACTCACAGGTGCTTAGTGTAAGGCCCACCTCATTATATTCTTCAGAAAATAATATTCTTTTTGGCATCTTTTTAAATCACGTTAAATCAATATCATTGGCATATTGATTTCCTAAAATTTAGGAATTTCTTTCCTAAAATCAACATTATTGGCATATTTTGCATTCATTATCCCTAAAATCATCGTTCTATATACCAATTAATTAGACATATTATACTGTTGATATGAAAATAGCCGTATTTTTTGGTGAGTCACTCAACAATTTCAACGTTTTCTGAATGATCTTAATACGAATTTCAATTATGTCATTATTTAAGAGCCAGTGACGCTATTATTATTAATATTGTTGTTATCTTTATTGTTATTGTTATTGCTATTACTATTTCTATTGTTATTGATATTATTATTATTATTATTATTATTAGCTAAATGAATATTAACATAATTAAGTTTAGGGTTAATTTATAAACAATACCAATATATATAATGACCCTTTTTCATAATCAATACCAACATAATTAATAATTAGTAATCAATGCCAAAATATTAACTTTTTTCTATGATAGGTACCAAATCACGTGAAAATCCCATACTAATCTTGTAATAACCCGTATTTCCGTATTTTGTAATAATGAAATATTATTATAATTATTTTGACTAGGGATGATTTACCCACTTAATAAGTTTGATATTTTATGTGGATATTTTATATTCGGTACTAAATCGCTATTTTTATTATTTTATTATAATATTCTTATTATTATTATCCATTCTATAACTACTACTATTATCATTATTATTATATTATAATTATTATTTTACTATTTTACTATTTTATCATTATTATTATTATTATAGTAATATTTCCACTAATATTGTTATTCATATTACTCTTGTTATTATAATAGTAATAATCACCTTATTATTGTATTATATTCCTATAATATATTATTCCCATATTATTACTATACTATACTACGCATAGGTGCAATATGGTAGGCTTTGTTTTAAAACCCTAAACCGTAAATCCAAACCTACACCGCCCCCCAACCTTCTGCTACAACGCTCAAACAACTTCCGCATACACACACCGCATGTTAATCGTCTCCAACCTCGGGTAAGTCCCGTCCACCGCAACTCTCTTCTCTCGAGTTTATGCGGTTTTAGTCTCGGTTTAAGACTAGTTTTAGGACTGGGTAGATGTCGAATGCTTAGGATGAGGGTGTGAGCCGCGGTTGGTATAGGTCAGAGGGTTGGGTCGTGGCCAGTGGCAAAGGAATGAAGGCGAGGTACTAGTGGTGCTGTAACGGACGTGCGCAGTGGTTCGTGCCGGAGCAATGCGCGGACCAGGCTAATTAATGTCGTGCTATGGTTGTCGGGAATTACGTGAACTGGTGAGTAGTATGGAGGTCGACAAGGCGAGGGAGTGCAATCGTGGGACATTGTGGTCGGTGGAGGCGGAGTACACCACCACGGTGGGTTTCAGCGATGGGGCGAAAACAAGGACAAACAAAGGAGTGCGGACGTGAGTTGTAGGCTTGTTTGTCGAGGTGAGGACCACTAGGTGGGTCGACGGTTTCAGAGGTTAGGTTGTAGTTAGGGGTACCGTCATGGTAGGCGTTTTATGTGGTGGATAGCGGTGTTAGGGCGGTGGTATTTGGCACAGAACAGAGCACACTCTGTTCTGGCCGTGGTGTACATACGAGTTTAGAGGGGTTGTAGCGGTGGCTGTAGTGGCTTCTCATGGTGGCATTGTTGGGGCTGGTGTCCTTGACAATTAAGTACAATGACTTATTAAATCTCTTTAAGGATCACAAGGGCATACTTCAGTATTATTATCAGTTGATCCACGTTTATCAATAACGGTTGGCTTGCTAGATAAGTTTGACGTTATTGTCATACGGATGGCGGTGATCAACTGGCCCCTATACGTCACACCTATAGGACACGTTTGAGAGATGTGAAGGTATGAAAATACAGTCACATTTATGCCGGATACGACTAAACAGTTAGTCAGAGGTATTGACTATTAAATTAGTCAATAAGATGTTGAGATGATTATTTAATACGGATTAAATAATTCTAGCTAAGACGGATTACATGATTAATTCGTAAAATTAAATATAAACGGTTATATTTAATTAAATATTGTATTCGCGTATTAATATAAACAGTTATATTAATTTGGGTAATTATACAATATCGTATTTTATCAGACCGTTATTAATATATCGACTGTATTAATAACTGATAACATGTTACGATTTATAAATAAAAACCCGCGGACAACTCATAGCTAATTGGGTCGAATCACGCATTGGAATAAGGTAAGAGTGAAAGCCCACTCCTACCCGACATCCAATTCGGCCGGCCGTGTACTACATAAGGAGAGGGACTCTCCTTATGTTAGATACTCTTGTTGCACTGACAAATAATTCTCAAGGCAAAATTAGGGTTTTGAGAGCATTCTTCTCCCAAAACCTCAGATCTCACATCTAAACCCTGAATAGCTCTCCCAATATTGCAAGGCAGTTGGAGAGGATTTCTAGCACACGCGGCCACGTCTCATTCTAAGTCTTGGGTGCAAGTTATAGGAGGGAATTTGTGTTAATTCCTGTTCTTAGGCCTTTCGCACAAGGACTAAAGGTTGTACTTCTTTTCTCATCCTTTTTAATCTTATGACGATATTCACGACTGTAATTTTCATTATAATCCTGCAAGTTTAGGACGAATACACGTTTTATTCTCCACAGGCTCAAGGGCGGAAGTGGCAGTTGGTAGTACGAAGCTTAAGTTGGGTCCGGTGGTGTCGGTGGTGAGGGAACAAGCTAGTGCCGGTGGTGTCGCGAAGTTGGTGTCGGGTTCATATGCGGAGTTGGGTAAGCACTATTTGTTTCTAATATACGCGTGATGGTTTCTTTTATGGGTTTGTTGAGTGTGGTTACGTGGTTTTGGGTTGGACATATGGGTCTTAGAGTGCTTAATTAGTTAATGATATTTTGGTTAGTTAGTTTGATTTTAGTGTTAGTGGTTTTAGTATATGCTTATATTATTAGTTTAATTATTAGTTAGTTATTTTGTTTATATTTATCTTTTGTGACGATATTGTTATTAATCGGCTAAATAAGGTAATTGAACTAGGCCGTAATTAATACGGTCTCGTTACGCGTAATATATATATTAACCAAATTACTAAGTTGATTAACTAGTATGTTAGAATTTGTTGTGTAATTGTATTAGTTAGTAATTAAGTATATTATTTTGTTAGGTGTTAAGTATGTGATGAAGTGATTCTGCTGATTGGATGTTAGCTGCGCGATGGGATTACATTGCTATCCAGGTAGGATACACTGACACTATACTTTATGAAGTGATATGAATGGATGTTTACCCTGTGATGTGTTATGAAAGGATGTTGCCTTGTATGTGATGGATGCAAGCATGAATTATATAAGAATGATATTGGTTGGATTGATTGTGGATTATTGGCAATGGCATGAGTATTTCAGTATTTGATAGCATGATTAAATAATTATATTGTGGCATTCATGAGCATAACATATGCATTGGTTATTGAGAAAGTTATGGTCAGATATTGTTCTGATATAAAGCCCAGGGTGGTTCTGCAGACCAGGCCTGGTGTCTTATCAGCTATTGAGCTGGTGTTCAGTGACGACCGATTATAGTCTGACGGGAGGTTCAGTATGGCTTGGTGCAAGGGTATGAGATGAGATTGAGATTGAGATTGAGCTCGAGCATATCATGGCATTTGCATATCATTTATCTGTTGTATTATAATTATTGTGTTATCCTACTCAACCGCGAGGTTGACAATGTATTCGTGTACACCTACGATGATCTGGAATGGGGAGTAGATTCTGCAGGTCAGAGACAGATGAGCTAGGAGCAGGGGCAGGAATGTGAGATACATACTTTGGACCGACTTAGAACTATATCACATTTAGATGAGTCATCAGTTGTATTTCTTTTCCGTCATGTAGTAACTGTAATAACCAAGTTTAAATTTTATCAGTTTTTATATAAAGTACTTTGGTTTGTTTTACTTTGTTATTCACTACCTCGGACATTCCGAGATGGTAACAACTCTATTTATTTGAGAATGTCTTGCTAAAGGCTCTTAAATAAATGGGGGTGTTCCAAAGTGGTATCAGAGCGAACGATCCTCAGGCCTAAACCAAATGAATAATAAAGAATGTAGGAAGAGTTTAATAAAATGAACCCCAGGTGAGTAACTGTTAGGAGCCCCAGGATTGGGATGAGTTAGGGGCCCCCTCAAACCAAGCCACTGGTCCTTTCAGTCTAACCTGGTAACCCTTGAGTGATGCAGAGAGTGGGTAGAATAAAATAAAAAGTTAGACCTTGCATATTGTACTAACGTTTCCGCAGAAAAGGAATGAGGTAAGTTATGATGTGAAATATGGTTGATGATCTGTATTGTGAAGCATGATAATGATATTGAATGTTGGTTGATATATAGGACTTCTAAGTATTGAGTACATGAAAATTGGAACGTGACTTTGAAATATAAGCCTGACTTGTATGATGATGTGCATTAGAAGAATACGACTGCTCTTGAAATGCTGGTTGATCTGAATGATTGAATTGAAATTTGCAGAGAATGATTGTATATTTATTGAACAATAATTTGGAGTGATATGATCATATGATTTTGGTGATTCGAAATGTCTATATGATATCTGGTTATTAAATGACTATCGCAATTATGTAATATATTGTTTGGTATTTGAATAACAATGATCAGATTTGTATGTTATATTAATCCATGTCTGGTGATATGCATGCGGCTATATGATCCATGAACCCGTAGGTAGAGATATAGTAAAATGATATGTGTAATGAGTTGCTAATAAGTGGCACCTCAGTGACTTCTAGGATATATTTACGTACTTAAATAAATTGTGATTGTTACGAGGATAGAAACTACTGCATTGCCTATACATGCATGACGATTGAGTTATTTAGTTGATTTTATTTGCGACTTCGTAATCTTTACCGTTTTGATTTAGATGGCAATTACATGTTAATATGGTGCAATGTGATTTCAAAGCTTCAATGATATGTCAACATGTTTTGGAGAAAGTATGATTGTGTGATAATGTGTAGTAATTTTAAAAGAACCAAAAATTTTTAATAAATTCCTGGATATTACCTTGTTTGTACGGGCTGCCATTTAAAATGTGTTCTTTATATGAATGTGAAAATTTTGTGTGTGATAACCTTCTGATTTAGCTTTCCAGTGCTTTTGGTTTCATGTTAATACGAATTATAGTTTGAGAGAAATAAATATCTTAGTCGCCAGTGGTCAGATTGTTACTGCACAGTTCTGTTTTGACCCATGTTTTTGCAAATGACACCATTTAAACCGTATTTATTGTTTATGCATAATTCCAACTCCACTGTTTAGAATATTCATTCATATTTCAAAATGATAAGCCACGTAAAATCTTAATGAGTCGTTAATTAATAGTGATTTTTACAAGTTGCCCAATTTTCTGTTTATTTGCTGAAAAGTTTTTTTCAGACCAACTGAGTGGTAAATCACTACTATATTTTGATTCTATAGCAACACTCAACTATTGTTGCATAATGTCATATAAGTGTTGCTATAGAGTTTATGCAACACTTAATGAAGTGCTGTATAAAGTCTCGTTGCATTAGCTCATTGCAACACTTTATGCAACACTTTTTGAACTATTGCAACACTTTTATAAAGTGTTACATATGTTACATTTATGCAACACTTTTTTCAAATTCAATGGCAACATTTTTATTTTCTAATGCAACACTTTTCGTAGACAAATGCAATACTTTTATATTAAAAAGCAACACTTATATCGAACAAATGCGACATTTTTATTTTGAGAACGCAACACTAGTTACGTCCGAAAACAACACTTATACTAAACAAACGCAACACTAGTTCATCCAAACACAATAGAGAATTTCAATTCTTAATAATTGTGTATTATTATTGCATATCATTCAAAAATTACAAACGCAACACTAGTTCATCTCAAAAATGAATGTCAATTACATTTCCAAAAAGGATTAAAAATAGAAATTCGCAAATGTTTAAGTACAAAAAGTGTACCAAATGTTTAAAATAGAACAAATGATTTAACGATATTATTATTAAATACAAGTCTTCATGTCGTTGTAATACTCCATTATCTCACGGTCTTGATGATGTAAGTTGCTTGCCATCCGAACAAAAAATCATCCGACAACCTGTTTTACAAAATCAGCAGCATTCTTACCTTTTGAAAGCCATTCAAAATAAGGCACAAAGGAAAGGAGTAAATTAAAGAATCCCAACTATACAAAATCCACACAACTAATCAGCGAGCACTTGAACTCAACAGTCGTATTTTTGACCCTAAACAATGCTAACCACGTCAAAATACTTCTCAATAACTCCTTAGTTTCATCAGCATGACTTACGGGTGAAAAATGAAAAAAAATTAAGAATGAGCAATGAAGAAGATATATACCTCAAGATAAGTACTCCTTGACAACTTCTGGAGGTAGCCTTTCTAAAAACTTTGTGAGTATTTGGTCTCTGATTAAGTCTCTTTGATTTTCAATATTTTTCTCCATGCTTTCTAACTCAGCTTTTCTCTTGAGATATTGTTCATCATGTTCTTTGTTTCGTCTGCTCAATTCGTAGTCCATGTCTTTTCGTAAATCTTCACGTCGACTAGTTTTCAAAGAATCCAAAATATCGTCTGGAACCACATAAGACGTTTGTGTACCATTCACCTCCTTTAACTTTTTATTTGACACACCCCTGCCAAATAATCTACGCCGACCGTCATATTCCTTGCCCATGACACCCAAAAAGGGGTCTGTTGGGCATTCCCCATCATCAGGTACATAATTCTTCATCTCAGTCTATAAATAGACAGTCATCAGTAGTAAAAAAAAATCACAAAGCATCAGAATAACTATAAACATAGCAGAATTGCTTTATTACTTACTATCTTTCTTTCTGTATCGTCATACGTGTCTTTGTACTTGTTTCCTGGTTTTCTTGCACGAGTATGCTCAAACAATTAAGAAAGAGTAGGGGGCTCGTGGTCTGGATTTCCATTTGTCTGTAAAATGATTAAGAATTTAATTTATGCTTCAGTAAATATCTATTTCCTATGGTTCATACAAGTATATAATTCTTACTCAGCCAGTAAAATTAAATTACCAGTTCCTCTCGTATACGTGCGAAACTTTTTGGGCCAGTGGTGTGCATATTCCTTTGAGCCAACCGACGATCGCGGTTACGACAGCATCGTCTCTGCACATCCATTGAAGCAACAGTATAGTAGTAGCAGTAAATATACATGGTACACCAGCAAGTAATATCAGACCAGCCGTGACAACTCGATCAGTAAACCAATAGATCTTAATAGTAAATTATATCCACTATTTAATTTTCGATACAGAATTATTAATTGTCAATATGTTGAACTATATTAATCAGAAATGAAGATATCAAGAAACTAAGCGAGTGGATTCGTGGATTAGAAGTGTGCATTAGAGTTTAAGAGTTTCTTTGCCTGCCCTCTGTCTTTCCTTATCTGAGCCAGGAGCATTGGATGATTTTCCTAATTCTTTTTAATTCGATTGGACTTAAAAACATGATCAAAAGCATGATCAACAGTATAGCTGTAATACGATTGATATTTACAGCTACAAAGACCCTTCATCTTAGAAGTAATTCAAAGCATGAAAGAGAGTTGTGGTTGAAAGCTTTGGCTGCAACAAGAAGTCTTTACACTACGAGAGGGTTAAATGATAACTTCACTATTTCGCCTAACAGTATCTCTGTTTCGACAGAAAGACTAAAGAAACGGTTGCTTGACGATGGAGCAAATGAGGTTTTGTTAAATGACTGTGAGCAGATTATGCTTTCGGAATTTACAGAAATACAAGGACAAATGAAGGTTCTTTGTGACAAAAGGACCAAATTGCTTGACACATTAAGGCAATTAGAGGTATTTTGCCTTACTAATGCTCATTCGTCATTCATTTCTTTTTTGGTTCAACTTTCGGTAACTGGTTTACTAATGTGTGCGCGCGCAGGCATCAAATACTGAAATTGAAGTCTTGGGATGTAATGGTCACAGTTCATGGTAGTAGTAACAAGTAATTTAGAGTAGGTGTAAGTAGTGTAGCAGCAACATCAGACACACGGGAGGTGTAAGTAGTGGTGGCAACACACAGTGACAAGTAGATTAGAGTAGGTGGATCAGTAGTAACAAGTAGATTAGAGTAGGTGTAAGTAGTAGTGGCAACACACTGTGACAGAAGCATATCACAGTAGTGGACAAAGCAGTATAGCAGTATGTGAGTAGCAGTAGTGCAGACACAGTGGGACTACACAGCAGTTAAGAATAACAGAATGGCAATAGTAATGGTTACGAGCAGTGGCAGTAACAACGCAATGACAACTCCAATTCACTTTAAAATTAACATACTATGAACACAACCACTCATTCACATGTTCACAAGCCTATTCAACATAAAATCATATAATTCCATGACCAATTTCACAATAAATATCACAAAAGCTCATGTCAATTGCAGTGGTAAGAACAGAATGTCAGAGCAGAACAGACCTCAACAAAAAATAAGAACAGTATGCAACAAGTAGAATATGATCACCTTCTCAGACTTCTTTTTCCATTTGGCAAGTAATTTTAGGAAGTCGTCATCAGGAACTAGGTTAGATCGATGTCGCCACCTACTTTTATCATCTTTATAGGCGTAGAAATGCTTTTTCTTGAAACGACCTTTGTAGACTCTCCATGAATCTCTAATAGTCTTCATTACCCAGTCTTTACCTTCTTCCGGCACCATATATTTTGTCTGCATTAAATCAAACGATTTCGTACAAGTATGGGAAAAAAATGGGTACTACTGAATTCAAATAAGCTACATTTGAAACGAGTCATACCAACACATATTCCCACAATTTTTCTTTTTCTTTGTCAGGTACTTTCCGCCAAAAGTCAAAGACTAAGGGTACATAGGTATAATCTCGAGCTAATGTACCCAAAAAGCGAGCAAATTCACCTACAATGTCTTTTTTCGGAATAACAGGACCAATTGGTTGCCCATACTCGTTCAGAATGATGGCCACCTTGTTCTTCGTTGATCGGTTGTGTACATGGGGTAACATGGATGGTCCTCTAGTGCCACCTTCCGAGATAGCTACGAGCAAATTATAAGAGAACATCCATATAATATACACTAATATACAATAATTATAAAATGCATATAAGAAACTAGTATTAATTTACCATCTTGTTGAAGATCTTGATTATCCAAGTTTATTTCCTCACTCTCATCTTCTGGATATTCCTCTTCATCACTATTAGCATTCTCGCCTTCAGTGCTACTATCTGTTAGATCTTCTCCAAAACATGCTGCTATAAGTTCATCTCGTTGCAGTTGAGATGAATTTCCGTAACACACTGCATGTTTGTTTTAGAAGTTGAAATTAAAAACTAAATGGCCAGATGAACTACACGTTATGATATCGAACAATTACCTCCCATCATATCTCCTTCAGTAGGTGATGGCTGGATATCACTTTCATGCGCCTTTGAGCCAATGTTTGAGTCTTCTGGATCAGAGGTGAAATGTGAGGACTGATGAAAATTCTTACTTAAATCTTTTTCTGTTTGCATCTGGTTTCTCTTCAAGATTAAGTCCGCCATAGTCGGGTTAAGGTCATTATATGCATCCTGCCTTACCCCCGTCTGTTCTTTGTCAAAGAGTTGTGGAAGCTTGAACCTTTCTTGGTGTTTGTTAGCTTGACTTTGATTTCTCAGTCTAGTATAGTTGGAGTATCTCGTCACTGACCCTGGTGGTATAAATTGTGAACGTTGCTGACTACCAGACTTAGAAGCCTGAGAAACCTGCATTATCATAAATAGGTAAGTGACTGCTGATATATGTACTTGATACTCAATTCAACCTTTAGAGTGAGATCTTAAATAGGTAAGTGACTGCATAATCATAAAGAAGGGACCTGCATAATCTTAAATAGGTACTTGATACTCAATTCAACCATTAAATACGTTCATGCAGATGTCAACTAGCATAACTCGTAAAATCATAAGGTCTGGTACTCCTGAATTCCAATCCCTTCAGCAACATATTTGTCCCTCTGGCCCCCCTTTACACCAAACAACAACATTGGACACGATAACATTTCCTGACAGATTCATCAAAATGCTGAAAAACAACTACACCAGCAATTTATTTTGCAAATTCCACAATATTATCCCCTATGCTAATTCCATATAGCCTACCGTTCATATTCGTTAGTCCATGATTGCAAAAGGAATGCAATCTTACAACAACCCCTAACAAACTGTTAGAGCAAGGCTTAGTATCTCTAAATCCAGCTTAAATAGCCATCCCATGTGCAAAACCACACGTAATCTGCCCCCCTTAGTCATGACTGCAACTGCAACATAATCTGATCAGAAAGCCATCTGACCAGACCAGATGTACAGCAGCCCAATTCAACTTGTTATTCCCTTATTCAGAAACCAACACAGAATTCTTCATATCTATCACGCACCCTTGCCATACCTGCATATCCAGCACTGCACTGCCTTGTTCTGCCCTCAAATTCTAAAAACCAAAGCTAAAAACTGTTTATTGAGCCCAGCAAAACCGTTGTAACCAGACTTACAGTAGTCCCAAAGCTCCTACACTAATGCCGACTTCATCAGAGAACATACCCTACAGACCCTACAGCAACACACCCGCAAAACCCCCTGACCACTGCTCTGCTGCAAAAGGCAACAGACCAGACCCAGAGCAATCTTGCACATCAGCGTGCAGCAGCTTCCCGAAACAGCTATATTCCCTGCCTCGTACCCGCAACTGGCCTCATACCAGTACGGTTAAGAACTCCTGCCTTCGGCCTCGTCAATGCACCAGTTCTCCTGACCCCGAAACCCTTTCCATAGCCCTTCCCTTTCCCTGCAAAAGTCACCTTTCCCAGCGCCGGGAAATGAGCATCATCCAAAACCAAAGGTAATTATTACCTTGCCCACATGCAAACCCACAACAAAATTGCAGAAATTATGCACTTAATCAGTAAAACAAAAAGCTTCAGTAAAATCCAACATAAACTTACTGTTTACTATACTACAATATTAACAGCAGAAGCTCAATTCAGCAGAAATGCTATTTATTAGAGACCATTTTCGTGCAAACAGACTATGCATATATTTTGCTAGCAAGACTAGCAGACCAGCAAAAACAACAGACCAGCAGTAACTTCAAGTGCATTACAGTAACTTGTATTTATATATTAATGAAATATGAACAAAGAAAAAGTATGTAGACCATGTAACCTTTTGATAACGAACTTCAGCATTTACTTCAGCCTCCTCTTCCTCATTTTGGCTAGGAACATAATCCGCATCTTCGTTGTTGGAATGATTTGTTCTTCCTGGCATAATTCGTCTTCGTCTTTTGTTCTTGCTACCTTCCACCAGGCTTGTAACCGAACGTACAAGGTTAGGTACCCCAATCTCTTCCAGCCTGGCCTTATTCTGTGCAATTCTTTCAATGCGAGCTCTCTCATATTCATTCAAGCTTTCAGACATACTAAAACTGCAAAATGTCACATTTATTATAACTGACAAAATAAGCCACATCAAAAGAGAGACAAAATGTCACGTTAATTATTATAAAAGAGACAAAATAACAAATTTATTTTAACTGAAAGTGCAAAATGTCACATTAATTATCACAAAAGCCACATCAAAGAGAAACTATAAATGTATAAAAAATAGATTAACGCTACTCATAAGTCCCCATCATTTTGTTCTTCCTCAGCTTGCATCCAGTCCCATAAGGTATCATCATTGTCGTCACTGTCACCATTTAAATCACGCAAATTATTAGTGTAAGCCAATACACTATTTGCGTCAACAATCATGGGATCCATATCTTCTCTTGATAATCTGATATTTTCTTCAGGTTCTGTGCTTCCAGAATGCATATAAGGTCATTATTAGGTTCTTCAGTTTCAATGCTATAATCAAAGATGTCTCTTGGAACCTTAGTCATGACATATAGCAACCCATCTACAATTGGATCTGCCACATAAAAGACTTGATGCACTTAGGATGGCATGACAAACGGATCATCCACTGAACAATATTTGGTCACATTAAAACAAGTCAACCCGTAGTCATCTTTCTCCACTTGATACCACTCACAGCGAAACATAACAACAGTAAACCTAGACCAATAGTTAAGCTCTATAATTTCTAGAATTGAACCGTAATACGTAACATCCCCATCAATAGGATTTTTGTCTTTAGAGCTAGCAAAGCTTGAAGTTAAAGCAGAGAGGGTTACTCCACTATTTTGTGTTTTGCATCTGGCATCGCGTGATTTAGTATAAAACTCATAACCATTTGCATAATAACCCTTGAATCTTTTAGCTATAGGACTAGGTCCTTTAGAAAGCCAAAATATTTGCTCAGAGACACCTTCTTGAGTCGCCTTTTCCTTCAACCAGCTTGGGAAATCATGACTGTGATTCCGAGCACGTTTCCATTTGCTTTTACTTCTTTGGAGGTTTACAAAAGCTTCATGTTCTCTACATGAAACAGTAAATCAATAAATGCGGAAATAATGAAACGTATGTACTTATAAATTAATGAATATGATATAATGTTAGTAGTCAAATTATATGTTAAAGTTACTTACTTTATGCACTGATCAACCTCTTCACTATCTGAGTTGAATAATGCGTAACGATGCGCATGTGCAGCTACTTTAGTGTCCAGAGTAAACACCCGTCCATTTCTTTGCTTCTTTCCTCCCAAAGGATGACCACAACTTGAAAAAATTGTAGCGTCAAGTTCTTCTATTTCATTAGAAGGCATGTCACATGTGCTTCTGTTATCTCTAGTCTTGCCTCCGCCCACATACCGAGAACAAAAATTCATGCATTCCTCAATCAAATAACCTTCTGCAATAGATCCTTCTGGACGACCTCTATTTCGCACATAGGACTTCAATTTGAATAAATATCTTTCAATGAAATACATCCCTCTCCCTTGCACAGGACCCCCAAGCCTAACTTCCTCTACTAGGTGAATGGGCAGATGAACCATGATGTCGAAGAAGCTTGGGAGAAATATTTTTTCTAAGTCACATAATGTGTGGATAATTTCAGATTCTAAGTAATCAAGTTCATCTTGACTAAGGACTTTACTGTACAGTCTTCGGAAAAAATTCCCTAATCTAATCAAAGGAACAGCCACATGCTTGGGAAGGCACCTTCTCACAGCAACTTGAAGTAAGTAATGGAAAATGATGTGAGCATCATGACTTTTATATCCTGAAACTTTCCTTTGCGCTAAATTCACACATCGCGAAATATTAGAGCCGAAGCCATAAGGAAGTTTTGCTTCTTTCAAAGCACGACAAAAGATATCCTTTTCTTTTGTAGACATGGAATAACATGCCTTCGGGAAAAAGACATGTCTCTGGTCTTCTGACAATTGAGGCTGTAGATCCTCTTTGATACCCATATCTAATAAGTCAAAACGAGCATTTGGGTGATCCTTACTCTTACCAGAGATATCCAATAAAGTTCCGAGTACGTTGTCAAAAACATTTTTTTCAATATGCATCACGTCTAGGTTATGCCTACACTTATTGTGCTTCCAGTAAGGCAATTCAAAAAATATAGACTTCTTCTTCCATGGGCACTGACTTTTGTTCTTTTGTTTTTCTTTCTTCCCAAAAGAATTCACAAAGTCAGACAACTCATCTAATACATGAAATCCTGTCAGGGGTCTTGGAGGGGGTCTTTCTTCAAATTTTCCATTAAAAGACTTCTTATCACGGCGCAAAGGATTATTAGCGTCTAAAAATCTACGACCACCCATATAGCACATTTTTTTTCTATGCTTCAAATATAAGGAATCAGTCTCATGGTTACAACTTGGACATGCAAACTTCCCTTTTGATTTCCATCCGGATAACATTGAATTCCCCGGAAAATCACTAATTGTCCATGTCAAAGCAGCATGTAACTTAAATGTTTCATTCCTAAATTTGTCATACGTATCAAGCCCTACATTCCATAAATCTTTTAATTCCTCAATTAAAGGCTGTAAGTATACGTCAATGTTATTCCCAGGACCCTCAGGACCGGGAATGAGTAGTGATAGCATAAAATAATCAGGTTTCATGAACATCCAAGGTGGCAAGTTGTAATTGACCAACACAACGGGCCATGTACTGTGACATACACTCATAGTTCGAAATGGATTAAACCCATCAGATGCCAATCCTAACCTTACATTTCTAGGATCATTAGCAAAGTTAGGGTATAGAGAATCAAAGTCCTTCCACGCTGACCCGTCCGCAGGGTGTCTTAGATACCCATCTTTCGGACGTTTATCAGCATGCCATGTCATAGCTTCTGCAATTTCTGAATTCATATAAACTCTTTGCAACCTAGGTGGTAGTGGAAAATGCCATAATACCTTTGCAGGTATTTGACGACTATTCTTAGTGTTTGAAGTCTTATTAGATGAATTCTCTTCGCATTTTTTCCACTTAGAGGCATGACATTTAAAACACTCTTCAGCATTTTCAAACTCTTTCCAAAATAGCATACAATCATTAGGACACGCACATATTTTTTTGTAATCAAGACCCAAATCCTTCACAATATTCTTAGCTTCTGTGTAGTTGACCGGAATTTTGGCCTCTGGAACCATGTCTCTTAACAATTGAAGGAGTTCATTGAATGCTACATTACTAATTCCATGAAGTGTCTTGTACAAAAAAAGTCGAATAATGAAAGACAATTTTGAAAAATTCTTACAGCCCGGGAATAATTCTTGTTGACCCTCTTCAACCAACTTATAAAACTTTTTAGCTTCATCATTAGGACCATTTTGTACGTTAGTGGGACCTTCACAACAACTTCTAAATCTGTCCTCTAACAATGTGTCGGTATTGTCATTGAAAATTGGTTCTTCATCAAGGGTTTCAACTATGGGTTCAGTTGATAAAGGATCCTCTCCATGAAAGGTCCAAACATGATAATTCTCAACATAACCAAATCCTTTTAAATGATCATACACCTCATGTCTTCGTAACCAATAACGGTTTGCACACCTCTTACATGGACATCTTATTTGACTCCCATGAACACCCTTAGAAAATGACACATTAAGGAACTCAATGACTCCATTTTCAAACTCAGGCAAACGTCTAGCAATATACATCCAACTTCTATCATTCCTGATCCTCTGAATTCTGGATTAAATAAGCACACGTTAATATATACTTCTCATTATGAAACAACAATTGAAACTACTGGAAAAGGATTACTGAGTGTTGAGAATTAGTAGTGCGGAAACAACAATTGAAACAACTTTGGTTACTTCGGTTTTGTCTACAATGCACAATTATTGGGCTTCTATGTTTGTTTTACCAAAAGGAGTAGTGCAAAGAGTGGAGAGCATTTGTAGGAATTTTTTGTGGGATGGGCATGCTGAGGATAACAGGGTTCCAGCTATTGGTTGGCACAAGGTTTGTATGCCTAAAAAGGAAGGGGGATTGGATATAAAACAAGGCTTGATCTGGAATAAGCCTTTAATTGGGAAACAAACAATTGAAACAACAATTGAAACAACAATTTAAACAACAATTGAAACTACAATTGAAACAACAATTTAAACTACTGGACGAGTATACTACTTACCTTTCGTTAGAAACGGATTACTGAGTATAGGGAATTAGTAGTGCACGCAGAAACAACAATTGAAACAACAACTGAAACAACAACTTAATTGAAATAGGCATTAATTGAATGAAAGGCAAATAATATTCAGTGTGCTCAAGTTTGCTTCTTTCTTTACGGTTCCCGAATTTGGGGTGGGGGGGGAGGGGGGGTTATTTTTTTTTGAAAGGGAGGCTAGATATTGGTATGATGTTGATTTAATCAAGACTTTGTTGTTATTGCTCTAATATTATCTAATTTTATTCTTTGCAGAATGGTCTTTGCGCCAATTATTTCTACAACTTGCATTAGTTTGGGTCAGATTATGCTAAGTTGAACAAGAATCACTGTAAATCTTTTCAGAAGCAATGGACCGGTGTGACACCACAGGGTTTGTTAGTGGGGGTGCAATGTACTCTTAATACATACGGAGTGTACATATATATATATATATAACCTTAGTCTTAGTTTAGGTTTTGTAGTAAATAGGTACACACCGGAAGTCAGGAAGACTGATAATTTTAGCTGAGATTAATGTTGGACGTTAGATTTGCAGTTGTGGTTGGTTCATGGGTACTAGGATCCCAGGTTTGAGTTTTCAATCCAACTCTGTTTCAAATGCGTTCAAGAGTCTGGGAAATTCTCTACAGGTAGGAGCTTCTGTACCTGACTTTCGTGCAGACACAACATTACGCCTCCAACCAGTTGGATCTCCTACTTCAGATTTTCCAACATCAAAGGGAGTGAAGCGTAAGTGGGGTTTTAGTGATGGAAATATGGCCTTGCCTGCGGACCATTTACTGTGTCTCGGGTTGGGCCGTTCATCAAGTTCATCAGACAGGCAAATCGACATTAAAACGAAAGGCAAATCGACATTAAAACGAAAGGCAAATCGGCATTAAAACGAAAGGCAAATCGACATTAAAACGAACGGCAGAGCTTCATGAAACAACAATTTAAACAACAATTTAAACTACAATTGAAACAACAATTGAAACAACAATTTAAACTACAATTGAAACAACAATTTAAACCACTGGACGAGTATACTACTTACCTTTCGTTAGAAACGGATTACTGAGTATAGGGAATTAGTAGTGCACGCAGAAACAACAATTGAAACAACAACTTAATTGAAATAGGCATTAATTGAATGAAAAGCAAATCGACATTAAAACGAAAGGCAAATCGACATTAAAACGAAATTGAAGTATCATACCTATTATCAGAAATCCCAATCAATTATACTGAATATGAATTTCACCGGCTGAGTAAGAATCAAACGCGTGAATCGTGTTGGTAAAATGCTCCCGCTGATTGAGTTTTTTTGAGCTTTTTTCTGGGAATTGAAAGAGATGATAAAACGCGATGATGAAACGATGAAGATGGAGTACTGTATGTTTTTTTTGACTAATTAATCATGCGTTGAATATTAGCTAGGGTTAATTAATTAGATTAGGCGCCTAACTGTTTTACCCAATATTTCATTCTTTGCGCCTAATTAGTTTTTACCCAAATTTCAATTTATTTTTTTTTTAATTGAAAATTTTAGTAAGCGCTTAAAAAAAATCATCCGAAAATTTATGTATGTGACGAAAGTGTTGCACAAGTGTTGCTAGAAAATGCAACAATTGTATAAGAATGTTGCAATTAAAGTAATATATTGCAACACTTACCTTAAAGTGATGCAATATGTAGGTAATAAGCAACATTTTTAAATAAAGCGTTGCATAATTAAGTAAAAATTGCAACACAACCCGTAAGTGTTGCACACGAAATGTTGCATTAGGTCTCTTTTTGTAGTAGTGAAAATTGTTATAAATAGTTCTCTTAAGCTTTGGAATTGATTCACTTTCCCATGACTATTTAATTCCTTATATTTTCTAAAAACTATAATAGTTTGCAAGATAGCTAAGCGGTTATTTAATTATGATTTTTGGATGTTGCAGCGTGATGTATGATTGTTGAAATTGTAAGTTATGTAAGTTTTCAATATAAAAGTTTAATCAAATATGAATTATATGATGTAACCATGTAATATTCTGATATGACATTAGTAGTCTGGTTGATATGTGAATTATGGGAAGTGCTAGTCTAGCTTTCGAACTGTAGCTTGTAAAATTGTCAGTTGATTCGTGTTTATGAATTGTCATTAATTACAACTTCATTGTCAGAAATTTTCAAAATGTTTTCAGGATGATAATCCATGATAAAGTCGATGATTGATAACTATGGTAATTGTTTTGCAACCTGACAAAATCTGTAACTACGTGTTTATGAAATTATGCTTGAATATGAAATTGTCCCGCAAGATATAAACCTCTTATTTCGCAAGTCATATTTACTAGTTTTTATGACAAATGATGTAATGTGAATGGATGAGAAGGGTACCTAAATGATTTTTTTAAGCCATTTATATCTGGAATTGCTAAATTGTCTTGCTAGTCTAAAATTGGTGTATATCTCGCGAGATAAGTCAATGCTCCATGTTTAATTATATTAATTAAATTTTTTGCCTAATGTCATGTCTCTTATGTGCGTAAACAAGATTTTGTCTTCATACTTTGTTTATGAGCAGAAAATTTACAAGTATGCTTGTTACGTACTTTAAAAGCCGGATGGTAGTTGCCTAGTATAGAGTAATCAATTTATCGGACGATTTCTGTCTATTGCTTCGGTGATCTTCTTGAACTTTTGATATGAAATTTTATAATGGGGTTACGAGGGCGTAACCATGTTTTAAGGAGGATATGATTGTAAAATCTTAATAATTTATGATATGGCTAATTGGTATGTGGTTATTGTGTGACGGAAATCGAATGTACTTGATAATCCTGATTACTTCTGTTATGCATTATATTGTGGTTCGTGAAACATTCTTTAATTTAGTGATGCGTAAAACTTTGAGGACAAAGTTTTCTTAACGAGGGTAGAATGTAGCATTTCACTTTTTGGGTGCTCGTATAAGTCCTACTTACGTTGTTCCACGCTAGTGGGGTGTTTCCTTATAGTTGTGGGATGGCGAACTTCGGGACGAAGTTCATTTTAAGGGAAGAAGACTGTAATAACCCGTATTTTCGTATTTTGTAATAATGAAATATTATTATAATTATTTTGACTAGGGATGATTTACCCACTTAATAAGTTTGATATTTTATGTGGATATTTATATTCGGTACTAAATCGCTATTTTTATTATTTTATTATAATCTTCTTATTATTATTATCCATTCTATAAATACTACTATTATCATTAGGTTATATTATAATTATTATTTTACTATTTTACTATTTTATCATTATTATTATTATAGTAATATTTCCACTAATATTGTTATTCATATTACTCTTGTTATTATAATAGTAATAATCACCTTATTATTGTATTATATTCCTATAATATAGTATTCCCATATTATTACTATACTATACTACGCATAGGTGCAATATGGTAGGCTTTGTTTTAAAACCCTAAACTGTAAATCCAAACCTACACCGCCCCCCAACCTTCTGCTACAACGCTCAAACAACTTCCGCATACACACACCGCATGTTAATCGTCTCCAACCTCGGGTAAGTCCCGTCCACCGCAACTCTCTTCTCTCGAGTTTATGCGGTTTTAGTCTCGGTTTAAGACTAGTTTTAGGACTGGGTAGATGTCGAATGCTTAGGATGAGGGTGTGAGCCGCGGTTGGTATAGGTCAGAGGGTTGGGTCGTGGCCAGTGGCAAAGGAATGAAGGCGAGGTACTAGTGGTGCTGTAACGGACGTGCGCAGTGGTTCGTGCCGGAGCAATGCGCGGACCAGGCTAATTAATGTCGTGCTATGGTTGTCGGGAATTACGTGAACTGGTGAGTAGTATGGAGGTCGACAAGGCAAGGGAGTGCAATCGTGGGACATGGTGGTCGGTGGAGGCGGAGTACACCACCACAGTGGGTTTCAGCGATGGGGCGAAAACAAGGACAAACAAAGGAGTGCGGACGTGAGTTGTAGGCTTGTTTGTCGAGGTGAGGACCACTAGGTGGGTCGACGGTTTCAGAGGTTAGGTTGTAGTTAGGGGTACCGTCATGGTAGGCGTTTTATGTGGTGGATAGCGGTGTTAGGGCGGTGGTATTTGGCACAGAACAGAGCACACTCTGTTCTGGCCGTGGTGTACATACGAGTTTATAGGGGTTGTAGCGGTGGCTGTAGTGGCTTCTCATGGTGGCTCAAGGGAGGAAGTGGCAGTTGGTAGTACGAAGCTTAAGTTGGGTCCGGTGGTGTCAGTGGTGAGGGAACAAGCTAGTGCCGGTGGTGTCGCGAAGTTGGTGTCGGGTTCATATGCGGAGTTGGGTAAGCAGCTATTTGTTTCTAATATACGCGTGATGGTTTCTTTTATGGGTTTGTTGAGTGTGGTTACGTGGTTTTGGGTTGGACATATGGGTCTTAGAGTGCTTAATTAGTTAATGATATTTTGGTTAGTTAGTTTGATTTTAGTGTTAGTGGTTTTAGTATATGCTTATATTATTAGTTTAATTATTAGTTAGTTATTTTGTTTATATTTATCTTTTGTGACGATATTGTTATTAATCGGCTAAATAAGGTAATTGAACTAGGCCGTAATTAATACCGTCTCGTTACGCGTAATATATATATTAACCAAATTACTAAGTTGATTAACTAGTATGTTAGAATTTGTTGTGTAATTGTATTAGTTAGTAATTAAGTATATTATTTTGTTAGGTGTTAAGTATGTGATGAAGTGATTCTGCTGATTGGATGTTAGCTGCGCGATGGGATTACATTGCTATCCAGGTAGGATACACTGACACTATACTTTATGAAGTGATATGAATGGATGTTTACCCTGTGATGTGTTATGAAAGGATGTTGCCTTGTATATATGTGATGGATGCAAGCATGAATTATATAAGAATGATATTGGTTGGATTGATTGTGGATTATTGGCAATGGCATGAGTATTTCAGTATTTGATAGCATGATTAAATAATTATATTGTGTCATTCATGAGCATAGCATATGCATTGGTTATTGAGAAAGTTATGGTCAGATATTGTTCTGATATAAAGCCCAGGGTGGTTCTGCAGACCAGGCCTGGTGTCTTATCAGCTATTGAGCTGGTGTTCCGTGACGACCGATTATAGTCTGTCGGGAGGTTCGGTATGGCTTGGTGCAAGGGTATGAGATGAGATTGAGATTGAGATTGAGCTCGAGCATATCATGGCATTTGCATATCATTTATCTGTTGCATTATAATTATTGTGTTATCCTACTCAACCGCGAGGTTGACAGTGTATTCGTGTACACCTACGATGATCCAGAATGGGGAGTAGATTTTGCAGGTCAGAGACAGATGAGCTAGGAGCAGGGGCAAGAATGTGAGATGCATACTTTGGACCGACTTAGAACTATATCACATTTAGATGAGTCATCAGTTGTATTTCTTTTCCGTCATGTAGTAACTGTAATAACCAAGTTTAAATTTTATCAGTTTTTATATAAAGTACTTTGGTTTGTTTTACTTTGTTATGCACTACCTCGGACATTCCGAGATGGTAACAACTCTATTTATTTGAGAATGTCTTGCTAAAGGCTCTTAAATAAATGGGGGTGTTACAAATCTACTCGAACAAGTCCAAAAAGCCATTATTCAAGTACAAACCTCTAGTAACCCATCTTCAAAATCATTCTCTTAGATAAAACCACTTTTTAAAGTAGGAAAAAACTAGAGTAAAAAGGCGACTTGGTACCTAACATAGAAAAAAGTTAATATCTTGGTATTGATTATTAATTATTGATTATGTTGGTATTGATTATGAAAAAGAGGATTAAAGTTGGTAGTGTTTATCAATCATCATCATTATATCATTATATCATTATATATATTAAAGAATCTTGTAAAACCGCTGATGTGGCGCAATGTGGTTTCAGAATTAGTCTAATGGAGCTCTCTCATTCAACCTCAGAATTTTAGTTTTTTTCAGCCAATAACGTGAACAATAGTAGCCATGTCACCTTCCATTAACCGATTTTATATTGTTTCCATTTTCTGCAATATATCGAATATAATTATCTTAATTTTGTTTCTCGAATTAATTTACATATATGTTTTTTTACAGGAAATTTACATATATCTTAAAGTTCTCAAATCTAAATTTTATAGTTTTCTTTTTTAAACTATGTCTTAATAGTTCCATTTTTATACCACCTCACAATTATTACTCCTATTAGCATTATCATATGTTATCGTATTATATATTATCAACAATTTTTTCAAATGTCCTTATGTATATATATTAATTTTTTACGTTTTTATTTTAAGTATACATGTTCAATAAATAAAATTTCGGGTTATATATATATGTATATATATATATATATGTATATATATATATATATATGTATATATATATACATATATATATATATACATATATATATATATATATATATACATATATATATATATATATACATATATATACATATATATATATATAGGGTCGGGATCCGGTGAGAACCACCCTTATAATGAGAACCATGAGAACCCTCACTAAATCTCCACCATATCTCGCTTCGAATGTTTCGTTGGATCATTTTCCATTAGTTTAACTTATTCAAATACACACTTTAGTATCAATAAACAAAAATTTTTGATTTAATTAACAAAATATATACTTAGTGTACGAAAATAGACTTAGGCATACTAAAACGGCTATAAATGCACGAAAACAACCACTACGTGCATGAAATTTTTTACATGCATGAAAATGATTACTAGGTGCATGAAATAAGAGGTTGTACGTGCATTAAAATGAGTTCTAGGTGCATGAAAAATGTTAGATGCGTAAAAATCGGTAATAGGTGCATGAAAATTAATAAAACATATATCACCTTGATTTCCGTCACTAATATATATTTTCTAGACCAAGAAATATGTTCTCTAGCCATAAAATTCCATGCCGAATCCAAATATGTCATTAATTTTTCTTAAAAAAGTCCGTAAGGTAGAGTTCTCATGGTTCTCATTATATTGGTGGTTCTCATAGGATCCCAATTCTATATATATATATATATATATATGTATATATATATATATATGTATATATATATATATATATATATATATATATATATATATGTATATAGATTTAGGATCGGGTGAGAACGGTTATTCGGTGCATACGGTGAGAACGACCTACAACCATTGGATTAAAACACAATCAACAGTTAGGAAATACCCACAACCCACATTCTAGATACATTTTTTTATAGAGTAGATAATTTTTTTTTTTACCTTTTTACACAAACTTAGATACATTTTTTTACGGAGTAAATATATTTTTTTTTACCTTTTTACGTAAACCTATATACATTTTTTTGACGGAGTAAATACATTTCTTTTCACTTTTTTACGTAAACCTAGATACATTTTTTGACGGAGTAGATACATTTTTTTTTTTACTTTTTTACATAAACCTAGATACATTTTTTGAAGGGTTAGATACATTTTTTTTTTTTACTTTTTTTACATAAACCTAGACACATTTTTTGAAGGAGTAAATACATTTTTTTTTACTTTTTTACGTAAACCTAGATACATTTTTGACGGAGTAGATACATTTTTTTTACTTTTTTTTACCTAAAACTAGATACATTTTTTGAAGGAGTAGATACATTTTTTTTATTTTTTTACATAAACCTAGATACATTTTTTGAAGTTATAGATACATTTTTGACGGAGTAGATACATTTTTTTTACTTAAACCTAGATACATTTTTTTCCGGAGTAAATATATTTTTTTACTTTTTTATATAAACCTAGATACATTTTTTGACGGAGTAGATAATTTTTTTTTTTTACTTTTGTACATAAAACTTAGTTACATTTTTTGACGGAGTAGATACATTTTTTTAACATAAACCTAGATACATTTTTTGACGAAGTAGATATATTATTTTTACTTTTTTACATAAATCTAGATACATTTTTTGACGGAATAGATACATTTTTTACTTTTTTACATAAACCTAGATACATTTTTGAAGTAGATACATTTTTTTTACTTTTTACATAAACCTAGATACATTTTTTGACGCAGGAAATACATTTTTTTTTACTTTTTTACGTAAACCTAAATACATTTTTTGACGGAGTTGATACTTTTTTTAACGGAGTATTTACATTTTTTGACGGGGTAGATACATTTTTCGGAGTAGATACATTTTTTTTACTTTTTATATAAACTTATATACATTGGTTGATGGAATAAATACATTTTTTCACTTAATGAAATATTGGTTACTTACAAGTTCCGTTATACAAACTTTTTGCGAAACCGGCTCTAAAAACTTGACATAATCGAATGAGCTAATGCTTAAAAAAGAGTGTGTTCGAGATTAAAAATAGTTACAATGAACAAGATTTTAAACAATATTAACAATAGACGACAATAATAACAACGATAATCAGTGACAAAAATCGATGACAAGAAATTCAAATAACGAATAAATTCGCAGCTGTAAATCATGACGCCGACAACAAATTCAATCCACCATCATTAAATCAAACAAAAAATTACAATGTACTGTGAAAAATAACTGTAAATTATCGTTGGCCCGTTGGCCGGCACATATTTTTACATGGGTAAAGTTGCTGAAACCTATGACTTAATTAACAATTATGATAAATAATCTAGTAACCCCACGCACAAAATGTCGAGGCATGTTAATTAATTTTACAAACCCGTCATTTTTAATTGCCAGTTAATAAATCAATGGTTGAGTAGGCGTGTTAATAATTGCAAAATTGGAGAGAGACGGAGTGTTTGGTTGTTTAGTTAATGAAATCCGGTTCCTCCATCTTATAATAAATCAATGGTTGAAAAGTGTTCTCACCGTATGCACCGAATGATCGTTCTCACCGGATCTTGCCTCTATGTATATACATACATATATATATATATATACATATATATATATATACATATATATATATATATACATTGTATATATATATATATGGTTGGGATCCGGTGAGAACCACCTTACAATGAGAACCGGTGAGAACTCTTTCTTACGAAGTTTTTTTTTAAAAATTAATGACATAATTGGATTCGGCATGGAATTTTATGGCTAGAGAACATATTTCTTGGTCTAGAAAATAAATACTAGTGGCGGAAAAATGATATATACGAAAAAATAGATAGTAGGTGCATGCAAATTAATAAAACGTATTTCACCTTGAGGTTCTCATTGTAAGGTGGTTCTCACCGGATCCCAAGTCTATATATATATATATATATATATAATAAATATAATTTGTCGTCTTTTTTTAAAATAAAAGTACACAGCCCCATGATTTTTCACGGGTGTTACACTAAAAAATAAAATGTTGAAGACAACCTTCATTATGAATGAGAAACCTTCATTATGCCAGAACTGTACGATCCTAATAAAACGAAAACTTCAAGGTGTAATTATGAACAATTTTGATTATATAATAACTATAATTTGTCGTCTTTTTTTAAAAAAATATACAACCCCGTGATTTTTCACGGGTGTTACACTAGTTTACCCTTAAGTTTATTAATCTTACCTCTCATCAAGACAATGAATAAAAAATAGTGATACAAAAAATGTGACTTACTTTTTGATATATATGTATGTTGGAATTACTCTATATTTCATGAGACTAAATATGTTTATGTCTTTAAAAAATCAAATCGATCTTACTAAGTAATTACGACATCTAAATTATTGCGATATAGTGAAAAATATTATATCTAAAGATCACGCCCGACTAAATCTATATTCTTTTTTTTGGCATCTTTTTAGATCACGTCTGCCTATATCTAAAAAAATAATATTCTTTTTGACATTTTTTAAATCACGTCTGACAATATCTAAAAAAAATAATATTGTTTTTTAGCATCTTTTTAAATTATTGGGATAGGTAACTATATTTAAATAAGATATCTTGTTGGCATCTTTTAAAAAAAAAAAAAAAACTTTTTCAAGATTATGTGCAGTCCGAGGATGGTACATCGGATGTATTACATCCGAGGGTATAAGAGTCTTTTTACCTATTTATTTTACTAAAAAAAAGAAAAAAAAAAGAAAAAAAAACTAATCAAACGTGGGAAAGCAGGAGAACATGGAAAATTGGAAAATAATGTCAAACATGATTGAAGTTAGTTATCACCAACAAAACAAAAAATCATTTCCATTATTCTAATCTTTGTTTTCTTTAATCCAACACAATAAAATCAAGATTTAATTTACTATAATATTTATCAATGGCAGAAGATTCAACAAGTTTTGTGCAATTATTATCAAGTAACAATATGCAAATGACGGAATCATCAACGGTTGATTGACAAATGATTGATGCGTCTACTATTGTTGACGAATTTCGTGTAGAAGAAGCTGTAAATCAGAGTTCTCACCCAATAGGTAAATCTAATATTCAAAATTATTTACGTATACTGATTTTTATTATTTGAAAATTAGAGATAATTCAATGATAGTGCTCAGAAAGTTTGTTAAATGCTCCGAAACTTTGGGGAAAGTGCTCAAAACGAGAGTTTTGTTAAATGTTTGGTAAGCTAATAAAATATAGTACAATACTCAAAACCCATATTAGCTAATAAAATTCAATAATGATGCTCGAAATTAAAGTAAGCTGCTCTAAAAACATGTTATGCTCAAAAAGTATTATACGATGCTCGAAAACCATGTTAGCTAATGAACTTAAATAATGATGCTCAAAAATATAGTACGCTGCTCGAAAACCGTGTTATGCTCAAAAAATATAGTGCAATGATCGAAAACCATGTTAGCTCATAAACTTCAAGGACGATGCTCAAAAATATAGTGTGCAGCTCCAAAACCGTATTATGCTCAAAAAATATAGTACTATGCTCTAAAATCAAATTTGCTAGATGATTTAACGATGATGCTCTGAAACTTTGTAGAGATGCTCTGAAATTTAGTACAATACTCAAAACCCATATGCTCAAAAAGTATTATACAATGCTCGAAAACCATGTTAGCTAATAAACTTAAATAATGATGCTCAAAAATACAGTATGCTGCTCAAAAACCGTGTTATGCTCAAAAAATATAGTATAATGATCGAAAACCATGTTAGCTCATAAACTTTAACGACAATGCTCAAAAATATAGTGTGCTGCTCCAAAACCGTATTATGCTCAAAAAATATAATACAATGCTCTAAAATTGAATTTGCTTAGATAATTTAACGATGATGCTCTGAAACTTTGTAGAGATGCTCTGAAATTTTGGCCACTCATAGTTAATGATGATTTAGGTCAATATTCGTTGTTATTGTTGTACTTAATAGTTATTTTATTTACATATTTTGTCGGCTACTATATTTTCAGATTCTATTGGCGAAAATGTATGGGTCGAGGCTAAGGAATCTGATTTGATTGGGATCACAGTTGATACCGAGGATGATGCTCGCGGAAAACACAAGGCTGTTGCAACTCGTGCACAGAAAAAATCGACTGTTAATACAGTTGTGGAGGACGACATTTCTAGATATGGAGTCAATAGTGTCCCTTCACACATAGGACTTGAAGAAATATTAATGGCTCCAAGTGATTAGCATTTTTTGAATTATTTTTTACGACTCGACATTGTGTATTTTTATTCATTCTGATGCACATAAAGTTTAGACAAATGCTCAACATGTTTACAAACATGACCAATAAAAAACTTGCCTTTATTCTGTTGTTGGTAATGCTTATTAATTTGACAATTGGTCGTACGATAGTTTTACGTGTAAAAAAATTAGTATGCTCAGAAAGTATAGTACAATGCTAAAAACCACGTTAGCTCAGAAACTTCAATCATAATGCGAAAAAATATAGGAATGCTAAAAAAATATAGAACAATGCTCTAGAACAACATTAACTTAGATACTTGAATGATGATGCTCAGAAGGTTTGTTACATGCTCTGAAAGTTTGGTGTAATGCTCAAAATGAGAGTTGCCAAATGCTCAGAAACTTCAATATTCCTACTCATCAAATATAGTACATACAAAACTCTATAATGCTCAGAAACTTCAATGCCGATGCTCAAAAATATTGAACAATGCTCTAAAACTGTGTTATGCTCAAAAAATATAGATCAATACTCTAAAACTGTGTTATTTTCAACAAATATAGAACAATGCTCTAAAACTGCATTAGCTTAGATAATTCAATAAGGATACTCAAAAAGTTTGTTAAATGCTCTGAAAGTTTGGAGTAATGCTCAAAGCAATAGTTCTGTCAGATGCTCAAAACTTTAACGTTGATGCTCAGAAAATATAGTGATGATAATATTTTATGCTCAGAAAAATAGAACAATGCTAAAAAAAATGTGTTATGCTCAAAAAATAGAACAATGCTCTAAAACTGTGGTATGCTCAAAAAATATAGAACAATGCTCTAAAACTGAATTAGCTTAGATATTTCAATACGCATGCTCAAAAAGTTTGTTAAATGCTCAAAAACTGTGTTATGCTAAAAAAAAAATAGAACAATGCTCTAAAACTATGTTATGCTCAAAAAAATATAGAACAATGCTCTAGAACTGCATTAGCTTAGATATTTCAATACGGATGCTCAAAAGTTTGTTAAATGCTCTGAAAGTTTGGTGTAATGCTTAAGGTAAGAGTTCTGTCAAATGCTCAGAAACGTTAATGTTGATGCTCAAAAAATATTTTACATAAAACTCAAATTAAATATTATACTAAAACTGGTAGATAATGCTCAAAAAGTTCAATGATGTCTAGGAATAAATATTCTCATATTGATGAGAAAGACAATGTTTTATGTGTTGACACAAATCCACAATGTCATTAGTATTTACACAATTCTAGGCTTTACATGATAATATTTTCTCTTCAACTAAGTACATTTTTCTGTACTTGTACGAGATAACACTTCTGTTTTCAACCCATTCTTCTCGAAATTCACAATGTCATACGCGTACTTGACTCGCAAATTTTGCAAAGCTTTAACCTGAAAGAAGGAAAATTAAACATAGTTAAATACTAAGTACTCAAAAAAATTCTAATAATGCTCAAAAAGTCTAATAAATTTGATCAAATTCTCCACTATGCTAAAACTAGTAATGCTCAAAGCTTAAAAGATTTTCTGTATAACAATTTTTTTACGTGGCTAAAAATAAATCTCCCTGATCGACATTAATTACCTCATAGTAGCTTCGTCTGCCTTCTTTTTTCTTGTATATTAAAACAAGATCTTTTTCTTTCTTTTCTCCCTGATAGCATATAATCAATCAAAAAATTTATTTAGCTCTTTACATTTGCATAATAAAGAAAGTAATACGGTGAAATAAGAAGACACTTCTAACCTTCTACAATATGGAATGCCACACTCTGTACTCATTACTGCTCCAATTGAAACGCCACACTCGGTACTCATTACTGCTCCAATTACAAAGATGAGTTTTTCTCATGCTCGGATTTTAGGCCCTGCTGAGTGATAAAGCAACAATGTAAAATGTCCATACTCTTTTTACCAAGCACTCCCTATATATCTACAAGAGTCATTTGGGTGAGAGGTGGTTTGACCCAATTTACCCAGTAGCTTCCATCTCGAAAGCTGACCCAATATCTAATGTGAGTATGTGACAGTCTAATTTCAATCACAAATTCTCATTTGTGACGGTAATATCCGTCACAAACTTGTGACGGGTTTTTGTTTTAACTTCGCAAAAATTGATATTTGACCCATCACAAGTTGTGACAGGTATATCCGTCGTAAGTTGTGACGGGTATATCCGTCACACGAGAGATTTATTGAATTTCAATATTGTTGCACTGCATTATGATATTAAAAGGACAAAATCAGCGAAGTGTAGCTAACATCATTTGAAGCAGAATTCAGAAATATATGAGAGATGATTGAAGATTATGAGATGCTGAAAAAAATTACGACTCCAGGCGCAGAATTCGGAAGGCGAAATTTACAAACTAACAAAGCACATTTAGATGAATATCAGCAATCTGATCACATTACTACGAAATCATGCAGAAAATATTACTCGTTAGAATCGATCGAATTTTCAAGACCGGTTATCCGTAGAATGTAATTGTTAGGTAAATTAATCTTCCGTAATTTATACCGAATTTGTCAAAATTCATCAAACAGACGGTAATTCAAAAAATAAGTTGTGACGGATATATCCACTAATACGTACACTATCAAATTTTGTGTGGAAGAAGCTGCAATTACTATTTATCATGATTGATGCGTCTACTAATACGTACACTATCAAATTTTGGTAAAAAGAAATACATATACTATCAAATTTTGCAAGAAAAATACTTACAGTACTAAGTTTCAGAGCATCAAAATTAATAATGAACAAAAAAAATCGCATTATACAGAAATTAAAACGTACCTGATCACTTATTCTCAATTTAATCTACACGAATTAAATTCTTGATAGAGGGATTGATGGAGTTTTAATGTAGAAGGGGATTTGAGTAGGGTTTTAAAAGAGGTTTTGAGAAACTGGGGTTACGTGAAACTGTAATTTTTTGAATTTCAATTTTTGTTTTTTTGTTTTTTTTCTTTTGGTAATGGGTCGGGTTATTAGGGTTGGGTAGTGGATCAGGGCTGGGTATTGGGTATGAGGTAGTACCTCTGATGTACCTTCCTATTTCTCGATTATGTGTTATATTGTGGACGCATAAAATTTGGACTTTTAATACTTCAAAATCATAATGCAAACATATTATCCGTGAACGCATAAAATATTAATGCAATTATATTTCATAATGACCATATATAAATTATTAGAAAATTCTGCAAAATATAATATTCTCTTTGGCATCTTTTTTAAATCACGTTAAATCAATATAATTAGCCTATTGTTTTCCTATAATCAACATCATTGGCACATTAGTCAGTATTCCTAAAATCACGTCAAGTCAAAGTTTTCATAAAATCTGGGATTATTTATTGAGTTGACTTATTTATATTCTTATTTATGTTTATCATAATCTTATAGTTATTGAATTGACTGTATATGTTATTATTTCCTCAATTGACGTGTGGCAGATTAACATGGACATCACACGTGCCAGATTAATATGGGCATGACACGTGATAGACGGTGTTTCCTTTAATATAATACTAATTTTTGAACCCGTGCACTGCACGTATGATAACGAAAATTATAATTTAGTAAATTACTAAATTTTAGGAAAATTTACTTTGTCTAATCATACACCTTTGATAAGTTTATCTTGCTTTATTTTTTTCGTAGTACTCTTTTTTCCGACTTTTTAATATCTAGAGGTCATATCCAAAAAGTTAATATACTATTACTTTAGATTTAGTAACATGTTTATTTACGCAATATACATTTAATTTTACTAATAGTTGTATACTTTTTGTTTGGCATATTACCTTTCTTGTTTGTTCTCCAATCAATTTTTTATCTTTTATCTCATTTCCTCTCCCACCTACCAATGTTGCACATCTGATAAAAGCATTCGTCATCACTAATCGACTACCTTAACCCCGACCAACAGACCCTGTACCGAAATACTAACCGTATCCAACACCCCGAACCACGCCCTTCGTCTTGATTAACCCTTATCTAAATAGTCTCCACAACAAATCACCACCCTACCATTTACATTCTACGTCCTCCAATAACCCTACCCCCATTTTTTTCACCATCATGTACGTCCCCAACCGTACCTCTAGTATAACCATCATCCCGTCCTACCCTATGCATAAACCCCAATTCTTCTCGTAACCCAATGTGACTCCTCACCCCATTATTACCCACCCTTCACGACCTATCCTTATCACGACCTCTCACTATCAACACCGCACATTCATTCGCTTTTCAAGTTTCAATTCGCCAAATACTAATTTTCATTCATTTTTTTCCTTTTGTTTATTGAGTCATATTAACAAATGTCTCTCAACATTTTAAACAATTTTGTCGTGCAACATAGTGAATTTGAGATAATTTTAAATGAGAGATGGAACAATAAAACTAAAATAGATAAAGTACTTTTTTTTTTTCTAACACCTTATTTGGTCATATTTTTAAACTTTGTTAGTTTGCAAGGAGTTTGTGGTGTGTCTCTGACTTAGGAATAAGGGTTGACCCACTCTGCTCTCTTGATATAAATGCCTGGATTGAAAACTGGTTTATTTACTTTAACACGTTTGAGGACAAGATATCTTATTTCTGCTTTCATGGCAACTTTGGCTACTATTTGGAAGGTTAGATGTAATAAAGTCTTTAGGAATTCAGAAGTTAATCAACATATGATTATTCCTATCTATTTAAATGAGATGGAAAAAGGAATTCATGTGCTGTCTAAAAAGAATAGCATTGCTGAGGACGCAGGAGTGGATGAACGATCTTGACATTCAAAATGAAGTGGATATGCTAAAAAAGGATAATCCTTATGTTCTGGTAGGAAATCAGGAAGCTTGTAACTTAGTCTGGATTATGGTGGATGTGGCCTGGTATCCGAATTTTCAAGCTGGAATTGGTTTGACTACGTCTACCCATAATAATGCAGATAAAAGCGATTTCAATGGACGTTGCTTCTGTCTTGGCCTTTGTGCAGAAAGTTGTGAGCAAGCTGAGGCGTTAGCTGTCTTGAAAGGTTTGGAATGAGCAGAGCAAAATAATATATACCATCTTTTGATTGCCTCCGATTGTCTCAATGTTATTATGCAGGTTATCGGTTTACAAGAATCGTCACATCAAGCTACTAATACTATTAGGAAAATTAAGAAAATGTATACGTCTTTTCATTGTCTTAGTATTAGGTATGTATGTAGAAGTAGGAACTTTAGAGCTCATAATATGGCTAAGTCTGTTTTTAGACAGTAGCTATATGTATCCATCTGCCAAAAAAAAAATTCTTAGATAATTTTTTAAAGTTAGACCAAGTTATATAAATTGAAAATAATACTAAGTAACAATTTTTTATAATTATATATTATTTAACTGATAATTTGATATATATTATGGATTTACTTGAGAAATTTTAGGTAATTTATATTGTTTTCTTCTAAAGTTCAATATCAGAGTAAAGTAAGGTAATGAAATATTGTCTTCTACCTTTTTCTTTAACCGGTGAATTTTAATTTTGAGATAGAATCAAAATTCTAAATAAATAACAAACTTACTCTTTATAGTTTTTCCTTTTTTTGTGCAGTCTTTATAGTTGTTTATGGAACAATGGCATATAGTCGTTGACTTGTAAGTATATTAATATTACAATTAATATTATGATTATAATTGGTAGAAAACTTAAATATGATGATATTATAATGAAGAATATGATTGTGATTTGTGATTTACTAAATAAATTTTTAAATATGTCAACTTTTCATGCTTTTAACACTCCACAGTTGACACTCACATGAATTATTACATATTTACATGTGTATCATTAAGCGAAAATTGAAACGGAAATAATATATTTCTCCCCAATGCTACTACATTCATCTGTTTCCATTTTAGAAAGAAATAGTTTATTTTAAGGTCTTTTTGAAAAGTTGGCTTATTTAATAAATTGACCATAATTCTAGCTAATTCTCTCAAAAAAGAAAATGATAAATGGTTAATTTGACTGATATGAAATATTGACTTTTTCAAATGATAACATTGAATTGTTTGATGAAAATAAGACCTCAATTAACATAGCAAATATAAAATGGAAAAAAGGAAAATTGGACAAAATATAATTATTTCATGGTTTCGACATCTGGCAGTGTCGATGACACGTGGCAAATAGTTTCTACTTTAATGTAATATATGAATATATGAATATGATGATTTGCTTTTCTGAATGCTTAGAAAAGGAAAAAATCAACTCGATTATTTATATAAAGCGTTGCAGTGTATTTTAGGTACACTTAATACTTAATCGTATATAATTCAGATCATAATTCTATAACAAATTTTGTGTATATTTTTATTTTCTATATTTTTTAATCTCTTTAATATACGGAATTATTATATACTGAATTTTATCTGTTGCATGAACGACGCCTTTGATAAATTGTTTATAAACTGTTTAATCAATTTGTGTTATCTGTATATATGGGTGTTTATAAATGTTTATAAACGAAATAAAGATATGGTCAGATTTTGTCTACTTATATTGCAATATTTGAGGATATTTCTCGTCATTTAAATATGGCAATTGGTATAATTGTTTACGCATGATTTGCTTAATGAGTTATTTGAGGAAAAACTAATAATATTACATGATTTTAATTATACCAATTGCTAATTGTTAGATGTTATAATTAGAATCATAGTATTAATTAGTTAGAATATTTTTTAAAAGGATATGATGAATAAATATTGTAATTGATTGACCTATGAAAAGCAAGTCAATCAAAATCAACGTGTGATTGACCTAATTACCTTATCTTTGCATAAATTTAGCACCACATTCATATTTTATATTTTAAGATTAAAATGAAAATAATTATACCAATTGCCAATTGTTAGCTGCTATAATTATAATCATAGAATTAATTAGTTAAAATATTTTTTAAAAGGATATGATGAATTAATGTTGTAATTGATTGACCTATAAAAAGCAAGTCAATCAAAATAACGTGTGATTGACCTAATTACCTTATCTTTGCCTAAAATTACCACTACATTCATACTTTAAATTTTAAGATTAATATAAAAATAGTTATACTTATGCTAATTGTTAGCTGCTATAATTATAATCATAGTACGGAGTATTAATTAGTTAGAATATTTTTTTAAAACAATATGATGAATAAATGTTATAATTGATTGACCTATAAAAAGCAAGGCAATCAAAATAACGTGTGATTGGCAATTAAATTACCTTATCTTTGCCTAAATTTAGCACTACATTCATATTTTAAATTTTAAGATTAATAACCTTATCTTTGACTAAAAAACTCACTTTTTACATAATGTATTTTCATCGTTTTTAAATTGAATTTGCTCAATCTTAGGTCTTAAAATATGTCTTTTTCATAATTAATATAGTATAATTAATATACCCGAAAAATTTCCATAATATAAAAAATAATCAATTTATGGCTGAATTATCTGTAATCAATTTATAAATTTTGTTGAGTGTGACACGTGACAAATGAATAATGTGTGACACGTGACAATTGAATAACGTGTGACATGTGGCGACAATTGAATAATATATGATATATGATATAAATATAATGTCAATTTTAAACTTTTTCGAATGACTACTCTTTCTTTAAAAAGGAAATTACTACCAAAAATAAGTTTTATTCATAGTCTCTAGGAAAACTACTATGAAAACACATCATCAACTAAAAAAAAAAAAAAACTATACATAGTGAAACACGACTACGGCCGATGAATATGTGTCTTGTTCAATCAAGTCTAGCAAGTTATTAAGACGCATTTTATTCATTTGGTTATTAAATAAACAACACAATAGGAAATATTGGTTATGTATTTCGAAACTGTAAACTTCACGAATAATCCAAACACGGTCCTAAAATATTTTAACTATGAAGCATATAAGTAATAATTTAATTACCTCGCACTAACTGCCGCTGTTATAGTGTAGGCTACTCCAGAACCAAACAACGCTTGTTTCAATAGCACTCCACATATGGTTTCATTTCTTGGCCCTGTTCAAAGCAAATCAATAGTCATTGAAATTTTGGATTTTTTACAATGTATCTCTGTATTTCCCTAAATTCTAACATATACTCTCGATTTTTAAGTAACATCTGATATACCTTGAAATTGCAAAATTAGTTTTTAAATTACCCTAATTATCCAAATTCGAGTTTTTTAATAATTACATATTGTCACAAAAAAAAATGTTCAACGATAAAAACAAAATAAGGATAAAATTAATGACACAACGTGTTTTAGGTGAGTAATTAACTAAAACAGGCCAAATAAAATATTTAAATTTTAAAGATTTAACGTTTAAGGTATTTGTATTTTTTTTTGGTACGAATGAGGGGCGAAGCCCCGATAACTTAATTAAAATTAGCTATTACACCGGGAGTCATAACACCGAAAATATCCTCCCAAATAATAGACCTCAAACCGTTACTCGGACTATCTAGAAAGGTAGGAATAAGGCTCGAATTCACCCCTTAATTTGCTAGAAAATCTGCAGCTCTATTTGCTTCCCGGTACATATGTTCAAGCTTGACTGTCGATCTCTCCTCCTTCATTAAATCTTTGCATCGTTTGATAAAAAACTTTAAGCTATTGCTCACTAATTGGTCTTCATTAATAAGACGGATACAAGTCTTTTTATCCATATTAACTATAAGCTTTGTGAATTGCAGACATTTGGCTCTGTAACACCCCAAGAGTATGAGAGGAAAGTTGTCCCACATCGGTAGAATGTGAGCCTTGTGATATGTTTATAATAACTTCCATCCACCACTTAGTAACAAGGTCTTGTGCTTTTGGGCTTAAGTGAGGACAAATAATGGGCCCAAAAGCTTACCTCCCATCTTATTGGGGGTGTGTTACGACGGTGGCGGGTCGGGTTGTTACAAATGGTATCAGAGCGACCCTGCGACCGTGTGGTGAGCCTGTGGTCGGGAGTACCCAGGTCACACACCTAGCAGGGGGAAGATTCTGGCCCTGGTTGTGGTCAAGTTTGAGGCACAACGAGGACGTTGTGTTCTTTAAGTGGGGGAGTTTGTAACACCCCAAGAGTGTGAGAGGAAAGTTGTCCCAAATCGGTAGAATGTGAGCCTTGTGATATGTTTATAATAACTTCCATCCACCACTTAGTAACAAGGCCTTGTGCTTTTGGGCTTAAGTGAGGACAAATAATGGGCCCAAAAGCTTACCTCTCATCTTATTGGGGGTGTGTTACGACAGTGGCGGGTCGGGTTGTTACAGGCTCGTTCCAACCCGACGAGAAGAGCACTAAGTTCATCTTTCATTGAAGTGCAGTTGCCGCACGAAAAAGCAAATCATGATATGAAATTACCTGTTTCATCACGAAATATGCCACCACCGCCTCTCGGTCCCGGATACCCTTTCGAGGCCCCATCCGTATTTAGAAGAATCCAATTGTGCGGGGGAGGTAACCATCTTATGAACAGCTCCGTATATGTATCTTTTGGTTTCGGGATGAAGATGTCATGTCTAACAAATGCACTTTTAGTAGTAGCAAATTGGTTGAACAGGAACTGCTGAATGAATATCGGATTTTCAGATTCACGCCTGAAAACTATATTATTCCTCCATTTCCATATCCAGCAACATGTTATTACAAAATGTATGGGCCAATTATTTTCTGAAGATTGAACCTCGTTGATCGCATAAATCGACAGCCATTCGGTAAAAGGAGTATCATAAAACGAATTATTAGAACTATTTATACCGATTTCGCTCCATATTTGTCAGAAACAGGGCATGAACGAAGCAGGTGGTCCGTAGTTTCCTCGCTACATTCGCATCGCGGACACAGCGGGTTATTACCCATATTTCTCTTGACGCGATTTGCGTTCACCATGAGTCTTTCGTGGGCTGCGAGCCATAGGAACATTCGGACCCGTTGTTGAACCGGTAATTTCCATATAGTTCGCCAGACATAGGATTCTGTTTCATCAGTAGTATCAAAGCCTTTGAGGAACCCCAGCGCGGAACGAATCGAAAACTTTCCCGACGAGGTACACACCCAATACAACGAGTCCTCTAACTCTGGGTCTTCAATAAGGGAAATGGAAGCTATTTTTTTAAGTATAACTTGAGGGAGGAAGTCAGAAAACACGTCCCACTTCCAACCATGCTCACTGCTCCACATTTCACTCACCGTCGAACCCAATATACTGTCTGGTATAGGAAGTATATTGTGATCAGATAAGCATAGTCCATCCACCCTAGCATGATCCCAAAATAAGGTGCGATGCCCATTACCGACCGCTACTGCTATACCCCGAACTATGGTCTTAGCTTGAGACGTAATTCCTGCCCATACGTTAGACATGCTATTTTTTGCTTGAAAAATATCGATGTCACATCTATTATTACAGTATTTTGCTCTTAGCACTCGGGATCATAGGCTTCTTGGTTCTGATAAAACACGCCACCCTAATTTAGTGAGGAAGGTCGCATTAGACTGTCTAGCCGACACAATTCCCAGGCCTCCTTGGGACTTCGGTTTCTGAATTTTTTCCCATGAGATGAGATGGACGGAGCTCTTCTCTTCATTCCCGCCCCATAAAAATCTTCTGGTCTTCTTGTCAATAGAGTCGCATACGGTTCTTGGTATTTTAGCCGTTTGCATACTATAATTGGCTAAGGTTGTTAATGTGGACTTAACTAGTGTGGAGCGACCGGCTAAAGACAAGTGTTTCGTAGACCATCCGGCTAGTCTTTTGTTCATCCTATCCTCCAAATGGGCAAAAGTTTGACGGGTTACTCTCCCATTAATTGTTGGCATACCGAGATACAGCCCCATGTCTTCAGTTTCTTCGAACTCCAGTGCTGCATTCACGGCATTTCTGACACTTATGTCCATGTTTTTGGAATAGAAAATACGTGACTTGGCTTCACTAATTTTAGCACCCGAGGCCTTGCAAAAAGTATCGAGTACATGCCGAATGACCAAAACTTGTTCCTCCGTAGCTTCTCCAAATATAACCATATCGTCCGCAAAAAATAGATTTGTTATATCCGGTCCATTTCGACATATGGTAATTGGCTTCCAATTATTGTTCCGGACTTCTAAATCAATAGCTTGTTGGAGTTTCTCGAGGCACATAACGAAGAGGTAGGATGAGAGTGGGTCACATTGGCGCACTCCTCGAGATGGGGTAAATTGATTGGTAGGTTCCCCGTTCCATAAGACCCGCATTTTAGCCGTCATAACGCATCCATGACAATGTCAACGAGAAGAATGGGAAAACCCATATCGCTCATGGTGGCTCTGATAAAACTCCATCGGAGACGGTCATATGCTTTCTCTAGGTCAATTTTTAGCGCCATAATGCCGCTTTTACCCTTCTTCTTATTCATAGAATGAATAACTTCTTGGAATATGACTATGTTATCAGTGATTTGGCTCCCCGGAACAAACCCGCTCTGAGTTTCTGAAATTACATGAGGCAACACCTTTTTGATACGGTTGGCTAGAGTTTTGCTTATGATTTTATAAGCCACGTTAAAAAAGCTTATTGGACGGAACTGGGTGATATATTTGGGATTGTCAACTTTTAGTATAAGCACAATGTGAGTGTTGTTTAAACCCTCCGGCATGCCTTTACCCTCAAGAGCTTTAATGACCATGTCACATAAGGATGGTGAAATTAAAGACCAGTTCTTTTGGTAGAATAACGCCTGAAAACCATCAGGACCGGGTGCTTTCAAGGCCCTCATATGATTAGCAACTTGTTCAATCTCAGGTAGTGTGAACGGCCTAGTAAGCCATTCCCAGTCGGAATTGTTAAAGTCTTGAAACAGGTCCCACAGAATATCATCCTCAATGTCGTGGGTGTTGTCATCTGTGTACAGATTTTGGAAGTAATTTACAACCAAATCCTTAAGATCCTTCTGCTCATTTACCTATAACCCGTCTTCACCCTTCAACGAATTTATCTTGTTTCGCCATCTCCGAACGAGTGTGCTTACTTGAAAATAGGAAGTGTTCTTATCTTCGTCTTTGATAAATTCCAACCGAGATTTTTGGAACCATAAAAGCTCTTCTTGGGCTAGGACCTCGTCAAGTTCCCTCCGAAGCTTTGCTTCTAGTTTGATCAGGTTGTTTTGTCGGGATAAGGACAATTCTCTTTGAAACCCTCCAATGCGCGCCATCAGGGACCTTTTCCTTCTGTGTATATTATCAAAAACATCTGAATTCCACTCTTGGAGTTTGTCAGCCATTATATCAAGTCTAGTATTAAATACTCCTTCGTTGGGCCAATTCTGAGTCAGGAAATCATTGAATTTTTCATGGGTCATCCAACAAGTTTGAAACCGGAATGGTCTATTAACCGATTGGAGTGGAGTAAACCCATTTGGAGCAATGAACAAGGGGCAGTGGTCAGATTGAAAATCAGGGAGATGCTTAACCATCGCATCCTCGAACATAGTACCCCAATTAGAGTTACTTAAAGCTCTGTCCAATCTAGCGCTTTGTCTAGTTTCTATCGAGTTTTCTCGCGCCCAAGTATGAGAAGCACCCGAGAAATCAAGTTCTATGAATTCACAGTTTTCAATCCACTTATTGAAATTATTGCATCTATGAGCCATGTTGGAATCGCCACCATGTCGTTCGCTTAGGGATCGGGTTTCATTAAAATCTCCCGCAAGCAACCAAGGTCTGTTATTATTCCGTGCAAACCTTTCAAGTTCGGACCATAATTCCCTTCTATTTCTTGGGTCTGGGCTGGCGTACACTGCCAAAAAAAACCAGGGGAATTCGCTCTTTCGAGCGATTTCAATTGTGATAAATTGTGTATGTTCATGAATAGGGGTGACAGTCACAATGTCTGTATTCCAATATAGCCAAATTCCTCCGATGAAACTGTAAAACCCCTCGCGAAAGCGGAATTTTAAACATACAAAAGTACTAAAAATGCAGCGGAATTAAAACTTTTTAACAACTAAACAACATGCGAGAAGTCTTAAACTGAACAGAAACTGAAACTGAAATAAAACAGAATAGATAAGTAGCAGTTCTAAGTATCAAAAACAAAAATGTACATCAGCCTGGGATGGAACATCCCTACAGGCACCAAAACGAAAGTATGAAAGTCTAAGAGTCTAGCTAGGCGATATAAGGTAAGTCATATGATGACAACAGGATCATCACTCGCTAGCCCTCTCGTAACCCTGCTCCAACCTGCATGTACCTACATACATGAAAACATGTACGCCACAATCAGTGGGGAGTGACTAGAGTTCTCCTAGCCACCTTTTGTGACAACACGTAACACATAAAACAATACAGAATACTCCAACATATATCAACATGTGAAGCATAAACATCTCATCAATTGATCTCATAAAACATGCCAACTCTAGTGCACGGCTCTCAACCAACTTCATAAACCGTTAGGAAGGAGAGCCGGTTTCCCTACTGGTTACCCAGTCGGGGGGTCTTTCAATCCAACTATTTATGAAACCGAACTAAGAGTCACCCAATGCCTTGGATGATCAAACCATAAATCAAACAAATATATATTTACTCATCATTATCAATATCTATATCTGACACGTACCAACTCCAGGCAAGCAGATAAATTCAGCAAGTAAAAGGTTCAGCGGTCAACTTAAGACATAACCTAATACCAAAACATTCAGCAAGTGTAAAGGTTCAGCGGACAACTTAAGACATAACCTAAACACCAAACATTCAGCAAGCAAGGACTCAGAGGCCAACTTAAGGCATGGACCTGCCAATCAGCAAGACACTAGACTCAGCGGCCAACTTAAGGCATAGACTAGCATCCAAAAGTAAAGGACTCAGAGGCCAGCTTAAGGCATGTCCCTTCACCACATCACAAGGTACTAAACTCAGAGGCCAGCCTAAGGCATGTTCTAGCACCAAACATCTGCACCCCGAGCAAGGTGTTAGTTCCTTAGCTACCCCGTTGTGCAGCTGCTCTACTCGTCAGACTCAGAGGCCAACTTAAGGCATGTTCCAACGCGATCACTATCACACATGTCTGGACTCAGAGGCCAGTTTAAGGCATGTCCCAGACACGACAAACATACACATATAGGGCTCAGAGGCCAGCTTAAGGCATATCCCCATATATGACAAACAACTCACGTATTAAGTTCAGAGGCCAGCTTAAGGCATAACTTAATACGCATCAATACAATATCAACCAAAGTCTATGAACTAATCACTAGTTCTACTTTCCTTAACTCCTAATCGACACTTAATTGACCCCGGGAACTAAGTTGGGGGAGAGCCGGTTTCCCTTTCGGTTACCCGACCGGGGGGTCTCTATCCTTACCCTATTCCCGAACCCAATATAATGTTGCCCATCCTCCGGGGACCTCAAATACATGTCAAAGGTACACAGAACGAGTTTCAACCAAAACCGACTAATCGTTTGAAAGTTACGATTAAAATACAAAAAATCAAAATAGCCTACAGGGGTCCCCAGCCGGTCGGCAGGCAGCCGGTCGGCCGGCTGGTGACCTCTCAGCCTTTTTTCTTTCTTTTAAAAACTAAGAACACAAAAGGGCTCCCAGCCGGTCGGCCGGCTGGGAAGACCTCCCCTTAGCCTTCACAAAAACACGTAACCATCCCACATGTACTCCCAGCCGGCTGGCAGGCGGCCGGTCTGCCGGCTGGGCTCCTCTTCTATCCTATATTCTTCGCAAACACCCTCAGTACAACAATGACTACCAGCCGGTCGGCAGGCAGCCGGTCGGCCGGCTGGCAGTCCTAAGGCCAAAATCTTAAAAATGCGAAAAACACAAGGATGCGCTCCCAGCCGGTCGACCGGCGGCTGGTCGGTCGACCGGCTCAGAGAGCCTGTAACGAAAACGCGATTTTCCATAACTTCTTATACTTCACAAATCGACTCTAAAATTCGAATAGCACTACAATTGATGTTTACCCAACAACATAAATCATTCAATACTACTATTCTACCAGCAAACAAGTCCCATAACAATCCTCAAATGATTATATCGAGTATCCGTCGCAAAATGTGAAAAACTGAAAATGAACTTAGGAACATATAACAACCACCTAAAGCATGAATTCTTCATAACAACATCATCCTAAACATATTACTAAGTCTTTTGATCAATGTATATCAACAAAAACAGAAACCAACACAAGAATCACAACAAACATGCTAATATACACATAAAGGCCGAGTTATCTCATTATCGTCACCTTTCAAGCTAATCCGGCTAAAGATCCTCCTCAACTATGTAGCTATCGATGTCCGGGTTGTCCAATCCTTCACCTACAAACATGAAAAACGGGTTTAAGAACATAAGAACGGAATTTATGTAAAACAGGCCAAATTTCGAAATGAAGGGATTGGGAAATGGAAGTGATAGATGGCTTGGAAATTGAATGAGGATTCCGAAAATGTCGTTGTTACCTTGATTCGAGTATCGGATGAAGAAGAATTTCTCAAAAGAAGGAGGAATAAAATGGAGGTTTATGAGGTTTGTAGAAATATGGTTTACTGTAAAATGAAACCTTGGAGAAGAAGAATGTCGACATCTTATTTAAGTAGGGTACAAGTGAGGTGTCCTTTCCGTATTAAAAGAACGGGTCGGATTATTAGAACGGGTATTTGAGTCGGGAATTAAACCTTGCCAAGTTCGTATTCGTCTTAAGGACTTAAGGTTCTTAAGACGGATCTTACTAATTAAATTGAAACCTTTCACAATAAATTATTAAATTATTATTTTATTACTTAAAATAATTTAAAACGCTTAGATTAGATTTTACGAAAATACGGGATGTTACAATCACCCCAACTTCAAAAAGTTTCGTCCTCGAAACTCGAACGGATATAAATTTATACACTATACCTCAATCGAATAAGAAGGGATGCGCAGCACGCATCGATGCCTCAGTCTCCCATGTCTGCTCCTCGACATCACCGCAACGCCATAGAATCTTCACCAAGGGCACCACCTTGCTCCTAAGCTTCCTCTCCTGTCGGTCAAGGATCTTCACTGGACGCTCCTCGAAAGCAAGACTCGGCTCCAGGTTCTCGATCTCTCGGTGCAGTGCATGACTCGGATCACTAACATATCTGCGGAGCTGGGAAACGTGAAAGACGTTATGAACCTTGCCCAAACTAGGAGGCAAGTCCAAACGATAAGCAGCAGCACCAATCCTCTTCACGATCTCAAAAGGTCCAATATACTTAGGACACAACTTGCCCTTAACTCCAAACCTCTTAACACCCTTCATCGGAGACACTCTCAAGAAGACTCGGTCACCCACCTCAAACTCTAAGGGTCTACGGCGAACATCAGCATAGGATTTCTGCCGGTCCTGTGCGGCCTTCATCCTACCTCTGATAAGCTGAACCTGGTCAATAGTAACAGCCAACTGGTCCGGTCCTAGGTCACGAACGTCACTAGCCTGGTCCCAACAAATCGGACTACGGCACTTCCTACCATAAAGAGCCTCGTACGGAGCCATACCAATGGAAGCATGATAACTGTTGTTGTAAGAAAACTCTACCAACGGCAAACACTGCTCCCAAGAACTCTGAAAATCGAGGGCACAAGCGCGGAGCAAATCCTCTAGTGTCTGTATGGTCCTCTCGGATTGCCCATCGGTCGCGGCATGAAAAGTAGTACTCATCAACAAACGGCTACCCATAGCCTCCTGCAAAGCCTTCCAGAACCTAGAACAAAAACGAGGATCACGATCTGAAACGATCTCTCTCGGCACACCATGATAGCGGACTACCTCAGCAATATAAGCCCTAGCTAAACGATCCATGTCCCACGTCTCTCTGATCGGCACGAATCTGGCGCACTTAGTTAGACGATCAACAATAACCCAAATCGCATCTTTGCCTCCCACAGTCTTAGGCAAAGCTGTCACAAAGTCCATAGATATACACTCCCACTTCCACTGGGGAACGGGAAGCGGCTGTAGCAAACCACCAGGTCTCCTATGCTCTATCTTGACTTGCTGACAAGTCAAGCATCTACTAACGTAATCCAAGATCTCCTTCTTCATACCAGGCCACCAAAACATAAGCCTCAAATCCTTGTGCATCTTCTCTCCTCCTGGATGAACGGAATACGGTGACAAGTGAGTCTCATCAAGAACCTTATTCCTCAAATTTGGCACATCAGGAACATACATCCTACCACGGAACCTAAGGAAACCATCAGCATCAATCACCAAGTCAGGTGCAACACCACTCGAAATCTTAGCCTCGAACTTCTTGAAATCGGCATCTGAAGGTAAACTCTGGCGAATCTCCCAATATAAAGATGGTTCGGCAGTCATAGCAGCTAACCAATCAAAACCACTACCCACCATCTCTAATCTCAGCTTCCGGAACTCGGAACACAACTCATCGGGCAATACTCTCATGGCACTCATCGAGTGAGAAGTCTTGCGGCTAAGCGCATCAGCAACTACATTGGCTTTTCCCTCATGATATAACAACTCGATGTCGTAATCTTTCACCAACTCTAGCCAACGTCTCTGTCTCATGTTAAGGTCTTTCTGGGTAAAAATGTACTTAAGACTCTTGTGATCTGTGAAAATACGGCAATGGGATCCAATCAGGTAATGACGCCACATCTTCAAAGCATGAACGACTACGGCTAACTCCAAATCATGTGTCGGATAGTTCACCTCATGAACTCTCAACTGTCTAGATGAGTAGGCTATCACCTTACCACTCTGCATCAGTACGCATCCTAGCCCTAACATCGAAGCATCACAATACACATCAAAGTCAACCCCGATCTCTGGCAAAACAAGTATAGGAGCGGAGGTCAACCTAGTCTTCAACTCCTGGAAAGAACTCTCACACTTGTCGGTCCAAACAAACTTAGCTTCCTTCTTTAATAACTGAGTCATCGGGCGGGCTAATCTAGAGAAATCCTCAACGAATCTACGATAATAACCAGCCAATCCAAGAAAACTACGGATCTCTCCAACATCTTTGGGACTCTCCCAATCAACTACGGCCTCAATCTTCGCGGGATCAACCATAACTCCCTCACTAGATATAACATGTCCAAGAAATGCAACCTTGGATAGCCAAAACTCACACTTAGAGAACTTCGCGAACCACTTCTGTCGACGCAATATCCCAAGAATTAATCGAAGATGCTCAGCATGTTCCTCATCGGTCTTCGAATAAATGAGAATGTCATCAATAAACACCACAACACAAGTGTCAAGATACTCACTAAAGGTACGGTTCATCTGATCCATGAAGATAGCAGGTGCATTAGTCAACCCAAAAGGCATAACCACAAACTCAAAATGCCCATATCTGGTACGAAAAGCAGTCTTCGCAATATCAGCCTCTCTCACTGGAATCTGATGATAACCCGATCGAAGATCAATCTTAGAAAACCTAGAAGCACCTCTCAACTGATCAAACAAGTCATCTATCCTAGGCAAAGGATATCTGTTCTTCACGGTCACTCGGTTCAGCTCTCTATAGTCAATGCAAAGTCTCATGGAACCATCTTTCTTCTTAACAAACAAAACTGGAGCACCCCACGGAGAAGCACTATGTCTAATGAACCCTTTCTCGATCATCTCTTCCAACTGTTGCTTCAATTCTTTCAACTCTGGCGGAGCCATACGGTAAGGAGCTTTAGAAATCGGTCCGGTACCTGGAACAAGCTCAATGGTAAACTCCACATCTCTCTCTGGCGGTATCCCTGGCAGGTCATCTGGGAAAACATCTGGATACTCACAAACAATGGCTACATCCTCAAGCTTCGGTAGCGATGGTTTAGCAGCTGTAACAACACACAGGAAGGCTTGGCAACCCTTCCTAAGAAGATGAGATGCTTTCATCGAAGAAATTACACGAACACCCCTTTGAGGGCGAGTTCCCCTATAGGAAACACGAACTCCTGAAGAACTCCTCAAGCAGATTTTCTGGTCGCGACACTCGAAGCGAGCATGGTATCGCGATAACCAATCCATACCGAGGATAATGTCAAACTCCTCGAGAGGAAATCTCAGTAAGTCCGCTGGAAATGTGGCTTGACCAATAATAATAGGAACATCCCTATGGGACGAAGAGCAGGAAAACACGTCTCCAGAAAGTAAGAAAATAGAAGTCTCCTCAACCAATGAAGACTCAAGAGCTAAACGGTCGGCGAACTGATTCGATATAAATGATAAAGAAGCTCCAGTATCGAACAAAATAAGGCAATCAGCGCCAAGAACAGAAAAGATACCAGCAACAATATCTGGATGAGCCTCTGCCTCAGCCCTAGTCATCTCAAAGATCTTTCCTTTCGGCTTTCCTCCCTTAGTCGCTGCAGCAGCAGTGGCAGCCTTGCCAAGTGCGGTGTTCCTCTCAGGACACTCATAACACTTGTGCCCAAATCCATTGCAAGTATAGCACTTGAAAGCATTCTTGAAACAGTCAAAACCCGGATGAGAAGGTTTACCACAACGGTGGCAAACACTAGCAGCTGTGTCGTTGTGAATAATGGTCTTAGCAACCGGAGCAGAGAACCTCTCAAAACTCTTCTTCTGAGAAGAAGGTGAAGAAGTAGAAGGAACAAATGGTCTCTTCCCCTGGTACACTGATCTCTGGTGAGGAGTCACACTAGAAGTAGCAGCACGGGTCTCAGCATCTATGGCACGAATAGAACTCTCGGCCCAAATAGCATCATCATATACCTCCACGAAAGAAGTAGAGTCACGACGAACCATGCTCTCGATGCGTGGCCCTAGCTTGCCGCGGTAAAAGTAGACTCTCACTAGTACAAAAATCCCCTATTGCGTCAGTTCTAGGCGACCTATTGCGTCGGTTCTGGGTTGACGTATATCGGGGGGACGTTTATTGAAACGTCAGTTTTAAAACTGACGCAAGAGTTCACTATTTGCGTCAGTTCTTAACTAAAAACCGACGCAAATACATCATCAAATACATCAGTTCTTGTATCAGAACCGACGCAAAAAGTGGCAGAACTGACGCAAATACATACCCTTTTGCGTCAGTTGTTCAAGAACTGATGTATTTAGTGCACCTTTTTGCGTCAGTTGTTCTACAACTGATGTATTTGATAAACTATTTTAGCACCATGTAGAGTGTTATATGCGTCAGTTATGGCTAAAACTGACTCTTTTGGTCTAATTTTTTGCGTCATTTCTTTTCAAAAACGATGCAATTACTGTTTACCATTTGCGTCATTTGTTATAAGAACTGATGCAAATTGTTATTATATTTTAAAAGAAAATTCGCTACCGATAATATCGGCAGCAACTCCCTATAAAACTGATACCCAAAAACGCCAAAAATTTAAAATCACCTGCATTAAGATATCCAACCAAAGGACATTACATTTCATCCGATCAACGTTCCAAATACAATCTAAAGTACAAATAATTCCACAAACGTCTGAGTCGTCACTAAGCTAATCTAAACTAAATATTCTTTAAACATCTAGTAAAGTTACATAAAACTATATATCAATCCAAACTCGATGCCACAAACCTAAAACAGCGCAACGTCTCAACCGGACATAGCAAGCTTTTCTGAGTCTTTTGCGGCCGTCGCAACTGGGATTTGGGTCATAGAGCAAATAGCACGAACGGCTCAGCAGTTAAGGATGTTCTCGATAATTCTCAATTCTCGGCATTGGGCAGTGCAAATTCAGGGACTGTACGAAGGAGAGTTTGTAGTGGACAAAACAAGGGCTTGGGAACTAATGGGGCAAAAATTGATGGGAAGTGAGGCGTGTGTCCAGGTCTGTTAATTACCGTGCATGTCTGAGGCCAGTTGCGGTTATGCGGCAGAGAGATGGACGCTACTTAGTTGCTGTTTGTTTTGGCAGAAATTAGAATTGTGAGACGTGAGTATATGGGTGTAGCAAATAAGGAATTGGGTGATGCTGGTAATTGGGATGTAGATGCATTTCTGATGCAGCCTTCGACGAAGCTCTCTCAAGCGATGAATGGCAGTTGCGTCTATGGCTGAAAGCAAGTGCAGGAAGTGCAGGAACTCTGTACAGTCTGCTCTTAGCAGTCAGCTGGTGCAGCAGCGTAGCATTCTGAAGAGGATCAGGAGCTGCGTACGGGTCAGCTTTGAGGCTGGCAGTTGTGCAGCTTTGGGTCCTGCAAATTGAGTGTAAATTAAGCAGAGTTTCAAGCAGCAGATCAGTATGATGCTGGGTCTGTTTAGAATAAGCAGGTCAGCGTGAAGCATTTGGATGCGCTCGCGGGTGACGGAAGACTACAAGCATTTGAATTATCAACGAATTACTCACCGCACACCAAATTCTATACTAGGTGCAAGAAAAACATTACAAGATATAACAAAAGTGTATATCATACCTTGATTAAATTCAATATGAAAATTGGATTTCCATATCTATCTACAAGATTTTGAAAATGCCTTTGAGTTGCCTCATAGTTTGGGTCTTGCATCACTGTGTTACATCAAAATGTTAGTACAAAAATTAGAGAAATTGGTAACCGCACACCAGAATAACATAAACTTACACATGATGTCTCGTGACAGGCACTTTCAAAGGATAAATATTCCAATACCATGAAAAAATAGACATCAATCAAGGGACAAAGCATAAAAGCATCGGAAGTGAGAACCAAACTCATCATCAACAAAGCACGTTTATATTTGAAAATGACATCAACTTCATATCCTAACAGAAAGTAAACCACATGATCATTAGATGTATGTTACCTCAGGCTCATGACTTTGAAACTCTGTTTTATAACGGAACTTGGGATGCCTACCAATTGAAGAGTCTATCTTTTCCAAATCTTATCTGGGGATACCATGCTGCACAATGACACAGAAAACAAATGAGCAGATGCCCATTATGTTGTGGGAATAAGATGAGATTTATAGGGCTCACATCCTTCGTATCAGTTCATTCAAATAACACTACTCGACCACCACGGTCACAAGTAGCTAGATGATCTCCACATTTATCAAACTCAATAGCTGAAATGATATCAACTGCACAATAAATACTAGTATAGTCAGATTAAATATACCATAACGAGCTAACATGTTGCAGCACTATGATTCGCATCTTTGAGAGGCCAGACAAAAGTTTAAATCTTTATTAAATCAAATTTAACAGCTTCGTCACGGTGTTCTTGTCAAAAGCTCGAAGCCAAAACACAATCCTCGGGAAATGTTGACAAGGATTCGGATCAAGAGAGACGAGATCTCGCAGTGCCATTTAAATAAAGTACATGAGCTAACTCACCATCCACCGATGCAGCGTGCCCCATTCCTGGAACGCATCCATGCCCGGGCAGCTCATAAAATACAGTAGGAGCTAGCTTAAAAGATCATTTGGTTTCAATTCTGATAATAAATGCAAACGACTACGGATATATAGATTGAGAGGTTTACCACAGCCAAACCACCAATCGAGTGACAACTTAGAGACATCTTTATAAAGATATCAAGCTTTCGTCTTATAGACTGACTAGCCTTCCTTCTTGTCTATTATCTTAGATAACGAGGGGTGCCCAGGACAACATAACCAGGGAATATGGTATCAGAGATATAAGTGGAGCCGAGATCTTACTTACTAACTGGAACTAGAGCTTTTTCTTGAGAAGAATACAGTGGTTGGGCTGGGCACACTATAGAAAGACAATAGGAAAGGTATAAGCAAGATGAATTATGTATTGACCCTAAGAAAGGACACTCTTGTAAGAGGTAGGTCTCACAAAATAGGTCTCACATACAAAGGCAAGAATTCAATTAAAGAGTTTTAAGCTTAGATCGAGAAGTCTTGTTAAAATAAAGGGTATTCTTACCGTCGATGGCAGTTCTACCTTTAATGTCAAGATCTGGGAAGCTCGGTCAGACCGGTTATGTATTAGAGTGGTACCCTCCCAGTTCTACTAGTTTTGAACAAATCTGTATCTCCCCTTATCTGGAACCCATCTATACGCAAGCCAATAATTGCACACATCAACATCACGCGCAACTGGAAAAAAAAGAAGATTACCTTATGAAATGAAAGTCGTCCCTGGCGAAGACTTAGTTGTGAGTTTTGTTCAATTCAAAATTAAAGTGATTAATCAAACAAGGAATTTATCCACATTAATTTCACAAAGTTTAAACTTAAAAAGTTGCTTGAGACTTGAGAGCAACAAGTAAATTTGGTTAACTAAGATAGCTAGCAACACACCAGGCATAGAGCAGGCATATAGCAGTCGACTGGGACCATAACTAAGTTGATAAAGAGAGTCGCATACCTATTGGAGCAAGGAGGAGTCCAAGCATAGAACAATAGACGGATATAGCACAGACCAACAATAATGCAGCCTCTCCTTGTGACCCTGAAGAGAGGAAGTATATGTGATTGATAAGCTAATTGGCATTCAATATCATCAATCAACACGAAGGAAAATGTTTGGGTAGGCAAACATAAACTCAAAGACAGAACATAAAGGATTGTCAACTCCACTCCTAGGTACCAACCCCAGTCCAATCCTTGTATCAATGCTCTAGCAACAAGCCAAATCTTTAAAACAAACACGGTAGATGAATCTCCAAAATCACAATTGAAAACAGCTAGAGGGGAAACCATGAAAAGATGTGAACAAAGATATACCACAAACCACAAAATCAAACATAGTGCAAAAGGTATCTAATCCTTAGTGAAAAGTCTTGACCTGCAATTGTACAAGAGTATGACAAAACTGAAGTCCAATAATGCAAGTCACATAAGAGTCGTGAGAGAGCTGTAGTAAAAAAGGCATCAATATCAGAACTCAGAGCACATTCACAAAATAAATTAACCTAAACTCTTTGACTTTGTTATCTGCCAATATTTTGTGAACCTTTTTGTCAAACTGAACAACAGAACTCTGAGGAAGGCCCGAGTTTTCAGGCAAGGATAATACATTCTCCAACAACCTTTCAAACTCATCCTTTGAGGGAGCGCAAAACAAGAGCTTTCTGTGTGAGAAGCAATACCTGACTCATTTCTCTATAAGTTGATCAGCATCCAATCCGCAACTTATGCCAATAACAACAGCTTATGACGTCACAGATTGCACGGCGACACTGGAATCGGTGGCGAGGCGTCAGTGGGTCGGCGGTAGGTTGTTGATGTGGTGGGTCGGCGGTAGGTTGTTGATGTAGTGTGGTGTGGTGTGGTAGGGTGTCGATTGGAATGAGGGAATTGAGGAAATGGGGGTTAATTTTTTGTTCAGCTTCGAATGAACAGAATGAATGGGGAAGGGTTTGTGTTTAATATGGGAATGGTTAAATACATCAGTTTTGCTGAGGACGGATGCATTTGATCAAAAACATCGGTTTTGTTGCGAACTGACGCATCTAATTGATCAAATACGTCGGTTTTGTCGAGAACTGACGTATTATATGCGTCAGTTTCTCCCAAGAACTGACGCAAAAAGCTTAACTATAGGGCAAAAATAGATTTCCGCCAAAACTAAGTACTTTTTACATCAGTTTTTGTAGAACCGACGTAAATCAACTGACGCAATAGATGTTTTTTCTACTAGTGTCTCTCGGCCTCATCTCTAACAAATCTCGATGCGAAGTGAGCTAGCTGGTTGAAACGGTCTGTGAACTCCTGAACTGACATCTTGCCTTGCTTCAAATCCATGAATTCTTTGAGTCGCTGTGATCTGAGCTCTTTAGGATAGAACCTCGTCTCGAGCTTATCCTTAAAAGCATCCCAATCGAACAAAGGATCAAGAGTGAAAGTAGGTCCTGTCAACGCCCACCACCTATCGGCCTCAAGGGTAAGAAAGTGAGTGGCTAGCCGCACTCTATCCTCTCTACCCACCGAATACATAGCAAAGCTCCTCTCCATCTCCCTGAACCACTCGGTAAGAGCTACCGGATCAACCTCGCCACCATATGTCTTCACGTGGCTACGGGACATCTGCGAAGCTATCCATGAGAAACTACCAGGACGATTAGCCTCGTTGCCTGGCGGTGGAGGAGGTGGAACATTCCCTGCTTGCTGTCTCTGAGTCTCAAGCAAATACTGAATTGCTTGCAGCACAATGTTATCAGCAGCCCTAGGTCTCACCATCCTTCAAAAGAGAAAACAAGTATTAGCTTAGCAATTAGCAATCACAAATAGACTACAAAATAAGTCCTTAGATCTACCCATCTCTCATTCATTATTTATTTATTTGGTCAAGTTAAGGTTGGGGGTCACATGAGTGCGTCGGGAGCAATAATGCTCTGATACCAACTGTAAAACCCCTCGCGAAAGCGGAAATTTAAACATACAAAAGTACTAAAAATGCAGCGGAATTAAAACTTTTTAACAACTAAACAACATGCGAGAAGTCTTAAACTGAACAGAAATTGAAACTGAAATAAAACAGAATAGATAAGTAGCAGTTCTAAGTATCAAAAACAAATATGTACATCAGCCTGGGATGGAACATCCCTACAGGCACCAAAACGAAAGTATGAAAGTCTAAGAGTCTAGCTAGGCGATATAAGGTAAGTCATATGATGACAACAGGATCATCACTCGCTAGCCCTCTCGTAACCCTGCTCCAACCTGCATGTACCTACATACATGAAAACATGTACGCCACAATCAGTGGGGAGTGACTAGAGTTCTCCTAGCCACCTTTTGTGACAACACGTAACACATAAAACAATACAGAATACTCCAACATATATCAACATGTGAAGCATAAACATCTCATCAATTGATCTCATAAAACATGCCAACTCTAGTGCACGGCTCTCAACCAACTTCATAAACCGTTAGGAAGGAGAGCCGGTTTCCCTGTAGGTTACCCAGTCGGGGGGTCTTTCAATCCAACTATTTATGAAACCGAACTAAGAGTCACCCAATGCCTTGGATGATCAAACCATAAATCAAACAAATATACATTTACTCATCATTATCAATATCTATATCTGACACGTACCAACTCCAGGCAAGCAGATAAATTCAACAAGTAAAAGGTTCAACGGTCAACTTAAGACATAACCTAATACCAAAACATTCAGCAAGTGTAAAGGTTCAGCGGTCAACTTAAGACATAACCTAAACACCAAACATTCAGCAAGCAAGGACTCAGAGGCCAACTTAAGGCATGGACCTGCCAATCAGCAAGACACTAGACTCAGCGGTCAACTTAAGGCATAGACTAGCATCCAAAAGTAAAGGACTCAGAGGCCAGCTTAAGGCACATTCCCTTCACCACATCACAAGGTACTAAACTCAGAGGCCAGCTTAAGGCATGTTCTAGCACCAAACATCTGCACCCCGGGCAAGGTGTCAGTTCCTTAGCTACCCCGTTGTGCAGCTGCTCTACTCGTCAGACTCAGAGGCCAACTTAAGGCATGTTCCAACGCGATCACTATCACACATGTCTGGACTCAGAGGCCAGCTTAAGGCATGTCCCAGACACGACAAACATACACATATAGGGCTCAGAGGCCAGCTTAAGGCATATCCCCATATATGACAAACAACTCACGTATTAAGTTCAGAGGCCAGCTTAAGACATAACTTAATACGCATCAATACAATATCAACCAAAGTCTATGAACTAATCACTAGTTCTACTTTCCTTAACTCCTAATCGACACTTAATTGACCCCGGGAACTAAGTTGGGGGAGAGCCGGTTTCCCTTTCGGTTACCCGACCGGGGAGTCTCTATCCTTACTCTATTCCCGAACCCAATATAATGTTGCCCATCCTCCGGGGACCTCAAATACATGTCAAAGGTACACAGAACGAGTTTCAACCAAAACCGACTAATCGTTTGAAAGTTACGATTAAAATACAAAAAATCAAAATAGCCTACAGGGGTCCCCAGCCGGTCGGCAGGCAGCCGGTCGGCCGGCTGGTGACCTCTCAACCTTTCTTCTTTCTTTTAAAAACTAAGAACACAAAAGGGCTCCCAGCCGGTCGGCAGGCAGCCGGTCGGCCGGCTGGGTAGACCTCCCCTCAGCCTTCACAAAAACACGTAACCATCCCACATGTACTCCCAGCCGGCTGGCAGGCGGCCGGTCTGCCGGCTGGGCTCCCCTTCTATCCTATATTCTTCGCAAACACCCTCAGTACAACAATGACTACCAGCCGGTCGGCAGGCAGCCGGTCGGCCGGCTGGCAGTCCTAAGGCCAAAATCTTAAAAATGCGAAAAACACAAGGATGCGCTCCCAGCCGGTCGACCGGCGGCCGGTCGGTCGACCGGCTCAGAGAGCCTGTAACGAAAACGCGATTTTCCAGAACTTCTTATACTTCACAAATCGACTCTAAAATTCGAATAGCACTACAATTGATGTTTACCCAACAACATAAATCATTCAATACTACTATTCTACCAGCAAACAAGTCCCATAACAATTCTCAAATGATTATATCGAGTATCCGTCGCAAAATGTGAAAAACTGAAAATGAACTTAGGAACATATAACAACCACCTAAAGCATGAATTCTTCATAACAACATCATCCTAAACATATTACTAAGTCCTTTGATCAATGTATATCAACAAAAACAGAAACCAACACAAGAATCACAACAAACATGCTAATATACACATAAAGGCCGAGTTATCTCATTATCGTCACCTTTCAAGCTAATCTGGCTAAAGATCCTCCTCAACTATGTAGCTATCGATGTCCGGGTTGTCCAATCCTTCACCTACAAACATGAAAAACGGGTTTAAGAACATAAGAACGGAATTTATGTAAAACAGGCCAAATTTCGAAATGAAGGGATTGAGAAACGGAAGTGATAGATGGCTTGGAAATTGAATGAGGATTCCGAAAATGTCGTTGTTACCTTGATTCGAGTATCGGATGAAGAAGAATTTCTCAAAAGAAGGAGGAATAAAATGGAGGTTTATGAGGTTTGTAGAAATATGGTTTACTGTAAAATGAAACCTTGGAGAAGAAGAATGTCGACATCTTATTTAAGTAGGGTACAAGTGAGGTGTCCTTTCCGTAATAAAAGAACGGGTCGGATTATTAGAACGGGTATTTGAGTCGGGAATTAAACCTTGCCAAGTTCGTATTCGTCTTAAGGACTTAAGGTTCTTAAGACGGATCTTACTAATTAAATTGAAACCTTTCACAATAAATTATTAAATTATTATTTTATTACTTAAAATAATTTAAAACGCTTAGATTAGATTTTACGAAAATACGGGATGTTACAGAAACCAACTGTATTCACAAAAGAGCTACCCCTATAGCCTATGATAGAGCCTAATTTTATAGCATGGTCACGACCCATATGGATTTCAACCAGTGCGAAAACGGTGGGTTTATAAGTACGAGTAACCTCCTTAACAGCATTGATCTTATTTTTTTTGCCCGTTCCTTGGACAATCCACACCATAAAGGTAATATGGGGGAGATTGTGTGCCAAATTCGGTAGTCCAGATGACATAAAATCAGGTACGTAGTTTAAATGTGATAGATAAGCTCTGCTTACTTGTCTTAGTATCTTATCAATACTGCATGGAATCGACATCTCGATTGATAGCTTCGAGGTTCTGCTCCTCGCCAGTTCGATTTTGATGTCCATAATTGGACACTCTACAACCATTATCCCCAATTAAGGGGCTGCCATCTCCGGCCAATGCGAAATCAAAACTAGTTGAGTCGGGGGAATAACTTCTATCTGGGGGTTCTACGGCAGGCAACGGGGTTGAGGTAGAGGATGGTCCAGGTACGAGAAGTAAGGGTGTGGGTTCATGGTTTTCCGACGTTCCAGAGGTGGTGTCGATTTGACTCGGGCTGGATTTGGGGAGAGTAGATGAGCTATGCTCAGTTCTTGGGGGGTAGTTTGTAACGTCTTTTAGAGCAAGGGTAGTTAGATTACTCGTATTTTTCTTTTCCTTATTAATATTATTACTATTAATACTAAAGGAATATTGAGGAATATGGGAATTTGCTTTGTTACGGGAATTATGTTGTGTGGACGCAGTACAATTTTTGGTAAGGATAGATTGTGAGAGGAGTTTGTTAGTCCTTTTATGGAAAAGATTGATTTTTTGCTGGATTGTGGGAGTTTGTGTCGGATTTCGACTACTTAATTCGGGTGAAATAACAGATGGAATAGTTATTCTTGGTAAATTAGATGTAGACGGGATATTTTTCGCTGATTATGCTTCCTTAGATAAAATATTAAACCTTGAATCTATATCTTTGGAAATATGACCAAATTACAATATTGCGCCATCTTTAGTCGGGTTGGAAGTGGTATTCGACCCGTTTGCACCCGGTTTTTTCCTTGGTGGTTTTTTCACGACCATCCATTCACCGAACTCGTTTTCCTCCTCTGGTCTGCCTTCTCGCTCTTCTGGTCTTCCGTCTCGTTCCACTGGCATATCTTCATAGAAATTGTACTCTTCTTGGCCTGGTTGATCTACTACTTCTTTATTCTTGCTTGCCTTCGGACATAGTTCCTTCGTATGGCCCAATCTACCACAATTGAAGCATATCATCCTTAGACCCTCGTATTGAATACAATAGACTTTACCGTAGAGCCTAAACTTGGATAGCAGCGGTTTTGATATATCCACTTCTACACTTAGACGGGTGAACGGTCCTTGCTGGGCTGTAGCTGTGGTGTTATCTATACGAACTACCTCTCCTATTTTTGACCCGATTTTCCTAAGAAGGCTTCGTTAAAATACTCAACCGGTAAATTTGGTATCCGAACCCATGTTGTTAGCTTTGTTATTGCTTCATCGGATGGTACAAAGTTGGGAACCCATTTCCTTATAGTTAAATAGTGATCGTTGATCATCCATGGTCCCTGAGATAACACAAAGTCATAATCCTGTTTTGACGGAAAAACGAGCAACATAATATGCTCCTGTAAGATCTGTTAATATGAGTTTTCCTTTTATTGACCATTTAGCTTGAAGCTTCCTCATTAGTGATAGATATCCGATTTTCTTGTCGAACATTTTGATGATGAGAGAGTTTTTCCATGGTTTGTGAAGCATCTCTTTCTCTTGTTTCGTAAGGCGAATTCTTGGACATAAAGGGTCAAGATCTTCATCATCATTTTCTGTATCATCCTCTGAATCGAATTCGCTATATATCGAATGCGCGTGATCAATAAAGTCTGATTCGGGAAAGAATCCTTGGACTGTATCTTTGTATGACTGCGGCGGTTAACATTGATCTCCATGTCTTCAATGTCCATATCACTATTATTTAGAAAATTTGTCATGTACATTGTTTTCCTTTTTGAACTCTTTGGCAGAGGGGGAAAAGGATTCATGTGAGTTGCATTGGAAATGACACGATCTAATGTTGTTGGAGGAGGGTTGTTGGCGTCCGGCGGGAGACCATTGTTTGGTTGGACCACTCAAGGAGAATTTTTTAGAGAGAATTTTTTGGAGAGAAGTTTAGTGTTATAAATTAAAGATACGTTTAAGGTATTTGTAGCACAATTGAGTGTAGGATATGTTCTAATCAGCCATTAGGGTTGAGATTGAGATCATCCAATTTGCTACACCATAATTGCACATTTATTGATATATGGGAGGGCTGGGGATTCTTTCAGCACGTCAAGGAAACGCTGCATTTTTTACCAAGTTGGGATGGAGAGTGCTAACGGAACCAACAAGCCTTTGGTCAAGAGTCCTTCGAGCGAAATACTGCAGCAACAGATGTGATATTGATATATTTCAACCTAAAAACGGAATGTCAAACGTTTGGTTTGGAATTACATCACAATCCCGAACAATCGTAAGAGAAGCAGCCAATGCAGTGGGCAACGGTCGAAGAACTTTGTTTTGGGATCATAATTGGGTGGATGGAGAGTGCCCTATAGACCACGCTACATCCCAAGTGCCGACTGTCCTCCTAGATGATACAGTAAGTGATATGTGGAGTGCCGAGTATGGATGGAAATGGGATGTTTTTTCGAATTATCTCCCACAAGTTATGCTCCAAAAAATTGCTTCTATCTCTTTGATAGAGGATCCAAGCTTAGAAGACTCATTGTACTGGAAAGGCACTTCATCAGGGAGATTTTCTCTTAAATCAGCGCTCGGGATTATCAAAGGAGCCGATAACAGTGACAATCCAGAACCTCTGATTTGGCGCACGATTTGGCGGTTACCGGTTCAACAAAGGATCCGTATGTTTCTCTGGTTAGCAGCGCATGAGCGATTAATGGTTAATGTGAACAGGGTAAGACGAAACATGGGAGACAATCCAATATGCCCAAGGTGTAATGAAGAGGAAGAAACAACAGAACACCTTCTTAGGTCGTGTCCTATCTCGAAACAAATTTGGGATGTCATAGGTATCGATTTCAATTGCTCCTCGTTTTATACTCCTTCTTTCTCGGATTGGATATCTAAGAACGCAAGCAACGAAGTTATTACGTCTGAACCAAATTGACCGATGCAATTCGCAATATCGTGTTGGTGGATTTGGAAATGGCGCAATAACATTGTATTCGGAAGAGACAACGAAAACCCAGTGGATCCGAGACACTTTCTCCAGAGGCAATTCGCGAGTTCAGAGATGGCTTTCGATAGATTCGACATATTTATACCCCAATGTCAAGGAATGAATTCTGAAATCAATGTTAGATGGCCGCCACCACCTCATGGGTGGGTTCTTTTAAGCACGAACGGAGCGTCAAAGGGAAATCCGGGACCAGTAGGAGGAGGCGGTATTTTTCGGGATGAGACGGGTAATTTTATTACAGCTTTCTATTTATCGTGTGGGTATTGCTCATCAATGAAAGCAGAGCTTTTGGCCTTGCTTGCCGGGTTAGAACGAGCAAAAGCTCTCAGAGTGCCGAGACTACTAGTCCATATGGACAATAAGACTTGCATTGAGATTGTGGAGAGTTCCCAACTTATAAGCAATAATCTTAGGGTAATTGTAAAACGCTGCCAAGATTTGTTACGAGAGGAGCAATGGCCGTCAAGCTAGAGCATACTTATCGTGAAGCAAACCGAGCGGTTGATTACTTGGCCAATAGAGGAGTATCTTCAAGACCAATCCAACACATCTTGATGCACCATTAAGCGAGATGAGACACATTCTTCGGGAGGATATCTTCGGGGTTGCAACTCCCCGCATTATAACTATTAGTTAATTTCGGGGCTTCGCACCTCTTATGTACCAAAACAAAAAATAATAATTGCACATTTATTACTAGAACTAATTGTTCTAACTGTAATTATTACTGTATACTTGTCAATACTCCAAAAATGCTTTTAATTCCTCTTTAATCCCCTTAATTTCGCCTATTTAATGCACTTATTGATGCTTTTATATAACGAAATCTTCCAGTTCCAAATTCTATCATTCTATTTCTTCCTTAATCTCTTTGTTCTACCAAGTAACCAAACATTGTCAATCCAGTAACACAAATTTTCAAATAATATTTTGCTTTATTTTATATTTTAAAAATTATTTACTTGATATTTCATAACTATCGAACAGTATTTATATTTATATACCAGTTCATATCGACATGAGAATTTCACCTAGCCAGAAATAAAATGTACATATAAGGTGAGAAAATAATTGATTTAAGAGCAAATTGCCCGTCTTAGCTCTATTCCATTTTTTTATAAATATATTTATTTGTTAATAATTATAATTGACTTCCTCCTTCTCCATCGTTTAAAATAACTCTCACAAATAATAAATCAGTCGAAGGGACTATCTTTCAAAAGAAAAATATACGTACATGAAATATATATATTTAATCAATCTCGTATTAAACTTCAATAATTTTGAGTCAATTTTGAGATTTGAGCTCAACGAGGTTAAAGCTGGTCATAGTTAATGATATCATGCGAGTTTAGGTAACACGGTAGCAGTAGGTTTTTTAAACTTATTGAGAGACTATTGTACAAATTTAAAAAAAAATTGTACTAAATATAATAAAATAGGTACAAATCATGATTAAATATAAAATGAGTACATTGATTTATTATTATATTTTTTTTGTTTCAAATGAGCGCACTATGTCGCGGATGATAATCGAACCTCCAACTTCATGGTTGGAGTAAGAGAGTTCTTACCCACTTGAGCTAACTCTTGTTCTCAGTACATTTATTATGTAAATAGGTACGAAATTACAATGGTACAATCAATTAAAAAAGGGTCACGAACAAATAAAATGGTACAAAATAATGTTCTCTCAATAATTTATTGAAAAACCGTCTCTCTCAAGTTTTAGTGACACGGTATTATGCTACATCAAAAATAAATTCCTGGGTCGGCCCCTGTTAGTATTTGTAGGCTTTCATACACATACCTCAAACACATAAGATATGTGTGTCTCACACCCAAGGAGGGGAGTGAATATGAGATTGATGCCATGTAGATAAATTAAAATAAGCAAAAATGTGAAACACATATCATGACACAATATAAATCATCTTCGATATAATTATTTGATTAAATCTATATTTTCATATTTTATAATACTAAAAATTTCGATTTAAAATATTTTATTTTACCAATCGGAATTATTTTTTCACATACGAACTTTACTCTTTCACATACCCTTTTCAATTAACTTTCCGTATCATATCATTTTCCTCTTCCTAAACCTAGACAAATTAAGTCTTATACCCTACATATAATTTTCCCTTAAAAACAAATATAATTGCTCTAAAAACTTGAATAATGGATTATAATTTTTCAATTAGTGAACTAATTTTCTTATTTAATAATTATTAATATATTTATTTGAGATTATTAGGATTTGTTAATCAATAAAATTAATTGTTTACCTATTTATCAATTTTTGGGTGGTTGATGGGTGAACTTGAATGAAGAACGCCTAATTTCTTCTTATCTTTTTTCCAATGTGTTTGCTCACAAGCTCGATCAATCACTCGTCGTATTCTGCCATACTTCATCAACAATTCTTTATTTGCATTAGTTTTTCTTTCCTTTACACATTTCAGCAAGTCGATCCGAGTAATATTAGTCGACGATTGATTGAATTCACTGAAGTAAGACGTGTTAAGGTGGTGTTGCCTCATGTTGGTGGTGAAGGGAGGTGGGGGTAGGTAGGAAAAAAGAATTAATTGTGAAGGAATGGAAAAAATGATAAGGGTAAATTTGTCAAAGACGTATGTGAAAGAGTAAAATTCGTATGTGAAAAAGCACGTCAGTTACCAATTAGTAGGGATGGTAATGGATCCTGGATCCGGTCCAGATCCGTAAGACCCGACCCTGATAGACCGGATCCGGATCCTATTTTTTCAGACCCGTTGGATCCAGGTCGGACTGGATCCATTAATTTTAAAACGGATTTGGATCTGGATCCTCCTACGCAGACCCTAAAGGATCCAGATCCGACCCCAGACCCGTTTTCATAGTAAAATCATGAAGTTTTACGTCTTAGTTATCTTATTTCTTGATTTGTGTTAGATTACTTGGTCATAATAATTACTACTTGTAATATTTGATTGAACATAATTGTCACGCTACTAGCTAATTTTCCATTTTATTGTATTTCGGAAAATGGATATCAATAGTGTTATGACTCATGAGTTTTTTTTATAGTGTCAGACTAGACACTTGGACCCGTAACGGATCCGGATCAGACCCGAATCTGGATCTCACATATTTGGACCCGTTGGATCTAGATCTCACATATTTGGACCCGTTGGATCTGGATCTCACATATTTGGACTCGTTGGATCTGGATCGGATCTGGATCCATGATATACAATGTGGATTTGGATTTGGATTCTACTGGAGCCGGTCAAAATCCGACCCCTTGTCATCCCTATCAATTAACAAGTTGGGACTTGCGAGAGTTATGGTGAAGCCAACGTTAAACGAGTAGATCAGACTATCAGAGTACAGTGCTTAGGGTAAGATTATTAGCGGTCTTGAGATAAGACTTTCTTAAGTCTTAAGACAAGACTCTCTCAATTTTACTACTAATCTTCTCGAATCTTGAGGAAGTCTTAAGTCAGGTCTTGGAAATTCAAGACTCTCCTTAAGACTTTGGTGGGTCTTGACCCCACTAGAAATAATTTAATAAGTATGTAAAAAGAAAAAAGTAAAATGGAAAAGTAACATGTAGTAGCCACCAAACAAGTTTGGAAACCTATTCAACCCCCTTATGCCTGACACTGTCCCAGCCCTGTCAGACTCTGAATTCCCTGCACTAACCCTTGGAACTAGCACAAGGGTTAGTGTGACTCCAAACAAGCCAAAAGTGCAGACAGGAGAGCAGGATACAAATACTGATGTGAATGAGGATAGTGATCTGGAACCAGTTATAGGATTTGGACAAAATTGAGCAAGACCAGAGTGAGACTTTGCAAAATGGTAACTCTAGCATTCAACAAACTCATCATGAATAATATCGGATTTTGGAATGTCAAAGGGTTGAACAATGTAAATAAACACAGAGAAGTCAAAAGATTTATAAATAAACATCATATTGGTTTGTTAAAAAATAAAATAAATGCGAATAATGTGAGTAATATAGCCCATAATATGTTTGATTGTTGGAGCGTGACTAACAATTGTTACCTTCATAAGGGAGGTAGAGTTTGGTTACTTTGGCAGCTTAGTTTATTTGATGTTGATTTCCTGGAGTATCAGCCCCATCTTATTCATACTAGAGTCACTGTCAGATCTTCTATGCATCAGTTTTTACTTACCATGATCTATGCATTCAATGAAGGAATAGATAAAATGGTGTTGTGGGATTCTTTGGTGTCTTATGCAGCAAGGTGTGCAAGACCTTGGGCTTTAGCAGGTGATTTTAATACTATTATTCACCCTAATGAGAGAGTAAGGGGTCAAACAAAACAAAAAGACATGGAGGAGTTTATAAAATGTTTGTATACTTGTGATGTGATTGACATTACTGCTACTGGGGCTTACTATACATGGACAAATAAGCAAGATGTGGAGCATATGAAATACAGTCGGTTAGATAGATTCCTTGTCAATCCAGCATGGTTAGCTCAGTTTCCTGAGATGGTGGGGCATTTTCATTCTGAAGGACTCATGGATCACACTCCATGTGTGGTTAGAAATAAAAATTTTGAGCAAGAACAAACCATAAGTTTTAAATATTTCAATATGTGGAATGGTTCATCAGATTTTATCCCTAAAGTAAAGGAGGTCTGGGAGAGGCCTATATTATCTAGGACTAAAATGTTTTGTGTGGTAAAAAAATTAAAGGGGCTCAAGACAGTGCTGAAGGATCTCAATAAGTCAAGCTTCTTAGACATTGAAACCAAAACTCAGCAGACAGCCAATAAGCTAAATGAATTACAGCAACTGATTGTTGTTGATATACATAATACTGATCTCATTCAGGAAGAGAGTGCAGTTCTTAATGAACTCAAAGTGTTAACTAGCGCACGTGATAGCTTCCTTCAACAGAAATCAAATCCTCAATGGCTAGAGGAAGAAGATTCCAATACAGCATACTTCCATAATGCTATTAGGAAGAGATGCATCAGAAATAAGGTCATTCAAATTACAGATCACAAGGGTTCTATGTGCACAACGGGAGCTACCATTCAGGATGCTTTCTTAAAGTACTACATGAATTTACTGGGGCAGGAAAGATACTGATATGGTGAGGCATTCTATGTTGAACTCTGGTAGGAAATATACTACAGAGCATACTGAGATTCTTACTAAACCTATCACGTTTGAGGAGGTGAAATCTGTGAGGCTATTGCAGATTTTTTTCACTCTGGCCAGTTACTGCACCAGATTAATGCCACCAACATCACTCTCGTTCCTGAATGTGACCGTCCAACAACTGTGACACAGTTCAGACCCATAGCCTGTTGTAACCTGGTGTATAAGGTGATATCAAAACTCCTATGCAACAGACTTGCTCAGATTCTCCCTGACATCATTCATGATAACCAAGGGGCTTTCACCAAAGGCAGATCAATCATTGAAAATGTCCTTATCTGCCAGGATATAATGCATATGTACAGCAGACAAAGTGCATCTCCTCGTTGCCTCTTCAAAATTGACCTACAGAAAGTGTATGACACTGTTGAATGGGACTTTGTGGAACAATTGCTTTATGGATTACACTTTCCCAGCCACTTCATTGCTCTTGTTATAAATTGCATCAGAAACCCTTCTTTCACCTTGGTGTTGAATGGATAAAACTTTGGCTACTTCAAAGGAATGAGGGGTTTTCGACAGGGTGACTCCCTTTCTCCGTTGATTTTCACAATATGCATGGAGTACCTAACAATGCTCATTAACTTTGCTACTTCCATATGGCCTTTCCATTACCAGACACAGTGCAAGAGCATCAAACTCACTCATTTAATGTTTGTAGATGACCTCCCGATGTTCTGTAAAGGAGATGCTCCTTTTATCCTCCTCTTAATGAGGGCATTCCCTTCCTTCTCCCAAGCTTTTGGACTATGCATGAACTCTACCAAATCTGAGATTTTCTTTAATGGCATGAATGAGAATTTAAAGGCATATATTCTGAATGTTACCGGCTTCCAGAAGGGTAAGATGCCATTTAAGTATCTTGGAGTCCCTATCCAACTCTGTAAGCTAAATAAAGAAGACTGCTATAGCTTGACAAGAAAAATGGTGGCTAGAATTCGAGGGTTAGGCTTAAAAAAAACTCTCCTATGCTGGAAAACTGGTTCTTATCAACTCTGTTTTGAATACTCTGTACAACTATTGAGGGTCCATGTTTGTCATCCCCAAGAGTGTGATCAAGATAATTGAGGCTATATGTAAGAACTTTATATGGGGAGGATCAGCATACTGTCAAAGAATACCCCTGGTTTGCTGGGACAGAGTCACCTTACCAAAGAGTAGAACATGGCCATAGTGGGCAAATTAGTAGACTAGATCTATACCAAATCTGACAGACTTTGGATCAGATGGATCAACAACATCTACCTAAAAGATAAGGAGTGGCATACCTACATTCCTCCCAATGACACTCCCTGGACTTGGAAAAGTATCTGCAAAATCAAGGAGAAACTCAAAGAAGGTTATGTGGAGAATATATGGGTTCCTGATGACAAAGGATACGCCATTAAACAAGGATATGATTGGCTTACTACTTCGCAACCTAAGCCTAATTGGGTGCACCTAGTATGGAATAATTAGAATTGGCTAAAACATTCGTTTATCTCTTGGCTGATTATGCAAGAAGGTCTCAACACCAAATCAAAACTGCAAAGTCTAGGATACTGCTCTAACAACCTGTGCTGCCTCTGTGGACTGCTGCTAGAAACGACAGAGCATATATTCCATGAGTGTATGTATTGCTGCAAGCTTAAGGATCACCTGCTGCATAAATTTGGAAAACCTCTGCCCAATAACTCTAACCTCCATGGTGTCAACACAAACAGTATAAAACGGAAGGTTCTGATAGTGCTGCTGGCTGCCTATAGGTATCATGTCTGGTATCTTAGGAACCAAGCACGAATTGAAATGGTTCTGCTGCGTCCAGAGATTGTGGCAGGCCAAATTGAAGAGATTGTGAGGAAGCGTGTCTGCACCAAAGCAGGACATCTACTGGTTCCCCCTACTGCAGATTGAAATGCTATATTAGGATAGAGTTGGTTAATGCCTGGTTTATTTTGTTGAGTTTTTAATGTTTCTGTGGAGTCTCGAACTCCCAACCATCTGTAAATATGGGACAATTTTTTTGATATATCTATATATACTCATATTTCACCAAAAAAAATGGAAAAGTAGGGTCTGAGTTGAGTCTGACAGATAATGTATAAAGTTTTAGGTGAGTCTGAACAATAAAGAAATAATATAAGTTAGTGGAAATCTAATATGGCCGAGTCTTTAGACTTTCAGGAGTTTTACGGATAGTATTATCCTTACGAGTGGAGATATGTCCATTTCATTGGCAAATGCTGAGCACACTACATTGCTATTTTGTGCTATCAATTCTAATGTGAATAGTGTAATATTATGAGTATATTCGATGTATTGTTATTATTCTGACATGTGTTATACAATGTACCATCCTTTGTACACTACATCAAGAATTTTGTATATATACAGAAAGAATATGCCAACAACTATAATATTTACGAAAGAGGAAGGGAATGATTCGAGACCATGAATTATATGGCCGTGATCTTTGGAAACCAACGGCTCTTTGCCTTGACAAGATCAAAGACTCTCTATTACTCCCTCGATCAAGTTGGAGCGTGAAAAATCGAAACGTCCAACTTGGAGAAAACTTCATCAAATGTAGTATAGCCGAGTGCTTTTGCCGCAAGTTGTTCTTTCGTGTGGACATATCTGGTTGAATTAGGGATGTCATTGAGGTAGGTACAAGTGGATATCCTCCCGCACCTGTCCCAGTTGGGGCGGGGACGGTTAGAGCTTTGGTGGGTGGTGGGGCGGGACGGGTACGAAAATTGTACCCGCTATGGGTACTGGGGCGGGATGGTTTTTACGTGTTATCCACTTCAACCCGCCTACCCGCCAATTATAAAAATTAATACCATTATTACGATAATTTAACAAATATTATTTTGTTATAATTAAGACGTAATGTTAAAAATAATTATTTATAAAGTATTTTACCAACATCTTTGGTAAATAACTAAAATTATATTAACAAACTCCTGAAAATAGAAATTGATAATGATTAAACCAACTTTGTAACACCCCCATTTATTTAAGGGTCTGTACTAGGACTCCTCAGATAAATAAAGGTGTTACCATCTCGGTTTCCCGAGGCAGTAGATACAAAGGAAAGATAAACAGTACTTTAATTAAAAATTTAAACTCATAACATGTTCTTACAACTGTATCCGAAAGTCTTAACAAAATAAAGAAGTACAACTCATGCTAAACTGACTAAGGTGATCTAGACTTTAGTCTGGTCCGGATCCAAGCTCTTTCTCCCAAAGCTCCCCCTTAGTCTCAGCCACCTGCCAATCTGCTCCCCAATAATTTGGTTCATCACAGGTGTCACACGAATACACAGGGTCAACCACGAGGTTGAGTAGGGAAAAAGAAATAAATATACCAACAAAATAATATACTCCGCACCGATCCAACGCCAAATAACTCCGCACCGATCCAACACCATATAAACTCCGCACCGATCCAACACCATATAAACTCCGCACCGATCCAACGCCAAATAACTCCGCACCGATCCAATACCATATAAACTCCGCACCGATCCAACACCATATAAACTCCGCACCGATCCAACGCCAAATATTTTCACATCGTATTGTATCACAGAAATATACAAGAAAATTAAACACAATATAATACCAATCATCCAATGAGATATATAAATAGTCAACTTAATAATAACTGATCACTCGTCATCATGTATACAGTATCCCCCTACCTCGAATTGCAGAAAGACAACCGAACAGCTGCCAGGATTATTCCACGCGGAAACCATCACCTAAACATATATTATTTAACGATTACTAATCCTTCACTTAACCTTTATATTAGAATAGTAATACTACTAAACATGGTAACTTTCCAAAAGTGGAAAGTTTCCCAAAATAGAAACTTCCCCGAAATGGCAACCTTGTTTAAAAAATAGTAATATCGCTCAAAGTAAAACTTCATACTAACATACTATTCAAATGACATGATAAAAATAACATAAATAATACTACTAATAATATTCATTACTAGTACAATTATTATGATACAATTATAACAAATTAGACAAGTAGTACAAATAATAATAAGGAACACGTAAATCCTCAACACTACTTATTTAATGCTATTAATATACATGTTACTAACAATGATAACATGTGAAACAAAACAAATATAATATTAATGATAATATATGCAAGCCCCATGAATTGCCGTGACAAAAAAAAACCACGACAAACCCCTAAGCAGCCCACGGCAACTTCACAAACTTACAGCCTGTGTACCCACCTTCACGACACCACCACCGCCAGCCAGACCACATACAACCACCCCGGAGGTTCCCAAACTCTAGCCTGTACCACCAACAACCACTCACATGTCCCGTCCACCTCTCTCGACCCTTGAACCACCCTAAAAACTCCCTCGAAAAACACTGCTCACGAACAGCGATATCTCGATTTTCTGCCGTCATCCAATCACCCTCTTTCTCACGCCACTTCATACAAACCACCAGCCCCACGCATCCCTTGGACATCACCATCATCACCACTGATCCATGGTGGTTCCAAGGGTCTTCACCACCTCCCTCCGTCACCCTCACAAACACCACAACACGCCACCACGACCCATCTGAACACACGCCCAAACACACTATTTTTCGCTCCCTGCCTGTACAGTCCTATTATAGCCACCGTGGTGGTCAACCCAGCCACCACGGACCACCAACATCACCACCTAGTGCTAGCCCCCAGTCCCCGTAACCACCAGTACCCAACCCAACTCCCATGAACTTCAATCCGCGGGTCAAAAACCGACTCAAACTACCCTTATACCAGCCCCTGTTTCTGCCCATAACACTACCTAATCTGCCGCCCTTAAACACTTGGTTCCCGGAGGTGCTCCGGCCACCACGAGCAGCCCAAAAACCACCAAACCAAACTACGAACAACCTACTACTATTACCCAGAACTCGTACCACAATTTAACCTCAACACAACAATCAAAAGAATGAAGAACGAAGCAGCCAAGGATGAAACAAATCTGAAAAACAGAAACAGAGTACTAAAAGCGTTTCAATGGTCGACATCTATGACCTCCGTTATGATATTTCCGCTGTAAGATTATGAATTAAACACGAAGTATACCTTTTACGTACTGCAAGGACAACCCACAACCTTAATATACCGTTTCGAAACTATTAAAGAGCAAGAAGTAACTTACCAAAATCTATTGCGTAACACAGGGGCGATGAGGCTGGGACCACGACTGACCTGATATCTCTCTTTCGTTCTTCCTAATCTCAGGGCTATTGTTCGAATTGTGGTGTAAGAGGGATAGGCGAGATGTAGAAGGGATGAAACATGTTGTTTGGTGAGAGTCGATGGGGGTGACTATGGGGTCGATGGAGGCAGGCACATCATGGGGAAGTAGGGTTTTGGTGGAGTCTATTATTATTTGTGGTATAAGTGAGGCCCATCGACGACAACCCTTGGGCACACATAACTAGGCCCAAAACAACTTCAAATTACGGGTTCGATAAATAAAGCTCATAGGCGACACTTTACTAACATCATATAAGGTATAACACATTACTCAATCACTTAATTATCGAGTTTAAGTCCTCGAATAACCTTTAAAACGTCGGTATAAAACTAAACATTAAATGAACTACGAGGTATTACAGTCTTTCCCCCTTAAAATGAACTTCGTCCCGAAGTTCACCATACCATGGTCAACAAACTGGTCTCCACAGAACATCGAATACTAATAAAGGATACTTCAAAACCCGAGTTGTCACATTCTACCCTCCTTAAGAGAACTTTGTCCCCAAAGTTATCGTATAACTAATCAAGGGGTACTTTACGAAACACAGTAAACATGCATAACAAAAGTAAACAAGATTATCGAGACATGTAAGCAATCATCAAATACCAATTAGCCACGTCAAAACAACTAGTCATATCTTAAAATCATTAAGATTTTACAATCCTATCCTCCTTAAAACATGGTTACGTCCTCGTCTCCTCATTATAAAATTTTCAACTCATTACTCCGTCTTCCCCACTACTCTATCTCATAAAATCTTACTCCAAAAAAATCCAAGTATCGTATTCTAATAGTCGATCCTAAGACCGAAGACAAGGGTGAGTGAACCGACGGAATAAAATGCAAACAATACTTCAATTTCAATATCGATTCCAAACCCGGAATATGATTCAATAATCAAAGTCTCACTCGACCGAAAACACAGTGTGGCACAACTGCTTAATAACTCATAACTCAAACCAGTAACCAATTCTCATCTCCATTCCGATATCAATATGGTCAAACATTCCCCTGAAGGGACTGCTCCACTTTTAGAGAGTAACGCTCTAAGCTACTCACTCACGAGTCAAGGTCAAAGAATACAACAACTCGATAAAATACTGAACTGCAAACTCAATACAAAATCAATCATGGCTTTTGTTCTAGACTCACGAGCAACTCAAACTCCTCAATACTTACCTCCCAAGTTCATTGACCTACTTGTATATATACTTATCATTCCTCTATTCCTAAAACAAGAATGTGTATGCTGCAAAACAAGAACTTGTACCTAACTCAGACTAATCCATTACCAAAAGTTTTCCCATCTCACAAACAAAAGAATTATCTCATCAATAGAAAATTTTAACTATCAAAATAAAAGGACAACTACTAAAATTCAACTCAAATCAGTACCCAAACGAGACTCTTATCAATTATCATGTAACATATAACCCCGGACAATAATAAACTATTTGGGTTGGTAGAATCGTGTTACGTAGTAAAACAAAACCGGAATAGATAACACTTATATACTCTTGAAATTTATCACAAATTTAATATATTAACCATAATGTAAACAATCAAGAAGCTCATAGTCATACTCGACAAATTAGATGTTTCATGCTCATAATCATATTATAGAAGCAAATCATATTTAGGACAAGACATAGCGCAAAATTAATTAACGTAATTAAACATGGAGCATTGACATATCTCACAGGATATACACAATTCATGGACTCACAAGACCGTTTAACATTTCCAGGTATTAATAAGTTAGCAAGATCACTTAGGTATACCTCAACTTACATCATTTATCATGAGACTAATAAAATACATGTCTTGCAACAAAAGGGTTTATATAACACGCAACAGTTAGCATTCGGCAGAATTTCGTCAACACGTAGCTACAGAATTTGTCATGTTGCAACTATCATTCTAATTATCAAACATCAAGCACAATCATCATAATTCTCAAACATCATGCTTAAACATGGTTTATCACGTTGAAAACATTTCGAAACGTTTGAAACATTGAAGCGGTAATTTGTTATCATTTATAATTACGAATCAAAAGGCAACAAGCCACAGATCGGAACAAGGCCACACGGGGACATCCTGACTCTTCTTTACTAAGACGTTGTTCTTGACGCTCATGAATTATGAAAGTTTTTAACGATAAAAGTAAACGGATTCACAAGACTAGTAATTCATATTTTATATGTCAACCACTTAATCATTCCAATACATCGTGATCATATTTTATACATATCATTATGCATCTCACTTTACGGTATGCAGTATACATGAAAAGTTATAAAGATTGTGATCGCAGAGACTGAACAAGGATATACCATCAATATACGAAAGAACACCAACAAGATTCACATAGTTCAAACAGTCACAATTACGTATAACAAACACATTGTTACATAACTTTTACTGATGACATCATGCTAATAAGCTTACTAGTTAAATTTCATTCGATAAACATGGTATTAACATCACACACGATTATCACATCATTATTTTGGGGTCATATCACTAGAAGTAGGAACGTTGGTATAACTGAAACTATTTTATATAGAAACAAGCATGACGACGTGATCATATAGTAAGGTTCATATTCATATCATATGCCTACAATTCATGTTATTAATGCTATATCAGGATATCACAGAATCGCATCACATAATCCACATTTGACTAAACTTTTATATGAACTTACATATCTCACAATTCACCAATTAAACATTATGCAACAACTTACAAAAATCATAATTAAATAGTGGCTCGTTACGATTTTACATGGCATATCATTTTGAAAATGCGAACACATATTCTGAACAGTAGGGTTGAATTTATGCATAACAATCACCAGGTTTTTAAATGATTTCTTTCACTCAGATCATAGGTCGTTTTAACATGAACCCAAAAACATTGGAAAGCTAATTCAGAAGATTATCATACATAAAATTTTCATATACATATGGAGAACACATTTTAAATCGCAGCTCTCTCAAGTAAAGTGACATTCGGAAAATTTATCAAAACTTGTGTTCTTAAAAAAAAACATCACTTCCCACTATTACATTTAAATATAACCATTATTTTTTTTTTCCTAAAACATGTTGACATGTCATTCGAAACGTTGGAACCAGATTGTACTAATTAACTTCATTATTTCAAACTAAAATTGTCATCTACCAGACGGTAAGATTGCAAACTTGAGAAATAGCATCACAAAATAATTCAATAGTTACACATGTATGAACAATGCATTAGTTCTTACTATTGTAACAATCACGACATAATAGTATGTAAATCTATATACCAAAATCACCATGGTGCCACATATAGAACATGACTCTTTACTACACTAATTGGGTTTCAAAAGAAATTGTCATACATACTTTAAGTACGACCTATACAACACATAATCCTAGAGTACTCATGGTTAGGGGTAACACATTCCAATCGATCATGATTACATCTCTCCTACATCTATCCTTCTAGGTATCAATAGCTCATCAACTCATTACATATATCATTATACTATATCTTTGACTAACGGTTCAGGGATCATATAGCCGCATGCATATCACCATATATACAAGTAAAGCTCATATTCAAAGACTCTTGTTCTCAATACCAGAAATAGTATATCTCAATCAACATTCAACACCAATCTCATGATTCGCAGTATATATTACCAACCATATTTCACATCATAACTTACCTCATTCCTTCTCATGCAAGAACGTTAGTACGAGATAACTAGGTCACTATATAATCTACCCCACTCTTCAATTACTCTCATTGGGTTCCCGAGACAGAACAGAAAGGGCCCAGGTTTGGTGTGAGGGGGCCCCTAACTCATCCCGTTCCTTTTTGGGGCTCCTATTAGTTTCATCTCGGGGTTCATTTTATTAGACTCTTCCTACGTTCATTATTATTCATTTAGTTTAGGCCTGAGGATCGTTCGCTCTGGTACCACTTTGTAACACCCCCATTTATTTAAGGGTCTGTACTAGGACTCCTCAGATAAATAAAGGTGTTACCATCTCGGTTTCCCGAGGCAGTAGATACAAAGGAAAGATAAACAGTACTTTAATTAAAAATTTAAACTCATAACATGTTCTTACAACTGTATCCGAAAGTCTTAACAAAATAAAGAAGTACAACTCATGCTAAACTGACTAAGGTGATCTAGACTTTAGTCTGGTCCGGATCCAAGCTCTTTCTCCCAAAGCTCCCCCTTAGTCTCAGCCACCTGCCAATCTGCTCCCCAATAATTTGGTTCATCACAGGTGTCACACGAATACACAGGGTCAACCACGAGGTTGAGTAGGGAAAAAGAAATAAATATACCAACAAAATAATATACTCCGCACCGATCCAACGCCAAATAACTCCGCACCGATCCAACACCATATAAACTCCGCACCGATCCAACACCATATAAACTCCGCACCGATCCAACGCCAAATAACTCCGCACCGATCCAATACCATATAAACTCCGCACCGATCCAACACCATATAAACTCCGCACCGATCCAACGCCAAATATTTTCACATCGTATTGTATCACAGAAATATACAAGAAAATTAAACACAATATAATACCAATCATCCAATGAGATATATAAATAGTCAACTTAATAATAACTGATCACTCGTCATCATGTATACAGTATCCCCCTACCTCGAATTGCAGAAAGACAACCGAACAGCTGCCAGGATTATTCCACGCGGAAACCATCACCTAAACATATATTATTTAACGATTACTAATCCTTCACTTAACCTTTATATTAGAATAGTAATACTACTAAACATGGTAACTTTCCAAAAGTGGAAAGTTTCCCAAAATAGAAACTTCCCCGAAATGGCAACCTTGTTTAAAAAATAGTAATATCGCTCAAAGTAAAACTTCATACTAACATACTATTCAAATGACATGATAAAAATAACATAAATAATACTACTAATAATATTCATTACTAGTACAATTATTATGATACAATTATAACAAATTAGACAAGTAGTACAAATAATAATAAGGAACACGTAAATCCTCAACACTACTTATTTAATGCTATTAATATACATGTTACTAACAATGATAACATGTGAAACAAAACAAATATAATATTAATGATAATATATGCAAGCCCCATGAATTGCCGTGACAAAAAAAACCACGACAAACCCCTAAGCAGCCCACGGCAACTTCACAAACTTACAGCCTGTGTACCCACCTTCACGACACCACCACCGCCAGCCAGACCACATACAACCACCCCGGAGGTTCCCAAACTCTAGCCTGTACCACCAACAACCACTCACATGTCCCGTCCACCTCTCTCGACCCTTGAACCACCCTAAAAACTCCCTCGAAAAACACTGCTCACGAACAGCGATATCTCGATTTTCTGCCGTCATCCAATCACCCTCTTTCTCACGCCACTTCATACAAACCACCAGCCCCACGCATCCCTTGGACATCACCATCATCACCACTGATCCATGGTGGTTCCAAGGGTCTTCACCACCTCCCTCCGTCACCCTCACAAACACCACAACACGCCACCACGACCCATCTGAACACACGCCCAAACACACTATTTTTCGCTCCCTGCCTGTACAGTCCTATTATAGCCACCGTGGTGGTCAACCCAGCCACCACGGACCACCAACATCACCACCTAGTGCTAGCCCCCAGTCCCCGTAACCACCAGTACCCAACCCAACTCCCATGAACTTCAATCCGCGGGTCAAAAACCGACTCAAACTACCCTTATACCAGCCCCTGTTTCTGCCCATAACACTACCTAATCTGCCGCCCTTAAACACTTGGTTCCCGGAGGTGCTCCGGCCACCACGAGCAGCCCAAAAACCACCAAACCAAACTACGAACAACCTACTACTATTACCCAGAACTCGTACCACAATTTAACCTCAACACAACAATCAAAAGAATGAAGAACGAAGCAGCCAAGGATGAAACAAATCTGAAAAACAGAAACAGAGTACTAAAAGCGTTTCAATGGTCGACATCTATGACCTCCGTTATGATATTTCCGCTGTAAGATTATGAATTAAACACGAAGTATACCTTTTACGTACTGCAAGGACAACCCACAACCTTAATATACCGTTTCGAAACTATTAAAGAGCAAGAAGTAACTTACCAAAATCTATTGCGTAACACAGGGGCGATGAGGCTGGGACCACGACTGACCTGATATCTCTCTTTCGTTCTTCCTAATCTCAGGGCTATTGTTCGAATTGTGGTGTAAGAGGGATAGGCGAGATGTAGAAGGGATGAAACATGTTGTTTGGTGAGAGTCGATGGGGGTGACTATGGGGTCGATGGAGGCAGGCACATCATGGGGAAGTAGGGTTTTGGTGGAGTCTATTATTATTTGTGGTATAAGTGAGGCCCATCGACGACAACCCTTGGGCACACATAACTAGGCCCAAAACAACTTCAAATTACGGGTTCGATAAATAAAGCTCATAGGCGACACTTTACTAACATCATATAAGGTATAACACATTACTCAATCACTTAATTATCGAGTTTAAGTCCTCGAATAACCTTTAAAACGTCGGTATAAAACTAAACATTAAATGAACTACGAGGTATTACAAACTTCTACGAAAAAAAATTGGAAAAATTTATGGTATAACGGGTTAAGGGATAGGTGGGGCGGTAATGGTTTTGAAAACTTGTACCCGCCATGGTTAGTGGGGCGGGAATGGTTTTGAAAACTTGTACCCGCCATGGGTGGTAGGGCGGGGATGGGTACGAGATTTTCTTGATGGGTACGGGTACGAGGGATCCTATATCCAGCACGGCCCTGATCCAGTGACATCCCTAGTATAAATAGTGTTATATATTTTTACATAGAATTATAATATTATTATTTTTGAAAAAAGAAATTATTATTTTTAGTAAGCATTTCTTTTACGAATACTTTAATTAGCAACTTTATTGCTAATAACTAATTTTAATGCTAACTAGTGTTAACCCGTGCAAATTGCACGAGTATGCATTTTAACAATGTTATAATAAAATGATGATTAAGTTTGTAAAAAATATCTAAGAAACTTAATTTTAACTATAAATTACACTTGCAATTAAAAGATTGTAAATGACGCACTTAATATACATAATGCATTAGCCATTGAGTATCAATTTTGAGTGAACAATATTTGAGAAAAATAATTAGATAAAAATTTACTCTTAATACTAAATATATTCGTTACCTGCATTACTTATATATGTTTTAATAACCTATTTTTGCAATTAAAAGTTAAAATAATTAACTCAATAAATTTTTCTCATTTTACATGTTTAATTGATATTTTAACACTAACTTATTTTTTTACTAACATGTTAACAAAATTGAGCTGTCTTTAACCATAAATATGAAAGTATATGGACGTATATTCGGAAGTATATTCCCCATTCAATGTGCTTCCATAGTATTAAGTATTATATTAAGTAGACTTTATTCTGATGGTCCTTTTAGTTACCTAGTTTGTCTGTTAGCAAGATGCTTGGATTGACTAGGTTCATCATTGTATTCATATATATATATATGCTCCCATGTATTCACTTCAACATACTAAGAAATAAGACGTTTTACAACTCACTTCTTCCCTCTATTTCCTTCTTCATATTTTATCATGGTAACACAGAGCGGGTTTTGATCCTTGTTTATGTTATTATCATTTTTTTAATGAAAATTGGAGATTCAATTATTGACCCAAAAGGCGAGAGTGATAACGACAAAACAATGACTATCACTTCCTCGTCCCCATTGTTTCTCCACCCTTCCGAAAGTCCGAGTCTCAAACTTACTCACACAAATTTCAATGGTGAAAATTACGACCTATGGGTCGATGCAGTGCGTAACGGACTCGACGCCAAAAACAAGGTTGGCTTTATTGATGGTACTGTTACAAAACCCAACGGTACGGATGACTCACCCGAAGTAGTAGCACGGCGTCAATGCAATGCCATGGTCAAAGCTTGGTTACGCAGCGTGATCGACGAAAACCTGTATCCAAGCATTGCATTTTCAGGGACAGTGCGAGAGATATGGAAGGAACTCAAGGAGCGATACTCGGCAGGGAACGCTCCCCCTGTACATTAACTAAAAAGCGAGTTAGCTGAATGCAAACAAGGCACGCGCTCTGTTGTGGACTATTACACCCACCTTAAATCGCTTTGGGATGAATTGGCCACTTATAGCAACGTTCCCGATTGCACATGTGGAGCAGCGGCAGCCTTGCTCAAGGAAAGAGAAGATGAAAAAGTCCACCAATTCGTTATGGGACTCAATACAGCACTATACAATCATGTTCGATCCAACTTATTGATGGAGGACATTTTAACGACTCTCAATCGCGCTTATGTGCTGGTTCTCCGGGAAGAACGCCACAAAACTGTGACTCGTATCGAAGAAGATAACATGGAAGTAGCAATGACAAGTCGAATTGGTAGTAGCCGCGGTCGCAGCACTCCTGCCGGTGACGACAGTACCAATTCCGAGCCTCCACGATGCAATCATTGTGGAAAATGGTACCATCTTGAAGAAAATTGTTGGGAAAAATTGGGCATAGCAGGCAGAGGACGGCGTGGTAGCCGCGGTGGCAGAAATGCAGGCACTTTTGTTGCCACTGCTAATGCCGTGAACACCGAGGCAGAGACGACCACAAAGAAGGATTTCACACCTGAAGAAATCGACTAGTTACGATTGTTATTGGGTTCGAAAACTGAAGGTAACGAATCGTTGAAAGGTACGCATAATCTTAAATTTCATGAATGGATGCTTGATAGTGGTTGTTCACATCATATGACAGGATGTCGAGAATTACTCGCCGATGTTTGGAAAGCACAAGACTCTGTTGTTGGACTGCCAAATGGTTCCACCATTGTTGCTAGTGAACACGACACTGTCACATTGAATAAAGTTTTTGTTCTCCACGATGTCCTATTCGTTCCCTCGTTAACTTGTCATCTTATTTCAATACAACAACTTATTCGTGAAAATAATTGTATTGTGATTTTTAATCCCGACCATTGTATAATACAGGACCAATCTACGAAGACGGAGATTGGACGGGGTGTGCTTAGAGACGGAGTCTATTACATGACACGAGTGGAGGAGGCGAACGGAATGACATTGGTAAATAAAGAACGGGTATGGCACCGACGTATGGGTCACCCGTCTAAAAATGTTTTGCCTTATTTAAGTATTTTAGTTGGAACAAAATTCTCATTGGTTAAGGCGATCGTTTGTGACCCATGTTGTCGTGCTAAACAGACTCGGTCAGTTTTTAAAATAAATCATAAACGTCATGCTATTCTTTTTCATCTAATTTATTGTGATATTTAGGGCCCATACCAAGCTGCTAATTTATTGGGTGCACACTATTTTTTTACAGTTGTCGATGACCATAGCCGTAGTGTTTGGATTACCCTCATGAAAGATAAAAGTGAAGTTGGGCCTTTACTTAAAAAAATTGTCAAAATGGTGCAAGTTCAATTTGGAAAACAAGTGAAAATTGTGCAAAGCGATAACGGGACTGAATTTCTTTCAGGGTCGTTAAAACAATTTTATAATGACAATGGCATGATTTACCAAACCAGTACCATTGACACCCCACAACAGAATGGGAGGGTTGAGCGTAAACACAGACATATTTTAGAAAAAGCACGGGCATTACGTTTTCAAGCCAACTCACCCATTAAATTTTGGGGAGAATGCGTTTTAACAGCGCCCTATTTAATCAATTGGACACCGACCCAAATGTTACAAGGATGTACCCCCTATGAACTTGTCCATGGACATCCCCCGAACCTTGAAAATTTGAGGGTTCTAGGATGTGTAGCATATGCTCATAGTAAAGAAAGACCAAAAGATAAGTTTAAGGAACGAGGTACGAGATGCATGTTTATGGGTTACCCGAAGAGTCAAAAGGGCTGGAGGTTATTTGATTTAAAAACACACCAGTTCATTGTGTCCCGGGATGTGGTTTTATACGATCACGTGTTTCCATATAATAATTCACACCACACATTTGCACACGACCATAGCACCACTCCCACTGAAAATCGTGATCAAAATTACATTTGTGATGATGAGTTGAACATAGACATTACCATCCCTACCACCGAGGCCCAACATGATCACGAAAATGATGAAGAGGACATTGAATATAATGTGGATGTTGAACTTGCACCCGGTGAGGCAGATGTTGAGGGGGAGTCTAACACAAATAATGAATGTCGTGAGGAGCCACGACTTGGCAGGGGAGAGAGCCAACGATTCGAACCGGCATGGCGCAAAGATTATGTGTGTAAATCTACTCGTGTCATTTACACCAACACGGCAACTCCTCTGCACACTCCGTCAACTCCGCCTTCCCAGAAAGGTACCCGTTATCCAATGGTTAATTATATCACAAACAATTGTTTTTCCGTTGGTCACAGGAATTTTATTGCTGCCCTTGACGTCATCGATGAGCCACAAAATTATAAAGAAGCAGTAAAACACCAAGAATGGCGAGTTGCTATGCAAAATGAAATTCAAGCCCTTGAAAATAATCGTACTTGGGCTGTTGTCGATCTACCGAAAGACAAAAGACCGATAGGTTGCAAATGGATTTATAAAGTTAAACTCAAGGCCGATGGAACCATTGAACGGTACAAGGCGCGACTGGTGGCTCAAGGTTACACCCAAATTGAAGGCATCGGCTACCATGAAACTTTCGCACCTGTGGCGAAAATGACGAGTGTTCGAACCTTGTTGGCTGTAGCTGTTTCGAAAAATTGGATTATTGCTCAGTTAGATGTCAATAATGCGTTTCTTCACGGCGATTTGAGTGAAGAAGTCTATATGCGATTACCACAAGGATTCGAAGCACATGGGATGAATAAGGTATGTCGCCTTTTAAAGTCCTTGTATGGTTTAAAACAAGCGTCGAGGCAGTGGTTTGCCAAGCTCACAGAGGCATTGCAAAGTTATGGTTTTACTTAATCAATGGCTGACTACTCACTGGTCACTATGCAAACGAGGGGGACATTCGTGAGGGTTCTCGTTTATGTCGACGACATGATCATCGTTAGTGACAATGAAGAAGCTTGTGCCAAATTAAAACATTTTCTCGACGCCAAATTTGGCATCAAGGACCTCGGAAAACTCAAATTCTTCTTGGGCATTGAAGTTGCTCACGGTGCTCAAGGCTTGTTCTTGTCTCAATGGAAATATGCCATGGAAGTCATAAAAGAAGCCAAGATGGAAGGAGCTAAACCAATTGCAACACCAATTGTCCAAAACCATCAATTGGCTCTTGCGACGGGTTATTTTTTAAAGGATCCTATGATGTATCGGCGCCTGGTGGGACGCCTTGTGTATTTAACAATCACTCGTCCTGATCTCACTTACGTAGTTCATATTCTCTCTCAATTCGTAAATGAATCACGCAAGGAGCATTGGGACGCAGCTCTTAGGGTCGTTCGATATCTTAAGGGATGTTCGGGCAAGGGAATCGTTATGAGCAGAAATACTCCGCTGCAACTGTTCGGTTACTCCGACTCTGATCATGCTCGATACCCCTTAACACGGAGATCTTTAACAGGCTATTTCGTGTCCTTAGGCTCAACTCCCGTCTCATGGAAAGTCAAGAAGCAACATACAATGGCATTGTCGTCGGCGGAAGCCGAATACAGAGCTTTGGCAGCCGTGACACGGGAACTTATTTGGCTGAAATCTCTCCTATTGTCTCTCAGTATTAGCCATTCTCAACCCATGCGTGTGTTATGTGGTAACCAGGCCGCTCTACACATTGCCAAGAACCCGGTTTTTCATGATCGAACAAAGCACATTGAGATAGATTGTCACTTTGTTCGACAGCATCTGGTCACTAATAATATTGCTACAAGTCACGTTCGAAGCAAAGAGCAAATAGCGGACCTCTTTACTAAAGCTCTCGGTACTGAGGCCTTCGTTTATCTTCAGCGTAAGTTGGGCATTCGCACTCCGACTGCTCCAACTTAAGGGGGCGTATGAAAGTATATGGACGTATATTCGGAAGTATATTCCCCATTCAATGTGCTTCCATAGTATTAAGTATTATATTAAGTGGACTTTATTCTGATGGTCCTTTTAGTTACCTAGTTTGTTTGTTAGCAAGATGCTTGGATTGACTAGGTTCATCATTGTATTCATATATATATGCTCCCATGTATTCACTGCAACATACTAAGAAATAAGACGTTTTAAAACTCACTTCTTCCCTTTGTTTCCTTCTTGTTGTAGTATGAAAGGCTCTCTTGTTAGCTAAATTTGACTCTCTACTTTATCGTGTTACTTGAACTGCATTGAAAAGCACGAGTTATTTAGGATAGACCAAACTATTTGAATGAAAATGAAAACAAAATTAGTGAAATTCAATGAGTCTGAGTAGTACGATAATTGCTAATTGTTAAATATGTTTTCATTTAGTCAAACCCATGTTCGTTTAAAACGAAATCTTTAACCCAGTTTTCATGTTTAAATTAAATTTGTCATCCTTTGTTCATAGGGCTCCACTTAAAGCAATCTGGACTGGCAAGCCAGACCAACCCGACGTCCGGTCCGATCCGGTCTCGACCAAATACAATCCGGATCGGTTTCCGGTTCCACGTAAATATTTTGACCTGTCTCTGGTCCAATTCGGTCCAAGAAAAAAATTCAACTCAAATTACCTATAAAAATGGAACCGGGCCGCTCCAAACCCAGGAATAACCGGGCCTAAAGGGTTTCAGTCCGGTCTGGGTTCCCACCCCACCAGTCCGTCTCCGGAATTGGGATACGGGGTTGTCCGGTCCACGGATCTTTTCGGTCCGGTCCGGTAACTATAAGGTAAAACAAGGTTGTTTTTGGAAAGCTAATAATCCGTTAATTGAAAAAGTTACGACCAAGGACAAATGAAGACTAATGACCGGTGAAGGGAAGGGGGTTTTGTTAAGAAAAGATTATGGTATTGTCCAGAATTGCAAAAATGGAAAATACTTGTGTAGAAAATCTTCTCAGACAGTTTGTCGGTTGGGTATGAGGTTAGGAAAAGGGTCTCTGATGTTAATGGATCTTGCCTTTTGTGGTGATGTTCAACAACTTGAAACTTTAGCACACCTTTTTGGACCATCCTTAAGTAAGGTCGTCAACCGGGTCACGACCATGTTGGGTCGCCTTAATTACCTGATTAACAAAACCTTAGACGATAATTAGCTCGACCTTCAATAAGTCGGGATCAATTGGTGACCCTGAACAAGAAGAGGTCACCATTTGGTGACCTTCCACATGATAATACACGATTGGTTTACAAATATAATTTATTTTTAATATTTAGTAAATAATAATAATTAAAAGAGTAAGAGAGAGGTTTTGTGGGGTAGAGAATGTAAAAAATGATTGGTAAGGTTGGAAAATGGAAAATTGATTGGGTTGGTGACTTAGGTCGTGACCTTCTGCTTGGGAGGGTATAAGATAAATAAGGTGCGATTAAGGGTTAATATGTTGGTGACCCGATTAAGACGACCTTCTGCTTGGGGATGGTCTTAGGGATTGTTTTTTGGTTAAGAGGCTCTGGCATGCTATCCCTTTGGGAATCTCTACAAATAATTGCACTCAATTCTCTCTATAACTTTGGATCCAAAACTTTCTCAACTATTTCACTAAAATTGAGGGAGGGGAAGAGAATATCATTTGTTTCATTGCTTTGATAAGTCTTATCTGGGTCGGACGAAATAAAAGGTTAATAGACGGAACATAATTTTATGGAACTTTACTAGATTGATGTTACAGCTGCGCTAAACACTTTGAAAAAGGATTCTTCAGTTTTAGAGGTTGACCTTAACGACTCGATGGATTGGGATACGGGAACGACAATGATAAAACAACAAAAGATGATGCCCCTTATTGGTTTGAACGGTAATTACTCTACCACGGTCATCACAGCTGATGCGGCGTGGTTACACAATGGGGTACGTTGAAAGCTACGACAACGAGCTGTTCCAGGGTGCATCCTTCCACTACAAGGCTACTGTTGAATCTCCTTTACAGGGGGAAGCTCTGGCTATTAAGAAGGCTTTACAATGGGGTTTAGCCAACAGTTAAGATTATGAACAACCAACAACATTTCTAAATTCTAAAGATGGAGAAGGAGTAATGTAGAAGTTGTTAAGAAAAGTGAAGAGCAAAAAATGAAGATACCTAGATAGTATCCGACGGCTTTTAAGTTGGAAGAGTTGACAGTGCGGCCAGTCTCAGGATGAGGAGTACGATAGCAGTCGCATAAGAGGAAAGTGGTAAGGAGGGTTATTGCCGAAAAAAAAAAGATAGCAAGAGGACCAACCACCCAACCTAGTTGGGCTACGCTCCATGCCAGTGATAGCACCCCTGCTCCTATCAATCCCGTTATTATGTGTGCTATCGCTGTCCATATTGTCCCTGCCCATACACATAGTCACATACATAATGTTGGATATTGGTTATAGCAGTCACCCGTTTCCGTTTCCGTTTCCGTTTCCGTTTCCGTGTTAATGCAATATGAAGTCTACCAAACAGCTGAATAATATATAGTGAATGTTTGAGAAATAAAAGAAAAGTAAATAGAGTAGAGCATGCACCTGTTTTAATGTGGATAAGCTGTTGAGAAGAAGTGAGTAGTAGTAATGGTGAATCAAGAACGTATATCACAAACTCTCAACAAAGATGCTCAACTTCCAATCATACTTATTAATAAGTAGAAACATGGAGTATATAGGAATTAGTCGTCTTCACCCATCTGAAAACTCGGTCCCAATCCACTAACTACCTACTTACATTTCATTGTCATTACCAATTACCATATTATATTTTTTTTTATTTTAGTGTATAAATGATAAATGTATGAATTACAATAACACAATTCTATTCCATTTCATAAAAAACAAGTAAAATTCGTTACTCCAGTACAAATTATTTCATATATAGCCTGACAACGGAAGGGTACCAGTGCTGCATTACTACAAATAAACAAGCAAGTAAACATCATCATCAGAAATGTTTTACATGTTCATTAGTTTGGCAGCAAATTCCTGAATATTCCTATCAGAGCTACCGCCTTCTTCCATAGCCTTGACAGCATGATCCTTCCATTTCTGGACATTGCATTTAAACTCTCTTCCGCTCTCACCTTCCATCACTTTTCTAATACAGCCTTCCACTTCATCCTTTATTATAATCCCCTTTTCATGCACCTTCACTCTAACACCGATTTTCCAAATATCCGCTATATGTTTGGCATTCGTAGGTTGGTCCGTCCATTGAGGCATCGCCACCAATGGAACTCCCAAGCTTATAGCTTCTAAAGTCGAATTCCATCCACAGTGAGTCATAAAACAACCTATTGCCGGATGTCCTAAAACCGCTAATTGAGGGGCCCAATTAACAATCAAGCCCTGTCCTACAATATCAGTCTTATAATTATCAGCAAGTTTGCACTCTTCTGAAGCTCTAATCACCCATAAGAAGTTTTTCCCACTTTGCTTTAAACCTTGTGCTATTTCTTCCATTTGATCCTCACCTAGACAAGCCAAGCTTCCCATTGATATGTAAACAACTGAGCTGTTTCGACAAGAATCGAGCCACTCAAAGCAAGCATTTGTTTCAGGCTCAAACATGCTCAGACCATATTCTGTGTCATCTTCCAACCGTTTGTCCAAGTATTTGGATGGAATTGTTGGTCCTATTGTTTTTATTGCCCATTTTCTTGCCATCCATGTCAGCACCTGAACCCGCCCAGTTATAACACAATATTATGCTACTACTCTAATAAATGAACCAACTGTACGTAATCATCAAAATTTAAGTATTCACTCCAACAAACCCAATAATTGGATAAATATGGAGTATGTGATTAATTATCTCTTTTGCTACGTACTCAACTAATAAAGCTAAATGCGATGGCCACGTCCGGTGGTGAGCGACGACAATTCTGATATTATTGTAATTTATTTATGTATTTTGCTTTTTCTAAATCAAAATTTAAATTTCAAACTTATTATTACAAAAGAGTAGTTTAGAAATTTAACAATAAGAAATAACAAAAAAATTAACAAAAAATGAAATATTTATCGTTATTGAAAGTTAGGATAATTATCTTTCCTAAGCCCCTTAACCATAATTCAACGTAACATACAAATCCCCTTACTACTATTTTGGTACTACTCGCTTATGTGAGGTAGTGAGTAGATTCACTTTCGAGAAACTTATGAACACCTTTTTAAAAAAAAAAAAAAAAAATAGTTACAATTTGGATGTTAACATGGCTTTTCACGTGTTTAAGTATCGGAAAATGATATTTCTATCTAAGGCCCTGTTCTTTCTGGCTTTTTAGAGCTGAACTGAACTGAGCTGAACTGAATGGGGCTGAGCTGAACTGAACTGAGCTGAACTGAACTGAATCGAGCTGAGCTGAACTGAACTGAACTGAACTGAGCTGAATCGAGCTGAGCTGAACTGAACTGAACTGAGCTGAATTTAATCGAGCTGAACTGAACTGAGCTAAATGAAATTGAAATTAATAGAAATAACTTAAATTTAATTAAAGTATACTAAATAATAATAATAATATAAAAAAAAATGTCTGGTTCATATAAATTTGCGATTTTTAAAAAACAATTATATTAAAAAAATATTAATTTTTAAGTATTTTTTTTTTGGAGTAAACTCTAATGGACTTTGCTTTTTTCTTTTCTTGTGTTTAAAATTAACAAAAGCAACATTTAAATATTTTACATCTAATTAACATAAATTATTTTTTTTATTATCTAAACATTTTACGTCTAACTATGGTAAATGTGGCATGTATTTCATTTTTTTTATTATCTAAAAATTAATTATTTTTATATATAAACATTTATAGGTAATTATTATTTGGTGGATTCGGGATACCCGAATACACTTGAGTATTTGTCTCCTATTAGCCATCCAAACGTAAGAAACCATGTGCCCGAATATAAGCATGCACATCCTAGCGGAATATTTGAACATTTTAATTATCGACATTCATCTTTGAGGATGACGGTTGAAATGGCGTTTGGTCAGCTGAAGAGAAGGTGGGGGTGTTAAAAAAACATGCAACAAATGACAACGAAATATCAAATGTCAATTATAGTATCCGCTTTTACACTTCATAATTTCATTCGAATGCATAAACATGGTATTCCCGTTATAAAATATCAAAGTATTCAAGGAAGAACAGATTCAAACATGGATGATAAAGAACGGAAGAAATTCATGGACAAAGTTCGAAAAGAAATTGAAAAAAAAAGAGTGCGATATTGGTGTCCATAATGACCTCAAAGATGAAGCAAATCAAGATGATAACAATAATAATCATAATAAGAATTATTAATTAATAATAATAAATAGAATACTAAATAAATATAATAACAAAAACAATAATAATAATAATAATAATAATAATAATAATAATAATAACAAAAACAATAATAACAAAAACAATAATAATAATAATAATAATAATAATAATAATAATAATAATAATAATAATAATAATAATAATAATAATAATAATAATAATAATAATAATAATAATAATAATAATAATAATAATAATAATAATAATAATAATAATAATAATAATAATAATAATAATAATAATAATAATAATAATAATAATAATAATAATAATAATAATAATAATAATAATAATAATAATAATAATAATAATAATAATAATAATAATAATAATAATAATAATAACAATAATAATAAGAATAATAATAAGAACAATAATAATAATAATAATAATAATAATAATAATAATAATAATAATAATAATAATAATAATAATAATAATAATAATAATAACAATAATAATAATAATAATAACAATAATAACAATAATAATAACAACAATAATAATAACAATAATAATAACAATAACAATAACAATAATAACAATAATAATAATAATAATAATAATAATAATAATAACAATAACAATAATAATAAGAATAATAATAAGAACAAGAATAATAAGAATAAGAATAATAATAATAATAATAATAATAATAATAATAATAATAATAATAATAAGAATAATAATAAGAACAATAATAATAATAAGAATAATAATAATAATAATAATGTGGGATGTATTTAATAAAATCGAGCTGAATTGAACTGAATTGAATTAAATGAAGCTGAGCTGAGCTGAACTGAACTGAACTGAATAGAGCTGAGCTGAACTGAAACGAGCTGAACTGAACTGAATAGAGCTGAGCTGAACTGAACTGAACTGAACTGAACTGAATAGAGTTGAGCTGAACTAAAACGAGCTGAAAATAAGCCAGAAAGAACAGGGTCTAAGTGTCTCACTATTTTATAGAGGGGGTTTGAAAAACAAAAAAGAATTAAAGCATACTCTATTTTGTAGGTCCTTTGTTTACGTATTACTCCGTCATTTGTTTATCCTAGAAAGGGGAAATTATTGGATGATAGGTGATTAGATGGTCCAATTTGTCTGATATATTAAAATAAAGACATTCTTAAAATACAACGTAACAATTCACTAAGAGACCAAAAAATAAAATAGATAAATAAATTCTAGGTTTAACTTTTATCACTACTAATCATTAATATCCCCAATTCTCCTAATATAAATTAAAATATTGATTAATTATACTTCCTCCATTGTTTTATAATTGACTTTTCATTTTACAAGGTGAATCTTTGAATAAAATTTTTACAAAAATATAATGGTTGGAGAAATTATAAAAACTACACCATAAATTTTTTTACGAATAAAGCTTTAATATGAGTATACATTTCAAAATATTTAGTTATTTATTTTGAGAGATATTGAAGAGAGAGAACTAAGTGCTTTAAAAAGTGAAAATGACAAAAGAAAAAAAATATTTACATTATTTCTGTCAAAAAGTTGCTACTAGGAAAAAATAATTATGAAAACTAAGTAGTCAAATGAAATTGCGCAGAGACTATACGATCACAATTTCATTTGTAGATTAAGAACCGTTTTAACTATTCATAAATTTTTCCCTCTAAAAAACTAGAAAGAGTTATCCTTCTTTTTTGAAAGCACGTGTGTAAATTTTCCTCACAAATAGGTTTATAAATCCAGATATATATAACTAATATAAGTATCGTAAATTTAATACAAATCTAATTGAGCTTATATGCAATTTTTTTGAGTTTTTAACAATTTTTCTTACATTATAATTTTTAAGTATTAAAATTGAAATCTTTGGGTTTGATATGTTTTTGAAATTCAGTATAAAGTTTTGATTTTTAATTTTTTTTATAAAGACGTTCAAATTCTTTTCAATAAAATTCGTAAAATATATGTATAAGCTCAAATTTTTTATTATAAAACTCAAAATCTATACCTCTGGTTATATAATCCTCTAATTAAATTTTCCCCAATAAACAAAAACAAAAACATAAACATAAACGCCTATACCTAATTTTGTCAGAAATTCTAATCAAGCATTGCCACTATGAATGATCAAATCAAATCCAAAAGATACTTAAGTAATCAAACAACTTTTTGCAGCACATTAAGGGGAAATCATTACTTCATCATATCAGGATTGGATGAGCCCTGCTATCGCGGTTTTCTAGGTAAGTTAGGGTGTGAAGGGTGGTTTTATGCATACAAGATTTTCTGCAAATTGTTAGCTTCAAGATTAGGTTAAACTCTCTTCAAGTTCTTTCTGTGGCATTCCATTGGTACGTGGTTTTTTCTTAGGAGTACCGAGATAATGTGACCTATCAAGGAGACTGGTTAATTTGTTGGTGGTTTTTAGAGTTTGTGGGATATTGTGTAACCAAAAGGAGGTGAAGAAGCTACATAAGCATTAAATATGGAAGGGAGAAGATCAAAAGTCTCTCATCTAAACAATCATAATAACAAAAGAAAAAATAAGTGCCTTGGGTTCCTTTCAGAAGTGATCAAAAACAAAAAAAATTCATTGAAAGATATGGAGTTTGAGGAGCAATTTGGTCGATATGATATGAGATAAGTGAGGTGGGAGAAGCGGAAAATATTTCGTATAATCGCAGGTTCACCAACATGACTCTGTGGCTGATTTCCAACCGTTGAATCCCTTGCATGCAAACTTATGGAGATATTCGAGAACCGGGGGTCATAAATGTGGAACCACGGTACGTACCTAGGGAGTTCTAGGAAAACTGCATTTTAGGTTTCTTGGTGGACTACAGGCTGTTTGAATCAGAGAAGGTGAATGATGTAATCGAAAGGAAATGAAACACAAGAGGAAGGATCACTGCTTCAAGGATGGGGAAATCTATGTCCTATATTTTGAATATCTCACAATGCATGTGGCTCAAATGGCGGGTAGGTTACTTAGTCATTAGTTCTTTGTGGAGCCTTTTAAGGTATTGTCTGATAATGATCTTATGAGGGTGAAGGTTTGTATTAAACTTAATGAACCTCTAATGCCCGAGTTCTTCTTGGCTGTGGATGATGGGCACCTTTTATGGGTAGAGGGAGACCTAAACAAACTTGGAGAAGAGTCATTGAGCACGATATGAGATTTCTCGGGCTTCAGGAAGGGATGGTGATGGAGAGGGCACTATGGAGGGATATGATACATGTGGACTTCTAGCCTTTGATGTTTTTATTAAGTTTTCTAAAAAAATTTCTGTTTGGATTTGTTACACTTTTTCCCCCAAAACTCTTATTTTAATTTTTACTTCGTTTCTCAAAATCACTTTAAACTTTATTCTTGATTTATTTTTTTGGGTTTTTATACATGTGATAAGTTCGATTTAAAATCAGGGATTCAGAGGAGAGGCCAGTCTGGACTAAACCAGGGTCTGATTCAGTGGACATGAACCAGGACAGTGACAGTGAACCAGTAATTGACCTTGATAAAATTGAACAAGAGCAGGCTGCAAGTGCACAAAATGGTAACCCTACATCCCCCCAGATTTTTAATGAATAATATTGGGTTTTGGAATGTTAGAGGGTTGAACAATGTAAATAAACAAAAAGAAGTTAAAAGTTTTATGAATAAGCATCATATTGGTTTTTTTGGCTTACTAGAGACTAAAATAAATAGTGACAATGTGAGTAATATAGCTTATAATCTTTTTGATGGGTGGAGTATTGCTACTAATTGTCATACACATAAAGGAGGAAGGGTTTGGATCCTTTGGCAACCCAACCTTTTTTATGTAGACATTATTGAGTGCAAACCTCAGTTCATTCATGCCAATATAACTGTTAAAGCTACTCAGAAGCATTTCCTTATGACCATGGTGTATGCCTTCAATGAAGGCAAGGATAGGAAGCCTCTGTGTGATGCTCTGGAAAATTTTGCAGATCAGTGTTCCATTCCCTGGGCCATTGCAGGTGATTTTAATACAGTCATTCATCCAGATGAGAGAGTGAGAGGACAAACTAAGAAGAAGGATATGGAGGATTTTATACAATGTTTGGATATGTGTGGCATGACTGACATTAATGCTACAGGTGCCTTCTACACATGGACTAATAAGCAAGATGAGGGTCATAGAAAATACAGTAGATTGGACAGGTTTCTGATTAATCATACCTGGTCTAATCAATTTCCTGAGATGGTGGGTCATTTCTATCCAGAAGGGCTTCTGGATCACACCCCTTGTGTCATAAGCAACAAACATTTCCCTATTCAAAAGCCAAAAAGCTTCAAGTACTTCAATATGTGGAGTGGAGCTCCTGAGTTTCTCCCAATAGTGAAAGAGGGCTGGGATCATCACATTGAGGGCACAAAGATGTTCTGCACAGTCCAAAAACTAAAAGCTCTAAAAGGCAAGCTTAAGGAATTGAATAGAACTGGCTTCTCTGACATTGAGAATCAAACAAATCAGACTGCAATAGCATTATCAGAAATTCAGAAACTGATAGCTGAAGATGTTCATAATGCTCAACTTATTCAATCAGAACTAAAGCTACATTCAGAACTCAAGACTCTTACTAAAGCAAGGAATAGTTTTATTCAACAAAAGGCCAAAGTACAATGGCTAGAAGAAGGGGATATTAACTCAGCCTATTTTCACAATGCTATCAGGAAAAGAAACATTAGGAACAAGGTTACTCAGATCCAAGACCAGATGGGCAGAATGTGCAGTACTGGAGATAGCATCCAGACTGCTTTTATTGATTATTACACTGATTTATTGGGTAGCAGAAAGGCTACAGAGGTGGTAAGGGCTGATGTCATGGCTTATGGTAACAAATGCACTACAGAACATATCAGTTTGCTTTCCAACAGTATAACATATGATGAAGTGAAGGCTGTGGTGTTCTCTATCCCTATTGACAAGGCCCCTGGACCTGATGGCTACACTAGTGGCTTCTATAGGGATGCATGGGACATTATAGGCAAGGATGTATATGAGGCTATTGCAGATTTCTTCCAGTCTGGTCAACTTTTGCAGCAAATCAATGCTACTAACATCACTATCATCCCTAAAGGTGATCGACCTACTACTGTCAAACATTTCAGACCTATTGCTTGCTGCAATCTGATTTATAAGGTGATATCAAAGCTCCTATGTAATAGGCTAGCTTTAATCCTCCCAGACATCATTCATGAGAATCAGGGAGCTTTTATCAAAGGGAGATCCATTCTAGAAAATGTTCTTATTTGCCAAGACTTAATTCACATGTATAGCAGACAAAGTGCCTCTCCCAGATGCTTATTTAAGATTGATTTACAAAAAGCCTATGATACAGTAGAATGGGATTTTGTTGAACAACTGTTCCATGCATTCCAATTCCCAAGCCATTTCATTACCCTAGTCATGGCCTGTATCAAATCTCCCTCATACAGCCTAGTCCTTAATGGGGACAGTTTTGGATATTTTAAAGGGCAACGAGGCCTGAGACAAGGGGACCCCATATCACCTCTGATCTTTACTATGTGTATGGACTACCTCTCAAGGCTCATTGCCTATGCTACTTCAAGATGGCCTTTTCACTACCATCCACTTTGCAAACAACTTCAACTCACACATCTTATGTTTGCAGATGATTTGCTTATGTTTAGTAAGGGAGATGCTGCCTCTATTTTACTCCTTATGAGAGCTTTTTCTTCTTTCACAAAAGTCTCAGGGCTAAGTATGAATAATGCCAAGTCAGAAATCTTTTTCAATGGCATGAATGAGGATTTGAAAATAGATATCCTAAGTGTCACAGGGTTCAAGGAAGGTTCATTCCCCTTCAAATACCTAGGGGTCCCTATTCAACCAGGCAAGATAAGCAAACAAGACTGCAAAAGTTTGACTGAAAAAATGGTGGCCAGAATCAGAGGAATTGGGGCTAAAAAACTCTCCTATGCAGGCAAATTAGTACTGATTAATTCAGTACTCAATACACTCTATAATTACTGGGGGTCCATGTTTGTGATACCCACTGGGATTATTAGAAGAATTGAAGGGATTTGCAGGAATTTTCTCTGGGGAGGCTCAGCAGACTACTATAGGGTGCCCTTGGTAGCCTGGGACAGAGTTACTTTACCCAAATCTGAAGGTGGCTTGGGTATTAAACGAGCAGAACAATGGAACATGGCCATGGTAGGGAAACTAGTCAACTGGGTTTACACAAAATCTGACAGACTGTGGATTAAATGGATCAGTAACATTTATTTGAAGGATAAGGAATGGCATACCTACTCTCCTCCTATAGATGCTCCCTGGACTTGGAAGAGCATCTGCAAAATCAAAGAAAAATTAAAGCAAGGCTATTCTAATGATAGATGGAATCAGGGGCAAACTGATTATACTATAAAACAAGGGTATGAATGGCTCACCAATCCAGCTACTCCACCTGACTGGGTTCCTTTAATCTGGAACAAGTTGAACTGGCCAAAGCACTTCATCAACTCATGGCTTATAATGCAAGAGGGGTTAAACACCAAGGTCAAGCTTCATAGCCATGGTTACTGTTCTGACAACTTATGTTGCCTTTGTGGTATCCTCCCAGAAACAATAGACCATCTCTTCAATGAGTGTGTCTATACTTGCAGAGTAAAGGACAATATAGCAGACTGGCTAGGCATACCTCTTCCTAGCATCCCCGAGCTCTTGAGAACTAAATCCTCCAATCTTCAATGGCGAGCTCTCACTATGATTGTAACTGATTTCAGGTACAACATATGGTACCAGAGAAACAAAGCTCGTACTGATCTGAGCCTCCTGAGACCAGAACGAGTAGCAATAGCAGTTGAGTTGTCTGCTAGGAAACGTGTGAATATGAAGGTTGAGATAGTAAGAGATCTGGGCTTCACAAATTGGCGAGAAATGCTGGGTATTGATTGAAGAAGAGGATGTGTTTTTGTCTTTGGTTTTCTGTCTTTTTGCTTGTTGTTATGGTCTTGGTTAGAATGGCATGCTTAGTCATTCTATTATTGAGTTGCTTTTTGGTTTGCACTTAGAGGGATTCGAACCCCTCACCTCCTGTATATCTTGCTACGGTTTTTTGATATATAATACATACTCACATTTTACCAAAAAAAAAAAAAAAAGTTCGATTTAAAATTTATAAAACCCCTTTGCCTTCCATTTTTGTTTCACTCCACTTCCGTTTTTTTTTCTTTTCCTTCTATTTTCTCTTGTTGAGATGAGAGTTCACTCATGACGGTTCCAAGGGATGATTCATGTCTGCCGACCCCAAAACATTTTGGGACTAAGGCTCTGATGTTGTTGTTGTTGTTGTTGTATTAAATGCGGGAAAATTGGAAACAAAAGTTCACAATGCAGGAAAAGTATAATGACGATAGTTTCTGAGATATCTGGTATCCTAGTGTTGGGGCTGGTGTCCTTGACAGTTAGTACAATGACTTACTAAATCTCTTAAATGATCACAAGGGCATACTTCAGTATTATTATCAGTTGATCCACGTTTATCAATTGTTGGCTTGCTAGATAAGTTTGACGTTATTGTCATACGGATGGCGGTGATCAACATGTCCTTATACGTCACACCTATAGGACACATTTGAGAGATGTGAAGGTATGAAAATACAGTCACATTTATGCCGGATACGACTAAACAGTTAGTCAGAGGTATTGACTATTAAATTAGTCAATAAGATGTTGAGATTATTATTTAATATGGATTAATAATTTTAGCTAATACGGATGACATGATTAATTCGTAAATTAAATATAAACGGTTATATTTAATTAAATATTAAATTCGTGTATTAATATAAACAGTTATATTAATTAACATAATTATACAATATCGTATTTTTGTCAGACCATTATTAATATCTGATAACGTGTATGCGATTTATAATTAAAACCCGCGAATTATATTTTAGCAAAATGAGTCGAATCACGCATTGGAATAAGGTAAGAGTGGAAAGCCCACTCCTACCCGAGACCTAATTCGGCCGACCTAGTAGAGTAATACAAAAGGAGAAGACTTCTCCTTTTGTCAGGTTACTCATTCTACTGGTAATTATTCTTCTAATAGAATTAGGGTTTTTGAGAGCATCCTTCTCCCAAAACTCAGATCTCACATCAAAATCTCACAAAACTCTCCCCATATTGCAAGGCAATTGGAGAGGCATTTTAGCACACGCGGCATCGTCTCAATCTAAGTCTTGGGTGCAAGTTATATGAGGGAATTTGCTTTAATTCCTTTCTTAGGCCTTTTGCGCAAGGACCAAAGGTTGTCTTCTTTTTCATGTTGTATTTATTATCTTATGACCATAATCGCACTTGTAAATTTCGTTATAATCCTTCATGTTTAAGGGCGAATACATGTTTTATTCCCCACAAGTGGTATCAGAGCCAGGTTACGAAAGATTTTACATTTGTGTTTTTCATAAGGTTTTAAAAATTGAAAATCGGGATTTTTTGCGATGTCACTCGATCGAGTCACTGTTGCACTCGATCGAGTGCCTCTGTACCCAGTTTCGGCCGTGTGCTTTTTGTGTATAGTCGATTTTATTTTCGATTTTTATTTACATATTGTTGATTAATCGATATTTTTAGCAATATGTGAATCTTTTGTTGTTTATTATTGATTTACACGTTTTAAATCAAGATAAAAACTTGTTTTGGTTTTAAAGTGCAGCGATTTACGGTTTTAACTAGTCACTCGATCGAGCCCTACTACACTCGATCGAGTGACACTGTTACTCGATCGAGTGCCCCTGATGCTCGATCAAGTGTTCTTTGCTTCTGGCAGTTTTTTCGAAAATAACTTGTTTTATTTTCCCTTGGCCAATAGTAATATACTATATACGGAAATAGTATATTAACTTTTGTGAAACGGTTCACTCTCGTATGATATATATTATTTTAAAACGGTTTAAGATAATGGATTATAATTATCATTAAGATTAATGTGATTAAAACAGTATGATCACATAATATTAATCTCGTAAGGTGGTTTGGTAAAATTTATTAAACATAATAACGGTATTATGTCATGAATGAATTTAATTTTTTAGTTGATGCATTTTATTTATCATCTTGTTGAATGCTTATGAATGCTTTCTATAACGTATTTAAATTTTGCAAACAGTTGTAACTTAGTTTGGCCTTAGAAGATTGTGTTACCGTAATGATGGACACAGTCTTGTTTGTAATTTTGAGATCTTGTATCTCCGCTTTGGTTGAGCACACGGGTACAAAGATGGGAGGTATAGCACAAGGACAAGAGACTGCTGAGGATGATATGGAGATTACAGAGTCGAATGAGAGGGGACATGATGTGAAAATGGCAAACGTGCAGGAACAAGTACATATGGAAGAAGAAATGAATCACATAACGAGGAACATTGTTCTTAATGTAGGAGCAGGGATAGAAAGGGTAAATGTGGAAGAGGAGGATCAAACTGAGGAGATCCATAGTGTTCCATAGTGCTAATGAAGATTTTGGGAACCATCAAGTGAGTGTCCCCACATGTTCCTACACCAGCATGTCTCTTTTGGGAATTTGCTACACATGCATATCGAGCATCCTCTACAACCAATATACCCTGGATCGGGTCCGTCACTTCAGAAGTGCTAGAACACAAATGATCTCTGACATCCAACTTGGAAAGGACCCACCAGGCACCCAATCTGATAGGGTCCACCTGATCAACAATTCTACAAACAGTCTTTGTTCCACAAAACCTATGACGCCTTTCATCCATTTAGGCCTGGACGAGACTCCCTCAAAACTCACTCCAAGCTAGGAGTTCTATGCCTTAGAGTGCGCAACTTCAAGTCTTGGGCCTACTGACGCATCCTCGTGTCTAGCCCAAGTCGAACATTGGACTTTGATGCCACTTGTTGTGCGGAAGCGAGTATACCTCGTGTTAGGTCTCCGCTCCGCTGTCCACTTTTCATAATAGTACGATATTGTCCGTTTTGGGTCAATCCCTCACAATTTTACTCTTGAATTCCTTTCAAAAAAAGTTTCAGACTACTATATTTTCAAAAGACTTATAAAGAAGATATTTAATAATTACAATAAAGACATGGGACATAGGTTTACACTAACAGCACATATTCCGGTGGCACATTCTACCGTCCCATGATAGCATTTGTGTATGCATCAATACTTCTTATCCAATAGTAAGTCTTGCTTGCGACGGGTCACCATTTATGACGGATATTTTGTGAGATAAAATGGATACAAAATGAGTAGTGGAGAAAGGGGACCACAAGAATAGTGTTGGAGAGAGAGAAAAAGTGAGTATTTTGTGAGAGAAAACGGTATCCGTCACAAGTTTGCGACGGATAGTGCCGTTGCAAATAAGAATTTGTGCTTATCCAAATGAGTGCCTCAACTTCGAGAATGGTGCACATGCGATTATGTGAAAAGCAGCCGTTACCTAAATCATGAGGTTGTACCTGCCTGAATGTTGCACATGTGAAAAGCAGCTCCTTACCTTAACGTGTGGAACACATTGTGCTTGCCAAACATAAACTTCATTTAATTGGATTTTTGTGCAAATCAGACTTCTTAATAAGGATAGGTTAACTAAATTTGAGGTTAATAATAATTAGTAAGTCTTCCTTGAGACGGGTCACAATTTGTGACGGATATTTTGTGAGATAAAATGAATACAAAATGATTAGTGGAGAACGGGGACCACATGAATAGTGTTGGAGAGAGAGAAAAAGTGAGTATTTTGTGAGAGAAAACGGTATCTGTCACAGGCTTGCGACGAATAGTGCCGTTGCAAATTAGAATTTGTGAATAATAATGGTGCCTTATGTTCCCTGTGTGGAAATATGCATCAAACATAGGCATGTTTAACAGAATGTGCTTAAAACAGGTTGGACAACTTGGTGTTAACCAGCCGACAGCTCCAGCTTTTTGTTCATAAATTAACACAAATTTTTATGGTAACGGCGGTTGACGAATACCGTTTTTTCTCATAAAATATCCATGAAAAATGAGTGGAAAAGCACATGAGGTGCCCCTCCCCTCTCCCTTCTTGTGAGAGGTCACAAGCTTGTGACGGGATTAGCCCGTCACAAGCAAGACCTGCTGAGTAAATAAAACTCGTGCTCAACCCGACTTCAAACTTGCCCCAACTTGAAAAATTATACTTGTTAAAAAGTTTACGAGTTTTAACGCTAGTTTGATTCGACCCTATATATAGTTGTTAAAATTTCATTTTTTCCCAATAATTTCAAGGCTCGAAATTGAATATATAAATAGTCCGAAAATTAAAGAAGTCATTTTTTATTTGTGTGTGATATAAATATATAATCATAACAAAATATTTTTATAAAAGATGAATAAAATATTGCCTAATTACACAAATTCGAACCGAGTCAAAATTAGCTCAGCGTGACTCGTTAAACGAGCTCATAAAAGACGGATAGGAATCGTCAAACTCGATTGGGTGAGCCGCACATCTTATTTCTTCAAATTAATAAAAGCCCGGGCAATTTGACCTTATCTAAGGAAATGCTCTTCCCGTTGTTAATTTGCTTATCCAACAATTCCCGTTGGCAATTTGCTTATCTAAGGAAATCCTAACATTTCAAATTTAAATTCAACCATATAAACCTCACTAGCATATGAAGAACCTGAATAAGCTTGAATTTTGCATCGAGGATAATGAGCTCAAGGATGATTGAAGTGTCTTGTTATTCCTTATCAACAATCTCGCATCCAGATTTATAAGGTTCAAGTGTCTTGCTATTTCTTATCAACAATCTCGCATCCAGATTTATAAGATTCGTATTTGATCCGGGAGGTCATTGGTTCAAGAATCGAGACGATTCTTTTTGAAGAAAAGGGAGAATGGTTTTGTCATAGGATGTTCAAGTTACCTTATTATTAGCTTTCATAATTTAGCTAATAAGAATAAAGTAGTTTTATTTATTTCCTAATTTCAGTTTTAAGAATAAGGCAAGAACTTTTAAGGTAATAGTTGATTTTGGGAAAGTTTTCCTTATCCACTTATGGAAAGGATCACATGTTTTTAGGGAGTCTTGTGTCCCCTATTCTACTATAAATAGGGACTTATGTATTCAGTTTTATTTATTTAACTAATAAATATAATTCTGAGTTTAAAGTTTTGTGAGCTTTATTTTCGAGAGTTTTGCGAGATAATTGAGTGCATAGCAATCTTACAAGGTTGTTATTAAAGGGAGTTTCGAGTGATCAGTTTTGCGAGATAGGGGGCTAGATACTTTCTATTTGTGTTCACAATCAAGTTCCTTGCGAGGGAGGAGAGTGAGTTCACATCATATCTTGGTTACTTTACATGCAATACACGTAAATATCAGCACTAAACAAACAGAATCCGCTGCAAAGTTAGTATTACAGCACAGGCAGTCCTGCTATTAGTTCAATTTCGAAATACTGTTGTAATTCTACATCACCTCTAGGTAGCACAAAAACGGACACGGACACGGACACGGACACGACACGGACACGGGACACGGTATGCCATGAAATTTAGGACACGGGACACGACATTTAAATTTAATAAAATATACATTTTATAATTATAAATTTTTGATTTTATTTTTGTAAAAATATTTGATATTAATTATAAATAAGTGAATGTAAAACTTGCCCTTGATAATAAATTTATTTTCATTTCTCATCCGAATCAATATTCTAATTGATCTCTTTCGATAACGCATTTCTCATCTCAAGAACATCATTCACCGCAAATGATAACCAAATATCGTGGACACGCGACGGACACGGCTCAAATATCATGGACACGCGTCGGACACGTGCCCAAATAAATGTAGAAAGTTAGACACGGCTGTTTAGGTGTTGGACACGTTTCGGCGTGTGTCCGTGGAGTGTCGGTGTCGGACACGGTACGGCTCATTAGGAGAAATGTCCGTGCTACCTTTCTTCTTTGAGGCTAGAGGATCAAATGTGTAAGAAACACGCTTTACATTAAGATTTGGTGTTAAATCATCAACCATCGAGTGGAGCTCACAACCGACATATAGGGGTGGGCATCGGTCCAAAATCAGACCAGACCGGAACCGAAACTAGTTTGGACCGAAATCGAAATTGGCAAAAATTATGGAACGGGATCAGACAGGAATAGAAAAATTCTGAACCGGGACCGCGTTAAAATTCCGGTCCAAGATCGGACCGGACCGTTTGGACGGGAATTTGAATATTATGGACCGTTAAAATTATGGATCAGTAAAACTATTGACCGAAATTTGAATATTTTGGACCGCTTGAACCGGTTTGGACCGGATTTTAATATATCTTCGAGGAAAAAAATAAAAAAACATAAAATCCGGTCCAAATCGATCTGGACCGGAAAAAATCGGACCCGGACCTACCGAAATCTTAAAAAATGGTGGACCGAAGACCGGACCGGATTTTTTAAGTCCGGTCCGATCTGATCCGAACCGTTTTGCACATCCCTACCGAGATATATATTTTCCGAGTCTAGTTTCAAAGTTGACTCAAAGTTTACTAGAGCCTCAGTTACGGAGTTCAAGATTACATGGGGGCTTTAACATTACAAGGTTCTAAGGTTAAGAGAAAGTCACAAAAAAGACGAGCCTTGGCGTAATTAGAAAGTCTTAACTAAATCACAAAAAGTCGAATGTAGGATAAAGAAATAGCAAGAGGGAAAATCATGGGCTGCGTAGATAAGGGTGAAAGGCCGAGAAAACACAGAAACTTGAAAGCTAAATTGTAGTGTAGGGCAGCTAAAGAGCAATTAGCTTCCTTAAAGAGAATATTCCCTCTATCCTTTAGCAAATTAGTGCTATTAGAAATCGACGGCCCCCCAATTTCCATAATATATTTAGCAACAACTTCGTCAGCAAGAGCATGATCACGGATTCTCTCCCTTTACTCAAAAAAATGATTATCCATTTTTTATAAACGATTCAAATCAAATTTTGTAATGTTCCAATGTTTGTAATCGTTTCATAAAACTATAATTTTAATGATTAGAGCGAGAAAATATATTTAAATAAAAATGTATCAGAGATAAAATAGAGAGAAAGAATTAGAGAGGATCCAAATTTATACTCCCTCCATTTATATCCACTTTGCACCTATTTCATTTTGGTCCATTCGAATCTACTTTGTACCTTTTCTTATTTGGTTGTACTTTTAATACTATAATACTATAAAAACACTATTAAGGCCCACTTTTTCAACACAATACTACACTTTACACCTATTTGTTGTACTTTTATTAATATTTTAACAATGCGTAAAAACCCGTGCATAAAGCAAAAGTACCGAGTGGAAATGAATGGAGGGAGTATAAAATAACCAAATCACAAAGATTCACACATGTACTATAAACACAAAAGTTTGATCCTCTTATTTCTTATCCCTCCCTCTACTTTTTGATATCTTATTTTCTCTTTCCTCGAGTGCAATTTCCATTTTCTATATCCTCTTCCTCCTTTCTTGTTCTATTAGTTTTATACCCGTGCACAAAATGCACTTATATATAGAATATATACATATATAATAAAATAAAATTCAAAAGTATATATACTTTGAACTCATATAAAAATTATAATTTTTCGTACATGAGTGGTTATAACAATAATTTTCTTTTATTCAAATCATCTTAGTTTAAGACGACTTTCACATATGATTAAATTAAAAGTGAAAACCAGAAAAAAGTAAATACGAAATAAAACATACTTGAAAACAAAAAGAGACTTATAAACATTTATTAATATTTATTAACTTAGACGATCTTAAACAGAAAATACGATTAAAAAAATACATTTATAATTTTTTTACGCCAATTTTTTTTATATTTCCGACGTAATAGACAACTATAAATATTTATTAATATTTTCCTAATTGTTCTATTTTAATCATTCAAAACTGATATTCTATTTAATTTACGAAATTAGACCCCTTTAATTAATGAGTGGTAATTTATTCGATCCTTACAATCGTTGTAAATTAAAACGAAAAGGGTGGTAATAATGAGCAAGTATTTCGTATATGTTTACCAAATTAGCAAAAAGGAATGATGAAAATGACAAAAAAATTCAACCTTCCAACTGTTTAATTATTTGACAATTTTTTGTTGTTGTAATTTTCTTTACTTTATTAATAATGTAATATTAGTAATTAAAATGTAAATTTTAAGACTATGGTTGACAGTTTGGAAATAAAATACTCAATATTAAGTGGTGGGGTAAGGCATAAAAGAAGTTTTTTATTTTTCTAAAAATTAGAAGCCAAAAGCATTGCTCTAAATTCTATTGCTTTTATAGATAAGAGGTTGGACCGTTGTATATCGTATTTTACCTTTTTTTTTTTATCTTATTTGATATCTTAATTTATATTTGATTTGATTGGAAAATTGGAGAATATAACGTAATTATTTTTTTGACTGTAATTTTTTGTTTTTCGGATTTAATTTTTCGACTGTTATATACTTTTATATTGTATTTTATTGAAATGTTATATAATGTTATTTATATTTTCGATTAACAATAATTTGATCAAATCGTATTTTATTATGATAATGACGAAATCTAATACTACAATTGATTACGTAATTAGAAATGAGGAAAAATCACAAATAATTCATATTAGAGTGAGGGAAACAAAATAAGTAAAGTTAGTGGGTCTTTTTTTTCCTTATTTCAAGGAACTAATGAGAATAGCTTAAATTCTATTCCTTTTACAAAGATAGATTCTTCTCCCAGGATAGGGAGGATCCTCTAAAATTACTTTTCTTATCATTTTAATTATTATATAATTAATATTGATTCATTTTTATAGTTTTCATAATTTAAAAATTACCAAGGCTAATTTTTAAAAAAAAACGGTTTAAATTAAATTAAAACTAATAATATATATAATTCATAACAAAATACAATGAAGGAAATACTTGAAACTTAACATTAAATAGTTTCATGTAGAGTAAAAGATTTAAACGATTTTTCATGCAGGTTTTATTAAATAATTAGTGTTTCTTATTTAACAAAAAATTTATCAGTAGATCTCATGAGACCGTCTCTCACTAAATATGGAAACAAAAACTTCAGTGGATCTCTCATCCGATCATGTGAGAGATTTCTCAATAACGCTATTGAAAGACCGTCTCTCTAAAGTTTTTGTAAAAATTTAAACAATACCTCATGTTGGTGTTAATTTATTTACCGTGTGAGTGGTAATTAGCCCCTTAACTTGGGAATCTGGTCACATTAACACATAAATCATTCTCGCATGACGACTCCCCATTTGTATTCTAACGTAATTGATGTGAATTTATAAGATTTTTTTTTAGATTTGTTTAGTTAATTGATGATATTATTATATTTCAATTTCTTAGTTTAATAATGGTTTTATCAATGATTTTTTTTAAATAGATACATCTTGATTTGAATGAAGGTTGATTTAATTTTCATGACTTTTTTTACATGTTGATTTTAATAGTAGTTAATAACTTAGCATAAATCTTAGAAAATAAAGGTTTCTTGTATTTCTGAATTTGAACTTATGAGAAAATAATTAAATGAAAATGAATGAAGCAAGTAATTAATTCACACAAAGAACATGAGGGCCCTATATTGCCTATATAAATGAAAACATTTTCTTTCTTCAAAACTTATGGACTAATAGGATTGCAACAAATTCTTTAGATTTTATAGTATAGGGATTATTACTACCGGTACTTTCACTAAATATTTACGTTGTTAGTATTATTACGTTCACTATTTTTACTTTTATTATTATTATTAGGCTATTTAGCATATTACTACCTAATAAGTCAAAATTTTTACATCTTACTACCTAATATGTGCAATTATTCAAATAACAACCTAATAAGTGTAAAAACTGACACGATTACTACCAAAATGACGAAAATTGCTAAAAAATGACGGAAATCAGTTTATTTGTCCCGTTTAAATTTAAAACCTAATTTAATACCTATATTACCCTCCCTCTCCTTCCTCGATTAAAACACCTTTCTACTTTAACAAAACCCATTCCCCCTGATTCTCCATCAATCTCGTTCCAAACCCATATTTCCTCCTATAAATTCTTTCCTCCTTCATTCCTCCCTTAATCCCTAAATCTTCAAATTCTTCGGGTGGTATGATAGGACAAATTTTTCCGGTGGTAAAATTTTGGAAATTTGGTGATACTTAAGTATCAAAATTCCACCATTAACACAAAAGCACCTAATACCGATGCTTAATTATCAAATTTTACACAAAATAATCAAATTAGGGGAAGGGTTTATGCTGAAAATAAAAAAAAAAAATGTTTACTTGTCAATTTGAGAAGACAACAGAAGACTACCTCCCTCTAGTGCTGCAAATTGTGCTTTTTTATTGAGGTTTTCGATAAAAATTGCGACATGAAGCGAGTTACACTGAGTTTAATCAGGGGAGGAAGAAGGATGTGTAATATGTTAACAGGGAAGATGTTTTATTAAGGGAAGTGTAAAATCGTCATTTAACTTATCCCGAACATTTAAAACTAACTTAAGTTCGGTTTCCGTCAAAAAAGTAGCAAACGGATTAATGTTGTGTGATTTTAGGTAGTTAGTTGCAAAATTAATTATATTAGGTAGTAATATACAATTTTTTAAACTTATTTAATAGTAATTTGTCATATTGACACAATTACTTTTACTATTTACTTTTTCACTACTTTAACTACTCCCTATGCAATTTTTGTTTTTTTGCTGCTCACATATGTACCTACTAATATATTTAGTTATAATAATACATGGAGAATCATCCTGATATTCGAATATATTTATTTCAACAAAAATTCTTATTGAATACGGTCACTATCCGTTATAAATTAAAGACGAATAGTGACCCTCTTATAATGTACAAGTGACAATATCAATGGATGATCCATTTTCTACCCACTTATCTTCCCACTTACCTTTTTATAAGAGAGAAATATTCGTCTTCAACTTGTAACGGATAGTCTCCGTCACAAGCAAGACAATTATGAATTATATATACAATCACCTCCAAATCACAAGAAATTTATCATGATGAGGAAAGAAACAATAAAGAGAAAAAGAAAACAACGAACCATATTACACCATTTAAATTTTTTTAACATATCACATTATTATATATTCCCTCGTATTCCATATTTCTTCCCTATTTCCTAAAACAAATTATTTAGATTTTCTTCCCTTTTTTATTTTGAAAACTTTTATTCTTATGTAGTCATTTCTCTCTCATATTATCAAATCTCACCCAACTATTTTACTCTTATTTTATTCATTTTTAATGTTTGTGATCCGCAATTTCCTATTTAATTCCTAATTATTCACCCCTCGGCCCTCTCTCCCATAACATAACTCCACCCAATTTTTTTACACTTATTTTATTCTTCCTCTTAATCTTTGTGCTCAACTCAAAGAGGAACAATATATAAAATAAGAGAGAATATATTTCTTACCGAAAAAAAATTTATACATTTTGTAGCACTAACTACAAATTATAGTGCGATAAACATTAAAATTTGTCGTTTTAACTTTAAAGTAAATTAACCAACTTAAAAACACAACTAAACATCCACATAAATTTTAGGATTTTATTAATACTAGTTTTATACCCGTATAAAACATATTCGGGTATGTTTTTAAATACTTTATTTGTTATTCATAAATATGTTGATTAATTAGTGCAAATATATCTCATGAAATTAAATGAGAAATATATAAAATTTCAATTTAGTGATGATTGTTTTTACTCCAAATTGACATAACTACCCGTACAATTTTATTTTACTGTCATTTAAGGAGAATAATCAAACTTCATCAAATGAATTCCAACCATACAAAAGTGTTGAAAGAAATTGTATTGTACTTGTATAACTTATCCTTTGAGAGAAAATAAAATGATAGAAATTTTTTCAGATAATGATACGGCACAACGCGGTGACGCTCAATTTATACGCCACCTTCTCATATATACTCTATTTTATTGGGTTTTTCACTTATTTCATGTGATTATGAAATATTATTGGAACCCCCAATTATTGTATGTGAGACGGTGACGCTGAGATTGGATGCCACGATGGCACGGGTGACGCTCAATTTTGACGCCACCTTGTCATATATACCCCATTTTTATCGAGTTTTTCGCTTATTTCATGTGATTATGTATTATTATTGGAACCCACACTTATTATATGTGAGAGGGTGGCCCTGAGATTGGGCAGCACCGGGTGGCACTTAGTGGTGGGGTTTGAGAGATAAGAAAAGTCTTTAAACTTTATTTTTGATGACGGGAAGTTGAATCCCCTCGGACCTGTGCATTCCCGCACCACCACATGGACCATGTAAGCCACCTTTTGAGGCTGCAATCGCCCCAACTCGTGGTCATACCTGAAACCTCTCAACTCCTACATTTCTACAAATTCCAGCTACCAGTCTACCACTAGACTAACATCACTTGATTAACTTTCTAATTCTAAGGAGTAAATCATAACCTCTCAAAAATGTTAGCTTTTACAGTAAAGAGATTACGCACCCGAATATGAGTAAACCACGGTCACCTGATAAGACATGAGAGACTCGAAATCTAGAAAGTATGGAGTCAGAGTGTGTCTGAAACCCGTTTAATTTCAGAAGACTGGTTTTGAGAGGCTTGAGTTTGTGTTTTGAGAATTTTTTTTAGTTTGAACCATTAGAATCCTATCACCCTGGTTTGTTGTTAAAATAAGTTAAAAAAAAGGTTAAAAGAAGGTATGATGACTATAAATTATAGTAAAATTAGAAGAATGAATCTTCAAGGAAAGTAGTTAAGTAGTTATATGGGTTCTGGAATTGAAAAATGTAGTTAATGGGGGTTCGGGAATCTGTGAGTGATGAAATGGCAATATTAGATAAAATTAGAGAGTATGTTGTATTGCTTTTTGAAACAAGGGATCGGAGTAGTGTTCCCTTTATATCTCTATATTCATATTTGCATAATGGGATTACACATATAGTAATACACATACACATACATATAGAATAATACAAACAACATACCTGCTCCTCCAGGGGGTGGAAAGTGTTGAAGAAGAGGATTTTGGCATTGTCAAAGGCTGAGGACTGCTTGATATTGAGAGCATTAAGAGCAGGATAAGAAGCATTATTAACAAGCAAGGAAGGCATTTCATTAGGTTTCAACAAAGGCAACGACGGAACCGACACCAAACATCCCTTCATCTCACTGCTCAAACCACCATTGTATACATGATAGTGAATCAAATGAACGGCGGCTGACTGTGTGAAAAAGGGCGCGCCCTCTAAGCCAGCCGCTTCAGCTAAATCAAGTACCCATGGTATCACACAATCATACACTATCAACTTAACCGGACTCCTTGTCTTCTTGTATTCATTAATAAGCTTTGTGAGGCTCTCAGGCATTACTCTTTCAAATATCTTCAAGTACGCCTCATGGTCATCCACCTTCTCCCCTTCTTTTAGACCGTCATACACAGCTCGGATTTGGATCCCCCCAATTTCTGGATGTAGTGGGACTGATTTGGATAGGGTGGAAGTTGTTATGAAGGTTACTTTTATGCCTTTCCAAGCTAACCGTTTTGAGAATTGGAGCATTGGGTTCATATGCCCTTGTATGGGATATGGAAATACTACAACATGACCACCACCATTACCATCACCGCCTGACTCCATTGTCTCTCTTTTTTTTTCTCCTTCCGCTTTCACTTTTTTTTTGTTTGCCTACTCTACCTTTGGCTTCTTACAACATAATCATTTCAACCTCTTTTTCGAGATAGTCCACAATAAACGTTGGTGGTGCTCATCCATTTACGAGTTTTGTCCATTTATGATTTTTTTTCATTCTTTTTCCATTATAGGTCATTTACTTAAAAACCGTTTTCATTTTCTGAAACCGTTTCCATTTTACGGAAAAGCACCTCATATCTGAGTCGGGATATGTTTAGTATTTTTAGAAGTCCTAAAAAAATATCAGAAATATTTTTTTTTATCTCGGAATCATCATGTTTAATGGAATAGGAAAGCCATTTCCTTTCCAAACTCCTAAAAAACTCTTAAAAAGAATTTGGTTGAGGAGAAACACCGCCTAGAGAAACGCAGTCATCATTGCGCCTCTTCTTAGGGTTGATTACAGTATACTCCATTTTCTTCTCGAATTCCTCATGTGTTTTGGTCTTTTCAAACTCTCTACCCATGATTAGTGTAAATAGAGGTCTCTGCCTCACGTATTTTTTATGCCAGTGTCTGCCCCTTCTCTCTTTTTATTATAAGACTAACGATATTACTTTTGACGCCTATCTACGCGCTTGATCTACTCAACCATGTAAGCCCAAATCCTTCTGGGTACTAGTCACATTACATTTTACCGACCCACTTGACCACTACATACATTCATTCTGCTTAAATTTATAGTTTTTATTTTTCTTTACACAAAGGGCATCCTTCGCTACATTGGGTCGAGCAGTGACAACTAGGGCTGTGCATAATATGGGTCGGACCGGAATTTTGGACCGGACCGGACCTGTTTGGGCAGACCGGAACCGGAACCGGAAAATTCAGGTCCGGTCTTAGGTCCAACGTTTTCCACGATTCCGGGTTTAGGGTCGGTCCGGGTCAAACCCGGTTTTTTCCGGGTCAGACCGGTTGGACCTATTCAGTCTGTTTCTAATTTTTTTTATGGGCTTTAGATATTGGGCTAGGTTATTATCGTATTTTATTAGTCGTTTCTCCTTACTGCCAGTAACGCCGCTCCTCTCTTCTTTTCCTCTCTTCTTCTCCCCTAAAAGAAAACCCTAGAAAATCATCAGATTCATCACCTCATTTAGTCCTTCACACCGTGTCGCAGTCGCACAGTCGCCACTCCTTTCAGTTCCAGACTTCCAGTCGTCGCTCATCCCCGTCTTCTACAATCAGATTTCGAATTGTAGTGTTTAATATGTAAGACTCTTGTACATTTTAATGTTTTTTAGTCTTTCATTATATTCTTTCATTTAATTGCATACATTTTTTTGTGTTAAGATCAAATGATAATAGTGTATTTGTCGGATTCGAATTTGTTAGGGATTGTCATTGTGTGATTTGTGTGATTCGAATTCGAACAATAGTATATTATCAAAATTCGGATTGTATTAGGGATTGTGTGATTTGTTATGGATTGTAGGATTTGTGTGACTCAAAATTTGAATTTGTTAGGGATTGTGTGATTCGAATTTCCCTTCATCTCTTATCATCTTGAGATTATTGACTGTATTTTCTATGGTGTTAGTGTGTATCTGTCCATTCATTTGTTTACTTTTTACATTTCATTGGTATCAATGTTAACTCTAATGAGATTGAGCATGAATCTGTTTTAATCCTAAACTATTGGTATCAATGTTAACTCTAATGAGATTGAGCATGAATCTGTTTTAATCCTAAACTATTGGTATCAATGTAAACTATTGAGCATGAATCTGTTTTAATCTGGAATAGCATTATCGAGAGAGACGGTCTAGCAGGCAGGAGCATCATCATTTTCCCATCACGGCGTCGACTCAAAACTCTTGCAATGTATACTCCTTTTTTCCTGTTTTGTTTATTTAGTAACTTATCAAAGTTTTGGTTATTATAATTATAGATTTATAACTAATCTAAGTTTTATCCTTTCATTCAATAGATAATGTCGGGCTCCCAATCCAAGTCTATCAATCACGGTTTGACATCCGATGAAGCAACAAATTGTCCAACTGTGGATGTTTCAGACGACGAAATGCCAGAACAGTCAATGGGGTCGCAATCAAAGCGCAAATTTAGTGGAAGTTACAAGCCTCACCCAACAAAAAAACCAAAGAATGGTCGTCGATATATCATTCGGAAAAATAAAAGGAGGGCAACTTATTGGGCGGACTACACTGAGTATTTAGATGATACTGATTGTCTAAGGGCAGAATGCAACTTCTGTGAAACAGCCACTTTTGCAGCTGATTCCTCCATAAATGGGTCTAAAAATGTTGGTAAACATTGGTCAGCTTGCTCAAAAAATCCAGCCAATAAAAGTAAAGGTAAACAATCTTATTTGGCCTTTGACCCTATTAATGGTAGTGAGCATGAAGTTAGATTAAGGACTAAAGAAGTTAGTATGGAGGACGTTAGAAAAGCATTAATCTACATGATCATACTTGATGAGTTGCCATATAGATTTGTAGAGAGGCCGGGGTTTAGATATTTTATGTCTATTGTTATGCATGCCTTTCACATCCCTTCTCGTACCACTATTGCAAAAGATTGTTACCAACTTTATCTTGATGAGAGGGCAAGTCTTAAAGCTTTTCTTAAAAACAATTGTCAAAGGGTATGTGTGACCACTGATACTTGGACTTCTATTCAAAGGATTAATTATATGTGTCTTACTGCGCATTTTATCGATAACAATTGGCGACTGCAAAAAAGAATTTTGAACTTTTGTCCAATTTCAAGCCATAAAGGGGAGGCTATTGGAAAGGCTGTTGAAGATTGTTTGAATACATGGGATTTAGGACATAAACTTTTTACCGTCACAGTTGATAATGCAAGTTCAAATGACGTAGCATGTGCTTATTTGAAAAAAGTTGTGAAAAAAAATGGTGGGATTAGTGAAGGAAAGTATTTGCATATGAGATGCATAGCTCACATTCTTAATCTTATTGTTTGGGACGGTCTAAAAGATCATGGGACATATATAAACAAGATAAGAGGTACGGTAAAATATGTTAAAAGTTCTCCAGCTAGAATTGTCTTGTTTAGAGAACAAGTAGAGAAGTGTAAAATTGACTGTGAGTTAGCATTGTCTCTTGACGTTCCTACGAGATGGAATTCAACTTACGACATGTTGGATAGAGCATTAAAGTATAAAGATGTTTTTGGTAGGATTGGACTTCCTTCTCTTTTGGAACCTCAAAACTTGGGTCCTATTGTTGATGAGGATTGGGATAAAGTTGATAAACTGGTTGTTTTTCTAAAAGAGTTCTACGATTTGACTAACCGTATCTCAGGTTCTCTATATGTGACAAGTAACTCTCTTTTCTTTCAAATTGGCCACACATATGATTTACTTAATGATTGGTTGGTTAGTGAGGATCTTGAGTTTAAGGATATGGCTGTCCAAATGAAATTAAAGTTTGACAAATATTGGGGTGATGTGGAGAAAATGAACATGCTTATTTATTTGGCTGTGATTTTAGACCCTAGTTTCAAATTTATTGGGGTGAGTATTGCTTTATGTAATATGTATGGAAAAACAAAAGGTGAGTTGTTGGCTGAAAAAGTAAAACAGTTTGCATATGACATGTTTGATGAGTATAGGCGCATCTATGCGCCTGTGACCGGTGATAATGGTGAAATCAATGAGCCTATGTCTAATATGTCATCGAGTGGTTCACGGACAGCAAACAGATATATGAGTAATATTGAGGAACAAGTTAAGAGACAAATGAATGGGTCAAATCCTCTTGTTAGAAGTGAGTTTGATCGCTACTTGAGTGAGCAAAAGGGTGAGGATGAAGAGAAGGATATATTAGCTTGGTGGAGAAAAAATGCCTTTCGATTTCCAATTTTAGCTCATATGGCTAGAGATATTTTAGCTATGCCTATATCTACCGTGGCCTCAGAATCTGCATTTAGTTCCGGAGGGCGCACTCTTGATCCATTTAGAAGCTCTTTGACACCTAAGGTAAACTTTTATTTTAAATCAATAAGGTTGCTTACAATTTAATCATGTTTACTTACTAATGAATTACTATGGGTTTTTCTTGTTTTGAATTATGTTAGATGGTTCAAGCTCAGATATGTACGCAAGATTGGATTCGAGCATCGCTCCGTGAAACAAAACTTGATATGGAAGAGAATTTGGAAGAACTTGAGAAATTGGACAGAGGTAAGAATTAAGATGGCTTATTTCTTTGTTTTTTGGTGAAATCTTTCTGAATTCTGTTTTTGCACATGTATCAATCTGAATTCTGTTTTTGCACATGTATCAATCTGATTGCTGAGTGTTGCCCAGACAGAATGCAGAATGCAGAATCCATGTGCATTTGATCTCTGATTGTTGATTTCTACTTGAAAATGGCTGATCCTTTAGCATTACTCGTAAACCCGGCAGCCTATAATTATTTCACTAATCCACTTTTTTCTTCGACAGACTTTGAGAAGTTGAAGGTTGAGGATGAAACGGTCTTCGTGACTTGAAATCTTGGAATGGAAGTTGAAGTTTTTGCATCAACATACCCGGAGACTCTTGATTAGGTCGTTTTGGACTTTTGGTGATGTAATAATTATGAACAATGGACATTTCGGTTATGTATTAATGGTTAAACAATGGACTTTAGCACTTACTTAGATGGACAATTATGTAGTTTTTAAAAGTTCAATGAACTTTTTGGTTGTTTTAAGTTTAATTTACAAAGATGGTAAAGGTACAACCGTACAACTGTACAAGTAGTTTTGCGCAGTTGTCAGCCTGCGACAATTTCAGTTTGTAGCCCAGTTTATGAACCGGTCCTAACCGGTCCTCATAGGTCCAACAGGTCCAAGACCGGAATTTACAGGTCCGGTCCAGGTCTTCATATTTTTCATTCCGGGTCGGTCTTAGGTCCTCAACATTTAACCATTCCGGTTCCGGTCCATTCCGGTTCCGGTCCGGTCCGGTCCGGTTCTGGACCGGTGCACACCCCTAGACTGACAACAGTCTAAAATCGAGAATTAGTCAACGTTCGCTTCGCGACATGTAAGTCTAAGGGTGTAAAAAATCCATTTTATTTATATTTTTTGTTTTTACCATGTAACAGGTAATGACCATATCTAAAATTGAATCATTTTTCAAAGTTTTATAACTTTTTTGACGAAACAACAGAGAATAATGGTCGAGGATAAACGCATAAACTGATGCGCCTTTTTGAATGAAGGCAACATGGTTGCGCCCCTTCGAGAGGGTGCTTAGTCAGTTTCTGTTTTTCTCCTTCTTTCGTATTTATCTGTTTTCCTCGTCGCTCCTTTATTTATGACGAAATATTTTGTATATAAGCTGATTAAACCACTTAAACCTTGAGTCATAGTTAATAAAACATCTTAAATCAAACTAGTCAACATTAATAACAAACACGAGTCTGACTTCACAGCCAGAAATCATCCTTAGAACAAACGCAATAGGGCATGCACCTCTTCTAGTGGACACACCATCCACTACACCTATTCTAGGATAGGTTATGTCTCTGATCACATCTCTTTCTGATGTAAGCTTTCTAATCAGTTATTAATCGATTATTAACTGTAATATTGCCGCGTATTTCTACTTTAACTTATAAAAAAAAATTTAGTTATGGTTGTGAGTTAGACTATGGAATTCACTTCTGTAATATACATTTTATTCGTTTATTTACCTTTCATATGCAAATAATTAAATCATCCAACTTTAACCTCAATTGTATGCAAAATAACATGTCGAAACGACCTAGTTTTAATCCAGGTGCTAGAATTAAAATGTGTTTGCTACATTCATGCATATAACTAACAACATCTCGAGTATAAATGAATTCCATGATCATTAGTAGAGGTCGCTATCGAGGCAGACGGGATTAGGTGCTCTAGTATGAGCTTCTATATAGATACCCTCACCCTTTACTCAGATATCTGTGAACATTAGTGCTCATTGGCATCGCGAAAGTAATTCTAGACTTAGAATGTTAAGGGCGACAAATTTCTTAGTGTCGATGTCACTACTTTGTGTCTTTACATGATATGAGGTATTCAAACAAACCCAATTATCCACAAAAAATGGTGGCGACTCTACAAATGTAGGCTTGTTCAATTATTCACTGGTTTCAATGACTTTTAAATCGGTATAGGCCCATGACGTGTTTTGTCAACACAAAGTTCCATGGGAAAAGTGACATTGCCTCAAACTATTCAATGCGCAAATGCGCTCGGCGCAGGCGTCCCATATCCACAAATACTCGCATAAGTTTTTATCAATAAACTCAGAAAATCTAATTGTATTGATCCGTATAACCCATAAGTTTCACATTGGTGTATGCTTAGTGTACAAACGGAGGTGTAAATTTATGAATAAACTCAGAAACATTGGGGTCATCCAAATTTATCAATAATTAAAGGAGCGCTATTATATAAGCATATTAATTTGAATCAATTCTAAATTTCAAATCAATCTGTATCCTTTAGCAACTGGATAATATTTAATCACTTAAGATTTTGTTGTTATAAAGTATCATTACAACATCTGTTTGTAGAAGTTTGTTTAATAGGGACAAACGTATCGAGGTGAGATAAACGTAGATTTGGAGATGGACAGATAGCAACCGATTTTGGAGCAACAATGACTCCTTCAATTAATTGGGAGAAAGGGATCGGTGTTTGCTATAGTTAGGGGAAAAGTAATTGGAGTAAAATAATTTAGGAAGATGATTAATTTAAGGGGAAACAATTAATGATTTTTTATTGATTAAGGGGTGAAGATGGTGAGCGGTGTTACCAGTTTTACAAGTATCCCTTCAAAAATATCAATACAGGTTTTTTTTTTTTTTTTTTTTTTTTTTTTTTGCCGGTGGTAAATAAAGTTGTTACAAACTTATTGCACCCGATGCAAGATCATGTGCAATCTTGTTAAATCTACGCGGGATAAAAGACAAACTAAGACAATGAAAAGAAGTAATAAGTACATTACAATCCTCAATAATATCCTTAATATGATGATCCGGGTCTTCCAAGTCAGCCAGCTGAAGCAGCGCCCTTAGACAATCCGAGAAAATGTGCACATGGGTGAAACCCCGTGACTTAGTCCACCTTATTACTGCCTGAATACCCAAGGCCTCAGCTTGGAGAGCAGATTCCGCCATGCAGGTTTCCCTGAGTCTTCCCACCTCACTTCCCTTCTGATCATGAACTATAAACCCATAGGCCGCCTCCAGGGTATCTCGCTACCCCGCATCCACCATAACTCTGATAGTGTTGCAGGAGTCCCCTTTTACCTATGAGGTAGAACCTTTTTCCGGCCGAAACATCTTTGACCTCCGAGACTGAAGATTCTCTTATCTGGTAGCGTCCCACCAACTTATTCATGGCCCCTTCCTCGTCCTGATGAAACTCGGCCACTTCCTTTGCCACTAAAAGATAAAGCTGTTCCACTGGTATGTCGCTATCCCTAAAAATCTTATTGTTGCGGTGTCTCCATATACACCAAAGAGTAGCAACAAAGGTGCATACCCTCCAGCTCCCGTCTTCCATTTTTCCAAGCAAACCAATCCAGTCCATAATCCAATGTTGAATACTCAGATGATGAGCGTGCTCAGTTCTAATGCCCAACACCGACCCTGCCCAGAAACGTGAAGCAAAGTCACAATCACGAAAAATATGCATAAGAGTTTCCACCTCACCCTCATCTTGCTTGCAAGAGACACATTGGCCATGACACTGCATTTTTCTAGTCAACATTTCCGAGCCGCAAGGAAGAGTGTTGGCACAAATCTTCCAGAGGAAGACTCTCCATTTGGTCGGGATTTTATCAGCAGTAGTATAGATTAATATCAGTAGAGAATACTTAGTTTGTCCAATAATTTATATTTATATATAAAGATCAAATAGATGGTTTACATAAACTCCCGATCCGTATCATAGAATCTTATGATTTTATGAAAGTGGTGACAAATCCTGATTCTAGGTAAGATTATTATCTTACGATTCAACTTCTGTCAAATTTTTTCAAAGTAGAATTTTAACCCTATTTTACGATTATACGATCCGATCCTACATTATTAACAATTAATTTTTTTCAGTTACTAAAATTTTATGACTTTTAGGATAAACGAAAATAATTAGTTAGCACTTACTAAGATAAAAGTTTTTTGAGTTTGAAGCACAAGATTTACATATTTTGATAATACAATTATGTATTTTAGTTTATTTGCAGGATTTTATGATTTTACGATCCAATCCTACCGATTCGATCTTAAAAGTTCATCGATCCAAAGTAAAGGATCCCGATTCTAGCAACATTAGTAAAGAATAAAAAAACATATTCCGAATATAAACTATGTCTATTTTTATGCAAAAGTTATTTTCCTTATAATATTACAATATATGTTTGTAAAAGATGTCATTGGAAATGAATAAATTCTTTATATTGGAAGTCCTTTTGTATAGTATTTTCATGTTGTATAACTTCTTTTTGTTACTTAATTTGCTTTGTAATTCTACCTGACAAATAGCTCAACCTGTATTGACACTGCAACCTCTAAGCTACACGCCGTCTTCAAATTATTATTGCACCTCCATAGACACTGCATTCTCTAGTCCAAGTACCAAAACCTTAAATACAGTATGTACAATTGAACTTTTACACAGGATATGTCTGCAATCCAAATAAAACCCTCCCAAAAACTAAGCTAAACTCACTAATGTCTACACGCAGTGATCCTGTGACCTATGAAAATCACAAGTCCTTGTTTGGTATATTCTGTGTATTGTGATAATCTGTTCCTTGGGTCAATGACCAAGTGCTAACTGATGGCTTTCTAAAGTACAGATCCGACATTCCACCCTGTCATTCCTGCCACTGTAACCCAAAACATTTGTGTTGGTATGAAACATAAATCGAAGACAGCTCAAGATGAATGATACTCCATAATTTAAGTTGAATCAAGCCCAAAAGCCTAGAGCCCAAACCAAAACAAGACGCCTGATTACAATCTCAGTTGTGTGGTTCAGGAGGAAACAATCTGCCACTTTCACTTGTTTGTTCAGCAGAACTGTCATCATTTTTTGTAAGAGGCTCTAGATGTACAGGATTAACGTGAGAAGTAACCATCACCTCTTTACTTTCACGAGAGCCTGCTTGCTGTTTTGTAGAACCAATATCTTGAGACTTATGTTGAGGCTCGAAATATGAAATCCCAAATTTCTGTCCATGCGTAAGTCCTGGACAAAACCCCTGTATAACACAGCATAAAGATTTGATAGCAAGTGTCAAAAGCCATACATAAAATCAACAATTAAGTTTTTACCCCAATTGAATCAATTTGACGCTATACAAGTCACAAACCATTTGAATTATTTTTAAAGAGAGGACAGGGGCCTTGGAAGGGTTGTTTTCACACCCTCCATCCAGTTATGTGCTTCACAGAAGAAAAGAACAGCTTAAAATGTCTGAGAACCACAAGCTTAATTATATATGACTAATCTAAACATAGTATACCAACAGGCATCATAACAAACTCTTGTCAAGATTGCTTAAGGAATATTTCCACTTGATTTACGGAAAATAAGAAGCTACTCCCTCTTCAACAACTCCGCTACCGAATGAAATATAGGGATACCGTAAAAGGTAGTCTTGAGGTAATGCAAATGGCACCCATTTTTCATGTTTTATTACTTTCTAACCCTTGAACTTAGTTATTTGTGCAGAATGAATACATTTATACATAAATTTATGAAACGTTGCTTAAGCTAATTAAAATTAAACATAAACAAAATGTTTCCAAAATTATCCGATATATATGTTTTAAATGTTAAATTTTATTCCTAGGAACCTTAATTGTGTTGCTCATAATCTAGCTGGGCCAGCCATATGTAAAAACTTTTCTTAACTCCTGACACAAAACCAAAAAAAAAAAAAAAAAAAAAAAAAAACCCCGCAACATAGTCTGTTTTTCTTTTATTAAAATTTCCATCATAAAACATTCCAAACTAAAACACAGTATGTAGATTATACATTGATATACTACACCAGTTGTATAGTATAGTTTATAGTTTCTGACATTATAATAAAGGTTTTGAAATTTATTTTAAGAATTATGAGTTTTACTATAGAGTTTCTGAGTTTATTCACTTAAACATTAAGCACAAAAAATTACAATAATACTGAAAAACATTACATACAAGCATAGTTAAATTTGAGTTTTGACGGAACAAAATAAAAATTACCTTATTAACTTTAATAAACTTAGAAAAATACACTTATGCTAAAAAAACAAATAAAGTTTGAGGCAATAAGCAAGGAAAAATACACATGCTCAAAAACAAATAAAGTTTGAAGTAATGCATCCGATTTATGTTCTTTTTTCCCATTAAAACACCATGTTATTTAAAATAATATACTTGTATTTTCCAAGAGTATGTGTATGCTTAATAGAAGCGAAAATCATAGATAATCTTGAGAGTCCCTGTACATAGTTTTATAAAAGCAAACCCCAGGGTCCAAGGGTACAAGCAGAGTACAACATCAAGGATGGGCACAATAAGCAACATCCCAAACTTTAGCGATACATTGTGCATAGAAACAAACTCCAAGGGTACGACGAGCAGCACACAACTTTAAAATAGGTACACCCAGAAATTCCCCAAACTTTAGAGATACATTGTGCACCATCCCCATTCTTAACAAGTCAAAAGACATTTCCAAAAACCAATTGCTTCCTCCCATTCTACAGGTTCTTTACGTGTTTAATCTTTTGTGAGAAAGATTTTCATGAAACGTAAAAAATCTATTGAATGGGAGGGAGTACATGTTGAATGGGAAGGAGTACATGTTGAATGGGAAGGAGTACATGTTAAGATCCCCCCACTCTGAAATGTGAAATTTATAACTTATCTTCCTTCAATCTTGTGTCTTTGGACAAATGAACTTTGGAAGGAAAGAAAAAAAATGACAAATAAAATAGTGGACGTATGTAAGCTCACCGTGATCAGTGCTGAACCAGAAGATGTCTTCTTATATGTTAAGGAAGATAACAACGCCTTGGAGCCTAATCCTTTATGGACTCCACTGCCATTTGCTTGTTGAGACCCCCAAGAAATACCAGGAGAATATAGTTCCTCTCTCAAGCTGCTATTGTAATTATTACAATATGCACCATAGTATGAACAATGTTCACGTACTAAAGACACTTGAGGAGTTGCTGGCAGTAGGTGGCCTTCGGTGCTGAAAATATACCTGCTAACTACAAATGCTAAGTAAGTATGAAAAACATGGAGTTTATATATCGAAAAAAGGGAAAAATGATGCCAAGCACCTCTCCATTTTTAACACCATCACGCATACCTCTGAACTCAGTTTCAATCCTAAATGCGACCTAGGTTATATAATCTGTGTACAGTTTGAGTCAAATGTACAAGATGATTCAAGGTTACGAGGTAGGCTTTTGAACTCATGTTAACCAAAAAAGTAACCAAAATCTTCAAGTTTATGGTGAGACTCAAAAATATTTTGATAGACACAAGTGATACGATAACTCTTTCTTTTACGGAGAGATTGCTTGTAACTATATGACAATTAGGTTTTGCTTTTGATCAGTTGGGGTGTAAAACTCTAATGAATTCTCGAACGAACACGAGTCAACAACTCAAGTGATTACAAATGGCTACTACTTCATAAATGTGATCGCATAATTAGGGGTCACATATGACTTTCCATAGTGTCAAAAAATGAATGCATGTGCCACATATTGTAAATTTAGCGTAACAAAATAAATTTGGTTATAAACTAATTGAAGTGTACATTGTGTGAGTAATAAATACATTATTTTGTAAATTTAGTCACATGTTTGGGGTCACATACGGCTATAAATTTATCACCATTACAAGGTATATGACTACAAAGTGATAGTCAAGTATCACAAATGAGACAAATGACTAACAAGTATATACAACTAATGGGATATAAATTTGTATCCATTTTGTGTATAATAGATACCTAGTTCTTCGTACACAAATTCTCATTGAAGACGACTTATATCCGTCACAAGGGAGAGACGGGTCGAATAGTGTAATATTTCTAGGAAATGGGGTGGGATGGGCGGGTCACAAGCTAGTGACACCATTTGTTTATTATTTTAGGCATGTGGATAGAGTATGACCTAGTATTTATTTTATTCTCAAAGAAGTACACTTAGCTATCACTTTCACACTAATTCATCACTTTTCCAAGTTCCATCTAATTTGCATTAAAAACATCAAATCATTATTTTTTTTATCTAGAGAATCTCATCATTTTATTTTGACGGAATTATATATTTTATTTTATTTTAAAACTCTTCAACGTGGTTACATTTTCAAGGTAGCATTATAACACACTCATATGCGACCATGTTTATGCAATTCTGTTATCATCATAAGAGTTATTTGCAAAAGAAATGATTGTTATTAAGATTCATTTCAGACTAAGATGCTATCATTTTTACACGAATCACTCTCCATACATTTTTACCATCTGAGTTCATATATGTTACCATTTTAAAATTTTGCATTATGGTTACATTTCTAAGTAAGCTGGTAACATTATAACGCATACTTATACGTTACCATGTTTATGCAATTTTGTGACCATGTTTATGCAATTTTGTTATTATTATAAGAAGAGAGCGGAAGTGACATTAATGAGCAATCTTGTCTTTGCATTGAGAAATCTCCTCTTTTTCTATTTCTTTATTATGTGTTGTCAAATAAGTTTTTAATATATAATACACAAAATGACTCACTTGTATCCATAGTAACATAATATGGTACATATTTGTTCCATCTCTTCCTTGTGACGGATATTGCATGTCATAAGAGAGACTAATTGTTCTTCGTAAATGTGATCACATATTTGGGGGTCATATGGGGATCTTCTAATGTTGCAAATTTATATATATGTGATCACAAGAGTATATACGTGATCACATGTTGTAATTGTTATGGATGGAAACTTATGTTCGAAATAAATTTTACTCACTACCTTAGTACCTTGGTAACAAGCGTAATTAATATGCTACAGCCTACTTTAAATTAGAGAACAGTAATTAATGATCCTACAAATCTGAAATAGACCTATCTTACTAGTAAATGGTACTTATTTGACCCACTTTAACAATAAAAAGGGTTATTAAGTCTTAAGCAAGACTTATTGTTGATTACAAAAAGAAAATGCCAATCACATGTTATCATTCAGAAGAAAACTCAGAAAGTACTAACAACGTAGCGCCAAAGGTAAGAGATGTGCAGTGCATTGTATAGAGCCTTAATAATGATATTTCACACTCAAAAATATAATAGCAGCATAGAATAGTGCTCTCCTAGTCTACAAAACACAAAATTAAGGCAAGTTGATCTCGGATAATGACTACCCCTTCGTTTCACCCAGTTTTACTTTCGATCCACTCCTGAGACAAGTTAAGAACAAACTCAACGACCGCGTTCCAACAATTTTCGTAGAAAAGCTTGGTACACAAGTACAGAACAATCAAGTTCCAGAGAGTTACCATCCTTCATTATAAATTGTACACTAATGATCCTCAGTCCTCAATCTTAGACCTATGAACTAAATTATCTAGGGAAAAAAGGATACTCATTAATCGTGTAATTAACCTCAATCATAACCCCCTTCCGGCTAACATTATTGGGATAATCCTTATCAGTGTAAACATATCTCTTGTACCATTAATCAACTTTTAACTCCTTTTCCCCTTTAAAAGGCCATTCAGAAATTCCTCAAAGATCTCTTTTGCTCTCTCAAATCTATCATCCTCTCTCTGAAGTTTAAACACGATAACATGTCCAAAAAACCCTCATTTTAAATCTGAAGTTTCTCCTTTATAAAACCAACTTTCATCTTGGACATGAAACTGTTCCAACCTTTCACGTTATACTTGTGCCACTCAATCCTCTCTTTACCATTAAACCTAGCTTGAGAAGTTCATATGCACCTCAAGAAAAACAGAAAGAACCTTTGGGCCCCGAAAATGCTTTTGGTTCCGCTGACATTAAAGGTTCTAAGGTTCCAATAGTGTGAAGTGGTAAAAAAAATAGAGAAAGTAGAAACACGGGGAAATGAGAAAGTAAACCTTGTGACTGAAACCTCGAAGAAGAAACTAAGATGCAGAACAACTCCCCACAGTGCTTATATAAAATTCACAAGAACATATGCAACTCAGAATCTTATTCTTAAGTCAACATGGGGTCATGGGGAAAAATTCATTCTTCAAACCAAGCATCTATAGGCCTGTGCTTCAGCTTTTAAAGAAGGATATAAAAAATGGGAAGAATCACTAAGCAAAAGAAACTAATATCGCATCTTTTATCTTGCTTCCTACTTCCCTTGTCCAAAAACTTTCAGATTATCACTTCCATCGGACAGAAATGGAGCTCTTTTACTCCAACCAATGTAATCCTTACAATTCATTTTAGACAACTATTTGAGCTCCTTAAGTGTGTAAAGCTTCCTCTAGAATCATGCTTGTTCAACTAAATTCTAATACTCATAATCATGGAGTAACCTAGAAGCAAAACACTTACTTGTATGGTCCATTTTCGACGAGATTGTCTGGACCCACAGCCAAATCAAACAGCAGCCACAAATATTTCACCTGTGCATGTACAAGATTATGTTAAAAAAAATAATTGACCGCCATAGCATTGCTTATTACTTGGTGACACAGGAAATAAAGGTATCTAACACAACTCCATGCAAGGTGTTACAAAAGATGCCCATATAGGTTTTGGGATACGGCAAATTTAAATCAACTTGCATTGCACCAATTTCAATTTGCAATGCAACCAAAAACTTGTCATTCTTAAGATCTAGATTATGATACAATAAAGGAAAATGGCTTAATAAACTACCAATGTTTCTCTTCACTGTGAATTAATTGTCAATCCATATAATTTTTAAAACTATTTTCATTACGGATCATCCGGAAACAACCACTCCCTATGTTGTTAACACAACAAACAGTCTGCCCTACGCATGGGTAGGACTACATACATAAAACTGGCCATTTCCTGGAGCCTTATATGCATTGGTGAAATGATCTGTTGCTACACACTTACCCCTAGCAACTTTTAATTAGATGAATATAGTGGAAGTAATTTATTCAACACTATTACAGAGAGAGGGAAAATCCTTACGAAGTAGATACATTCCTTACCGTTTCAGCTAAGAAAAAGCTCTCCATATGATCTTCTTGTTTGTGATTTTCAACATCTGTTATATGACAATAACCACATGGGCATCGAGCTCCATATTGCAAACTGGTAACAATGTCACGGCCTACATCCAGATACCTTCAAAACAATAATCAGGAATAGAAAATTGTACTAATAAAACCGCAATAACAAGTCAAATGAAAAGCAAATCAGTTCTTAAAGGTATAACGACGAAGAGATTGAATAATTTAAAACAAAAGCAAAAAATAGATCGCATCAGGAGAATCGTATGACAAAATTAACTGATGTTGAACTGACAACAAAACTCCTACAAGCAGTCTGCTATTAGAACCATCCATTCTTTTAAAGGATCATATACTCCTGCTCTAATATAATGTCCAAGCTCAATTTACTGATCTTTAAAGTATACACTGAGTAGGCTGCCAACAAATGGTACTCCCTTTTGTTTCTCTTTAATCATCCACTTAGATTTTGGGGTCTTTCTTTTTCATATTTCTATTCATTTCATGAAAAAATGAATAAGAGGTTTTGTCCTGCGGCATTTCTGGAGAAAAAATTGAAAATATGACTTTGGAGGTCCGGCGAAATATTGTCCTAGTACATTTCAAGAGCAACATTCGAAAGTTTGATTTTAGTTTGACGGGGTGAAATGGTTGTTGCGCTTCAGCAATTTGAGCTTCTCTCTCACATTTGGGCATCGGTGTAAATAGAAAATTGCAGATATTTTCAGGACTAGTGATCCAATCAAAAGAAAACTTATACGTTTCGGGGAGAATTCTAGGGTTTTTGTACGAAAAATTTATCTTTAAGTTTGTAATCAAGATCTAATCTTTCAGTCAATGCAATCTCATTCTTTTGGTATTTCTCTTTGTCTCTCTTTCTTTGTTGATTTCATCTTGTTTTGATCTTAATTTTATAAATCTAATGTTTGTTCTCCTTGCAGTCATCAAACGTAGCTTGTTTTGCTTAATTTTGGTTGCATGCCTTCAATTTCTTTTTTGCTTTGCTTTCAATTTCTAGGGTATATCTATTTATTACTATTTTTCAATCATACGTTTAATCATGACATGTGTTTCACTAATTTATGATTAATCATTTAATCTTACCAATTCTATCTTCAATCTTAAGTTTTATCATGATGGATTTTTCTGTAATTGTTATGATTAATCTTAACAAATCTATTTTAGTTATGTGTGAGTAGTGGATTAGCTGGGATTGATTTGAGGATTTGATATTATTGGCTTTAATGTCATAGTTTGTTTTGGGTGTTTGTTGCCGTTTGTGTTGGGAGTTTGTCCGAGTCATCGCCATAGGATATTTGCTTAAACCCACTGAGATTAGCGCTTTGGTAGTAACAAAAGTGTATCAATCGGTTAGTTTTGATTAATTATTGCCAAAGAGGGTATTGTTCAAGTATATTTAGGTCATCTCATCCAACAAAACTTGAACTTGAACTGTGTCGTCACTAGCCTTCCTCTTTTCATCCTTAGGGGTCTAACTGTTTGTCCTTGCCTTGTCTTTCTCCATCATTTATTCAATCTTATTGCAGTTCTTTCGTTATAGTATATTGTATTCTACTTTAGTTTATTTAGCTCAGTCAACAAATCTTAAACTTAATCATTCAATTAAAAAAGGAGATATGGAAAAAGAAAAAGAAAGAGAAGAAAAAAAAATGAAATCGAAAGAAGATGAAAAAAAAGGAAATCTCTTTCTAATCCTATTTTATTATTTTCATATTATTAGAGGAGTTGTGTTGTTATTGTGAGTGAGTTTATGCCGTTTTTGGCATTGTTCCTACTCTCTAATATTGGGTTGAAAAGTAGAATTTAGTTACTTTTGTTATTTTGCCTTTTTGTACTCAATTACCTCGCCTCACCTCATATTCATATGTAAGTCGTTCGCATGTGTTTTTGAACTCGTTTGATTGGAGTGTATGTACATTTCCTAGAGATATTTATCATAATAGATTGCATGCATGCTTTTCTAGGTTGTTGGTGAATGTTTATATTCTTCTTATTTTACAAAATTCATACTCAGCATGTGCGTTGAATGAGTAATAACTGACCCGTAAGAGTTCGGCATAGTTGTTCTATTTCTTTTGGACTTGGTATAAAAGGCTTCTTATAACATTCCATTAAGTTATTTGCTTTTCTACCTTTTGCTACGAAAAACTTAATTACGTAAAACTCTTCTGAAACTTTTAGAGATCTTAACTTTGTATTCTCTCTTCATTACTTTCATCTCCTTTTTCCTTGTTATTCGTTTTATGTATAATTACTTTCACTATTCCTTAATCATGGACTTTTTCCTAATTATTACTATCGTTTTCATTATTATAAATATGTGTAGCTTGCTAGAATTTAGGGGAGCCATGAATTTAGGACAATTATAAATTAGGTTTCAGAATGGTCAATTTTCTTATGCTAGAATTTAGGGGAGCCATGAATATATGACAATTGTTAATTAGGTTTTAGAATGGTCAATATTCTTTTGCCCCCGTTGTTAATTGTAGCATTAAATCGGCGTTAGTCAGTTAATGCGCATAATTATGTGCATGATTAATTAATTGAACCGGTAAACTTCGACCTAAGATCGGAAGAAGCCTGCTAAGACTTACCTGCTACAAACATTAGAGTGCTCCAATAAGTTGCGAGAGCCCGTTAGAAGCATTCTAGGGCAATTAGCGATCCCATATGACCTTTTCACTACCCCTTATACTGATTTGCGACTGATATGTGAACCTAGACCGTGACCGTTAGACATCCGACAATCCAAGTTTCTCTCTCTATATTCTCATCCTTCCTCCATTCATATCCAAAGTGCATATATACTTTTTGCACAAATACTAAAAAAAATGTTAGAAAATTATTAAAAGTACAATTGGAAATGTATTAGATGTTTTTTTTATTAATTTAGACGTCTTATGGTTGATTAAAGGTGGGTCAATCAATATCATTTTTTGTAAATAAAGGATTTTCAGAAGAACACTTTAGTAATTTTCTTTGCTTTATTTAGAAAGTGGTAAATTGAATATGAATGGATTAAAGAGGAAAATGTGTAGTTTGAATATGAATGGAAAAAGTATATTTTATTTTCTATTTTCTTATTTCGCTTGCCTTCACTACTTGTTTATCAATCAAAAATCAAACAACCCCGAATTAGTTACTTAGACGGACTTTGTTAGCAAGTAGAACACTTTTAGTCTCCATGTGGATACAATCCCGACTTCCCTAGCTATATTAGTTAAAAACCAATTCGTTACCTTATTATTGGTAGGTACATGATTAGCTTGTCAATTATCCTAAACACTGGTATTACGTTTACATCGCGCTACCTTGTCCTTTGCATACTCTTTTGAATTTGGTAATCAGTCAACCTCTTGTTCTTTATCCTTTATTAATTGGTTTCATCGCTTCTTCCCTTCTTGAATAATTGTTTATCACTTTTATGTTTAATTGTTTAGGTTGCTTTTTAATTATAAATTCATTCATTATTGTTATTATCATTAATTCGATAATAAGTACCTAATCATTCACTAAGGTTTAGGGGACCTATGGAATAATTAGGGGTTTTAATGGGTAATTAAATTGATTAACTTTACTAGTCTAAATCGTTAATTGCAACATCAAAATCTTGTGAACGATAGAATTCACTAATACGTAGCAGGAGCCTGTTAGGTGTATTCTAGGGTTACTAGCGATCCGAGTGAACCTTATCACTTCCCCTTATACCAGTTTATGAAATTGACTTATGACCCTTACCTTGACACGTCACACGTGTTATCCATAGTGAACTAACACTAGTCCCTTCTCCTTATATCTTAACTCTTAATTTCATTCTTGCTTATTTATCCATTTGCTTTAGTTTAGTTAAACAATGAACAACCCTAAATTGTCACCCAACCCACTTAATCATTAGCAACTGAAGTACAATTGTTTCCATGTGGATATATCCCGACTTTCTCTATATGTATAAGTTAGATATAATGAGGTTATCTTTTAGAGGTGTATGATGGCCTGTCAAGGGAGTATGTGAATGAGCTAAGATAACCTCGCAAGAATCCCCGGGTAAGTCCAAAAGATATGAATTATCCAAGAAACCTCACAAGATAACTCATAGGATAACAAACTAGCACCAAAGATAAGAGTTGTGTAGTACGCTACGTAAAACCTAAATAATCTTATCACTAACACTGAAACCAATCTCTATAATTGAATAACAAAGAGTAGAGACAAAAGGGACTAAGTTCACACGGAAATCAATAGTTGTTAGCAATGTTATCAGGATCGAGATCCTAGTTTGGATCGAAGAGGGGTGGTAGGATCGAATCGCGGGATCGAATCGTAAGATCCTACAAATAAATTGGATAAGCAATTTTCTGCATACAAATTGGGATAATTTGCGATGTATAATGTTAAAAGTTAATTAAATGACATGAAAGTTGTAATAATCATATCTACATATTGCATATACCTTTAATTGAGAGTTGTAAGTATAGAAGAATAACCAACTCACAAATTTGGAACACAAGTAAGCATTTTACGATCCTGAACGAACCTACCATCGATCCTGAACGAACCTACTATCGATCCTGAACGATCCTACCACCAAAACGATCCTATGACAATTTGAATCGTTTTCCACTTTTTGGATCGTAGGATCGTATGATCCAAGTCATCCAACGATCCGCATCTCGATTTTAACAACAATGGTTGTTGGTATTGAAAAGGGAAAGTCGGAAAATTATTTTGAGATGACTCAAAAAGAAAAGCAAGATAATTTTGAGATAAAGGGAGTACTAATAGTAGAAGGATAAAGCCGGTATGTTGCTTGCTCGCCAAGCATGAGGACACACCCAAATTAGCTCTGAAAAGGCATGCTCCACCGCATGCTCTACGTAACAGTGTCAGCGAATGATCTAATCAGCATGGCTCAATGCTCTCACATCAAATTCACTCTCCGTTACCTCCATAGGAAACATGAAGCTCATCTTCTCCCAACTGGCAATATCTAGGCCCCTCTAAACCCCCACCCCCAGAATAAATAAATATATAAAAATTAACACTGATAGACCACCTCCATAAACCTATTTACCCCTCTTGAGGCCAGATTTGAGATCATGATACGGAATGGTTCAGATTAGTTAGGGGCAAGCGAAAATGTCTGGGTAAGATCCAATGGTGGTTGATTCGTCGTAATATAGATCTGAGGTGGTGTTAGAGATGTGGAAGGAGAGAGAAATGAAGGTGGAGTTGGCTAAAATGGTTCGGTGGTGGTTGGCTGTTGCATGTTAGGAGATGAAAATCACTGGGAAGATATACATTCAAGTATTCAACAAAGAGAGTATATAACAACGGCATGAATTTATTGACAAACCTGGGATCTCTGGTTGCTTTATAGAGCCAATAAGTACTCTCAGCTAACTCTGGACGCAGTGGATAACTTTTCTGGCCATGCTGAAATTAAGATTCAAATGAAGCTTCTTTGATTATATACTTGATTACTTAATTTAGAACAAGCCTTCCATGTGACTGAAATTAGAGCGTACAGTCCCTACAATAGGTATATGGAGGGTTGTGTCCAAGACAAGCAAGCTAGGAAGATCTATGGTCATCCAGTGCTTTGATGATCATTGATATAACATAAGCGCAGTATATTCTGCATATATAATAAATTTATGTAACTATGGGATATGAGCCATCATATATTGTTTTGTTGCTTCAAAGTTTATTTACTGCAGGACTGGTGGAATCAATAAATTTCATAAGCAACAACAACAGCTTTATAGGTCAAAGCCAAGATATCAAATACTCTAAACAATATCAACAACAAAACTCTGGCTCGTTAAATGGTGATATGGCCAATAAAGCAATGTGTTTAATCACAAACTAGGGCAACCGAAAGTTAAAAGCATACCTGAACACTAAGAGTGGCCAGATTAAAGCCTTCTGGGGTAAAGCCATATCTTCTCCAAACACCATAGAAGGCAGCATGTGTCCTGATAGCAGGTTCAATGTCCCCAGCTAATACCTTTCAATATAAACCAGGTCAGCTAGTTGTTGCCATTTGACAAATACAGCCTCCAGTTGGAAAAGGATGCCAACACTTTTTTAAAACTAGTTGAGTATCAAGTCAGTCACAATTTGCACCTGTAATCCCGGCCAAAATGCTTGCAAACTATTGAATAACGGCCACACAATAGCAGCAGAGTCCATATTTACTTCGACATACCTACGAGTACATACATTTCACCTCAGCATATCTAGGATGATTGCTCAGCAAGAACAAGAAACTGGAAAAGGCAAAATGCTGAAACAATATATTTATAATACGCCACAAATGGGTAGTACTAGTAACATACCAAGGGTCGCTGAATAGATAGAGCATTGCAGCTCGGTAAGCTTCTTGGAACATGAAAAGATACTCTTCATCTCCAAACAGTAAGAAAGCCTAAGACATACAACTCATGATTAGTAGTACATTTTTCACGACAATTCAGGCTCCAAAGGATCCAGCACTTCTAGTAGAGCATATCTCAAGTAATAGGAGCAACATTTTGCAATTGCATTTAAGTCATGTCGATAAGAACTGAAATCAGTATCCACTATAATTATATACTTAAGCACATTGAACAAGAAAAGAAAACAAACTGATTTATCTAAAGTCAACTACAATCACAGACCACAGGATAAAAGTGAAACATATAGAGATGAAGGTTGTAAGACAATATACAATTTGAACAAACAAAAGCATAATTACATTTGAAGATAGCACCTTGCAGTGAGGACTTGTTGTAATGAATGAGTAGATATAGGTACATATAAGTTAGAATTAGTTATGATATCTGCCAATCTCACTCCAATGATGGAATCAATCAAAATGGCTCACTCACGTGGTTGCGTTTCTTTCTCTTGTGGAGTAGTGGTCCTCCGATGCAGTTCTCAACGCAATTTATCTTGGGTCATTCGAAGCAACCTCTTTATGTTGCTAACACAAGGGTAAGGCTGTGTACATCCGACCCCTCTTACCCCACAATTGGCGGGAACCATTGAGGCGCTGGGAGCCTGGGATAATGTTGTTCTTGTTGCTGGGAATGGGAAGAAACCTATAAGAATTTTTGGTCAAACGAACCTGAAGTTCACCATCATTTTACAAAGCACTACCTAAAGTATCATTTTTTGAAAAGACCAGCGAAAATGTAACTTCTTTTGCCAACAATTACATAAGTCATTGTTCGGACAAAAATAACGTCAAGTTTCCAACATTGATAACCCTTTTTTTCTGAAAGAAATTACCTAGCTTTCTTCTTATTTTGCAGACTAAAAGCTAATTTACTTCTCACTAACGAAAATGTTTGCCAACAATTACATAAGTTATTGTTCGGACAAAAATAACGTCAAGTTTCCAACATTGATAACCCTTTTTTTCTGAAATAAATTACCTAGCTTTCTTCTTATTTTGCAGACTAAAGCTAACTTTCTTCTCACTTTTCCCAAAGGTACCTTATCGTCGATCTTTGTTATTCATCTTTATCATCCACCTAGTTTTATGATCCTCTATTTCTGGAGATGGAGTTAAGCATTAGTGTACTAGGGTAAATATAATCCCCAAGGTTATGATCTTAGTATGTCACACCAGTTTTTTTTTTACTTTTTCTAACCTGAATCGTGATTTGGGTAGTGTTTGAGAAAAGAGTTAAAGTTAAAGTGTTAAACTTAGGGTGGTGTTTAACAACACATCAAACTTAAGGTAGTTCTTCACAAGATTACCTAAATTATAGGTAGTTTCGAACAAAAAAATCCGTAAAAGAAACAATAAAAGAAAGTAGTCTTGATAGCAACACTTAGCCAAACCAAACCAATTTGTATTGTTAGTATTCATCATTTCAGCTCACATTCCTAAACCCATTGCCATGTCTCCTTGAGGGTAAAAAGTGAGGAAAAAACACTTTTACTCACTTTTTAAATAAGTTGCAGAAGTTTTTCTGAGCGAATATGTGGAGTCATGAAAACAGGACTCCATGAACAGGGCAACCCCATCATTAAAATAGGTTTAGTCAGATCCCTGTAAATTTTACAGAACCATGAATTCTTAGGTCTTAATCTGCTTATCAACTTACATATTCTTCTTGAATATCTGATAATCTGACACCAGGTCCAATATGACAGAAATAAAATCAGTCTTTATTTCAAAACTTTCAAAAGCATATCTTTCATAGCTTGGCCTATGTATTAAAAAATAGAGGAAGAAACCTAATTCATAATGTGGCAGCAGAGGATGGTCAGTAAATCACTGCTAGCAGTTACAGTGAACAAATTTAAGAGCAAATAGAACAAAGGTAAATTTCCACAGAACATTACTATTTAAAAGAAAAATTGCAGTTACAGTCCGCTATTCAGAGAAAAAATTAAACCTGAAGTCACAAAATAAAAGAGTAGAGCTGAGAAAAGGGTAAGTATTAACATCAGTTTTATAATTTTATCCCGTGCAAGACCAACCTTCAGAAGATACTCGTAGAATGAGTCGATGCTCGTCCCAATTCCAGCATCCTGTACAGATAGGACATAAAGAAGACACCTATGATCACATCTATAGGTTATCAATAGAACATGTGTTACTTAGGCAAAAAGAACATGGCAGAAGGTACAATTAGTTTATAAATTTATTAGTTACAGATGAGTTGTTATGCTGATAATGAAGAGTCTTAAAGTATAGGGTGTGGGGAGAAGCGCCTGCCTAGCTTTGTCCTTATCCAGTAACACAGGTCAGCATATGATAACTTTCATGATTAAAATGTCATGCTTAAAAGAAGCAGCCAAATATTTCAGTTCTTAGTTTCATATCAGAAACAACTGATCCAACAAGAAATCACACTTTATGCATCAGCTTTCCTTAGAGAATGCTTATCCTCATTCTTCGTATTTTGATTACCATAAATACGACTATACGAGTACAATATTTCCCATGTTGAAAAACTATCATCTGCTACTGTTCACCTTCGGGATTTATAAAATCTTCCTTCACAACTTTCTTAAGAATCTAATGTAATCATTAATGTTAGTTAACTGGAACTTGGAGCTTTCAGAGTACCAATTTCTAGATGTTTCAAATTTGTATAACCTTCTCAGTTTCTACTAGAGATGATTTAAGGGCAGGTTTACTGAAGCTTCTAAAACAGTTCAACAAACATGAGAAAGGATTTTGCTTCCTTAAGCTGGCTGGTGAAGTGAATGTAATCAACCCAGCTACCTGGAATATGCTCTTGTCCTTGGTTTGTGTTCTTACTCACTGATGCTCACTTGGGTAGGAGGATCTGATAAGGGTACGGATCTGAGTGTCGGACTGAAAAATTTCAAAATCAAGAACTTGGGACACAATTTAGAAGAACCCAAACTCTGAATTTGAACTCCGCTATCTTTATGGTCAGAACTTCTTTTTACTGCAGTAGTGTAGTACTATAATAAACGCAAGTCCATGGAGCACTAGAGCATAAAGAGAGAAAAAAACGTGTGCCTCATACCATTTATTGTAGAATACAGAGAATAAATACCACTTCCCATGCGCACACTATCAGCTAGTCACAGGGCCCCACTACATATGTTACAAAAACATCTCATAATCCCATAATCTGTCTTGTAGCCCAACTTTTCTTATGGAAAGAGAATATTTATCACCAATTCCATAAAAGAACTTCGTATAAAATACCCACCCTTCCCCTTCTCCTTCCCCACGCTCTCTTTCATCGTTCATATTGCCAAGATTCGTGAAATAAATTTCCACATGAAAGCAAAAGTTGCAAAAAACCATAAATAATGGTCGAAAACTAAACTTATTAGTTCACATCAAATAGGTTCAAGCTATAATCATCATAAAAGCTGCTCTCACTTTTCAAGTAAACTACAATACTACATACGCTTAACACATACTAGTTCACATCAAATAGGTTCAAGCTATAATCATCATAAAAGCTTTTCTCGCAGAAAAGTGACCAACCATGCCTGTGAAAAAAAAAGAAAAGGTGGAAACTTAGGGAAAGCTGTACAAAATCTACAAATGAACAGCAGTGTAAGAGCTGGCAAACTTACCGAAACCCGTTTACGACCTGATAATCAGTGAGCTGAACCCGAACCCGATATGACCTATGTTGACCCCATTAACTTGATGATCCGACAATTATTAAGCTTAATATTGATCAAACTGAAAGCAATTTAGTGCTTAGGTTGATATGTTTGACTTAATAATGAAGTAACTAAAGTAAATAATGGTCGAAAACTAAACTTATTGGTAAGAAATTGAAGTAATGTGTATATGTGATGTAACTAGACCTGACCAGCTACACGAAATGACCCGATTTAACTACTATGGTCGTTCATTAAACGGACCGGAACCGGTCCAAAGCGGACCGGTTCACTACCGGGTCAGTGTTCAGTCTCTGATTTTAGGTACTTCCGGTCTCTGTTGTGGACCTGGAAAATCCAGTCCAAGACCGGAGACTAGCTTACAATGCGAGATTGTGAATAATGCTATGTATTGCCTACTGGGTATTAAAGAGGCAAATTAATAAAAAAAATAGAGTACTGCATGCTTGCTAACAGTTTCACACATATTCCTATGATGAATTAATAAAAGCAGACTTGAAACCCATTCATTACTCTGGGAAATTGATATCTTTCATGGAGTACAATTTCAGTTTTTCCTTTTCCACAACTTTTTGTTTGCTCTTTTTTTTACCTACTCTTTCTGGTGAACTGTGCATGTAACACCCCAAGAGTATGAGAGGAAAGTTGTCCCACATGGGAAAAATATGAGTTTGTGTGGAGATTTGTCCCACATCGGTAAAATGTAAGGCTTCTGATTTGTTTATAATAGCTCCCACCCACCACTTAGTAACAAGGCCTTGTGCTTTTAGGCTTAACTGAGGACAAATAAAGGGCCCAAAAAGTGCACACCCATCTTAATGGGTTTGTGTTACGATGGTGGCGGGTCGGATTATTATAGTGCATCTCACAAACAAAAGACGGCACAATCTTCACCAATCACCACAATTTAACAGATTATCGAATTATACGGATGTGTAATTTTAGTTGTACAATAGTTCTTAATTTCTATAATAAAATCTCATTTCTTTGTTTAGATGTCAAGATCCACATTTAAAAAGGAAGTATTTACTTCTGATGAGGTTCAGAGAATTCAAGATTGGAGAGAAGCTAGAAAAAATGCACGGATAGCAATTATACCTCCAGTACCATCTCTAATTTAACTGAGCTAACAAGTATTGTTTTTGTGTTATATAGTAATTTTTTTAGCTTAATGTTTAAGTGAACGAGCTCAACTTTATAGTAAAGCTCATAATCTTTAAAACAAAACTCGAAAACTTTATTGTAAAGCTCAGAAAATACACCACTGCCACCAATTGTAGGGTGATATAGTTTGTGTTTGGCCTAGCTTTTCAAATGTTTTTGGACTTAAATGCACTTTTTTGCCAAACACCATATATTTAAAAGTTAATAGTAAATTCTCAAAAGCTCAAATACCATGTTTTTCCCCATGAAAATAGAAACACTGATTTGGTGCTTCTATTTCTTAAAAACTACTTTTAAAATATTAAGCTTAAAAAATAGAAACTCATCTTTATCAAACTAGGCGAAACATGCTCACAGTCTAAGAACTGGAAAAATTGTATTAGTTTGACATGAATTTTAACTTAATTCAGAATACATGAAGTTGTATTTTTCTTATATCTTTTGGATTCATCCATGTTTCCAATTTTATTAATTACATATATGAAGTTCTATTTAGGAAGACAGTGATAATATAGCAGGTCCAACCGGGTCTGGTCCAGGTTTTGGACCGTAAATCCGGGTAGGTCCGGGTTCAGTTTTTAACAAGGCAGGTGCAGTCTCTGGTTTGGGAAGTTTAATAATCTGGTCTCTGGTTCAGTCCGGTCAGATCTGGTTTTGGACCGGTGAACAACCCTACCGATAACGACTTGAACAAAACTGACTCAATCCGAAAGGGTAAGTTGACCCAATATGACCCAACCCAAAGCCAACCCGCCTGACCGGATTGCCACCTCAAAGTGTACCCAAGAAAGAGTAACAACTCCAACTACTTCACATTTTGCAGAACAGAACTAAATATTGGAGAGTACTAAACAGTGTTAACTCCCCAGTTTTTCATGAAATACAGAGTTGTCCAAGTAAACTCCATAAAATCTCCATTCACAACAAAAAGAGCATTCACATGACCGTAGCCAAAGCAAATTAAAACATATGTCTGAAGCAAAAATGCGTACCTTCTGCGTCCATTCACCTGTGAATACATTAATATGAGCGCCAACTAAATTGAGCTTAGAACGATAAGCCCATAAGCCACGAACAGCATTCTTCGTTACTTGTTCAAACACTGCAATTTTTATGATATAACCATTCAGAAAATACTATAACCATTCAGAAAATACTATAAGTAACAGAATATCTCTTTAGATATTAAACTTTTAGCAGCTAATAAAAGAAATATAAACAATAAACAGTTATAACCTAGCTTGTTTCTTCTAGGCAAATATTTTTGTTTTCTTAATTTGTTGAGTTTTTTAGGGTAAGGGGGAAGTAGACATAGCCAAACACAACTACTACAACAACAACAACAACAACAAAGCCTAATCCCAAAAAGATTTGGGGTCGCTAACAAGAATCATCCTTTCGAACCGTCCATGGGTGATCGCATACCTCAAAATGCGAAAATATAGAAAAGGAAAAGTGAAAAACACGTGAAACATAATACAAAATTCAAGGTAAACTTATAGGTTTTAAAATCGAAGTCCGGATTTCTTATATAAAAACTCAGAATTTAAATCGAGAATAAAGATTAAAACAATTTTGAAAGTAAAACGTAAAGAGTCCGGAATACCTTAAAAGTGAACCACGTATTAATATATACGAAAGTTGTTGGTAAAAACGTGTAATAAATCTTAAGAGAACAATAAATTTTTGAAAAAGTTCATAAAAATACTAAATATTTCAAATAACAAATACTAAAAATCCACATGTATCATTCCCTGCAGTGTGCCCTCTCCGTCACCATTCCCTCACCAAATCCGAGAAATCTCACATCATGCTCTATCACTCTTCGTCATTTCTTTTGCACTCCCTCTACCCCTAGCGACCTTTTATGTTCCCCAAGTCTCCTAATTGGTGAGTTTTCCCTCCAAATCTCTCGATGTTTGGAAAGATTTTAGTTAGCCTCTGGGAAGAAAATGGAGGGATCCAATTTCCGTCCCTTCTAAATTCCTTCAAGCCTAATTTGCTAACCAATAAAGGAAATGAAATTCCTCCTAATCCCTTCCTTCCAAATCCTCTTACCTAAACACACCCTACGCAGCGATGCCCTGAACAAAAAGACACAAGGGTGACGCTGGTACACAAAAAAATAGAGCTAGATACTAAAGTTCTTAAGCTCTAGGGTGTGTTTGGATAACAAAAATAGAGGGAAAGGGAGGGGAGGGAAAATGAAATATGGGTGTTTTGATACAATTTCCTTCCAAATCTTGCCTATTATGGAGAGATTTTGATTTGCCTTACAGGAGAGAAAATGAATCCCTCCAAATCTCTCCCCCTCCATTTCTTTCTACCCTTATTTGCTATCCAAACAAGGAATTCTAAATCCCCTACTCTCCCTCTCTTTCATTTCCCTCCAAAACCCTCAATCCAAACACACCCCTAATGAATAAACATCTAAAAAATAAAAAAAATCAAGTTTGGGAGTACTAGAGTACTTGAATTCAGCACCACAAGAAAGGGTGACGCCTATGCTGTTATGCACAAATATAAGAGCTAGATGCTTAAACTCACATGCTTTCATGAACAATGTTACCTAGAAAAAGAAGCAAATTAACTCTTGGTCAGAGTGGAGCACTTGACTCCATCTGATGTGAGGACGGACAAGGGTTTTGTTATAGGATATTATAGTTACCTTATTTTTAGTTTCCATAAGTTAGCTAGTAAGAATAAGGTAGTTTTATTTATTTCCTTATTGCTTATTTCCTAATTTCAGTTTTAAGAATAAGGCAAGTAGTTTTAAGGTAATAGTTGATTTTAGGAAGGTTATCCTTATCCACTTATGGAAAGGATCACATGTTTTTAGGAAGTCTTGTGTCCCTTATTCTACTATAAATAGGGACTTATGTATTCAATTTTTATTAATTCAAGTTTGAGAGATTAATACAAGAGTTTTTTGTTTTCTAATTGCTTGCGAGTTATTAGATTTATTATTTCGTTCTTGCGAGGGTGAGAAAATTCACATTCTTCTTTGCGAGGTTGAGTGTCATTCGTGTTCAGTTCGAGTTCCTTGCGAGGGAGGAGAGTTGTTCACGTCATATCTTAGTTTTAGTTGAGGGGTCTTGCGAGATTTTCATAACTAATTCATACCTTTTACTATTTTCATTTTATTTACTTACAAAAACACAAAAAAATAACAATACTTTATTTCCGCTGCAAAGTTACTCTAAGGTTTACATCAATTTGGTAAAACGTGTGGTTATTTTACATCAATTTGGTATCAGAGCTTCGGCTCTTGATTTTCTTAAACCAAGACGGTCCATGGGTTATCTTTTATCTACATCATGTGTTGTTATGTCTCAAAAGAAATTCAAACGTGTGTTGAAGGCATTAGAAGAATATGAGCGAGATTTTTTTTGGGAGGATATAACAAAGAGGATTGATGAACTTTCGTCCACATGTGAAAGGTGGGAGCAGGAGAGTGAACGTAGTCAATCTCGCACAACAAAAAAACAAGAGGAAAAGAAGGCTGGTTGGAGTATAGAAGAGATAAAGATTGTCTCTTCTAAAGATGCTCACGAAGAAGAAGCAGTAAGGCGTGTAGATAAGCCACCAAACAGACCATGCGAGTTTCAGATTGTAGAGATGCCTGAAATGTTCCCAAAAAACTGTTAGAAAGAAGACTCCCATATTCAAGATGATGAACCAAAAGAAGAAGACCAAATTATCATAGTTGAGCCAATAAGTGATGATGAATCTGATATAGAAGATCCGTCATTATTTGATCCTACGCTGCCAATTATTTTTGATGAAGAATTTGCAGAAGTTGGCGATGAAGCTGGTCTGTTCATAGAAGAAAAAATTGAGTCTTTCGATGTTGATGAAGAAGAAGAGCATGTGAAAATCAAGCTTGAAAAAGAACAAGTTGAGTCGTTCAAAGGCATTCACGAAGAAAATGCAGAAAATCATGGAGAGATGCCAGGTCCAGGCGACTCGATATGCCTTATCTTCTCCAAACAGACATATCTTCTCCAAAAAGACAGGCTGTCCGATTAAGGGTGGTGAGTCTAAAGGGGAAGACGAGTTGAACACAATTATTGTTGATCCATCAAATGAAGGTGATAGCAAAGAAATTCCCGACTTTCAAAATGTTGATTCCAACGATTCTTGTTTGTTACCAATGTTGGAAAAAGAATTATTGCAAGGTACTACTTATTCGAGTTTTCAATTCAAGGAACCGCATAAGTCGCCACTTGATATTTCTATTGATCAGAAACTTTATGGAGGAAACTACCAAATTTCTTTCTTGGATTCGATTTCTATAGAAGTTCAAGGTAATCTTGTTATTCCAAACAAGTATGGTTTTGATTATTACACGTGTACAACGTGGAAGGCACGATAAAACGAAGGGTTGTTGGTACACACAAAAGTTAAAACGAAGAAAGGAATCAAGCTTAAGTGCATCGATGACAGCAAGTTTTATGATTATATTGAAGATGATTAGCTGAAAAAGGCGTCGAAAACAAATTCAAGCATGATATTCACTTTGTTCGTATTTAAACTCGTCAGATTTGTTTTTGATCCGGGAGGACGTTGGTTCAAGAATTGGGACGATTCTTTTTCAAGAAAGGGAGAATGATTTAGGACGGACAAGGGTTTCGTCATAGGATATTATAGTTACCTTATTTTTAGTTTCCATAAGTTAGCTAGTAAGAATAAGGTAGTTTTATTTATTTCCTTATTGCTTATTTCCTAATTTTAGTTTTAAGAATAAGGCAAGTAGTTTTAAGATAATAGTTGATTTTAGGAAAATTTTCCTTATCCACTTATGGAAAGGATCACATGTTTTTAGGAAGTCTTGTGTCCCCTATTCTACTATAAATAGGGACTTATGTATTCAGTTTTTATTAATTCGTTTGATAGATTAATACAAGTTTTCTTGTTGTGTGCTTATTACTTGCGAGTTCTAAGTTCTATTATTTCTTCCTTGCGAGGTTGAGATAAGTTTAGTGTGATTCGATCCTTTCGAGGTGTGGATTACCATTCGTGTGTAACATAGAGTTTCTTGCGAGAGAGGAGATCTTATTCACGTCATATCTTCGTTACATTCCTTTTACTTTCGTTCTATTCATACAAAAACACAAAAATAGCAATACTTTATTTCCGCTGCAAAGTTACTCTAAGTTTTACATCAAATTGGTAAAATGCGTGATTATTTTACATCACCAGCTATACAACTTTGAAAGTGAAATTAGGAAAACATGATATAAAAAGCAATATTAACATAAAATGTGATAATTACTTTAAAACACGTACACCACCAAATAGATAAAGCAACCATCTTCTAAACTTTGTTAATGTAACCCTTTTTCACCCTTCTCTTCCACACAGAAAGCACATCATTTAAAAGTTGTAATGGAAGACCTCCATAACAAAGCACCGAAGAGAAGCTAGGTGCTGGACAAGTAACTAATGTAAAATCAGTAACTCCTCTCAACCACAATGTCCAGAGAATAGTAAGCATGGTGTTAAATTCAGGCAATGACCGCAACTGAGTTGTAATGGTTTTAAATATAATAAGACCAAATTTTGAGGCTGAGTTGCGCACATTTATTGCACAAAACTCAAATCGAGATTTAAACCATGATAGTATGCACTCCCACCAGGCCTGGTCATCACGACAATAATTTCATTGCTTCAATCTTGCCCAGGCTGGTAAAAATAACTAGAAATTTTTTGCACGACATCTGGGAGACAACCACATTGTGATGAATCCCCCATCTATATGATATTAAGAAAAAATTTCGAATCTTCTTAAAAAAAATCTACCGAAAACTTCAATTGTCTGGTTAACCTATAAAGCAAAAACATATGACTGCTGGGTGTTACCGCAGTAAAGAAAAACTAGGTTGTAACCCGCGAAATTCACGGGTCTGTTTTTAGAATTTTAGATAAATGTAGTTAATAATATTAAAGATAAATAGACTAATTATTTAGAGTTAAATTAATTTCGAATTATTTATCACATATGTCAGTATACATGAGCAATCATATATATATTGTTGATTGAGATGATCAAGACTTACAATAAAATTGGTACACCTGTAATTACCCATTGCACCATTTTTAAAATATGTAAAATAGTCATACAATAAAAGTTGTGGATTACAGCTCGTACAATAAAAGTAAACATAAATAATTTTTTGAGACGGAAGTAGTAAATGGATAGTTGGGTTAAAAACATAAATTTTATTATGTTTACTAAAGATGTTCATATGGTGGAACAACAGGTATTGCATGCAACCGTCTTACACTAAAACATTCCAATTTTATTAAACAACAAATAATTAGTTTTTTTATTAAAATTAATCCCCTTAATGTGGAAATTCGTCTTACATTATAACGAAAAATATACTCTAGTAAATACCGATCACACATTAATGTATAATCCGAGCAAGGCAAATTTAGTCCGACACATATTTCCTAAGATTAAACCCAAAAAAAAAAGAAAAATCATCTAGGATATAAAATTAGTCGATAACATTTATTTTTCTTTTTTGGTGGAGCCTTTAAATACCTGTAATTATTTTGTTTAGATCCTCTTTTTATAAAATTTATTGGTATTTTATGAGTTTAAAGAGATTGATGAAAATTAACTTATAAGAGGTTAATTAGCATGTTATATAAGTGTATAAGATTTTTCTAGTTGATATTTGTAACTTTCCTCATATATAGGGAAAACAAAATCCCGTATCCCATATTCCCTTTGTTGTTTTAGTTATTTAGTTTTTTTTTTTATTTTATTTTCTAGGGTCTCTAATTTACCGACACGTCAGCTTATGAAAAAAAACTGAGATGCCATGTCAGCTTTATTGGCTTCTGCATTAAAGAGATATATGATATGATGATTGATGAAAATTAACTTATAAGAGGTTAATTAGCATGTTATATAAGTGTATAAGATTTTTCTAGTTGATATTTGTAACTTTCCTCATATATAGGGAAAACAATATCCCGTATCCCATATTCCCTTTGTTGTTTTAGTTATTTAGTTATTTATTTTATTTTATTTTCTAGGGTCTCTAATTTACCGACACGTCAGCTTGTGGAAAAAAACTGAGATGCCATGTCAGCTTTATTGGCTTCTGCATTAAAGAGATATATGATACTAGGAATTATTATCAGGTATAGCGAGCCTCTTGAGGATACTCAAGTAATGATAGTTTGGGGGATGGGGTGGGGGTGGTTCAGAAAATTAAAATCCTAACTGGACTAAATAATGCTACATAGCAAATAAAAAATACAGCCAGAGATAAATTATCTCATCGTATGGTATATGGATACGAATATTTATAGCCACACATGAAATCATTCTACAATTGCAACAGTCACAGATACCAATAGGTAATCATATTTACTCACACATAGGAGACCTAATATCCATGTTCCATAGTGTTTTATGCAGTAGCACAACAGAGACTATAGTCTGACTTTGTCTATCAAAGCAACTTGATCAAGTTTGAATATGGCAATTATCACATTTGATGTTTGAATGAAATACATCGTACCAGGGTTTTTTGTCAAGCGGCTTAGGATTCCAAATTCCAAAGTCAAAGTCCCACCACCCGCAGTTGATGTTATCTGAAGAAACTGAGTGTAATTAGGAATTGCAAAAGTGAAAAAAACATGGTGAATGCACAATGGATCGCTGCAGAATAAAGGGTCGTAAGGTAGTCAGACACAGAGCGACAAAAAATACAGTAGTTTTTGACAGCAGAATCGACTTTCAAAGACAATCTCAACAGGAATAGTAAGCTGCTAGATATGCAGCTTTCCGCAGTCACTTTATTCCTGGAAATAGCTCCCCTCTCTCCAAGACTCCAACAACTAATACCCCTAAAAATGAAAAAAATGAAAAAAATGAAAAACATGTTACCTTACTTTCATTTTCATCTACTCCGTACAATAGGTTCACTGATCCAAACGGAATCCCTGAGAAAGCAGTCTAAGAAATCATAATTTGAAGTAAGCAATTCATTAGCATTGGTAGAGAAGTAAAATCAATGACAATTGGCAAAAAAACATAGATTAGAAGCTGGCAACTATTACCTTAAATGGCTTCTGTACCTTTTTATTTTCCCAAGTCCGGAACAAGTTATTGAAGATATACGGTCAAGCACAAGAAAACAGTTTGAACTCAAACAGGCAGTAGTCAAGAGAAAGCACTCTTACACAAAAGAAAAGATACTAGAAAATTTCCGCTATTTGTAGAATTTGATTCAAATTCCGCCAGTGTGTTTTTGGACATTCACTGCCGGTCCCAAGCCCAGAGAAAGGAGGAATGTTGCGGTAGGTTTGTGGCAGCGAGCGTAAAAATCAGTCACATTTTATGGACATGAATAGGAATTTGAACATCGTTGGGGCATCTCCTCAGAAGCGCGACGCTGCACTTCTTAGACCCAGGGTGTAGCGATAAGTTTGTGAGGGTTGCTAGGTCGTCGCCCGGAAGCGACGCGCCATCTTTACACCTGGGGGTGGTGTCAAATATGCAAGGGTCCGCTACATTTTCTAGGCCCGGGTGTAGTAAAAAATATGCAACGGTTGTTAGGTCATCGCCCGAAAGCGGCGCGCCACCTCGAAGTAAGGGTGTGGTGACAAATGGGTTTGGATCCAGGAAGCATGGTCAAGAGCGGGTAAAGAAATCAGGGCACAACTATAGGAAGGGTAGTAGCTTGCGCTTTGGTACTTGGAACGTTGGATCTTTGACGGGGAGATTAACCGAGGTAGGGGAGGTTATGAAAAGGAGGAGGGTTCATATAATGTGTCTACAAGAGACAAAGTGAGTCGAAGATAAAGCAAGGGTGGTAGCGCGCGCCATGGGGTCATAAGTTGTGGTACACAAGGAGAAAAGTCGTAATGGAGTGGGCATTGTCATCGATAAGGATTACATCGATGATGTAGTAGAAGTATCAAGAAAGAGTGATAGGATTATGAGCATTAAGCTTGTAGTCGGGGATGAGGTGTCTACCGTCATAAGTGCATACACACCCCTGGATGCTTCTTGTCGACGAGCCTTCTGGGAAGACCTAGAAGAGGTTATAGAACGGGTTCCTATGGGAGAGAAATTGATCATTGGTGGGGACCTTAATGGGCATGTGGGTATTAGCCGAGTTGGCTTCGAGGGCACTCATGGAGGTTTTGGTTTCGGGGAGAGAAATGAAGCAGGAATGAAGCAGGAACTGACATTTTATATTTTGCTCTAGCATATGACTGGGGTATAATGAACACTTGGTTTGAGAAAAGGGATTCTCATTTGGTGACTTATAGGAGTGGTGTAAATGCTAGTCAAATTGACTTCCTTTTTGTAAGGAATGTATGGAGGAAAGATTACAACGATGGTCATACCCGGTGAAAGTACCGCTACACAAACATAGGCTTGTGGTGCTTGATTTTCGGGGTAGGAGAGACTTGAGGAAGAGAAAGGTAATCGGTGAGGCAGGAATCAAGTGGTGGAAGCTATAAGGGGAAAACCAACAAACGTTTGTGGATAAGGTCGGAGGTAGCAGTATTTGGTCGGATTGCAAGGAGCAAGATGTAGATGCAACGTCGGGTAAATTGGAGCTTGTGGTAAAGGATTTGGCGAAGGAGGTTCTAGGGGAGTCTGAGGGTAATAGACCATCAAGTAAGGATACATCTTGGTGGAACGATGACATGAGACAAGCGATAAAGACAAAACGTAAATGTTATAAGGTTTTGGGGAAATGCATGAGTGATGAGAACTTTGCAAAGTACAAGGAGGCTAATTGAGCCGCTAAAAAGGCAGTTCGTGAAGCAAGGGCCAAAGTTAACCAAGAGGTGTGTGCGAGATTAGACACGAGAGAAGGTGAGAAGGATATCTATAGATTGGCTCGCATAAGTGACAGAAAGACAAAGGATATTGGGAGAGTTAGGTGTGTGAAAGATATGGACAACAAGGCACTTGTTCAGGATAACGAAATAAAGGCTAGGTGGAGTTCTTATTTTGATACTTTATTCAATGGACCTCATGAGCAAGGTTTTGGGGATGTACAAGTAACGCCAAGCATGGTTAATCGAGAATTTGTGCGTAGAATACAAAAGAGTGAAGTTAGGAAGGCGTTAAGGAAGATGGGGTCAAAGAAGGCAGAGGGGCGGATGGTATACCCATAGAAGTTTGGAGGTGTTTGGGGAACATGGAATTGAATGAATAACAATGCTCTTTAACAAGATTTGGAGGGGTAACAAGATGGCATCAGCTTGGAGAAGCACTCTTGTCCCTTTGTATAAGAATAAAGATGATGTCCAAGAGTGTTCCAACTATCGGGGCATTTAACTTATGAGTCATACGATGAAATTATGGGAGAGGATAATCGAGCAAAGACTTAGGAAATGTGTAGATATCTCCGAAAACCAATTTGGATTTACGCCTGGGAGATCGACTATGGATGCAATTTTTATCATGCGACAATTGATGGAACAACATCAGGAGAGGAAGAAAGACCTGCATATAGTTTTTATTGATTTGGAGAAGGCATATGATAGGTCTCGAGAGAAGTACTTCGGTGGGATTTGGCGAGAAAGGGTGTGTCAAGAAAATATATTGACCTCATAAAGGACATGTAGGAGGGGGCTAGTACAAGTGTTAGAACTAATGTTGGGAGAACGGAAGAATTCCCCATTATTAGTTCCGCACTTAGTCCCTTTCTCTTTGCTATAGTTATAGAAGAGTTGACAAGGGATATTCAGGACGAGATCCCTTGGTGTATGATGTTTGCGGATGATATTGTGTTGATTGATGAGACGAAAGAGGGAGTGGAGAGAAAGTTGGAATTATAGAGGCATACTTTGGAGACTCGTGGGTTCAGGCTAAGTAGGAGGAAGACCGAGTATGTGAGGTGTCAATTTGCGGGGCCGAGATCGACGGCGGTGGGGAGCATTATTTTCGATTGAAATGTTGTTGAGGGGTCAGATTCCTTTCGATATCTCAGATCTATTATCCACAAAGATGGAGAGTTAGACGTAGATATGGCCCACAGAATTAAAACGGGATGGATGAAATGGAAAAGTTCTACGGGGTTTTTGTGTCATAAAGGTATGCCTCAAAGACTAAAGGGGAAATTTTATTGTACGACGATTAGGCCTGCCTTACTTTACGGCTCGGAGTGTTGGGCCGTGAAACAGTGTCACATTCATAAGATGAGTGTGGCAGAGATGCGTATGTTGAGGTGGATGTGCGGCCATACAAGGAAAGACCGGTTAAGGCATGAGGTGATTAGGGAGAAGGTAAAAGTGGCCTCAGAGGACAAGATGATGGAAAACCGACTAAGATGGTTTGGCCATGTGAGAAGGAGACCTATGGACGCAGCGGTTAGGAGGTTGGAGACCTGGGGTGCAGAAAAGGTTGCTAGGGGTAGAGGGAGACCTAAACAAACATGGAGAAGAGTGATTGAGCACAATATGATATTTCTCGGGCTTCAGGAGGGGATGGTGGGGATGGTGATGGAGAGGGTACTATGGAGGGATATGATACATGTGGACTTTTAGCATCTGATGTTTTTATTAAGTTTTTTCTTAAAAAAGAATTCTTTTTGGATTTATACACTTTTTCCCAAAAACTTTTATATTAAGTTTTACTTCATTTTTCTAAATCACTTTAAGCTTTATTCTTGATTTTTTGGATTCTTAAACATGTGATAAGTTCGTTTTAAAATCTATAAAACTCTTTTACCTTTCTTTTTCTGTTCCACTCCACTTCCGTTTTTCCTTTTCTTTCTTTTTTCTCTTGTTGAGATGGGAGTTCACCCATGGCGGTTCCAAAGGATGATTCATGTCAGCCGACCCCAAAACATTTTGGGACTAAGGCTCTAGTGTTGTTGTTGTTGTTGTAACGTAACGGATCACGGCTAATGTATGCAGGTTCTCCACATCTTCCCCTGTTCTTCAATATGAAATTTGAGTTGATTTTACATGTTTGTAATTTATATACCATTCTGTGTTTAGTTAATGAAATTATGATTTTTCAAGTGCCTACCTCAAATCCTCAAGTTACGAGATACCAAAGAAGGAAAAAAGGGAAAGACTTAAACAATCTAGTGTCGACATGTGGTCCACCTTATAAACTATTACTCCCTCCATTTCTTCATGTTCTTCCCAGTTCACATGGCATGACATTTCCGAAATACAATATAAAATGCATAATAGACTTATAGAAGAAACAATCATGAGTGAACATGTGGTACACCTTAAAAATCATCATTCCCTCCATTATTTTCATGTTCTTCCTATTCAATACGACATACCAACCCACCCACCACATGTTACTCTTGCCAGCATACCACCCTACACCAAAGCCACCAATCACCACCGTCGAACCACCCGATCATTGATCCACAAATAAACTAGTGAAGAGTAATATGTAAGTGTAACTTCAATTTGTTGTGCATTGGGAAAAAAATTCAGATTTTATTAGCTTATCTTGAGGTCCATGTTCGGGAAAGGATGAAATTCAACAGCGGGTGTTGGAGGATGATCACCGCATTCACCAGGGAAGAAATAGGGCCATGGAAAGGGCTCCGCAACAAGTGGGCGTTGAAGAAGCAACACGACTATAATGGGCATTGGAGGCTGGTCGGGATGGCATGGTGTTGAGGTCACGACTGTAATAGAGGACTGGGTTGCAAAGCTAGTAACATGTGAGTTAATGAAGTGGTGGGATGGCGCGTGTTGATTTACGAGAGAGAAGGGAGGTGGCACGAGGTGTTTGTCGAAAGGAAATTGTGAAGGATGGGGGAGGAGGGTTTTTATTTGGAAGTTAGGTTACACACTAAATTATAAAATTTTAAATTGGTTTCAAAGTGGCAAAGTTGCAAAGCTATATGTTAAGTAAAATATTTTTCGTAAATTGACCCCACAAAGCTTGCCATATACGAAAATTTTGAAATTGGGAAGATAACAATGAAATTTCATTGTAAAAATAGTAGGATGAACATGAAGAGATTGAGGGAGTATATAAAAATTATGTTTTCCTTCAATATAAACTAATTTAAATAGTTTGTGTTCAAAATAATGGTTAACATGATTTTTTATTTCCTATAATATTCATTTTACTTGGTGTAAGCACGAATATTTAACAGAGTAGTACTTCAATATCAATTTGCTGAGAAGTCTACTAAATCATCCAAGATTAACAGGCTGTAAATCCTCTATCCTAGTGCGGGTGTTACTAGTACTCGTATTGTCGCTCCGCTTCACATAGCATGAAGGCCCTAAACCTTACCAATGAGGCATGTGTCCTGCAATTCTGTTTGCAGCTTTTCTTGCTGCTCCATCTGTATTTATTCTTGCTTATCCTTTATTCGAAGGAAAATGGCAGGGATAAAAAAAAGTTCTCGCATTTAAAGGAAAAGCAATTAAAAATCAGGAAAGCACGATATTGACAAAGGGACCTTATCTGAACTTTTAATTCCTCTTTATAAAGCAAGTAATATTCTACTGACAAATCAAGTAAGTACAATGATTAGATTATCTTATTTCACCCTTCAAAAAGTACAGTTCGGTAGGTCATGCCTTTAAGAAGCACAGATCTTCAAAAGAAAGTGTATAACATAATGACCATGCTTGAAACTTGCAATTAAGGAAAAAATGCCTTGCTACGAATGCAATTCACGAAATCAGGGGAAAAGATACCTACCTGTAGGAGTGTCAAAGGCAGGTAGCATTCTATAGGCAAGATCCTCAGATAAACGAAGCAATTGATTATCATATGATGGAATTCTCATGCCCTGCAACCAACAGACACGTCAAAACCACAGCACACATATAGCACATTCAGCACATCAAACCTATTTATCGGACATATATTCATATCAATCTATTTTTCGTGTCACATATACTAAAATCTTTTTTTAAGGGAAACAGTAAGGATCAGATGGACGCCTACGGAGATAGAGATAAGCGAGCCTGCTACTAAAGCATTAAGAAAAAACATTTCCTTGAATATCTTTAGAAAAAAACACAAATGTTTTAAAATGTAAACGCAGATGCAGGAAAAGACAAGCCACCTCTTCATATTAAAGGAAATTAACCACATACTAGACAGGACCACATTGTGAATTTTTCATCGATGTTGGACACTTTTCACAAATGTCCAAACTAATTTATCAACCAGACTATCCCAGAAGCACTTCCTTCTACCATCAGGGTCTGAATTCTGAAAAATCAACGACGACCCTGAAATAAACCTAAGTTATCCCTTTGAAGTTTACCACATCTGCATATTGAGGCAATTGAGCCAATGTTTGCCACATTTATAGCAAACTGAGATCAGGCTATGACGGCCGTTCCAAAAGATGAAGTCTTAAACAAAAATGTATATAGTAGTACCACGTCATGCATTTTCATTATAAAAAGAAGCTAACTAGATTAAAAGACACAAAGACAGTGTCTATAAAGGACAAAGATGACTGAATTAATCAATCCCTCAGGCTATACAGAATGATGCATCTTAGCTGCAAGTCAAAGCAAAGATATCACTCTAAATATTGGAGATTGGAGCATGAATACATCAATCGTCAAATTCTCTTCTTGAAATCTTCTCATGGACATATCTTCATAAGGGATTTTATCTTCCGTAGCCTTGAAGCAAATGTTCAAAAAAAAAAGGCTTGTGCAGTCCCTTAGAAGCCCAAGTCGCCTTGAAGCAAATGTGCAAAATTATCTCTCTGTTTCTAGGAAAAAACTGATAAACCTATAAACTGAGCAACAAACCCCAGTTTTGTTTAATCTCTTACTAAGAAGTAAGAGCGATAGAAATCCTTAAAGAGAGAAGGTCCAGTTTTCTCCTCTCACTAGAACACAATACTTCATCACCTTGCTCTCAACCTAGATATTACAAACTCTTCAACAACCTAAATATGCTTCTATGTCTAGATCACCAAGAAAATCTTGATAAAGCAACAAGGCAGTGCTTCTGTTAAAACCCAATAGGTCAATCCTGACCATGGCAAAGAATGATTTACAGGATTGTCTGAATCAAATGTCATTCTGAAACAACAGATATTTGACCATTTCTCACCTTCAATCAACTCAAATCTGATTCTAGCCCACTGAAATCCACTTCCAAGACAAAAAGCCCGTGAGAAGGTACCAAATTCTTACACAGCCAGCCCAATGTTCAAGTCATATGATTAAATCCTTCCACAGCTCATCTTTATCAGCAAAACACCAAAGCTAAAGCTGGTAGCTACAATTGTCTAAGGATGTGGGTACAATAAATTAGCAATAAACAATTGTTGTTTGACATTTTGACTTTTAACGACAGAAATAAATAAATATTGAATAAAGCTATTAATTGTGTATATAAAATTATCAACATATATATTACAATATTTGATTATAATTTAATATAAAAATATAATATTTTTTAACGATAAAAAAATATATAAAAATATTCCCATCCAAATTAAACTAGTACAGTGAAATTACATAGGTATATATATACTCTATATACAAAATAATATCCTAGACTAAGGCTGAGCCCAGATGCTCTCAACAATTAGTGGGATTATTATGGTGTTGTTTGGCCTTGCTTGCGTAAAATAGTTTTTCCTTTTTAATAGGGTTTATAAATATCGCAATATACAAAATAATATCCTAGACTAAGGCTGAGCCGAGATGCTGTCCTCAATTAGTGGGATTATTAGGGTGTTGTTTGGCCTTGCTTGTGTAAAATAGCTTTTCCTTTTTAAAAGGGTTTATTCACAAGTTACTTTTTGGAAAAGTTTTGGATGTTTGGCCATACTTTTATAAAAGCGGTTTCTTATAAAATTTATGTGTCTGGCCTCTATGTGAAAAGTAGAAGTACAAATAGTAAATACCTGCGTCTACTTTTTGGGGTGAATAATCAGTTTTTGACTTTTTAAAAGTAGCTTTGATACAAATAATGCTAATTGATAAGAATGATTAGTTGCTATACTTGAGATATTATTTTGTTGATCTTTCCTAAAGTCCGCCTAAAGTTCGTCGTTCATCAAGAAATCGGAGAAGGCTGGAGATGGACACCGAAGAAGCAATGACGAATGTTAAAGGTAAAGCTATGAATTTTAAGGTTCTATATTATGCTGCTATGGTAAGGATGTTAAACCTGTGTAAGGATCTAAAAAAGTGGAAGCCATGAATTAGAGTTTGGTTAACGCAGGATCTGTCAAGGATTTGTTAGATAAAGTGATAAACTCTTGTAAGGTGTTTAAGGAGGTGCAGAAAAATGGAAGGTTCAACTTCATCGTTTCATGATTTACCAATATATAAATAAGTATATCCTTTTCATAGGGAACTATTTTGAATAAAAATCAAGAACGAAGAGAAGAATTAATCGATCCGGAAAAAAGGCTAGCACTAGCTCACAAGAATAGGAGAAAGCTTCATAATAAAATAATGGTAATGCCTTTTCTTTGTATTGGTTTAGTTCCATCATGTTTTTTTAATGATAGCTTTGACATAATAAAAAAGGAAATTAAAAAAGCATTATCACTTTAACTATCGATATCATGTCTTCTTAATTTTCTTTTTTATTGTCAAAACTATCAATAATGAGAAGAGCATAATGGAACTAAAACAGTTCAAAGAAAAGGCATTACCATTATTTTATTATGAAACTTTCCCCTATTCTCCTGAGCTAGTTCTAGGCTTTTTTTCCAGATTGGTTACTTCTCTTTGTTCTTGATTTTTACTGAGGGCCACCTAGCTAAGCACAACACTGCCTTGGGCCTTTGAGCGACTGGTTAGGTTGATCAAAGCATGCGCCTAAGAGGAAGAACAATGCACAACCCTCGCTGCATCAAAGATATTCATCCTTCCTAGAAATATGTGATAGTGACATCATGTGTACCCTAAATTGTTCTCGACTTTGATGCTATCAAGGTTTACATATTATGAACAGGTACAATGCCATTACATTGAAGCACTAACCCAACAACGAACAATGGTCTTGCCACGGTGGTGTTATCAATTCAAAAGCATCTACAGCGTAGACAGACAACTATGGTAATGGTCTAACATAGACAATGGTGCAAATCCAAATCACTGAAAATGGAGCAAGGACCATATTAATAATAACTAGCCAAGCAACCAACTTAAGAGAAAGCAATACCGTAGCATAATCACTTGCAAGAAAGTGTGCAGACAACAAACCTCCAAGAACTCGGATAGTTGTCTCAAAGACTGATACAGTTTTGTTCTGTAAAATGACAAAAATGCCCAAATTTTAGGATTCATGAACATAAAACATGCTCAAACCAGAAAGAAAAAGTACACATCAGTTCAACCAAAACAATTATATGAACTTTCCACATGATTGGCAAACAATTATATGAACCAAAGGTAAAAGTTCGAAATCCATGTCCGACTACCCTCATTTTACATTTTTACCTCTCAACCTTATTTTGATTGATAAAATAACTTTGTAAAATATAAAGATGTTCCAGACAAGACATCCACCAAAAAACATAGTTCCAAGTCTTCCAGTTTATTTGGCCAAATTAAATAGAACGCCTTTAAAATCTCTTGATGCCTTAACCTGGGAAGAAGTGAGCCACTCTTGCTCAAACATTGGGTTAAACACTTCACTTTTGGAACCATACCCGCGTACCACATGTCGCTCAAGGATATGGGTATGGATCCATACCCGACACTCCTACATTTCTCCTAAAAAGGATATGAGGGAGGCAAAGTAAAGGAACAAACTCTTATATGACGAATAGAATAATTCTTTTACAATTTTAATCCTTTATCTTCAGGATCTTGCTATTTCATTGTAAATACTCTAGAGGATTCAATATTTTCAAATATTTTTTTCTTTTTGAAGATGTGCTCCGCAATCATATCCTCATTTAGGCAAGGTATGCGGATTTGGCGATTTTAACTCATGACGAGGCTAACACTTGGATATGTACCCACCCTTGACCAACACCCATACCCACCAAAGACAAAGTAGCATGGCTCATACATAGTTCATAGGATGACAAATCTCAAAATTCAGCTCTATTTGAAATAGACAAGAGAAATACAATCTTTTAGATAACCTACGACATGGTGGCATTGAAGAAATCCATTGATATAATACTTTAGAAGATATCATGATAAATAACAGAATATGACAACCAAAGTAAAACCCTACTCAATCTGATCATTTTTAATGTCCGCGGTCAAAATCCAACTACAAGTTAGCCACAGAATCGCTAAAAGCGGTCAAACAATACATTAGAAGAGCACAAGTTGTCCTCCCAACTCTCCAAGACCATCAATTAAGGCAAATAGTTTGCTCCAAAAGCTAAATATAGAAGTATATCTGCCTTGTGAATTCACTACTACAAAATTACTTTCTAGCCTATAATTATCCTATTTGATTTTGCATAAGCAGGAATGACAAACAGAACTCAACAGATCACATAATTAGAAGAAACAAAAGCAACCTACAATGTCAAAGCGAAGATTTTCCCCAATCCATTCAACAGAAGCAATGAACCGCTCCTTATCACCAAGTAAAGCCAATGTGTCAAGGGAATCAACCTGCAGAAAATTTTAAAAAAAAAACTCTATCGATAGGAAATAGGAATATCAAAATGAGGAAGTTCAATAACTTCCCGCTGCGATAAACAATAGTTTAGTGCAGAGATAGAAAATCGTGGTTCATGACTCTTACTAAAGTTAGGGCATAGCCACCAAGAGAATCCTCTCCATCACAAGATAAAGGTTTTAACTCATCTCGTGGAAAAGCATGCTGCATGTATCCATTAAATGCATGATAGAACATTTCCTGAACCTGAAATGGACATCAATTTTGTTGTCTTATATTTGTACTTCAGGAAAATTGGCTAAAAATCTACTAACTCTGAAAATCAAAATCTGGAGGCCTTGCAGAATGAAAATGTAATTATACCATGGTTTTATGAAGAGTAAAGTGTGAGATTTATGCACCCTAAACTCTAGCTACTCGAGACTCACAGTAGTTATCAGACAAACTGTAAAAGTCTTCAAATAGCAGGCAGCATAAAATAAGTAACAATGACAGAGAAGTGATTTTTCATTTGGAACAAAATTTTGTGATCCACTAAAGAGTTTAAGTGTCACTTTTAAATGTGCAAGTGGTCATATCAGCTTGAACGACAACTCATCATCCAATACTGCATCAACACAGATCCCATAAACATAATAAGGTAGCAAACCATCACTTAGTCTTGTGAGAATGGAAGTTCCTGGCGATCATTTATTCTACAGTAGAAGGTTTTGTTGTTTCGTAGAATTCAAATAACAACAACAACGTAAGAGCCTTAGTCCCAAAATGATTTGGGGTCAGCTGCCACAGACCTACCGCAACCCTCCTCCTTACTCCGGGCTTAGGACCGGCAATGAATGTCCAAAAACACACACAGGCGGAGTTTTTCTGATTCTACTACTACCTTTAAGACCGCTAAACTAGATTTAAGAAAATGGAGTTCAGCTAAGCTCCATAAAACCTTGGAAATAAATTCAGCTTTAACCTCAACTGAACCTATTAATGATGCTACATAATGGACTAATAAGAAAGTATACATCAACATCAAGAACTAACTATATTTTTTTCATGAGTGAGCAAGTCAATAATTGGCCACTTCCTCATTTCAGGTTGCCTTTGGAGGAACCACGAACTCTTGTAGTGCTGCACCATATCGCTCACGGTCAAGTAGATGGCAAGAAGGGATCAACATTTCAATTAGTGCCTTTTTTTCTATTCCTTCATATCGTGTTTCAGTTCTCACCCAACATGCAAGACAAATTGAAAGGTACAGGAAATGGCAAGTGGGATCGTCTTATCAGCCAGTACATCATGTGGAGGCCAAAACATGAAAGAAGGGCACATCTTTGTTGTATAATTCTATGAAGTACTATGACACCATTCCCATAAGGCACCCTCGTCATTAATGAAGAACTAAAAATACAAATTACCAAGCATCAACGGAGGGGATCAAAGATATCATAAATAGATGACGTCCTAGCCTCCAAGAAACTTAAGGTTTAGGGGAGGGAGGGGGTGGACAATTGTTGCTAATATTGCGAGGAACCAGCCGTTGTGCTTTACTGAAATCCTTAGATGAGTTACAATTATTCTGCCATTCAATTTGGACTCTGATGACGCTTTTTTATTACATAAAAATTGATTATGCAAGCAAAGCCAATGATGAGTCTTTCAAAATGACATAAGAAATGCTGACATAAATAATGTAAAGGGTATCATTGTATCAACTTAAAAATTCCGGAGAGAATACCTCGTCTCTGAGTAACCTAGCTTCATCTGGGCTAACACTTTCGGCAAGTGATCTGCCAACGAAAATGGCAGCAGCTGATATTAAAAATATAAGACACAGACGGAACCATGAACATGATTCCTGCATGATTCCTGTAGGGTAAAATACCAAAATCAGGTACTATAATCCATTTATCACCAATTAGATTGATTCACAGTTATTCATCAACTTCAACTAAAAAAGAAAAGGGAGAAAGAGAAACGCCGTACCAATTCCAAACGTGATGCTTCTTTCGATCAATTCTTCAATTTATTGTATCTCCTTTTCTAGGGTTTTTAGATTTATATGTAGGTGGTGCGATTTGGGGACTTTGAATGTGTTTTACCTCAAATCCATCTACGCTCTATTTTCCCACATCGGGTGAAATCACTGCTGGGATGGATAATTCAGTCAACTCCATTAAGTTAAGTCATTTGGGTTTTAAAAATAAGTTCCCTCTAGGGTTTCTTTAGGGTTTCTCTTGGGAGGGGTTTGTTCGGTTGGCCTAGGTTTTTCCCTTGATTTGTCAAGGTTTTATCGCGTTCGTTTGCTCGTTATCTCTCTTTTCTCTTCTTCTTTGTTGTTTTGTCCGTATTAGGGTACGTATTATGGCGAATTGATCGCCCCATAATTTTAATCTCAATTCCCCGGGGGAGCATGTGGAGATTGAGGATGGCGATGAGGGTGCGGAGGTGGAAGTTGATTGGCTTGTTGACGAGGAGGAGGAGAGCGGTGGGGAGTCAGGTGTTGTCGTTGGACGGTTATGGACGGAGCGTACGGTAAATCTTAAAGCCCTAATCGAGACAATGATTAGGGTTTGGAAAACTAAAGGGAGCGTCGATGGGAAATAATTGATAAGCAAAGGAAGGTTGTCTCGTTCGAGTTTGCGAATGCTTGGGAAAAACGTCGAATTCTCGCGGAGGGGCCTTGGCATTTCGAGCGTCATTTTCTTATCCTGACTGATCTCCAAGGGGACGCGATCCCCTCCGAGGTACCTCTCTTTTTTACGCCTACATGGGTTCGTATTTATGATCTTCCGGTTATAGGCAAAATAAAGAGAATGCAATAAATATTGGCAATGCGATAGGAACGTTTGTTGAGATCGATAATTCGGTAAACCCTTCGATTAATAGGTCGATGCGTTTACGGGTTATTTTGGATGTTCGTAAGCCCTTGACACCGTCCATTAACATGAAGGGCAAGGGGGGCAAGACATGGCGTGTTCGGATAAGCTACGAGAACCTACAGTTATTTTGTTATGTGTGTGGAAACCTAGGGCATGGAGAGAAGGATTGTGGGGATAGAAGGGGACCGATAGGTGAGAATCGTAAATTCGGGGACTGGTTGAAGGCTTCACCATGGCGGGTGGTGGCGAAAAAGGAGGAAACGGAAGGGAGGGGTCTTAGTGGGAGGAAGCTCGTGTTTCAGGAGGAGGAGGAGGTTGATAAAGAGGATAAGGAGATTAGTCGTATGGTTGAAATGTTGCGGGATGTGACGATATCCCAACAAGGCTCAAAAGAGGGGGCGGAAATGGTGGGAAATAAGGTGGATGCGAGAGCTTCTGACGAGACCTCTTCTAATAATGTTTGGGTTGCAAATAGAGATATTACTAATGAGGGACCATCTGCTGAGTCTGTAGGGGATCCTAAATCTATGCCTAAGCACAAAAGACGTATAGTGAGACCTAGGGAAAAGGAAGGGCAAATCTCGGGTATGGGGGTGAAGGAGGTGATCACGGAACCTGGTGGGAAAAGAAAGGCAGTAGAGGCTGGTTTCGAGGAGAGTGTGGGAGATGAGGGGGGTCGTGAAGGGAGTAAGCGAGTTTGTGTCGATAAATCTAATGTGGCCACACGTATGGAAGTAGCGGTGACTGGCGAAGTCCAGCACCGCGAACAACAATGAAAATCATGAGCTGGAACTGTCAAGGGTTGGGGAATCCCTTGACAGTGGGTACCCTCCGCGATTGGTGTTGGAGGGAGGGGCCAAATATTGTGTTTGTTATGGAGACGAAAATGAATGCGAGAGAGTTGGAGAAAATTCGTAATAAGTGTGGCTTTACGTCTGGGATATGTCTTAGTAGCCAAGGAAGGTCGGGTGGTCTTGGGCTTTGGTGGAGGGAGGCTGATGTTCAACTAGTATCTTATAGCAAGAATCACATCTTGGTTGAAGTTACTGAGGCTGGTGGGGGGACAAGGTGGAGGGCTGGTGGTGTGTATGGGTGGCCGGAGACGGGGAATAAGCACAAAACGTTGGACTTAATGCGGAGGTTAACTGGGGAGAGCTCCTTACCAACTGTTTTATTTGGCGATTTCAATGAAATTACTGGGGCCGCTGAGAAGGAGGGTGGTGTTCCAAGACGGGAGAGTTTAATGGATGCTTTTAGAACGGCTATTGATGACTGTGCTCTTCAGGACATGGGATATCGGGGGAACCGGTTTACATGGCAACGTGGAAATGACATTAATTCCTTGATCAGGGAACGACTGGACATGGCTCTTGCGTCCCCGGATTGGTGCGCTTTGTATCCGAATTCGTTTGTTCAACACCTCCCAATTTTCGCGTCGGACCATGGGGCAATTCTTATCAAACAGGAGGCGCCTATGGTGCGTAATAGGGGCAGGAGGGGGTTCAAGTTTGAACCGTTCTGGGCAGCGGATCCTCAATGCAAAGATGTGATTAAAGAAGCGTGGGAGGGTGCTATGGTGGGCAGCGTACCAGACCGTGTGGGTGCTTGCGCGGCCAGCCTAGCAAGCTGGGCAAAACAGAAGTTTGGGGACATTAAAAAACGTATGAGAGACAGAGAAGCGGACTTGGAGTTTTGGCAGAAACAACCTCCTAGCGCTGATATGCTACAAAAATGTAGGGAGGTGGCGTATGAATTGGAAGGTATCCGGAGCCAAATCGAAACCTACTGGTACACAAGAGCTCGAAGTAATGAGCTTCGGGATGGAGACAAAAATACCAGTTATTTTCACCACAAGGCGAAACAAAGAAAGAAGAAGAATACTATTATGGGTTTTGAAAACGAGGAGGGAAGATGGTGTACGAAGGAAGAGGAGATAGTGCAAGTGGTCGAGAATTATTATGCTAATCTCTTTACAACCAGTAGCCCAGTGAACTCTGAAGAGGTTTTGAACTGTATCCCGCGGTCAGTGACGGATGAGGTGAATCTGAGCTTAGATTTACCGGTTACTTGTGAAGAAGTGAAAGAAGCCCTGTTTAGTATGCATCCTAATAAGGCCCCCGGACCGGATGGTATGCATGCCTTGTTTTATCAACGCCACTGGAACATTGTTGGAACCGATATATGTGAGTATGTTCGTAAATGGTGGGATGGAGCTGAAAATATTGATCAAATTAATGCAACAAATGTGGCCTTGATTCCGAAGTGTAGTTCCCCTAAGAAGATTACTGAGTTCCGTCCTATTAGCTTATGCAACGTCATTTATAAGATTATCTCAAAAATCCTTGCCAACCGTCTGAAACCTTTTCTGAACGCGGTGATAACGGAGAACCAAAGCGCTTTCACACCTGGCTGACTCATAACGGATAATGCTCTTATTGCTTTTGAAATTTTTCATGCTATGAAGAGATGAAGGTGAAGGCAAGCACGGTAACATTGCTCTAAAATTGGATATGAGTAAGGCGTACGACCGGGTAGAGTGGATTTTTCTTGACAACCTAATGAGGAGGATTGGATTCTCGGCGAGTTGGCGCGACCGTGTCATGAAATGCGTGTCAACCGTGGCCCACTCTTTCATCATTAATGGGAAAGCTTCTGGTCTTGTGAAACCTAGCCGAGGGCTTAGGCAGGGTGACCCAATATCCCCGTATCTTTTTCTGATTTGCGCTGACGCTTTCTCCCATCTGTTACACGACAGGGTTAACCGAGGGAAGCTTCATGGGGCAGTTGTGTGTCGAGGAGCCCCAAGAATTTCTCATCTCTTCTTTGCCGACGATAGCATCCTTTTTGCTAGAGCGAATTTGAGTGAATGTTCGAAAATAGCTGACGTGATCAGTAAATATGAACGAGCATCGAGACAGAAAATTAATTACGCCAAATCGGATGTTGTGTTCAACAAGAAGGTTTCGAGGGCTGCTCGGAATGCTCTATGTGACATGCTGGGTGTTAAAGAAGTTGACCGTCATGAGAAGTACTTAGGTATTCCCACAATTATCGGTAGGTCCAAGAGAGTTGCTTTCGAGGGAATTAAGGAGCGCATTTGGAAGAAGTTACAGGGATGGAAGGAGAGGCTGCTTTCACAAGCTGGGAAAGAAGTCCTTATAAAGTCCGTTGTCCAAGCCATACCCAATTACATGATGAGTTTGTTCTCCTTTCCTGCTGGTTTGATCGAGGAGATTCATGCTTTGATTGCGAAATTCTGGTGGGGGTCTACCGCGGAGAAGAAGAGGATTCATTGGTGGAGTTGGTCGAAATTGTGTAGACCGAAGGGGCAGGGAGGGTTGGGTTTTCGGGACCTCGCGGTCTTTAATCAAGCACTCCTTGCGAAACAAGTATGGAGGCTTGCCACGAATCCGAACTCTCTTGTTAGCAAAGTCATGAAAGCCAGGTATTACAAGCACTCCGATGTCCTTGATGCGAGAAGGGGACACGACCCGAGTTATACCTGGAGGAGTTTGTGGGGTGCGAAATCGTTGTTGCTTGAAGGGCTGGGATAGAGCATCGGCAATGGGTTGAGTGTGAACATCTGGAGCGATAAATGGATTCCGAATGGGAGGGAGCTGACACGGCCTGCCCCAAACATTGAGGCTGATGCGGGCTTAACAGTGGCGGATTTCATTGGGGAAAACACAGGTTTGTGGAAGGAGGAGGAACTGCGAAGGGTTCTGTTGAACCACGAGGTCAACATGATCCTTAGCATACCCATCAGTAGTGTACGCCCACCTGAACAACTCCAATGGTGGCCCTCGAAACACGGCGATTATACGGTGAAAACAGGGTATTGGTTGGGAATGGATTCGAAACCATCTGTTAATTTCCAATTGGTTCCAGGGGTAGATGACGAGGTATGGAAAGTTTTATAGAGGCTAAGGGTCCCTCCCAAACTCATCCATTTCCTTTGGCGTGGATGTACGGGTACGTTAGCGGTCAGAGCGCATTTGTTTCGTCGCCACTGTTGCGAATCTGCCATGTGTACGTTCTGTGGTGATGCGGAGGAGTCGGTTCTACATGCGCTTTTTCAGTGCCCATGGACGCGGGAATTATGGGCAGAAAGTGGGTGGGACAGGATGCTTCAGGAGGTGCCCTCGGGGTCCTTCGCGCGGTGGTTATTATTGGCCCTTCAACAAATCGACACGCTGAGGAGAGGTAATTTTTTAGCTCTGTTATGGGCTATCTGGTCTATACGAAATGCTCGTATCTTTGAAGAGAACCAACCGAATGTTACCACGGTGGTTACTGGTTACTCTCGAATGGTGTCGGATTACAAGGGATACACGGAGGCTCTGGATGGTAGGGAGGTGGGACGGAGGAACGAGGCTGAACATCAGTTGGGCAGCAGCGGGTGGAGCCCACCGGATCCGAACTTTATCAAAATTAATACGGATGCGGCGGTGTTTGACGGTAATGAAGTTGGCTTAGGAGTTGTGGGACGTGATTCTGTAGGGCGTGTAACGTTTGTGGCGAGCAAGTGGTGCCGAGCTGGATGGGCTGTCGAGGTGGCAGAGGCAAAGGCAGTTAGCTTTGGAATTGAGGTGGCTCGAAGGTTAGGGGTACGTCAGCTTACGGTGGAGACGGATGCGATAGGTGTGGTGCAAGCAGTTCGAAAGAAGTCGCGTTTTCGTAGTAATTTTGGTCTTTGTATTCAGGACATTTGTAACGTTTTTTATTCATTTGGGTTGCTCGGTTTAACCCATGTGAGACGAGGTGGCAATACGGTAGCTCATCTCGCTGCTCGTCTTTGTGGAAACGTGGGGGACGAACTGGTTTTTGATGATGTTATACCACCCTCCATTACGGAGATGGCGGCCATGGATTTAATATAAGTTCATAAGGTTTCCTTTCAAAAAAAAAAAGTCATTTGGGTTTTACCTAGGGATTAGGATTGGCAATGATAGGGTTTGAATAGAGTCTAGCAAGATCCGGATCCGACTCTGAGTCACATACCTTTGACCCATACATGAAAGGGTCTAAAATTAATGAATCCATACCCGACTCAGAGGGTCCGGGTCTGGGTAGTGTTTATCCTAGGGTCCGCTGTTTTCTTTGATAAAACGATTTTTTCCCTAAATTATATCATTTACTAGTACCCAATCTTATCATTTTCATCAATTTCCTCGTTATTCTTATTGGTTATTTGGATATACGTATAGTATATTAGTTATAACTAGTAAAGGTCGTATGTGTATTATTTGCGCTATTGACGTTCGTATGTGTGTTTTTTTTCTTTTTTAAAATAAATATAAGGTCTAAGGGCCGGGTAGGGTCCCAACACCAAGACCCAGACTCGTACCCGATGTTTTTATATATGACCTACACCCGACCCATACCCGGGTGGTTCTCAAAAATTCAGACCCATACCCGGCCCATTAGGTGTTGGTAAGTCTTACAAACCCGAAACAAAAGTCATTACTTAGAGTTTTACAAATTAACTTGTTAATTTAACCATTATAAGATCTCATGCATGCATAATATAAATTTGCAGAACAAGAGATTTCGAGTTCTTACAATCCGACGAAAATCGGTGCTAGGATGATCCTCTAACCCAAGTAATCAAAGTAGATTACCTCCTTTGTGATGCACCCAGGACTAGCCCTTAAAACCGAGCACAACACGAGCTAAGTGATGATGTTCGGTTTCCTTAAAATATGTTCTAATCTTATCATCATCATCATCATCATCATCATATATTTATCTAATGCAGAAGCCAAGCTGCTGACGTGGCATCACTAGAAAAAAGCTTTGTCCTACGTGTCGCGTTGTAAAGCATCCTAGAGTTATTGTCCAATTAGATTCATCCTAGAGCTATTGTCCAATAACATTCAAGATATGGTATAATGGTATAATAATAATTATTCCAAGATTTCACGACCTAAATCTATGGAATCACAAGATTTCATTCCATATATTGAAACAATAAATAATTTCAGTTTTGGCTGAAGATTAATTCCGTCGCACGGCCTAAATCCTAGAGTTACCAATCTTGAATCAGAAAAAAGATACGCCATATATGACAAAAATTTTCTCTAACAAGATTTCATTCCATATATTCCATTTTACTTTGACTCAAATTAATTCCATTTCAATTAACGTCCAATAACATTCAAGATATGGTATATGGTATACAAGATATGGTATATTCTAGAATAACGTTGTTCGATATTATTTTTTCATTTTTGTTTTTATTTAATAACTTTTATCAATGTATGCGTCTTAATTTATGCGACCGTATTTTAGTTATAATCTTACACGATTTTTAAAATAACGCTACGTAATTTTTAAACTAATAGTATTTATATTTTAGATTAATATTATTAACAATATTAATTTCATATTATTAAAATACTAAAATAATCAATTTCTTTATCTTTATATTATTTTCATATTTTGAAATTCTAAAATAATTAATTTCTTTATCTTTTAATTATGAACAATATTAATTTCATATTATTAAACTTTTAAAATAATTGATTTCTTTATCTTTTAATTATTCACAATATTAATTTAAATTAATAAAAGCAGAGCCGTGAAGTTCACGGGTTATAACCTAGTTTAATATATTAAAGCAACAACCGGTAACCGCTATTTTAGAGTAAAAGGGTGACGTGTCGCGCTCATTTCGATCGACCGTATAAAATACAGATTATGTACACAATAAATACGTAAAACAAAAACTACCCACTCATCGGGATTCGATCCTAGGACCTATTGTCAATAACACCTCCGTCTTAACCACTAGACTAAGACATCTTCGGTATCACCCTCTCTAATTTGTAAAACTTACTCCATCCACACTATTTTTCATTTGTCTCGATCTTCTCGCCATCTTAATTTCTTGAATTTTTGCTAAACTGTAAAAATAGTACTCTGTACTTTTTATCAACTTATACTTTTAATTTCCACATAAATACCAGATTTTTGTAAAACATTTAATATTCAACCATATTTTTTAATAATTATCGTATAATAGTTTCTTAACTATTATTAATCACGGCATGCTTTTAGACATGATCGATTTTATGAAACTATTTTTCGGGTCACGTGTAAGAAGGGTCCGGAAATTTAAGGTGAAAGAAAACAATTTGATGAATGTAATATAACTATTAATGTAGTGGAAGAAAATATTCAATATTTGTAATGTTTTTTTAGTATATGTGAGATATTATAAATTGCTTTAACACTATAGTACACAAAACAAAGGTCAAATGGGTCAACTCACTAAGCACGCATAACGAGGCCCAAAACAATCATCGAATAATTCCCGTCACGAATCGATAACTAATACCCATACTCGACAGTTCACTTAATACCATATAAAGTATAATGGTATTACTCGATAACTGATGACCGGTTTTGCCGTCACTACCGATATCAAACAAATTTATAAAACCCAAGTAAAGTAGTACTTTAGTCGGGGTCGAACACTGATATCACGTAACGAATTAATAATCTTCCCAAATCCCCATATATCAACTTACACTTACTATAATTAGCAACCTTCTAAAAGTGGAAAGTTCCCCAAAATGGAAACTTCCCGAAATAGCAACTTCCTTAAAAAGGAAACTCCCCAAATAAACACTTTCCGACTCATATCATTTTCACTAGTACAACGTAACAACTCGCTAACTTGAATATAGAAAACAATATTAATTATAATAATACCAACAACAATTATTATTATAATAATAATAATAATCATAATAATAATAACATTAATAATAATATAATAATAATAATGACAATGATAACAAATAACAACCCACGCCCATCAGCCCCTTAACCGCGACACACCGACCCGCAAAACAAACCACTTCCACGACCATGTAGCACCACTACTACCACCGACAACCACCAAACACAAAACCCACATCCGCCTGCTACCACCCCGACACCTAGCCAACTCTTCGACAACCGCCGGCGAACTGAACCAGAGCCCAAACCAGGCCTGGTTCCTCACCTGAACCCCTCGAACCCGTATGAGCAGACCCCCCTGTCGACATCTTCTAACGGCCCTAACTCCTGCCAAAATCTGGATATGAACCTCGAGTCTCGATCTGAAACAATGTCCTTGGGTACGCCATGCAATTTGACTACATTCTGCACATAAGACCTAGCCAACTCGGCTTTACTCCAGGTATCTTTCATTGGAATAAAGTGAGCGGAGTTAGTCAACCTGTCAACAATCACCCAGATCATGTTGTTGCCTCTCTGAGTCCGAGGCAACCCCATAATAAAATCCGTAGAGATGTTCTCCCACTTCCACTCTGGTACATCTAAAGGCTGAATTTTCCCTTGAGGTCTCTTATGATCCCCTTTTACCCTATGGCATGTCAAACATCTCGATACAAACTCAGCGACTTCTTTCTTCATATTTGGCCACCAGAACGTCTTCTTAAGGTCTTTATACAACTTATCACCCCCTGGGTGAACGGAGTATGGCGTAGCGTGAGCTTCAGTCATGATCTTCTTCTTTAGCTCTTCATTATCTGGAACACACCATCTCCTAATGAACCTCAGACTACCATCAGCATGGATACTGAATTTAGATTCAGTTTCTCTACCATCACTCCCGATTACCTCACGCCACTTCTGGATCCTGACATCATATTTTTGCAACTCCCGAATCTCCCCATACAACTCCGGCTCTACGGTCAAATCACTAAGAGTATCCTCTCTCTGAATCATGAAAATTCCCATCTCCCTTAGCTTGCTATGCAACCTCACTCTCGACCTGGCACTACACAAAGCATGAATGGACTTCCTACTTAGGGCATCTGCTACCACATTCGCCTTGCCTTCGTGGTAGACAATCTGCATGTCGTAGTCCCCAATCAACTATATCCACCTCCTCTATCTCATGTTCAACTCTCTCTGGGTGTAGATGTACTTTAAACTCTTGTGATCAGAAAACACCTTAAAAGTGGCTCCTTAGAGATAATGGCGCCACAATTTAAGTGCAAAGACCACTGCTCCCAATTCTAAGTCATGAGTCGGATAATTTTTCTCATATGTCTTCAATTGGCGAGAAGCATACGCGATCACTCTCCCATTCTGCATTAGCACACAGCCCAGACCATGCTTGGAAGCGTCTGTATAAACTTCGAAATTATCACTCCCATCAGGCAAAGCGAGGATAGGAGCTGTTGTCAGGCGTTCCTTAAGAGTTAAGAATTCCTTCTCACAACTCTCATCCCAGACGAAACGGTTCTCCTTCCTCATCAACGATGTCAAAGGCTTGGCTATCTTCGAAAAATCCTTGACAAATTTCCTGTAATAACCCGCCAGTCCCAGGAAGCTTCGAATCTCACTCACATTCTTCGGGCTTTGCCACTTAGTCACAACATCGATCTTACTAGGGTCTACGGACACCCCATCTTTGGAAATCACATGCCCCAGAAATGCAACCTTCTTCAACCAAAACTCACATTTGCTCAACTTTGCATTTAGCTTATGCTCCTCCAAAGTCTTGAGTACTCTCCTCAAATGATCCTCGTGTTCTTCTTCATTTTTGGAATACACAATAATGTCATAAACACAACCACAAACTTATCCAAGTATGGACTAAATACTCGATTCATCAAATCCGAAAACTGTTGGAGCATTGGTCAGCCCAAAAGGCATAACCACAAATTCATAGTGGCCATACCTCGTTCTGAAAGCGGTCTTAGGAATGTCTTCGTCTTTGATTCTTAATTGATGGTACCCCGATCTCAAGTCAATTTTGGAGAAAACTCCAGCTCCACTTAACTGGTCGAACAGATCGTCGATTCTGGGCAAAGGATAACGGTTCTTGATGGTCACATTGTTCAGCTCTCGATAGTCAACACAAAGCCTTAGACTTCCATCCTTCTTTTTCACAAATAACACGGGCGCTCCCCAGGGTGACACACTAGGTCGAATGAACCCTTTCTCAGCCGGCTCATCCAACTGCTTCTTCAACTCCTCCATCTCTCTCGGTCCCATGCGATACAACGATTTAGATAAGGGTCCTGCCCCCGGCTTCAGGTCAATGGAAAATTCCACTTCCCTCCTTGGTGGAAACCCTGGAACGTCATCTCGGAATACTCCCTCAAACTCCCGTACCACAGGTATCTCACTAGCCTTAGGGGTCTCAGTCTCACAGTCCCATATCTGACACAAGATCAGACTATCTCCTTTTCTCAAGCTAGACTTAAGGGCATTGACAAAAATGAACTTGACCTTAGGTTTGACTAGGTATCCCTTGTAAGACACCCTCACTCCCTTAGGTCCCTTTAAATAAATCTTTTTCTGGTGACAGTCGATGAAAGCTCGATACTTCCCCAACCAATCCATCCCCAGAATCACCTCAAAAACCCCCAAAGGAAACTCTATAAGATCGCCATGAAAAGTTGCTTCTCCAATTTTGTTAGGCACACTCCTATATACTCTACTACAAGACACCTACTCTCCCGAAGGTATGGTCACCGAGACCGCGACCAAATCATAACTCTCAAGCTCTAAGGCCCTAACATGCTCTTTAGATAAAAAAGAATGGGTAGCCCCAGAATCGAAAAGTACAAAAGTAGGTTTAGATTTCACGAGAAAAGTACCCGTCACAACATGGGCATCGTCCTTGGCTGCTTGTTTCCCCATGGCAAAAAGTTTGCCACTGGATTTCACCCCACTCTGACTGGTAGTAGATGTCCCAGCCTGCTGATTTCCTTCCGCTCTGGTCTTTTGGTTACTTCCACCCCCGCTGTACTGATTTTGATACGAACGGTTCTGATAACTGTTGTAATTCTTCTGATAATTGCTGCTGCCTCCAGACTTCGCACCCCCACCATAGCATGACATGGGAGTACGGTACCCACCACTACCATATGATTGAGTGCGCGAAATCCTGATGTTGGCGTACGGTATCCCTCAGACTAGTTTCCCCCTAATGATCGACACACTGCCTGCTTGTGTCTCGTCTTTCCATAGCCAAAGCAAACTATTTCCACACCCATTACCCGATCCTCATCAACTTCTGTAGCTACCCCCACTCTGAGTCTTCACACTCCCTGAGGCATTGTTGGTGAAGTATCCATTGTACCTATTGGAGCTCTGCTTCTTTGATCCCGAATTTTCATTTGCGGCCTCAGCTTTTCTCTTCTCAGTCTTGGTCTTCTTGTCCTCCTTGATCATTTCTGAAAGCCTCTCCGCCGCCCCAGCCCTTAGGCAAATGTCCCGGACTGTGGTGGGCGGAGCTGCAATGAGTCTCTTCTTGATGGCTATGGTCAGCTCCCTTTCAAATTTCATGGCTAGCATCGCATTATCAAAACCCATTTTGCCCACGTGGCTCAGTAACTGGATGAACTTCCGATAATAGACCTCTACTGACATGTCCTTCGTCATTCTGAAAGTATCGAATTCCTCTCGCAGCTTACTTTTCTGGAATTCCGGTAGGAACACTTCATACAAAATTATTTTGAACGCGTTCCACGCAACATGATTGGTCCCATCCTCTCTTGCCGCTTCACGAATCTCTCCCTTGCTCCCAGTCCACCAGTCTCCGGCCATACCCCTAAGGTACTGGGCTGCTTGATCAACCTTCAGCTCCTCAGGACAGTCCACCAATTCAAACAGATTACTAAATTCCCGGCACAATTCTCCCAGTAAGTGAGGTTCCCCCTCCCCAGTGAATTGGGTAGGGTTATGCCTCGCGATTATGGTACTCATCTTCGCAGAATCCATGCGTCTGGCCCTTAGGGCCTCATTCTCAGCTAACAACCGGTCTAGTTCCTCTTGTGTGATGTTAGCAACGTTATTCCTTCTCGGAGGCATCTCTATAACATGAAAGAAAGGAAATGAGTCCCGGCTTGAGTAGGGCACTCACTTGGATTATGGTTATATTCCATATCATTATACACTTTATGTAATCACAAGCACGTAATTCCTTCATACACATACTCTTACTTTCATATTCATGACATTCATATATCAGAAGGGCTCTTATAATCCCCTTATCATACTTCACCACCAACTTCCATCTCTTCCTATTCTACCCTTTTCGCTCGTATGCACTCAAGGTACCCGGGTAAAACTGAGAGGGCCAATGGTTCGGTGTGAGGGGCCCCCAGACTCATCCCTTACCTTTAGTGTGCTCCTAACAGTTCCATCCCGGGCTTCATTTTATTTAGACTCTTCCTAGATTCATTGGGTTTATTAGGTTAGGCCTGAGGATCGTTCGCTCTGATACCACTTTGTAACACCCCCATTTATTCAGGGGCCTGGACTAGGACTCCCCCAGATAATTAAGGGTGTTACCATCTCGGATTACCGAGGCAGTAGATAACAAAGGAAAGAACACAGTACTTTATTAAATATTAAAACTCAAATCAACGTTCTTACAACTGTCTCCAAAACTGTCTCAAAAAGAACACTAAAAGTTCAACAACTTATAACTGAAACTATGGTGATCTAGACTCTAGTCTGGTCCAGATCCAAGCTCTCCCATCGCATTCAGCTCCCATAGTCTCAAGCACCTGTCAATCTGCTCCCCAATAAATTGGTTCATCACAGGTGATCACGAATACACAGGGTCAACCACGAGGTTGAGTAGAGGAAATCAATAGATAAAACATAAACATTAGTAGATAGCATCTTCCTCCACTCCGAAACACAAGACCAAATAACTCCACTCCCTATCACAAGACCCATTATCTCCACACCAAATCACAAGACCCATATATCTCCGCACCATATCACAAGACCCAATTATCTCCGCACCATATCACAAGACCCGATTATCTCCGCACCATATCACAAGACCCATTATAACAATTTCCGCAACATAGGAATATACAGACAATTATTAATATTACAGCCTTATCCATTCAATATGGTATATATAATTCACAACAGTTAATAATCATTTTTCACGTCATAAACGAATGCACAGTCATTCCCCTACCTCAAACTGTAGAAAGACAAGGTCAACCGAATAGCTGCTAGTATTGTTCCACGCGGAAACCGTCACCTAAACATATATTACGTAACGAATTAATAATCTTCCCAAATCCCCATATATCAACTTACACTTACTATAATTAGCAACCTTCTAAAAGTGGAATATTCCCCAAAATGGAAACTTCCCGAAATAGCAACTTCCTTAAAAAGGAAACTCCCCAAATAAGCACTTTCCGACTCATATCATTTTCACTAGTACAACGTAACAACTCGCTAACTTGAATAAAGAAAACAATACTAATTATAATAATACTAACAACAATTATTATTATTATAATAATAATAATCATAATAATAATAATAATAATATAATAATAATGACAATGATAACAAATAACAACCCACGCCCATCAGCCCCTTAACCGCAACACACTGACCCGCAAAACAAACCCCTTCCACGACCATTTAGCACCACTACTACCACCGACAACCACCAAACACAAAACCCACAACCGCCTGCTACCACCCCGACACCCAGCTAACTCTTCGATAACCGCCGGCGAGGTGAACTAGAGCCCAAACCAGGCCTGGTTCCTCACCTGAACCCCTCGAACCCGTATGAGCAGACCCCCTTGTCGACATCTTCTAACGGCCCTATCGCCGCCTGAAACCACCACCATTTCCACCCCTAACACAAAACCCATATACAACAGTGGTACCACCGTGTCGACCTCCCCCGAGTCAATGGTGGTACCACACCCAATGCCCCTGTTATCACACACAAACACTAAAAACCGCGACGTCACAGGGGAAACAAACGCCCCTTTGACACCTACTCTACCGGCTGTACACACCGTGACAACCACCACGACACTCCCCTGACTACCACTAGACCCGTAACTCTAACACCCACAAAGAAAGTGAATAGGGAAAGCATCGAAATCTACTATAAGTCATACACGTCCAGACTCTGTTTTAACAACTTGACCGTAAGCCTTGAGACAGGCGACAAAAATCGCCTTGCCTGGTGGTCCTAGGTGGTTGACGAGGGGACGACTATGGCCAAGACATGACTCCGAATATCATAGTTCGTCATTACATGTGAATCAGACGCTGTAACATAAACTACACGATTATATTATGCAATAAAAAACGCAGGCAGACACAGGAGAAGAACAGCGTGTTGCATACCTACTTCTGACCAAAATCGACCACCCTTAGACAGCCTTAAGTCCACCGTGAGCACCTTGATGCCCGTCGTTGAGGGTACCAAAGATAAAATTTATAATTCTTAACCTTTAACTATAGATAGTGAAAGTCACGGTCGAACCACAGAGAGGTGGGGAATGTTTATTGTTTGATGTTAATGTTTTAGGGTAACAAAATTGGATGTTTGATTGATTGTTACTAAGTCTAGAAACAAATATAAAAATAAAACAAGTAAATAAAGATGAGAATAAAACTATAGTAAAAGAGATGCTAGAATGTTTGGGTAATAAATAGCTTTGATAGTATAAATCCTAAATCAACATATATTGCAGTCGCGTAAGGGGTGTAACATATCCTTTAGGTCTATGCTACCTAATAGCTCCTTTCGGCCTATGCTATTAGTTCCTAGGTCTCACAATTATTGGGTGTCAACAATAAGGGTGATTCCTAAATTCTAGGTCACATACCTTTCAGTCTTGAGTAACCTAGCCGTCTTAAAACGTAAACCATTGCCCTTCCCGTATCTCTCAATCTTGGGTAGGTCATTACTAACATCCTACAAGTCTCCCTTTGGTCTCATTGTAGGTTATTATAGTCCACAAATCAAAACGAAACAGAATACGAACGCGTGGTGGTCGACCGACCAGCTACCCCGGTCGGCCGACCTCCTACCTGCAACAGATGGATTTCGGAATTTACACTATCAATGCATATTTACTCCCTACATCCTAACATGTGAATTTAGCTACTCATGACTATTGAAACAATAATAAAAACAGGAGTAAACATGGAAATCATAACGAACATCAATCTAAACATGCAATAATAATAAAGGCTTGGGATTCTAACTTAAACCGGATACTAATAATTCTAAGATGAGAACAATATCAAAACTGAAATTAAGAAAGGAATTACCGGAAACAAGGATTAAGGCAGAAAAGAACGCACTTTATTGATTGTTGTCCAAAGATTGATGATGAATAATGAATAAAACTAAAGAAAAGTGTTTGATGATTATTGAAAAATTAAAGCTAAAACTATATCGTAACTCTATGGTAGATGACTGAATAGAAAACTTGATTAAAAACTGAATGCCTCAACCCTAATCATGCCTCCTTCTTAAATAGGCGGACAATTAGAGTTTCCTAATGACTCTAACACGTTAATGGGCTTCCGGAATGCTTCTGGGTCTGCGCAGAGGTCGATCGACCTACTATGTGGGTCGGTCGACCTGTGCACGGGCTTCAGAGATTTTTGGGCTTTCCATAACAGAGGCCTGGTCGGCCGACCCAAGTAGTAGGTCGGTCGACCCTTATTCCTGTAGGATTGCTTTGATTAGTCTTGGTTTGACTTCTTGGCACTTGGTCAATGTTTTGAGTGGACTTTCCTTCGTTCCTTGATTATGTAAGATCCCGAGGGCATAAGTTTGGTATAAAATCGTCCCTTTTCCGCATAAATCTGCAAAAGTGCATAAAAATACGAAAGTAGACAATTGTTGGGAAATAAAGGTTAAAACATTGTAAATGAGCGACCAAATGCGTGTAAAAATAGATGTAAAACATCATAAAATAGGCACGCATCACACCTCTTACCTACTCTCTGACGTGTCGGCTGCAAGTGTGTGTGGTGTTTGTATGAGGGTTAGGGTAGATTAGGTTAGGGGAGGTGTTTAAATATGACGGCAGGGGTGTTGTTAGTAGGTGTTTGTAAAAAAACTAAGTGTGGGCTGATGGAGTAGCACATATTTCGAGGCCCATACTAGTGTGCCAAAGGTCTCCAGATCAAACCCCCTTAATAGAATGAATCATACACCCCTTGACAAATGACTTATCGAATACCAATAACGTTTAAATACCATTGACACGACAATTATAGACATAGATATCGTAATAAAATTTTCGAGGTATTACAGTCTCCCCCACTTAAAATGAACTTCGTCCCGAAGTTCAACCATACTCTCATCACCTCGAACTCAAACTCATGCATAAACACACGCCAACATATATCACATACTCAAAATAGACAAAAAAAAAAAAACGAAATGTTACTTTCTACTCCCCTTAAATAAGAGTCACGTCCCCGTAACTTACCTCAAACAAACAGATGAGGGTAATTAACGCTCTCTCATGGATGCCTCAGCCTCCCACGTTGCTTCCTCCATGTTATGATTGGTCCACAAAACTTTCACTAATGTTGTTTCCCCATTCCGAGTCTTTCGAACCTTCCTGTCTAGAATCTCCTTTGGGGTCTCAACATAGGATAATTGCTCATCCACCTCAATCATCTCATGGCTCAACACATGCGATGGATCACTCACATACTTCCTTAATTGAGACACATGGAACACATTATGGATCTTGGATAGGGCTGGAGATAAAGCTAATCGGTATGCCACCTCCCCAACTCTGTCCAAAATCTCAAATGGTCCAATAAACTTCTGACTCAGCTTCCCCCGTTTTCCGAACCTCATCACACCCTTCATTGGAGATACCTTCAGCAGTACCTTTTCTCCCGCATCGAACGAAATATCACTCCTTTTTAGGTCTGCATAACTCTTCTGTCTATCTTGGGCGGCCCTCATCTTTTGTCGAATAATCTACACTTGCTCCACCATCTCCTGGATCATCTCTGGGCCTAAAACAACAACATCGGCTCGATCATCCCAACACACAGGGCTCCGACACTTTCTCCCGTACAAGGCCTCAAAAGGGGTCATCCCAGTACTGGCATGATAACTGTTATTATATGAGAATTCTATCAACCCCAGCCGATTCTCCCAAGATCCTCCAAACTCAAGTACGCACGCTCTCAACATATCCTCCAGAGTCTGAATAGTCCTCTCCGTCTGACCATCTGTAGCTGGATGGAAAGCTGTACTCATCTTCAGCTCGGCACCCAAAGCGGATTGCAACTCCTGCCAAAATATGGATATGAACCTCGAGTCTCGATCTGAAACAATGTCCTTGGGTACACCATGCAATTTGACTACATTCTGCACATAAGACCTAGCCAACTCGGCTTTACTCCAGGTATCTTTCATTGGAATAAAGTGAGCGGAGTTAGTCAACCTGTCAACAATCACCCAGATCATGTTGTTGCCTCTCTGAGTCCGAGGCGACCCCATAATAAAATCCTTAGAGATGTTCTCCCACTTCCACTCTGGTACATCTAAAGGCTGAATTTTCCCTTGAGGTCTCTTATGATCCCCTTTTACCCTATGGCATGTCAAACATCTCGATACAAACTCAGCGACTTCTTTCTTCATATTTAGCCACCAGAACGTCTTCTTAAGGTCTTTGTACAACTTATCACCCCCTGGGTGAACGGAGTATGGCGTAGCGTGAGCTTCAGTCATGATCTTCTTCTTTAGCTCTTCATTATATGGAACACACCATCTCCTAATGAACCTCAGACTACCATCAGCATGGATACTGAATTTAGATTCAGTTTCTCTACCATCACTCCCGATTACCTCACGCCACTTCTGGATCCTGACATCATATTTTTGCAACTCCCGAATCTCCCCATACAACTCCGGCTCTACGGTCAAATCACTAAGAGTATCCCCTCTCCGAATCATGAAAATTCCCATCTCTCTTAGCTCGCTATGCAACCTCACTCTCGACCTGGCATTACACAAGGCATGAATGGACTTCCTACCTAGGGCATCTACTACCACATTCGCCTTGCCTTCGTGGTAGACAATCTGCATGTCGTAGTCCCCAATCAACTCTATCCACCTCCTCTGTCTCATATTCAACTCTCTGGGTCAAATCACTAAGAGTATCCCCTCTCCGAATCATGAAAATTCCCATCTCTCTTAGCTCGCTATGCAACCTCACTCTCTGTAATACTCCGTATTTTTATTGCATAATTTTCGATAGCATTTAATAATTATATGGACGTAAGGGTATATTAGAATTTTTGTATGCGATAACTGAATTGGAATAGGTGTTTTTATACTCTGTATGCAATTAGTGAAAGGCCGAGTACATGGGTTAGATATAAGACCGTATTTTACTAAGTTAACGGGCCTTGATTTGCGTGTCACAACCACAACCCATCACGTTTTATGTTAACACAAATCTGACCAACAGCCAAACCCTACCTCTGCCGCCTAATATAAACGACCAAGAAAAACCTTACCTCAAATCCACTCGTCTTTCAAACAACCACACACATACAGCCGCCATATCAGAGGGTAGTAAGGAGGTCTTCACGGTGGGTTTAGGGTGGTCAAGGGCTGTTCGTTTGCACGGAGAAGGAGGTAAGGTCACCACCGTTTTTCTTTTCTCTGTTTTATCCTTCCTATTTCAATTCGCGAATCCACCTGGTAGATGTGTGTTCTCAGTTATGGTTTTCACACGTTGTTAATTTAGGGTGTTCAGTAGTCGTGTTTTGACCCTTGTGGAGGCGTCGTTGACCACCATGGACCACCAGTAGGAGTCGTTTTGACGGCTGTTTAATAAACGTGTTTTGTCATCTGATTAGAAACTCTGAACGTATGATTTTTGCAGTTGCTTTCGTTTACTCTGGTGTAGTCAAGGTGGTAGAATGGTGGTTGTCGTGGTGGTTATGGGTGGTTGGTGTCGGTTTTAGAGCAGATTCCGTTTGGGTTGTCGCGTGAGAGCCAAAGTAACAGGGGGTGGTTTTGGGTTTTAACTGCGGTGGTTTAGTGGTGGCTGGGAAGGTCGACCACCAACGATACTCCCCCTGGAATCACCGTGGCTCAGGGGCGAGGCCGGTGGTGTCAGGGGCGAGGTTAGAGGTGGCGATAGGTGTTTATGGTGGCCTGTTTGCGCAAGTTAGGGGGTTGCGGGTAATTCGTTACGGGTCTGATTTATGGCTGTGATGCGTGAATTCGTTTTGGTCGAATGTTGAGTGATTTGGTTTTGGTTATATTATTGGTAGGTGTTAGTGAATTAATTAGCTTAATTCTATTAATTTCTTATATGTGATAATTGGTAGATATGGTGTATTAGTTATGAAGTTGTATAGTAAAACATTAAGAGTTTTGTAATTCTTTATTCATTTTGTTAAGTAAGTATTAGGGTTAAGGTTACAATGGAATATTGTGTTTATTCATGAATAATCATGTCGTTATCTTTAGCAAGTATAATTAGCAAGTTCATAATTAGTAACTTCTAGTTAAATGGTAGTAATTGTTAATGTTAGTGCTATTTTTAGTAAGTGTTATTTTTAGTAAGTGCTATTTTAGTAAGCTTATCATTGGCATGAAAATGAGCATGGTCATGTAATCGAGTCAGCAATGTTATTTGTGCGAGTAGCTTTTGATTTAAAGTAATATTTATAGGAACGGAATTTCAGGTGGAATATTACTAAGACGGTGGTTTCTTACTCCAGACTTGCTATTCCAGGTAGGATACACTTGTACTTTTACTGTGATGTGCTATTATTGGATGTGGTAATTGATTGTGATTGATGCAAGTATGATTTTTATAACATGAGGATTTATAATTGTTTATTTTATTATCATATTCATGAGCATGCATACGCATTGGTTACTGAGAAATTTGTGAGTCAGATGTTAATCTGATATAAAGCCCAAAGTGGTTCTGCAGACCAGGCCTGGTGTCTTATCAGCTTTTGAACTGGTGTTCGGATCGGCGACGGCCGATTATAGTCTACCGGGAGGTTCGGTATGGCTGGGTGTTTCGGGTTTGAGATTGAGATTGTGATTGAGCTCGAGCATGACTTAAGCATTTGCATATTATTGTTTTGTTGCATTATTTATTATTGTGTTATCCTACTCAACCGCGAGGTTGACAGTGTATTCGTATTCACCTACAATGATCCGGAATGGGCAGTAGATCTTTCAGGTCAGAGACAGGTGGACTAGGACTGGGCATGGAAGAGAGACATGGACTAGACCTACCTAGCTACTAGATCACTTAACTTTTCATAGTTGGACATTTATTTATTTCAGTTGTTTTGGAAGTCTTTTGGACTATGCTTTGTAATAGTTATCAGTTTAACCATTTATATTTAAAGTACTGTGTTTCTTTCACTGTGAATATCTACTACCCTGGTTTATCCAGGATGGTAAAGGTCCTATTTACTCTGGAAGTCCTAGTTCAGGCTCCTAGGTAAATGGGGGTGTTACACTCTCGACCTGGAATTACACAAAGCATCAATGGACTTCCTACTAAGGGCATCTGCTACCACATTCGCCTTGCCTTCGTGGTAGACAATCTGCATGTCGTAGTCCCCAATCAACTCTATCCACCTCCTCTGTCTCATATTCAACTCTCTGGGTGTAGATGTAGTGCAAAGACCACTGCTCCCAATTCTAAGTCATGAGTCGGATAATTTTCCTCATATGTCTTCAATTGGCGAGAAGCATATGCGATCACTCTCCCATTTTCCATTAGCACACAGCCTAGACCATGCTTCGAAGCGTCTGTATAAACTTCAAAATTATCACTCCCATCAGGCAAAGCGAGGATAGGAGTTGTTGTCAGGCGTTCCTTAAGAATTAAGAATGCCTTCTCACAACTCTCATCCCAGACGAAACGGTTCTCCTTCCTCATCAACGATGTCAAAGGCTTGGCTATCTTCGAAAAATCCTTGACAAATCTCCTGCAATAACCTGCCAGTCCCAGGAAGCTTCGAATCTCACTCACATTCTTTGGGCTTTGCCACTTAGTCACAGCATCGATCTTACTAGGGTCTACGGAGACCCCCTCTTTGGAAATCACATGCCCTAGAAATGCAACCTTCTTCACCCAAAACTCACATTTGCTCAACTTTGCATTTAGCTTATGCTCCTCCAAAGTCTAGAGTACTCTCCTCAAATGATCCTCGTGTTCTTCCTCATTTATGGAATACACAAGAATGTCATCGATAAACACAACCACGAACTTATCCAAGTATGGACTAAATACTCGATTTATCAAATCCATGAAAACTGCTGGAGCATTGGTCAGCCCAAATGGCATAACCACAAATTCATAGTGGCCATACCTCGTTCTGATAGCGGTTTTAGGAATGTCTTCGTCTTTGATTCTCAATTGATGGTACCCCGATCTCAAGTCAATTTTGGAGAAAACTCCAGCTCCACTTAACTAGTCGAACAGATCATCGATTTTGGGCAAAGGATAACGGTTCTTGATGGTCACATTGTTCAGCTCTCGATAGTCAACACAAAGCCTTAGACGACTTCCATCCTTCTTTTTCACAAATAACACAAGCGCTCCCTAGGGTGACAGACTAGGTCGAATGAACCCTTTCTCAGCCGGTTCATCCAACTGCTTCTTCAACTCCTCCATCTCTCTCGGTCCCATGCGATACGACGATTTAGATATGGGTCCTGCCCCCGGCTTCAGTTCAATGGAAAATTCCACTTCCCTCCTTGGTGGAAACCCTGGAACGTCATCTCGGAATACTCCCTCAAACTCCCGTACCACAGGTATCTCACTAGCCTTAGGGGTCTCAGTCTCACAGTCCCACATCTGACACAAGATCAGACTATCTCCTTTTCTCAAGCTAGACTTAAGGGTATTGACAAAAATGAACTTGACCTTAGGTTTGACCAGGTATCCCTTGTAAGACACCCTCACTCCCTTAGGTCCCTTTAAAGAAATATTTTTTTGGTGACAGTCGATGAAAGCTCGATACTTCCCCAACCAATCCATCCCTAGAATCACCTCAAAAACCCCCAAAGGAAACTCTATAAGATCGCCATGAAAAGTTGCTTCTCCAATTTTGATAGGCACACTCCTATATACTCTACTACAAGACACCTACTCTCCCGAAGGTATGGTCACCGGGACCGCGACCAAATCATAACTCTCAAGCTCTAAGGCCCTAACATGCTCTTTAGATACAAAAGAATGGGTAACCCCGGAATCGAAAAGTACAAAAGTAGGTTTAGATTTCACGAGAAAAGTACCCGTCACAACATGGGCATCGTCCTTGGCTGCTTGTTTCCCCATGGCAAAAAGTTTGCCACTGGATTTCACCCCACTCTGACTGGTAGTAGATGTCCCAGCCTGCTGATTTCCTTCCGCTCCGGTCTTTTGGTTACTTCCACCCCCGCTGTATTGATTTTGATACAAACGGTTCTGATAACTGTTGTAATTCTTCTGATAATTGCTGCTGCCTCCAGACTTCGCACCCCTACCATAGCCTGACATAGGAGTACGGTACCCATCACTACCATATGATTGAGTGCGCGAAATCCTGATGTTGGCGTACGGTATCCCTCAGACTGGTTTCCCCCTGATGATCAACACACTGCCTGCTTGTGTCTCGTCTTTCCATAGCCAAAGCAAACTATTTCCACAGACCCATTACCAGATCCTCCACTTCTGTAGCTACCCCCACTCTGAGTCTTCACACTCCCTGAGGCACTGTTGGTGAAGTATCCACTGTACCTATTGGAGCTCTGCTTCTTTGATCCCGAATTTTCATTTGCGGCCTCAGCGTTTCTCTTCTCAGTCTTGGTCTTCTTGTCCTCCTTGATCATTTCTGAAAGCCTCTCCGCCGCCCCAACCCTTAGGTAAATGTCCCGGACTATGGTGGGCGGAGCTGCAATGAGTCTCTTCTTGATGGCTATGGTCAGCCCCCTTTCAAATTTCATGGCTAGCATCGCATCATCAAAACCCATTTCGCCCACGTGGCTCAGTAACTGGATGAACTTCCGATAATAGACCTCTACTGACATGTCCTCTGTCATTCTAAAAGTATCGAATTCCTCTCGCAACTTACTTTTTTGGAATTTCGGTAGGAACTCTTCATACAGAATTCTTTTGAACGCGATCCACGCAACATGATTGGTCCCATCCTCTCTAGCCGCTTCACGAATCTCTCCCTTGCTCCCAGTCCACCAGTCTCCGGCCATACGCCTAAGGTAGTGGGCTGCTTGATCAACCTTCAGCTCCTCAGGACAGTCCACCAGTTCAAACAGATTACTAAATTCCTGGCACCATTCTCCCAGTAAGTGAGGTTCCCCCTCCCTAGTGAATTGGGTAGGGTTTTGCCTCGCGATTATGGTACTCATCTTCACAGAATCCATGCGTCTGGCCCTTAGGGCCTTATTCTGAGCTAACAACCGGTCTAGTTCCTCTTGTGTGATGTTAGCAACGTTATTCCTTCTCGGAGGCATCTCTATAACATGAAAGAAAGGAAATGAGTCCCGGCTTGAGTAGGGCACTCACTTGGAATAGGGTTATATTCCCTAAGCATCAGAATTCATATGCAATCTAACATATCTTAATAGTACTTATCTACAACATGGCTCAGGGAACACATAACCGCATATCACTAGACATGAAATAATTACTAATATAATACTGATCATCTCATGCATCCATATCATTATACACTTTATGTAATCACAAGCACGTAATTCCTTCATACACATACTCTTACTTTCATATTCATGACATTCATATATCAGAAGGGCTCTTATAACCCCCTTATCATACTTCACCACCAACTTCCATCTCTTCCTATTCTACCCTTTTCGCTCGTATGCACTCAAGGTACCCGGGTAAAACTGAGAGGGCCAATGGTTCGGTGTGAGGGGGCCCCAGACTCATTCCTTACCTTTAGTGTGCTCCTAACAGTTCGATCCCGGGGTTCATTTTATTTACACTCTTCCTAGATTCATTGGGTTTATTAGGTTAGGCCTGAGGATCATTCGCTCTGATACCACTTTGTAACACCCCCATTTATTTAGGGGCCTGGACTACGACTCCCCAGATAATTAAGGGTGTTACCATCTCGGATTACCGAGGTAGTAGATAACAAAGGAAAGAACACAGTACTTTATTAAATATTAAAACTCAAATCAACGTTCTTACAACTGTCTCCAAAACTGTCTCAAAAAGAACACTAAAAGTTCAACAACTTATAATTGAAAAACTATGGTGATCTAGACTCTAGTCTGGTCCGGATCCAAGCTCTCCCATCCCATTCAGCTCCCATAGTCTCAAACACCTGTCAATTTGCTCCCCAATAAATTGGTTCATCACAGGTGATCACGAATACAGAGGGTGAACCACGAGGTTGAGTAGAGGAAATCAATAGATAAAACATAAACATTAGTAGAGAGCATCTTCCTCCACTGCGAAATACAAGACCCAATAACTCCACTCCGTATCACAAGACCCATTATCTCCACACCAAATCACAAGACTCATATATCTCCGCACCATATCACAAGACCCAATTATCTCCGCACCATATCACAAGACACGATTATCTCCGCACCATATCACAAGACCCATTATAACAATTTCCGCAACATAGGAATATATAGACAATTATTAACATTACAGCCTTATCCATTCAATAGGGTATATATAATTCACAACAGTTAATAATCATTTTTCAGTTTTCACGTCATAAACGAATGCACAATCATTCCCGTACCTCAAACTGCAGAAAGACAAGGTCAACCGAATAGCTGCTAGAAGTGTTCCACGCGAAAACCGTCACCTAAACATATATTACGTAACGAATTAATAATCTTCCCAAATCCCCATATATCAACTTACACTTATTTGCAGCATCAGGTCTCCAACTCAGTAAAGGTAAATCTCATGTATACTTCAGTGGTGTTAGTTCAACGGTTCAGAATGATGTTTTAGAGGTATCTGGATGTCTTAAGGGTAATGTACCTTTTAAATATTTGGGGGTGCCAATTAAGTCTTCTAGACTGACTATTCAAGATTGTATGCCACTGGTCCATAATGTTACGGATAGAATCAGGAAAATGGGGGTGAGAAAGCTCTCCTATGCAGGGAGACTAATGCTCATCAAAGCTGTTCTGTCAACTCTGCATCAATATTGGGCGTCCATTTTCCTTTTACCCACTGGTATCATTAAACATATAGAGAATATATGTCGAGCCTACCTATGGGAAGGAGGAGTGGAGAGCAATCGAGTGCCTTTAGTGGCATGGCAGAAGGTCTGCAGGCCTTATAAAGAGGGAGGTTTGGGCATCATTCAGAGTGGCATATGGAATAGGGCAGCAATTGGGAAGTTGGCATGGTGGGTGTATACACAACCTAACAAATTGTGGGTGCAATGGGTACATCACACCTATTTGAAAGGGGCAAATTGGAGTGACTACCAACCAAAACCAGATAATAGCTGGGGGTGGAGGAGAATTTGTAAGATAAAAGAGGTTTTGAACAATGGGATTCAAACACACAACTGGAATATTCAGAGTCCTTTGGAGTACACAGATACTAAGGGTTATAACTGGCTTAGAGACAAAGGAGCAGAGGTTAACTGGCATTCTCTAGTGTGGAATAGATGGACTGTGCCTAAGCACAGTATGGTAGCCTGGTTTTACCAACACCAGGCTATGAATACTAAAGATAAGCTTCACAGATTGCAACTGGTAACTGATGATCGGTGCTGTATATGTGATAATCAGACAGAAACTTTGGAGCATTTATACTGTAAATGTCCTTACAGTGCAAAATTAGTGGATTATGTTGAGACATGGATCCAATATAGGCTGAACAGAACACTTGCGCAGGAATGGCGAGTAAGAATGAACGGGACCAGGATGAGGAGAGCAATTCTGAATGGAATTGTGAATGCAGTGATCTACGTGATTTGGCAACAACGGAATCAGAGTCGTATGGAAGGAACCTTGATCAGACCAGAGAAAGTAGGAGCACAGCTTAGAAAAGAGCTTATTATGTATTATGCCACGTTTTATACAGGCAATATGTCTAGCAAGGATGAGTCATTCCTTGCTAAAATTTGCCGACCTTGTACTTGAAAAAGTTTGATTGATCATTTATATATACTTACCTTATATCAAAAAAAAACTTACACTTACTATAATTAACAACCTTCTAAAAGTGGAAAGTTCCCCAAAATGGAAACTTCCCGAAATAGCAACTTACTTAAAAAGGAAACTCCCCAAATGAACACTTTCCGACTCATATCATTTTCACTAGTACAACGTAACAACTCGCTAACTTGAATAAAGAAAACAATACTAATTATAATAATACTAACAACAATTATAATAATACTAACAACAATAATCATAATAATAATATTAATAATAATATAATAATAATAATGACAATGATAACAAATAACAACCCATGCCCATCAGCCCCTTACCGCGACTAGGGATGACAATGGGTAGGGTCTGGGTAGGGTCCGACAAGACCCGACCCGAAGCAAAAAACCTTAGACCCATACCCGACCCAGACCCTAAAGGGTCTGAAATTAATGGACCCATACCCGACCCTAATGGGTCTGGGTTCGGGTAGGGTCTACTCTAGGGTCCAATTTTTCTTAACGAGTCCTTCAATAAAATGCACCAAGGTTCGAATTAAATTACAAAGTTTTGATTAAAGTATTACAAAGTCTTGGTTATTTGAACATTAACCGTACCCAACCCTAAATTATATCATTTACCGTACCCAAACTCATCATTTTCATCAATTTCCTCGTTATTCTTAATGGTTATTTGGATATGCGTATAGTAAATTAATGATAACTAATAAGGGTTATCTGTTTGTGTGTATTATTTGGGTTATTGACGTTCGTATGTGTGTTTTTTCTTTTTCTTTTTCTATTTTTTAATAAATATAAGGGTCTAAGGGTCGGGTAGGGTCCTAAGACCAAGACCCGGACCCGACTCGAAGTTTTTATATAAGACCCATACCCGACCCATGCCCGAGTGGGTCTCAAAAATTCAGATCCATACCCGACCCATTCGGGTCCGACCCTAAGGATCTGGGTTGGGTACCCGACCCACTGCCATCCCTAACCGCGACACACCGACTCGCAAAACAAACCCCTTCCACGACCATGTAGCACCACTACTACCACCGACAACCACCTAACACAAAACCCACAACCGCCTGCTACCACCCCGACACCCAGCCAACTCTTCGACAACCGCTGGCGAGGTGAACTAGAGCCTAAACCAGGCCTGGTTCCTCACCCGAACCCCTCGAACCCGTATGAGAAGACCCCCCTGTCGACATCTTCTAACGGCCCTATCGCCGCCTGAAACCACCACCATTTCCACCCCTGACACAAAACCCATACACAACAGTGGTACCACCGTGTCGACCTCCCCTGAGTCAACGGTGGTACCACCCCCAACGCCTCTGTTATCACACAAAAACACTAAAAACCGCGACATCACAGGGGAAACAAACGCCCCTTTGACACCTACTCTACCGGCTGTACACACCGTGACAACCACCACGACACTCCCCTGACTACCACCAGACCCATAATTCTAACACCCACCAAGAAAGTGATTAGGGAAAGCATCGAAATCCACTATAAGTAGTACACGTCCAGACTCTGTTTAACAACTTGACCGTAAGCCTTGAGACAGGCGACAAAAATCGCCTTGCCTGGTGGTCCTAGGTGGTTGACGAGGGGACGACTATGGCCAAGACACGACTCCGAATATCATAGTTCGTCATTACATGTGAATCAGACGCAGTAACATAAACTACACGATTAAATTATGCAATAAAAAAACGCAGGCAGACACAGGAGAAGAACAGCGTGTTGCATACCTACTTCTGACCAAAATCGACCACCCTTAGACAGCCTTAAGTCCACCGTGAGCACCTCTTACCTACTCTCTGATGTGTCGGCTGCAAGTGTGTGTGGTGTTTGTATGAGGGTTAGGGTAGATTAGGTTAGGGGAGGTGTTTAAATATGACGGCATGGGTGTTGTTAGTAGGTGTTTGTAAAAAAACTAAGTGTGGGATAATTGAGTAGCACACATTTCGAGGCCCATACTAGTGTGCCAAAGGTCTCAAGATCAAACCCCCTTAACATCATGAATCATAAACCCCTTGACAAATTACTTATCGAATACCAATAACGTTTAAATACCATAGACACGACAATTATAGACGTAGATATCGTAATAAAATTTTCGAGGTATTACACTAGGTTAGATGATCGACGCTCCTAAGACTTGTTACGAACTCTTGACGGAGATTGAAAGGGATAGAGGTGAAAGAGATTAGGGTTTGTAGAGTTTCTGATTTGGTGTAAAACTAAGAATTTCTATATATATATATAGAAATAGGATCATATGAGTTGGCTCAATATTGGTGAGTTACACCTTTAAATCTGGACCATTCATTTTAGATTAAATGAGTGGCTGAGATTAGATCTTACAACTTGTATATAAAGAGGGTTTTTGACAATTGACTTCTTTTTTCCCCTTTTTTCAATTGTCCAACTGAATAACACAGTAACTCACCATTTTCGCCATTTCCTTCATCTAGCTTCTTCGTCATTTTCGGTCTCTTCATACACCTTCTTGCTCATCTTCTTCATGGACTTCTTTGCTTATCTTCTTCGTCATTTTCGTTCATCTTAGGTAATTGATTTTCGTTAATTTTCTTCAATTTTCGCATTATGTAGTTTTTTACTTGATTTTTGTTGTGCTTTGTGTTTGTATTCTTCAATTTTAGTCTGTGTTTTCATTATGTAGTTCAATTAGTGTATTTGTTGTTGTTACATTACATTTTTTTACTTGTTTTCACATAATTTTAGGGTTTTATCGTTCTTCGACATTTTCGTTAATTTTTTAAAAAAATTTCGCATTATGTAGTTGTTTTTTACTTGAAATTGTTGTGTTCTTGTGTGTGTATTCTTCAATTTATTCAGTCGGTTTCATTATGTAGTTCAATTAGTCGGTTTCCATTTGTTTTTATTTAATTTTAGGGTTTTATAATTGTATTTTCTAGATTTGTACCTGATTTTCGAATTTTGATGTGTTCTTTTTTGTGCTTTTTCTTTAAATTAGTTGTACTGTTATTCTAATGAAGATAATCCGTCTGTGTTATTGTAATATATTGATGTAGTTATTCTATATGATTGTGTTATTCTCTGATTTAATGTTTATAGTGTTTTACAATGCAGTTATTGTATTACACATGTCGATTATGTATTATCGTTACACAATTATTATATTATGAAAACTATGTTATTGTATCCAGTAGTGACTTCATGTGTACAATGTAGTTATTGTAACATTACATGTTGATTATTGTATTACCTTTTATACAGTTATTGTATTATGAAAACTCAGTTATTGCATCTAGTAGTGACTTTCATGTATACAATGTTGTTATTGTATTACCTTTTACCTAGTTATTGTATTATAAAAACTCAGTTATTGTATCTGGTAGCGACTTCATGTGTACAATGTAGTTATTGTAACATTACATGTTGATTATTGTATTACCTTTTATACAATTATTGTATTATGAAAACCTCAGCTATTGTATTTGGTAGTGACTTCATGGGTGTTGTGTAAATTAGTTATTGTATTGTTTATACCCAGTTATTCTATTGTATAAACCCATTTATTTATTGTATAACCCTAGTTATTGTATTATTTATACCCAGTTATTGTATTGTATAAACTCTGTTATTGTATTGTATAATCTCAGTTATTGTATTGTTTACTCCTAGAGTCCTAGTTACTGTATTGTTTATTTCTCTAGAATATCTAATCATTTTATAATGTTATTATTGTTATTTCAATACTTATATGAGATTATTGTATTTTGGTTGCATAGTTATTTTAAACTTACGCTCTTTTTTGTTTTTATTTCATTTAGTGAGCATTCGCTTTCTACTGGTATAGCCCTCACCAATAGTCAAGGAAGTCATGGTTTTCGCTGGGAACAAATATTGGCGGAAGAATGGTGAAAACACCGACAACACATGGTTCTCGTCGGGAAGATATATATATATATATGTAACGTTACAGATTGTTACTGTTGTTAGATGCATTGTTTAAAATGCTTAGATGTAATGATAAAGATGCATAGATTGTTGGAAACGCTTAAGTGTATCAATATGATGAAGCCAACATAGTTATATAATGAAAGTAGGTTGTTTTTTTAACCTTGTTATATATTATTATTCCATTTTTCATATTTTTCTACTGCATTAACCAAACTCATTTATTGATTCAATAAAACTGACTAGTTATTCAATTAAATAAGATGAAATCAAGCACAAGGTAGAAAATTGAATATATTTGAGTTTCGTTTCAATACAATAACACGATTTACTCATTACAATAACTAAATTACTACATTACAATAATTACAATTATCAGAGTTTTACATTACAATAATTGAGTTTCTACATTGCAATAATTAAGTTTTGAGTTTCTACATTACAATAAACGGGTTTCTACATTAAAATAACTGAGTTACTCAATTAAACAAGCTGAAAACTAACAAATAATGACCAAGTATATACATCAATTTCTCCATTGAACGTCAATTATTCACGTCTATCTTAATTCAACCTGCAAATCACAAAAAAACAAAATATAAGTTAACAGAAGTAAATAAAGGATACAATAATTGAGTTTTAATAATAGAATAACACGGTTAAAGTAATACAATAATCGAGAAGTAATGTTACAACAACTGCATTTTTTAAGAACATCATATAGAATAATTCGTTCAATATATTACAATAACTAGACTACAAAATAATTATAACTAACTTTAAACAACTAACTTGTGCATAACTAAATCACATATAGAATAACATGTTTTATTTATTACAATAACTGACTTTCTACATTACAATAACTACAAATTCTCAAGTTCCTACGTTACAATAACTGAGTTTTTGCATTTTAATAGCTATTAAATAACCACGTTTCTTGATTACAATAACTAAGTTTCTACATTCAACTAGACATTTTAACAAACAATTGGTGTGCTAATGTAGATTATCAATAATTTTTTAGGATTATGATAAAAAATTATCAATCAAATGCCAATGGTATGATAAACAAATATACTAACGAAGTAGCAATTGAAATAACTCGCAAAATAACATGTATTGACTTACATATTCTATGCTTACCTTGGTTTTGTCGATTCGAGCAAATGTTTCTGCAAATTTTGGACCAAAAATGATGATTGATGCGTGTATCAATCAAATAGAACGATGATAATGAGTTAATTACGAAAACAATACATAAATCATCGTACAATTTGTTATTTGAATCAAATAATTCAGTTTTTTTTTGGTGAAATGTGAGTATATTATATCAAAAAAATATCAGTCAAAAAAACTGTATAGGAGGTTGCGGGATCGAATCCCCTTACAAGCATAATCATTGGATACGTAAATTAAACCATTCTAGATTCTAGATTGTCACTATCATTTGCTGATCTGATTTTGGTCTGAATCCTTCGTTTAATATCATCCTCGATGTTGCTTGCTATTCTTTCTGGCCTGACCATGTATTCATTAACCCGTGCTTGATTTCTTTCTTTCCAAATGTGGTAATGAAAAGCATTGAGGATTGCAGTCCTCATTTTCCATCTGCAAGTCTTCCTACTCCCTGTACTCAGTCCAGCTACTGTAGGAGTACCTCCTCCAAACCAGTGCATTAACAGCTGTAGCACCCTTTGAGTATACTGACAGTCTCCAAAAATGTGATCTATTGTTTCAGGATACCTCTGACACAGTATACACAAGTCATCTGAACAGTAGCCAATCCTTGCCAGCTTTGCCTTGACATTCATTCCATCCTGTAATCTTAACCATGTTATAATGGAATGCTTAGGTATGTTCCAACTATTCCATACCACAACATGTCAATCCTTTTTTGTTTGAGGGGCGGTTAGCCATTCATAACCACTCTTGATAGTATATCCAGAAGGCATGCTGTCCCAATTGCCATCCATATAGCCTGCCTTTAGTCTATCTTTCGTTCTGCAGATGGTTTTCCAAATCCAGTGTGCATCAGATGGAGGAGAGTAGTCATGCCAGGTTTGTTGTTTGAGGTAAATGTTATTAATCCATTTCATCCATAACTTATCAGCCTTCACATACACCCAGTCAACCAACTTTCCTACCGTGGCCACATTCCAATTTTATGCATTTTTGATACCCAGCCCCCCTTCTTCTTTTTGTAATGCGACCTTATCCCATCCCACAAGAGGTACTCTATGGTACTCAGTGGAACCATCCCATAGGTAATTACGACATATAGCTTCAATTCTCTTGATAACACCCTTTGGTATAATCAATTCAGTTATTCGAGTATTAAAATAAGAAATCGTAAGAAATATTGATACCTTTGAACAATTAGGGTTCCTGGAATATTTTCATCTGATTTTCTGAATTGATAGTTTTTAGTTGAATTAATAATCAAGATAATGAATGAATTTAGGTAATAATTGTCGATTTTGAAAACAAAAATTGAAGAATTGATGATTTTCGTGTGATCTATTTGATGAATTTTGTGCAATTGTTTTTGATGATTTTTGGGAAATTTGTTGAGGAGAGAGAGAGAGAGATAAATTTTTAGCTGGAAGTGAAATTTTTAGCGCGTGAAATAATTTGTGTTTGTTAGGTCAACTGTATATATACGCGGGGGTAACTCACGGAATATGGCAAACTCATCGGATCCCGCCTCTCTCTCTCTATATATATATATAGAATTGGGATCCTATGAGAACCATCAATATAATGAGAACCATGAAAACTCTACCTTACGGACTTTTTAAAAAAAAATTAATGACATATTTGGATTCGTCATGGAATTTTATGGCTAGAGAACATATTTCTTGGTCTAGAAAATATATATACTAGTGACGGAAATCATGGTGAGATACGTTTTATTAATTTTCATGCACCTACTACCAATTTTTACGTATCTATCATTTTTCATGCAGCTAGAACTCGTTTTAATGCACGTAGAGCCTATTATTGCATGCACCTAGTAGTCATTTTCATACATGTAAAAAATTTCATGCACGTAGTGGTCGTTTTCGTGCATTTATAGCCGTTTTAGTATACCTTATTGTATTTTAATACACTAAGTATATATTTTGTTAATAAAATCAATAAATTTTGTTTAATGATACTAAAGTGTGTATTTAAATAAGTTAAACTAATGCTAAATGATCCATTGAAACTTTCTAAGAGAGATTTGGTGGAGATTTAGTGAGAGTTCTCATGGTTCTCATATACTTAAAAAAGGAAATTTTCGAGCGATTTTATTGGCTATTGTTTTAGAGTAATTTCATTGACTATTACTTTGGTTAAATAAATTAAGTATATAAATAAAAATATAATTATAATTATTGTTTTTAGAGCGATTACATTGGTTAAATAAATTAATTATATAAATAAAAAGATAATTAAATAATAATAAAATATCTGTTGGATAATTATTGGATTAGTTAACAAAATAATTGATTTCATTGACTCTTGTTTAAGAGCAATTTCATTGGCTATTAGCCTATTACTTTGGTTAAATAAATTAATTATATAAATAAAAAGATAATCAGGTAATAATAAAATATCAGTTAGATAATTATTGTTTTTGGAGCGATTACAGTGGCTATACTTTGTTTAAATAAATTAAGTATATAAAAAAAATAAGTAAATAGTAATAAAATATAAGTTGGATAATAATTGAGTTAGTTAATAAAATAATTGATTTCATTAGCTATTGTTTTAGAGCAATTTCATTGCTATTACTTTGGTTAAATAAATTAAGTATATAAATAAAAAGATAATTAAATGGTAATAAAATATCAGTTGGATAATTATTGTTTTTAGAGCGATTACTTTGACTATTACTTTGGTTAAATAAATTAATTATATAAATAAAAAGATAATTAAATAGTAATAAAATATCAGTTGGTTAATTATTGAATTAGTTAATAAAATAATTGATTGTAAATTAAGAGTTTTGGCTACCGTGGAGTTATGGTATAATTTGTTGTTTTCCTTCTCTTATTTAATTAAAAGCATAAATAGATGTATTGATGAATATATTAAGTACTTAAGTTTACGAGGTATAATTTAAAAAAATACGAGCTAGAAAATACTAACACATAAGAATATGAGCTAATGTAAAAAGAATACGAGTTTAAGAGAATCACGAACTAAAAAATACGAGCACAAAACAATGCGAGTTATTAACATAAGAATACGAGTTAATATAAAAAGAATACGAACTACTAAGCTAAGAATACGAGATAATGTAAAAACAATGTGATCTATTAAGATAAGACGAGCTTTAAAATACGAGCACAAATGAATACGAGCTAATGAAAAAACTATACGAGCTATAAACATAAGACGAGCTTTAAAATATGAGCAGAAATGAATACGAATATGAGATTAAAAGGATCACGGACTTAAATATACAAGCACATAAAAATACAACCTATTAAGATGATATTCCGAGCTAATATAAATAAAATACGAAAACACGAGCTAATTGAAACACTTCTCGAGCTAAAAAAATAGAACTAGATTTGCAACACGTCAAATTTCATGATATAATAAGCACTTAAGATTACGAGGTATAATTAAAAGAATACGAGCTACAAAATACGAATATATAAGAAATACTAGCTAATGTAAAAGGAATAGGAACTAAAGAGAATCAGGAACTAATAAAAAATACGGGCACATAAGAAGGCGAGCTATTAATGTAAGAATGCGGGCTAATAGAGATATTAATCTAAGAATACGAGCTAATGTAAAAAAATACGAGCTATTAAGATAAGAACACGAGCTAATGTAAAAAAACACATACGAGCATATTAGAGGATCAAGAACTTACAAATACGAGCATATAAGAATACGGGTTAATATAAAAAGAATATGAGCCAATGTAAGAAGAATACGGGCTAATGAGATAAGAATATGAGCTATTAAGATGAGAATACAAGCTAATGTAAAAAGTATACGAGCTAATAAGATAAAAATACGAGCTATTAATATAAGAATACGAGCTAAAGTAAAAAGAATATCTAATGTAAAAAAAATACGAGTTAATATTAAAATAATTCGAGCTTCAAGTGTCTTCATATATTAGAAATATTGGATAAACTTAAAATATTATTTTGACAGTGATGCGTAATATGTAAGTGTCTTTCCAAGACCATTGAATTGGAGGTACATGTTTCCGTTTCTATTGGAGTTACATGCACTTTCGACGTTCCATGTTGTTCCGATGATGATACATCGGATATTTCATTAGCCATAAAAACAATCATACTTAAATTATTCTCTATATATGCCTATTATACTAAGTTTTTTTTTCAGAAGATTAACTGTTACGATAATTACTTTGAAACCATGTCAAGATATTACCCGGGCAACGCTCGGGCATGAAATCTATTATATATAATAAACCGAAAGTTTACCTATCGATGGACCTACTCGGCCGAGTAGAACCTACTCGGCTGAGTACAACATACTCGGTCGAGTGCGACTTACTCGGCCGAGTAGAGCTTACGCGGCCGAGTTGAGTCACAACTCAGCTACGAACTAAGAGGGTATTAAAATCTCCCCCCTTAAAACGAACTCCGTCCTCGAAGTTCATAACTACCGACCTGCAAGAACTACAAGGAAGCCTTATATCGTACCGACTTACCATACCCATCACTTTGAAGTGGGGGTACACCCTAACCCATCAAGTATAACAACATATACATATTAGTAAACCTAAACCAACTAAGACCATTCTCTAGCGCGCGATCATCTCCTATCCTCCTAAAAGAAATAGGTTACGTGCTCATAACCTGACATACCTGATCAAACAACTGAGGGTAGCACTCCCTCACGGTTGTCTCAGGCTCCTATGTAGCCTCCTCAACATCATGGTTTGACCACAAAATCTTAAGGACTTTAGTCTCCCTTGTTCTAGTCTTGCGAACCTTACTGACTAATATGCCTTGGGTGTTTCTACATACGATAAATTCTCATCGAGCTCCACTGGTTCCACCTCCAGAATGTAAGATGGGTCACTAACATACTTCCTCAGCTGGGATACATGGAAAACATTATGAACCCGGTCCAGTGCTGGAGGCAATGCTAACCGGTAAGCAAGCTCTCTCACTCGGTCAAGAATCTCATAAGGCCCGATAAGCTTCTGACTCAGATTGCCCCTCTTCCCAAATCTCATAACACCCCGCATAGGTGAAAACTTAAGTAACACCTTATCTCCTACCTGGAACTATATGTCCTTGCGGTGCAAATCCGCATAACTCTTTTGTCGATCTTGAGCTGCCTTCATCTTCTGTCTAATCACTTTCACCTGGTCTATCATGTCCTGAACCAACTGAGGTCCCATCACCGCGGCCTCAGAACTATCGTCCCAACACACTAGACTCCTACACCTCCTCCCATATAATGCATCAAATGGTGTCATCCCGATGCTGGTATGGTAACTATTGTTAAAAGAAAACTCAATCAAATCCAACCTCTCTTCCCAACTACCCCCGAACTCCATCACACAAGCCCTCAACATGTCCTCAAGGGTCTTGATGATCCGCTCGGTCTGATCATCAGTAGCTGGGTGGAAAACTGTACTCATCTTCATGGTATTACCTTTAATACCTCTCATTTTCGAAACTCAAGTTTTGACTCGGAGTTAGCGTTATAAGTTTTATTTTATGTTACAGATTTATATTAATTGTTATCGTAAGTAGATATAATAATTAATAATAATGTTACAAGTTATACGTGTATAACGAGGTTGGGCACGGTTCGATTTACGTAAAGAATGTTGTATGAATAATCATAATAAAGTGTGGCTTGTGATTGGGCCAAGAACCTCACGACCCAATCCCAATACCCATACAAACCCTACCCCATACAAACCCTACCCCTTACACGCACAAACCCTACCACCCACGCTCACCCTTATAAACCCGTATGCCCCTCCCCCAATCCAAAAACCCTACTTTCCTTCATCTGCCACCACTCGACACCAGCAGCAACATCCATCAGGAGAGAGAGAGAGAGTAAGGCGGCGACGGCGGTGGTCAAGGGTGTTTTCAGAGGAGCTTTCAAGTCGGTTTCAGGCGAACCCAAGGTGAGTGTCGTTCTCTCGTTCCTTTTTTTCTCCTTTTCGCGGCTGTCTTATTAAAGCATCCCTGGGGTCAAGTTTTGGTGGTGGTCTGAGCATAAGTGGTGGTCGTGGGGTGTCAGAAATGGTGGCGGCAATGAGGCTGATGGGTTGAATCGTTTTCGTATAGGGATGGGGTGGTGCCACCGTTGACTCGGGGGAGGTCGACACGGTGGTACCACAGTGTCTGTGGGCCCGGTGGCGAGGGTGATGACCGTGGTGGTTCTGGGTGTTGTTTGGGTTGCGTGTGGTGGTTGCGGGGGTTAAGATCAGTCGTGGTGTGCGATGTCGGGTGACGAACCAGGCCTGAGTATGGTCGTGGTTGGACACGCCGGCTAGAGACGACCCACCTCGGGGTGTCGGTGGTGGGGCAGGCTGGGGTGAGTGTTATGGGTGATGGTTGCCGGCAGTAATGGTGACGGTAACGTGAATTATGGGCGCGGGGTTGTTCCGCGGGTTGTGAGTGGTGCGTGAGGTTGAGTGTGGGTAATGGGTTATTATTATTATTGTTGTTATTATTATTATTATTATTATTATTATTGTTATTATTATTATAATTATTATTACTTATTTCAGTTAGGTAGTTTACGTTTTGAGCAAAGTTTACATTTCGGGAAGTTTCTACTTCGGGAAACTTTCCGAATTTAGCAAGTTACTATATTTAGCAATTTGTACTATTCTATATCTATGGGTTAAGTAAAGGGTTGTAATCGTTAAATATTATATGTTTAGGTGACGGTTTCCGCGTGGAATATTTCTAGCAGCTGTCGCTTGTCATCCTAGAAATTGAGGTAGGGGAAATCGACTGTGACTTATAATTGTGTTGTGAAATAAGACCGTTTGTTATTATGAGAGTGGTACATGATGTGTATTGTTTATTATTGTTGTTGTTGAGATGACATTGTTTTACGTATTACTATATGATGCGGAAAGGAGAATTATGGGTCATGTGATATTGGGACATGTGATATGGCCATTGGAGGAGTAGGGACTGGTGGATGAGAAGTGGTGTGTGATCGGTAAGTGGTGGTTGAGGCGGTATGGAGGTGGAAGTGTGTATTATTATATTGTTGTTCTTATTTTGTCTATTTTCCTACTCAACCTCATGGTTGACCCTGTGTGTTCGTGATCACCTGTGATGAACCAAATTATTGGGGAGCAGATTGACAGGTACTTGAGACTATGGGAGCGGAATGGGAAGAGAACTTGGATTCGGACCAGACTAGAGTCTAGATCACCATAGTAGTTATTTATGAGTTGTTCGGACTTTTGTATCGTTTTGAGACATTTATTTTATCAGTTGTCGACTTTATAAACTTTTAATAAAGAACTGTGTTTCGTTCCTTTTTTATCTACTACCTCAGTATTCCGAGATGGTAACAGCTCTATTTATTTGAGAATGTCTTGCTAAAGGCTCTTAAATAAATGGGGGTGTTACAAAGTGGTATCAGAGCGAATGATCCTCAGACCTAACTTAATAGACCCAATGAATGTAGGAAGAGTCTAAATAAAATGAACCCCGGAATAGAACTGTTAGGAGCACACTAAAGGTAAGGGATGAGTTAGGGCCCCCCTCACACCGAACCATTGGCCCTCTCAGTTTTACCGGGTACCTCGAGTGCATATGAGAGAAAGGGTAGAATAGGAAGAGATGTGAATTTTGGGGATGAAATATGATAAAAGAGTTATAAGAATTCGTTGATATGTTGATGGTGGGAATATGAAGTTAAGGGTATGTGAATGAATGATTTATGTGCTTGGGGTTACGCATAATATATAATGATATGAATGCATGAGATGATCAGTATTGTATTAGTATTATATCATGTCTAGTGATATGCGGTTATGTGATCCCTGAGCCATGTTTATAGATAAGTAGTAGTAAGACATTTGTTTGTATTAATATAAGTAGGGCTTATGGTGCTTAGGGAATATAACCCTAACCTAGGTGAGTACCCCTACATAAGCTGAGACTCATCTTCTTCTTGGTATCTAATAAAGATGCCTCCGAGAACGAATAATGTTGGTAACATCACGCAAGAGGAACTAGACCAACTGCTGGCTGAGAATGAGGCTCTAAAGGCCAAACGTTTGGATTATGCAAAGATGAGTACGATAATTGCGAGACATCACCCTACTCAATTCACTGGGGAGGGGGAGCCTCGCTTATTGGGAGAGTGGTGCTGGGAATTCAGTAACGTGTTTGAACTAGTGGATTGTCCTGAGGAGCTGAGGGTTGACCAAGTTGCCCACTACCTTAGAGGAATGGCCGGAGACTGGTGGACCGGGAGCAAAGTAGAGATTCGTGAGGCTGCTAGGGAAGATGGAAGCAATCATGTGGAGTGGATTGCATTCAAGAGAATTCTGTATGAAGTGTTCCTACCTGAGTTCCAGAAGAGCAAGTTGAGGGAGGAGCTTCATACCTTCCGAATGACGGGGGATATGACAGTGGAGATTTACTACCGGAAGTTCATTCAATTGTTGAGTCATGTGGGAGAGATGGGATTCGATGACGCAATGCTGGCTATGAAATTTGAAAGGGGGCTGATCATAAACATCAAGAAGAGACTCATTGCAGCTCCGCCCACCAAAGTCCGTGACATCTACTTGAGGGCTGGGGCGGCGGAGAGGTTCTCCGACATGATCAAATAGGAGAAGAAGGCAAAGACTGATAAGAGGAAAGCTGAGGTAGTAAGCGAAAATACTGGATCGAAGAAGCAAAACTCCAATAGGTACAATGGGTACTTCACTAACAGTGCCTCGGGAGGTGGAAGGAACCAGAGCGGTAATAGTTACAAGAGTGGAGGTTCAGGAGCTAGTTCGATTGGGTTGGTTTGCCATGGCTGTGGGAATATAAGACACAAACAGGCAGTGTGTCGATCATCTGGAGGGTACCAGTCTGGGGGCTACCGAACACCAACATCTGGACATGGTGGGTCGCGCATGCATACACCTGGAAGTAGTGGATACCGTACTCCCATGACAGGCTATGGAGGGGGTGCGAAGTCCGGGGTTGGCGGTACTTACCAGAAAAACTACAACAACTACCAGAACCGTTCTCACCAGAGTCAGTACAGCGGGGGTGGAAATAATCAGAAGACTGGAACCAAAGGGAATCAACAGACTGGAGCAGGTACTACCAGCTAGAGTGAGGTTAAATCCAGCGGCAAACTCTTTGCCATGGGGAAGCAAGCAGCCAAAGATGATGCTCATGTGGTGACTGACACTTTTCTCTTGAACTCTAAACTTACATTTGTGCTTTTTGATTCCGGAGCCGCCCATTCCTTTGTATCTAGAGAGCATGCTAGGGTTTTAGAACTTGAGCTCTATGATTTGGTTGCGGATTCGGTGACTATACCTTCTGGGGAGTCTGTGTCATGTAGTAGAGTCTATAGGAGTATACCTATCAAGATTGGGGGAAGTGGTTTTTGTTAGGTTCATGTCCTACATGCCCTATACGGAAATTAGTCATAGTAATTTTACAAACAAATTAACTCTTTAATTTGTACTAAGACCTTATGCATGCTAAATAAATTTGCGGAAATAATAAGATTGAACCCCTACATTCGGTCCAAACTTATGCTAGGATGATCCTCCACGAAGCAACCAATGTAGATTACCTCTTTCACGATGCACCCAAAACAACCCCTTAATCACCGAGAATCACACGAGCTAGGTAGGAAAAACGGTTTCCTTAAAAACAATATTCTAATCTTATTAGAATAATTAAACTTGTTACTATAACAATTATAGTATTCAAGTTATGAATATTATCTTATAAATACTTTTAGAGGTTTTGTTTTGTTTTATCACACTAAAAAACTTACTTAGGGTTAGAATGAATATTAAGATATCAACATTTTACATTTGATAGGGTTTTGGGTTGGTTCAGCCGTGAGCTCTCATGGGGAAGCACCAAAGGGTGTTTTTTGTCTTACCAAAACACATAGGGTGGCTCTAGGTTAGTGTTCTCAAGGCAATACTTAATGATTGTGTTTCTTAAGCATTTAAAACACAAAACAACCTCTTAAACACCACCCTAAAAACCGGCTCCCTCACTTAAAATGGACTTCCATTTTATCAATTGTCAATTTGTCCAATTGTATAATTATGTGTGACATACAATATGTCACAATTATAAAAACAATTATTTTTAATTTAAAATGCATATTTATCAAATAAACATCATTTGTAAATTAAATAAATCATATTTAACAATTTGACTAGTAATTCGTAATTACTTACAAATTGGTCGTTATAACAATCGTCAAAACGATGTACAACACTTGTAATAATAATCAACCCGATTCATTCTAATTTCGATATTTCATAAACAACGATTAATAATGTTTGACAATTGACACGTTTCAATTTCAAACATAAATCTTACATTAAGATTTAACCTCTGATTTCTCGATATTCTATTTTAAGAATCTGATCAACTCGTATCAATATACACTTGATCAGTTTATCAATTAAGGGAATTGTCCTATAGGTGTGACCTAAACGGATCAACTGACCACCACCGTCATACGACAATAATGTCAAACTCTAGCTAGCCAATCATTACCGATTAATGTTCGTCAGTTGACTATGTAATTTCGAATCATCCCTTGCGTATTCTCGTCATGAGATTCAATTATTTGATCGCACTATTGTTGAGGACACATTTCCCAACAGTTTTCCATTGTGATCTTATAGAGTTTCCATTGGGGGGGGGGGGGGGTTTGAGGTGATTCTGGGAATGGATTGGTTGGGGAAGTATAGAGCTTTTATCGACTGTCACCAGAAGAAGATTTCCTTGAGAGTACCTAAGGGAGTGAGAGTGTCTTACAAGAGATACTTGGTCAAACCTAAGGTCAAATTCATTTCTGTTGATACGCTTAAGTCTAGCCTGAGGAAGGGTGATAGTCTGATCTTATGTCAGATGTGGGATTGTGAAACAGAGAGCCCTAAGGCTAGTGAGATTCCTATTGTGCGAGAGTTTGAGGGAGTATTTCGTGATGATATTCCGGGGTTGCCACCAAGGAGAGAAGTGGAATTTTCCATTGATCTAAAGCCGAGAGCAGGACGAATATGTAAATCACCGTATCGCATGGGACCAAGAGAGATGGATGAGTTGAAGAAGCAGTTGGATGAATTGGCTGAGAAGGGGTTCATCTGACCTAGTGTGTCGCCCTGGGGAGCACCCGTATTATTTGTGAAGAAGAAGGCTGAGAGTCCGAGGCTTTGTGTTGACTATCGAGAGCTGAACAATGTGACCATCAAGAACCGTTATCCGTTGCCCAGGATTGATGACCTGTTCGACCAGTTAAGTGGAGCTGGGGTGTTCTCCAAAATTGATTTGAGGTCGGGGTATCACCAGTTGAGAATCAAAGACGAAGACATTCTTAAGACCGCTTTCAAAACGAGGTATGACCACTATGAGTTCGTGGTTATGCCATTCGAGTTGACTAATGCCCCGACAGTTTTCATGGATCTGATGAATCGGGTATTTAGTCCATATTTGGACAAGTTCGTGGTTGTATTTATCGATGATATCTTGGTGTATTCCAAGAATGAAGAGGAACACGAGGAGCACTTGCGGAAGGTGCTAAAGACCTTAGAGGAAAATGAGCTGAATGCCAAGTTGAGCAAGTGTGAATTTTGGCTAAAGAAGGTTGCTTTTCTGGGGCATATGATTTCCAAGGAGGGGGTGTCCGTAGACCCTAGTAAGATCAAGGCAGTAACTAGGTGGCAAAGCCCGAAGAATGTGAGTGAAATTCGAAGCTTCTTGGGACTGGCAGGTTATTACAAGAGATTTGAAAAAGAAGATCCTGACTGAAGCTCATGATACGCCGTATTCCGTTCATCCGAGGGGTGATAATTTGTACAAGGATCTCAAAAAGACTTTTTGGTGGCCTAATATGGAGAAGGAAGTTGATGAGTTTGTATCTCGGTGTTTGACTTGCCAACAGGTAAAGGGGGAGCACAAGAGACCTCAGGGAAAGATTCAGCCTTTAGACGTAGCTGAATGGAAGTGGGAGAATATCTTTATGGATTTTATCGTGGGGTTGCCTCGAACTCAGAGGGGCAAGAACATGATCTGGTATATTGTTGATAGGCTGACTAAGTCCGCTCATTTTATTCCAATGAAAGATACCTGGAGTAAAGCCGAGCTGGCTAAGTCTTATGTGCAGAATGTGGTCAAATTGCATGGTGTACCCAAAGACATTATTTCAGATCGAGACTCGAGGTTCATATCCAGATTTTCGCAGGAGTTACAGTCTGCTTTGGGCACTCAGTTGAAGATGAGTACATCTTTCTGTTGGGAAATGTGTCCTCAACAATAGTGCGTTCACATAATTAAATCTCATGACGAGAATGCGCAAGGGATGATGTCAACTGACCAACATTAATCGGTAATGATTGGCTAGCTAGAGTTTGACATTACTGTCGTATGACGGTGGTGGTCAGTTGATCCCTTTAGGTCACACCTATAGGACAATTCCCTTAATTGATAAACTGATCAAATGTATATTGATACAAGTTGATCAGATTCCTTAAACTCGTATATCGAGAAATCAGAGGTTAAATCTCAATGTAAGATTTATGTTTGAAATTGAAACGTGTCAATTATCAAACATTAAAAGATATTTATGAAATGTCATAATTGGAATGAATTGGGTTTCATATTATTACAAGTGTTGTAAATCGTATTGACGATTATTGAAATGACCATTTTATATATTAGTAATTATGAATTACTAGTCAAATTGTTAAATATGATTTTATTTAATTTACAAATGATATTTATTTGATAAATATGCATTTTAAATTAAAACAATTGTTTTATTAATATGACATAATGTATGTCACATATGTACAATTGTACAACTGACAATTGATAAAATGGAAGTGTATTTTATGGGTGCCGTTTTTAAGAAGGTAATTATGGGTGTGTTTTGTGTCTTAAGTACACAATAAAACACAAACCTAGAGAACATCACCTTGAGCCACCCTAAGTGTTTTGGTAAGACAAAAAAAGCACTCCTTGGTGCTTCCCATAAGCATCTCACGGCAACCACACCAAATATCTATCAAATATGAATTGTTCACAAGAAAATTCATTCATTTTAACCTTAGGGTTTTGTAGTGTGAGAAACCTCAAATAAATCCTCTCTAATATTATCTCATAATATCTATATAATAGGATTATATTAATAATACTACAATTATTGTAGTATTCATATATTACTTATTCTAATAAGAGATTAGAATATAGTTTAAGGAAACCGAATATATCACCTAGCTAGTGTAAGTTTCGGTTCTAAGGGTTTGTTTTGGGTGCATCTTGAAGGAGGTATCCTACATTGGTTACTAAGGGTTGGAGGATCATCCTTGCCAATTTTCGTCGGATTGTAAGTATTCGACTTCTTAATTCTGCATTATTATTTAGCATGCCTAAGATCTTGAAACCCTAATTAAATGAGTTAATTAGGATATGATAATTAGTAAGACTAATTAATTTGGGGCGTGTAAGACATAGAACCCTTCACTTTCCATCCAGCTATAGACGGCCTGACTAAGAGGACTATTCAGACCTTGGAAGATATGTTGAGAGCGTGTGTGCTGGAGTTTGGGGGATCTTGGGAGGATCGGCTAGGGTTGATAGAGTTCTCGTATAATAACAGCTACCATGCTAGCATTGGGATGGCTCCTTTTGAGGCCTTGTATGGGAGGAAGTGTCGGAGCCCTGTGTGTTTGGATGACCGAGTTGATGCTGTGGTTTTGGGACTAGAGATGATTCAGGAGATGGTGGAGCAAGTTCAGATAATCCGACAAAAGATGAGAGCTGCCCAAGATAGGCAGAAGAGTTATGCAGATCTCAAAAGGAGTGATATTTCGTTTGATGTAGGAGAGAAGGTACTACTGAAGGTATCTACAATGAGGAATGTGATGAGGTTCGGGAAGCGTGAGAAGTTGAGTCAAAAGTTGATTGGACCATTTGATATTTTGGACATAGTTGGAGAGGTAGCATACCGATTAGCCTTACCTCCAGCCCTATCCAAGGTCCATAATGTGTTCCATGTTTCGCAGTTAAGGAGGTATGTGAGTGACCCATCGCATGTGTTGAGCCCTGAGGTGATTGAGGTAGATGGGCAATTATCCTATGTTGAGACTCCGAAGAAGATTCTGGATAGGAAGGTTCGGAAGACTCGGAACTGGGAGACAACGTTAGTAAAAGTCTTGTGGACCAATCATAACATGGAGGAAGCTACATGGGAGGCTGAGACATCCATGAGAGAGCGTTACCCGCATCTGTTTCTTTGAGGTAAGTTACGGGACGTAACTCTTATTTAAGGGGGGTAGAATGTAACATTTCATGCCTATTTCGTGCGTTTCTTTGATGTTATTGTGTTTCGAGTCTATATTGGGTGTGAGATATATGTTTGAGTATGAGTACGACGCTGTATGTGTGTGGTTGAACTTCGAGACGAAGTTCATTTTAAGGGGGGAAGACTGTAATACCTCTCATTTTCGAAACTCGGGTTTTGACTCGGAGTTAGCGTTATAAGTTTTGTTTTATGTTACGGATTTATATTAATTGTTATCGTAAGTAGATATATCAATTAATAATAATGTTATGAGTTATACGTGTATAACAAGTTGGGCCCAGTTCGATTTACGTAAAGAATGTTGTATGAATAATCATAATAAAGTGTGGCTTGTGATTGGGCCAAGTACCTCACGACCCAATCCCAATCCCCATACAAACCCTACCCCTTACACGCACAAACCTTCACTACAACAAATTGACACTTGCGCCACGATTTATGCCACGGGAATTTATAATTCGTGGCTAAATTTTGTTTAGGCACGGGAAAAATTTTATTCACTATTTTAGAAAAATTTTATGTCACGGGAAATTTTTTCCCGTGGCAAAAAGTTAATTGCGCCACAATTTAGGTTACAGTCGTGGCTAATAATCATTTTTGCCACAAACAATGTCACACCCATGACAAATATATATTTAGCCACAGATCATTCCGTGGCCAATATTTCTTGAGCCACGGCTTACATATTGTCTGTGGTAACATATTTGCTTAGCCACGAAACTAGTAACAAACACTAGTGGCTAAGATTATCTTAAGACTTGTATAAAGATAATTCATGTTAAGGTAAACGTAAAAACTTGGTTTTGTAAGAAATAAAAGGAAAATACAAAAGTTGAATGAAACTTAATCAAATATACATAATATGGAAATTTTAAATGTAAAATTTTGAAAATATTTTGATTAATTTAATAAAATATTTGGTATTTGTTTATTTATTCTAATAAGAAATGTAAAACTTCTATAAAATGATACACACGTAAAGAAAATTACCATCGTCTTCATTTTATTTTTTATTTTTTTACAGACTAGAATAATATTTAGTGGTTTTTTCATAACATCGATAATTTAATAAATAATTAATTCTTTTTTTGTTAAATTTTATAATATTGAATAACATTATTTAGAGACCAGATCACGTTTAAAGAGAAAGTATGTCCAATTAAATAATTAACTTATTAACACCAATCATTGAGAAGTCTGAAACTAATATATTGTTAAACTTTTCATTAGAAAATTGATTTATAATTTTATTTGTAAAATATTTCTAGAAGAATTTCAATTCGAGATGTTAAATTGGAAAAAAATTGGGGAAGTTTTTAAGGAGAAAAAAAAAAGACAATTAGATTTAAAATATGATTAAATAAAAAAAAGTAGTCTAAAAAATTAAATTCAAAATGATTGCCAACAAATCATTGAATAAAATGGAAAAAAACATATTGATAAAATAACCGATATAAAAAAATCAATATAGAAAAACATTTTAATTATTGAAAATGAGCGTATCACACCGAAAAGTAAAATGGAAATTAAAATAATAGATTTACATGTGTAAATAATGTGAAATTTTGTTGACAAAAAGAAGTATCAAGAATAATGAAAAGAAATCAATTTAGAGAAAACAAAAACTTGTACGATCTTTTCTGTGTTTTTTTTGGCAAAAACTGATTATTTTCGAGTTAATAATGTCTTGGTCATTTATATATTTTAGTAATAAAACTCGGTCATTGATACCCATATGTAATTATTATTCAAAGTGATCATTATTTAGTAAAAAGTGATTAAATTTTTTTCGTTACAAATACGATGATCTTACAAATAGTATTTGTGTGGAAAAATATTTGAAAAAATGGATAAAAGAGAAATAAAATAAAAATGTCGATAAATGAAAAAAAAAAATATATATATATTAGGTAAAAAATATAAGGAAAATTTGATTAAATAGTTTGGAGAAAATGGTTTTGTTAACTCGGGCAAAAAATGACCCGAGCATCATTAGTCGGGAGGTCAACATTGAAAACTCGAGTAATTTGAGGAAAATAATATTTTTTCGCAAAAATATGTAAATCATTTAATCTTTTTTCGCAAAAAAAATAGTGAAGGTAATTTAGAAGGAAAAGAATATAATTTAAAAAGGTTTCAAAGTGTTAACTATATCAACAATCTTAAGTTTCAATTTCGGTAGCTCATCATAAGAACTCCACAGTTAAGCGTGCTCAGGTGAGAGTAGTCTTCGGATGGGTGACCTCCTGGGAAGGATATACGATTCGCAAAAGTGAATGACTTGTGATTGTAAGTAACGAGTTGAGATAACTAGCCAAACAATGATTAAAGCTTGACGAGATTCCATATGTAACCAAATGTGTTTGGTAGTGTAGTGGTTGCTCACCTCATCCCTTAACCATGAGATCAGGGGTTCGATCCCTACCCATGGTAATGGAGCAACTCTTTGGCCAGCCGTTTACCACTTCGTGAGAGCAACCGCGGCGAGTGGATTATAAATTATTGTCGACGGTGGACACCTCGCCATATGTGAAAATATTTTCATTATCAGTAAAAAATAATATTTTACATTTTGTTTATTTATTTTTTATTTTTTTGTTTGCCACTGGATTAATTTTGGCCATGAGGATTAATTTTTGTCCACGGGAATTATTAGCCACGTGAGAGTCTGTGGCTAAAAATATAATTTTAGCCACGTTCTTGTTTTTCCCGTGGCTATCTGTTAGCCACGGCCACTTGGGTCACGAAAGGTATTTCCGTGGCAAAGAGCTTTAGCCACGGGAAATTAGTACTTGCGCCACGAATTTAGCCGTGGCCCAAGTGCTCAATTGTAGTAGTGCTTACCACCCACACTCACCCATATAAACCCGTATGCGCCTCCCCCAATCCAAAAACCCTACTTTCCTTCATCTGCCTCCACTCGACACCAGCAGCTACATCAATCAGGAGAGAGAGAGAGAGAGAGTGAGGCGGCGACGGCGGTGGTCAAGGGTGTTTTCAGGGGAGCTTTGGAGTCAGTTTCAGGCGAACCCAAGGTGAGTGTTGTTCTCTCGTTCGTTTTTTTTTTCTCCTTTTCGCGTCGGTCGTGATAAAGCATCGCTGTGGTCGAGTTTTGGTGGTGGTCTGAGCATAAGTGGTGGTCGTGGGGTGTCATAAATGGTGGCGGCAGTGGGCTGATGGGTTGAATCGTTTTCGTATAGGGATAGGGTGGTGCCACCGTTGACTCGGGGGAGGTCGACACGGTGGTACCACAGTGTCTGTGGGTTGGGGGGCAAGGGTGATGACTGTGGTGGTTCTAGGTGATGTCTGGGTTGCGTGTGGTGGTTGCGGGGGTTAAGATCAGTCGTGGTGTGCGATGTCGGGTGACGAACCAGGCCTGAGTATGGTCGTGGTTGGACACGCCGGCTAGAGACGACCCACCTTGGGGCGTCGGTGGTGGGGCAGGCTGGGGTGAGTGTTATGGGTGGTGGTTGCCGGCAGTAATGGTGACGGTAACGTGAATTATGGGCGTGGGGTTGTTCCGCGGGTTGTGAGTGGTGCGTGAGGTTGAGTGTGGGTAATGGGTTATTATTATTATTGTTGTTATTATTATAGTTATTATTATTATTATTGTTATTATTATTATTATTATTATTATTATTATTATTATTGTTATTATTATTATAATTATTATTACTTATTTCAGTTAGGTAGTTTACGTTTTGAGCAAAGTTTACATTTCGGGAAGTTTCTACTTCGGGAAACTTTCCGAATTTAGCAAGTTACTATATTTAGCAATTTGTACTATTCTATATATATGGGTTAAGTAAAGGGTTGTAATCGTTAAATATTATATGTTTAGGTGACGGTTTCCGCGTGGAATATTTCTAGCAGCTGTCGCTTGTCATCCTACAAATTGAGGTAGGGGAAATCGACTGTGACTTATAATTGTGTTGTGAAATAAGACCGTTTGTTATTATGAGAGTGGTACATGATGTGTATTGTTTATTATTGTTGTTGTTGAGATGACATTGTTTTACGTATTACTATATGATGCGGAGAGGAGAATTATGGGTCATGTGATATGGGGTATGTGATATTGGGGCATGTGATATTGGGACATGTGATATGGCCATTGGAGGAGTAGGGACTGGTGGATGAGAAGTGGTGTGTGATCGGTAAGTGGTGGTTGAGGCGGTATGGAGGTGGAAGTGTGTATTATTATATTGTTGTTCTTATTTTGTCTATTTTCCTACTCAACCTCATGGTTGACCCTGTGTGTTCGTGATCACCTGTGATGAACCAAATTATTGGGGAGCAGATTGACAGGTACTTGAGACTATGGGAGCGGAATGGGAAGAGAACTTGGATCCGGACTAGACTAGAGTCTAGATCACCATAGTTGTTATTTATGAGTTGTTCGGACTTTTGTATCGTTTTGAGACATTTATTTTATCAGTTGTCGACTTTATAAACTTTTAATAAAGAACTGTGTTTCGTTCCTTTTTTATCTACTACCTCAGTATTCCGAGATGGTAACAACTCTATTTATTTGAGAATGTCTTGCTAAAGGCTCTTAAATAAATAGGGGTGTTACAGTACCCATCATTTCCTACCAAAACCTCGAGATGAAGCGAGAATCCCGATTAGACACAATGTCCTTAGGAAACCCATGTAATCTGACCACATTCTTCCTATAAGCTAAAACTAACTCAGTCTTGCTCCAAGTGTCCTTTATGGGGACGAAATGGGGTGACTTGGTTTACCTGTCCACTATCACCCAAATCATGTTGTTACCCCTCTGAGATCCAGGTAACCTTACAATGAAATCCATCGAGATCGACTCCCACTTCCATTCTGGTACCTCTAATGACTGATTCTTACCCTGCGGTCGGTGTTGCTCCCCCTTTTCCCTCTGACAAGCCAAACATCTAGCCACGAACTCTACAACATCCCTCTTCATCCCCGGCCACCAGAAAGTCTGCGTAAGGCCAGTCTCTATATTGTTGATACGAATTCTTGACAAAGAAATCGTCCGCGGAAGCTTCTTGGAATCTTTAACAACAATCTTGGATGAATTAGTAACGTAGGTGTTTGTATGGAACGATCTTGTATGAATCTTGGATGAAATATGAATGATGAACGACGATGGTGGTGGCGTTGGTATGGTGGCCGTCAATGGTGATGGTGATGATTGTAGTTGTGACGGTCTTGAGGTGAATCCTCAAGGTAGAAGGATATTTGTTTGCCCTAGACCTATAGTTCAAACAATGGTGATTTACTCCCTAGACCTATAGTTTGTGAATCGTGTCAATACTTGAAACACGACAAATATCAACGGCTTAGATCAACACTCGATGAGTCCGGATTTTTTAAGCAACACTTAAAAGGAAAGTTTGTATTTTTATTATAACTTGATTAACTGAAAATAAAGAAGACGATGTGTCCCATATATATAGGAAACACACGACACAAACACACGTCCCATACGAGTGCAGAACTCGAATTCTGACTTAGAATAGGACTCCTAAAATCTATCTAATTGGATCAAAATTAATCCTTATTAAATCATAAATCTATCCTAGGTTGTTAAATAATTAAATAAACTAATCCTAACAACCTTAGAATAACTAACTAGATAGTGACTAATCTTGTAACAAACTTTGTAACTAACTACTAGTTTGTAACAACCTTAGTTACTACCTTAACAAACTAATAACAAACTTTAACTAATCTAGTAACTAACTAAAATAACAAACTTAATAAAAATAACATAAAAATTAAATATACTCCAAAATCTATTTGGAGTCCAATTTCTTGGAAGCAACCGAGTGCATGCTCGGGTCTTGGGTTTCGTGCCCAAGCATCTCGACGTGGCCCACACGCCCCTTCGGTAGTTCATCCACCCTAGTCCAACCCATCCTTGTCTTGCGACGAACTTTGTGAACACCTCGTTGGGCCAAGGTTGTAGAACCCACCCAATCATTATTAGATAATAGCTTAGGCTCAAGACCAATAAAGGCAATAGGATTAGCACTAGTCGCCACTTCAAGCCCCAATCATAACCATGAGATCGAACCCTGTCCATAATTGGATCATCCCCTCCTCCTTTAAAGAGAATTGACCTCAATTCTTGATGTTTAGTGTTCAAGAACTTTTGATCCCGGGACATATTTCCTGCAAGAACGAACAAGGGTTGATATGTTAAGTTACTCATTATGTGGCCGCGCCTCCTAGCACCATCACGCGACACCACTTTGCCCTCCTCCTTAAATTCTCGGCCATGCTCCCCAAGAAAGTGACCTAGGCTTAGTTTGATCTGCGTTTGACTAACCCCTTCGACTAGCACACCTTCAAAGTCTTGGTTCTTGGTCCGAACCAAGTTCACCTCCCGCAACAACCCACTCATCTTCTCGACACTTGTTGCTGCCCGTGGCTCATACTTCACCTCGCTACTCTTCCTATAGTGAATCCGGCCTAAGCTCACATCTAAAGGAGACTTACAACCTCCTTGACTCAAGCTTGAACCCATCCCCCTTGACTTAGAACGCATCAAGATAGAACCCTGCAATAATCGTCTTATCTCCTCAAGGCTAGATGCTGCCCGCTTCCTCAATACAAACTCATGCTCAGCATGCACACCCTCGGCTAACCTAGTCACCAACGGCGCCTCTAAAAGTGATTTGTATGGTACTTGGATAAGACCTTGACCAACATACTTAGGTTTAAAATTGATTGAAACACAAACTAACAACAACCTCCCGATTCGTTTCCCCTAGTTGCTGCTCGTTCAACCATCACTAACCCTAACTTCCTCTCGGTCACCTTAGCCGTTACCGACTCTCTGCACTCCAATGGTTTGGACTTCCTATGTTCAACATGTTGGGGCTAGTGTCCTTGACAGTTAGTACAATGACTTATTAAATCTCTTAAAGGATCACATGGGCATACTTTGGTATTATCATCAGTTGATCCACGTTTATCAATAACGGTTGGCTTGCTAGATAAGTTTGACGTTATTGTCATACGAATGGCGGTGATCAACTGGTCCCTATACGTCACACCTATAGGACACGTTTGAGAGATGTGAAGGTATGAAAATACAGTCACATTTATGCTGAATACGACTAAACAGTTAGTCAGAGGTATTGCATATTAAATTAGTCAATGAGATGTTGAGATAATTATTTAATACGGATTAAATAATGTTAGCTAATACGGATTACATGATTAATTCGTAAATTAAATATAAACGGTTATATTTAATTAAATATTGAATTCGTGCATTAATATAAGCAGTTATATTAATTAAGCTAATTATACAATATCGTAATTTTTATCAGACCATTATTAATGTATCGACTACATTAATATCTGATAACGTGTATACGATTTATAATTAAATCCCTCGAATTATATTTTAGCAATTAGGGTCGAATCACGTATTATAATAAGGTAAGAGTGGAAATCCCACTCTCACCTTGACCTAATTTCGGCCGAGTGATACAAAAGGAAAGGGACTCTCCTTTTGTCAGTCTCTCGCTGTTTTTACTGATTACTGATAATCTCATCTCACAGAAAATTAGGGTTTTGAGAACTGTTTTCCCAAAACCTAGATCTCACATCTGAAAAACCTCACAAAACTCTCCCCATATTGCAAGGCAATTGGAGAGCATTTCTAGCACACGCGGCATCGTCTCAGACAAGTCTTGGGTGCAAGTTATAGGAGGGAATTTCCTTTAATTCCTGTTCTTAGGCCACTCGCGCAAATGACCTAAGGTTGTACTCTATTATTCATGTTTTTCATCTTATGACATTTATTCACATATGTAATTTTCGTTATAATCCTGCAAAATTAAGGATTAATACATGATTATTCCCCACAAGTGGTATCAGAGCTAAGGCCACGAAAATTTTACAATTGTGTTTTTCATAAGATGTTTTAAAATTGAATATTTGCATCTCGTATGATGTCTCGGCCGTGTGCCATTTTTTTGTGTGAAATCGATCATGTTTTTCGATTTTGATTTGCATATTGTTGATTAATCGATATTTTTAACAGTATGTAAGTCTTTTGTTGTTGTTTATTGTTGATTTACACGGTTGAAATCAAGGATAAACACACGTTTTTGTTTTAAATTGCTACCCATCACTCGATCGAGCAATTTTTGACTCGATCGAGCAGTTTTAAAACTACTCGTCACTCGATCGAGCACTTTTTGGTTCGATCGAGAAGTTTTTTGCAGAAACTTGTCACTCGATCGAGCACTTTTTGGCTCGATCGAGTACTTTGGATTATACGAACGAGCGTATTTCTACTCGTTCGTAGTCTGCCTCGTTGACCCGTCACTCGATCGAGACTTGCTGTACTCGATCGAGTGACACTGTTCCTCGATCGACCTCAATTTAACTCTATCGAACAGTTTTCAGGGTATTTTAATTTTTCTGAAAATTTTGGTTTTCTGAAAACTTTTGGGTTCGATCGAGTACCTGTTTTACTCGATCGAGTAAAACCCAGTCTGTCAAGGTTACTCGATCGAGTACTCTAGTGACTCGATCGAGCAAACCCTGTTCTGGCAGATTTTTCGAAAATAAATTTTATTTAATTTTCTCGTGGCCCATAGTAATATACTATATACGGAGATAGTATATTGACTTTTCTGAAACGGTTCACACTCGTAAGATACATATTATTTTAAAACGGTTTAAAATAATGGATTATAAGTTTATTAAAATTTATGTGATTTAAACGGTATAATCACACAATTTTAATCTCGTAAGGTGGTTTGGTAAAATTTATTAAACATAATAACGGTATTATGTCACGTATGAATTTATTTTAGTTGATGCATTTTATTTATCGTCTTGTGAATGTCATTGAATGCTTTTAATAACGTATTTAATTTTTGCAAACGGTTGTAACTTAGTGTGGCCTTAGTAGATTGTGTTACCGTAATGATGGAACATAGTCCTGTTTGTAATTTTGAGATCTCGCATCTCCGTTTTGGTTTTTCCCTTGTAATTACTTTTGTATTTAAATTAGAATGTAAATAGGTTTATATTTGTAATTTAAATTAGTAATTTTGTGAAGACCAAAGACGGAGACCGGATGCTCACTCCCGCTGCAAAGACCAAGATGGAACATCAAGACAAGCTTCTAGGGTCCAACGGTGGATTCCAAGTTGTTTTTATGTTTATTTTGGTAGGATAGGCCACACTAGGACTTTTATTTACGTTTCTTGCATTTCTTTTATGCTTTCATCGATAATAGCTTGCATCATTTTCCGCCTAAAACTAAACCACCTATAACATACCTGAAAACTGACTCATGTAGAGGTTACGCGTTAGTTTTCGATGACATACAATGTCACTTGTCACATGTTAACCCATCACTTAATTTCATTCATTCACGTTTATGCTAGATTTTAGTTCACTTAAAATGAATACATACAAGTTGATGGGGTCTTCCTCGTATAACCAAAAATTGAGACTAGTCTTTATAAATCAGACTCCCATGAATCTCTTCTTCGTCGGTAGGCATAATATGACCCCTTCTACGTCTGGTAAGTGGGAACAAATGATTTATTTTATCTCAACATTGTGGTCACTAGATACTATCTAGCAACTATGATGGACTATAAGATGAGATTTACGGAAATCTATCGACCAGAAGTTCTAACGGTAGAACTAGCCAAACAGTTGGCTTATCAATTTACGGAAATTGAGTCTTGGGATCGTTTATATAATTCTTGAGGGAGATCAATTATGTAAATGCATGAGTCTACGAGTTTAAATTCAATTTAAAATAGACTTAAATCACAACGACGAGTTGCTTATTTCGTTTTGTTTTATCCTCTTTTCAGTGTAGAACACGATCAAATTAAAACTGCTAAATAACAAATGGCTGGTGAAGACCCAATGCCAAGTGCCAAGCTAGCACGAGAATCCTGGCTTAAAGCCTTCATGGACTCCATGAATCAATCGACTAGACTAAGGAATGATGGGTCAAACTTCTCTGACTGGGAGGCAACATTACGGAATGCTGCCATTGCTGACAGAAAGCTAAAGTACTTGACTGAGCCTATTCCGGCACACACTGGAACTGGAGCTAGAGCTAACGAAGTGCGCGCTCATAGCGACTTCATCATGGAAGTGGGTGTAACACCCCCATTTATTTAAGGGCTTGTACTAGGACTCCCCAGATAAATAAGGGTGTTACCATCTCGGTTTCCAGAGGCAGTAGATACAAAGGAAAGATAAACAGTACTTTAATTATTAATGTTAACTCATAAGCAACTTTATACAACCAACTCAAACTGTCTTGTGAAAGAAAATACAACTCATGACAAACGACTGTTATGATCTAGACTCTAGTCAGGTTCAAATCCAAGCTCTCTCTTCCCATAGCCTCCCAAGTCTTAGCCACCTGTCAATCTGCTCCCCAATAATTGGTTCATCTCAGGTGATCACGAATACACAGGGTCAACCACGAGGTTGAGTAGAGGAAAAATAAATAAACAAACAATATTATAAATAGGGATTCAATCATCCCTTCTCCGCACCGATCACAACGTCCATTAACTCCGCACCGATCACAACGCCCATTAACTCCGCACCGATCACAACACCCATTAACTCCGCACCGATCACAACGCCCATTAACTCCGCACCGATCACAACGCCCAATTCTCATCACCTCATATCGTACCACAGCAATATAGAAACAAATAACACAATATTCCAAATCGTATGATAATGTAAAATAATCACGCTTAACATTAATCAACCAAGTAATTAATCATCGTTACATGTGCAGTAATTCCCCTACCTCAATTAGCAGGAATGCATATAAGTCCAAGCTCGCTAAAAATGTTCCACGCGAAACTCGCTACCTAAACACGTATACGTAACGAATTAATAACCTTCCCGAACCCCTTAACATACCACATTTACTATAATAGAAACCTTCCATAAATGGAAAGTTTCCTTAAATGAAACTTTCCCAAAATAGAACCTCATGACTCACTAATTTCCCGACTCGTAACTCCAATTAACACGAACATGACTAAACATGAAATGAGGATAAAAGTATAGTAAGGATAAAAAATAATAACAATACTAATAATAATCATAATAATAATAATAATAATAATAATAATAATAATAATAATAATAATAATAATAATAATAATAATAATAATAATAATAATAATAATAATAATAATAATAATAATAACAATAACAATAATAATAATAATAACATTTAACACCCTTAAACACCCACCCGACTCAATCCAAAAACCCATCTATTACCGCCGTCGTTCACCATCACAACCACCAGACCGGAAACCCAGAACCACCAACACTCCTGGCGACCACCGGCAACCAGGTCGCCGGCCACCGGTGAGGTGAACCCACTCCAAAAAACCCCCTGAAACCTAACCTGCCACGCGACCAGACCCTCCCTTCTATGCCCCTGTCGACGGCTGACCAGACCCTACCACCACTCTCAACCGTTACCAAAACACCCCCTGACACTAGACACCTAAACCACGGTGGTACCACCGCATCGACCTCCCCCGAGTCAGCGGTGGTGCCACCCCCAAACACCAGTACCCGAATGATAACAAAAGACCTGAGCCCAAACAGAGGGCAAACTCCCTGACTCGACACCACCTAAACCACCCGAGCACACCTTGACGACCACCATACTTCACCCTTGATCACCACATACTCCTCTCCACCAACAACCATTAACAAAGGATAGACAGAGATGCATCGACACACAGGAAAACACAGCCAGTCAGACTCGATGACTCTTAAATCGATTAAGCAACCCGTGACACACGCCTGAAAACAACCCTCACTGGTGTTGCACGGTGGTTGACAGTACCACGACAAGGGTCAGACACGACACACACACCCCATAGACTAATTACATGAAAGCAACAGACCCAACAAGCAACGAAACACGACTCAGGAAACATACCAAAACGCAGCTGTGAAAGACGATTAAATCAGTGTTAAACATACCTACTTTACAAGTAAATCGACCGCCCCTTGCTTGCCTTACAACCACCGCGAGATTCTGTGTTAACACTTAGTGTGACGGCTGAGGTTTGTATGATGTTTAGATGGAAAATTAGGGTAGATATTAGGTTTAGGGAGAGTGTTAAAACATGCGGCAGGAGGGTAGGGTTTGAGGGTTTGCTTCTCAAAACAACCGTGGGCTTGGGGTTGTGGCACGAATCACGAGGCCCAAGCCACGCGCACAAGGTCTAGGGATCGATCCCCACTTTGACATAACCATGGAGCTAGAGGTCTAGGGTTCGAACCCTCATAACAACCTAATCACATGACTTGATTCACTACTTAAAACCGTAAAGTAAACTATCGACACAAAAATAAACTTAGCTATCGAGACAAGTTTTCGAGGTATTACAGTCTTCCCCCCTTAAAATGAACTTCGTCCCGAAGTTCAACCACACTCAGGTGACCAATCAAACCAACTCAAACGGGCTTGGAGCACAAAACGTTAATCACAACACAAAAATATTACATTCCACCCCCCTTAAAGAAGAGTTACGTCCCCATAACTTACCTCACTCGAACAAATGTGGGAAACGCTCCCTCATGGATGACTCGGGCTCCCATGTAGCCTCTTCCTGATTATGATTGGTCCACAGAACTTTCACCAAGGACGTCTCCCCATTGCGAGTCTTTCGCACCTTCCTGTCCAGAATCTCTTTCGGAGTCTCAACGTAAGCTAACTGTTCATCTACCTCAATCACCTCATGTTGTAGAACATGTGATGGATCGCTCACATATTTCCTCAACTGAGACACATGGAACACATTATGGACCTTGGATAGGGCTGGAGGTAAAGCTAAACGGTAAGACACCTCTCCAACTCTGTCCAAAATCTCAAATGGCCCAATAAACTTTTGACTCAGTTTGCCACGCTTCCCAAACCGCATCACACCCTTCATTGGAGACACTTTCAACAACACCTTCTCTCCTACATCGAACGAGATATCGCTCCTCTTCAGATCTGCGTAGCTCTTCTGTCTATCCTGGGCGGCCCTTATTTTCTGTCGAATAACCTGAACCTGCTCCACCATCTCCTGGATCATGTCTGGCCCTAGCGTCACAAGATCGGCTCGATCATCCCAACACACAGGGCTCCGACATTTCCTCCCATACAAAGCCTCAAAAGGGGCCATCCCTATACTGGCATGATAGCTGTTGTTATAAGAAAACTCTATTAACCCTAGTCGATCGTCCCAAGATCCTCCGAACTCAAGTACGCATGCTCGCAACATATCGTCAAGGGTCTGAATCGTTCTCTCAGTCTGACCGTCAGTAGCCGGATGGAACGTTGTACTCATCTTCAACTAGGTACCCAAGGCAGCCTGCAACTCTTGCCAAAATCTAGATATGAACCTCGAGTCTCGATCCAAAACAATGTCCTTGGGTACGCCATGCAATTTGACCACATTCTGCACATATGACTTAGCCAACTCGGCTTTACTCCAGGTATCTTTCATCGGAATAAAGTGAGCAGACTTAGTCAAACGATCCACAATTACCCAAATCATGTTGTTGCCCCTCTGAGTCCGAGGCAACCCAACAATGAAATCCATTGAGATGTTCTCCCACTTCCATTCCGGCACATCTAATGACTGAATCTTTCCCTGCGGTCTCCTATGCTCCCCTTTCACTCTCTGACATGTTAAACACCTTGACACAAACTGTGCGACTTCCTTCTTCATATTTGGCCACCGGAACGTCTTCTTAAGGTCTTTATACAACTTATCACCCCCTGGGTGAACGGAATATGGAGTAGCATGAGCTTCAGTCAGGATTTTCTCCTTTAGCTCCTCAACATCCGGAACACACCATCGCCCACCGAACATCAAACTACCGTCGGTATGAACACTGAACTTGGATGCAGCCTCCTCACCCTCACTCTCAACCATCTTACGCCACTTCAGGATCCTCGCATCATTCTTTTGTAATTCCCGAATCTCCCCATACAACTCAGGCTCCACTGTCAAGTCACTAAGAGTATCTCCTTTCCGGATCATGAAAATTCCCATCTCCCTTAGTTCACCATGCAGCCTCACTTGCGATCTGGCACAATTCAAGGCATGAACAGATTTCCTACTTAAGGCGTCGGCTACCACATTTGCCTTCCCTTCGTGGTAGACAATCTGCATATCGTAGTCCCCAATCTTCTCTATCCACCTCCTTTGTCTCATGTTCAACTCTCGCTGGGTGTAGATATATTTCAAACTCTTGTGATAAGTAAACACTTTAAAAGTGGCTCCATAAACGTAATGGCGCCACAATTTAAGTGCAAAAACCACTGCTCCTAATTCCAACTCATGAGTCGGATAATTTTCTTCATAGGTCTTCAATTGGCGAGAAGCATACGCTATCACTCTCCCATTCTGCATTAGCACACAACCTAATCCATGCTTTGAAGCGTCAGTATAAACTTCAAAATTATCACTCCCGACAGGCAAAGCGAGGATAGGAGCTGTTGTCAGACGTTCCTTAAGGGTCAGGAATGCCTTCTAACAACTCTCATCCCAGACGAAACGGTTCTCTTTCCTCATTAATGATGTCAACGGCTTTGCTATCTTCGAAAAATCTTTGACAAACCTCCGATAGTACCCAGCCAATCCCAGGAAGCTTCGAATCTCACTCACATTCTTCGGACTTTGCCACTTAGTCACAGCCTCGATCTTACTAGGGTCGACAGATACCCCCTCCTTGGAAATTACATGCCCCAAAAATGCGACTTTCTCTAACCAGAACTCGCACTTGCTCAACTTAGCATTGAGCTTGTGTTCCTCTAGGGTCTGAAGTACTCTCCTCAAATGATCCTCGTGCTCTTCCGCATTCTTGGAATACACTAGGATATCATCGATGAATACCACCACGAACTTATCCAGATACGGGCTAAAGACCCGGTTCATCAAATCCATGAACACAGCTGGAGCGTTAGTCAGTCCGAATGGCATAACCACAAATTCATAGTGGCCATACCTCGTTTTGAAAGCGGTCTTTGGAATATCTTCATCTTTTATTCTTAACTGGTGATACCCGGATCTCAAATCAATCTTAGAGAAAACCCCAGCTCCACTTAACTGATCGAACAAGTCGTCAATTCTAGGCAAAGGATATCGGTTCTTGATGGTCACATTATTCAGCTCTCGATAGTCTACACAAAGCCTCAAACTCCCATCTTTCTTCTTCACGAATAATACAGGTGCTCCCCAGGGTGACACACTGGGTCGGATGAACCCTTTCTCAGTAGTTCATCCAATTGTTTCTTTAATTCCTCCATCTCATTCGGTCCCATACGGTACGGTGATTTAGATATTGGTCCCGCCCCTGGTTTTAGGTCAATGGAAAATTCCACTTCCCTCCTTGGCGGTAACCCTGGAACGTCGTCTCGGAACACTCCCTCAAACTCCCGCACCACAGGTATCTCACTAGTCTTAGGAGTCTCAGCCTCACAATTCCACATTTGGCATAAGATCAGACTCTCTCCTTTTCTCAAGCTAGACTTAAGGGTATTGACGGAAATGAATTTGATTTTAGGTTTGACTCGGTATCCCTTGTAAGACACCCTCACTCCCTTAGGTCCTTTCAAGGAAATTTTCTTTTGATGACAGTCAATAAAAGCCCGATACTTCCCCAGCCAGTCCCTCCCCAGAATCACCTCAAAGCCCCCTAGTGGAAATTCTATGAGGTCACAATAAAAGTTTGCTTCCCCGATTTTGATGGGTACACTACCATATATTCTATTACAAGTTATCGACTCGCCTGAAGGTATGGTCACTGAGTCCGCGACCCAATCAAATCTCTCAAGTCCCAAGGCCTTAACATGATCTCTAGACACAAAAGAATGGGTGGTACCGGAATCGAAAAGTACGAAAGTAGGTTTAGAGTTCACAAGAAAAGTACCGGTCACCACATGAGCATCATCTTTTGCGGCCTGCTTCCCCATGGCAAAAAGCTTGCCACTGGATTTAGCCCCACTCTGACTGGCACTAGATCTCCCGGCCTGCTGGTTCCCCTCTGCTCCCGTCTTCTGATTGCATCCACTTCCATTGTATTGATTCTGGTACGAGCGGTTCTGATAATTATTAAAGTTTCTCTGATAATTGCTGCTGCCTCCAGACTTCGCACCCCCACCATAGTTTGTCATGGGTGTACGATAGCCACTACTACCATAGGACTGAGTGCGTGATCCCTGATATCCTGATGTAGGCGTACGATAACCTCCGGATTGATTCCCTCCAGATGAGCGACACACTGCCTGCTTGTGTCCCCTCTTTCCACAGCCGAAACAAACTATTCCCATCGAACCACTGCTGGCAATTCCACTCATGTGATTACCCCCACTCTGATTCCTCACTCCTCCGGGAGTATTGTTGCTGAAATACCCACTATACTTGTTGGTGCTTTGCTTCTTTGACCCAGAACTTTCCGTCACTACTTCAGCCTTTCTCTTTTCAGATTTTGACTTCTTGTCTTCCTTAATCATATCTGAGAGCCTCTCCGCCGCCCTAGCCCTTAAGTAGATGTCCCGGATTGTGGTAGGCGGAGCTGCAATCAGTCTCTTCTTGATGTTGATTGACAACCCCCTCTCAAACTTCATCGCCAGCATAGCATCATCAAAACCCATGTCCCCCACATAGCTCACCAACTGGATAAACTTCATGTAATAGGCCTCCACCGTCATATCCTCTGTCATCCTGAAAGTATCAAACTCCTCTCTCAGCTTACTTTTCTGAAATTATGGTAGGAACACTTCATATAAGATCCTCTTGAATGCGACCCAGGCAACAAACTCAATCCCATCCTCTCTAGCTGCCTCTCGGATCTCTCCCTTGTTCCCGGTCCACCAATCACCAGCCATACCCCTCAGATAGTGAGCTGCTTGGTCAACCCTCAGTTCTTCGGGGCAATCCACCAATTCGAACAGGTTACTGAATTCCCGGCACCAAGCCCCTAGCAGATGAGGTTCCCCCTCCCCAGTGAATTGGGTAGGGTGATGCCTCGCGATAATCGTGCTCATTTTTGCGGAATCCATACGTTTGGCTTTTAGGGCCTCATTCTCGGCTATCAAACGATCCAATTCCTCTTGCGTGATGTTAGCGACATTGTTTCTTCGCGGAGGCATACTATAATACAAAAGAAAAGAAATGAGTCTCGACTCATGTGGGCACCCATTTGGGTTAGGACTATAGTCGCTAGATAATAGAGTCTTTAAGCAACTAATAGATTGAGTAATACGTATCTACAACATGGCTTGGGGATCTCATAACCGCATATCGCTAGACATGATAAAATTACTGATATAAGTCAAATCACCTCATGCATCCATATTAATATACACCTTTTGTATTCATACAAATAAAATTCTTTCATGCTCATGCCCTTACTGGCTTTTCCAAACGGTCACATATACTAAGAGTTCTTATAGCATTCTTATCGCAGTATACCACCACTTCCATCACCTCCTAATCTACCCTTTTCTCTCGTATATGCACTCTGGGTTCCCGGGTAAAACTGAGAGGTCCAATGGTTCGGTGTGAGGGGCCCCAGACTCATACTTTCCCTTAAGTGTGCTCCTAACAGTTCTATCCCGGGGTTCATTTTATTTAGACTCATCCTAAATTCATTGAGTTCATTAGGTTAGGCCTGAGGAACCGGTCTCTGATACCACTTTGTAACACCCCCATTTATTTAAGGGCCTGTACTAGGACTCCCTAGATAAATAAGGGTGTTACCATCTCGGTTTCCCGAGGCAGTAGATATAAAGGAAAGATAAACAATACTTTAATTATTAATGTTAACTCATAAGCAAGTTTATACAACCAACTCAAACTGTCTTGTGAAAGAAAATACAACTCATGACAAACAACTGTTATGATCTAGACTCTAGTCCGGTCCAAATCCAAGCTCTCTCTTCCCATAGCTTCCCAAGTCTTAGCCACCTGTCAATCTGCTCCCCAATAATTGGTTCATCACAGGTGATCACGAATACACACGGTCAACCACGAGGTTGAGTAGAGGAAAAATAAATAAACAAACATTATTATAAATAGGGATTCAATCATCCCTTCTCCGCACCGATCACAACGTCCATTAACTCCGCACCGATCACAACGCCCATTAACTCCGCACCGATCACAACACCCATTAACTCCGCACCGATCACAACGCCCATTAACTCCGCACCGATCACAACGCCCAATTCTCATCACCTCATATCGTATCACATCAATTGTAGCACCCCAAGAGTATGAGAGGAAAGTTGTCCCACATCGGTAGAATGTGAGGCTTGTGATATATTTATAATGGATCCAACCCACCATCTAGTAACAAGATCTTGTGCTTTTGGGCTTAAGTGAGGACAAATATTGGGCCCAAAGGCATACCTCCCGTCTTATTGGGGGTGTGTTACGACCGTGGTGGATCGGGTTGTTACAGCAATATATAAACAAAAAACACAATATTCCAAATCATATGATAATGTAAAATAATCACGCTTAACATCAATCAACCAAGTAATTAATCATCGTTACATGTGCAGTAATTCCCCTACCTCAATTAGCAGGAATGCAGATAAGTCCAAGCTCGCTAAAAATGTTCCACGCGAAACTCGCTACCTAAACACGTATACGTAACGAATTAATAACCTTCCCGAACCCCTTAACATACCACATTTACTATAAGTAGAAACCTTCCATAAATGGAAAGTTTCCTTAAATAGAAACTTTCCCAAAATAGAACCTCATGACTCACTAATATCCCGACTCGTAACTCCAATTAACACGAACATGACTAAACATGAAATGAGGATAAAAGTATAGTAATGATATAAAATAATAACAATACTAATAATAATAATAATAATAATAATAATAATATTAATAATAATAATAATAATAATAACAATAATAATAATAATAATAACATTTAACACCCTTAAACACCCACCCGACTCAATCCAAAAACCCATCTATTACCGCCGCCGTTCACCATCACAACCACCAGACCGGAAACCCAGAACCACCAACACTCCTGGCGACCACCGGCAACCAGGTCGCCGGCCACCGGTGAGGTGAACCCACTTCACAAAACCCCCTGAAACCTAACATGCCACGCGACCAGACCCTCCCTCTTATGCCCTTGTCGACGGCTGACCAGACCCAACCACCACTCTCAACCGTTACCCAAACACCCCCTGACACTAGACACCTAAACCACGGTGGTACCACCGCATCGACCTCCCCCGAGTAAGCGGTGGTGTAACACCCCCATTTATTTAAGGGCCTGTACTAGGACTCCCCAGATAAATAAGAGTGTTACAATCTCGGTTTCCCGAGGCAGTGGATACAAAGGAAAGATAAACAGTACTTTAATTATTAATGTTAACTCATAAGCAAGTTTATACAACCAACTCAAAACTGTCTTGTGAAAGAAAATACAACTCATGACAAACGACTGTTATGATCTAGACTCTAGTCCGGTCCAAATCAAAGCTCTCTCTTCCCATAGCTTCCCAAGTCTCAGCCACCTGTCAATCTGCTCCCCAATAATTGGTTCATCATAGGTGATCACGAATACATAGGGTCAACCACGAGGTTGAGTAGATAGAGGAAAATAAAATAAGCCAACGATATCATATATACATATATATATAGGAATTCAATCATCCCTTCTCCGCACCGATCAAACACCAAATAAACTCCGCACCGATCCATCGCCAAATAAACTCCGCACCGATCCAATGCTAAATAAACTCCGCTCCGATCCAACGCCAAATAAACTCCGCACCGATCCAACACCAAACAAACTCCGCACCGTATCACAAGACCCAATATTTTCCACATCGTATTGTATCACAGAAATATACAGTCAATTAAATACCATATAATATCATTCATCCAATAAGATATAAATAGTTAACATCGGATAATAACATATCACTCATCACCATGTATACAGTTTTCCCCTACCTTGACTTGCAGAAAGGTAACCAACAGCTGCTAGAAATATTCCTCGTGGAAACCGTCACCTAAACATGTAATATTTAACGATTAAGGACCCTTCATTTAACCCTTATATTTAGAGTAATAAGAACACTAAATATAGTCACTTCCTAAAAACATGGAAAGTTTCCCGAAATGGAAACTTTGCCCTAACACGATTTTGCCCAACACGACACATAATATAAACTAATAAACATGTATTTAAATAATAATACTAATAGAAATAATAATAAAATAATAATAATGATAATAATAATAATAATAATAATAATAATAATATAATAATAGTAGTAATAATAATGACGTTAGTATTAATAATAATAATTATTATAATAATACTAAGATACCACCATCATGCAAACACGACAACAACCACATACAACTCGATAACCCAAACTACCCCAACTACGAATACTCTGTTTTTTTACTTCCTTCCCTCCGTTTCTGATATTTCCAGCCCAAAATGCGCGTGTCGCCACCCTAGGACCACAAACAGACCACCGACGAGGTCTAGACCAACCCATAACCAGGCCTACCACCCCCATGTTCAGTCAGGCATGACAAGGGTGCAATAGACGGACTCGCTATCTCTGGTCCCCTAATTTCGCGGCTGCTACACACCCCCATAACCTCAACGAAAACCGTTTTAACTACCGTTACAGCCACCGCCATGGTTCATCCTAATCAAGGTCATAGTCTCCTACATCCCTCCTAATCCAAAACCTTAAACACAACTCAGAAAATATGTATAAACCAAAAATAAATCAAAGACTATGAACTTAACGAAAGTCGAGATAACCATGTCGTTTAAGTTAGTTCTGAACCAGTGTGAGATGACTCATTTACGCGTGTGTGTCGTGAGTGAATCTGGTAGGTTAGGGAATTGCTTTGACGGAATTGGAATTGGATGTTAGGTGAGAAATGAGAAGTGAAGAGGGGGCGGTGCTCGTATGAGTGAAATGCCTTAGGCGTTGAAGTCTGGATGCAAATCAAGAGTTACAATAATAAAAATGACGGTCTTGGTGCATGAATGTATGGTTATTGTATTAACTACGAGCATTTAGTGTAGTAGTACGAATATTGACCTATACTTTGCATTATATTTTATGCCTCGTGAATATCGTTGTTCTCGCATAAATTCTCGTCCACCGACCCAACCGTCACATTAATATATAAATATAACGCTTTCCCACGTAATCATAGATGCATCAAAGTAATTGCAATAGTAAATACCGTATACGTATATATTAAATACCGTAATATAAAACATGGTTATATATAATATATTTTTATGCGCGTAATACTAACTAAATAACAACAACAAAAACCACAACAATAATAATGATACCAAGATAATAATAACAAGAGTACAACAATGATAAAATGATAACATGATATTAATAATAGTAATATGATATATATAAAATATCCCTGTAAAATATCACACTTATTAAATATAAACTTATCTCAAGTCAAAATAATTATATAACATTTTATTATTATGAGATGCAAAATACGGGGTATTACAGTCTTCCTCCCTTAAAATGAACTTCGTCCCGAAGTTCACCCACACCTACGGAAACCATACCCCCAACTATACTTAGCATAGGGTAACTCACTCCCAACCAAACACCGAGTCCAAGGGATGACCAATTAAGATGTACTATTACATTCTATCCTTCTTAAGAAACTTTGTCCTCAAAGTTTAGCATGCAACAAAATACATATCACTCAGAGAACCATAATATTAACCAATCATAACAGAACCAATCAGGATGTCTCTTGAAGTAATGCTCGAAGCTACTCTGTAACACCCCCATTTATTCAAGGGCCTGTACTAGGACTCCTCAGATAAATAAGAGTGTTACCATCTCGGTTTCCCGAGACGGCAGATACAAAGGAAAGATACACAGTACTTTAATTAAGTAAGGTTAAACTCAAAGAACGAGTTCATACAACCAAAATATAAAACTGTCTTGTAAAACTAAAGTACAACTCATGAAAACACTATTATGGTGATCTAGACTCTAGGCTGGTCCGGATCCAAGCTTCTCCCTTCCCTTAGCTCCCATAGTCTCAACACCTGTCAATCTGCTCCCCAATAAATTGGTTCATCACAGGTGTTCACGAATACACAGGGTCAACCACGAGGTTGAGTAGGGAAAAAGAAAGAATGTACCAACAATATAATATACTCCGCACCAATCACAAGACCCAATATACTCCGCACCAAATCACAAGACCCATTATTTCTCATCTCCGCGTCAAATAGTAATACGTAAGATAATAACATCTCAACAATAACAATTATAAATAATAACATCACATATAAATCTCATAATAAACGACAGTCACATTTCACAACACAGATATAATTTCACAGTCGATTCCCCTACCTCAAATAGCAGGAATGTAGATAATCCAATGCTTGCTAGAAATGTTCCAAGCGAAACCGTCACCTAGACAAATAATATTTAACGATTACAACCCCTTCACTAAACCCGTATATTAGAATAGTAACAAATTGCTAAATATAGTAACTTACTAAACTTGGAAAGTTTCCCGAAATATAACCTTACTAAAAAGGTAAATTACTTAAGTTACAAGAAACATATAATATAATAATAACAACATACTAATAGTAATATACTAATAATAATATATTATAACAACTAATAATAATAATAATAATAATAATAATAATAATAATAATAATAACGATATACTAATAATACCCATACTACACTAACCCCTACTAACAACCTACACCCGACATCCACCGCCCGCGTGACACCAGCCCCCCGCAACCGCCTCTGCTCGCAACCGCGCGACACCCTAACGCCGGCTACCTCACCACCAACACCCAGCAACCCCCCCTTCGACCCCCTGCCGGTGACTCTCGACCCGCCTGAACCATTTCACTGCCGACACTACTTAACTCTTAGCACCACCTCACGACCCCTTGACACCACCCGGAACCACCACTAACTTCACCCTCGACAACAGGCCCACAACACCGTGGTACCACTGTGTTGACCTTCCCCGAGTCCACGGTGGTACCACCCCAAAACCTTACACGTATACAGCACGAGACCACCAAACCCCAAAGGCGACGCTGTTTCGGACACCTACTACCACCACTGGCATTTAGACGACCACCATAACCCGACCTCAGCGACGCTTTACAACACAGCCGCGAAAAGACGAAATGAAAACGAAATACGAAGTAACTCACCTAGACTCGTGTTGCATTGGTTTCGGTTCGAAACATCACGACAACACCATGAACCACCGCCATCGTCGCCGCCCCTCGCTCTCTCTCTCTCTCTCTCTCTCTCTCTCTCGCGATGAAGCTTTCCGTCAACCAAGGTTTGAGGGGGGTGAAACGTGGAAAACGAAAAGAAAGGATTTAGGGTTGAAGGGAGGCGTAGTTGTAGTTTATGCGTGTTACATGTAGGGTTTTTGGGTAGGTTTTACTTAGTTAGCGTATACGGTTTATGGGAAAATTGGGTCGGGTAGGATAGAACGGTAACTTGACCCATATACTAACACAACCTACGATAATTAATTCAAACCAAACCCAACCCGATATACACGCATAACACGTAAGGCTATTATCAACTTAATTGATATAATTATGATAACTGTTAATATAATTACGATAACACAATATCGAACTTATAATAATTAACTTCGAGTAAAAACGTGTGTCCCAAAATATAACAATACTTATCCGATAATTAATAATTATCGAGTATAAATATGCAAATATTATCGCTCGTCATATAAATTTTTTACGAGATATTACAATCTTCCCACCTTAAAATGAACTTCGTCCCGAAGTTCGCCACCCCATAACGGTAACGAAACATATAACAAGCTTAAAACAATCACAAGAAGTACCTACATATATATATATATACTAATACTCAACCCGATGTATCACCAATAATATATATGAAATATAAAACACGCATTCGATAAATTAATTATCGAATATAAACGTTCAAATACCATCGCCCGTCACAATAATTATTAACTATTATAATAAAATTATGAGGTATTACAGTCTTTCCTCCTTAAAGTGAACTTCGTCCCGAAGTTCACCATCACATGGTTAACAATCTGGTCACTAGGCACGTAATGAACACAAAAGGGTGACATCACATAACGTCAGCACGTAATGACCCGTTACATTCTACCCTCGTCAAGAAAACTTGTCCCAAAGTTTAACGTATAACTAAGTAAAAATGGTACTTCACGAACCCAATAAAATGCATAACAAAAGTGGTCAAGATTATCAAGTATATGCAAACAATCACGACATACCACTTAGTCATATCATAACAACTAGCCATATCATACATCAATAAGATTTTACAATCCTATCCTCCTTAAAACACGGTTACGTCCCCGTAACCTCATTATACAAACCCCAGCTCATTACTCTGTCGCACTCATTACTCTATCTCATACCATCTCACTCCAAGTAACCAAGTATCACACTCATCGTCGTATCTAAGACCAAGACAAGGGGTGAGTGAGCCGACGAAATAAATCCGCGAATCAATACTTCCATCCCAATATTGTAACACCCCCATTTATTTAAGAGCCTTTAGCAAGACATTCTCAAATAAATAGAGCTGTTACCATCTCGGAATGTCCGAGGTAGTGTATAACAAAGTAAAACAAACCAAAGTACTTTATATAAAAACTGATTAAATTTAAACTTTTTTTTTTTTTTGATAAAATGTGAGAAAATATATATATCAAAAAAGGACAAAAGCCCTGAGGTTACATGCTTCTAACACCCAGGTTCGAATCCCATGGGCACTCCAAACAAAAAAACAAACAAAAACAGACCAAAATATAAACTACATTTGGTCTATGAGTCTGTCATCCTACTCTGGGTTCTTGCAACAGATTCTTGCCTCGACTTCTCTTTTGATCTGACTAGCTAGCATCTTAGGCATGACAAGTACACCATTGATACGAGCATTATTCCTTTGCATCCATGTATGATAGTATATAGCAGTAATAATCACTGCCATTCGTTTCCAGTTGCTATCACTTGAGTTCCCTGTAAACATTATAGTTTCAGAAGGTATGTTGAGCTGCATCTGTCCTTCCATTTCCTCTCGAAGTTTCCTATTATAGGAACAGTCCAGGAACAGATGGTCCCTTGTTTCAGTAGCAGTCCCACAGGCACAGCACAGGTCATCACTGCTGCATCCTATCCTGAGGAGCTTTTCTTTCAGATTCAGACCATTGGTATAGGTAAACCATGTGATTACAGCATGTTTGGGTATGTTCCAAATGTTCCAGCAAAGGGGAGCCCATTCTGGCTTGGCAACAGCAGGAACCAGCCAGTCATAGCCATGTTTTACTGTGTATCCCTGTGGATTTGGCATCCAAATATCATTTGTATAAGCAGCCTTCAAGGCCTCTTTAGCTTTGCAAACACTCTTCCAGGTCCAAGGTGTGTCAGCAGGTGGATGATAAGAATCCCAGGATTGATCCTTTAAGTACAGTTGGTGAACCCATCTGATCCAGAGCCTATCAGATTTGTAGTACATCCAATTGACAAGCTTCCCCACAGCAGCAAGGTTCCACTCAGCCACTTTTTTAATCCCCAAACCCCCTTCTGCTTTTGCCTTAGTGACTGTATCCCAAGCCACCATGGGTACTCTGTGGTAGTCACTACTGCCACTCCATAAGAAATTCCTACAGATGGCCTCAATTCGTTTTATGATGCTTTTGGGTATAAGGAAAATAGCAGCCCAGTAACAATGTATAGTAGTTAGCACAGAGGTAATAATAGTTAACCTCCCTGCATATGAGAGTTTCCTGGCTCCAAGGCCTCTAATTCTGCTCACTATCTTCTCTGTAAGTTTGTGACATTCCTGCTTGCTTATCTTACCAGATTGTATGGGCACCCCAAGGTATCTGAATGGGAAGCTTCCTTCCCTGAAGCCTGTGACATTCTGAATATCTGCCTTCAATTCCTCATCCATGCCATTGAAGTAGATATCAGATTTGGATGAATTTAGTTTTAAACCAGATGCTGCAGAAAAAGAGTTAAAAGCTCTCATGAGAAGAATAATGGAATGAGCATTTCCTTTGCAAAACATAAGCAGATCGTCAGCAAACATAAGATGGGTGAGCTTGAGATGTTTGCACAGAGGATGGTACTGGAAATTTCCCCTATCAGTTGCATATTTGAGGAGTCTTGAGAGATATTCCATACACATAGTAAAAAGAAGGGGGGATATTGGATCCCCTTGTCTAAGCCCTCTTTGCCCCTTAAAGTATCCAAACATACTTCCATTCAGTGCTAAGGTGAAGGTTGGAGAAGTGACACAAGCCAACACCAGCTTGAGGAAATGGGCTGGGAATTTGAACTGAGTTAGCAGCTGCTCTACAAAAGGCCACTCAATGGTATCATATGCCTTTTGTAGATCAATCTTGAACAGGCATCTTGGGGAAACATTCTGCCTTGAGTACATATGTATCAGATCTTGGCATATAAGCACATTCTCAATGATTGACCTCCCCCTTATAAAAGCACCTTGGTTCTCCTGTATAAGGTCTGGTAACACAAGGGCTAGTCTGTTGCACAGGAGCTTGGCTATGACTTTATACAGCACATTGCAGCAAGCTATAGGCCTGAACTGTGTCACTGAAGAAGGCCTCTCACACTTAGGGATGAGGGTGATAGTTGTAGCATTCACTTGTTGGAGTAATTGTCCAGTCCTGAAGAAATCAGCCACTGCCTCACAGACATCTGAGCCAATGATATCCCATGAATCTTTGTAAAACTGGCTACTATACCCATCTGGCCCTGGAGCCTTGGTGTTAGGAATGGAGTAGATGGCTTCTTTTATTTCCTGAGCAGTCACTGGCCTATTTAGAATAGTACAGTGGTTCTCAGAGCATACAGAGCCTGTGGCCATGACTACAGTCCTTACTGGTTCAGTGGTAGCTGTACTGCCTAATAAGGATTGATAATAGTGCAGGAAAGCAGCTTGGATATCAGTTTGGCCAGTGCAGACCCTACCCTGTAGGTCAGCTATCTGCACTACTTTATTTTGTATGTTCCTTTGCCTGATACTGCTATGAAAATAAGCAGTATTATGATCTCCCTCTTCCAACCATTTAGTTTTAGCCTTCTGATACAGAAAACTGTCCCTGGCTTTGATTAGGATTCTAGTTTCCTCCAGGAGTGCTATCTCCTCATTCAAGAGGTCAGCATTTGTTGCATCCTCCCTGATCTTTGTCTGCAGAATGTCTAGATCAGTAATAGCCTGATTAGTTTTTAGCTCTATATCAGCAAACCTGTCTTTGTTGAGAGCTTTCAATGGTCCCTTCAAAAGTTTGAGTTTTTTAACTACACAAAACATCCTGGTACCATAGAAAGGGGATGCCCATGCCTCCTGGACAGTTGAATGGAAAACTGGGGAGGTACTCCACATATTATAGTACTTAAAGTTCATCTTTTTGCTTGAGCACATCTGAGCATTACTCACAGTACAGGGAGTGTGATCCATGAGTCCTTCAGTATGGAAATGTGCCACTAAGTCAGGAAAACAAGCTAACCAGTGTTGATTCCCCATAAACCTATCCAGCCTGCTGAATCTCCTTTGATCTGGTGCCCTCTTATTAGTCCATGTATAATAGGATCCAGTGCCTGGTATATCAGCCATATCACAATCATGAATACACTGCATAAACTCCTCCATCTCAGCTTTCTTAGTAGTTCCACCCAGTCTCTCAGAGGGATCCAGGACAATATTGAAATCTCCTGCTAGAGCCCATGGCATGTTGCAACTAGCAGCTATGTGCCTGAGAGTATCCCATAGCTCCTTCCTTTTCTCCCCCTCATTAAAAGCATAAATCATGGTAATGAGGAAAGCTTTCTTTGTCACCTGTTCAGTTACCTTAGCATGGATACATTGGGGGTTATAATGCAGCACAGTGACATCAAACATACTAGGTTTCCACATCAACCATACACGTCCCCCTGGATGAAGGTGACAGTTGGTTGTGATGCACCAGCCAGATATTACATCGATTACACAAGGAATAAAAGTACAACTGATAAAATCTAACTATGTGATCTAATTCTAAGTAGGTCCAAGCCATGTCTCTCTCCTCTTGCCCAAGCTCCTAGTCCATCTGTCTCTGACCTGTAGAATCTACTCCCCATTCCGGATCATCGTAGGTGTACACGAATACACTGTCAACCTCGCGGTTGAGTAGGGTAACACAATAATTATAAAGCAACAATTATGATATGCAAATGCAATGATATGCCCGAGCTCAATCTCAATCTCAATTCTCAATCTCAAACTCATACCCTTGCACCAAGCCATACCGAACCTCCCGGCAGACTATAATCGGTCGTCACCGAACACCAGCTCAATAGCTGATAAGACACCAGGCCTGGTCTGCAGAACCACCCTGGGCTTTACATCAGAACAATATCTGATCACAACTTTCTCAGTTACCAATGCATATGCATGCTCGTGAATGCAATATTAAATAGTCAACCAAAGCTATCGATCATGCTCATATAGTCATGCTTGCATCCATACATACGATATCACATACATTCATAACTCAACACATAATATAGTACAAGTGTAACCTACCTGGATAGCAATATAATCTCATCACGCAGCTAACATCCAATCAGCCGAATCACGCCATTACATACCCAACACCTAACAAAATAATATACTTAATTACTAACTAACACAATTACGCAACTAATATAATATATCAATTATTCAAATTAATCATTTAAATTATATATTACGCATAACGAGACCGTATTAAACGTGACTACTTCAATTAACTTGACCAACCCGTCTTTATTACTTTTATAACCAACTTCGATTAAACAAACGAACATAGAAAATACGATATATAATCCAACTATTGATAACCGTCACATATAATTATACACTTAACAATTTTAATCATTAATAATATGAATTATATTTCTAATAATAATAATCAACTAATGATATCAATAACAATAACAAATATGATAAAATAACATCAATAAAATAATAGTAGTTATAAGAATAATAATAACAGTATCATTAAAAACCATACCATACAATAATAAAACAATAAATTAACAATAATAATGATAACATAATATGATAACATGATCATGGTAATAATACAAATAATAATAATATTGGTAATGATAGTAATATCAACAAACACAAAAGCAACCCAATACGTACAGCTACTGTTCATAGAACCACAACCAGACCCGAGACACCGTACTTCGCACCCCTACCGCCGCCATCCTGGTCACCCACGACCGCCACCATTGGACCCAACCTTAACTACGTACTACATACTACAACCTCCACCCATACATCACCACCAAGGACCACCACAACAACCACCACGACAGTTTTAATTAGCCTGCGCACCCACCAACAACACTATTTCCCAGAAAACCGCCTGTACACCCCACCTTCTCTCGTCTATTTCTCTCTCCACCGTTCCCAATACCACCTCTGGCCACCGCCGTTGTCACCACTGACGCATGGTGGTTCCAGGGGTGGTTAGTCTCTGGTCTCGTTCCCTCTGTAGCAGATACACCAGCCCACCAAACACCAGACCAACGCGAACTCTCTCTCCTTTTCTGAAACCCCTGTATTAAACCTGCAATTACCCAAACGAAACCCACTCTAAAAACCTTACGCGCGCCTAAGAACCACCACAAGAACCACCACACGACACCCCTGCCTACCACCATGTAAACTACCCTAACACCCATCTAAACCGTGTACCTACTGAGACTCAAAAACGCACGCAACATCACACCCATAACACGCTGTTCTAAAAAAAAACGAAACTCTGTTCTGACACCAACAACTAAACGCCTTTCGACGATGGACCTAGACAGCCAACGAAGACACAACAAAGATCCAAAAACGACTAACACACATCCCAGATACATAATATATGAAGATCAGAAACAATAGGAATGATTACATGAGTGTACGAATGCAATAAAAACGACAGAAAACAGAACAGGACGAAGTGTATGTGTGTGTACCTCTTTTCTTGCGCAAATCTACCACCCTTAGACCACCCTAGACCACCGTGTAAACCTCCCTTCCTACTCTATGCGGTGGCTGCTGTATGTTGTGTGTGTTAGCCAGGTGTCGAAAAGGTTAGGGTTAGGGTTTTGGTGAGTGTTTTATAAGGCTGCTCACAAGGTTTGTGAAAAAAATCTAATATATGGATATGGGCTTGTTCAGAAATCGAGTTGGGCTATCTCACTTGGCACGCATCTCGAGGTCTCAAAAAAAAAGATTTTAGAACCCGGTTTGATAACTACAACTCATACCCGACGCTTAACTAACCTCATAAAAATATAGAACACCTTATTTGATAAATTAATTATCGAATACAAGGTTCAAACACTATCTTTACGTGCCAAAACAAATACTAAAATAACAATATAAAATTATTAGCATTTACGTAAAATATATACAAAATTAGGATTTGAACACCTTTACGACTTAAATAATAAAACCAGTATAGATGAGAAATAAATAGAAAATAAGAAATATATTTAATTATAGATATATTATAAAAATTAAAGGAAATACGACGGATGTCATTTTATGAAATAATTATCAAATATAAAAATCATTATGAAATACAAAACAATCGTATAAATACGATTTATAAAATAATAATAACAATTTACGTAAAATACTTTATAATCATTCCATTGAAATTCTTGTATAAAACGAAGTTTGACTACCGTTGACCGAGGCTAAAATACGGGGTATTACAACATTCATCATAATTATCAAACATCAAGCTTTATCATGGTTTATCACTTTGGAAATATTTTGAAACGTTTGAAACATTGAAGCGGTAATTTGTGACAATTTATAAAGACGAATCAAAAGGCAATTTCACAAGCTTTAGATCAACAAGACCACACGTAGACATTCTGATTCTTCTTTATCAGGACATTGTTCTTGTCTCTCATGGATTATGAAAATTTTAACGATAAAAGTAAACGAATTCACAAGACTAGTACTTCATATCTCACATGTCAACTAATTAATAACTCAATATAGTATGATAAGATTTTTAAACATAGCAACTGCAATTCAGTTTGTGACATAACAGTATACGTGAAGGTGTTATAAAGGTTATTATCTCAGTGATCTAGACAACGATATACCATAAATATATGAAAGATCATCAATACGATTAACATCGTTCAAAATGATCGCCATTACGTATAACAATTAGATTGCTATATCATTCTACTAAGTTTACGAGTCCAATTTCATTCAGCCACTTGTCAGGGCTCTTCTCTGATAGTATGATTTTAACATCACATACGAACATCACATCATTATTTGGGGGTCATATCCCTAGAAGGTAAGAGTGTCAGTATAAAAGAAACTATTTTACATAGAAATAAGCAAGATGACGTTATCATAAAGTAAGGTTCATATTCCTATCGTATGCCTACTATTCATGTTACTAATGCCATATCAGGATATCACATGGTCACATCACATAATTCACATTTGATTAAACTTTTATTTGAAATTTACATAACTCACAATTCCACCAATTAAACATTATGTAGCAATTTACACAAATTATAATTACATATCCACTTAGCTATCTTGCGAGCTATTATAGTTTTAGGAAATATAATGAATTGACTAATCATAGGAAATAGAAGCAGATACATATCTCAAGGGTATCATTTATAACAATCTTGACAACTTAAATGGTTTGGACAGGAACTTTACTGCAATTCATCGAAAAATTGGACAGCTTGCAAAGATCACAATTAAATAACGACTCGATAAGATTTTACAAAGCTTATTATTTTGGAAACGTGAACGAATGTTCTAAACAATAGAGTTGAAGTTATACATAAAAAGTAAACACGTTTTAAGTGACTTCATTTACAAAATCATGGGTTAAAATAGATCCGTGCAGTAACAATCTGACCACTGTCAACTAAAAGATTTATTTCTCTCAAAATACAACTCCTATTAATGTGAAACCAAAAGCATTGTAACACCATCTCAGAAGGTTATCATACATGAAATTTCATACTCCATTATAGAGCAATATATAAAATGACAGCCCATACAAACCAGGTACATTCTGAAAATTTATTAAAATTTTGGTTCCTTTGCAATTACACATTACTGCATCCAAACTCAACCTCTCTTATTCCAAAGCACATTGACAGTCATTTGAAGCATATACATCACTCTGTACCATATTAACATTCATTCCTTATTTCAATTGTAGTTGTTATTTAAAACACAATAAAGGTTTCGGAGCTGAAAATAGAATCAACTAAATAGCTTGATAGTTATATATGTGTATCAAAATAAACTAGTTTCTCCCATCGCACAATCACAACTTATCCAAATACGGAAATATAAACTAGGGACTACGACGTACCCCTTTTTGATGCCTAATCTTCATAACGAATTTAAATGTGTAGAATAGGCATAAAATTTTAAGTATGATATAGGCAACACATAACTATATACATTCATGGCTTAGGCAACACATTCCGGCACATCACTAGACATGGATGACCATAACGTATGAGAAGATCAACAGAATTACTCGTCTTTACAAGGAGTTAAACACCAATGGCATATAATAACGATAGTCATGTAAATATCAGATAATCGTGTGAACATTTCAAAATACCAAACACATATGATCACATCACTTTTAACTATTGCTCAACAATTACACCTCCAAACTCTGAAAATTTCATTTCAATCATCCAGATCGACCCACATTCCTTATCACACATATTCTGCTAACGCACATCATAAATCATAATTCACATATTACTTACCTCATTCTTCTCTTGCAAGATCGTTAGTACAATATAACTAGGTCACTAAAAGTCTACCCCACTCTTCAATTACTCTCATCGGGTTCCCGAGACAGAACCGAAAGGGCCCAGGGTTTGGTGTGAGGGGGCCCCTAACTCATCCCGTTCCTTTTTGGGGCTCCTATCAGTTTCATCTCGGGGTTCATTTTATTAGACTCTTCCTACGTTCATTATTATTCATTTGGTTTAGGCCTGAGGATCGTTCGCTCTGATACCACTTTGTAACACCCCCATTTATTCAAGGGCCTGTACTAGGACTCCTCAGATAAATAAGAGTGTTACCATCTCGGTTTCCCGAGGCGGCAGATACAAAGGAAAGATACACAGTACTTTAATTAAGTAAGGTTAAACTCAAAGAACGAGTTCATACAACCAAAATATAAAACTGTCTTGTAAAACTAAAGTACAACTCATGAAAACACTATTATGGTGATCTAGACTCTAGGCTGGTCCGGATCCAAGCTTCTCCCTTCCCTTAGCTCCCATAGTCTCAACACCTGTCAATCTGCTCCCCAATAAATTGGTTCATCACAGGTGTTCACGAATACACAGGGTCAACCACGAGGTTGAGTAGGGAAAAAGAAAGAAATGTACCAACAATATAATATACTCCGCACCGATCCAACGCCAAATAAACTCCGCACCGATCCAACACCAAATAAACTCCGCCAATCACAAGACCCAATATACTCCACACCGATCACAAGACCCAATATACTCCGCACCAATCACAAGACCCAATATACTCCGCACCAATCACAAGACCCAATATACTCCGCACCAATCACAAGACCCAATATACTCTGCAGCAATCACAAGACCCAATATACTCCGCACCAAATCACAAGACCCATTATTTCTCATCTCCGCGTTAAATAGTAATACGTAAGATAATAACATCTCAACAATAACAATTATAAATAATAACATCACATATAAATCTCATAATAAACGACAGTCACATTTCACAACACAGATATAATTTCACAGTCGATTCCCCTACCTCAAATAGCAGGAATGTAGATAGTCCAATGCTTGCTAGAAATGTTCCACGCGAAACCGTCACCTAGACATATAATATTTAACGATTACAACCCCTTCGCTTAACCCGTATATTAGAATAGTAAAAATTGCTAAATATAGTAACTTACTAAACTTGAAAAGTTTCCCGAAATATAACCTTACTAAAAAGGTAAATTACTTAAGTTACAAAAAACATATAATAATATAATAATAACAACATACTAATAGTAATATACTAATAATAATATATTATAACAACTAATAATAATAATAATAATAATAATAATAATAATAATAATAATAATAATAATAATAACAACGATATACTAATAATACCCCTACTACACTAACCCCTACTAACAACCTACACCCGACATCCACCGCCCGCGTGACACCAGCCCCCCGCAACCGCCTCTCCTCGCAACCGCGCGACACCCTAACGCCGGCTACCTCACCACCAACACCCAGCAACCCCCCCTTCGACCCCCTGCCAGTGACTCTCGACCCGCCTGAACCATTTCACTGCCGACACTACTTAACTCTTAGCACCACCTCACGACCCATTGACACCACCCGGAACCACCACTAACTTCACCCTCGACAACAGGCCCACAACACCGTGGTACCACCGTGTCGACCTCCCCCGAGTCCACGGTGGTACCACCCCAAAACCTTACACGTATATAGCACGAGACCACCAAACCCCAAAGGAGACGCTGTTTCCGACACCTACTACCACCACTGGCATTCAGACGACCACCATAACCCGACCCCAGCGACGCTTTACAACACAGCCGCGAAAAGACAAAATGAAAACGAAATACGAAGGAACTCACTTAGACTCGTGTTGCATTGGTTTCGGTTCGAAACTGTGGGGAATAAAGCATGTATTCGCCCTAAAACGTGAAGGATTATAACGAATTTTACAATTGAGATTATTGTCATAAGATAATAAAAACATGAAAAAGGAATAGAACCTTGGGTCCTTGCTTGAATAGGCCTAAGAACAGGAATTAAAGTAAATTCCCTCCTATAACTTGCACCCAAGACTTGAATGAGATGTTGCCGCGTGTGCTAGAAAATACTCTTCAATTGCCTTGCAATATGGGAAGAGCTTTTGTGAGTTTTGATGTGAGATCTGGGATTTTGGGAGGAGGATGCTCTCAAAACCCTAATTCTTGAGATTGTAAAAATCACCAGTTCAATGAATCCCCTGACACAAGGAGAAGGACTCTCCTTATGTAGCCTCATTGGGTCGGCCGAATTGGGTGGGTGAGAGTGGGCTTTTTCCACTCTTACCTTATTCCTTTGCGTGATTCGACCCGATTTGCTAAATATTATTCGCGGGTATTTATTATAAATCGCACACATGTTATCAGATATTAATACAGTCGATGTATTAATAATGGTCTGATAAAATTACGATATTGTATAATTACCCAAATTAATATAACTGTTTATATTAATACGCGAATTCAATATTTAATTAAATATAACCTTTTATATTTAATTTTACGAATTAATCATGTAATCCCTATTAACTAAAATTATTTTATCCATATTAAATAATAATCTCAACATCTTATTGACTAATTTAATAGTCAATATCTCTGACTACCTGTTTAGTCGTATTCGGCATAAATGTGACTGTATTTTCATACCTTCACATCTCTCAAACGTGTCCTATAGGTGTGACGTATAGTGTAATAACCCGAATTTTATTCGAGTTATGAGTTGGTGACGGGTTATTCGAATAGTTCTTTCGAGGGTCTTATTTGGATCACAAGTTGGAGTTTTGTGTCGATTAGGGGATTCGAACTCGAGACCATGAGGATGCTTACATGGGCCTCGAGTTGTGTGCATAATTCTAGCCCACATATCACGTTTTATTACTCTTCATAAGTCACACCTGCCGTGACTTTTATAAGTCAGAGAAAAACCTAAACCTAATTCCATATCTCATACAAACACTCTCATACTGCAGCCGTCGTAGCAAAGTTTTCGTAGGAGGTCTTCACGGTGGGCATAGGGTGGTGTAAGGGTAGTCGAATCTGATCGGAAATAGGTATGTCACCCCACGCTGCTAATCTCAGTTCTGGGTTTGTAGTTTTTCGTCACATATTTAGTGGTTTTAACACGATTTACCTTCCTTGTTTCTGCATAAATTCGTAGTATATCATGTAATGAACGCATGTAATCTTCTGTTGGGTGGTCGTTGGCTGTTAAAGACCGTCGGGGGAGGTGGTTTTATGTTGTCTGTAAAGTGTTTGATGTCGTTCTGTTCTACGTATGTTCATAAGCATTTGTTTAAGGTTTGTGTTGTGGTCTGGGTGTTCGGCTTATGGGTCTCTGCGTGGGAAAACAGGTCGTAGTGGGGTAATGTCGGGAAAAGGGAGTCACGGTGGTTGCAGGCGGCAGGTCACGGTGGCAGAAGAGGCGTAAGAGGGGTGGTCAGGGAGGCGTCTGTTCTCTGTTTTTATTTCTGGGTTTTTACTTTATGTACAAGGGTTTTGGGAGGGCTAACACCGTCGCCTCGGGGGAGGTCAATACGGTGTTACCACCGTGTCTGTCAGTCCAGTGTTAGGGGTAGAGATGGGTGGTTGAGTCGGTGGTGTCAAGTGTTGTAGGGGTTGTCGAAGGGGCTGTTTTCTGGACTAGGCAGGGGGCTTGGGTGGTGAACCAGGGCTGGTTAGGGCCCTGGTTCATCACACCAGAGGTAGTCGACGGGAGTGTGAGTGGTCGAGGTGGTGGCTGGAAGTCTGGGTGCGCGTTGTGGGGGCTGCTGGTGGCGGTGCCTGGTGCAACACGATGGCGGAGGAGGCTGTTTTGGGGCGGCTGGTTGTCGGGTTTCCAAAGGGAGTTGTTAAGTGTTTTTATTATTTTTATTACTATTATTATTATTATTAATATTATTATTATTATTATTATTATTATTATTATTTTATTAATGTTAGAGTTATGGTTATTTTAGTAGTGCCTTATTACTTTCTTACGGTTTCGGGTCGTGTTATTTTAAGTATGCGAGTCGGGAATTATTTAAGTCATGGGGGCTTCTATATTTGGAAGTTACTATATTGGGAAAGTTTCTATTTAAGGAAACTTTCCACTTAGGGAAGGTTTCTATTTATAGCATGTATGGTTGTTAAAGGGTTCGGGAAGGTTATTTATTCGTTACGTATATGTGTATAGGTAGCGGGTTTCGCGTGGAACATTTCTAAACAAGCCTCGGATTATCTGCGTTTCCTGCTATTTCAGGTAGGGGAAAATACTGGTACATGATAACGTGTAAACTGTTCTTATATGGATTAAATATGTTTGTGTTACAATATCATGTGATCGTTATATTGTATATCTATATTATTCTGTGTTATGATACGATGTGAATATATTGGGCCTTGTGATGTGGCGTTGGATCGGTGCGGAGTATATATATGGTGTTGGATCGGTGCGGAGTATATATATGGCGTTGGATCGGTGCGGAGTATATATATGGTGTTGGATCGGTGCGGAGTTTATTTGGCGTTGGATCGGTGCGGAATTTATTATTATTGTTGTTATATTTATTCCTTTCCCTACTCAACCTCGTGGTTGACCCTGTGTATTCGTGATCACCTGTGATGAACCAATTTATTGGGGAGCAGATTGACAGGTGGCTGAGACTAAAGGGGAGCTATGGGAGAAAGAGCTTGGATCCGGACCAGACTAGAGTCTAGATCACCTTAGTCAGTTTAGCATGAGTTGTACTTCATTTATTTTTGTTAAGACCTTTGGATAAAGATGTAAGAACAAGTTATGACTTTAATTTCAATTAAAGTACTGTTTATCTTCCCTTTGTATCTACTACCTCGGGAAACCGAGACGGTAACACCTTTATTTATCTGAGGAGTCCTAGTACAGGCCCTTAAATAAACGGGGGTGTTACAAAGTGGTATCAGAGCGAACGATCCTCAGGCCTAACCTAAGGAATCCAATGAATGTAGGAGAGTCTAAATAAAATGAACCCCGGGATAGGGCTGTTAGGAGCACACAAAAGGGGAAGTATGAGTCTGGGGCCCCCTCACACTGAACCATTGGCCCTATCAGTTTTACCCGGGAACCCAGAGTGAATATACGAGAGAAGAGGGTAGGATAAGAAAAGATGGCAGTAATGGTATACTGTGATAAGTATCTTATGAGAATTCTGAGCATAAGTGACAATTGGAAAAGCCGGAAGGGGCATGAGCATGAAAGAATCTTTAATTGTTTGAATACAGAGGTGTATATTATATGATATGTGAAGTGATTTAAAACATGTTAGTGATTCTTCTCTCATCATGTCTAGTGATATGCGGTTATGTGATCCCTGAGCCATGTTATAGAAGAGAACTACTTTATATGATAGGTGTTTATAGACTTTAATGCTTAGGGAACATAGCCCTAATCCAAATGGGTACCCACATGAGTCAGGACTCATTTATTTTTTTCTGTTGTATTATAGTATGCCTCCGTGAAGAGACAATCTCGCTAATATCACACAAGAGGAATTGGATCGTCTGATAGCTGAGAATAAGGCCTTAAAGGCCAAACGCATGGACTCCGCAAAAATGAGCACAATCATCGCGAGGCATCACCCTACCCAATTCACTGGGGAGGGGGAACCTCATCTACTGGGAGCTTGGTGCCGGGAATTTAGTAACCTGTTCGAGTTGGTGGATTGCCCGGAAGAATTGAGGGTTGACCAGGCAGCCTACTATCTGAGGGGTATGGCTGGAGATTGGTGGACCGGGAACAAGGGAGAAATCCGGGAGGCAGCTCAAGAGGATGGGACCGAGTTTGTTGCGTGGATCGCATTCAAAAAGATCTTGTATGAGGTGTTTCTACCAGAATTTCAGAAAAGCAAACTAAGTGAGGAGTTTGATACATTCAGGATGATGGAGGACATGACAGTGGAGGCTTATTACAGAAAGTTTATCCAGCTGGTGAGTTACGTGGGGGACATGGGGTTTGATGATGCCATGCTGGCAATGAAGTTCGAGAGAGGGTTATCAATCGCCATCAAAAAGATACTGATTGCGGCTCCGCCTACCACAGTCCGGGACATCTATTTACGGGCTGGGGCGGCGGAGAGGCTCTCAGATATGATCAAGGAAGAAAAGAAGTCGAAATCAGAGAAGAGGAAAGCTGAGGCTGTGACGGAAAGTTCTGGGTCAAAGAAACCTAGTACCAACAAGTATAGTGGTTACTTCAGTAACAACACTTCCGGGGGTGCGAGAAATCAGAGTGGGAGCAGTCACATGAGTGGAGTTTCTGGCGGTGGCTCAGCGGGAATAGTTTGTTTCGGCTGTGGGAAGAGAGGACATAAGCAAGCAGTGTGTCGCTCTTCTGGAGGGAATCAGTCCGGGGGTTATCGTGCGCCTACATCCGGATACCAGGGATCTCGCACCCAGTCTTATGGTAGTAGTGGCTATCGCACACCCATGCCCAACTATGGTGGGGGTGCGAAGTCTGGAGGGAGCAGTAATTACCAGAGGAGCTATAACAATTATCAGAGCCGCTCGTACCAGAATCAATACAGTGGAGGTGGAGGCAACCAAAAGACGGGAGCGGAAGGGAATCAGCAGGCTGGGACATCTGGTGCCAGTCAGAGTGGAGTCAAATCCAGTGGCAAGCTCTTTGCCATGGGAAAGCAGGCCGCGAAGGATGATGCTCATGTGGTCACCGGTACTTTTCTTGTGAACTCTAAACCTACTTTTGTACTTTTCGATTCCGGTGCCACTCATTCGTTTGTCTCTAGAGATCATGTTAAGGCTTTGGGACTTGAGAGATTTGATTGGGTCGCGGATTCAGTGACCATACCATCAGGCGAGTCGATAGTTTGTAATAGAGTATATGGTAGTGTACCCATCAAAATCGGGGAAACAATTTTCTATTGTGACCTCATAGAATTTCCACTGGGGGCTTTGAGGTGATTCTGGGGATGGACTGGCTGGGGAAGTATAGAGCTTTTATCGACTGTCACCAAAAGAAAATTTCCTTGAGGGGACCTAAGGGGATGAGAGTGTCTTACAAGGGGTATCGAGTCAAAGCAAAAATCAAATTCATTTCTGTCAATACCCTTAAGTCTGGCTTGAGGAAGGGAGAGAGTCTGATCTTATGCCAAATGTGGGATTGTGAGTCTGAGACCCCCAAGACTAGTACGATACCTGTGGTACGGGAGTTTGCGGGAGTATTTCGAGACGACGTTCCTGGGTTGCCGCCAAGGAGGGAAGTGGAATTTTCCATTGACCTAAAACCAGGGGCGAGACCAATATCTAAATCACCGTACCGTATGGGACCGAAGGAGATGGAGGAGTTGAAGAAGCAGTTGGATGAACTAGCTGAGAAAGGGTTCATTCGACCCAGTGTGTCGCCCTGGGGAGCACCCGTTTTGTTTGTGAAGAAGAAGGATGGTAGTTTGAGACTATGTGTTGATTACCGAGAGCTGAACAATGTGACCATCAAGAACTGTTATCCTTTGCCGAGAATTGACGACTTGTTCGATCAGTTAAGTGGAGCTGGGGTTTTCTCCAAGATTGATTTGAGATCCGGGTATCATCAGTTGAGAATAAGGGACGAGGATATTCCAAAGACCGCTTTCCGAACGAGGTACGGCCACTATGAATTTGTGGTAATGCCATTTGGGTTGACTAATGCTCCAGCTGTGTTCATGGACTTGATGAATCGAGTCTTCAGCCCATATCTGGACAAGTTTGTGGTGGTATTTATAGATGATATCCTGGTGTACTCCAAGAATGCAGAAGAGCACGAAGACCATTTGAGGAAAGTACTTCAGACCCTGGAAGAACATAAACTCAATGCTAAGTTGAGTAAGTGTGAGTTCTGGTTAGAGAGAGTGGCATTTCTGGGGCATGTAATTTCAAAGGAGGGGGTGTCTGTTGACCCAAGTAAGATCGAGGCCGTGACTAAGTGGCAAAGTCCGAAGAATGTGAGTGAGATTCGAAGATTTCTGGGATTGGCTGGATATTATCGGAGATTTGTCAAAGATTTTTCAAAGATAGCGAAGCCGTTGACGTTGTTAATGAGGAAAGAGAACCGTTTTGTCTGGGATGAGAGTTGTGAGAAGGCATTCCTAACCCTTAAGGAACGCCTGACAACAGCTCCTATCCTTGCTTTGCCAGTTGGGAGTGATAATTTCGAAGTGTATACTGACTCTTCGAAGCATGGGTTGGGTTGTGTACTAATGCAGAATGGGAGAGTGATAGCGTATGCTTCTCGCCAACTGAAGACCTATGAAGAAAATTACCCGACTCATGATTTGGAATTGGGAGCTGTAGTCTTTGCACTTAAATTGTGGCGCCATTACCTTTATGGAGCCACTTTTAAGGTATTTTCTGATCATAAGAGCTTGAAGTATATCTACACCCAGAGTGTAATACCCCGTATTTTAGCCTTGGTCAACGTCAGTCAAACCATGTTTTGATAAAAGTATTTTAGATGGAATGTTTATAAAGTATTTTAGGTAAACTATTATTATTTTATAAATTGTATTTCTACGATTATTTCGTAGTTGATAATCGTTTTATATTGGATGATTATTCATCAAAATGTCAATTAATTCGTATTTATTTATTTCGATAATATATTTATAATTAAATATATTTCATATTTTATGTTTATTTCTCATTTATACTTATTTTATTATTTAAGTCATAATTATATTTAAATCCTAAATTTTTATATATTTTATATTAGTTCTAATAAAATTATATTCCCAAAATTAATTTAATTAGTATAAGTAAATTATACGTACTCGTTTATTTTATACTATGAGTCGAGAACGGTAATTAGAGGTCAATGACCTCGAGATGCGTGATGGGCTTGGTTTCGGGTTATGGGGTAAGAAACGGATACCAAGTGAAAAATAGAAAGAAAAGAAGAGAAACCCTACATCAGACATACCTCGACATATTCACCCAATATCAACGTGAACCCTAATGCTACCATCCCCATGAACCCTCATCGACATTCAATACAACTCGGATTCAAACCCTAATACCTCATCTCCTTCACTTCGTCTACCCCTCTACCAGACCCTAAACCCTAAACCACCTTGACCCCGTGAGAACTAAGGAGAACAAGAGACGGAAAACAGCGGAAACTACCCCTCACCATCATCGTTCATCCTCGCGTGATAGTGTTTGTAAGTTGTTTATAATGTTGTTTTATATCATCGAATATGTATACTGAGATTATATGTAATCCTTGTAGTAAGTATAACATGTTGGTCATCTTTAATTTACCATAGGACCGTCGTATCCGTCGCAATAACCACCCTAATGTCGACAGAAACAACTCCCATAAACTCTGTTTTCTGCGTGAATGTCATGATTCGTGTTGTTGTTGTTCGTTGTGTTTTGGGCTTGTTTTGGTCGTGAGTCGTGAGTAGTAGTAGTAGGGTGGTAGTAGGTGACTTGGGTGGTGGTAGGGTGGCGTGTGGCCGGAGAACCGTGTTTGACAGCCTATTTAAACCGTACCCAAAACAGGGGCTGTTATGGGGTGTGTGGAGCGAGTTTGTGGCGTTTGTCTCAGGGGGTGTGGTGGTGTCGAGCCCTGGTGGTTAACACCAGGGGAGTGGTGGAAGGTAATAGGTGTCTAGGGTAGTGCTAGGTGGTGGTTAGAGCAGTGGTACTGGCGGTGGCAGGTGGTTCGCGCAGGGTGGTTACGCAGGTATAGCAATACCCTGTTTTTGCGGGTTGTGGGTAGCCTGTTAGGACGGCTGTTTAAGGCGTTTGTGGCGGCTTTAGGTGATGGTTCCGGTGTGCTAGAGGTAGTTGGTAGTACGTAGGTGAGTTTAGGGCTAGTGATGGTGGTCGTAGGAGGCTAGGCTGGTGGTAGTAGTGACGGGAAGAGAGGGTGTAAGGGCTGCTGTTCGGGATTTTTCGAGGGGCTGCTGTTCGTCTTTGGCATGGGTATATTACTATTTTTAGTAAGCTAATGGTTGTCATGGTTGTCTTTATCTCCATATTATTATTATTATTATTATTATTATTATTATTATTATTATTATTATTATTATTATTATTATTATTATTATTATTATTATTATTTATTATTGTTATCACTTGATGATCATATTATTAGCATTATTATCATTGTTAATTATTTATAAATAGTTGTAATTAGTAATATTGATATTCATAATTGGAAAATGTTATCTTATTAAGTTGAGTAATAATTATTTGGTGGTTTGAATGTTATTACCATTATGTTATAATTATTTTTATGGTGTTATATGGGTTTTATAATTTGGTAATCTAATTGATATAGTGGGTAATAAGTAATTTGTGATATTATATTGTGATAATTTTTTATATGTGGTCATGATTGGTAAATGAGAATATGATCGAATAATTAATTGGTAGTGTTATTGGTGGTATGAATAGAGTTTGATTTTAAGCAATGTTTATAGGAACTGGATTTGAAGTGGAATAATTTCTAGACGGTGGTTGCTATTTGCAGACTTGCTTTTCCAGGTAGGATACACTGACCTTATACTCTATGATGTGTTATGAATGGATGTGGTATTGTGTGTTATGGATGTTGAGCATGATTGATGTGAGATTGATATTGGTTGGATTAATTGTGAATTATTGGTAATGTCATGAGCATTTCATTATTTGATAGCATGATTGGATAATTATATCATTGCATTCATGAGCATAGCATATGCATTGGTTACTGAGAAAGTTATGGATCAGATATTGTTCTGATATAAAGCCTAGGGTGGTTCTGCAGACCAGGCCTGGTGTCTTATCAGCTATTGAGCTGGTGTTCGGTGACGACCGATTATAGTCTGCCGGGAGGTTCGGTATGGCTTGGTGCAAGGGTATGAGTTTGAGAATGAGATTGAGATTGAGATTGAGCTCGAGCATATCATGGCATTTGCATATCATTTAACTGTTGCATTATAATTATTGTGTTACCCTACTCAACCGCGAGGTTGACAGTGTATTCGTGTACACCTACGATGATCCGGAATGGGGAGTAGATTCTACAGGTCAGAGACAGATGGATTAGGAGCTTGGGCTTGGAGAGAGACATGGCTTGGACCGAATTAGTATTAGATCACATACATAGAGTTATCAGTTGTATTTTTTTTTTATGCATAGTAATTGTAATATCAAAAGTTTAAATTTAATCAGTTTTTATATAAAGTACTTTGGTTTGTTTTACTTTGTTATTCACTACCTCGGACATTCCGAGATGGTAACAACTCTATTTATTGAGAATGTCTTGCTAAAGGCTCTTAAATAAATGGGGGTGTTACACAGAGAGAATTGAACATGCGGCAGAGGAGGTGGATAGAGTTGATTGGGGACTATGACATGCAGATCGTCTATCATGAAGGCAAGGCGAATGTGGTAGCTGACGCCCTAAGTAGGAAATCTGTGCATGCTTTGAGTTGTGCCAGGTCGAGAGTGAGGTTGCATGGTGAACTAAGGGAGATGGGAATATTCATGATCCGGAAAGGGGATGCTCTTAGTGACTTGACAGTGGAGCCTGAGTTGTATGGTGAGATTCGGGAGTTGCAAGGTAGTGATGCGAGAATCCAGAAGTGGCGCAGAATGGTGGAGAGTGAGGGTAGTGAGGCTGCATCCAAGTTCAGTATTCATACCGACGGTAGTTTGAGGTTCAGTGGGCGATGGTGTGTTCCGGATGTAGAGGAGCTCAAGAAGAAGATCCTTACTGAAGCTCATGCTACTCCATATTCCGTGCACCCGGGGGGTGATAAGCTGTATAAAGATCTTAAGAAGACGTTCTGGTGGCCTAACATGAAGAAGGAAGTCGCAGAGTTTGTGTCGCGGTATTTGACTTGTCAGAGAGTGAAAGGGGAGCATAAGAGACCTCAGGGGAAAGTTCAACCGTGGGATGTACCAGAGTGGAAGTGGGAGAACATTTCGATGGATTTCATCGTGGGGTTGCCTCGGACTCAGAGGGGCAACAACATGATTTGGGTGATTGTGGATCGTTTGACTAAGTCAGCTCACTTTATTCCCATGAAAGATACCTGGAGTAAAGCCGAGTTGGCTAAGTCATATGTTCAGAATGTGGTCAAACTGCATGGCGTACCCAAGGACATTGTTTCAGATCGAGACTCGAGGTTTATATCCAGATTTTGGCAGGAGTTGCAGGCAGCTTTGGGTACCCAATTGAAGATGAGTACTGCCTTCCACCCAGCTACTGACGGTCAGACTGAGAGAACGATTCAGACCCTTGAGGATATGTTGAGGGCTTGTGTACTTGAGTTCGGAGGATCTCGGGAGGATCGATTGGGGTTGATCGAGTTTTCTTATAATAACAGCTATCATGCCAGCATAGGGATGGCCCCTTTCGAGGCTTTGTATGGGAGGAAGTGTAGGAGTCCTGTGTGTTGGGATGATCGGGCCGATGTCGTGACTTTAGGGCCAGATATGATCCAGGAGATGGTGGAGCAGGTTCAGATTATTCGACAGCGTATGAGGGCCGCTCAGGATAGACAGAAGAGCTATGCGGATCTGAAGCGGAGTGAGATTTCATTCGAGGCGGGAGAGAAGGTTCTACTGAAGGTATCTCTAATGAAGGGTGTAATGAGATTCGGCAAGCGTGGCAAACTGAGTCAGAAATTTATTGGGCCATTTGAGATCTTGGACAGAGTTGGAGAGGTGGCATATCGTTTAGCTTTACCTCCAACCCTATCCAAGGTCCATAATGTGTTTCATGTGTCGCAATTGAGGAAATATGTAAGTGATCCATCACATGTGCTTCAGCACGAGGTGATTGAGGTAGATGAGCAGTTGGCATACATTGAGACTCCGAAAGAGATTCTGGACAGGAAGGTACAAAAGACTCGCAATGGGGAGACGTCCTTGGTGAAAGTTCTGTGGACCAATCATAATAGAGAGGAGGCTACGTGGGAGCCTGAGACACCCATGAGGGAGCGCTATCCGCATTTGTTTGATTGAGGTAAGTTACGTGGACGTAACTTTTCTTTAAGGGGGGTGGAATGTAACATTCCGTGATTTAAGTAAACTTTTGTGATGTTTTGCATTTTGAGTTCGTTTAGGTTGGTTGTTTGGTTATATCACTTTTTCGTATTTGTCACCTAAGTGAGGATGAACTTCGGGACGAAGTTCAAATTAAGGAGGGAAGACTGTAATAACCCGAATTTTATTCGAGTTATGAGTTGGTGACGGGTTATTCGAATAGTTCTTTCGAGGGTCTTATTTGGATCACAAGTTGGAGTTTTGTGTCGATTAGGGGATTCGAACTCGAGACCATGAGGATGCTTACATGGGCCTCGAGTTGTGTGCATAATTCTAGCCCACATATCACGTTTTATTACTCTTCATAAGTCACACCTGCCGTGACTTTTATAAGTCAGAGAAAAACCTAAACCTAATTCCATATCTCATACAAACACTCTCATACTGCAGCCGTCGTAGCAAAGTTTTCGTAGGAGGTCTTCACGGTGGTCATAGGGTGGTGTAAGGGTGGTCGAATCTGATCGGAAATAGGTATGTCACCCCACGTTGCTAATCTCAGTTCTGGATTTGTAGTTTTTCGTCACATATTTAGTGGTTTTAACACGACTTACCTTCCTTGTTTCTGCATAAATTCGTAGTATATCATGTAATGAACGCATGTAATCTTCTGTTGGGTGGTCGTTGGCTGTTAAAGACCGTCGGGGGAGGTGGTTTTATGTTGTCAGTAAAGTGTTTGATGTCGTTCTGTTCTACGTATGTTCATAAGCATTTGTTTAAGGTTTGTGTTGTGGTCTGGGTGTTCGGCTTATGGGTCTCTGCGTGGGAAAACAGGTCGTAGTGGGGTAATGTCGGGAAAAGGGAGTCACGATGGTTGCAGGCGGCAGGTCACGGTGGCAGAAGAGGCGTAAGAGGGGTGGTTAGGGAGGCGTCTGTTCTCTGTTTTTATTTCTGGGTTTTTACTTTATGTAAAAGGGTTTTGGGAGGGGTAACACCGTCGACTCGGGGGAGGTCAATACGGTGTTACCACCGTGTCTGTCAGTCCAGTGTCAGGGGTAGAGATGGGTGGTTGAGTCGGTGGTGTCAAGTGTTGTAGGGGTTGTCGAAGGGGCTGTTTTCTGGACTAGGCAGGGGGCTTGGGTGGTGAACCAGGCCTGGTTAGGGCCCTGGTTCATCACACCAGAGGTAGTCGACGGGAGTGTGAGTGGTCGAGGTGGTGGCTGGAAGTCTGGGTGCGCGTTGTGGGGGCTACTGGTGGCGGTGCCTGGTGCAACACGGTGGTGGAGGAGGCTGTTTTGGGGCGGCTGGTTGTCGGGTTTCCAAAGGGAGTTGTTAAGTGTTTTTATTATTTTTATTACTATTATTATTATTATTAATATTATTATTATTATTATTATTTTATTAATGTTAGAGTTATGGTTATTTTAGTAGTGCCTTATTACTTTCTTACGGTTTCGGGTCGTGTTATTTTAAGTATGCGAGTCGGGAATTATTTAAGTCATGGGGGCTTCTATATTTGGAAGTTACTATATTGGGAAAGTTTCTATTTAAGGAAACTTTCCACTTAGGGAAGGTTTTTATTTATAGCATGTATGGTTGTTAAGGGGTTCGAGAAGGTTATTTATTCGTTACGTATATGTGTATAGGTAGCGGGTTTCGCGTGGAACATTTCTAAACAAGCCTCGGATTATCTGCGTTTCCTGCTATTTCAGGTAGGGAAAATATTGGTACATGATAATGTGTAAACTGTTCTTATATGGATTAAAAATGTTTGTGTTACAATATCATGTGATCGTTATATTGTATATCTATATTATTCTGTGTTATGATACGATGTGAATATATTGGGCCTTGTGATGTGGCGTTGGATCGGTGCGGAGTATATATATGGGGTTGGATCGTTGCGGAGTATATATATGGCGTTGGATCGGTGCGGAGTATATATATGGTGTTGGATCGGTGCGGAGTTTATTTGGCGTTGGATCGGTGCAGAGTTTATTTGGCGTTGGATCGGTGCGGAGTTTATTTGGCGTTGGATCTGTGCGGAGTTTATTATTATTGTTGTTATATTTATTCCTTTCCCTACTCAACCTCGTGGTTGACCCTGTGTATTCGTGATCACCTGTGATGAACCAATTTATTGGGGAGCAGATTGACAGGTGGTTGAGACTAAAGGGGAGCTATGGGAGAAAGAGCTTGGATCCGGACCAGACTAGAGTCTAGATCACCTTAGTCAGTTTAGCATGAGTTGTACTTCATTTATTTTTGTTAAGACCTTTGGATAAAGATGTAAGAACAAGTTATGACTTTAATTTCAATTAAAGTACTGTTTATCTTCCCTTTGTATCTACTACCTCGGGAAACCGAGACGGTAACACCTTTATTTATCTGAGGAGTCCCAGTACAGGACCTTAAATAAACGGGGGTGTTACATATAAGGACCAGTTGATCACCGCCATCCGTATGACAATAACGTCAAACTTATCTAGCAAGCCAACCGTTATTGATAAACGTGGATCAACTGATAATAATACTGAAGTATGCCCTTGTGATCCTTTAAGAGATTTAGTAAGTCATTGTACTAACTGTCAAGGAAACCAGCCCCAACAATCTCCCACTTGTCCGTACAAGGGTATGTGCAATGACGTTATCACACTACATGTGGAGGACACAAGCTCCAACAAACTCCCACTTGTCCGTACAAGTGTAGGTGCGATAACCGATTCTCATATCCTTTTAAAATTTCTCCCACTCAATGTAAGACAATTTGCAAATCCGCATCCGCAAAGGTCGTATCTCACAAGCGATCTGTATCAAGAGTGGTTTCCCCGACTAGAGAGTAACTTAACTGATAAAACGAATCTGTATTCGAGCATGGCCATGCATTTCAGTTACTACTCCTCGAGGGGCCCTGAGAAATGATAAAATCCTGATAAGGGTTTGGATATTTCCCTCAACTCGAATCGTGCCGATATCGCGCAGCATGAAATAACCCAGAAAAATTCCTCTTGGCCCCTGTTACGATGACCGTGGGAAAGAAACCAAAGTTACCCAAAATCTGCCTTAATCTCAAGAGACAGTTGAAAGTCAAAAGACTCAACTCTAAGAAACACTATGGAGGTCCTATCCACGACCTGGCACTCAATGTTATAAAACATTTAGGACTCCATAACGTTATCACGGGGTGTCCTACGAGATATCCGTATAACTCGCCTTTGTGATTGGTCAGTCATCCGATTGACTTATGGCTCGTTGAACCCACCATCAACCAACGTCACAAAATGATTACCTGAGTTATCAGCTCAAGTGGGTAATCAAGGACTAAAACGATGTAATGTAATTCAGTTCACTTTGTGGTGTTCAAAATTGGCGTACAATTCCACATGAAAAACAAAACATTATATATCATAACAATGAGGTTGAATAGAGTACACGAGAAAATGAATTATTACATGAATTCATAAAAGAGTACTACAACTTAGGAACACATCTAATTCCCATGGAATGAATGTGCCCTTCATGCTTATCACGTGGTAATGCTTTTGTGAGAGGATCAGCTATATTGTCATCCGTAGCGATCTTATCAATAAAATATCTCCTTTTACACGGACTCAGTTGTAGAATCTGCTATAACACTTGGTTTAGAACCTTTCCAGCTGACAGCAGCGCCATTAAGAGTAAAAACAAATCCAGACTGAGATTTCGAGTCGTCTCGATTCGTTTGGAAGCTAGCATCTGCGTAACCCGTGGCGCAGCGCGTCGAGTCGCCTCCGTAAGTCAATCCCCAATCTTTAGTCCTCCGTAGGTACTTAAGAATGTTTTTCACGGCCATCCAGTGGTTTTCACCTGGATGAGCTTGGAATCGGCTTGTCATACTCAATGCATATGCAACGTCTGGACGTGTGCATATCATGGCATACATGATCGATCCTATTGCCGAAGCATAAGGAATCCGACTCATGCGCTCTTTCTCTTCCAATGTCTTAGCTTCTTGAGTTTTGCTCAAGTGAAGCCCAGTAGTCATAGGAAGGAACCCCTTCTTGGAGTTCGTCATGCTGAATCTCTCTAGAATCTTATCTATGTAAGACTCCTGACTGAGAGACAACATCCATCGTGATCTATCCCTGTAGATACGGATGCCCAAAATTCTTTGTGCCTCTCCCAGATCTTTCATCTGGAAATTGTTTTTCAACCATGCTTTAACCGAAGATAAGAGAGGTATGTCATTCCCAATCAAGAGTATGTCGCCGACATACAGTACTAGGAATACAATCTTGCTCCCACTCGACTTGATATAGAGACATGGTTCCTCGACTGATCGAATGAACCCATTCTCTTTTATCACTTGGTCGAAGCGATGATTCCAACTCCGTGATGCTTGCTTAAGTCCATAGATGTAACGCTTAAGCTTGCAAACCTTCTTAGGATTTTCTGGATCAATAAAACCCTCGGGTTGTACCATGTACAACTCTTCCTCCAAATAACCGTTTAAGAAGGCGGTTTTAACGTCCATTTGCCATATTTCATAATCGTGAAATGCGGCGATCACTAAGATAATCCGAATGGAACGTAGCATGACTACGGGTGCAAAGATCTCATCGTAGTGCAAGCCTGGCACTTGGGTGAAACCTTTAGCAACTAGTCTTGTCTTATGGATATCTTGTTTACCTTCCACGGCATGCTCTATTTTGTAAAGCCATTTGTATTGAAGGGGACGTACCTTTGCAGGTAGGTCCACAAGATCCCACACGTTGTTCTCATACATGGAGTCCATCTCGGATTGCATGGCTTCTAGCCATAGCTTTGAGTCAGAACTGGTCATGGCACCTTTATAGGTTGAGGGTTCATTACCCTCTAGGAGTAAGACGTCATCTATGTCATGTTCCTCAACCATACCAATGTATCTGTCCGGAGGAATAGAGACTCTTCCCGACCTCCTAGGTTCCTCAGGAATATCTACGGCAGCCTCGGTTGAAGGAACTGTTTCCTCCAATGGTTGCTCGGTAGTTGGTTCTTGAACCTCCGATAAATCGAAGGTTCTATTACTCGACTTGTTCTCGAGAAATTCTTTCTCTAAGAACGTCGCACTAGCCGCAACAAAAACACGTTGTTCGGTTGGCGAGTAGAAGTAATGACCAAAAGTTCCCTTTGGATAGCCTATAAAGTATGTCTTGACCGATCGCGGGCCGAGCTTATCCTCGTGTCTCCGCTTGACATAAGCCTCGCAGCTCCAAACCCGAATAAAGGACAAATTAGGGAACGTTCCCTTCCATAATTCGTATGGAGTCTTGTCAACAGCTTTAGACGGACTTCGGTTAAGTATTAGAGCGGCCGACAAAAGAGCATAGCCCCACAATGAATCAGGCACAACGGTGTGACTCATCATGGATCGAACCATATCAAGTAAAGTTCGATTTCTCCGTTCGGACACACCATTTAATTGTGGTGTTCCAGGTGGAGTCAACTGTAGCACGATGACACAGTCTTTAAGGTGTTGATCAAACTCGTGTGAAAGATACTCACCACCACGATCATGACGTAGTGCTTTAATCTTTCTTCCCAGTTGGTTCTGTACCCGATTCTGGTATTCTTTGAACTTGTCAAAGGATTCACTTTTATGTTTCATCAAGTAGAAATAGCCATATCTACTCAAATCATCCGTGAAAGTGATGAAATACCTATAGCCTTCTCGTGCGTTGATCGACATAGGGCCACACACATCTGTTTGTATGAGTCCTAAAAGGTCGGCAGCGCGCATTCCAACACCTTTGAAGGAAATACGAGTCATCTTACCGATGAGACATGATTCACACGTGCCATATGATTCGAAATCAAAGGCCTAGATAGCTCCATTCTGTATGAGCTGTTTTACGCGTTTCTCATTTATGTGTCCCATACGACAAGGCCATAGATAAGTTTGATTTTTGTCACCTACCTTTAATCCCTTATTATTCACATGTAATATTTCAGTGGTTTGATCTAAAACATAAATTCCATTCATGGAAACTGCCTTGCCATAAATCATATTGTGTAATGAGAAAATACAACTGTTATTTTCTATTACAAATGAAAAACCAAGTTTGTCAAGTGCAGAAACTGAAATAATGTTTTTGGATAAACAAGGAACATAATAACAGTTATATAAAGATAACTCGAATCCACTTGGAAGCTGGATCACGTATGTTCCCCTCGAGACTGCAGCAACACGTGCTCCATTCCCGGCACGCAGGTCAACCTCTCCCTTGATGAGGGATTCTTGGTTTCGGAGGCCCTGCACATGATTACATAGATGAGAACCACAACCAGTATCTAGTACCCAAGTTCCGTAACTTGCATGGTTAATCTCAATCATGTGAATAAAAGAAGAAGAAGACATACCAACAGGAGTAACGCGGCCTGCCTTAATGTCCTCACGATACACGGAGCATGAGCGCCTCCAATGCCCAGTCTTGTGGCAATGGTGGCATTCCATGTTAGTATCCTTGCTCTTTGTTTTGCCCTGTGAGTTGCTCGACTCTCCTGGCCCACTCTTAGTAAATCCTGACTTCTTAAACTTGGGCTTGCCTACTGTTAGGTCGCCTTGAGCTTTAGCTTTTCCCTTACCCTTACCCTTGCTGGAGATCATGAGAACATCCTGCTTCACACTCCCACTTAATTTCAGATCCTTCTCGGTCTGTACGAGAAGGGAGTGGAGCTCATGAGGAGTCTTCTTAATGTCGGTCATGTAATAGTTGGCCCTAAAGAGGGCGAACCCATCATGAAGCGAATGAAGCATTCGATCAACGATTATGTTCTCACTGATCTTATAGCTTAGGGCCTCCAGTTTCTCGATATTCTCAATCATGTTGAGAATATGTGGGCTAACCGCTTGGCCCTTCTGGAGTTTTGCCTCAAAGAAGCGACAGGTATACTCATAAGAAACGATTCTCGGAGCTTTTGAGAATTCGTTAGTGAGCGTGGTGAAAATATTGTTTGCACCATGGGTTATGAAGCGTCTTTGCAAATTGGATTCCATTGCATAGATGAGTACGTTCTTTATCGCACCCGCTTCCATGACGAAGTCGCTATGAGCGCGAACTTCGTTAGCTCTAGCTCCAGTTCCTGGGTGTGCCGAAATTGGCTCAGTTAAGTACTTAAGCTTTCCGTCAGCAATGGCAGCATTCCGTAGTGCTGCCTCCCAGTCAGAGAAGTTTGACACATCATTCCTCAGTCTAGTAGACTGATTCATGGAGTCCATGAAGGCTTTTAGCCAGGATTCACGTGCTAGCTTGGCACTTGGCATTGGGTCTTCACCAGCCATTAGTTATACAGCAGTTTAATTGAACGTGTTCTACACTGAAAAGGAAGATAAAACAAAACCATATAAGCAACTCATTGTTGTGATTTAAGTCTATATTAAGTTGTATTTAAACTCGTACACTCATGCATTTATATAATTGATCTCCCTCAAGAATTATATAAACGATCCCAAGACTCAATTTCCGTATATTGATAAGCCCACAACTTGGCTAATTCCACCGTTGGAACTCTTGGTCGATAGATTTCCGTAAATCCTATCTATTAGTCCATCTCAGTCGCTAGATAGTATCGAGTGACCATGATGTTGAGATAAAATAAATCATCTGTTCCCACTTACCCGACGTAGAAGGGGTCATATTATGCCTACCGACGAAGAAGGGATTCATGGGAGTCTGATTTATAAAGACTATTCTCAATTTTTGGTTATACGAGGAAGACCCCATCAACTTATATTTATCCATTTTAAGTGAACTAATATCTAGCATTTGCGTGAATGAATGAAATAAAGTGATGGCTTTACATATGACACGTGACATCTGTATTGTCACAGAAAACTAACGCGTAACCTCTACATGAGTCAGTTTTCAGGCATGTTATAGGTGGTTTGGTTTTAGGCGGAATATGATGCAAGCTATTATCGATGAAAGCATAAAATAAATGCGATAAACGTAAATAAAAGTCCTAGTGTGGCCTATCCTACCAAAATAAACATAAAAACAACTTTGGAATCCACCGTTGGACCCTAGAAGCTTGTCTTGATGTTCCATCTTGGTCCTTGCAGCGGGAGTGAGCATCCGGTCTCCGTCTTTGGTCTTCACAAAATTACTAATTTAAATTACAAATATAACCCTATTTACATTCTAATTTAAATACAAAAGTAATTACATGGCAAAAACTCAAAACGGAGATTCAAGATCTCAAAATTACAAACAAGACTGTGTTCCATCATTACGGTAACACAATCTTCAAGGCCACACTAAGTTACAACCGCTTGCAAAATTAAATACGTTATAGAAAGCATTCAAAAGGCATTCAACAAGACGATAAATAAAATGCATCAACTAAAATTAAAATTCATTCATGACATAATACTGTTATTATGATTAACAAATTTTACCAAACCACCTTTACTGGATTAAAATTATGTGATTATACCGTTTTAACCACTTTAATTTTAATAAGTTTATAATCCATTATCTTAAACCGTTCTAAAATAATATGTATCATGCGAGAGTGAACCGTTTCACAAAAATAATATACTATTTCCGTATACAGTATATTACTTAAGGCCATGGGAAAATAAAAACAAGTTATTTTCGGGAAAAATAAAATGACTGTTACAGGGAAGTGGTCTACCGACCTCAACATGGGGTCGACCGACCTACTAACGATTTTTTTTTTTTTTTTTTTTTTTTTTTTTTTTTTTTTTTGTAACAGCAGAATGGTCGACCGACCTATTAACGAGGTCGACCGACCACAAAACAAGAAACCGAGTTTCTGAAAACGCAAAAAGAGAAACTGCCGAAAAACAGAAACCCTACGCGGGAGGTGGTCGACCGACCGCAATAATGGGTCGACCGACCCACATGGCAGACAGAAACGATTTTCAAATATTTTAAATTAAAACTTATGAAAAACACAAAAGTAAAATCTCGTAAGCTGGCTCTGATACCACTTGTGGGGAATAAAGCATGTATTCGCCCTAAAACGTGAAGGATTATAACGAATTTTACAATTGAGATTATTGTCATAAGATAATAAAAACATGAAAAAGGAATACAACCTTGGGTCCTTGCTTGAATAGGCCTAAGAACAGGAATTAAAGTAAATTCTCTTCTATAATTTGCACCCAAGACTTGAATGAGATGTTGCCGCGTGTGCTAGAAAATACTCTTCAATTGCCTTGCAATATGGGAAGAGCTTTTGTGAGTTTAGATGTGAGATCTGGGATTTTGGGAGGAGGATGCTCTCAAAACCCTAATTCTTGAGATTGTAAAAATCACCAGTTTAATGAATCCCCTGACACAAGGAGAAGGACTCTCCTTATGTAGCCTCATTGGGTCGGCCGAATTGGGTGGGTGAGAGTAGGCTTTTTCCACTCTTACCTTATTCCTTTGCGTGATTCGACCCGATTTGCTAAATATTATTCGCGGGTATTTATTATAAATCGCACACATGTTATCAGATATTAATACAGTCGATGTATTAATAATGGTCTGATAAAATTACGATATTGTATAATTACCCAAATTAATATAACTGTTTATATTAATACGCGAATTCAATATTTAATTAAATATAACCTTTTATATTTAATTTTATGAATTAATCATGTAATCTGTATTAGCTAAAATTATTTAATCCATATTAAATAATAATCTCAACATCTTATTGACTAATTTAATAGTCAATACCTCTGACTAACTGTTTAGTCGTATTCGGCATAAATGTGACTGTATTTTCATACCTTCACATCTCTCAAACGTGTCTTATAGGTGTGACGTATAGGGACCAGTTGATCACCGCTATCCGTATGACAATAACGTCAAACTTATCTAGCAAGCCAACCGTTATTGATTAACCTAGATCAACTGATAATAATACTGAAGTATGCCCTTGTGATCCTTTAAGAGATTTAGTAAGTCATTGTACTAACTGTCAAGGACACCAGCCCCAACAATCTCCCACTTGTCCATACAAGGGTATGTGCAATGACGTTATCACACTACATGTGGAGGACACAAGCTCCAACAGAAACATCACGACAACACCATGAACCACCGCCATCGTCGCCGCCCCTCGCTCGCTCTCTCTCTCTCTCGCGATGAAGCTTTCCGTCAACCAAGGTTTGAGGGGGGTGAAACGTGGAAAACGAAAAGAAAGGATTTAGGGTTGAAGGGAGGCGTAGTTGTAGTTTATGCGTGTTACATGTAGGGTTTCTGGGTAGGTTTTACTTAGTTAGCGTATACGGTTTATGGGAAAATTGGGTCGGGTAGGATAGAACGGTAACTTGACCCATATACTAACACAACCTACGATAATTAATTCAAACCAAACCCAACCCGATATACAAGCATAACACGTAAGGCTATTATCAACTTAATTGATATAATTATGATAACTGTTAATATAATTACGATAACACAATATCGAACTTATAATAATTAACTTCGAGTAAAAACGTGTGTCCCAAAATATAACAATACTTATCCGATAATTAATAATTATCGAGTATAAATATGCAAATATTATCGCTCGTCATATAAAATTTTTACGAGATATTACATACTCACCCAACAAGTTAAGGATCAAAGAATCCGACAACAGTAACACAATACGAGCCAAAAGGAAAACACCTGCCGAAATAGTTCCATACTTACTTCAATTATAGTCAATTTCAATAGACCAATCACGACAGTCCAACCAAACATATCATATCCTCGATATTTTACATTCATATCATCCTTAAAACATGGTTACGTCCCGTAACCTCCATCAACATCAATACCATAGAGTAAAGGATATATCGACCAAGAATACGACAACAGTATGTGCTAGTAAGGTAAATCATACACTACGAAACACGTTATCAGTTTCTCAATCTAATTAATACTCATTTAAAAGATGGAATGTAACTCACAAAACCATGTTAGTAAGCATATGAGTAAACATTTCTAGCCATATATGAATGTAAAGATCGGGTAAAGGCATATAAATCGTGTTCCACATAACACCTAAATAACCAATTCAAACTTGACACGAAGGTTAGGAGTACAAATCACGTTGTCACTTTCCAACACTTTGGTAATAATTAAATGCTTAATTAAATCTTTAGGAAATATAAAGGGTTTACAACACATAGATAGAAAATCATGCCAAAAGCTCATATGAGTAAATAATAAAGGATTTTATAATTTCATACATCAGAATATAAAATTACAACATGACTTGAGTATACATTTATTTGATGCAACTTGAAAAAAAAATATCACATTTAAATAACGACAAGTCGAGATATTACTGGTTTAGCATTTTGAAAACGGGAATGAATCTTTTAAATAGTGGTGTTGGAATCAGAAGCAAACAAGGAGTTCGTTTTAAAGGAAAAATTTTACAAAACTATAGGTCGAAATCAAAACTGTGTAGTTACAAGATGGTTATTATTCACCAAAATATTTGTTTTTCCAAAAGTATACCTCATAAAAACGTGATACACGACATTGGAAGGCTAATTTAAAAAAAAAAATTTACTCATAAATTTTCGTGTTCATATGTACAATAACTCTCAAATGGCATTGAAAGCAATTACAGTGACATTATGCAAATTAAAACGACAATTGTTCCTTGATACATTGCTCATAAAAAGGTAAGAAGGGAAAGTTGTAGAGGTTTATGATTCGAGAGGCAACATACTTGAAATATCGAATTCCCAAGTATATAACTAAATAAACGAAAGGATCTAAATTTTATTCACCAACAACAACAATCACACTAATGAGCGTATAAAAATAAACCTAAAACATGGAGCTGTTACTCATATCAAATTCCTTATTAAGACATTTGTATCTTTAAAGTTCCTTATACGTAACTTATAATTATTATAACATAACATGGCCTGGGGCAACACATTCCGCATATCACTAGATATGAGTACTAAATGCAAGTAAAGATGATGACAAGGCATAAATTCTAATTTCTACAACATTTCATAACAAGTCAAACATCAAATTTTCATATATAATAGTGCATTTACGTAAGGATGTAAACGCAATTAGAGCAATTAAAAGAACTAAAGTGTCAATGTCACAACTAGCATATTGAGACATATTGGTCTTAACACATAAGACTCAGCTCGATCCCAAATCCATTAATAATGTGAAAACACTTCCAAAACAAGCATTCATATACTCACTCAAGTAATTTTTTTTTTTTTTTTTTTTAATACCACTTTGTAACACCCCCATGTATTTAAGGGCCTGTAATAGGACTCCCCAGATAAATAAGAGTGTTACAATCTCGGTTTCCCGAGGCAGTAGATACAAAGGAAAGATAAACAGTACTTTAATTATTAATGTCAACTCATAAGCAAGTTTATACAACCGACTCAAAACTGTCTTGTGAAAGAAAATACAACTCATGACAAACGACTGTTATGATCTAGATTCTAGTCCGGTCCAAATCCAAGCTCTCTCTTCCCATAGCTTCCCAAGTCTCAGCCACCTGTCAATCTGCTCCCCAATAATTGGTTCATCACAGGTGATCACGAATACACAGGGTCAACCACGAGGTTGAGTAGAGGAAAATAAAATAAGCCAACGATATCATATATACATATATATATATATATATATATATATATATATATATATATATATATATATATATATATATATATATATATATATATATATATATATATATATATATAGGGATTCAATCATCCCTTCTCCGCACCGATCCAACACCAAATAAACTCCGCACCGATCCATCGCCAAATAAACTCCGCACCGATCCAACGCCAAATAAACTCCGCACCGATCCAACGCCAAATAAACTCCGCACCGATCCAACACCAAACAAACTCCGCACCGTATCACAAGACCCAATATTTTCCACATCGTATTGTATCACAGAAATATACAGTCAATTAAATACCATATAACACCATTCATCCAATAAGATATAAATAGTTAACATCGGATAATAACATATCACTCATCACCATGTATACAGTTTTCCCCTACCTTGACTTGCAGAAAGGTAACCAACAGCTGCTAGAAATATTCCTCGCGGAAACCGTCACCTAAACATGTAATATTTAACGATTAAGGACCCTTCATTTAACCCTTATATTTAGAGTAATAAGAACACTAAATATAGTCACTTTCTAAAAACATGGAAAGTTTCCCGAAATGAAAACTTTGCCCTAACACGATTTTGCCCAACATGACACATAATATAAACTAATAAACATGTTTTTAAATAATAATACTAATAGCAATAATAATAAAATAATAATAATGATGATAATAATAATAATAATAATAATAATAATAATAATAATAATAATAGTAGTAGTAGTAGTAATAATAATGACGTTAGTATTAATAATAATAATTATTATAATAATACTAAGATACCACCATCATGCAAACACGACAACAACCACATACAACTCGATAACCCAAACTACCCCAACTACGAATACTCTGTTTTTTTTTACTTCCTTCCCTCTGTTTCTGATGTTTCCAGCCCAAAATGCGCGTGTCGCCACCCTTGGACCACCAACAGACCACCGACGAGGTCTAGACCAACCCATAACCAGGCCTACCACCCCCATGTTCAGTCAGGCATGACAAGGGTGCAATAGACGGACTCGCTATCTCTGGTCCCCTAATTTCGCGGCTGCTACACACCCCCATAACCTCAACGAAAACCGTTTTAACTACCGTTACAGCCACCGCCATGGTTCATCCTAATTAAGGTCATAGTCTCCTACATCCCTCCTAATCCAAAACCTTAAACACAACTCAGAAAATATGTATAAACCAAAAATAAATCAAAGACTATGAACTTACCGAAAGTCGAGATAACCATGTCGTTTAAGTTAGTTTGAACCAGTGTGAGATGACTCATTTACGCGTGTGTGTCGTGAGTGAATCTGGTAGGTTAGGGAATTGCTTTGACGGAATTGGAATTGGATGTTAGGTGAGAAATGAGAAGTGAAGAGGGGGCGGTGCTCGTTTGAGTGAAATGCCTTAGGCGTTGAAGTCTGGATGCAAATCAAGAGTTACAATAATAAAAATGACGGTCTTGGTGCAGGAATGTATGGTTATTGTATTAACTACGAGCATTTAGTGTAGTAGTACGAATATTGACCTATACTTTGCATTATATTTTATGCCTCGTGAATATCGGTGTTCTCGCATAAATTCTCGTCCACCGACCTAACCGTCACATTAATATATAACTATAACGCTTTCCCACGTAATCATAGATGCATCAAAGTAATTGCAATAGTAAATACCGTATACGTATATATTAAATACCGTAATATAAAACATGGTTATATATAATATATTTTTATGCGCGTAATACTAACTAAATAACAACAACAAAAACCACAACAATAATAATGATACCAAGATAATAATAACAAGAGTACAACAATGATAAAATGATAACATGATATTAATAATAGTAATATGATATATATAAAATATCCCTGTAAAATATCACACTTATTAAATATAAACTTATCTCAAGTCAAAATAATTATATAACATTTTATTATTATGAGATGCAAAATACGGGGTATTATAGGTGGTGCCACCCCCAAACACCAGTACCCGAATGATAACAAAAGACCTGAACCCAAACAGAGGGCAAACTCCCTGACTCGACACCACCTAAACCACCCGAGCACACCTTGACGACCACCATACTTCACCCCTGATCACCACATACTCCTCCCCACCAACAACCATTAACAAAGGATAGACAGAGATGCATCGACACACAGGAAAACACAGCCAGTCAGACTCGATGATTCTTAAATCGATTAAGAACCCGTGACACAAGCATGAAAACAACCCTCACTGGTGTTGCACGGTGGTTGACAGTACCACGACAAGGGTTAAACACGACACACACACCCCATAGACTAATTACACGAAAGCAACAGACCCAACAAGCAACGAAACACGACTCAGGAAACATACCAAAACGCAGCTGTGAAAGACGATTAAATCAGTGTTAAACATACCTACTTTACAAGTAAATCGACCGCCCCTTGCTTGCCTTACAACCACCGCGAGATTCTGTGTTAACACTTAGTGTGACGGCTGAGGTTTGTATGATGTTTAGATGGAAAATTAGGGTAGATATTAGGTCTAGGGAGAGTGTTAAAACAGGCGGCAGGAGGGTAGGGTTTGAGGGTTTGGTTCTCAAAACAGCCGTGGGCTTGGGGTTGTGGCACGAATCACGAGGCCCAAGCCACGCGCACAAGGTCTAGGGATCGATCCCCACTACGACATAACCATGGAGCTAGAGGTCTAGGGTTCGAACCCTCATAACAACCTAATCACATGACTTGATTCACTACTTAAAACCGTAAAGTAAACTATCGACACAAAAATAAACTTAGCTACCGAGACAAGTTTTCGAGGTATTACAGTGGGTGCGCTAAAGAACGTACTAATCTATGCAATGGAATCCAATTTGCAAAGACGCTTCATCTCCCATGGTGCAAACAAGATTTGCACCACGCTCTCTAACGAATTCTCGAAAGCTCCGAGAATCGTTTCTTATGAGCATACCTGTCGCTTCTTTGAAGCGAAACTCCAGAAGGGCCAAACTATTAGCCCACATATTCTCAACATGATTGAGAATATCGAGAAACTGGAGGCCCTAAACTGCAAGATCAGTGAGAACATAATCGTTGATCGAATGCTTCATTTGCTTCATGATGGGTTCGCCCTCTTTAGGGCCAACTATTACATGAACGACATGAAGAAGACTCCTCATGAGCTCCACTCCCTTCTCGTACAGACCGAGAAGGACCGGAAATTAAGTGGGAGCGTGAAGAAAGATGTTCTCATGATCTCTAGTAAAGGCAAAGGTAAAGGGAAAGCGAAAGCTCAAGGCGACCTAGCTGTAGGTAAGCCTAAGTTCAAGAAGTCGGGATTTGCTAAGAGTGGGCCCGGTGAGTCGAGCAACTCACAGGGTAAAACAAAGAGCAAGGATACAAGCATGGAATGCCACCATTTCCACAAGACTAGGCATTAGAGGCGCACGTGCCCCGTGTATCGTGAGGACATTAAGGCAGGCCGCGTTACTCCTGTTGGTATGTCTTCTTCTTCTTTTATTCACATGATTGAGATTAACTATGCAAGTTACGGAACTTGGGTACTAGATACTGGTTGTGGTTCTCATCGGTGTAATCATGTGCAGGGCCTCCGAAACCAAGAGCCCCTCATAAAGGGTGAGGTTGACCTGCGTATTGGGAATGGAGCACGAGTTGCTGTAGTCTCGAGGGGAACATACGTGATCCAGCTTCCTAGTGGATTCGAGTTATCTTTGTATAACTGTTATTATGTTCCTAGTTTATCCAAAAACATTATTTCTGTTTCTGCACTTGACAAACTCGGTTTTTCATTTGTAATAGAGAATAATAGCTGTATTTTCTCATTACACAATATGATATATGGCAAGGCAGTTTCCATGAATGGAATTTATGTTTTAGATCAAACCACCGAAATATTACACGTGAATAACAAGAAGTTAAAGGTTGGTGACAAAGATCAAACTTACCTATGGCACTGCCGTATGGGACATATAAATGAGAAACGCGTAAAACAGCTCATACAGAATGGAGCTATCTCGGCCTTTGATTTCGAATCATATGGCACGTGTGAATCATGTCTCATCGGCAGGATGACTCGTATTTCCTTCAAAGGTGTTGGAATGCGCGCTGCCGACCTATTAGGACTCATACATACGGATGTATGTGGCCCTATGTCGATCAATGCACGAGAAGGCTATAGTGTAACAACCCGACCCGCCACCGTCGTAACACAGCCCCAATAAGATGGGAGGTATGCCTTTGGGCCAATTATTTGTCATCACTTAAGCCCAAAAGCACAAGGCCTTGTTACAAAGTGGTGGGTGGAAGCTATTATAAACATATCACAAGCCTCACATTCTACCGATGTGGGATAACTTTCCTCTCATACTCTTGGGGTGTTACAAACTCCCCCACTTAAAGAACACAACGTCCTCGTTGTGCCTCAACCTTGACCACAACCAGGGCCAGAATCCTCCCCCGCTAGGTGTGTGACCCGGGTACTCCCGACCACAGGCTCAGCACACGGTCGCAGGGTCGCTCTGATACCATTTGTAACAACCCGACCCGCCACCGTCGTAACACAGCCCCAATAAGATGGGAGGTATGCCTTTGGGCCCATTATTTGTAATCACTTAAGCCCAAAAGCACAAGGCCTTGTTACAAAGTGGTGGGTGGAAGCTATTATAAACATATCACAAGCCTCACATTCTACCGATGTGGGATAACTTTCCTCTCATACTCTTGGGGTGTTACAAACTCCCCCACTTAAAGAACACAACGTCCTCGTTGTGCCTCAACCTTGACCACAACCAGGGCCAGAGGTTCGGTATGGCTGGGTGTTACGGGTTTGAGATTGAGAATGAGATTGAGCTCGAGCATATCATGGCATTTGCATATCATCTTTGTTGCATTATTTATTATTGTGTTATCCTACTCAACCGCGAGGTTGACAGTGTATTCGTGTACACCTACGATGATCCGGAATGGGGAGTAGATTCTGCAGGTCAGAGACAGACGAGCTAGGAGCTGGGACAGGAATGTGAGATGCGTACCTTGGACCGACTTAGAATTATATCACATCTAGAGAAGTCATCAGTTGTATTGTCTTTTCTGTTATGTAGTAACTGTTATAACCAAGTTTAAATTTTATCAGTTTTTATAAAGTACGTTGGTTGTTTTACTTTGTTATTCACTACCTCGGATATTCCGAGATGGTAACAGCTCTATTTATTTGAGAATGTCTTGCTAAAGGCTCTTAAATAAATGGGGGTGTTACAAAGTGGTATCAGAGCGAACGATCCTCAGGCCTAAACCAAATGAATAATAATGAACGTAGGAAGAGTCTAATAAAATGAACCCCAGGTTAGTAACTGTTAGGAGCCCCAGGATTGGGATGAGTTAGGGGCCCCCTCAGACCAAGCCACTGGCCCTTGCAGTCTAACCTGGTTACCCTTGAGAGATGTAGAGAGTGGGTAGTATAGAATAAAGGAAAATACCCAATTTATATTGTACTAAAGCTTCTGCAGGAAAGGAACGAGGTAAGTTATAATGTGAAATATCGTTGGTAATGTGTATTGTGAAGCATGAGGTTGATATCGAATGTTACTTGAGATATATGATTTCAAGCATTGAGAACACGAAGTTGGAATATGAGTTTGAAATATAAGCATGACTTGTATAATGATGTGCATTAGAAGAATACGAATGATAATGAAATGCTGATTGATCTAAATGATTGAATTGAAATTTTTAGAGAATGGATGTATATTTATTGAATAATAATTTAGAGTGATATGATCTTGGTGTTTCGATGTGTTCATATGATATCTGGTTATTAAATGACTATCGTGACTATGTAACATATTGTCTGGAATTTGAATATGAATGATTAGATTTAAATGTTATAGTAAATTATGTCTAGTGATATGCGGAATGTGTTGCCCCAAGCCATAAATGTCATATAGCTATGTGTTACATTTGTATATACATGTATAAATATTGATTTATTTAATTGATCCTACTTTTCAGTTTCGCAATCTTTACCGCTTTCTTGATGACAATTACAATTTGCAATAATGAATAAATGATAATATGGTGTAATGTCATTTCTATGCTCCAAAAGATGCGTCAACATGTTTTTGAGAATGGTTGTGTTTTAATATGATGATGTGAAGTAATAATGTAAAATATTAAAGTAACCAAAATGGTAATAAGCTTCCAGAATGTTATCTTGTTCGTACGGCTGTCATTTAAAATGTGTTCTATATATGAATGTGAAAATTTTATATGTGATAACCTTCTGATTTAGCCTTCCAATGCTTTAGATTTCATGTTAAAACGACTTATACTTTGAGAGAAATAAACATTTTAGTCGACAGTGGTCAGATTGTCACTGTACAACTCTGTGTTGACTCATGTTTTTGCAAAAGAAATCATTTAAAACGTGTTTACTGTTTATGCATAATTCCAACTCCACTGTTTAGAATATTCATTCACGTTTTCAAAGTGACAAGCCGCATAAAATCTTAACGAGTCGTTGTTTAATAGTAATTTTTGCAAGTTGCCCAATTTTCTGTCCAGACCCACCGAGTTGTAAAAATTATTATAAATAATTCCTTTCAGATATGCATGTGCTTCTTTTCCTATGATTATTTAATTCCATATATTTTCTAAAAACTATAATAGCTCGCAAAATAGCTAAGCGGTTATTTAATAATGATTTTTGGAAGTTGTTGCGTGATGTATGATTGTTGAAATGGTAACGTTTTAAATATACAAGTTTAATCAAATATGCATTATGTGATGTAACCATGTAATACTGTGATATGACATTAGTAACATGAACAGTGGGCATATGATATGAATACGAATTTTGTTATAGGATAATATGACCTTGCTAATTTGGGTGAGTCTTATATAAAGTAGTTTCAATTATACAGACGCTATTACCTCGCTTGAATTTTGCCTATTGTCTTTCTCTAAACCGATGTGTAGAAATATGAATTTTACTTCTGTAATGTGAACACTCACATAAAATGCTCTAAGTCGTCAGGTATAAACCATGAGTTAGCCAATTGTTTACATTGGAGTACATGTGTAAAGTTTGTGTCGAAATTTTCAAGGGTATAGGTGTCAGTTACCTTGACTTTGTTTTATTGCGTAGCATGAATTTGACAAATATGTTTTGTTGTTTTAAAAGTCGGATGTTAGTTGCCAAGTATAGAGTACTTAACTACCAGATGATAGTGACTGTTGTTTTGGCGATCTTCTTGAACTTTGAGCGTGACTTTTTGTAATGGGGTTACGGGAACGTAACCATGTTTTAAGGAAGATGGGATGTAAAATCTTAATGATTTATATGTCATATCTTGATGATTTATTATGTATAGTACCTAGTTGGTATGTCGTGGTTGGTTGACTGAGATTGACCTACTTTAAGTATCCTAATTAGTTATGTTATGCTTCTCTAAGTGTCCTATAATTTTGTTGCATGGTAAACTTTGGGGACAAAACTTCTTAAGGAGGATAGAATGTAATAGTACGTTTCTATTGGTTACCTCGTGGGCTCGCTGATTGGAATGTCATTACGTTATCTTGTGTTAATTATAGATATGTGTATGGTTCTCATAGGTGTGGATGAACTTCGGGACGAAGTTCATTTTAAGGGAGGAAGACTGTAATAACCCGTATATTGGTATCTCGTAATAATAAAATGTTAATGTAAATTTTTGACTAGGGGTTATTTTATAGTTAATAAGTGTGAGATATTTTATACATTGGATTATTATTATCGTAAAATAGTTTTAACATATATGTATATATGTAATGTGTTTAATCCTGCATATTTAATTTAATATTACGATTATATGGATGTCAATACGTTTACGTGGATATACTGTGTATTAATGTGACGGTTGAATGAATAATAATTGACGATAATTAACAATTAAATCAAACTCGTTTTCGTACGTATGTATTAATAATAATAAAAATTTTCCACGCCTCATCTATTCACATGCATTCATTGCAATATTTACGTTCTTATTCATGAACTTTCATAGTCATTCATTGGCATTCGTTTTATTGTATACATTCATTCAAGACTTCATTCATGCACTTTCACACCTTACTTACGTTATACATCCCCTCAACATTCATTCTACAATTACTCTATATCCATTGAACGCCTCATTCATATTTTACGTTGAAACCAAATACAACCACACATTGTAAGGATTAACTAAAAGTTTCTGAAAGATAATTCTGAAAATATTCTTCTGACGCGATTTCATGAGGTACGGTTTTATATCGCTTTTATCGTTTTAATTCGTTTATCGTTATATTTTGTTATCGCATAGTTTTAATTCGACCCAAATCTATACTAGGCCATTACCAACTTGACCTAGACCTTAGGCTATAGAGGAAGACCACCGTGACCAACCTTGTCCACGGCAAACCACCTGGTTGTAGTGGCGGTTTGGTTTAAACAGGGGCATGTCGTGTCGGGTTTTGGATACGTTGGGAGAGGCTTTGCTAGCGTTAATGGCGAGTGAGGGTTTTTAGGAGGGTGGTGACGACCCTGGTACCTTTGTGGCGGACGTGGGTGGTGACCAGTGATGGCAGTGACTTGGTAAAACCACCACAGTTCACGTATATCCAAAACAGGGGGCAGAGGAGGCGCGTTGGGATAGCGAGTTTTGGTGGTGGTTTTGCAGTGGTTCTAGGTGAGACGAGAGCGTTATGGTGTCAGCCCTGGAATCACCGTGATTCAGTGATGATGATAGTGGTGGCCAGATGGGGTGTGGGGCATGGTGGTGAGAGAAATAAATGAGAGAAGGAGGGGTGTACACAGGGAGTAGCCGGGGAACGGAGTATACGGGTTGTGTGCAGGCTTTTTCGACAGTCTGTTTAGAGCGGGTATGGTGGCCTCTGGTGGTAGATATTGGGTGGAAGTTGTAGTGGGTAGTACGTAGTTGAGGTTGGGTACATTGGTGGTAGTTGTCGGGGACCGGGCTGGTGGTGGTGGCGTCGAGAAAAGGGCTGCATCAGGCGTTGTTCACGTTTTACTGGTCACGGGGTCTGCCTACGTCTTTTGAATTGTTGTCAACAACAGCCTATGTATTATTATTATCATTATTATATTATTATTATTATATTATTATTATTATATTATTAGTATGTACATGTGGTGTTGCTTGTTTATTATTATTATTAGTATTATATTTTATCATTACTATTATTATTATTACTACTCTTATTATTATTATTATTATTAATGTTGTTACTATCGATACTACTATTATTCTTCTTATTCTTATTATTGTTATTATTACTAATGTTATTATTATTATTAATACTATTAATATTGTTATTGTGATAATATTATCATTGTTAGTATGATTATTATTGTTAGCAGTTTTGTTCATGTTTGTAATGATTAAAGTTGTTAATTAATTTTATACAAAAATGTGACGGTTATCAATAGTTCGTTTTCTATGTTCGGTTATTAAATTGAAGTTAGTTATAAAAGTAATAAAGACGGATTAGTCAAGTTATTTGAAGTAGTCGTGTTTAATATGGTCTCGTTATGCGTAATATATTATTTAAATTGTTATATTGAATAATTGATATGTTATATTTGTTTACGTATTTATATTAGTTAGTGATTATTTATATTATATTTGTTAGGTGACGGTATTGAAGTGGCATAACTCTGTTTACTTGATGGTTTGCTATTGGATTATATTGTTATCCAGGTAGGATACACTGACCTTATACTCTATGTTGTGTTATGAGTGGTTGTGGTATTGTGTGTTATGGATGCTGAGTATGATTGATATGAGAATGATATTGGTTTGACTGAGTATTGATTATTATTATTATTGTTGGTACGCGCATTGCATTATTTAATAGCATGATTGATTAAGAGTATTGTTGCATTCATGAGCATGCCATATGCATTGGTTACTGAGAAAGATGTGAATCAGATTGTTGTTCTGATATAAAGCCCAGGGTGGTTCTGCAGACCAGGCCTGGTGTCTTATCAGCTTTTGAGCTGGTGTTCGGCGACGGCCGATTATAGTCTGCCGGGAGGTTCGGTATGGCTGGGTGTTACGGGTTTGAGATTGAGAATGAGATTGAGCTCGAGCATATCATGGCATTTGCATATCATCTTTGTTGCATTATTTATTATTGTGTTATCCTACTCAACCGCGAGGTTGACAGTGTATTCGTGTACACCTACGATGATCCGGAATGGGGAGTAGATTCTGCAGGTCAGAGACAGACGAGCTAGGAGCTGGGACAGGAATGTGAGATGCGTACCTTGGACCGACTTAGAATTATATCACATCTAGAGAAGTCATCAGTTGTATTGTCTTTTCTGTTATGTAGTAACTGTTATAACCAAGTTTAAATTTTATCAGTTTTTATAAAGTACGTTGGTTGTTTTACTTTGTTATTCACTACCTCGGATATTCCGAGATGGTAACAGCTCTATTTATTTGAGAATGTCTTGCTAAAGGCTCTTAAATAAATGGGGGTGTTACATATAGGTATTTCATCACTTTCATGGATGATTTGAGTAGATATGGCTATGTCTACTTAATGAAACATAATAGTGAATCCTTTGACAAGTTCAAGGAATACCAGAATCGGGTACAGAACCAACTGGGAAGAAAGATTAAAGCAATACGATCTGATCGTGGTGGCGAGTATCTTTCTCATGAGTTTGATCAACACCTTAAAGACTGTGGCATCGTTCTACAGTTGACTCCACCTGGAACGCCACAATTAAATGGTGTGTCCAAACGGAGAAATCGAACTCTACTTGATATGGTTCGATCCACGATGAGTCACACCGTTGTGCCTGATTCATTGTGGGGCTATGCTCTTTTGTCAGCCGCTCTAATACTTAACCGAAGTCCGTCTAAAGCTGTTGACAAGACTCCATACGAGTTATGGAAGGGAACGGTCCCTAACTTGTCCTTTATTCGGGTTTGGGGCTGCGAAACTTAAGTCAAGTGGAGACACGAGGACAAGCTAGGCCCGCGATCGGTCAAGACATACTTTATAGGTTATCCAAAAGGAACTTTTGGTCATTACTTCTACTCGCCAACTGAACAACGTGTTTTTGTTGCGGCTAGTGCGACGTTCTTAGAGAAAGAATTTCTCGAGAACAAGTCAAGTAATAGAACCTTCGATCTATCGGAGATTCAAGAACCAACTACCGAGCAACCATTGGAGGAAGCAGTTCCTTCAACCTCGGTTGCGGTAGATATTCCTGAGGAACCTTGGAGGTCGGGAAGAGTCTCTATTCTTCCGGACAGATACATTGGTATGGTCGAGGAACATGACATAGATGACATCTTACTCCTAGAGGGTAATGAACCTACAACCTATAAATGTGCCCTGACTAGTTCTGACTCAAAGCTATGGCTAGAAGCCATGCAATTCGAGATGGACTCCATGTATGAGAATAACGTGTGGGATCTTGTGGACCTACCTGCAAAGGTACGCCCCCTTCAATGCAAATGGCTTTACAAGATAAAGCATGCCATGGAAGGACAACAAGATATTCACAAGGCACGACTAGTTGCTAAAGGTTTCACCCAAGGGCCAGGCTTGCACTACGATGAGATCTTTACACCCGTAGTCATGCTACGTTCCATTCGGATTATCTTAGCGATTGCCGCATTTCATGACTATGAAATCTGGCAGATGGACGTTAAAACCGCCTTCTTAAACGGTTATTTGGAGGAAGAGTTGTACATGGTACAACCCGAGGGTTTTATTGATCCTGAAAATCCTACGAAAGTCTGCAAGCTTAAGCGTTCCATATATGGACTTAATCAAGCATCACGGAGTTGGAATCATCGCTTCAACCAAGTGATAAAAGAGAATGGTTTCATTCGATTAGTCGAGGAACCATGTCTCTATATCAAGTCAAGTGAGAGCAAGATTGTCTTCCTAGTATTGTATGTCGATGACATACTCCTGATTGGGAATGACATACCTCTCCTATCTTCGGTTAAAGCATGGTTGAAAAACCATTTCCAGCTGGGAGTGGCACAAAGAATTTTGGGCATCCGTATCTACAGGGATAGATCACGACAGATGTTGTCTCTCAGTCAGGAGTCTTATATAGATAAGATTCTAGAGAGATTCAGCATGACGAACTCCAAGAAAGGGTTCCTTCCTATGGCTACTGGGCTTCACTTGAGCAAGTCTCAAGAAGCTAAGACATTGGAAGAGAAAGAGCGCATGAGTCGGATTCCTTATGCTTCGGCTATAGGATCGATCATGTATGCCATGATATGCACACGTCTAGACGTTGCATATGCATTGAGTATGACAAGTCTATTCCAAGAACATCCAGGTGAACTACACTAGATGGCCGTGAAAAACATTCTTAAGTACCTACGGAGGACTAAAGATTGGGGATTGACTTATGGAGGCGACACGACGCTCTGCGCCACTAGTTACGCAGATGCTAGCTTCCAAACAGATCGAGACGACTCGAAATCTCACTCTGGATTCGTTTTTACTCTTAATGGCACTGCTTTCAGCTGGAAAAGTTCTAAACAAAGTGTTACTGCAGATTCTACAACTGAGTCTGAGTACTATGCCGCTTCGGAAGCAGCTAAGGAAGCAATATGGATGCGTCAATTCTTACAAGGACTATCAGTAGTGCCTAGTTCGAATGACCCGATCACCGTTTATTGTGACAATAAAGGTGCCATCTTCCAAGCTAATAAGGAGCCTAAGTCTAGTAACAAGTCTAGACATGTACAACGGAAAGCTCATTTAATCAGAGATTACGTGGAGCAAAAGGAGATATTTATTGATAAGATCGCTACGGATGACAACATAGCCGATCCTCTCACTAAAGCATTACGACGTGATAAGCATGAAGGGCACGTTAATTCCATGGGAATTAAACGTGTTCCTGAGTTGTAGTACTCTTTTATGAATCCATGTTATAATTCATTTTCTTGTCTACTCTATTACAACTTCATTGTTATGATATTTTATGTTTTGTTTTTCATGTGGAATTGTACGCCAATTTTGAACACCACAAAGTGAACTGATTAACATTACATCGTTTTGGTCCTTGATTACCCACTTGAGCTGATAACTCAGGTAATCATTTTGTGACGTTGGTTGATGGTGGGTTCAACGAGCCATAAGTCAAACAGTTGACTGACCAATCACAAAGGCGAGTTATACAGATATCTCGTAGGACACCCCGTGACAACGTTATGGAGTCCTAAATGTTTTATAACATTGGGTGCCAGGTCGTGGATAGGACCTCCATAGTGTTCCTTAGAGTCGAGTCTTTTGACTTTCAACTGTCTCTTGAGATTAAGGCAGATTTTGGGTAACTTTGGTTTCTTTCCCACGGTCTTCCGTAACAGGGGCCAAGAGGATTTTTTTCTGGGTTATTTCATGCTGCGTTTACATCTGCAGGATTCGAGTTGAGGGAAATATCCAAACCCTTATCAGGATTTTATCATTTCTCAGGGCCACTCGAGGAGTAGTAACTGAAATGCATGGCCATGCTCGAATACAGATTCGTTTTATCAATTAAGATACTCTCTAGTCGGGGAAACCACTCTTGATACAGATCGATTGAAAGATACGACCTTTGCGAATACGGATTTGCAAATTGTCTTACATTGAGTGGGAGAAATTTTAAAAGGATATAAGAATCGGTTATCGCACCTACACTTGTACGGACAAGTGGGAGTTTGTTGGAGCTGGTGTCTTCCAAATGTAGTGTGATAACGTCATTCACATACACTTGTACGGACAAGTGGGAGATTGTTGGGGCTGGTGTCCTTGACAATTAGTACAATGACTTATTAAATCTCTTAAAGGATCACAAGGGCATATTTGGTATTATCATCAGTTGATCCATGTTTATCAATAACGGTTGGCTTGCTAGATAAGTTTGACGTTATTGTCATACGGATGGCGGTGATCAACTGGTCTCTATACATCACACCTATAGGACACGTTTGAGAGATGTGAAGGTATGAAAATACAATCACATTTATGCTGAATACGACTAAACAGTTAGTCAGAGGTATTGACTATTAAATTAGTCAATGAGATGTTGAGATAATTATTTAATACGGATTAAATAATGTTAGCTAATACGGATTACATGATTAATTCGTAAATTAAATATAAATGGTTATATTTAATTAAATATTGAATTCGTGCATTAATATAAGCAGTTATATTAATTAAGCTAATTATACAATATCGTAATTTTTACCAGACCATTATTAATGTATCTGTTGGAAACTAGGTTCCTTATTTTATACTCAAATCTAATGTGAGTTTTGTTTCTTTAAGTTTAGGTCATAAAACTTAAATAGATCTTATGCATGCAAGATGATATCATAATATGAGATAGTCCTTACATTGGTTTTAGAAGGTTTATACTCAATAATCACCTATTATATGAGTCTTCAAACCACCGAAAAAACCCTTAAACGATCTAAGAAAAAACGTCTCCAAAAGATGCGTATCAAGGACCCGATCTCAAACTAATACTAATTTTGTTACTAGAAAATTAGTATAAGTATACTAGAAATAATAATAATAATATTACTCTTAATATTATTAGTATAGGAAATAATAATTTTCTTAGTAAAAACTATTTTACTTAGAAAATTAGTGAGAATGATGCTTTAGTTTGTGATGAGAATAAGCATACACATAACACTTAGCCAAAAACTAGTAGATCATATGAGGTGCGTGTTGGTGTATTTAAAGAGCAAAGATGAGCTTACTTGCTCACTCTTGGCCGGCTCACATGAGCTAAAGATGGCCTATGCATGCCTCTTATGCTCATACATAAAGCACACAATATTCCTTACACTCTTACACACTCACTTACACACACAATCACATTGCACACACAACCTCCATCCACTCTACACTACACGGCTAAAATGGATTTATAAGACCCATTTTATTTTTGTCAATTGTGTTAATTTGTAACATGTCACATATGTTCCATAACACATGACTTAATTTGTTAATTGTGCAATTTTAACTATTAAAATCCACAATTTACAAATTTATTACATTTAAATAATTATTCCAATATTTCGAAATTATTATTGTATAAAATGTAATATCATAATTTTAATTACAACTCTTTGTAATTTTATGATCAACCGTGTTCATTCTCAATTTAATCGTTTCCCAAACGAATAAATAAAAAAAAAACGAGTAATAAAACGATTTTATTACTTTGACTTTTATTATTATAATCCCATTATAAAATATTCGTCATATAAAAATTATTTCCAAATTTCTAGTTATTAATTAATTCGTATCCAATACAATATTAATTAATTATTCTATTGAGACGGAATTCCCTAAAGATATGACCTTAAGGGATCAACTGATCACCACCATCATATGACGATAATGTCAAACTCTAGACAGCCAATCATTATTGATAAATGTTGATCAGTTGACTTTAAAAGAGTAACACTCCCAGTTGTGTTTCATTCAAATGAGTTTTAATTATGTCAACACACTATTGTCGAGGACACTTCCTCCAACAATCTCCCACTTGTCCGAGACAAGTGTGTGTTACCAATTCTCTTGCCCTATTACTATCTCCCACTCAATGCATGGCGTCCTCTCAGGTCGTGCCGGCAATTGATTAAAATCTAGAGTGGTTTATCTCGATCTGGAGTTATAACTACTGACCGGAATTATCTACCATAGATACCTTCCGAGCGTGGCCACGCATTTCTAGTTATTATTCTCCTCGAGTGGCCTAGAGATATTTCTCAACCCTGACAAGGGGTGGACAATTCCTAATCGACTCATTCCTTCCGGCTGGCCACAGCCCATCATAACCCAAAATATGTCCTTATAAACCCCAGTTACGAAGGTGTTAGGACATAAATCAAAGTTAATCTGAAAACTGTGCCACCTCTGAGAACAGTCATTAGTCCAAGAACTGACTCATGTGAAACACGATAGATGCTCCCGCCACGACCAGGCAGTCTTTTAATAAGAGTACGCCAGAGCTCTATCAGCGGTCATTAGCCCGGCAAATGTATCTTAACATGTCTATGCCTAGGTGATCGATTAGTCATCTCGTATGACTCTATGGCAATTGAACTCGCCATCAATCGCACCACACATCCGGTTGCATTGAGATGTCACCTCACTTAAGCAACTAGGGGCGAGGTCACGATAATTCAATTCACTTTAATGGGGTTCAATATGGTCTTACCATCCCATTTGAATTTTACTTGACCTTTCGTGAGTTATAAATAACTCAAACAATTAGTGGATTACACCATCCAAGTGGTCAACCTTTGAACACCATTTAATTTACAATCAGCTTTAGGGTCTCTCGTTTACATCCCTTAAAATTGTAATTATCTCCATTTTGAGTAAACCAGGTTTACCACGGTTCGTGCGATCGTTCACTTTGCGGATCATATCCACACATTGATCTTTCCTCTGAAAGAGACAAGTCATTCTCATGACTAGCGAATAAGATTATGTGCATTGTGTAACTCCCAGCCACAACAATGCCTTTACATAATTTATGAACTTACACATTTTGTAGAATCTTGTGATGACCATGTAGTTAAAATACAAGTCATTGAGATGCATAGTCAATGATTGTAAGCCAAAGATTATCTCAAATCTTTGCCTGGTTTCTTGGAACTTGAGTCGTTGCAAACCTTTTACCATACGACTAAGTTATCTTCCAAGATCTTGAATTTGTCTTTCATCTTCATTGGAGAATACTTTGACGATTGATCAAGGTTTAATCATTGATTTAAAACCTGCTCTTCGGGTTGTCCTGAAAGCGGTGCGCATCCACTTTACACGATTATACTAATGGCGGAAACATTAGTGATTTAAACGTGCAAACAATAGTACTTAAGGTTCGATAAATTTCCATGATCCCATCATGGTTATACTATCTTCATCTCCATGAACAACCTTAACACTAATAACAAGATGTCTCTTATAATCTCAACTAAACATCCCATGTTCAATTAGATTTAATTCATATCAATATGTCATCTAGAACCAAAAAACTCGTGTACCTTTCATGAGTATCAATGCTTCATTCCAAACGAGCAATGAGTTGTTTTAGATAACGTTTACTCCCACTAAACTCTTGTTCTTGCCTGATTCTGAAGATCCGAAGTCATACCCATGACTCAATAGCTTCAAATCCTGGAGCGAGAACTCCCACTGAACTTTACATTTAACCGTAAATCATAAAGCTCCCACTCAATTCAATGTTCCTTAACATTTAATGAATTGAAATGTTTGGGACTTCAACCATATGTGCTAATAGTCACATCCTTTTCAAATACCCTTTTGAAAAGTGGTTATTGAGTTTACTGAATTCATTCTCAATGAATTACCTTACTACTTTCAACAAAGTTACCCTTAACTTTGCAGACTGCTGGCATCTTCATGTCAACGTATGCTTCTCCCAATAAATCTCATTTATTAGCATGTATGTCTTATAAATTTCATGGTCTTTAGAATTTGCATTGACACATTTAGATCACCATCTAAATCCAAGAACCCTTTCTTGAGCGTTTGCAAAATCTTTTGAATAATTTTCTTCGAGTGTCCTCCCGTAGTTTCTATAAGAGTCTTTTCTTATGGTATACAATTTCTGTGTGAAGGAACTTTCAGTTCCCCACATTTATCTTATCTTGTACTGTACGAGGACTATATCATGGATCTTATCCATGTATAGAATTTTTCCTTACAAACTTCAAGAATTTATCCTTGAAGTATCCTCCAGGGCCGGGGCCGTTGGTATATAAGGCGTAGATTTTTACCAAACCGTAGATCTTATCCACAACCTTTGGGTTTATCCACAACTTTTGGGATGATAAGGCTTAGAATCTTGTCCACGGCCTAATCTACTTTTTACAACCATAAGGTGTAGATTGCTCTTGGGATATAAGGCGTAAATTTTTTACCAAACCGTAGATCTTATCTACAACCTTTGGGCTTATCCACAACTTTTGGGATGATAAGGCGTAGAATCTTATCTACAGCCTAATCTACCTTTTACAACCATAAGGTGTAGATTTTCTTAAATCGTAGATCCCATCCACAACTTAATCTTCCTTCTTATCTTTCACATAACCAAAACACAATAAATCCTACTATTCACTAATAGATCACATCCATTGTGCTTGTCAAAATCATATGCTATTTGTGGACTTTTCAAATTTCTCCCACTCTATCTTTGTAATAATAATCCCATTTTATCACCAAAGATAGCCACTAAGGCCACAAGCAATGACTTTGATGTTGGTTTGTGTATCCTTATGGTTTATTACAGAAAATATTCAATTTAAAGCTTTAGATAGTTTAGAATGGTTGATAACTTTGAAGTTGGTTTGTGTACCCTTATGATAACTTTTCCTCTTTAATTAAGTTCTAAACTTCATTTGATTTTGATTTGATTTGAATTAAGTATCCTATACTTATTCCATCTTAATGGTCATACATTGAATTGTCACAATCAATTCTATTTTATGTTAAGATTTGCAAGTGTTTAAACTAATCAAGAACATAATTATAAACCGATAGTGACTCGGGTTGAAAACCAAGTCACTATATTATCCAAAATACAACATATTGTTCAAGGATTTCCCCTTTCCTTGTCCAACAAGGAAATAAAACATAGGTTTTAATTGTTCATACAACACTTGAAATATTAGCAAAATAAGCGGAAAAACAAAGCTCCTTGATCATCCCGAGTGGAGCTACTCTTAGTTCCCTTGATCCATCAAGCTTGTTTCTCTTTTCCCTTATCTTTGCTTTCATGCCCTAATTCAAGTAAGAAGAGCATTCACATCACAACTTGTATCATGATACATTAGTTGAGATTAACATAAAATCGGGATAGTTATCGTACCAACTGGAAGAATCTTCCCAGCTTTGAGATCGCTGAGATACTTGGAACAGTTCCTCTTCCAATGTCCTTTGCCATTGCAGTAAAAGCATTTGGCCCCTTGATGAGGGCTCTTCTTGGATTTGGAGGTGCTTGCCTCAGAAGACACTTTCTTTGAACCTTTGGAAGGTTGCTTCCCCTTTGCCTTACCCTTCCTTTTGAACTTTCCTTTGCTCTTAACATTAATGTTGAGCACATCCTTAGGGGCACTAACATTTAGGCCCATATCCCTTTCAGCTTGCACGATCATATTGTGCAATTCATCGAGAGAGATGTCTTGGTTTCTCATGTTGAAATTCACCCGGAATTGTACATAAGTTTTCACCTTAGACAAGGAGTGGAGGATTCTATCAATCACAAGTTCCTTAGGAATGTCCACTTGATTCATCCTTAGGGTTTCTACATGCTCAATTAACTTGAGCAAATGTGGGCTAGCCTTTTGCCCCTCCTTAAGGTTGAGATCAAAGAAGGCCGATGCCGCCTCGTATTGGACAATTCTCGAAGCCTTTGAGAACATTGTCACAAGCCTGGAGTAGATCTCATAGGCCGTGCCAATCTTTATGGCACTCCTTTGGAGTTCTGGCTCCATCGAGAAGATCAAAACATTTTTGATTGCCGCAGACTCCTTCTGATAAGTATCATAGGGTCGTCTTGCTGCGGCGGTGGCATTTTCTGCAGGTTCAGGAGGTGATTCTTCAATGAGGAATTCGGTCTTACCGTCTCCCTCTGCCGCTAACAACAGTTGGGCATCCCAATCGGCAAAGTTCGCCCCATTCTTTTCTAGCTTACAACGATCCATGAAGGAACGTAACCATGAATTGTTCGTAGTAGTGGAAGTAGTCATGATTGATATTGATACGAAGACTACAAAATTTTAAACATATGAAGAAATTAAATGCTAATCGTTTTAATTTTCATTTTAACTTGTAAACATATTTACTAAGTTGATGCATCTATAAAATGACCTCTATCCAATTTTATAAATGATCCCAAGACCCAAACCCATACTACCGAAATCGTGAACCACTGGAACTCCGACCCAATGATATGGTTTGGTGGGTTAAATTAAACCGGTTCTACCCTAGAACTCTTGGTTGATGACAAATCATTATTTATTCATCTTAGCCCGGAACACATTGACCACTGGTCCTCTACACTTCCGTTGAGTACAAACCAAATTTCAATTGCATCGGGATGCGATCCGCCCACTGGACTGAATCCACCCCATTGCCCCACTTATCCTACGTAATGAGGTTCGTACTGCCCACTGGACAAGCACCACCCCACGAAATAGAAGCTCATGGGTTCTACTATTTGGTAAGGCTAATCCTCAATTGTTTTGTTTAATATAGAGGTCTTGTCAATTTATTATCTATCTCCTTTAAGCGAATTAAATTGGTGAACTCGATAATTATAATTGACACGGTCGTTTTTAACGATCTAAACTAATATGCATGTTTATGGCGATTTGGCTATGCATGCAAACATATTAAAATGCGAAAGTAAAAGCAATAAAGCAATAAAATCCTAGTATGGCCTTCCTAGTAATAGTAAAAACTAATTAACTATTACAAATTCGGAAACCAACTCCATGGTCCCTTGAACTTCTTTGGCACGCCATCCAAGAAAACACCGTCTTGTCGGAACTCCTTTCCGTATGGCACCGTCTTTTGGATCTTCGGAATTACAATAAAATAATACAACTATTCTATTGTAAAACTGAAAATTAAATTAAATTGCAAACCCGTGATACGAGATCACATAAATTACAACCGAATCAATATTCCCTTTCATTACGGGTAATATTGATTAAAACTAAGGCCATACTAAGAAAAATTACATAATTCCAAATTATATAAATAACATTCAAAATATGACATTCATATTAAATAAATTGCAATAAATAAAATATGTATGCACATGCTCAATTTTTAATGTCAAATCGCCTTATGGGAGCAAATATCTCATATTTGTTTACGGTTTTTACGGATATGCGCGATTTTAACTATTAAAATCATCCAAAATTACATAAATCTCATTTATGTCCAAGTTAATCATCCTAACTTACTTTAGGAATCAATGTTTAGTCTCTACTAATATTTGATCATGATCTAACTTGATTTTGCATTATTGTTCATAAATTACTTGTGTTTTCGGGAAAAATAAACAAAATATGGCCAAATGAGTCAATAAAATTCGAAATCTAAAATTCAAAATTTTAAACTTTCTGGAAATTTTCTAAAAATTCAGAAATTAATAAAATGGTCTTATGCAAATATTTATGGTTTATTTCTTAAATACATCGTATAAAAGCCGTTTTTATGGTTTAAAATCCGATTTAAATTATAAAAACTTGCAATAATTTGCCATAAATTTTTAGTCATGCTAAAATATATATTAGAACCTGAAAATGACCAAAAATTTCAGACCATGCTCGAAATTTTATTTTTACGACTCATAAATTACGATTATTAACCAATTAACTCATTAAAAATTAATAATCATAAAAACAGAAACTTTTTGATATCTAACTTTTAGATCTGATGTTCCTATCATATAAGACATCTATGGGTAAAATTTCATGCCATAATATTAAGATTAACTATTTTTAACACAATAAGTCACTATTTATCCGATTTTAACCATTAAAATCATAAATCATGCATCACTTGAGAATAAATTCCCAAAACTTACATACATACTGTAAATATTGCATGTGACATTGTGTAAAGTTTTTATGGCAAAATTCCAACTATAACTATTAAAGTCGAATTTAAGTCACTATTAATCCGATTTTTACTATAAAAATCATTAATCATGCAAAATAAGTCCAATAATTTCGAAAATTCATACAGGAACTTTACATATTGCATGTGACTTCTCATAAAATTTTTAAGGTCAAATTCGAAATATAACCTTATATACCCATTTTTACTCATATAATGACTATTTATCTCATAAAATTCATAATCCATGCATATTAACTCCATTTCTTACGAAAAATCATATACAATATATTAAATATGCATGTGAGAACATATCAAAAAATCTCGGCCAGAAACTATTTTTAGCTATTTTTCCCATTAATTGTTGTTTAAAACCGATTTAAACTACAAAATATACAAATAAATATAAAAATGAACAATAAAAATCCATAAAATTATTTTTATGTTCTAAAACCATTTTAGAAACAGAAACTTTAACATGCAAAATTATTTTGTGATTTATCATAATAAACACAATAATTTCGTAATTTTCGAAATGTGTATGTTAAACCGATTTTAACATAAAACATGAATCCGATCATGCATGCAACAACCGTAATGCTCTGATACCAATTGTTGGAAACTAGGTTCCTTATTTTATACTCAAATCTAATGTGAGTTTTGTTTCTTTAAGTTTAGGTCATAAAACTTAAATAGATCTTATGCATGCAAGATGATATCATAAGATGAGATAGTCCTTACATTGGTTTTAGAAGGTTTATACTCAATAATCACCTATTATATGAGTCTTCAAACCACCGAAAAAACCCTTAAACGATCTAAGAAAAAACGTCTCCAAAAGATGCGTATCAAGGACCCGATCTCAAACTAATACTAATTTTGTTACTAGAAAATTAGTATAAGTATACTAGAAATAATAATAATAATATTACTCTTAATATTATTAGTATAGGAAATAATAATATATGATAACGTGTATACGATTTATATATGATAACGTGTATACGATTTATAATTAAATCCCGCGAATTATATTTTAGAAATTAGGGTCGAATCACGTATTAAAATAAGGTAAGAGTGGAAAGCCCATCTCACCTTGACCTAATTTCGGCCGAGTGATACAAAAGGAAATGGACTCTCCTTTTGTCAGTCTCTCGCTGTTTTTACTGATTACTGATAATCTCATCTCACGGAAAATTAGGGTTTTGAGAACTGTTTTCCGAAAACCTAGATCTCACATCTGAAAAACCTCACAAAACTCTCCCCATATTGCAAGGCAATTGGAGAGCATTTCTAGCACACGCGGCATCGTCTCAGACAAGTCTTGAGTGCAAGTTATAGGAGGGAATTTCCTTTAATTCATGTTCTTAGGCCATTCGCGCAAAGGACCTAAGGTTGTACTCTATTATTCATGTTTTTCATCTTATGACATTTATTCACATATGTAATTTTCGTTAGAATCCTGCAAAATTAAGGGTGAATACATGATTATTCCCCTCACAACGAACCTCTGTATACATCCATCATTCGCAACCAAAGTATACTCCCCACCATAAATCCTTACCCCACACAGGAATTTATCTAGGTACGACTCTAAGGTAGATTTGTATGTTTTCTTCCTCAATACTGGTTTGACTCGTTTGAACGTGGAATATTCCGGACCTAAGGACCCTTGTTTCCACCCATAACTTATCGTCTTAGTCCGCAGTCGCAACTCCTTGGTCTCGTTGCTTCTATCAATGAGCTGAATAGGAAGTGAAGCCCTCGGAACTAAAGCTAAAGGATGTTCTAACCCTCTTTCTGAACCCAAAGCATACACCTTTTGTTCTCCCTCCATGGCTCTCTCTTCTCTTTCACTTGCAACCACCGCAAGATCGGTCCTCTCTTGTTTCTTGGTAATCATCTCTAATACGGCTTGGGAGGTCATAGGTTTCAGTATGATTCTCTTATCCTTGTCCCTCAACTCGTATTCGTTGGTCCTCCCTCGATGCACCACATCTCTATCAAATTGCCATGGACGTCCCAACAATAGGTGACACGCATCCATAGGCGTGACATCACATAAAATCTCGTCCTTGTACGATCCCATGGTGATCCCTACCCTAACTTGCCTCGTCACCCTTATAGCACTCCCGTCATCTAACCAATGTAGTAAATAGGGTTTTGGGTGTGTGGTGGTGATTAGGTTAAGTTTGGATACCATCTCCTCAGAAGCAACGTTTTCACAACTACCTCCGTCAATAATTACGCTACAGCACTTATCTTGTACTTGGCACTTGGTGTAGAATATTTGGTTTCTTTGATCGTTTGAGATTCGGTCGGTTTGAACTTGTAGGTTACGTAGCATTAGGTTTCTTGGTAATTGTAATGGAACCCCAACTTCGGTCTCTCCCTTGAATCTCGCACCCTCCATACTACCTCCCTTCGTGGATCGTCTTGTAGATAAAGAAATCAAAAGCCGAAGCTGTGATACCACTAAAGATACGAATTCTTGATAAAGAAATCGTCCGCGGAAGCTTCTTGGAATCTTTAAGAACAATCTTGGATGAATTAGTAACATAGGTGTTTGTATGGAACGATGTTGCATGAATCTTGGATGAAATATGAATGATGAACGATGATGGTGGTGGCGTTGGTATGGTGGTCGTCGATGGTGATGGTGATGATTGTAGTTGTGACGGTTTTGAGGTGAGTCCTCAAGGTAGAAGGATATTTGTTTGCCCTAGACCTATAGTTCAAACAATGGTGATTTACTCCCTAGACCTATAGTTTGTAAATCGTGTCAATACTTGAAACGCGACAAATATCAACGGCTTGGATCAACACTCGATGAGTTCGGATTCTTTAAGCAACACTTAAAAGAAAAGTTTATATTTTTATTATAACTTGATTAACTGAAAATAAAGAAGACGATGTGTCCCATTTATATAGGAAACACACGACACAAACACACGTCCCACACGAGTGAAGAACTCGAATTCCGACTTGGAATAGGACTCCTAAAATCTATCTAATTGGATCAAAATTAATCCTTATTAAATCCTAAATCTATCCTAGTTGTTAAATAATTATATAAACTAATCCTAACAACCTTAGAATAACTAACTAGATAGTGACTAGTCTAGTAACTAACTACTAGTTTGTAACAACCTTAGTAACTACCTTAACAAACTAATAACAAACTTTAACTAATCTAGTAACTTACTAAAATAACAAACTTAATAAAAATAACATAAAAGTTAAATATACTCCAAAATCTATTTGGAGTCCAATTTCTTGGAAGCAACCGAGTGCATGCTCGGGTCTTGGGATTCGTGCCCAAGCATCTCGACGTGGCCCACACGCCCCTTCGGTGGTTCGTCCACCCTAGTCCAACCCATCCTTGTCTTGCGACGATCTTTGTGAACACCTCGTCGGGCCAAGGTTGTAGAACCCATCCAATCATTATTGGATAATAGCTTAGGCTCAAGACCAATAAAGACAATAGTATTAGCACTAGTCGCCCCTTCAAGCCCCAATCATAACCATGAGATCGAACCCTATCCATAATTGGATCAACAGTTTATCCCCACATGGATGCACTGAATAAGGTACGCTATGAGCCTCTATCAGAATTCGCTTCCTCAACTCCGCACTATCTGGTACATACCAATGACTATCAAATCGAAGACTCCCATCTGCACTAATTGAAAACCTCGAAGGTCCACCTGCTTCCACTTTGGCCTTCCACTCTAAGAATTTGGGATCAAGCAACTGACTCTCCCTACTCTCAGCATATAACTCCGGCTCCACTGTCAAGTGTCCTCGCATATCCCCCTTCCTAATCACATGGATGCCCATCCTGTCTACCTCATCTCTCAGCCTCATCAAGGACATTGCGGTACATAAAGAATGTACACTCTTCCTGCTCAGCACGTTTGCCATCACATTTGCCCTTCCCTCATGGTAAACAATTTCTATGTCATAGTCACCTAGTAACTTCATCCACCGCCTCTGCCTCATATTTAGGTCCTTCTGGGTGAAACTATACTTCAAACTATTATGATTCGAAAACACCTTGAAAGTAACTCCACATAGGTAATGTCTCCAAACCTTTAGTGGAAAAACCACCCCACCCAACTCTCGATCGTGAGTAGGGTAGTTCTCCTCATATTTCTTCAGCTGTCTAGACGCATAAGCAATCACCTTCCCATTCTGCATCAGTACGCATCCCAATCCGTTCTAAGACGCATTGGTATAGACCTCTAAAGTGTCAGTCCCCTCGAGTAAGGCTAGGATTGGTAATGTAGTCAAACGTTCCTTAAGAGTTTGGAACGCCTTCTCACAATCCCCATTCTAGCGAAAACGGTTATCTTTCCTCATGAGCGCTGTCATTAGTCTAGCAATCTTGGAGAAATATTTCACGAACCGCCTGTAGTAGCCTGCTAAACCCAGAAAACTGCGCACCTCTGCCATATTCTTAGGAGCCTCCTAGTTAGACACCGCCTCTATCTTACCAATATCAATGACCACTCCCTTCTTCGAAATTACATGCCCAAAGAATGATACTTTCTCTAACTAGAACTCACACTTAGACAACTTCGCATAAATTTGGTTGTCCTTCAAGGTCTGCAATACAACCCTCAAATGCTCTGTATGCTCCTCTTTGGTCTTAGAGTAGACCCAAATGTCATTAATGAAGACAACCACAAATTTGTCCAAGTATGGACTAAACACGCGGTTCATCAGATCCATAAATACCGCTGGCGCTTTAGGCAACTCAAATGGCATCACCATGTACTCATAATGTCCTTACCTAAACCTGAAGGCGGTCTTAGGTTGATCCTAGAGAACACCCGAGCTCCTGTTAACTGATCAAACAAATCATCTATCTGAGGTAAAGGATAACGGTTCTTGAACGTCACATGGTTCAATTCCCGATAATCAATGCATAATCTCATATTGTCGTCCTTCTTCTTCACGAAAGTACTGGTGCACCCCAAGGCGATACACTAGGTCGAATGTACCCCTTTATCTAGCAATTCATTGAGTTGTTTCTTCAGCTCCTCCAACTCTTTCGGTCCCATCCGGTAAGGGGCCTTATATATAGGTCCCGTTCCCGGCTTCAGCTTGATGCTAAAGTCAATGTCCCTCTTGGGTGGTAACCAACGAATCTCCTCCGGAAAAGCGTCACCAAACTCCCTCACTATAGAAATGCTCTCAACTAACACCTCCTCAATCCTCGTATCCCTCACATGACACAATATCATCGGACACCCCTCGTCTCACCTCCATCTACTGCAAAAACCTCCACCAGACTCCTTGCCCCAACGCGTTATTGATGCGTGTCGTTTCCGCAGTCAAAATTAAATTTATAAATCTCTCACGAACTCTAACTAACTAGTAGTAGGGAAAGTAAGGGTCGAACCCACAGGGACTAATTTTATTATCTCAGATTGTTATTAATACTAATTTATAAATATCTAATGGTAAGTAAATGGGGGGTGTTTAAGGTGATTGATTACTACACTAAACTAAGCTAAGAAGACAAGTAAAACAATATCAATTTAAGATGAGAAACTCTAATAACGAAAAGATAGGAATATGTAATTTTCTATTGAAGTTGGGTCAATCATTGATTCACTTAATTACTTCTCGGATAGACTGGTTAACTAGCTAATCCCTTGTAAGCAAGCAAATTATCAGTTTTATCTTTCTTACTCGTTAAACCCCGTTAACCCTCGCAAGTTTAATCCTAACAAAATTATTTCGACTCAACCATGTAAGCACGTATTAAGTCGACGCATTTAGTCGCATTAAGATTACCAGTCAATTAAGCCTTACAGAACCGGTAAGCTGCAACTCCATAAGACCAAATTATTACACAAGTTTCTAGTATGGGATTAGACAAGTAAGCTGTAACCTAATCAAAACTACTATCAATTTGACAAAGTATCCTTGAGAACAACTTAGGTGGCCAAACTAAATTGATACACACTGATTAATAAGTCAAATTACGAAACTTGAATAAATACCCGAAAAACTAATTAATCATTCATAACAGAAACAAAATCTCACAAACCCCAATATCGAATAGTCGATTACATATTTCTATTGATAAATTAATCTAAACTAAACATAGTAAGAATAGAAATAAGATAAAGATAAGAGAAGCTCGTGGAAATCGAGTAGAAATCGGACTGAAAATATACTCGAATTGCTCCGTCCTTCTTCGTCTCCGTCTTCTGTCCATCCCTTTCTAAGAGTAACAATTGGGATTATATAGGGAGCAAACCCTAAATTTTCCCCCAATTTAATTACTCTTAAATTGGGATGATTAATATTGTCTTGAATCATCTTCTTTTTTTGGTGAAATGTAAAAAATATATTGAAGCTCAAATAAAGGAAGGAAATCCTTCCTTTAATAGTCCCTTTACATCATCAGTTTATCAATCCAGGCCTTATCCTTGGAAGGGATATGGCCTTTACATCTATATGCTATTTTCGTACTAATCTCATCCTTAATCAACTTAACAATAAGCTCAGGTCTCAGCAGTCTGTTCTCTAGTCTAGCCTTGTTCCTTTGGTTCCATATGTGATAAACAGTGGCATTAATGATAGCATACAACACTCCTCTCTTCAACTTTGATCCTCGTCTACTCAAGCACCAGTCTGATATAGCTGAGCCAGGTAGCATAAGTCCTGTCCAGGCCCTGAGATGCTGCAGAATCTGAGAGCTATACATACAGTCATAAAACAGATGTGAAATCTGTTCTGTGGCAGACCCACAGATGCAACACAAATCATCAGTTGTTACTCCATATTGAGCTAGCTTGTCTTTGGTCTTGAGAGCCTTGTGGTGATACATCCAATTAATCATAATATGCTTCTTTGTTGTCCAGGTATTCCAAATCAGTCCAGACCAATTCACCTCATGACTGGCAGGTCTAATCTGATCATAAACCTTGCTGATGGAGTACTGATTCTGTCCATCAAGCCATTCTGCAGATACAGTGACCAGTATGTCTTTGATCCTGCATATTTTTTTCCATGTCTTGAATCATCTTCATGAATGCAAAAACCGTTCGTTGTACATCAATATTGATCATTGATGATTGCCGTTATTTTCGTCCATTCAATGATTTTTGTGTTCTCCCTCTCCTCTGATCTTTTATTCTCTTAACTCTTTAATTATTTCTTGCCATAAATGTTGACCTCAGTGGTTTCAGTGGTTGGACTAAGGTGAGGAAATGGGTTGAACTCATTTGATTTATTTCCCATGTCATTATTGGACCAACAATAACGTTTGTCCACTTGATGCTGAAATACAGCATTCTTAAAGTAAGAATTAGTTTCAGCCCAAAGCACAAAATTTTCTAGTCTCGATCTTATCTTTCCATACCTTCTTGAATCGACTCATTTGGATTCCGGATGAGAGAGATATGGCCCAAATACGAACAACTATCCAAGATGATTCTTTGAGCGAGAATCGTACAAACCGGGTTTCCGAGTTTAAACGAAATGGGCAATCACCTATTAAATTAAAATAGATACAAGTTAATATCTATTCATCTCAAATGTAATATTCAAATGATTAAAATCCAAATGCACTAAAAATGTGTAAACTAGCTCAAATAATACGAAAGACGACTCCAAGTGTATACAAATGAATAGTAAAAATATATATAATTATGCGCTTATCAAATTCCCCCACACTTAGACTATTGTCGTCCTCGACAATAACAACGCTTTAGCTAAAGATGCTGGCTCAAAAACAAAAATCAACCTGAAAGATTTTAGACAAACCAAAACAAGTTCAATCGACGACAAACTAAAACCTCATTAGAGATAATTATTTAAGTTAGTGAACTCAATGGAAAACATTTTAAGTTAGATTAGGAAGCAATGTATACTAAATTCTCCTCCATTCGAAACTATACAACCGATGAATTAAGCAACATAAGATGTTTTAAAGCGCTTCTAAACTTAAAATTAAAAACAAACTTTTTATCCTTCACACTTGGTCTAGCAACCTTTGTGCTCGTGTGCATATGTATTGACTCGTAGAGGTGGGTTTTGGCAATTTAAGGTCCTAGGGCACGTGATTTACTTTCTGTACTTTTAGTACGAGGATCGTTCTCCCGAGCATTCAAGTGTACCCGTCCCTCAATCGGCTTTCCACATCTTCCACTTTATTTTTTTATTCTTTACTCTTTTTTCTCTTTTTTTCATTCTGTTTTATTTCCTCTTTCTGTTTTTTTTCTGTTTTTTTCTTCTTTTTTGTTTCACCATCTCCAACTTCCATACCCGTCTATCCAGTGACCCTTGTAGCGAGCTTTCGATCAATGGATCCCGCCCATCCGGACAAGTCATTAGGCATTCTCCCAATTCATTGATTGGGTTCCCCTAAGGATCTCCCCGAAGCCCTGATTAGGAGTCACCTATGAAAGTAAATTGGATAATAAGACCGGCTTATGCCCCACAATCTAGAGTCAACGAAAAGTGTAGTCAAGGTAGCCAAAATAAGTGTTGTTTTTTATAGTTTACTTGTAATTAAACTTCAAAAGAGACTTGAAACACTTATGTTATGAAAAATTAATCAATCCAAGTTCAAACGGGAGGAAATATTCATGTATACACGCTTCAAATTAATATTATTATTAGAAAAGTTAAAGTAACAGTTACTTTTTTTTAAGTCATGTTAGAGTTTATCGTCGACTTCCCTTATTCTAGTGAGTCTAATAAAAACATAGGTTATTACTTTTCAGCACTTAATTTCACAAAATTTCGGCAGCAACTCCCCTAAAAATAGTCATATCCAAAATTTATATAACCTGTAAAACATATTAAAAACCAATGGCCACCCGCCAACTCCTCTTTCAGCCACAAAATACACAAATTTCAGCACAATTTTTTCAAATTAACCCAACTTTTACCTCTCCCCCACACTTAGACTCGACATCGTCCTCGATGTCCAAATGTACATCAAAGAATGAACTGTAAAAGCTTATGCAAGAAATAAGAGGGTAGAGGCACTTAGCGGATATAGCGTAGTGGATATATCATCTTCATATGGGTCAAAATAATAGGTGTCACCAAAAATCATCAATGGAAACATTAAACAGCACCAACCGCAACATCCAGCAACATCCAGCATAAGCAGGAACAGTAGCATTCATCATTTTACTCATGGACTGGGCAGATCAATTCAAGCTTGTAACTCACTGCAAAATAAGCATTATGACCAAGACAAGTGAAATATGAAGGGAGAGAAACAGCCTGAAAAACAGTAGCAAAGACGAACATTTATTTATTTTCTACTTTTTTTTTGTGCAACCGACACTATTAACATCCCCTTACAAAGGTTGCGAAACTCAGGGTGGCACTTAAACCGACTCAACTATGTAACTCAGAAAGCATATGAAAATAAACAAACAAGAAATAGATAAAACATAAGCTTGGGTTGCCTCCCAAGAAGCGCCTTATTTCATGTCGTGGCTCGACATAATTTGGATAACCTAAAATATCAGTGAGTTCATTCACTGCCAGTTCAAACAACTTCTCTACACCAACATTTTGCACTATCTCATCCAGTAATATCTCAATTACATTAACCCCAAGCACTTCCAAACAATAATCCTCCAAATTGAATATATTATGCTCAAGGATATAAGGATTTCGGAAAATATCATAGAAATTAATTATCAACTTTTGTTTAGCACATCTTAGAGTAATCTCGCCTTTAAAAACATCAATTATAGATCTAGAAGATCTCAAGAAAGGCTTCCCTAAAATAATAGGGAATGAATTGTGAGACTCGGTAATATAAAAATCAGCTGTGAACTCAAGGTCTCCCAATTTAACATTTATGTTCTTCAAAATTCCTAGTGGATGTATCATGCTACCATCACCTAACTCAAAAATGGAAGAAGTGCTTGATAAAGGACCAAACTCATAAGATTCATAAATATGTGATGGCATAGTATTAACATCAGCGCCCAAGTCCAACAAACAATCTCCGTAATGAAATGCTCCTATACCACATGGAATACTAAAAGAACAAGGAGAAATGTCAGCATATTCCCCCATACTTAGATCATGAGAATCCATAAATTCCTTAAAAAGTATAGCATATTTGGGCACCAAACTAAGTCCGACAGCTAAAGGAATCTTTTTTTCATTCACCACACTTTTAGACAAGTCAACACCTTCACTTTCAAATGGTAAAACTTCAAAATCAGTTCCCTCTTTCAGCCTTATTAAAAAAATTCTATCTTTAGGATTAGGTAGAGGTTGAGAGGGAAGAGAGCCTGAAAGTTTAGACTCGATATTACTCAGAGATGTGCACACTTGACTAATTTGAGAATCTAATTGATGCAAATGAGCATCGTTTTTCTGCTGGTGTTGAGTCGAATGAGAATGAACTTGACCAATTTGAGTGGTTAACTGTTTTAGCATATCCTCCAAAGATGGACTAGTGTGTGGGTTTGGGGCTGAATTGCTCGGAACTGAAGGTCTAGGCGTCCCATAGGATTGGTTAGGCCTAGGTGGTCCGTATTTAAAATTTGGGTGATCCCTCCAACCCTCGTTATATGTAGCTGAAAATGGGTCATATTTCTTTTGAAAAGAATTAAGAAAACCATTAATAGCACTCACATTTTCAGCATGAACAGGAGAACTATCAGTTATAACATAAGACAGATTTTCAGGGGAGTTGTTAGAAACAACCTTAGACATTAAAGTGGTTAATGTGGCTATTTGTTGTGCATTTTCTTGCAACTCATTTTTAATAGCACTAAAATCTACCCCATTAACTCCTTTAACATCCTCTCTTGAACTATATTGCTGGGAATTAAAAGCCATGTTATCAATGAGTTGTTTAGCCTCTGTTGGGGTTTTGTTCATTAACACACCGCCACCAGCAGCGTCAATAATACTTTTATCCTTAAGTGACAAACCATCATAAAAATAATGAATTAATAGCTCATTACTTATCTGGTGTTGCGGACAAGTAGCACATAATCTATCAAATCTTTCACGATACTCATATAAAGACTCATCAGATTTCTGTTTAATACCACAAATCTCTTTCCTAATAGCTCCTGCTCTACTGGCAGGCAAATATTTTTCCAGAAAAGCGTTTTCCAGTAAAGTCGATGTTGTAATAGAACCAGCAGATAAATAATAAAGCCAATCTTTAGCGACATCCACCAAAGAAAATGGAAAAGCACGTAATTGAATTTGGTCCTGCTCAACACCATCAATTTGCATACTTGAGCATACAACAATAAATTCTTGTAAATGGCGTTGAGGGTTTTCATTAGCACGACCATAAAACTTGGGTAAAAGATTGATAAAACCTGAATTTAGCTTGAGAGGCTTCTCCAATTCTGGGAAGACGATGCTCAGTGGCTGCGCCCCTAAATTTGGTGCGGACAACTCTTTCAAAGTTCTTTCCCTTGCCATCTTTCCTTCCAAAAACAGAATGTCCAAGTAAAGTTTCTCTTCTTGCTGCTTTTCTCGAAATTCCTTTCTAAGTCTCCGGGCAGTCCGTTAAATTTCTGGATCGTACAACAGCTCTCTTTTTGTTAGGCGAGTGTGCATACACAATGAAATAATTGCTCGCTGAAACTCTTTCCAGCTCTACCAGTAGCCTTGTCAAGCACTGTCAATGGGTACCTGTTCACAAAAATTAAAAAGTAAATATAAAAATTGGAAATAACAATTAACTAAACTACCTAATATATAAAAAATAAATAATATAAGATAAGATAAGAAAATCAGTCCCCGGCAACGGCGCCAAAATTTGATGCGTGTCGTTTCCGCAGTCAAAATTAAATTTATAAATCTCTCACGAACTCTAACTAACTAGTAGTAGGGCAAGTAAGGGTCGAACCCACAGGGACTAATTTTATTATCTCAGATTGTTATTAATATTAATTTATAAATATCTAATGGTAAGTAAATGGGGGGTGTTTAAGGTGATTGATTACTACACTAAACTAAGCTAAGAAGACAAATAAAACAATATCAATTTAAGATGAGAAACTCTAATAACGAAAAGATAGGAATACGTAATTTTCTATTGAAGTTGGGTCAATCATTGATTCACTTAATTACTTCTCGGATAGACCGGTTAACTAGCTAATCCCTTGTAAGCAAGAAAATTATCAGTTTTATCTCTCTTACTCGTTAAACCCCGTTAACCCACACAAGTTTAATCCTAACAAAATGATATCGACTCAACCATGTAAGCACGTATTAAGTCGACGCATTTAGTCGCATTAAGATTGTAATAATCCGTATTATTATTAAATATAATAATTTTATGGGTAGACGATATAATTATTTATAATTGCTCGTTCAACAAGCTAGTGTACACTCGTTTTATGTTAAGCGTTTTGGACTTCGGTGGGATTCGAAATGGGAACCTAGCCATCAAATGATGATAATAGTAGTGTGGTGTTGGTGAGGCTCGAACCTAGGACCTTTGGGAGCATGGCCATGGGTCTCGTTTTGCGTGTAAAACTATAGCCCACGTTGGTGTTTTCCTCAAACAACTATAAACCCTACCTACTGCCGTCACTTTTGAGCACAATTTTCTAAAACCTAAACTACCCTAATCTGCATTCCAACACCACACATCCGCAGCCATCACAACAGAGAGTAATTAGGAGGTTTTCACGGTGGTCATAAGGTGGTCTAAGGGTGGTCGAAACACTTGAGAAAGAGGTAAGTCAGCACGTCGTTCTTTCATAATGTTCTGTCTGCGTCTTTCTTATCTTTTAGTTAAAGTCGTGTCCTTGTGTTATAGTGGCTGACTCTCGTACAATAAAGAACTATTGGGTTTGGGAGTCGTGCCTAACCACGGTCGTACCTTCATCAACCACCGAGTAACACCAGGCAAGGTTGTTTTCTGCCGCCTGTCACAGGAATTCCGTCAAACACCTTAAACAGGGTCTGGTTGTATACGTTTTTGATATGGGTTTAGATGCTTTCCCTGTGCACGTGGTTGGTGGTTGTGGAGTGAAGGGACTGGTGGTGGTCTGGGGAGTGCTGTGGTGGTGGTCACGGTGGGTATAACATGTAGGGTAGGTGTCTAAGGGGGTGTTTGTTGTCCTAGGTTGTCACGGTCTTAGTTTGTGTGTAAGGACAGGGGTGTTGAAGGTGGTACCACCGTTGACTCGGGGGAGGTCGACACGGTGGTACCACTGCCGTGTATGGGTTCTGTGTCAGGGGTGGAATAGGTGGTGGTTTCAGACGATGATAGGGTCGCTGGAAGGTGTCGACAGTGGGGGTTTGTTCGTAAGGATTCAAGGGGTTCAGGTGGGAACCAGGCCTGGTTAGGCTCTGGTCCGCTTTATCGGTGAGTGTCGAGGGGTTGGGTAGGAGTGTCGGTGGTAGCAAGTGGTTGAGAGACTGGTGTACTGTGGTTGTCGGTGGTGGTAGTGGTGTTATGTGGTGGAATATGGGACTGTTTTCGAGCGCGCGAGTATTGACGAAGTAGAGGCTGTTAGACCTTCGTGGTATTGTTGTACCTTCATGGTATTGTTGTTGTTTCAACGTGAACCACACCACCTTCTTTATCATTTTATTATTATTATTATTATTATTATTATTATTATTTTTTTTTTTTTTTTAATTTTTTTTTTTTTTTTTTTATTATAACTGAGGTCTTTTATTAAGGTAAAATCAAAGTTTACAAGAAATTAGTGGGCACCCGAGATACAAGCTGGGCGCCCACTCCCTTCGCAATGGCAAAGCTAAGTCTAGGAAAAATATAAGCGGCAGCCCGAGCCCCTGCATCATGAGATACAGAGAATATCTGAATCCGCTTGAGTAAAGCAATGGCCCCCACATCAAGCTCCCCCAAAGACGAGAAAGAGAAGGGTAAGAAACCATAGCCCGCCCCCACACACAAATCCCGGTACTTAGCACACTTTCGCTGAGCAGCATCCACAACAACCCGACCAGGCACAAAATCAGATACCCCGGACTGGGTCAAGGGGGAGGATCCCGTCAGATCAATACACATATTACGCCCTAAGTCCCATGAATAAAGTAATAAATCCGTTGGACGAAAAGACCTGCCATGCCCATCAACCAAACCAATATCAACCTCCCGACCAACAGAAATCCCAGACCTATAGCAAATATCCAACAATGTGTCCCGAACAAGGTTGTGGCGATGTTTGACACCCACAGTACCAGTACACGAAACAGCATGGTCACCAAAAACGTCACCCTCAAAGACCCGGGAACAAGCAGAACAAGGCCTAGACACCGAAAACAAAGGGACACCCAAGCGATAGCTAAGCACAGAACGATAAGTCCTCCCGTTCATTGTCTGACCCAACCCACAGATAGGAACAACACACAACCAGTCGGAAGAGTGAGCACCCTGCAGAGACTTCCACAAAACCATCTGACGAGAAGTCAAAGAAAAAACAGACTCTGCCATATCAGCAACGCGACTGAAATATATATCTGCCAGTTTCTTCATGAGTTTAGGGGCAGCGATTTCACTCGGATCACGGAAAAAGTTAGAACCTGTGGTCTCCCGAAAAACACGCAGGGCATCATCAAAGGCTGGGCCAGGGTCAACAATAGCAGAAGGGCGTAAGAGCTTAGCCTGCAACTCGAAAGTCTGCAAACGGGAAGCCAAAAAAGCATAATGCGAAACATCCCCAGCCGCATAAACTCCCAGCCCACCCAAATGAAAAGGGAAGGTGGCCAGCCGCCACTGCCAATCACCAAAGCCCGGCCCAGATGCAGTAACAATACGCTCTAGGCTAGACCGAAGGGCAGCATCAAAGGATAACTGAGCCGACCCTAACACACCCGGGGGACAAGTACGCAAAGTAAACGAAAGCTTAGAAATAGTCGTACAAGCCCGTAGCAGAAGCAACTCACACTGTGGATCATCAAGCCTCGCAACCAGATCCATAAGCGCTATGTTCTTAGTTACTCTCTTCACCATAAGATCACCACTGAAACTAGGGCACGTACTAACTGGGCCACCCAGAACCGTGACACCAAGGAGTGGGCGAGCAATAAAGGGAGGGAAAATACCAGGAAGCCGACTCCTGGGATCATCTGTAGGCCAGAAAACCTCAGTCTTATCAACATTAAGATGAAGCCCACGACGAGGCCCATCCTCCATCAGTAAATCTAAGACCTGCCCCACAACTAATGTGTCGCCAATAATAGTGCCATCATCTAAGTACCAAGCCTGCAAACTCAAATCAAAAGAATCTCGAATCTTACATATCAAGGGATGTAAGAGCAAAGCAAACAGCAGAGGGCCCAAAGGATCTCCTTGCTGAACCCCACGACAAGACCACAGGCTATGCTCACCGTAATAAAGCCGGGCAGGGTTAGAGTAACAAAACTCCACCCATCGAGAAAGAACCGGGCAGTGACGTCTAACCTCCTGCAACATGGCCACACAATCGACTAAGTTGAAGGCATTCCGGAAGTCAACCAACAACATAGAGAGACCCACATCACCACCACGGGCTTCCACGAACCGATTCAAGGCATGCAAAATAGCCTCTCCTCCACCGGATACCCCAACTCCAAACTGAAGACCTGCAAAATAGCCCGACAAAGAAGGACCAACTAAACACGCACCGACCTTAGAGACAAGGCGCCTCCAAACAGTGCCAACAGCAATAGGACGAATACCACCACTTGGCTTAACCAGTGGCGTGAGTGGGGCACTAGCAATATTATACTCACCCAAAGCAGTCGGACATCGGCCCGCAAGGAAAAGATTAACCACCCTAGTAATGGATGTGATTAAATCATCAGAGAGAGCAACAGCGGCCCCACTCAAACAGTCCATAAGATGCTGGGCCCGAAACCCATCCCTTCCACACGATGTCCCACGCGGGAAACTCCGAATCATATCCAAAACGACCGCCTTAGAAGCAACAAGGGTTTGATGATCAACAGGCAGAGGTTGAAGAGATGGAGAAGGGGTTATAGGGTGCTGATCACATAAAGCAGACAAAGTGACATCAGAATAAGGGGCAATACCTGATGAAGAAAGCACCCGAACAGCAGCAGTATAATGACCATCACCAATCTTCCTCCGACACTGCCGAAGATTAAGGTCACTCAACTAAAGCTCCTCCTCTATATGAAAGGAAGGTGGAACCTCAGCTAAGGTCTCCTGCATAAGCTGCCAACTACCACCAGGCATACCCCACGTCTGAATAGCACTAGCAATACTCTCCTCCTGACGCTGTCGTCGGATAGCTGTACGACACTCAAGACTACTCCTAGGAGAAAAGGTCTTAAGCAGACAGAGGGGTAACACAAGCAACCGCAACCAACACGACAAGTCATAAGGAGAGCTAGCCACATCATCCAAAGCCCCTTTCAAAACCCGAGAAAAACCAAGACGACACTTAGGAGGGATAGATTTCACGGTACGCAGGCCCATCGAAAGTAACTGATCAAGCAAAGAAACAGACAAACCAACAGGCACCACCCCAACATCAGACGAGGAAACCAACGCAGGTGTAGCCGAAGGTCTAGGAATAGCATAAATAAGAAAGCGGACAATACTATCACCACAATCCGGAGGCGCCACAAAATCGTCCCGACTATGCCGACACTTGGAACGCAAGGCATGAGTTTTAAGGCATACCCCACACAACCAAATACTCATACGCTTGAAGGTAATCTCAGCAGCAGAATAAACTGTCAAACTATTAGAAAGAGTTTGACGGGTAATTACCTGAGCATCACCAGAACAATGTCGATCATGAAAATGTCGGATCAAGGCCGCCTTAACCAAACCTCTACCGTTACCATCAGTGCAACCACAAAGGCCGACAAACGGGCAATGGAACCGGATTTTATCGGACATGATGAGGTCACTGGTACTACCCGCCCTCACGCACCGACAAGACACCCACAAAGCCAAAGAGAGTGTGGGCCAACGTAAGCAAGCATGAAGGCAGCACCAATAATAAAAAACCACAACACAAAATTACGAAGATGTAGGAAGGCAAGCGTACAGCCCCGGGCGCACTTACCCACCACCAACACCAAGAGGACCCATCCACGACAGACCACCACTGAATAGATGACCCACCACGAGCAGCACCTACAACGGCGGGAAGAAGCAAGAATACAAAACCGAAAACCCGACGCGAAAGCAAAAGAGATGAAAAAATAGGCAAACAAAAGGCCACGAGCCACGGCTGCCCAGAATGCCGACGACCCAAGAACCGCCGGCGACCCGCTGACCCAGAAGTACCACCGCAAAGGAAACCACCGCCAATAACGAAAACCGCAAACCCACTGCGAAACGCACACACTCACACGCTCTCACACAAAGGCACACCACTACCCACAATTATGTCGTCGGCGACGTGAGGAGGCCGACGAAAAGGTGAGAATAACACCGGCGACGTGAGGTCACCGGAGGTGGGACGGTGCAACTCACTCTCTCGCGCTCGCGGAATCTAGCAGACCCACAATTCCAGTACCACCGGCAGCGGGAGAGGCCGACGAGGTGGACACCGGCGACGGAGTGGGACACCGGTGACGGAGGGACACCGACGGAGGGGACAAAGTGACGGCAGGATCGCACGCTCCCTCACCTTCTCTCGCTAAACCCTAATTATTATTATTATTATTATTATTATTATATGTATCTACTAATACTATTAGTATTATTATTAATTATTATCCTTGAATTACCTACTTTGGGTCAATATCTAATATGGCTATTAATGTGTATGTTGAGGTTACCACAATTAGAAAGTTACCATTTTAGGTAATGTCTCTTGTAGGAAACTTTCCTTTTTAGGAAGTTACAATAAATAGAATACGTATTTATGTTACGAGATCTAGGGAGTTTTATTAATTATACAATATATGTTTAGGTGGCAGTTTCCGCGTGGAACACTTCTAGTAGCAGCTGTTCATTTGACCTTGCCTTCTGCAGTTTCGAGGTAGGGGATATTTACGTATGTGATTGTGTTGTGACATGAGGTCACTCATTATATGATTGATATTTAATTACGAATATATAATGTGATGGATTGTTCATTATTGATTATTTTGGAGGATGGGGCTTGTGAAATGGGTCTTGTGATATGGGTCTTGTGATAAGGGACTTGTGATATGGCCATTGGAGGTGGTGTGGTGTGTTGGAGGTGATGTGGGGAAATGATGGATGAGGAGATGGAGGAAATGTATATTGTGTTATTTAATGTCTTGATTATATTACCTACTCAACCTCGTGTTGACCCTGTTTGTTGTTTGTATGTGTCTGCGTTGATCCAATTTATTGGGGAGCAGAATGACAGGTCTTAGACTCTTGGGAGCTGGAAGGGAGGAGAGAATATGAACCAGACCTATCTAGTGCTAGCTCACGTTATCTAGTCTTTCACCTAGTCTAGACTGTTGTTTATTTCTTTGTAAGACAGTTGTAATACTTTGAGACATTTCTGTTTTCACATTTGAACTACTTAATAAAGTACTGTGTTTCTTCGATTTGTTATCTGCTACCTCGGTTATCCGAGATGGTAACACCCTTGGTTATTTGGGGAGTCCTAGATCAGGCCTCTAAATAAATGGGGGTGTTACAAAGTGGTATCAGAGCGAACGATCCTCAGGCCTAACCTAATGAACCCAATGAATGTAGGAAGAGTCTAAATAAAATGAACCCCGGGATAGAACTGTCAGGAGCACACTAAAGGGGAAGTATGAGTTTGGGGCCCCCTCACACTAAACCATAGGCCCTCTCAGTTTTACCCGGTAACCTTGAGTGCATACGAGCGAAAAGGGTAGAATAGGATATGATGAGAAATTATGGTAAAGCATGATAAGAGATTATAAGAACCCCTCTGTTATATGAATGGCATAAAAGGAAGAGTATGCGTATAAGAATTATGTGGTTATGTTTATATGGAATGCATAATAATGTGGATGCATGCGATGATCAGTATGATATTAATAATTATGTCATGTCTAAAGATATGCGGTTATGTGATCCCTGAGCCATGTGTAACTGATCAAACAAATCATCTATCTGAGGTAAAGGATAACGGTTCTTGACCGTCACATGGTTCAATTCCCGATAATCAATGCATAATCTCATATTGTCGTCCTTCTTCTTCACGAAAGTACTGGTGCACCCCAAGGCGATACACTAGGTCGAATGTACCCCTTATCTAGCAATTCATTGAGCTGTTTCTTCAGCTCCTCCGACTCTTTCGGTCCCATCCGGTAAGGGGCCTTATATATAGGTCCCGTTCCCGGCTTCAGCTTGATGCTAAAGTCAATGTCCCTCTTGGGGTGTAACCAACGAATCTCCGCCGAAAAAGCATCACCAAACTCCCTCACTATAGAAATGCTCTCAGCTAACACCTCCTCAATCCTCGTATCCCTCACATGACACAATATCATCGGACACCCCTCGTCTCACCTTCATCTACTGCAAAAACCGCCACCAGACTCCTTACCCCAACACACTTATTGATGCGTGTCGTTTCCGCAGTCAAAATTAAATTTATAAATCTCTCACGAACTCTAACTAACTAGTAGTAGGGCAAGTAAGGGTCGAACCCACAGGGACTAATTTTATTATCTCAAATTGTTATTAATACTAATTTATAAATATCTAATGGTAAGTAAATTGGGGGGTGTTTAAGGTGATTGATTACTACACTAAACTAAGCTAAGAAGACAAGTAAAACAATATCAATTTAAGATGAGAAACTCTAATAATGAAAAGATAGGAATATGTAATTTTCTATTGAAGTTGGGTCAATCATTGATTCACTTAATTACTTCTCGGATAGACCGGTTAACTAGCTAATCCCTTGTAAGCAAGCGAATTATCAGTTTTATCTTTCTTACTCGTTAAACCCCGTTAACCCACGCAAGTTTAATCCTAACAAAATTATATCGACTCAACCATGTAAGCACGTATTAAGTCGACGCATTTAGTCGCATTAAGATTACCAGTCAATTAAGCCTTACAGAACCAGTAAGCTGGAACTCCATAAGACCAAATTATTACACAAGTTTCTAGTATGGGATTAGACCAATAAGCTGTAACCTAATCAAAACTACTATCAATTTGACAAAGTATCCTTGAGAACAGCTTAGGTGGTCAAACTAAATTGATACACACTGATTAATAAGTCAAATTACGAAACTTGAATAAATACCCGAAAAACTAATTAATCATTCATAACAGAAACAAAATCTCATAAACCCCAATATCGAATTGTCGATTACATATTTCTATTGATAAATTAATCTAAACTAAACATAGTAAGAATAGAAATAAGATAAAGATAAGAGAAGCTCATGGAAATCGAGTAGAAATCGGACTGAAAATATACTCGAATTGCTCCGTCCTCCTTCGTCTCCGTCTTCTGTCCATTCCTTTCTAAGAGTGACAATTGGGATTATATAGGGAGCAAACCCTAAATTTTCCCCCAATTTAATTACTCTTAAATTGGGATGATTAATATTGTCTTGAATCATCTTCATGAATGCCAAAACCGTTCGTTGTACATGAATATTGATCATTGATGATTGCCGTTATTTTCGTCCGTTCAATGATTTTCGTGTTCTCCCTCTCCTCTGATCTTTTATTCTCTTAACTCTTTAATTATTTCTTGCCATAAACGTTGACCTCAGTGGTTTCAGTGGTTGGACTAAGGTGAGGAAATGGGTTGAACTCTTTGGATTTAGTTCCCATGTCATTATTGGACCAACAATAACGTTTGTTCACTTGATGCTGATATAAAGCCTTCTTAAAGTAAGAATTAGTTTCAGCCCAAAACACGAAATTTGCTAGTCTCGATCTTATATTACCATAGCTTCTTGAATCGACTCATTTGGATTCCGGATGAGAGAGATATGGCCCAAATACGAACAACTATCCAAGATGATTCTTTGAGCGAGAATCGTACAAACCGGGTTTCCGAGTTTAAATGAAATGGGCAATCACCTATTAAATTAAAATAGATACAAGTTAATATCTATTCACCTTAAATGTAATATTCAAATGATTAAAATCCAAATGCACTAAAAATATGTAAAATAGCTCAAATAATACGAAAGACGACTCCACGTGTATACAAATGAATAGTAAAAATATATATAATTATGCGCTTATCAAATTCCCCCACACTTAGACTATTGTCGTCCTCGACAATAACAACGCTTTAGCTAAAGATGCTGGCTCAAAAACAAAAATCAACCTGAAAGATTTTAGACAAACCAAAACAAGTTCAATCGACGACAAACTAAAACCTCATTAGAGATAATTTTTTAAGTTAGTGAACTCAATGGAAAACATTTTAAGTTAGATTAGGAAGCAATGTATACTAATTTCTCCTCCATTCGAAACTATACAACCGATGAATTAAGCAACATAAGATGTTTTAAAGCGCTTCTAAACTTACAATTAAAAACAAACTTTTTATCCTTCACACTTGGTCTAGCAACCTTTGTGCTCGTGTGCATATGTATTGACTCGTAGAGGTGGGTTTTGGCAATTTAAGGTCCTAGGGCACGTGATTTAATTTCTGTACTTTTAGTACGAGGATCGTTCTCCCGAGTATTCAAGTGTACCCGTCCCTCAATCGGCTTTCCACATCTTCCACTTCATTTTTTTATTCTTTACTCTTTTTTCTCTTTTTTTCATTCTGTTTTATTTCCTCTTTCTGTTTTTTTTTCTGTTTTTTTCTTTTTTTTTTTTTTTCACCATCTCCAACTTCCATACCCGTCTATCCAGTGACCCTTGTAGCGAGTTTTCGATCAATGGATCCCGCCCATCCGGACAAGTCATTAGGCATTCTCCCAATTCATTGATTGGGTTCCCCTAAGGATCTAATTACTCGGGTACCGGATAGACGTGAGGTCAAGTAATCTCCCCGAAGCCCTGATTAGGAGTCACCTATGAAAGTAAATTGGATAATAAGACCGGCTTATGCCCCACAATCTAGAGTCAACGAAAAGTGTAGTCAAGGTAGCCAAAATAAGTGTTGTTCTTTATAGTTTACTTGTAATTAAACTTCAAAAGAGACTTGAAACACTTATGTTAAGAAAAATTAATCAATCCAAGTTCAAACGGGAGGAAAAATTCATGTATACACGCTTCAAATTAATATATTGTTAGAAAAGTTAAAGTAACAGTTAGTTTTTTTTTAAGTCATGTTAGAGTTTATCGTCGACTTCCCTTATTCTAGCGAGTCTAATAAAAACATAGGTTATTACTTTCAGCACTTAATTTCACAAAATTTCGGCAGCAACTCCCCTAAAATTAGTCATATCCAAAATTTATATAACCTGTAAAACATATTAAAAACCAATGGCCACCGGACAACTCCTCTTTCAGCCACAAAATACGCAAATTTCAGCACATTTTTTTCAAATTAACCCAACTTTTACCTCTCCCCCACACTTAGACTCGACATCGTCCTCGATGTCAAAATGTACATCAAAGAATGAACTGTAAAAGCTATGCAAGAAATAAAAGGGTAGAGGCACTTAGCGGATATAGCGTAGTGGATATATCATCTTCATATGTGTCAAAATAATAGGTGTCACCAGAAATCATCAATGGAAACATTAAACAACACCAACCGCAACATCCAGCAACATCCAGCATAAGCAGGAACAGTAGCATTCATCATTTTACTCCTGGACTGGGCAGATCACTTCAAGATTGTAACTCACTGCAAAATAAGCATTATGACCAAGACAAGTGAAATATGAAGGGAGAGAAACAGCCTGAAAAACAGTAGCAAAGACGAACATTTATTTATTTTCTACTTTTTTTTGTGCAACCGACACTATAAACATCCCCTTACAAAGGTTGCGAAACTCAGGGTGGCACTTAAACCGACTCAAGTATGTAACTCAGAAAGCATATAAAAATAAACAAACAAGAAATAGATAAACATAAGCTTGGGTTGCCTCCCAAGAAGCGCCTTATTTCATGTCGTGGCTCGATAAATTTGGATAACCTAAAATATCAGTGAATTCATTCACTGCCAGTTCAAACAACTTCTCACGCCAACATTCTGCACCATCTCATCCAGTAATATCTCAATTACATTAACCCCAAGCACTTCCAAACAATAATCCTCCAAATTGAATATATTATGCTCAAGGATATAAGGATTTCGGAAAATATCATTGAAATTAATTATCAACTTTTGTTTAGCACATCTTAGAGTAATCTCGCCTTTAAAAACATCAATTATAGCTCTAGAAGATCTCAAGAAAGGCTTCCCTAAAATAATAGGGAATGAATTGTGAGACTCGGTAATATAAAAATCAGTTGTGAACTCAAGGTCTCCCAGTTTAACATTTATGTTCTTCAAAATTCCTAGTGGATGTATCATGCTACCATCACCTAACTCAAAAATGGAAGAAGTGCTTGATAAAGGACCAAACTCATAAGATTCATAGATAAGTGATGGCATAGTATTAACATCAGCGCCCAAGTCCAACAAACAATCTCCGTAATGAAATGCTCCTATACCACATGGAATACTAAAAGAACAAGGAGAAATGTCAGCATATTCCCCCATACTTAGATCATGAGAATCCATAAATTCATTAAAAAGTATAGCATATTTGGGCACCAAACTAAGTCCGACAGCTAAAGGAATCTTTTTGTCATTCACCACACTTTTAGACAAGTCAACACCTTCACTTTCAAATGGTAAAACTTCAAAATTAGTTCCCTTTTTCAGCCTTATTAACAAAATTCTATCTTCAGGATTAGGTAGAGGTTGAGAGGGAAGAGAGCCTAAAATTTTACACTCGATATTACTCAGAGATGTGCACACTTGACTAATTTGAGAATCTAATTGATGCAAATGAGCATCGGTTTTCTGCTGGTGTTGAGTCGAATGAGAATGAACTTGACCAATTTGAGTGGTTAACTATTTCAGCATATCCTCCAAAGATGGACTAGTGTGTGGGTTTGGGGCTGAATTGCTCGGAACTGAAGGTCTAGGTGTCCCATAGGATTGGTTAGGCCTAGGTGGTCCGTATTTAAAATTTGGGTGATCCCTCCAACCCTCGTTATATGTAGCTGAAAATGGGTCATATTTCTTTTGAAAAGAATTAAGAAAACCATTAATAGCACTCACATTTTCAGCATGAACAGGAGAACTATCAGTTATAACATAAGACAGATTTTCAGGGGAGTTGTTAGAAACAAGCTTAGACATTAAAGTGGTTAATGTGGCTATTTGTTGTGCATTTTCTTGCAACTCATTTTTAACAGCACTAAAATCTACCCCATTAACTCCTTTAACATCCTCTCTTGAACTATATTGTTGGGAATTAAGAGCCATGTTATCAAGGAGTTGTTTAGCCTCTGTTGGGGTTTTGTTCATTAACACACCCCCACCAGCAGCGTCAATAATACTTTTATCCATAAGTGACAAACCATCATAAAAATAATGAATTAATAGCTCATTACTTATCTGGTGTTGCGGACAAGTAGCACATAATCTATCAAATCTTTCACGATACTCATATAAAGACTCATCAAATTTCTGTTTAATACCACAAATCTCTTTCCTAATAGCTCCTACTCTAGTGGCAGACAAATATTTTTCCAGAAAAGCGTTTTCCAGTAAAGTCGATGTTGTAATAGAACCAGCAGATAAATAATAAAGCCAATCTTTAGCGGCATCCACCAAAGAAAATGGAAAAGCACGTAATTGAATTTGGTCCTGCTCAACACCATCAATTTGCATACTTGAGCATACAACAATAAATTCTTGTAAATGGCGTTGAGGGTTTTCATTAGCACGACCATACAACTTGGGGAAAAGATTGATAAAACCTGAATTTAGCTTGAGAGGCTTCTCCAATTCTGGGAAGACGATGCTCAGTGGCTGCGCCCCTAAAGTTGGTACGGACAACTCTTTCAAAGTTCTTTCCCTTGCCATCTTTCCTTCCAAAAACAGATTGTCCAAGTAAAGTTTCTCTTCTTGCTGCTTTTCTCGAAATTCCTTTCTAAGTCTCCGGGCAGTCCGTTCAATTTCTGGATCGTACAACAGCTCTCTTTTTGTTAGGCGAGTGTGCACACACAATGAAATAATTGCTCGCTGAAACTTTTTCCAGCTCTTCCAGCAGCCTTGTCAAGCACTGTCAATGGGTACCTGTTAACAAAAATTAAAAAGTAAATATAAAAATTGGAAATAACAATTAACTAAACTACCTAATATATAATAAATAAATAATATAAGATAAGATAAGAAAATCAGTCCCCGGCAACGGCGCCAAAATTTGATGCGTGTCGTTTCCGCAGTCAAAAATAAATTTATAAATCTCTCACGAACTCTAACTAACTAGTAGTAGGGCAAGTAAGGGTCGAACCCACAGGGACTAATTTTATTATCTCAGATTGTTATTAATACTAATTTATAAATATCTAATGGTAAGTAAATGGGGGGTGTTTAAGGTGATTGATTACTACACTAAACTAAGCTAAGAAGACAAGTAAAACAATATCAATTTAAGATGAGAAACTCTAATAACGAAAAGATAGGAATGTGTAATTTTCTATTGAAGTTGGGTCAATCATTGATTCACTTAATTACTTCTCGGATAGACCGGTTAACTAGCTAATCCCTTATAAGCAAGAAAATTATTAGTTTTATCTCTCTTACTCGTTAAACCCCGTTAACCCACGCAAGTTTAATCCTAACAAATTATATCGACTCAACCATGTAAGCACGTATTAAGTCGACGCATTTAGTCGCATTAAGATTGTAATAACCCGTATTATTATTAAATATACTAATTTTATGGGTAGACAATATAATTATTTATAATTGCTCGTTCAACAAGCTAGTGTACACTCGTTTTATGTTAAGAGTTTTGGACTTCGGTGGGATTCGAAATGGGAACCTAGCCCTCAAATGATGATAATAGTAGCGTGGTGTTGGTGAGGCTCAAACCTAGGACCTTTGGGAGCATGGCCATGGGCCTCGTTTTGCGTGTAAAACAATAGCCCACGTTGGTGTTTTCCTCAAACAACTATAAACCCTACCTACTGCCGTCACTTTTGAACACAATTTTCTAAAACATAAACTACCTTAATCTGCATTCCAACACCACACATCCGCAGCCATCACAGTAGAGAGTAATTAGGAGGTTTTCACGGTGTTCATAAGGTGGTCTAAGGGTGGTCGAAACACTTGAGAAAGAGGTAAGTCAGCACGTCGTTCTTTCATAATGTTCTGTCTGCGTCTTTCTTATCTTTTAGTTAAAGTCGTGTCCTTGTGTTATAGTGGCTGACTCTCGTACAATAATGAACTATGGGGTTTGGGAGTCGTGCCTAACCACGGTCGTACCTTCATCAACCACCGAGTAACACCAGACAAGGTTGTTTTCTGCCGCCTGTCATAGGAATTCCGTCAAACACCTTAAAAAGGGTCTGGTTGTATACGTTTTTGATATGGGTTTAGATGCTTTCCCTGTGCACGTGGTTGGTGGTTGTGGAGTGAAGGGACTGGTGGTGGTCTGGGGAGTGCTGTGGTGGTGGTCACGGTGGGTATAACCGGTAGGGTAGGTGTCTAAGGGGGTGTTTGTTGTCCTAGGTTGTCACGGTCTTAGTTTGTGTGTAAGGACAGGGGTGTTGAAGGTGGTACCACCGTTGACTCGGGGGAGGTCGACACGGTGGTACCACTGCCGTGTATGGGTTCTGTGTCAGGGGTGGAATAGGTGGTGGTTTCAGGCGATGATAGGTTCGCTGGAAGGTGTCGACAGTGGGGGTCTGTTCATACGGATTCAAGGGGTTCAGGTGGGAACCACGCCTGGTTAGGCTCTGGTCCGCTTCATCGGTGAGTGTCGAGGGGTTGGGTAGGAGTATCGGTGGTAGCAAGTGGTTGGGAGACTGGTGTACGGTGGTTGTCGGTGGTGGTAGTGGTCTTATGTGGTGGTATAGGGGACTGTTTTCGAGCGCGCGAGTATTGTCGAAGTAGAGGCTGTTAGACCTTCGTGGTATTGTTATACCTTCGTGGTATTGTTGTTGTTTCAACGTGAACCACACCACCTTCTTTATCATTTTATTATTATTATTATTATTATTATTATTATTATATGTATCTACTAATACTATTAGTATTATTATTAATTGTTATCCTTGAATTACCTACTTTGGGTCAATATCTAATATGGCTATTAATGTGTATGTTAAGGAGGTTACCATAATTAGAAAGTTACCATTTTGGGTAATGTCTTTTGTAGGAAACTTTCCTTTTTAGGAAGTTACAATAAATAGAATACGTATTTATGTTACGAGATCTAGGGAGTTTTATTAATTATACAATATATGTTTAGGTGGCAGTTTTCGCGTGGAACACTTCTAGTAGCAGCTGTTCATTTGACCTTGCCTTCTGCAGTTTTGCGGTATGGGATATTTACGTTTGTGATTGTGTTGTGACATGAGGTCACTCATTATATGATTAATATTTAATTACGAATATATAATGTGATGGATTGTTCATTATTGATTATTGTGGAGGATGGGGCTTGTGAAATGGGTCTTGTGATATAGGTCTTGTGATAAGGGACTTGTGATACGACCATTGGAGGTGGTTTGGTGTGTTGGAGGTGATGTGGGGAAATGATGGATGAGGAGATGGAGGAAATGTATATTGTGTTATTTCATGTCTTGATTATATTACCTACTCAACCTCGTGTTGACCCTGTTTGTTGTTTGTATGTGTCTGCGTTGATCCAATTTATTGGGGAGCAGAATGACAGGTCTTAGACTCTTGGGAGCTGAAAGGGAGGAGAGAATATGAACCAGACCTATCTAGTGCTAGCTCACGTTATCTAGTCTTTCACCTAGTCTAGACTGTTGTTTATTTCTTTGTAAGACAGTTGTAATACTTTGAGACATTTCTGTTTTCACATTTGAACTACTTAATAAAGTATTGTGTTTCTTCGATTTGTTATATGCTACCTCGGTTATCCGAGATGGTAACACCCTTGGTTATTTGGGGAGTCCTAGATCAGGCCTCTAAATAAATGGGGGTGTTACAAAGTGGTATCAGAGCGAACGATTCTCAGGCCTAACCTAATGAACCCAATGAATGTAGGAAAAGTCTAAATAAAATGAACCCCGGGATAGAACTGTTAGGAGCACACTAAAGGGGAAGTATGAGTCTGGGGCCCCCTCACACTAAACCATAGGCCCTCTCAGTTTTACCCGGTTACCTTGAGTGCATACGAGCAAAAAGGGTAGAATAGGATATGATGAGAAATTGTGGTAAAGCATGATTGGAGATTATAAGAACCCCTCTGTTATATGAATGGCATAAAAGGAAGAGTATGCGTATAAGAATTATGTGGTTATGTTTATATGGAATGCATAATAATGTGGATGCATGCGATGATCAGTATGATATTAATAATTATGTCATGTCTAAAGATATGCGGTTATGTGATCCCTGAGCCATGTGTAAGAAAGTACTATTAATATATATTAGTTGCATATGTAACCTGATGCTTAAGAGATATGGCCTTAATCTGAATGAGTACCCATACCTAAAACCGGGACTCATCTTTCTTTTTGTATGTTATAGAATGCCTCCGAGAAGAAATAATGTAGATAACATCACGCAAGAGGAATTAGACCGATTGATAGCTGAGAATGAGGCCTTAAAGTCCAAACGCATAAATTCTGCAAAGATGAGTACCATTATCGCGAGGCATAACCCTACTCAATTCACCGGGGAGGGAGAACCTCACCTACTCGGGGAATGGTGTCGGGAGTTCAGCAACTTGTTCGAACTGATAGACTAGCTAGAGGAGCTGAGAGTAGATCAAGCTGCGCACTATTTGAGAGGGATGGTTGGTGATTGGTGGACTGGGAATAAGGGAGAAATTCGAGAAGCTGCTGTCGAGGATGGGATCAATCACGTGGAATGTGTTGCATTTAAGAGGATCTTGTTCGAAGTCTTCCTACCTGAGTTTCAAAAGAGCAAGCTAAGAGAGGAATTTGAGCTTTTTCGAATGACTGATGAGATGACTGTGGAGGTCTACTACAGGAAGTTTCTTCAGCTGCTGAGCCATGTAGGAGAAATGGGGATGGATGAGGCAATGCTTGCCATGAAGTTCGAGCGGGGGTTAACCATTGCTGTCAAGAAGAGACTTATCGCTGCACCACCCACTACAGTCCGTGATATCTATTTGTGGGCTGGGGCAGCTGAGAGGCTCGCTGATATGATAAAGGAGGAAAAGAAGACCAGGAGTGATAAGAGGAAGACGGAGGCCTTGGACAAAAATTCAGGGTCGAAAAAGCAGAATTCCAATAGGTACAGTGGTTATTTTAACAACAGTACCTTAGCTAGTGCAAGGAACCAGAGTGGAGGGACTTACAAGAGTGGGGGTTCGGGAGCCAGTGTTGTGGGAATTGTATGCTACGGGTGTGGAAAGACGGGACACAAGCAAGCAGTATGTCGATCTTCAGGAGGGTACCAATCTGGGGGTTACCGTACTCGAACTTCTGGGTACAGTGGATCCCGCGTGAATACTTCGAGAAGTGGAGGATATCGCACTCCTATGTCGGGTTATGGGGGAAGTGCAAGGTCTGGTACTAGCAACAACTACTAGAGGAGCTATAACAACTATCAAAACCGTTCCCACCATAACCAGTACAACGGGGGTGGCAGTAACCATAAGACCGGAGCCGAAGGCAATCAGCAGTCAGGAGCAGCCACTACTAGCCAGAGTGGGGTGAAGACCAGTGGCAAACTCTTTGCCATGGAGAAGCAGGCTGCCAAGGATGATGCCCACGTCGTGACTGGTATTTTTCTTGTGAACCTTAAACCTACTTTTGTGCTCTTCGATTCCGGAGCCACCCATTCTTTTGTGTCTAGAGAGCATGCTAGGATGTTAGGGCTTGACATCTATGATTGGGTTGAGGATTCTGTAACAATACCATCCGGGGAATCTGTGTCATGTAATAGAGTCTTTAGGAGTGTGCCCATCAAAATTGGGGAAGTGGTTTTCCACTGCGATCTTATTGAGTTTCCATTGGGGGACTTTGAGGTAATTCTCGGGATGGATTGGCTGGGAAAATATCGAGCTTTTATTGACTGTTACCAAAAGAAGATTTCTCTGAGAGGACCTAAGGGAGTGAGAGTGACCTATAGGGGATTCGTGGTTAAACCTAAGGTTAAGTTCATATCAGTTAATACCCTTAAGTCGAGTCTGAGAAAGGGGGATAGTTTGATCTTGTGTCAAATGTGGAATTGCGAGGTGGAGACTCCGAAGGTTGGTGAGATACCTGTGGTGAGAGACTTTGAGGGGGTGTTCCGGGACGATGTGTCAGGGTTACCACCTAGGAGGGAGGTCGACTTTTCTATCGATCTCAAACCACGAGCAGCACCAATATCCAAATCACCTTACCGTATGGGACCAAAGGAGATGGAAGAATTGAAAAAGCAACTGCATGAATTGGCTGAGAAGGGATTCAGCCGGCCTAGTGTGTCACCCTGGGGAGCACCAGTACTTTTTGTGAAGAAGAAAGACGGGAGTCTGAGACTTTGCGTTGACTACCGGGAACTGAACAATGTGACCATTAAGAACCGCTACCCCTTGCCTAGAATTGATGATCTGTTCGACCAGTTGAGTGGAGCCGGGGTCTTCTCAAAAATTGATCTGAGATCGCGTTATCACCAATTGAGGATTAAAGATGAGGATATTCCCATGACCGCTTTCAGAACAAGGTATGGCCACTACGAATTTGTGGTTATGCCGTTCGGGTTGACTAATGCACCAGCAGTGTTCATGGATTTGATGAACCGGGTATTCAGTCCGTACCTGGATAAGTTCGTGGTTGTGTTTATCGACGACATCTTAGTGTATTCCAAGAGTCAGGAAGAGCACGAAGAACACCTGAGAACAGTGTTGAAGACTCTAGAGGAGAATGGGTTGTATGCAAAGTTGAGTAAGTGCGAGTTCTGGTTAGAGAAAGTTGCTTTCTTGGGTCATGTAATTTCCAAGGAGGAGGTGTCTGTGGACCCTAGCAAGATTGAAGCTGTGACCAGATGGCAAAGCCCGAAGAATGTGGGAGAGATCCGAAGTTTATTGGGATTGGCTGGGTATTACAGGAGGTTTGTCAAAGACTTCTCAAAGTTAGCTAAGCCATTGACATCGTTAATGAGAAAGGAGAATCATTTCATTTGGGATGAGAGTTGTGAGAAGGCGTTCTTAACTCTTAAGGAACGTCTGACAACAGCTCCTATCCTTGCCTTGCCAGATGGAAGTGATAACTTTGAAGTTTATACCGACGCTTCGAAGCATGGGCTAGGATGTGTATTAATGCAGAATGGGAGAGTGATAGCTTATGCTTCCTGGCAATTGAAGACCTATGAAGAGAATTATCCTACCCATGACTTGGAGTTGGGGCTGTGGTTTTTGCACTGAAACTGTGGCGCCACTATCTTTACGGGGCCACATTTAAGGTGTTTTCTGACCACAAGAGCTTGAAGTACATCTATACCCAGCGAGAATTGAATATGAGGCAAAGGAGGTGGATAGAGTTGATTGGTGACTACGATATGCAGATCGTCTATCATGAGGGCAAGGTTAATGTGGTTGTAGATGCCTTCAGTAGGAAATCTGTTCATGCATTGAGTAGTGCCAGATCAAGGGTTAGACTGCACAGTGAGTTGGGGGAAATGGGAATTTATATGATCCGAAAAGGGGATACTCTTAGTGACCTGACAGTGGAGCCAGAGTTGTATGGGGAAATTAAAGAATTGCAAAAAGAAGACTTGAGGATCCAGAAGTGGCGAGGAATGATCGGGGGAAGAGATAATGAGACCGATTCTAAATTCAGTATCCATTCTGACGATAGCTTGCGATTCAGTGGGAGATGGTGTGTTCCGGACAATGATGAGTTGAAAAAGAAGATTTTAACTGAAGCCCATGCTACGCCATACTCCGTTCACCCAGGGGGTGATAAGTTATACAAAGACCTCAAGAGGACATTCTGGTGGCCCAATATGAAGAAAGAAGTTGCTGAGTTTGTGTCGCGATGTTTGACGTATCAGGGGGGTAAAAGGTGAGCATAAGAGACCTCAAGGAAAGATTCAGCCACTGGATGTACCTGAGTGGAAATGGGAGAATATTTCTATGGATTTCATCGTGGGGTTGCCTCGAACTCAGAAGGGCAACAACATGATCTGGGTGATTGTAGATAGGCTGACCAAGTCTGCTCACTTTATTCCAATGAAAGATACCTGGAGTAAGGCTGAGTTAGCAAAGTCATATGTGCAGAATGTAGTCAAGTTGCATGGCATTCCCAAGGATATTGTTTCCGATCGTGACTCGAGATTTATCTCTAGATTTTGGCAAGAGCTGCAGTCCGCGTTGGGCACGCAATTAAAGATGAGTACCGCTTTTCATCCAGCTACAGATGGTCAGACGGAGAGAACCATTCAGAATTTGGAAGATATGCTAAGAGCTTGTGTGTTGGAATTCGGGGGATCATGGGAAGCGCGATTGGGGTTGATAGAGTTCTCCTATAATAATAGCTACCACGCTAGCATTGGTATGGCTCCATTTGAGGCGTTGTACGGGAGGAAGTGCCGGAGTCCTGTTTGTTGGGATGATCGAGCTGACGCTGTGGTTTTGGGTCCGGAGATGATTCAAGAGATGGTTGAGCAAGTTCAGGTAATCAGACAGAAAATGAGGGCTGCCCAGGATAGACAGAAGAGTTATGCGGATCTCAAGAGGAGCGACATTTCATTTGAAGTAGGAGAGAAAGTACTACTGAAGGTATCTCCAATGAAGGGGGTGATGCGGTTCGGAAAGCGTGGCAAACTGAGTCAAAAGTTTATTGGACCATTTGAGGTCTTGGACAGGGTTGGGGAGGTGGCATATCGGTTAGCTTTACCTCCAGCCCTATCCAAGGTCCATAATGTATTCCATGTGTCCCAATTAAGGAAGTATATGAGTGATCCCTCACATGTGTTGAGCCATGAGGTAATTGAGTTAGATGAGCAACTTGCCTATGTTGAGATTCCAAAGGAGATTCTGGATAGAAAGATTAGGAAGACTCGGAATGGAGAGACAATGTTAGTGAAGGTCTTGTGGACCAATCACAACACGGAGGAAGCTACTTGGGAGTCTGAGGCGTCCATGAAGGAGCGTTACCCGCAACTGTTCGTTTGAGGTAAGTTACGAGGACGTAACTCTTTTTTTTAGTGGGGTAGAATGTAACATTCCATGATTTTATCATGATTAAGTAGTGTTGTGGGTATGTGTGTTGGCGATATGAGCGGGTGAACTTCGGGACGAAGTTCATTTTAAGGGGGGAAGACTGTAATAACCCGTATTATTATTATTAAATATAATAATTTTATGGGTAGACGATATAATTATTTATAATTGCTCGTTCAACAAGCTAGTGTACACTCGTTTTATGTTAAGCGTTTTGGACTTCGGTGGGATTCGAAATGGGAACCTAGCCATCAAATGATGATAATAGTAGTGTGGTGTTGGTGAGGCTCGAACCTAGGACCTTTCGGAGCATGGCCATGGGCCTCGTTTTGCGCGTAAAACTATAGCCCACGTTGGTGTTTTCCTCAAACAACTATAAACCCTACCTACTGCCGTCACTTTTGAACACAATTTTCTAAAACATAAACTACCCTAATCTGCATTCCAACACCGCACATCCGCAGCCGTCACAGCAGAGAGTAATTAGGAGGTTTTCACGGTGGTCATAAGGTGGTCTAAGGGTGGTCGAAACACTTGAGAAGGAGGTAAGTCAGCACGTCGTTCTTTCATAATGTTATGTCTGCGTCTTTCTTATCTTTTAGTTAAAGTCGTGTCCTTGTGTTATAGTAGCTGACTCTCGTACAATAATGAACTATGGGGTTTTGGAGTCGTGCCTAACCACGGTCGTACCTTCATCAACCACCGAGTAACACCAGACAAGGCTGTTTTCTGCCGCCTGTCACAGGAATTCCGTCAAACACCTTAAACAGGGTCTCGTAGTATACGTTTTTTATATGGGTTTAGATGCTTTCCATGTGCACGTGGTTGGTGGTTGTGGAGTGAAGGGACTGGTGGTGGTCTGGGGAGTGCTGTGGTGGTGGTCACGGTGGGTATAACCGGTAGGGTAGGTGTCTAAGGGGGGTGTTTGTTGTCCTAGGTTGTCACGGTCTTAGTTTGTGTGTAAGGACAGGGGTGTTGAAGGTGGTACCACGGTTGACTCGGGGGAGGTCGACACAGTGGTACCACTGCCGTGTATGGGTTCTATATCAAGGGTTGAATAGGTTGTGGTTTCAGGCGATGATAGGGTCGCTGGAAGGTGTCGACAGTGGGGGTCTGTTCATACGGATTCAAGGGGTTCAAGTGGGAACCAGGCCTGGTTAGGCTCTGGTCCGCTTCATCGGTGAGTGTCGAGGGGTTGGGTAGGAGTGTCGGTGCTAGCAGGTGGTTGGGAGACTGGTGTACGGTGGTTGTCGGTGGTTGTAGTGGTGTTCTGTGGTGGTATAAGGGACTGTTTTCGAGCGCGCGAGTATTGTCGAAGTAGAGGCTGTTAGACCTTCATGGTATTGTTGTACCTTCGTGGTATTGTTGTTGTTTCAACGTGAACCACACCACCTTCTTTATCATTTTATTATTATTATTATTATTATTATTATTATTATTATTACATGTATCTACTAATACTATTAGTATTATTATTAATTGTTATCCTTGAATTACCTTCTTTGGGTCAATATCTAATATGGCTATTAATGTGTATGTTAAGGAGGTTACCATAATTAGAAAGTTACCATTTTGGGTAATGTCTTTTGTAGGAAACTTTCCTTTTTAGGAAGTTACAATAAATAGAATACGTATTTATGTTACGAGATCTAGGGAGTTTTATTAATTATACAATATATGTTTAGGTGGCAATTTTCGCGTGGAACACTTCTAGTAGCAATTGTTCATTTGACATTGCCTTCTGCAGTTTCGAGGTAGGGGATATTTACGTCTGTGATTATGTTGTGACATGAGGTCACTCATTATATGATTGATATTTAATTACGAATATATAATGTGATGGATTGTTCATTATTGATTATTGTGGAGGATGGGGCTTGTGAAATGGGTCTTGTGATAAGGGACTTGTGATATGGCCATGGGAGGTGGTGTGGTGTGTTGGAGGTGATGTAGGGAAATGATGGATGAGGAGATGGAGGAAATGTATATTGTATGTCATGTCTTGATTATATTACCTACTCAACCTTGTGTTGACCCTGTTTGTTGTTTGTATGTGTCTGCGTTGATCCAATTTATTGAGGAGCAGAATGACAGGTCTTAGACTCTTGGGAGCTGGAAGGGAGGAGAGAATATGAACCAGACCTATCTAGTGCTAGCTCACGTTATCTAGTCTTTCACCTAGTCTAGACTGTTGTTTATTTCTTTGTAAGACAGTTGTAATACTTTGAGACATTTCTGTTTTCACATTTGAACTACTTAATAAAGTACTGTGTTTCTTCGATTTGTTATCTGCTACCTCGGTTATCCGAGATGGTAACACCCTTGGTTATTTGGGGAGTCCTTGTTGGGAACTAAGTCCCTTATATTATACTCATATCTAATGTGAGTTTTGTTTCTTTAAGTTTAGGTCATAAAACTTAATAAGATCTTATGCATGCATGATGATATCATAAGATGTAATGGTCCTTACATAGGTTTTAGAAGGTTTATACTCAATAATCACCTATTATTTGAGTCTTCAAGCCACCGAAATTACCCTTAAACGATCTAACAAAAATCGTCTCCTAAAGGTGCGTATCAAGGACCCGATCTCAAACTATTACTAATTTTGTTACTAGAAAATTAGTATTAGTATACTAGAAATATTAATAATATTACCCTTAATATTATTAGTAATGGAAATAATTTCTTACTTAGAAAAACTATTTCAAAGTATTATGGCTAGTATGATGGAGGTTGTAGTATGATATGGGTGTGTGCATTAACCAACAACTCTTGATGTGTAGTGTGTTTGTGTGGTATATATGGGGCAAAAATGAGCTTCCTTGCTCATGCACTTGGCCGGCCAAGGCTCCCCAAATAGGCCAATGCATGGCCTTCTAATTCTTACACAAAGGCAAGAATATGCCTTACACATTTCTTACACACTTACACACCTATTTCTTACTTACACACACAATCAATATGTACACACAACCTCTCCATACACACAATACTACACGGCTGAAATGAGGTCTTAAATGGACCCATTTTATTTTTGTCAATTGTGTTAATTTGTAACATGTCACATATGTTGCATAACACATGACCCAATTTGTTAATTGTGCAATTTTAACTATTAAAATTCATAATTTACAAATTTATTACATTTAAATAATTTCACTAATAATTTCGAAATTATTATTGTATAAAAATGTAATATCATAATTTAATTACAACTCTTTGTAATTTTATGATCAACCGTGTTCATTCTCAATTTAATCGTTTCCCAAACGAATAAATAAAAACCGAGTAATAAAACTATTTTATTACTTTGACTATTATTATTATTATCCCATTATAAAAATATTCGTCATATAAAATTATTTCCAAAATTTCCAGTTATTAATTAATTTGTATCCAATACAATATTAATTAATTATTCCATTGAGACGGAATTCCCTAAAGATATGACCTTAAGGGATCAACTGATCACCACCATCATATGCCGATAATGTCAAACTCTAGACAGCCAATCATTATCGATAAATGTTGATCAGTCGACTTTAAAAGAGTAACACTCCCAGTTGTGTTTCATTCAAATGAGTTTTAATTACGTCAACACACTATTGTCGAGGACACTTCCTCCAACAATCTCCCACTTGTCCGAGACAAGTGTGTGTTACCAATTCTCTTGCCCTATTACTATCTCCCACTCAATGCATGGCGTCCTCTCAGGTCGTGCCGGCAATCGATTAAAATCTAGAGTGGTTTATCTCGATCTGGAGTTTATAACTACTGACCGGAATTATCTACCATAGATACTTTCCGAGCGTGGCCACGCATTTCTAGTTATTATTCTCCTCGAGTGGCCTAGAGATATATCTCAACCCTGACAAGGGATAGACAATTCCCAATCGACTCATTCCTTCCGGCTGGCCACAGCCCATCATAACCCAAAATATGTCCTTATAAACCCCAGTTAGGAAGGTGTTAGGACATAAATCAAAGTTAATCTGAAAACTGTGCCACCTCTGAGAACAGTCATCAGTCCAAGAACTGACTCATGTGAAACACGATAGATGCTCCCGCCACGACCAGGCAGTCTTTTAATAAGAGTACGCCAGAGCTCTATCAGCGGTCATTAGCCCGACAAATGTATCTTAACATGTCTATGCCTAGGTGATCGATTAGTCATCCCGTATGACTCTATGGCAATTGAACTCGCCATCAATCGTATCACACATCCGGTTGCATTGAGATGTCACCTCACTTAAGCAACTATGGGCGAGGTCATGATAATTCAATTCACTTTAATGGGGTTCAATATGGTCTTACCATCCCATTTGAATTTTACTTGACCTTTCGTGAGTTATAAATAACTCAAACAATTAGTGGATTCTACCATCCAAGTGGTCAACCTTTGAACACTATTTAATTTACAATCAGCTTTAGGGTCTCTCGTTTACATCCCTTAAAATTGTAATTATCTTCATTTTGAGTAAACCAGGTTTACCACGGTTCGTGCGAGCGTTCACTTTGCGGATCATATCCATACATTGATCTTTCCTCTAAAAGAGACAAGTCATTCTCATGACTAGCGAATAAGATTATGTGCATTGTGTAACTCCCAGCCACAGCAATGCCTTTACATAATTTGTGAACTTACACATTTTGTAGAATCTTGTGATGACCATGTAGTTAAAATACAAGTCATTGAGATGCATAGTCAATGAATGTAAGCCGAAGATTATCACAGATCTTCGCTCGGTGTCTTGGAACTTGAGTTGTTGCAAACCTTTTACCATACGACTAAGTTATCTTCCAAGATCTTGAATTTGTCTTTCATCTTTATTGGAGAATACTCTGACAATTGATCAAGGTTTAATCATTGGTTTAACACCTGCTCAACGGGTTGTCCTGTAAGCTGTGTGCATCCACTTTACACGATTATACTAATGGCGGAAACATTAGTGATTTAAACGTGCAAACAATAGTACTTAAGGTTCGATAAATTTCCATGATCCCATCATGGTTATACTATCTTCATCTCCATGAACAACCTTAATACTAACATCAAGATGTCTCTTATAATCTCAACTAAACATCCCATGTTCAATTAGATTTAATTCATATCAATATGTCATCTAGAACCAAAAACTCGTGTACCTTTCATGAGTATCAATGCTTCATTCCAAACGAGCAATGAGTTGTTTTAGATGACGTTTACTCCCACTAAACTCTTGTTCTTGCCTGATTCTGAAGATCCCGAAGTCATACCCATGACTCAATAGCTTCAAATCCTGGAGCGAGAACTCCCACTGAACTTTACATTTAACCGTAAATCATAAAGCTCCCACTCAATTCAATGTTCCCTAACATTTAATGAATTGAAATGGTTGGGACATAACCATATGTGCTAATGGTCACATCCTTTTCAAATACCTTTTGAAAAGTGGTTATTGAGTTTACTGAATTCATTCTCAATGAATTACCTTACTACTTTCAACAAAGTTACCCTTAACTTTGTAGATTGCTGGCATCCACATGTCAACATATGCTTCTCCCAATAAATCTCATTTCTTAGCATGTATGTCTTATAAATTTCATGGTCTTTAGAATTTGAATTGACACATTTAGATCACCATCTAAATCCAAGAACCCTTTCTTGAGCCTTTGCAAAATCTTTTGATTAATTTTCTTCGAGTGTCCTCCCGTAGTTTCTATAAGAGTCTTTTCTTATGGTGTACAACTTCTGTGTGTGGGAACTTTCAGTTCCCCACATTTATCTTATCTTGTACTGTACGAGGACTCTATCATGGATCTTATCCATGTATAGAATTTTTCCTTACAAATTTCAAGAATTTATTCTTGAAGTATCCCCCAGGGCCGGGGCCGTTGGGATATAAGGCGTAGATTTTTACCAAACCGTAGATCTTATCTACAACCTTTGGGCTTATCCACAACTTTTGGGATGATAAGGCGTAGAATCTTATCCACAGCCTAATCTACCTTTTACAACCATAAGGTGTAGATTTTCTAAATCGTAGATACGTAGATCCTATCCACGACTTTATCTACCTTCTAAATCTCTTACACAACCAAAACACAATAAATCCTACTATTCACTAATAGATCATATCCATTAATCAAAAATCATTTGCTATTTGTGGCATTTTAAATTTCTCCCACTCTATCTTTGTAATAATAATCCCATTTTATCACCAAAGATAGCTACTAAGGCCACAAGCAATGACTTTGATGTTGGTTTGTGTACTCTTATGATTTATCACAGAAATTATTCGATTTAAAGCTTAGATAGTTTTGGATGGTCGATAACTTTTCCTCTTAATTAAGTTCTAAACTTAATTTGATTTTGATTTGATTTGAATTGGGTATCCTATACCAATTTGGCTTCAATGGTCATACATTGAAATGTCATAATCAATTCTATTTTATGTTTAAGATTTGCAAGTGTATGTTAAACTAAACAAGAACATAATTATAAACCGATAGTGACTTGGGTTGAAAACCAAGTCACTACATTATCCAAAATACAACATATTGTTCAAGGATTACCCTTTCCTTGTCCAACAAGGAAATAAAACATAGGTTTTAATTGTTCATACAACACTTGAAATACTAGCAAAATAAGCGGAAAAACAAAGCTCCTTGATCATCCCGAGTGGAGCTACTCTTAGTTCGCTTGATCCATCAAGCTTGTTTCTCTTTTCCCTTATCTTTGCTTTCATGCCCTAATTCAAGTAAGAAGATCATTCACATCACAACTTGTATCATAATACATAAGTTGAGATTAACATAAAATTGGGATAGTTATCGTACCAACTGGAAGAATTTTCCCAGCTTTGAGATCGCTGAGATACTTGGAACAGTTCCTCTTCCAATGTCCTTTGCCATTGCAGTAAAAGCATTTGGCCCCTTGTTGAGGGCTCTTCTTGGAATTGGAGGTGCTTGCCTCAGAAGACACTTTCTTTGAACCTTTGGAAGGTTGCTTCCCCTTTGCCTTACCCTTCCTTTTGAACTTTCCTTTGCTCTTAACATTAATGTTGAGCACATCCTTAGGGGCACTAACATTTAGTCCCATATCCCTTTCAGCTTGCACGATCATATTGTGCAATTCATCGAGAGAGATGTCTTGGTTTCTCATGTTGAAATTCACCCGGAATTGTACATAAGTTTTCACCTTAGACAAGGAGTGTAGGGTTCTGTCAATCACTAGTTCTTTAGGAATGTCCACTTGATTCATCCTTAGGGTTTCTACATGCTCAATTAACTTGAGCACATGTGGGCTAGCCTTTTGCCCCTCCTTAAGGTTGAGATCAAAGAAAGCCGATCCCGCCTCGTATTGGACAATTCTCGAAGCCTTTGAGAACATTGTCACAAGCCTGGAGTAGATCTCATAGGTCGTGCCAATCTTTATGGCACTCCTTTGGAGTTCTGGATCCATCGAGAAGATCAAAACATTTTTGATTGCCGCAGACTCCTTCTGATAAGTATCATAGGGTCGTCATGCTGCGGCGGTGGCATTTTCTGCAGGTTCAGGAGGTGATTCTTCAATGAGGAATTCGGTCTTACCGTCTCCCTCTGCGGCTAACAATAGTTGGGCATCCCAATCGGCAAAGTTTACCCCATTCTTTTCTAGCTTACAACGATCCATGAAGGAACGTAGCCATGAAGTGTTTGTAGTAGTGGAAGTAGTCATGATTGATATTGATTCGAAGACTACAAAATTTTTAAACATATGAAGTAATTAAATACTAATTGTTTTAATGTTCATTTTTAACTTGTAAACATATTTATCAAGCTAATGCATCTATAAAATGACCTCTATCCAATTTTATAAATGATTCCAAGACCCAAACCCATACTACCGAAATCGTGAACCACTGGAACTCCGACCCAATGATATGGTTTGGTGGGTTAAAATAAACCGGTTCTACCTTAGAACTCTTGGTTGATGACAAATCATAATTTATACATCTTAGCCCGGAACACATTGACCACTGGTCCTCTACACTTCCGTTGAGTACAAACCAAATTTCAATTGCATCGAGATGCGATCCGCCCACTGGACTGAATCCACCTCATTGCCCCACTTATCCTACGTAATGGGGTTCGTACTGCCCACTGGACTAGCACCACCCCACGAAATAGAAGCTCATGGGTTCTACTATTTGGTAAGGCTAATTCTCAATTGTTTTTATTTAATATAGAGGTCTTGTCAATTTATTATCTATCTCCTTTAAGCGAATTAAATCGGTGAACTTGATAATTATAATTGACACGGTCGTTTTCAACGATCTAAACTAATATGCATGTTTATGGCGATTTGGCTATGCATGCAAACATATTAAAATGCAAAAGTAAAAGCAATAAAGAAATGAAATCCTAGTATGGCCTTCCTAGTAATAGTAAAAACTAATTAACTATTACAAATTCGGAAACCAACTCCATGGTCCCTTGAAGTTTATTGGCACGCCATCCAAGAAAACACCGTCTTGTCGGAACTCCTTTCCGTATGGCACCGTCTTTTGGATCTCCGGAATTACAATAAAATAATACAACTATTCTATTGTAAAACTGAAAATTTAAATTACAAACCCGTGATACGAGATCACATAAATTACAACCGAATCAGTATCCCCTTTCATTACGGGTAATATTGATTAAAACTAAGGCCATACTAAGAAAAATTACATAATTCCAAATTATATAAATAACATTCAAAATATGACATTCATATTAAATAAATTGCAATAAATAAAATATGTATGCACATGCTCAATTTTTAATGCCAAATCGCCTTATGGGAGCAAATATCTCATATTTGTTTACGGTTTTTACGGATATGTGCGATTTTAACCATTAAAATCATCAAAATTACATAAATCTAATTTATGTCCAAGTTAATCATCCTAACTTACTTTAGGAATCAGTGTTTAGTCTCTACTAATATTTGATCATGATCTAACTTGATTTTGCATTATTGTTCATAAATTACTTGTATTTTCGGGAAAAATAAACAAAATACGGCCAAATGAGTCAATAAAATTCGAAATTTAAAATTCAAAAATTTTAAACTTTCTGGAAATTTTATAAAAATTCAGAAATTAATAAAATGGTCTTATGCAAATATTTATGGTTTATTTCTTCAATAAATCGTATAAAAGCCGTTTTTATGGTTAAAAATCCGATTTAAATCATAAAAAGTTGAAATAAATTGATATAAATTTTTAGTCATCCTAAAATATATATTAGAATCTGAAAATGACCAAAAATTATAGACCATTCTCGAAAATTTTATTTTCCGACTCATAATTTACGATTATTAACTAATTAACTCATAAAAAATTAATAATCATAAAAACAGAAACTTTTTGATATCCAACTTTTAGATCTGATGTTCCTATTATATAAGACATCTATGGGTAAAATTTTATGCCATAATATTAAGATTAACTATTTTTAACACAATAAGTCATTATTTAGCCGATTTTAACTATTAAAATCATAAATCATGCATCACTTGAGAATAAATTCCCAAAACTTACATACATACTGTAAATATTGCATGTGACATTGTGTAAAGTTTTTATGGCAAAATTCCAACTATAACTATTAAAGTCGAATTTGAGTCACTATTAATCCGATTTTTACTATAAAAATCATTAATCATGCAATACAAGTCCAATAAATCCGAACATTTATACAGGTGTTTCATATATTGCATGTGACTTCTCATAAAATTTTTAAGGTCAAATTCGAAATATAACCTTATATACCCATTTTTACTCATATTATGACTATTTATCTCATAAAATTCATAATCCGTGCATATTAACTCCATTTCTTACGAAAAATCATATACAATATATTAAATATGCATGTGAGAACATATCAAAAAATCTCGGCCAGAAACTATTTTTAGCTATTTTTCCCATTAATTGTTTGTTTAAACCGATTTATACTACAAAAAATACAATTAAATATAAAAATGAAAAATAAAAATCCATAAAATTATTTTTATGTCCTAAAACCATTTTAGAATCAGAAACTTTAACATGAAAAATTATTTTGTGATTTATCATAATAAATACAAAATATTTCGAAATCTTCGAAATATGTATGTTAATCCGTTTTACCATAAAACATGAATCCGATCATGCATGCAACAACCGTAAAGCTCTGATACCAATTGTTCGGAACTAAGTCCTTTATATTATACTCATATCTAATGTGAGTTTTGTTTCTTTAAGTTTAGGTCATAAAACTTAATAAGATCTTATGCATGCATGATGATATCATAAGATGTAATGGTCCTTACATAGGTTTTAGAAGGTTTATACTCAATAATCACCTATTATTTGAGTCTTCAAGCCACCAAAATTACTCTTAAACGATCTAACAAAAATCGTCTCCTAAAGGTGCGTATCAAGGACCCGATCTCAAACTATTACTAATTTTGTTACTAGAAAATTAGTATTAGTATACTAGAAATATTAATAATATTACCCTTAAGGGGAAATTGATAATCACTACCTACATAAGTACCCATTTTCACAATCACTACCTACTTAATAAAACCTTCGTAATCACTACCCTAAAACTAACTCCGTCAACAAAATCAATACTAATTGGCCGGAAAACCTCATTAAAGACCTAAAATTTGAATTTCCCTCCTAAACTTATATTTATTATACCTAAACTACCCCCTCCCCTGTTATTTAATACTGGTTCCTTCATTCTTCCCCCTCCCATAAACGTATCCCCCCATTCCTTCCATTGTTCTTCATCTTATTTAGTTCTTTGCTTCCTCTTCCTCTTCAATTTTAATTTCCCCTAAGGTATGTGTTTATCTCGGTTTTAATTATTTTTCGTATCTTCATTATTTTTCTGAATCTGATTGTCTTTATTAATGTTAATGAATTTGTGCCATTTTTTTTTTGTTGTAAATCAGGAAATGGAAGGTAATAGACAAACGAACTTAAAGTGTCACTGTCGTATTCCACCCGCAATTAACAAGTCATGGACTCGGGACAACCCAGGAAGACGTTTCATGACCTGCAAATTCCGTCATTGTAATTTCTGGAGGTGGCTAGATGGTGAGCAACTTGAGTGGCAGAAAAATGTGATCAATGAAGTTATGTTGGATAAGGAAATTTTGTTCAGCGAGGCGAATTTGTTGAAGTCTGAGAATTCCCATTTGGTGGAGAAAAATGAAAAAATGAAAGCTGAGAATGTTTTGTTAAGGAAAAAATTCATCGATATTGAAAGAGAGACGGATATCCCAGTTCAAGAAGTAATGGTCCATGGCATGAAGTCTAAGGCATTTTATGTTCTTTGTTTAGCCATTGTTGTGTTGTTGTTGATTAATTTACGTACCTAGTATGTATGTACGTTCCGTCTGCTTGTTAGTATCTAATTAGTGTAAGCATGTTATGCTCTTTTTTTAGCCAAGTGTAGGCAGAAAATGCCGTTTTCAAATGTAGGCATATTCTGCCATTAAGTATTTATGGAACTTCAATGTTATTGGAAGTAATGGAAAACAATGGTGTTGAAGACGAAATTTCATTCATAACACGAAAATGTTTCATACATTGGACAAAAGGAAACAATGTTCCTACGATGCATCATTCCTACTACATACATCAGTTTCTAAACAAGGAAAAAATAAATTACTGCCTCCTACCCTTCTGTCTCCTAAAACGAGTTTCTGGTTGGCTGCCTCCATCAGTTGATGCTTGGCTTGGTTGTTGTGGATTTGAATGGCTGCCAGATGCTATAAATTGAAGTACATCAGCATCATGTTGTTTTTTTGCCTTTCTCTTGTCAATTGAAGCCCTCATTTTAGCAGTCCACTCGGTGGTGGGTCTTGGCTGGCTAAGTGCAGTCTTTGGTGGGTTCTTGCAGCTTTTCTTGTTATGGCCTAATTCTCCACATTGCCCACAACTCCTTTGTAGTCTTGGCCTTTTAGCTTGCTCTGAACTAGTCCCTTCACCCGCTTCTTTCCTTCTCTTTTTTAGACTAGCTCTTCCTGGCAACTTTCTGAATGGAGGAGGCAATGGTTCTACCTGGTCCACCCTTTCCCATTGATTTATTCCAGGCAGTGGAGGTACAGGAGATCCATAAGCAGCTAGGTACTTGTCCTTTGTGTATGCCTCATGAACATAGTCTTCATATGTGGCTCTTTGATGATGGATGACAGCAATTGCATGTTGACATGGAAGTCCACACAACTGCCAATGACCACAACTACATGTCTGGGATGGCAATTCCACTACAAACTGGTTGCTCATGTACTCAACTTCAAAAGACTCCTCAGAAGATGCATACACATCACAACAGTTTGCCTCTTCCACAGCCCACTTCAGGAACTTTTCAACATAAGGCATCAATAGACTACTATATCCTTTTACACCCTGTCTTTTCTCATAATGTCTTTTCATGACATATCTCCTCATCCACTCCATCATTGTTAATATAGGTTTATCCCTTACCTCTTTTAAGACGGAGTTGAAACTTTCACACATGTTGTTTGTTAACATGTTTGATTTGCAGCTAACATTGAATGCATGCCTACTCCAGTGACATGCTCCTATTTCATCCAAGTAGTTGTGGGCACTTGCATTTGAAAATTTGATGGCATTCATTTCAATCTTAAATTCAGCCTAGGAAATGATAGGATAGGGTATTAGCTTAACTGAATGGATAACTATGTTGATGCTATTACAGTAAATTGAAGGCATACCTCTGTTGATGCCCTAGCTGCTTTCCAGAAGGCTTCTTTGAATAGAATGCCTGAGAATTGGACTTTGAAGTTGGCCCATATATGTCTCACACAAAATCTGATGTGAGCTTTAGGAGTAACAACCTTGAATGCTTCTCGTATTCCCTGCACAGTATACATAAACAAAAATCAATGTGCAGCCATATACTCCTTAAGAAAGTGCACTTATACATATATCAACAATGAAATGGTACCTTTTGTCTGTCAGACATGATTGTGATGCCCAACCCTTCTTCCATGCCAAGATCTTCCATGGGCAACCTCAAAAACCAACACCAGGTCTGCCCATTCTCAATTTCAACAACAGCCCATGCAACTGGGTAAATGTTGTTGTTACCATCCATACCTACAGCAACTAAGCACAAACCAGGGTATGCCCCTTTCAAATGGCAGCCATCCACACCAATGATGCTTCTACAACCATTTAAGTACCCTTCTTTAATTGGTTTCAAACAAATGTACATCCTTTGGAAAAATGGAGGTGGCGTTTCAATATTGTCGACAACAACAATAGCAGTTGAACCTATTATGAACTTGTTTATTACTGAAACATAATCCCAAACCCTCTTATATTGGTCAGACCAGTCACCATAAATAACGAGTTTAGCCCTTGCTCTTGCTAACCAACACAGTCCATACTTGACATCAACACCTAAATCTCTCTTTATCTGTTTTCTCCAAAGACTTATTTTCAGATTAGGATCCAACCTCCAATCCTCTAGATACCTATCAGCCAAGTATTCTGCACTAACCTTCTTATTGATCCCCTTAAACACACACTTGTGGTTTAAATCTACTGTCCTAATCTGCCAAATACAAGTGTTGCCCATTGCAATTACATACACAGTATATGTACACTTTCTAGTTGAGTTACAAGAGCACTTACCAAAGTTTGATCTCTTTGTGTTCCACTCACACAAACATTTATGTCTACAATGTGTTCTTATTCTTGTGTTAGCATTATGTTCATAGTAGAAGTCATACCTGTTCTGAATGGCATGGTATATTAGAGCTTTTTTCAATGAAAACTTGTCAGGGAACCTCAAACCCTCAACCAAAGAAACCTGTTTTTTGAAATCGACTTCAGGGTTGAACAATGGCCACTGCTCTTCATCTTCAGAACCATCTAAACTCCTTAGGTCATCATCATCATCAAGAAAGTTTTCTTCACCAATATTTGGATCCACAACCTCAAATCCCCTAAGCACCCTCTCATTTGACAATGACTGGTCAACCTTCTTAATTAGAGCACCCTCTTCGTCTGACAAGAAGATGTCTTCTGTCCTCAAATCGTCTTCCCCCAAACAGAAATTTATATCAAAATCCTCATCACCTGAATCCTCATCACTGACTTCAAAATCATGCTCCCAATCCAACAGATCTTCTATTGTTGTTTTCCCTCTCCTCAATCCATAGTTATGTCCTTTATGTTTTTCAACTTGCTTCCCCTTTCCCCTAGCTTTTTCAGCAACTTTACTTTGTTTTTTACCTTTACCTTTGTCCACTTGGTTCCCCTTTACCTCACTTTTGTCAGTTACCTGAACACTCTCCACATGCTTCTCCTTTTTCTTATCTTTCCCAGATCCCTCAACACTGTCCACAAGCTTCTCCCTTTTCTTACCTTTCCCAGATTCCTCAACAATGTCCACAAGCTTTTCCTTTTTCTTATCTTTCCCAGATCCCTCAACAATGTCCACAAGCTCCAACTCTTTACTGTTTTCCTTTCTTCTTGGTGTTAGCTTTTTCCTAGCATTTCCTAAGTTAGCAACAGGTTTGGGATGATTTCTGGGACTTTTTCGTGTAGATGGGTTAACATTGGAGTGCAAATTGGGAATGGGTGATTCAGGAGATGAGACAATGGTTATGTGATTAATGCCCCTAGTACTTCTTCTTGTTGGAGGAGTTAAGGGTTTTTCTTTTTTTGTGGTTAGAGGAGAAGCAACAGGGGAATCAGGAGGAGTGTGAATGGTGATGGAATTGATGCCCCGGCTACTTCTTCTTGTTGGAGGAGTCAATGTTTTCTGTTTTTTTTTTGTCAGAGGAGTAGTAGGTAAAGTGGTTGCATTTTGTGTCCTTAAAGTAACATTTTTTGGGACCACAAATGTGGTGAGATACAAATCTACCACATTTAATTTATCCCTTGACTTCAATATCTCAACCATATCCTCATCTTTACAAACTACAGCCCTCCCAGTTGTTAGACTCTTCCCAAATTGTCTATAATATATTATAGGCATCGTATCTTTGTCGATAAATTTTCTAGCCATGTCGTAGACAAATCTATAATTTAACTGATCTGAAGAAACCCCGGATATCAATTCTGTCGTGCCATTAACATACTCAGTTTTGTGTTTAGCATATTCAAAATCACCCCCAATGTGTATCCTAAAATCTACTGTAATCTTCTCCAAATCCACCATTCTAGAAAGAACAACAAGTTAACAAGCAATTAAACAATAAAATTTAAACATGGAGTCAAAGTTTAATAGCAAATTAACAGCCAATACTTCAAAGAACAGAATCAATGTAAACAACCAATAAAACAGTACACAGTGGACATGCAAGCAAACATCCTTAAAAAATCTACATCCAAATACTTCAAAGAACAAAGAGATTTAGTAATCTGGGTAAGAAATTTGTATTAGCAAACATAGAAACTGAAGAAGATGAAATTAAAACAAACAAAGAAAAGAAGAAGATGAAATTAAAAACAAACAACTACTTAAACAATGCTAAAACCCATAATTAAAGAAGCGAAAGTAATCAATTACCTGGGTTTGATGAAGAAATCAATCGAAAAGAAGAATAATGCACAATGATTGGGAAGAAATTGGGGAAAATTGAAGCCCTAATTTGGTGAATTTGGGGTTTCTGGTATTTTGGTCGATTTTTGAAATTGATAGAGAATGTAAGGAGTTACTTAGAATAAGGGTAAACTGGTCCTTTAATTTTTTAATTCAAGAGACCGGCCAATTAGTAGTGATTTTGTTGACGGAGTTAGTTTTAGGGTAGTGATTACGAAGGTTTTATTAAGTAGGTAGTGATTGTGAAAATGGGTACTTATGTAGGTAGTGATTATCAATTTCCCCTTACCCTTAATATTATTAGTAATGGAAATAATTTCTTACTTAGAAAAACTATTTCTAAGTATTATGGCTAGTATGATGGAGGTTGTAGTATGATATGGGTGTGTGCATTAACCAACAACTCTTGATGTGTAGTGTGTTTGTGTGGTATATATGGGGCAAAAATGAGCTTCCTTGCTCATGCACTTGGCCGGCCAAGGCTCCCCAAATAGGCCAATGCATGGCCTTCTAATTCTTACACAAAGGCAAGAATATGCCTTACACATTTCTTACACACTTACACACCTAATTCTTACTTACACACACAATCAATATGTACACACAACCTCTCCATACACACAATACTACACGACTGAAATGAGGTCTTAAATGGACCCATTTTATTTTTGTCAATTGTGTTAATTTGTAACATGTCACATATGTTGCATAACACATGACCCAATTTGTTAATTGTGCAATTTTAACTATTAAAATTCATAATTTACAAATTTATTACATTTAAATAATTTCACTAATAATTTCGAAATTATTATTGTATAAAAATGTAATGTCATAATTTAATTACAACTCTTTGTAATTTTATGATCAACCGTGTTCATTCTCAATTTAATCGTTTCCCAAACGAATAAATAAAAACCGAGTAATAAAACTATTTTATTACTTTGACTATTATTATTATAATCCCATTATAAAAATATTCGTCATATAAAATTATTTCCAAAATTTCCAGTTATTAATTAATTTGTATCCAATACAATATTAATTAATTATTCCATTGAGACGGAATTCCCTAAAGATATGACCTTAAGGGATCAACTGATCACCACCATCATATGACGATAATGTCAAACTCTAGACAGCCAATCATTATCGATAAATGTTGATCAGTCGACTTTAAAAGAGTAACACTCCCAGTTGTGTTTCATTCAAATGAGTTTTAATTACGTCAACACACTATTGTCGAGGACACTTCCTCCAACAGTCCTAGATCAGGCCTCTAAATAAATGGGGGTGTTACAAAGATTACCAGTCAATTAAGCCTTACAGAACCAGTAAGCTGCAACTCCATAAGACCAAATTATTACACAAGTTTCTAGTATGGGATTAGACCAGTAAGCTGTAACCTAATCAAAACTACTATCAATCTGACAAAGTATCCTTGAGAACAACTTAGGTGGCCAAACTAAATTGATACACACTGATTAATAAGTCAAATTACGAAACTTAAATAAATACCCGAAAAACTAATTAATTATTCATAACAGAAACAAAATCTCATAAACCCCAATATCGAATAGCCGGTTACATATTCCTATTGATAAATTAATCTAAACTAAACATAGTAAGAATAGAAATAAGATAAAGATAAGAGAAGCTCATGGAAATCGAGTAGAAATCGGACTGAAAATATACTCAAATTGCTCCGTCCTCCTTCGTCTCCGTCTTCTGTCCATCCCTTTCTAAGAGTAACAATTGGGATTATATAGGGAGTAAAACCTAAATTTTCCCCCAATTTAATTACTCTTAAATTGGGATGATTAATATTGTCTTAAATCATCTTCATGAATGCAAAAACCGTTCGTTGTACATGAATATTGATCATTGATAATTGCCGTTATTTTCGTCCGTTCAATGATTTTTGTGTTCTCCCTCTCCTCTGATCTTTTATTCTCTTAACTCTTTAATTATTTCTTGCCATAAACGTTGACCTCAGTGGTTTCAGTGGTTCGACTAAGGTGAGGAAATAGGTTTAACTCTTTGGATTTATTTCCCATGTCATTATTGGACCAACAATAACGTTTGTCCACTTGATGCTGAAATACAGCCTTCTTAAAGTAAGAATTAGTTTCAGCCCAAAACATAAAATTTGCTAGTCTCGATCTTATCTTTCCATAGCTTCTTGAATCGACTCATTTGGATTCCGGATGAGAGAGATATGGCCCAAATACGAACAACTATCGAAGATGATTCTTTGAGCGAGAATCGTACAAACCGGGTTTCCGAGTTTAAACGAAATGGGCAATCACCTATTAAATTAAAATAGATACAAGTTAATATCTATTCACCTCAAATGTAATATTCAAATGATTAAAATCCAAATGCACTAAAAATGTGTAAAATAGCTCAAATAATACGAAAGACGACTCCAAGTGTATACAAATGAATAGTAAAAATAAATATAATTATGCGCTTATCACTTATGCCTGCTTTGTTTCTGCACTATATATATTTAACGCATCTAACAGCCCTTTTATGGTGTTGTTTCGGCCGCCACGAGCCACCCTACAACCACCCATTTAATATACCAACATCCTATTACTATTACCCATAGACTCGTGCTCAAAAACAAACCAAAACAGTAGTTGAATTAACATAAAAAGAACACGAAATAGGAGAAAACGCACGAAACAAAGTATTCATGGAAGTTCCTGTCGACATTCATCATATGGGGAAGTAGGGTTTGTGTAAGTGTAATATGTCGATGAATGAATGAATATGTCGATGGGGTAGTAGTGTAATATGTCAATTCATCGAAGCTAATCAAGCTATGTATTTACATTTAATTTAAATACCCTTATAAAGAATATAAATAACAAACAAAAGCTCTAAAATAACCAAATAATCAATAACCAATATAAATTGTAGAGTATATCAATATGTGTAGGAGAGATGAGGTGGACATTAGGTGGCATTTGATCGATATCTACGTGGCATTTAATCGATGTCTACGTGGCATTAAAATCAATTTTTTAAGTATCCTTTTAATAAAATTGTACAGACTTGAAATATGCGCTCTGTAATTCGAGTATATCTTTTAATACATTCATAACTTATAATTTTTTACCTTACTTTTTTAAACTTTAATTTTACCTCGGTTTCGTGCCTTTTGTATTTCCTCCCTCTTCAAATTACTCACGTAATGCTTTGCTTTATCTGCATTCACATACATTTCATCAAAATTTAAAACTTATCTACAAAAATATTTTGACCAAAAGGTAAACCATTAACATGACAAACGAATCAAAACATTGTCACATGTAAATCATTTAAATTACACCAAATGGAAAACATGATTTCAAATATCCAACAAACGATTATAAAACCAACAACATAACAAACTAAAATATATTTTATTGCACATCATCACCGTATCGTAGCAACAGCAACACTCAACAATAATTCTCAATATACTCACTATCATCAAATAATCAAATTAAACCATAAAATATAATCCACTACATAGAAAAAACTCATGGGCAATAGATATTAAAAAAATAAAGTGAATAGAAACTATTATAGGTATTATAGTTTTTATAGACATTACATATCCATGAATTCCCATATTTATTTTTAATTTTAATTTATTTTGTGGTATTATTAAATTAGATAATTGATTGCGGAGAAATTTAAGAGGTGAATTAAATATCAAAAACTGTAAATGAAAAATTATGGGTGTTAAGTAATATAAAGAGTTTTAATTAATTTATTAACTATTATATTACAAAAATTAATGAAATAGAAAAACTTTTTAATTAATTTGGTGGGTGTTAATTATTATGAAGGGTTTTAATTAATTTACTGTCGTGTTTAATTCAGAAAATGAATTAAATGGGAACAAATCTTAATAAAAATGGTGGGTTTTAAGAAATATGAAAAGCTTTCATTAATTATTAACATGTTTTATTACAAAAAATTCAATTAAATTTTTTTTTTTGGTGAAATGTGATGAGTATGTATTAAAATATCAAAACTTAGAACATTTACAAGGGGGTTGTGGGTTCGAGGCACCACAAGTACATTAAAGCAGGATTATTAAAACAAAAGCAAACAGCTAAGAAACAGGCTATCTAAGCCAGTCCCTCCATTCAGTAGCAGCATTGTCTGGTCCAAGCTTTAGTTTGATACGATTTCTGACATTTTCCTCAATCTGGGCAGCAACTTTCATAGGCATAGACAGAGTCAGTTCTATTCGAGCTTGATTTCGTTGGTACCAAATGTGATACCTGAAGGATGTCATGATCAGGGCCAAAAGTTTCCATTTGACAGTAGGTCTGGTTGCAGACACCAGAGCATTCATTGAGGGGAACTGTAACACCCCAAGAGTATGAGATGAAAGTTGTCCCACATCGGTAGAATGTGAGGCTTGTTATGTGTTTATAATAGCTTCCACCCACCACTTAGTAACAAGGCCTTGTGCTTTTGGGCTTAAGTGAGGACAAATAATGGGCCCAGAAGTGTGCACCCATCTTATTGGGTTTGTGTTACGACCGTGGTGGATCGGGTTGTTACAAATGGTATCAGAGCGGCCCTGCGACCGTGTGGTGAGCCTGTGGTCGGGAGTACCCGGGTCACACACCTAGCGGGGGAGGATTCTGGCCCTGTTTGTGGTCAAGGTTGAGGCACAACGAGGACGTTGTGTTCTTTAAGTGGGGGAGTTTGTAACACCGCAAGAGTATGAGATGAAAGTTGTCCCACATCGGTAGAATGTGAGGCTTGTGATGTGTTTATAATAGCTTCCACCCACCACTTAGTAACAAGGCCTTGTGCTTTTGGGCTAAAGTGAGGACAAATAATGCGCCCAGAAGTGTGCACCCATCTTATTGGGTTTGTGTTACGACCGTGGTGGGTCGGGTTGTTACAGGAACGGAATGGTAAGCCACTCCTGTACTTTGCTTCTAAAATTTGCTTTGAGTAGGTCTTGAACCTGAGCAATTCAACACTTGAAAACTCTTAAATACAATCATTTAACCAACTATGCTCCAAAGCCCACATTATTTCAATTCAATTAAATTTTTAATTTTAATTATAAATTATGAAATTTTTATTACAAAAATCTCAATTAAAATGCAAATATTAATTATTAATTTTAAAATTTTAAAGGGTTAACATAAATTTTGGAAAACAATATATCACCCCTAGGCATAAACTTGAGACAAATCGTTAGTCGTCCTAGTGTTTTTTAGACACTAGGGAGAGTAATAAACACAACCACTCTACAAGAAACTATTAAAACTTAAGGCAAGAACAAACAAACACAACCAACTAAAGCAAAAACTAAAACTGAACTACACAAAGTCTAACACCATCCCCGGCAGCGGCGCCATTTTGATGAGTCGAGATTTGCCGTCACTTCTCGCATCAAAAGATAATTTATAAAACCCAATTAAACTAGTACTTAAATCGTGGGTCGAACACGAAAATGGTGGGGAGCTTAGTATAGTTACATTCTAGTTCTAGTTTAGTCGGGTAATAGGTGAGTTGATTGATTAATAAACTAAAAAACACGGAAAACAAATATGTAAAGTCGATATAATGGAAACTAGGGTGTCAGGGGTAAATAAGGGTGGCCGATGAAAGTAGCACGAGAGGGTCGACTAAGTTGTTCTAGGTAGCGGTCTCGGTCTCGTCTCTCGAGTTGACTCAAACCTAGGTCGAGATTATCCTAGCTTTCGCTACAAATAAGCACAACCAACATACAAACATGCAAATACAAGCCCCAAGCCGTCGCTAAATACGAGTAAAGCTAGAATCTCAGCCCAACTTTCATTGTGACAAATCATCAAACACCTAGCATGCATTGAGTCAAAAACCTTTAACTTAGAACAACTAGCCTAAATTCTAGCACAAATTTATCATCAAACCACACCAAAGGTTCCCCCTAACCCTAGGTATAAGTCTACTCACTCATGCTTAAGAAAAACATATAAACTATTGAGGAAAAGTAGGTCAACATGGTGAACATGGAAAATGTAAACAATTAAACACAAAAACCAAAGTAAATGTAAACAATTGAAGGAACAAAGTAAAGAGAGGAAAGATTATACCAATACTTGTATAAAAGGATGGAACTTGGATACAAAATGAGGAATTCTCTCAAAGTCGTCAAAATACACCCAAAATCCAAAGAGTAAACTATTGAACTAGCTAATAGAGGATTAACACTCACTAACTATGATTAACTAAAAGATTAAGAAAAATTAAGGAGAGATTATGTGAGAAAACAAAGTTTGGTAGCCTAAAACCCTAGAAGAAATAAAACAGTAAAACTTGCCTAGAATTACGTTAAAGTGCGTGATAAAACGGTTCTAAGTGCGGGTATATATAGTATACGAAAATTTGAGAAGGGGATCTCAGCCGGTCAACCAGCTGTCGGTCAAGGACCGGCTGAGAACCCTGAGCCTGGTTTCTGAACTTCTTCTTCATTTGGCTTGCCTCTCAGCCAGTGTTGGCTACCCGTTGGGGACCGGTTGAGGACCCTGTTATTGAGTACTGTTTTTGAACCATTTTCCCAAGATGCACAAGGGCTCCCAACCGGCCTACCAGCTGAGGACCCTATCTTCACAATCTCCCCAACTTCTGGATTTTGCACTTCTGAAAACTTGCTAAGTGTTGGGGTGGGGTTCCCAGCCGGTGGACCGGTTGCCGGCCTACCGGTTGAGGACCCTTTCTTCTCTTTTATCCTTCTTCTTGGTTGAGTCAATGGTCAAGTGTAACACCCCCATTTACCTAGGAGCCTGAACTAGAACTTAGCTTCCAGGGTAAATAAGACTGTTACCATCCTGGATAGCCCAGGGTAAGAGATAATCATAGTGAAAGATAATCAGTACTTTAAATTACTTAACCAAGAGTCGAAACCAAACTGTTACATGCATAGTCTAAAACCAAAACTCAACATATGAAAAGTACAAACGAACTATTACAAGCTAGGTGATCTATAACTAGGTGAGTCTAATCCAAGTTTCTCTCTCCAAGCCCAGATCCTAGTCCGTCTGTCTTTGCCCTGAAAAATCTACTCCCCATTCCGGATCATCGTAGGTGAACACGAATACACTGTCAACCTCGCGGTTGAGTAGGATAACACAATAACAGAATACAATAAATAATATGCAATGTCATGGTATGCTCGAGCTCAATCTCAATCTCATTCTCATTTTTCCATTTCTCATTCTCATACCCGTGACTCCCAGCCATACCGAACCTCCCGGCAGACTATACCCGGCCGTCGCCGAACACCAGCATATCAGCTGAGGTCACCAGGTCTAGCCCTGCAGAGCTAGCCTGGGCCGAAATATCTCATCATCAACTCAATCCGTAACCAATGCTCATGCCATGCTTATGAATGTAATATAAATGAACAAATACTGAAAATCCAACTCATAATAATCATACTTGCATTCATAACTTCCAATCACATATACACATAACACATTACAGAACCAGTTCCAGTGTATCCTACTTGAGATAACAATTTTGTAGCAAGCAAACACCGTCTAGTAATGTTCTTCCTCGAAATCCGTTCCTATAAATAATATTTAATATCAAATACCACTCATTATAACTACTTATACAGATCATTTATTATTACCCATATGAAGTTACTATTTTTAGACTTACTAAAAATAGTACACCATCACAAACCATCATACGTGTTAATACTAATAATAAAACATTACTTATTTAAAATATCATAAGCCATACGATACCAATTAATTTTTACCCAAAACAATTAAACACATTATATGTTGAGACTTACTAATTTAATCATAAGAGACTAACAACCAAAACCAATTCACGTTATAAACGCAAACACCATCAGCCTACTAGCAGCCCAAACCCGTGAGTCCCACTGTCGGCAGCCCTGTCAACCTCCCCTTTTAACGCCGGCTGACACCACTGACCTTCCAACTGACGCCACCAGGCTCTCGACTGAGCCACGGTGGTTCCAGGGAGGAGGTCAGTGACTGCCTACCACGTCCACAACCGCCACAACCTGCCACCAAAACTCTGACCACGCAACATAAAACCAGAAAACCCAGGTTTACCCTCTGACCACCGTGACAAGACCCTCCTCTCGACACCAGCTGTGACCATCACTTTTACCCACGACACCACCAGACCCACCTCTGGCCCACGGTGGTTCCGTTGGTGTAGGTGACAGTCGCAGTTACTGTAACCACCAGCCACTATCAAAGACTCAAAACCTCAACCCACACACGCCCTCTGTTCATCACCACAGACCACCTAATCTCTAACCACCACACCAGCAACGTTAAAACCCAGATTAACCTTCGACAGAAAAAACATCGAATAACCCCGAAACCCAGTATGTATGAAGGCATCTTAATACTCTGTTTCTGACGGGAAAGAAAACAGACCATGGAAGACAACGAAACACCCTATACGGTGGCCCTAGACTGAGAAAGACGACATTACTGTACCCAGAACATGAAACCATATATCACAGATTACTAAAACGTAAAGAAGTAGAATTATAAACATCTATAGCGATAGGATTAAGCGAGACAAAACAGAACAAAATCACGAATTTAAGATCAAAGGTGCGCGTACCCTCTTTCTGCTGCAATCGAAGGCCCTATGAACCCCTTAAACCACCGTGAACACCCTCCTTTGCAAACTCTGAAGTGGCGGCAGAAGTGCAGTGTTTGTGTGTGTGTGTCGTTTAGGTTAAAAATAGGTTTAAGGAGTGTTAAATAGGGCGGCAGCAAGGCTAGGTCTGAAGTTCTTATTTTTCAGATGTGATGGCCGTGTAAGGGTGATGCGTGTCTATTTTATGATGTTTTACATCTATTTTTACACGCATTTGGTCGCTCATTTACTATGTTTTAGCCCTTATTTCCCAACAATTGTGCACTTTCGTATTTTTATGCACTTTTGCAGATTTGTGCGGAAAAAGGGCAACTTTACGCCGAACTTATACCCTCGAGATTTTTGCATAACTAAGGAACGAAGAAAGTCAACTGGAATCATTAATCAAGTACCAAAAGTCAAACCGAGACGAATCGTAGCAATCTAACGCGGAAACGAGTCGACCGACCTACTACTTGGGTCGGCCGACCAGATATCTGTTTTGGAAATCCCAGAATTTTCCTGAAGCCCGTAAAGAGGTCGACCGACCCACATAGTAGGTCGACCGACCTCAGCGCAGCCCAGAAGCTTTCCGGAAGTCCATAAGAAGTGTTGGAGTCTTTAGGAAACTCCTAATTACCGCCCTATATAAACTAATCTTTCGTTTAGGGTTATTCATTCAGTCTTCAATAGAGAATCATTAAGTTCATAATTGAGTTTTATTCCGTCTTTTAGTTTAATTACAATCTTTCAATATTCTCAAGCACTTTAGTTGTTCATCAATCATTCAAGCATTCAATAAAGTTTGTTCCTTTCCATCTTAATTCCAACTTTCTGGTAATTCTTCCTTAATTTAGTTTTATTATTATTCTTATTATTATCGCATTCGGTTTAAGATAGAATCCCAGAGCTTTATCGTAAATTGCATGTTTAGATTGATAGTTATTATGATTGCCACGTTTATCCCTGTTTTTATTGTTGTTTCAATAACCATGCGTAGCTAATTATATATGTTAGGATGTAGGGGATGAATATGTGTAGGTAGTATGAGTTCCGAGACCGACCTATAGCAGAGCCATGGTCGGTCGACCCACATAATGGGTCGGTCGACCTAGGCGGTGGTCGGCCGATTAGGCTAGCTGGTCGGTCGACCCACTCGCGTATGTTTTCTGTTTCGTTTTAATTCGTAAATTATAATACCCTACAATGAGACTGAAAGGAGACTTGTAGGATGTTAGTAATGACCTACCCAAGATTGAAGGATACGGCAAGGGCATTGGTTTACACCTTAAGACGGCTAGGTTACTTAAGACTGAAAGGTATGTGACCTAGGATTTAGGAATCACCCTTATTGTTGACACCCAATAATTGTGAAACCTAGGAACTAATAGCATAGGCCGAAAGGAGCTATTAGGTACCATAGACCGAAAGGATATGTTACACCCCTTACGCGACTGCAATACATGTTGACCTTAGGATTTATATTACCTTAGTTATTTATTACCCAAACATCCTAGCATCCCTTTTATTATAATTTTATTCTCGTCTTTTATTTCTTATTTTATTTTAATCTTTGCTTAGACTTAGTAAACAACCAATCAATCCCCAAATTTTGTTACTTTAAACATAAACATCAAAAAATAAACATTCCCCACCTCCTTGTGGTTCGACCCTGCTTTCACTATCTATAGTTTAAGTTTAGGAATTATAAATTTTATCTTTGGTACCCTCAACGACGGGCATCAAATTTTGGCGCCGTTGCCGGGGAGGTGACGCCAGTGTTTATTGTCTCTTGTTTTTGTTTCTTTTTGTTTAAGGAACTTTTGTTCCTTGAACCTTCTCACTTTTTTCTTGTAGTTTCCGTCTTATGCGCAGGTCAGTTCAAGGAGAACTCCTACCACTTGACCACGAGCTTGAGAGGACTTTAAGAGAAAAGAGGAAGCAGCTTTTAGCGAGTAAGGAAGGAGGTTCACCATCTTCCTTATTCGCAGAGGATATCTTTGAACAACTACCATTACCATCTTCACCAAAAACACCAACTTCACAACCAAATTCACCCAACAATCCACTTTCACCAAAAGCACCAGCTTATACCTACTTGCAAGTTTTTCCAAAAGAAGAAGAAAACATGACAGAGGAAGCTACTATTGCCAGTCACTCCATGCCTCAGGTGAAAGACCTATACAAAGGGTTCACTTTACCTGCAGGTACTGGGAAGCCATTCGAGGCCAAGCCTGCCTATATTACTATGGTTGAGAAAAACCAATTTGGAGGCTCGGCCAATGAGGATGCAACAAAGCATATTGAAATCTTCACAGATTACATATGCTCTATTGCACCCCCAGAAGGAGTGACACAGGACCAAATTAAACAAACCATGTTTATCTTCTCTCTTAGGGATTCTGCAAGGGAATGGTACAGAGACCTAGACCGCACTGCTGCGGGAATCACGGATTGGAATACCCTAGCCTTAGCATTCTACAGAAAATACTACTCTGCATCCAAGACTAATGCTTTAAGGGCGCAGATTACAAATTTCAAGCAAGGGCCTAATGAGGATTTTAGTGAGGCGTGGGACAGGTTCAAGAGACTTGTTCGATCCATACCACACCATGGATTCGAACAATGGTTTCTTTGTAACCAGTTCTATAATGGCCTCTATGATGACAACAGGGCCTACTTAGATGTTGCGGCAAATGGAAGGTTCCAAGACAATTCCGGAGAGACTAAGGGTCTCAAGTTAATAGAGGATGTTGTTGTGCACCGTGCTGAACATGGAACTTCCCGCGGTAACCAAAGGAAAGCTGAGTCTAACGTAGCTGCTATTGAGGCCTTGATGGCCAAGTTAGAAAAGCTAGAAAGTGGTGGGAAGTTTGACATGGGGAGTGGGAGCAAAGGAGGTATGTACCATGTGAATGCCGTTCAAGACGGACCCTTTGCTTGTGAGAGGTGTGGTGGAAAGGGGCATGTGTCAAAATTCTGCACCTCATCTAATGAGACATGTGCTGCCTTTCAGCATTATAGAGGGAACAACTTTTATGACCCAAACAATAATAATGTCCATCCCAACATGAGGTGGACAAGCCAGAATGTTCTCAACCCACAACACCTGCAACCTCAGCAAAATCCCACATACATCCCTCCACATAAGCAAGGTTTCCAAAAAAAACCCTTCAACCCTCAACCACCTTCAAACCCACCACCCAATACAGATGCTCTTATCCAGAATCTCATTGGGTTGGTCCAGAAGGAATCTCAGGCTAGGGAAGCGGGGATGAAGATGTTAGAATCTCAGATTGCTCAAATCGCGAGCAAGAACGATACCAGTGCTCCGGGTCAACTTCCGACCAAGACGGACCAGAAAAAAGAGACTCTAAATATCATATCCTTACGGAGTGGGGCTAAGGTGGGAGGAGAAAAGGAAAAAGGGAAACAGCCGAAGCCGATTAACAGCGAGGAAGGTCGACCGACCCAGGAGCCAGGTCGACCGACCTCTGAGCAGAGTCTGGAAAATCCCGCTGTACAGGAAACCGGTCGATCGACCGAGGAAGAGGGTCGACCGACCCCCAATGCGGAACAGGATGCTGCCTTTCGACCCGAATTGCCAAACAACTTAAGGGATTTCCTTTTTCGGGGTGATAAGACCCCTAGATTTCTGAGAAGGGCTGCAAATACTGACTCCTCCACCCCTCCTTTTCCGGAGAGACTCATACCTACAAAGGAACAGGTATCTTTTGACAAATTTAAAGACGTAATTCGTTCATTGAATGTTCAAGTTCCGTTTTTAGAATTGGTTCAGCAGGTTCCTGCGTATCTTAAATTTATGAGACAACTTTTGTCAAGAAAGCGGTCTTTAGATAAAGTTGAGTCAGTTGCCCTAACTGAGGAGTCCTCCAGTTTCCTATCACATGTCATTTCCCCTCATAAACTGGAGGACCCTGGAAGTTTTTCTGTCCCCTGCAATATAGGAACCTTCCCTGTGAAAAAGGCCCTATGCGACTTAGGAGCTAGTATTAGTGTTATGCCCCTTAGTGTAGCCTTAAAACTTGGAATGACCAATTTTGCTGTAACTAGTATGACTGTCCAGATGGCGGACCGTACGTCTATGGAACCCGTAGGGGTGTTGGAAAACATCTCTGTGCGTATAGACAGGTTTTTCTTCCCTGTAGACTTCGTAGTTTTGGACATCCCTGAGGATGCCCATATACCTATAATACTAGGAAGACCTTTCCTCCACACTGCGGGAGCCATCATAGATGTGGGCACTGGGACTTTAACTTTCAAAGTAGGAAAGCATTCCATTATTTATGGCCTATCGTATAGGAAAAAGGATGCTATGACCCCTATTACCTGTAATGCTATTGCTTCTTAAAAGAAGTACAAGGTCATCACTACATCTCCTATTTTATTGCCTACTCCTATACCTGTTTTTACACCTCCGCCCCAGATTTGGAGCAATATGGAGGATATTTCTATTGTAACTAATGCAGGAGTTGGTTTGGGGAAACCCAAAATAAAGGAGGCCACGGTACAAAGAGGAGGAATGGGATTCTTAAGCTACAAGGAAGATGAAGACCCAGATATTGTGGATAAAGAGGACAAAGAAAAGAGAAGACAAGCTCAAGAGGAGAGTCTGTCGCATCTGCTTTGCGGCGGAGAGGAGACGTGTTTTGCTATTCAAGCAAACACTGTGGAGACTACGGCATGTCGTCAAAAGCCGTGGTCCGAGATATTCCGCATCTTTAGCGGATAGTTGTTTCAATTTTCAGTTTTTAAGATGATTTACTTTTGTTTTTTTTAGACTTTTTAAGTTTGATTGCTTTTAGCTTTAGAACTTTTTCCGTTGTGTTTGCGTAGTAAAACTTTTGGACTTGTTTCTGGCATCTCGCGCATTTGCTGGGCATATATATAAATACTTTTTCAGGTTTAACGAAGAAACGAAGACCGCTGTGCAGCAGAGGGGTCGACCGACCGGAAATATGGGTCGACCGACCGGAAATATGGGTCGATCGACCTGGTCCCTGAAATACTGAAGTTCCTGCAGTCTGCAGGAAGGTCGGTCGACCCAAAATATAGGTCGGTCGACCTACCCGTCCGTCACAGCCTGTTCGTTTCTTCCTCGGGAATCGTGTAACCATCTTGGGTACTTGAGTGGCACTGCTGGCCACCAAAACCTCCCAGCTTACGCTAGTTTGGGGAGGTTTCTCATACGCTTAAAAATCCAGTGAGTTCTTTCCAGTTTCCTTGGTTTTTATTTACTTGCATCGTTCTTTTAATTTTCTGAAACCTTTACTTAGGCTATTGCACAATGGGGACATTGTGCGAGTTGGTTTGGGGAATGGTTTCGTGTCACATGCGTTGCATTCTGTCACACGTTTACTGCATTTCTGTCTTGCATTGCTTTTCTTTATTTTCTTTATATATACAAAAGAAAAATACAAAAAAAAATGAAAAAAAAAAAAAATTCAAAAATTCAAAAAAATGCACGTTTATTTTAGCATATAGGTCGAGTCGGAACGAGAGTATTTCAAGGATGATCTTTGCTATCTTACATGTTTATGCCTTTGCCTTGCCTTGTCAACTTGTTTTAGTATAAGAGTCGTTCGCATATCTACGAGTTTTTGTCAATTTGTATATCTTGAGACTTGACCTATACCTTGGCAACCTACCGTACATTCTGAGTCTTAGAGCCTTATTCCTGGTTTCATTCTTAAACCAGTTGTCTAGGATGTGAGTAGTACTCCCCTTGGAACATGTTACATCAATATGCATAAACATGAACTTGAATTGCTATTTCCTTGTATACTATCTCGCTTTGTGAGTCTTGGTACGTGCATTTGAGATCCCTTTTCTCCTATTTACCCATAAGCCTTACATAGCTAAATTTGCCTTTTTATTTCCCCCAAAACTACATCCCATACTTAGCCTACCCTTCCAAGCTAGTATTTGTGGTCTTTGGTTTATTTTGAGGCATCTTGGTTTGTATGCCATCATGAGCAAAAAGAGAAAATAAAGAAAGAAAAGCAAGAAAGGAAAGAAAAAGAACATAAAACTTCAGAAAGAAAGAAAGAAAAGAAAAAAACGAAAAAAAAAAGAAATCAAACGTACACAGGAAATAGGTCGACCGACCACCTTATTAGGTCGGCCGACCACCTGTCAGCATCAGAGTTTCAAAATACGCTCTGAAGTCCCTTTCTTTTATTTATTATCACTCCCGTACTTCATTCAAAATATTTGGGAGTCCTTTTCTATATAATGTGAGAGTTGTGCTACAAAAGAGCACTTCCTTAATATCAAAAGTTGTGAATTATGTTGTTGGAAATCGGTTCTACTAGCTTGGCTACTAACCCCACAAATCCAAAAACATCTTAACCACTTTTTACCTTTTACCTCACATATCTTTCATTACCTCAATTGCATGTATTTGGGTCACTTAATGAGTTTGTTATACATAGTTATAGAATTCTTGTTCATGTTAGATTGCAGGCATGTTTTCATGGGTCGCAGTTAGGTGCGTGAGTGTCATGACAATATACTTCTTTCTATCTTTTACGTATACTCACCCTTTGCTTCATGAGTGTCTCGAGCGTACCGCGAGAGTCCAATGGTAATAAGTCTCTATAGTCTCTAGTTTGCAAGTTTGACGACACCATAACTCGTTTGCACGATTTTAATGCTTTCTCATTCTGTTCTTGGCATTGGTTTTGGCCAACATGTAAATTTCGCTCTGAGATTGAAATCGTTCCATTAGTTAAGATCGAGTCTATTTCTTGCTTGAGGGCAAGCAAGGGTTTGGTTTGGGGAATTTGATGCGTGTCTATTTTATGATGTTTTACATCTATTTTTACACGCATTTGGTCGCTCATTTACTATGTTTTAGCCCTTATTTCCCAACAATTGTGCACTTTCGTATTTTTATGCACTTTTGCAGATTTGTGCGGAAAAAGGGCAATTTTACACCGAACTTATACCCTCGAGATTTTTGCATAACTAAGGAACGAAGAAAGTCAACTTGAATCATTAATCAAGTACCAAAAGTCAAACAGAGAGGAATCGTAGCAATCTAACGCGGAAACGGGTCGACCGACCTACTACTTGGGTCGGCCGACCAGATATCTGTTTTGGAAAGCCCAGAATTTTCCTGAAGCCCGTAAAGAGGTCGACCGACCCACATAGTAGGTCGACTGACCTCAGCGCAGCCCAGAAGCTTTCCGGAAGTCCATAAGAAGTGTTGGAGTCTTTAGGAAACTCCTAATTACCGCCCTATATAAACTAATCTTTCGTTTAGGGTTATTCATTCAATATTCTCAAGCACTTTAGTTGTTCATCAATCATTCAAGCATTCAATAAAGTTTGTTCCTTTCCATCTTAATTCCAACTTTCTGGTAATTCTTCCTTAATTTAGTTTTATTATTGTTCTTATTATTATCGCATTCGGTTTAAGATAGAATCCCAAAGCTTTATCGTAAATTGCATGTTTAGATTGATAGTTATTATGATTGCCACGTTTATCCCTGTTTTTATTGTTGTTTCAATAACCATGCGTAGCTAATTACATATGTTAGGATGTAGGGGATGAATATGTGTAGGTAGTATGAGTTCCGAGACCGACCTATAGCAGAGCCGTGGTCGGTCGACCCACATAATGGGTCGGTCGACCTAGGCGGTGGTCGGCCGACTAGGCTAGCTGATCGGTCGACCCACTCGCGTATGTTTTCTGTTTCGTTTTAATTCGTAAATTATAATACCCTATAATGAGACTGAAAGGAGACTTGTAGGATGTTAGTAATGACCTACCCAAGATTGAAAGATACGGGAAGGGCATTGGTTTACACCTTAAGACGGCTAGGTTACTTAAGAATGAAAGGTATGTGACCTAGGATTTAGGAATCACCGTTATTGTTGACACCCATTAATAGTGAAACCTAGGAACTAATAGCATAGGCCGAAAGGAGCTATTAGGTACCATAGACCGAAAGGATATGTTACACCCCTTACGCGACTGCAATACATGTTGACCTTAGGATTTATATTACCTTAGTTATTTATTACCCAAACATCCTAGCATCCCTTTTATTATAATTTTATTCTCGTCTTTTATTTCTTATTTTATTTTAATCTTTGCTTAGACTTAGTAAACAACCAATCAATCCCCAAATTTTGTTACTTTAAACATAAACATCAAAAAATAAACATTCCCCACCTCCTTGTGGTTCGACCCTGACTTTCACTATCTATAGTTTAAGTTTAGGAATTATAAATTTTATCTTTGGTAACCTCAACGACGGGCATCAAAGGGCTTGCTTGCACGCAGCCCTAGGCCCAATTCCTGGTGTATGTTCGTGTATGGGTAAGTCCCTCACGCATCCCAAGGCCCACATAGCATAAGTCAAGTACGATCCCGTTTGCACATGAACATACACGACTCCAAAACTAGCATATAAAACACATTAAAATAACATTTGGTCTCGCTAACGAGAGTTTAACTTATCCTATAAACCCGTCGATGCACAATTAATATAACAATTAGTAGATAAGACGAATAAAATACGGAGTATTATAGTCTTCCCTCCTTAAAATGAACTTCATCCCGAAGTTCGTCATCCCAAGGTTAACCCCACAGAACACTTAAACACGTAGTGAACACAGGGAGAGTGACACCATACAACGTTAGAAATAAATAAAGTACTTAAAAAAATACGAATCGTCACATTCTACCCTCCTAAAAAGAAGGTTACGTCCTCGTAACATACCTCAAGTGAACAGCTCAGGATATTTTTCCCTCATCGAAACCTCTGTCTCCCAGGTAGCCTCCTCGACATTATGGTTGGTCCATAATACTTTGACAAGCACGGTCTCTCCATTCCTGGGTTTCCTCACCTTGTTGTCAAGGATCTCCTTGGGTCTCTCCTCGTAGGTCAACTGCTCATCAACCTCGATGATCTCATGATCAAGGATATGCGAAGGGTCACTGATATATCTTCTCAATTGCGACACATGGAACACATTATGCACCCTGGCTAATGCTGGAGGTAAAGCCAGTCGATAAGCTACCTCTCCAACTCTCTCTAGGATCTCAAATGGCCCAATGAACTTCTGGCTCAACTTGCCCCTCTTGCCAAACCTTATTACCCCTCTCATAGGCGACACCTTCAGTAGAACCTTCTCTTCTGCCTCAAAAGTGATGTCACTTCTCTTCAGATCGGCATAACTTTTCTGTCGATCTTGGGCAGCTCTCATCTTCTTTCGAATCACCTGGACCTGTGCTATCATCTCCTGAATCATCTCAGGTCCCAAAGTCACCACATCAGCTCTATCATCCCAGCAAACTGGACTCCTACACTTCCTCCCATACAATGCCTCAAAAGGAGCCATCCCAATGCTAGTATGATAGCTATTATTGTAAGAAAATTCTATCAAGTCTAGCCTGTCCTCCCAAGATCCCCCAAACTCAAGCACACACGCTCTCAACATGTCCTCCAGTGTCTGGATAGTTCTCTCCGTCTGTCCATCTATCGCTGGATGAAACGCTGTACTCATCTTCAGGGTAGTTCCCATCAATGACTGTAACTCTTGCCAAAACTTAGAGATAAACCTGGAATCACGATCAGAAACAATATCTCTAGGTACACCATGAAGCTTCACCACATGCTTGATATAGGCCTTAGCCAACTCAGCTTTACTCCACGTCTCCTTCATCGGAATGAAATGGGCTGACTTAGTCAGTCTATCAACGATCACCCATATCATATCATTTCCCTTCGAAGTCCTAGGCAATCGTACAATAAAATCCATCGAAATGCTCTCCCACTTCCATTCAGGTACATCTAAAGGTTGTAACTTGCCTTGCGGCCTCTTATGTTCTCCTTTCACTCTCTGACACACTAGGCACCGAGAAACAAACTCAGCTACCTCCTTCTTTATCTTTGGCCACCAAAAAGCCTTCTTCAGGTCTTTGTACAACTTATCCCCTCCAGGATGAACGAAATAAGGTGTAGAATGAGCTTCTACCAGTATTTTTCTCTTCAAGTCCTCATCATCAGGCACACACCACCTCCTAGCGAACCTCAAACTATCATCATCATGAATCTTGAACTTAGAATATGATTTTGCAGTACTAGCTTGGCTCACTGTCTCACGCCACTTCTGAATTCTGGGATCATTTTTCTGGCGCTCTCGAATCTCGGAATATAACTCAGGCTCAATCGTCAAATCCCCCATAGTCTCACCCTTCCGAATCACTGTAATACCCATCTGTCCCAACTCATGATACATGCTCAGTCTCGATCTTGCCGTGCATAGTGCGTGAACAGATTTCCTACTCAATGCATCAGCCACCACATTAGCTTTCCCTTCCTTGTACAGAATCTCCATGTCGTAATCTCCAATGAGCTCAATCCACCTCCTCTGACGCATGTTCGGCTCTCTCTGGGTATAAATGTACTTCAAACTCTTATGATCGGAATACACCTTATATGTAGCTCCATAGAGGTAATGTCGCCACAACTTTAGTGCAAAAACTACTGCTCCAAGTTCTAGATCATGCGTCGGATAATTCTCCTCATAAGGCTTCAGCTGCCTTGAAGCATAAGCAATCACACTTCCACTCTGCATCAGCACACACCCCAGACCCTTCTTAGAAGCATCTGTATAAACTTCGAAATTCTCACTCCCTTCTGGCAATACAAGGATATGAGCTGTAGTAAGACGCTCCTTCAGATCCAGAAATGCCTTTTCACAGCTCTCATCCCACACAAATATATTCTCTTTCCGCATTAATGAAGTCATCGGTTTGGCTATCTTTGAGAAGTCTTTCACAAATCTCCTGTAGTAACCAGCCAGCCCCAAGAAGCTTCGAATATTTGCCACATTCTTTGGTCGCTCCCACTTCGAAACGGCTTCAATCTTACTAGGATCCCCTGAAACACCCTCCTTAGACACCACATGGCGCAGAAAGGCAACCTTCTCGAGCCAGAATTCGCATTTACTCAACTTTGCATACAATTGATGATCCCTCAAGGTTTGCAGCACCAGACCCAAATGCTTCGCATGCTCTTCTCTATTCTTCGAATACACCAAAATGTCATCGATAAATACTACCACAAACTGGTCCAGAAAGGGACTAAACACTCTGTTCATCAAATCCATGAAAACAGCAGGTGCGTTAGTCAAACCAAATGGCATCACCACAAATTCATAATGCCCATACCTTGATCTCAACGCAGTCTTGTGGATGTCGGCATCTTTGATTCTCAACTGGTGGTACCCAGACCTCAAATCAATCTTAGAAAACACACCAGCCCCACTCAATTGGTCAAAAAGATCATCAATACGAGGTAAAGGATACCTATTCTTGATCGTCACATTATTGAGCTCCATGTAGTCCACACACAGTCTCATGGTTCCATCTTTCTTCTTCACAAACAACACTGGTGCTCCCCAAGGTGACACGCTCGGCCTCACATACCCCTTGCTTGCTAGCTCATCCAACTGCTTCCTCAGTTCCTCCAACTCCTTAGGTCCCATACGGTAAGGCTCTTTAGAAATTGGTTCAGCCCCGGGTTTCAGATCAATACCAAAATCTAAGTCCCTCTTTGGCGGTAACCAGGAATTTCCTCTGGAAACACGTCTTCGAAATCTCTAACAACATCGATCTCACTAGCTTGGGGTTTCTCCGCGGTCAAATCTCTCAGGTGACACAGCAGCATATCATCACATCTCTTCAGACACGACTTCAGGGCATTGATGGTGATCAACTTCAGTTTAGGTTTCACGGAGTATCCCTTGTAGGACACTCTCACCTCCTTAGGTCCTCTTAGAGTAATTTTCCCTTGGTAACAGTCAATGTAGGCCTTATACTTTTTTAGCCAATCCATCCCCAGTATCACCTCAAAGCCACCCAAAGGAAACTCTATTAAGTTCGACTCAAAACTCACAGCTCCTACTCGGATCATTACATTGCTATAGACTCTATTACAAGCTATGGACTCTCCAGATGGTATGGTTACAGAATCAGCTATAATATCATATACATCAAGTCCTATAGCCCTAGCATGCTCCGCAGATATGAACGAATGCGATGCACCAGAATCAAATAAAACAAAAGTAGGAGTGGAATGTACTAGAAATGTACCAGTAACAACATGAGCATCCTCCTCTGCAGCGTCTTTGCCCATCATAAACATGGTCCCACTTTTCTTAGCTCCGCTCTGGTTCACAGATCCTGCTCCGCTCTAGTTACTAGCCTCTGCTAGGGTCTTCTGGAAATTACCATTGCCACTACCCAGATTTCCCTGGTAGCGGTTCTGGTTATTGTAATTACTGTAGTTCCGCTGATAGTTGCTACCTCCAGATCGGTTATTCCCGGAATAACTCGCATTAGGCGTTCTGAATCCTCCTATTTGATTGCCCCGATGATAACTGCTTCCAGCACTCTGAGTACCCGACCAACACTCTATCTTTTTGTGTCCTGGTTTCCCACATTTGAAACATGTAGGCACTCCACCACCAGATCCAGACATGGTTCGATTACCTCCACGGTTGGTGTTGTTCCCTTGTGCACTGGTTGAAAAGAAAGATCAATACTGGTTATTCGGTTTCTTATTCCCTGAGCTTTCGGCCCCAGATTCCGCTTTCCTCTTGTCACCCTTGGCCTCCTCCTCTTCCCTCATCATATCAGCGATCCTTTCTGCCTGGCCAGCCCTCTCATATATATCTTCCACAGTCGTGGGCTTAGTCGCCAGTAAGCTTTTCTTGATATCTATGGTCAGCCCTTTCTCAAACCGAGTAGCTAACATCTCTGGTGTGTAGCCCAAGTCAGCTACATTCTCTGCCATCTGCATAAACTTACTGTGATATGCTTCCACAGTCATCCCTTCAGTCATCTTGAAGGAATCAAACTCAGCTCTCAGCTTCCCTTTCACATGCTCTGGCACGAACTTAGAGGATAAAATCCCCTTGAACCCTTCCCAGTTTACATACTCCTACCCAATTTCCTCAGCAGCGGCCTTGATCTCTTCTTTATTGTTGTTCCACCATAACCTAGCTGTACCCTTTAGGTAGAACACAACTTGGTCCACCTTCATTAATTCTGGGACAGACAACAGCTCGAAGATACTCTCGAACTCTCGGCACCACTCCGCAAGCAAACTTGGTGCCCCTTCCCCATCGTACTTGGAGGGGTTGTGTCTAGAGATATTATTGCTCATTTTGGTTGCATCCGATTGAGTATTTGCCCCAATCCTAGCTATAAGAGAGCAGCGTTCATAGCTAGTAGGCGATCGAGTTCCTCTTGTGAAATGTTGGCTGTATTGGGGTCCCTTCGGGGAGGCATATTGCTACACAAGTTTAACAAATACATGAGTACCCAAGGTCATATACCCTCCCATCCTAGGTTTTTTTTCCTAGCATACGTAGTCTAACATGCAATCTCCTAGCATACCCTTAATTATTACTTTGCATCACATATAACTCTACCTATAGGCTTAGGGATCATATTACCGCATGCATATATTCATACAATCACACTCATATTCAAAACTTAGACATAACTCATGTTCTCAATATGTCAAACTACAGTGTAACATGCACTTCAAAACTTAATGTAATTCTCATCATGTATCACCAATACATTTCACATCATAACTTACCTCAATCCTTTGCTGCTGAAATGTTAGTACAAAATATGTATAAATGTAGGGTCTTCAACTCTCAAGGTAACCATATTAGGCTGAAGGGCTAGTGGCTTAGTTTGAGGGGGCCCCTAACTCATCCCAAATCCTATGGGGCTCCTAACAGTTACTAACCTTGGGTTCATTTTATTTAGACTCTTCCTATGTTTATTATTGTTCATTAGGTTTAGGGCTGAGGATCGTTCGCTCTGATACCACTTTGTAACACCCCCATTTACCTAGGAGCCTGAACTAGGACTTCCAGGGTAAATAAGACTGTTACGATCCTGGATAGCCCAGGGTAAGAGAAAATCATAGTGAAAGATAATCAGTACTTTAAGTTACTTAACCAAGAGTCGAAACCAGACTGTTACATGCATAGTCTAAAACCAAAACTCAACATATGAAGAGTACAAACGAACTATTACAAGCTAGGTGATCTATAAATAGGTGAGTCTGATCCAAGTTTCTCTCTCCAAGCCCAGATCCTAGTCCGTCTGTCTTTGCCCTGAAAAATCTACTCCCCATTCTGGATCATCGTAGGTGAACACGAATACACTGTCAACCTCGCGGTTGAGTAGGATAACACAATAACAGAATACAATAAATAATATGCAATGCCATGGTATGCTCGAGCTCAATCACAATCTCATTCTCATTTTTCCATTTCTCATTCTCATACCCGTGACTCCCAGCCATACCGAACCTCCCGGCAGACTATAACCGGCCGTCGCCGAACACCAGCATATCAGCTAAGGTCACCAGGTCTAGCCCTGCAGAGCTAGCCTGGGCCGAAATATCTCATCATCAACTCAATCCGTAACCAATGCTCATGCCATGCTTATGAATGTAATATAAATGAACAAATACTGAAAATCCAACTCATAATAATCATACTTGCATTCATAACTTCCAATCACATACACACATAACACATTAAAGAACCAGTTCCAGTGTATCCTACCTGAGATAAAAAATTTGTAGCAAGCAAACACCGTCTAGTAATGTTCTTCCTCGAAATCCGTTCCTATAAATAATATTTAATATCAAATACCACTCATTATAACTACTTATACAGATCATTTATTATTACCCATATGAAGTTACTATTTTTAGACTTACTAAAAATAGTACACCATCACAAACCATCATACGTGTTAATACTAATAATAAAACATTACTTATTTAAAATATCATAAGCCATACGATACCAATTAATTTTTACCCAAAACAATTAAACACATTATATGTTGAGACTTACTAATTTAATCATAAGAGACTAACAACCAAAACCAATTCACGTTATAAACGCAAACACCATCAGCCTACTAGCAGCCTAAACCCGTGAGTCCCACTGTCGGCAGCCCTGTCAACCTCCCCTTTTAACGCCGGCTGACACCACTGACCTTCCCACTGACGCCACTAGGCTCTCCACTGAGCCACGGTGGTTCCAGGGAGGAGGTCAGTGACTGCCTACCACGTCCACAACCGCCACAACCTGCCACCAAAACTCTGACCACGCAACATAAAACCAGAAAACCCAGGTTTACCCTCTGACCACCGTGACAAGACCCTCCTCTCGACACCAGCTGTGACCATCACTTTTACCCACGACACCACCAGACCCACCTCTGGCCCACGGTGGTTCTGTTGGTGTAGGTGACAGTCGCAGTTACTGTAACCACCAGCCACTATCAAAGACTCAAAACCTCAACCCACACACGCCCTCTGTTCATCACCACGGACCACCTAATCTCTAACCACCACACCAGCAACGTTAAAACCCAGATTAACCTTCGACAGAAAAAGCATCGAATAACCCTGAAACCCCGTAAAGAAGTAGAATTATAAACATCTATAGCGATAGGATTAAGCGAGACAAAACAGAACAAAATCACGAATTTAAGATCAAAGGTGCGCGTACCCTCTTTCTGCTGCAATCGAAGGCCCTATGAACCCCTTAAACCACCGTGAACACCCTCCTTTGCAAACTCTGAAGTGGCGGCAGAAGTGCAGTGTTTGTGTGTGTGTGTCGTTTAGGTTAAAAATAGGTTTAAGGAGTGTTAAATAGGGCGACAGCAAGGCTAGGTCTGAAGTTCTTATTTTTCAGATGTGATGGCCGTGTAAGGGCTTGTTTGCACGCAGCCCTAGGCCCAATTCCTGGTGTATGTTCGTGTATGGGTAAGTCCCTCACGCATCCCAAGGCCCACATAGCATAAGTCAAGTACGATCCCGTTTGCACATGAACATACACGACTCCAAAACTAGCATATAAAACACATTAAAATAACATTTGGTCTCGCTAACGAGAGTTTAACTTATCCTATAAACCCGTCGATGAACAATTAAAATAACAATTAGTAGATAAGACGAATAAAATACGGAGTATTACAGTCTTCCCTCCTTAAAATGAACTTCGTCCCGAAGTTCGTCATCCCAAGGTTAACCCCACAGAACACTTAAACACGTAGCGAACACAGGGAGAGTGACACCATACAACGTTAGAACTAAATAAAGTACTTTAAAAAAATACGAATCGTCACATCAAGGGGCTCCCAGCTGGCAGACCGGCTGCCGGCCAACCGGCTGAGGACCCCTGCTGGTCAGTTCTTCACTTTTTCTCCTCTTTTTGAATCAAAACCGCCTCGTTTGCTTTCGTTTCTTCATTCCCGCCTCAAGTCCTACAAAATGGAAACCAAATGCAGAATAGAGACAACGGGCATAAAATCAAGCAATGACACATAAAACGGAGACGAAACGACATCAAAATGAAAGGAAAACAAGGAAAATAATGACTAAATTAGGACTGTAACATCCCGTATTTTCGTAAAATCTAATTTAAGCGTTTTAAATTATTTTAAGTAATAAAATAATATTTTAGTAATTTATTGTGAAAGATTTAAATTTAATTAGTAAGATCCGTCTTAAGAACCTTAAGTCCTTAAGACGAATACAAACTTGGTAAACTTAAACTCACATCTTAATATCCGTTCAAGTATCCTAACCCGTTTAATTGACTCGGAAAGGACACTTACTTAAATCCCTAAAACCCCTTTTGTCGACATAATTCATCTCCTTCACAATAATTCCACTGTAAACCTTATTCCTTCTAAAACCTCCATTGTTAACATCTTCTTTTGATATTTTCTCCATCATCCGTTAATCAAATCGAGGTAACAATAGCATTTTCGGAATCCTCATTCAATTTCCAAGCCATCTATCACTTTCATTTTGTGTTTCGTCAATTTCGAAAATGGGGCTGTTTTCCTTGAATTCCGTTTTTGAGTCCTTAAACCCGTTTTTCGTGTTTGTAGGTGAAGGATTGGACAACCCGGACATCGATAGCTTCGTGGTAGAGGAGGATCTTTAACCGGAGTGCATTTAAGGTGATGATAATGAGAAACTCGGCCTTAATGTGAATATTAGCAAGTTTGATGTGTTCTTATGTTAGTTTCTGATTTTTGTTAAGGTATAATGTTTAAAGGACTTAGTAACATGATTAGGAATGTTTTATTGTGATGAATTCATGCTTGTTGATGTTCACATGCTCATATGTTGTTTTCTGAAAATTTACACATTTTGCGACGGATACTTGATATCATCGTTTGAGGATTCTTATGGGATTTGTGTGCTGTTAGAATAGTAGTATTGGATGATTTATAATGTTGGGTAAACATCAATTGTAGCAATGCTTGAGTTTTGGTGTCGATTTGTGATATTTTCAAAAAAGCTGAAAGTCGCGAATTTCGTATCAGGCTCTCTGAGCCGTTCGACCGACCGGCCGCCGGTCGACCGGTTGGGAGCGCGTCTTGTGTGTTTTTGCGATTTCTGAGAAATTTGGCTTGAGGCTGCCAGCCGGCCGACCGGCTGCCTGCCGACCGGCTAGTAGTCTCTTGTGTGGTGTTTTGTGTTTGTTTTGCGATGAACATAAGGAAGAGGAGAGCCCAGCCGGCAGACCGGCCGCCTGCCAGCCGGCTGGGAGTACATGTGGGGATGGTTTACGAGTTTATGAAGGCTAGGATTATGGGTTCCCAGCCGGCCGACCGGCTGCCTGCCGACCGGCTGGGAGTTCCTTGTGGTTCCTTGTTTTAAAAAGAGAAAGGCTGAGAGGGTCACCAGCCGGCCGACCGGCTGCCTGCCGACCGGCTGGGGATCCCTGTAGGCTGTTTTGGTTTGTAATCGTTCGTATCTTTCAAACGCATAATCGGTTTTGATTGAAACTCGTTCCTTGCATCCTTGATATGTATTTGAGGTCCCCGGAGGACGGGCGACATTGTATTGGGTCGGGAATGGAGTGAGGATAGAGACCCCTGTTGGAGGAAGTGTCCTCGACAATAGTGTGTTGACGTAATTAAAACTCATTTGAATGAAACACAACTGGGAGTGTTACTCTTTTAAAGTCGACTGATCAACATTTATCGATAATGATTGGCTGTCTAGAGTTTGACATTATCGTCATATGATGGTGGTGATCAGTTGATCCCTTAAGGTCATATCTTTAGGGAATTCCGTCTCAATGGAATAATTAATTAATATTGTATTAGATACAAATTAATTTGTAATACTCGTAAAATCCGTCAATAAAATAAGATGAGAAATTTATTGATTAAACAAGTATCGCTTAATAGAGACACGTAAAACCGTCGCATGCTTCGTTTTCTGTAACACCCCGTAATTTCAAGTCATTATATATTAATAAAATCTTATTTTAGTAATAATAATGATCCATAATAAATAAAATTCCGTTTAAAATATATCGTTTTTGACAATGATATTAATATGTCCGTCTTAAAGTTATACTTCTTAAACTTGTAAAACGTTACTCTGTCCTTGTTACTAATTTTAAGATATTTTACAGGCATATTTAGCTCTTACTTATAAAATAAAAGTTTTAGCTCTTTTTCTTAGCTTTCCAACGCCACCAAAAACACGTTAATCGGAGTTCTGTGGAGGAAATTATGTCGAAAATACGAAAGGCTGTCACGGACCATCCGCTAACGAGACCCATGCTCGTTGCTTACTCTTTACTCTTTTCCACATGTCCTTTGGGACACTTGGCTAAGTGTTAACCCTTGCCTTGCTGCCCAAGGTCTTTCCCCTACTATTTTCTTCTTCATTTCTTATTTTGTTTCAGCACAAACACACACAAACAACAAAGCACAAACACACACAAACAACAACAAAAAATATATAGAGAGAAGGAGAGGAAAACGTGAGGGAGAAGAAGAAAGAACAAGAGGAGATCTTGCCTAGCACTAAGTAAGCTTACATTTTCCTTTCAAATCTGATTTTATAACTTTTAACATACATTCACATATCACCTAACATCCAAATTTGAACTTATGAATCTACAACCATGCATGCAAAGGATTGAACATAGTAAAAACCGTTATTTTGTCAAAAACGTAGCATGCATGTAGTAGGTCTGAAATCACATGTTAAAATGAGTATTTTCATAAAACAAAAATTTGGGACTTTCCTTAAGTTGTTATAAAATCACTCACCAAAAATTAGGACATTTGCATGAACCGTTTAGAAATGAAAAATCATATACTACAGCCTGTTTTCTGCTTAACCGAATCACTAGATCTCACTTAAAGAGTCATCAAACCATATTTATAAAAGGAATCAGTATCTCATCTCTTAATATATTAAACTACATTGAGTCTAGATGATAATAGGCTTTTGAATCAACTCGTTTCGATTTGTTAAGAGGGATTTATGATGCAAAACTTTTCATGACTCATTTTCTGACCACTGTTTTTAAAACGCGTTTTTAGATCTGATAAACTCATTTTTGAGACAACATGCATGGCTAACAATATGTTCTAGACACATAAAGGAATCCAATAAAACCAACCATGCACGAAAATATGATGTTTTGGATTTTATATGATTTTTACAAGTTTCTGTTGTGTTCTGGAAAAATGTTCTAATTAGTCTTACTTGTTAAAAGCTTACATTTCCATAAAAGGGTAATTTAGTCATACATATAAATATAATCAGTGACCCATCTCTTCACATGATAAATTTTAATGAATGCAAAGTGTATTAGGCTTTCGTTTCGACGATTTTCGACATGTTAAGAGTATTTACCACCCCGTAACTTTTTAAGACTCACCTTTGGACCAACTTTGGTAGACTGTAACTTTGGACCCCTTAAACACGTTTTTAGTCTCTGACCACAGAGACATTAAAGATGGACGACTCACTAAGGAACCAAACCCCACTGGTCTCACCTCGAAACATTTAGTAACGAAGAAGATATGACGATTTAAAGTTTCTGTTTCAAATCTGTAAAAAAACCGAGAGAGTATAGTTATCGCATAATTTACTACAAGTAGCTTAGTAATGGTCGTTCATATAAGTAACTATTATATTAAATATTATGTAGAGTCGGGATTCATAGAAGAGGCTCTCTAACCTTTAATCGCTCGTAAGGTAAGGGAAACGCTTATCCGTACACTCTTATTAAACCGTTACGATTTGTTACTATCTTGCATGTTAAGACTTTTGGTTATATTGAATTATTTATATTGGTTGGATGTATTTTATAAAATGATTATGGACAAAGATTGGTTTGTTTTGATCTTTTGAAACGGGATTGTGTTTAATATGAAAAAGAAGTGCTTTATGATTTTAAAAGTTTTGAGAACCAAAACCGTTTTGCTTTTCTACAAGCTTATGATGAATTATCAAAATTGAAGGAAATATCTTGATTATTTGGAAATGGATTCTCATGTTGGTTTGAAACGGTTTTGGTAGAGGGGTAGGTTGTTCCATAATAAGGGACTTCCTATACAGAGCTTCTGATGGGGGTTAGTTGATCGAGACCCCGTCCTCTTATCTTCCTCTTTGGGGTTGGCCCTTAGAGGGGTGTGCACACTCGGGATTCTAGGACAGTTTAGTACATGATTTGGCGAACCCCGTCTTATCCGGTTTAGGGCGAGGGGATCCTCTTCATACGGCTTCTATCCAAGTATATACCGACGTTGAAAATTGTTGGAAAGAAATGTTTTCTTTGGTTTGGAATTATCTTGAAAGGTTGGATATGGATTTGAATATTTTGGAACACTTATGTTGTTCTTGATCATTTGAAATTATTTATTTCCCTTTAACTAACAGTGGTAATTCTGATACTCTGTTTTCAATCTTTCGAGACACTTTTGTTACGTACTATTTTAAAATATCTTTTAAGTTATGATTTCATATTCCGTTTATTCTTTATTCGGATTGTTTACCTTACTCAACATTATTGTTGACCCTTTTATTTGTTTTGTCCTTGCTTGGACCTGCGGTGATCACAAATTGTGTGAGCAGATCGTGTGACAGGTACTCATGGGAATTAGTCGTGGGTTGCACAGGAGAGCGCGCTTAATGTTTAAATCAAAGACAGATGCTTTGACATTTTATTTTTCTTTTGGATTGTTGAACTTTAATTTCGCTTCCGCAAACTTTAAATTTGGTTGTAATCGTATTTTACTCTTTGGATTTTAATTTTGCATTAGACAACTACCTATTTTATTTCATGGTTAGGTACTACTACCACATTTGGTTAAATTGTGACACACCCATGATCCGAATTTTACTTGAGAACCCTATTTACAAATGAAGAGGATTATGGGGGTGTTACAAAGTGGTATCAGAGCGGGTTTCCTTCTTGGAATAGGTGACTAGATCTTCATATCTCTTCACCACCCGTAAGTTGACCGACCTTATTAAATATTTTCAAAAATATATATATTATTTATACAATTTTGTCTTGAAAATGTTTTCAAACTTATTCATACTTACAAAAATATCTTTTAAAATATATATATGTATATATGATAATAACATTAAATAAAGTAATTCGTGGTGAGGTTATGTGTGAGGGATATTTGGGGCGATCGTTAACGTGATTATAAGTATTAATATTATTATTAATCACGAGTGTCATGGATATGAACGTCACTTTAGGATGGAATTTCCCCGCGTTCATCCCTCTATTATGAATTGTGGAACTTAGATTGCATGGTGTTGGTGAACTTTAAAAAAAAAATATGATAAAGTGAATTTTCACATTTAAGTATTGGTTATGTTCATGTTGAACTATGTATGTTGGTTTCTACAATTCGTTTATACTAACATCGTAGCATGTTTTAGAATAGATGTGATACGATATATAAAACCGGGTACGGGATAGATGTCGTACACCTATGTACATATGTAACTAAATCTTGAGAGTATTTGTTGCGTGCGTAGTAACGATGGCTCGTTCAAGCAACAACCACAACCGCGATGACGATAACAACCAGAACAACCAAGGAATGAATGAGGTTGTTCAACAATTAGTCCAGATCAACACCCGTTTAGCCGAATCAATGGAAAGAATGGCTCAAGGCAATGTTCCAAACCCCGCGGCCAGCCTGACTAAGGCTGTAGGTCAGCAACGCCCTCCGCAATATGATGGCAAGGACGGAGACCCAGTAAAGCTTGAAAACTGGATCCGTGAGTTTGAGAAAATATTTCAAACTTTGAGATGTCCTGAGGAGTACATGGTGGATCAAGCCACCTACTACCTCACCGAAACTGCAGACATTTGGTGGGGCAATAACAAGGACCGGTTCTTAGAACCCGTGTATTATCTTAATGATGAAGGAGAGGAAGTTGCTGAACCATTTTCGTGGGAGGCTTTTAAGAAAGCGTTGAGAGCTGAGTTCTTTCCCGAACACCTTCGAAGGGCAAAAAGGAGAGAGTTTGATAACCTCAAACAAGGATCAATGTCTGTTCAGGAATACTATCAAAAGTTTCAAGAGCTGTCTCGTTTCGCGTCAAACTTAGTTCCCGACGAAGCTTCCAAAGCAGATAAGTTCGAACGAAACCTCGAGCTCGGCATTAGAGATCGTCTTGGAGGACAAGAGTTCGCCACTCTAGCCGCAGTTTACTGTCGAGCCAGCAACATAGAGAAAGTCATGGAAGAAAAGAAAGCCGCTGCCGGAGAGAAACGAAAGGGCACACAATCTGATGTGGGCCAAGGGTCCCACAAGAAAGGAAACTTTTCCAATCTACCACCCAGACCGAAATCTTTTGGGAATCCTGGAAAAAGCCTAGTCACAAATTTTCAAGGAAAACAGTTCGTGAGGCACTACTTCTGTAAACAATGTCGCCAAGATCACCCCGGGAAGGATTGCAATGGCAACCCTGTTCGCTGCAACTCCTGCAACAAAATGGGGCACCGAGCTTATGAGTGCTACTCTAAGGATCGACAATCTAATCAAGGGAATCAAGCCCGCCAGGGAGGAATGCCTGTCAGGACTACCGGGAGTTATGCAGGTTCTAACCGTGCTGAATCTGCCACTCGACACCAAGGAAACCCCAATAACCAAAGCACCAGCAGAGCACCAACCAATGGAGGTAACAATCAAGCCGCTTCAACCAGCACCGTTCAAGGAGGAAATGGGAACCGAATTGGGAGACTCTTTGCTATTGGCCGAGATGAAGCTGAGAAGACCGAGAATGTCGTCACTGGTACATTCCTAGTCAATTTTAAACCCTCTTATGTTCTATTTGATTCGGGAGCATCTCATTCTTTCATAGCTAGTTCTTTTGCACCTACTCTCGACCTTAAGCCATGTGAAATCATAGAAAGCAATTTTGTGCAACCATCAGGGGAGGTGGTGAGATACACTCAAGTCTATAGGGATGTGTCTATAACTATCATGGGGACCGATTTTCTTGTTGACCTTATCGAGTTTCCTTTGGGAAACTTTGACGTGATATTAGGGATGGATTGGTTGAATAGACACAAAGCTAATATTGACTGTTGGCAACAAAAAGTTTCGTTGAGAGGACCCAAGGGAGTTCGAGTGTCTTACAAGGGCGTCGTAGTCAAACCCAAAGTAAAACTGATTTCTGTCCTTACCTTGAAGTCATACCTAAGGAAAGGATTTCCTTTCATTTTGTGTCATGTCCATGATGTGTCCATCGAAAGTCCGAAGGTTGAAGATGTGGAGGTAGTACGGGAATTTGTGGACGTGTTTCCTGAGGAGATTCCCGGAATGCCCCCGCGAAGAGAAGTAGAATTTCGAATTGATCTTGTTCCGGGCGCTGGCCCAATCTCAAAAGCACCTTATAGGATGGCACCTAAAGAACTAGCTGAGTTAAAGACCCAATTAGAAGAACTACTTGACAAAGGTTACATCCGCCCAAGTGTGTCACCATGGGGAGCACCCGTCTTGTTTGTAAGGAAGAAAGATGGAAGTTTGAGGTTGTGCATTGACTATCGCGAGCTGAATAATGTGACGGTGAAAAACCGATATCCTCTACCCCGAATCGATGACCTCTTCGACCAATTGCGTGGAGCAGGAATATTCTCAAAGATAGACCTCCGGTCCGGTTACCATCAACTGAGAATAGTTGGAGAAGATATACCAAAGACCGCCTTCCGAACTAGATATGGTCACTATGAGTTCACCGTAATGCCATTTGGTCTCACAAATGCACCAGCTGTGTTCATGGACCTAATGAACCGAGTATTCCGACCATACTTAGATAAATTTGTAGTCGTTTTCATCGACGATATCTTAATATACTCGAAGAATAAGGAGGACCACGAGAAACATTTGAGGCTAATTCTTCAAATCCTGAGAGATAACCAATTGTACGCCAAAATGTCAAAATGCGAGTTTTGGCTAGAAAAGGTATCGTTTTTGGGTCATGTTATCTCAAAAGAAGGCGTTTCAGTCGACCCGAGCAAAGTAGAAGCCGTTTCCAATTGGTCAACTCCGAAGAATGTGACCGAGATACGTAGCTTTCTAGGCTTAGCGGGTTACTATAGGCGCTTTGTAAAGGATTTCTCCAAGATCGCCCGACCGATGACTTCGCTTATGAAGAAGGCTAACAAGTTCCAATGGGATGACAATTGTGAGAAAGCATTTCAGACTCTCAAGGAGCGATTAACAACCGCCCCAGTCCTAGCGTTACCAAGTGGGAATGAAAATTTTGAGGTGTACACGGATGCATCGAAAAAATGGTTTAGGATGTGTACTGATGCAGAATCGTCGAGTAATCGCTTATGCATCCCGACAACTGAAGACACATGAAGTTAACTACCCAACCCATGATTTGGAATTAGCTGCCGTTGTCTTTGCCCTCAAGATATGGCGGCATTATCTTTATGGAGTAACCTTCAAGATCTTTTCTGATCATAAGAGCCTGAAATATATCTTCACCCAAAAGGAACTGAACATGAGGCAAAGAAGATGGTTAGAGTTAATTAAAGACTATGACATGGAGATCCAATACCACGAAGGAAAAGCAAATGTGGTGGCCGACGCACTCAGTCGGAAATGTGTGCATTCGCTATGTGGAGCTATCTCACAAAGAAAGCTAAGGGAGGAGATACAGAACATGGGTATCAACGTAATCTCTCATAGTGGGAGCATGAACGATTTCACCCTATCGCCCGATCTATATGAGGAGATTCGAAGGGAACAAGCTGAAGATGAAATGATTAAGACAAAGAAAGCAAAGATTGGAACCCCGAGTGGAGAGGGTTTCGCTATCGGGAATGATGGAAGCCTTCAATACAAGGAAAGATGGTGTGTACCCCAAAATTCCGAGCTGAAAAGGAGAATCATGGAGGAAGCACACAATACACCCTATTCAGTACATCCAGGAGGAGATAAACTATATAAGGACTTGAAAAAGATCTTCTGGTGGCCAAACATGAAGAGAGAAGTAGCAGAATTCGTATCACGATGCCTAACCTGTCAAAAGGTAAAGATCGAACATAGGAGACCGCAAGGACTACTACAACCCTTGGACATTCCAGAATGGAAATGGGATTCAATTTCCATGGATTTCATTACCGCTTTACCACGGACCAAGAAGGGAAATAACATGATTTGGGTAATTGTGGACCGTTTGACAAAGGCTGCACACTTCATACCAATGAAGGATACTTGGAACAAGAGAGAACTCGCCATAGCTTATAGGAAGCATGTGCTGAGATTACACGGTGTTCCAAAGAGCATCATTTCGGATAGAGACTCGAGATTCATTTCCCGATTTTGGCAAGAATTGCAAGAGTCCTTAGGAACCAAGTTGAAGATGAGTACCGCTTTCCATCCTGCAACCGATGGTCAAACCGAGAGAACAATCCAGACATTAGAAGACATGCTTAGAGCTTGTGCTCTGGAATTCAAAGGTTCATGGGAGGACATGCTTGATCTCATCGAATTCTCATATAACAACAGTTACCACGCTAGTATCAAGATGGCACCTTTCGAAGCCCTTTACGGAAGAAAATGTAGAAGCCCTGTCTGTTGGGACGATCTCACAGATAGCGTTGTACTTGGACCGCAGATGATTCAAGAAATGATCCAACAAATCCAAGTGATCCGGCAAAAGATGAAAGCAGCCCAAGACAGACAAAAGAGTTATGCCGACCTTCACAGAAGAAGCATCGAGTTTGAAGTTGGGGATAAGGTCTTGTTGCGAGTATCACCAATGAGAGGAGTGATGCGATTTGGTAAGAAAGGGAAGTTAAGCCCCAAGTATATAGGCCCGTACGAGATCTTAGAGCGCGTTGGAGAGGTAGCCTACCGCTTGGCGTTACCACCATCCTTGGATCGCGTTCATAATGTTTTCCATATTTCTCAACTTCGTAAGTACTTGAGTGACCCGTCACACGTTTTAGAACCTGAGGTACTAGAACTTGATGACTCGTTATCTTATGAGGAGAGACCTGTTAAGATCTTGGATAGTAAAGTTCGAAAGACCCGAAACGGAGAAACCCGAATAATCAAGGTGCTATGGTCGAACCATGACACCGAGTAGGCCACTTGGGAAGCCGAGGAGGCCATGAAACTTAAATACCCAGAGCTCTTCGAGGTAATAACCTAGTTACGAGGACGTAACACTCTTTAAGGGAGGTAGGATGTAATACCTGCAAATTATAATCTTCTGTTTTCCTTGCATTATAAGAGACGGTATAAATGATATTGTTAGCTTTGCTTGTAGGGGTAGTTTAGAACTTCGAGGACGAAGTTCGTTTTAAGGAGGGTAGATTGTAATACTCGTAAAATCCGTCAATAAAATAAGATGAGAAATTTATTGATTAAACAAGTATCGCTTAATAGAGACACGTAAAACCGTCGCATGCTTCGTTTTCTGTAACACCCCGTAATTTCAAGTCATTATATATTAATAAAATCTTATTTTAGTAATAATAATGATCCATAATAAATAAAATTCCGTTTAAAATATATCGTTTTTGACAATGATATTAATATGTCCGTCTTAAAGTTATACTTCTTAAACTTGTAAAACGTTACTCTGTCCTTGTTACTAATTTTAAGATATTTTACAGGCATATTTAGCTCTTACTTATAAAATAAAAGTTTTAGCTCTTTTTCTTAGCTTTCCAACGCCACCAAAAACACGTTAATCGGAGTTCTGTGGAGGAAATTATGTCGAAAATACGAAAGGCTGTCACGGACCATCCGCTAACGAGACCCATGCTCGTTGCTTACTCTTTACTCTTTTCCACATGTCCTTTGGGACACTTGGCTAAGTGTTAACCCTTGCCTTGCTGCCCAAGGTCTTTCCCCTACTCTTTTCTTCTTCATTTCTTATTTTGTTTCAGCACAAACACACACAAACAACAAAGCACAAACACACACAAACAACAACAAAAAATATATAGAGAGAAGGAGAGGAAAACGTGAGGGAGAAGAAGAAAGAACAAGAGGAGATCTTGCCTAGCACTAAGTAAGCTTACATTTTCCTTTCAAATCTGATTTTATAACTTTTAACATACATTCACATATCACCTAACATCCAAATTTGAACTTATGAATCTACAACCATGCATGCAAAGGATTGAACATAGTAAAAACCGTTATTTTGTCAAAAACGTAGCATGCATGTAGTAGGTCTGAAATCACATGTTAAAATGAGTATTTTCATAAAACAAAAATTTGGGACTTTCCTTAAGTTGTTATAAAATCACTCACCAAAAATTAGGACATTTGCATGAACCGTTTAGAAATGAAAAATCATATACTACAGCCTGTTTTCTGCTTAACCGAATCACTAGATCTCACTTAAAGAGTCATCAAACCATATTTATAAAAGGAATCAGTATCTCATCTCTTAATATGTTAAACTACATTGAGTCTAGATGATAATAGGCTTTTGAATCAACTCGTTTCGATTTGTTAAGAGGGATTTATGATGCAAAACTTTTCATGACTCATTTTCTGACCACTGTTTTTAAAACGCGTTTTTAGATCTGATAAACTCATTTTTGAGACAACATGCATGGCTAACAATATGTTCTAGACACATAAAGGAATCCAATAAAACCAACCATGCACGAAAATATGATGTTTTGGATTTTATATGATTTTTACAAGTTTCTGTTGTGTTCTGGAAAAATGTTCTAATTAGTCTTACTTGTTAAAAGCTTACATTTCCATAAAAGGGTAATTTAGTCATACATATAAATATAATCAGTGACCCATCTCTTCACATGATAAATTTTAATGAATGCAAAGTGTATTAGGCTTTCGTTTCGACGATTTTCGACATGTTAAGAGTATTTACCACCCCGTAACTTTTTAAGACTCACCTTTGGACCAACTTTGGTAGACTGTAACTTTGGACCCCTTAAACACGTTTTTAGTCTCTGACCACAGAGACATTAAAGATGGACGACTCACTAAGGAACCAAACCCCACTGGTCTCACCTCGAAACATTTAGTAACGAAGAAGATATGACGATTTAAAGTTTCTGTTTCAAATCTGTAAAAAAACCGAGAGAGTATAGTTATCGCATAATTTACTACAAGTAGCTTAGTAATGGTCGTTCATATAAGTAACTATTATATTAAATATTATGTAGAGTCGGGATTCATAGAAGAGGCTCTCTAACCTTTAATCGCTCGTAAGGTAAGGGAAACGCTTATCCGTACACTCTTATTAAACCGTTACGATTTGTTACTATCTTGCATGTTAAGACTTTTGGTTATATTGAATTATTTATATTGGTTGGATGTATTTTATAAAATGATTATGGACAAAGATTGGTTTGTTTTGATCTTTTGAAACGGGATTGTGTTTAATATGAAAAAGAAGTGCTTTATGATTTTAAAAGTTTTGAGAACCAAAACCGTTTTGCTTTTCTACAAGCTTATGATGAATTATCAAAATTGAAGGAAATATCTTGATTATTTGGAAATGGATTCTCATGTTGGTTTGAAACGGTTTTGGTAGAGGGGTAGGTTGTTCCATAATAAGGGACTTCCTATACAGAGCTTCTGATGGGGGTTAGTTGATCGAGACCCCGTCCTCTTATCTTCCTCTTTGGGGTTGGCCCTTAGAGGGGTGTGCACACTCGGGATTCTAGGACAGTTTAATTAGTACATGATTTGGCGAACCCCGTCTTATCCGGTTTAGGGCGAGGGGATCCTCTTCATACGGCTTCTATCCAAGTATATACCGACGTTGAAAATTGTTGGAAAGAAATGTTTTCTTTGGTTTGGAATTATCTTGAAAGGTTGGATATGGATTTGAATATTTTGGAACACTTATGTTGTTCTTGATCATTTGAAATTATTTATTTCCCTTTAACTAACAGTGGTAATTCTGATACTCTGTTTTCAATCTTTCGAGACACTTTTGTTACGTACTATTTTAAAATATCTTTTAAGTTATGATTTCATATTCCGTTTATTCTTTATTCGGATTGTTTACCTTACTCAACATTATTGTTGACCCTTTTATTTGTTTTGTCCTTGCTTGGACCTGCGGTGATCACAAATTGTGTGAGCAGATCGTGTGACAGGTACTCATGGGAATTAGTCGTGGGTTGCACAGGAGAGCGCGCTTAATGTTTAAATCAAAGACAGATGCTTTGTCATTTTATTTTTCTTTTGGATTGTTGAACTTTAATTTCGCTTCCGCAAACTTTAAATTTGGTTGTAATCGTATTTTACTCTTTGGATTTTAATTTTGCATTAGACAACTACCTATTTTATTTCATGGTTAGGTACTACTACCACATTTGGTTAAATTGTGACACACCCATGATCCGAATTTTACTTGAGAACCCTATTTACAAATGAAGAGGATTATGGGGGTGTTACATAATTAATAACTGGAAATTTTGGAAATAATTTTATATGACGAATATTTTTATAATGGGATTATAATAATAATAGTCAAAGTAATAAAATAGTTTTATTACTCGGTTTTTATTTATTCGTTTGGGAAACGATTAAATTGAGAATGAACACGGTTGATCATAAAATTACAAAGAGTTGTAATTAAATTATGACATTACATTTTTATACAATAATAATTTCGAAATTATTAGTGAAATTATTTAAATGTAATAAATTTGTAAATTATGAATTTTAATAGTTAAAATTGTACAATTAACAAATTGGGTCATGTGTTATGCAACATATGTGACATGTTACAAATTAACACAATTGACAAAGATAAAATGGGTCCATAAAAGACCCATTTCAGCCGTGTATGTGTGCATGTGTAGTGAGGTTGTGTGTGTAAGTAAGCAAATGCATTGTGTATGACACACATAAGGAATATGTAAGATATATTGCTAGCTTTTTGTAAGAGAAAAGAAGGCATGCATTGGCCATCTTTGGCTCATCATGGCCGGCCATCATGAGTGCCAAAGGGCTCATGTTTGCTCTATATAATACACACTTACATATCTCATTACTTGCCAGATGTTAGAGATTGTGCTTAGTCTATTTCTACTAACACATTCATACTACAACATCCATTCTCATTTCAACTTAGTAAAATAGTTTTCTAAGAAATTATTTCCTATATTAATAATAATATTAAGAGTAATATTGTTATTATTTCTAGTATACTTATACTAATTTTCTAGTAACAAAATTAGTATTAGTTTGAGATCGGGTCCTTGATACGCATCTTTTGGAGACGATTTTTCTTAGATCGTTTAAGGGTATTTCGGTGGTTTGAAGACTCATATAATAGGTGATTATTGAGTATAAACCTTCTAAAACCAATGTAAGGACTATCTCATCTTATGATATCATCTTGCATGCATAAGATCCATTATTTAAGTTTTTGTTGAACCATATATTCAAATATATATATATAGTATATATGTTTTATATATAGTATATATGTTTATGTTTTGATAATGACAAGTCTAGCTATTTATATATTATATACTCGTATGTATAATCGTGTGCTAAGTGTACAGAACATTAGTAACAAGATCTAATCAATCAAGTATAAAAGATTCAAGCATGTTAGTCAATGAATTGACTAAGTCGAAGATTGATAGAAGATCACAAGCGCGCATAATGAACTAAAGTTATATTCGTCAACTATAGCTTTAGTACAAGATTGGTTCTAGTTATAGCCAGTAGCTATAACTCTATATCATGAAGAAATGATCGGGATTTATGTGTGTTTTAGTGAAACGGTTGTTTCCTAAGTTGTGTCGTGTAGTATTAGTGGTTCAATGGTATTCTATTTTAAATATGGAATTGTTAATCTTAATAGGATTATATAAAATATCTTTTAGTTAAATAAGAAATAAATAATTGTCTTATGAGATAATTATTTATTACTAAAATAAACTAAAGATTTTTATATGATTTTAATTGTCAAAATATATAATCTAGATAAAGTTTGTTTCGATTTTGGAAATCGTGTGATATGCCACATTACCATAAATCGTGTAGGACTTATTTAAATAAATATTATGTATTTATTTAATGTCCTAAATAAACTAAGATTATATTATGGTAATATATTTTATTATCTTTGACATGATTTAGGAAGTTGATTTAATAAGGATACTAATTGTTTATTATATAAAGATCTTTCCTAAATATGAATTAGGAAATTAATTCCTTATATAATATATATAGTATATTATTAAATCTTTCCTAAATATATTAAGATTAGATTTAAGGTAGTATTACTAAAAGACTAGTATTCTAGTTTAAGTAATATTCCTAAAATCATCTAGGGTTTGAATTACCTAGATACATATTCTATATAAATAGACTACCTATGATACATTAAACCATACGAAATACACAACACACATACACGCAAATCAAGAGAGAGCCGTCGGTTATATTCTTCAAGTTCGAGCTTTTAATTGTCAAATCCGATTCAAGATTCAAGTGCTCAAGCATTGATCTTATTCATTCAAGATTGTGACACCAAAGAAAACATTGAAGACTTTATCTTATTCACGTAAGATAGATTGAGTATTTAGCGGTACTCGTTGTAAGACAAATATTTAACGGTATTTGTCGTAGCTAGATATTTAACGGTATCTAGATTGAGTTGTGACTAACATCAAAGTCGCACGAGTAGGGTTGATAAAATTGTAATCCAGAGTTGGTACTAATTTTATTAATCGAGAATAGTGGACGTAGGTCTCAGAGTGTGAGACTGAACCACTTCAAAAATATCGGGCCTCTACTTTATTATTGCTCTACTCAACGATCATCATACAACTACATACACATCGAAGAAGATTTTAAAAAGAAGGCATACTCAATTCAACCCCCCCCCCCCCCCCTTCTTGAGTATATCATATCAATAGACTCTTCAATTGGTATCAGAGCCTCGTGCTCTTGATCGCCTAGCCGCGTGAGTTTTGATCCTTCTATTGATTCTATATTATATACTCTTTTATCAATGGATTCCAAGCATCTCAAGTGTCCTATCTTCGATGGCAAAAACTATAGTTTATGGAAAAATATGATGACTCATTACATCAAGGGTTGTGATTGGGAATGTTGGAAGATCATCCAAACTGGACCAAAGAAGATCTTGGTCGCCGCAGCCAATGGAACAACCTATGAAAAGATGGAAAGCGATTATGTGGAAAGTGACTACAAAATTGCAGAGAAAAACTCTAAAGCCATGAGCCTCCTACAGAACGGTATGATAACCTCAGAATTTGATAGATTCTCATCTTGTAGTTCCGCTAAGGAAATATGGGATAGTCTCGAACTTGCTTATGAAGGAACATCCGCAGTCAGGAAACATCGTATAGACTTGCTCGTTCAAAGATATGAACTTTTCAATATGGAAAAGAATGAATCTATTGATAGCATGTCTGCACGATTTTCTTGTATTATTAATGAACTGCGGAACCTTGGCAGAAAGATCGATTCTGAAGATATCATTCGAAAAATTCTTAGGAGTCTCACCAAAAAATGGCAACCTAAGGTCACAGCCATAGAGGAAGCACGTGATCTATCTAAAATCACTTACCAAGAGTTGATTGGATCCTTAATGGCACACGAGATCATACTAAATAAAAACGATGATGATCCCAAAGGAAAGGGCGTCGCTTTACAGGCCTCAACAAGTGAAGTGTGCGAAGAAGAACTAGAAGACGAGACAGTTCTATTCGCAAGACGTTTTAAAAAGGCTGTCTTCAAGGGAAGATACAAAAATTCTAACAACAAAACAGTCGACAAAAAGAAAACTGACACAAAACAAACATTCTTCAAAAGAGGATGTTTCAAGTGTGGACAACAAGACCACATGATCAAAGATTGTCCAAGTTGGGACAAAATCAAAGATAAGTCAAAAAGAGAAAAGACCAAAACGGAGTTCAAGAAAGTAATGCTTGCGTCGTGTTGGGGAGAATTAGAATCCGAGGATGACGAGGACTCAGAAGAAGATGAGGTAGCAAACCTGTGCCTAAGCAACGTCAGCTTAGATCTAATCTCAGACAACAATGATGAAGGTGAAGCATCTCTTATGTGTCTCCTTGGAGAATCCGACTCAGACGACGACGACGATGAAGAGGTAAATTTTCTTCAACTCAAAAGTCAAGTTAAAAACTTATCCAAGGCTATGTTAATTAAATATTTTGAGAAAACCCTAGACCAATGTCATGAACAAAGTCTTGAGTTAGATGACTTGAAAGAACAGATCCTCGATATTGCTGAGGAAAATCAACTTCTGAAAGCCAAAGCTAAGAAACTGAAATCCAAAATAAGCATTGAAGCAAATGCTAAGTTGGAAACAGATATGTCTGAGAAAAAGGTTCTTGAGTCTAAAGTTATAGCTAATGAAGCTATAACCTCAAAACTAAAACTCAACATTAAAGAGCTTCAATCTAAAGTTATAGCTAATGAAGCTATAACTTCAGAATTAAGAAAGGTTAATGAACGGCTTAAGTCAGAATCTTCGACTATGGTCGAAGATGAGACTCATCAAGAAGAAGTTGAGATTCTCGAAAGCAAAATCATGGATCTAGAATTCAGTATATCTAAAATCAAGAAAGAACATGCCAAAATTGTGTCTGACTTCCATAAAGACATTCAAAACCTAAAAGAGTCTAGCAACACTGACCATAGTGAATGTAAGAAAGAAATAGACTCCTTGAAAGACCTCCTTCTTCATGCTCGGAAAGTTCACGATAAGTGGGAAGGAAGCACTAACGTTCTAAACTTCCTAACTGAACAATCCGACAACAACATGAAGATGGGTTTAGGTCACGAATGTTATGGAAGAAGGGATCACTCAAAGTGTAAAAAAAGTCCAACAGATAGAGACTTTAGAAGAAGAAAATATGCCGACCTTCCTGAGTATTTAATATGCACTTATTGTGGCCATACTGGACACCTCCGAGAAAACTGTGTGAAACACGCACAAGATTTTAAAACCGGAGTTAAGTTTGTTAAATCCTTAGGAATTCCAAGCGACACTAATTCTGTCTCTGATAGTGATGGTGACAAAACTGAGGAAAGAAACATTGACCACAGATGGTTCTATGACATGACATTTGACTACGAAGAAAAGAAAAACAGAACCAAACAGACTCCTCAAACATCACACAAAAAATGGTCACCAAGAGTCCAAACTAAAACCTACACAAGAACATCAAAACCCAACCACTACCAATATAGAAAGACCTATGTAAGACAAGTCTGGGTTAAAAAGGAAGATGTATTTGTGATTACTAACAACAAAGGACCCAAGTATGCTTGGGTACCTAAATCCTGTCTTTAAAATTATTTGTGCAGTTTGTCGCCAAGGAAAATAACCTATGGTATCTCGACAGTGGATGTTCAAGACATATGACAGGCGACGTAAACCTATTCCAAACCCTAAAACCTTTTGACGGAGGTAAAGTCACATTCGGTGATAACAAAAAGGGAAAGATCATCGGAATTGGTAAGATAGGTATTTCATCCTCTCATACTATAAATGATGTATACCTTGTAAGTGGTCTCAAACACAATCTTATCAGTATATCTCAATTATGTGACAAAGGAAATAAAGTGGTCTTTCATTCAGATATATGTCGTATAATCTTAGAAGGCACCAGTAAAGTGATACTTGAAGGTCACAGGATGAAAAATGTTTATATGACTGATTTAAATGTTGTACCTACTGACTCTCTATCATCATGAAAGTTACGTTAGATGATCCATGTCTATGGCACAAGAGATTTGGTCATATTAGCTCACCTATTCTAAGTAAGCTGAAAAGATGGGACTTGGTCGAAGGTCTTCCAAAGATCAAATTTGATCAAGAAAAGATGTGTGACACATGTGCACGATGTAAACACGTCAGATCATCCTTTAAGCCAAAAAGAGTGGTAAGCACAGAACAAGCTCTTGAACTAGTACACATGGATCTATGTGGCCCTATGAAGGTAAGAAGCAGAGGTGGTTCCAGGATATAGAGGAAAACCTAGATGAACCTGATTTCAGGTTATCAAGGGAAGATCCTCCTGAAATGGAAATTGAAGAAGGAGAACCTCAAGGAACTCATGATGAACTCAACTTGGGAGAAAACGGTGCGAGAGATGAAACTACAGTTGATGATACTGTAGATAACTCTCAAACCAATGACTTGGAACCCAGAGTTATAGCTAATGAAGCTGTAACTTTGAATCAAAACCAAAGGGAAGAGGCCAGAGTTATACCTGACCCTACTATAAACCCAGGTTTGGATTCAGGGGGAACAAGTCAAGATCCCGAGTCAAGTTCAGGGAATACAAACGATCAATCAAGGAACTGGAGATATAAAGGCTCTCATCCTTTGGATAATGTAATAGGAAGCCTGACAGATGGAGTTCAAACTCGAAGGAGCTTAAATAACTTTTGCTCATTCTACTCCTTTCTCTCCACCATTGAACCTTCAAATATCAAGGAAGCTCTCGCAGAACCAGACTGGATAGTTGCCATGCAAGAAGAACTCCAACAATTTGAAAGAAACAAAGTTTGGCATCTTGTTCCTCGACCTAAAGACAGAACTGTCATTGGAACTAGATGGGTATTCAGAAACAAATTGGATGACACTGGAGTCATTGTGCGAAATAAGGCCAGACTAGTAGTTCAAGGATACAACCAACAGGAAGGGATCGATTATGACGAAACCTTTGCTCCTGTTGCTCGTCTTGAGGCAATAAGACTACTCATTGCATTTGCAGCACACAAGGGAATGAAGCTGTTTCAGATGGACGTTAAGACTGCATTTCTTAATGGCTATCTCCAAGAGGAAGTATTTGTTGAACAACCTCCTGGATTTCCTGACAACAAACTCAAGGATCATGTATTCAAATTGGACAAAGCTCTCTATGGCCTAAAACAAGCACCTAGAGCATGGTACGACAGGTTATCAAAGTTCCTATTGGAGAGTGGATTCAAGAGAGGATCTGTGGATAAAACCCTATTTCTTAAAAGTGAAAACTCAGATCTACTAGTCGTTCAGATCTATGTTGACGATATTATTTTTGGCTCAACTAATAAAAAGTTGTGCAAGTACTTCTCTGAGTTGATGACTTCTGAGTTCGAGATGAGTATGATGGGAGAACTAAAGTTCTTCCTTGGACTTCAAATACAACAAACTGAAGAAGGAATCAAGGTCCATCAACAAAAATACGTCAAGGAGTTACTAAAGAAATTTGGAATGGAAACCTCTCATGCAATGCCTACTCCAATGGTCACAGATAAGAAGTTAACCAAAGACGAAGATGGTAAGTCTGTAGATGAAACAACTTACAGAGGTATGATTGGCTCACTTCTTTATCTTACAGCAAGTCGTCCAGATATAATGTTTAGTGTCTGTGTTTGTGCGAGATTCCAATCTGCACCAAAAGAATCACATATGATTGCAGTTAAAAGAATATTAAGATACCTAATCGGAACCTCAAAATTATATCTATGGTATCCCATGGACTGTAACTTCAACCTAGTAGGATATTCAGATGCGGATTATGCAGGATGTTCATTAGACAGAAAAAGTACCTCCGGACTTGCTACCTTTGTAGGTCCTTGTATTATATCTTGGGGATCCAAGAAACAAAACTCTGTCGCTCTCTCAACTGCTGAAGCAGAATATATTGCAGCCGCACTGGTATGTTCTCAACTTTTATGGTTAAAGCAACAGTTACATGATTATGGTGTTGATGTTGGATGTGTGCCTATATTATGTGATAATACGAGTGCTATAATTATATCTAAAAATCCAGCCCAGCACTCGAGAACCAAACATATTGAAATTAGACACCACTTTCTAAGAGACCATGTTGAAAAGAAAAATATAAAATTGGAATTTTGTAGTACGGAAAAACAGTGGGCATATATCTTCACTAAACCATTGGCTAGAGAACGCTTTGAGACTTTGCGATTGGAAATTGGTTTAATCGGTGGCACCTAATCAAATCTTAAAAGCAAAAATAACCCAATGATTGACTACGGTTTAGATGAGATTATATGACTGTGTCCGTATACTCCGCTGCATGTGTATGTATATATTTGATGTTAAATTTTGTGATTATAGCTATATTATATGATTTACATATGAATGTGTGCACAATCGATCTCACAATAATATTACGTCACATATTATAACTATCTCACAACATACATATTATAATACATATAATATTCAAATATTACAAAAACGAAAAACAAAAATATACCTCAAATTAAAAACACACAAAAGTGTGTCATGGTCCCCCCTATTAGCCACGTTTCTACCCAAGCAACCCCACACTCAACTGACACGTGCCCCCTACTACCCGTAGACCTTGACTTACCCCAACTCCCACATTATTACCCCAACTCCCTCAACTCACATTAACCATCCTCCATTATTACCAAACCCACAAACTTACTCACTTTTATTACCAAAAACTATTAAAACTCAAAACCTCCAAAACTCCATTAAAACCGTACTAAAATCTCACCACCTCTCGCCCCTTCAACCACCGTGTATCACCTCCATCACCATGCCTCCCTCACGCGCCACCCGCTCTCATCAAAAGAAACCTTCACCTCCATCACCAACTTCGTCACCCCCACCGTCTCCAACACCCATAGCCACCGCCGCACCACCATCTGACAAAGGCAAACGACGTAAACTCAACCGCTCATCTCCTTCCATCTCCGATGACATGCATGAAATGGGTTTTACATCTCAAAACCCGCGCCCTCTGTTTTCCGAGTATTCGATTGAAGCCACTAGAGAAGGTCTTGAAAGAGTTCGAATGACCAAAAACAAAGGTATGTTGATCGAACGTGTCCTCCCTTATGCTATTCATGCGGGTCGTTATTACTCACGGTCATGGGTCGAAAGTTCGAAATCTTTAGGTTTCTTTAAAGATTTCTTAAAATATCAGGGATGGGAGTACATTAGTAGCTTTTCGGGGTTGATTTTTCCTATTGAGATGGTTCAGTTTCTTGCTTCGGTTAAAAGGTGTGACAATGACATTGTGGGTGTCGTGAATGGAAAGGATGTGGTCATAACTAAATCGGAAATTTGTGATATCTTCAAACTTGATCATGACGGGTTAAATCTTGACCCAAAGTTGGAGTGGAATGTAGTTTCTAAAGAACAAAAAATGGTGATTAAGAAGTACTTTGATGCGGATGCCACCGAGGTAACACCCCTGCTTACTGTTTCCTTTAACCCCAAGTTGAAGTTCTTCTTGAATTTTTTGTGGAACACTGTGTTGCCTCGTCGGGGTGGTCGGGATAAGCTTGCTAGTGTCGAAGCCGTGGTATTATATAGTTGGTTGGAGGGACAGAAAGTCGACTTAGCTTCCTTATTGTGTCACAAAATTTGTCAAGTTTCGAATGTGGTTGTTAAGGAGAAGTTTTGCTCAACCATCGACATTCCATATGGAATGTGGATATCCGAATTATTGCTTAAAAAGGGTGTGGTTGGTGATAATAGTTTTGGAATTAAGCCAAAAGATGTTATGAATGATCGTTTGTTGAAACTAATGGGAATTTGTTTTGATGGGGTTGATCTCGCGTTTGGTAAGAACGAACCAACTCCGAATCCTTCACCATCTTTTGCGGGTCTTGAAGCCAAGATGGACAAAATACTTGGTCTCTGTGAAATCAAAAAGGAAAAGGATGAGGCTGGGGGTAGTTGTAAGAAGAGGAGTCGTGGATTTGAGGACGAGGTCAAGGAGTGGATGGAGAAAGTAGACAAGCAGTTAGTGAAAATTGGCTCGGAGGTCTCGGTTGTTTGCTCGGAGTTGCTAAACATGAGTGACCGTCTTTCGTTTCGGGCTACTCAAGGGGGAGCTATGGTCCGTGATCATGGATTATTAAGGACGGATGCATCTCAAGCACTCGAAGCGGTTAAGGCGCTATCTTTGAAAATTCTTAACTTCGAGTTGGCTCTCAATGCCCAAGGGAGGAACGTGACTAGTTGTTTGGATCGGTTGGAGTCACTTGAGTATCGTACCCGACCCGATTATGTGAATCCCTATGCAAAGAATCCGGGTTCAAGCTCTCGTTCGTGATCATCCTCTCCGTCTCTGTTGTTCGAAATTTGGTTGGATTGTTGTTATTTTGTTCTCAGTCCGGTGGTGGACTTTTAAATTCTTTTTGTCTTGTGGCCCAATACCTAACCTAGCCCATTAAGGAATCCGAGGCCCTATTTCCTTTTGCCTCTCTCTCGGATTTCCTAATCTTACCATGGCCCAATTTACTAGTTATCTTTTGCAGGCCCTTTATGCACTAACCTAGCCGGCCCAATTTTCTTTAAAACACTATTACTTCTTCATTCGGCCCATTGGCTTAATATTTTGGATTGATTGTGTATATTTTTAACATTCCGTATGTGGTTATGTGATATTCTCTATGTTCATATTATTTCGACTCGTTTATATGCTTGCCTATGCTTCGTACGTATATTATTCTAGTCGTTTCATGTCTTTGTTCTCATCTTTTCGATGATGTCAAGAGGGGGAAAAATGCGACTTAGATTAGAATTTGCCTAAGCTTGCTCCTTGTCGTAATTCATTGTCTCTTAGGATCCTTAAAGGATATGGGATAGATAGAAGATAAAAACTCTAAGTGACTCTTTGCTATGAATGACCCTTATTATATTGAGGGGGAACATACACTTAGACACGAAATCTAAGAGAGACTTGCCATCATCAAAAAGGGGGAATTTGTTGAACCATATATTCAAATATATATATATAGTATATATGTTTATGTTTTGATAATGACAAGTCTAGCTATTTATATATTATATACTCGTATGTATAATCGTGTGCTAAGTGTACAGAACATTAGTAACAAGATCTAATCAATCAAGTATAAAAGATTCAAGCATGTTAGTCAATGAATTGACTAAGTCGAAGATTGATAGAAGATCACAAGCGCGCATAATGAACTAAAGTTATATTCGTCAACTATAGCTTTAGTACAAGATTGGTTCTAGTTATAGCCAGTAGCTATAACTCTATATCATGAAGAAATGATCGGGATTTATGTGTGTTTTAGTGAAACGGTTGTTTCCTAAGTTGTGTCGTGTAGTATTAGTGGTTCAATGGTATTCTATTTTAAATATGGAATTGTTAATCTTAATAGGATTATATAAAATATCTTTTAGTTAAATAAGAAATAAATAATTGTCTTATGAGATAATTATTTATTACTAAAATAAACTAAAGATTTTTATATGATTTTAATTGTCAAAATATATAATCTAGATAAAGTTTGTTTCGATTTTGGAAATCGTGTGATATGCCACATTACCATAAATCGTGTAGGACTTATTTAAATAAATATTATGTATTTATTTAATGTCCTAAATAAACTAAGATTATATTATGGTAATATATTTTATTATCTTTGACATGATTTAGGAAGTTGATTTAATAAGGATACTAATTGTTTATTATATAAAGATCTTTCCTAAATATGAATTAGGAAATTAATTCCTTATATAATACATATAGTATATTATTAAATCTTTCCTAAATATATTAAGATTAGATTTAAGGTAGTATTACTAAAAGACTAGTATTCTAGTTTAAGTAATATTCCTAAAATCATCTAGGGTTTGAATTACCTAGATACATATTCTATATAAATAGACTACCTATGATACATTAAACCATACGAAATACACAACACACATACACGCAAATCAAGAGAGAGCCGTCGGTTATATTCTTCAAGTTCGAGCTTTTAATTGTCAAATCCGATTCAAGATTCAAGTGCTCAAGCATTGATCTTATTCATTCAAGATTGTGACACCAAAGAAAACATTGAAGACTTTATCTTATTCACGTAAGATAGATTGAGTATTTAGCGGTACTCGTTGTAAGACAAATATTTAACGGTATTTGTCGTAGCTAGATATTTAACGGTATCTAGATTGAGTTGTGACTAACATCAAAGTCGCACGAGTAGGGTTGATAAAATTGTAATCCAGAGTTGGTACTAATTTTATTAATCGAGAATAGTGGACGTAGGTCTCAGAGTGTGAGACTGAACCACTTCAAAAATATCGGGCCTCTACTTTATTATTGCTCTACTCAACGATCATCATACAACTACATACACATCGAAGAAGATTTTAAAAAGAAGGCATACTCAATTCAACCCCCCCCTTCTTGAGTATATCATATCAATAGACTCTTCAGTTTTTATGACTAAACTTAAAGAAACAAAACTCATATTAGATTTGAGTATAAAATAAGGAACTTAGTTTCCAACAATTGGTATCAGAGCATTACGGTTGTTGCATGCATGATCGGATTCATGATTTATGTTAAAATCGGTTTAACATATATATTTCGATTTTTCGAAATTATTGTGTTTATTATGATAAATCACAAAAATAATTTTGCATGTTAAAGTTTCTGTTTCTAAAATGGTTTTAGGACATAAAAATTATTTTATGGATTTTTATTGTTCATTTTTATATTTATTTGTATATTTTGTAGTTTAAATCGGTTTTAAACAACAATTAATGGGAAAAATAGCTAAAAATAGTTTCTGGCCGAGATTTTTTGATATGTTCTCACATGCATATTTAATATATTGTATATGATTTTTCGTGAGAAATGGAGTTAATATGCATGGATTATGAATTTTATGAGATAAATAGTCATAATATGAGTAAAAATGGGTATATATGGTTATATTTCGAATTTAATCTTAAAAATTTTATGAGAAGTCACATGCAATATATAAAGTTCCTGTATGAACTTTCGAAATTATTGGAATTATTTTGCATGATTAATGATTTTTATAGTAAAAATCGGATTAATAGTGACTTAAATTCGACTTTAATAGTTATAGTTGGAATTTTGCCATAAAAACTTTACACAATGTCACATGCAATATTTACAGTATGTATGTAAGTTTTGGGAATTTATTCTCAAGTGATGCATGATTTATGATTTTAATGGTTAAAATCGGATAAATAGTGACTTATTGTGTTAAAAATAGTTAATCTTAATATTATGGCATGAAATTTTACCCATAGATGTCTTATATGATAGGAACATCAGATCTAAAAGTTGGATATCAAAAGTTTCTGTTTTTATGATTATTAATTTTTTAATGAGTTAATTGGTTAATAATCGTAATTTATGAGTCGTAAAAATAAAATTTCGAGCATGGTCTGAAATTTTTGGTCATTTTCAGGTTCTAATATATATTTTAGCATGACTTAAAATTTATGGCAAATTATTGCAAGTTTTTATAATTTAAATCGGATTTTAACCATAAAAACGGCTTATTATACGATTTATTTAAGAAATAAGCCATAAATAATTGCAAAAGACCATTTTAATAATTTCTGAAATTTTAGAAAATTTCCAGAAAGTTTAAAATTTTTGAACTTTAAATTTCGAATTTTATTGACTCATTTGGCCATATTTTGTTTATTTTTCCCGAAAATACAATTAATTTATGAACAATAATGCAAAATCAAGTTAGATCATGATCAAATATTAGTAGAGACTAAACATTGATTCCTAAAGTGAGTTAGGATGATTAACTTGGACATAAATGAGATTTATGTAATTTTGGATGATTTTAATAGTTAAAATCGCGCATATCCGTAAAAACCGTAAACAAATATGAGATATTTGCTCCCATAAGGCGATTTGGCATTAAAAATTAAGCATGTGCATACATATTTTATTTATTGCAATTTATTTAATATGAATGTCATATTTTGAATGTTATTTATATAATTTGGAATTATGTAATTTTCTTAGTATGGCCTTAGTTTTAATCAATATTACCCGTAATGAAAGGGAATATTGATTCGGTTGTAATTTATGTGATCTCGTATCACGGGTGTGTAATTTAAATTTTCAGTTTTGCAATAGAATAGTTGTATTATTTTATTGTAATTCCGAAGATCCGAAAGACGGTGCCATACGGAAAGGAGTTCCGACAAGACGGTGTTTTCTTGGATGGCGTGCCAATGAAGTTCAAGGGACCAAGGAGTTGGTTTCCGAATTTGTAATAGTTAATTAGTTTTTACTATTACTAGGAAGGCCATACTAGGATTTTATTGCTTTATTGCTTTTACTTTTGCATTTTAATATGTTTGCATGCATAGCCAAATCGCCATAAACATGCATATTAGTTTAGATCGTTAAAAACGACCGTGTCAATTATAATTATCGAGTTCACCAATTTAATTCACTTAAAGGAGATAGATAATAAATTGACAAGACCTCTATATTAAACAAAACAATTGAGAATTAGCCTTACCAAATAGTAGAACCCATGAGCTTCTATTTCGTGGGGTGGTGCTAGTCCAGTGGGCAGTACGAACCCCATTACGTAGGATAAGTGGGGCGATGGGGTGGATTCAGTCCAGTGGGCGGATCGCATCCCGATGCATTTGAAATTTGGTTTGTACTCAACGGAAGTGTAGAGGACCAGTGGTCAATGTGTTCCGGGCTAAGATGAAAAAATAATGATTTGTCATCAACCAAGAGTTCTAGGGTAGAACCAGTTTATTTTAACCCACCAAACCATATCATTGGGTCGGAGTTCCAGTGGTTCACGATTTCGATGGTATGGGTTTGGGTCTTGGAATCATTTATAAAATTGGATAGAGGTCATTTTATAGATGCATCAACTTAGTAAATATGTTTACAAGTTAAAAATAAAATTAAAACGATTAGCATTTAATTTCTTCATATGTTTAAAATTTTGTAGTCTTCGTATCAATATCAATCATGGCTACTTCCACTACTACGAACAATTCATGGTTACGTTCCTTCATGGATCGTTGTAAGCTAGAAAAGAATGGGGCAAACTTTGCCGATTGGGATGCCCAACTGTTGTTGGCGGGAGAGGGAGACGGTAAGACCGAATTCCTCATTGAAGAATCACCTCCTGAACCTGCAGAAAATGCCACCGCCGCAGCAAGACGACCCTATGATACTTATCAGAAGGAGTCTGCGGCAATCAAAAATGTTTTGATCTTCTCGATGGAGCCGGAACTCCAAAGGAGTGCCATAAAGATTGGCACGGCCTATGAGATCTACTCCAGGCTTGTGACAATGTTCTCAAAGGCTTCGAGAATTGTCCAATACGAGGCGGCATCGGCCTTCTTTGATCTCAACCTTAAGGAGGGGCAAAAGGCTAGCCCACATGTGCTCAAGTTAATTGAGCATGTAGAAACCCTAAGGATGAATCAAGTGGACATTCCTAAAGAACTTGTGATTGATAGAATCCTCCACTCCTTGTCTAAAGTGAAAACTTATGTACAATTCCGGGTGAATTTCAACATGAGAAACCAAGACATCTCTCTCGATGAATTGCACAATATGATCGTGCAAGCTGAAAGGGATATGGGCCTAAATGTTAGTGCCCCTAAGGATGTGCTCAACATTAATGTTAAGAGTAAAGGAAAGTTCAAAAGGAAGGGTAAGGCAAAGGGGAAGCAACCTTCCAAAGGTTCAAAGAAAGTGTCTTCTGAGGCAAGCACCTCCAAATCCAAGAAGAGCCCTCATCAAGGGGCCAAATGCTTTTACTGCAATGGCAAAGGACATTGGAAGAGGAACTGTTCCAAGTATCTCAGCGATCTCAAAGCTGGGAAGATTCTTCCAGTTGGTACGATAACTATCCCGATTTTATGTTAATCTCAACTAATGTATCATGATACAAGTTGTGATGTGAATGCTCTTCTTACTTGAATTAGGGCATGAAAGTAAAGATAAGGGAAAAGAGAAACAAGCTTGATGGATCAAGGGAACTAAGAATAGCTCCACTCGGGATGATCAAGGAGCTTTGTTTTTCCGCTTATTTTGCTAATATTTCAAGTGTTGTATGAACAATTAAAACCTATGTTTTATTTCCTTGTTGGACAAGGAAAGGGGAAATCCTTGAACAATATGTTGTATTTTGGATAATATAGTGACTTGGTTTTCAACCCGAGTCACTATCGGTTTATAATTATGTTCTTGTTTAGTTTAACATACACTTGCAAATCTCAAACATAAAATAGAATTGATTATGAAATTTCAATGTATGACCATTGAAGCCAAATTGGTATAGGATACCCAATTCAAATCAAATCAAAATCAAATTAAGTTTTGAACTCAATTAAAAGGAAAAGTTGTCAACCATCCAAAACTATCTAAGCTTTAAATCGAATAATTTCTGTGATAAATCATAAGGGCACAAAAACCAACATCAAAGTCATTGCTTGTGGCCTTAGTGGCTATCTTTGGTGATAAAATGGGATTATTATTACAAAGATAGAGTGGGAGAAATTTGAAAAGTCCACAAATAGCATATGATTTTGACAAGCACAATGGATGTGATCTATTAGTGAATAGTAGGATTTATTGTGTTTTGGTTATGTGAAAGATAAGAAGGAAGATTAAGTTGTGGATGGGATCTACGATTTAAGAAAATCTACACCTTATGGTTGTAAAAGGTAGATTAGGCTGTAGATAAGATTCTACGCCTTATCATCCCAAAAGTTGTGGATAAGCCCAAAGGTTGTAGATAAGATCTACAACCTGGTAAAAATCTACGCCTTATATCCCAAGAGCAATCTACACCTTATGGTTGTAAAAGGTAGATTAGGCTGTAGATAAGATTCTACGCCTTATCATCCCAAAAGTTGTGGATAAACCCAAAGGTTGTGGATAAGATCTACGGTTTGGTAAAAATCTACGCCTTATATACCAACGGCCCCGGCCCTGGAGGATACTTCAAAGATAAATTCTTGAAGTTTGTAAGGAAAAATTCTATACATGGATAAGATCCATGATATAGTCCTCGTACAGTACAAGATAAGATAAATGTGGGGAACTGAAAGTTCCTACACACAGAAATTGTATACCATAAGAAAAGACTCTTATAGAAACTACGGGAGGACACTCGAAGAAAATTATTCAAAAGACTTTGTAAAGGCTCAAGAAAGGGTTCTTGGATTTAGATGGTGATCTAAATGTGCCAATGCAAAGAACCATGAAATTTATAAGATATAAGTGCTGATAAATGAGATTTGTTGAGAGAAGCATAAGCAGACATGTGGATGTCTGCAGTCTACAAAGTTAAGGGTAACTTTGTTAAAAGTAGTAAGGTAATTCATTGAGTATGAATTCAGTAAACTCAATAACCATTTTTTCAAAAGGGTATTTGAAAAGGATGTGACTGTTAGCACATATGGTTGAAGTCCCAACCATTTCAATTCATTAAAAGTTAAGGAACATTGAATTGAGTGGGAGCTTTATGATTTACGGTTAAATGTAAAGTTCAGTGGGAGTTCTCGCTCCAGGATTTGAAGCTATTGAGTCATGGGTATGACTTCAGGATCTTCAGAATCAGGCAAGAACAAGAGTTTAATGGGAGTAAACGTTATCTAAAACAACTCATTGCTCGTTTGGAATGAAGCATTGATACTCATGAGAGGTACACGAGTTTTTGGTTCTAAGATAACATATTGATATGAATTAAATCTAATTAAACATGGGATGTTTGGTTAAGATTATAAAAGACGTCTTGTTTATAAAGTATTAAGGTTGTTCATAGAGATGAAGATAGTATAACCATGATGGGATCATGGAAATTTATCGAACCTTAAGTACTATAGTTTACACGTTTAAATTCGCTAATGTTTCCGCCATTAGTATAATCGTGTAAAGTGGATGCGCACCGCTTACAGGACAACCCGTAGAGCAGGTTTTAAATCAATGATTAAACCTTGATCAATTGTCAAAGTATTCTCCAATGAAGATGAAAGACAAATTCAAGATCTTGGAAGATAACTTAGTCGTATGGTAAAAGGTTTGCAACGACTCAAGTTCCAAGAAACCAAGCAAAGATTTGTGATAATCTTTGGCTTACATTCATTGACTATGCATCTCAATGACTTGTATTTTAACTACATGGTCATCACAAGATTCTACAGAATGTGTACGTTCACAAATTATGTAAAGGCATTGCTGTGGCTGGGAGTTACACAATGCACATAATCTTATTCGCTAGTCATGAGAATGACTTGTCTCTTTCAGAGGAAAGATCAATGTATGGATATGATCCGCAAAGTGAACGATCGCACGAACCGTGGTAAACCTGGGTTACTCAAAATGGAGATAATTACAATTTTAAGGGATGTAAACGAGAGACCCTAAAGCTGATTGTAAATTAAATGGTGTTCAAAGGTTGGCCACTTGGATGGTATAATCCACTAATTGTTTGAGTTATTTATAACTCACGAAAGGTCAAGTAAAATTCAAATGGGATGGTAAGACCATATTGAACCCCATTAAAGTGAATTGAATTATCATGACCTCGCCCCTAGTTGCTTAAGTGAGGTGACATCTCAATGCAACCGGATGTGTAATGCGATTGATGGCGAGTTCAATTGCCATAGAGTCATACGGGATGACTAATCGATCACCTAGGCATAGACATGTTAAGATACATTTGCCGGGCTAATGACCGCTGATAGAGCTCTGGCGTACTCTTATTAAAAGACTGCCTGGTCGTGGCGGGAGCATCTATCGTGTTTCACATGAGTCAGTTCTTAGACTAATGACTGTTCTCTGAGGTGGCATAGTTTTCAGATTAACTTTGATTTATGTCCTAACACCTTCGTAACTGGGGTTTATAAGGACATGTTTTGGGTTATGATGGGCTGTGGCCAGCCGGAAGGAATAAGTCGATTAGGAATTGTCCACCCCTTGTCAGGGTTGAGAAATATCTCTAGGCCACTCGAGGAGAATAATAACTAGAAATGCGTGGCCACGCTCGGAAGGTATCTATGGTAGATAATTCCGGTCAGTAGTTATAACTCCAGATCGAGATAAACCACTCTAGATTTTAATCAATTGCCGGCACGACCTGAGAGGACGCCATGCATTGAGTGGGAGATAGTAATAGGGCAAGAGAATTGGTGACACACACTTGTCTCGGACAAGTGGGAGATTGTTGGAGGAAGTGTCCTCGACAATAGTGTGTTGACGTAATTAAAACTCATTTGAATGAAACACAACTGGGAGTGTTACTCTTTTAAAGTCGACTGATCAACATTTATCGATAATGATTGGCTGTCTAGAGTTTGACATTATCGTCATATGATGGTGGTGATCAGTTGATCCCTTAAGGTCATATCTTTAGGGAATTCCGTCTCAATGGAATAATTAATTAATATTGTATTAGATACAAATTAATTAATAACTGGAAATTTTGGAAATAATTTTATATGACGAATATTTTTATAATGGGATTATAATAATAATAGTCAAAGTAATAAAATAGTTTTATTACTCGGTTTTTATTTATTCGTTTGGGAAACGATTAAATTGAGAATGAACACGGTTGATCATAAAATTACAAAGAGTTGTAATTAAATTATGACATTACATTTTTATACAATAATAATTTCGAAATTATTAGTGAAATTATTTAAATGTAATAAATTTGTAAATTATGAATTTTAATAGTTAAAATTGTACAATTAACAAATTGGGTCATGTGTTATGCAACATATGTGACATGTTACAAATTAACACAATTGACAAAGATAAAATGGGTCCATAAAAGACCCATTTCAGCCGTGTATGTGTGCATGTGTAGTGAGGTTGTGTGTGTAAGTAAGCAAATGCATTGTGTATGACACACATAAGGAATATGTAAGATATATTGCTAGCTTTTTGTAAGAGAAAAGAAGGCATGCATTGGCCATCTTTGGCTCATCATGGCCGGCCATCATGAGTGCCAAAGGGCTCATGTTTGCTCTATATAATACACACTTACATATCTCATTACTTGCCAGATGTTAGAGATTGTGCTTAGTCTATTTCTACTAACACATTCATACTACAACATCCATTCTCATTTCAACTTAGTAAAATAGTTTTCTAAGAAATTATTTCCTATATTAATAATAATATTAAGAGTAATATTGTTATTATTTCTAGTATACTTATACTAATTTTCTAGTAACAAAATTAGTATTAGTTTGAGATCGGGTCCTTGATACGCATCTTTTGGAGACGATTTTTCTTAGATCGTTTAAGGGTATTTCGGTGGTTTGAAGACTCATATAATAGGTGATTATTGAGTATAAACCTTCTAAAACCAATGTAAGGACTATCTCATCTTATGATATCATCTTGCATGCATAAGATCCATTATTTAAGTTTTTATGACTAAACTTAAAGAAACAAAACTCATATTAGATTTGAGTATAAAATAAGGAACTTAGTTTCCAACAACCCCCCGGTCGGGTAACCGAAAGGGAAAGCGGCTCTCCCTCGTCTTAGTTCCCGGGATCAATTAAGTGTCGATTAGTGGTCTAAGAAGTTAGAACTATAGGGTTAGTTTATATCTTTGGTTGTTAATGGTTAAGTTGGATGTCGCGTGATGGGATATGTGTTAAGCTCACCTCTGGACCCATTACGTGTTTTGTATGTCGCGTGACGGGATATGTGTTAAGCTCACCTCTGGACCCGTTACGTGTTTTGCTTGTGGCGTGTCAGGATATGTGTTAAGCTCACCTCTAGACCTGACACGTGATCGGTTGTCGTACACGGGATATGTGTTAAGCTCACCTCTGGACCTGTTGTGCGATAGCTGTGTATTGGGATATGTGTTAAGCTCACCTCTGGACCCAATACTTGTTTGTAGCATTGGGATATGTGTTAAGCTCACCTCTGGACCCTTTGCTTTTGGATGATTAGGGATATGTGTTAAGCTCACCTCTGGACCCTTTTCTTGAATTGTAAAGTATAGGGATATGTGTTAAGTTCACCTCTGGACCCTTTACTTGATTTGTTTGGAAGTGGGATATGTGTTAAGTTCACCTCTGGACTCATTGCCGGTGCTTATGTTATATCTGCTTGCCTAGGTTGGTACAGTGTCAGATATGCATGATGATGTTGATGTGTATATTGTTTGAGATATAGTTTGTTCATCCAAGGCATTGGATGACTCTATGATCAGTTTCATAAATAGTTGGATTGAAAGACCCCCCGACTGGGTAACCAGTAGGGAAACCGGCTCTCCTTCCTAACGGTTTATGAAGTTGGTTGAGAGCCGTGCACTAGAGTTTGCATGATAGTATGAGAACAGTTGATGAGTTGTTTATGCTTCACATGTTTATATATGTTGGAGTATTCTGTATTGTTTTATGTGTTACGTATTGTCACAAAAGGTGGCTAGGAGAACTCTAGTCACTCCCCACTGATTGTGGCGTACATGTTTTCATGTATGTAGGTACATGCAGGTTGGAGCGGGGTTCACGAGAGGGCTAGCGAGTGATGATCCTGTTGTCATCTTATGACTTACACTTATATCGCCTAGCTAGACTCTTAGACTTTTGATACAGTTGTTTTGGTGCCTGTAGGGATGTTCCATCCCAGGCTGTTGTACATATTTGGTTTTGATACTTAGAACTGTTACTTATCTATTTTGGTTTTATTTCAGTTTCAGTTTCCGTTTCAGTTTAAGACTTCTCGCATGTTGTTTACTTTAAAAAGTTTTAATTCCGCTGCATTTTTAGTACTTTTGTATGTTTATATTTCCGCTTTCGCGAGGGGTTTTACAAGGACTCATCAGAACCCTATCTCTCTTTTCTTTTTCATATTGGCCTGAGTCATAGTGAGGGGGTTCCCATCCAGTGGACCAACTGCCGACCCCTCTTGTTAATTTCTTCACTTTTTCTCCCTTATTTACATAAAAACCGCTTCGTTTGTTCTCGTTTCTTCAATCCCGCCTCATGTCCTACAAGATGGAAATCAAATATGCAGAATAGAGGCAACGAGCAATAAAATCAAGCAATGGCACGTAAAACGAGGTCAAAACGGGATCAAAACAAGGAAAATAATGACTACAATGGGACTCATCACTACACTAAACCGAGATTGCTACCTTTGAAAATAAACGTGCAAGCCTATTTCCTACCAACCACAATGAGTCTCTGATGCTCACAACAAATCATAACAAGTCCATCATTTTCCAAAGGTTCCCATATGTAAACTAACCATGCAAACTAAATGCAAGACGAAAAACTAAATACTTACAAACGATGGTTATTAAGTGACTCCACCAAACCTTTCACGATCAAGCTTTAGTTTTTGGTGTCAGCAACTTCGTCCATGCTAGACAAGGACCGAAGAAAGCGGTCAAAGGCTTTGGCCGAAGCTTCAACCTTGCAATCATGAACGATTCCCGACTCACTAGGCATCGACGGTTGATTTGAAAAACCGTTTTCGACAAGCAATGTCTTTAATTTCCCACCTCTAACATCGGGCTCTCTGAAGCAACCTCTCAAAATCACCTTTTCTTGAACTCCTTGTTCATCACATCTGTTTTTTACAAACAATTTTTCATCCTCAAAAGCAATATTTTCAACGACCCGTTTTTCATCAATCTTCGTAGGGGTATCATTCACCATGACACAAGTAATCATATTACCACTTCCCGCTTGTTAATGCCTATCGGAAGCTTCCGGGAGCTTAAAGTCGACTACCTCTTCTTCCACTTGAAATGCTAACCTTCCCCTCCTCATGTCAATTGCAGCTCCCCCGGTAGTCAGGAATGGCCTACCAAGTATAACGAATGAGCTATTACCGGTGGGGATGTCCAATACCATAAAGTCGGTGGGAATGGATAAACTTCCCACCTTGACAATCGCATCTTCTAGGATACCAATAGGGAACTTCATGATACCATATGCAAGAGTCCTAGAGGTTGTTTTTTTTTTGTTTTTTTTTGTGAAATGTAAAAAATATATTAAAGTACCAAAACTTGCAGAAGATGTGAACCTTCCTAACATAGTCTCTTACATCATCAAGCTATCTATCGAAGCCTTATCCCTACTAGTAATATGGCCTTTACATCTGTTCTCAATCTGAATACTAATCTCATCATAGAGGTTGTTGCAGTAGATGAATGCTTGATGTCCAATTTCTTGGTCATGGCTAACGGTATGACGCTAACACTTGCTCCTAAGTAGGACAAGGCATTTTCGATATTTCTACCTCCAACCAAGCACTTTATCGAGAAGCTACCCGGATCTCCAAGTTTGATAGGCAAATTCTATGGAATCCACTTGGCCGTCAACTCAATTTCATTCACTTCTTTTTCTTTTGAGGGGATTGTGGCTCCCACCTCCTTGACAAGCTTCATAAGGTCCTCGCAATGAGCGTCCCTCTTTGTAATTCCTTATAAATTCACACACTCTCTTCTCCAAGCGGCCTTCTTTATACTCGCCCTTTTCTTCAATCTCATCACACTAAACTTTTTTATCACCAAATTGGCTGGGTAATTCCAAAACTTGTTCCATCACAAAATCGATGTCATCAATTTCTCTCTAGTTACCAACTGCAGGAGAAGCAATGGGCACCATCACCATCAGTTCTTCTTCACCATCACCTTCAAAGTCATTGCCAAACACGGTCATAATTTGCTCGCAAGGAAACTCACCCTCAAGATTCGTGCTTTCAAGCATCGGTTGCTCTTGAACATTCATCAATATGGCATTCATCCTATGAGTTTTTGAGGCATCCCTAGAACTTTGGCCTTGGGCTAGAAAACCGCATGGTGGCTTTTATGGGTTTGAGAGCACTTGAAAGGCCATCCTAGCTTTTATTTCACGGATGTCTTTTTTATTGGCATTTCTCAAATTTGTCATTTCTTGGGTATGATTTGTTTGCATGTTCTTCACCAATTTAAGTAACTCCCCAACTTGTGTGCCATTTGAGGGGTCTTAATGGGGGGAATTGTGATAGGCAATGCAAAGCCATAGTCATTACGGTTGTTTCCTCCATGAGCATTCCCCTTTGAGCCTTGGTTTTGGTTGTTGAAATTTTGGTTGTTGTTGGGAAATTGATTTTGATTGAAGTTTTGGTGGTTGTTTTGGAATTGTTGTTGGTTTAAGTTATTATTGTTGAAGTTTTGATTGTTGAAATTTTGGTCATTGAGATTTTGAACAAAGCCTTGATTGGCTTGATTTTGTTAGTTCCCATGTGATGCGTGTCTATTTTATGATGTTTTACATCTATTTTTACACGCATTTTGTCGCTCATTTACTATGTTTTAGCCCTTATTTCCCAACAATCGTGTACTTTCGTATTTTTATGCACTTTTGCAGATTTACGCGGAAAAGAGACGATTTAGCACCAAATCCATATCCTCAAGTCTTTTGCATAATTAAGGAACAAATAGAAAGTCAATTGGAGTCAAAGTCAAGTGCCAAAAGTCAAAACAAGAAGAAATCCGAAGATTTCTGTACGGAGGCGGTCGACCGACCAGCTAAGCGGGTCGGCCGACCAGGCCTGAACTTTAATAAAGCCCAAAATCTCAAGGAAGGCCAAAAATAAAAGAAGCCCAAAAAGAAGCGGTCGACCGACCCACATAGTAGGTCGACCGACCACAGCGGAAGCCCAGAACTTATCTTTTTTTTTCGGAAATAAAGTAGAATTAGAGTCTTTAGGAAACTCTTACTTTTTCTACCTATATAAACTAATCTTGTGATTAGGGTTAGATATCTTGGAACTATCAAGTTTTATCATCAAGTATCAATTAGCATCTAGTTTATTTAGAAGAATTTTAGTTTTGTAATCTTTCAACAATTCCCAAGCATTCAATAAAGTTTTTTTCTTTCTGCCCTAATTCCAATTGTGGTATTACTCTTTTTAATCTAGCTTTTTATTATCGTTCTTATTTTTTATTACAATTGTTTAAGTCAGAATCTCAAGCTTTGTTAGTTCTTGCATGTTTAAATTGTTTACCATGTTTACTATGTTTATTCCAAATTTTATAATCATCTTAAGTATTATGAGTACCTAAATTTCATATGTTAGGATGTAGGGGATGAATATGCATAGGTAAATAAGATTCGAAAGACCGACTTGTAGCAGGACCACAGTCGGCCGACTGGAATAACTGGTCGGTCGACCGAGGTCGTGGTCGGCCGACTGGAGTAGCTGGTCGGTCGACCACCCGCGTATGTATTCTTATTTCGTCTTTTCTTGTCAATTATAATATCCTGCAATGAGACCATAAGGAGACTTGTAGGATGTTAGTAATGACCTACCCAAGATTGAAAGATACGGGAAGGGCATTGGTTTACACCTTAAGACGGATAGGTTACTCAAGGCTGAAAGGTATGTGACCTGGGATTTAGGAATCACCCTTATTGTTGACACCCAATAATTGTGAGACCTAGGAACTAATAGCATAGGCCGAAAGGAGCTATTAGGTAGCATAGACTTAAAAAGATATGTTACACCCCCTTACGCGACTGCAATACATGTTGACCTTAGGATTAATATTACCTTAGCTATTTATTACCCAGACATCCTAGCATCCCTTTTTATTATATTTTATTTTCATCTTTTAATTCTTGTTTTATTTTAATCTTTGCCTTAGATATAGTAATCAACAATCAAACCCCCAAATTTGTTACCTTTAAACATTAAACATTAAAACAATAAATATTCCCCACCTCCTTGTGGTTCGACTCTGACTTTCACTATCTATTGTTAAAGTTAGGAATTATAAATTTTATCTTTGGTACCCTCAACGACGGGCATCAAATTTTGGCGCTGTTGCCGGGGAGGTGACGCCAGTGTTTACTGTTTTTTGTTTTTGTTTCTCTTTGTTTAAGGAACTTTTTGTTCCTTAAACCTTCTCACTTTTTTCTTGTAGTTTCCATCTTATGCGCAGGTCAGTTCAAGGAGAACTCCTACCACTAGACCACGAGCTTGAGAGGACTCTTAGAGAAAGAAGAAAGCAACTTCTAGCAAATCAGGAAGGAGGTTCACCATCTTCCTTATTTCAAGAAGACTTATTCGAACAACCATCATTACCATCTTCACCAAAAACACCACCTTCACATCCAAATTCACCCATCAATCCACTTTCACCAAAAACACCACCTTTTACCTACTTTCCAGTTTTTCCTAAAGAAGAAGAGGATATGGCAGAAGAAGCTACTATTGCCAGTCACTCCATGCCTCAGGCAAAGGACCTATACAAAGGGTTCACTTTACCTGCAGGTACTGGGAAGCCATTCGAGGCCAAGCCCGCCTACATAACTATGGTTGAAAGAAACCAATTTGGAGGCTCGGCCAATGAGGATGCTGCTAAGCATATTGAAATCTTCACAGATTACATATGCTCTATAGCACCCCCAGAAGGAGTGACGCAGGACCAGATTAAACAGACCATGTTCATCTTCTCTCTTAGGGATGCTGCGAGAGAGTGGTACAGAGATTTAGACCGCACTGCTGCGGGAGTCACAGATTGGAACACCTTAGCCTTAGCATTCTACAGGAAATACTATTCTGCATCAAAGACTAATGCTTTGAGGGCGCAGATTACTAATTTCAAGCAAGGTCCCAATGAAGACTTTAGCGAGGCGTGGGACCGGTTCAAGAGACTTGTTCGATCCATACCACATCACGGATTGGAACAATGGTTTCTTTGCAACCAGTTCTACAATGGCCTCTACGATGACAACAGGGCCTATCTAGATGCTGCAGCTAATGGGAGATTCCAAGATAATTCAGGAGAGACTAAGGGTCTCAAGTTGATAGAAGATGTTGCTGTGCACCGCGCTGAGCATGGTACTTCTAGAGGAAACCAGAGGAAATCTGAATACAACCTATCAGCAATTGAGGCCTTGACAGCTAAGTTGGAAAAATTTGAGGCTGCAGGAAAGCTCGATCTAGGGAGTGGAAGCAAGGGAGGAATATACCAAGTAAACGCCGTTCAGGACGGACCCTTTGCTTGTGAGAGGTGTGGTGGAGAAGGGCATGTGTCAAAATTCTGTACTTCATCTAATGAAACATGTGCCGCTTTTCAGCACTATCGTGGGAACAATTTCTATGACCCGAATAATAATAATGTCCATCCCAACTTAAGGTGGACAAGCCAGAATGTTCAAAATCCACAACACATGCAACCTCAGCAAAATTCCATATATATACCCCCACATAAACAAAATTTTAAAAGACCACCTTTCAACCCTCAACCACCTTCTAATCCACCACCCAACACAGATGCTCTTATCCAAAATCTTATCGGGTTGGTTCAGAAGGAGTCACAGGCTAGAGAGGCAGGGATGAAGATGTTAGAGTCCCAGATTGCTCAAATTGCGAGCAAGAATGATACTAGGGCTCCGGGTCAGCTTCCGACCAAACCGGACCAGAAAAAAGAGACTCTAAACATCATCTCCCTGCGAAGTGGAGCTAAAGTGGGGGGCGAGGAAGAAAAACGGGCGAGTAGCAGCGAAGGCGGTCGACCGACCGAAGATTCTGGTCGACCGACCACAGATCAGGACCCGAAAATTTTACCTGAACAGGAAACTGGTCGACCGACCGAAGAAACTGGTCGACCGACCACTGAAGCAGAGCCCGAAGTTCCCTTTCGTCCAGATTTGCCGAATAACTTACGGGATTTTCTTTTCCGGGGTGACAAGACCCCCAGGTTTTTAAAAAGGGCTGCAAATACTGAATCCTCAGCTGCTCCTTTCCCAGAAAGACTCGTGCCTTCAAAGGATCAGGTATCTTTTGACAAATTTAAGGATGTGATTCGTTCATTAAATGTTCAAGTCCCGTTTTTAGAATTAGGTCAACAAGTTCCTTCCTATCTCAAATTTATGAGACAGCTTTTGTCAAGGAAGAGGTCTCTAGAAAAGGTTGAGTCGGTGGCCCTCACTGAAGAGTCATCTAGCTTTCTATCACATGTCATAGCCCCTCATAAATTGGAAGACCCTGGTAGTTTTTCTGTCCCCTGTAATATAGGAACCTTCCCAGTTAAGAAGGCTTTGTGCGACTTAGGTGCTAGTATAAGTGTCATGCCCCTAAGCGTTGCCTTAAAACTAGGAATGACCGAATTTGCAGTGACCAGTATGACAGTCCAGATGGCAGATCGCACATCTATGGAACCTATAGGAGTGTTGGAAAACATCCCTGTCCGTATTGACAGGTTCTTCTTCCCAGTTGACTTTGTAGTTTTGGACATCCCAGAGGATGCCCATATACCTATAATTTTAGGAAGACCTTTCCTTCACACTGCAGGTGCCATTATAGATGTAGGCACTGGGACTCTAACCTTCAAAGTAGGCAAGCATTCTATTATCTATGGCCTATCTTATAGAAAAAAGGATGCTATGACCCCCATCACATGTAATGCTATCACTTCTGAGAAGAAGTATGAGGTTATCACTACTTCTCCCACTTTATTACCTGTTCCTGTATCTGTTTTTACACCTCCGCCCCAGATTGGGAGCAGTAGGGAGGACACTTCTATTATGACTATTGCAGGAACTGGTTTGGGGAAACCCAAGGTGAAGGAAGTCATCATCCAGAGAGGAGGAATGGGATGCCTAAGCTATGAAGAAGATGAGGATCCAGACGTCGTGGATCGGGAGGAGAAGAAGAAGAGGTGGCAAGCTCAAGAGGAGAGACCGTCGCATATGCTTTGCGACGGCGGAAAGAAGATGTGTTTTGCTACAAAAGCAAAAACCGTGGAGACTACGGCATGTCGTCAGAAGCCGTGGTCGGATATCTTCCGCATCTTTAGCGGATAGTTGTTTTAGGTTACAGTTTTTAAGACAATTTATTTTTGTTGTGTGAAACTTTTTATTTTGGCTTGCTCGTAGTTTTAGATCCTTTCCTTTATGTTTGAGTAGTTAAAACTTTAGAATCCTTTTTGGCATCTCGCGCATTGTTGGGCGCACGTACTTTCTTGCTTTTTCAGATTTTACGAAGAAACGAAGACCTCCAGGACACAGGAGGTCGACCGACCAAAAACATCAGTCGGTCGACCAGAGTCGCTGTATCGCTAATTCTTCTGTGGTTCACAGGAGGTCGACCGACCAGAAACATCGGTCGGTCGACCTACTGTCCGCTGCGGTCCTTCGTTTCTCTTCCTTGGAAATCGTGAAATTAACTTGGTTACTTGAGTGGCACTGCTAGCCACCAAAACCTCCCAGCTTACGCTGGTTTGGGGAGGTTTTTCTCATACGCTTCATAATCCAGTGAGTTCTTTCCAGTTTTTCCTTGGTTTTTATTTTCCTTGCTTCTTTCTTTTAATTTTATGAAACCTTTACTTAGGCTAATGCACAATGGGGACATTGTGCGGGTTGTTTTGGGGAATGGTTTCGTGTTACATGCATTGCATTCTGTCACACGTTTATTGCATTTTCGTATTGCATTGTTCTTTTCTTTCTTTTCCTTGCATATACAAGAAAAATACAAAAAAATTCAAAAATTCAAAAAAATTCCAAAAAATGCACGTTTATTTTAGCATATAGGCCGAGTCGGAACGAAAGTATTTCAAGGATGATTTAGCTATCTTACATGTTTATGCCTTTACCTTGCCTTGTCAACTTGCTTTAGTATAAGAGTCTTTTGCATATCTACGAGTTTTTGTCAATTTGTATATCTTGAGACTTGACTTATACCTTGGCAACCTACTATACATTCTGAGTTTAGAGCCTTATTCCTGGTTTCATTCTTAAACCAGTTGTCTAGGATGTGAGTAGTACTCCCCTTGGAACATGTTACATCAATATGCATAAACATGAACTTGAATTGCTATATACTTGTTTTACTTTCTCGTTTTGTGAGTCTTGATACGTACATTTGGGATCCCTTTTCTCATATTTACCCATGAGCTTCACATAGCCAAAATTGCCTTTTTATTTCCCCAAAAACTACATCCCATACTTAGCCTACCCTTCCAAGCTAGTATTTGTGGTCTTTGGTTTATTTTGAGGCATCTTGGTTTGTATGCTATCTTGAGCAAAAAAAAAGAGAAAAGAAAGAAAGAAAGAAAAGAAAAAGAACAGAAAAATTCAGAAAAAGAAAGAAAGAAAAAACGAAAAACGAAAAAAGTCAAAAACATACAAAAGTCAGTCGACCGACCAACATCATAGGTCGGCCGACCACCTGGCAGCATCAGGATGAAAAAAAATCGTTCCAAAATCCCTTTCTTTTATATGTTATCACTCCCGTGCTTCATTCAAAAATATTTGGGAGTCCTTTCTTATATTCAATGTGAGAGTTGTGCCACAAAAAGAGCATTTTCTTAATTTCAAGAGTTGTGAATTGTGTTGATGGAAACCGGTTCTACTAGCTTGGCTACTAACCCCACAAATCCAAAAACATCTTAACCACTTTTACCTTTTACCTCACATATCTTTCATTACCTCAATTGCATGTATCTGAGTCACTTAATAAGATTGTTATACAAAGTTGTAGAATTCTTGTTCATGTTAGATTGCAGGCATGTTTTCATGGGTCGCAGTTAGGTGAGTGTCATGACAAATTACTTCTTCCTATCTTTTACATATACTCACCCTTTGCTTCATGAGTGTCTCGAGCGTACCGCGAGAGTCCATGGTATAAAGTCTCTATAGTTTCTATTTTTGCAAGTTTGACAACACCATAACTTGTTTGCATGGTCTGAATACTATCTCATTTTGTACTTGGCATTGGTCTAGGCTAACATGTAAATTTCGCTCTGAGATTGAAATCGTTCCATTAGTTAAGATCGAGTCTATTTCTTGCTTGAGGGCAAGCAAGGGTTTGGTTTGGGGAATTTGATGCGTGTCTATTTTATGATGTTTTACATCTATTTTTACACGCATTTTGTCGCTCATTTACTATGTTTTAGCCCTTATTTCCCAACAATCGTGTACTTTCGTATTTTTATGCACTTTTGCAGATTTACGCGGAAAAGAGACGATTTAGCACCAAATCCATATCCTCAAGTCTTTTGCATAATTAAGGAACAAATAGAAAGTCAATTGGAGTCAAAGTCAAGTGCCAAAAGTCAAAACAAGAAGAAATCCGAAGATTTCCGTACGGAGGCGGTCGACCGACCAGCTAAGCGGGTCGGCCGACCAGGCCTGAACTTTAACAATCTCATCATAGAGGTTGTTGCAGTAGATGAATGCTTGATGTCCAATTTCTTGGTCATGGCTAACGGTATGACGCTAACACTTGCTCCTAAGTAGGACAAGGCATTTTCGATATTTCTACCTCCAACCAAGCACTTTATCGAGAAGCTACCCGGATCTCCAAGTTTGATAGGCAAATTCTATGGAATCCACTTGGCCGTCAACTCAATTTCATTCACTTCTTTTTCTTTTGAGGGGATTGTGGCTTCCACCTCCTTGACAAGCTTCATAAGGTCCTCGCAATGAGCGTCCCTCTTTGTAATTCCTTATATATTCACACACTCTCTTCTCCAAGCGGCCTTCTTTATACTCGCCCTTTTCTTCAATCTCATCACACTAAACTTTTTTATCACCAAATTGGCTGGGTAATTCCAAAACTTGTTCCATCACAAAATCGACGTCATCAATTTCTCTCTAGTTACCAACTGCAGGAGAAGCAATGGGCACCATCACCATCAGTTCTTCTTCACCATCACCTTCAAAGTCATTGCCAAACACGGTCATAATTTGCTCGCAAGGAAACTCACCCTCAAGATTCGTGCTTTCAAGCATCGGTTGCTCTTGAACATTCATCAATATGGCATTCATCCTATGAGTTTTTGAGGCATCCCTAGAACTTTGGCCTTGGGCTAGAAAACCGCATGGTGGCTTTTATGGGTTTGAGAGCACTTGAAAGGACATCCTAGCTTTTATTTCACGGATGTCTTTTTTATTGGCATTTCTCAAATTTGTCATTTCTTGGGTATGATTTGTTTGCATGTTCTTGACCAATTTAAGTAACTCCCCAACTTGTGTGCCATTTGAGGGGTCTTAATGGGGGGAATTGTGATAGGCAATGCAAAGCCATAGTCATTACGGTTGTTTCCTCCATGAGCATTCCCCTTTGAGCCTTGGTTTTGGTTGTTGAAATTTTGGTTGTTGTTGGGAAATTGATTTTGATTGAAGTTTTGGTGGTTGTTTTGGAATTGTTGTTGGTTTAAGTTATTATTGTTGAAGTTTTGATTGTTGAAATTTTGGTCATTGAGATTTTGAACAAAGCCTTGATTGGCTTGATTTTGTTAGTTCCCATGTGATGCGTGTCTATTTTATGATGTTTTACATCTATTTTTACACGCATTTTGTCGCTCATTTACTATGTTTTAGCCCTTATTTCCCAACAATCGTGTACTTTCGTATTTTTATGCACTTTTGCAGATTTACGCGGAAAAGAGACGATTTAGCACCAAATCCATATCCTCAAGTCTTTTGCATAATTAAGGAACAAATAGAAAGTCAATTGGAGTCAAAGTCAAGTGCCAAAAGTCAAAACAAGAAGAAATCCGAAGATTTCCGTACAGAGGCGGTCGACCGACCAGCTAAGCGGGTCGGCCGACCAGGCCTGAACTTTAATAAAGCCCAAAATCTCAAGGAAGGCCAAAAATAAAAGAAGCCCAGAAAGAAGCGGTCGACCGACCCACATAGTAGGTCGACCGACCACAGCGGAAGCCCAGAACTTATCTTTTTTTTTCGGAAATAAAGTAGAATTAGAGTCTTTAGGAAACTCTTACTTTTTCTACCTATATAAACTAATCTTGTGATTAGGGTTAGATATCTTGGAACTATCAAGTTTTATCATCAAGTATCAATTAGCATCTAGTTTATTTAGAAGAATTTTAGTTTTGTAATCTTTCAACAATTCCCAAGCATTCAATAAAGTTTGTTTCTTTCTGCCCTAATTCCAATTGTGGTATTACTCTTTTTAATCTAGCTTTTTATTATCGTTCTTATTTTTTATTACAATTGTTTAAGTCAGAATCTCAAGCTTTGTTAGTTCTTGCATGTTTAAATTGTTTACCATGTTTACCATGTTTATTCCAAATTTTATAATCATCTTAAGTATTATGAGTAGCTAAATTTCATATGTTAGGATGTAGGGGATGAATATGCATAGGTAAATAAGATTCGAAAGACCGACTTGTAGCAGGACCACAGTCGGCCGACTGGAATAACTGGTCGGTCGACCGAGGTCGTGGTCGACCGAGGTCGTGGTCGACCGACTGGAGTAGCTGGTCGGTCGACCACCCGCGTATGTATTCTTATTTCGTCTTTTCTTGTCAATTATAATATCCTGCAATGAGACCATAAGGAGACTTGTAGGATGTTAGTAATGACCTACCCAAGATTGAAAGATACGGGAAGGGCATTGGTTTACACCTTAAGACGGATAGGTTACTCAAGGCTGAAAGGTATGTGACCTGGGATTTAGGAATCACCTTTATTGTTGACACCCAATAATTGTGAGACCTAGGAACTAATAGCATAGGCCGAAAGGAGCTATTAGGTAGCATAGACTTAAAAAGATATGTTACACCCCATTACGCGACTGCAATACATGTTGACCTTAGGATTAATATTACCTTAGCTATTTATTACCCAGACATCCTAGCATCCCTTTTTATTATATTTTATTCTCATCTTTTAATTCTTGTTTTATTTTAATCTTTGCCTTAGATATAGTAATCAACAATCAAACCCCCAAATTTGTTACCTTTAAACATTAAACATTAAAACAATAAACATTCCCCACCTCCTTGTGGTTCGACTCTGACTTTCACTATCTATTGTTAAAGTTAGGAATTATAAATTTTATCTTTGGTACCCTCAACGACGGGCATCACCATGGTAGAAAATTTGATTGTTGTTGCCATCATAGAACCCTTGATTTTGTTTTTGAAAATTGTTTCGGTTATTGAATCCCTCACCCCTTGTTTGGAATCCGGGTGGGTTTGGGTTTTGTTGAATTTGTCGAGGATTTTGCACATTTGTGCTCTTGTAGCTTAGGAATGGTTAATTCCTCATCCCTGGATGATAAAAGTTGGAGTTCGGGTTGAAGGAATTTGAGTTTTGATTTCTGTGGTTGTTGTAGTTGAAGCTTTAGAATTCATAACACTCTTGATCTCTCACATCTTCACAACCCTCATAAGCATTGTTGGCACATACATCGAATGTATGGACATTTCCTCCACACAAGTCATAAGATACAATGTTATTTACTAGTTGCATGGCCGGCTCTCGGGATCCACTAGCTTGATTGGCTTGACCCTTTGTTAACTCCTCAAGTTTCTTGGTCAACAAATCAATCTTGGCATTTATTTCTTCATTAGCCTTGATGCCTGAGATGTTCTCATTTGGGTACTTGTTACTTTTCCTCAAAACATTACCCCTTGAACCATATTTTTCTTCCGAGTCCACCATCTTCTTTAGTAGCTCCGCTCCCTGCTCGTCTCCAAGATGGTCCAAACCACCTCCGGTTGAAGCATTAACCATCTCCTTAGTTCTTGGCAAAAGGGTTTGGAAGAACGTTTGAGTGATATACCACGCCGGGATCCCGTGGAGGGGGCATCGAGCTAGTAAATCTTGGTAGCGGTCTCAAGCCTCTCCCAATGATTCTCCGTTGTATTGTTGAAATTGAGTGATCTCATTCCTTATCATCAACATTTTGGAGGATGGGTAGTAATTGGCAAGGAAGGCTTTGGCTAATTGATCCCAAGTAGTGAAGGTATCGGGAGGGTGGACATTGAGCCACCTATCCGCCTTATCAGTTAGGGAATAAGGGAATATCATAAGCCTAAGTGTCTCCTCTGACACTCTATTCTTTTTCATCATTGCGACCTTCCCCTTGAATTTCTAAAGGTGCGCGTGGGCTTCCTCGTGTGAACCACCTCCAAAGGTGTGTGTTTTTATCAACCCAACTTGGGCTGGATGAATCTAAAATTTATTAGGGGCTAAGGGTCCATAGTTGATGGGATTTGAAGTATCATCGTGGTTCGGTCGGTTATGCTCTCTTAAAGCCGCCATGTTGTTTTGTTGTTGTTGTGGGATTTGGAGGGGTGTGGTGTTTGGTGGTGAATTCCCGTCTATTTCGATGTTGTAAAACGGGTTATTAAAGTTATTAATGGTTGGATTTGTTTGGTTGAGAGTTAGGCTTCAATTTCGGGCAAAGCGGTGGTGTTCGTTTGGCTAGAGGAAGCTTGAGATGAGTTTCTCACCCTTGCTAAAGTTCGACTCCTTAAGGCCCGAAAGAGCCTCTCCGGTTCGGAATTAGATAGGGGGAAGTACTATCACCTCTAGGCATAAACTCAAGGCAAACCGTTAGTCATCCTAGTGTTTTTTAGGCACTAGGGTGAGCAATCAACACACACACTCTACAAAAATCTAGCACAACTTAAGCAAAAACAAACAAACACAACTAATGTAGCACCCCCATTTACCTAGGAGCCTGAACTAAGACTTCTAGAGTAAATAGGACTATTACCATCCTGGATAAACCAGGGTAGTAGATAATCACAGTGAAGGGAACACAGTACTTTAAATTATAAATGGTTAAACCAAAAACTGTTACAAGACATAGTCCAACTAAACTTCCAAAACAACTGAAATATCACAAGTGAACAACTTGTTGGGAAATGTGTCCTCAACAATAGTGCGATCACGATAGTGATAAAAATTATTATTATAAATCTTATGAAAAGAATATGCAAGGGACGATCCGATATTTCATATAGTCAACTGACCAACATTAATCGGTAATGATTGGCTGACTAGAGTTTGACATTACTGTCGTATGACGGTGGTGGTCAGTTGATCCCTTTAGGTCACACCTTTAGGACTAACTCCTTAAATATATATATTGATCAGTTGTATAGGATACGAATTGATCGATATTCTTAAAACCGTATTTCGAGAAATCAGAGGTTGAATCTTAAAGTAAGATTTATATTTGAAATTGAAATGTGTCGATTGTCAAATATTAATCGATATTTTAGAAATATCGAAATTAGTATAATGAATGGTTCATGGTTATAACAAACGTCATATATCGTATTGACGATTATTATAATAACCATATATTGGGACGGTAATTATGAATTACTAAATTAATTTGTTAAATGTGATTTAATTAATTTAGAAATATTGTTTATATGATAAATATATATTTTAAATTAATACAATTAATTATGTCACATACGATGGTACATATTAGTAAATTGTACAAATTATAAATCGTAAAATGAAAGTCCATTATACGTTTGTGTGTGTGTGTACCGTGTAAATTGACATTATAAGTTAAATAAATATATGATATTTTTTATATAATTGTGATTATTAGATTAGGTCATGATATGACCTTACCTTATGCATGTGTGCATGGAAAAGAGATTAAATCCCTTCCCTATGCCTTATCCTTACACTGTTCAACAAACTCACCCAACCCATTATATATATGTGATCATTATCACATATCAAAACTAATCTTCATGCAAGAATTTTTCTAGTGTAAGAAAAACTCAAAAACCTCATAAATATTATTTAGATAATATAATTCTCTAGTATACTAATAATAGTATTAGTACACGGTTTTATGGTAACCGTTTCCGTCACCTAGCTCGTGTTAGTGACTCGGTGTTTCAGGGTAGGTCTTGGTGTTTCATAAAGGAGGCAAGCGTACTTGGTTGCTCCTTGGAGGATCATCCTAGCACCCTTTTGGACCGATTGTAAGGCCCTTTTCGTTATTATTCCGCATTTACATTTTGCATGCATAAAGATCTATATTAATATGAGATTAATAAGTAAATCATTAGTAAGACTATATAATTAGGTGAACTAGTATGACTACCGTTTTCCTTCAAGTGATATCAGAGAATTAGGTTGCTTGCATGCAACTCGATTTTTACGTTTTTGCGAGAAAATACGATTTTAATTAAAAACGAAAATGATTAGTACATATAGGATATGCACGAAAATCTTAATGCATGTATACTTTCTGGTCTTAAAATAGTTATAAGTCATTTTGGATGATTTATGGAATAATATTGTTCAATATTGTAATTAAATTGTTTAATTTATGCTAAAATCGGTTAAAAACGTTTTAATATGGGAAAATAAGTAAAATAATGTTCCAAGCCGAGATTTTTTAAATATGTTCTCACATACATTTAACATATTATGAATATATAATTTTCGAAATTATTTAAGTTTTATGCATGGTTTATGGAATTTAATAGTTAAATAGTCATAAAATGAGATAAATATGGGTTTAAATAGTTATATTATGAATTTAACTACGAAATTTTTTGTTGATGTCACACGCAATATATAAGATATATGATAAATTGTCCATAAATATTTCTTTAATATTGCATGAATATTGATTTTTATTGTAAAAATCGTGATATTAGTGACATATTTTAGCTTAAATAGTTTAAGTTCGAATTTGACCATTAAAATTTTATATAGTGTCACATATATTATTTCTAGCATTCATGTAATTTTTGAGCTAATTATTTCGAATTTTGCATGAGAAATGATTTTAATCGGTAAAATCGAGCAATATATGACACGATTTATTAAAAATAGTAAAAGTTGCTAAAACGGTCCGAAAAATTCACCCATATTATTCATATTAGATATGATCATCAACATATTTTTCTTAAGTGCCAAAAGTTTCTGAAATTTTATATTTTAATTTTAAAAGTTAAAGTTAGAAATTGAGAATTGTAAGACTCATATTTTATTTTCAGACCTTAAACAGTGTTTCCAACCTGATTTTTCTGCATTTTCAGTCACTTTGAGTGTCTAGGAATATGTAAAAATTATATTGGTATTTTATTGCATGGTTTTTGAAGTAATTTTGAATTTTTCGAATAATTGTGCATTTTACACGGCTATTTTACGAAATAAATAGTATATTTCGAAAATATTTAAATTTTAAGGATCTGAAGTTTTAAGAAAATTTTCACTATGTTCAAAATTTGAATTTTGAAATTTTGAAATATTTTATGACTCGTTTTGATTATTTTAATGTTATTTCCCGTAAAACCGATTAAAACCGAACAATATTAAAATAAAAGGTTAAGTTATTTCGAAATTTGAGTAAGACTAAATTTGAATCCTAAAATGTGTTAGGAAACTTAACAAAATCGTGAATAATGATTCAAAGAGTGATTAGTGATTTTAAAAATGTTAAAATCGCGTTATTCCATAAAACCGAGTTATTACGAATAACGATATTTAAATTGTGTTTAAATAGGACGATTTGGCTTAGGTTTTGCATTTTACATAAGCATTGCATATTCAATTATTATTTATTAATGTCATAATTTATTTACGTAATTTTGGAATTATGTAATTTGCTTAGTATGGCCTTAGATTTTAATCGTTATTTCCCGTAATGTAAGGGGTTATCGATTCCGTTGTATTTTAATGTGATCTCGTATCACTTTATTTTATTGTTTTATTTTATAGTGTATAAAATAGATAGAAATTTGTAATTATTTGTAATTCCGGAGATCCTTGAAGACGGTGCCATTTCGGAAAGGAGTTCCGACCAAGACGGAGTTTGCCTTGGGATGCGTGCCGCGTGTGAAGTTCAAGGGACCAAGGAGTTGGTTTCCGAATTTGTATTTTACATTTAATTTTTTTATTTTAGGAAGGCCATACTAGGGTTTTTATATGCTTTTAAGTTTTTTTATACTTTTATTTATGCTTATCATGTTTGCATGCATAGCCAAATCGTCATTCTAACTCATGCATTTCATCGATTTTATCGATCGTGTCAATCAATTTATCGATAATTCACCGACTTAGTTCACTTAAAGGAGATAGATAATAAATTGACAAGATCTCTTACGTTATTTAAAATCGAGACATAGCCTTACCAAATAGTAAAGAACCCGCGAAGGATCTTCTTCATAAGGGAGTAGGCTCGGCTAAACCGGGGTGCAAACCTTATTACGTTGGTGAAGTGGGGTAATATGATTACGTTCTCGAAATTTGGTTGATCTTGACGAAGGTATTCGAGCCACCGTAGTGGTAATAAGTTCGGGCTAAGATAAGAATTAGTGTAATTTTATCGACCGAGAGTTCTAAAAGTAGAATCGATTAAGGGGTTAATCTACCGAGTCATATTAATAAGGGATGTATCGGCTAAACCGTGCCCGAGTTGGTATGTATTTGGGTCTCGGGATCATTTACTTAATTGGGTAAGAGATCATTAAGTAGATGTTTAACTTGTTTAAAATTTACAAGTTTAATTTAATTATTAAAAAACGATAATTGTGTTTTAATTCCTTTATTGTCATTTGTAGTTCATTTTCGACTATCAATCATCAATGGCAAATATCGCTCCACCAATCCCACACGTTTCATGGCTTCGGTTCTTTATGAATCGTTGCAAGCTTGAGAAGCATGGCGCCAATTTTAAGGATTGGGACGCCCAACTAGTGTTGGCCGCGGAAGCTGACGATAAGACTCGTTATCTTACCATTGCCGCTCCTCCCACTCCTGGCCCTCGTGCATCGGAGGCGACTCGTGAGGCCTATGAGACCTACATGAAGGAGTCGCATGCTCTAAAGAACGTGCTTATATTTTCGATGGAGCCGGATCTCCAAAGAAGAATGATTAAGCTAGCCACGGCTAATGAGATTTATACTAGAGTTGCGACCATGTTTTCGCAAGCTCCTAGGGTGATCCAATATGAGGCGGCCTCCGCCTTCTTTGATTTGACCTTAAAGGAAGGTCAAAGGATTAGTGCTCATGTGCTCAAAATGGTTGAGCTAGCCGAAACCTTGAAGTTGCAAGAGGTGAATGTTCCCGACTCGCTTATTGTTGATAAAATTCTTCACTCCCTAAACAAAGTGAAATCGTATGTTCTGTTTCGGGTAAACTATAACATGCGTAATCAAGAAACCTCCTTCGACGAGTTACATAAGATGTTAGTCCAAGCGGAGAGGGATATGGGACTTAATGAGAGTTCCACGAAGGATGTGCTAAATATCGAGAAGAAAAGCAAGGGGAAGTTTAAGCAGAAGGCTAATAAGGGTAAAAATGTCAAAGCCTTCAAACTCGCATCTCCTAAGGAGAAGACTTTTACGAAAGGTGCTTCTTCGTCGTCGTCAAAGGTTGAAGACAAGTGCCATTATTGCACTAAGATGGGGCATTGGAAGCGCAATTGCCCGAAGTTTCTCCATGACCTCAAAGCCGGAAAGGTTCTTGCAGTAGGTATTAATTCTCGTCTAATTCATGTTATTTAATCAATTTTGTATATTGATACAAGTTATTAATTCTTACCCGTTTATAAATTGTTCTAAAGGGGCTCCTACCAAAGACAAAGGCAAGGAGAAGGAGAAGGAAGCTTGAAGTTCCTTCCATGGATGGCTAAGGTAGCATCCGAGATTGAAGACATGAAGAGCATAGCTCTAATTTTTCATTTTGATGTCTTCTTTCATTTTGTATTTTAATTTAAGAACTTTGTATTTCTTGTATGACAAGAATCTTGTTGAAACAATGGTTGTAATATTGGTGACTTGGTTTTTAACCCAAGTCATCCTTTTGTTCTTAATCAAATATGTTGGTTTTTTAAAATGCTTTTATGTGATACATAACATGAGTTGATACGATTTTCATAGATCATAATAAGGTACCTTGAATGATTCATCGTACGATAGAAATGATAGGATCATTATATGAGTAATACGACTTACATAAAACGAGAATTACACCCCGTGAAATACTTCAAATTAAAACATAAGAACATTAGTTCATTATAAGATTTTCACCTTAAATGAATGAGAGTACTAATGTCTCACTACTCACATAATTCTTTATCCAATACATTGTTGACGGGCGAAAATGCTATCCTATTTAAATAACGGTTATTTTAAAGGATAGAGTGGGAGAAATTATACGCCCGCAAACCAATGAGATAAACATAGGATCTTAGAGAAGAGTCCTATAAAGAGTCCTTGAGAAGAACTCTAAAAGATTGGATAGAAGAAACTACGAGAGGACACAGAAGCAACTACGCGAGGACATAAAAGGAAATGTTTTTTATGTTGTCATTAGTTCCTAGAAAGGACAAAGAAACCGCGTGTGTTAACGGAAGGAAATCGTTTCTGTGATGTTAATATTTCTGTTTTATAAAGATAATAGAGGAGATATCATCTCCCGTTCTCGTGATAATAGTAGTTCTTTCCGTGGGAAGGAAAATGAAAATCAAATGTTCATAACGAGTTGAGAAGATGTTTGAAGTAAATGAAAATGAAATGTTCATTATGAGTTGAGAAGATGTTTGAAGAAGTTACCATAACACTATGAAGATAGTGGGAGTTATTAAGCTATAAGATAGTGATACGAAATTCAGTGGGAGAAAAGTTATTAAGGAAAAGGAACCTACCATTGAGAGGATGGTCATTCTTTAAAAGGTAAAGAATATGAGGTTTCAGTTCCAGATAAATGAATGTCAAGAATATCATAGCATGATTGGCAATCGTAAGTGAGTTTATTATATGATAATGAAACGTTACCGATGAGTTTACAAGGTTTGGATATGAATCCAAGATATGAAAATGTTAATTCATATAACCGTGATTAAAATGCCAAAAGTTGAAGCAAAACCTTATTTCGATATAAGTTTCTCGAGGAGAACTAGTGGATCGAATCTAGGTTAACTACAATATGAATTCTAGTACAATGTGACAAGGCTCGTAAGAACGATATGTCACGAGTTTTAAGAAAACAGTGGGAGCTTCCTTAAGGTAAGGAGACTCGAGTCGAGTATAAGGACTTGAAATGTACTTGAATAAGATAATATTATACGAGATAATATGAGTCAAAAGAAAACCAGAATCTGTAGGTTAAAAGATGTGAATATATGGTATATTCACATAGCAAACCATTAATACAAATTGATGTATGAGCATAAAAAATTGTTTATGCGGAGCAGTAATATCGTATTGACTGTTCGCACATAACAATCACTCTTATCGTTTGAGTTATTATTAACTCACAATTATTATATACTTTGTGAAATCCAAATGGGTTGTAAGAGACAATTTTGAACCCCATAAGTGAACTGGATTAACTTAGTATAGCCCATAGTCGCTTGTATGAGGTGACGTCTCGAAGCGACTAGAGTGTGAGGCGATTGATGACAAGTTTAGATGTCATAGAGTCATATGGATGACTAGTCGATCACATAGGCAGACTGTGTAACACTCTGTCGGGCATTAGGTGACCGCTTATAGAGTTCTAGAAATTTTATAATTAGCCTTGTCGTGGCGAGAGCTACTATATTATTCACATGAGTCGATTCTTAGACTTGAGACTGTTCGCCCAAGGTGACACACCCTCAGATTGACTTTGATTTTTGCTCTACGATCAACCGTTAAAGGGGGTCAAATGGGCTTCTTTTGGGTCATGATGGACTGTGTTAGTCAAAGGGAATAGTAGGATAGGAATTGTCCAGTCCCTCGTCGGGGTTGTCATAAATCTCAGGGCCACTCGAGGAGAAGTTTAACTGAAAATGCGTGGCCACGCTCGGAAGGTATCTATGGTAGATAATTCCGGTCAAAACAGTTAAATCACCAGATCGAGAAAACCGCTCAAGATATGATCAAATGCAAGTACGACCTGGAAGACACCTTGCATTGAATGGGAGATGACGTAATAGGACAAGAGAATTGGTGACGCACACTTGTCGAGGACAAGTGGGAGATTGTTGGGAAATGTGTCCTCAACAATAGTGCGATCACGACAGTGATAAAAGTCATTGTCATAAATCTTATGAAAAGAATATGCAAGGGACGATCCGATATTTGATATAGTCAACTGACCAACATTAATCGGTATTGATTGGCTGACTAGAGTTTGACATTACTGTCGTAAGACGGTGGTGGTCAGTTGATCCCTTTAGGTCACACCTTTAGGACTAACCCCTTAAATATATATATTGATCAGTTGTATAGGATACGAATTGATCGATATTCTTAAAACCGTATTTCGAGAAATCAGAGGTTGAATCTTAAAGTAAGATTTATATTTGAAATTGAAATGTGTCGATTGTCAAATATTAATCGATATTTTAGAAATATCGAAATTAGTATAATGAATGGTTCATGGTTATAACAAACGTTGTATATCGTATTGACGATTATTATAATAACCATATATTGGGACGGTAATTATGAATTACTAAATTAATTTGTTAAATGTGATTTAGTTAATTTAGAAATATTGTTTATATGATCACTTGGTCACTGCAGCTCCGAAAGGGGTGGCTTACATGGTCCATGTGGTGGTGCGGGAATGCATGGGCCCGGGGGGATTAAACCCCTCGTCACCAAAAAAAAAAAAACAAAAAAAAAAAAAAAAAAAAAATTAATGCAATTAATTATGTCACATAAGATGTAACATATTAGTAAATTGTACAAATTATAAATCGTAAAATGAAAGTCCATTTTACGTTTGTGAGTGTGTACCGTGTAAATTGACATTATAAGTTAAATAAATATATGATATTTTATATATAATTGTGATTATTAGATTAGGTCATGATATGACCTTACCTTATGCATGTGTGCATGGAAAAGAGATTAAATACCTTCCCCATGCCTTATGCTTACACGGTTCAACAAACCCACCCAACCCATTATATATATGTGATCATTATCACATATCAAAACTAATCTTCATGCAAGAATTTTTCTAGTGTAAGAAAAACTCAAAAACCTCATAAATATTATTTAGATAATATAATTCTCTAATATACTAATAATAGTATTAGTACACGGTTTTAAGGTAACCATTTCCGTCACCTAGCTCGTGTTAGTGACTCGGTGTTTAAGGGTAGGTCTTGGTGTTTCATAAAGGAGGCAAGCTTACTTGGTTGCTCCTTGGAGGATAGTCCTAGCACCCTTTTGGACCGATTGTAAGGCCCTTTCCGTTATTATTCCGCATTTACATTTTGCATGCATAAAGATCTATATTAATATGAGATTAATAAGTAAATTATTAGTAAGACTATATAATTAGGTGAACTAGTATGACTACCGTTTTCCTTCACAACTATGAAAGAGACTAAGTGATCTAAAGCTAGGTAAGTCCAATCATTGTCTCTCATCCATGCCCAGTCCTAGTCCACCTGCCTCTAACCTGAAAAATCTACTCCCCATTCCGGATCATCGTAGGTGAACACGAATACACTGTCAACCTCGCGGTTAAGTAGGATAACACAATAATATAAAATGCAACAATGTATTATGCAAATGTTATGCCAATGTTAAGCTCAATCACAACCCGAAACACCAATCATAACCCGAAACAACAACCCATACGAACCTCCCGGCAGAGTATCATTGACCGTCGTCGAATACCAGCATAAAGCTGAAGACACCAGGCCTGGCCTGCAGACCACCCTGGGCTTTATATCAAAACAATCCCCTTATCAATAATGCAAAATTCTATGCTCGTGAATGCAATATTAAACAATCCATACTTAAATATCATTCTCATATAAACATACTTGCATTCACAACACGTAATACAACCATTCATGCATATAACCATCACAACTACGGTACCAGTGTATCCTACCTGGAATAGCAGTCTGAAAATACGCAACACCGTCTAGAAATACTCCACCTCGAATTCCGTTCCTATAAATATTACTTGATATTAAATTCTACTCATACATTACAGGTTATTGTAAGGTTCGAATGTCTCATACACCCAAAAATTAGTCTTATTAATGTAAATTAACTAATTAACATTTTAATTAGTTTTACAAGATCTTATGCATGCTAATAATTTATGCGGAATAATGGAGTCGAATACTTACAATCCGACGAAACCGGTGCTAGAATGATCCTCCAACCCTTAGTATCCAATGTAGGATACCTCCTCCAAGATGCACCCAAGACAACTCGTTAAACCGAAACTAAAACTAGCTAGGGTTTAGAAACGGTTTCCCTTAAATAAAATTCTAATCCTTTATTAGAATTAATAAATCTAATACAATAACTATTATAGTATTAGTGTTATTATCTGATAATAATTTTAGAGGTTTTCTAAGATTTTCTATTACTAGAAAATTAGGTTTTAGAGATAGAATGAATGTATGAAGTCTAACACTCTAAAAATGACTCATACCCTTTACTTAAGTAAACATCTTACAATAAGTAGAGCATAGGAAGGGGGTGGCCGGGTATTGGAGTATAGGGAAGGGAAATGGGTAGCTTCTTCTCTAACCCATGACATGGGTATGCATGCCTATGTTTTAGAGTTAAGTCTACATTAATTAAGATGTTTGAAGGCATTAACTCACTAATTCAAGCCCCTTAAACCATCTCCCAAACCGGCAGCCATAACACCATAAAGATAATATGGACTTCCATTTTACAATTGTCATCTTGTACAATTGTATATGTGTGACATGCATTATGTCACAATAATAAAACAATTGTTTTAGTTCAAAATGCATATTTATCAAATAAATATCATTTATGAATTAAATAAATCATATTTAATGATTTGACAAGTAATTCATAATTACTAATATATAAAATGGTCATTTCAATAATCGTCAATACGATTTACAACACTTGTAATAATATTTAACCCGATTCATTCTAATTACGATATTTCATAAATATCGTTTAATGTTTGACAATTGACATATTTCAATTTCAAACATAAATCTTACATTAAGATTTAACCTCTGATTTCTCGATATACGAATTTAAGGAATTTGATCAACTCGTATCAATATACATTTGATCAGTTTATCAAGTAAGGAAATTGTCTTATAGGTCTGACCTAAAGGGATCAACTGACCACCACCGTCATACGACAGTAATGTCAAACTCTAGCTAGCCAATCATTACCGATTAATGTTGGTCAGTTGACTGTATAATTTCGTATCATCCCTTGCGCATTCTTGTCATGAGATTTAATTATGTCATCGCACTATTGTTGAGGACATATTTCCCAACAGTTATAACTAATCATAAACTTACTAAACATAGAATTACTAAATATAGACTTACTAATTATAAACTTACTAAATATAGCATTCAATCAACCAACCCATTATTACTAACTTAATACATGTTCATACTATTACCCATATAAATAATAACAATACCCATAACATACTTACCATATAAAATTTAAACCATGATAATACTAATAACAATCATACAATTTACTAAACATGTAAAAATGCTAATAATATCATTAACATACAATTATCAAATCCTTATAACAAAACAATACAACAATATACATAATAATTATCATACAATTATCTAACTAAGACTACTCATAACTAATAATAATTTGACTAAGGTTAATAATACTAATTATTATAATAATATTAATAAGAATGATGGTATACACTACATAGAAGATATCCAAAGTAAATAACGCAAAACGCACAAACAGCCCTTGAAAACAAAACAGCCTGCCCGTGACAACCACCCCCATAACCACCGCTCCCGACATCAACAGCAACCACTGCCCTCGCCTGCGACACCACCAGGCTCGCCTCTGAGCCGTGGTGGTTCCAGGGAGGTCAATGGTTGACGTCGACGCCGCAGCAGCAACCAACAACAACCATCACAACAACCCTTGTGTCACGCCATTTTTATGTCCCCTATTACAACCACCCAAACGACAACTACTCTACCGACCGACACAACAACCCCTAACCACCGCGACCACCACCAATTAAAACCCCTGACTACCACCAACATAAAACCCCAAACACCCAGAACCAACGTGAATAGGGATGACATCGAATTCATACTCAACACTAGGCGTTTATATACTCTATTCTAAAATAAAATAAGTTACAAACAGGGATTCCGACATGGTGACCAAAACACACTTCGACGGTGGTCTTAGGTAGCCCTAAACGACTCCACTAAAGTCTAAAAACGACCACTACACATCCTATACTTCTATACATAGCAGATCAGGCACTAAAACGTGATTCACGATTAAAATTATTGAATTCAAAAGGAAGGGAAACAGAGAAAGAACAAAGGCTGATTTGAACGTACCTACTTCACTGGTGTTTCGAACAGCCCTAGCACCCCTAGACCACCGTGTAAGACTCTCCTTTGCAATCCTAGATGTGGCAGCAGAAAGTTTGGTGAGTGAGAGAGAGTCGATTAGGTCAGACTAGGGTTTGTGGTGTTGTTTATATAAGACGGCTGAGGGAGTTTTGTGAGGTGTTGTGTTATGTGTATTAAGTCGCGATGGTGGGGTGTAGGTGTTGCACGCATACCGAGGCCCATAACCATCACGTAGACACGGTTTTACTACAAATTCGTATTCTCTTAGTTGCACACAAAACGAGACCCCAAACGTGAACTTAAACTCAAACCCGACATTAAGCTATTAACATATAAAATATAATAAACGCATATTCGATAATAATCGAATATTAAATGTTCAAATATTATAAACACGACAACATACTTATAAAATATTAAAATAGAATACGATAAATTACGGAGTATTACAATCTTCCCCCCTTAAAATGAACTTCGTCCCGAAATTCACCATCCCATGATCAACAAACAGGTCACTAGGCACGTAACGAACACAAAGTGTGACATCATATGACATTCAGAACTAATAAGAGTACTCTAAAACACAAAATGTCACATTTTACCCTCCTAAAAAGAAAGTTACGTCCTCGTAACATACCTTAGTTAAACAGTTCAGGATACTTCTCTCTCATCGAAACCTCAGTCTCCCAAGTAGCCTCCTCGATGTTATGATTAGACCACAAAACTTTCACGAGCGCGGTCTCTCCATTCCGGGTTTTCCGTACCTTCTTGTCAAGGATCTCCTTGGGTCTCTCCTCATAGGTCAACTGTTCATCCACCTCTATAACCTCATGGTCAAGGACATGCGAATGATCACTGATATACCTCCTCAGTTGCGATACATGGAACACATTATGCACTCTGGCTAAAGCTGGAGGTAGAGCCAATCGATAAGCTACCTCACCAGCTCTTTCTAGGATCTCAAATGGCCCAATGAACTTTTGGCTCAACTTGTCCCTCTTGCCAAACCTCATCACTCCTCTCATGCGTGACATCTTCAGTAAAACTTTCTCTCCTACCTCAAATGTGATGTCACTCCTCTTCAGATCAGCATAACTCTTCTGTCTATCTTGGGCAGCTCTCATCTTCTGACGGATCACCTGGACCTGTGCTATCATCTCCTGAATCATCTCAGGTCCCAGAGTCACCACATCAGCTTTGTGATCCCAACAAACTGGACTTCTACACTTCCTCCCATACAACGCCTCAAAAGGAGCCATCCCAATGCTAGTATGATAGTTGTTGTTGCATGAAAATGTAATAACCCGTATTTTTATTCAAGAGATATAATTGTGACGGGTTATTTGTTCAATAAATTTGTGGGCGTTCGAATAATTTAAGTGCATCGAACATTTAGTTACGACATCGATTTTGGGTTTAAACCGAATTGTGCTAATTTGATCACAAGTTAGGGGTTTGTGTTGCCAAGGGGTTTCGATCTTGAGACCTTTAGCACCCTAACACGGGCCTCGTTATGCGTGCAGCTCAAATAAGAATGCAGCCCATACGTTGCTTATTTGCTAACCCTAATCACAGCCTCATCTCAAGCCGTCATATTTAAACACCTATTCTAACATTATCTACCCTAATTCCCATACAAACACCTCAAACACTTTCTGCCGTCATACCAAAGTTTGGATAGGAGGTAATCACGGTGGACTCAAGGCAGGCTAGGGGTGGTCGATCTGGGTCTGAAGTAGGTATGCTAATATGCATTTTTCCTTCTTGTTTTATCCTCCTGTGTTTATGTATTAATTCAGTCTTAAAGATGGTGTCGTCAGGGTCTGTTTTTCATATGCATAGGATCTATGTTTTCGAGAGTCGTGTTCTGATTTTAGACTCGTTCTTGTCAACCACCTAGGGTCACGGTGGGCAGAGTTGTACACCGCTTGTCACCAAGGTAATTCCGTAATTATAATCAGACTAATCGTACTCGGTTTTACAAATACCTTCGTTGTCTTATTTTGTGTCGTGTGTGTAAGGGAAAAGGGAGTAGTAAGACTGGGGGGTTGTCAGGGGGTAGAGTGGTGGTCGTCGTGGTGGTTACCAACGACGGTGTCAGATTTTATGGAGGTGTTCGTTTCACCTGTTAGTCACGGTTTTGGTTTAAGCAAGTTCAGGGGGTGTTTTGGGGGTGGTATCATCGATGACTCGGGGGAGGTCAGTGCGATGGTACCACCGTGGGTTGAGAGCCTGGTGTCAGGGGTGGTTCTGGTGGTCGAGTCAGGTGGTGGTAGGGACTGAGTAGGTGGCGATAGGTGGCTGGGGTGAGGAACTAGGTCTGTTTGGGGACCTGGTTCACCTCGCAGGCGGTCAACGAGCAGGCTACTGGTGGTTACGGTGGTGGTCCGTGGTTCTGGGATTGGGCGCGGTTAGAGGCTGGTGGTAGTTGGGATGTGTCGTGGTGGAGGAGGCGTGGTTTGGGAGCCGGGTTAGTGGTCGTGAGGGGAGAGTGTTAGATGTTGTTTTGGTAATATTATTATTATTATTATTATTATTATTATTATTATTATTATTATTATTATTATTATTATTATTATTATTATTATTATTATTATTATTACTATTATTCTTATGTTTATTATTATTTTTATTATTAATATTGCTAAGTATTGGTTGCGTTGTTATTATAAGTTCTCGTGTTATCTTTAGTTATATATATATCGTGTTAATTTATAGGTCGAGTCGGGATATGTTTATGGAGGGAGTTCCTGTTTAAGAAAGTTTCCACTTTGGTAAACTTTCCACTTTTGGAAACTTGCCTTTTATAGTAAGTATAGGTGTAATAAAAGTATTAGAAGGATTTTAATTCCTTATATAATATATGTTTAGGTGGAGGTTTCCGCGTGGAACACTTTTAGTAGCAGTTGCTCACTTGCCGTTATCATCCGCAGTTTCGAGGTAGGGGAATATTTATGTTGTGATTGTGAATTGACATGAGGATACTCATTGTATGAATGATATATTAAGCTGTGGATATATTATGACTGATTGTTATTATTGATTATCATGGAGGACAGAGGTTGTGAATTGGGTCTTGTGATAAGGGTCTTGTGTTAAGGGACTTGTGATATGACCATAATGGTAGGTGTGGTGTGTTGGAGGTGAAGTGGAGAAGTGATTACTGAGGAGATGGAGGAAATGTATATTGTGTTATTTCATGTCTTAATTATATTACCTACTCAACCTCGTGTTGACCCTGTTTGTTTGATTGTGTCTGTGTTGATCCAAATTATTGGGGAGCAGAATGACAGGTCTTAGACTCGTGGACGCTGGAAAGGGAGGAGAGGCTATGAACCTGACCAGTCTAGTGATAGATCACCTTACTTAGTTTATACTTTTGTTTTCACCATGAGACAGTTGTAATAGTTGTTGGAGACTCCTTGTTTTATCAGTTAAATTATTTAATAAAGTACTGTGTTTCTTTCCTGTGATCATCTACTGCCTCGGTTATCCGAGATGGTAACACCCTTGGTTATTTGGGGAGTCCTAGATCAGGCCCCTGAATAAATGGGGGTGTTACAAAGTGGTATCAGAGCGAACGATCCTCAAGCCTAACCTAATGAACCCAATAAATATAGGAAGAGTCAAAATAAAATGAACCCCGGGATAGAACTGTTAGGAGCACGCTAAAGGGGAAGTATGAGTCTGGGGCCCCCTCACACTAAACCATAGGCCCTCTCAGTTGTACCCGGATACCTTGAGTGAATACGAGCGAAAAGGGTAGAATAGGAAGTGATGGGAATTTGTGGTAAAGCATGATAAAGAGTTGTGGAATTCTTCTGTTATATGAATGGCATGAATATGAAGGAAGAGTATGCATATAAGAATTATGTGGTTGTTTTACATAGAGTACATGATAATGTGGCGATATACGATAATCGGTATTATATTAATAGTTATGCCATGCCTAATGATATTGGTTATGTGATCCCTGAGCCATGTGTAGGAAGTGATGTTAATATACATATATTAGTTGCATATGTAATCTAGTGTTTAAAAGTGATGACCTTAATATAAATGAGTACCCATACTTAAAATCGGGACTCATCTTTTTCCTTGTATGTCTTAGAATGCCTCCAAGAAGGAATAATGCAGCTAATATCACACAAGAGGAGTTAGACCTACTGATAGCTGAAAATGAGGCCTTAAAGGCCAGATGCATGGATTCTGCTAAGATGAGTACCATAATCGCGAGGCATAACCCTACACAATTCACCGGGGAAGGGGAACCCCATCTACTTGGAGAATGGTGTCGGGAGTTCAGCAACTTGTTCGAGTAGATAGACTGTCCAGAAGAGCTGAGAGTTGACCAAGCTGCTCATTACTTGAGGGGAATGGCTGGCGATTGGTGGACAGGGAATAAGGGAGAAATTCGTGAAGCTGTTGTCGAGGATGGGATCAATCACGTGGAATGGGTCGCATTCAAGAGGATCTTGTTCGAAGTCTTCCTACCTGAGTTTCAAAAGAGCAAGCTAAGAGAGGAATTTGAGCTTTTTCGAATGACTGATGATATGTCGGTGGAGGTATACTACAGGAAGTTTCTGCAGCTGCTGAGCCATGTGGGAGAAATGGGGATGGATGAGGCAATGCTTGACATGAAATTCGAAAGGGGGTTAACCATTGCTGTCAAGAAGAGACTTATTGCAGCACCACCCACTACAGTCCGTGACATCTATTTGCGGGCCGGGGCAGCTGAGAGGCTTGCAGATATGATAAAGGAGGAAAAGAAATCCAGGAGTGATAATAGAAAGATGGAGGCCTTGAGTGAAAATTCAGGGTCGAAGAAGCATAATTCCAACAGATACAGTGGTTATTTTAATCACAATTCCTCAGCAAGTGCAAAGAATCAGAGTGGTGGTAACTACAAGAGTGGGGGCTCGGGAACCAGTTTCGTGGGTATAGTGTGTTATGGGTGCGGAAAGACGGGACATAAGCAAGCTGTGTGTCGATCCTCAGGCGGATATCAATCTGGGGGTTACCGTACTCCAACTTTGGGGTATAATGGGTCCCGCATGAATACTTCAGGAAATGGAGGTTATCGCACTCCTATGTCAGGCTATGGGGGAAATTCGAGGTCTGGTACTAGCAACAACTACCAGAGGAGCTATAACAATTATCAAAACCGTTCCCCCCATAACCGGTTCAACGGGAGTGGTAGTAACCAGAAGACCGCAGCTGAAGGCAATCAGCAGTCAGGCGCAGCCACTACTACCCAGAGTGGAGTGAAGACCAGTGGCAAACTCTTTGCCATGGAGAAGCAGGCTGCCAAGGAGGACGCCCATGTCGTGACTGGTACCTTTCTTGTGAATCTTAAACCTACTTTTGTACTCTTCGATTCTGGAGCTACTCATTCTTTTGTGTCTAGAGAACATGCTAGGGTGTTAGAGCTTGATATCTATGATTGGGTTGAGGATTCTGTAAAAATACCATCTGGGGAATCGGTGTCATGTAATAGAGTCTTTAGGAGTGTGCCCATCAAGATTGGGGAAGTGGTTTTCCATTGCGACCTTATCGAGTTTCCATTGGGGGAATTTGAAGTAATCCTGGGAATGGATTGGCTGGGGAAGTATCGAGCTTTCATTGACTGTTACCAAAAGAAAATTTCTCTGAGAGGACCTAAGGGAGTGAGAGTAACCTATAGGGGATTCGTGGTTAAACCTAAGGTCAAGTTCATATCAGTTAATACCCTTAAGTCGAGCCTGCGGAAGGGGGATAGTTTAATCTTGTGTCAAATGTGGAACTGTGAGGCGGAGACTCCGGGTGTCAGCGAGATACTTGTAGTGAGGGAGTTTGAGGGAGTGTTCCAGGACGATGTGTCAGGATTACCACTTATGAGGGAGGTCGACTTCTCTATCGATCTCAAACCAGGTGCAGGACCAATATCAAAATCACCTTACCGTATGGGACCAAAAGAGATGGAAGAATTGAAAAACCAACTGGATGAATTGGCTGAGAAGGGATTCATCTGGCCTAGTGTGTCACCCTGGGGAGCACCAGTACTTTTTGTGAAGAAGAAGGACGGGAGTCTGAGACTTTGCGTTGATTACCGAGAGCAGAACAATGTGACTATTAAGAACCGCTACCCCTTGCCTAGAATTGATGATCTATTCGACCAATTGAGTGGAGCCGGGGTCTTTTCAAAAATTGATCTGATCGGGTTATCACCAATTGAGGATTAAAGATGAGGATATTCCCAAGACCACTTTTAGAACGAGGTATGGTCACTACGAATTTGTGGTTATGTCGTTCGGATTGACTAATGCACCAGCCGTATTCATGGATTTGATAAACCGGGTATTCAGTCCGTACCTGGATAAGTTCGTGGTTGTGTTTATCGACGAAATCTTAGTGTATTCGAAGAATAAAGAAGAGCACGAAGAACATTTGAGAACCGTGTTGAAGACTCTAGAGGAGAATGGGTTATATGCGAAGTTGAGTAAGTGCGAGTTCTGGTTGGAGAAGGTTGCTTTCTTGGGTCATGTAATTTCCAAGGAGGGGGTGTCTTTAGACCATAGCAAGATTGAAGCTGTGACCAGATGGAAAAGCCCAAAGAATGTGGGAGAGATCCGGAGTTTCCTGGGATTGGCTGGGTATTATAGAAGATTTCTCAAAGATTTCTCAAAGTTAGCCAAGCCATTGACATCGTTAATGAGAAAGGAGAATCGTTTCATTTGGGATGAGAGTTATGAGAAGGCGTTTTTAACTCTAAAGGAACGTCTGATAACAGCTCCTATCCTTGCCTTGCCAGATGGAAGTGATAACTTTGAAGTGTACACCGACGCTTCGAAGCATGGGCTCGGATGTGTGCTAATGCAGAATGGGAGAGTGATAGTGTAACACCCCAAGAGTATGAGAGGAAAATTGTCCCACATCGGAAGAATGTGAGGCTTGTGATATGTTTATAATAACTTCCACCCACCACTTAGTAACAAGGCCTTGTGCTTTTGGGCTTAAGTGAGGACAAATAATGGGTCTAAAGGCTTACCTCCCATCTTATTGGGGGTGTGTTACGATCGTGGTGGGTCGGGTTGTTACAAATGGTATCAGAGCGACCCTGCGACCGTGTGGTGAGCCTGTGGTCGGGAGTACCCGGATCACACACCTAGCGGGGGAGGATTCTGGCCCTGGTTGTGGTCAAGTTTGAGGCACAACGAGGACGTTGTGTTCTTTGAGTGGGGGAGTTTGTAACACCCCAAGAGTATGAGAGGAAAATTGTTCCACATCGGAAGAATGTGAGGCTTGTGATATGTTTATAATAACTTCCACCCACCACTTAGTAACAAGGCCTTGTGCTTTTGGGCTTAAGTGAGGACAAATAATGGGTCTAAAGGCTTACCTCCCATCTTATTGGGGGTGTGTTACGACCGTGGTGGGTCGGGTTGTTACAGATAGCTTATGCTTCCCGACAGCTGAAGACCTATGAAGAGAATTATCCTACCCATGACTTGGAGTTGGGGGCTGTGGTTTTCGCACTGAAACTGTGGCGCCATAATCTGTACGGGGCCACATTTAAGGTGTTCTCCTACCACAAAAGCTTGAAGTACATCTACACCCAGCGGGAGTTGAATATGAGGCAAATGAGGTGGATAGAGCTGATTGGTGACTACGATATGCAGATTGTCCACCATGAGGGCAAGGCTAACGTGGTTGCTGATGCCTTGAGTAGGAAATCTGTTCATGCATTGAGTAGTGCCAGATCCAGGGTAAGACTGCACAGTGAGTTGGGAGAAATGGGAATTTACATGATTCAGATAGGGGATACTCTGAAGGATCTGATAGTAGAGCCAGAATTGTACGGAGAAATCAGGGAATTGCAAAAAGAAGACTTGAGGATCCAGAAGTGGCGAGGGATGATCGAGGGAGGTGATAATGACACCGAGTCCAAATTCAGTGGGAGATGGTGTATTCCGGATAATGATGACTTGAAAAAGAAAATCTAAACTGAAGCTCATGCTATGCCATACTCCGTTCACCCAGAGGGTGACAAGTTATACAAAGACCTCAAGAAGACCTTTTGGTGGCCCAATATGAGGAAGGAGGTTGCCGAGTTTGTGTCACGGTGTCAGACGTGTCAGAGGGTAAAGGGTGAGCATAAGAGACCTCAAGGAAAGATCCAGTCGTTGGATGTACCTGAATGGAAATGGGAGAATATTTCTATGGATTTCATCGTGGGGTTGCCTCGAACTCAGAAGGGCAACAACATGATATGGGTAATCGTGGATTGATTGACCAAGTACGCTCACTTCATTCCAATGAAAGATACGTGGAGTAAGGCTGAGTTGGCGAAGTCATATGTGCAAAATGTAGTCAAGTTGCATGGCATTCCCAAGGATATTGTTTCTGATCGCGACTCAAGATTTATATCTAGGTTCTGGCAAGAGCTGCAGTCCGCTTTGGGCACGCAATTAAAGATGAGTACGGCTTTTCACCCAGCTACAGATGGTCAGACTGAGAGGACCATTCAGACCTTGGAGGATATGTTGAGAGCGTGTGTACTAGAGTTCGGAGGATCATGGGAGGAACGGTTGGGGTTGATCGAGTTCTCATATAATAATAGCTACCATGCCAGCATTGGTATGGCACCTTTTGAGGCGTTGTATGGGAGAAAATGTCGGAGTCCTGTATGTTGGGATGATCACGCGGATGCTGTGGTTCTAGGTCCAGAGATGATTCAGGAAATGATTGAGCAGGTCCAGATAATCAGACAGAAAATGAGGGCTGCCCAGGAGAGACAGAAGAGTTACGCGGATCTCAAGAGTGACATTTCGTTTGAAGCAGGGGAGAAGGTACTACTGAAAGTACCTCCAATGAAGGGAGTGATGAGGTTCGGCAAGCGAGGCAAGTTAAGTCAGAAGTTTATTGGACCATTTGATATTTTGGACAGAGTTGGAGAGGTGGCATACCGATTAGCTCTGCCTCCAGCCCTATCCAGGGTCCATAATGTGTTCCATGTTTCTCAGCTAAGGAAGTATGTGAGTCATCCCACGCATGTGTTGAACCATGAAGTAATTGAGATAGATGAGCAACTTGCCTATGCTGAGATCCCAAAGGAGATTTTAGATCGGAAGATTCGGAAGACTCGGAATGGAGAGACAGTGTTAGTAAAGGTCTTGTGGACCAATCACAACACTGAGGAATCTACATTGGAGTCGGAGGCGTCCATGAAGGAGCGTTTCCCGCAACTGTTCGTCTGAGGTAAGTTACGAGGACGTAACTCTTTTTTTTAGTGGGGTAGAATGTAACATTTCATGATTTGAACATGATTAAGTCGTGTTGTGGGTATGAGTGGGTGAACTTCCGGACGAAGTTCATCTTAAGGGGGGAAGATTGTAATAACCCGTATTTTTATTAAAGACATATAATTGTGACGGGTTATTTGTTCAATAAATTTGTGGGCATTCGAATAATTTAAGTGCATCGAACATTTAGTTACGACATCTATTTTGGGTTTAAACCGAATTGTGCTAATTTGATCACAAGTTAGGGGTTTGTGTTGCCAAGGGGATTCGATCTTGAGACCTTTAGCACCCTAACATGGGCCTCGTTATGCGTGCAGCTCAAATAAGAATGCAGCCCATACGTTGCTTATTTGCTAAACCTAATCACAGCCTCATCTCAAGCCGTCATATTTAAACACCTATTCTAACCTTATCTACCCTAATTCCCATACAAACACCTCATACACTTTCTGCCGTCATACCAAAGTTTGGATAGGAGGTAATCACGGTGGACTCAAGGCGGGCTAGGGGTGGTCGATCAGGGTCTGAAGTAGGTATGCTAATATGCGTTTTTCCTTCATGCTTTATCCTCCTGTGTTTATGTATTAATTCAGTCTTGAAGATGGTGTCGTCAGGGTCTGTTTTTCATATGCATAGGATCTTTGTTTTTGAGAGTCGTTTTCTGGCTTTAGACTCGTTCTTGTCAACCACCTAGGGTCACGGTGGGCAGAGTTGTACACCGCTTGTCACCACGGTAATTCCGTAATTATAATCAGACTAATCATACTCGGTTTTACAAACACCTTCGTTGTCTTATTTTGTGTCGTGTGTGTAAGGGAAAAGGGAGTAGTAAGACTGGGGGTTGTCAGGGGTAGAGTGGTGGTCGTCGTGGTGGTTACCAACGATGGTGTTAGATTTTATGGAGGTGTTCGTTTCACTTGTTAGTCACGGTTTTGGTTTAAGCAAGTTCAGGGGGTGTTTTGGGGGTGGTATCATCGATGACTCGGGGGAGGTCAGTGCGATAGTACCACCGTGGGTTGAGAGCCTGGTGTCAGGGGTGGTTCTGGTGGTCGAGTCAGGTGGTGGCAGGGACTGAGTAGGTGTCGATAGATCTGTGAAGTCAGCCTGGTCAGGTGGCTGGGGTGGGGAACTAGGTCTGTTTGGGGACCTGGTTCACCCCGCCGGCGGTCAACGAGCAGGCTACTGGTGGTTACGGTGGTGGTCCGTGGTTCTGGGATTGGGCGCGGTTAGAGGCTGGTGGTAGTTGGGATGTGTCGTGGTGGAGGAGGCGTGGTTTGGGAGCCGGGTTAGTGGTCGTGAGGGGAGAGTGTTAGATGTTGTTTTGGTAATATTATTATTATTATTATTATGTTTATTATTATTTTTATTATTAATATTGCTAAGTATTTGGTGCGTTGTTATTATAAGTTCTCGTGTTATCTTTAGTTATATATATATCGTGTTAATTTATAGGTCGAGTCGGGATATGTTTATGGAGGGAGTTTCTTTTTAAGAAAGTTTCCACTTTGGGAAACTTTCCACTTTTGGAAAGCTGTCTTTTATAGTAAGTATAGGTGTAATAAAGTATTAGAAGGATTTTAATTCCTTATATAATATATGTTTAGGTGGAGGTTTCCGCGTGGAACACTTTTAGTAGCAGTTGCTCACTTGCCGTTATCATCCGCAGTTTCGAGGTAGGGGAATATTTATGTTGTGATTGTGAATTGACATGAGGATACTCATTGTATGAATGATATATTAAGCTGTGGAAATATTACTGATTGTTATTATTGATTATCATGGAGGACGGAGGTTGTGAATTGGGTCTTGTGATAAGGGTCTTGTGTTAAGGGACTTGTGATATGGCCATGGGAGGTGTGGTGTGTTGGAGGTGAAGTGGAGAAGTGATTTTGAGGAGATGGAGGAAATGTATATTGTGTTATATCATGTCTTAATTATATTACCTACTCAACCTCGTGTTGACCCTGTTTGTTTGATTGTGTCTGTGTTGATCCAAATTATTGGGGAGCAGAATGACAGGTCTTAGACTCGTGGACGCTGGAAAGGGAGGAGAGGCTATGAACCTGACCAGTCTAGTGATAGATCACGTTACTTAGTTTATACTTTTGTTTTCACCATGAGACAGTTGTAATAGTTGTTGGAGACTCCTTGTTTTATCAGTTAAATTATTTAATAAAGTACTGTGTTTCTTTCCTGTGATCATCTACTGCCTCGGTTATCCGAGATGGTAACACCCTTGGTTATTTGGGGAGTCCTAGATCAGGCCCCTAAATAAATGGGGGTGTTACAGAAAACTCTATCAAATCCAGCTTATCTTCCCAAGATCGTCCAAATTCTAGCACACAAGCCCGCAGCATATCCTCCAGTGTCTGGATAGTCCTCTCCGTCTGACCATCTGTCGCTGGATGAAATGTTGTATTCATCTTCAAAGTAGTTCCCATTAAGGTCTGCAACTCTTGCCAAAATTTGGAAATGAACCTGGAATGACGATCAGAAATAATGTCCTTAGGAACACCATGAAGCTTCACCCCATACTTAATGTAAGCCTTGGCCAATTCAGCCTTACTTCAAGTCTCCTTCATTGGTATGAAATAGGCTGACTTAGTCAACCTATCAACTATCACCCAAATCATGTCATTCCCCTTCGAAGTCCTAGGCAAACGCACGATGAAATTCATTGATATGCTCTCCCACTTCCACTCTGGTACATCCAGTAGTTGTAACTTCCCTTGCGGCCTCTTATGTTCTCCTTTCACTCTCTGAGATACCAAGCATCGAGAAACAAACTCAGCCACTTCCTGCTTCATCTTTGGCCACCAAAATGCTTTCTTCAGGTCCTTGTACAACTTATCCTCTCCAGGATGAACGGAATAAGGTGTAGAATGAGCTTCGACCAGAATCTTTCTCTTCAATTCTTCATCATCAGGACATACCATCTCCCATCAAATCTCAAACTATCATCACTGTGAACCTCGAACTTAGAATATGGCTCGGCATCACTAGCTTTGTTCACTGCCTCACGCCACTTCTGAATTCTTGGATCACTCTTCTGGCGTTCTCGGATCTCGGAATATAACTCAGGCTCGATCGTTAAATCTCCCATGGTTTCACCCTTCCTGATCACTGCAATTCCCATCTGTCCCAACTCACGATACATACTCAGTCTGGACATAGCTGTGCATAGAGCGTGAACGGACTTCCTACGCAAAGCATCAACCACAACATTAGCTTTTCCTTCCTTGTACAGAATCTCCATATCGTAATCCCCAATAAGCTCGATCCATCTCCTCTGGCGCATGTTTAGTTCCCTCTGAGTATAGATTTACTTCAGGCTCTTATGATCAGAATACACCTTAAATGTAGCTCCATAAAGATAATGTCGCCACAGCTTAAGGGCAAAAACCACTGCTCCCAGCTCTAGATCATGTGTCGGATAATTCTCCTCATATGGCTTCAGCTGCCTAGAAGCATACGCGATCACTCTCCCATTTTGCATTAGCACACAACCCAGTCCCTTTTTGGACGCATCGGTATAAACTTCAAAGTTCTCACTTCCCTCTGGCAATGCAAGGATAGAAGCTGTAGTAAGACGCTCCTTCAGATCTAGGAATGCCTTCTCACAACTCTCATCCCAGACAAATCTATTCTCTTTCCGCATCAATGAAGTCATCGGTTTAGCTATCTTCGAAAAATCCTTCACAAACCTCCTGTAATAACCAGCCAAACCCAAGAAACTCCGAATATCGGCCACATTCCTTCGTCGCTCCCACTTCGAAACGGCTTCTATCTTGCTAGGGTCAACAGACACACCCTCCTTAGACACCACATGGCCTAGAAAAACAACTTTCTCGAGCCAAAATTTGCACTTACTCAGCTTGGCATACAGTTGATTATCTCTCAAAGTCTGCAGCACTATGCACAGATGCTTCGCATGCTCTTCTCTATTCTTTGAATACACCAAAATTTCATCGATAAAAACCACCACAGAGTGGTCCAGATAGGGACTAAACACTCTGTTCATCAAATCCATGAAAACAGCAGGTGCATTAGTCAAACCAAATGGCATCACTACGAATTCATATTGCCCATACCTCGATCTGAACGCAGTCTTGTGGGATATCTGCATCTTTGATTCTTAGCTGATGATACCCGGACCTCAAATCAATCTTAGAAAAGACACCAGCCCCACTCAGCTGGTAAAAAAGATCATCAATACGAGGTAAAGGATACCTATTCCTGATCGTCACACTATTGAGCTCCCTGTAGTCCACACACAGCCTCACGGTTCCATCCTTCTTCTTCACAAAGAACACTGGCGCTCCCCAAGGTGATACACTCGGTCTCACATACCCCTTGCTGGCTAACTCATCCAACTGCTTCCTCAGTTCTTCTAATTCCTTAGGTCCCATGCGATAAGGTGCTTTAGAAATTGGCTCAGCCCCGGGTTTCAGATCAATACCAAAATCTAAGTCCCTCTTTGGCGGTAACCCAGGAATTTCTTCTGGAAACACGTCTTCAAAATCTTACAACATCGATCTCACTGGCTTGGGGTCTCACTGCAGTCAAATCTCTCACATGGCACAACAGCATCTCATCACCCCTCTTCAGGCACGACTTCAGGGCATTGATGGTGATCAACTTCAGCTTAGGCTTCACGGAGTACCCTCTGTAAGACACTCTTACTCCCTTAGGTCCTCTCAAGGTAATCTTTCCTTGGTAACAATCGATGTACGCCTTGTACTTTTTCAACCAGTCCATCCCCAAAATTACCTCAAAACTACCCAAAGGAAATTCTATTAAGTTTGACTCAAAGCTCAATGCTCCCACTTGGATCATTACATTTCTATAGACTCTATTACATGATATAGACTCTCCTAACGGTATTGTTACAGAATCAGCTATTATTTCATACACCTCAAGTCCTATAGCTTTAGCATGCTCCGCAGATATGACAGAGTGCGATGCACCAGAATCAAACAAAACGAAAGTAGGGCAAGATTGGACAAGGAATGTACCAGTGACAACATGTGCGTCCTCCTCAGCAGCTTCTTTACCCATCATGAACAGGGCTCCACTCTTCTTGGTTGTATTCTGGTTGATAGATGCAGCTCTGCCCTGGTTACTAGCCTCAGCAAGACTCTTCTGGAAGTTACTATTCCCACTACCTTAGTTTCCTTGGTAGCGGTTCTGGTTATTATAGTTGTCGTAACTCCGCTGGTAGTTGTTGCCTCCAGATTTGTTGTTGCCCGAGTAGCTCGCATTTGCTGTTCTGAAACCACCACTTTGATTGCCCCTATTATAGCTGTTCCCAACGCTCTGAGTCCCAACCGAACAATTGCCTATCTTATGCCCGTACTTCCCACATTTAAAACATGTAAGTTTTGCACTGCTTGCCCCAGACATAGAGCGATTTCCGCCTCGATTCTCATTGCTCCCCGATGCATTGTTAGAGAAGAAGGACCGATACTAATTATTTGGTTTCTTATTTCCTGAGCCTTAAGTCCCTGACTCAGCCTTCCTCTTTTCTCCCTTTGCTTTCTCCTCTTCCTTAATTATGTCTGCAATCCTCTCAGCTTGGCCAGCCCTCTCATATATGTCATCCACAGTTGTAGGCTTGGTTGCCAGTAAACTCTTTTTGATGTCAATTGTCAGCCCTTTTTCAAACCTTGCAGCTAACATCTATGAGGTGTAGCCCAAATCAGCTACATTCTCCGCCAATTACATGAATTTGGTATGGTAGGCTTCTACGGTCATGCCCTCAGTCATCCTAAAGGAGTCAAATTCAGCCCTCAACTTACCCTTGACATGCTCAGGCACAAACTTGGAAGTCAGGATCCCCTTAAACCCTTTCCAGCTCATGAATTCTGCCCCAATCTCGCCAGCAGCAGCCTTAATCTCCTCCTTGTTGTTGTTCCACCACAGCCTAGCCGTACCCTTAAGATAGAACATGGCTTGGTCTACTTTCATCGACTCCGGCACATCCAGCAGTTCAAAAATGCTCTCAAATTCCCGGCACCATTCAGCAAGCAGACTTGGTGCCCCCTCCCTATCGTACTTGATAGGGTTATGCCTGGAGATGTTGTAGCTCATCTTAGTTGCATCAGATTGAGCATTTGTCCCAATTCTTGCTAAAAGAGCAGCATTCATGGCCAGCAGACGATCTAGCTCTTCTTGTGTGATGTTGGCTACGTTAGATTCTCTTATGGGAGGCATTTTACTACAAAATCGACAAAACTTATGAGCATCCTAGGTCTGATACTATCCATCTTAAGTCTTCCTAGCTTGCAAACTCTAGTATGTACTTAATAGCATGTTGTTAAAACATACTCCTCATCATATTATAAATCTACCTAAGGGCTTAGGGATCACATAACCTCATGCATATCACATATATACTTATCACACCTTTCAAATTTTACATACATAAATTCATGCTCTCAACACTTGAAACACCAGTTTATATGTGTTAACTATCATTTCATGTCAATCTCAGACTTCACAACTTTATCCATTACTATGCATTTTTCACACCATGACTTACCTTAATCTTCTCCTGCGAAACGTTAGTATCATATGCATATATATACATATATATATAGAATTGACATCCTATGAGAACCACCAATATAATGAGAACCATGAGAACTCTAACTTACGGACATTTTTAAAAAAAGTTAATGACATATTTGGATTCGGCATGGAATTTTATGGCTAGAGAACATATTTCTTGGTCTAGAAAATATATACTAGTGACGGAAATGAAGGTGAGATACGTTTTATTAATTTTCATGCACCTACTACCGATTTTTACGTATCTATCATTTTTCATGCACCTAGAACTCGTTTTAATGCACGTAGAGTCTCTTATTTGATGCACTTAGTAATCATTTTCATGCATGTAAAAAGTTTCATGCACGTAGTGGTTATTTTCGTGCATTTATAGCCGTTTTAGTATGCTTAATTGTATTTTCGTACACTAAGTATATATTTTGTTAATAAAATCAAAATTTTTTGTTTAATGATACTAAAATGTGTATTTGAATACGTTAAACTAATGGTAAATGATCCATCGAAACTTTCGAAGCGAGATATGGTGGAGATTTAGTAAGGGTTCTCATGGTTCTCATTATAAGGGTGGTTCTCACCGGATCCCGACCCTATATATATATATATATATATATATATATATATATATATATATACATATATATATATATATATACATATATATATATATATATACATATATATATATATATATACATATATATATATATATATACATATATATATATATATATACATATATATATATATATATACATATATATATATATATATACATATATATATATATATACATATATATATATATACATATATATATATATACATATATATATACATATAACCCACAACCTTAACTTGACCATATAATTGAATAATGAATGAGAGATGGGGTAGATTTAAGGACTTATATTGTAATCTGTTTTGTGATTGCTCTTATTAGGCTCTAACGTGTTTGTTGATTGTCATTGACTTCACTTTATATCTTTCGATCGACGAACTGTGGGCTTATCCATTTGGCGGTGGAGATCGGAGTTTCTACCGAAGATAGAAGATTCGTGCTATTGTTGGAGAATGCTTCTGAACCTTGAAGATACTCCTCTTTCTTTGTGCATCACCCTCTTTGATAACTCCGAATGCACATCCTTCTTTTAGAATATTTGTCTATCTCACTTGAACAGATCTTCATATCTTTTCAGCTTAACCTTGCTGCTTGCTTTCTTAAGGTGCCCTGTAGGTAAACTTCCCTTTTATTGGATTTGGTGGAACTAGTCTTAGGATAACCGTAAGCTTTGTTATGAGAAATATTGTTATTTGAGAAATAACTTAAGAGGTATCGAGAGACATGTTTTGGTGATCTAAGGGTCTAGTTGTCTATCCAATTGGGAGAGTGGAAGTGAGTGATAGGATACTTGCTTGAAAGTTGAATTGTATACTTAGTATTCGGTGGAACCTAACCTTGAGAACCATGCTTAGATTGTGAAAATTGTGGATTTAAGAGTATTGTTTAAGGGTTAGATAAGATACTTGAGGACATAGAGCGACCTAAAAGAATAGATGGGTAAAGTGAGTTTGTATCACTTGACTTAGGTGAGTGATTGAGTTGAGAAAGGTTCGTTGTTGAGGAATACGAATCATTGACCATGATAGTTGAGCACTCGAAAAATTATGATTAAAACTTGGAGGAAGTGAAACGTTATCTGGCCTTAGGTTATTTAATGGACCTTAGCGTTCTTCTATTGAAGAACTTAGAGGAAACTTGAGGATGCACCGCTAGTTTGTGAATGGAATAAAGTAATTCATTGGGAGATGGAAGTTCGGAAAAACTTGATGGTTTAAGAATTGTTATCTGGTAGATAGGGAGGTAAGTAAAGTGTATATGACATATAGTTTGATGGCCTGAAAGTGTTATTGAATTATCATTGAGGGACTAGCAGAGATGGGACATCTCAAACTTTTGGGAATAGGTAGCTGTAATGGTGATATTGTCTAAAAGTGTGGAAGACTTGGGTGTATAAATCGTTCGAGGAATTGTTCGGGAGAACCGACAATTGAATGACTTGATTTGAGAAGTAAGAAGTGAGAACCCCGTGAGAATAGTGAGAAACCCGCACCTTGGGAGATTTCCGTAATCGTTCCTTTCATATCGCCTCTCTCCTTTCCTCTCCTTTGCTTCTCCTCCTGATCATGGCTTCAATTTTATTGGAGTCCATAGCCTAAAGTTCCTTACCTTGTCATCCCGTTGTTCCTAGAGTCGCTTTCTTATGACTCTCTCGCAATCTGTATCGTGTTTGTACCTGAGGTTCGTATCTCATCTCTTCTTCCGTGAGCCTTGTTCCTTTTCATTTAGATTAGTGGCGAGATCGACCTATTCTTGGGGTAGAGATACATGCCTTGAAGAATGCTTGGTCCTGCGTTGTCAGGATTTGGTTGAGAGAGTTGGTGAGAATAATGCTCGGGCGATGTTGGATAGTGTGCCATCTTGAGAGTTCCATGTAGGATGGATCGGTGTGTAAGTGGTATTTGTAGATTTCGAAGTACCATTTGAGGATTTGAATAGAATGCTCGGAGTTCTAGATGAATTTAGAGGAATGTACCTTGGATGATGATGATGTGGTTAATTGGTTGAATGAGGTAAGTTAGTGCTACTTAATCTTGAGGAATTTTTGTAATGCAGAAAGGACCAGATTTGAGGAGCGAGAGTTATTGGTAACGGTGTGAGAATATTGAGACATTTACAAGTGGACTTATAGAGCTGACTGAGTGTTAACCTTGAGTTACTTATGGAACCTCGGCATTTGCCTATTGATGTACTTACAGGTAACCGTTGATGTTGAGGTAATCGTAGAGTAGAAATTTGAAACTTATAAGTGTTCATAAATATCAATTGAGGAATCTCGGAATGTGAGTGCCTAAATCTTATGGAAACCGTAGGAGTGAAAGTTGTTACTTCTTTGGAACCTTTTCTTTGGGATGTATATTGTTGGTAAGTGGTTAGAAATCAGAGGATTTAAGAGTTGCTACCTTAGTAAGATCTTGGTTTGAATGTTCATCGTGGTAATAAAATTTGGGAATTTAATATATCGAGCCTTGTGGAATAGGTTTGCTAGGATCGAACCGTTAAAATTTAAGGTTATAGGATGATGAATACCATATCTTGGGTTTTGAGGTTCGTTGTTATGGTAATGGAATTCCGGTTCAGAGTTTTGGAAGACTTCTTGTTGAGGAATACCTTGTTCTGTGGATGAGATAATGGTAAGAGGGATCGTGAATCCATTGATAGTCTACAGATCACTTGAATTGTCCTTCTTGGGATATATGGGAATCGTTGTAACGGTGCTTTGATTATGGATCGAGTGATTAGTGACCCCATGTTTAGCAAGAGTTACCGTTTTTCTTGACCTCTAACCTAGTTGTTTCATTCCTTCAATCCTTCCTCGTGTGTTCTGTAAGCTGTGAAACTAGAAACTTTGAATCCTTCGTGTCGAAAGTAATCTCTATGATCGTTTCTACGCTCCGGTGACTGTTTTTGGAATTTGTTCACTATTCTTAACACTGAAAGTTGTAATTTTTGGAAAACCTTAATTGTTTTGAGGATTTGGAAACTGCTCCCTCTTTTGTTGAAAGCAAATAAAGGTCGATTTTGAAGGAAACTTGATTTTAAAGAGCAGAACGTTTTACAATTTTGATGGATTTCAGCGTTGATTGCCACTGGAACGTGTTATTGGAGACGTCTGATAACCCGTGCTGTGTTTATCAACACCGGATCGATCTAAATTTCGAACTTTTACTGATTTAATTCTGGGACTTGTCTCAGATTTGGAATGTCGGACTCTTGAATACGTAACGAGAATCCCAATGTCCATTGACAAGACTTGTGCCTTAGACTCTATTTCTTTTTTAAACCTTTGCGAAAGTTAAAAGTTTTGGGTTGCCATAACCCGGGCAGTGCGTTTTGATAACTAGAGTTGTTTTCGTACTTATTTCCGTCTTCAAGTTTCGAGGACGAAACTTTTTGAAAGATGGGGTGATTGTAACATCCCGCATTTTCGTAAATTATATTTTAAAGGTTTTAATTTATTTTACGGAATAAAATAATATTTTAATAATAAATCGTAATGTTACTTTTAAACTTCCGTTAAGATCCGTTTTAAGAACCTTAAGTCCTTAAGACGAAATAACTTGGCTAAATCAAACCCGACTAAAAAACCGTTCACAAACAAGTGACCCGACTCATTTAAGAAAGGACACTACATAACCCTAAACCCTTGGCTTATGTCGACATATTCACATTTCACAAAACTCAAACACTGTTACACCCATTTTCCTATTCTCCTCCATTTTCTCAAGCTTCAAACCCAAATTCCGAGCTCATCCGATTTTCGAATCAAGATAAGTCATACATTTTCGGAATCCTTGCGAAATTTCCAAGACATCCGTCTCTTTCAATTCTGATTTCGTGCAACTTGAAAAAGAGGCTGTTTTTGGTAGATTCCGTTTTTAGCCTCTAAAAACCGTTTCCTTTGTTGTAGGAGAGGATTTAGAGGATCTTGGGGTGGATAACTCCATTGTTGAAGAGGAGCAAGGAGCTTAAAACGCTTTTGAGGTGACGATAATGAGAAACTCGGCCTTTATTTGTTAAAGTAGCAAGTTTTTTGTTAATATTGATGTGTTTATGTGTTTTTAGGCATAAGATAAGTTGTAAACTTGTTTAATATGCATAATATTCAGATTGTTGTTGATAAATTATGTTAAATTCATCTTTTGGGTGAATTTGGGAGTATACATGGAGACCGGTTGGATTTTGGGATTTTCATTGTGAATGATTATGTGGTTGGATGCTGAGTGTAGGATGCTTAACTTATGGGTTAATGTAATTGATGAAGGGCTTTGTTGGATTTGGGTTTTGGGTGTTGGCCATTTCTGAAACTATCGTCTTCGAATTGCTGCGTTTATCACCATTGTTCATGACTTTCTTCTGCGTTTCACTCTCTTCGATTGTTTATTTTATTGTTGTTGATTTTATTGTTGTTGAGTGCATAATCATTACTTTTGTTGCTCTTGATGAGTGCTGCAACTACGTATCACCTGTGTTGTTAAATAACCATGAATATCGATGTTCTGTTATGCATTTCGAGTCGCCATTTCCGCTGAACTGATACGCTGATAATGAATCATTGGTGTTTGCTGACTTATAAAATGTAAAAGGTAGGTGTTAATTGAAATCACTGTACGTAGTATTCTTTTGGTTTAGTAATATTATTATTATTTTATTATTATTTTACGTACGTGCTTGCTTGCTTGCTAGCCTGCTTGAATTAATTAGTTTACGTACGTGCTTGCTTGCTTGTTTACGTTTAAATTAATACGTTAGAAATTATTACGAATTAAATTTGGGTTACGATTTTCTTTTAGAAGCATGTCGAAATAAATTAATTAGTTAATCGTTTTTCCCGTATAAAATATAGATAATATAATATGAAGTTTATTTTAAATCGTGATTATTTCCTTTATCGGTTGAACCGGTTAATTGGAACGTAATCAAATACTTAGTAAAATATATTTGAGCTAGGTAAGATTTAGTAAAGTAATTAGTGACTTGTCTAAAATTAGTTAATTCTTAAGTGTCCGTTTATAATTCTTATCGGACTCAGATATTTTAATATATAGCAGTTGTTAGAAATAGCTTAATCGAAATTGGTCTTTCTCTTATACTTGTATGTGTGTTTGAGGTCCCCGAGGATGGGCGACACTATATTGGGTTCGGGAATGGAGAGAGGATAGAGACCCCCCGGTCGGGTAATCGATGTTGGAAACTAGGTTCCCTTATTTTATAATCATATCTAATATGAGTTTTGTTTCTTTAAGTTTAGGTCATAAAACTTTAATAGATCTTATGCATGCATGATGATATCATAAGATGTAGTAGTCCTTACATTGGTTTTAGAAGGTTTATACTCAATAATCACCTATTAATTGAGTCTTCAAGCCACCAAAATAACCCTTAAACGATCTAACAAAAATCGTCTCCTAAAGGTGCGTATCAAGGACTCAATCTCAAACCAACACAAATTTTGTTACTAGAAAAAATGTATTAGTTAACTAGAAATATTAATAATATTACTTCTTAATATTATTGGTGGTTGAATGATTTTGCCATACTAGAAAACTAATTTCTATGTAGAATGTGTTTTTGGTAGTATGAAATGGTGCACAAGCATATAGACACACCTTACATTAAGAGGCATTTTGTGTATATATAATAGAAGCATGATGAGCTTGCTTGCTCATGCACACTAGCCGGCCATCAAGCAACCCCATGGCCTATGCATGGCCTTCTATCACTTACACAAAAGTAAGCAATATGCCTTACATCTCTCTTACACACCTATCACATAGGTTTTGTGTACAAAATACACAATGCCCTAATACTACCAATGTCACGGCTGAAATGGGTTTGTCATAGACCCATTTTGTCTTTGTCAATTGTGTTGATATGTAACATGTCACATATGTTTCATAACACATGACCCAATTTGTTAATTAGGTAATTTTAACTCTTAAAATTCATAATTCACAATTTTATAATATTTAAATAATACTAGTAGTAATTCGAAATTACCACTTTATAAAAATGTAATATCATAATTTTAATCACAACTCTTTGTAATATTATGATCAACCGTGTTCATTCTCAATTTAATCGTTTCCTAAACGAATAAATGAAACCGTGTAATAAAACCCATTTTATTACTTTGACTGTTATTATTATGATCCCATTACAATAATATTTGTCTCGCAAAATCATTTCCAAATTCCTAGTTGTTAATTAATTTGTATCCAATACAATATTAATTAATTATTCCATTGAGACGAAATTCCTTAAAGATATGACCTTAAGGGATCAACTGATCACCACCATCATATGACGATAATGTCAAACTCTAGACAGCCAATCATTATCGGTAAATGTTGATCAGTTGACTTTAAAAGAGTAACACTCCCAATTGTGTTTCATTCAAATGAGTTTTAATTATGTCAACACACTATTGTCGAGGACACTTCCTCCAACAATCTCCCACTCGTCCGAGACAAGTGTGTGTTACCAATTCTCTTGCCCTATTACTATCTCCCACTCAATGCATGGCGTCCTCTCAGGTCGTGCCGGCAATTGATTAAAATCTAGAGTGGTTTATCTCGATCTGGAGTTATAACTACTGACCGGAATTATCTACCATAGATACCTTCCGAGCGTGGCCACGCATTTCTAGTTATTATTCTCCTCGAGTGGCCTAGAGATATTTCTCAACCCTGACAAGGGGTGGACAATTCCTAATCGACTTATTCCTTCCGGCTGGCCATAGTCCATCATAACCCAAAATATGTCCTTATAAACCCCAGTTACGAAGGTGTTAGGACATAAATCAAAGTTAATCTGAAAACTATGCCACCTCAGAGAACAGTCATTAGTCCAAGAACTGACTCATGTGAAACACGATAGATGCTCCCGCCACGACCAGGCAGTCTTTTAATAAGAGTACGCCAGTGCTCTATCAGCGGTCATTAGCCCGGCAAATGTTTCTTAACATGTCTATGCCTAGGTGATCGATTAGTCATCCCGTATGACTCTATGGTAATTGAACTCGCCATCAATCGCATCACACATCCGGTTGCATTGAGATGTCACCTCACTTAAGCAACTAGGGGCGAGGTCATGATAATTCAATTCACTTTAATGGGGTTCAATATGGTCTTACCATCCCATTTGAATTTTATGACCTTAGTTTTGAGTACTTAAACTCTATTACGATAAATGAATTATGAACAACTCGAAAAATAACACTTTATTTCATCCTCATAATCTAGTACATATCTGGCATGCGTTTAAGACCCATGGATGCTACATGTCGGTCATGCTTAGCCTGCGATAAAGGCTTGGTTAAAGGATCAGCAATATTATCCTCTGTCCCAACCTTACAAACCGCAACTTCCTTCCTTTCAATAAAGTCTCTAATTACATGAAATTTTCTGAGTACATGTTTGGACTTATTGCTAGACTTAGGCTCCTTTGCTTGAAAGATAGCCCCACTGTTATCGCAAAGAATTGTGATTGGATCTTTGGCTATAGGGACTACTCTTAGTCCTTCCAAGAACTGCCTAATCCACACAGCTTCCTTTGCAGCCTCTGATGCTGCAATATACTCAGCCTCTGTAGTAGAATCTGCAACAACTGGCTCCTTGAAGCTTCTCCAGCTTACCGCACCACCATTGATCATATAGATAAAGCCAGCCTGGGATTTCATATCATCCGCATCTGTTTGAAAGCTTGAGTCGGTGTAACCCTTTACACTAAACTCACCTTCTCGTCCAAATACTAAGAACAGATCCTTAGTTCTTCTCAAGTACTTAAGGATATTCTTAACGGCTATCCAGTGTTTTTCACCTGGATTGGCTTGGTATCTACTCGTCATGCTTAAAGCATATGACACATCTGGACGGGTACAAGTCATGGCATACATGATTGACCCAACAGCTGAAGCATAGGGTATGTCCTTCATTCGTTCAACATGTTCTGTTTGATCAGGAGTGGGTGATTGAGTTTTGCTCAAGGAAATCCCACTCCCCATAGGAACTAGTCCTCTCTTAGAATTTTCCATGTTGAAACGACGAAGTATCTTATCCACATAAGATTCTTGGCTTAGTGCCAATATTCTCTTGGATCTTTCTCTAAAGATCCTTATACCCAGTATGCGTTGTGCATTTCCCAAATCTTTCATTTGGAAATGCTTTCCTAACCATTCCTTGACTGAAGTCAACATGGTAACATCGTTACCAATAAGGAGTATGTCGTCTACATACAAGATTAAGAACACAACTTTGCTCCCACTGAACTTCATGTATAAACAAGGTTCTTCGACACTTCGAGTGAACCCATTCTCTTTTATCACATGATTGAATCGATGATTCCAGCTTCTTGATGCTTGCTTAAGCCCATAAATGGACCTATTTAGCTTGCATACTTTGTTAGGATTTTTAGGATCCTTAAAACCTTCAGGTTGTACCATGTACACCTCCTCCTCTAAATGCCCATTTAGGAAGGCGGTTTTAACATCCATTTGCCATATTTCATAATCGTGAAATGCGGCAATTGCTAACATAATCCGAATTGATCTCAACATAGCAACAGGAGCAAAAGTTTCATCATAGTGTAGACCATGAATTTGAGTGAAACCTTTTGCTACAAGCCTAGCTTTGTAGACATCATCATGTCCCTCTATGCCATTCTTGATTTTGAAGATCCATTTGCACTGAAGCGGTTTAACGTTCTTAGGCAAATCAACCAAGTTCCAAACTTGATTATCTTCCATAGATTTAATTTCGGATTTCATGGCTTCAAGCCAAAAAGCTGAGTTTGGACTAGATATAGCTCCTTTGTAGGTGGATGGTTCATCATTTTCCATTAGAAAAACGTCTAAAGCATCTCCTATCTCAATGACACCAATATATCTTTCAGGTTGGTGACTCACCCTCCCAGACCTCCTAGGTACTGGAGCATGAACTACAGCATTTGATGACGAAGGAATGTTTTCTTGCGTTATCTCTACTTCTGTTTGTGGCTCTTGATCTTGAATTTCTTCAAGTTCAAATTTTCTCCCACTCTGTCTTTTAGAAATGAAGTCACTTTCTAAGAAGACAGCTTCTCGAGACACAAACACTTTGTTTTCTTGAGAATTATAGAAGTAGTATGCACGAGTATTGAGTGGATATCCTACAAATGTGCATTTGTCAGATTTGGGTGCAAGTTTATCGGAAGACTTGTTCTTAACATAAGCCTTGCAACCCCATATCTTAATGAATGACAAATTCGGGACCTTCCCTTTCCATATCTCATATGGAGTTTTATTTGCAGCTTTAGTCGGACTCCTGTTTAAGGAGTGTATTGCGGTTTGGAGTGCAAATCCCCAAAATGAATCAGGGAGATCTGTAAGACTCATCATTGATCGAACCATGTCTAATAAGGTTCGATTTCTCCTTTCAGAAACACCATTGAGTTGTGGTGTTCCTGGTGGAGTAAGTTGTGATACTATGCCACAATCTTTTAAATGAGAATCAAATTCATTGCTTAGATATTCGCCACCACGATCTGATCGAAGTGCTTTGATCTTTCTATTTGTTTGGTTCTCTACTTCATTTTGAAATTCTTTGAACTTTTCAAATGCTTCACTTTTGTATTTGATTAAGTAGATATACCCATATCTACTTAAATCGTCAGTAAAAGTGATAAAGTAGTCATAATTTCCTCTTGCGGTGATTGTCATTGGACCACACACATCGGTATGTATTAGTCCTAACAAGTCACTGGCTCTCTCACGTTTTCCACTAAAAGGTGATCGAGTCATCTTACCAAGAAGACATGATTCGCATACTCCATATGATATGTAATCGAATGGTTTGATGATATTAGTCGATACTAATCTCTTAATGCGATTTTCATTTATGTGACCTAGACGGCAATGCCAATTGAACGATTCATTTAGATCACTTGATTTTAGTCTTTTTGTTTGCACGTTATGGACATCAATAGATTTTGAGTTGTTGAGTACATAAATCCCATTTACGGAATTTGCTTGGCCTACCACCAAGCCATTTCGATGTATTTCACAAAAATTATTCTTGATCATGAATGAAAAACCTTCCATGTCTAACATGGCAACCGAAATGATGTTTTTAGATAAAGAAGGTACATAATAACAATCCTTCAAATGCAACTCATAACCACTAGCTAAATGTAATACGTAGGTTCCCTTTGAAGAAGCGGCTACCTTAGCCCCATTTCCAAGTCTGAGATCCACGTCACTTTTGTCTAGCTTCTCCACATTTCTTAGCCCCTGTAAATGATTACAAAGGTGAGATCCACAACCAGTATCTAATACCCATGTTATAGAGGAGGTGAAATTAATGTCAATAACATATATTTCACTTAGAGTCTTACTCTTTGAAGTAATGATTCCATCTTTGATGTCCTCCAAATATGTGGGGCAGTTACGCCTCCAATGGCCAAACTCAAAACAATGGTGACAAATTTCTGAAGGTTTAGCACCCCTCTTTTTGGTTGTAGTAGTCCCACTAGCTACTCCCTTCATGGGTCGCTTTCCTCTCTTTATCCTTTTAAACTTCCTTCCATTCTTAATGGAAAGAGGTGTTCCACTTGTGCTCCCACTCATCTCCTCATCTCCTTTTGTCTCTAAAGACATTGAGTTCATTTGAGAGACAAGTTTATCATAATCATGATCAGTCATCACGATTTGTTTAGTCGGAGCAGAAGTGGTTACTAGACAAAGTTTTCCATTGTTGTCGATCGTAAAGCGCAATTCTCTAGTCGGATCATCTTCACAGTATTTTTGCCAGTTATCAATGGTGATAGGAATGAGATTATTGAAAGCATCCATTTTTCAATTACTACAAGAGATGAAGGAAAAATTAACATTTATCGTTTTGTAAACTTGTAAATGAGATTGACAAGTTATTTCATCTATAAAATGACCTCTATCCAATTTTATAAATGATTCCAAGACCCAAACCCATACCCCGAAATCGTGAACCACTGGAACTCCGACCCAAAGATATGGTTTGGTGGGTTAAACCGGTTCTACCATAGAACTCTTGGTTGATGACAAATCATAATTTATTCATCTTAGCCCGGAACACATTGACCACTGGTCCTCTACACTTCCGTTGAGTACAAACCAAATTTCAAATGCATCGGGATGCGATCCGCCCACTGGACTGAATCCACCCCATCGCCCCACTTATCCTACGTAATGGGGTTCGTACTGCCCACTGGACTAGCACCACCCCACGAAATAGAAGCTCATGGGTTCTACTATTTGGTAAGGCTAATCCTCAATTGTTTTGTTTAATATAGAGGTCTTGTCAATTTATTATCTATTTCCTTTAAGTGAATAAAATTGGTGAACTCGATAATTATAATTGACACGGTCGTTTTTAACGATCTAAACTAATATGCATGTTTATGGCGATTTGGCTATGCATGCAAACATATTAGAATGCAAAAGTAAAAGCAATAAAGCAATAAAATCCTAGTATGGCCTTCCTAGTAATAGTAAAAACTAATTAACTATTACAAATTCGGAAACCAACTCCATGGTCCCTTGAACTTCATTGGCACGCCATCCAAGAAAACAACGTCTTGTCGGAACTCCTTTCCGTATGGCACCGTCTTTTGGATCTTCGGAATTACAATAAAATAATACAACTATTCTATTGAAAAACTGAAAATTAAATTACAAACCCGTGATACGAGATCACATAAATTACAACCGAATCAATATTCCCTTTCATTACGGGTAATATTGATTAAAACTAAGGCCATACTAAGAAAATTTACATAATTCCAAATTATATAAATAACATTCAAAATATAAAAATCATATTAAATAAATTGCAATAAATAAAATATGTATGCACATGCTCAATTTTTAATGCCAAATCGCCTTATGGGAGCAAATATCTCATATTTGTTTACGGTTTTTACGGATATGCGCGATTTTAACCATTAAAATCATCAAAATTACATAAATCTCATTTATGTCCAAGTTAATCATCCTAACTAACTTTAGGAATCAATGTTTAGTCTCTACTAATATTTGATCATGATCTAACTTGATTTTGCATTATTGTTCATAAATTACTTGTATTTTCGGGAAAAATAAACAAAATATGGCCAAATGAGTCAATAAAATCCGAAATTTAAAATTCAAAATTTTTTCAACTTTCTGGAAACTTTCTGAAAATTCAGAAATTAATAAATGGTCTTATGCAAATACTTATGGTTTATTTCTTAAATAAATCCTATAAAAGCCGTTTTATGGTTAAAAATCCGATTTAAATTATAAAAACTTGAAATAAATTGCTATAAATTTTTAGTCATCCTAAAAAAAACATATTAGAATCTGAAAGTGACCAAAAATTACAGACCATACTCGAAAATTTTATTTTCGACTCATAAATTACGATTATTAGCTAATTAACTCATTAAAATTAATAATCATAAAAACAGAAACTTTTTGATATCTAACTTTTAGATCTGATGTTCCTATCATATAAGACATCTATGGGTAAAATTTCATGCCATAATATTAAGATTAACTATTTTTAACACAATAAGTCACTATTTATCCGATTTTAACCATTAAAATCATAAATCATGCATCACTTGGGAATAAATTCCCAAAACTTACATACATACTGTAAATATTGCATGTGACATTGTGTATAGTTTTTATGGCAAAATTCCAACTATAACTATTAAAGTCAAATTTAAGTCACTATTAATCCGATTTTTACTATAAAAATCATTAATCATGCAAAATAATTCCAATAATTTCGAAAATTCATACAGGAACTTTATATATTGCATGTGACTTCTCATAAAATTTTTAAGGTTAAATTCGAAATATAACCAAATATACCCATTTTTGCTCATATTATGACTATTTATCTCATAAAATTCATAATCCATGCATATTAACTCCATTTCTTACGAAAAATCATATACAATATATTAAATATGCGTGTGAGAACATATCAAAAAATCTCGGCCAGAAACTATTTTTAGCTATTTTTCCCATTAATTGTTGTTTAAAACCGATTTAAACTACAAAATATACAAATAAATATAAAAATGAACAATAAAAATCCATAAAATTATTTTTATGTCCTAAAACCATTTTAGAATCAGAAACTTTAACATGAAAAATTATTTTGTGATTTATCATAATAAACACAATAATTTCGAAAATTTCGAAATGTGTATGTCAAACCGATTTTAACATAAAACATGAATCCGATCATGCATGCAACAACCGTAATGCTCTGATACCAATTGTTGGAAACTAGGTTCCCTTATTTTATACTCATATCTAATATGAGTTTTGTTTCTTTAAGTTTAGGTCATAAAACTTAAATAGATCTTATGCATGCATGATTATATCATAAGATGTAGTAGTCCTTACATTGGTTTTAGAAGGTTTATACTCAATAATCACCTATTAATTGAGTCTTCAAGCCACCAAAATAACCCTTAAACGATCTAACAAAAATCGTCTCCTAAAGGTGCGTATCAAGGACTCAATCTCAAACCAACACAAATTTTGTTACTAGAAAAATGTATTAGTTAACTAGAAATATTAATAATATTACTTCTTAATATTATTGGTGGTTGAATGATTTTGCCATACTAGAAAACTAATTTCTATGTAGAATGTGTTTTTTGTAGTATGAAATGGTGCACAAGCATATAGACACACCTTACATTAAGAGGCATTTTGTGTATATATAATAGAAGCATGATGAGCTTGCTTGCTCATGCACACTAGCCGGCCATCAAGCAACCCCATGGCCTATGCATGGCCTTCTATCACTTACACAAAAGTAAGCAATATGCCTTACATCCCTCTTACACACCTATCACATAGGTTTTGTGTACAAAATACACAATGCCCTAATACTACCAATGTCACGGCTGAAATGGGTTTGTCATAGACCCATTTTGTCTTTGTCAATTGTGTTGATATGTAACATGTCACATATGTTTCATAACACATGACCCAATTTGTTAATTAGGTAATTTTAACTCTTAAAATTCATAATTCACAATTTTACAATATTTAAATAATACTAGTAGTAATTCGAAATTACCACTTTATAAAAATGTAATATCATAATTTTAATCACAACTCTTTGTAATATTATGATCAACCGTGTTCATTCTCAATTTAATCGTTTCCTAAACGAATAAATGAAACCGTGTAATAAAACCCATTTTATTACTTTGACTGTTATTATTATGATCCCATTACAATAATATTTTTCTCGCAAAATCATTTCCAAATTCCTAGTTGTTAATTAATTTGTATCCAATACAATATTAATTAATTATTCCATTGAGACGAAATTCCTTAAAGATATGACCTTAAGGGATCAACTGATCACCACCATCATATGACGATAATGTCAAACTCTAGACAGCCAATCATTATCGGTAAATGTTGATCAGTTGACTTTAAAAGAGTAACACTCCCAATTGTGTTTCATTCAAATGAGTTTTAATTATGTCAACACACTATTGTCGAGGACACTTCCTCCAACAAATGAAAGGGAAACCGGCTCTCCCTCAACTTAGTTCCCGGGGTCAATTAAGTGTTGGTTAGAAAAATAAGAGATAAGAACTAAGACTTAGTTTTAAGTTGAATGCTTATAGTGATGCGTATTAAGTTATGCGTTAAGATGTCGCCTCTGAACTTAGTACGTAGATTGTTTGTCATATATAGGGGTATACGTTAAGGTGTCGCCTCTGAGCCCTATATGTGTTTGTTTGTCATGTATGGAGGTATGCGTTGAGATGTCACCTCTGAGCTCCATACGTGTTTGGTTGTCATGTCTGGGGTATGCGTTAAGATGTCGCCTCTGAGCCCAGACATGTTTGAGTGATCGCGTCAGGACATGCCTTAAGCTTGCCTCTTAGTCTGACGAGTAGAGCAACTGCACAACGGGGCAGTCAGGTTGTCATACCTTACCCGGAGTGCAGGTGTTTGATGCTAGTCCATGCGTTGAGTTTTCGCCTCTGAGTCTAGTATCTTGTGATGTAGTAGGGGAACATGCGTTGAGTTTTCGTCTCTGAGTTCCTTACTTTTGATTGTTAATTGGGTGCTAGTCCATGCGTTGAGTTTTCGCCTCTGAGTCTAGTATCTTGTGATGTAGTAGGGGAACATGCGTTGAGTTTTCGCCTCTGAGTTCCTTACTTTTGATTGTGAATTGGGTGCTAGTCGATGCGTTGAGTTTTCGCCTCTGAGTCTAGTGTCTTGTTGAAAGCCGGTCCATGCGTTGAGTCTTCGCCTCTGAGTCCTTGCTTGAGATTGTGAACTTGGTATCTAGGTTATGCGTTAAGATGTCGCCTCTGAACCTTTATACTTGCTGTTTGATTTAGTATCTAGGTTATGCGTTAAGATGTCGCCTCTGAACCTTTATACTTTCTGTTTTATATATGTTTGCCTTGAGTTGGTACAGTGTCAGATATGCATGATGATATTGATGATTATAGTACCTTGTTTGTGGTTTTGTTCATCCAAGACATTGGATGACTCTTTAGTCAGTTTCGTAAATGGTTTGGACTGAAAGACCCCCCGGCCGGGCAACCGGAAGGGAGATCGGCTCTCCTTCCAAATAGTTTCCGAAGTTGGTTGAGAGCCTTTCATTAGTAATTGCATGATGATATGAGACTCAGATACTGAGATTTATATGCTTCACATGTTTATATATGTTGGAGTATTCTGTTTGTATTTCTGTGTTACGTGTCGTTACAAAAGGTGGCTAGGAGAACTCTAGTCACTCCCCACTGATTGTGGCGTACATGTTTACATGTATGTAGGTACATGACAGGTGGTTGGCAGAGGGTTGCATGGAGCTAGCGAGCGATGATCCTTCATCGATTGACTTACACTTCTACGTTAGCGAGACTTTAGATTTACATTTCAGTTCTTGAGTGCCTGTAGGGACGTGCCATCCCGGGCTGTTTTTATATTGCGCTTATGTACTTATTTATGTTTCAGTTTTGTAGTAGGACACCTCGCATGTTTAGTTATGTTAAAAAGTTTTAATTCCGCTGCATTTTTAGTACTTTGTATGTTTTCTATTTCCGCTTTCGCGAGGGGTTTTACAGCATCTATTCTTCTAGGTCGCTCTGATACCAACTGTAAAACCCCTCGCGAAAGCGGAAATAGAAAGCATCATCATCATCCAAGGTACAGTCCTCTCGCTCCTCAAATCTGGTCCTTTCTGCATTACAAAAATTCCTCAAGATTAAGTAGCACTAACTTACCTCATTCAACCAATTAACCACATCATCATCATCCAAGGTACATTCCTCTAAATTCATCTAGAACTCCGAGCATTCTATTCAAATCCTCAAATGGTACTTCGAAATCTACAAATACCACTAACACACCGATCCATCCTACATGGAACTCTCAAGATGGCACACTATCCAACATCGCCCGAGCATTATTCTCACCAACTCTCTCAACCAAATCCTGACAACGCAGGACCAAGCATTCCTCAAGGCATGTATCTCTACCCCAAGAACAGGTCGATCTCGCCACTAATCTAAATGAAAAGGAACAAGGCTCACGAAAGAAGAGATGAGATACGAACCTCAGGTACAAACACGATACAGATTCAGAGAGAGTCATAAGAAAGCGACTCGAGGAACAACGGGATGACAAGGTAAGGAACTTTAGGCTATGGACTCCAATAAAATTGAAGCCATGATCAAGAGGAGAAGCAAAGGAGAGGAAAGGAGAGAGGCGATATGAAAGGAACGATTACGGAAATCTCCCAAGGTGCGGGTTTCTCACTATTCTCACGGGGTTCTCACTTCTTACTTCTCAAATCAAGTCATTCAATTGTCGGTTCTCCCGAACTATTCCTCGAACGATTTATACACCCAAGTCTTCCAAACTTTTAGACAATATCACCATTACAGCTACCTATTCCCAAAAGTTTGAGATGTCCCATCTCTGCTAGTCCCTCAATGATAATTCAATAACACTTTCAGGCTATCAAACTATATGTCATATACACTTTACTTACCTCCCTATCTACCAGATAACAATTCTTAAACCATCAAGTTTTTCCGAACTTCCATCTCCCAATGAATTACTTTATTCCATTCACAAACTAGCGGTGCATCCTCAAGTTTCCTCTAAGTTCTTCAATAGAAGAACGCTAAGGTCCATTAAATAACCTAAGGCCAGATAACGTTTCACTTCCTCCAAGTTTAAATCATAAATTTTTCGAGTGCTCAACTATCATGGTCAATGATTCGTATTCCTCAACAACGAACCTTTCTCAACTCAATCACTCACCTAAGTCAAGTGATACAAACTCACTTTACCCATCTATTCTTCTAGGTCGCTCTATGTATATATATATATGTATATATATGTATATATACATATATATATATGTATATATACATATATATATATGTATATATACATATATATATATGTATATATACATATATATACATATATATATATACATATATATATATATATATAAGGGCTGGTGGCTTGGTTTGAGGGGGCCCCTAACTCATCCCAATCCCTATGGGACTCCTAACAGTTACTAGCCTGGGGTTCATTTTATTTAGACTCTTCCTATGTTCATTACTATTCATTTAGTTTAGGCCTGAGGATCGTTCTCTCTGATATCACTTTGTAACACCCCCATTTACCTAGGAGCCTGAACTAGGACTTCCAGAGTAAGTAGGATTGTTACCATCCTGGATAAACCAGGGTAGTAGATAATCACAGTGAAGGAAACACAATACTTTAAATTATAAATGGTTAAACCGAAAACTGTTACAAGACATAGTCCAACTAAACTTCCAAAACAACTGAAATATCACAAGTGAACAACTATGAAAGAGACTAAGTGATCTAAAGCTAGGTAAGTTCAATCATTGTCTCTCATCCATGCCCAGTCCTAGTCCACCTGCCTCTGACCTGAAAAATCTACTCCCCATTCCGGATCATCGTAGGTGAACACGAATACACTGTCAACCTCGCGGTTGAGTAGGATAACACAATAATATAAAATGCAACAATGTATTATGCAAATGCTATGCCAATGTTGAGCTCAATCACAACCCGAAACACCAATCATAACCCGAAACACCAACCCATACCGAACCTCCCGGCAGAGTATCATCGACCGTCGTCGAATACCAGCATAAAGCTGAAGACACCAGACCTGGCCTGCAGACCACCCTGGGCTTTATATCAAAACAATCCCCTTATCAATAATGCAAAATGCTATCCTCGTGAATGCAATATTAAACAATCCATACTTAAATATCATTCTCATATAAACATACTAGCATTCACAACACGTAATACAACCATTCATGCATATAACCATCACAACTACGGTACCAGTGTATCTTACCTGGAATAGTAGTCTGAAAATACGCAACACCGTCTAGAAATGCTCCACCTCGAATTTCGTTCCTATAAATATTACTTGATATTAAATTCTACTCATACATTAAAGGTTATAACTAATCATAAACTTACTAAACATAGACTTACTAAATATAGACTTACTAATTATAAACTTACTAAATATAGCATTCAATCAACGACCAACCCATTATTATTAACTTAATACATGTTCAAATACTATTACCCATATAAATAATAACAATACCCATAACATACTTACCATATAAAATTTAAACCATGATAATACTAATAACAAACATAAAATTTCCTAAACATGTAAAAATGCTAATAATATTATTAACTTACAATTATCAAATCCTTATAACAAAACAATACAACAATATACATAATAATTATCGTACAATTATCTAACTAAGACTACTCATAACTAATAATAATTTGACTAAGGTTAATAATAATAATTATTATAATAATATTAATAAGAATGATGGTAATACACTACATAGAAGATATCCAAAGCAAATAACGCAAAACGCACCAACAACCCTTGAAAACAAAACACCTTGCCCGTGACAACCACCCCCATAACCACCGCTCCCGACATCAACAGCAACCACTGCCCTCGCCTGCGACACCACCAGGCTCACCTCTGAGCCGTGGTGGTTCCAGGGAGGTCAATGGTTGACGTCGACGCCGCAGCAGCAACCAACAGCCGTGGTGGTTCCAGAGATGGTGGGCTGTAGGTGTTGCACGCATAACGAGGCCCATAACCATCACGTAGACACGGTTTTACTACAAATTCGTATTCTCTTAGTTGCACACAAAACGAGGCCCCAAACGTGAATTTAAACTCAAACCCGACATTAAGCTATTAACATATAAAATATAATAAACGCATATTCGATAATAATCGAATATTAAATGTTCAAATATTATAAACACGACAACATACTTATAAAATATTAAAATAGAATACGATAAATTACGGAGTATTACAACTAACTAAAGTTAAGACTAAAACTAAACTACACAAAATCTAGCACCTGTGGGGAATTTCCGTATATTCACCCTTAAAATTACAGGATTATAACGAAAAGTTTACATGTGAATATAGTCATAAGATGAAAAAACATAAACAAAAGGTAGAGAGTACAACCTTAGGTCCTTTGCGCGAATGGCCTAAGAACAGGAATTAATAGAAATTCCCTCATATAACTTGCACCCAAGACCCGTCTGAGATGATGCCGCGTGTGCTAGAAATGCTCTCCAATTGCCTTGCAATATGGGGAGAGTTTTTGTGAGTTTTAAGATGTGAGGTCTAGGTTTTTGGGAGAAAGCTGCTCTCAAAAACCCTAATTCTTGTAAAAGTGAATTACCAGTAAGAGTCGTTTGCAAAACGAGAGTTCTTCTCCTTTTGTAACACATACTCGGTCGGCCGAAATGGGGCTAGGGTGAGAGTGGGCTTTCCACTCTTACCTTATGCTCTTGCGTGATTCGACCCTAAAGCTAAAATATAATCCGCGGGTTTTAATTATAAATCGTATACATGTTATCAGATATTAATGCAGTCGATACATTAATAATGGTCTGATAAAAATTACGATATTGTATAATTAGCTCAATTAATATAACTGCTTATATTAATACACGGATTCAATATTTAATTAAATATAACCATTTATATTTAATTTACGAATTAATCATGTAATTCGTATTAGCTAAAATTATTTAATCCGTATTAAATAATTATCTCAATATCTCATTGACTAATTTAATAGTCAATACCTCTGACTAACTGTTTAGTAGTATTCGGCATAAATGTGACTATATTTTCATACCCTCACATCTCTCAAACGTGTCCTATAGGTGTGACGTATAGGGACCAGTTGATCACCGCCATCCATATGACAATAACGTCAAACTTATCTAGCAAGCCAACCGTTATTGGTAAACGTGGATCAACTGCTACTAATACCAAAGTATGCCCTTGTGATCCTTTAAGAGATTTAATAAGTCATTGTATTAACTGTCAAGGACACCAGCCCCAACAATCTCCACTTTTCCGTACAAGTGTATGTGCAATGACATTATCACACTACATGTGGAGGACACCAGCTCCAACAAACTCCCACTTGTCCGTACAAGTGTAGGTGCGATAACCGATTATAATATCCCGTATTTTCATAGTTCGTATTAATGAGTCGTTTTATGCTTTTGGTCAAGTCGGGGTATACTTATGTGCCTTTCGATAAGTATTTTGCTAAATTGCTATAATAATAATATTAATTATATATATTCGTTAAGTTTAATAATTATTATTTACATTGATTGGTATAGATAATATCTCGGCGTAGTATCGGATAATTAATTCGATGATGAACTTATCAAATATGTGTAATTTCTATGTGGTCCGTGGGATTCGATCTAGGGACCTTTGACACAGCGGTTGGGCCTTGATATGCGTGCTCATGAATCAGCCCACACCACACCTTGTTATTTATGCAAAAACCCAAACAAGTATAGCTTTCCTGCCGTCATTTATCAACCCTCAATCCTTAACCTAATTTTACCCTAATCAACTTTCTATCACCACACATCTAGTGCCGACACTGCAAGGACTATAAGGGACGTTCACACGGTGGGTTTAGAGCTGGCTAAGGTGGTTCGTTTGGGCCAGGAAAGGGGTAAGTTCACCATCGTTCGTATTTTTTCGTTGTTGCACCCCTGTTTTGGATTCGTATAATCAGATCACATACATGTTCATAATTCTATTTCTTTGTGTATTAATAATCTATGCTGTATAATTATCGTGTTTTGATCAAGTTAGGGTCGTCTTTGACAGCCTAGGGCCGTCGTGTAGGGTGGTTTATTGGCGGTGTTGGTCTGTTTCTTGTTCCCGTCAGAATTAGAGTATAAACGTGTAATTTCATGCTAGCTTTCGATTTTATCTATGTTGATGTTTATTATGGGTCTTAGCGTAATTAGATGGGTGGTAGTCAGGGGGTGTGATTGGTGGTTGTCGAAGTGGGTCGTGGTGTCTCACGGTGCTGGTCTGGTGGTTGGAGTGTAGATGGTCAGTGATGCTAATCAGAGTATGCGAGTGGGTTGGGGTTTTGAGTCGAGTATTGTGGCTTGTGGTTACAGTGGTTACGGCTGTCACCTGCACCCATGGAACCGCCGTGGCTCAGAGGTGGGTTTGGTGGTGTCGTGGGTAAATGTGATGGTTGCAGTTGTTGTCGGGAGAGGAGTTTTGTCGCGGTGGTCGTCTGGCCTGAAGGTGTTGCTGGGTTTGTTTAGCAGCGGTCAGAGTTTGGTTGCGGGTTTGTGGCGGTTGTGGCCGTGGTAGGCAGTCCCTGACCTCCTCCCTGGAACCACCGTGGCTCAGTGGTGAGCCTGGTGGTGTCAGCGGGGAGGCCAGTGGTGTCAGCCGGTGTTGGGAGTGGTGGTTGACAAGGGTGTCGGAAGAGATGTTACGTTTATAGGCTGTTTGTATGTCGGCACGTTTATTTGTTTTGCGTGATTCAATTGTGGGTTGATTGAGTTGTAATCATTTCTTGATAATCACAATCATTATTAAACATGGTTATTATTATTATTATTATTATTATTATTATTATTATTATTGTTGTTGTTGTTATAATTATTGTTATTATTATTATCATCTTCTTTATTAATGTTGTTACCATTACCATTGTTGATTAGTCTTATTATTATTATTATTAGTATTAATATGGTTAATCTTAAATTATGTTTATTTGGATTGTTATGTTATTGATATTTATGGTTTGTTAGTTTTGTATTGGTCTTATTGATGTGGAATAATTATTTTATTAAATTCTATAATAATTGTCGTTAGAATTGTCTATTGTGATTAATAGGGTTACCATTGTTAGTGTGGTAATTGTTAATTGTGTTTTATGGATAGTTAAGGTATTTGGGTTATGAGTAATTTTGTGATAACTATTTATATGCGGTTACGATGAATGAACGAGAACATGATCAATTATTTATGTAGTAGTGTTGATGGTATGAATGGAGTTTAATATTAAACAATAATTATAGGAACTGAGTTCTAGGTGGGATAATTCGGGCAGCTGTTCGGTTGTCTTTCTGCAGGTCGAGGTAGGGGAAATACGGTGTATATAATAATGATTACTCTATTGTTAATAGATGATAACCATGATTATTTTATATTAACATTGATTGGTATATTGTGTTATTTGATTATATATTTCTGTGATACGATATTCCTGTGTATTCGTGTGTATTCGTGTGACACCTACGATGATCCGGAATGGGGAGTAGATTCTACAGGAAAGAGACAGATGAGCTAGGAGCTGAGACGGGAATGCGAGATGTAGATTTGTGACCGACTTAGAATTACATCACTTATAGTATAGTCGACAGTTGTAATTTTATTTTGTTGCGTAGTTTTGTAATATCAAAGTTTGAATTTAATCAGTTTTTATATGAAGTACTTTGGTTTATTTTTCTTTGTTATTCACTACCTCGGATATTCCGAGATGGTAACAGCTCTCTTTACTGAGGATGTCTTGCTAAAGGCTCCTTACAAAATCGGGGTGTTACACCGATTCTCATATCCTTTTAAAATTTCTCCCACTCAATGTAAAACAATTTGCAAATCCGTATTCGCAAAGGTCGTATTCTACAATCGATATGCATCAAGAGTGGTTTCCCCAACTAGAGAGTAACTTAACTAATAAAACGAATCTGTATTCGAGCATGGCCATGCATTTCAGTTACTACTCCTCGAGTGGCCCTGAGAAATGATAAAATCCTGATAAGGGTTTGGATATTTCCCTCAACTCGAATCCTGCAGATGTAAGCGCAGCATGAAATAACCCAGAAAAAAATCCTCTTGGCCCCTGTTACGGAAGACCGTGGGAAAGAAACCAAAGTTACCAAAAATCTGCCTTAATCTTAAGAGACAGTTGAAAGTCAAAAGACTCGACTCTAAGGAACACTATGGAGGTCCTATCCACGACCTGACACCTAATGTTATAAAACATTTAGGACTCCATAACGTTGTCACGGGGTGTCCTACGAGATATCCGTATAACTCGCCTATGTGATTGGTCAGTCAACTGTTTGACTTATGGCTCGTTGAACCCACCATCAACCAACGTCACAAAATGATTACCTGAGTTATCAGCTCAAGTGGGTAATCAAGGACCAAAAACGATGTAATGTTAATCAGTTCACTTTGTGGTGTTCAAAATTGGCGTACAATTCCATATGAAAAATTATAAAATGAATTCATAAAAGAGTACTGCAACTCAGGAACACGTTTAATTCCCATGGAATTAGCGTGCCCTTTCATGCTTATCACGTCGTAATGCTTTAGTGAGAGGGTCTGCTATGTTGTCATCCATAGCAATCTTATCAATAAATATCTCCTTTTGCTCCACGTAATCTCTGATTAGATGAGCTTTCCGTTGTAAATGCCTAGACTTGTTACTAGACTTAGGCTCCTTAGCTTGGAAGATGGCACCTTTATTGTCACAATAAACGGTGATCGGGTCATTCGAACTAGGCACTACTGATAGTCCTTGTAAGAATTGACGCATCCATATTGCTTCCTTAGCTGCTTCCGAAGCGGCATAGTACTCAGACTCAGTTGTAGAATCTGCTGTAACACTTTGTTTAGAACTTTTCCAGCTGACAGCAGTGCCATTAAGAGTAAAAACGAATCCAGACTGAGATTTCGAGTCGTCTCGATCCGTTTGGAAGCTAGCATCTGCGTAACCAGTGGCGCAGAGGCTCGTGTCGCCTCCATAAGTCAATCCCCAATCTTTAGTCCTCCGTAGGTACTTAAGAATGTTTTTCATGGCCATCCAGTGTTGTTCACCTGGATGTGCTTGGAATCGACTTGTCATACTCAATGCATATGCAACGTCTGGACGTGTGCATATCATGGCATACATGATCGATCATATAGCCGAAGCGTAAGGAATCTGACTCATGCGCTCTTTCTTTTCCAATGTCTTAGCGTCTTGAGACTTGTTCAAGTGAAGCCCAGTAGCCATAGAAATGAACCCTTTCTTGGAGTTCGTCATGCTGAATCTCTCTAGAATCTTATCTATATAAGACTCCTGACTGAGAGACAACATCCTTCGTGATCTATCCCTGTAGATACGGATGCCCAAAATTCTTTGTGTCTCTCCCAGATCTTTCATCTGGAAATGGTTTTTCAACCATGCTTTAACCGAAGATAGGAGAGGTATGTCATTCCCAATCAGGAGTATGTCATCGACATACAATACCAGGAAGACAATCTGGCTCCCACTCGACTTGATATAGAGACATGGTTCCTCGACTGATCGAATGAAACCATTCTCTTTTATCACTTGGTCGAAGCGATGATTCCAACTCCGTGATGCTTGCTTAAGTCCATAAATGGAACGCTTAAGCTTGCAAACCTTCTTAGGATGTTCAGGATCAATAAAACCCTCGGGCTGTACCATGTACAACTCTTCCTCCAAATAACCTTTTAAGAAGGCGGTTTTAACGTCCATCTGCCAGATTTCATAGTCATGAAATGCGGCAATCGCTAAGATAATCCGAATGGAACATAGCATGACTACGCTGCAAAAATTTCATCGTAGTGCAAGCCTGGCACTTGGGTGAAACCTTTAGCAACTAGTCGTGCCTTGTGAATATCTTGTTGTCCTTCCACGGCATGCTTTATCCTGTAAAGTCATTTGCATTGAAGGGGGCGTACCTTTGCAGGTAGGTCCACAAGATCCCACACGTTGTTCTCATACATGGAGTCCATCTCGGATTGCATGGCTTCTAGCCATAGCTTTGAGTCGGAACTAGTCAGGACACCTTTATAGGTTGTGGGTTCATTACCCTCTAGGAGTAAGATGTCATCTATGTCATGTTCCTCAACCATACCAATGTATCTGTCCGGAGGAATACAGACTCTTCCCGACCTCCTAGGTGTTGGGAAATGTGTCCTCAACAATAGTGCGATCACGTAATTAAATCTCATGACGAGAATGCGCAAGGGATGATACGATTTATATTTGTCAACTGACCAACATTAATCGGTAATGATTGGCTAGCTAGAGTTTGATATTACTGTCGTATGACGGTGGTGGTCAGTTGATCTCTTTAGGTCATACCTTTAGGACAATTCCCTTAAATGATAAAATGATCAAATGTATATTGATACAATTTGATCATATTCCTTAAACTCGTATATCGGAAAATCAGAGGTTGAATCTTATTGTAAGATTTATGTTTAAAATTGAAACGTGTCAATTATTAAACAATAAACGATATTTTATAATATCGTAATTAGAATGAATCGGGTTATAATTAATACAAAGGTTGTAAATCGTATTGACGATAAATTATCATTTTATGTTTGTAATTTCGAATTACTTGTCAATTGATAAATATGATTTATTTAATTATATATATAATATTTATATGATAAATATTTGTATGTTTTAAATGAATATAATTGTATTACCTAGTGACATATAAGATGTCACATATTGTACAAATTATACAATTGACAAACTTGTAAAATGAAATCCATTTTAAATAAAAATGGGCGGCTAAGTGAGTGTGGTTGAGGGTGATTATTGTGTATTAAACACACCTTAATCATCATGTTTAAAGGCATGTCTTGGAAACACAATCTAGGCCACCCTAAGTTGCATGGGTTAGAGAACTTGTCTCCCTTTGTGTCTTCCCATACCCGGCCACACCACACCCCAAGCACCACCCACTTAAATAGTATGTGATACTCATTTTATCCCAAAAAAAAATTCTAATCCTTTGGCAAATTTTTCTAAGTTAGAAAAAACTCCAACAAAACCTCTCAAATTATTATAGAGATAATAATATTCATACTACATTAGTAATAGTATTTTGATAATAATTCTAATTAAGAGATTAGAATTAGCATTAAGGAAAAACCGATTTTGGTGCTAGCTTGTTCAAAGTTTCGGTTGTTTTAAGGGGTTGTCTTGGTGCATCACAAAGGAGGTATTCTTGTTGAATACTTGGAGGATCATCCTTGCTATTACTTGGACCGTATGTAAGGGTCGGAATCTCTCCTATTTCCGCATATTTTAAGCATGCATAAGATCATATAATAAGTTAATTAATTTGTTAATTAAATTTATATTTAGTATGACTAAAAGTATTAGATTATGAGATATCTAAACCTAACAATTGGTATTAGAGAAACTAGGTTGTTTGCATGCTTTCCGTTTACGTTTTTACGGAGTTATTAGGATAACAAAATAAATTTTGGTTTTTCGTTTAATATATGATATGGCCGAAATTATTTAAGCATGAATACCTACTGTTTCTAAAATGTTTTTAGGATATTTGGAATATATTTTGCATATATATTGTTCCTTGGTATTTTATTTTTCGGTTTTATTGATTTTTAATGGTTAAAAATTGTTTATTTTGGGAAAAATAGTTAAAATCATCCTTTGGCCTAGATTTTTCAGTATGTTTTCACATGTACATCCTATGTTATGAATATGAATTTTCGTAAATTATGGACTAACAATACATGGGATATGAATTTTAAATGTTAAAATGCAATAAGATGAATAAAAATGGGTTTGTATAGTTATATTTGGAATTTGACTATAAAAATTTATGAGTATGTCACATGCAATATTTAAAATGAATGCGAAATTTTCCAGAAATTTATCTCATATATTGCATTATTATAGATTTTTAATGTAAAAATCGGGTAATTAGTGACATTATTTCGACTTTAATAGTTTAAGTTGGAATTTGGCCATAAAAATTTAACACGATGTCATATATATTATTTCCAGCATGTATAAAAATTTCGAGATTTTTATCTTATTTTATGCTTGAGAAATAATTTTAAAGGTTAAAATCGTACGATATATGACGAAAATCGTTAAAATTTGCAATAGTTGTTAAAATGGCCGGAAAATTTAACCCATAATAGTCATATATGATATGTTCATCACTAAATTATTCTTGGGAGCCAACAGTTTCTGTTTTGATTTAATTTTAATTGTTAAAAGTTGCAATTAAAATTGAATAATAAGAGTCATGTAATTAAATATTTCGGCTCATTGGGCACTGTTTCATTTAATTTTCTGTCCATTTTATGTTATTAAAGTATTTTGGAAAGTGTAAAAATATTATTAGTATTTTATTTGCATTTATGGATCTAATTATTGAATTTCCGACTTAAAATGCTCGTTTTACGTCTTATTTTCGAAATAAATGGTAAAACCGTATAAATACTAATATTTTAAAGTTCTGAAATTTTAAGAACATTCCAGATTTTTCAAAATTTGAATTTTGAAATTTTCGAAATTTTTATGACTCTTTTCGATTTTTTATATTATTTTCCCGCAAAACCGAGTTAAATACCGAACAATATTAAAATATATTAAGTTAAGTCATGTTCAAAGTTTGAGTAAGACTAAATTTTGAAACCTAAAAGATTTGGGATGATTAACTTAAGAGTGAATTCCGATTCACATTATGCATAGTGTTGTTAAACATTAAAACACGCAATTCCATAAACCGAGGTATACGATAACTATTTATATAATTGATATTTAAATAGGACGATTTGGCTTAGGATTTGCATGATAGTTCATATATTCATAAGCATTGCATATTTTATTGTGAATGTCATGATTTATTTACGTAATTTCCCGTAATGTAAGGGGTTACCGATTCGGTTGTAATTTTGTGATCTCGTATCACCCAATTGTAATTTATTTCTATTTTATAATGTATAAAGTAGACTAGAAAAGTTGTAATTTTTGTAAATTTCGGAGAGCCTTGAAGACGGTGCCATTCGGAAAGGAGTTCCGACAAAGACGGTGTTTAACTTGAAGTGCGTGCCTGTTATTTCTTTTCTAGGAAAGGCCATACTAGGGTTTATTTTATGCTTTTATTTGCTTTATATATGTTTGCATGCATAGCCAAATCGTCATATATTGTGTCATGCATTTATTCGTTTAGTCGACCTAGTCATTATTTTATCGATAATTCACCGACTTAGTTCACTTAAACGGAGATAGATAATAATTTGACTAGATCTCTTACATATAAATATTGAGACTTAGCCTTACCAAAAAGTATGGACCCATGAATCCCTTCTTCACAAGAACGTAGGCTCGGCTACACCGGGGTACTAAAATTGTCACGTTGGGTAAGTGGGGTAATAAAGATTACACCTTGAAATTTGGTTGATCTCAACGAAAGTATTCGTAACCGTAGTTGCAATAAGTTCGGGCTAAAGACGATTTTTAGAAAATTGTCGACCGGGAGTTCTAAGGTAGAACCGATTAAAAGGTTAATCCACCAAATTATACCAATACGGGTTGAATCGGCTATACCGTGCCCGAATTAGTATGTTTTTGGGTCTCGGGATTGTTTACTTAATTGGGTAAGAGATCATTAAGTAAATATTCTAAACTTGTTTAAAATTATTTACGAGTTTTGAAAATGACGTTGTTTTAATTCCTTCAATTTTATTGTAGTTTAATTTTCAACATCGACAATGGCAACCAACGCTCCACCTCTCACTAACGTATCATGGCTTCGATCCTTTATGGATCGTTGCAAACTCGATAAGCATGGCTCAAATTTTAAAGATTGGGATGCGCAATTACTTTTGGCCGCTCAAGGTGACGATAAGACTCATTACCTAACTGAAGCCGCTCCGACCGCTCCGACCGCTCGTTCCACGGTCCAAACTCGTGAGGCCTACGAAGCCTACATGAAAGAGTCCTCCGCTCTTAAAAATGTGCTCATCTTCTCCATGGAGCCGGATCTCCAAAGGAGTATGATCAAGTTGACCACATCATATGAGATATACACCAAGCTTGCGACCATGTTTTCGCAAACTCCAAGGGTGATTCAATATGAGGCGGCTTGTGCCTTCTTCGACATTACCTTGAAGGAAGGGCAAAAGATAAGCCCTCATGTGCTCAAACTCGTTGAGCTCGCGGAGACTCTAAAAACACAAGACGTTGATGTTCCCGACTCTCTCATCGTTGACCGAGTTCTTCACTCGATCAATAAGGTAAAATCGTATGCTCAATTCCGGGTGAATTTTAATATGCGAAACCAAGAGACAACATTGGATGAGTTGCATAAGATGCTCGTCCAAGCCGAAAGGGACATGGGACTTCATGAAAGTTCCACCAAGGATGTTTTAAACATCGAAAAGAAAGGGAAAACGAGCTTCAAGAAGAATGCCTTCAACGGCAAGGGCAAGAAAACGTTCAAGCCCAAACCGACCAAAGAAAAGTCCTTTTCGAAAGGCGCTTCCACCTCGTCTTCGAAATCCGAAGACAAGTGCCATTATTGCACGAGGATAGGTCATTGGAAGCGAAATTGCCCCAAATACTTAAGCGATCTCAAAAATGGAAAGGCAACCGCCGTAGGTAATAATTCTTGTTTAAATTCATGTCATTTATCAACTTATGTATAGTGATACAAATTTGTTGATATTTACCCTTTTTAATTGTTCTAAAGGGCCACCTCCTAATGACAAAGGCAAGGAGAAGGAAGCATGAAGTTCCTTACTTGGATGACTATGGTAGCATCCAATTGATCGAAGACTTGAAGAGCTAGGCTCTAATTTTCATATTGTCTTCTTTCATATTTTGCATTTTATTTCAAGAACAATTTATTTTCTTGTAAGACAAGGATTCAAATCCTAAAACAATGGTTGTAATTTTGGATGTTAGTGACTTGGCTTTCAACCCAAGTCACTACTTTTGTTCTTAATCAATTACTTGATTTCTAAAATAAATTGCATACCTTGTTAAAACATGAATAATAGTGATCTTGTCACGAAATAAACATTGATACGATCAATATAATATAATCAAAGTGTTGATTAAAACGGAGAACGACACCCCATGAGATACTTTCAATCAAAATGTGATATCATCAGTTCATTATAAGATTTTCATTTTAAGTGAAAATGAGAATGTATACATCACACCTTTAAAACTTCAAACATTCATATGCATTGGTTAAATCGAAATTGCTATCCTTATACAAGTAAAAGTTATTGTTAAAAGGATAGAGTGGGAGAAAATATTTCGCTCACAAACCAATGATATACATGTAGGATCTTAGAGAAGATTCATACATGGGAGACTTAAGAAGAGCCCTAAGCTAAATGAATGAATTGAAGAAACTACGAGAGGACACTGAAGAAACTACGGGAGAACACTAGAGGAAATGTTCCTTATGTTCATTGTTTCATTGAGAGGAGACATGAAACCCCGTATGAAATCGGAAGGAAATCGGTTCCTTGAAATAATGATATTCTCAAGATTATAAGATAATAGAGGAGAAATCATCTCAGTTCCCTCGACAGTAGTATATGTTGTATCGAAAAGTGATGTTAGGAATTCATATGATGACGATTGTATAAAGGTAGATCACTATAGGGATAGTGATAGTGATAATGATTCAAGTGATAATAAAGATTTACATGCGAGAAATGAAACATTCATTTAAGAAATCGAGTGATATTGTTTTTAGTGGGAGCGATATTCATTAAAGAATTGAACCTACCATTTAGAGATGATGGGTGATTCTTTAAAGTGTAAAGAATAAGAGGTTTTCAATTCTATATGAACAAATACCTTATATCATACGATGATGGAGTTTTACGGGAAGGTTTATTATATTGATAATAAAAGGTCGCCCATTAGAAATCAAAATGGTTAGATATGATTCATATTGATGAATAAAACCATGCTCTAATTGCCAAGATGATTGAAATTATAAGAATGATGAAATCATTCATAACTACAATATAGATTTCAGCACATAAGTGACTAGATAATTTCGAGTGATTCTTTAATCCCTCTAGTATATCAATACGTCACGAGTTATAAGATAACAGTGGGAGCTTCCCTCAGGAAAGGAATCTCAAGATCTAGAATGGGTTCTAGATATGTGCTCAAATAAGATCATATTATGTGAGATAATATGAGTGAAAAGGAGACCAAAATTTGTAAGTTTTGCAATCATGAATAAAAAGTTTATTCGCAAAACACTATTACAAGTAGATGATCGTGCATCAAATGCAATGAAATAGTATTGACTATTTTGCATGACAATGTCATTTGAATTATAATTAACTCAAAATGAAAGATACTTTGTCAAAATCCAAGTGGGTTGTAAGAAACAATATTGAACCCCATAAGTGAACTGGATTGACTTGGTATAGCCCCTAGCCGCTTACATAGGTGACATCTCAAAGCGACTAGAATGTGAGGCGACTGATGGCAAGTTCAAGTGCCATAGAGTCATATATGATGACTAGTCGATCACATAGGCAGACTGCAAGAGACACTCTGTCGGGAAATGTGACCGCTTATAGAGTTCTGGAAATTTTATAATAGCCGGGTCGTGGCAAGAGCTGCTATAGTATTCTTGTGAGTCAATTCTTAGACTAAAGACTACTCTCCCAAGATGGTGCAGTTTAGGCATAACCTTGATCCATTCTCTACGACGTTTCGTAACTGGAGTCAAATGGGATTGCTTTGGGTTGTGACTGACTGTGACTAGTTGAAGGAAGTAGTACGATAGAAATTGTCCACCCCTTGTCAGGGTTGTTCAAATCTCAAGGCCACTCGAGGAGAAGTTAACTGGAAATGCGTGGCCACGCTCGGAAGGTATCTATGGTAGATAATTCCGGTCAAACAGTTATTCTCCAGATCGAGGAAACCACTCATGATATGATCAAATGCAAGTACGACCTCAGAGAGACATCTTGCATTGAGTGGGAGATCGTAATAGGACAAGAGAATTGGTGACGCACACTTGTCGAGGACAAGTGGGAGATTGTTGGGAAATGTGTCCTCAACAATAGTGCCATCACGTAATTAAATCTCATGACGAGAATGCGCAAGGGAAAACAAAAACGGAGATGCGAGATCTCAAAATTACAACCAAGACTATGTTCCATCATTACGGAAACACAATCTACTAAGGCCACACTAAGTTACAACCGTTTGCAAAAATTAAATACGTTATAAAAGCATTCAATAGCATTCACAAGACGATAAATAAAATGCATCAACTAAAACAAATTCATTCGTGACATAATACCAATATTATGTTTAATAAATTTTTACCAAACCACCTTACGAGATTAAAATTATGTGATTAAACCGTTTTAGTCACATTAATCTTAATAAACATATAATCCATTATTTTAAACCATTTTAAAATAATATGTATCTTACGAGTGTTAACCGTTTCACAAAAGTCAATATACTATTCCGTATATAGTATATTACCATGGGCCAAGAGAAAATAAAATAAAAATTTATTTTCGAAATTCTGCCAAAACAGGGTTGCTCGATCGAGTCACTAGAGTACTCGATCGAGTAACCTTGACAGACGGGTTTGCTCGATCGAGTAAAATAGGCACTCGATCGAACCATAATAAATTCCAGAAAACCAAAATTTTCATAAAAATTAAAATTTCCAGAAAACTGCTCGATCGAATTAAAACGTGATCGATCGAGGAACAGTGTCACTCGATCGAGTATAGCAAGTCTCGATCGAGTGACATGTCATCGAGGCAGACTACGAACGAGTAGTAATTCGCTCGTTCGTAGAATCCATAGTACTCGATCGAGCCAAAAAGTGCTCGATCGAGTGACAGGTTGCTTTAAAAACTGCTCGATCGAGCCAAAAAGTGCTCGATCGAGTGACGGGTAGCAGAAGAAGACTACGAACGAGTAGAAATACGCTCGTTCGTAGAATCCTATATACGCTGCTATGTATAAAACAAAATATAAGTTTATCCTTGATTTCAATTGTGTAAATCAACAATAAACACCAACAGCTGATTTATATATTGCTAAAAATATCGATTAATCAACAATAAACAAATCAAAATCGAACAACATGATCGATTTCTCACAATAAAAGGCACACGGCCGAGACATCAAACTGGTTTTAAAACCAATTTTTAAAAACATCTTATGAAAAACACAATTGTAAAATTTTCGTGGACTTGGCTCTGATACCACTTGTGGGGAATTTCCGTATATTCACCCTTAAAATTACAGGATTATAACGAAAAGTTTACATGTGAATATAGTCATAAGATGAAAAAAACATAAACAAAAGGTAGAGAGTACAACCTTAGGTCCTTTGCGCGAATAGCCTAAGAACAGGAGTTAATAGAAATTCCCTCCTATAACTTGCACCCAAGACCCGTCTGAGATGATGCCGCGTGTGCTAGAAATGCTCTCCAATTGCCTTGCAATATTGGGAGAGTTTTTGTGAGTTTTAAGATGTGAGATCTAGGTTTTTTGGAGAAAACTGCTCTCAAAAACCCTAATTCTTGTAAAAGTGAATTACCAGTAACAGTCGCCTGACAAAAGGAGAGGTATTCTCCTTTTGCAACACATACTCGGTCGGCCGAAATGGGGCTAGGGTGAGAGTGGGCTTTCCACTCTTACCTTATGCTCTTGCGTGATTCGACCCTAAAGCTAAAATATAATCCGCGGGTTTTAATTATAAATCGTATACATGTTATCAGATATTAATGCAGTCGATACATTAATAATGGTCTGATAAAAATTACGATATTGTATAATTAGCTCAATTAATATAACTGCTTATATTAATACACGAATTCAATATTTAATTAAATATAACCGTTTATATTTAATTTACGAATTAATCATGTAATCCGTATTAGCTAAAATTATTTAATCCGTATTAAATAATTATCTCAACATCTCATTGACTAATTTAATAGTCAATACCTCTGACTAACTGTTTAGTCGTATTCGACATAAATGTGACTGTATTTTCATACCTTCACATCTCTCAAACGTGTCCTATAGGTGTGACGTATAGGGACCAGTTGATCACCGCCATCCGTATGACAATAACGTCAAACTTATCTAGCAAGCCAACCGTTATTGGTAAACGTGGATCAACTGATAATAATACCAAAGTATGCCCTTGCGATCCTTTAAGAGATTTAATAAGTCATTGTACTAACTGTCAAGGACACCAGCCCCAACAGCACCATCCCCGGCAACGGTGCCATTTTGATGCGAGGATCTTGCCGTTACTTCCCGCATGCAAAAACAATTTATAATACCCGAAATAAAGTAGTACTTAAGTCGGGGTCGAACACAAAGATGGTGGGGACTTTTGCGTAGTTACGTTCTAATCCTAGTCTAGTTGATGTAAAATGAGTAAGGTTAATTGATTGTTATGCTAATGTAAACTATAATTAAAGATGTAAAATATCAATATTAAGGAAATTAGGGTGTCGGGGTTACTACAAAGGGTAAACAACGATACATGCAAGAGATAGGCTATGCTACTCTAGGTATCGGTCTCGGCTTGTCTTGTCTTTAGAGTCGACTTGCCTTCGGTCAAGCTTATCCTAGAATCGCTACGAATACACTCATCCAATATAGAAACATGCATATGCGAGTCTCGAGCTATCGCTAAAAATAAACAAAAGTGACAAATCAAGCCCAACCGTCGTTGAGACATTTCATTGAACACCTAAGATGCATACTATGGATGTCCTTTAACATAGACTAACGACTAAGCCTAAAATCAAGCAAGTAACATCAATAACAACCCAACATAGATCACCCCTAACCCTAGAATAAGTATACTCACACATGTTTGAAAGAGAAATGTAAACTATTGAATAAAAATAGGCTAACATGGTAACTATTGAAAATGTAAACAAATCAACACAAAAATAATAACAAATGTAAACAAATGGAAAAACAAAGTAGAGGGAAGAAGGATAATACGAAAACTTGCATTAAAGTTTGGAACTTGGATACAAATGAAGAATTTTCTCAAATGTCTTCAAATTACAACCAAATATCCAAATGTAAACTATTGAACTAGCTAATGAAAGATTATTAAGACTAACTAACTGTGATTAACTAAGGGATTAAGAAATTTAAAGAAAGATTATCTAGGGTTATGTGAGAATAAACTTAAAATATGAAAACCTATAAATGCGTGTATGGAATGTTGAACAGTCCCCTGAAAAATATCTAAGTATGTTTATATATAAGTTCTCGAAAATGCGGAAAAATATCATCAGGTACTCTCAGCCGGTCAACCAGCTGCCGGTTGGGGACCGGCCGAGGACCCTTTGGCGTGGTTCTCAATTGTTTGCACATTGAAGCTTCCCTCTCAGCTGGTCAACCGGCTGCCACTTGGGGACCGGCTGAGGACCTTATATCTTGGGTCTGAACTTTGAATTGATTTTCAATAAATGCTAGGTACCTTGGGCCGGTTCACCGGCTGCCACTGGGGCATCGGCTGAGAACCCCTTTTTCAAGTTCTGAGTTGTTAACAAGTGGAAAAAATTCTAAGAATAGAGGAAGGGTTCTGGGCCGGTCCTGTTGGAGTAAGTGTCCTCAACAATACTACGATCATGTGATTTTATATAAAATCATGAAATCTCATACATATTTACATATATTGAATACGGAAGGGATGATAATCCTATAAAGTCGACTGGTCAACATTTATCAGTAATGATTGGCTTTAAATAGTTTGACATTACTGTCATGAGATGGTGATGATCAGTCGATCCCTTAAGGTCACACCTAAAGGATGTTGCTCTAACTATTGAGATTAATAATTTGTATATGATACGAATTGATTAATGCCTTAATATGAACGAGATAAATGAGAGGTTCGTATCTCATGATAATACGATTATATGAGATTCGATTTCGATAGAATAAGTAATCATTTTATTATAGTTGATAAATGTTATTATATTTTATCGGTAAGGGTTATCGGTTAATCGTGATTGCAATTAAGTTGTAGATCACATTGACGAAAATGAAATGACACATTTTATACATTAAATTAGTAATTGGTATTTAAAAGCTAAGTATTATTTATGAGATAAGAAGTTGTATTTAAATTGTTTAAATACATATAAATAATTGCCAATTTTTATATTCCATGTGATATGTCATAATTGTGGCACATTACAAATGACAAAATATAAAATGTAAAATGGAACTCATTTTATGCAAATGTGTGTCGTGTGATTGTGTGTTTTGGTGGTTATGGGTTATGATTATTTACCTTATTAAAAATAAGAAAAATAATATGACCTAATATAGACTTGAGCTAATCATGAGGGCTGTGTGTGTGGAAAAGAGAAAAAGCAAAATCCCTCTTCCCCATTGCATGTGGCCGACCACCCTAATAGATAAGAAAAAAAATGTCTCCTCTTTAAAAATGTGATAATCCCATTTTTCATAAAACACTTGGTCATGTTCTGCTGGGAAATGTGTCCTCAACAATAGTGCGATCACATAATTAAATCTCATGATGTGCGCAAGGGATGATTCGAAATAATATAGTCAACTGACCAACATTAATCGGTAATGATTGGCTAGCTAGAGTTTGACATTACTGTCGTACGACGGTGGTGGTCAGTTGATCCCTTTAGGCCAGGTCACACCTATAGGACAATTCCCTTAATTGATAAACTGATCAAGTGTATAGTGATACGAGTTGATCAGATTCCATAAATTCGAATATCGAGAAATCAGAGGTTAAATCTTAATGTAAGATTTATGTTTGAAATTGAAACGAGTCAATTGTCAAACATTAAACGATATTTATGAAATATCGTAATTAAAATGAATCGGGTTGATTATTATTACAAGTGTTGTAAATCGTATTGACGATTATTGAAATGACCATTTTATATATTACTACTAGTAATTATGAATTACTAGTCAAATTGTTAAATATGATTTATTTAATTTATGAATGATATTTATTTGATAAATATGCATTTTAAATTAAAAATAATTGTTTTATAAATGTGACATATTGTATGTCACACATGATTATACAATTGTACAAAATGACATTTATAAAATAGATGTCCATTTTATTATATAGGGTACCGGTTTTTGGAAGGTGATTATGTGTGTGTTTTGTGTATTAAGTACACTAGGAAACACAATCATTTAGTGAGCCTTGAAACTATTACCTTGTGCCACCCTATGAGTGTTGGTATGGCAAAAATCATCTTTGATGCTTCCTATGTGAGCACACGGCTCAATCAACCCAACAACATTATTATATGTAAAATGTTTACATCCTTCATTCATTCTATTTTTTTTTCTAACTCTTGCCTTCATAATTTTCTAGTGTAAGATTAAGAAATAAAACCTCTAAAAATATTATTAGATAATATTAGTATTCATACTACTATAATTTTTTTTTGGTAAGAACTCTTCCTTACGGAGGTTTTTTTAAAAAATTAATGACATAATTGGATTCGGCATGGAATTTTATGGGCAGAGAACATATTTCTTGGTCTAGAAAATAAATACTAGTGGCGGAAAAATGATAGATACGAAAAAATAGATAGTAGGTGCATGCAAATAAATAAAACGTATCTCACCTTGATTTCCGTTACTAGTATTTATTTTCTAGACCAAGAAATATGTTCTCTAGCTATAAAATGTCATGCCGAATCCAATTATGTTATTAATTTTTTTTTAAAAAGTCCGTAAGGTAGAGTTCTCACAAAGTTCTCATGGTAAGGTGGTTCTCACCGGATCTCAAGTCTATATATATATATATATATATATATATATATATATATATATATATATATGGCATAAGAGGCAATTACAAAGTTTTTAGCCAAGGGAGCTTAGAAAAGCTCTGTCCTTGACTGATAAACTATCAGTGATCCTGCTACGAAAAAAACTACTCAACTCAGCTTTAATAATTTTGATTACAATCTTTGGTCTAAGAATAGTTTGCTCATTTCTGCTCCTGTTTCTTTGCATCCAAATATGGTATATGACTGCATTTATAGCACTATTTTTTTATAGCCCTCTGCATCTTTGTCCCTCTTAGTCTAAGCCTCCACTGGTTGTTCAAATTCATGATTGATTTAAAGCCAATCCATGCTGTAATGCCTTGAATGATGGTCCAGCTATATGTACACTGCCCAAACAAATGTTCAATGGTTTCAGGTGCATCCTCACAGATGCAGCAGGTGTTTTCTGAAATAATGTTCAGTCTGTGAAGCTTAACTCTGGTATTGAACGCTTGGTGTTGATGCAACCAAGCTACAAAACCATGCTTAGGTATGACCCACCTGTTCCAGACCAACTTACTCCACTCAGCCTCAGTCTGTTCCCCACGCAACCAAGTGTACCCCTTAGCAATAGAATAACTATTGGGACCTGTATTTGTCTAACCAGTAGGGCTGTGTCCCCTCTTCATTCTATCTTTTACTTTACATATCTTTTTCCAGCACCAAAGTGAGTCATGAGCAGGCTGGTAATCATCCCAGCTAGTATTTTTCAGATAGTTATGGTGCACCCACTGCACCCACAGCTTATTAGGGCAACTAGACACCCATCATGCTAGTTTCCCTATGGCAGCTGTATTCCAGGTTGCAGAAGCTCTCAAATTCAGCCCTCCTTCTTTGTGACTTGTGCAGATTTTCTCCCAAGCTACTAGAGGAGACCTCATGTACTCAGCTGTGCCATCCCATACTACTATAATTGTTATAGTAGAAGTTTAAGTATTCTTATAAGATTAGAATTAAACTAAGTTTAAGGAAACCGTTTTAAGCACCTAGCTAGTGTTAGTCTCTGTTTAAGGGGTTGTTTTGGGTGCATCACAAAGGAGGTAATTTACCTTGATTACTAGGTTTGGAGGATCATCCGTGCAAGAGGTTCGTCGGATTGTAAGAACTCGACACCTTATTTCCGCATTTTAATATATCATGCATAAGATCTAAAAACCTAATTAAAGAGTTAATTAGTTTGATAATATTAGTAAGATTAATTTTATTAGGGAATGTATGACATGAACCCTACAATTGGTATCAGAGCAAAATGGTTGTTTGCATGCATTTCGTTGTCGTTTTTACGAGTTATTGTGATAACAAAAGAAAACCGAAAATATAGAACCATATGTGATATGGACGGAAACTTTATGCATGAATACCTACTGGTCCTAAAAGTGTTTTAGGTCATTTGAAATGATTTATGGATATATATTGTTCATTTATATAATTAAATTGGTTATATTGTCATTTTAATCGGTTAAAATGAAATAATTTGGGAAAAATAGTAATTTTTACTTTCTGGCCGAGATTTTTTAATATGTTCTCACATGTATTATCTACGTTATGAATATGAATTTTCGTAATTATTGGAATTATAATGCATGGTTTATGAACTTTAAATGTTGAAATGTTAAAAAATGAGAATAAACGGGTTTATATAGTTATATTGTGAATTTAACTACGAAAATTTTTGAGTATGTCACATGCATTATTTATTATGTACCTTAAATTTTCCAGAATTTTTTATCAGATATTGCGTGATTATTGATTTTTATTGTAAAAATCGGAATAATAGTGACATAATTTCGACTTAAATAGTTTGAGTTGGATTTTGGACATAAAACTTTTACATAGTGTCATATATATTAATTCCAGCATGTATGAAAAATTTGAGATTTTTCTTTCGTTTATTGCATGAGAAATGATTTTAATGGTTAAAATCATATAATATATGACATAAATTGTTAAATAAAGTAAAATTTGCTAAATTGGCCGAAAATATTAACCTATATGAGTCATATTTGATATGTTCATCACCATATTTTTCTTGGGAGCCAAAAGTTTTTGCATATTTAATTTTTAATTGTTAAAGGTTAAAGTTAAAAATTGATTTGTGAGAGTCATTTTTTGTGATTATTTCGGTTTTTGGGCAGTGTGTTCTTTAACTTTTTTGTCCATTTCAGTTCCTTAAGTGTTTTGGAATGTGTAAAAATATTATTAGTATTTTAAAAGCATTTATGAAGGTAGTTATTGAACTTTCGACTCAAAAATGCGCGTTTTTACGACATAAATGGTTATTTCGTATAATACTAATATTTTTAAAGTTCTGAAATTTTAAGAAAATTCCAGAATATTCAAAATTTGAATTTTGAATTTTTCGAATTTTTATGACTCTTTTAGATTTTTTATATTATTTTTCCCGTAAAACCGATTAGATTCCGAGCAATATTTGAAAATAAGTTAAGTCATGTTAAAAATTTGAGTAAGACTAAATTTTGAAACCTAATATGAGTTAGGATGATTAACTTAAGTGAGAATATTGATTCACGAGATGTTAAGTGATTTTAAACGTTAAAATCACGAATTCCATAAAACCAAGTTATACGATAACAATAATTAAATGATATTTAAATAGGATGATTTGGCTTAGGATTGGCATGTTAGTTACATATACATAAGCATTGCATATTTTATTATGATTGTCATAATTTTAATTTACGTAATTTTGGAATTATGTGATTTTGCTTAGTATGGCCTTGGTTTTTAATCGATAATTCCCGTAATGTAAGGGGTTATTGATTCGGATGTAATTAATGTGATCTCGTATCACTTTATTTATTGTTTATTCTATTTTATAATGTATAAAGTAGATAGAAAAGTTGTAATTTTTGTAAATTCCGGAGGACCTTGAAGACGGTGCCTTTCGGAAAGGAGTTCCGACCAAGACGGTGTTTGCCTTGGGATGCGTGCCTCGTGAGAAGTTCAAGGGACCAAGGAGTTGGTTTCCGAATTTGTATTTTATTACTTTTCTATTTTAGGAAGGCCATACTAGGATTTCGCTTATGCTTTAAGTTTTCTGCTTTTATTTATGCTTTATCTGTTTGCATGCATAGCCAAATCGTCATATCATGTCATGCATTTTTATCGAGTATGTCGACCAAGTCTATTAAATTTATCGATAATTCACCGACTTAGTTCACTTAAAGGAGATAGATAATAAATTGACTAGATCTCTTACAAATCTAAAGATTGAGACTTAGCCTTACCAAAGAGTAAAAACCCATGACTCCCTTCTTCATAAGGCAGTGGACTCGGCTACACCGGGGTGCTAAACTTATTACGTTGGGCTAGTGGAGGTAATATGATTACACCTTGAAATTTGGTCGATCTCAACGAAGGTATTCGTAACCGTGGTTGCAATAAGTTCGGGCTAAAGACAATTTAAAGTAAATTGTCGACCGAGAGTTCTAATGTATAATCGATTAAAGGTTAATCCACCGAATTATATTAATAAGGGATGAATCGGCTACACCGTGCCCGAGTTAGTATGGATTTGGGTCTCGAAATTGTTTACTTAATTGGGTAAGAGATCATTAAGTAAATGTTAAACTTGTTTAAAATGTTTACGAGTTTTTAATAAACGATGATTGTTTTTAATTCCTTCGTTTTAATTGTAGTTTATTTTCTAACATCATCAATGGCCGCAAACGCTCCACCTCTCACTAACGTGTCATGGCTTCGATCCTTCATGGATTGTTGCAAGCTTGACAAACATGGTTCCAATTTTAAAGATTGGGACGCGCAATTGGTTTTGGCCGCGCAAGGTGACGATAAGACTCGTTACCTTACCGAAGCCGCTCCTACCGCTCGCTCCGCGGCTGCGACTCGTGAGGTCTATGAGGCCTACATGAAAGAGTCCTCCGCTCTCAAGAACGTGCTTATCTTCTCCATGGAGCCGAATCTCCAAAGGAGTATGATTAAGCTAAGCACGTCATATGAGATTTACACTAAGCTTGCGACAATGTTTTTGCAAACTCCGAGGGTAATTCAATATGAGGCGGCCTCCGCCTTCTTTGACATTTGTTTGAAGGAAGGGCAAAAGGTTAGCCCTCATGTACTCAAGTTGGTTGAGTTAACTGAAACCCTTAAGGTGCAAGGAGTTGATGTTCCCGACTCCCTCATCATAGACCGAGTTCTTCACTCCCTTAATAAGGTGAAATCGTATGCTCAGTTCCGGGTGAACTTTAACATGTGAAATCAAGAGACCACCTTGGACGAATTGCATAAGATGCTCGTCCAAGCGGAAAGGGACATGGGACTTAATGAGAGTTCCTCAAAGGATGTTTTGGACATCGAAAAGAAGGGAAAAGGGAAGTTTAAAAGGAGTGCCTTCAAAGGCAAGGGCAACAAAACATCCAAATCCAAACCTTCAAAAGAGAAGACCTTTTCGAAAGGTGCTTCCACCTCATCTTCAAAAGTTGAAGACAAGTGCCATTATTGCACGAGGTTAGGTCATTGGAAACGGAATTGCCCTACATACTTAACCGATCTCAAAAACAGAAAGGCTCTTGCCGTAGGTAATAATTCTCGTTTAAAATTCATGTTATTTTGTCAACTTTTGTATGTTGATACAAGTTGTTGACTATCACCCTTTTTAATTGTTTTAAAGGGGCACCTTCTAATGACAAGGGCAAGGAGAGGAAGCTTGAAGTTCCTTACATGGATTGCTATGGTAGGATTCAGTGATTGAAGACATGAAGAGCATGGCTCTAATTTTCATTATCGTCTTCTTTCATTTATGCATTTTAATTTCAAAAGAACAATGTCTTTTCTTGTATGACGAGGATTCAAATCCTAAACAATGGTTGTATTTTGGATATTGGTGACTTGGTTTTCAACCCAAGTCACTCCTTTTGTTTTTAATCAAATTGTTGATGCCTAAAATAAATTGCATACCTTATAACATGAGTTAATGTGATCTTAATAAATCACTAAATAAGTACCCTGAAATGTTCATTGTACGTTTGATTGATATGATCAAATATCAAAAGTAAGAATCAAAGTGTTGATTTATTTAAACGGAGAACTACACCTCAAGAGAAACACTCAATCATAATGAGATATAATTAGTTCATTATAAGATGATCATTTTAAGTGAAAATGAGAACTAATATCTCACCCCTAATAATATTTACCATTCAAAACATTGGTTATGGGGAAATTGCTATCATTGTTTAAATAAAGGTTATTTTAAAGGATAGAGTGGGAGAAAATATTTCGCCCGCAAACCAATGAGTTAAATGTGGGATCTTAGAGAAGAATCCTACATGGGATTCTTAAGAAGAATCCTAAATGAATGGATAGAAGAAACTACGGGAGGACACAAAAGAAACTACGAGAGGACACGAAAGAAAATGTTCTTTATGTCATTGTTTCTTAGAGAGGATAAAAGAAACCCCGTAAGAAATCGGAAGGAACACGTTTCCTTGATTATAATGCTTAAATTATAAGATAATAGAGGAGAAATCATCTCTGCTTCCTCAATAGTAGTGTTTCGAATATAGGGGAGATATCATGTCATGTTCTGTTTCGAGGAAACGAGGACAAGAAATAAAAAGTTCATTTAAGATATGATGTTGATTGAGTGGAAGTCGATCACTATAGAGATAGTGATACTGGTTTTAGTGGGAGCAATAATCATTTGAGAATTGAACCTACCATTAAGAAAGAATGGTGATTCTTTAAGTGTAAAGAATGAGAGGTTTTCAATTCTAGATGAATAAACCTGTCGGAACATCATAGGATGATGGAGCTTCACGGGAGAGTTTATTATATTGATAATGAAACGTCACCCATTGGAAATCAAAGGTTTGGATAAATTATTTATATCGATGAATATAGAATCACGTGGCGATTCATACAATCTAAAAGATTTTGATTAATACGCCAAGATATTTGAAAATTATGAGTTCTCGAGGAGAACTAGCAATCAATACATGATAACTACAAAATAAATTTTAGTTCAAAATGTGACTAGGTACTTTAAGAGCGATAAGTTGATCCCTCTGATATACTAATACGTCACGAGTTATAAGATAACAGTGGGAGCTTCTTTCAGGGAAAGAAACTCAAGATCTAGAATGAGTTCTAGACATGTACTCAAATAAGATCATATTATACGAGATAATATGAGTCGGAAGGAAATTGAAATTTGTAGGTTTTGGAAGAATATGAATAAAAGGTTTATTCACAAATTCAAACCACTAATCACTACTACAAAAAAGGCCAAAGAAACCTGTTGAAAAAGGCCTTAGACACTGTAAACAGGTGTCTAGGTCATAGGTGTCTTTGGTTAAGAAACCTGTTGGAGGAACTGGTATCGCAATGGGATTCGAACCCACGACCACAAGGAGGATATTTAATGGCTGTACCATTGAGCCACAAGATATTTACTGTAGATTTATTGGGATAACATTTAATTATCTACTATTTATCAATATTTGGGGTCGCAAAAAACCGTCTTTTAAACCAATTTTTTTTAAGTTTGGGGTAGCGGCTGCTACCCCTTGCTCTAAGGTGGGTTCACCCCTGTCTATGACACCACTCTCATTTACACTCGGTGTCTTTGATATATTTAAGTAGATATTGATAATTATTATTTAAAGAATGTGTTAGGCGGTGGATTATGGTAAGTTAAGAGATAGAGGTATGAATGTATTACTCGGTGAAGCTAGTAGAATTAATTAAACAATATATTATTTAAGATTAATTTATTATTATTAGTTATTAAATAAATCGTAAATTAATATATAGGAAACCGGATTCTGGAGGACAGGTTTCTTAGTTATTAAATAAATTGAAAATTAATATATAGGAAACCGGATTCTGGAGGACAGGTTTCTTAGTTATTAAATAAATTGAAAATTAATATATAGGAAACCGGATTTTGGAGGACATGTTTCTTAGTTATTAAATAAATTGAAAATTAAAATATAGGAAACCGGATTCTGAAGGACGGGTTTCTTATTTAAACATTGCGAACTTGTTATATTAAATCACTGGTGTCTTACGTTAAGAAATCTGTTAGAAAAAAACAGGTGTCTTATAATTGATGTCTTAGGCTTTTTTGTAGTAGTGAATACAAATTGATGACTGTGCATCAAATGCTGTAAAGTATGGAGCAGTAATATTGTATTGACTGTCCATACATGACAATATCGTTTGAGTTATAATTAACTCACAATTGAAAGATACTTTGTCAAATCCAAATGGGTTGTAAGAGACAAATTTGAACCCCATAAAGTGAGCTGGTTTGAGTTAGTATAGCCCCTAGCCGCTTGTATGAGGTGACATCTCGAAACGACTAGAGTGTGAGGTGATTGATGGAAAGTTTAAATGCCATAGAGTCATATGTGATGACTAGTCGATCACATAGGCAAAGTGTGGGAGACTCTCTGTCGGGCAGAGTGGCCGCTTATAGAGTTCTGGAAATTTTATAATAGCTCGGTCGTGGCAAGAGCTGCTATAGTATTCTTATGAGTCAATTCTTAGACTAAAGATTACTCGCCCAAGATGGCACAGTTTTTGCATAGCTTTGATTCATTCTCTATGACTTTTCGTAACTGGAGTCAAATGGGATTGTTTTGGGTTGTGTTTGGTTGTAGCTAGTTGGAGGGAGTAGTGCGATAGGAATTGTCCACCCCTTTGTCAGGGTTGTTCAAATCTCAAGGCCAGTCGAGGAGAAGTTAACTGGAAATGCGTGACCACGTTCGGAAGGTATCTATGGTAGATAATTCCGGTCAATCAGTTAATCTCCAGATCGAGGAAACCACTCACGATATGATCAAATGCAAGTACGACCCGAGAGACACCTTGCATTGAGTGGGAGATTGTAATAGGACAAGAGAATTGGTGACGCACACTTGTCGAGGACAAGTGGAGATTGTTGGGAAATGTGTCCTCAACAATCGTGCGATCACATAATTAAATCACATGATGAGAATGCGCAAGGGATGACTCGAAATAATATAGTCAACTGACCAACATTAATCGGTAATGATTGGCTAGCTAGAGTTTGACATTACTGTCGTATGACGGTGGTGGTCAGTTGATCCCTTTAGGTCACACCTATAGGACAATTCCCTTAATTGATAATGTAACATCCCGTATTTTCGTAAACAATATTTTAATGATTTTAAATTATTTTCCGGAATATAATATTATTTTAATAATAAATCGTAAGTTCTATCTTAAGTTTTCCGTTAAGTTCCGTCTTAAGATATTTTAATCTTAAGACATTGTTTCACTTGGCATTTCATTTTCCGACTTGAGTCTCCGTGTCGCTTAAGAAAATAAACCCGACTCAAGTAAAGGTGAAAGGAAAACTTAAAGACCCTACTTAAACCTGATACGTGTCTATTTTATGATGTTTTACATCTATTTTTACACGCATTTGGTCGCTCATTTACTATGTTTTAGCCTTTATTTCCCACAAATTGTGTACTTTCGTATTTTTATGCACTTTTGCAGATTTATGCGGAAAAGAGACGATTTAGCACCAAATTCGTATCCTCAAGTCTTTTGCTTAATTAAGGAATAAATGGAAAGTCAACTGGAGTCAAAATCAAGTACCAAGAGTCAAAACAGAAGAAATCCGAAGATTTCCGTACAGAAGCGGTCGACCGACCAGTTAAACGGGTCGGCCGACCAGGCCCGATTCTCATGAAGCCCATATTTCAAGAAGGGCCGGAAATAAGAGAAGCCCAGCAAGAAGCGGTCGACCGACCAGCTAAACGGGTCGGCCGACCAGAACGAAGCCCATGCGATTCTTTTTTCGGAAATAAAGTAGAATTAGAGTCTTTAGGAAACTCTTAGTTTCTTTCTATATAAGCCAATCTTATGATTAGGGTTATATATCTTTTAATCTATCTTTTACCATCATATCTCATCTCATATCATATATCTTTATTCAAGTCTTTACCATCTAGTTCATCTTTGATCATTATTCAAGAATTCTCAAGCATTCAATAAAGTTTATTCAGTACTGCCTTAATTCCAATTGTGGTAATTATTCTTTAATCTAGTTTTTATTATAGTCCTTGTTTTTATTACAATTGTTAAGTTAGAATCCCAAACTTTATTGAATCTTGCATGCTTAGATTATTTACTATGTTCTCCATGTTTATTCCCAAATTTACAATCGTCTTAACAGTCATGAGTAGCTAACTTTCATATGTTAGGATGTAGGGGATAATATGCATAGGTAAATAAAATCCGAAAAACCGACCTGTAGCAGGACCACGGTCGGCCGACTGGAATAGCCGGTCGGTCGACCGAGGCCGTGGTCGGCCGACTGGAGTAGCCGGTCGGTCGACCACTCGCGTATGTATTCTTGTTTCGTCTTTTCTTGTCAATTATAATATCCTGCAATAAGACCATAAGGAGACTTGTAGGATGTTAGTAATGACCTACCCAAGATTGAGAGATACGGGAAGGGCATTGGTTTACACCTTAAGACGGATAGGTTACTCAAGGCTGAAAGGTATGTAACCTGGGATTTAGGAATCACCTTTATTGTTGACACCCAATAATTGTGAGACCTAGGAACTAATAGCATAGGCCGAAAGGAGCTATTAGGTAGCATAGACCTAAAAAGATATGTTACACCCCCTTACGCGACTGCAATACATGTTGACCTTAGGATTTATTTTACCTTAGCTATTTATTACCCAAACATCCTAGCATCCTCTTTTATTATATTTTATTCTCATCTTTTAATTCTTGTTTTATTTTAATCTTTGCTTTAGATATAGTAATCAACCAATCAACCCCCAAATTTGTTACCTTTAAACATTAACATTAAGACAATAAACATTCCCCACCTCTTTGTGGTTCGACCCTGACTTTCACTATCTATTATTAAGGTTAGGAATTATAAATTTATCTTTGGTACCCTCAACGACGGGCATCAAATTTTGGCGCCGTTGCCGGGGAGGTGACGCCAGTGTTTATTGTTTTTTGTTTATGTTTTCCCTTTTTCTTTCGCTGTCATGACCATCGCCCCTTTCCCACAACTCGAGCATGAACCATTGCATATCTATTGTAGTAGAATAACTTCTTTCCTTACTCAGTCTGACTATCCTGTTAGTATTGGGGAGGTTTGTCGTATCTTTTATGATGGAGTCACTGGTAAGACCTTGATCGAGATTGAGAGAAATTGCGGATGGGAATTTTTAAACCTACCCTGTGAGAAGCAATGGGAGCTTCTAAAGCACCTAATCCGAGCCAGCGAAGATACGGAGAGGTATGAGGGTTTTAATATTAGTAACCCAGATATTCCTGTTGAGTGTGATCCTATCACACCCATTACTGAAGAGTCGCTCATTCTTAAGGATGAGTATGATAGGTTACTTGATTCCCTTTCCCTCCCCGTTGATGATACTGACTCGGATTTAGATACAGATGATGAGTTAGAAATTTACCCCTTGACTGACCAACCTATTTCTGTAGGTGTTAGTGATGAACATGTTCCTGACATGTTTGAACCCTCGGTTGATGAACCTTGTTTTTTGCAGGATTCTTCCATTGACATTTCTGATGTTTTTAATAATATTAGTGAATGTTATGTACAAGGATCCTTCACAAAGGATCCTTCGGAGGCTTTGATGTGTTTTGAGGCATGTGCAGGTGAATGTCTTGCTCAAGAGGCTGATTTGGATGCTCCCGAAATTGCAACTCTAGTGGCAGAGTCTATAGGCGGTAGAAAGAGAGATGTTCTCAATCGAGTAGTACCACTTACTCGATCAAATGATGTAGAGAACGAGGTCACTCAAGCAAGTGATCATTTGGCTAAAGAAAAGAGCCCTAAGATGAAGAAACCCAGGAAGGTGTCGACCCACGACTTGGGAGTCGACAACTCCGGGAGATGGATGGCTAAAGCTGTGGATGATGACCCACCCATCTACATGGTGGAGAGAAACTCATCTACCCAAATCACCATAGCTGAAGGAGTAGCCTGTAGTCAGAGCCCTTGGTCAAAGAAACGCCGAATACTTCGCGGATGACTTCTTCTTTTTGCTCGTTTCTGTTTTTCTTAAGACATTTTTTTTTGTTTTGTTAAGACTTTCTAGTTTGCTTTCTTTAAGTTTTTAGGACAACTTTTCTGTTGTGTTTGCGTAGTTAAGACTTTTTGGACTTGTTTCTGGGATCTCGCGCATTTGTTGGGCGCATATTTTCTTGTTTTTTCAGGATTTACGACAAAAAAAAAACGAAGACCTCCAGAACTCCGCTGGTCGACCGACCAGAATCATCAGTCGGTCGACCAGAGGCGCTGTATCGCAGATTTTTCCGCTGTTCACAGGAGGTCGATCGACCAGAAACACCGGTCGGTCGACCTACTGTCCGCTGCAGTCTTTCGTTTCTCTTCCTTGGAACTCGTGAAATCAACTTGGATACTTGAGTGGCACTGCTAGCCACCAAAACCTCCCAGCTTACGCTGGTTTGGGGAGGTTTTTCTCATGCATCTTTTAACCCAGTGAGTTCTTTCCAGTTTTTCCTTGGTTTTTATTGCATCTTTTCTTTAATTTTGTGAAACCTTTACTTAGGCTAATGCACAATGGGGACATTGTGCGGGTTGGTTTGGGGAATGGTTTCGTGTCACATGCATTGCATTCTGTCACACGTTTATTGCATTTCTGTCTTGCATCGTTCTTTTCTTTATTTTCCTTATATATACAAAAATCCAAAAAAATTAAAAAAAATTCAAAAAAAATTCCAAAAAAATGCACGTTTATTTTAGCATATAGGTCGAGTCGGAACGAAAGTATTTCAAGGATGATTTAGCTATCTTACATGTTTATGCCTTTACCTTGCCTTGTCAACTTGTTTTAGTATAAGAGTCTTTTGCATATCTACGAGTTTTTGTCAACTTGCATATCTTGAGACTTGACTTATACCTTGGCAACCTACTTATACATTCTAAGTTTTAGAGCCTTATTCCTGGTTTCATTCTTAAACCAGTCGTCTAGGATGTGAGTAGTACTCCCCTTAGAACATGTTACATCAATATGCATAAACATGAACTTGAATTGCTATATACTTGTTTTACTATCTTGTCTTGCGAGTCTTGATACGTGCATTTGGGATCCCTTTTCTCATATTTACCCATAAGCTTCACAAAGCCAAATTTGCCTTTTTATTCCCCCAAAACTACATCCCATACTTAGCCTACCTTTCCAAGCTAGTATTTGTGGTCTTTGGTTTGACTTATTGGAGGTATCTTGGTTTGTAAGCTATCTTAAGCAAAGAGAAAAGAAAAGAAAGAAAGAAAAGAACAAGAACAGAAAAAAATTCAGAAAAGAAAGAAAGAAAAGAAAAAACGAAAAAGAAAAAAATCCGGAAAATGCAGAAGGCAGTCGACCGACCGCCTGTATAGGTCGGTCGACCACCTGGCACCATCAGAGAAAAAAAAAAAAAAAAACGCTCCAAATTGCTTTCTTTTATGTGTTATCACTCCCGTACCTCATTCAAAAATATTTGGGAGTCCTTTCTTATATTCAAAGTGAGAGTTGTGCTACAAAAGAGCACTTTCCTAATATCAAAAGTGTGAAGTTTGTTGTTGGAAATCAGTTTTACTAGCTTGGCTACTAACCCCACAAATCCAAAAACATCTTAACCACTTTTTACCTTTTACCTCACATATCTTTCATTACCTCATTTGCATGTATTTAGGCCACTTAAATGAGATTGTTATACGAAGTTGTAGAATTCTTGTTCATGTTAGATTGCAGGCATGTTTCCATGGGTCGCATTTAGGTGAGTGTCATTACAAATATACTTCTTTCTATCTTTTACATATACTCACCCTTTGCTTCATGAGTGTCTCGAGCATACCGCGAGAGTCCATGGTATAAGTCTCTATAGTTTCTATATGTGCAAGATTGACGACACCATAACTCGTTTGCATGACTCGAATATTTTCTCATTTTGTACTTGGCATTGGTATAGGCTAACATGTAAATTTCGCTCTGAGATTGAAATCGTTCCATTAGTTAAGATCGAGTCTATTTCTTGCTTGAGGGCAAGCAAGGGTTTGGTTTGGGGAATTTGATACGTGTCTATTTTATGATGTTTTACATCTATTTTTACACGCATTTGGTCGCTCATTTACTATGTTTTAGCCTTTATTTCCCACAAATTGTGTACTTTCGTATTTTTATGCACTTTTGCAGATTTATGCGGAAAAGAGACGATTTAGCACCAAATTCGTATCCTCAAGTCTTTTGCTTAATTAAGGAATAAACGGAAAGTCAACTGGAGTCAAAATCAAGTACCAAGAGTCAAAACAGAAGAAATCCGAAGATTTCCGTACAGAAGCGGTCGACCGACCAGTTAAACGGGTCGGCCGACCAGGCCCGATTCTCATGAAGCCCATATTTCAAGAAGGGCCGGAAATAAGAGAAGCCCAGCAAGAAGCGGTCGACCGACTAGCTAAACGGGTCGGCCGACCAGAACGAAGCCCATGCGATTCTTTTTTCGGAAATAAAGTAGAATTAGAGTCTTTAGGAAACTCTTAGTTTCTTTCTATATAAGCCAATCTTATGATTAGGGTTATATATCTTTTAATCTATCTTTTACCATCATATCTCATCTCATATCATATATCTTTATTCAAGTCTTTACCATCTAGTTCATCTTTGATCATTATTCAAGAATTCTCAAGCATTCAATAAAGTTTATTCAGTACTGCCTTAATTCCAATTGTGGTAATTATTCTTTAATCTAGTTTTTATTATAGTCCTTGTTTTTATTACAATTGTTAAGTTAGAATCCCAAACTTTATTGAATCTTGCATGCTTAGATTATTTACTATGTTCTCCATGTTTATTCCCAAATTTACAATCGTCTTAACAGTCATGAGTAGCTAACTTTCATATGTTAGGATGTAGGGGATAATATGCATAGGTAAATAAAATCCGAAAAACCGACCTGTAGCAGGACCACGGTCGGCCGACTGGAATAGCCGGTCGGTCGACCGAGGCCGTGGTCGGCCGACTGGAGTAGCCGGTCGGTCGACCACTCGCGTATGTATTCTTGTTTCGTCTTTTCTTGTCAATTATAATATCCTGCAATAAGACCATAAGGAGACTTGTAGGATGTTAGTAATGACCTACCCAAGATTGAGAGATACGGGAAGGGCATTGGTTTACACCTTAAGACGGATAGGTTACTCAAGGCTGAAAGGTATGTAACCTGGGATTTAGGAATCACCTTTATTGTTGACACCCAATAATTGTGAGACCTAGGAACTAATAGCATAGGCCGAAAGGAGCTATTAGGTAGCATAGACCTAAAAAGATATGTTACACCCCCTTACGCGACTGCAATACATGTTGACCTTAGGATTTATTTTACCTTAGCTATTTATTACCCAAACATCCTAGCATCCTCTTTTATTATATTTTATTCTCATCTTTTAATTCTTGTTTTATTTTAATCTTTGCTTTAGATATATTAATCAACCAATCAACCCCCAAATTTGTTACCTTTAAACATTAACATTAAGACAATAAACATTCCCCACCTCTTTGTGGTTCGACCCTGACTTTCACTATCTATTGTTAAGGTTAGGAATTATAAATTTATCTTTGGTACCCTCAACGACGGGCATCAAAACCCTTCATCAACATTTCATCTCCTTCATTTCATTTCACTGTAAGAAAAGAAAACACCATTTCCACTTTTCTTAACAGCTTCTAAAGACGATCTCGACCCCTTCCCGAACTCGTATCAAGCTAAATTTTATAATATCGGAATCCTCTCGAGATTTGCAATCTTTCTATCACTTTCAACTTCTGTTTCATCGACTTTCATTTTGGGGCTGTTGATGTGTGCATTTTGTATAGACTTTTAGTCTTGTTTTAGCACACATTCTCATAATAATTGGTGATTTTATACCCCGTATGTGCTACTTTGTGTTCGTGTTGCTATTTTGCAGGTAGTGACCGAATAGTAGCGGAAACCGAGCTTTTTCTGCCTTAAAGCACTGTTTTTCAATAGTCGATGGAAGAACCGCGGTTGGTCGTATGTCAATCGACAATTTTGAAGTGAAGAATCAACCTCTGTGCCTGTCGAAGAATCCATCGAGGAGAAAAGTCTTCGATCGAGCTGTCCTGTGCTCGATCGAGGGATCCAGATGAAGAAAAGTCCTCGATCGAGTTGTCCTGTGCTTGATCGAGAGGTATCCAAGAAGAAAGCGCTCGGTCGAAAGCCAAAGTGATCGATCGAGAGGTACCAAAGAAAAGGAGTCGATCGAGTAACCTTCCACCATTCGACCGACCAGTTTGTGAAGATAAAAGGGCTCGATCGAGAGGAAATTTCCCTCGATCGAGAGTTTGGAGACTCTTCGTGTTCACTCAGTTATTACTGCAGTTTAATTTTCTCTGCTTATTTAAAGAAGCTCGTTTGAGAGCATTAGGTATCAAGTTGCAGACCCTAATTTTTACTCTCAGAAACTCTTTTTACTCCAATTTATTTTCTGAACTTTGTAGCCGTCACAACTTTAGTAATAATACAGAGTTCTTCGTTCTTCCGTTAGAAGGATTCCAATCTCTGTTCTTGCTTTCATTACTGTAATTTCCTCTTCTCTTATCTTTATTTTCTAATCTCATTTCAGTTTCTATTCACTGTTTCGTTTTGTGATTTTCGATCTGTTTCGCGTAATACTCTGTTTTCGTTATTCACGTTCATCGTTAATGTTCGTCCGTCTCTGCCGTTAATTTTACTTTCCTATTTCATTTCATTACTCTTTGTCAATCCCTGTTTTTAGTTCTAATCTATTTACTCTATATCCCTGTTTAATTCGTATCGTATCGTATGTTAGCTCATTATTTTTATATCCGTCTTAAGATTACCAAAATCGCATCCCTTTTCCCTTTGCTTCTCGTTAATTTCGAATCCATTGCCCTTATTTATAATCTGGTTTTTACTTATCATTTTATCATGTCGTATGCTAGAATTCTCATTATCATCATAAGCATTGTTGACCCCATCATGAGTAGCTAAATCTTTTATATGTTGGGATGAGGGAATTGTGTCGAACGTATGATATGTTGTAGTCGGGTTAGACCGTCTTTGGTGGGAGTAATCTTTAAACAATTTAATTTATGTTCGGTTTAGTGAGTGTGCGCATGAGACCTTACATCTAGTTAATTCCCGACCTAGACCGGAAGGTTGGAAGGGTAAGACTTGTTTATTGATTTTAAATAGTTTTTGCGAGAGCGGAAGTTAAGCAGAAACGACCTTAGGGCGACTTAAGACCGGAAGGTATAGTCGGGTTTGAGACTTGACTGTAATAACCCAGCCTTTCCCACCAATAATTGGCCTATCCCAATTACGATAATCATACGTAAGACACAACGACCCGAGTTCCCAACATATTCCCTTTCCCTAATTTTTATCTCATCTTGTGTTATTTCCCGTGTTTTTATTCCTTGCTTATCCTTATATCGTAGTTTAGTTATCACTATTCAAAACCCCCATTTCTGTGACCATAGGTAAAAACTGTTAGTTAAACAAGTTCGCTTCCCTGAGGAGATCAACCCTATTTATCGCTAGCTTCTATTAGTAGTACCTAGGCTTTTATTTTTGGTGTATGAACGACACGCATCAAATTTTGGCGCCGTTGCCGGGGAAGCAACGCTGTTTTTCTATTTCTGTTTTTATCTATTTTAGTCTTAAGGAATTTTAATTCCTTAAGACCATACTAATCGTTCTCTTCAGTTTTATGCGCAGGTCTCAAAGGGGAGATTTGTTGAATCCCGATCCCGAACCCGAGAGATTATTCCTACGTCGAAGGAGAGAACTTGAGAGAGCTAGTCGGGAGGAAGACTTGAGTACCCCCGAACAAGAGAGAACCAATTTTTGTGAGGAAAACTTCATTTTCGAACCTGTTTTTCAACCAAACATGCCTAACATCGCAAGCCACTCTGAGCCTACAGCCGCGTTTATTCCAAGAGGGTTTAGTATAGCCACCGATGAAGATGGCCAAACTTTTGATTTCCGACCCTCTTACATAAACATGGTGGAAAGAAACCAATATCGTGGGGCCGCAGGAGAGGACCCCAGAAAGCACATGGAGCGATTTGATGACTATTGCTCCTCAATTCCAGCAAAGGGGGGGTAACCCAAGACAAGATCAAAGAAGCCCTCTTTCCCTTTTCCTTAACCGACAACGCAAGGGAATGGTTGTCGGATTTAGATAGGGATGCAGCTGGGATAACTGACTGGACGTCCCTAGCCCTAGCTTTTTACAAGAAGTACTTTCCACCACAACGTACAAACGCCTTACGCACACAAATAACCAACTTTAAACAGAAACCCTCTGAAAACTTAACTGAAGCTTGGGAGAGGTTTAAAGGTTATGTGAGGTCAGTCCCCCACCATGGTTTCGAGCCATGGTTTATTTTTAACCAGTTTTACAATGGCCTATACGATGATCATAGGGCCATTTTCGATTCCGCTGCAAATGGGCGATTCCAGCGTGAGGTGGACGACGATAAGGGCTAGAGTTTAATTGAGGAGATGGCCACCCATACGTTTGAGTATGGCAACCCCAGAGGTGGGACAAGAACGGTTGCCAATATTGAGACTGAGGGTCTAGAGGCAAAGTTTGATAAGCTGTTTGCGAAGATTGAAAAGTTGGAGAACGGAGGTGTTGGGAACCGTCAAACGGTTCATGTCCTACAAAAAGAGGAACTTGTACTTTACGAAAGGTGTGGCGAGCAAGGCCACGGTGCAGTTGAATGCTTCGCTGAACGGGAGCAAGTTTTTTCGTTTCAACAATACAAACAAGGGGGATACAATCACGGGTATGTCCACCCGAATTTACGATGGACAAGCCAAAATGTTCTCAACCCGTCTCCCCCCACCACAACAACAACAACAACAACCGTATATTCCACCGCACAAGCAACAGTTCTCGAGGGCCCCGTAGTTTCCGAACCCTCAACAAGGTAGTTCCTCGAGTGGAGGGGTATCCAATGTTGGCGAATTTGTAATAACCCGAATATTTGTTATTTAAAAGACGTAATTCATGGGTAATTTACGAACAAGCGATGAGTTACGTTTTAAATATAGTCGTTTTATAAGCTCGTGTATACTCGTTTTGGATGAACATTTAAGGGTTGTTGTGGGGTTCGAATTTGGGACGAAGGCATCATGTAATAATATTTGGTGTATGTTATTTGTGTGGCTCGAACCGGAGACCTATGGGTAGCCTGCAGTGGGCCTCGATTGGCGTGCCAATGAGGCAGCCCACACGAAAATATAGAAACAGTGAGCTAGTGTGTGTCTGCCGCCATATATAGCAAGAGCTTTCCTTACCCTAACCCTATTCAAACTCAAACTAGATCTCACAAAAACCTAGCCGTCACTTTAGGGAAGGAAAGGAGCCTGCTAACGGTGGTTATAGGCGGACCTAGGGTGCCTCGTTTTGACCAAGAACCTGGTATGCACACCACGACCTCTGTAATCTCAGTTTTTTATGTATTGTTTTGTCGTCTGTTTGAGGGTATGCAGTCACGTTTTACTAGTTGTTTGTATTTGCGTTTTATACTAGGATGTATGGAGAGTTTATGATGGTTGTGGGTGGTGGTCGTTGGTCGTTTTTACACACTTTCGAAGGTGTTAAAAATGGTGGTCAGGGGAAGGGAGTTTTTACGGGTTCAGCAAGTTGTTTTGATGCGTTTTTATAATCAATCTTTTTAGATCTATCGTATGTCTTTTGTTTTGGGTCTTTGGTCGTAGTGGCAGGTGGTTATGGGGGTTTCTCATGATGGTGGTTCCAGGGTACGGTGGTGTCTGGCTATGGTGGTACAGGGTGGTTTGACAGGGGTGTTCGTGGGGTTGTGTTTGTGTTGCAGTCCAGTGTCGTGTTGTCAGTCGTGTACAGGGGTGTTTGGGGGTGGTAGCATTGAGGACTCGGGGGAGGTCAGTGCAATGCTACCACCGTGTCTAGAGTCTGGAGTCCAGGGGTAGTTTTGGTGGTCACGGGTGGTGGTAGTTGCGGCAGGGTTTGTGTCGGTGGGGGGTTAAAGTCGTGGGGACAGGGTCGTAGGTGAGGAACCAGGCCTGATCTAGGCCCTGGTTCAACTCACCGGCGGCCGTCGGTCAGATGGGTGGTGGTTGTGGTGGTAGAAGGCAGTCGGGGCGTTGGTGTTGGTGGCTGTCGGTGGTGGCTGGGCGTGTCATGGTGGAGTTGTGAGGGGTTGTTCACGAGGGAGCCGTGGGTGAGTGTAGGGCTGTTTCGTGTGTTTTGGTGTACTTCATTTTTATTTCTTTTGAATTTATTTACTTTATTATTATTATTATTATTATTATTATTATTATTATTTTCTTATTTATTTATGGTAATAGTATTTTGTTATTAATAAAGATATTATGCTTATTAAAGGAAATGATTTGAGATTTATTGTAAGATGTGGTATTAATGCATATTTTAAATAATTTGAAATTCGAACTGATTTATCTATTTTTGGAAAGTTACCTAATATAGAAGTTACTATTTTTGGAAGGTGCCTTTTTAGGAAAGTTCTATTTATAGTAATCGTATTTGTATCACATGCGTTAGGAAGTTCTATAAATAGAATGTGTGTATATTACAAGTTTAGGGAACCTTATTATTTATATAATCTATGTTTAGGTGGTGATTTTCGCGTGGAACATTTTTAATAGCCGTTGCTCACTTGCCATTGTCTTCTGCAGTTTTGAGGTAGGGGAATATTTGTGTTGTGATTGTGAGTTGACATGAATACATTGTATTTGGTTGATGTACATATATATACTTATTGTATGATTTAATATGATTGAATGAGGACTGATAATTGTGGAGAACGGGTGTTGTGATAAAGGGTCTTGTGATAAACGGTCTTGTGATATGGGACTTGTGATATGGCCATGGGAGGTGTGGTGTGTTGGAGATGTGGTGGTTGTGGAGAAGATGGAGGAGTTATTATGATAGTTATTCGTGTTGTGATTTTATTACCTACTCAACCTCGTGTTGACCCTGCTATTTGTTTGATTGTGTCTGCGTTGATCCAATTTATTGGGGAGCAGAATGACAGGTTTAGACATATGGATGCTGGAAGGGTGGAGAGGATATGGACCAGACCAGTCTAGTTATAGCTCAGTTTTATAGCTTCCGACATGTTGAACTTTTAGTTTTGTTTCCATAAGCAGTTGTAATCCTTTTGAGACTTATGTTTAAACTTTAAGTACTTAATAAAGTGTTGTGTTTCTTCCTTTGTAAACTACTACCTCGGGTAACCGAGATGGTAACACCCTTAGTTATTTGGGGAGTCCTAGCTCAGGCCTCTGAATAAATGGGGGTGTTACAGAATTAAAGAGCATGATATAATCTTTGGCCACGCAAATGGCTAAATCTGGCCAAGCGACAAACTCAACGATAAAGATATTAGAGTCGCAAATTGCTCAACTCGCCACAAATCAATCAACAAGACAACCGGGCCACCTCCCCTCTTAGTCGGAAAAGAGGAAGGAAACGTTGAACATGGTGACCCTCATATCAGGTAAATTTTATTCTAATGATGAAGTTATTAATCGGAGTGTTATTGATGTCGCAGGAAAAGAAGAACAGAAAGTAGCTGGAAAAGCTGAGAAAGGTCTCGATCGAGAGGTTTCAGACTCTCGATCGAGAGGAAATGCAGCAGAAGAGCTCGATCGAGAGCCTCAGACTCCTCGATCGAGCGATGTGTCAAAAGAAAGTGTTCGATTGAACATTGTTGAGAAAGAAACCACTCGATCGAGAACGCTGGAAGGTCGATCGAGTGGATCTGCTGAGAGTGCTCGATCAAGGGTTCTGGAGCAAGAAAACTCTCGATCGAGTGAACCAAACAAGAGAATGTTGAACAATATGTTGATCCAAGATACGCACAGACCAGATTCAGATGTGCAGGTCCCATTTCCGGGATGTTTAATGAAAAAGAAGAAAACCGAACCAGAATTCCAAAGATTCGGCCAACTGCTCAAAGGCCTCAACGTCCATATTCCATTCTTGGACTTAGTGAGAAAGGTACCGTCTTATTTAAAATTTATGAATGACATTCTTATGCGTAGGCGTACCGTTAGTGAAATTGAGACCGTAGCTTTTACGGAAGGGTCTTCAGCCCATTTGCAATACCGGACCCCACTCAAACTATCCGACCCGGGTAGTTTTTCCATACCTTTCTATATAGGACTCCACTATATTGATAGAGCGCTATGCGACTTAGGCGCTAGTATTAGCGTTATGCCATGGTCCTTAGCAAGGAGGTTGGGTCTTAACCGGTTTCATTACACGAGTATGTCTGTGCAAATGGCTGACAAGTCAATGGCTAAGCCTATGGGAATTTTGGAGGATATACCAGTCAAGGTGGGACGTTTTTATATACCGGTTGACTTTGTCGTTCTTGACATTCCAGAAGACACATACACACCCATCATACTTGGTCGGCCCTTTTTGCATACTGCCCAAGCAATCATTGATGTTGGGTTGCGCACTTTGACCTTTCGAGTCGGGGGGAGAGGAATTAGTTTTCGCTAAACCCGCGACATACAAGGGCCCGATGCGCATTTTAGAATGTAATGTCTTACAAGTCGTTGACTCTGACTCTAGTCCTATGGATGTGACACCGTCAAAAGACTCTATGATCATAGATGAACCTCCACATGTCGTCATTCCCCCAACCTCACTAACACCGTTGCCTCGTAAAGAGAGCAAAAGAGGGGCCCGTATTTCTGTTATAAGGTGCACTGGGCCAGGATGGGGAAACTTTGCAATGGACCCACCCACGGGAAAATCAAAGAGCATGGCGAAGCTTTTTAAGGAGTACAAAGGCGAGTGGAAGTCGGGAGAGGAGTCACGAGCATTGAGAAGGAAGATGGGGACCAATGATGGCGAAGCAAGTACATCGCAGCCGCGGCCGCAGAATGGCCAATCTGAATCTATGGAAGAATAGCCGGGTTTGCAACCCCGTGTAGAGTTGTAAATAACTAGTTTTTCGTGGATTTTTAGTTTTTTTTTTTAACTTGTGGTTTTTATTTTGTTGGGACATCCGTAGCTAGACAATCGTAGTTTGGACAGTTAGAGTGACTCGGACAATTTTTTTTTTTGGTGGTTTTAGGATGTTTGTATTATGCTTATTGCAGGTACAACTGAGCCGCAACAATCCGAAGCACAAATCAAGGTGCAGTCAGGTGAAAAGCACTCGACCGAGAGGATAAATCCTCTCGATCAAGCAAATTTAGGGATTGATGAATTCGGTCGAGAAGATTTCTTCTCGATCGAGGAAAGGAAAATGGTCGATCGAGAAGGTGGGAGTCCAAAGGTTGAGAACTCATCGATCGAGGATTTTAATTGGTCGATCGAGAGGTTTTTCTCTCGATCGAGGGGCCAGAAGTTCAAAAGTCAAGGATCTCTCGATCGAGGTGCAATTGTTCTCGATCGAGCCCTTCAGGTATCAAAAAGCACTCAATCGAGAGGAATTTTCTCTCAATCGAGCACCTCTTTCGGTCTATATAAGGTAAACTCCTCGACTTTTCTCTTCATTTCCTTCGACCGAGTTCCTGTGTTCTTTCCCCTTTTTTATGCTTTTTCAAATCTACTTGAAATTTAAGCATTGTTTTGCCCAAATAACAACTACATTATAACACCCAATTGTTTTACATATCATACGTTCGACAAAAGCCCTATCAAAAAAATCGATTTCAAGCCCCAATTCGAAATTTTTCGTTTCTAGGGTTTCGGTTCCATTTTCGAAATTTGTGCTTTTTGTTCCAATTCTTTGCAGTACGTGGGTATTCTCAACATCAAGTAAGTATTCCTAGTTCTCCTTTGCTTAATTAAACACCCCATTCCCTTAGTTTTCCGAATTTTAGGGTGTATTGTAATATCCCGCATTTTCGTAAAATATATTTTAAGGGTTTTAAATTATTTTAAGTAGTAAAATAATATTTCAATAATTTATTGGGAAAGTGTTTTAAATAAATAGAAAGATCCGTCTTAAGAACCTTAAGTCCTTAAGAGAAATACAAACTTGGCAACTTAAACTCATATGCTAAAACCCGTTCAAGTTACTAAACCCGTTTTCCTTGAAACGGGAAAGGACACATATAAACCCTCATAAACCCCAATATGTCGACATTTCAACATTTCCTCAAAAACAAACACTGTAAACTCTTTTCTCCATTTCTTTCCTAAACCTTCATCTTCTTTCTCAAATTCCGTCATCATCCGTTCACCGAATCGAGGTAATAATTACATTTTCGGAATCCTCATCGAATTTGCAAGTCATCTGTCACTTCCGTTTTTCGTTTCCTTCAACTCGAAATTTGGGCTGTTTTGGCATAATTCGAGTTTTAGCCTCTTAAATCCGTTTTCATGTTGTAGGGAGAGGCTCAGAAGATCCTAAGGAGGTTTGTGGCGAGATTGAAGAGCAGATAGGAGCTTAATCGCGTAAAAGGTGACGATTACGAGTAACTCGGCCTTTATTGTAAAATTAGCACTTTGCTTGGTTTTGAATGCTTAAGTTTCTGATTTCGGTTATTGTGGTTGTTGATGGAACTTAATATCATGCTAGGAACCCTCAAGAAAGACTTCATATGCTTGGTATATGTTATTCATGTTTATTGTTAAGATTTCAGAAATTTTATACTTGCGACGGATACAAATAATATTCGTATTGAGGATTGTGTGTGGTTTTAAGTGTTGATAGGTAGTGTTCTGATGATTTGTTATACTGGGTAAACCTTGTGTGTTGCGATCATAGAAGTCTAGAATCGTTTTGGTCGAAATTGCAAATTACTGGAAAATGCATTTTCGTGCTCAGGGACTCTGAGCCGGTCGACCGACCGGCCGCCGGCCGACCGGCTGGGAGTGCGTGTTGGTTGTTTTTCGAAAGTTGACATTTCAGTATTTGGGGCTACCAGCCGGTAGGCCGGCTGCCTACCGCCCGGCTGGGGACCCTTATAGGCTGTTTTTCGTATTTTAAGAATTGTAAAGAGTTGGGTTGCCAGACGGTCAGCCGGCTGCTTGCCACTGACCGGCTGGGAGCCCCTGTTGACTTAAAAATCATTTATATCTTTCAAACGGTTTATCGGTTTGGTTTGAGATTCGTTCCGTGTACCTTATATGTGTGTTTGAGGTCCCCGGAGGATGGGCATCACTATATTGGGTTCGGGAATGGAGAGAGGATAGAGACCCCCCGGTCGGGTAACCGAAAGGGAAACCGGCTCTCCCTCATCTTAGTTCTCGGGATCAATTAAGTGTTATTTAGTGATTTAGGAAGTTAGAACTATAGGTTAGTTTCTATCTTTGGATGTTATTGGTTGATGCGTGTTAAGGTATGCCTTAAGCTGGCCTCTGAGCTTAACACGTGAGTTGTATGTCGCGTGATGGGATATGTGTTAAGTTCACCTCTGGACCCATTACATGTTTTGCTTGTGGCGTGTCAGGATATGTGTTAAGTTCACCTCTGGACCTGACACGTGATCGGTTGTCGTACACGGGATATGTGTTAAGTTCACCTCTGGACCCGGTGTGCGATAGCTCTGTATTGGGATATGTGTTAAGTTCACCTCTGGACCCAATACTTGTTTGTAGCATTGGGATATGTGTTAAGTTCACCTCTGGACCCTTTGCTTGTGGATGTTTAGGGATATGTGTTAAGTTCACCTCTGGACCCTTTACTTGAATTGTATGTTGGGATATGTGTTAAGTTCACCTCTGGACCCGACATTGTTTGGTAGTGGGATATGTGTTAAGTTCACCTCTGGACCCATTGCTAGTGTTTGTTGATATCTTGGTCTATGCCTTAAGTTGGCCTCTGAGTCCTTGATAGTGAAAGTGTGTTACTGTGTAGGTTATTTCTTGAGTTGACCGCTGAACCTTATACTTGTTAAATTTATCTGCTTGCCTAGAGTTGGTACGGTGTCAGATATGAATGTGGATAGTGATGTTATAGTACCTTGACTTGATGTTTTCATCCAAGGCATTGGATGACTCTAAGTCAATTTCGTAAATGGTTTGGATTGAAAGACCCCCCGACCGGGTAACCGGTAGGGAAACCGGCTCTCCTTCCAAATAGTTTCCGAAGTTGGTTGAGTGCCGTGCAATAGTGATTGCATGATGATATGAGATTAGTTATTGAGATATTGCTATGCTTCACATGTTTATATATGTTGGAGTATTCTGTATGCTTTGCTTGTTACGTGTCGTTACAAAAGGTGGCTAGGAGAACTCTAGTCACTCCCCACTGATTGTGGCGTACATGTTTTCATGTATGTAGGTACATGCAGGTTGGACGGGGTTCACTTGAGAGCTAGCGAATGATGATCCTTATCATCTTATGACTTACACTTCACCGATTAGCTAGACTCTTAGTTTTGATACAGTTGTTATGTTTTGGTGCCTGTAGGGATGTTCCATCCCAGGCTTTGTATATATTTTGGTTTCCGTACTTAGAACTGTTATACTTATCTATTTTGTTTATATCAGTTTCAGTTTCCGTTTCAGTTTAATACATCTCGCATGATGTTTATGTTTAAAAAGTTTAAATTCCGCTGCATTTTTAGTACTTTGTATGTTTTATATTTCCGCTTTCGCGAGGGGTTTTACATGTATGTTAGTCGAGCTTCGAATCGTGTTCTTTAAATGCTTAATCTTTGTTTAATTTCGTTTCTCCTTAATGTTTAATGTAGTAATGGACCAAGTAACTCAATCCTCTGCTCCTAAACCTTCTGTCGAGACAATCGTCTCGAATGTCGTAACCGAGATAACAGAGCAACACTCTGTTGCTGCTGTCGCGGAGTCTGGGCAGCCTCCTGTCACTGTCACTGAGGTTGCGACGGTGTCTTCCGACATCGTCATTCCTGGGGGAGGGTTGACCGTGAGTCCACCGGCCATTGAGGGTATTGTAGCTTCTCAAGCAACTCCTGGTGCCCCAGTTACAGTAGAGGACGTCGAGACGGAGTCCGAGAGTGACTCCGGGGAGGAGACCGAGTCTTATGAGGATGTTGGGCAGCCGCGTCCTCCTTTCTCTTTGTTAGCTGCGGGTGCCACTCCTAGGTACTCCAAGCTCCCTAAGATTCCTCGTCCCCAGTCCTTGGCCATCACCACCACTACTTCTCAACCTCCTATGGCCGCTTCTTCGAGCTCCACCGCAGTATCTACTGAGCTCACCATGGCAGCTGGGGCCACTACTGCCGAACCCCCTGTTACTGAGGCTACTACTACGCCTCCTTCTACTGCGGCCACTTCATCGAGGGCCGTTGTCACTTCTTCACGAGGGACAAACCTTGCCCCCTTGCCTAAGAGGCCTGAGGTACGTTTTATTTCTGCTGACCACCGTTCTAGGTTGTCTACGCTTTTGTCTGTACCCCTCTCCCCGACCCGTTTCCTCTCGCGCCCTGACCTAGAGACTCTAGGTATCTATGAGGATGTTTGCCACTTGCTAAACGGGACGGGGATGTCTGGTTTGATTAGGATGGAGGAGCTCACGCTAGATAGACCTACCTACGAGTTCTTTAGCTCCTTCACCTTTGACCCCGAGAGCTATAGGGAGGATCGCACTTTCCCTTGTATTCATTTCCGACTCATGAATGAATCGTTTGACTGGACCTTGGGGCAGTTCGGGGAGGCATTAGGCCTCGTTAGTGATGGACCCATCGAGCCTCCTCGAAGGCTCGTACCTCAGTTGTGGGCTGCCCTTTCTCACACTCCATGCTCTTCACGGAAGGGCGCCCACGTCCACACACCAGCCCCTCGTTACTTTCTTCGATTGTTGGGCGAGACTATCTTTGGGCGACCTCAGCCCAATAACATCACCAACACTGACCTTGCCATCTTGGCCGGGTACGTGAACATCGATTCGCGTACCCCTTTACTTCTTAACATTTCATTTCTGGTTGCTCGGTATTGGGGTGGTATTGGGAGGAGGGTCACGAGCGCTATTGTCTGTGGCGGATTGGTCACTAGGATCCTCCGCCGCATTCGCCCTACTAAAATCGAGAGGGTTGGCTTAGTGGGGGAGATTGGGCGCCTAGATATAGAGGCCATGCGAGTCTTTCGCTGGCTAGATGGGATGACGTGGAAGATTTGTGGCTACCCTTCAGTGACCCTACCTTGCGCCACACTTCCTCGTCTTTTACCGCTCTCCACTGCTGAGGGAGCGAGACCACCACCCACCACCTACCATCTCACATTCACCACCGCACCCCCCTCTTCTTCTGGCAAGAAGAGGAAGCGCGAGATTGGGCAGTCTCCCAGTCTCCGACCCAGACTCCACCACCTAGGGTTGGACCCACGTCCACGCCCACGTCCACGCCCACGTCCACGCCCGCGTCCGCGTCCACGTTCACCTTCATGCCCTCTCCATCCATCACTCGTACACCTACCACCCTCACCACTCACTCACTTTCACCTTCACCTACTCCTACCCCTACCCCTGCTTCTTCTGGGATGGTTTATCCTCCCAATTTTGTTTTACCTCCCGCCCTTGAGGCGCCTGCGGTCTCCGACCAAAGGCGTCGTGATCCTGTGCTTGATGGCATTTGCAGGTACCTCACCGAGATGCGACGGGATCAGGCTTTGGCCATGTTCCCTATCTATGAGGACTACATCCGCACAGCACGTCCCCTTCCAGCGGGATGGGTTCACCCCTCTTTCTACCGATACCAAGATGGCGGGTACCCTGCCTCTTCTTCTTCTTCTGATGAGGAGCGGGAGGAGACACCGGTAGCGAGAGCAGTGTGCCTACGTGTCGAGGCCGCAGCGAGGCGTGCTACGAGAGAGGAGGAGCAGGATACCACGTTTCGGGAGGAGGAGACTTCTCGTGATGCTTAGGGCTTCCCTAGTTTTGGTACTGGTTTGGGGAAGCCAGTTTTGTGAGTACCACCGTCTTCCATCCTTTCTTTTGTTTTCTTTTTGTTTTCTTTTTTTGTTTTTAAGAACATGTATTAGGTTGATATCCCTTTTCCCTTGCTTGCTGGTTTTGATGTGCTGAGAAGACAACGAGGGCGTTGTCTGTTTTGGTTTGGGGAGGGTTGCATCCTTTTGCGTCTGCATTTGCATTTCGTTTTGCATTCACGTTTATTGCTTTATGTAAATTTCAGCAAATTCTCAAAATTTCAAAAAATATCACGTTCTTTTTGCATTTAGTCGAGTCGGATTAGAGATTTGATGAGGACGAAGCTGTTTATAGTCAATTTCATGTCATGTTATGCCAATTTTCGACCCTTGCCTTGCGAAATTTTAAGCGTCATCCCGAATTTTGTCATGGAATTCATGTTAGATCACTAGACTTGACTCATAGTTTTGGTAACCTACTACACATTCTGAGCTTTAGAGCCTTTAAACTGGTGACATCTATGACCGGTTACATTAGGATTGTGAGTAGTACTCCCTGCATTTCATGTTTTGCATGTGTATGAGTCTTGGTTTCTTACTGCCTACACGTACCGTTTTGTGGTTGGTATTACACGTAGGAGAACTATTGCATCACCCCCTTCTAGTTTTGCCCATTTAGATCCACATTAGCCAAAAATTGCCTTTTGTCCTTTAAACTACATCCTACATATTGCCTACCTTATGCTGAGCTAGGAGTAGTGAAGGATTTGTGCCATTTTATCAATTTTTGGCCTGTTTTCATTGTTGATGGAGTGTTTTCGAAGGGAAGGGAAGTTCCCAGCTGAATTTTACTCGACCGAGGGCCTTTTATACTCGATCGAGTGGTTTTTCCGGTTAAGTTGATCGTTCGATAGCTTTCAAAAAGAAAAGTGCTCGATCGAAGCTTTTTATGCTCGATCGAGTAACCTGGGAAAGAAAAGCAGTCGATCGACCACCCTTTTTGGTCGATCGAGTAGAGTTCACCACTGTTAAACAACCGAGGGTTTTCATCAAAAAAAAAGAGAGAAAAGAAAAACAATCAAAAAAAAAGAAAAAAAAGAAAGGAAAAAATTGATGAAAAAGAAAAATACGAAAATTTAATATCCGGTTGACAGTTGGTAAGATTTTGGGTAGTATTTTGTTTGCCTAGCAAAGGCAATGCGCTATATGTATAGTCGGAAGAATTGGGAATGTGCTTTCATGAGATTTGGAGGTTCTAGCTCAGCTTAAACCCCCACTTACCCATACTTGTTTTACCCCTTTTATCCCACTTAGCCTCACTATCCCAAAAACTTGCAATAGTTCGGCGTGTAATGGACATCGTTGGTGGTTGTGCGTGTGTACGGTGCTTGAAACCTTTATTCATGCTAGTCTAGCATTCATGTTTTGTCGGTTGTAGTTTAGGCGAGAGTCTATACTTCTTTATTCTTCTCTTCTCTTCACATATATTTTACCATTGGCTTGATTGAGATAAGAGTGATTCCGGGAGAGTCCGAAATTTTATGAGTCTAGCAAGGTTGAAAGTCTACATGTGTTTTCCATGATATGTACAAATTCGTTCGCTTATTTCCAATCTTGGCATCGGTTGATTTTTGGGCATAGTATGTACTTGGCATTGACTATTTTGGTAGCTTTGAGTCTTTCTCCATCCATTAGGTCTGTAGTTTATCATTAGTTTGCATTAGGTTTGCTTGAGGACAAGCAAAGGTTCGGTTTGGGGAAGTTTGATGTGTGCATTTTATATAGACTTTTTAGTCTTGTTTTAGCAGACATTCTCATAATAATTGGTGATTTTATATCATTTTATACCCCGTATGTGCTACTTTGTGTTCGTGTTGCTATTTTGCAGGTAGTGACCAAATAGTAGCGGAAATCGAGCTTTTTCTGCCTTAAAGCACTGTTTTTCAATAGTCGATGGAAGAACCGCGGTTGGTCGTATGTCAATCGAGAATTTTGAAGTGAAGAATCAACCTCTGTGCCTGTCGAAGAATCCATCGAGGAGAAAAGTCTTCGATCGAGCTGTCCTGTGCTCGATCGAGGGATCCATAGGAAGAAAAGTCCTCGATCGAGCTGTCATGTGCTCGATCGAGAGGTATCCAAGAAGAAAGCGCTCGGTCGAAAGCCAAAGTGATCGATCGAGAGGTGCCAAAGAAGAGGAGTCGATCGAGTAACCTTCCACCATTCGATCGACCGGTTTGTGAAGATAAAAGGGCTCGATCGAGAGGAAATTTCCCTCGATCGAGAGCTTGGAGACTCTTCGTGTTCACTCAGTTATTACTGCAGTTTAATTTTCTCTGCTTATTTAAAGAAGCTCGTTTGAGAGCATTAGGTATCAAGTTGCAGACCCTAATTTTTTACTCTCAGAAACTCTTTTTACTCCAAGTTATTTTCTGAACTTTGTAGCCATCACAACTTTAGTAATAATACAGAGTTCTTCGTTCTTCCGTTCCAAGGATTCCAATCTCTGTTCTTGCTTTCATTACTATAATTTCCTCTTCTCTTATCTTTATTTTCTAAGCTTATTTAAGTTTCTATTCACTGTTTCATTTTGTGATTTTCGATCTGTTTCGCGTAATACTCTGTTTTCGTTATTCACATTCATCATTAATGTTCGTCCGTCTCTGCCGTTAATTTTACTTTCTGATTTCTTTTCATTACTCTTTGTCAATCCCTGTTTTTAGTTCTAATCTATTTACTCTATATCCCTGTTTAATTCGTATCGTATCGTATGTTAGCTCATTATTTTTATATCCGTCTTAAGATTACCAAAATCGCATCCCTTTTCCCTTTGCTTCTCGTTAATTTCGAATCCATTGCCCTTATTTATAATCTGGTTTTTACTTATCATTTTATCATGTCGTATGCTAGAATTCTCATTATCGTCATAAGCATTGTTGACCCCATCATGAGTAGCTAAATCTTCTATATGTTGGGATGAGGGAATTGTGTCGAACGTATGATATGTAGTAGTCGGGTTAGACCGTCTTTGGTGGGAGTAATCTTTAAACAATTTAATTTATGTTCGGTTTAGTGAGTGCACGCATGAGACCTTACATCTAGTTAATTCCCGACCTAGACCGGAAGGTTGGAAGGGTAAGACTTGTTTATTGATTTTAAATAGTTTTTGCGAGAGCGGAAGTTAAGCAGAAACGACCTTAGGGCGACTTAAGACGGAAGGTATAGTCGGGTTTGAGACTTGACCGTAATAACCCAGCCTTTCCCACCAATAATTGGCCTATCCCAATTACGATAATCATACGTAAGACACAACGACCCGAGTTCCCAACATATTCCCTTTCCCTAATTTTTATCTCATCTTGTGTTATTTCCCGTGTTTTTATTCCTTGCTTATACCTATATCGTAGTTTAGTTATCACTATTCAAAACCCCCATTTCTGTGACCATAGGTAAAAACTGTTAGTTAAACAAGTTCGCTTCACTGAGGAGATCGACCTTATTTACCGCTAGCTTCTGTTAGTAGTATCTAGGCTTTTATTTTTGGTGTATGAACGACACGCATCAGCTGTTTTGGGGAAATCTCGAAATACCTCATGTTAATCCGTTTTTGTTGTTCGTAGAAGCTAATTTGGACGACCCGGACAAGGACTCGTACATTGTAGAGGATTAGAAGTAAAGAATCGCTCTCTTAAGGTGACGATTATGAGTAACTCGGCCTATTTGTTAAAGTAGCATGCTTGTTGTGATTTTGGATGTGTTCTTGTGTTTAGGAACATGTTTAGGCTTGCTTGTATCTTCCTTATGCTTCTCATATGTTTATTGTTGAAGAATTATGTTGAAATCATGGTTTAAGTGGAATTTGTGAGTATACATGGAGATCGGTAGAATTTGGGATTGTTGTTGTTATGCTTAATTAAATGCTTCATTTTGGTCAAAGATCATATATATATGAGATACACTTGGGATTGTTATGGGTTGTTATGTGCTGATAGTATAGGTTTTATACTAGAAATCATGGTTTAGAAGTGTTTGTCGAAAGATAGAATGAATTGTCGAATTGCAGGAAACACGCGAAACAAACCTGGCCCGTGCTTGGGCGCAGGCTGCACCTCACCATGCACAGGCTGCGCAGCCCAGGCGCAGCTGCGCACCCCCTTGCGCAGGCTGCGCAAAAACCGCTGTAACTTTCTGCTCGTTTAATTGTTTTTCGAGCTGTTTTGGGGGCTTGTTTCCCAATTGTTTTTAGGATGTTTTAAGTGATGTTTGGTGGTATATATAATTTGTTTTAAATGTATATTGGAGCTAGTAAAGTCATCATAATAAGCGTGGTTATCCGTCTCGAGTCGATTAGCTCATAAGGAATTGATTACGGAAATTGTGCATGAAGATAGTTAACTTTTAGGGATTTGCTTGTTAAGAGTCTTAACATATTTTAATCATGTGGTGAGGCTCATATAATTTATTTGAGATGTATATTTATTTAATATGTGACTCGTTAATCGAATTTATATTCTTCTATGTTAATTGATCGCATGATTGGCAATAAATAGATATCCGTCGCTTATTCGCGAAATGAGGTATCACTGGAGTGGTAACATGTCTAATGTGTATATTGAAAGGTTATAAACTTGTTTTATATGAACCTAATTGATGGTATCTTATATAACTTTCTTATTGAGTTCCGATACTAATTCACATGTAGATCTATAGGTTGAACTACGTAAGTTGCAAGTATTCATATTACTTGATGTCTTGAATTACATGCTAAGATTATTTGGTATTAAATTGCTTGGTCGTATATTCACATGTATGATATGCGTGCTTGAAGTCCAAGAAATTGGGCGGCACTTGTGTCGGGTTCGTAAATCAGTTTGAGGAGAAAGACCCCCCGGCCGGGAAACCGGATCTCGCCTCAAATTAGTTTCCGAAGTCGGCTAAGTGTTGAATGAATGTTTGTAATAAGATATATGAAATGATTGTCATTCGAGTTTGAGTTGTTGTACATCTTTGAGATGACATTGTGTGATGTGTGTGAACCTGATGTGCGCTGCTATAGTACTCGAATTCTCACCTGATTGCATCGTGTAGCTGGTTGGCCGTAGTGACTTGGTCCTCACTGTAACACCCCCATTTATTTAAGAGCCTTTAGCAAGACATTCTTAAATAAATAGAACTGTTACCATCTCGGAATGTCCAAGGTAGTGAATAAAAAAGTAAACAAACCAAGGTACTTTATATAAAAAGTGATTAAATTTAAACTTTTGATATTACAACTATTACTACATAACAGAAAAGAAGATACAACTGATGACTTCTCTAGATGTGATATAATTCTAAGTTGGTCCAAAGTACGCATCTCACATTCCTGCCCCAACTCCTAGCTCATCTGTCTCTGACCTGCAGAATCTACTCCCCATTCCGGATCATCGTAGGTGTACACGAATACACTATCAACCTCGCGGTTGAGTAGGGTAACACGTACAATAATTATAATGCAACCAATATGATATGCAAATGCCATGATATGCTCGAGCTCAATCACAATCTCAATCTCAAACCCGTGACTCCCAGCCATACCGAACCTCCCGGCAGACTATACTCGGTCGTCGCCGAACACCAGCATAACAGCTGAGGTCACCAGGTCTAGCCCTACAGAGCTAGCCTGGGCCCAATAATATCTCATCATTATCTCAATCTGTAACCGTGCTCATGCCATGCTTTTGAATGCAATAATATTAAAACCAACACTGTATATGCATCTCATAAATAATCATACTTGCATCCATAGCATCCAATTCACATCCAAATATAACACAATACAAAAGAAGTTCCAGTGTATCCTACCTGGAATAGCAAATCTTCAAACAAGAAATCACCGTCTAGAAGTATTCCACCTCGAACTCAGTTCCTATAAATATTATTTAATGTCAAATACTACTCATACATCCAACACCACGTAATCACGTGCACATACTTAATTTACTTATAGCCTCTTGCGATTAAGTACATACAAGCATGTCCGTACACGTACCAATTACTATTAACTAGTTATACATTATTACCCAAATATAAAAACTTACTAATTATGGACTTACTAAAAATAGTCATCAATTCTTACTAATCTTAATAACATTCTTAAACATACCTAATATTAATATAAAACACACCACCACGACAAAGTAATTAATATCGATCAACACGGCTACCCATGAACAAGTAACCATCATTAACTAATTCTACATAACCATAATACTTATTACTTATAAAATATTATAACACTTACCATAAACATAATTATACCAAAAATAAAACAAAACAATAATAATAAGAATATAATACTAATGTTAACCTAATATCCTTAGTAGCATAGACCATAATTACATGACTAAAATTATTAACATACCCAAATTAATGATAATTAAGATCATGATTGATGAAATAATAAAGGAAAGAAAACAATCCAACTTCAACTCGGTAAAACACGCGTACAACAGCCACTTCAACAACCCAGTCCAGCCGTGACCACCCCTTGTTCACGCCAGTCCTTGCACCGCTGTCAACCCCCGGCTTCCCCACTGGCACCACCAGGCTCGCCTCTGAGCCACGGTGGTTCCAGTGGAGGAGTCAGCAGCCGTCGACCACCACCACCGAAACCAAACTGTCGACTTATAAACCCATCACCGCAACCCGACTCGGTTTCCTGTGCTACAACTACCCAACGATTCCTACTGTAAAAACCACCATAATCGAGACGACCCGTCGTGACACCCACCATACAACCACCCCATACACGGCCTATCGAAAACCCCATCACCGACAGCAACCACCGACCAGAGGTTATATGAATCACTAATTAAACATACACAAACAGAAAGTTAAAAGAACGCGGTTCTGCAACACGCCATAAAACAACCGTGACTAGGTGGTCTCTGATGGTCCATGGTGACTCAAATATGGCCGAAACGTAACTACTAACATCATAGACTAGATATATGTAAAAATCAGAATGAAAACGTAAAACTATCATGAAGGTTTGAGGATTTGAAACGGTGTTCAAAAGAGAAAAAAGTAAAATCGTGATAACATACCTCCTTTTTGCGCGTGTTCGAACAACCCTTAACCACCCAAAACCCACCGTGAGGACCTCCCTCTTACTCCTTGATGTGGCGGCAACCAGTGTATGTGTGTAAGTGTGGCGTGTGATTAGGTTAGAGTAAGGTTTAGGGTTTGTTTTGTAAGGCGGCAGAGTGGCTGAAGGTGTTGTTGTCAGATTTTTCTAACTTAAAACGAGATGGGCTGTACAAAGGATATAGTTGGCACGCAATTCAAGGCCCACACAGCGATATACAACACGGTCTTATTACTAACTTATACTCGACCCCTCACTAACTGCATATAAAATATATTAAAAAAAACACGCATTCGATAACTTAATTATCGAATATCAACGACCCAACATACCCACACGTCAATGTAATTAAAAATTATAAATTACTATTAAAATATTATTCCGTAAAATACGGAGTATATATTATCGATAAATAAATATTAAATAAGAAATATATTTAATAATAAACATATTATCAAAATTAAAGAAATACAAATGAAATGTCGTTTTATGAAATAATCATCAAATACAATCCTATTATGGAATACGAATTAATCGTAGAAATACGATATATAAAATAATAACAGTTTACGTAAAATACTTTATAAACATTCTGTTTGAAATATGGGTATCAAACATGGTTTGACTGCCGTTTGACCGAGGCTAAAATACGAGGTATTACAGTCTTCCCTCCTTAGAATGAACTTCGTCCCGAAGTTCGCTACCCCGTAACGATAACAAAACACATAACAAGCCTAGAACAAACACAAGTAGCACTTTTATAACCTTCAAAACGCGAAAAGTTACATTCTACCCTCGTTAAGAAAACTTTGTCCCCAAAGTTATATCTTTTAACTAAATTAAAAGATATTTCACGAATCGTAGTTAAAGCATAACAGAAGTAAACATGATTATCAAGTATATTCAAACAATCACGATATATCAATTTTACAAGCTATAACAACTAGTCATATCATAAACCTTTAAGATTTTACAATCCTATCCTCCTTAAGACATGGTTACGTCCCGTAACCCCATTACAAAATTCCACATCCAGTGCTCAAGAAGATCACCGAAGCAATAGTCAATATTCATCAGATAAGTTAATTACTCTAAACTGGGAAACTAGCATGCAACTTTTAAAGCAATAAAACATACTCGTCTATTTCATGTTACGCGGTCAAAACAAAATCAAGGTAACTAACACTTATATATACTTGGAAATTTAACACAACAGAACACATTTACACCAACGTAGACAAGCAGCTAACTCATAGGTCATACTTTACAAATTAAACCATTTCATGCTCATACTCATATTATAGAAGCAGAATCATGTTTATGCACACAAGTTTTAGAAAGACATTAGGCAATTATTTAATTATTGTAATTAAACACGGAACAATAACATATTTCACGAGATATACACCAATCATAGACTAGCAAGTCAGCATAGCATTTCTAGGTACAATAATTTAAAATTACAAAGGTACATTTCTCGTTTACTCACATTACATCATTTAATATGATACGGGTAATAAATATAACTTGCAAAATAAAAGGTTTATTCTCATATAGTAAAGGTCATATCCATAGAATATGTCTACTATTCATGCTACTAATGTCATATCAGAATATTACATGGTTACACAATATAATTCATATTTAATTAAACTTTTATATCCAAGACTTTACCATTTCAACAATCGTACATCACGCAGCAACTTCCAAAAATTATAATTAAATAACCGCTTAGCCAAGCTATTATAGTTTTTAGAAAATATAAGGAATTAACTAACCATAGGAAAAAGAATCATATGCATATCTGAAGGGAATTATTTATTACAATTTTTACAACTCAGTTGGTTTGAATAAAACTTTACAGCAATTAGACAGAAAAAAAATTGAGCAACTCGCAAAAATTACTATTAAATAACGGCTCATTAAGATTTTACGTGGCTTATCATTTTGAAAATGTGAATGAATTTTCTAAACAGTGGAGTTGGAATTATGCATAAACAATAAAGTAAACAAATCAATAGAACAAGACATTCTTAAATAAATAGAACTGTTACCATCTCGGAATGTCCGAGGTAGTGAATAACAAAGTAAACAAACCAAGGTACTTTATATAAAAAGTGATTAAATTTAAACTTTTGATATTACAACTATTACTACATAACAGAAAAGAAGATACAACTGATGACTTCGCTAGATGTGATATAATTCTAAGTTGGTCCAAAGTACGCATCTCACATTCCTGCCCCAACTCCTAGCTCATCTGTCTCTGACCTGCAGAATCTACTCCCCATTCCGGATCATCGTAGGTGTACACGAATACACTGTCAAACTCGCGGTTGAGTAGGGTAACACGTACAATAATTATAATGCAACCAATATGATATGCAAATGCCATGATATGCTCGAGCTCAATCACAATCTCAATCTCAAACCCGTGACTCCCAGCCATACCGAACCTCCCGGCAGACTATACTCGGCCGTCGCCGAACACCAGCATAACAGCTGAGGTCACCAGGTCTAGCCCTGCAGAGCTAGCCTGGGCCCAATAATATCTCATCATTATCTCAATCTGTAACCGTGCTCATGCCATGCTTTTGAATGCAATAATAATAAAACCAACACTGTATATGCATCTCATAAATAATCATACTTGCATCCATAGCATCCAATTCACATCCAAATATAACACAATACAAAAGAAGTTCCAGTGTATCCTACCTGGAATAGCAAATCTGCAAACAAGAAATCACCGTCTAGAAGTATTCCACCTCGAACTCAGTTCCTATAAATATTATTTAATGTCAAATACTACTCATACATCCAACACCACGTAATCACGTGCACATACTTAATTTACTTATAGCCTCTTGCGATTAAGTACATACAAGCATGTCCGTACACGTACCAATTACTATTAACTAATTATACATTATTACCCAAATATAAAAACTTACTAATTATGGACTTACTAAAAATAGTCATCAAATCTTACTAATCTTAATAACATTCTTAAACATACCTAATATTAATATAAAACACACCACCACGACAAAGTAATTAATATCGATCAACACGGCTACCCATGAACAAGTAACCATCATTAACTAATTCTACATAACCATAATACTTATTACTTATAAAATATTATAACACTTACCATAAACATAATTATACCAAAAATAAAACAAAACAATAATAATAAGAATATAATACTAATGTTAACCTAATATCCTTAGTAGCATAGACCATAATTACATGACTAAAATTATTAACATACCCAAATTAATGATAATTAAGATCATGATTGATGAAATAATAAAGGAAAGAAAAAAATCCAACTTCAACTCGGTAAAACACGCGTACAGCAACCACTTCAACAACCCAGTCCAGCCGTGACCACCCCTTGTTCACGCCAGTCCTTGCACCGCTGTCAACCCCCGGCTTCCCCACTGGCACCACCAGGCTCGCCTCTGAGCCACGGTGGTTCCAGTGGAGGAGTCAGCAGCCGTCGACCACCACCACCGAAACCAAACTGTCGACTTATAAACCCATCACCGCAACCCGACTCGGTTTCCTGTGCTACAACTACCCAACGATTCCTACTGTAAAAACCACCATAATCGAGACGACCCGTCGTGACACCCACCATACAACCACCCTATACACGGCATATCGAAAACCCCATCACCGACAGCAACCACAGACCAGAGGTTATATGAATCACTAATTAAACATACACAAACAGAAAGTTAAAAGAACGCGGTTCTGCAACACGCCATAAAACAACCATGACTAGGTGGTCTCTGATGGTCCATGGTGACTCAAATATGGCCGAAACGTAACTACTAACATCATATACTAGATATATGTAAAAATCAGAATGAAAACGTAAAACTATCATGAAGGTTTGCGGATTTGAAACAGGGTGTTCAAAACAGAAAAAAGTAAAATCGTGATAACATACCTCCTTTTTGCGCGTGTTCGAACAACCCTTAACCACCCAAAACCCACCGTGAGGACCTCCCTCTTACTCCTTGATGTGGCGGCAACCAGTGTATGTGTGTAAGTGTGGCGTGTGATTAGGTTAGCGTAAGGTTTAGGGTTTGTTTTGTAAGGCGGCAGAGTGGCTGAAGGTGAACAGGAACTACTACTGTTTAGTACTTAGTCATTTTTTTAGTCGAAAAATCAGAAAGTTTAAGGGGTTGTGTATGTCGTTTCTTGTGGTGTTTCAACTTGGGATATGGACTTAGTTAAGCACACAGCCACTAACTAAGAACTAATTATCTTACCAGCACTAAGCAAAGCAAAATAACAAGCCAAAGCACTAAGCAAATGACTTCTAAAAGTACTAAGCAATGTAGTTTTAGAAAACTTCGAAAAGTTTCTGGTTTATAAGCTCAAAATATTCTGATTTTTGAGTGTTAGAAAGGCTGCTTTTATAGGCCAAGCAAACCAATTCACACCCTACAATGCATCTCAATCTTGTGGCTTACAAAAGTTTCAGAAAAAACAAGGGTTACAAGAGCCTTGCAACGACTGTTTGGAAGCAAAAACAAATAAGAACAGGCTGCCCCTTACACATTTCAGCCTTGATAGTGACTTTGCCTTGCTTTATCTTACACAAAACAAAAAGAATCAGTCCTTGGCAGCCCTTTTTCTGATGCACAAACAGCCTTGTTGACCTTCCTTACTTGGGCATTTGCATTCATTTGCTTTCTAAGGTGTCTAACCAAAAGAGGAAATAAGGACCTTGAGCATGTGACTTAGCCGTGTCCTTCCTTAGCACCTTGACATTCAGATTTGTAGGCCCTTTTAACTTAACATAACATAACATAACATAACATAAAAATGTCCCACCTCTTAGGATATGTACTTGGTAGGACTAAAGAGTGGTTTCTGAACAGTCCCTTGGACAGTTTGATTTCGGACTTGACTTAGACAATGGATAGGTCCCCTTGACTCACTTCAATCTCCCCTTCTTCAAAAGGATTTGTCCTCAAATCCGGTGCATCCTCAACCTCCATGTCTTCATAATATGGACTCAAATCACCCACATTGAAGGTGCCATGTACTCCATACTCTCCCGGGAGGTCAACCTTGTAAGCATTTGGACCAAGTTTCTCAATGATTTCAAATGGACCATCGGCCCTAGGCATTAGTTTGTTCTTTCTCTTGAGTGGAAATCTCTCCTTCCTTAAGTGCACCCACACTAAGTCCCCATGCTCAAAGCTTTTGATGTTCTTGTTCCCCTTAGCACGAGCCTTGTATTGCTCATTGGACCTCTCAATTTGCCTCTTCACGTGTTGGTGGATGTTAAGCATTTGTTCCACCCTTTTCTTAGCATCATAATCTATGGAAACCTTCTTGATAGGAGCCAAATCAGTAGGTATGAGGGGGTTCTCACCATACACAACCTCAAAGGGAGATTTGCCCGTGCTTGTTGATGGAGCTCTATTGAAGGCAAACTCGGCTTGAGCTAGCTTGAGGTCCCAATCCTTCAAGGACTTAGCCACTATGCACCTTAGAATCTTCCCTAGAGTCTTGTTGGTAACCTCGGTTTGCCCATCGGTTTGAGGATGATGAGAGGTACTAAACAAGAGTCTAGTATTAAGTAGCTTCCATAGGGTCCTCCAAAAGTGACTCACGAACTTAGTATCCCGATCCGACACAATGGACCTTGGCACACCATGTAACTTGACAATCTCCTTGAAGTATAGCTCGGCAACACTACTAGCATCTTCTGTTTTCTTGCAAGCAATGAAGTGAGCCATCTTGCTAAAACGATCCACAACCACCATGATAGAATCCTTTCCTCTTTGAGTTCTTGGTAGTGCAACAATGAAGTCCATACTTAGGTCCTCCCATGGCTTGTTTGGGACGGGTAAGGGTATGTAGGGGGCTGTTTTGAAATGAGCCTTTGAATGTTGACAAGGAGCACACCTCTTGATCACATCTTGCACATCCCCAAGCATCTTAGGCCAATAGAATTGCTCTTGGAGGATGTCATAAGTCTTTTGTATGCCAAAATGGCCGGCCAGCCCATTGGAGTGCACCTCCCTCACAAGTAAGTGTCTATAAGGACTCTTTGGTATACACAATCGGTTCCTCAAGAACAAGAACCCCTCTTGAAGCCAATACTTGCCTCCTTCCTTCCCACGCCCCTCATTGAGCAACTCCCACTCCTCTTTAAAGTCTACATCTTCATGATAAAGCTCCTTCATATACTCAAACCCAAGCACCCTTTGCTCCATGTAACTCAACATGAGTGACCTCCTAGACAAAGCATCCGCTACCACATTGTTCTTACCCTCAATGTACTTGCTTGAAAAGTTAAAGGATTGGAGGAACTCTACCCACTTAGCATGCCTATGGTTTAACTTGTGTTGCCCATTGATGTATTTGAGGGCCTCATGGTCGGAATGTAACACAAAAGGCTTTGGTTTAAGGTAGTGACTCCAATGGTTTAAGGTTCTAATAATGGCATAAAACTCTTTGTCATAGGTAGAATAGTTGAGCTTAGCACCACTCAACTTCTCACTAAAGTATGCTATGGGTTTGTGTTCTTGTACTAGGACAACCCCAATGCCAACACCACTTGCATCACACTCAACCTCAAACAACTTTTCGAAATTGGGTAAGGAAAGAATAGGAGACTCGCATAGCTTGTTTTTGATGGTATTGAAAGAAGTTTCTGCCCTTGGTGTCCATTTGAACTCCCCCTTCTTCATACACTCGGTTATGGGAGCCATGATGGTGCTAAAATCTTTGATGAACCTCCTATAGAAGGATGCTAAGCCATGGAAACTCCTCACCTCCGTTATGTTCTTAGGTATAGGCCAAGACTCAATGGCTTTTATCTTCTCTTGATCGACTAGAATGCCATGGTCAGAAATGATGAACCCCAAGAATTGAACTTCCCTTTGCATAAATGAGCACTTTTCTAGCTTCCCATACAACTTGTGTTCCCTAAGTGTTTCAAACAGTATTTGGAGGTGTTTAAGATGCTCCTCCTCGGATGGACTATAGATAAGTATGTAATCAAAGTACACAACTACAAATTTCCCCAAGTGTGGCCTAAGCACCTCGGTCATGACTCTCATGAAGGTGCTAGGTGCATTAGAGAGACCAAATGGCATCACAAGCCACTCATACAACCCATGCTTAGTCTTGAAGGTTGTTTTCCACTCGTCACCCTCCTTGATCCTCACTTGGTGGTACCCTTGCCTTAGATCAACCTTGGAGAACAACTTAGCTCCACTTAGCTCATCCAAAATGTCATCAAGTCTAGGTATGGGGAACCTATACTTGGTGGTGATGTTGTTGATGGCCCTACTATCCGTACACATCCTCCATGAGCCATCTTTCTTTGGCACAAGTAAGGCCGGAACCGCACAAGGACTAAGGGACTCTCTCACGAAACCCTTGCTTATGAGCTCACTAATTTGTTGTTGTAGCTCTTGTGTGGCTTTTGGGTCACTTCTATAGGCTGCTTTGTTAGGTAATGTGGCTCCCGGAACAAGGTCAATTTGGTGTTCAATGCCTCTATAAGGAGGTAAGCCACTAGGAAGCTCACTAGGGAACACATCTTCATATGCTTTAAGCAAGTTTTGAACCTCCATGGACAGCCCCTCTTCTACTTCCCCACGGCCTGTTTTGGCTACTAAGAGGTACACATCATCCTCCCCCCTTAGCTCTTGCAACATCTCGGCCTCACTAATCAATAGGACTTCTCTTGTAGGTTCAAGCATGGATGGTGGTGTTGTGCTTTTGATGGATGGTGGTAGGGGTGTTAGTATGACTTTCCTTGAACCAAATTTGAAAGAGTAAGTGTTATCCCTCCCATGATGGACAGAATCCCTATCAAACTCCCATGGCCTCCCAAGCAACAAATGACAAGCATCCATAGGCAACACATCACAAAGGACCTCATCATTATAGTTCTTGCCAATTGAAAAGGGTACAACACATTGCTTGTCCACTCTAACTTCTGCCCCTTTGTTGAGCCACCTCAATTTGTAAGGACTAGGGTGCTCTTGGGTGGTTAAAGAAAGCTTCTCAACAAGGGTACTTGAGGCCACATTGGTACAACTCCCTCCATCTATGATCATATTACAAACCCTATCTTTGATGGTGCATCTAGAACGAAAAATTTATTGTCTTTGGTCCATTTCTAAGGGTTGTGGTTGGGTGTGCATTACTCTCCATGTGACTAGACTAAGCCCCGCATCCGGCATCACCACCTCATCCTCTACTTCCTCCGACACCTCCTCCATATCATCACACACAAGGATCTCATCTTCACCCCAATGAACTACTTCAAATGTGCTAAGGGCTCTTTTGGAAGCACAATCTTTTGCAAAATGGCCATAGCCTTGACATTGGTAGCATCTTTTGAGGGGAATGGGTTGTTTTTGTGTGGTATTAGTTTCTGATTTTTTGTCAAAGGTGGTGGTTCGATTTTGTGTGGGTGGTTCATTGGTTTTGGTTCCAAAAGGAGGCTTAGGTGTAGGTTGTTTTTGTGGCTGTTTTTGTGTAGCATTGGTTCGGCCCTTACCCATCTTCTCCACTCTCATAACCAAGTTCACGGCTTCATCAAAGGACCATACTTGTTGCATTTTGACTCTACTAGCAATGTGGTAATCTAGTCCCTCAACAAACCTAGCAATTTTCTGTTCGGGTTTCTCATTCATTTCACATTGTAAAGTGAGTTGTTCAAACTCCCTAAGGTAAGTCTCAAGTGGTTGTTGGTCTTGTTTAAGGGTGGTGAGTTTAACAAACATGTCTTGGGTGTAGTCTCTTGGTACAAACTTCTCCTTGAGTTTCTTTTTTAACTTAGTCCATGACTTAATGGTTTCTTTACCCTCCCTTCTCCTTTGGTTTTTCATGTTCTCATACCAAAGAGAGGCATAGCCTTTGAACTTAAGGATAGCAACTTTAAAAGCCTTAGAATCAGAATATCCTTTAAATTCAAAGACTCTCTCAACACTTCTAAGCCAATCTAAGAGGTCCTCGGGATTTAAATTACCAAGAAATTCAGGAAGTTCTACCTTGACATCTTTGTTGAGGCCTCCATGGTGAGCTTCTAAGGTGGACTCCTCGGAATCTGAGGTGGGTTCCTCTTCCTCCTCGTGAACTCCTCTTCCAACCCCCACAAAGCCACGACCCCTGCCCTTTCCACGGTTTGGTTGTGCTCCTCTCCTTGGAGTAGGGATGTTAGCCATTATGGTGTTCATGGCCTCCATCATGACTTGAACTTCCTCATGTAGAGTCTCCAACTTAGTCTCCATACCAGCTATTCTCTCTTCACTCATGGTTGTTTTTTTGTGTTTTTAATGTAGCTAGGGATGTATCCTCACAATAAAAAACCTAAGCTCTGATAACCACTTGAACAGGAACTACTACTGTTTAGTACTTAGTCATTTTTTTAGTCGAAAAATCAGAAAGTTTAAGGGGTTGTGTATGTCGTTTCTTGTGGTGTTTCAACTTGGGATATGGACTTAGTTAAGCACACAGCCACTAACTAAGAACTAATTATCTTACCAGCACTAAGCAAAGCAAAATAACAAGCCAAAGCACTAAGCAAATGAATTCTACAAACACTAAGCAATGTAGTTTTAGAAAACTTAGAAAAGTTTCTGGTTTATAAGCTCAAAATATTCTGATTTTTGAGTGTTAGAAAGGCTGCTTTTATAGGCCAAGCAAACCAATCCACACCCTACAATGCATCTCAATCTTGTGGCTTACAAAAGTTTCAGAAAAAACAAGGGTTACAAGAGCCTTGCAACGACTGTTTGGAAGCAAAACCAAATAAGAACAGGCTGCCCCTTACACATTTCAGCCTTGATAGTGACTTTGCCTTGCTTTATCTTACACAAAACAAAAAGAATCAGTCCTTGGCAGCCCTTTTTCTGATGCACAAACAGCCTTGTTGACCTTCCTTACTTGGGCATTTGCATTCATTTGCTTTCTAAGGTGTCTAACCAAAAGAGGAAATAAGGACCTTGAGCATGTGACTTAGCCGTGTCCTTCCTTAGCACCTTGACATTCAGATTTGTAGGCCCTTTTAACTTAACATAACATAACATAACATAACATAAAAATGTCCCACCTCTTAGGATATGTACTTGGTAGGACTAAAGAGTGGTTTCTGAACAGTCCCTTGGACAGTTTGATTTCGGACTTGACTTAGACAATGGATAGGTCCCCTTGACTCACTTCAGAAGGTGTTGTTGTCAGATTTTTCTAACTTAAAACGAGATGGGTTGTACAAAGGATATAGTTGGCACGCAATTCAAGGCCCACACAGTGATATACAACACGGTCTTATTACTAACTTATACTCGACCCCTCACTAACTGCATATAAAATATATTAAAAAAAACACGCATTCGATAACTTAATTATCGAATATCAACGACCCAACATACCCACACGTCAATGTAATTAAAAATTATAAATTACTATTAAAATATTATTCCGTAAAATACGGAGTATATATTATCGATAAATAAATATTAAATAAGAAATATATTTAATAATAAACATATTATCAAAATTAAAGAAATACAAATGAAATGTCGTTTTATGAAATAATCATCAAATACAATCCTATTATGGAATACGAATTAATCGTAGAAATACGATATATAAAATAATAACAGTTTACGTAAAATACTTTATAAACATTCTGTTTGAAATATGGGTATCAAACATGGTTTGACTGCCGTTTGACCGAGGCTAAAATACGAGGTATTACACTCACGGTCAGGTCTTAGATTGTCTGCCCGCCTTCGGGCATATCTCGTTCCTAGCTAGTTCGGGTCTTGGGGTGCCTTGTGCACTTGTCGAATCGGGGATCGTAACTTGTTTGCACTCCGAGAGTCTAGCCAGGTTTAGACTAGGATAGTCATTTGATGCCGTCCTACCAGGGGGTTGTATAGTCTGAGATTGGGGATGTCGTAGTATATAGACGAGTCGATTGTCGGCCTGCTCATAGTAGTCTAGTCGAGTCAATTGTTGACCAATCTAGTTAGAGTCGAGTCAATTGTTGACCTATCTCTTTGTTGGTGGAGTCGAGCCACTTGGTGACCTATCTCTTGTTTTTAGAGTCACTTGGTTGACCTATAGTTGTTGGAGTCGAGTCACTTAGTGACCTATCTCTTGTTGATGTAAGTGGTTGTTAGTTTGGGTATATGAATGCATGATACTTGGTTATCTTAGTGTTGTTCGTCCAAGGCATTGGACGACTCTTAGTCGTGTTTCGTAAATGGTTTGGAGTGAAAGACCCCCCGGCCGGGCAACCGGAAGGGAGACCGGCTCTCATTTCAAATAGTTTCCGAAGTTAGTTGAGAGCCTTTGCATAAATGATGCATGTTGATATGAAGATTGATGTTGATACAAATGCTTCGCATGTTATAAATGTTGGAGTATGTTGGATGCCTTATGTGTTATGTGTTATTGATAATAGGTGGCTAGGAGCACTCTAGTAACTCCCCACTGACTGTGGCGCACATGTTGTATGTGTGTAGGTACATGAGGGCTGAAGCAGGGGGTTACGTTGAGGCTAGCGAGCGATGATCCTTCATCGTTGACTTTTACCATTCGTTAGGTAGACCTTAGACTTATGTTTTCAGTATATTGTGCTTGTAGGGATATGATATCCCGGGCAGCTTTTGTATTGTACTTATATACTTATTTATATTTTATATTTCTTCGCATGTTTAATATTGCTAAGACACCTCGCATGTTTTCTTATCATGTCAAAAGTTTTAAATTCCGTGCATTTTTGGCATGTTTTGTATGTTTACTTTTCCGCTGCCGCGAGGGGTTTTACAGTTGGTATCAGAGCGTTATTGCTCCCGACGCACTCATGTAATCCCCAAACTTAACTTGACCAAAAACTTGAATAATGAATGAGAGATTGGGTAGACTTAAGGACAAGTGGTAGACTGCTTGTGGTTGTTAATTGTTAGGTTAACATTGTTTTCTCTTTTCAAGGATGGTGAGAACTACTACCGCGGAGAATACTATAATGCAAGCACTTCTGCAAGTCCTTGATAACAAAAGGGTTCAGGGCCTTCAGGCTGAAGCTGTTCCTCCTCCTCCTCCGCATGGTAATTGACACCCGTCGTTGAGGGGTACCAAAGATAAGATTTATAAAACCTCGGGTTAAGACTAGATAGCGTAAGTCAAAGGTCGAACCATAAGGAGGTGGGGAATGTTTATTGTTTAAGGTCAATGTTTTTAGGGTAACAAATTGGGGGTTTTGATTGGTTGTCACTAAGTCTAGAAATAAAGACAAAAAATAAAACAAGAAAATAAGAATGAGATAAAACTTATAGTAAAAAGGATGCTAGGATGTTCGGGTAGTAAATAGCTATGATGGTGTAAATCCTAAGTCAACATGTATTGCAGTTGCGTAAGGGGTGTAACATATCCTTTCAGTCTATGGTACCTAATAGATCTTTTCGGCCTATGCTATTAGTTCCTAGGTCTCAGAAATATTGGGTGTCAACAATAAGGGTGATTCCTAATTTCTAGGTCACATACCTTTCAGTCTTAAGTAACCTAGCCGTCTTAAGGCGTTAACCAATGCCCTTCCCGTATCTTTCAATCTTGGGTAAGTCATTCCTAACATCCTACAAGTCTTCTTTCAGTCTCATTATAGGTTTTTATAGTCGACGAATTAAAGCAGTCTGAAAACGTACGCAGAATGGTCGACCGACCAGCTACTCCGGTCGACCGACCATCCACTTCAGTCGACCGACCAGTTAAACTGGTCGGCCGACCAAAGTCTGCTACAGGCAGAATCGGGTTTTACACTATCTACGCATATTTACTCCCTACATCCTAACATATGCAATTAGCTACTCATGGATATGGAAATAACAACGAAAACAATAATAAACATGGAATTCATGGTGAATAATAATCTAAACATATGATAACAACAAAGGCTTTGGGTTCTAACCTAAACCGAATACTAGCAATCCTATGAACGATAATGAATAAACTGAAAACAAGAGAGTTACCGTAATATGGATTAGGGCAGAAAAGAACAAACTTTATTGTATCCCGTGGAATAGATTGATGAACAATGAATAAAACTAAAGAAACAATGTTGTGAGAATTGAAAACTAAAACTAAGGATTTTGATGAAGTAAAAGATTAAACTGTTGCTGTAAAACTAGGTAATTAACTTGATAATAAACTCCTTAACACGATTTGCTTAAGTAGGCGACCAAAACAATAGTATTTCCTTGACCTAATCACGCAAATGGGATTGCGGAGAATTCTGGATCTGCGCACTGGTCGACCGACCACGGTACTCGGTCGGTCAACCGATTGTCGAGCTTGGTGGACTTCTGACTTTAAGATAGCAGGTCTTCTGGTCGACCGACCAGGGTAGTCGGTCGGTCGACCGGTTTTCCTGTGTATCCGCCTTGATTTCGTCTTAGTTTGATCTTTTCGTACTTGGTATGCGACTTGAGTTGACTTTTCCTCGTTCCTTGGTTATGCAAAAATCCTAAGAATAGAAATTTGGTACAAAATCGTCTCTTTTCCACATAATTCTGCAAAAGAGCATAAAAACACGAAAGTAGACAATTGTTGGGAAATAAAGGCTAAAACATAGTAAATGAGCGCTAAAATGCGTGTTAAAATAGATGTAAAACATCATAAAATAGACACGCATCAAATTCCCCAAACCAAACCTTGCTTGCCCTCAAGCAAGAATTAGGCTCGATCTTAAACTAATGGAACGATTTCAATCTCAGAGCGAAATTTACATGTAAGCCTAAACCAATGCCAAGTAACAAAATGAGAAAGTATTCAAATCATGCAAACGAGTTATGGGGTTGTCAAACTTGCAAAGACTATTGACTTATATAGACTTATACCATGGACTCTCGCGGTACGCTCGAGACACACATGAAGCAAAGGGTGAGTATATGTAAAAGATAGAAAGAAGTATATTGTAAAGACACTCACCTAATCTTCGACCCATGAAAACATGCCTGCAATCTAACATGAAAAAGAATTCTACAACCATGTATAAACATACTCATTAAGTGACTCGGATACATGCAAATGAGGTAATGAAAGATACGTGAGGTGAAAGGTAAAAGTAGTTAAGATGTTTTTGGACTTGTGGGGTTAGTATCCAAGCTAGTAAAACCGATTCCCAACAACATATTTCGCAACTTTTGATATTAAGAAAGTGCTTTTTTGTAGCACAACTCTCACACTATATAAAAGAAAGGACTCCCAAATATTTTGAATGAAGTACGGGAGTGATAACATGTAAAAGAAATGGATTTCAGAACGAATTTTGAGTTTCTGATCATGTCAGTTGGTCGACCGACCAAAGGATGCGGTCGGTCGACTGACTTTCCTGTACGTTTTGATTTTTTTTGATTTTTTCTTTCTTTCTTTTTCTTTCTTTTTCTGTTCTTTTTCTTTTCTTTCTTTCTTTCTTTCTTTCCTCTTTTTGCTCAAGATAGCATACAAACCAAGATGCCTCAAAAAATAATCCAATGATCACAAATACTAGCTCGGTAAGGTGGGCTAAATATAGGATGTAGTTCTGGGGGATAGAAAGGCAATTTTGGCTATGTAGGGCTTATGGGTAAATAAGAGAAAAGGGATCCCAAATGCACGTTCCAAGACTCACAAAACGAGATAGTAAACAAGTATATAGCAATTCATGTTCATGTTTATGCATATTGATGTAACATGTTCCAAGGGGAGTACTACTCACATCCTAGACAACTGGTTTAAGAATGAAACAAGGAAATAAGCTCTAAAACTCAGAATGTATAGTAGGTTGCCAAGGTATAAGTCAAGTCTCAAGAAAACAAGTTGACAAAAACTCGTAGATATGCATAAGACTCTTATACTAAAACAAGTTGACAAGGCAAGGCAAAGGCATAAACATGTAAGATAGCAAAGATCATCATTGAAATACTCTCGTTCCGACTCGACCATATGCTAAAATAAACGTGCATTTTTTTGAAATTTTTGAAATTTTTCTATGTTTTTGGATTTTGTATATGCAAGGAAAATAAAGAAAAGAACGATGCAATACAGAAATGCAATAAACGTGTGACAAAAATACAATGGAACAATGCATGTGACACGAAACCATTCCCCAAACCAACCCGCACAATGTCCCCATTGTGCATTAGCCTAAGTAAAGGTTTCATAAAATTAAGGGAAAAAAATGCAAGAAAGAAAAACCAAGGAAAAATGGAAAGAACTCACCGGATCTTTAAGCGCATGAGAAACCTCCCTAAACCAGCGTAAGCTAGGAGGTTTCGGTGGCCAGCAGTGCCACTCCAAGTACCTAAAAAAAAATCAAACAAAGAAAGACCTTTTTCGGGGATTAATCATGTTTTGGGTGATGTATAATGTATTGAAGGTTTGAATAGAAGAAGAAAAAGGTGGAAGCATAAAGGAAAGGAAAGGGAAAGGAACTCCCTTATGACGTTTGTATGCTTCCTAAGACAATCACGGACAGTCTGTACAGGTGAAATGGTCGACCGACCGTCCTCTCTGGTCGACCGACCAAACTGCAGACTACAGTTTCTTCTGATATGCAGGAATCTGGTCGACCGACTGATGGCGTTGGTCGGTCGACTGACATTCCTGTACAGTGGCCTCTTTTTCTTCGAAAATAACTTGGATCAACCAAGTTAATCTTCCCCAAACCTGAAAAACATTATATATGCGCCCAAAACATGCGCCAAAAATCTAGAACCATGTCTAATTGTCTCTACTACGCAACATAAGCAAAAATTGTTCTAAAACTTAAAGCAAGAAAAAAAACTGAAAATTGTCTTAAGAAACTGAAAACTTGAACAACTTATCCGCTAAAGATGCGGAAAATCTCAGACCACGGCTTTTGGCTATATGCCGTAGTCTCCACCGTGTTCGTATGAATGGCCAAACACGTCTCCTTTCCGTCGCAAAGCATATGCGATGGACTCTTCTCTTTCTCCTCTTCTCTTCTCTTCTTCTCTTGTCCTCCTCATCGGCCACGTCCGGGTTTTCAATTTTTCATCCTCCTTATTGCTTAGGATCCCGAGCCCTCCTCTTTGCACAATGACCTCCTTCACCAAGGGCTTCCCCGAACCAATTCCCGCATTAGGCAAAACAGAAGCATCCTCCATATTGCTCCTAATCTGGGGCGGAGGTGTAAAAACAAGTATAGGTGTAGGTATCAAAATAAGAGAAGTGGTGATGACCTCATACTTCTTTTCAGAAGTGATAGCATTACAAGTGATGGGGGTCATAGCATTCTTCTTCCTATAGGAAAGACCAAAGATGATCTAATGCTTCCCTACTTTAAAGGTTAAGGTCCCACTACCTACATCAATGATGGCTCCCGCAGTGTGTAGGAATGGTCTCCCTAAGATGATAGGTATATGGGCATCCTCAAGGATGTCCAAAACTACAAAGTCAACTGGGAAGAAGAACTTGTCAATGCGCACAGGGATGTTTTCAAACACCCCTATGGGTTCCATAGACGTACGGTCAGTCATTTGGACCGTCATGCTAGTCATGGCAAAGGTGGTCATCCCTAGCTTCAAGGCCACACTTAAGGGCATAACACTGATGCTAGCCCCTAAGTCACAAAAGGCCTTCTTTACTGGGAAGGTCCCTATGTTGCAAGGTACAGAAAAACTCACAGGGTCCTCTAACTTATGAGGGGCAATTACATGGGACAGAAAACTGGAGGACTCTTCGGTAAGTGCTACCGACTCTACCTTATCTAGAGACCGCTCGGGTTAAAAGCTGTCTCATGAACTTTAAGTATGAAGGAACTTGTTGAACTAACTCTTAAAACGGTACTTGAACATTTAATGAACGAATAACGTCTTTAAATTTATCAAAGGATACATGTTCCTTAGTTGGTAGGAGTCGCTCCGGATAAGGAGGGGCGGAACTTTCAGTATTTGCAGCCCTCCTAAAAATTTGGGGGTCTTGTCACCCCGGAATAGGAAGTCTCTTAGGTTGTCAGGCATTTCGGGCCTAAAAGAATCTGTCTGTTCAGCATCTTTGGTCGGTCGACCATCATCCTCGGTCGGCCGACTGACTTCCTGTTCTCCAGAAGCTACTGGAATCTGCTCAGTGGTCGACCGACTGGCATCAGTGGTCGGTCGACCAGGACTACTGGTACTCGGGTTCTGCCTTTTCTCCTTTTCTTTCCCACTGGCTTTCTCACCTCCTATCTTAGCCCCGCTCCGCAGTGAGATGATGTTAAGGGTCTCCTTCTTTTGGTCCGTTTTGGTCGGAAGTTGACCCGGAGCCCTAGTATCGTTCTTGCTCGCAATTAGAGCAATTTGGGACTCTAACATCTTCATGCCCGCCTCTCGTGCCTGTGACTCCTTCTGAACTAACCCAATGAGATTTTGGATGAGAGCATCCGTATTGGGTGGCGGGTTTGAAGGTGGTTGTGGGACAAAAGGGGGGTTTTGATAGTTTTGCTTATGCGGAGGGATATAAGTTGAGTTTTGTTGTGGTTGTTGGTGTTGTGGGTTGAGGACATTTTGGCTTGTCCATCCCATGTGGGGGTGGACATTGTTGCTATTTCGGTCATAGAAGTTGTTTCCGCGGTAGTGTTGAAAAGTCGCGCATGTCTTATTTGATGAAGTACAAAATTTTGAAACATGCCCCTCTCCACCGCATCTCTCACAAATAAATGGTCTGTCAGAAACGGCATTCACTTGGTACATACCACCCTTACTCCCACTCCCAATCTAAAACTTACCATTGTTAACCTCCAGCTTATCTAGTTTGGCCATCAAGGCCTCAATAGCTGCAACATTAGATTCAGCCTTCATTTGGTTACCACGGGAAGTCCCGTGTTCAGCACGATGTACAGCAACATCCTCTATGATCTTAAGACCTTTAGTCTCTCCCGAATTTTCTTGGAACCTCCCATTAGCTGCAGCATCTAAGTAGGCCCGGTTATCGTCATAGAGGCCATTGTAGAATTGATTACATAGAAACCACTGTTCGAATCCATGATGGGGTATGGATCGAACGAGTCTCTTGAACCTAGTCCAAGCCTCACTAAAGTCTTCCGAAGCTGCTTGTTTAAAGCTAGTAATCTGCACCCTCAAGGCATTAGTCTTGGCTGCGGAATAGTATTTCCTATAGAAGGCCAAGGCTAATGTGTTCCAGTCGGTCACTCCCACAGCAGTGCGGTCTAAATCTCGATACCACTCCCTCGCCGAGTCTCGGAGGGAAAAGATGAACATAGTCTCTTTGATTTGATCTTGCGTCACTCCATCTGGGGGTGCAATGGAGCATATATAATCTGTGAAGATTTCTATATGCTTAGCTGCATCCTCATTGGTCGCGCCCCCAAATTGATTCCTCTCCACCATGGAGATGTAGGACGGTTTTGCCTCGAATGGTTTCCCCGTGCCCGCACGTAGAGTGAACCCTTTGTAAAGGTCCTTCACCTGTGGCAAGGAGTGACTGGCGATACTTGCTTCTTCGGCCATCTTTTCTTCCTCTTCTTCAAAGGTTTGGAAGTAGGTATTTGATGCGTGTCTATTTTATGATGTTTTACATCTATTTTCACACGCATTTTAGAGCTCATTTACGATGTTTTAGCATTTATTTCCCAACAATTGTCTACTTTCGTATTTTTATGCTCTTTTGCAGATTTATGCGGAAAAGGGACAATTTTATACCAAATTTATGCCCTCGTGATTTTTCATGACTAAGGACAAGAAGGAACGAAGCCTAGCGCACCTTTCAAGGCCTGAAGATAGCTTTAACAAGCAAAGAATCGATCCACGATATTGCAGCCTGTTTCAAATGACTATATCTCGAGTTCTAGAGCTGATAATGGAGTGATTCCAGTTGGAGTTGAAAGCTTATCCTCTTAGCTTTCCAACACCGCAAGAATCGCTTGATTAAGATGAGTAACGAAGAAATGGCAGCTGTTTTAAGATTGACGCGCGCTGCAGTCCCGACATCAGGTCGACCGACCCACTAATTGGGTCGACCGACCTCAGCACAGACCCAGAAGTTTCCGCGAAGCCCATTAAAGTGTTTAGGTCATTAGGAAACTCTTTAATTCCGCCTATTTAAGCTAAATTACGGGATTATGGTTATTCATTGAGTCATATATCAAATTTTCTACCTAGTTTTCTATCATAGAGTTACATCTAGTTTTAGATTTAATCTTTCCATAATCATCAAACACTTTCTTTATTTTATACATTGTTCATCATCAATCTTTCAACATTAATCAATAAAGCTTGTCCTTAATCCTTATTTCCGGTAATTCTTCTTTTAATTTATACTTCATTATTATTGTTCTTATAATTATTGCATACGGTTAAGTTAGAATCCCAAGCCTTTATTATTATTGCATGTTTAGATTGATGTTCTTTATAATTTCCATGTTTATTCCTATTTTTATTATTGTTTCAATAGTTATGATTAGCTAATTTCATATGTTAGGATGTAGGGAGTAAATATGCATAGGTAGTATAATTCTCGAATCAACATGTCGCAGGCAGGAGGTCGACCGACCACCATTATAGGTCGGCCGACCGACTCGTGTTTGAATTCTGTTTCGCTTTTATTTGTAGACTATAATAATAACCTACAATGAGACCAAAAGGAGACTTGTAGGATGTTAGTAATGACCTACCCAAGATTGAGAGATATGGGAAGGGCATTGGTTTACATCTTAAGACAGCTAGGTTACCCAAGACTGAAAGGTATGTGACCTAGAATTTAGGAATCACCCTTATTGTTGACACCCAATAATTGTGAGACCTAGGAACTAATAGCATAGGCCGAAAGGAGCTATTAGGTAGCATAGACCTAAAGGATATGTTACACCCCCTACGCGACTGCAATACATGTTGACTTAGGATTTATATTATCTTAGCTATTTATTACCCAAACATCCTAGCATCTCTTTTATCATAGTTTATTCTCATCTTTATTTACTTGTTTTATTTTATATTTGTTTTAGACTTAGCAACAATCAATCAAACCCCCTCTCTTTTGTTACTTAATAGATTAAAAATTAGCAAACATAATTAACCTTGTCTGTCTGTGGTTCGACCCTTACTATCACTATCTATAGTTTTAGTTTGGTTTATAAATCTTATCTTTGACACCCACAACGACGGGTATCAAATTTTGGCGCCATTGCCGGGGAGACGGTATAATTTTGTTTGTTACTTTTTAGTTTATTTTCCTTGTCTTAAGGAACTTCGGTTCCTTAAGACCGTTACTTACCTTTTCTTCTAGTTTGGTTTTAGAAGACAGGTTTTTGAGAGGAAGACTTGAGTACTCTCAGTGCTTTTGCGATCATGTCCACTATTTCTGATAATCTTCAACCAGCAGCACACCACCTTCCCCAGGTATTTACTCTCCCATTTATAATTGATTTCTCCCATATCGAATTGGTGGAGCAAAGTCAGTTTGCAGGCCTACCAGATGAGGACCCTTGGAAGCATCTGGAGCTATTTACAGATTATTGTTGTTCCATACCCGTACCGGCTGGAGTGGCGCAAGATGAGGTTAAGGAGACATTGTTTCGTTTCTCCTTAAGGGATTCCGCGCGTCAATGGATTCGCTACCTTGATAGGGTAGCGGCTAGAGTTACAGATTGGACATCTCTAGCATTGGCTTTCTGCAAACAGTACATTTCGCCAGCAAAAACCAATGCTTTGAGAATTCAAATCTCAAATTTCCAGCAAGGACCCGATGAGAAACTTCATGAAGCATGGGCCCGTTTTAAGAAGTTGGTTCGATCTGTTCCTCACCATGGCTTTGAGGAGTGGTACCTCTGCAACCAATTTTATAACTCTTTGTATGATGACAAAGAGCCATCCTTGATTCGGCTACAAATGGTAGATTTCATCATGTAGCTTATGATAAGGGTTGGGACATTATTGAGGAGACATTAAATGCTATAAATCTTAGAAGTGGTCATGCTTATGAGGGACCAACCCCAAAGGATGATTCCGCCGCAGTTCAGGACAAAGAAATTAATCCCGTGCACAGGTCAGAAGGTCGACCGACCACAACATCAGGTCGACCGACCTCGACACCTAACGTGAGATCGGTTTCTGCAAAACAGAAAAAATTCGATGATACAGCGTCTGGTCGACCGACCCCTATACCAGGTTGACCGACCAGTGTTCCTGAGCAAATTGTGGATTCGCCTCCTGAGCTACCTAACTATCCTCTCATCAATGACTCGACGGAGATTCTGAAGTTAAAAGAGCCAACGCTTGCTGATTCTGGGACAAGCATTGAGGTCCCGTATCCGGATCATTTGGAGAAAGTGAAGCTAGAGCATCAGTTCGGAAAAATCTTGGAGATCGTCAAAAGCCTTGAGCTTAAGAGAAAATTGGAGAACCATCCTATTATTTTTGTTGCTGCAGGTCATGGTAAAGAGGGCATAGGAGATCCTGGTGATACTAGTGAGACAAAATTGGAGCAAGTTGCTGAAGAAGATAGGTCGGGCAAAGTAAAGAAGCGTGCCATAGCTTACGCGACACCAGATACCCTTCCTCCATCTAGGCCTGTTGTCTGGAAACTCAGAGTAGCGATCCATACTGCTGAAAGAACCTCTTTTAGCCAAGTGCCTTACCTTGGGGTATCTTGCTGCTGAGTCATAGTGCTAGTCCAGTATTTTATTTCAGTTTTTTGTTGGACTATTTTTTTTTTTTTGTTCTTGTTTTTAGACCTAGACTCTCTTTGTTTTGTTGCTATGTTTTGAGACTTTTTAGACTTGGTTCTGGGATCTTGCGCCTTTGGTGGGCGCATATATGATGATTTTTCAGGTTTAAAGAAGAATGACTTGGTTAATACAAGTTATTTCCGAAGAAAAGAAGGGCGTTGTGCAGTAGGAAGGTCAGTCGACCTAATACATGGGTCGGTCGACCTGCGCATCTGCCACAGTCTGTTCGTTTCTTCCTTGAAATCGTGCAACCATCTTGGGTACTTGAGTGACACTGCTAGCCACCAAAACCTCCCAGCTTACGCTGGTTTGGGGAGGTTTTTTCTCATGCACTTCATAATCCAGTGAGTTCTTTCCAATTTTCCTTGGTTTTTATTTTTCTTGCATATTCTCTTTAATTTTGTGAAACCTTTACTTAGGCTAATGCAAAATGGGGACATTGTGCGGGTTGGTTTGGGGAATGGTTTCGTGTCACATGCATTGCATTTTGTCACACGTTTATTGCATTTCCGTATTGCATCGTTCTTTTCTTTATTTTCCTTGCATATAAAAAAAACAAAACAAAAAAAACAAAAAAATAGAAAAATTTCAAAAATTCCAAAAAAAATGCACGTTTATTTAAGCATATAGGTCGAGTCGGAACGAAAGTATTTCAAGGATGATTTAGCTATCTTACATGTTTATGCCTTTACCTTGCCTTGTCAACCTGTTTTAGTATAAGAGTCTTTTGCATATCTACGAGTTTTTGTTAACTTGTTTTCTTGAGACTTGACTTATACCTTGGCAACCTACTATACATTCTAAGTTTTAGAGCTTTATTTCCTGGTTTCATTCTTAAACCAGTTGTCTAGGATGTGAGTAGTACTCCCCATGGAACATGTTACATCAATATGCATAAACATGAACTTGAATTGCTATATACTTGTTTTAATATCTCGTCTTGTGAGTCTTGGTACGTACATTTGGGATCCCTTTTCTCGTATTTACCCATAAGCTTCACATAGCCAAAATTGCCTTTTTATTCCCCCAAAACTACATCCCATACGTAGCCTACCCTTCCAAGCTAGTATTTGTGGTCTGTGGTTTAATTTTATGAGGCATCTTGGTTCATATGATATCTTGAGAAAAGAAAAAAAAAGAGAAATGGAAGAAAGATAGCAAGGAAAGAAAAAAAAAAGAGAAAAAAAAGAACAGAAAAATTCAGAAAAAAGAAAGAAAGAAAAAAAAAGGAAAACGAAAAAAGTCAAAGCGTACAGGAAATAGGTCGACCGACCACCTTCATGGGTCGGCCGACCACCTGACAGTGTTAGAATTCAAACTTTCGTTCTGAAATCCCTTTATTTTTATCACTCCCGTACTTCATTCAAAAATATTTGGGGGTCCTTTCTTATATATAATGTGAGAGTTCTGCTACAAAAGAGCACTTTCTTAATGTCAAAAGTTGTGAAATATGTCGTTGGGAACCGGTTTTACTAGCTTGGCTACTAACCCCACAAATCCAAAAACATCTTAACCACTTCTACCTTTTACCTCACATATCTTTCATCACCTCAATTGCATGTATCTGGGTCACTTAATAAGTGTGTTTATACATGGTTGTAGAATTCTTGTTCATGTTAGATTGCAGGCATGTTTTCATGGGTCGCAGTTAGGTGAGTGTCATTACAATATACTTCTTTCTATCTTCTACATATGCTCACCCTTTGCTTCATGAGTGTCTCGAGCGTACCGCGAGAGTCCATGGTATAAAGTCTTTATAGTCTTTAGTTTTGCAAGTTTGACAACCCTACAACTCGTTTGCATGATTTAAATACTTTCTCATTTTGTACTTGGCATTGGTTTAGGCTTACATGTAAATTTCGCTCTGAGATTGAAATCGTTCCATTAGTTAGGATCAAGTCTATTTCTTGCTTGAGGGCAAGCAAGGTTTGGTTTGGGGAATTTGATGCGTGTCTATTTTATGATGTTTTACATCTATTTTCACACGCATTTTAGAGCTCATTTACGATGTTTTAGCATTTATTTCCCAACAATTGTCTACTTTCGTATTTTTATGCTCTTTTGCAGATTTATGCGGAAAAGGGACAATTTTATACCAAATTTATGCCCTCGGGATTTTTCATGACTAAGGACAAGAAGGAACGAAGCCTAGCGCACCTTTCAAGGCCTGAAGATAGCTTTAACAAGCAAAGAATCGATCCACGATATTGCAGCCTGTTTCAAATGACTTTATCTCGAATTCTAGAGCTGATAATGGAGTGATTACAGTTGGAGGTGAAAGCTTATCCTCTTAGCTTTCCAACGCCGCAAGAATCGCTTGATTACGATGAGTAACGAAGAAATGACAGCTGTTTTAAGATCGACGCGCGCTGCAGTCCCGACATCAGGTCGACCGACCCACTAATTGGGTCGACCGACCTCAGCACAGACCCAGAAGTTTCCGCGAAGCCCATTAAAGTGTTTAGGTCATTAGGAAACTCTTTAATTCCGCCTATTTAAGCTAAATTACGGGATTATGGTTATTCATTGAGTCATATATCAAGTTTTCTACCTAGTTTTCTATCATAGAGTTACATCTAGTTTTAGTTTTAATCTTTCCATAATCATCAAACACTTTTCTTTAGTTTTATACATTGTTCATCATCAATCTTTCAACATTAATCAATAAAGCTTGTTCTTTTCCGCCTTAATCCTTATTTCCGGTAATTCTTCTTTTAATTTATACTTCATTATTATTGTTCTTATAATTATTGCATACGGTTAAGTTAGAATCCCAAGCCTTTATTATTATTGCATGTTTAGATTGATGTTCTTTACAATTTCCATGTTTATTCCTATTTTTATTATTGTTTCAATAGTTATGAGTAGCTAATTTCATATGTTAGGATGTAGGGAGTAAATATGCATAGGTAGTATAATTCTCGAATCAACATGTCGCAGGCAGGAGGTCGACCGACCACCATTATAGGTCGGCCGACCGACTCGTGTTTAAATTTTGTTTCGCTTTTATTTGTAGACTATAATAACCTACAATGAGACCAAAAGGAGACTTGTAGGATGTTAGTAATGACCTACCCAAGATTGAGAGATATGGGAAGGGCATTGGTTTACATCTTAAGACGGCTAGGTTACCCAAGACTGAAAGGTATGTGACCTAGAATTTAGGAATCACCCTTATTGTTGACACCCAATAATTGTGAGACCTAGGAACTAATAGCATAGGCCGAAAGGAGCTATTAGGTAGCATAGACCTAAAGGATATGTTACACCCCTTACGCGACTGCAATACATGTTGACTTAGGATTTATATTATCTTAGCTATTTATTACCCAAACATCCTAGCATCTCTTTTATCATAGTTTATTCTCATCTTTATTTACTTGTTTTATTTTATATTTGTTTTAGACTTAGCAACAATCAATCAAACCCCCTCTCTTTTGTTACTTAATAGATTAAAAATTAGCAAACATAATTAACCTTGTCTCTCTGTGGTTCGGCCCTTACTATCACTATCTATAGTTTTAGTTTGGTTTATAAATCTTATCTTTGACACCCACAACGACGGGTATCAGTATTTGTTGGTGTTTTTGGTGTAGGTGGATTGCGAGGTGAGTTTGGTTGTGATTATGGTTGATTTGGTGTAGGTGGGTTGTTTTGTGGTGATGGTGGTGATGATGGTTGATCAAAGATATCCTCTTGGAATAAGGAAGATGGAGAACCTCCTTCTTTATTCTGCAAGGCAAGCTTCTTTCTTGCTCTAAGACTCCTCTCAAGCTCGACGTCTAATGGTAGGAGTTCTCCTTGAACTGACCTGTGCATAAGATGGAAACTGCAAGAAGAAAGTGAGAAAGGTTTAAGGAACAACGTTCCTTAAACACAAAAACAAAAACAAAAAACAATAAACACTGGCGTCACCTCCCCGGCAACGGCGCCAAAATTTGACACCCGTCGTTGAGGGGTGCCAAAGATAAGATTTATAAAACCTCGGCTTAAGACTAGATAGCGTAAGTCAAGGGTCGAACCACAAGGAGGTGGGGAATGTTTATTGTTTAAGGTCAATGTTTTTAGGGTAACAAATTGGGGGTTTTGATTGGTTGTCACTAAGTCTAGAAATAAAGACATAAATAAAACAAGAAAATAAGAATGAGATAAAACTTATAGTAAAAAGGATGCTAGGATGTTCGGGTAGTAAATAGCTATGATGGTGTAAATCCTAAGTCAACATGTATTGCAGTTGCGTAAGGGGTGTAACATATCCTTTCAGTCTATGGTACCTAATAGATCTTTTCGGCCTATGCTATTAGTTCCTAGGTCTCAGAAATATTGGGTGTCAACAATAAGGGTGATTCCTAATTTCTAGGTCACATACCTTTCAGTCTTAAGTAACCTAGCCGTCTTAAGGCGTTAACCAATGCCCTTCCCGTATCTTTCAATCTTGGGTAAGTCATTACTAACATCCTACAAGTCTTCTTTCAGTCTCATTATAGGTTTTTATAGTCGACGAATTAAAACAGTCTGAAAACGTACGCAGAATGGTCGACCGACCAGCTACTCCGGTCGACCGACCATCCACTTCAGTCGACCGACCAGTTAAACTGGTCGGCCGATCAAAGTCTGCTACAGGCAGAATCGGGTTTTACACTATCTACGCATATTTACTCCCTACATCCTAACATATGCAATTAGCTACTCATGGATATGGAAATAACAACGAAAACAATAATAAACATGGAATTCATGGTGAATAATAATCTAAACATATGATAACAACAAAGGCTTTGGGATTCTAACCTAAACCGAATACTAGCAATCCTATGAAACCATAATGAATAAACTGAAAACAAGAGAGTTACCGTAATATAGATTAGGGCAGAAAAGAACAAACTTTATTGAATCCCGTGGAATAGATTGATGAACAATGAATAAAACTAAAGAAACAGTGTTGTGAGAATTGAAAATTAAAACTAAGGATTTTGATGAAGTAAAAGATTAAACTGTTGCTGTAAAACTAGGTAATTAACTTGATAATAAACTCCTTAACACGATTTGCTTAAGTAGGCGACCAAAACAATAGTATTTCCTTGACCTAATCACGCGAATGGGCTTGCGGAGAATTCTGGATCTACGCGCTGGTCGACCGACCACGGTACTCGGTCGGTCGACCGATTGTCGGGCTTGGTGGACTTCTGACTTTAAGATAGCAGGTCTTCTGGTCGACCGACCAGGGTAGTCGGTCGGTCGACCAGTTTTTCTTGTGTATCCGCCTTGATTTCGTCTTAGTTTGATCTTTTGGTACTTGGTATGCGACTTGAGTTGACTTTTGCTCGGGTACTTGGTATGCGACTTGAGTTGACTTTTGCTCGTTCCTTGGTTATGCAAAAATCCTAAGGGTAGAAATTTGGTACAAAATCGTCTCTTTTCCACATAATTTTGCAAAAGAGCATAAAAACACGAAAGTAGACAATTGTTGGGAAATAAAGGCTAAAACATAGTAAATGAGCGCTAAAATGCGTGTTAAAATAGATGTAAAACATCATAAAATAGACACGCATCAGTAATGAGGCTAATAGACCTGGTGGCTTCTCCTGGATTGCCTCTCAGATGGCTAGGAGCCATGCTAAGACCTACGGCGGTGAAGTCGACCCCGTTGCCTTATCGTAATGGTTCAGAGATATGGAGAAGAGCTTCTCCATGTACTCAGTTGTTAGGGAGGATAGGGTGCGATTAGCCACTCACTTTCTGACACTTGAGGCTGACCGTTGGTGGACTCTTACTGGTCCGACTTTTCTACTTGACCCACTGTTCGATTGGGAGGCGTTCAAAGAGAAGATCGAGTCTCGCTTTTATCCTAAGGAGCTTCGTTCGCAAAGACTGAAGGAGTTTATGGATCTCAAGCAAGGGAAGATGACGCTGCAAGAGTTCACAGACAAGTTCAACCAGCTAGCTCACTTTGCTTTTAGGTTTGTGAGAGACGAGTCGGAGAGAGTGTACTTCTACAGAGGGAAGTTGGTACCCCGTATTGAGAGTATGGTTCGCCGAGACTCTATTTCTTTTGTTGAGGTGTACGACGATGCGATTTGGGCTGAGAGTTCGATCAAGGCCATAGATGCTGAGACTGGAGCTTCTTCGTCTTCTGCTCCGTCTTCCTTACAGACTTCCTCCCATGAGAAGAGACCCTTTGTTCCTTCATCTGATTATCCAGTACCTCAATTTAAGAAGTACAAGAGATTCAATCCTTCCAAATCAAGGACCTTGTGCCTGTACCAGATGCTCCCCTGAAGTGTTTTAGATGTCACAAGGATCTTCACCTTGGAGTTTACTGCAACGGCGACGTCTACACCTGCTATGCTTTCCATAAGACCAAGCATCGCTCCTTCGAGTGCCCTGAGAGGAAGGCTGTCGTTGGTAGAGCTGCTACAGTTGCTGGTGCCGTTCAGAAACCGAAGTCCAAGGGTACCGTGTACGTGATGAGTCATCCTGCAGCCGAGGCTTACCCTCACCTGGTCACCGGTATGTCTCCATTGATGTTTTCTTTTTACCTATAGGACGCTGTCATGAGCTTATCCTTTTTCTTCTTGCTTTCTCACACTGAAATTTTCTCCCTTTAACCGCTTCCTTTCTCTCTTCCCATGACTTCTTTGGAATTTCTTTCCTTTTTGGGGGTTGCAAACCTCTTTTGTTTTACAAGTTTTATTTGTTCAAAGGTTTGAAAGATCTAAGAAGGATGATTTTAGAAAACCTAGTTTTAAGAAGTTGGATAAATTTACAACTTTGATGGATTTCAGCGTTGATTTGCCATTTGAACTCGTTATTGGAGACGCCTGATAACCTGTACCATGCCTATCAACACCGGATCGATCTAAATTTTGAAATTTTTCATTGATTTTCACCTTGGACTTGCCTTCGGATTAGAACGTCAGGTTCTTGAATGTGCAACGAGAACCCCAACGTTCCTTGATGGAGGCTGGACTATGGATTTTACTTTTGAAATTTTGGAAGAAGCCCAAGTTTTTTGTATATCCAGGTTTCTGTGAAAGTTTTAGTTGTTAGTGTTGTCCTTGTAACTGCTTTCAAGTTTCGAGGACGAAACTTTTTGAAAGATGAGGTGATTGTAACATCCCGTATTTTCGTAAACAATATTTTAATGATTTTAAATTATTTTCCGGAATATAATATTATTTTAATAATAAATCGTAAGTTCTATCTTAAGTTTTCCGTTAAGTTTCGTCTTAAGATATTTTAATCTTAAGACATTGTTTCACTTGGCATTTCATTTTCCGACTTGAGTCTCCGTGTCGCTTAAGAAAATAAACCCGACTCAAATAAAAGTGAAAGGACAACTTAAAGACCCTACTTAAACCCTTCATCAACATTTCATCTCCTTCATTTCATTTCACTGTAAGAAAAGAAAACATCATTTCCACTTTTATTAAAAGCTTCTAAAGACGATCTCGACCCCTTCCCGAACTCGTATCAAGGTAAATTTTATATTTTCGGAATCCTCTCGAGATTTGCAATCTTTCTATCACTTTCAATTTCTGTTTCATCGACTTTCATTTTGGGGCTGTTTTGGGGAAATCTCGAAATACCTCATGTTAATCCGTTTTTGTTGTTCGTAGGAGCTAACTTGGACGACCCGGACAATGAGTCGTACATTGTAGAGGATTAGAAGTGAAGAATCGCTCTCTTAAGGTGACGATTATGAGTAACTCGGCCTATTTGTTAAAGTAGCATGCTTGTTGTGATTTTGGATGTGTTCTTGTGTTTAGGAACATGTTTAGGCTTGATTTTATCTTCCTTATGCTTCTCATATGTTTATTGTTGAAGAATTATGTTGAAATCATGGTTTAAGTGGAATTTGTGAGTATACATGGAAATCGGTAGAATTTGGGGTTGTTGTTGTTATGCTTAATTAAATGCTTGATTCTGTTCAAAGATCATATATATATGAGATACACTTGGGATTGTTATGGGTTGTTATGTGCTGATAGTATAGGTTTTATACTAGAAATCATGGTTTAGAAGTGTTTGTCGAAGGATAGAATGAATTGTCGAATTGTAGGAAACACGCGAAACAAACCTGGCTCGTGCTTGGGCGCAGGCTGCGCCTCACCATGCGCAGGCTGCGCAGCCCAGGCGCAGCTGCGCACCCCCTTGCGCAAGCTGCGCAAAAACCGCTGTAACTTTCTGCTCGTTTAATTGTTTTTCGAGCTGTTTTGGGGGCTTGTTTCCCAATTGTTTTTAGGATGTTTTAAGTGATGTTTGGTGGTATATAAATTTGGTTTTAAATGTATACTGGAGCTAATTGATGCCCGTCGTTGAGGGTATCAAAGATAAAATTTATAATTCCTAACTTTAACAATAGATAGTGAAAGTCAGGGTCGAACCACAAGGAGGTGGGGAATGTTTATTGTTTGATGTTAATGTCTAAAGTAACAATTTTTGGGGGATTGATTGATTGTGTACTAAGTCTAAGGCAAAGATAAAAATAAAACAAGAAAATAAAGATGAGATAAAAAACTATATTAAAAGAGATGCTAGGATGTTTGGGTAATAAATAGCTAAGGTAATATAAATCCTAAGGTCAACATGTATAGAAGTCGCGTAAGGGGGGTGTAACATATCCTTTCGGTCTATGGTACCTAATAGCTCCTTTCGGCCTATGCTATTAGTTCCTAGGTCTCACAATTATTGGGTGTCAACAATAAGGGTGATTCCTAAATCCTAGGTCACATACCTTTCAGTCTTGAGTAACCTAGCCGTCTTAAGGTGTAAACCAATGCCCTTCCCGTATCTCTCAATCTTGGGTAGGTCATTACTAACATCCTACAAGTCTCCTTTCGGTCTCATTGCAGGTTATTATAGTCAACAAAGAAAGACGAAACAGAATTCATACGCGAGTGGGTCGACCGACCGGCTACTCCAGGCGGCCGACCACCGCCTTGGTCGACCGACCCATTATTTGAGTCGGCCGACCACGGCTCTGCTACAGGTCGGTCTCGGAATTTTTATTACCTATGCATATTCATCCCCTACATCCTAACATATGAAATTTAGCTACTCATAATTACCGGAACAATAATAAGAACAAGATTTGATATGGAAAACATGATGAACGATAATCTAAACATGCAAGAAATAATAAAGCTTGAGATTCTAACTTAAACCGGATGCAACAATAATAAGAACAATAATTAAACTAGATTAGGGAATAATTACCAGAAATCGGAATTAAGGCAGAAAGGAACAAACTTTATTGATGAATGCTTGAAAGATTGAAGAACAAAACTAAAAGTGTTTGATGATTATTGAAAGATTACAACTAAAGATAAAACTAAATTAAAGACTGAGCAAAACTCTATTAGAAACTGAATAGAAAACTGAATGGATAACCCTAATCCCGTAATTTAGCTTAAATAGGCGGAATTAAAGAGTTTCCTAATGACCTAAACACTTTAATGGGCTTCGCGGAAACTTCTGGGTCAGCGCTGAGGTCGGTCGACTTACTTTGTGGGTCGGTCGACCCAATTGTCGGGACTGCAGCGCGCGTCGATCTTAAAACAGCTGCCATTTCTTCGTTACTTATCGTAATCAAGTGATTCTTGCGGCGTTGGAAAGCTAAGAAGATAAGCTTTCACCTCCAACTGGAATCACTCCATTATCAGCTCTAGAACTCGAGATATAGCCATTTGAAACAGGCTGCAATGTCGTGGATCGATTCTTTGCTTGTTAAAGCTATCATCAGGCCTTGAAATGTGCGCTAGGATTCGTTCCTTCTTGTCCTTAGACATAAAAAATCCCGAGGGCATAAATTTGGTATAAAATCGTCCCTTTTCCGCATAAATCTGCAAAAGAGCATAAAAATACGAAAGTGCACAATTGTTGGGAAATAAGGGCTAAAACATAGTAAATGAGCGACCAAATGCGTGTAAAAATAGATGAAAAACATCATAAAATAGACACGCATCAAATTCCCCAAACCAAACCCTTGCTTGCCCTCAAGAAGTAGACTCGATCCTAACTAACGGAACGATATCAATCTCAGAGCGAAATTTACATGTCAGCCTAAACCAATACCAAGTACAAAATGAGAAAGTATATAAATCATGCAAACGAGTTATGGTGTCGTCAAACTTGCAACACTAGAGACTATAGAGACTTTATACTATGGACTCTCGCGGTACGCTCGAGACACTCATGAAGCAAAGGGTGAGTATATGTAAAAGATAGAAAAAAGTAATTTTGTTGAGACACTCACCTAACTGCGACCCATGAAAACATGCCTGCAATCTAACATGAACAAGAATTCTACAACTATGTAAAACAAACCCATTAAGTGACTTGGATACATGCAATCGAGGTAATGAAAGATATGTGAGGTAAAAGGTAAAAGGTGGTTAAGATGTTTTTGGATATGTGGGGTTAGTAGCCAAGCTAGTAAAACCGTTTCCCAACAAAATATTTCACAACTTTTGAAATTAAGAAAGTGCTCTTTTTGTGGCACAACTCTCACATTATATAAGAAAGGACTCCCAAATATTTTGAATGAAGTACAGGAGTGATAACATATAAAAGAAAGGGATCTTTGGAACGAAATTTTTAATCTGATGATGCCAGTTGGTCGACCGACCTATTAAGGGGGTCGGTCGACTGACTTTCTGTGCTTTTTGCTTTTTTTTTTTGGTTTTCGTCTTCGTTTTTCTTTTCTTTCTTTCTTTTTTTCTGAATTTTTCTGTTCTTTTTCTTTTCTATCTTTCTTTCTTTTTCTTTCTCTTTTTACTCAAGATAGCATATAGACCAAGATGCCTCAAAAGTTAAACCAAAGACCACAAATACTAGCTTGGAAGGGTAGGCTAAGTATGGGATGTAGTTTTGGGGGAATAAAAAGGCAAATTTGGCTATGTAGGGCTTATGGGTAAATAAGAGAAAAAGGATCCCAAATGCACGTACCAAGACTCACAAAACAAGAAAGTAAAACAAGTATATAGCAATTCAAGTTCATGTTTATGCATATTGATGTAACATGTTCCAAGGGGAGTACTACTCACATCCTAGACAAATGGTTTAAAAATGAAACCAGGAAATAAGCTCTAAAAACTCACAATGTATAGTAGGTTGCCAAGGTATAAGTCAAGTCTCAAGATATACAAATTGACAAAAACTCGTACATATGCAAAAGACTCTTATACTAAAACAAGTTGACAAGGCAATGGTAAAGGCATAAACATGTAAGATAGCTAAATCATCCTTGAAATACTTTCGTTCCGACTCGACCTATATGCTAAAATAAACGTGCATTTTTGAATTTTTTTTCATTTTTTTGTATTTTTCTTTTGTATAGGTAAGGAAAATAAAGAAAAGAACGATGCAAGACAGAAATGCAATAAACGTGTGACAAAATGCAATGCATGTGACACGAAACCATTCCCCAAACCAACCCGCACAATGTCCCCATTGTGCATTAGCCTAAGTAAAGGTTTCAGAAAATTAAAGAAAAGGTGCAAAGAGAGTAAAAACTAAGAAAAAACTGGAAAGAACTCATTGGATTAATAGGCGCATGAAAAAAACCTCCCCAAACCAGCGTAAGCTGGGAGGTTTTGGTGGCTAGCAGTGCCACTCAAGTACCCAAGGTGGTTGCACAATTCCTGAAGAGAAAATGAACAGGCTGTGACGGACGGGTAGGTCGACCGACCTATATTTCAGGTCGACCGACCTTCCTGCAGACTACAGGAATTCCAGCATTTACAGGGACTAGGTCGACCGACCCATATGATAGGTCGGTCGACCCCTCTGCTGCACAGCGGTCTTCGTTTCTTCGTAAAACCTGAAAAAGCAATAAATATGCGCCCAACAAATGCGCGAGATCCCAGAAACAAGTCCAAAAAGTCTTAACTATGCAAACACAAAAAAGTTATCCTAAAAACTTAAAGAAAGCAAGCTAGAAAGTCTTAGCAAAACAAAAAAAAATGTCTTAAGAAAAACAGAAATGAGCAAAAAGAAGAAGTCATCCGCGAAGGATTCGGCGTTTCCTTGACCAAGGGCTCTGACTACAGGCTACTCCTTCAGCTATGGTGATTTGGGTAGATGAGTTTCTCTCCACCGTGTAGATAGGTGGGTCATCGTCCATAGCTTTAGCCATCCATCTCCCGCGGTTGTCGACTCCTAAGTCGTGGGTCGACACCTTCCTCGGCTTCTTCTTCTTAGGGCTCTTTTCTTCAGCCAAATGATCACTTGCTTGAGTGACCTCGTTCTCTACATCATTTGATCGAGTAAGTGGTACTACTCGATCGAGAACATCTCTCTTCCTACCGCCTATAGAATCTACCACTAGTGTCGCAATTTCTGGAGCATCCAAATCAGCCTCCTGAGCAAGAGATTCACCTGCACATGCCTCAAAACACATCAAAGCCTCCGAAGGATCCTTTGTAGAGGATCCTTGTACATAACATTCACTAATATTATTAAAAACATCAGAAATAATGTCAATAGAAGAATCCTTCAAAAAACAAGGTTCATCAACCGAGGTTTCAAACATGTTAGGAACATGTTCATCACTAACACCTACAGAAATAGGTTGGTCAGTCAAGGGGTAAATTTCTAACTCATCATCTGTATCTAAATCCAAGTCAGTATCATCAACGGGGAGGCAGAGGGAATCAAATAACCTATCATTCTCATCCTTAAGAATGAGCGACTCTTCAGTAATGGGTGTGATAGGATCACACTCAACAGGAATATCCGGGTTACTAATATCAATGCCCTCATACCCCTCCGTGTCTCCACCGGTTCGGATTAGGTGTTTGAGAAGCTCCCATTACTTCTCACAGGGTAGGTCTAAAAATTCCCATCCGCAATTTCTCTCAATCTCGATCAAGGTCTTACCAGTAACTCCATCATATAGGATACGACAAACCTCCCCAATACTAATAGGATAGCCAAATTGAGAAAGGAAAGAGATTAATCTATCACAATAGAAATACAAAGGTTCATGCTCGAGTTGTGGGAAAGGGGCGATGGTCATGACAGCGAAAGAAAAAGGGAAAACATAAACAAAAAACAATAAACACTGGCGTCACCTCCACGGCAACGGCGCCAAAATTTGATGCCCGTCGTTGAGGGTATCAAAGATAAAATTTATAATTCCTAACTTTAACAATAGATAGTGAAAGTCAGGGTCGAACCACAAGGAGGTGGGGAATGTTTATTGTTTGATGTTAATGTCTAAAGTAACAATTTTTGGGGGATTGATTGATTGTGTACTAAGTCTAAGGCAAAGATAAAAATAAAACAAGAAAATAAAGATGATATAAAAAAACTATATTAAAAGAGATGCTAGGATGTTTGGGTAATAAATAGCTAAGGTAATATAAATCCTAAGGTCAACATGTATTGCAGTCGCGTAAGGGGGGTGTAACATATCCTTTCGGTCTATGGTACCTAATAGCTCCTTTCGGCCTATGCTATTAGTTCCTAGGTCTCACAATTATTGGGTGTCAACAATAAGGGTGATTCCTAAATCCTAGGTCACATACCTTTCAGTCTTGAGTAACCTAGCCGTCTTAAGGTGTAAACCAATGCCCTTCCCGTATCTCTCAATCTTGGGTAGGTCATTACTAACATCATACAAGTCTCCTTTCGGTCTCATTGCAGGTTATTATAGTCAACAAAGAAAGACGAAACAGAATTCATACGCGAGTGGGTCGACCGACCGGCTACTCCAGTCGGCCGACCACCGCCTTGGTCGACCGACCCATTATTTGAGTCGGCCGACCACGGCTCTGCTACAGGTCGGTCTCGGAATTTTTATTACCTATGCATATTCATCCCCTACATCCTAACATATGAAATTTAGCTACTCATAATTACCGGAACAATAATAAGAACAAGATTTGATATGGAAAACTTGATGAACGATAATCTAAACATGCAAGAAATAATAAAGCTTGAGATTCTAACTTAAACCGGATGCAACAATAATAAGAACAATAATTAAACTAGATTAGGGAATAATTACCAGAAATCGGAATTAAGGCTAAAAGGAACAAACTTTATTGATGAATGCTTGAAAGATTGAAGAACAAAACTAAAAGTGTTTGATGATTATTGAAAGATTACAACTAAAGATAAAACTAAATTAAAGACTGAGCAAAACTCTATTAGAAACTGAATAGAAAACTGAATGAATAACCCTAATCCCGTAATTTAGCTTAAATAGGTGGAATTAAAGAGTTTCCTAATGACCTAAACACTTTAATGGGCATCGCGGAAACTTCTGGGTCAGCGCTGAGGTCGGTCGACCTACTTTGTGGGTCGGTCGACCCAATTGTCGGGACTGCAGCGCGCGTCGATCTTAAAACAGCTTTCATTTCTTCGTTACTTATCGTAATCAAGCGATTCTTGCAGCGTTGGAAAGCTAAGAGGATAAGCGTTCACCTCCAACTGGAATCACTCCATTATCAGCTCTAGAACTCGAGATATAGCCATTTGAAACAGGCTGCAATGTCGTGGATCGATTCTTTGCTTGTTAAAGCTATCTTCAGGCCTTGAAATGTGCGCTAGGATTCGTTCCTTCTTTTCCTTAGTCATAAAAAATCCCGAGGGCATAAATTTGGTATAAAATCGTCCCTTTTCCGCATAAATCTGCAAAAGATCATAAAAATACGAAAGTGCACAATTGTTGGGAAATAAGGGCTAAAACATAGTAAATGAGCGACCAAATGCGTGTAAAAATAGATGAAAAACATCATAAAATAGACACGCATCAAATTCCCCAAACCAAACCCTTGCTTGCCCTCAAGCAAGAAGTAGACTCGATCCTAACTAATGGAACGATTTCAATCTCAGAGCGAAATTTACATGTCAGCCTAAACCAATACCAAGTACAAAATGAGAAAGTATATAAATCATGCAAACGAGTTATGGTGTCGTCAAACTTGCAACACTAGAGACTATAGAGACTTTATACTATGGACTCTCGCGGTACGCTCGAGACACTCATGAAGCAAAGGGTGAGTATATGTAAAAGATAGAAAAAAGTAATTTTGTTGAGACACTCACCTAACTGCGACCCATGAAAACATGCCTGCAATCTAACATGAACAAGAATTCTACAACTATGTAAAACAAACCCATTAAGTGACTTGGATACATGCAATCGAGGTAATGAAAGATATGTGAGGTAAAAGGTAAAAGGTGGTTAAGATGTTTTTGGATATGTGGGGTTAGTAGCCAAGCTAGTAAAACCCTTTCCCAACAAAATATTTCACAACTTTTGAAATTAAGAAAGTGCTCTTTTTGTGGCACAACTCTCACATTATATAAGAAAGGACTCCCAAATATTTTGAATGAAGTACGGGAGTGATAACATATAAAAGAAAGGGATCTTTGGAACGAAATTTTGAATCTGATGATGCCAGTTGGTCGACCGACCTATTAAGGGGGTCGGTCGACTGACTTTCTGTGCTTTTTGCTTTTTTTTTTTTGGTTTTCGTCTTCGTTTTTCTTTTCTTTCTTTCTTTTTTTCTGAATTTTTCTGTTCTTTTTCTTTTCTATCTTTCTTTCTTTTTCTTTCTCTTTTTACTCAAGATAGCATATAGACCAAGATGCCTCAAAAGTTAAACCAAAGACCACAAATACTAGCTTGGAAGGGTAGGCTAAGTATGGGAAGTAGTTTTGGGGGAATAAAAAGGCAAATTTGGCTATGTAGGGCTTATGGGTAAATAAGAGAAAAAGGATCCCAAATGCACGTACCAAGACTCACAAAACAAGAAAGTAAAACAAGTATATAGCAATTCAAGTTCATGTTTATGCATATTGATGTAACATGTTCCAAGGGGAGTACTACTCACATCCTAGACAAATGGTTTAAAAATGAAACCAGGAAATAAGCTCTAAAAACTCAGAATGTATAGTAGGTTGCCAAGGTATAAGTCAAGTCTCAAGATATACAAATTGACAAAAACTCGTACATATGCAAAAGACTCTTATACTAAAACAAGTTGACAAGGCAATGGTAAAGGCATAAACATGTAAGATAGCTAAATCATCCTTGAAATACTTTCGTTCCGACTCGACCTATATGCTAAAATAAACGTGCATTTTTGAATTTTTTTTCATTTTTTTGTATTTTTCTTTTGTATAGGTAAGGAAAATAAAGAAAAGAACGATGCAAGACAGAAATGCAATAAACGTGTGACAAAATGCAATGCATGTGACACGAAACCATTCCCCAAACCAACCCGCACAATGTCCCCATTGTGCATTAGCCTAAGTAAAGGTTTCAGAAAATTAAGGAAAAGGTGCAAAGAGAGTAAAAACTAAGAAAAAACTGGAAAGAACTCACTGGATTAATAGGCGCATGAGAAAAACCTCCCCAAACCAGCGTAAGCTGGGAGGTTTTGGTGGCTAGCAGTGCCACTCAAGTACCCAAGGTGGTTGCACAATTCCTGAAGAGAAAATGAACAGGCTGTGACGGACGGGTAGGTCGACCGACCTTCCTGCAGACTACAGGAATTCCAGCATTTACAGGGACTAGGTCGACCGACCCATATGATAGGTCGGTCGACCCCTCTGCTGCACAGCGGTCTTCGTTTCTTCGTAAAACCTGAAAAAGCAATAAATATGCGCCCAACAAATGCGCGAGATCCCGGAAACAAGTCCAAAAAGTCTTAACTATGCAAACACAAAAAAGTTATCCTAAAAACTTAAAGAAAGCAAGCTAGAAAGTCTTAGCAAAACAAAAAAAAATGTCTTAAGAAAAACAGAAATGAGCAAAAAGAAGAAGTCATCCGCGAAGGATTCGGCGTTTCCTTGACCAAGGGCTCTGACTACAGGCTACTCCTTTAGCTATGGTGATTTGGGTAGATGAGTTTCTCTCCACCGTGTAGATAGGTGGGTCATCGTCCATAGCTTTAGCCATCCATCTGTTGGAGCTTGTGTCCTCCACATGTAGTGTGATAACGTCATTGCACATACCCTTGTACGGACAAGTGGGAGATTGTTGGGGCTGGTGTCCTTGACAATTAAGTACAATGACTTATTAAATCTCTTTAAGGATCACAAGGGCATACTTTTGTATTATTACCAGTTGATCCACGTTTATCAATAACGGTTGGCTTGCTAGATAAGTTTGACGTTATTGTCATACGGATGGCGGTGATCAACTGGTCCCTATACGTCACACCTATAGGACACGTTTGAGAGATGTGAAGGTATGAAAATACAATCACATTTATGCCAGATATGACTAAACAGTTAGTCAGAGGTATTGACTATTAAATTAGTCAATAAGATGTTGAGATTATTATTTAATACGGATTAAATAATTTTAGCTAATACGGATTGCATGATTAATTCGTAAAATTAAATATAAACGGTTATATTTAATTAAATATTGTATTCGCGTATTAATATAAACAGTTATATTAATTTGGGTAATTATACAATATCGTAATTTTATCAGACCATTATTAATACATCGACTGCATTAATATCTGATAACATGCATACGATTTATAAACAAAACCCGCGAATAAAGTTTAGCTAAATGGGTCGAATCACAAATTAGAATAAGGTAAGAGTGGAAAGCCCACTCCTACCCTATTGGAAATTTCGGCCAAAAGAGCTACATAAGGAGGAGGACTCTCCTTATGTCAGGGACTCTTGTTTCACTGTTTAAACAAATCTCAAGGAAAAATTAGGGTTTTGAGAGCTTTCTTCTCCCAAAACCTCAGATCTCACATCTAAAACCTAAATAGCTCTCCCAATATTGCAAGGCAGTTGGAGAGGATTTCTAGCACACGCGGCCACGTCTTATTCTAAGTCTTGGGTGCAAGTTATAGGAGGGAATTTGTGTTAATTCCTGTTCTTAGGCCTTTCGCACAAGGACCAAAGGTTGATTTCTTTTCTTATCCTTTTTAATCTTATGACTATAAACACAACTGTATTTTTCATTATAATCCTGCAAGTTTAGGGTGAATACATGCTTTATTCCCCACAAGTGGTATCAGAGCCAGGCCATGAAAATTTTACCTTTGTGTTTTTCGTAAGTTTTAAAACCTGAAAAATCGTCTTCTGCCGCTAAGTCGGTCGATCGACCCCCCGTTGCGGTCGGTCGACCGCCTCCTGCGTGTTTTTCTGTTTCGACCTGTTTTTCGGGTCGGTCGACCATTTTGCTTTAAAAAAAAAAAAAAAAAAAAAAAAAAAAAAAAAATTCGTCAGGTGGTCGGTAGACCTGTTTATTGGGTCGGTAGACCTGTTTATTGGGTCGGTAGACCACCCCTGTAACAGACTCGTTTTATTTTATTTTCCGAAAATAACATGTTTTATTTTCACATGGCCTTTAGTAGTATACTATATACGGAAATAGTATATTATTAATTTTGTGAAACGGTTCACCCTCGTTTGATACATATTATTTTAAAACGGTTTAAAATAATAGGATTATAAACTTATTAAAATTAAAGTGGTTAAAACGGTATAATCACATAATTTTAATCCTAAAAGGTGGTTTGGTAAAAATTTGTTAATCATAATAACAGTATTATGTCATGTATGAATTTTAATTTAGTTGATGCATTTTATTTATCGTCTTGTTGAATGTCTAATGAATGCTTTCAATAACGTATTTAATTTTGCAAACGGTTGTAACTTAGTGTGGCCTTAGAAGATTGTGTCACCGTAATGATGGGACACAGTCTTGCTTGTAATCTTGAGATCTTGAATCTCCGTTTTGGGTTTTTGCCATGTAATTACTTTTGTATTTAAATTAGAATGTATCTAGGACTACTTTTGTAATTTAAATTAGTAATTTTGTGAAGACCAAAGACAAGACGGAGACCGGATGCTCACTCCCGCTGCAAGGACCAAGATGGAACATCAAGACAAGCTTCTAGGGTCCAACGGTGGATTCCAAGTTGTTTTATGTTTATTTTGGTAGGATAGGCCACACTAGGACTTTTTATTTACGTTTATTGCATTTAATTTTTATGCATTCATCGATAATAGCTTGCATCATATTCCGCCTAAACCAAACCACCTATAACATGCCTGAAAACTGACTCATGTAGAGGTTACGCGTTAGTTTTCTGTGACAATACAGATGTCACATGTCAATTGCAAAGCCATAACTTTATTTAATTCATTCACGCATTTGCTAGATATTAGTTCACTTAATATGAATAAATATAAGTCGATGGGGTCTTCCTCGTATAACCAAAAATTGAGAATAGTCTTTATAAATCAGCCTCCCATGAATCCCTTCTTCGTCAGTAGGCATAATATGACCCCTTCTACGTCGGGTAAGTGGGAACAGATGATTTATTTTATCTCAACATCATGGTCACTCGATACTATCTAGTGACTGAGATGGACTAATAGATAGGATTTACGGAAATCTATCGACCAAGAGTTCCAACGATTGGAATTAGCCAAACTGTGGGCTTATCAATATACGGAAATTGAGTCTTGGGATCGTTTATATAATTCTTGAGGGAGATCAATTATATAAATGCATGAGTCTACGAGTTTAAATACAATTTAATATAGACTTAAATCACAACAATGAGTTGCTTATATGGTTTTGTTTTATCTTCTTTTCAGTCTAGAACACGTTCAATTAAACTGCTGTATAACTAAATGCCTGGTGAAGACCCAATGCCAAGTGCCAAGCTAGCACGTGAATCCTGGCTAAAAGCCTTCATGGACTCCATGAATCAGTCCACAAGACTGAGGAATGATGGGTCAAACTTCTCTGACTGGGAGGCAGCACTACGGAATGCTGCCATTGCTGACGGAAAGCTCAAGTACTTAACTGAGCCCATTCCGCCACACCCAGGAACTGGAGCTAGAGCTAACGAAGTTCGCGCTCATAGCGACTTCGTCATGGAAGCGGGTGCGATAAAGAACGTACTCATCTATGCAATGGAATCCAATTTGCAAAGACGCTTCATAACCCATGGTGCAAACAAGATTTTCACCACGCTCACCAACGAATTCTCAAAGGCTCCGAGAATCGTTTCTTATGAGCATACCTGTCGCTTCTTTGAGGCGAAACTCCAGAAGGGCCAAGCTGTTAGCCCACATATTCTCAACATGATTGAGAATATCGAGAAACTGGAGACCCTGAACTGCAAGATCAGTGAGAACATAATCGTTGATCGTATGCTTCATTCGCTTCATGATGGGTTCGCCCTCTTTAGGGCCAACTACTACATGAACGACATGAAGAAGACTCCTCATGAGCTCCACTCCCTTCTCGTACAGACTGAGAAGGATCTGAAATTAAGTGGGAGCATGAAGCAGGATGTTCTCATGATCTCCAGTAAGGGAAAGGGTAAAGGGAAGGCTAAAGCTCAGGGCGGCCTAGCAGTAGGTAAGCCCAGGTTCAAGAAACCAGGTACTAAGAGTGGGCCAGGTGAGTCGAGCAACTCACAGGGCAAGACTAAGAGCAAGGATACTAGCATGGAATGTCACCATTGCCACAAGACTGGGCATTGGAGGCGCTCATGCCCCATGTATCGCGAGGACATTAAGGCAGGCCGCGTTACTCCTGTTGGTATGTCTTCTTCTTCTTTTATTCACATGATTGAGATTAACCACGCAAGTTGCGGAACTTGGGTACTTGATACTGGTTGTGGTTCTCATCTATGTAATCATGTGCAGGGCCTCCGAAACCAAGAACCCCTAATCAAGGGTGAGGTTGACCTGCGTGTCGGGAATGGAGCACGTGTTGCTGCAGTCTCGAAGGGAACATACGTGATCCAGCTTCCAAGTGGATTCGAGTTATTTTTATATAACTGTTATTATGTTCCTAGTTTGTCCAAAAACATTATTTCAGTTTCTGCGCTTGACAAACTCGGCTTTTCATTTGTAATAGAGAATAATAGCTGTATTTTCTCCTTACACAATATGATTTATGGCAAGGCAGTTTCCATGAATGGAATTTATGTTTTAGATCAAACCACCGAGATATTACATGTGAATAATAAAAGATTAAAGGTAGGTGACAAAGATCGAACTTACTTATGGCATTGTCGTATGGGGCACATAAATGAGAAACGCGTAAAACAGCTCATACAGAACGGAGCTATCTCGCCCTTTGATTTCGAATCATATGGCACGTGTGAATCATGTCTCATCGGTAAGATGACTCGTATTTCCTTCAAAGGTGTTGGAATGCGCGCTGCCGACCTATTAGGACTCATACATACGGACGTATGTGGCCCTATGTCGATCAACGCACGAGAAGGCTATAGGTATTTCATCACTTTCACGGATGATTTGAGTAGATATGGCTATGTCTACTTAATGAAGCACAAAAGTGATTCCTTTGACAAGTTCAAAGAATACCAGAATCGGGTACAGAACCAGCTGGGTAGAAAGATTAAAGCACTACGTTCTGATCGTGGTGGTGAGTATCTTTCACACGAGTTTGATCAACACCTTAAAGACTGTGGCATCGTGCTACAGTTGACTCCACCTGGAACACCACAATTAAATGGTGTGTCCGAACGGAGAAATCGAACTCTACTCGATATGGTTCGATCCATGATGAGTCACACCGTCGTGCCTGATTCATTGTGGGGCTATGCTCTTTTGTCGGCCGCTCTAATACTTAACCGAAGTCCGTCTAAAGCTGTAGACAAGACTCCATACGAATTATGGAAGGGAACGGTCCCTAACTTGTCCTTTATTCGGGTTTGGGGCTGCGAGGCTTATGTCAAGTGGAGACACGAGGATAAGCTCGGCCCGCGATCGGTCAAGAAATACTTTATAGGCTATCCAAAGGGAACTTTTGGTCATTACTTCTACTCGCCAACCGAACAACGTGTTTTTGTTGCGGCTAGTGCGACGTTCTTAGAGAAAGAATTTCTAGAGAACAAGTCAAGTAATAGAACCTTCGATTTATCGGAGGTTCAAGAACCAACTACCGAGCAACCATTGGAGGAAACAGTTCCTTCAACCGAGGCTGCGGTAGATATTCCTGAGGAACCTAGGAGATCGGGAAGAGTCTCCATTCCTCCGGACAGATACATTGGTATGGTCGAGGAACATGATATGGATGACGTCTTACTCCTAGAGGGTAATGAACCCTCAACCTATAAAGGTGCCATGACCAGTTCTGACTCAAAGCTATGGCTAGAAGCCATGCAATCCGAGATGGACTCCATGTATGAGAACAACGTGTGGGATCTTGTGGACCTACCTGCAAAGGTAAGCCCCCTTCAATGCAAATGGCTTTACAAAATAAAGCATGCCGTGGAAGGTAAACAAGATATCCATAAGGCAAGACTAGTTGCTAAAGGTTTCACCCAAGTGCCAGGCTTGCACTACGATGAGATCTTTGCACCCGTAGTCATGCTACGTTCCATTCGGATTATCTTAGCTAGAGCCGCATTTCATGACTATGAAATATGGCAGATGGACGTTAAAACCGCCTTCTTAAACGGTTATTTGGAGGAAGAGTTGTACATGGTACAACCCGAGGGTTTTATCGATCCAGCACATCCTAAGAAAGTTTGCAAGCTTAAGCGTTCCATCTATGGACTTAAGCAAGCATCGCGGAGTTGGAATCATCGCTTCGACCAAGTGATAAAAGAGAATGGGTTCATTCGATCAGTCGAGGAACCATGTCTCTATATCAAGTCGAGTGGGAGCAAGATTGTATTCCTAGTACTGTATGTCGATGACATACTCTTGATTGGGAATGACATACCTCTCTTATCTTCGGTTAAAGCATGGTTGAAAAACCATTTCCAGATGAAAGATCTGGGAGAGGCACAAAGAATTTTGGGCATCCGTATCTACAGGGATAGATCACGACGGATGTTGTCTCTCAGTCAGGAGTCTTATATAGATAAGATTCTAGAGAGATTCAGCATGACGAACTCCAAGAAGGGGTTCCTTCCTATGACTCCTGGGCTTCACTTGAGCAAGACTCAAGAATCTAAGTCATTGGAAGAGAAAGAGCGCATGAGTCGGATTCCTTATGCTTCGGCAATAGGATCGATCATGTATGCCATGATATGCACACGTCCAGACGTTGCATATGCATTGAGTATGACTAGTCGATTCCAAGCTCATCCAGGTGAACAACACTGGATGGCCGTGAAAAACATTCTTAAGTACCTACGGAGGACTAAAGATTGGGGATTGACTTATGGAGGCGACTCAACGCTCTGCGCCACGGGTTACGCAGATGCTAGCTTCCAAACGGATCGAGATGACTCGAAATCTCAATCTGGATTCGTTTTTACTCTTAATGGTGCTGCTGTCAGCTGGAAAAGTTCTAAACAGAGTGTTACAGCAGATTCTACGACTGAGTCCGAGTACTATGCCGCCTCAGAAGCAGCTAAGGAAGCAATATGGATGCGTCAATTCTTACAAGGACTATCAGTAGTGCCTAGTTCGAATGACCCAATCACCGTTTATTGTGATAATAAAGGTGCCATCTTCCAAGCTAAGGAGCATAAGTCTAGCAACAAGGCTAGGCATGTACAACGGAAAGCTCATCTAATCAGAGATTACGTGGAGCAAAAGGAGATTTTCATTGATAAGATCGCTACGGATGACAACATAGCTGATCCTCTCACAAAAGCATTACCACGTGATAAGCATGAAGGGCACATTCATTCCATGGGAATTGGATGTGTTCCTAAGTTGTAGTACTCTTTTATGAATTCATGTAATAATTCATTTTCTCGTGTACTCTATTCAACCTTATTGTTATGATATAAAATGCTTTGTTTTTCATGTGGAATTGTACGCCAATTTTGAACACCACAAAGTGAACTGATTAACATTACATCGTGTTGGTCCTTGATTACCCACTTGAGCTGATAACTCAGGTAATCATTTTGTGACGTTGGTTGATGGTGGGTTCAACGAGCCATAAGTCACGTGGATGACTGACCAATCACAAAGGCGAGTTATACGGATATCTCGTAGGACACCCCGTGACAACGTTATGGAGTCCTAAATGTTTTATAACATTGGGTGCCTGGTCGTGGATAGGACCTTCATAGTGTTCCTTAGAGTCGAGTCTTTTGACCTTCAACTGTCTCTTGAGATTAAGACAGATTTTGGGTAACTTTGGTTTCTTTCCCACGGTCACCGTAACAGGGGCCAAGAGGATTTTTTCTGGGTTATTTCATGCTGGGCGATATCGGCAGGATTCGAGTTGAGGGAAATATCCAAACCCTTATCAGGATTTTATCATTTCTCAGGGCCACTCGAGGAGTAGTAACTGAAATGCATGGCCATGCTCGAATACAGATTCGTTTTATCAGTTAAGTTACTCTCTAGTCGGGGAAACCACTCTTGATACAGATCGCTTGTGAGATACGACCTTTGCGAATGCGGATTTGCAAATTGTCTTACATTGAGTGGGAGAAATTTTAAAAGGATATGAGATTCGGTTATCGCACCTACACTTGTACGGACAAGTGGGAGTTTGTTGGAGCTTGTGTCCTCCACATGTAGTGTGATAACGTCATTGCACATACCGTTGTACGGACAAGTGGGAGATTGTTGGGGCTGGTGTCCTTGACAATTAAGTACAATGACTTATTAAATCTCTTTAAGGATCACAAGGGCATACTTTTGTATTATTACCAGTTGATCCACGTTTATCAATAACGGTTGGCTTGCTAGATAAGTTTGACGTTATTGTCATACGGATGGCGGTGATCAACTGGTCCCTATACGTCACACCTATAGGACACGTTTGAGAGATGTGAAGGTATGAAAATACAATCACATTTATGCCGGATATGACTAAACAGTTAGTCAGAGGTATTGACTATTAAATTAGTCAATAAGATGTTGAGATTATTATTTAATACGGATTAAATAATTTTAGCTAATACGGATTGCATGATTAATTCGTAAAATTAAATATAAACGGTTATATTTAATTAAATATTGTATTCGCGTATTAATATAAACAGTTATATTAATTTGGGTAATTATACAATATCGTAATTTTATCAGACCATTATTAATACATCGACTGCATTAATATCTGATAACATGCATACGATTTATAAACAAAACCCGCGAATAAAGTTTAGCTAAATGGGTCGAATCACAAATTAGAATAAGGTAAGAGTGGAAAGCCCACTCCTACCCTATTGGAAATTTCGGCCAAAAGAGCTACATAAGGAGGAGGACTCTCCTTATGTCAGGGACTCTTGTTTCACTGTTTAAACAAATCTCAAGGAAAAATTAGGGTTTTGAGAGCTTTCTTCTCCCAAAACCTCAGATCTCACATCTAAAACCTAAATAGCTCTCCCAATATTGCAAGGCAGTTGGAGAGGATTTCTAGCACACGCGGTCACGTCTCATTCTAAGTCTTGGGTGCAAGTTATAGGAGGGAATTTGTGTTAATTCTTGTTCTTAGGCCTTTCGCACAAGGACCAAAGGTTGATTTCTTTTCTTATCCTTTTTAATCTTATGACTATAAACACAACTGTATTTTTCATTATAATCCTGCAAGTTTAGGGTGAATACATGCTTTATTCCCCACACCATCTCCCGCGGTTGTCGACTCCTAAGTCGTGGGTCGACACCTTCCTCGGCTTCTTCTTCTTAGGGCTCTTTTCTTCAGCCAAATGATCACTTGCTTGAGTGACCTCGTTCTCTACATCATTTGATCGAGTAAGTGGTACTACTCGATCGAGAACATCTCTCTTCCTACCGCCTATAGATTCTACCACTAGTGTCGCAATTTCTGGAGCATCCAAATCAGCCTCCTGAGCAAGAGATTCACCTGCACATGCCTCAAAACACATCAAAGCCTCCGAAGGATCCTTTGTAGAGGATCCTTGTACATAACATTCACTAATATTATTAAAAACATCAGAAATAATGTCAATAGAAGAATCCTTCAAAAAACAAGGTTCATCAACCGAGGGTTCAAACATGTTAGGAACATGTTCATCACTAACACCTACAGAAATAGGTTGGTCAGTCAAGGGGTAAATTTCTAACTCATCATCTGTATCTAAATCCAAGTCAGTATCATCAACGGGGAGGCAGAGGGAATCAAATAACCTATCATTCTCATCCTTAAGAATGAGCGACTCTTCAGTAATGGGTGTGATAGGATCACACTCAACAGGAATATCCGGGTTACTAATATCAATGCCCTCATAACCCTCCGTGTCTCCACCAGTTCGGATTAGGTGTTTGAGAAGCTCCCATTGCTTCTCACAGGGTAGGTCTAAAAATTCCCATCCGCAATTTCTCTCAATCTCGATCAAGGTCTTACTAGTAACTCCATCATATAGGATACGACAAACCTCCCCAATACTAATAGGATAGCCAAATTGAGAAAGGAAAGAGATTAATCTATCACAATAGAAATACAAAGGTTCATGCTCGAGTTGTGGGAAAGGGGCGATGGTCATGACAGCGAAAGAAAAAGGGAAAACATAAACAAAAAACAATAAACACTGGCGTCACCTCCCCGGCAACGGCGCCAAAATTTGATGCCCGTCGTTGAGGGTATCAAAGATAAAATTTATAATTCCTAACTTTAACAATAGATAGTGAAAGTCAGGGTCGAACCACAAGGAGGTGGGGAATGTTAAAAGAGATGCTAGGATGTTTGGGTAAAAAATAAAACAAGAAAATAAAGATGAGATAAAAAACTATATTAAAAGAGATGCTAGGATGTTTGGGTAATAAATAGCTAAGGTAATATAAATCCTAAGGTCAACATGTATTGCAGTCGCGTAAGGGGGGTGTAACATATCCTTTCGGTCTATTGGTACCTAATAGCTCCTTTCGGCCTATGCTATTAGTTCCTAGGTCTCACAATTATTGGGTTTCAACAATAAGGGTGATTCCTAAATCCTAGGTCACATACCTTTCAGTCTTGAGTAACCTAGCCGTCTTAAGGTGTAAACCAATGCCCTTCCCGTATCTCTCAATCTTGGGTAGGTCATTACTAACATCCTACAAGTCTCCTTTCGGTCTCATTGCAGGTTATTATAGTCAACAAAGAAAGACGAAACAGAATTCATACGCGAGTGGGTCGACCGACCGGCTACTCCAGTCGGCCGACCACCGCCTTGGTCGACCGACCCATTATTTGAGTCGGCCGACCACGGCTCTACTACAGGTCGGTCTCGGAATTTTTATTACCTATGCATATTCATCCCCTACATCCTAACATATGAAATTTAGCTACTCATAATTACCGGAACAATAATAAGAACAAGATTTGATATGGAAAACATGATGAACGATAATCTAAACATGCAAGAAATAATAAAGCTTGAGATTCTAACTTAAACCGGATGCAACAATAATAAGAACAATAATTAAACTAGATTAGGGAATAATTACCAGAAATCGGAATTAAGGCTAAAAGGAACAAACTTTATTGATGAATGCTTGAAAGATTGAAGAACAAAACTAAAAGTGTTTGATGATTATTGAAAGATTACAACTAAAGATAAAACTAAATTAAAGACTGAGCAAAACTCTATTAGAAACTGAATAGAAAACTGAATGAATAACCCTAATCCCGTAATTTAGCTTAAATAGGCGGAATTAAAGAGTTTCCTAATGACCTAAACACTTTAATGGGCTTCGCGGAAACTTCTGGGTCAGCGCTGAGGTCGGTCGACCTACTTTGTGGGTCGGTCGACCCAATTGTCGGGACTGCAGCGCGCGTCGATCTTAAAACAGCTGTCATTTCTTCGTTACTTATTGTAATCAAGCGATTCTTGCGGCGTTGGAAAGCTAAGAGGATAAGCTTTCACCTCCAACTGGAATCACTCCATTATCAGCTCTAGAACTCGAGATATAGCCATTTGAAACAGGCTGCAATGTCGTGGATCGATTCTTTGCTTGTTAAAGCTATCTTCAGGCCTTGAAATGTGCGCTAGGATTCGTTCCTTCTTGTCCTTAGTCATAAAAAATCCCGAGGGCATAAATTTGGTATAAAATCGTCCCTTTTCCGCATAAATCTGCAAAAGAGCATAAAGATACGAAAGTGCACAATTGTTGGGAAATAAGGGCTAAAACATAGTAAATGAGCGACCAAATGCGTGTAAAAATAGATGAAAAACATCATAAAATAGACACGCATCACTAATAAAGTCATCATAAGAAGCGTGGTTATCCGTCTCGAGTCGATTAGCTCATAAGGAATTGATTACGGAAATTGTGCATGAAGATTGTTAACTTTTAGGGATTTGCTTGTTAAGAGTCTTAGCATATTTTAATCATGTGGCGAGGCTCATATAATTGATTTGAGATGTATATTTATTTAATATGAGACTCGTTAATCGAATTTACATTCGTTCAATGTTAATTGATCGCATGATTGGCAATAAATTGATATCCGTCACTTATTCGCGAAATGAGGTATCACTTGAGTGGTAACATGTCTAATGTGTATATTGAAAGGTTATAAACTTGTTTTATATGAACCTAATTGATGGTATTTGATATAACTTTCTTATTGAGTTCCGATACTAATTCACATGTTGATCTATGGGTTGAACTACGTAAGTTGCAAGTATTCATATTACTTGATGTCTTGAATTACATGCTAAGATTATTTGGTATTAAATTGTTTGGTCATATATTCACATGTATGATATGCGTGCTTGAAGTCCAAGAAATTGGGCGCACTTGTGTCGGGTTCGGAAATCAGTTTGAGGAGAAAGACCCCCCGGCCGGGAAACCGGAAGGGAAACCGGCTCTCGCCTCAAATTAGTTTCCGAAGTCGTCTAAGTGTATCATTCATAAATTAAAAATAATTGTTTTATAAATGTGACATATTGTATGTCACACATGATTATACAATTGTACAAAATGACATTTATAAAATGGATGTCCATTTTATTATATAGGGTACCGGTTTTTGGAAGGTGATTATGTGTGTGTTTTGTGTATTAAGTACACTAGGAAACACAATCATTTAGTGAGCCTTGAAACTATTACCTTGTGTCACCCTATGTGTGTTGGTAAGGCAAAAAGCATCATTTGATGCTTCCTATGTGAGCACACGGCTCAATCAACCCAACAACATTATTATATGTAAAATGTTTACATCCTTCATTCATTCTATTTTTTTTTCTAACTCTTGCCTTCATAATTTTCTAGTGTAAGATTAAGAAAGAAAACCTCCAAAAATATTATTAGATAATATTAGTATTCATACTACTATAATTGTTATAGTAGAAGTTTAAGTATTCTAATAAGCTTAGAAGTAAACTAAGTTTAAGGAAACCGTTTTAAGCACCTAGCTAGTGTTAGTCTCGGTTTAAGGGGTTGTTTTGGTGCATCACAAAGGAGGTAATCTACCTTGATTACTAGGTTTGGAGGATCATCCGTGCAAGAGGTTCGTCGGATTGTAAGAACTCAACACCTTATTTCCGCATTTTAATATAGCACGCATAAGATCTAAAAACCTAATTAAAGAGTTAATTAGTTTGATAATATTAGTAAGATTAATTTTATTAGGGAATGTATGACATGAACCCTACATGTTCATCTTAAATAAAATCCTCTTACATAAAATTCTCTCTAGAATTTTAAAGCCTCTCTTTTTAATATTACATAATTATTTTTCTAGTGTAGAAAATTCGTAATATTATTTAAGGCTTACTACTTATAATTAGATTATTGTAGTGTTGATTGTGGGATCATCTTGGGTGCAACTAGAGAAGGACTTTTACACTTGATGTTTGGCAATCATCTTTTCTATTTTAAGCTCAAGATCGGTTTTGGTAGGAGACCAAACCGTGCCCTAATTTCCGAATCCTCAATGTAAGGTTTCGATTTTCTTATACTTGCATGCATAAGATCAATATTTATTTTTATGACTAAAATAAATTCTCTCATATATGATATGAGTTCTATTTCTAGAAATGCGATTTCCTTCAGGTTTACCGGCTGTCGTTCTTATACCGGCTTATGACCCCATCCCTGAGTTCTGAACTCTTGCTCCTTGAAATTTTGGCTAAGTATGAAATGGGTTTATCAGTCGGCTACCGGCCTACCGGCTGAGGACCCTTTCCTTCATTTCTTCTTCAATTTTTGGCCAACTGAGGTAAGTGGGGATTCCAGCCGGTGGACCGGCTGCGACAAACCGGCTGAGGACCCTCTATGTTCATTTCTTATCTTTTTCTCCCACTTTCGCTTCAAAACCGCTTCGTTTTCTCTCGTTTCTTCAATCCCGCCTCATGTCCTACAAGCTGGAAACCAAATATGCAAAATAGAGGCAAATGCAATAAAACCAAGCAATGGCACGCAAAACAATGCCGAAACGAGGATCAAAACGAAGGGAAAAACAAGGAAAATAATGACTAAAATAGGACTCATCAGTGCTACAACACGGTATTTATTAAATTTGATTTATAAAGATGCAGTCTCAAGAAAATTAGGGTTATTTTATAGGAATAATTCATTCTATGCTATCTCTTCTCCTATTAATCTATCCCCGTGTTTAACTGAGAATATTCTCATCTTTGATGATATTTAACTCGTAGGAGAAATAGACTGTGTATCTAAACAACCAGTTTCCCTTGGGTATACATCTCTGTACTACCTAAACCAAAACATTATTCAAAAAGGAAAATAAAAGATTAAAACACGGGTTGCCTCCCGAGAAGCGCAATTTAAAGTCTTGCTAGACAAAATGTCACAAAAATTCAGTTTTTAGAATCCGGAAGTTTCAGGAAAACTTCCTCTACCATCCCAACCATTGCTTCTTCATGATAAGGCCTCAAGTAGTGGCCACTAGCTTTGATCTTCTCCCCATCCGGGGCCAACACTTCAAAGGACCCAATCTTGTCGTTATCGATGATGATATAAGGGCCTGGAGAAACCTTCTTCCGAGGGTTGAACATAAGCACTTTGTCACCAACATTGAGACCATCCTTGATAAGCTCCTTCTTACGTCGACTCTTCACCATCTCCTTGAATGGCTGAGACCTTGCAAGAGCTTTCTCTTCCATCAAAACCTTCTTCCCATTACTTACCGATTCACCATTTCCTACACAAGAGCTCAAAGAATTTTCCACGTCCTTGCTCAAAGATTGAGACAAGGGGTCAGCTTTATTCAAAGCATAACAAGATTCCTCCAACATTGGACTCTTAAGACCATGACTCAAACTATATGTCACCTTCTCATCCCCTACGGCTAAAATCAACTTACCGTTCTTAACATCTATCAATGCACCCGCGGTATGTAAGAATGGTCTACCCAAGATTATGGGAATTTGCGCATCTTCGGCAATGTCAAGCACGATAAAGTCAACCAGAATGAAAAACTTTCCTACCTTGACGGGAACATCCTCCAACACACCCAAGGGACGTTTGATAGAACGGTCCGCCGTTTGTAGGGTGACACTAGTACACTTAAGAGCTCCTAAATTCAGTTTTTCGCATATCGAGTAAGGCATGACACTTACACTCGCACCAAGGTCACATAGAGCTTTATCAATTGGAAAATTGCCTATGGTGCATGGTATGGAAAAACTTCCGGGATCTTTTAACTTAGGAGGGGAAAAGTTTTTCAAATAAGCTTCACACTCAGAAGTGTAGGCCACTGTTTCAACATTGTCAATATTCCTCTTCTTAGTTAAAATCTCCTTCATGAATTTAGTGTATGAAAGTATTTGAGTGATAAGTTCTAGATAAGGGATAGTTACCTTGAGATTTTTCATCATTTCCATGAACTTACCGAGTCGGGTCTCTCTTTGAGCTTGTGCCAAACGATGTGGAAATGGCACTTGGATTTTCTCCGGCTCCTTAGCTTTGTCATTCACTTTTGGAGGCTCTTTCTCTACATCTTCCACCACTATTGGGTCATCATCCTTCTTTGACTCCTCTTCACTTTTTTTAGAGCTATCAACCTTGCTTCCACCATTGTCTTTATTACCCACTTTTTCACTTGCAACATTGGGCATTGGAGGTTCATCATAGATGGTACCACTCCTTAGAGTGATGATATTAACTTGTTCATCATGAGGTTGTGCTCCTTGAGGTGGCAATTGGCCTTGTTGTCTTTGAGGGTTGGAAGTAGCAAGTTGGGCGATTTGTGTCTCAAGCATTTTGATTGAAGCATCTCTTGCTTGATCGGTTTTTTGAATGTGAAGGACCATGTTCCTTTGTGTCTCGGCTACTTGGGCCAATAGTGCTCCTATCTCACTCAATTGTTGGAGATTTGATGATGGACCTTGTTGATTCTGAGGATTTTGGAAAGATTGTGGATTTTGGAATGATTGTTGATTTGGAAATTGTTGTTGAGAGAAAGTTTGTTGGTTTTGAAATTGTTGTTGGGGAGATGGTTGTTGATTTGGAAATTGGTGTTGAGGGAAAGGTTGAAAGTTTTGTTGAAATTGGTTCTTTTGTCCTTGATTTTGGAAACCCGGAGGTGTAGTACTTTGTGGTGGTCTTGGTGGTGGGTTAAGGACATTTGTACTTTTGTAGGAGAAATTTGGATGGAACTTTGTACCCGGATTGTAGGTATTGGAAAAAGGGTTGAAATTTTGCCTAAAGCTTTGGTAGGCACTGACTTGTTCCATATTACTTTTACACTCTTGGAATCCGTGTCCCGCACTTCCACAAGCTTCACATACCACAACTTGACTTGTCACGTTTACTTGTTCATGAGGTTGAGAGGAACTTGATCCTTGATTTTCGACTTGTCTTTGGAGAAGAGCTACTTGAGCTTTCAAAAGAGCTATTCCGGGATCTTCCTCCTTTGCCTTTATTGGGATGTTTCTCGAGTTGACATATTGAGAGTCGTGCACCGCCATAGATTCTATGGTAGAGTGAGTGATGCGTGCCTATTTCATGATGTTTTACATCTATTTTTACACGCATTTTGTCGCTCATTTACTATGTTTTAGCATTTATTTCCCAACAATTGTCTACTTTCGTATTTTTATGCTCTTTTGCAGATTTATGCGGAAAAGGGATGATTTTATACCAAATTTATGCCCTCGGGATTTTTCATGACTAAGGACAAGAAGGAACGAAGCCTAGCGCACATTTCAAGGCCTGAAGATAGCTTTAACAAGCAAAGAATCGATCCACGATGTTGCAGCCTGTTTCAAATGGCTATATCTCGAGTTCTAGAGCTGATAATGGAGTGATTCCAGTTGGAGGTGAAAGCTTATCCTCTTATGTTTCCAACGCCGCAAGAATCGCTTGATTACGATGAGTAACGAAAAAATGGCAGCTGTTTTAAGATCGACGCGCGCTGCAGTCCCGACATCAGGTCGACCGACCTACTAATTGGGTCGACCGACCTCAGCGCAGACCCACAAGTTTCCGCAAAGCCCATTCAAGTTATTAGGTCATTAAGAGGTCGACCGACCCAAAAAGTAGGTCGACCGACCAGGCGACTGTGTTTCCGCGATTTTTATTACGGGCTTTGCTCTTAATCTTGTAATTAGAACTTATTTAAGGAGACCTAAACTCGAAAATTAGGTCAAGCAGCCCAGATTAGAGAAAACTCCATAGTTTAGAGAGAATATTTTCCAAGTTTTAATCTTTGTTCTTGAATTCCAATTAAGTTTGTAAGTTTGATACAATTAATCTTTCCCTTTTAATTTAATCTTGTTGTTCATCTTATTGTTGTTTCTTAATTCATGTTTTCCCTTTTATTGTCATCTTTAATTATGTTGATTCCTTTGATGTTCTTAGTTCTTGTTATTGTTAGTTTCATAATTAAAAGTATGCATAGCTAATTTTTGTGATTAGGAATTAGGGGAACCATGGTAAAGATTTGATTTTGATAGTTTAATGATTGAATTACCAATCCCCCATTGTTGTTGGTGAACTAATCCTTAAGATTGAAAGATTATTAGGATTAGTTTAACAACAACTTTGGGATTGCCCCATGAACGAAAGTTTAGTGCTTTTGTAGGAACCCTAAGACCGGAAGGATTGGGTAGAATATTGACCTAAAGGTTTATTCTTTGTTCCTTGGGATTGTGTTATTTGGTTATTTTACCTTTCATTGACTTGTTTTAACCATGGGGAACCAAAGTTCCTAATCTCCTTTTTACCTTATTTTAATTCTCTTGTTTATTTTGATCTTTTAGTTGTTAGTTCAAATCTTAAATCAACCCCCCTTTTTGGTTACTTGCAATAGACTTTAAATTCGCAAACATAATTAACCTTGTCTCCTTGTGGTTCGACCCTTGACTTATCCTATCTAGTTTAAGCTGAGGTTTTATAAATCTTATCTTTGACACCCCTCAACGACGGGTGTCAAATTTTGCGTTTGATACGTGCCTATTTTATGCATTTTATTTATTCTTTTGGCACGTATTTTCTTATATTTTCGTGACTTTTAGTTGCTATTTCTCCGGCAACGACGCCAAAATTTGACACCCGTCGTTGAGGGGTGCCAAAGATAAGATTTATAAAACCGCAGCTTAAACTAGATAGGATAAGTCAAGGGTCGAACCACAAGGAGACAAGGTTAATTATGTTTGCGAATTTAAAGTCTATTGCAAGTAACCAAAAAGGGGGGTTGATTTAAGATTTGAACTAACAACTAAAAGATCAAAATAAACAAGAGAATTAAAATAAGGTAAAAAGGAGATTAGGAACTTTGGTTCCCCATGGTTAAAACAAGTCAATGAAAGGTAAACTAACCAAATAACACAATCCCAAGGAACAAAGAATAAACCTTTAGGTCAATATTCTACCCAATCCTTCCGGTCTTAGGGTTTCTACAAAAGCACTAAACTTTCGTTCATGGGGCAATCCCAAAGTTGTTGTTAAACTAATCCTAATAATCTTTCAATCTTAAGGATTAGTTCACCAACAACAATGGGGGATTGGTAATTCAATCATTAAACTATCAAAATCAAATCTTTACCATGGTTCCCCTAATTCCTAATCACAAGAATTAGCTATGCATACTTTTAATTATGAAACTAACACTAACAAGAACTAAGAACATCAAAGGAATCAACGTAATTAAAGATGACAATAAAAGGGAAAACATGAATTAAGAAACAACAATAAGATGAACAACAAGATTAAATTAAAAAGGGAAAGATTAATTGTAGCAAACTTACAACTTAATTGGAATTAGGAACAAAAGATGAAAACTTGAATAAAAATCTTCTTCTAACTATGGAGTTTTGACTAACATGGAGTGCTTGCCCTAATTTTTGTTCTTAGGTCTCCTTAAATAAGTTCTAATTACAAGATTAAACAATTAAAACACGAAATAAAAGACGCGGACACAGTTTCTGGGTCGGTCGACCTCTTTTCCGGGTCGGTCGACCTCTTCTGTTGATATCGGACTTTCCGTATTCTGGGCCTTGGTCGGTCGACCTCTTTGGAGGGTCGGTCGACCCTTTCCCGTACGTATCAGCTTAACTTTGGCCCGCAAACAACACTTGGATGTGCATCCGGATCCTTGTTCCGCATTATTACTCAAAACAGCTTCCGGAGGACGATTAAAGTTCAGTTTTGCCCACTTCCGCTTATTCCTACATTTAAAACATAGAAATGCCAAAGTAAACCGTTTCGGGAGAAATAGCAACTAAAAGTCACGAAAATATAAGAAAATATGTGCCAAAAGAATAAATAAAATGCATAAAATAGGCACGTATCAAACTCCCCAAACCAAACCTTGCTTGTCCTCAAGCAAGCACTAAGACTCAAAAGAAAAGAAAACTTCTAATGGAACGGATTTCATACTTTTAGGACCTAACACAACACTATGCCTAACCAAATTTAATGCAATCTTCAAAAATAGGATCAAGCATAATGTCAAGAGCAAAACGAATTGAACATGTTGGAATAATATGCTAAACTTTCAACCTTGCAAGACTCATTCTAATTGGACTCTCGCGGTACGCTCGAGACACTCATGAAAGCAAAGGGTCAAATGTATATGTGAAAGCCGGGTGTCAAATTTTGATGCCCGTCGTTGTGGGTATCAAAGATAAAATTTATAATTCCTAAACTTTAACTATAGATAGTGAAAGTCAAGGGTCGAACCACAGAGAGGTGAGGAGTGTTTATAGTTTAAGGTCAATGTTTTAAGGTAACAAATTGGGGGTTTTGGATTGGTTATTACTAAGTCTGGAATAAAAGATAATAAAACAAGAAAATAAGAATGAAATAAAACTTATAATAAAAAGGATGCTAGGATGTTCGGGTAGTAAATAGCTACGATGGTGTAAATCCTAAGTCAACATGTATTGCAGTCGCGTAAGGGGTGTAACATATCCTTTCGGTCTATGGTACCTAATAGCTCATTTCGGCCTATGCTATTAGTTCCTAGGTCTCACAATTATTGGGTGTCAACAATAAGGGTGATTCCTAAATTCTAGATCACATACCTTTCAGTCTTGAGTAACCTAGCCGTCTTAAGGTGTAAACCAATGCCCTTCCCGTATCTCTCAATCTTGGGTAGGTCATTACTAACATCCTACAAGTCTCCTTTCAGTCTCATTGTAGGTTATTATAGTCTACGAATTAAAACGGAACAGAAAACATACGCGAGTGGGTCGACCGACCGGCTAGCCCAGTCAGCCGACCACCGCCTTGGTCGACCGACCCATTATGTGAGTCGGCCGACCACGGCCCTGCTACAGGTCGGTGTCGGAATTCGCATCATCTACGCATATTTACTCCCTACATCCTAACATATAGAATTTAGCTACTCATGGAAATTAAAATAATAATAATAACATTAATCAAAACGGAATTCATGATGAACATTAAACTAAGCATGCGATAACAATAAAGGCTTTGGGATTCTAACTTAAACCGGATACTAATAATTCTAAGACAAGAACAATTGATAAACTGAAATTGAAAGAAGAATTACCGTAATATGGATTAGGGCAGAAAAGAACAAGCTTTATTGATTATCGTGGAAGGATTGATGAACAATGAATAAAACTTACAAAACAATAACTTTGAAAAGAGAAAACTAAAACTAAAGATAAATTGAGAGTTTGTAATTAGATGCAGAAATAAACTAAACTACTGGATTAAGAACTGAATAGAAAACTGAATGAATAACCCTAATCCCGTAACTTAGCTTAAATAGGCGGAATTAAAGAGTTTCCTAATGACCTAAACACTTTAATGGGCTTCGCGGAAACTTCCGGGTCTGCGCTGAGGTCGGTCGACCTAATTAGTGGGTCGGTCGACCTGTTTACGGGCTTCAGGAATTTTCTGGGCTTTTCCAAAGCAGAGGCAAAGTCGGCCGACCCAAATAGTAGGTCGGTCGACCCAAATAGTAGGTCGGTCGACCTAAATAGTAGGTCGGTCGACCTAAATAGTAGGTCAGTCGACCTAAATAGTAGGTCGGTCGACCTACTGTCGGGACTGCAGTGCTTGTCGCGGAATCAACAATCTTTGGCTCTTTTAACTTCAGAATCTCCGTCGAGGCGTTGATGAGAGGAGAGTCAGGTAGCTCAGGAGGCGAACCCACAATCTGCTCAGGTAACGTGGTCGGCCGACCTGGTATACTGTTCGATCGACCAGGTGCTGTATTATCGAAATTTTTCTGTTCTGCAGAAACTAATCTCACGTCAGGTGTCGAGGTCGGTCGACCTGATGTTGTGGTCGATCGACCTTCTGACCTGTGCACGGGATCAGTTTCTTCGTTCTGAACTATGGCAGAATCATCCTTTGGGGTTGGTCCCTCATAAGCTTTCTCAAGTTCTTCGGAACGGGCGTTATTGGATGTTTCAAGTGCGGCAACATGACTTATTTCAATACTTGTTTTCAGTGAATTCCCACGTGAATTTCCATTTTCAGCTCTATGAACCGCCAACTCTTCAATAAAATCCCAACCCTTGTCATAAGCTACATTATGAAATCCACCTTTTGTAAAGATGGCTCTGTAGTCATCACACAAAGAGTTATAGAATTGTTTGCAACGGTACCACTCCTCAAAGCCGTGGTGAGGAACGGATCGAACCAACTTCTTAAAACGGGCCCACGCTTCATGAAATTCCTCATCAGGTCCTTGCTGGAACTAAAAAATTTGAACTCTCATAGCATTGGTTTTCGCTGGCGAAATGTACTGTTTGCAGAAAGCCAATGCCAGAGATGTCCAATCTGTAACTCTAGCCGCTACCTTATCAAGGTAGCGAATCCATTGACGCGCAGAATCTTTCAAGGAGAAAAGAAACAACCTCTCCTTAACCTCATCTTGCGCCACTCCAGCCGGTACGGGTATGGAACAACAACAATCTGTAAATAGCTCCAAATGCTTCAAAGGATCTTCATCTGGTAGACCTGCAAACTGTTTTTGCTCCACCAATTCGATATAGGAAAGACGAATTTCAAAGGGGAGAGTGAATTCCTGTGGAAGGTGGTGTGCTGCTGGATGAAGATTACCAGAAATAGTAGACATGATTGCAATAGCACTGAGAGTACTCAAGTCTTCCTCTCAAAAAGCTATCTTCTAAAACAAAACTAGAAGAAAAGGTAAGTAACGGTCTTAAGGAACCGAAGTTCCTTAAGACAAGGAAAATAAACTAAAAACTAACAAACAAAATTATACCGTCTCCCCGGCAACGGCGCCAAAATTTGATGCCCGTCGTTGTGGGTATCAAAGATAAAATTTATAATTCCTAAACTTTAACTATAGATAGTGAAAGTCAAGGGTCGAACCACAGAGAGGTGAGGAGTGTTTATTGTTTAAGGTCAATGTTTTAAGGTAACAAATTGGGGGTTTTGGATTGGTTATTACTAAGTCTAGAATAAAAGATAATAAAACAAGAAAATAAGAATGAAATAAAACTTATAATAAAAAGGATGCTAGGATGTTCGGGTAGTAAATAGCTACGATGGTGTAAATCCTAAGTCAACAGGCATTGCAGTCCCGTATCCGGATCATTTGGAGAAAGTAAAATTGGAGCATCAGTTCGGAAAAATCTTGGAGATCGTCAAGGGCCTTAAGCTTAAGAGAGAATTGGAGGACCATCCTATTATTTCTGTTTTTGCAGGTCATGGTAAAAAGGGCATAGGAGATCCTGGTGATACTAGTGAGACAAAATTGGAGCAAGTTGCTGAAGAAGATAGGCCGGGCAAAGTAAAGAAGCGTGTCATAGCCTATGCGACACCAGATACCCTTCCTCCATCTAGGCCTGTTGTCTGGAAGCCCAGAGTAGCGGTCCATACTACTGAAAGGACCTCTTTTAGCCAAGTGCCCTACTTTGGGGTATCTTGCTGCTGAGTCATAGTGCTAGTCAATTGTTCTATTTCAGTTTTTGTTGGACTATTTTTTTTGTTTTGTTTTGTTTTTGCTTTTAGACTTAGACTCTTTTTGCTTTTGTTGCTTTGTTTTGAGACATTTTAGACTTGGTTCTGGGATCTTGCGCATTTGTTGTGTGCGTATATGATAATTTTTCAGGCGCGTATATGATAATTTTTCAGGTTTGAGGAAGAATGACTTGCTTAACACAAGTGGTTCCGAAGAAAAGAAGGCCGTTGTGCCGCAGGAAGGTCGGTCGACTCAAAACATAGGTCGGTCGACCTCCCCGTCCGTCACAGCCTGTTCGTTTCTTCCTCGGGAATCGTGCAACCATCTTGGTTACTTGAGTGGCACTGCTAGCCACCAAAACCTCCCAGCTTACGCTGGTTTGGGGAGGTTTTTCTCATGCGCTTCATAATCTAGTGAGTTCTTTCCAGTTTATCCTTGGTTTTTATTTTCCTTGCATCTTCTCTTTAATTTTGTGAAACCTTTACTTAGGCTAATGCACAATGGGGACATTGTGCGGGTTGGTTTGGGGAATGGTTTCGTGTCACAAGCATTGCATTTTGTCACACGTTTATTGCATTTCCGTTTTGCATCGTTCTTTTTTTTCCTTGCATATACAAAAAAAAAAATCCAAAAAAATAAAAAAAAAATCAAAAATTCCAAAAAAATGCACGTTTATTTTAGCATATAGGTCGAGTCGGAACGAGAGTATTTCAAGGATGATTTTGCTATCCTACATGTTTATGCCTTTACCTTGCCTTGCCAACTTGTTTCAGTATGAGAGTCTTTTGCATATCTACGAGTTTTTGTCAAACTATTTGTATATCTTGAGACTTGACTTATACCTTGGCAACCTACTATACATTCTGAGTTTTAGAGCCTTATTCCTTGTTTCATTTTTAAACCAGTTGTCTAGGATGTGAGTAGTACTCCCCTTGGAACATGTTACATCAATATGCATAAACATGAACTTGAATTGCTATTTACTTGTTCTACTTTCTCGTTTTGGGTCTTGGTACGTGCATTTGGGATCCCTTTTCTCATTTTTACCCATAAGTCTTACATAGCCAAAATTGCCTTTTTATTCCCCCAAAACTACATCCCATACTTAGCCTACCTTTCCAAGCTAGTACTTGTGGTCTTTGGTTTATTTTGAGGCATCTTGGTTTGCATGCTATCTTGAGCAAAAAGAGAAAAGAAAGAAAGAAAGCAAGAAAAGAGAAAAAGAACAGAAAAAGAAAGAAAAAGAAAGAAAGAAAAGAAAAACGAAAAAAGTCAAAGCGTACAGGAAAGTGGTCGACCGACCACCTTCATAGGTCGGCCGACCACCTGACAGCATCATCAGATTCAAAATTTCGTTCCAAAAATCCCTTTCTTTTATTTGTTATCACTCCCGTACCTCATTCAAAATATTTGGGAGTCTTTTCTTATACAATATAAGAGTTGTGCTACAAAAGAGCACTTTCTTAATATCAAAAGTTGTGAAATATGTTGTTGGGAATCGGTTTTACTAGCTTGGCTATTAACCCCACAAATCCAAAAACATCTTAACCACTTTTACCTTTTACCTCGCATATCCTTCATTGCCTCAATTGCACGTATCCGAGTCACTTAATGGGTTTGTTTATACATAGTTGTAGAATTCTTGTTCATGTTAGATTGCAGGCATGTTTCCATGGGTCGCAGTTAGGTGAGTGTCATTACAATATACTTCTTTCTATCTTCTACATATACTCACCCTTTGCTTCATGAGTGTCTCGAGCGTACCGCGAGAGTCCATGGTATAAAGTCTCTATAGTCTCTAGTTTTGCAAGTTTGACAACACCATAACTCGTTTGCATGATTTAAATATTTTCTCATTTTGTACTTGGCATTGGTTTAGGCTTACATGTAAATTTCGCTCAGAGGTTGAAATCGTTCCATTAGTTAAAATTGAGTCTATTTCTTGCTTGAGGGCAAGCAAGGTTTGGTTTGGGGAATTTGATGCGTGCCCATTTTATGATGTTTCACATCTATTTTTACACGCATTTTGTCGCTCATTTACTATGTTTTAGCATTTATTTCCCAACAATTGTCTACTTTCGTATTTTTATGCTCTTTTGCAGATTTATGCGGAAAAGGGATGATTTTATACCAAATTTATGCCCTCGGGATTTTTCATGACTAAGGACAAGAAGGAACGAAGCCTAGCGCATATTTCAAGGCCTGTAGATAGCTTTAACAAGCAAAGAATCGATCCACGATGTTGCAGCCTGTTTCAAATGGCTATATCTCGAGTTATAGAGCTGATAATGGAGTGATTCCAGTTGGAGGTGAAAGCTTATCCTCTTAGCTTTCCAACGCCGCAAGAATCGCTTGATTACGATGAGTAACGAAGAAATGGCAGCTGTTTTAAGATCGACGCGCGCTGCAGTCCCGACATCAGGTCGACCGACCTACTAATTGGGTCGACCGACCTCAGCGCAGACCCAGAAGTTTCCGCAAAGCCCAATCAAGTTATTAGGTCATTAAGAGGTCGACCGACCCAAAAAGTAGGTCGACCGACCAGGCAACTGTGTTTCCGCGATTTTTATTACGGGCTTTGCTCCTAATCTTGTAATTAGAACTTATTTAAGGATACCTAAACTCGAAAATTATGTCAAGCACTCCATGTTAGTCAAAACTCCATAGTTAGAAAGAGATTTTTATTCAAGTTTTCATCTTTTGTTCCTAATTCCAATTAAGTTGTAAGTTTGCTACAATTAATCTTTCCCTTTTAATTTAGAGTAAATTAATAATTACTCCCTTATATGTTTCACTTTTCTAAAATTACTCCATTATAAGTTTGTTTTTTTAAATTACTTTCTTAAGTTTGCCTCAGGTCAAAAATTGCTACCAATTTGCAGCTCCGACGAGTTTTTGCGTCAATTTTGGAATTTTACCTCTATTTTCCTAAATTTATGACTAAATTTCCCCTGAGTTTTACTCTATCATGTTATAAGTGTTGCTTCTCCAAACTATTTACCAATATCTTCATCTCTACCTAATTCCTCGCTATATAATTTACCCAATCTCTTTATTAAAAGAAATTTGTCAATCTACTTGCTCAACTTTTGAAGTTTCCATTTTTTTCAAGGTAAGTAAATCTTTGATTTGGGTATGTGAATCATATTATTGTTGTATTGAATTGAAAATTGAAATTGAATTGAAATTAGGGTTCTCTATATTCATCAAAACTGAGATTGTATTGAATTGAATTGAATTGAAATTAGGGTTTGAATTGATTTGGGTATTTTTTTTTTTCATCTTTCTGATTTGGGAAAAAAATCTTCTAGAACAGAAGGGCAATGTCGAATTCATTATTGTTGGCTGGTTCTAGCAAACCCCTTAAATCTTCGAGTTTGATTGAGATTAATTTGCGAAAATTGGGATTCGATTTCAAAATTAGGGTTAGGATTAATTTGGGATTTTTTTTATTGTTGGGATTTCAAAATTAGGGTAAAATGAAAGGTCATGGGTTTGTTGGGTTGGGTAAACACACAGAAGGGCAATGTCGTCCATTCCATATATTTTTCACCGTAAAACGTAATTGGTAGCAATTTTTGACCTGAGACAAATTTAAGGGAGTAATTTAAAAAAACAAACTTATAAGGGAGTAATTTTAGAAAAGTGAAACATATAAGGGAGTAATTATTAATTTACTCTTTAATTTAATCTTGTTGTTCATCTTATTGTTGTTTCTTAATTCATGTTTTCCCTTTTATTGTCATCTTTAATTATGTTGATTCCTTTGATGTTCTTAGTTCTTGTTATTGTTAGTTTCATAATTAAAAGTATGCATAGCTAATTTTTGTGATTAGGAATTAGGGGAACCATGGTAAAGATTTGATTTTGATAGTTTAATGATTGAATTACCAATCCCCCATTGTTGTTGGTGAACTAATCCTTAAGATTGAAAGATTATTAGGATTAGTTTAACAACAACTTTGGGATTGCCCCATGAACGAAAGTTTAGTGCTTTTGTAGGAACCCTAAGACCGGAAGGATTGGGTAGAATATTGACCTAAAGGTTTATTCTTTGTTCCTTGGGATTGTGTTATTTGGTTATTTTACCTTTCATTGACTTGTTTTAACCATGGGGAACCAAAGTTCCTAATCTCCTTTTTACCTTATTTTAATTCTCTTGTTTATTTTGATCTTTTAGTTGTTAGTTCAAATCTTATCTTTGGCACCCCTCAACGACGGGTGTCAAATTTTGGCGCCGTTGCCGGGGATGACTTCTTCTTTTTGCTCGTTTCTGTTTTTCTTAAGACATTTTTTTTTGTTTTGTCAAGACTTTCTAGTTTGCTTTCTTTAAGTTTTTAGGACAACTTTTCCGTTTTGTTAGCATAGTTACGACTTTTTGGACTTGGTTCTGGGATCTCGCGCATTTGTTGGGCACATATTTGATGATTTTTTTTTCAGGTTTCAAGAAGAATGACTTGGTTAACACAAGTTTTTCCCGAAGAAAAGAAGACCGTTGTGCAGAAAAGGGGTCGACCGACTACCTTCATAGGTCGGCCGACCTGATCCCTACATTCCTGGAATTTCTGAAATCCACAGGAAGGTCGGTCGACCCAAAACATAGGTCGGTCGACCTCCCCGTCCGTCACAGCCTGTTCGTTTCTTCCTCGGGAATCGTGCAACCATCTTGGTTACTTGAGTGGCACTGCTGGCCACCAAAACCTCCCAGCTTACGCTGGTTTGGGGAGGTTTTTTATGCGCTTCAAAACTCAGTGAGTTCTTTCCAGTTTTTCCTTGGTTTTTACCTTTTGTTTTAATTTTATGAAACCTTTACTTAGGCTAATGCACAATGGGGACATTGTGCGTAGGGCTGTTAATGAGACGAGACAGCTCGCGAGCAACTCGAGATCGGCTCGGTCAAAGCTCGGTCAAAGCTCGGCTCGTGTGAGCTCGACTCGAGCTCGGGCTCGGCTCGAGAGCTTAACGAGTCAAGCCGAACAAAGGCTGGCTCGACTCGAAAAGCTCGTGAGCGGCTCGAACATTTGAGATTATATAAGATATTAATCATATTTTATAAAAATATGCTCATATTTTATAAAAATATTTTTTCATTATTATATCTTTGTAGCATATATATCAAATATCTTGTTGATTTGCTAAATATTTTTACCTAAAATGTTCGAACCTTGTTATTGAAAATATTTGAAGAAAATATAAAAAAAATGAACCATTTTATATAGGCTCGATTTGGCTCGAGTTTGGCTCGAGCTCGTGTTAAAGCTCGCAAGCTTTGTAACGAGCGCATTTTTTTCAAGCTCGAATAAGATCGGCTCGAGCTCGAGCTCGAGTTTTTGTAATCAAGCACAAGCCGAGCAAGGCCAAGCTCGGCTCGGCTCGGCTCGTTAACACCCCTAATTGTGCGGGTTGGTTTGGGGAATGGTTTCGTGTCACAAGCATTGCATTTTGTCACACGTTTATTGCATTTCCGTTTTGCATCGTTCTTTTTTTTTTCCTTGCAAATACAAAAAAAAAATCCAAAAAAATGAAAAAAAATTCAAAAATTCCAAAAAAATGCACGTTTATTTTAGCATATAGGTCGAGTCGGAACGAGAGTATTTCAAGGATGATTTTTCTATCCTACATGTTTATGCCTTTACCTTGCCTTGCCAACTTGTTTCAGTATGAGAGTCTTTTGCATATCTACGAGTTTTTGTCAAACTATTTGTATATCTTGAGACTTGACTTATACCTTGGCGACCTACTATACATTCAAAGTTTTAAAGCTTTATTTCCTGGTTTCATTCTTAAACCAGTTGTATAGGATGTGAGTAGTACTCCCCTTGGAACATGTTACATCAATATGCATAAACATGAACTTGAATTGCTATATACTTGTTTTACTTTCTCGTTATGTGAGTCTTGATACGTGCATTTGGGATCCCTTTTCTCATATTTACCCATAAGCTTCACATAGCCAAAATTGCCTTTTTATTCCCCCAAAACTACATCGCTTACTTAGCCTACCCTTCCAAGCTAGTATTTGTGGTCTTTGGTTTAACTTTTGAGGCATCTTGGTCTATATGCTATCTTGAAAAAAAAAAAAAGAGAAAGAAAAAGAAAGAAAGAAAGAAAGAAAGAAAAGAAAAGGAACAGAAAAAAGAAAGAAAAAAGAAAGAAAGAAAAGAAAAACGAAAACGAAAAAAAAAGCAAAAAGCACAGAAAGTCAGTCGACCGACCCCCTTAATAGGTCGATCGACCAACTGACAGCATCAGAATGAAAAATTTGTTCCAAGTTCCCTTTCTTTTATGTGTTATCACTCCCGTACTTCATTCGAAAACATTTGGGAGTCCTTTCTTATATTTAATGTGAGAGTTGTGCTACAAAAGAGCACTTTCTTAATATCAAAAGTTGTGAAATATGTTGCTGGGAATCGGTTTTACTAGCTTGGCTATTAACCCCACAAATCCAAACACATCTTAACCACTTTTACCTTTTACCTCACATATCCTTCATTGCCTCAATTGCACGTATCCGAGTCACTTAATGGGTTTGTTTATACATAGTTGTAGAATTCTTGTTCATGTTAGATTGCAGGCATGTTTCCATGGGTCGCAGTTAGGTGAGTGTCATTACAATATACTTCTTTCTATCTTCTACATATACTCACCCTTTGCTTCATGAGTGTCTCGAGCGTACCGCGAGAGTCCATGGTATAAAGTCTCTATAGTCTCTAGTTTTGCAAGTTTGACAACACCATAACTCGTTTGCATGATTTAAATATTTTCTCATTTTGTACTTGGCATTGGTTTAGGCTTACATGTAAATTTCGCTCTGAGGTTGAAATCGTTCCATTAGTTAAGATCGAGTCTATTTCTTGCTTGAGGGCAAGCAAGGTTTGGTTTGGGGAATTTGATGCGTGCCCATTTTATGATGTTTCACATCTATTTTTACACGCATTTTGTCGCTCATTTACTATGTTTTAGCATTTATTTCCCAACAATTGTCTACTTTCGTATTTTTATGCTCTTTTGCAGATTTATGCGGAAAAGGGATGATTTTATACCAAATTTATGCCCTCGGGATTTTTCATGACTAAGGACAAGAAGGAACGAAGCCTAGCGCATATTTCAAGGCCTGTAGATAGCTTTAACAAGCAAAGAATCGATCCACGATGTTGCAGCCTGTTTCAAATGGCTATATCTCGAGTTATAGAGCTGATAATGGAGTGATTCCAGTTGGAGGTGAAAGCTTATCCTCTTAGCTTTCCAACGCCGCAAGAATCGCTTGATTACGATGAGTATCGAAGAAATGGCAGCTGTTTTAAGATCGACGCGCGCTGCAGTCCCGACATTAGGTCGCCCGACCTACTAATTGGGTCGACCGACCTCAGCGCAGACCCAGAAGTTTCCGCAAAGCCCATTCAAGTTATTAGGTCATTAAGAGGTCGACCGACCCAAAAAGTAGGTCAACCGACCAGGCGACTATGTTCCGCGATTTTTATTACGGGCTTTGCTCCTAATCTTGTAATTAGAACTTATTTAAGGAGACCTAAACTCGAAAATTAGGTCAAGCAGCCCAGATTAGAGAAAACTCCATAATTTAGAGAGAATATTTTCCAAGTTTCAATCTTTGTTCTTGAATTCCAATTAAGTTTGTAAGTTTGATACAATTAATCTTTCCCTTTTAATTTAATCTTGTTGTTCATCTTATTGTTGTTTCTTAATTCATGTTTTCCCTTTTATTGTCATCTTTAATTATGTTGATTCCTTTGATGTTCTTAGTTCTTGTTATTGTTAGTTTCATAATTAAAAGTATTCATAGCTAATTTTTTTTATTAGGAATTAGGGGAACCATGGTAAAGATTTGATTTTGATAGTTTAATGATTGAATTACCAATCCCCCATTGTTGTTGGTGAACTAATCCTTAAGATTGAAAGATTATTAGGATTAGTTTAACAACAACTTTGAGATATCCCCATGAACGAAAGTTTAGTGCTTTTGTAGGAACCCTAAGACCGGAAGGATTGGGTAGAATATTGACCAAAAGGTTTATTCTTTGTTCCTTGGGATTGTGTTATTTGGTTATTTTACCTTTCATTGACTTGTTTTAACCATGGGGAACCAAAGTTCCTAATCTCCTTTTTACCTTATTTTAATTCTCTTGTTTATTTTGATCTTTTAGTTGTTAGTTCAAATCTTAAATCAACCCCCCTTTTTGGTTACTTGCAATAGACTTTAAATTCGCAAACATAATTAACCTTGTCTCCTTGTGGTTCGACCCTTGACTTATCCTATCTAGTTTAAGCTGAGGTTTTATAAATCTTATCTTTGGCACCCCTCAACGACGGGTGTCAAATTTTGGCGCCAAAATTTGACACCCCAGAGCTTGCAATGCCGGAACATGAAGGAACCGGGTGACCACCACTAAGCAAAAAGTGGAAAGATGGAGGAAACGGGCTTTTTGAGCCGGAGTGTTGAAGATGATTTGCGGATAGTTTGGTAGACTATCCGTATCCAGCACTGTCAACGCTCCTGACCTAGGAGCACGGCCTCGGGAGGTGCTCGCTCCGGAAGTGCTGGAGCACTTTCCGCCTTGTCCACGGCTAGACATTATAAATCTGAAAAATTCAATAAAATATAAGTCTTGTGCAAATATTAAAACATTTTCTTAGCAAAAATAGGAACAAAAACGCAAACCAGAAACCTCTGTAACAGTATTTGGGTCGGCCGACTTCATAGAGAGGTCGGTCGACCACTGTCGCTAAAATTTTAGAGTTCCTGTAACAAAAACAGGTCGGCCGACCGCAATCTGAGGTCGGTCGACCAATTACCAGCAAGAAATCAGATACCTGTAAAATCACTGCGGTCGATCGACCTAAAACTTAAGTCGACCGACCAACCAAACGAAAGATCGAATTTCAGGAAAATTGCAGTTTGGTCGGCCGACCTCCGTTTTGGGTCGGTCGACCGTGAACAGTGTCAGAAAAAAATCGCGGGTTTGAAATCGTGCAGAAATTAGGCATAGAGATTGCAAGAAAGAATTATACTAATCCTAACAGCACAAAACCACACATATTTTACAGATCTGAGACTATAAAACCTAAAGGAAGAAGAAAACTTAAAAAGAAACACACAAACAAGCATGAAAACGAAATTAGGAGCCAAAATAAACTGAAAAAGACAAACTAAAACTACCTTGAACAGAATTAAGATGCTAGGAAACAAAAAAGAGAAAGAAAAAGCTAAGAAACACATACCTTGGATGGAAAAAGATGAAAGAAAGCAAGGAAAATGAGTGAAGGATGAAGAAGGTGGGTGGTTAGGGTTTTTAAGAGAGATAGAGGAGGTTCAGAAACTGTGAGGAATAATTGTGTTTTCAAAACACATAAAGACCAAAGACTCTAACTCAAAGAAAAAACCGGAAAAAAAACACCCGAGGTCGGTCGACCTCCGTCCTGCATACCTGCTCTGTCAGATTTTATTTAATGCTGTCAGAACTTAATTACTGCTGTCAGAAAGTCGGTCGACCTTCATAGCGGGTCGGTCGACCTCTGACCTGACGATTCCTCTTATTTTCCTGCAGAATCTCAAAATCTCATCAAGGACTTAAAACGGAAATTACAAAAAAACGTAAAATTAAGCTAGAACACGGGTTGCCTCCCGTTTAGCGCTGGTTTAAGAAGTCCCGCACGACCTGTTTACCTATCAAGAAGCATCCGAAAAAGGGTCAAAGTAAGAAACTTCAACCTTACCAATAAATTCGTTCTCTCCGCGGAAATGCTTCACATATTGGCCATTGACTTTGAACCTCTCACCGGATGAGGTTTCTAACTCTATTGACCCAAATTTTGAGACAGCTGTGATGGTGTAAGGTCCGCTCCACCTGGATTTCAGCTTACCAGGAAAAAGACGAATACGAGCATTGAAAAGCAACACCGTATCACCTACCTGAAAGTCACGCCTAATGATTCTCTTGTCATGCCAGCACTTTGTTTTCTCTTTATAAATCCTGGCATTGTCATAGGCTAATAACCTGAATTCTTCTAACTCATTGAGCTGTAACAAACGTTTCTCACGGGAAAGATTAGGGTCTAAATTAAGATCACATATAGCCCACCAAGACTTACGTTCTAACTCCACTGGTAAATGACAAGTCTTACCATAAATCAACCGGAATGGTGACATTCCTATTGGGGTTTTGAACGCGGTTATATAGGCCCATAAAACATCATCAAGTTTTAGACTCCAGTCTTTCCTAGACCTAGAAACAACTTTGGCTAGGGTCTCCTTGAGTTCCCTATTAGAGATCTCAACTTGACCACTAGTCTAAGGGTGATAAGCTAAACCCCTACGATGTTGGACACCGAATTTATTTAACAAGTCACCTAAGCGTTTCTCCTTAAAATGCATACCTCCATCACTAATGACAACCCTAGGGGTACCAAAACGAGGAAATATGATTTTTTTAAACATCTTAATAACAGCCTTTGCATCACAATGGGGAGTAGCTATAGCTTCTACCCATTTAGACACATAATCAACAGCTACAAGAATATACCTGTTACCTTGACTACTGGGAAAAGGTCCTTGATAATCAATGCCCCAGACATCAAAAATCTCTACCTCTAAAATACCAACCTGCGGCATCTCATGTCTTTTTGAGACATTCCCAGTTCTTTGACAGGCATCACAACTACCTACAAAATTCCTACAGTCAGCATGCAAAGTAGGCCAATAAAAACCAGACTGTAATACCTTGGCCACGGTCCTAGATGGACCGTGGTGACCACCATATGCAGAAGAGTGACAAGCTTCCAGAATGTTCTTCACCTCCCATTGGGGGACGCATCTCCGGATGAGTCCATCTCCGCATTCCTTGAAAACATAGGGGTCATCCCAAAAATACTGTTTTGCATCAAACATAAATCTCTTCTTTTGTTGCCATGACAACTCAGGAGGGATTTTACCTGTGACAGCAAAGTTAGCAAAATCAGCATACCAAGGAGGGGGATAAGAACCTGAACTATTAATGATAAATAAACTCTCGTCAGGAAATGAATCATCAATAGGTAAAGAATCTTCCCCATCAGTCAGCTGAAGGCGAGATAGGTGGTCAGCTACCACGTTTTCCGCGCCTTTCTTGTCCCTAATCTCAATGTCAAACTCTTGGAGAAGGAGTATCCATCTTAAAAGCCTTGGCTTCGAATCTTTCTTCTGAAAAAGACCTTTCAAAGCTGCATGGTCAGTGTAAACAATTACCTTATTACCTACTAAATAGGACCTGAATTTTTCTAAGGCAAAGATCACAGCTAGCATCTCCTTCTCAGTGGTGAAATAGTTGACTTGAGTCTCATCTAGGGTGCGGCTCGCATAGTATATAGCATTAAGAGCCATGTTCTTCCTTTGACCTAGCACAGCACCTACAGCGTAGTCACTAGCATCGCACATGATCTCAAATGGGAGATCCCAATCTGGTGGCTGAATGATTGGTGCTGAGATCAAAGCTTCCTTCAACCTGTTAAAAGCTTAGAGGCACTCATTAGTAAAATCAAAGACAGCATCTTTAAGGAGCAATTGTGTAAGTGGTTTAGCAATCTTAGAAAAGTCCTTAATGAAACGCCTGTAAAAACCTGCGTGTCCTAAGAAACTTCTCACCCCCTTAACATTAACAGGAGGGGGTAATTGCTCAATCACCTGCACCTTTGCTTTATCTACATGTATACCTTTATCAGAAATTAGATGCCCTAACACTACCCCTTCAGTAACCATAAACTGACACTTTTCCCAATTTAAGACAAGGTTTACATCAATACATCGCTGCAAGACTTTATCAAGATTAGCTAAGCATTGATCAAAAGCATTACCATAAACAGAGAAATCATCCATAAATACCTCCATAATGTTTTCTATAAAGTCAGAAAAGATACCCATCATACACCTTTGAAAGGTAGCAGGAGCATTACATAACCCAAAAGGCATCCTGCGATATGCAAAAACACCCTGTGGACATGTAAAAGTAGTCTTACTCTGATCATCAGGATGAATGGGAATCTGGAAAAAACCTAAATAACCATCTAGAAAACAGAAGAATTTATTAGAAGCAAGTCTTTCAGTCATTTGGTCAACAAAGGGAAGGGGGAAATGGTCTTTCTTGGTGGCGGCATTTAATTGTCTATAATCAATGCACATCCGCCACCCAGTTACAACTCTAGTGGGTATTAACTCATTTTTATCATTCTTAACCACTGTGGTTCCTCCTTTCTTAGGAACCACCTGAACTAGGCTAACCCACTTGGAGTTGCCAACTGAATAGATAATACCTGCATCAAGAAGTTTCATTACCTCAGCCATAACCACCTCCTGCATCTTAGGATTCAACTTACGCTGTCCTTGTCTATAAGGCTTATGCCCTTCCTCTAACTCTATTCTGTGCATGCAAACATCAGGGCTTATGCCCTTGATATCATCCAAAGAATAACCTAAAGCTTTCCTATTCTTTTTTAGAACAGTCATTAAGGCAGAAGTTGGTTAGGATCAAGTTTAGAACTAACAATTGCAGGGTACTGTTCAGTATCATCTAAGAAAACATACTTAAGATTAGGAGGAAGTGGCTTACGCTCTGGTACCTTTACCTCAACGGCCTGAACAGAATCAGTACTAATGGAATAGCACATGTTTACGAGATTTGCATTGGCCAAGCTTATGAGCTTCTCATTCTCTTCTTCAGTAAACTCATACTCCTCTATTTCTGCTTCTATCACCTCTAGCTCTTCAACATCCTCAGCTGGATTACCTGCACACTTATCAAAAACTGTTAGATCATCTAAGGGATCCTTAGTCAGGGATTCCCTCCAATTAAGGATAACATTCATGTCTATAATATCAATGGAGCAACAAGTATCATCAGTAGGAGTAGTTGCCTTATGGGCAAGACTAAACTCGATAGTGTCATCTCCAACCTCTAAAGTAATGATCCCGCGTTTGACATCTATTACAGCCCCAGCTGTGTGTAAAAATGGTCTACCTAAAATAATAGGTATTTGACTATCCTCAGCAATGTCTAAAACAACGAAATCAACAGGAATAAAGAACTTTCTCACTCTAACTGGGACATCCTCCAAGACCCCTAATGGTCTTTGGGTGGATCTATCAGCCATCTGTAGGGTAATATTGGTAACTTTAAGTCTACCTAAATTAAGTCTTTCACAAACAGAATAAGGCATAACACTGACACTAGCCCCTAGATCACAAAGGGTTTTCCCTATAATATGATTACCTATGGTACAAGGGATAGAAAAACTACCTGGGTCCTTTAACTTGGGTGCTATATTATTTTGTGAAAGAACATAACATTCCTCCACAAAAGCAACAGCACCGTCGTCCTGAAAATTCCTTTTACGACTCAAAATTTCTTTCATGAATTTAGCATAAGAAGGTACCTGGGTAATTAAATCAGTAAAAGGGATGGTTACCTCAAGATTCTTCACCATCTCCAAAAACTTACCGAATTTCCGATCCTCTTTTGAATTTTTCAGTCTTTCGGGATAAGGAACGGTGACATTAGCCATAGGATCAACAACCATTGGCTTTTTCAGCTGTAATATCTCGGTGAGGCCTTGAATGAGGGAAGGATCCAGCGATTCGGGAGTTAAAACTGCGTTCTGCTCAGGAATACTGGTCGGTTGACCTGGCGTAGGGGTCGGTCGACCAGACTCTGTATCATCGAAATCTTTTAGTTTTCCAGAAATTGATCTCACGTCAGGAATCAAGGTCGGTCGACCTACAGTAGGGGTCGGTCGACCTCCTGACCTATTCACGGGATCAAATTTTGGCGTCGTTGCCGGGGAGGTGACGCCAGTGTTTATTGTTTATTGTTTTTGTTTCTTTTTGTTTAAGGAACTTTTGTTCCTTAAACCTTCTCACCTTTTTCTTGTAGTTTCCGTCTTATGCGCAGGTCAGTTCAAGGAGAACTCCTACCACTTGACCACGAGCTTGAGAGGACTTTAAGAGAAACGAGAAAGCAACTTCTAGCGAGTAAGGAAGGAGGTTCACCATCTTCCTTATTCCAAGAAGACATCTTTGAACAACCACCATTACCAACCTGACCAAAAACACCAACTTCACAACCAAATTCACCCAACAATCCACCTTCACCAAAAACACCACCTTATATTTACTTGCAGGTTTTTCCGAAAGAAGAAGAAAACATGACAGGGGAAGCTACTATTGCCAGTCACTCCATGCCTCAGGTGAAGGACCTATACAAAGGGTTCACTTTGCCTACAGGTACTGGGAAGCCATTCGAGGCCAAGCCTGCCTATATTACTATGGTTGAGAAAAACCAATTTGGAGGCTCGGCCAATGAGGATGCTGCAAAGCATATTGAAATCTTCACAAATTACATATGCTCTATTGCACCCCCAGAAGGAGTGACGCAAGACCAGATTAAGCAGACCATGTTTATCTTCTCTCTTAGGGACTCTGCAAGGGAATGGTACAGAGACCTGGACCGCACTGCTGCGGGAATCACAGATTGGAATACCCTAGCCTTAACATTCTACAGAAAATACTATTCTGCATCCAAGACTAATGCTTTGAGGGCGCAGATTACAAATTTCAAGCAAGGACCTAATGAGGATTTCAGTGAGGCGTGGGACAGGTTCAAGAGACTTGTTCGATCCATACCACACCATGGATTCGAACAATGGTTTCTTTGTAACCAGTTCTACAATGGCCTCTATGATGACAACAGGGCCTATTTAGATGCTGCAACCAATGGGAGATTCCAGGACAATTCCGGAGAGACTAAGGGTCTCAAGTTAATAGAGGATGTTGCTGTGCACCGTGCTGAACATGGAACTTCCCGAGGCAATCAAAGGAAAGCTGAGTATAACCTAGCTGCTATTGATGCCGGGTGCCGTTGCCGGGGAGGTGACGCCAGTGTTTATTGTTTATTGTTTTTGTTTCTTTTTGATTAAGGAACTTTTGTTCCTTAAACCTTCTCACCTTTTTCTTGTAGTTTCCGTCTTATGCGCAGGTCAGTTCAAGGAGAACTCCTACCACTTGACCACGAGCTTGAGAGGACTTTAAGAGAAAGGAGAAAGCAACTTCTAGCGAGTAAGGAAGGAGGTTCACCATCTTCCTTATTCCAAGAGGACATCTTTGAACAACCACCATTACCAACTTCACCAAAAACACCAACTTCACAACCAAATTCACCCAACAATCCACCTTCACCAAAAACACCACCTTATATTTACTTGCAGGTTTTTCCGAAAGAAGAAGAAAACATGACAGAGGAAGCTACTATTGTCAGTCACTCCATGCCTCAGGTGAAGGACCTATACAAAGGGTTCACTTTGCCTACAGGTACTGGGAAGCCATTCGAGGCCAAGCCTGCCTATATTACTATGGTTGAGAAAAACCAATTTGGAGGCTCGGCCAATGAGGATGCTGCAAAGCATATTGAAATCTTCACAGATTACATATGCTCTATTGCACCCCCTGAAGGAGTGACGCAAGACCAGATTAAGCAGACCATGTTTATCTTCTCTCTTAGGGACTCTGCAAGGGAATGGTACAGAGACCTGGACCGCACTGCTGCGGGAATCACGGATTGGAATACCCTAGCCTTAGCATTCTACAGAAAATACTATTCTGCATCCAAGACTAATGCTTTGAGGGCGCAGATTACAAATTTCAAGCAAGGACCTAATGAGGATTTCAGTGAGGCGTGGGACAGGTTCAAGAGACTTGTTCGATCCATACCACACCACGGATTCGAACAATGGTTTCTTTGTAACCAGTTCTACAATGGCCTCTATGATGACAACAGGGCCTATTTAGATGCTGCAGCCAATGGGAGATTCCAGGACAATTCCGGAGAGACTAAGGGTCTCAAGTTAATAGAGGATGTTGCTGTGCACCGTGCTGAACATGGAACTTCCCGAGGCAATCAAAGGAAAGCTGAGTATAACCTAGCTGCTATTGAGGCCTTGACGGCCAAGTTAGAGAAACTAGAAGCTGGAGGGAAGTTCGATATCGGTAGTGGGAGTAAGGGAGGTATTTATCAGGTGAATGTCGTTCAAGACGGACCCTTTGCTTGTGAGAGGTGTGGTGGAGAAGGGCACGTATCAAAATTTTGTACCTCATCCAATGAGACATGTGCCGCTTTCCAACACTATCGTGGGAACAATTTTTATGACCCAAATAATAATAATGTCCATCCCAACATAAGGTGGACAAACCATAATGTTCTCAACCCACAACACCTACAACCTCAGCAAAACTCCACATACGTCCCCCCACATAAGCAAGGTTTCCAAAAACCACCCTTCAACCCTCAACCACCTTCAAATCCACCACCCAACACAGATGCTCTTATCCAAAATCTCATTGGGTTGGTTAAGAAGGAATCTCAGGCTAGGGAAGCAGGGATGAAGATGTTAGAATCTCAAATTGCTCAAATCGCGGGCAAGAATGATACTAGGGCTCCGGGTCAACTTCCGACCAAGACGGACCAGAAAAAAGAGACTCTAAATATAATATCCCTACGAAGTGGAGCTAAAGTGGGAGGTGAAAAAGAGAAAGAAAAGCAGCCGAAGCTGACTGACAGCGAGGAAGGTCGACCGACCCAGGAGACCGGTCGACCGACCTCTGAGCAGAATCTGGAAAATACCGATGTACAGGAAACGGGTCGACCGACCGAGGAAGAGGGTCGACCGACCACCGATGCGGAGAAAGAGGCCCCTTTTCGTCCCGATTTGCCAAACAACTTGAGGGATTTCCTTTTCCGGGGTGATAAGACCCCTAGGTTTCTGAAAAGGGCTGCAAATACTGACTCGCTAGCCCCTCCTTTCCCAGAGAGACTCACACCTTCAAAAGACCAGGTATCTTTTGACAAATTTAAAGACGTAATTCGTTCATTAAATGTTCAAGTTCCATTTTTAGAATTAGTCCAACAGGTCCCTTCATATCTTAAGTTTATGAGACAGCTTTTGTCAAGAAAGAGGTCTTTAGATAAGATTGAGTCGGTGGCCCTCACTGAAGAGTCATCCAGGTTTTTATCACATGTTATTGCCCCTCACAAACTCGATGATCCTGGCAGTTTTTCTGTCCCCTGCAATATAGGAACGTTCCCTGTAAAAAAGGCCTTATGCGACTTAGGAGCTAGTATCAGTGTCATGCCCCTAAGTGTTGCCCTAAAACTAGGAATGACCAATTTTGCAGTAACCAGCATGACTGTCCAGATGGCAGACCGTACATCTATGGAACCCATAGGAGTGTTGGAAAACATCCATGTGCGTATAGACAGGTTTTTCTTCCCAGTTGACTTCGTAGTTTTGGACATCCCAGAGGATGCCCATATACCTATAATACTAGGAAGACCTTTCCTTCACACTGCGGGAGCCATCATAGATGTAGGCACTGGGACTTTAACCTTCAAGGTAGGAAAGCATTCCATTATCTATGGCCTATCTTATAGGAAGAAGGATGCTATGACCCCCATCACTTGTAATGATATTACTTCTGAAAAGAAGTATAAGGTCATCACTACTTCTCCTACTTTATTGCCTACTCTTGTATCTGTTTTTACACCTCCGCCCCAGATTGGGAGCAATATGGAGGATACTTCTATTGTGACTAATGCAGGAATTGGTTTGGGGAAATCCAAAGTAAAGGAAGTCACAGTGCAGAGAGGGGGAATGGGATTCTTGAGCTATAAAGAAGATGAAGACCCAGATGTTGTAGATCGGGAGGAAAAGAAAAACAGGAGACAGGGTTCAAGGGAGAGTTCGTCGCATATGCTTTGCGGCGGAAAGAAGATGTGTTTTGCTACTCAAGAAAACACTGTGGAGACTACGGCATGACGTCAAAAGCCGTGGTCGGAGATATTCCGCATATTTAGCGGATAGTTGTTTCAATTTTCAGCTTTTAAGACAGTTTACTTTTGTTGTTTGAGACTTTTTAATTTGGTTTGCTCGTAGTTTTAGAACTTTTTCCGTTATGCTTGCGTAGTTAAGACTTTAGACTTGTTTCTGGCATCTCGCGCATTTGTTGGGCGCATATTTATTGCTTTTTCAGGTTTAACAAAGAAACGAAGACCGCTGTGCAGCAGAGGGGTCGACCGACCTGAAATATGGGTCGGTCGACCTAGCCCCTGCATTCCTGGATTTCCTGCAGTTCGCAGGAAGGTCGGTCGACCTAATACATGGGTCGGTCGACCCACCCGTCTGTCACAGCCTGTTCGTTTCTTCCTTGGGAATCGTGCAATCATCTCGGATACTTGAGTGGCACTCCTAGCCACCAAGACCTCCCAGCTTACGCTGGTTTGGGGAGGTTTTTTCTCATGATCCAGTGAGTTCTTTCCAGTTTTTCCTTAGTTTTTATTCTCTTTGCATCTTTTCTTTAATTTTCTGAAACCTTTACTTAGGCTAATGCACAATGGGGACAATGTGCGGGTTGGTTTGGGGAATGGTTTCGTGTCACATGCATTGCATTTTGTCACACGTTTATTGCATTTCTGTCTTGCATTGTTCTTTTCTTTATTTTCTCTACCTATACAAAAGAAAAATACAAAAAAAAAATGAAAAAATTCAAAAAATTTCAAAAAAAATGCACGTTTATTTTAGCATATAGGCCGAGTCGGAACGAGAGTATTTCAAGGATGATTTAGCTATCTTACATGTTTAAGCCTTTTCCTTGCCTTGCCAACTTGTTTTTTTTTTTTTGGTAAAATGTAAAAATTATATTAAGCTCAAAAGAAGGAAGGAAAATCCTTCCTTTACAAGTCCCCTTACATCATAAGTTTTTCAATCCAAGACTTATCCCTAGCTGGAATATGTCCTTTACATCTTTGCTCAATTTTCATTCTAATCTCATGTTGTATACTTTTAAAGACTATTTCTGGTCTCATCAGTTTGTTATCCACCCTTGCTTTGTTTCGTTGCATCCAAATATGATATACAGTAGCATTCAGAATAGCATGTAGTATTCCTCTCTTCATCTTAGTTCCTCTTCTGTTCATACTCCAAGCATCAACCTGACTACTTGGTACGTTCATTCCAGTCCATTGCCTGATTTGCTTCAAAAGATTTTCACTGTAAGGACATTCAAAATAGAGATGAGAATCCTGTTCTGTTGCAGCATTACAGATGCAGCAAGAGTCATCCGAAGCTATTCCATATTGGAGCAGCTTATCTTTTGTCTTAAAGGCTTTATGATGATGCAGCCAATTGATCATAGTATGTTTCCTTGTTGTCCAAGCATTCCAAATCATCCCTGGCCATTGTAATTCAGGATTTTGAGGTCTCAACTGATCATAGATTTTGCTAATGGAATACTGGTGCAGGTCTGCAAGCTCTGTAATGTTTAGTCCCATGAGCATATCTTTAACTCTGCATATCTTTTTCCAGGTCCAAGCAGTATCCTGTGGAGGAGAGTATGTCTGCCAGTCGTGCCCTTTAATATAGATGTGATTCACCCATTGCACCCAAAGTTTGTCTGGTTTGGCATGGATCCACCAAGCCAGTTTCCCTACAGCAGCCCTATTCCAGTAAGTATCATTCTTCAGACCTAAACCCCCCTCTTTGAGAGGTCTGCAGGCCTTCTCCCAGGCCACAGGGGGCACTCTTTTGTAATCAATTCCTCCATCCCACATGAAATTCCTACACATTGCCTCAATGTTGTGTATGACTGAGCCTGGTAAAATGAAGATCTGTGCCCAATAGTTGTGCAGGGTCTTCAAAACAGTTTTGATGAGAACCAATCTGCCAGCATAGGACAACTTTCTAGCCCCTACTGCTCTGACTCTTTCCATAAGCTTATCCATGATCTGCTTGCAATCTTTTTCATTCAGTTTAGTAGGTTTTATAGGCACTCCAAGGTATCTGAAAGGTAGTGTACCCTCAAGACACCCAGCCACCTGAAAGATGTCTGCCTTAATTGAATCTGATACCCCATTAAAGTAAACATTGGTTTTGGATGGGCTCATTTTCAGTCCTGATGCTTCTGAGAAAGTTGCAAATGTTCTGAGGAGAATCATAATAGAGTTTATATCTCCCTTACTAAATAAAAGAAGGTCATCTGCAAACATCAAGTGGGATAGCTTCATTGGTCCACAGAGAGGATGATAGTTGAAATTCATAGTACCTGTGGTATGTTGTAGCAGCCGTGAGAGATAATCCATACACACTGTGAACAAGATAGGGGATAAAGGGTCCCCTTGCCTAAGCCCCCTCTTGCCAGGAAAGAACCCACAGGTGTTCCCATTGAGACACAGAGAGTAAGAGGTTGTGGTGACACACTCCATAACAAGGTTAGTGAAGTGCTGAGGGAAGTTAAGGGCCTCCATCATTTGTGCCAAGAAATCCCATTCAACAGTATCATATGTTTTTTGAAGATCTATCTTGAAAAGACATCTAGGGGATACTGTTTTCCGCCCATATAATCTGATGATATCCTGACAAATCAAGATATTTTCCATGATATGTCTTCCATGAATAAAGCCCCCTTGTGTTGGAGAAATTAACTCTGGTAACACTTTGGCCAGTCTAGAGCATAGGAGTTTAGAAATAATCTTATATACCACATTACAACATGCTATAGGTCTAAACTGAGTCACATTTTGAGGATGATCAATTTTTGGGATAAGAGTAACATTTGTGGCATTTAGTTGCTTGAGGATGTGGCCTACATTAAAGAATTCATGAATGGCTTGACAGACATCCTTCCCTACATGATCCCAACTTGCCTTGAAGAACTTACTGGAGTATCCATCAGGGCCAGGTGCCTTGTCATCTGGGATACTGAATAAAGTATCCTTTATCTCCTCATCTGTGATAGGCTGCTGTAGAATGTCCCAATGATGACTAGTGCAGATGTTTCCCTGCTGCACCAGTGCTTTGATCACTGGTTTGGTTGCAGTTTTATTCCCTAGCAACTTCTGATAATACCTGAGAAAGCTGGCCTGTATAGCTGACATATCAGTATGACTAGTCCCTGCTTCATCTGCCAATTGATACACTCTATTTCTTCTCCTTCTAGCTCGCAGCAATCCATGAAAGTAGGAAGTGTTGGCATCTCCTTCATGGATCCATTGAGCTTTTGCCTTCTGTTTCAAAAACATATGTAAATGTGTATGCAACTGAGTGTAATGTGCATGAGCATCATACTCCTGCTGCATCAGGTCTGTATTTCCAGGATTCTGTATCAAAGCTTCCTAGCACAACCGCAAATTCAGTCTAGCTATCTCAGTGCTCTTCTCTATATCTGAGAACTGCTCCTTATTTAATTTCCTCAGAGGCTGTTTCAAGTCCTTGAGTTTATGAACAAGCTTGTACATATTGGTCCCATAAACCTCTGACTCCCAATGCTGTGCCACAACCTCATGAAAATTCTGAGCTGCACACCACATGTTCATAAATTTAAAGGGCCTGTTTCTATGATGATCTGCCCTGTCACTCTTTATGATACAAGGGTTATGGTCAAAGTACCCTTCAGGGAGGTAATGAGCCTGCAGATTTGAATGAATTCTATCCTATTCTCCATTAGTAAACACCCTATCTAGCCTGGTATAAACCCTATCCTCAGGTTTCTGTTTGTTAGACCAAGTGTAGAAAGCTCCTACAGTAGGGCATTCATCCAGTTGACAATAAGCAATGCACTCCTGAAAGGGTAGGGCCTCTGCTAGAGTAAAACTCCCTCCTAGCCTCTCCTCAGAATGCATTACACAGTTGAAGTCACCACATATGGCCCAAGGCCCTTGAATATCATCTGCTAGTCTAGCCAAATTAGTCCACAGCTCTTCTCTTTCTGTAATCCCATTAAAAGCATATATCATGGTGAATAAGAATTGGTGTTGGCTTGGGATATGCAAGACATTGATATGAATGAATTGAGGATTGTATTCCAGGAAATCTACATTAAATTCTTCTGGTTTCCATCCTATCCAGATTCTCCCACCTGGATGAGTATGAGTATTGGTGCTTATACTCCAACTGTTAAAAATAGTCATGGCTTGGTGTTGATTTTGGGGTTTTATTTTGGTTTCAAGTAAAGCAAAAAGTCCTACATTATTTTGAAGTAAAAAATTATTTATGTCCCTCTGCTTCTCTACTCTATTCATCCCCCTTATGTTCCATAACCCAAGGATCATGGATTAAGGGTTGGGGATCGTGGCCTATTAGAACTACTGTCAGTCAGATTACTACTCAGAATAGCTTTAAATGAAGGGCTAGGAGTCTTTCCAGTTGAATCTGGCATAAATGATCTGGGCATTCCAAACAGTGGTTCTTTTTCAGTATCACTGTCCTGCTCTGATGCACTATCATTCACTGTCTGGACATTTGGGTTTGGATCTTGCACTGACGGAGCAGGTGGGAGGGGTGGTCTAGCACTGGAAGTGCCCACCTTCCTCCTCCACACTTGCTTAGTGGGTTGTGCTGGATGCTTAGCTTTCCTGCAGGTACTAGCTGTGTGCCCCATTAGTTGACAATTAGAGCATCTGCTGGGGGTCCATTCGTACTCCACACCTATGTCCAGTAAAGCTCCTTTCTCATCCTTAACTCTTATACTCTTAGGAAAGTGTTGATTCACTTGCACCTCTACCATGATACGTGCAAAGCCCAATCTGGTTCTGCTCTCTGTTGCCTCATCCCTTTTTAGAAACTTCCCTACTCGTCCAACAATCTTTGGTATACTTGCTCCCCATAATTTGAGAGGCAACTTATGCAATCTTATCCATGTAGGTACTGTTTTCAGTTCCTCCTTCTCCAAATCTACATCAGGCAACCACTTCTTGATGATGACAGGCTTACTGTCAAATAGGTGCATGCCTGCTGCCAAAACTTGCTCTTGCATTGCTTTAGTTTCAAACCTCACAAGGAAAACACCATTATGCAAGAAAGATACCGTTTCTATTTTGTGATGTTTCCATATGCGCCTGATATAGCCTTCAAAGACTGGCCATGGAGGGTTGGATCCAAGAACAAACCCATATATTGCATTCTGCCAGAAGTCAACTTCATCTTTTACGTCCTCCTCTGTGATTGTAATAACTTCCTGTTCCTCATCATCCACCATCTCCACTATTTTCCTTCCATGTCTGTCAAACCAATCTCCCATAGTGTCCTCTTTTGCTACAGGGTTAGCCTCTTTAGGTATCTCTGGTATTGCATATTCATTAAAGTCAAAAGAAGTTATCCCTGCTATCTTACTCATGCTGCCAAAATTCACAGCCTCCTCAATGTTTGGTCCTTTGTTTGTCATCTCCATCGTCCCTCGTTCCTTCTGTGTCCTTGCCTTCCTGTTAGTAATATTTCTGAGTGATGTTGGTGAAGGATCCATAGCCAATATGCACAGGATCTTCAAAGTCAACGCCGTCAAGGTTTCTCAAATCGCCATGTGAAGGAGCGCTCTAGGGTTTTTTTTTTATTGTCCCGTTAGTATGCCAACTTGTTTTAGTATGAGAATCTTTTGCATATCTACGAGTTTTTGTTAACTTGCATATCTTGAGACTTGACTTATACCTTGGCAACCTACTATACATTCTAAGTTTTAGAGCTTATTTCCTGGTTTCATTCTTAAACCAGTCGTCTAGGATGTGAGTAGTACTCCCCTTGGAACATGTTACATCAATATGCATAAACATGAACTTGAATTGCTATATACTTGTTTTACTTTCTCGTTTTGTGAATCTTGATACATGCATTTGGGATCCCTTTTCTCATTTTTACCCATAAACTTCACATAGCCAAAATTGCCTTTTTATTCCCCCAAAACTACATCCCATACTTAGCCTACCCTTCCAAGCTAGTATTTGTGGTCTTTGGTTTATTTTGAGGTATCTTGGTTTGTATGCTATCTTGAGCAAAAAGAGAAAAGAAGGAAAGGAAAATTCAGAAAGAAAAGAACAGAAGAATTCAGAAAAGAAAGAAGGAAATAAAAAGAACGAAAAAAGTCAAAAACATACAGAAGTCGGTCGACCGACCCACCGACCACCTTCATGGGTCGGCCGACCACCTGACAGCATCAGAATGAAAAAAAATTCGTTCTAAAATCCCTTTATTTTATTTGTTATCACTCCCGTACTTCATTCAAAAATATTTGGGAGTCCTTTCTTATATTCAAATGTGAGAGTTGTGCTACAAAAGAGCACTTTCTTAATATCAAGAAGTTGTGAAGTATGTTGTTGGGAAACGGTTTTACTAGCTTGGCTACTAACCCCACAAATCCAAAAAAAAAAACATCTTAACCACTTTTTACCTTGTACCTCACATATCTTTCATTACCTCAATTGCATGTATCCAAGTCACTTAATGAGATTGTTATACAAAGTTGTAGAATTCTTGTTCATGTTAGATTGCAGGCATGTTTTCATGGGTCGCAGTTAGGTGAGTGTCATTACAATATAATTCTTTCTATCTTTTACATATACTCACCCTTTTGCTTCATGAGTGTCTCGAGCGTACCGCGAGAGTCCATGGTATAAAGTCTCTATAGTCTTTATGTTTGCAAGTTTGACGACGCCGTAACTCGTTTGCATGATTTATATACTTTCTCATATTGTACTTGGCATTGGTTTAGGCTTACATGTAAATTTCGACCCTGACTTTCACTATCTATAGTTAAAGGTTAGGAATTATAAATTTTATCTTTGACACCCTCAACGACGGGTGTCAAATTCTGGCGTCGTTGCCGGGGAGACGGTATAATTTTGTTTGTAGATTTTTAGTTTATTTTTCTTGTCTTAAGGAACTTAGGTTCCTTAAGACCGTTACTTACCTTTTCTTCTAGTTTTGTTTTAGAAGACAGGTTTTTGAGAGAAAGACTTGAGTACTCTCAGTGCTATTGCGATCATGCCTACTATGTCTGAGTTAAGAACGACTTTTCAAACCTTCATGACTCAAATGTCGGAAATAAAAAAGGCTCGAGATGCATCTTTGAAGAATATTGAAAGCCAATTAGCAATCTTAGCTGCTAATCAGATTGCTAGCTCTCCAGTTGGTTGTGAGAGTTCCATAGAGACATTAAATGCTATAAATCTCAGGAGTGGTCGTGCTTATGAGGGACCAACCCCAAAGGATGATTCTGCCGAAGTTCAGGACGAAGAAATCGATCTCGTGCACAGGTCAGGAGGTCGACCGACCACAACATCAGGTCCACCGACCTCGACGCCTGATGTGAGATCAGTTTCTGCAAAACAGAAAAATTCCGATAATACAGCGTCTGGTCGACCGACCGCTATACCAGGTCGACCGATCAGGGTTCCTGAGCAGATTGTGGATTCGCCTCCTGAGCTACCTGACTCTCCTCTCGTCAATGAGGGCGTTGATATTAGTAACCCGGTGACTGACGAACCTATTTTTGTAGGCGTTAGTAATGAACATATTCCTGACATGATTGAACCCTCTGTTGATGAACCTTGTTTTTTGCAGGATTCATTTATTGACATTCCTGATGTTTTTAATAATATTAGTGAATGTTCTATGCAAGGATCCTTTACAAAGGATCCTTCGGAGGCTTTGATGTGTTTTGAGACATGTGCAGGTGAATCTCTTGCGCAGGAGGCTGATTTGGATGCTCCAGAAATTGCGACACTAGTGACAGAGTCTATAGGTGGTAGAAAGAGAGATGTTCTCGATCGAGTAGTGCCACTTACTCGATCAAATGATGTAGAGAACGAGATCACTCAAGCAAGTGATCATTTGGCTGAAGAAAAGAGCCCTAAGAAGAAGAAGCCGAGGAAGGTGTCGACCCACGACTTGGGAGTCGACAACCTCGGGAGATGGATGGCTAAAGCTATGGATGATGACCCACCTATCTACACGGTGGAGAAAAACTCATCTACCCAAATCACCATAGCTGAAAGGGTAGCTTGTAGTCAGAGCCCTTGGTCAAAGAAACCCTGCATCCTACGCGGATGACTTCTTCTTTTTGCTCGTTTCTGTTTTTCTTAAGTCATACATCAAGTTTTCTACCTAGTTTTCTATCATAGAATTCCAATTTAGTTTTAGTTTTAATCTTTCCATAATCATCAAACACTTTTATTCAGTTTTATACATTGTTCATCATCAATCTTTCAACATTAATCAATAAAGCTTGTTCTTTTCCGCCTTAATCCTTATTTCCGGTAATTCCTCTCTTAATTTCTGTTTTATTATTGTTAGTTTATAATTATTGCATACGGTTAAGTTAGAATCCCAAGCCTTTATTATTATTGCATGTTTAGATTGATGTTCTTTATAATTTCCATGTTTATTCCTATTTTTATTATTGTTTCAATAATTATGAGTAGCTAATTTCATATGTTAGGATGTAGGGAGTAAATATGCATAGGTAGTATAATTCCCGAATCAACATGTCGCAGGCATGAGGTCGACCGACCATCATTATAGGTCGGCCGACCGACCCGTGTTTGAATTATGTTCCGTTTTATTTGTAGACTATAATAACCTACAATGAGACCAAAAGGAGACTTGTAGGATGTTAGTAATGACCTACCCAAGATTGAGAGATATGGGAAGGGCATTGGTTTACATCTTAAGACGGCTAGGTTACCCAAGACTGAAAGGTATGTGACCTAGAATTTAGGAATCATCCTTATTGTTGACACCCAATAATTGTGAGACCTAGGAACTAATAGCATAGACCGAAAGGAGCTATTAGGTAGCATAGATCTAAAAGATATGTTACACCCCTTACGCGACTGCAATACATGTTGACTTAAGATTTATATTATCTTAGATATTTATTACCCAAACATCCTAGCATCTCTTTTATCATAGTTTATTCTCATCTTTATTTGCTTGTTTTATTTTTAACTTTGTTTTAGACCTAGCAACAATCAATCGAACCCCCTCTCTATTGTTACTTTATAGACTAAAAATTGGCAAACAGAATTAACCTTGTCTCTCTGTGGTTCGACCCTTACTATCACTATCTATAGTTTTAGTTTGGTTTATAAATTTTATCTTTGACACCCATAACGACGGGTATCAAATTTTGGCGCCGTTGCCGGGGAGACGGTATAATTTTGTTTGTTAGTTTCTAGTTTATTTTCCTTGTCTTAAGGAACTTCGGTTCCTTAAGACCGTTACTTACCTTTTCTTCTAGTTTTGTTTTAGAAGACAGGTTTTTGAGAGGAAGACTTGAGTACTCTCAGTGCTATTGCAATCATGTCTACTATTTCTGATAATCTTCAGCCAGCAGCACACCACCTTCCCCAGGGATTTACTCTCCCCATTGAAATTCATCTCTCTTATATCGAATTGGTGGAGCAAAAACAGTTTGCAGGTCTACCGGATGAAGATCCTTTGAAGCATTTGGAGCTATTTACAGATTATTTTTGTTCCATACCGGCGGGAGAGGCGCAAGATGAGGTTAAGGAGAAGTTCTTTCGTTTCTCCTTGAAAGACTCTGCGCGTGAATGGATTCGTTACCTTGATAGGGTAGCAGCTAAAGTTACAGATTGGACATCTCTGGCATTGGCTTTCTGCAAACAGTACATTTCGCCAGCGAAAACCAATGCTATGAGAGTTCAAATTTTTATGTTCCAGCAAGGACCTGATGAGGAATTTTATGAAGCGTGGGCCCGTTTTAAAAAGTTGGTTCGATCCGTTCCTCACCACGGCTTTGAGGAGTGGTACCTTTGCAAGCAATTCTATAGCTCTTTGTGTGATGACTACAGAGCCATCCTTACAAACGGTGGATTTCATAATGTAGCTTATGACAAGGGTTGGGATTTTATTGAGGAGTTGGCGGTTCATAGAACTGAAAATGGAAATTCACGTGGGAATTCGCTGAAAACAAGTATTGAAATAAGTCATGTTGCCACATTTGAAACATCCAATAACGCCCGTTCCGAAGAACTTGAGAAAGCTTATGAGGGACCAACCCCAGAGGATGATTCTGCTGAAGTTCAGGACGAAGAAATTGATCTCGTGCACAGGTCAGGAGGTCGAACGACCACTACTGCAGGTCGACCGACCTCGACACCTGACGTGAGATTAGTTTCTGCAAAACAGAAAAATTCCGATGATACAGCGTCTGGTCGATCGACCGCTATACCAGGTCGACCGACCGCGTTACCTGAGCAAATTGTGGGTTCGCCTCCTGAGCTACCTGACTCTCCTCCCATCAATGCCTCGACGGAGATTCTGAAGTTTAAAGAGCCAAAGATTTTGATTCTGCGACAAGCATTGCAGTCCCGTATCCGGATCATTTGGAGAAAGTAAAATTGGAGCATCAGTTCGGAAAAATCTTGGAGATCGTCAAGAGCCTTAAGCTTAAGAGAAAATTGGAGGACCATCCTATTATTTCTGTTGCTGCAGGTCATGGTAAAGAGGGCATAGGAGATCCTGGTGATACTGGGGAGACAAAATTGGAGCAAGTTGCTGAAGAAGATAGGCCGGGCAAAGTAAAGAAGCGTGTCATAGCCTATGCGACACCAGATACCCTTCCTCCATCTAGGCCTGTTGTCTGGAAGCCCAGAGTAGCGGTCCATACTACTGAAAGGACCTCTTTTAGCCAAGTGCCCTACTTTGGGGTATCTTGCTGCTGAGTCATAGTGATATTCAAATGTTCTATTTCGGTTTTGTTAGACTATTTTTTGTTCTTGCTTTTAGACTTAGACTCTTTTTGCTTTTGTTGCTTTGTTTTGAGACATTTTAGACTTGGTTCTGGGATCTTGCGCATTTGTTGGGCGCATATATCATGATTTTTCAGGTTTCAAAGATGAATGACTTGGTTAACAAAAGTGGTTCCGAAGAAAAGAAGGCCGCGGTGCAGCAGAGGGGTCGACCGACTAGAAATATAGGTCGGTCGACCTCGCCCCTGCATTCCTGGAAATACTGGAGTTCCTGCAGTCTGCAGGAAGGTCGATCGACCCAAAATATAGGTCGGTCGACCTACCCGTCCGTCACAGCTTGTTCGTTTCTTCCTCGGGAATCGTGAAACCATCTTGGTTACTTGAGTGGCACTGCTAGCCACCAAAACCTCCCAGCTTACGCTGGTTTGGGGAGATTTTTCTCATGCGCTTCATATCCAGTGAGTTCTTTCCAGTTTTTCCTTGGTTTTTATTTTCCTTGCATCTTCTCTTTAATTTTATGAAACCTTTACTTAGGCTAATGCACAATGGGGACATTGTGCGGGTTGGTTTGGGGAATGATTTCGTGTCACATGCATTGCATTCCGTCACACGTTTACTGCATTTCCGTATTGCATTGTTTTTCTTTATTTCTCTTGCATATACAAAAGAAAAATACAAAAAAATGAAAAAATTTAAAAAATTCAAAAAAAATGCACGTTTATTTTAGCATATAGGTTGAGTCGGAACGAGAGTATTTCAAGGATGATCTTTGCTATCTTACATGTTTATGCCTTTACCTTGCCTTGTCAACTTGTTTTAGTATGAGAGTCTTTTGCATATCTACGAGTTTTTGTCAATATGTATATCTTGAGACTTGACTTATACCTTGGCAACCTACTATACATTCTAAGTTTTAGAGCTTTATTTCCTGGTTTCATTCTTAAACCAGTTGTATAGGATGTGAGTAGTACTCCCCTTGGAACATGTTACATCAATATGCATAAACATGAACTTGAATTGCTATATACTTGTTTTACTTTCTCGTTATGTGAGTCTTGATACGTGCATTTGGGATCCCTTTTCTCATATTTACCCATAAGCTTCACATAGCCAAAATTACCTTTTTATTTTCCCAAAACTACATCCCATACTTAGCCTACCCTTCCAAGCTAGTATTTGTGGTCTTTGGTTTAACTTTTGAGGCATCTAGGTCTATATGCTATCTTGAAAAAAAACAAAAAGAGAAAGAAAAAGAAAGAAAGAAGGAAAGAAAGAAAGAAAAGAAAAAGAACAGAAAAAAGAAAGAAAAAAGAAAGAAAGAAAAGAAAAACGAAAACGAAAAAAAAAAGCAAAAAGCACATAAAGTCAGTCGACCGACCCCTTAATAGGTCGATCGACCAACTGACAGCATCAGAATGAAAAATTCGTTCCAAGTTCCCTTTCTTTTATGTGTTATCACTCCCGTACTTCATTCGAAAACATTTGGGAGTCCTTTCTTATATAATGTGAGAGTTGTGCTACAAAAGAGCACGTTCTTAATATCAAAAAGTTGTGAAATATGTTATTGGGAACCGGTTTTACTAGCTTGGCTACTAACCCCACAAATCCAAAAACATCTTAACCACTTTTTACCTTTTACCTCACATATCTTTCATTACCTCAATTGCATGTATCCGAGTCACTTAATAGGTTTGTTATACATAGTTGTAGAATTCTTATTCATGTTAGATTGCAGGCATGTTTCTATGGGTCGCAGTTAGGTGAGTGTCATTACAATATACTTCTTTCTATCTTTTACATATACTCACCTTTTCATGAGTGTCTCGAGCGTACCGCGAGAGTCCATGGTATAAAGTCTCTATAGTCTCCAGTTTGCAAGTTTGACGACTCTACAACTCGTTTGCATGATTCGAATACTTTCTCATTTTGTACTTGGTATTGGTTTAGGCTAACATGTAAATTTCGCTCTGAGATTGAAATCGTTCCATTAGTTAAGATCGAGTCTATTTCTTGCTTGAGGGCAAGCAAGGTTTGGTTGGGGAATTTGATGCGTGCCTATTTTATGATGTTTTACATCTATTTTTACACGCATTTTGTCGCTCATTTACTATGTTTTAGCATTTATTTCCCAACAATTGTCTACTTTCGTATTTTTATGCTCTTTTGCAGATTTATGCGGAAAAGGGATGATTTTATACCAAATTTATGCCCTCGGGATTTTTCATGACTAAGGACAAGAAGGAACGAAGCCTAGCGCACATTTCAAGGCCTGAAGATAGCTTTAACAAGCAAAGAATCGATCCACGATGTTGCAGCCTGTTTCAAATGGCTATATCTAGAGTTCTAGAGCTGATAATGGAGTGATTCTAGTTGGAGGTGAAAGCTTATCCTCTTAGCTTTCCAACGCCGCAAGAATCGCTTGATTACGATGAGTAACGAAGAAATGGCAGCTGTTTTAAGATCGACGCGCGCTGCAGTCCCGACATCAGGTCGACCGACCTACCAATTGGGTCGACCGACCTCAGCGCAGACCCAGAAGTTTCCGCAAAGCCCATTCAAGTTATTAGGTCATTAAGAGGTCGACCGACCCAAAAAGTAGGTCGACCGACCAGGCGACTGTGTTTCCGCGATTTTTATTACGGGTTTTGCTCCTAATCTTGTAATTAGAACTTATTTAAGGAGACCTAAACTCGAAAATTAGGTCAAGCAGCCCAGATTAGAGAAAACTCCATAGTTTAGAGAGAATATTTTCCAAGTTTCAATCTTTGTTCTTGAATTCCAATTAAGTTTGTAAGTTTGATACAATTAATCTTTCCCTTTTAATTTAATCTTGTTGTTCATCTTATTGTTGTTTCTTAATTCATGTTTTCCCTTTTATTGTCATCTTTAATTATGTTGATTCCTTTGATGTTCTTAGTTCTTGTTATTGTTAGTTTCATAATTAAAAGTATGCATAGCTAATTCTTGTGATTAGGAATTAGGGGAACCATGGTAAAGATTTGATTTTGATAGTTTAATGATTGAATTACCAATCCCCCATTATTGTTGGTGAACTAATCCTTAAGATTGAAAGATTATTAGGATTAGTTTAACAACAACTTTGGGATTGCCCCATGAACGAAAGTTTAGTGCTTTTGTAGGAACCCTAAGACCGGAAGGATTGGGTAGAATATTGACCTAAAGGTTTATTCTTTGTTCCTTGGGATTGTGTTATTTGGTTATTTTACCTTTCATTGACTTGTTTTAACCATGGGGAACCAAAGTTCCTAATCTCCTTTTTACCTTATTTTAATTCTCTTGTTTATTTTGATCTTTTAGTTGTTAGTTCAAATCTTAAATCAACCCCCCTTTTTGGTTACTTGCAATAGACTTTAAATTCGCAAACATAATTAACCATGTTTCCTTGTGGTTCGACCCTTGACTTATCTAGTTTAAGCTGAGGTTTTATAAATCTTATCTTTGGCACCCCTCAACGACGGGTGTCAGTGAGCCAACTCCACATCTATATTATCGAATCTCCCATTGTTTGCGGAGTCCAAAACTCGACGAGACTCTGCACAACACCCATTGTAGAACGTGATGGCAAGAAACCATGAATCCAAACCATGATGAGGACATTCCCTTCGAAGTTCTTTGTACCTTTCCCATGCTTCATGTAGACTTTTATGACCACTTTGGCGAAAATCGGTGATTTGGCTCCTTAGTTGTTGTGTTTTCTCAGGAGAGAAATACTTTTGATAAAATGCAAGGGCTAGGCTATCCCAATTGTTGATTCCCAATGCAACTCGATCAAGGCTATTTATCCAAACTTTGGCCTTGTCCTTTAGGGAGAAAGGGAATAGTATCTCTCTTATTTGCTTTTGTGTGACACCCGGTTGCCGAATCATGGAGCAATAGTCACAAAAATTCTGTACATGTAAGTTGGGGTCTTCCGTAGGAGTTCCCCCAAACTGTTTTCTTTCAACAATGCTTATAAAGGCCGGCTTGATTTCAAAGTTTACCGCACCAGTTTGAGATGTGACTATTCCTCTTGGGATCATAGCTGCGGCGGGCTTGGAATGATCAGACAAACGCACCATCTTTTCCTTTGTTGGTTGAGAAGTAGAGGCTTCTTTCTCAAGAGTTTTGAGATCCTCTAGATAAAAACTTTGAATATTATCAAGGTCCGCAAGAGTTGCGGCTTCGGCAATCTCCTTAAGGAAGCGTAATCTCCTACGCAAAGACTTCTCGGGTTCGGGATCAACGGGAAGAAGTTCACCAATTCGAGAGGACCTGGGCATAAGACAACAACCTAGGGGAGATTGTAAGTAACGGTCTCAAGGAACAAGTGTTCCTTAAGACAAAAGAAAACAAGATAGAATTCTACTAATCACAAAAATAAAACTGTGCGTCCCCGGCAACGGCGCCAAAATTTGGCCAGGCTAGTCGCACACCTACCAAAGATAAAAAGCCCTAGACTTGACTAACATACAAATTAATGTAGATAGGGAAGAAGTGGTCGAACCACAGGGAGACGGTGATGTAAATGTGATTAGCTATGGAAAGAAATCTATCGAGGTCGGTCACAAATTTGGGGTTTGTTTGAGTTGTGTGAAAAACTAGATAAAGCAAAGCTAAAAATAAGGATGTAAACAATGGTATAAAAATACTAGGGAGATAGGGTCACACATGTATATAAGAAGTTTAGTCATGTCAAAGTTCGTAAGCAATACATCGTCACTTGTTGATTAGGATTATGACAATTACCTCGCGGCCTAGAGTCTAACCATACATTGACTTCCCACTAGCTCTCGCGTACATTGGGACAATATAAAATAACATGCCTTGTCTAATTCAATTCCAGGCTTTCGATCTTAGGAATAGAATAACAAGCTAATTGCAACCCATAATCATCGATCAACCAACTTCAATTCCAGGCTTTCGATCTTAGGATAAGAATAATGATTCACCAATGATTATGACTAACAATTATAACCACAACTACGACTATCAATTAATTATATCTTATTCAGGCTTTCGATCTTAGAATGAGAGTGATGATTAATCAATAGTTATGGTCAATGATCGTAATTAGTATAAATGGAACAAGCATGTAAATAATCAACGTATGACAATGTAAAACTACTCCTTTGACATGATTTCAACGACTAATCTACATGGCTTCCCCTCCCTAGTTATATAACTACTCACACATGGCTTTGTAAGCTAGATTATCTATTCTATTAACTAAGATAAACATGATGACGATAATAAATGAAAACTGTAAAGAAAGATAATACCGGAATTTTACGGAATAGGAACTCGGAAGATAAAATGCGAATAGCTTCGGGAAATGCTTGAATAAATGAAGAACAATTTTTATAAAGAAAATAAACTAAAACAAAGAGTAAATTTTTACAAGCTTAATGATGCTCAAGAAGATGATTTCTAATCTATCTCTTCTCTCTCAAAATTGCATGCCCCAAATGATTGAAAACAAGGGGGTATATATAGTGATGAAGAGACGGGGTAGATTACAGCCACCCCGGACCGGGGCAAGAACATAATGATTGCATTCCTTGAATCTGGACCAAAAATAGCGAGATCAAGGCCACCCCGGTATACCGGGGCAGCCCACCCCTACCGGGGTGAGAACATATGTCCACGTTCTCCGCATTTCGTCAATTGTTTACACTTGAGTTCTTTGATGACGCTTTTAGGATGATGTAAGGGTCGCTTTTGTCATGCTTTGCACATTATGTTCTTCAAGTGTTGACCTTTTTTGTTGACTTCCTTTCATTTTCCGTCACTTCTACTACTCGAAGAATGCTTGTCTCGACTTTGGTTAGCTCCGATGCTCGGTAAATGTCAAAATGTAAGAGAAATCCGAAATTCCTACAAAAATCGCTAAACCACATACAAATTACCTAGAACACGGAATTAGCTCAATAAACATTGAAGAATAATGTAAACGATGATAAAACATGAGCTAAAATGGGGATGAAAAGTATATAGAAATAGAGCATATCACTTACGTAAGAATCATACACATTAATTCCTGTGTAAACTATCAATGTGTATAATATGAAATTAAATAATATATAACAAAATATAATAATTTCGAATATCGTCTGTCCATAATAATTTATACCCAATAAATAATACATAATTTACTATAAACAACAATAATTAACAATTTATTGGGTAATAGTTCGAAATTTAAAAAAAGACTAAAATGTTGGTGCAAAATATTATATGACTTGATAATAATTTCGAGTATCGTCTGTCCGGAACTATTACATAATAATTTATACCCAATAAATAATACATAATTTACTATAAACAACAATAATTAACAACTTATTGGGTAATAGTTCGAAATTTAAAAAAAGACTAAAATGTTGGTCCAAAATATCATACTTGATTTTGCAAAATTAAAATATTTAATATAATACAACAATACAACATAACCGTTTTATATATACCCAATTTTATCTATATTAATACAATAACATGTCGTGCAATTTCGTGCGTCCACGTCATCACATCCATTTTCTTTTATTTTTTAGTTTTAAACAAATGTAGGACCCACCATAAAAATTATGAAATTAATTTATAAAAAACCAACTTTGTTAATAGAATTTCATCGAATGTTGCATAAATAATATAATATGAAAATGCAGAATTTTTCAACGGTCCACATAGTCTAATCAATAATAAAAAATAAAAATAAAAAAATGAACAAAAAACATTATTAGACAATAGAGATATAAATGGTAAAAAAATGGTAAAACAAATAACGTTATTGGAGTTTGGTGATGGAGGAGACAGATGCATAATTATAAATTAAATAAGAAATTGTGGGCCACAAGCATAAAAAAAAAGAATAAAATATGAGTAAAAAGTTGGATTGGGTTTGATAATAGGAGAGAAAAATAAATAAAATAAGAATAAAAATTTCCAAAATAGGAAAGATGAAGAAAACCCAAGTAATTCGTTTTAGCAAATAAGGAAGAAAATCTGGAATAAGAGAGAGTATTATTTTACAAACTTTTAAATCTAACATTTTGATTTTTGACCACCGTAATAGGAGTTTTTTTTGTGATATTACTAAATTTGATTAATTTTTTTAAATAAGAAATATTTTTCAACAAAAAATGTAATAAATAGTACTGTTTTAATTTTCAATTTTAAAAATGAGATTTACAAAAAGTTAACAAAATAAATGAACTATAAAACTCTGTTAAGTGAGTAGATGAACATTTCGTTAAAATAATAATCTAAAAAAATTCGTTATAGATATTGAGTTTATCCACTAAAATGATTAGATCTAAAAATTTTGTTATCAAGAAAGAAATAAAGTATAAAATAAATATGTATTTTGGTTTAATATTTTTAAATATTAATCATTATATCGATATTCTTAAATCTATATCCGTACAATTTTACCCGGGTTAAAAACTAGTACTTTTTTGTTTTAAATGAGTGTACTCCTACCGCGGGTAAGAATAGGGATGTCAATGGGGTGGGGCGGAGGCTAGGGGGTGTCAAACCGCCCCTCCCCGCGAACAATAAATGCGCACCCGCGCCTGCCCCGCGACCCGCGGCGGGTTGAACCTTTCAAAATCGTCCCTGCGGGACCCGCCTATCTCCTCAAGAAATATAAATCGTTAATCTAAAATATACTAGTCGTACTACTTATACAAAAAAGTTTTCGCAAAATGCCTTCACATTCAATTAACTAGAGCCCATCGAGCCATTAAACGGTTTTACATACAAATATACCACGAAACACATGCACAAACCGGGAGAGGACCGAAGTGGACTATCACCGTGCAAGAAGGTTGAATCCAGACTGACTTTATCTGGATCTGGTTTGAAACGATGCCAAAAGTAAAAGAAGTAGATTAAATACATGTACAAAATCTTACGTTTTGATCCAAAGAAAAGAACTAATCATTGGAATCAAGTGCGAATTCTGACAGAGTACTAGAAGAGTAAACAAAACTACAAAACAAATGAACACTGTTAAGTTCTTCATCTTCAGTTCTTCAGCTCCGTTTACCGTTTTAAGTTATATTTTTTTTATCTATATATCAATATATATACTTAAAAGAGGAACTTTTCGAGCGATGTGATTGGTTCAAGTTTTGTGAATTATTTAAGTTATAATTATGAGAATTGGAAAACTATTTATTTAATTGACTATTATCTTAGATGATTAAAATTTGAGAATTGACCAACCATAAATTAATTAAGTAATTAAGTACTTAGATATACTTTACAACTAATAATAATAAAATAAGTAGCTAATAGATAGAATTTACAACTGGTTAGAATTATAAAATAAAAGAAGACAAGTGGCGACTCAAACACGTCACCTATTATATTAGGGAGTATATATATTTGCATCAGTATTTATTCGTCTTTCCAATGTTTTTGCTTTGGTTTTAATTTCTTTATATTGTTTCCATCTTATATATTTGTTTTCTTTATCATTTTTACACATATGTATACTAACTACTGTATGTTTTTGCTACGGAATTTTGTTTCAGGACAACGGTCGACAATTCGGCACGCTTGAAATGACTATAAGAAGCCTAGCTACTAAAGATATAAGAGGTTATTAACTTATTATAGTCTTGAAAATTACCGTACCTTTGAATCTTTGATATGATCTAATCAATAGAAAATCATTACATTGGTATTTAAGAAATTCTTATGCACGTGGGATTAATTCAAGAGCCAAACATAAAAGTTAATTTCGAGCAATATTACTGCAAGAATTTGATCAACAATAATATAATAGGTTATATAATTTTGAATGTATTAGAATTCTAGCTGCGCAATTACACAATATCTATTTGAGTGTGATACAAAGTCTAATTATATATGTAAAGACTCTTTTGTATTATGACCTCGACCTTACCACAATATTGTGTTTGTTATTATATTATTCCTATATATTTAAGCATCCAGAAAATATTACCTGGCCAGCGGCCGGGCGTGAACTTAAGTATATAAATAAAAATATAATTAAATATATAGTAATAAAAAATCAGTTGGATAATTATTGTTTTTAGAGCGATTATCTTGGATATTACTTTGTAAAAATAAATTAATTATATAAATAAAGAGATAATTAAATTAAATAGTAATAAAATATCGGTTGGATGATAATTGAATTAGTTAACAAAATAATTGATTTAATTACCAATTATTTTAGAGCAATTTCATTGGCTATTACTTTGGTTAAATAAATTAAGTATATAAATAAAAAGATAATTAAATATATAGTAATGTTTTTAGAGCGATTAAATTGGTTATTACTTTGTTTAAATAAATTAAGTATATAAATAGAAAGATAATAAAATAGTAATAAAATATCAGTTGGATAATAATTGAATTAATTAATAAAATAATTGATTTCATTAGCTATTGTTTTAGAGCAATAATTTCATTGGCTATTACTTTAATTAAATAAATTAAGTATATAAATAAAAAGATAATTAAATGGTAATAAAATATCAGTTGGATAATTATTGTTTTTAGAGCGATTACTTCTACTATTAATTTGCTTAAATAAATTAAGTACATAAATAAAAAAAATAATTAAATAGTAATAAAATATCAGTTGGGTAACTATTGAATTAATTAATAAAATAATTGATTTTAAACTAAGAGTTTTGGCTACCGTAGAGTTATAGGGATTAAGGAGACTTTGAGATATGATCTAGCCACTTTCGATATAATATAGTACCTTTTTTTAATAAAACAAAATTAATTTTATAACAACATTATCCATTTGGAGTAAAACATTAGCTTCGTATTTTTGTCAATGGAATTTTGTTTTGACAAATACGAGCTACGGAATGCAAACACAAGAGAATCAGAAACTAGAAAGTACGAGCACAAACAATGCGAGTTATTAACATAAGAATACGAGGTAATATAAAAAGAATACGAACTATTAAGCTAAGAATACGAGCTAATGTAAAAACAATACGATCTATTAAGATAAAACGGGCTTTAAAATATGAGCACAAATGAATACGAGCTAATGAAAAAACAATACGAGCTATTAACATATTACGAGCTTTAAAATATGAGCACAAATGAATACGAATATGAGATTAAAATGATCACGGGCTTAAATATACAAGCACATAAGAATACAGCCTAATAAGATGATAATACGAGCTAATATAAACAAAATACAAAAACACAAGCTAATTGAAACACTTCTCGAGCTAAAAATAAATTTGTTAAAATTTTATGAAGATAACGATAGTAAGCCAACATGAAAACATGATTCTTGATCATATAAATACAATGTCTTAATAATAAATCTGGTAATACGGATAATATTTGACATGTTACAATCCGTCACAAAGAAGATAATGAAGGATAAAATATAGGAATATAGGAGAAAAGAAAAAGAATTTATTTTGGTTTGCTTTTAAATAGGGATGTAATTAAATACTTAAATACTAGATTATATCTACGAGCTAGGAATATAAACACATAAGAATATGAGCTAATGTAAAAAAGAATATGAGTTTAAAAGAATCATGAACTAAAAAATACGAGCACAAAACAATGCGAGTTATTAACCTAAGAATACGAGCTAATATAAAAAAGAATACGAACTATTAGGAGCTAATGTAAAAACAATACGATCTATTAAGAAAAAACGGGCTTTAAAATACGAGCACAAATGAATACGAGCTAATGAAAAAACAATACGAGCTATTAACATAAGACGAGCTTTAAAATATGAGCACAAATGAATATATACGAATATGAGATTAAAAGGATCACGGACTTAAATATACAAGGACATAAGAATACAGCCTATTAATATGATAATACGAGCTAATATAAACAGAATACGAAAACACGAGCTAATTGAAACACTTCTCGAGCTAAAAAAAATAGAACCAGATTTGCAATACGTCAAATTTCATGATATAATAGGCACTTAAGATTATGAGGTATAATTAAAAGAATACGAGCTACAAAATACGAATATATAAGAAATATGAGCTAATGTAAAATGAATAAGAACTTAATACGGGCACTATTGATGTAAGAATGCGAGCTAATAGAAATATTAAACTAAGAATACGAGCTAATGTAAAAAAAATACGAGCTATTAAGATAACAATACGAGCTAATGTAAAAAAAACATACGAGCATATTAGAGGGATCAAGAACTTACAAATACGAGCATATAAGAATACGGGTTAATACAATAAGAATATGAGTCAATGTAAGAAGCATACGGTCTAATAAGATAAGAATACGAGCTATTAAGATAAGAATACGAGCTAATGTAAAAATTATACGGGCTAATAACATAAGAATACAAGCTATTAAGATAAGAATATGAGCTAAAGTAACAAGAATATGATCTATGGTAAAAAAAAATACGAGTTAATATTAAAAGAATACGAGCTTCAACTATCTTCATATAATAGAAATATTGGATCAAATTCTTCAAGATGATGCTCAAATAAAAAGTATAGAAGTTATTATAAAAGGAAAATTTAACAAATATAATCTCAACTATCACTATTCTTCTCAAAGTAATCCCAACTATCAATATTCCCGCAATAATCCCAACTTTTATACCGCCCTTTTCAAAATAGTTTACTATGACCGGTAAGTCTTAAGAAAGGTTATGTTTATTGCGAAAATATTAATAGTTGAGATTATTTTGAGAAGAAGAGTGATAGTAGAGATTATTTTGAGAAGGGTGATATGAAAGTTGAGATTATTGCGGAAATATTGATAGTTGAGATTATTTTGAGAAAAAGGGTGATAGTTGAGATTATATTTGTTAAATTTCCCATTATAAAAATACATGTGCTTAAAATAATATTTTGACAGTGATGCGTAATATGTAAGTGTCTTTTCAAGACCATTGAATTGGAGGTACATGTTTCCGTTTCTATTGGAGTTTCATGCACTTTTAACGTTTCATGTTGTTCCGATGATGATACATATGATATTTAATTAGCCGTAAAAACAATCATACTTAAATTATTCTTTATATATGCTTATTATACTAAGCGTTTTTAGAAGATTAACTATTACGATAATTATTTTGAAACCATGTCAAGATATTACCCGGGCAACGTCCGGGTATGAAATCTAGTATATTACTATTAGATATTATTATTTATTAGGTGGGTATGAGCGGGGCGGGACATGTGGGGTGGGGCGAACGGATTGGGTGTGGGGCGGGTCTCGTGTGGTAATCGCACCAGCCCCACGACCCACCAAATTATTACTCACACCCGTTCCACGTAAAGCGGATGCGAGACAAGACCCGTCAAGATTCACCCTATTGACATCAATAGGTAAGAATCGAACAAGTAAGAAAGCTCTCTCACCTGAGTTAAGTTTTATTCTCAATTTTTGAATACTTTTTAACATGCATAGATAGACGAGAATTTTGAACAAGCTAGGCTTAATTACCACTTTGACGTATGAAAATATAAAACCCCAAAAATAGCTTAAGCGCCTCCATTTGCCCTTCTTCTTTCTCCGGATTATTGTCTCCCAAAACCCTAATCTCTCCTCTATCATTCTGTGAGGCGCAGGAAAAAAAGGGGTGCAACAATGGCGTCCGAGTTGACTCAGCAACAGCACGCACAAATGGCGGCGATTCTAGGCCCCGATCCAACTCAGTTCGAGACCTTAATCTCACACCTAATGTCAACCAACAACGACCAGCGTTCTGAAGCCGAGTTACTCTACAACCTCTGCAAACAATACCAACCTGACTCGCTCTCCCTCAAACTCGCTCACCTCCTTCAATCCTCACCACACCCAGAGGCTCGCGCCATGGCTGCCATCCTCCTTCGTAAGCTTCTAACTCGTGACGACTCGTTCATCTACCCTAAACTCGCCGCCTCCACTCAGTCCACTCTAAAATCCATCTTATTATCATCCATCCAAACCGAGGATACCAAGACCATTTCTCGTAAGCTTTGCGACACCATTTCCGAACTCGCTGCTACAATTGTGCCGGATAATCAATGGCCTGAGTTGTTACCTTTCATGTTCCAGTGCGTTACGTCGGATAATCCCAAGCTTCGAGAGATGTCACTCTTAATATTCGCTCAATTGGCTCAGTACATCGGCGAAACAACACTGGTTCCTCACCTCACTACTCTCCACAATGTGTTTCTTCAGTGCTTGGGTGGGGCCACTACGGCTGATGTTCGTATCGCCGCTTTAAGCGCAACAATCAACTTCATTCAGTGCTTGAACACAGCTTCTGATCGTGATAAGTTCCAGGATTTGCTCCCTCCGATGATGCAAACCTTAACTGAAGCCTTGAATTCTGGTCAGGAGGCCACGGCGCAGGAGGCATTGGAGTTGTTGATCGATTTGGCTGGGACCGAGCCTCGCTTCTTGAGGCGGCAGCTGGTGGATATCGTTGGAGCAATGCTGCAAATCGCAGAGGCTGAATCCCTTGAGGAAGGGACTCGTCATTTAGCCATCGAGTTTGTTATCACTTTGGCAGAGGCCAGAGAAAGAGCGCCAGGGATGATGAGGAAGTTGCCGCAGTTTATCCACAGGTTGTTCAGTTGGTCGTGTATCATTATTATGCTGTATTAAATGAGGTGGATAACATGAGTTGTGTGTTATTTGTGTTTTTGTGCAGGTTGTTTGGGATACTGATGAAGTTGTTGCTTGATATCGAGGATGATCCTGTGTGGCACAGTGCAGATACTGAGGATGAGGACGCTGGGGAGACGAGTAACTATAGTGTTGGTCAAGAGTGTTTGGATAGGTTGGCGATTTCTTTGGGTGGAAATACGATTGTTCCCGTTGCATCTGAGGTTTTGCCAGTCTTCTTGGCTGCTCCCGAGTGGCAGAAGCACCATGCTGCTCTCATTTGCTTGGCCCAAATCGCTGAGGGTTGCTCGAAGGTATAAACTTTCACAAATTCTGTTCATATTATATGAGGCAGTCTCATTGTGTATTTTACATTATGTGAGCAATTCCATTATAGTGACTAGTACACCCACATGATAGTGTTACAATGTATACGAATCTTTTTCAATGTGTGTGCAAAAGCGGTTTGTGTCAATGTTGTTAAACAATCGTCTTAAGTTAATAATGGCAAAACATGTTACGAACTATAGCTAGTCAATGGTTCCAGTATTAGGTTTGCACTTTTGGCATCGAGTTTAACCTTAGTAGTCACTATGAGTAGTCACTATGTTTGTGATGTCAGTCCTATGGCTGGTGTTTTCCTCAATTTGGATCAAAAATGAAATTGATTAAAATGTATATCTTGCAAATTAGTTTACAAATGTTCACTGCTATCATCTTTTACAATGTTTCTTTTCCAAATCACTCTTTATGGTTATGTTTAATGTATGGAACTGTAGACTGCTAAAATTGTGGGAATAATCCTGGCAATAACTCAGATGTCTTTTTCTTTTTTAAGATATTATTATTGTTGTAGAGTATCCTAATGCTTGTGATGTAATTAGATCTAATAATACTTGTTGCTTATTATATTAGTTTGATTTGATTAGGTTTGTATTCTGTGCCGTGAATCTGAGTGTTAGAATTTGGGTTGTCATTTGTATTTGAGTGGGCAGGTTATGATAAAGAACTTAGAACAAGTGGTGTCTATGGTCTTAAATTCATTCCAAGATCCACATCCACGTGTAAGGTGGGCTGCTATCAATGCCATTGGTCAATTGTCGACAGATCTGGGCCCTGATTTGCAAACTCAGTACCATCATCGTGTTTTACCTGCATTGGCCTCTGCCATGGACGATTTTCAAAATCCTCGTGTGCAGGCAAGTTTGGAATTGTTATTGAATTTGATGATCTATCGTAGTAGGATGCTAGTTATATTGCTATGTTAGTTGGCTCTCTATGCAATCATGCAAATTTATATATTATATGATATTGACACATTTTTTTTGTTATATGGACTATGGACAACATATACAGCAGTATAAAAATAATAAGCTGTTGATTGTAAGTCTTTGCTTAGATGATTTGTTTACTTTAGTAGGATAATATTATTCAAATATTGAATTTGCATTAAAAACCTTAGTTCTGTGTGTTTCTTCCGTGTGATTGCCTGTTGAATTAGCATTAAAAATCTTAATTCTGTCTGGAGACATCATTGGCATTGCTTGGAAATTTTGAAAATGATCAACAGATGTGTCTTTGTTACTTGCTTTGGCTAGAATTGAGATAATACGAAATAATTAGAAAGAGGAAACAAAGGTGCATTACATGTGATTAGTGCCTATATGATGCTGGTGGGTGTCATAACATACTACATACCGTGATGCAGCTGTGAAGTTTTACTTGCTGAATTGTTTTCAAGTCGATGATTGTACAGAAATCTTTCAGCTGAACTTGGTGATAAATGAAATCTTCTGGGATGGACACTTAGGCTGACTTCTTTCAATATGGGAAACACATACGCATTGGTTTGGACACTCGATAGGTGATGCTCATATGAGATGGTCATATATTATGATTATCATGAGACTAACCCATATGTAGGAGGATTATTACTTCTGTTTCAATTTTTTGTGGGTTTGTGGGCAGCTTTTTGTATTTAGAGGGCTTGGTCTTCAATGATTTGGAACAAGCCTAAGTTTGTTAGTGACAAAAGAAGGAATTAAGGAGAGAACTACGTATTGAGGAGAGATAGTGGGTGGGGGTGAGCAAGGGAGCAAGTATTACAACAACAAGAACATAGCCCTAGTCCCAGCATAATTTGGGGTCGGCTACCAAAAATTTCATTCGCAATCATTTAGACATAAAACAATCGGTACAGCCAAAGGTATGGTAAAAACAGAAGTAAAAATAAAATAGGATAACGATGAATTACACTTAAAGATAGAAGCAAAGTAAGAAAAATGTGAAGGACCAAAATTTAAGTAGCAAAATGGTTTCTAAAATAACATAAGTCAGAGAATTCACAATGCTTTTTTTCTGAGTGAGACGGAGGCAAGTATTCTCTTTGTTAAATCATTACAAGAATTCACAGTGCTGTTCTTTTGACCAATGTCCTTGAAATATCTTCATTCTATTGTCTAATATCATTGTGCTCTGCCAAAGCTAACATAAGTTTAGATGAACTATTTGAGCATTAAGCTAATGAAATTCACATTCTTAAGGATCTTGTATTTTGACGTTCACCAATCTGAAATCGTCATTCATCATTGCAAACTTGTTTCAAAATTTTCCATGCATGCTTGTGAACTTAATGGCTTAATCTTTCTCAATGTCTCTCACTAGCTAGCCTATTTGGCTCTTCCTTTCATTTCCAATCTCATCAGATGTCCTAACTCTTACGATGTGTATGTGTATAGTCTCTTTAATTTCTGATTTAATGTTTGTTGATCTCAACCTGAGTTATATGAAACAGAACAAGTGCCTAGAAACGAGTCCAACTTATATATGATGAACCATCTCAATGTAATTGGAGGCTGCAACCTTGAATGAATATGACGTGTCCTTGCTAAATTTGATAATTTATTCCCTCAAAAACTGCATATGATTACTGTTTCTGTGATAGCAGCACTAGACACCATCAATGGTGTAATACGAGGTCCAACATTGATGTTGATGCCAACTTTATTCATGTGAAAAAGTACAATGAGCTGGGGCATCATATGTGGAGATACCAACTTTATCCATGTGAAGAAGTAAAGGAGAGTCGTCAAAAGATGTAGGTTGTAGCTTGAAGGAGGTGAATGAGCTGTTATGTGAGAAGAGAGAATATAAAATGATGGGGAGGGGGTAGGATGGTAAGACCTAAATTTTATGTCATGAAAGAGGGAAGTTATGTTTTCTTTTTTCATTTTTATACGTAATTTTTCTTAAGAGTAAAATGTGCATGAAATTAGAAGTCATGCCATGTGTCTAGTAAAGGGCTCAAGCAGTTCTATTTATGGCTAATGTTGATTTTCGTTCCATACTTGTATGATCTTGATGTTAAGTTTAACCAAAATCTCTCTTTGTTCTACTCTCTCTGTATTTGTATATATATATATACACACACACTTGATTATGATGCTTGCCATTTAAATACTAAACAGGCACATGCCGCTTCAGCCGTGTTAAACTTCAGTGAAAATTGTACCCCAGAGATCTTGACGCCATACTTAGATGGCATTGTGAGCAAGCTGCTTGTTCTCCTGCAGGTATTTCTCGTGCATCTTATTGTTTCTCCGCAACCAAGGGTATAACTTTTAGGTTGTGAGGCTATGACATCCCGCAAGTTAATGAATTGAAGAACAGAATGTCTTAACATTTTGTCTTTTCTTTGGCAATTTTCAGAATGGGAAGCCTATGGTGCAGGAAGGTGCTTTAACTGCCTTAGCATCAGTTGCCGATTCATCACAGGTAGGAGTGTTAAGGAGCCAAGCCGAGCACAAACCTGGCCTTGCTCGGCTTGTGCTCATAAAGCAAAACTCGAGATTGAGCATATCTCGTGCTTACATGAACTTGAAAAAATTGTGCTCGTTATCAATCTTGGGGGGTTAAACCCGAGATCCTCGATCTCGAGATTAACTTGAGGTTATATATAAGTATTAAAGCTCGTTCTTTTTTTCATTCGATATTTTTTAATAATTTGGGATTCGGAGCTTATATATAACAATATTGGGTAAATCAATGAGAACAGTTGATATGGTAAAACAAAGATATAATCATGATAAACATTTTTATAAAATAAGATCAAAATATTATCAAATCACACTAGTTCGAGCTGACCGCGAGCCAAGCCAACGGTACCTTGGCTTGACTCGTTAAGTTTCACACGAGCCAAGCTTTGACTAAGCTTTGACCGTGCTGTCTCGTCATTATCACCCCTAATCACATGTGTCCGCATTTTGCAATAGTTCTCTAGCGGAAACGCAAGGAGAACTATGTCTGATGCTCTGTTTGTAAATGCAGGAGCTTTTCCAAAAATATTATGATGTTGTCATGCCATACTTGAAAGCCATACTGGTGAACGCAACTGACAAGGCCAATCGCATGCTTCGTGCAAAGTCAATGGAATGTATTAGCCTGGTTGGGATGGCTGTTGGAAAAGAGAAGTTTAGGGATGATGCTAAACAGGTAGCGTATATCACAGTTGCGCAAGTTTTAGCCTGAATTCAAGTGGTGAGGTTTTTAAGATATAAGACTTAGGTGTAAGGCCGTGATGTGCACCTAGACGGAGTGGAGGTTTAGATTTCTTACTATGATTAATCGTATTTAGTCCGAGAAGCCAAAGGCTGTCAAGTAGCACAGGAAGTGTAGCTAGTAACTCACTAAGTGCAAGAGCTAACAAGTCCAAAGAAAAACAAGAAAAAAAACAACAAAAGGAAAAGTTTTGTAGGTTTACTCTTGGCTCATTGCCAACTTGTTCATATTTTCTCTCTTAGAATGACTTTAGCTTCTATTGTTTTGTCCTAGGTAATGGAAGTTCTTATGCAGTTACAAGGATCACAGATGGAGGCAGATGATCCAACTACAAGCTATATGCTCCAGGTTTGTATCTTTGATGGAAACATTATGGATTTATGGTTACCAAAACGCGATGCTAGCAAAATTATGCATTATATTTTGCTATTTTGATAATATTAGGGCTTGTTTTCAGGCATGGGCAAGACTTTGCAAGTGCCTAGGACAGGATTTTCTTCCTTATATGAATGTTGTTATGCCACCCTTGCTTCACTCTGCTCAACTTAAGCCTGATGTGGTGATATCAAACACAGATTCAGACATTGATATTGATGAATCTGATGATGAGACGTAAGCTATGCTTATTCCTAATATTTTTTCCACATGTTATGTCTGTATGTCATGCACTACAATTCCAATTGATCAAAATTTTGATATTTGGCTAATTTTGTTTTTCTTTTGGGGTAATGGAATAACATCATTATTTAAGAATGTAATGTACTACAGCTGAGTGACAGCCTCCTACTTGATTAGAGTCGAATTTAAATTTCTTTGATCTCCTGGAGAACTGACTTAAGTTATAGGCTTATAGCTCTAGGAAGGTCAAACTTGAGCCTGATCCCCTTAAATTTTAAAATATACTCTCATTCCTGGCGTTTCTGTTTCTGTCTCAGCATTGAGACTATCACTGTTGGGGACAAAAGAATTGGAATTAAGACTAGTGTGCTTGAGGAGAAAGCTACAGCATGTAACATGCTATGTTGCTATGCTGATGAGCTGAAAGAAGGATTCTTCCCATGGATAGATCAGGTAGACCTTTGACCGTCTTGCTTCTCATTGTCGTTGAGCCAAGCAAAGAGTTCTACTGAGCCTTGCTTAGTTGGTGGATGCTTGTTTGCATCTTTTTTTGCGTTCTCACAAAGTTCTGGCCATCATTGATTTTAGATTTCTTGAATCTTTTGCAGGTTGCTGGTATATTGGTTCCACTTCTTAAATTTTATTTTCATGAAGAAGTCAGAAAAGCGGCAGTTTCAGGTATTGCTGATTTTGTTATCTGACGGAACGTGCCCTTTTAGTTGATGTTGACACGTGCTGTGATTCTTTTGCCCAGCCATGCCGGAGCTGTTGCGTTCTGCTAAATTGGCTATTGAAAAGGGGCTAGCACAAGGTCGCAATGAGGCATACCTTAAGCAATTGTCTGATTATATGATACCACCATTGGTAGAGGCTTTGAACAAGGTTTGATATATATTTTTTATGGAAATAGTTCTGTGCTTCATCTGCGTGTATATTAGATCTTGGTTGTAATAATCATTTACATACCGAAGTTATGTTTTCATGCAGGAGCCTGAAGTAGAAATTTGTTCAAGCATACTGGATTCTATCAAGGAATGTGTACAGGTACCACATATCTTTATGAAATTTAAGCATTGAAGTTTCATGGCCTTACTTTCATGTAGGCGGTACTATTTATCTCGTGTGAATGGCATATTTGTCTTGAGAGATTCTGGGGGTGCGCTCCCATGTGATACCGTCACCCATACATGACATATGTTCTTCTATGCTGTCTGTGTACAGATACCATATATCTATATGAAATTTAAGGGTGAGAAGTTTCATGGCATTACTTTCACGTAGGCAATACTATTTTTCGTTTGTGGATGACATATTTATTACAAATGTTCTTCGCTTCTTCTATATTGACCAACTATAATCGTTCCTTCCTCTCTTGTTCCCAATGGCTTCGGAGGCCCTCTTCCACACCCACTCCCACAAAAGCCTTTAAAACATATTTTGTATCTACACCAACTTACTCATACCACTGGAATGCCTATGACATGTTCACCAAACCCACCCACCCACATTCATTCTTCATTTTCGTTTCTCTTTGACAAGTCACGTATCCATTCTTCATCCACCTTGGTCCTTCTAAGCTCCACCAGAAATCACGGCTCTAGACCAACATTGGTGCATCGTGTTCTACTCAGTTTTTTATCAGCTCCATTCTATTAAAAAACCCATTTTCCAAAACCACACCCATCTTACCGACCACCACTGAAAAAACTATGACAATGAAACGACAGATGATCTTTCCCTGTCCTGTCCATATATGTTTAGCAGAGGAGAAAGTAACAAAACTGTCCTTTTTGCTTAGTTTTTACATCCCATGAGTGATTACATTGTTATGCAAAAGTCTAGTACTTTCTATATCCCATTTATATTATCTCCATTTGATTTTATTTGACTGGAGGTCATATTTAAGGTTTAATGTTTAAATATCATTATTACCCCTTGATTGATGTAACTTGTTCCACGTTACCTTTACCATTATATCACACTGATAGGACATGAAAAGAATTCTGTTTTATTTTATCTTATTTTAATTTAGTAGATACAGAGAAAAACCAATTACTCCCTCCTATTTCTTAGTGTTCTTCCCACTTTCCTTAATAGGCACGTTACCTTTACCATTATATATCACATTAATAGGGAAATTAAAAGAATTCTGTTTTTATTTCAATTTAGTAGATATAGAGAAAATCCAATTACTCCCTGAGTCCCTTCTATTCAGTGTTCTTCCCTCTTTCCTTCATAGGAATTTTCATGGTTTTCTCCTCACTTTTCCTTTTTTGGTGTTATTTTGTTGACGTTTCAACGCTCTTTTCTATATACTAGGTCCATAACAATTGTTTACTATTTCCTTAAGAATTGTGCCCAAACAATATGGGAAGAACACAAAGAAATGGAGGGAGTATATTAATGTTGTTGCCCAAACAATATGGACAAAAAAATGGGGATAATATAAATGTTGTGAGAGTAAATAATTGGTTGTGAAAATGCTTTTGAAAAGTAGCAGTATGCGTTGAAGTTTCGTCAATATAATATACTAGCTTATACCTGTGCAAAATATTGCACGGGCATATATAAATAATATATAAAATTAAGTTTTAAATTTTATACTTACGATATTGTATAGTTCGATGCATAACATTTTATACAAATCAAGCTAACAAAATTATAAGGGTTTTTTGTGAGAAACTACCTTATATTTATGTCCATTTGTGAGCAACTACCTTACTTTTATTTTTTTGTTAAAAACTACCTTACATTTTACTTTTTTGTTAAAACATACCAAAAATAAGACTCAGACCAATTTCCGACGATAACTTGATTTTTTTTTATTAAAATATTTTATATTGTTCATCTGCTTCCTCATAAATCATTTTTAAAGCTGTTTCCTTAGCATAGTAAGCCTTGTAATAACCCACCTCAATCCCCAACTCTTTGAACAACTTCTTATGTAAAGTGTTTACCTTTGTCTGAAGTTGAAACCCTCAATAAATAGAGGGAAGTACACTTGCTGTTGTGGTCAATCCAACCACAGTTATCGTCAGAAATTGGCCTGGGTTTTATTTTTGGTAGTTTTTAACAAAAAAATAAAAGTAAGGTAGTTGTTCACAAATAGACCCAAATTATAATAGATAAATACCAAAAAACAATTATAACACTGCCGCAGGGGCGTCTCAAATGAGTCGGAGGCCCCGTGCAATAATAAAACGGAGGCCCTCAAAATATGTTGGAAGAAACTAAAAATAAACGCAAAGTTAAGAAAATGATTATAGTGAGAGTCGAACTCAGGCTCCTTAGCTAAAATGCAAAGTTAGAACCACTACACTCTTTTATATTGTTGATAGAAGTATAAGTTTTATTGTATTTATACTTTAAAAACAGTTTTTTGAGGCCCAAAAAAACTTGAGGCCCAGTTCCTTTGCTCAGCCTGAACCTGGCCCAAGCCGCCCCACTACACTGGTATATCATTTACTGCTAAAAGCAAATCATTCTCTCCAATCTCTATAAAAATGGATATAGTCAAATGATCATGCTACATTTCTTATACATTTTCAAAATTTTATACATTGACCTTAATTGTGTTGACATGCTTGTACCTTTACTCGCTATCACATATTAAATTTACTCTCATATCTCGTGTCTTTGTTCTAAGCACCCATGAGCCATTCTGCTTACACTTATTCTGTCATAGCAAGTTGATAATCCCAAATATGAGCAAGTTGTTCGTATAGGAAATGTTTTGAAGTGTTTTTATAAAATTAGAAGTTGTGTTACTCAAAGCAACATCCAATTGACAAAATCCATCTTATGTTAATAAAAATGGGCAAATTGTCAAACATCATACTCTGAACAATCTAATTGTACCTTTTGAATTAATTGTAGAGGTTGATCACTTCACCTACTAAACTAAAACGAATTTACTCTGAAAAGTTGGTTTATAATTCCATGAGTATTGATTTGGATTTTCACACTAGAAATCCACGTTACTCAAGCTTCTCTTGTGGAAATAGGCATGGAATCCTTATATGTGGACATTTGAATAAAATGCAGTGTTAACGCTTTACTACACAACACTTAAACAATGATTCATTCTGTACGATTAGAAATAATCAATTGTATGAAGATGATCCAGATAAAGATGATGAGAAAATCATCGCTCAACCTATGAGCGTCGTGCTCTCTTATTCCACTGTTAACAATGAAAAGACACATAAGTGATAATGTTTTTTACGATGTTTTGTTCATGGATAAATAATCACTTAGATTATCTACATGACTAACATCATTTGTTATTTCTGTTTTATTATTTTTCTCTTTTGTAGTACGTTTTTCTTCAACTTATAATAAACCGAAAAAGTTATTATAACCATTAATTTTGGGGAAGTGAAACTCACTTTTACATATTTGCCCAAGTACGACTTATTTTAGAGGTCTAAATCAATTTGAAATTGAATCCCCTCAAAAGCTCCCAGCTTGATATTATACCTTCATAATGTCATGTATACTTTATGTATTAAGCTTTTTATTATGTTAAAACAGAGGATTAGTTTTTCTTCGTCGTTAACTTTGCAAGTTATACCGTTGAATATGTAAAATATAAAAATTAATATTTGTCATTAAAATATGTTTCGAAAAAATATACGCATGACAAATATGTTAATATATATACATACAGATAAGTATTTTGAAAAAAATATACCCATAATAAATATATTAATATATACCCATGACAAATATATTAGTTGTCGTCTTAGTATAGTCAATATTTGACGTGTATTAATTAGTAGAAACTGATTTATGGTCCATCATGCTAATGTAGTAGACCATATGATTAGTGGGCCTATAAGTAGGGAATTAGTAAAGTTCTGTATATATATAATTTTTTTAGTTTATAAAATTAAATAAACAAGTTCTGTAGTCTTAATGTACCTGCAAAAATATTCTTTTCTAGTGATGTGTTGGTTTCAAATGGTCTTAAGTCCTACGTTGTAAATTATAGGAGTAATAAGACTAAAAATGTAGGTGTGCAAATGCAAACGACCGTGAGTACATTAATGAATTTGTTCAGGGAATTATATAGTAGGGATTTATAAACGAAATTGATATGAAAAGTTAAGATGTGTACTTCTCTTACTGGAGTATGTAACTGATACGATGTGAATAGCCCAGATTCATACGAAGACATGGAGATTTGTTGAATTTATTCTTTAGTTTTTAGATTTGGTTACAAATCTTTTGAGGATTTGAATAGCTAACCACCTGTTGTTGATGAGTCGTTACATAGTCAAATATTCTAATAGCAGATGTCAAGTTGTTAACTAGCTTAGTTGGAAAAGTCATGAGAGGTGGTGCCCATGACTTGGGTTCAAATCCCGTCAGCATCAAAATCGCTCCCTTTACAACCAAAAAAAGTCAATAATCAAACAGGACCCTGAAAAAGCAGTAAGGATGTAGTTACGGAGTATGAATGGGATGATGAAGTGGAATCAGTGGCTGTGGCATTCAATGAATGCACAGACGGCTTGAAAAAAAAGCACCACAATGTGTAGGTCTCGATTTGTGGATTGAAGGTCGATGCAGTCATCAATTGCTAGAGTTCATGTAGCAAATGCTTGGTTGGCTACACATTGTATTAATTGTGCATTTAGCAAGTATGTAGCCCTGTGTGGGATTGATAATGGGATTTCTCAATTGGGCTGAGTGGAAGGATGAAAGACGATTCTGATTGTGCTATATTGTCCACCTTATTCCATCCTTCGTTTATTTTTGGCTTGAATGTTGTTTCTTATATCTTAATTTAATTCTCCCCTCTTTTTACCCCAATGTTCACACAATTCCTTCAAGTGCTTCATGTTTGTTGACCCCAACCTCTTTCGGGATAACGTCTTATGGTTGCTGGAAGCAACATAATTCTGACTGTGTTCTTATTTTATTTGCCTTATTCCATCCAGGGTTACCAGATTTGGTCTGGTATCTGAGGACTTGTGAGTCGTTTGGCCTTATCAGTTTGTGATTCGTTTTGAACTCACCAAAATTGCCAAATTATTTTGAAGCCTAATACCGTAGTCTGAGGTTGACAAACTACTCATTTTGATATGAAGCTGGTATATGCTCCTTGATGGAAGAAAAGAAGGTAAGAGAGAGGTTTAAGGAAGAGGAGAGGTCAGAGGCTGTTCAATTGATGTGTGCAAATAGTGCCACACATCAATTGAAGAGTTTTTTGGTTGTGAGAATCTGAATTCTTTGGGGTGAGAGAAAACAATGGCTGGTTTATCGAAATGGGAGAAATTAATTGTTTTCTTGATTTAAATGGATAGCTAGCTGGTGGGTATCGCAACCCCTTTGTTTTAGCTGTATACACACATTAATAAAATATGGGAACTTGGGGTTTATTACGATATATTATATTTTGATTGTTTGAAGTATTTTTTCCAAAAAGTTAATTTTTTGTATTTAATCTTGTAGAAAATCAAGCGATTTAATACGAGTTACTGTAATATGTCAGTTGTAATGCTCCCACTGAATTTGATAAGCAAAATAGAACGATTCACGATTTCATCAAATCGACCGTACTAGGAATCAATTAATCGTGATTCCATCCTTCGTTTCTTTTGGCTGTGTGTTGTTTCTTATATCTTATTTAATTTTCCCCTCATTCTATGCACTTGTTTATACAATGTCTGCAAATGCTTCGTGCCCCAACATCTTTTGGGATAATATCTTATGGCAATTGAAAGTAACACAATTCCTTGAATACTTGCCGAGGGGAATTTTTTGACATGTGTGTCATGCCTTAGGTTACTGGACCACTTTTAGATGAAAACCAAGTGAGAGGTATTGTGAATGAGATAAAGCACGTTATTACAGCTAGCTCACTGAGGAAGGCAGAGAGAGCTGAGAGGGCCAAAGCGGAGGATTTTGATGCAGAAGAAGGAGAACTACTTAATGAGGAAAATGAGCAAGAAGAAGAGCTTTTTGATCAGGTGCCATGTGCAGAGCTGATGTTTTTCACAATACACAGTTGTTCTGTTCTTTTCTTTTGATTTGAAAACTTGCTAAAGTCTGTTGTCTAATTTGTTGATCCAGGTTGGTGACTGTTTGGGCACTTTAATCAAAACATTCAAGGCATCATTCTTGCCCTTCTTTGATGAGTTATCATCATACCTGACACCCATGTGGGTAAGTTCGAAAGTTTGTGAATACACGTCTTTTGTATATATAAGTTACAGTTTCTGTGAGCTTATCAAAGTGGTCGTTATTGATACAAATTCCTAACTGAATTTGTCGAAAAAGCGCTGCTTTCTGTTTCTCAGATGTTTTTCTTGTTTCTTAGTTTTCTTTTCATTATCGGGGTTACGTTTACAGTTCAGTATTTTGGAGTGTTGCCGGGGTTTGTTTACTTATGTATCCCTTCTAAAGATTGCAAATTCAACTCGTTGTCTAATTGTATATGTGAACCTGGTTTTCAGGTGGCACTCACACACACACACAGGTCTACCACTCTACCATCTATAGCATGTAAAACACTTGTGTCTGGTCTGAGCTGTTTGATTAATCCACTATATCCAAAAGCCAAAAAACACTGAACCTTGGGCACCAAAATAAAATGGATGTTAGCTCTTGTATTTACATTTCCACATACAGATTCTGGTGCATGTATCTCATTCCTGTCTTGTGGTAGTTTTTCTAGGCAATAAAGATTACATTTTTCAGAGTGACTTTGGCTGAATAATAATTTATTTTAATTAGTAAATAAAAAACCATGATTAAATTTCTGCCCCTAAAAAGGTATAGAGATGTCTTTCAGTATTCTGTTGAAAATTTAGAAGATGAGTGATAGGGATAACATTATTATATCAAGCATACTTTGTAATTTTTCCATGAAATGGATTTACATCTCAGAGCTATCAGCCGCTTGTGATTTATGTGCTCATACTTTATTCAGTGAAGACTGATGGAATAGTAATGCGGTGTATTACCATGTGACCCGTAGGGTAAGGATAAAACAACTGAAGAAAGAAGGATTGCCATTTGTATATTTGATGATGTTGTGGAGTATTGTCGTGAAGCAGCCCTCAGGTATGCTCTTGATTTGTAGTTTTGAAATAGGATTGCTGTCTCTGATTTCATTAGTGTATTTATCACGCATGATGGTGGTTCAGATACTATGGTACCTTCCTTCCTTTCCTTTTGGAAGCCTGCAATGATGACAATCCAGATGTTCGACAGGTATTTCTCTAGTTCCGATGGTGTTTCTGGTTTTCAAATAAGATCCTTGTCAAATTAGGTGATTTATTTTTGTACAGGCAGCCGTGTATGGTCTTGGCGTTTGTGCAGAGCTTGGTGGATCTGTGTTCAAGCCTCTTGTTGGAGGTGTGCTTATTCACTTCTCTTTATTCAAGGCCTCAACAAACTTTATCATATGCTAATAAATTCATGTTGGATCTTCTGTTTAGAGAGCCTTTCAAGATTAAATTCAGTATTAAGGCACCCGAATGCTACAGATTCTGAAAACGTGATGGCATATGACAATGCTGTTTCCGCTCTCGGGAAAATATGTCAGTTCCATCGTGAGAACATTGATGCTTCTCAGGTATCTAAATGTGCACTTAATTAATAATGCTTTTACCAACCTTTGGCACATATTCACTAGTTTGATATGTCATTCGCTTTTGTTGTCATCTCTTCTGAATCTCTTTGCTTAAACCTTGTAGATCGTTCCGATGTGGCTAAATTGCTTACCAATTAAAGGGGACTTGATTGAAGCCAAGGTTGTGCATGAGCAACTGTGCTCCATGGTTGAGAGGTAATAAGCAATATATGCTGTCATATCTATATTTTGAAGGAGATTGAATCATACATAGTTGGAGCATTTTTTTCATCAACTCATTCCCTGACTTCTCTGCAGGTCAGATAGAGATCTGTTAGGGCCAAACAACGAGTATCTGCCTAAAATAGTGGCCATCTTTGCTGAGGTATTTCATCTTTATGGTTTCTACCTCGTTGAATTAGTCCCATCGTTTGTTGTGCATGTAACGTTTGATAATGCAATTAATTTAGTGGCTAAAGTCTATGAATCCACTTACTCCAGTCCTTAGGTCTTAGTTGCATTACTTGGTGAGAAGTGGGATCGTGTCTTTTGTTAAAATAGCTGGCCTGATTCTCTAATTCTTGTTAAGCGTTCCCTCCACCAGTCTGTATTATCCCCATTAATTGTGAAAGCCAATGTTGGCTTTGATGAGATCTACTATTGCTCCAAGGAATGGTAATTGATGAAAGTAGTTATTTTGATATATATCGAACATGCCACTTTTTACGTTATATCTCGACAAATGTTTGGAAAAATTATTGATCACAGTTTGGAAATAGTAAGGTCAAAATTGATCAACAAAGTGAAAAGGGCACAGAGTGTAGTCCTATCACTTGTTTATCTCGTCTCTCGTCTGTCTTAATTCCATAGTATTTGTTACACTTTTGGTGCTTCCGTTGATGGATATTTGACTGTGTCTTTTCAATGTGGTTGTAGATCCTGTGTGCAGGTAAAGATCTCGGCACGGAGCAAACTTTGAGCCGAATGATAAACTTGTTAAGGCAGCTTCAACAAACACTGCCACCAGCCACCTTAGCATCCACTTGGTCATCGCTTCCACCTCAACATCAACTTGCCCTCCAATCAATTCTCTCTCAATAATCCTCGTATTTACCTTTTTTGATTTATGGGGAAGTCTACCTGTGGTGTGAGCTCTTCCATAACCTCCTATTTCATTATTCTTATCTTCAATAATTTTGGGCCACGTCGGTCAATGTTTTTGGTGCTATTTTTAGTTGGGATCGAATGGGTGATTTTTCGCCAGCAAAGTATGAGATTTTGGTGTACAATGTGTATATTTTGAGTGTTGTCCATGATTGGATTATTGGCTGTTGTCAGTTCATTTATATAAACTCATTTTGAAAAGAAACAAATAGAAATGTACGAGGTCATCACTTTGGCTTATAGTGTCTCCATATATAGCCCTTGGGTGAAGGATTCTGTAAACAATTTTGAGAAATTTTGGTTGTCATTCCGGCTTTTATTGCGATATTTTTATGTATTTTTGTAGTTACTTGGGTATATTCCCTATTAACAACTTCAAGTAAGCATATTGCGTACTCTGTTGCTGTTGGGAGAGTCGGCAGTGTCGGTCATTTCAGCCTGGGAACAAAAGATATAAGGATTCGCCCTAGCATTTTATAATTATTTGTTAATCTACATCTTTTAATCTGCTCCCATCAGCCATCTGGCCAGCAGTCATAAAGTCACAATACCCTTGCCATCGTTTCCACCTTTTGGCTACTTCAATGTCATCTCCCCAACCATAATTGGTGCCCTTGCCCCAGGTACAGTCGATGCTTGTTTGCATCACCATTGGAATTTATTTCAAGGATTCAGTTGTCATGTTGCCATGGAGTAGGTGGTGATTTTGTAGGAGACATGAAGGGAGGCTAGAAGCGGTCATTTCGGCTGAGATCCAACATCCAAAATTTGTATTTGTAGTGGCTGAAACACAAAACCAGAGAAACATACTAATTTGTATCAACTTCAAAAAGATACGTATTCAGCCTCTTATATGCTTATATGTGCCCTCAAAGTATAAGGTGTCGTAAACGGTCATGCCATTCATGAATATGTCGGATCAACTTGGATATTCTGCATTTCTTTTCATTTCCTATATGATCTTGATTCTCTTATGAAATTATATTCTCTACTTACGCTGGTGAGCACACACCTCATATTGGTTTGATTTCTGGAGAGAGAGATACAGACTTCTTTTTCTTTTTCTTTTCTTTTCTTTTCTTTTCGGCAGTAAAGAAAATGTTGCTTACACAGTATCTACCTGGTTTTTGGAGTCAGATTTTATTATTACATTGGATAATAAATTAATCTACATATGGGGTTAACAAACAAAATAAGCTTCTTAATGGGACAATCAGATCAGAGTTGGCAAAAGTGAGCAAACATTTCCTTTCTCTTCTTTATCAACTGAGTTTCGGAGGAGTATATGCAACAAGATATACTTACGCCATTAGGAGGTAGAAATTCATGAGAGAAAGATCTACTTTTGCAGAAAGTAGATAAATTGTGTTTGGTAGATTCATCCCCTTGGCTATGATTCTTCTTGGGAGTGACGATTCTCCATTTCTTGTGCACACAATGAGTGGAGGGGTACTTGAAAATCATAGGACTAATAGAGGTGCATGATGGTTTCTTAGACGAGGAAATCTTACACTTCTAAAAATGAGCTAAAAAACGAAAGGCAGATGTTCATTAAAAACATTATGAGCTTCATTATGAGTTGGAGAGCAAATAGAGGTGGCCTTTTAATTCATCAACGAGACGGGAACGCTTGAATCATTGACAACAACCCTAGTGTTATCTTGGAGAATATGAGTACCAAGAGGAGAAAAAATGTCGTAAATTTGTCGCAAATTAAGGATGTACTCGAACTTACATTAGGAATAACAAGCTTCACATTGGTGATATCTGAAGGAGTCACACCTTCGTATCTTCTCCTCTTCTTCACCTTCTTACAACCTTCTCTTATAATGCCTCTCCTTATTTGCCTCAATATTCATGATTCGTATCGTCTTAGATGACAAATCTCTTTCATGGTAAAAGTTCACCTCTTTAGCTTCAAGTAGCTTTTTATAAGCTAGTTCGGGACCTTAGTCAGGAGTTTTTTCCACCATTTTTTGAGAACTCAAGAACTGGCGATCCCAGAATCACCTTGAGCATTTGTCCCTTCAATTCACACTCCCATTAACCTTTATATTCGCGTCACAATGATCTTCCGATACCTCCATGTTCACACTTATACAATCCTTTGTACTCATATCAGAACCATGAACAAGCTTCATACAATTTCCATCCACGCCAACTACGAGAGTGACCTCCAAAACTCTTTTACCATTTTACTAAATTAGAAGCCGACTCTTACCATATCTAATTCTCTTGAACATCCTTATTTCTAGGTTCGACCACCAAATCCTCGACCAAATCCATTTTAGCTTTCAAGAACCTTTTCATCATCATAAATGCTACCCCCTACGAAATAGTGCCTTAACATTACGAGGAAGTGTCCGGAGCAACTTCGTATTACTCAATTTTTAGGACGCAAGCAGCGAGATTAAAATTGAGGGAAACAACAAGGTCAGATAAGGAATGAATATTTTCACCCCGACAGTTACAACCGTCATCATAACAAGCTCTCGTTCTATCAAAGTAATTTTGCCTAAAGAAACCATTCCCTTTGGCTTTAAGTTCCTTCACCTCAAACAGAGGTGACGCCCGAAATTTCATAAAGCAGCCAAACATCCTATCCCCATCATCCTCCATAAACCCGTCTTTAACATGAGCACCAAAAAAAGTTTCAAGACGTTTTTGATGAACGGTAGACGAAGACATTGTTCCGAGTTGAAACAGTAAAACGTAAACCCCTAAACAACAAAAGCCAGATATGCAAAGTCGAGAGCTTTTGTTGAGGAAAAATTCGTACATTTCCCAACTTGACACATGACACATATTTATTGGTGAAAATAGGAGAAGAGGATTGACGACGTGGCAAACAAAGGGACCGCCGGATTAAAGAAGTAAGAGTCGTTGGATCAAAAGTGAGAGAAGCACACAACAACTCTAATACCCCAAAAACCAAGTCAAGGCCAGTTGACTACAAGCAAGCAACCGACTCCAAAACACTAGGAAAAATAAGTATCAACGTCTAAAAAGACCGAATAAAAGGAGGGGGAATCAGAAGGAGAAGGGCATCGAATTTTGCATAACAATCTTGTATTCAATCTAGCACACAGATTATTCTCATTACTTTCGTTCTCATTGTAATTCCCCAAAACATTATAGTGAAATCTTGGCGGGATTCCGTCTTCCCCTGCGGTTGTTTCCCTCAACGAGTTTTTCCACGTCACCAAAATCTTTCGTGTCATTCATTCTCATTCATTGCAAACTTATTTTTATTACGCATCCGTAGGTCATAGATAGGTCGCTTTAACCCGTAAATCTCGTATACAACTCCGGTAATTTTTACCAAAACAATTTGGCGCCCACCGTGGGGCATAATGATCAATTTCAATAACCAAAGCACATTGCGTAATGCAACCATCTACAGTCATGTCCGGAAGAAGCCAGAGTCCACCAACTAGCCATATAGCACCATCCCAATCAGGGACGGCCCTGTGGGGTGGTAGGGTTGGCAATTGACAAGGGCCCAAGTCTAGAAAGGGCCCATTATTGTGAAATTATGAGTGTTTTATTTATAATATAAAACGTATCACAAGTAAAGTTCAAATTATGATGTGGAGTCTAGTGGTAATTCATCTTATCAAGTGTCAAGAGATCATGTGTTCTATCCCCATAAAGCTTGTTTTCAATTTTAATATTTTATTTTTAGAATTCACACCCATTTCTATATTTTTTTTGAATATATTATGTCATCCATTTTATACTTTTTACTTATATTTTAAGTGGGTCAATTGAGTTATAAAATATTTTCCATGCTTACAAGATCTTGTGCGAATTATGTTCATCAAAACATAATCTTCCAAATTATACATTTTGTGGACTCCTCTCATAAAGCTAGTATCTATCTTTGAAAGAATTTCGATCTTTCACAATTTTTTGACGATAAAAAAGTTGAATTATAAGATACATCCTATCCAATTCTCCACATTCAAAATCATTTTTTCTACTAAATTTCTTAAGATTTTTCAAGAATTAACATCATCTAGTTCAAAAAATTTTATGCATCCATTGTTTAATTTATTAGATAATTACACATGAATTAATTGGAAAAAAATTTGAAAGCTAGGACCCACTTTTACAATTTCTCCTAGGGCCTCTAAATGGTTAGGATCGGCCCTGATCCCAATCAACTGGGGCCAGAATGATCCGGGCAAATGCAGGGCCTGTCGTAGCAACCATCGTCGCCAGCCAAATGGCCACAACTAATATGTCGTCAAGGACCATGCCGCCACCTTTCAAGCCTCCATAGTCATCTAGGGCAACTGCGTCCTCCAACACTATAAGATCCAACCGGGACATCAGTCCTAGCCGGAGCGAGATGGTAGCCAGATCCCAGATCTAGGAGGAACCCTTTAGATGAGGACCCAAGAGTGCAAGAACCTTCCCTCCAGATCTGATGCAGACAATGATCAAAGTAATGGACACCTTGCGCCAGGCAGTAGAGAGCCTGGAGAAAGAAAGTCATGACCTCATGGCCCAAATTGCTATAGTGATCCAGCCTAGAACCTCACCTCCCAGCCTGCCGCCTCCAGGGATCCAGGTCATAGCAGTTAACAGAGGACTCACAAGGCGAATCTCCTCGGAGCTTGTCAGCCGATTAGACCTTGGCGTGACAACACCCAGAGAAGCCATTGAACCCAGGGGGCTGGGATTGCTATCCTTTGATCCACCGCCCAATTAGTAGTAAACTACAGGTTACACCTTCTTTAATAGGTTGTCAGGGTCTAACGCTCAGCTTTTTTGAGGTACCCCAGTCAGCAAGCCATAGGATGGCACCCTGGATTCAACAATCAGCAAATTCAGTCGTTCGGAGGTGAAGCCAGATTTGGAGGACCTTCCATCCAGTAGGCACCAGACACCATTATCAATGCAACCCCATTATCCAGTAAGCCAGGAAGCCGATTCTCGGGAGGAGCTTGGTTAGGAGGTACACCCTTTGGTTTATTTCCGCCCGTTTCTAACTCTTTCACAGGAGAAAGCAGCACGATGGAGCAACAATAGTAGGGACCGAGAGACCTGTTCAGCAAGATACCGGGAGTACCTCGTCCATTGGAGAAACCGGCCAGGTATAGCTATGCAGATTCTCCCTTCGTGGATAACATTGTACTTGTCAACGTGCACAAGGGATTTGTACCTCCAGCGATGGTGCTCTATGACTGCACCGCAGATCCGCTTGACCACATCAACCAATTCAAATAGAAGATGATGATAGTGACGACCATAAAACCTCTGAAGGAAGCATGCATCTGCAAAGGATTTGGGTCAACCCTATCTGGAGCACCATTGCAGTGGTTTGTTAGCCTTCCCAACAAGAGCATAACTACCTTCGCAGATCTGGTGAATGCCTTTAACCAGCAGTTCGCCAGCAGCCGGAAGCCTGAGAAACAGACTAGCGACCTGTACAGGATCGTCAAGGGATTCGAGGAATTAACCAGGGACTTTTTGAACAGGTTCAACAGGGAGAAAGTAACAATTCCCAATTGTGATATTGCAACCGCGATGGAAGCCTTCCGTCAAGGCCTGCATCAGGATTCAGATCTCTACAAAGATCTGACCAAGTACCCGTGTACAATCTTCGTGGATGTACAAACAAAGACAGTAGCAACAATGAGACTAGACACTAGTACAGAAATGTCATTTAGCAACGGTCAAAAAGCGCATACGGCAACGGTTCCACGACCGTTGTAAATCGGGGCGTTGCCTTAAACAATCACCTACGGCAACGGTTGTTAACCGTTGCCGAATGTTATTTTTGGCAACGGTTGCTAGTAGGAACCGTTGCCAAAAGGTGTCTTTGGCAACGGTTATTACCAGCAACCGTTGCCTTATGTATATAAAAGGCAACGGTTATTAACAACAACCGTTGCCTTATGTATATAAAAGGCAACGGTTCATTTTTAACAACCGTTGTCGTTGCTCAATTAAAATTTTAAAAAAAAAATATATTCCAATAACTTCTTTTTGGTTAAATGTAAAACTTTCGATTAAAATAATAATTAATTACAAAACCAATATATATACACTTCCGTTCTCAAAATAATGTACATGATTCTATAAAAAAACCAATGTTTCCCTGATGCTACTAATTCAGTAATATGCATTTGTATGTGGCAGTAACACAAACAGCTTTTAATAAACTGCAGATCTCTATGCTTTAGAAGCAATAACACGCAGATACTTAGCGCGATGAGCACCAGTAGCAGATCCCCAGTCCGTTCCTTTGTTTCGTGTAAGGGCTTTACGAGCAGCAACAACCGCAACCTCCACATCCTCTGTAGTTGCAGCCGGAATATCGCCTACAAACACATTTTGACAGATACACCTATATCAAAATAAAACCCTCAATCTGGAAACTCCAAGATACATTTTCAATGGCAAGGAATTCATATCTAGAGAATTTAATTTTCAGACCCTATGCAGGTGAAACAAGACCACCAAAACAGCAATGCACTACTAAATTTTATGTCTTGTAAGTTCAAATCCTAGCTCGGCCACCGCTTGCAGTAACACATTAAGAATAGACTGATATCACAAGCATGACTCTACCAAAACTTGGGAACATTTGGTCGAAGCAAAAACTCACACAACTAATGATCATCATCAAATCCATAAATATCATTAGTAAATCATAAGATTTTGAACAATAATAGCCTGAAATTAAAAACAATAAATTGATAAATTAATATTACAATATATGCTAACATGTTATGCTGCTGACCGCGTTTTAGTCCCTACTTATTACTAAGGCGGGTACGGATACAGGGACGTCAAGATTAAATTAAGAAATAGTAAATCAAGTCACGCCGTAAACGGCATACATAGAATCTATATATATAAAAGTAGGCGACACTTTCAGTATAAAAGCAAAACAAAAATCACGCGACAATGGCCAAGCCGCGCCTAAGCAACGGCTAGGCAGCAGCTAGGTCGCGGCTAGGCAGCAACCCAGCAGCGGCCAGGCAGCAACAGCAAGCCGTGCAGCGGCATAATGTAGTACGCAACAGCGATATAACAGTGCAGAATGGCAGCGTGAAACAGTGCAGAAACAGTGTGAAACAGTGCAGAAACAGCGTGTAACAGTGCAGAAACAGCGGTGAACAGAGTAGAACAACGACATTAACGACAACAATACACAACTATAGCGACTGTAATGGGCAGCACTAATGCAACATCGGACAGCAGCCGTAATAACAGTGAGCAGAACAGTAATAACAGTGACAATTCAGACCAGAAAAAGCAGCCAAACAGAGCAGCATTAAACCAGAAAATAGAATGAAATGCACCAGCAACGCAACCACGAAATAGCTGTACAAAAATCAGTATATGGGCTGTCTAAAAACAACTAATCCCGAGTAAAACAGCCAAGAAAAATACACAAAGCAAATACATATTCAGTATAATGCCAACCAGTGATCAAGTACTGGATTCATCCCATTGTGGAACAACCTGACCAACTGACCTTACCCAAAGCCAACTCAAATTCGAAAGTATATAACCCCAACATGAAATTACTGGCACACATCCAAAATAACTAACTTGAGACAGGGACCTTAACAAATAATGATGACCCAAAATGACCCCACCTTTAAGCTGTACTCACCAGACCCAAACCGGCATTTATCCAAAATCAAACGTAGAAATGATCCTTATCATTTTATCAGTTATCACCTAACCTGAACAAATGTACTCAAACGACCTGACCCTAATGATCCATTTGCCACATGATTTCATGAGTAGTAATGGACAAGAACTTTGGAAGAAAATAATTCATTAAAAACCTGCAAATGAGAAGTAAGAGGCCATCTAACCTCTACATGAATTCCAGTGTACTTATCAACGCTTTCCTATATTGCTTTCAAAGTATTTAAGTCCTCCTTGCATACTCTTGCGCCAGGGGAGCCCACATTTAAAAGAAACCCGCTGCTTACGGAGGCAGTGGCGGACGGAAAACCAGAAGCACTTTGAACTGCGACAAAAAGGAAGGCAAGAAAATCAATCTCCACATTTATTTTAGGATTCTTCGATCACTAGCAGCACTAACCTATATCAGGCATAAGTAGTAGTCAAGAGATGACGGAAGCACGTAAGCAGACGCGGGTATAGTAGTGATTTCACAATAATTAAAGAAGAAACACTTCAGACAAAGGGGCATGTATCAAATCAAAGGACTAAACCCATTTCAATGTAGTGGATTACTGGCAGAGACAGAGAATAGTGAATTCTTGACACAAGTACACAACCAAGGAAACTAAGCTAGAAAAACACACTGGAATGGACTCAAGAACTTTACATGAGTTTGTGGTTGCAGCCGCCCCTTCTACAAAGAGGAAGAAGTCGCTAACACCGATCACTTTATGATAGAAGATCCATGGTAGAAGTCTGTCCAGGCTAGCTGTAGTGGTTGAAGTCATACATATCTGTCCAAATTATGGCCATTTAACATAAGCCCATACCTTGTTCACAACAAATAAATCATGTGTGGCCTAAAATGTGATGTCTATGCATGTATCGTGTCATGCCAGGTTGAAAATAATGTCAATCTTACTCGTAAAATGCAGCCAAAGTGAAGTGTCGTAGTAACACGAGCTCAAACTGCAACTGTGTATATCTAATGTTGTTAATGGAGTCATTAGTCAACTGAAACTAGCTGTCATTCAAAAGGCATCTCAAACTAAGATGAACAAACAACACTACTATACTAACTAAAACAACAGCGGGTTAACTTAAATGGGTGCTGAATTGGAGGAGCAATAAATAAACATCAACAAGAGTCAAGAGTTAAGCATACAGATGAAAAGAAGCAGATGAGACGCAAACACAGAATAATTTAATTATAAAAAGTTGGTCAAACTTATGTGTAGTGACTACTTACAAGTTACAACACCCGAGTAATTCATAGTCTTTTGTTTCATCGGATTGGATTATACTCCGTATAATAGAATTGAATTTGAAAAAGGTATAAAATTAAATGAAACAAGGAAGCAGCTAAGTAATAGTAAAGAATATTCAAGATAAGTGAATGAGAGGAAGTAGTCCGTATTAAAATAATAAGAGGTACTTACAAGGGCACTTTGAGTTCTTCGATGGAGAGTATTGGTGGTCGACAACTTGGGGAAAATACCCACCATCATCTTCAGTTAGCTTATAAGCCACTTATCATCTTCCTTGAATACATTCACAGAGCAAATTAACATTGATTACAATTCAAGGGCCTGCTCTATACTGATTTGGTGTATACAAGCATTTATCGAAGCATTCACCAGCTTAGTAAGGAGGCAGACCTTCTGTCACCCCAAGTTTGTACATCCTGTGATATTACCATCATTATTACTAGCCAAAGTTGTTGATTTAGATAGAATTAAAACTGGCGGTGATTGCAACATAACATCAACATTACTTGCCGAAGTTACTGATTCAGCTGCAGTTACCACTGGTGGTTGCACCCTGGCATCAATTTTTTCTTGCAGCAGTAACTATTTATCAATATTTCAATTCAACATATCCTTCCCCCTTCCCTAACATTGTTATTATAATTAACTCGATAAATCATTTCTTCTACTCAAAGTATCAGTAGAAAACAAATGATCCCCAAATTAAAATCAAATTTAATTGAAAAATCTAAACCTTGATACTTAATTTCACCCTAAAATGCTAAAATAATTGAATCCCAAACACAAAAATACATAACAAAACCAAAAATTAGTGAAAAACGAAAACGAATCATATGAGTTGTGATAACTTTAAAAATAATCGAAATAAAGCGCCATACCTGAATGAGGATTGTGAACTGAAACATTGAAGAGTGGTGTTAGTCGTGGGTCTCGATGTCGAGGTAGCGATGGTGGTTGCCGGTAAGGGAGAGGTTGTCACTGATTTAGGGTTTTGGGTGTAATCAGTGAATGAATGTGACGATAATGATAATGAACGAAAGGCTGTCGCTGATATAGCATTTTGAGTCTAATTAATAGCAACGGTTAATACAAAACCGTTGCCTTAATTGTGTAAAAAAAATACATATGGCAACGGTTTCTGAGTGGACCGTTGCTGTATGCGTTTTTTCTCTATATTTGGCAACGGTTGTTAACAATAACCGTTGCCTTTTCTATTAGGCAACGGTTATTTTTAATGACCGTTGCCATTTGTCCATGCCTAAAGTAATTTCTGTACTAGTGAGAGGAAGATGCGGGACCCAGGAGAGCTTCCTATGACACATACACAATTTCCTGGAAGGCGCCTGGTGAGAAGCGGAATGAAATATCCAAGCCCTATCAAGCCAGTAAGCAAAGTCTCGAAAAGCACCAGCGGGAAGAACGACTTGGACCCACCACTAAAGGTAAGCGAGTATGGTTTCTCTACCGGGCTTGCAGGACTACTAAAAGCATTGAAAGAGTTATGAAGAAGAGTCAGATGGCCCAAAAAGATAAAGGAATGCACCAATGATAGATGAGATGCCAGCAAGAGGTGCGAGTTCAAGATGACATAGGCCGTACTACTGATGAATGCTATACCATGAGGAAAGAAGTCAAATTCCAGTATGACCAAGGGAATCTGGACCATCTGGTTCTAGGAAAATCCACTAGAGTAAATTCCTCCAATCAGGTGCTGCCCTCCCTCACTCCTCCATGTATTATAATTGTGAATGTCATTACAGGACGCTCGAAGTTCTGTGGATTAACCTACTCAGTAACCAAAAGACATGCCACAGAGACAAAGGGAGACAAGCCAATTGCAAAATTCTCTTGCAGAATCAACCGCCAGGATTTGCCAACAGTAACTTTCGACGAGACAGACGCGCGAGCTATCCCAGAACAGTACCATGACGCCCTAATTATCACTCTAAATATCAGAAATTGCGAAGTAAGGAGGTCACGGTGGATACGGTGAGCTCTGTCAATCTGGTCATGTTGGAAATCCTCAAAAACATGGGATTTGACAAGAATTGTCGAGCAAAGAAGGCCATCCCATTAGTAGGCTTCAGCGGAGATACTGTTCACACGTTGGGAAAAATCACCATCCCAACCTATGCTGGAAGAATCAATAAACAGGTAAGGCATTTGGTTATTGATGATCCATCTACTTACAACGTAATCCTTGGCAGGCATTGGATCCATGAGATGCGAGGAATACCTTTGACCTACGACCACACTGACTAAAGTTCCTGATGCCATGGGGAGTTACAAACCAAAAACAAGTAGTACTTAAGGCGGGTGTCAAACACGAAGATGGTGGGGATTGATGTGTAGTTACGTTCTAATCCTAGTCTAGTTAAGGTAAAATAAGTAAGGTTGATTGATTGTTATGCTAATATAGACGAGAATTAAAGATGCATAATATCAATATTAGGGAAACTAGCAAGAGGTCGGCTATGCTACTCTAGGTATCGGTCTCGACTTGTCTAGTCTTTCGAGTCGACTTACCTTAGGTCAGGCTTATCCGAGCTATAGCTACGGATAAACTCATCCAACATAGAAACATGCACATGTGAGTCTCTAACTATCGCTAAAGACAAACAAGGATAACAATTTAAGCCCAATCTCGTTGAGACAATGCATCAAACACCTAACGTGTATACTATGAATGACCTTTACTATTGAGTAACTAAGCCTAAAATCAAGCATGTAACAACATTAATACCACAACATATACGCCTAACCCTAGGTATAATTTACTCACACATACTTAAGGAAAAAGTGTAAACTATTAGGTGAAAGTAAGCAAAGTGTGCTCAGTCCCCAGCTTGTGCAAGCCTCTTTATCGGACAATCACTTTACTAGAGTTTTTTTAATCACGGGGCTGCCTTTATCTTACTTTCTAATATATTTATTATTTTCTCTAATTTACAATCCAACAAACTAATGCAAATAGCGGTGCTTGTTTGAGACCTTCCACCTTTCTTTTCATAGTCGATGTGATATCTATATCTCTCTCTTCCGACATCTGTAACTTATGTCGGAAAGGACCGCTCAACAAATGATCTATGTTACAACTTATGCGATATTGTGTAACAAATAGTCCTCCCCTGTGTTACAAAACTCGTTCATCTATGTTACATGTTAATTATAACAATAAGACATCTAGATTGTAACATTAAAAACTTTTATTATAACACAAATATGAGGTGTTATAACTTATGCATAGTGTTACAAAACTTGTTCATCTATGTTACATGTTAATTATAACAGTAAGACATATAGATTGTAACATTAACAATTTTTATTATAACACAAATATGAGGTATTACTGTTGGGAAATGTGTCCTCAACAATTGTGCGATCACGACAGTGATAAAAATCATTGTCATAAATCTTATGAAATGAATATGCAAGGGACGATCCGATATTTGATATAGTCAACTAACCAACATTAATCGGTAATGATTGGCTGACTAGAGTTTGACATTACTGTCGTATGACGGTGGTGGTCAGTTGATCCCTTTAGGTCACACCTATAAGACTAACCCCTTAAACATATATATATTGATTAATTGTATAAGATTCAGATTGACCGATATTCTTAAAACCGTATATTGAGAATTTAGAGGTTGAATCTTAAAGTAAGATTTATATTTGAAATTGAAATGTGTCAATTGTCAAATATTAAACGATATTTTAGAAATATCAAGATTAGTATAATGAATGGTTCATGGTTATAACAAATGTTGTTAATATATCGTATCAACGATTATTATGATAACCATATGTTGGGACAGTAATTTCGAATTACTTATTAATTTGTTAAATGTGATATAATTAATTTAGAAATATTATTTATGTGATAAATTTATATTTTAAATACAATTATTATGTCACATAAGATGTTACGTAATTAGTTAAATTGTACGAATTATAAATCGTAATATGAATGTCCATATTACGTCTTAGTGTGTCGTGTAAGTTGACAATATCTGATAAAATTATATATGATATTTTATCTTATAATTGTAATGATTATGTCATATTATGATATGACCTTACCTTGTGCTTGAGTGCATGAGAAGGAATTAAAATCCCTTCCACATGCACCATTTACACGACACAAACACCCACCCCAACCAACCCATTTTCTCTATATATATGTGATCATATCACATACTAGAAAACTAATCCTTATGCATTTTCTAGAGTAAGAAAACAAAACAACCTCCTAAATATTACTTAGATAATATTTGTATTATACTAATATTACTATTAGTACTCAGTTTTAAGAAACCTAATACCGTCTTCTAGATTCGGGTTCGGTATTTGGTCCGTTTAAGGTAAGGTCTTGGTGTTCACCCATTGGAGGCAAGCTTACTTGGTTGCTTTTGGAGGATCGTCCTAGCAATATTTCGGACCGGTTGTAAGAATACGATTCTCTTTATTTCCGCTATTGTTTTGCATGCATAAGATCTTAAGTATAATTAATATGAGATTATTTAAAAATGTAAAATAATTAGTAAGACTACATTATTAGGTAAACAAGTATGAATCTAGTTTTCCTTCAAGTGGTATCAGAGCATTAGGTTGCTTGCATGCAACTTGATTTTTACGTTTTTGCGAGAAAATGCGATTTTAATTAAAAACGAAAATGAGTAGTACATATAGGATATGCACGAAAATGTTAATGCATGTATACTTTCTGGTCTTAAAATAGTTTTAAGTCATTTTGATGATTTATGGAATAATATTGTTCATCATTGTAATTAAAATGTTTAATTTATGCTTAAAATCGGTTAAAAATGTTTTATTATGGGAAAAATAGCTATATAATGTTTATGGCCATGAATTTTAAATATGTTCTCACATGCATTTAAAATATTATGAATATATAATTTTCGAAATTATTTAAGTTTTATGCATGGTTTATGAATTTTAATGGTTAAATTGTCATAAAATGAGTTAAATATGGGATAAATAGTTATATTATGAATTTAACTATAAACATTTTTGTAGATGTCACATGCAATACATATAATATATGATAAATTTTTCAGAAATGTTTCGTTGATATTGCATGAATATTGATTTTTATCGTAAAAATCGTAATATTAGTGACATATTTTAGCTTAAATAGTTTAAGTTCGAATTTGACCATAAAAAATTAATATAGTGTCACATATATTATTTCTAGCATGCATGTGAATTTTGAGCTATTAATCTCGAATCTTGCATGAGAAATGATTTTAATCGGTAAAATCGCGTAATATATGACACGAATTATTAAAAATAGTAAAAGTTGCTTAAATGGTCCGAAAAATTCACCCATATTAGTCATATTATGTATTATCATCAAAATATTTTTATTTAGTGCCAAAAGTTTCTGAAACTTTAAGTTTTAATTTTAAAAGGTTAAAATTGGAGATTGAGTGTTGAAAGAGTCATAATCATTTTCAATCCAAAAACAGTGTGCATCTGATTTTTCCTTGCATTTTCAGATACTTTGAGTGTCTAGGAAGATGTAAAAATTATATTGGTATTTTATTTCATAATTTTTGAAGTAGTTTTGAATTTTTCGAATTATTTTGCATATACACGGCTATTTTACGAAATAAATTGTATATTTCGAAAATTTTTAAGTTTAAAGGATCTGAAATTTTAGAAAATTTTCAATATGTTCAAAATTTTGAATTTTGAATTTTCGAAATTTTATGACTCGTTTGATTATTTTAATGCTATTTCCAGTAAAACCGATTAAAACCGAGCAATATTAAAATAAAAGTTAAGTTAATTTTCGAAATTTGAGTAAGACTAAATTTTGAATCCTAAAATGTGTTAGGAAACTTAACTAAATCATGAATAGTGATTCATAGAGTGATTAGTGATTTTAAAGTTGTTTAAATCACGTTATTCCATAAAACCGTGTTATTACGAATAACGAAATTTAAAACGTGTTTAAATAGGAAGATTTGGCTTAGGTTTTGCATTTTACATAAGCATTGGATATTTAATTATTGTTTATGAATGTCATAATTTATTTACGTAATTTTGAATTATGTAATTTACTTAGTATGACCTTAGATTTTAATCGATATTTCCCGTAATGTAAGGCTTTATCGATTCGGTTGTAATTTAATGTGATCTCGTATCACTTTATTTTATTGTTTTATTTTATAATGTATAAAATAGATAGAAAATTTGTAATTATTTGTAATTCCGGAGATCCTTGAAGACGGTGCCATTTCGGAATGGAGTTCCGACCAAGACGGAGTTTGCCTTGGGATGCGTGCCGCGTGTGAAGTTCAAGGGACCAAAGGAGTTGGTTTCCGAATTTGTAATTTACTTTATTTTCTATTTTAGGAAAGGCCATACTAGGGTTTATTTATGCTTTTAAAGTTTTATGCTTTTATTTATGCTTATTATGTTTGCATGCATAGCCAAATCGTCTTTCACTCATGCATTTCATCGATTTTATCGACCGTGTCAATCAATTTATCGATAATTCACCGACTTAGTTCACTTAAAGGAGATAGATAATAAATTGACAAGATCTCTTACGTTATTTAAAAATCGAGACATAGCCTTACCAAAAAGTAAAGAACTCGCGAAGGATCTTCTTCATAAGGGAGTAGGCTCGGCTAAACCGGGGTGCAAACCTTATTACGTTGGTGAAGTGGGGTAATATGATTACGTTGTCGAAATTTGGTTGATCTCAACGAAGGTATTAGAGCCACCGTAGTGGTAATAAGTTTGGGCTAAGATAAGAATTAGTGTAATTTTATCGACCGAGAGTTCTAAAAGTAGAATCGATTAAGGGGTTAATCTACCGAGTCACATTAATGAGGGATGTATCGGCTAAACCGTGCCCGAGTTAGTGTGTATTTGGGTCTCGGGATCATTTACTTAATTGGGTAAGAGATCATTAAGTAGATGTTTAACTTGTTTAAAATTTACAAGTTTATTTATTAAAACGATAATTGTGTTTTAATTCCTTTATTTTATTGTAGTTCATTTTCGACTTTCAACCATCAATGGCAAATAACGCTCCACCACTCCCACATCACGTTTCATGGCTTCGGTCTTTTATGGATCGTTGCAAGCTTGAGAAGCATGTCGCCAATTTTAAAGATTGGGACGCCCAATTGAATTGGTGTTGGCCGCGGAAGCCGACGATAAGACTCGTTATCTTACCATTGCCGCTCCTTCCACTCCCGGTGCTCGTTCATCGGAAGCGACTCGTGAGGCCTATGAGACCTACATGAAGGAGTCACATGCTTTAAAGAACGTGCTTATATTTTCGATGGAGCCGGATCTCCAAAGACGAATGATTAAGCTAGCCACGGCTAATGAGATTTATACTAGAATTGCGACCATGTTTTCGCAAGCTCCTAGGGTAATCCAATATGAGGCGGCCTCCGCATTCTTTGATTTGACCTTAAAGGAAGGTCAAAGGGTTAGTCCTCATGTGCTCAAAATGGTTGAGCTAGCCGAAACCTTGAAGTTGCAAGGGGTGAATGTTCCCGACTCGCTTATTATTGACAAAATCCTTCACTCCCTCAACAAAGTGAAATCGTATGTTCAATTTCGGGTAAATTATAACATGCGCAATCAAGAAACCTCCTTGGACGAGTTACATAAGATGTTGGTCCAAGCGGAGAGGGATATGTGACTTAATGAGAGTTCCACAAAGGATGTTCTAAATATCGAGACGAAAAGCAAAGGGAAGTTTAAGCGCAAGGCTAACAAGGGTAAAAATGTCAAAGTCTTCAAACCCGCATCTCCTAAGGAGAAGACTTTTACGAAAGGTGTTTCTTCTTCGTCGTCGTCAAAGGTTGATGACAAGTGCCATTATTGAACTAAGATGGGGCATTGGAAGCGCAATTGCCCGAAGTATCTCCATGACCTCAAAGCCGGAAAGGTTCTTGCAGTAGGTATTAATTCTCGTCTAATTCATGTTATTTAATCAATTTTGTATAGTGATACAAGTTATTGATTCTTACCCATTTATAAATTATTTTAAAGGGGCTCCTACCAAAGACAAAGGCAAGGAGAAAGCGAAGGACGCTTGAAGTTCCTTCCATGGATGACTATGGTAGCATCCAAGATTGAAGACATAAAAGAGCATGGCTCTAATTTTTCATTTTGATGTCTTCTTTCCTTTTGCATTTTAATTTAAGAACTTTGTATTTCTTGTACGACAAGAATCTTGTTGAAACAATGGTTGTAATAGTGGTGACTTGGTTTTCAACCCAAGTCATCCTTTTGTTCTTAATCAAACATGTTTGGTTGGTTTTAAAATGCTTTTATATGATAAATAACATGAGTAATATGATAGGATCATTATGAAAGTAATTCGACTTACTTAAAAACGAGAATTGCATCCCGTGAAATACTTCAAATTCAAACATAAGAACATCAGTTCGTTATAAGATGATTACCTAAAACGAATGAGGGTACTAATGTCTCAATACTCAAATTAATTCTTTATTCAATACATTGTTGTCGGGCGAAAATGCTATCCTTCCTAAAATAATGGTTATTTTAGAGGATAGAGTGGGAGTACGCCCACTCTATCCTCTAAAATAACCATTATTTTAGGAAGGATAGCATTTTCGCCCGACAACAATGTATTGAATAAAGAATTAATTTGAGTATTGAGACATTAGTACCCTCATTCGTTTTAGGTAATGGTTATTCTTTATTCAATACATTGTTGTCGGGCGAAAATGCTATCCTTCCTAAAATAATGGTTATTTTAGAGGATAGAGTGGGAGAAATTCTACGCCCGCAAACCAATGAAATAAACATATGATCTTAGAGAAGAGTCCTATAAGGAGTCCTTAAGAAGAACTCTAAAAGATTGGATAGAAGAAACTACGAGAGGACACAGAAGAAACTACGCGAGGACACAAAAAGGAAATGTTTCATATGTTGTCATTAGTTCCCAGAGAGGACAAAGGGGACCGCGAGTGTTAACGGAAGGAAATCGTTTCCATGATGTTAATGTTTCTGTTTTATAAAGATAATAGAGGAGAAATCATCTCCCGTTCTCGTGAAAATAGAAGTTTCTTTCCATGGGAAGGAAAATGAAAAATGAAATATTCATAGCGAGTTGAGAAAATGTTTGAAGTAAATCTAAATGAAATGTTCATTATGAGTTGAGAAGATGTTTGAAGATATTACCTAAACACTATGAAGATAGTGGGAGTTATTAACTATAAGATAGTGACATGGAATTCAGTGGGAGAAAGAATATGAGGTTTTCAATTCTAAATGAATGTATGTTAAGAACATAAATCATAAGTAAGTTTATTATATGATAATGAAACGTCGCCGATCAGTTAATTAACGAGGTTTGGATTTGAATCCGAGATATGAAAATGTTAATTCATATAACCTTGATCAAATTGCCATAAGTTAAAATAAAGCCCTATTTCGATATAAGTTTCTCGAGGAGAACTAGTAGATCGAATCTAGGTAAACTACAATATAAATTCAAGTACAGTATGACTATGTTCATAAGGATGACATGTCATGAGTTTTGAGAAAACAGTGGGAGCTTCCTTAAAGTAAGGAGACTCGAGTCGAGTATAAAGACTTGAAATGTACTTGAATAAGATCATATTATGCGAGATGATATGAGTCATAAGGAAACCGGAATTTGTAGGTTTAAAAGATGTGAAGATAGGGTATATTCACATAACAAACCATTATTACAAATTGATGTATGATCATCAAAGATTGTTTATGTGGAGCAACAATATCGTATTGATTGTTCGCACATAACAATCACTCTTATCGTTTGAGTTATTATTATTATTATTATTATTATTAACTCACAATTTATACTTTGTGAAATCCAAATGGGTTGTAAGAGACAATTTGAACCCCGTAAAGTGAACTGGATTAACTTAGTATAGCCCATAGTCGCTTGTATGAGGTGACGTCTCGAAGCGACTAGAATGTGAGGCCATTGATGGCAAGTTCAAATGTCATAGAGTCATATGGGATGACTAGTCGATCACATAGGCAGACTGCAAGAGGCACTTTGTCGGGCATTTAGTGACCACTTATAGAGTTCTGGAAATTTTATAATTAGCCTGGTCGTGGCGAGAGCTACTATATTATTCACATAAGTCGATTCTTTGACTTGAGACTGTTCGCCTAAGGTGATGCAGCCTCAGATTGGCTTTGATTTTAGCTCTACGATCAACCGTTAAAGGGGGTCAAATGGGCTTCTTTTGGGTCATGATGGACTGTGTTAGTCGAAGGGAACAGTAGGATAGGAATTGTCCAACCCCTTGTCAGGGTTGTCTTAAATCTCAAGGCCACTCGAGGAGAAATTTAGCTGAAAATGCGTGGCCACGCTCGGAAGGTATCTATGGTAGATAATTCCGGTCAAAGCAGTTAAATCTCCAGATCGAGAAAAACCGCTCAAGATATGATCAAATGCAAGTACGACTTGGAAGACACCTTGCATTGAGTGGGAGATGACGTAATAGGACAAGAGAATTGGTGACGCACACTTGTCAAGTACAAGTGGGAGATTGTTGCGAAATGTGTCCTCAACAATTGTGCGATCACGACAGTGATAAAAATCATTTTCATAAATCTTATGAAATGAATATGCAAGGGACGATCCGATATTTGATATAGTCAACTGACCAACATTAATCGGTAATGATTGGCTGACTAGAGTTTGACATTACTGTCGTATGACGGTGGTGGTCAGTTGATCCCTTTAGGTCACACTTATAGGACTAACCCCTTAAACATATATATATTGATTAATTGTATACGATACAGATTGATCGATATTCTTAAAACCGTATATTGAGAATTTAGAGGTTGAATCTTAAAGTAAGATTTATATTTGAAATTGAAATGTGTCAATTGTCAAATATTAAACGATATGTTAGAAATATCAAGATTAGTATAATGAATGGTTCATGGTTATAACAAATGTTGTTAATATATCGCATCAACGATTATTATGATAACCATATGTTGGGACAGTAATTTCGAATTACTTATTAATTTGTTAAATGTGATTTAATTAATTTAGAAATATTATTTATGTGATAAATTTATATTTTAAATTAATACAATTATTATGTCACATAAAATGTTACGTAATTAGTTAAATTGTACGAATTATAAATCGTAATATGAATGTCCATATTACGTCTTAGTGTGTCGTGTAAGTTGACAATATATGATAAAATTATATATGATATTTTATCTTATAGTTGTAATGATTATGTCATATTATGATATGACCTTACCTTGTGCTTGAGTGCATGAGAAGGAATTAAAATCCCTTCCACATGCACTATTTACACGACACAAACACCCACCCCAACCAACCCATTTTCTCTATATATATGTGATCATATCACATACTAGAAAACTAATCCTTATGCATTTTCTAGAGTAAGAAAATAAAACAACCTCCTAAATATTACTTAGATAATATTTGTATTATACTAATATTACTATTAGTACTCGGTTTTAAGAAACCTAATACCGTCTTCTAGATTCGGGTTCGGTATTTGGTCCGTTTAAGGTAAGGTCTTGGTGTTCACCCATTGGAGGCAAGCTTACTTGGTTGCTTTTGGAGGATCGTCCTAGCAATATTTCGGACCGGTTGTAAGAATACGATTCTCTTTATTTCCGCTATTGTTTTGCATGCATAAGATCTTAAGTATAATTAATATGAGATTAATTAAAAATGTAAAATAATTAGTAAGACTACATTATTAGGTAAACAAGTATGAATCTCGTTTTTTTTCAGTTACAACTTATGCGATACTGTGCTACAAATAGTTCTCCCCTGTGTTACATTTTTTTGGACGCAGGACTTATTTAAGAGGGGTGGACTCACTTGATCCAAGCTCTCTCTCTCTCTCTCTCTCCATATATATATATATATATATATTCTTTTTAAAAACAATAAACCATTCAGATCTGAAAAAGAAAAAAAAGGAGGAGAAAAGGCCGAACGGTGGCGGTTGGCGTGGTGGTGGTGTGGCGGCAGGAGAGATGCGACGACGGCGAGAAGATAGGGTTTCTTTCTTTTGATTTTTCTTGGGTGGAGTCGTGGTGGGTGGTGGGTGGTGGTTGGTAGTTGGGTTAGAGAGATAAGGGAGAGTGAGGGAGAGAGAAGGGTGAGTGGATGAATGAATGAATAAATGGGTAGTGATTAGGGTTTGGTTGTTTATATATGCCCTCTCTTTATTTTGTTTTAATCTTGATCATTAATTTGTTTTGATCTAATGGATCAGATGAGGATTCAACATTAAAAGGGGACTTTCTTAATCTGATTTTTTTTTCTCTCTCTCTCTCTCTCTCTCTCTCTCTCTCTCTCTCTATATATATATATATATATATATATATATATATATATATATATATATATATATATATATATATATATATATATATAGGATCATATGAGTTGAGTTAGTATTGATGAGTTACACCTTTAAATCTAGACCATTCATCTTAGATTAGTTGAGTGGCTGAGATTAAATCTTACATCTTGTATATATAAAGATGGATTTTGACATTTGACTTCTTTTTTCCCCAATTCGAGTAAAGCAATATCATTGACGATATTTCAATTGAATTGATGAACGATCTCGGAAAACCTAACGCCTAAAATCAAAATCGAAGGTATTTCAGGGATTATTTCAATTCAATCGATTATTTACGATTTCTTAGATAATAATCGAGTTATTTTAGTGATTTTCGTAGTTATTGAAATCAAATTGATCGAGTTATGAATTCCGATGATCAAGTGATGAATTCCGATGATTGAGTGATTTTCGTAGTTATTGTATAGTGTAATAATAGTTATTGTCTAGAGTAAAACAAGTTATTGTATTGTGTAATAATAGTTATTGCAAGTTATTGTATAGTGTAATAATAGTTATTGTATAGAGTAACACAAGTTATTGTATAGTGTAATGATAGTTATTGCAAATTATTGTATAGCGTAATAATAGTTATTGTATAGAGTACTAATAGTTATTGTGTATAGAGTGATAAACTGGTTATTGTATAGAGTAAAAATTGTTATTATATAGGGTAAGAGTAGTTATTTAATAGAGTAACACTAGTTATTGTCTAAAGTAATAAAAGTTATCATTTTGGAGTGATAATTATTTAATGGAGTAGCAGTAATTATCGTAGAGAGTAAGAATAGTTATTCTATAGAGTAAGAATAATTATTCAATTAAACGAGATAAAAAGAAACACAACATATAAATTTGAATAAATTTGAGTTTAATCTCAATATAATAACACGATTTACTCGTTACAATAACTGAGTTTCTACATTAGAATAACTCGGTCAATATATTACAAAAACTAGATTGTTAAATAATTGTAACTGACATTAAACAATTAATGAGTGAATAATTAATCGAATTACATATAGAATAACTGACTTTATTCATTACAATAACCAACTTTACACATTACAATAATTACAAATACCAGAATTTTTACATTTCAATAACTAAGTTTATACATTGAAATAACTACGTTTTATTATTGTTGCTGATGCTGTATTCAATGCCTCATTATAATGGAATCTGTCCAACATAGATTTATCATCATTGGGCATATTGGTATAAACTTCCTTGTTTAGTGGAGTGTGGTGAAATTTGTTTTGATAGTAATTTTAATAATTCTAATTTGACTACGTGTCTAATACTACTACCGTATCGCAAGACTTGTTTAGGCATAAAAAACTAATAGCCGAAGTCTTCTCTGAAACCGTTTTCACAGAAATTTCTTTATACTTTTTGTAAATCGTAGACGGCCACCTGAATTAATCGAAGATAATCAATGAATTGTGTATTTTTCATTTGAATTAATCCAGTTTTTATGAAGAATTGATGAATTATAAGATGATTTTGATCAATTTGTTGAATTATGAGGGTTTCTGCAAATTTTGGGTAAAAACTGACGATTGTTGCGTTTATCAATCAAATTGAACGGAGATAATGAACTAATTTTGTGTTTTCGATTCAAATTACTTAATTTTTGTGAAAATTTGATTTGATTATGCCATGACTTTGAAGAAAATGAGAAAAAGAGGGGAAGAGTGAAGAAAATAGGGGAAAAAAAGAAAACGTGAGAATGTTTGGAAGAGAGAGAAAAAAATGAGTTTGTGTATTTTTTTTGGATCTAATCTCAACTCTTGATCTTGTTAGATCCAATGGTATATAAATGCGGGGGCAACTCACGAAAAGTGGCGAACTCACTGGATTTTGCCTCTATATATATCTATATATATATCTATAGGGTCAGGATCCGGTGAGAACCACCCTTATAATGAGAACCATGAGAACCCTCACTAAATCTCCACTATATCTCGCTTCGAAAGTTTTGATGGATCATTTACCATTAGTTTAGCTTATTTAAATACACACTTTAGTATCATTAAGCAAAATTTTTTGATTTTATTAACAAAATATATATACTTAGTGTCCCAAAATATAATTAGGCATACTAAAACGGCTATAAATGCACGAAAACGACCACTACGTACGTGAAATTTTTTACATGCATGAAAATGATTACTAGGTGCATGAAATAATAGGCTCTACGTGCATTAAAACGAGTTTTAGGTGCATGAAAAATGATAGATACGTAAAAATCGGTAGTATGTGCATGAAAATTAATAAAACGTATCTCACCTTAATTTCCGTCACAAGTATATAATTTCTAGACCAAGAAATATGTTCTCTAGCCATAAAATTCCATGCCGAATCCAAATATGTCATTAATTTTTTTTTAAAAAACCCGTAAGGTAGAGTTCTCATGGTTTTCATTATATTGGTGGTTCTCATAGGATCCCAATTCTATATATATATATATATATATATATATATATATATATATATATATATATATATATACATACAGGGTTGGGATCCGGTGAGAACCACCTTACAATGAAAACCGGTGAGAACTCTTTCTTACGGAGTTTTTTTAAAAAAATTAATGACATAATTGGATTCGGCATGAAATTTTATGGCCAGAGAACATATTTCTTGGTCTAGAAAATAAATACTAGTGGCGGAAAAATGATAGATACGAAAAAATAGATAGTAGGTGCATGCAAATAAATAAAACGTATCTCACCTTGATTTCCGTCACTAGTATTTATTTTCTAGACCAAGAAATATGTTCTCTAGCTATAAAATGTCATGCCGAATCCAATTATGTCATTAATTTTTTTTAAAAAAGTCCGTAAGGTAGAGTTCTCACAAAGTTCTCATTGTAAGGTGGTTCTCACAGGATCTCAAGTCCATACATATATATATATATATGTATATATATATATATATATATATATATATATATATATATATATATATATGTATACATATGATACTAACATTCCGCAGGAGAAGATTAAGGTAAGTCATGGTGTGAAAATGCATGGTAATGGATGCGATTGTGCAGTCTGAGATTGACATGAAATGATAGTTAACATGTATAAACTGATGTTTCAAGTGTTGAGAGCATGAATTTCTGTTGTAAAATTTGAAAGGTGTGATAAGTATATATATGATATGCATGAGGTTATGTGATCCCTAAGCCCTTAGGTAGATTTATAATATGATGAGGAGTATGTTTGCAAGCTAGGAAGACTTATGATGGATAGTATAAGTCCTAGGATGCTTATAAATTTTGTCAATTTTGTAGTAAAATGCCTCCCAGAAGAGAATCTAACGCAACCAACATCACTCAAGAAGAGCTAGAATGCTGGCCATGAATGCTGCTCTTTTAGCAAGAATTGGGACAAATGCTCAATCTGATGCAACTAAGATGAGCAACAATATCTCCAGGCATAACCCTATCAAGTACGATGGGGAGGGGCACCAAGTCTGCTTGCTGAATGGTGCCGGGAATTCGAGAGCATTTTTGAGCTGCTGGATGTGCCGGAGTCGATGAAAGTAGACCAAGCCGTGTTTTATCTTAAGGGTACGGCTAGGCTGTGGTGGAACAACAACAAGGAGGAGATTAGGGCTACTGCTGGCGAGATTGGGGCAGAATTTGTGAGCTGGGAAGGGTTTAAGGGGATCCTGACTTCCAAGTTTGTGCCTGAGCATGTCAAGGGTAAGTTGAGGGCTGAATTTGACTCCTTTAGGATGACTGAGGGCATGAACATAGAAGCCTACCATACCAAATTCATGCAATTGGCGGAGAATGTAGCTGATTTGGGCTACACCTCAGAGATGTTAGCTGCGAGGTTTGAAAAAGGGCTGACAATTGACATCAAAAAGAGTTTACTGGTAACCAAGCCCACAACGGTGGGGGACATATATGAGAGGGCTGGCCAGGCTAAGAGGATTGCAAACATGATTAAGGAAGAGGAGAAAGCAAAGGGCGACAAGAGGAAGGCTGAGTCAGGGACTGACGGCTCAGGAAATAAGAAACCAAATAATCAGTATCGGTGTTTCTTCTCTAACAATGCATCAGGGAGTAATGGGAATCAAGGCGGAAATCGCTCTATGTCTGGGACAAGTGGTGCCAATCCTACGTGTTTCAAGTGTGGGAAAATTGGGCATAAGCAAGCTAATTGTTGATCGGGAACGCAAAGTGTTAGGAGCAGTTACTATAGAGGCAATCAAAGTGATGGTTTTAGAACACCAAATGCAAGCTACTCAAACAATAACAGATCTGGAGGTAAGAGCTACCAGCGTAATTTCAACAACCACAATAACTAGAACCGCTATTAGGGGAACCAAGGTAGTGGGAATGGTAACTTCCAAAAGAGTCTGGCTGAGGCTAGTAACCAGAGCGAAGCTGCATCTGTCAACCAGAATACAACCAAGAAGAGTGGAGTCCTGTTCATGATGGGCAAAGAGGCTGCGGAGGAGGATGCTCATGTTGTCACTGGTACATTCCTTGTACATTCCTTTCCTACTTTCGTTTTGTTTGATTCTGGTGCATCGCACTCTTTCATATCTGCGGAGCATGCTAGAGCTATAGGACTTGATGTATACGATAGTATAGCCGATTCTGTAACAATACCATCTGGAGAGTCTATAACTTGTAATAGAGTCTATAGCAATTAGAGTTGATCATATGGCCCAGGCCCGATGGCCCGACCCGGCCCAGCCTGATTTTTTCTTGGGTTTGGGCCTTATAGTTTGGCCCAAAAAGCCCGTGGCCCGGCCCAAAAGAAGCCCGGTATAAATATAGGGCCGGGTTTGGGCCAACGTAAGGTTCGATTTTTGGCCCGGCCCGACCCGAAATTATTATTTTTCTAAAAAAAAATTCAAAAGTTGGAATCGTATATTAGATCACGCTAATAATCTAATATCACTAATGCATTGAATTATCAACTTTGCGGATATTTTTATATTTTTATCGTACAACTTTAATTAGTTAATGTACTAATAATTTTTTGTCAACTCATGAGTTATGTATGGTACTATGATATCGCTCTCCTAATCAAAAAAGTAGAAGTCAATCACCTAAGACTTGAAAATTTTATTTCGTTACTAATAGTTTGTTCAAATATCCATTTAGATGATTATTTCGTATTGTATTATTTTGGCCCGTTTTGGCCCATTTTGGCCCGAGGCCCATTATAGCCCGAACAATTATGGGCTTGGGCCAAAGAATATGGCCCACCGTTTCGGCCTGGCCCGGCCCGACCCTTGCATTTGGGCCGTTTATTTAGCTCGAGCCCGGCCCAAACCAGCCCAACCCGGCCCATGATCAGGTCTAATAGCAATGTAATGATCCAAGTGGGAGCAGTGAGCGTTGAGTCAAACTTAATAGAATTTCCTTTGGGTGGTTTTGAGGTAATTTTGGGGATGGACTGGTTGAAAAAGTACAAGGCTTACATTGATTGTTACCAAGGGAAGATTACCTTGAGAGGACCTAAGGGAGTAAGAGTGTCTTACAAAGGGTACTCCATGAAGCCTAAGTTGAAGTTGATCAGCACCAATGCCCTGAAGTCGTGCCTGAAGAGGGGTGATGAGATGCTGTTGTGCCATGTGAGGGATTTGACTGCAGAGAAACCCCAAGCCAGTGAGATCGATGTTGTAAGGGATTTTGAAGACGTGTTTCCACAAGAAATTCCTGGATTACCGCCAAAGAGGGACTTAGATATTGGTATTGATCTGAAACCCGGGGATGAGCCAATTTCTAAAGCACCTTATCGCATGGGACCTAAGGAATTGGAAGAACTGAGGAAGCAGTTGGATGAGTTAGCAAACAAGGGGTATGTGAGACCGAGTGTATCACCTTGGGGAGCGCCAGTGTTGTTTGTGAAGAAGAAGGATGGAACCATGAGACTGTGTGTGGACTACAGGGAGCTCAATAATGTGACGATCAATAATAGGTATCCTTTACCTCGTATTGATGATCTTTTTGACCAGCTGAGTGGGGCTGGTGTCTTTTCCAAGATTGACTTGAGGTCCGGGTATCATCAGCTGAGAATCAAAGATGCAGACATCCACAAGACTGCGTTCAGATCGAGGAATGGGCATTATGAGTTCGTGGTGATGCCATTTGGTTTGACTAATGCAACCGCTGTTTTCATTGGTTTGATGAACAGAGTGTTTAGTCCCTATCTTGACCAGTTCGTGGTGGTGTTTATCGATGACATTTTGGTGTATTCAAAGAATAGAGAAGAGCATGCAAAGCATCTGAGCATAGTACTGCAGACTTTGAGAGATAATCAACTGTATGCCAAGCTGAGTAAGTGCGAGTTTTGGCTCGAGAAAGTTGCTTTTCTGGGCCATGTGGTGTCTAAGGAGGGTGTGTCTCTCGACCCTAGCAAGATAGAAGCCCTTTCGAAGTGGGAGCGATCAAAGAATGTGGCAGATATCTGAAGTTTCTTGGGTTTGGCTGGTTACTATAGGAGATTTGTGAAAGACTTCTCAAAGATAGCTAAGCCTATGACTTCATTGATGCGGAAAAAGAATAGATTTGTCTGGGATGAGAGTTGTGAGAAGGCATTCCTAGATCTGAAGGAACGTCTTACTAAAGCTCCTATCCTAGCATTGCTAGAGGGAACTGAGAATTTTGAAGTTTATACCGATGCGTCCAAGAAGGGATTGGGATGTGTGCTGATGCAGAGTGGGAGAGTGATCGCCTACGCTTCTAGGCAGCTGAAGCCATGTGAGGAGAATTATCCGACTCATGATTTAGAGCTGGGAGCAGTGGTTTTTGCGCTTAAACTGTGGCGACATTATCTTTATGGAGCTACATTTAAGGTGTATTCTGATCATAAGAGCCTGAAGTACATCTATACTCAGAGGGAACTAAACATGCCCAGAGGAGATGGATCGAGCTTATTGGGGACTACGATATGGAGATTCTGTACAAGGAAGGAAAGGCTAATGTTATGGTTGATGCATTGAGTAGGAAGTCCGTTCATGCTCTATGCATAGCTATGTCCAGATTGAATATGTATCATGAGTTGGGTCAGATGGGAATAACTATGATCAGGAAGGGTGAGACCCCGGGGGATTTGACGATCGAGCCGGAATTATATTCTGATATTCGAGAGAGACAGAAGAGTGATACCAGAATTCAGAGGTGGCGTGAGGCAATGAGCAAAGCTAGTGATGCAGAGCCATATTCTAAGTTCGAGGTTCACAGAGATGATATTTTGAGGTTCGATGGGAGATGGTGTGTGCCTGAAGATGAGGAGCTAAAGAGAAGATTATGGTCGAAGCTCATTCTACACCTTATTCCGTTCATCCTGGAGGGGATAAGTTGTACAAGGACCTGAAGAAAGCTTTTTGGTGGCCAAAGATGAAGCAAGATGTAGCTGAGTTTGTTTCTCGTTGCTTGGTATGTCAGAGGGTGAGAGGAGAACATAAGAGGCCGCAAGGGAAGTTGCAACCTCTGGATGTGCCTGAGTGGAAATGGGAGAGCATTTCCATGGATTTCATTGTACGCTTACCGAGGACTTCAAAAGGAAACTACATGATTTGGGTGATTGTAGATAGGTTGACTAAGTCAGCCCATTTCATTCTGATGAAAGAAACCTGGAGTAAAGCTGAGTTGGAAAAGTCTTACGTCAAGTGTGTGGTGAAGCTACAAAGGGGTGCCCAAGGATATTGTTTCTGATCGTGATTCCAGGTTCATCTCTAAGTTTTGGCAAGAGTTGAAGACATTGATGGGTACTACATTGAAGATGAGTACAATATTTCATCCAGCAATAGATGGTCAGACTGAGAGGACTATCAGACACTGGAGGATATGCTGAGGGCTTGTGTGCTAGAGTTTGGAGGATCTTGGGAGGATAGACTTGATTTGATAGAGTTTTCATACAACAACAGCTATCATACTAGCATTGGGATGACTCCTTTTGAGGCATTGTGTGGGAGGAAGTGTAGAAGTCCAGTGTGTTGGGATGATAGAGCTGATGTGGTAACTTTGGGACCAGAGATGATTCAGGAGATGATAGCATAGGTCCAGGTGATTCGTCGGAAGATGAGAGCTGCCAAAGATAGACAGAAGAGTTATGCTGATCTGAAGAGGAGTGACATCACATTTGAGGCAGGAGAGAAAGTTTTACTGAAGGTGTCACCTATGAGAGGGGTGATGAGGTTTGGCAAGAGGGGTAAGTTGAGCCAAAAATTTATTGGGCCATTTGAGATCTTGGATAGAGTTGGTGAGGTAGCTTATCGATTGGCTCTACCTCCAGCGTTAGCTGATCCGAATAGGATAGGCCGTCAATTCATTATCTAAGCCAAAGTCAAGGAGGCAAATTATATTAGCTATTTTTACCTTGATTATCTTATGGCTAGTATTTTACCTAATTAAAGTTCGATGAGCTTTACGACCTTGGTTGATTAAGAAGATGTCAAGAAACGAAGTCACTCAAAGGGAAGCAAGGGTTCGGGGAAGCACGGCCCAAAGGCCGAAGTTGCTCGGGTGGCTGCTCGGTCACGGCCTGTTCACGGCCCGGCCGTGGCTCGGTCATGAACGTAGGATGGCTCGGCCATCTTGGACTCCTACTAGGCATTGGAGTATTTTCAATTTCTTTGTTATTTTTATTAAGTTAGTTATAAGTTGTTATAAGAGTTTGTTATAGTTGTTTGTTAGTTTGTTAAGGTAGTTAGGAGTTTGTTACAAGGCTGTTACAAAATAATAACTATCTTATTTGTTATCCTAGGGTTATTAGGGTTAGTTATTTAATTCTTTTTAATTCCTAGGATAGGGTTTGTTTAATAAGGATTATATTTAATCCATCTAGATATAGTTTAGGACTTCTAATCTCACAAGGAGATACGAGGCGTGTGAGTCGTGTGGTTGTGCTTGTTTGGGACGTGTGTTTTACCTATATATAGGGCACATGGTTCTTCTTGTTATTCAGTTAATTATTCAATCATTCAAAATTTACAAGTTTTCTTTTAAGGCATACTTAAAGAACTTAAGGACTCATCGAGTGTTGATCCGAACCGTTGGTACTTCGTCGCGTTTCAAGTATTGACAAGATTTACAAACTATAGGTCTAGGGAGTAAATCACCATTGTTTGAACTATAGGTCTAGGGCAAACAAATACCCTTCTACCTTGGGGATTCACCTCAAGACCGTCACAACTACAAAAACAACCATCACCACCATCACCACCGACAGACCACCACCAACGACATCATCATCACCTCCGTGCATCATCCATCGTTCATCATTATCAATCAAGATTCACCAAAGATCGTTCCATACATTGCCAAAGTTTCTAATTCATTCAAGATTACTCTTAAAGATTACAAGAAGCTTCCGCGGACGATTTCTTTGCTCAAGAATTCGTATCATTAGTGGTATCAGAGCTTCGGCTCTTGAATTCTATTTGTTTCAAGAAAATCCATTCGGGGCAACATGAATTTTGAAGATCCAAGATTCTTGGATAATTTGAAGAAGGCACTGGAACATATTACTAATAGTGAAAACCGTTGGCAACCACGAAGGGAGCCAGTTCGAGCAGTGGACGAATTCAAGGTAATGGAGTTACCCGAATTCGAAGGAGGGACCGACCCTGAAGACTACCTTGAATGGGAGAGGAAGATGGATCGTATGTTCGAATTCAAGGAGTTAGATGATCGTAAGATGTGCAAGTACGCGATTCTAAGATTAAGTAAAGGCGCATCCTTATGGTTTGATAGTCTCAAGGCTCAAAGGGCTAGGGTCGGGAAAGACAAAATCTGTTCTTGGGATGGTTTAAGAAAAGGTTAAGAAAACGGTATGTACCCATAACTTATAAACTTGCTTTATATCGTAAGATTTCTAATCTTGTGCAAGGCAAGATGTCGGTGAGTGAGTACTTGGAGGAGTTCGAAAATCTTACTTTAATGGGAGAAGTGGAGGAGAATCAAGAACAAAAGATGGCGAGGTTCTTGCGAGGATTAAACAAAAATATTGCTAATCCTGTGGAACTTCAAATTTATTCTGATTTTGATACTCTAACAAGTTTGTGTTTGAGGGTGGAAGCACAAAGCAAGAACAGGTTCAGAGGGAATCCCATGTGGGGGCGTGCGAGTGAAGGGGGCGAAGGAGAGACTTCAAAATCAAACCCTAATTCAGGCGTAATAAGTGGCGCAGGGAAGGTGGGTGCGAGCGGGACAACACAATCCAAATCTACTGATGCGTATTTGGGGTGATAATCAATAAAGATAATCAACAAAAATACGGATGTTGCAGCGGAATAAAAATACTATTAAAATAATACAATCTTGAACGAATAAAGAACGAAAAGTAACCAAGAACGATGAAAGAAAGATGGACGGACGGACGGTGGTGGTGACGTGGCACACGGTGGTCAACGGTGGTCACGGTTGTCGATGAATCTTGGTGTTTCTTGATGTTCTTGAGTAAAGATTGTTGATGACGTAGTAAGGCACGACACTTAATACTTGAAAGATTTGTGAAACGATTTGATGAATGAATTATGTATGTCGATGGATAGGATAATTGATCAAACTCACACAGATATTCTCTCAATTATTTTGAAGCTCACACAGATACTTCGGGTTTAAAGCTCACACAGATACTTTAGGGTTTTTTTTTGTAAGATAAACTTAACAAGAAAATTTGTTTATAATTTGATAATAAGATGAATAAAACAAACAACTAAGGATGCCTATTTATAGTAAGGTCATCCGTCACAAACTAGAATCGAAATAGGAAAACAAAAGATCTCTACACGGTTCCCAATGGCTCGCCCAACCGTGTACTCTACTCCTTCTAGGGTTTCTATTTCTATCTTATGGATTAAAGATAATCCTTATTTTAATCTAAAAGATAAAATAACAAATAAAAGATTAAGTTGTAGTAACAAACCCTAACAACTTAATAACAAACTCATAACTAACTAATAACTAACTTTGTAACTACCTTGTAACAACCCTAACAACCTTGTTGTAACAAACTAGTAACAAACTTAATTAATTAAATAACAAACTAGGAAATAAGAAGGAAAGTCCCTAAACCCTAATCACCTAGGTTTTCGTGCCTCCTCTACTCGCACGCCCCAAGGGTTTCAATCCCTTCCCAAGCAATCCTAAGAACGGAAGTTGATCCTATCTTGTAGCTTTGATTAATATGACTCATATCTTTGTTTAATAATATTTCTTGGGATTGAATTAACGATGGTTCCGCATCATTCTCTCCTTCTTTTTGAGAATTGGCCTCCAAGTCTGTGTCATCTAGATAAGGAGATAAATCACCCACATTGAATGTGGCACTTACACCCCCATACTCACTTGGTAATTCGACTTTATAGGCATTTGATCCATAGCATTCAAGAACCTTGAACGGTCCATCCGCGCGAGGCATAAGCTTGTTCTTCCTCTTAGATGGAAAACGTTCCTTTCTTAAGTGTAACCACACAAGATCACCTTCTTTAAACACCGGTTGTCTTCTATGTTTATTTGCTTTCTCTTTATATTTAGCATTGGCCTTCTCTATTTGAGCTTTAACTTGTTCACACATCCTCATAAAGGTGGCTTGTCTCTCCTTTGCCTCAAAACTAATAACTTCTTTCTTTGGGATAGGTACAAGATCAATAGGTAAATACGGATTCACCCCATAGACAATCTCGAATGGTGCACGCCCCGTGGTGGCCGAAGGAGTACGATTGTACGCAAATTCCGCATGAGCTAACTTGATATCCCAATCCTTGGTACTCTTACTCACCAACCCACGTAGTAAACTCCCGAGCGTCCTATTCGTGACCTCGGTCTGGCCGTCCGTTTGCAGATGGTGGGAGGTGCTAAATAAAAGTTTAGTACCAACTAATCTCCACAAGGTCTTCCAAAAATAGCTAAGAAATTTAACATCCCGATCCGATACAATGGTAAGTGGTATTCCATGTAATCGAACAACTTCTCTATAATAAAGATCAGCTACCTTTGTTGCATCATCCGTCTTATGACCCGGTATAAAGTGCGCCATCTTAGAAAAACGATCTACCACAACCATAATAGAATCTTTACCGCGTTGAGTACGTGGTAATCCCAAAATAAAATCCATACTAACCTCATTCCATGGTTGAACTGGTACGGGAAGAGGTGTATATAAACCTTTATTGAACGTACTCTTTGATCTTTGACAAATTACACACTTGCTAATAATATCTTGAACCTCTTTACTCATCTTAGGCCAATAAAAGTGCTCTCCTAACATCTCATTTGTCTTTTGAATGCCGAAGTGTCCTGCTATAGCGCCTCCATGCGCCTCTCTTACAAGTAATTCTCTCATCGATCCCTTAGGAATGCACAAACGGTTTCCCTTGAATAAGTAGCCGTCTTGCGTGGTGTATAATCCTTCCGGATTCAAGAATTCTTTTGAAAAATCGGGATCCTCTTTATATAGTTCTTTAATATGCTCAAAACCAAGAATCCTTGCATCTAATTCAACCAACAAAGAATGTCTCCTTGACAATGCATCTGCTACTATGTTTGAACTACCTGTCTTGTACTTTGAAGAGAACGTAAAAGATTGTAGGAACTCAACCCACTTAGCATGTCTTGGATTTAATTTTTGTTGTCCATGAATATGTTTTAAAGCTTCATGATCCGAATGTAGTATAAAAGGTCTAGGACGTAAATAATGTGCCCAATGATCCAAAGCTCTTACAATCGCATAGAACTCCTTGTCATAGGTGGAATAGTTTAACCTAGCACCGTTCAACTTCTCACTGAAATAGGCAATTGGCCGTTTTTCTTGCACCAATACTGCGCCGATTCCTACCCCACTTGCATCGCATTCAACTTCGAACAATTTACTAAAATCTGGTAAGGCAAGTACGAGATTCGAACAAAGCTTCTTTTTTATTTCCTTAAACGCCTTTTGGGCGTGTGATGCCCATACGAACTCTCCTTTTTTTGTTAACTCCGTAATAGGGGCCATGATAGAACTAAATCCTTGAATAAACCGCCTATAAAACGATGCTAAACCATGAAAACTACGTACCTCCGTGGTTGTTTTAGGAATAGGCCAAGCTTGTATTGCTTCAACTTTTGATGGATCCATGCTCACTCCTCTTTCACCCACGATGTACCCCAAAAAGACCACGCTTGCTACCATGAACGTGCACTTCTCTAGTTTCCCATATAATTTTTGCTTTCTAAGCATCTCAAATACTGCTCTTAGATGTGTCTTGTGTTCTTCTTTACTTTGGCTATACACAAGAATATCATCTAGATAAACAACCACAAATTTATTTAAGAAAGGTCTTAATACCTCATTCATTAGCCTCATGAACGAACTAGGAGCGTTGCACAACCCAAATGGCATAACGAGCCACTCGTACAACCCTTGCTTCGTTTTAAAAGCTGTCTTCCATTCATCTCCTTCCCTAACCCTCATCTGATGATAACCACTTCTTAGATCTAATTTAGAAAATATCTTTGATCCTGCGAGTTCGTCGAGCATATCATCTAACCTTGGTATAGGAAATCGGTATTTAATTGTGATGTTGTTGACGGCGCGACTGTCAATGCACATCCTCCAAGTTCCTTCTTTTTTTGGTACCAATAGAGCTGGTACTGCACATGGACTTAGGCTTTCTTGTACATAACCTCTATCCATCAATTCTTGGACTTGTCTTTGTAATTCTTTTGCCTCTTCCGGATTACAACGATAAGCGGGTTTATTAGGTAACGCTGCTCCTGGAATAAGATCGATTTGGTGCTCTATCCCTCGTAGTGGTGGTAGTCCGTCGGGTAGCTCCTCCGGAAACACATCCTTGAACTCCTCCAATAAACTTCGCACCTCACGCCGACCCTCCTCCTCGCCACTCTCACGGCCTCCTACGTCCCTTACTACCATCATGAACGTTGGTTCTCCGTTGGTGATCGCCTCTTCTACTTTTTCCCCTCTATTATCATCTCTTCTATGTCTTTCTTAGGTTCACTCCTTTTCTTTGGAACCCATGGTTGAAGATCAAATATTGTTTTTCCTTTGGGTACGCTATAAACATTGGTTCTTCCGTTGTGTTTCACCTTTCGATCAAACTGCCATGGTCTTCCCAATAGAATATGACTAGCACTCATAGGCACAATATCGCACCATACTTCATCTTCATACGGACCAATCTTGAATGGAACTAGGACTTGTTGGTTTACGTTAATTCCTTCTTCCCCATCAAGCCAATATAGTTTATAAGGATGTTTCTTATCAATCTCGGGTAGTTGTAGTTTCTCAACCGCCTCTTTGGACAATAGATTAGTACAAGAACCGCTATCAATGATCATAGTACACACCTTATTCTTTATCTTGCACTTTGTACGAAAAATCCTCTCCCTTTGATCGTGGATCTCTTCGTTGGTCTCCATATGTAGGTTTCTCAATACCATTGTGATAAAAACTTTCCCAAGAACTGGTGTAATAAAAATTAGACCAAGAGCCGAAGCTCTGATACCAATTTGATGCGTATTTGGGGTGATAATCAATAAAGATAATCAACAAAAATACGGATGTTGCAGCGGAATAAAAATACTATTAAAATAATACAATCTTGAACGAATAAAGAACGAAAAGTAACCAAGAACGATGAAAGAAAGATGGACGGACGGACGGTGGTGGTGACGTGGCACACGGTGGTCAACGGTGGTCACGGTTGTCGATGAATCTTGGTGTTTCTTGATGTTCTTGAGTAAAGATTGTTGATGACGTAATAAGGCACGGCACTTAATACTTGAAAGATTTGTGAAACGATTTGATGAATGAATTATGTATGTCGATGGATAGGATAATTGATCAAACTCACACAGATATTCTCTCAATTATTTTGAAGCTCACACAGATACTTCGGGTTTAAAGCTCACACAGATACTTTAGGGTTTTTTTTTGTAAGATAAACTTAACAAGAAAATTTGTTTATAATTTGATAATGAGATGAATAAAACAAACAACTAAGGATGCCTATTTATAGTAAGGTCATCCGTCACAAACTAGAATCGAAATAGGAAAACAAAAGATCTCTACACGGTTCCCAATGGCTCGCCCAACCGTGTACTCTACTCCTTCTAGGGTTTCTATTTCTATCTTATGGATTAAAGATAATCCTTATTTTAATCTAAAAGATAAAATAACAAATAAAAGATTAAGTTGTAGTAACAAACCCTAACAACTTAATAACAAACTCATAACTAACTAATAACTAACTTTGTAACTACCTTGTAACAACCCTAACAACCTTGTTGTAACAAACTAGTAACAAACTTAATTAATTAAATAACAAACTAGGAAATAAGAAGGAAAGTCCCTAAACCCTAATCACCTAGGTTTTCGTGCCTCCTCTACTCGCACGCCCCAAGGGTTTCAATCCCTTCCCAAGCAATCCTAAGAACGGAAGTTGATCCTATCTTGTAGCTTTGATTAATATGACTCATATCTTTGTTTAATAATATTTCTTGGGATTGAATTAACGATGGTTCCGCATCATCTACTCCAACTCCAACACCAAGTGAGATCAGCCTATCTAAGGTAAGATGCTTTAAGTGTCAAGGGTTTGGACACTTCAAGAATGCTTGCCCTAATAAGAGGGTTGTGACGATGAGGGAGACATTAACTTGTCTAAATCTAGTAGGAGAGGAAGAGGAGTCCGAGGAGGAGGATGAGGTGTTGGGAGGATTTGGTGAGCGTGAAGGGGAGAGAGACGAACCTTTCGAAGCATCAAATACATCTACCTTAGTGCTTAGGGCATTACAAGTCCAACCTACACCCATAGTAGCGGAGTAAATGGATCATATCTTTCACACTAAGTGTCTTGTAAAGGACAAGTGGTGTAGTATGATCATAGATGGGGGAAGTTGCACCAATGTAGCCTCGGAGGAGATGGTGTCTAAGTTAGCCTTAACTACAATCAAACCCCCAAAACCATATGCCTTACATTGGTTAGGAGATGCAAACAAGGTTAGGGTAACAAAGCAAGTGAAGGTGAACTTAGCCATGGGTTCATATAAGGATGAGGTGCTATGTGATGTGGTACCTATGGATGCTTGTCACATTCTTCTAGGGCGTCCTTGGCAATTAGATCGGGATGTCTTACATAGGGGGTGGGTGAACGAATATGAACTTATGGATGGAGGGAAAAGAATTATCCTTAAGCCTATAAGTCCCAAGGATGTGGGGTTGATGAGAGCCAACTCGGGGAAGAACACTCACTTAGCCAACTCGGTTTTTGCTATTGCTAGGGAAGATGAGGAGGTTAAAGAGGTGTTAGGGGCTGATTTGGTAAAGGAGGAAGGCATGGGCATGGTGTTAGCCACGATGGTTCCAAAGGTAGCTCTAGGTGTTCGGGAGCCAAGGGAGCATGCACCTAGTGTTGGGCGTATGGAGGAGTTGAGCGTGGGGTTGCGCGGCGTGGCCTTGATACGGGTCAAGAATCGTGAAGCAAGGAGCAGCCTAGGCGTGATTGATAGGCCAAAACCATTGGGGCTAAGTATTGGTGATCACTTGCTTAAGGAGGATGGTCGAAATGTTAAGGAGGAGGGAATAGTGGTGTCGCGGGAAGGTGCTAGGAGGCACGACCACAAAGGTGTTTTCTTAACAAATCAAGTTTTATCCATTTGTGCAGGAAACCTAACCCAAGATCAAAGGTTCTTGAATTTTGAACATCAAGAATTGAGGTCAATTCTCTTTCAAGGGGGAGGGGATGATCCGAATATGGATAGGCCGTCAATTCATTATCGTAAGCAAAAGTCAAGGAGGCAAATTATATTAGCTATTTTTACGTTGATTATCTTATGGCTAATATTTTACCTAATTAAAGTTCGATGGGCTTTACGACCTTGGTTTATTAAGAAGATGTCAAGAAACAAAGTCAGTCAAAGGGAAGCAAGGGTTCGGGGAAGCACGGCCCAAAGGCCAAAGTTGCTCGGGAGGCTGCTCGGTCACGGCCCGGCCGTGGCTCGGTCATGAACGTAGGATGGCTCGGCCAGCTTGGACTCCTACTAGGCATTGGAGTATTTTCAATTTCTTTGTTATTTTTATTAAGTTAGTTATAAGTGTTGGGAAATATGTCCTCAACAATAGTGCGATCACATAATTAAATCTCATGACAAGAACGCGCAAGGGATGATGGTGGTCAGTTGATCCCTTTAGGTCATACCTATAGGACAATTCCCTTAATTGATAAACTGATCAAATGTATATTGATACGAGTTGATCATATTCCTTAAACTCGTATATCGAGAAATCAGAGGTTAAATCTTAGTATAAGATTTATGTTTGAAATTGAAACGTGTCAATTATCAAACATTGAACGATATTTATGAAATGTCGTAATTAGAATGAATCGGGTTATATATTACTACAAGTGTTGTAAATCGTATTGACGATTATTGAAATAACCATTTTATACATAAGTAATTATGAATTACTAGTGAAATTGTTAAATAAGATTTATTTAATTTATAAATGATATTTATTTGATAAATGTGCATTTTTAAATTAGAACAATTAATTTTATGTTGTGACATATTGTATGTCACACATAAGTATACAAATTGTACAAAATGACATTTGATAAAATGGAGGTCCATTTTATGTAATGGTGATACCGGTTTTTGGTAGTGGTAATTAAATGTGTTTTGTGTTTTAAGAACACAAAAACACAATCACAAAACATGTTCCTTGAGAACATTACCTTGAGCCAACCTATGTGTTTTTGGTAAGACAAAAAGCACTATTTGGTGATCCCCATGATGGTTCACGGCAACCACACCAAAACCACACCAAAACAACACCTAAACACAATCAAATGTGAATTGTTCAATACACAAGTCATTCATTCTATCCTTAGGGTTTTCTAGTGTGAGAAACCTCAAATAAATCCTCTCTAAATATTTCATAATATTTCCAGATAATAAGATTATATTTATAATACTACACTTGTAGTATTCATGTTAATTATTCTAATAAGGGATTAGAACAAAGTTTAAGGAAAACCGTTTTAAACACCTAGCTAGTGTTAGTTACGGTTTTAAGGGATTGTTTTGGGTGCATCACAAAGGAGGTAATCTTTCTTGGTTACTTGGTTTGGAGGATCATCCTTGCAAGTGTTTCGTCGGATTGGAAGCATTCGACATCTTATTTCCGCATTTTATTTAGCATGCATAAGATCTTAAAATAACTAATTAAAATATTAATTAATAAATTAATATTAGTAAGACTACCTTTAGGGTTTGTGAGATATTCGAACCTATCAATTGGTATCAGAGCAAATCGGTTGCTTGCCTGCTTTTCGTTATAATTTTTACGAAGTTATTTGATAACAAAATAAAATTGAAATTTTAATATCATATTTGATATGGCCGAAATTTCTAATGCATGAATACCTACTGGTCCTAAAAGTATTTTAGGATATTTGGAATGTTTTTGGATATATATTGTTCATTTGTATAATTAATTCGGTTATTTGTCATTTTAAATCGGTTAAAATGAATTAAATTGGGAAAAATAACTATTTAAACTTTCTGGCCGAGATTTTTTAGTATGGTTTCACATGTATTTCCTATGTTATGAATATGAATTTTCGTAAATATTGGAGTTAAAATGCTTGGTTTATGAATTTTAAATGTTAAATGCCATAAAACGAGAATAAATGGGTTTTATATAGTTATATTGTGAATTTAACTATAATTTTTTTTGAGTATGTCACATGCAATATTTAAAATGTATATTAAATTTTCCAGCAATGTTTATCATATATTGCATGATTATTGATTTTTAGTGTAAAAATCGGATAATTAGTGACATAATTTCGACTTAATTAGTTTAAGTTGGAATTTGGCCATAAAAATTTTACACAATGTCATATATATTATTTCCAGCATGTATAAAAATTTCGAGATTTTTATTTCGTGTTTTGCTTGTGAAATGATTTTAATGGTTAAAATCGTATAATATATGACATAATTTGTTAAATATAGTAAAAGTTGCTAAAATGGCCGAAAAATTTAATCCATGTAAGTCATATTTGATATTTTCATCACCATATTTTTCTTGGGAGCCAAAAATTTCAGCATATTTAATTTTTAATTGTTAAATTGTTAAAGTTAAAAATTGAATTATAAAAGGTCATAAAATGCTTTTTCAGACCTTGGGCAGTGTATTAGCTGAAATTTTCTGTCCATATCAGTTCCCTAAGTGTTATGGAATATGTAAAAATAATATTAGTATTTTTATTGCATGTTTTTAAAGTAAATTTTGAATTTACGGCTTAAAAATGCGTGTTATATGCTTTATTTATGAAATAAAATAATAATTTTTGTAATACTAATATTTTTAAAGTTCTGAAATTGTAAGAATATTCCAGAATATTCAAAATTTGAATTTTGAATTTTTCGAAATTTATGACTCTTTTAGTATTTTATATTATTTTTCCCGCAAAACCGATTAATATACGAACAATATTTGAAAAGTTAGTCAAAATTTGAGTAAGACCAATTTTGAAACCTAAATGAGTTAGGGTAATTAACTTTAATGTGAATCTCGATTCACGTGATGCCAAATGATTTTAAAACGTTAAAATCACGCAATTCCATAAAACCGAGTTAAACGATGACTATATTTTAATGATATTTAATAGGACGATTTGGCTTAGGGTTTGCATGTTAGTTCATATACATAAGCATTGCATATTTTAATTATGATTGTCATGATTTTATTTACGTAATTTTAGGATTATTTAATTTACTTAGTATGACTTTAGTTTTAATCGATAATTCTCGTAATGGGGTTATCGATTCGGCTGTAATTAATGTGTCTCGTATCACTTTATTTATTCTTTTCTATTTTATAATGGATAAAGTAGATAGAAAAGTTGTAATTTTTGTAAATTCCGGAGAGCCTTGAAGACGATGCCTTTCGGGAAGGAGTTCCGACCAAGACGGTATTTCCCTTGGGATGCGTGCCTCGTGAAGATCAAGGGACCAAGGAGTTGGTTTCCGAATTCGTACTTTTATTATTTTCTTTTCTAGGAAGGCCATACTAGGGTTTCTTATGCTTTAAGTTTTATGCTTTTAGTTTGCTTTATATGTTTGCATGCATAGCCAAATCGTCATATCATGTCATGCATTTTATTCGAATACGTCGACCTAGTCAATTAAATTTATCAATAATTCACCGACTTAGTTCACTTAAAACGGAGATAGATAATGAATTGACTAGATCTCTTACAATATAAATATTTAGACTTAGCCTTACCAAAGAGTATAGACCCATGACTCCCTTCTTCATAAGAAAGTGGGCTCGGCTACACCGGGGTACTAAACTTATTACGTTGGGTAAGTGGGGTAATATGATTACACCTTGAAATTTGGTCGATCTCAACGAAAGTATTCGTAACTGTAGTTGCAATAAGTTCGGGCTAAAGAAATTTATAGGAAATTGTCGACCGAGAGTTCTAAGGTAGAACCGATTAAAGAGTTAATCCACCAAATTATATCAATAAAGGATGAATCGGCTACACCGTGCCCGAATTAAATATGGATTTGGGTCTCGTAATCGTTTACTTAATTGGGTAAGAGATCATTAAGTAAATGCTAAACTTGTTTAAATATTTACGAGTTTTAAATATAAATGATGTTGTTTTAATTCCTTCACTTTTAATTGTAGTTTAATTTTCAAAACATCATCAATGGCTACCAACGCTCCACCTCTCACTAGTGTATCATGGCTTCGATCCTTCATGGATCGTTGCAAACTCGATAAGCATGGTTCCAATTTTAATGATTGGGATGCTCAATTAGTTTTTGCTGCGGAAGGCGACAATAAGATTCGTTTCCTTACCGAAGCCGATCCTCCCGTTCCCACTCCTTATTCCACGATTGCGACTCGTGAGGCCTATGAAGCCTATATGAGAGAATCATACATTCTTAAGCACACGCTCATTTTCTCAATGGAGCTGGATCTCCAAAAGAGGATGATTGAGCTAAGCACGACAAATGAGATTTAAACCGAGCTTAAAAGTATGTTTTCACAAACTCCTAGGATGTCATTGCATGAGATGACTTCCGCCCAATATGGCCCAAATTTGTATAATGGACAAATTGTGAATTCTGATGAGTTCAAAAGGTTTGAACCATCAGAGACCTTGAATTTGCAAGGAACAGGAGCTCTGGATTCTCTCATAATAGATCGAATTCTTCACTTCCTTAATATGATCTCACGATCGGAAAGGTTTGAGGGACTAACTCAAAGTACCACAAATAACATGCTTAACATTGAGAATGAGAGCATAAGGAAGTTTAAAAGGAATGGAAGAAAGGGAAAAGGGAAGAAGGTCTTCCTGACAACACCATCTAAGGAAAGGACCTTTTCAAAAGGTGCTTCTACATCGTTTTGCAAAAGTTGAAGACAAGTGTCATTATTGCACAGAGATGGGTCACTGGAAACGTAATTGCACCAAATACTTGACCGACCTCAAAAATGGAAAGGCTCTCGCCGTAGGTAATAATTCTCGTTTAAAATTCATGTTATTTTGTCAACTTATGTATGGTGATACAAATAGTTGACTTTCACCCTTTTTAATTGTTTTAAAGGGTCACCTCCTAGTGACAAAGGCAAGGAGAAGTAAGCTTGAAGTTTCTTACATGGATGGCTATGGTAGCATCAAATTGATTGAAGACTTAAAGAGCTTGGCTCTAATTTTCATTATTGTCTTCTTTCATTTATACATTTTATTTCCTAGAACAATTTCTTTTCTTGTAAGACAAGGATTTAAATCCTAAACAATGGTTGTATTTTGGATATTAGTGACTTGGTTTTCAACCCAAGTCACTACTTTTGTTCTTAATCAAATTATTGATTCCTAAAATAAATTGTATGCCTTGTCGAACATGAATTAAAGTGATCTTTATAAATCACTAAAGAAGTACCATGAAACGTTCATTATAAAACAACATTGATACGATTAATGTAAAAGAATCAAAGTGTTGATTTAAAACGGAGAACTACGCCACATGAGATACTCTCAATCAAAATGAGACATAATTAATTCATTATATGATGATCATTTTAAGTGAAAATGAGAATTAATTAATCACACCTATAAACTTTTGAAACATTCATATACATTGGTTATAACGAAAATTGCTATCCTTATATAAATAAAGGTTATTTTTAAAGGGATAGAGTGGGAGAAAATATTTCGACCGCAAACCAATGATATAAAATGTAGGATCTTAGAGAAGAATCCTACATGGGATTCTTAAGAACAACCCTAAATGAATGGATAGAAGAAACTACGAGAGGACACAGAAGAAACTACGGGAGGACACAAGAGGAAATGTTCCCTATGTTCATTGTTTCAGAGAGAGGATAAAAGAAACTCCGTATGAAATCGGAAGGAAAATCGGTTCATTAAATAATGATGTTTCCAAAATTATAAGATAATAGAGGAGAAATCATCTCAGTTCTCTCGACAGTAGTCTCTGTTATATCGGAAAGTGTAATTAGGAAAGGTGGACCACTATAGGGATAGTGATAATGGTTCAAGTAGTAGCATAAAAATAACATGCGAGAAATGAAAGGTTCATTTAAGAAATGATAAATCGAGTGATGTTGGTTTTAGTGGGAGCAATATTCATTAGAGAATTGAACGTACCATTTAGAGAGAATGGTGATTCTTTAAAGTGTAAAGAATAACAAGTTCTCAATTCCAGATGAACAAAATTCAATATATCATAGGATGACGGAGCTTCACGGGAAGGTTTATTATATTGATAATAAAAGGTCACCCATTAGAAATCAAAATGGTTGGATACAGTATTCATATTGATGAATATAGAATCACGTAGTGATTCATATAACCTAAAACTTTTGATTAAGTAGCCAAGATATTTGAAAATGTTGGAGTAATGAAAACATAAATAACTACAAAATAGATTTTAGTACATAAGTGATTAGGTACTTTAGAGCGATAAATTAATTCCTCTAACATACCAATACGTCACGAGTTATAAGATAACAGTGGGAGCTTTCTTCAGGAAAGGAAACTCAAAATCTAGAATGAGTTCTAGATATGTACTCAAATAAGATCATATTACACGAGATAATATGAGTTGGAAGGAAACTAAAATTTGTAGGTTTTGAAAACATGAATAAAAGGGTTTTTCGCAAATTCAAACCACTAGTACAAATTAATGATCATGCATCAAATGCTATGAAGCAGTATTGACTGTTCTTGCATGACAATGTCGTTTGAGTTATAATTAACTCACAATGAAAGATACTTTGTCAAAATCCAAATGGGTTGTAAGAGACAACTTTGAACCCCATGAAGTGAACTGGATTGACTTAGTATAGCCCCTAGCCGCTTATATGAGGTTGAATTGAACAGGGTTCTATGGTCGGCCCGTGACCCCTGGATGCCGAAGGCGTCCTTGGGGTGATCTCGTAGTTCCTACGGGGTGGAGACGATGGGGTCGGTCCATGGATTTTCCTTCCTTTATGCTGCATTTCGCTCAAAGGGTTGAAAGGAGATAGTGCATCAAGCTGTTCGCAAGGACCAACTTGATCCTCTTCCCCAGGATCCAAGATCTCAAAGCAACTGGAATGTGAGACGACTGATGGCAAGTTCAAATGCCATAGAGTCATATGTGATGACTAGTCGATCACATAGACAGACTACAAGAGACACTCTGTCGGGCAAAAGTGACCGCTTATAGAGTTCTGGAAATTTTATAATAGCCCGGTCGTGGCAAGAGCTGCTATAGTATTCTTATGAGTCAATTCTTAGACTAAAGACTACTCTCCCAAGATGGCACAGTCTTGGCATAGCCTTGATCCATTCCCTACGACTTTTCGTAACTGGAGTCAAATGGGATTGTTTTGGGTTGTGTCTGGCTATGGCTAACTGAACGGAGTAGTACGATAGGAATTGTCCACCCCTTTGTCAGGGTTGTTGAAATCTCAAGGCCACTCGAGGAGAAATTAACTGGAAATGCGTGGCCACGCTCGGAAAGTATCTATGGTAGATAATTCCGGTCAAACAGTTATTCTCCTTATCGAGGAAACCACTCATGATATGATCAAATGCAAGTACGACCTGAAAGACACCTTGCATGGAGTGGGAGATCGTAATAGGACAAGAGAATTGGTGACGCACACTTGTCGAGGACAAGGGGGAGATTGTTGGGAAATATGTCCTCAACAATAGTGCCATCACATAATTAAATCTCATGACAAGAATGCGCAAGGGATGATACAAAATTATATAGTCAACTGACCAACATTAATCAGTAATGATTGGCTAGCTAGAGTTTGACATTACTATCGTATGACGATGGTGGTCAGTTGATCCCTTTAGGTCATACCTATAGGACAATTTCCTTAATTGATTAACTGATCAAATGTATATTGATACGAGTTGATCATATTTCCTTAATTGATTAACTGATCAAATGTATATTGTAAGCATTCGACATCTTATTTCCGCATTTTATTTAGCATGCATAAGATCTTAAAATAACTAATTAAAATGTTAATTAGTAAATTAATATTTGTAAGACTAACTTTAGGGTTTGTGAGATATTCGAACCTATCAATAAGTTGTTATAAGAGTTTGTTATAGTTGTTTGTTAGTTTGTTAAGCTAGTTAGGAGTTTGTTACAAGGTTGTTACAAACTAATAACTATCTTATTTGTTATCCTAGGGTTATTAGGGTTAGTTATTTAATTCTTTTTAATTCTTAGGATAGGGTTTGTTTAATAAGGATTATATTTAATCCATCTAGATATAGTTTAGGACTTCTAATCTCATAAGGAGATAGGAGGCGTATGAGTCGTGTGGTTGTGCTTGTTTGGGACGTGTGTTTTACCTATATATAGGGCACATGGTTCTTCTTGTTATTCAGTTAATTATTCAATCATTCAAAATTTACAAGTTTTCTTTTAAGGCATACTTAAAGAACTTAAGGACTCATCGAGTGTTGATCCGAACTGTTGGTATTTTGTCCCGTTTCAAGTATTGACAAGATTTACAAACTATAGGTCTAGGGAGTAAATCACCATTGTTTGAAGTATAGGTCTAGGGCAAACAAATACCCTTATACCTTGGGGATTCACCTCAAGACCGTCACAACTACAAAAACAACCATCACCACTATCACCACCGACGGACCACCACCAACGACATCATCATCACCACCGTTCATCATCCATCGTTCATCATTATCAATCAAGATTCACCAAAGATCGTTCCATACATTGCCAAAATTATTAATTCATTCAAGATTACTCTTAAAGATTACAAGAAGCTTCCGCCGACGATTTCTTTGCTCAAGAATTTGTATCATTAGCCAGGGTGCATAATGTGTTCTATGTATCGCATCTGAGGAGATATATCAGTGATCCTTGTCATGTCCTTGATCATGAGGTTATTGAGATCGATGAGCAGTTGACCAACGAGGAGAGACCCAAGTAAATCCTCGACAAGAAAGTGAGGAAAACCAGAAACGGGGAGACCGCGCTCGTGAAAGTCCTATGGACCAATCAAAATGCCGAGGAGGCTACTTGGGAGACTGAGTTTTCGATGAGGGACAAGTATCTGGACCTGTTTAATTAAGGTATGTTACGAGGACATAACTTTCTTTTTAGTAGGGTAGAATGTGACATTTCGTGTTTTAAAGTGCCTTATTAGCTTTTGACGTGACCAGTTTGTTGACCTTGGGATGATGAACTTCGGGACGAATTTCAATTTAAGGAGGGAAGACTGTAATACTCCGTATTTTATTTTATTTTATGTTGTTTATTACTTAATAATTATGTTGACGTTCGATAGTTTATATTCGATAATTAACTTATCGAATAATATTCATATACCTTATTGGTTTAAGTATAGTGTCGGATATGGGTTGTGGTTGTCGATTCGTGTTTTATTATTCTTTTGGGCCTCGTTTTGTATGCCAATTAGCAGCCTTCGAATGGGCTACTGAAACCCTCACCACACGCTCAACTCAAACACCTCACAAACACACCTATACCGCCATATAAGAACTACCTAAACCCTATCCCTAACCTAATCAAAACACCTCCCTCTCACTTGCACATCACTGCCGCCACATCAAAGAACAAGGAGGAGGGTCACTCAGTGGGTCTAAGGTGGTTTAGGGTTGCTCAAACACGCAGGAAAGTAGGTACGCTCACCCGAGTCCTTTTGTTTCCTGTGTTTTCTCTTGCTATTGGTTCAGTAATTTTAATAGCATAACGGGGTCAAAGCTCTTGTTTCTTTGAGTAATAGTAATCTTTGATGTGTGTTTATCATGTTGGGACCATAAAGAGGTCGTCGTCGACCACCACTGACCGTCGGCGTGAGTCGTTTTAGTCGTGTGACAATAGGTTCGGTTTTCGTTGTTTCAGAAACAGAGTTTAAACGTAGGTGTTTGTGTGTGGGTTCGAATAATTTAATGGTATCGGTTGTCGCGGGTGAGTATAGTAATTGGAAGGGTACAGTCATAGGTGTTGAAGGGTTGTTGTCACAGTGGTTTTGGGTTGTAGTGTGGGAGTCTAAATCAGTTCTCGTTTTGATATAAAGTCACGCATAAAACAGAGGAAGTCGTGTTGTCTGGGTGTTTGGTGCGGTTGTTTGGAGGTGGTTGGGTACGACGAAGGTCAGAGACACTACCCCCTGGAATCACCGTGGCTCAGTGGCGAGCCTGGTGGTGTCAGGGGCGAGGTCAATAGCCGGAGTAGGTGTCAGACGTGGGGTTTCGCGGGACTGTGAACAGGCTGTTTGGGCTGTTATGCGAGTTCAGGTTTTCGGGTCTGTTGCGTTGGTTGCTGCGTTTTGGGGACGTGAGATTACTAGGTTATGATTATTTTTTTTGTTTATTTACTAATTATCAATAGTGTATTATTATTGTTATTATTAATATTATTATTGTTATTATTATTATTATTATTATTATTATTATTATTATTATTATTATTATTATTACTAGAATTTCATGGTAATTGTTGTAGTTGTGTTAATGTTGTTGTTTATTGTTAATATTGTTATTATTATTAGTAATTATTGATGGTGTTAGTATTGTTAGATTTTAATAATTGTATGGTGGTATATTTTTTTAGAGGTATATTGTTAATGTTTATATTTATATTATTATTATTGAGAATATGAGTAATATAGTTAAAAGAGCCGTATATGTTATTGAGTTAGTAATAATTGAATAGTGATCGTGTGCAATATTTAGTAAGTGCTATTTTTAGTAAGTTTGTATTTGGTTAACGATATTTGATATGTATAAGTAATTAATTTAGTAAAGTTGATTGTGTGGATAGAAATTGATATGAAGTAATATTTAAAGGAACTAATTTCGAGGAGGAATATTTCTAGACGGTGATTGCTTGTTTCGGATTTGTTACTCAGGTAGGATACACTGGTACCTTGTCTATGAATGGTTACGAATGTATGTGGTTATTGCATGTTATGGATGCAAGTATGATTTGTATGAGCATGATATCATATGGTTAGTTATATTGGTACTGCATTCATGAGCATGCATATGCATTGGTTACTGAGAAAGATGTAAATCAGATGTTGATCTGATATAAAGCCCAGGGTTGTTTTGCAGACCAGGCCTGGTGTCTTATCAGTTGTTGAGCTAGTGTTCGGCGACGGCCGATTGTAGTCTGCCGGGAGGTTCGGTATGGCTTGGTGCAAGGGTGTGAGAATGAGATTTTGATTGAGCTCGAGCATGTCATGACATTTGCATATATCATAATTGTTGCATTACCATATTGTTTTGTGTTATCCTACTCAATCGCGAGGTTGACAGTGTATTCGTGTTCACCTACGATGATTCGGAATAGGGAGTAGACATTTCAGGTCAGAGACAGGTGGACTAGGACTGAGCATGGATGAGAGACAAGGATTGGACTTACCTAGCTTTAGATCACTTAGTCTCTTTCATAGTTGATCACTTATTTTATTTCAGTTGTTTTGGAAGTTTAGTTGGACTATATCTTGTATCAGTTTTCAGTTTAACTATTTATAATTTAAAGTGTGTATCTTTCACTGTGATTATCTATTACCCTGGTTTATCCAGGATGGTAACAGTCCTATTTACTCTGGAAGTCCTAGTTCAGGCTCTTAGGTAAATGGGGGTGTTACATACAAGCACAATTAGCATCGCCATGGACAGCTACTAATAAAAAAGATACACACTTCATGACACATATTTTACCAGCAGATTACAAATTGAAATGAAAACATGTTGAAAAGCAGACAAAAAAGACCAGAATTAAGAGTCAGTGAGTCAAACGCATGTTGAATTCCATTGAGATCCATCGCGAAAGCTAAAATAAATAAAACAAAAGAAGCAACCATTAAAATTAGCAAGTTAACATGAATTTCATTTCAACACTCTTAAAATGATTGAATGAGTGTTACAAATATAGAAAAAACTATTTCATCAATCAGATTCTGAAAAAAAAAATATAAAACTAATTCAGTATATTATTACAAAACTTATTCAAGCACACACAAAAAACATTCACATCGAAAAAAGAAGACTTGAAAATACCAGAATTAAGACTCATTGAATCAAAACACGCATGTTGTGTTGCAAGTGAGATCTATGACGAAAACTGAAAAATAGGTAAAACAAAATAAAGAACGATAAACATTAGGCGAAGAATTGAACGAGAACGCAAAAATGAATCAACAAATATAAATCGAAAACATTAAAAATTGAAATTAATAAAAAATATACCAGTAATTTACCGTACGTTTGATTCAATAACTATAAAATTGATCGAATGAATGTTAAGATGAAGTGATTTACCTGAATAATAGAAGTATTTTACATATGAGAGATTTGAAACACAATTAGCTGATTTGAGAGATTAAGAATTTGCTGATTTGAGAGATTTGGTAGGAAAGAGAAGAAGATGCGAGGAATGTCTCAATTGAAAGAGCAGGAAACCCTAAACAAAAGACCTTTTATATGGTATCACATAATTACAAACATACCCCTCTAATCTCGCGCATCAATCGTGGCCGTTTATTTTGTCAGATCCAATGGCTGAGAAGTGGACTCAAGACTCATTTAAAGAGGGTGGACTCTCTTGATTCAATTTCTATATATATATATATACACACACACACACACAAAGGAGATCCGATGAGTCCAGGGTTTTAAATGAGTCCGTTCTACCATTTCAGACCGTCCGATCTAGATATTGAACGCACAGGATGATGCCACGTTGCATTGACACGTCAGAATGAATTATTGAGCAAAACCGTCCAAACGCACGCGTTGTTTCAAAAAAATAGTTTTCAGTTTCTCTCTCCTCTTTATCTCTCATATCATTCATTTTCTATACAAAAACATTACCCAAACCCTAAAATAACACTAAAAAACATTGTAATCATCATTTGCTTCAAAATTCAGGAACAAAATCGTTTGATAGCACTCAATCATAGGTAAGGCTCGAAGTTTGAATCTCTTTTTTCATGATGTATATACGTTTTATGATTTTAATTTTGTTGTTTTCTGTAGATTAATCATATAGTTTAGCGAAAATGTGATGTTATAATGATAATTTGATTGGGGGATGATGAATTGATGCATTTTTAACAACAAATGCAGAAATCGAAGAAGAATAATGCCAAAAAAGAGTAAAATCAAGATTTAAGTCCGAAAACAAAGAAGTTGAAAAGGAAAAACAAGGAAGTAGAAGATGAAGATCCTATTGCTAGTCGAAAGAAACGGAAAGTGACTTTAAAAAATGCTGAAATGGAAATTTTCGATAAAGCTGAAATACCTAAAAGGAAACAAAATTATGTAACATTTTTAATGGTCATTAAGTTATACCAAATAATTATGTATGTTATATTAATGCTCTGTTAATGTTGTTTGTAATAGAAACTAGATAGAATTTAATAATAACGAAATATGTTATAGTTACTTCGTGAAAAGTACTGGATTTAAGTGCATTTGGAGGAATTTTAATCTGTTACTGTAACTTAATGTGCATGTTACTGTTATTCCAGTGTGTATGTTAAATCAGTATTTATTCGCATGTTACAGTTACTGAATTTTTTGTTTCTGTAAAGATGATTTAAATGTATAATTTGTCGTTGTTACTGTTTATCTGATCTGTTATTGTAACTTTGTCATTGTCGTTGTCATTGTTGTTGTTGTTGTCGTTGTTGTTATTGTTAGTGTCATTGTTGTTGTTGTTGTTGTTGTTGTTGTCATTATTACTCTAATGACTAATCAGTGTTACAGTGTTAACTTAATATCATTGATAAAAATATGGGTTTACTCTAATGACTAATCAGTGTTACAGTGTTGACTGGGTTGTGAGTAATCAGTGTTACACTAATGATTAATTAGTGTTACTCTAATGTTACCGTTTTTTTAATTACTCTAATGAATTATCAGTGTTACATTAATGACTAATTAGTGTTACAGTGTGGACTGAGTTGTGTTATAATAAGATCTTGTTAATGTTACAGTGTTGACTTAATATCATTTGTAGTAGTAGGTTTATGATGTGAATATTGTGTTCTTGTTGTTTTCTACTTGAACATTCCAGTTTTCTCTTGTGCCTTACTCGTGTCGAAAGCCGATTAGCTCAAATGGCAGAGTATTGTGCGATGCACAAAGATGTGGGTTCAACTCCCATGTTGGCTATAAAAACTAATGCTAGTAGTGTTATTATAGTTCTATAAGCATGTTATTCTAATATTAAAGACAAGTTATTCTAAACTGAGTTAGCTATCTGTTTGTTTTATAAACAAACAACTGAATTTTTTTACTCTTTTTATTGAAAGTAAGTGTCTGATTCAATTTAGATAAGTACTCTAACTTAAAGTAACTGATTTTGAATAATGAATAAAACATTCTACAATCTTTATTTCCTCGTCTATGTGGGATTCGAACCCACACCTTATGTCGTAGCACAATGCTCTAGCATTTTTGGGCTAATAGACGTCAGAGCGTATATAAAGAATTTGGAATACATTAGATATGCCAGGAGCAGGACAAAATTTAATGAGTTTTGGAGCTATTCGCTTTCCCGTTATCAATAACACTATTAATTCACAGTTCTTTCACGAATTGCATGGTTTGTGTAATCTCATAACTTGTCAACTTCAGCAACACTGACTATTACCTTTATCTAAAGGTCGTACACACAATGTCTATGTTGTATCCGACAAATTGATCATCATCAAGAATCTTTGTTAGCCTTCTTTTTCTCCATGTAGAAGAAAAACCCAAGTGAAAGCACGAAAAATGCAAAGAAAACAGCAGCAATGTCAATGGACCGGTGGCGACTTGCTGTGATAAACAGATCAACGTCTTGAGTCCAACCATAAGCAACCTTATATAACCAACAACATCGTGAACGTAAGAAATAATAAAATTATGTAGCTAGTGTTGTCCATTATAATACACCAGCAACATTGTTACAATAACACACTTTGAACATCACATTAACAGAGTCATAAGTCATAACTTCAACCGTCATCGTAACAAGCTTAAAACGCTATTGTAACAGGTTACACTAACATCGCAGGGGTGGTATTAATGGACATTTTTTTAATCACGAATCGACAACATCTGAATAGTCTCACAAACCATAAATCAACGCGATTGCAATTATAAATTCATCATATAAACAACGTAACTAAATCAGAAACTTACATTTTTCAAAGTATTTAAGAGTTCATGTTTCAATCAATCCCTAAATTAAAGCACAAGAAAGTGAATTACTTGCGAATTGAGTGAAAACAGTGGAAGTCGTCGTCAAACACTAGCATATTCCGATTGTTGCGCTTCGATCGACGTCAGTAACTCGTACCTAATATAATAGACATAGAAATTGAAATTCAGTAAAATTTTCATATCTATAAACTCAAATCTGATTTTAAAATACAAAATACACTTTTAAAATGACAAATTTCCATAAATCGATTAAAATCATGATGAATATATTAAATTAGAAATGAAATTAACCTAAAATTTGCTAAAATCACATGAGTCCACCCTAAATATTTGAGTCCATGAGTCTAACAATGATATCACAAGTTATATAAAAAAGTATCACGTTTTTTCAATATCAATTTTTTTTTTCCTTTTTTTTGTTTTTTCTGTTTTAATATTACTTTTTTTTTTCCTTATTTTTGCCTTTTCTTTTAAAATGACATTTTCTTTATTAAAAAATTTCCTTTTTCCGTATGCACTTTTTTTTAAAACAAACACGTTTTTTTAATAAAAGACTTTTTTCTCGAAGTTTTTTTTCATTACAATATCACAAGTTACTCAATACAATATCACCGGTTCTTCAAAATAATATCACAAAAAAAAATTCGAGAAAAAAATATTTTGGAAAAAAAATTTGAGAAAATTGAAAAAAAAAATTTGAAAAAAATATTTCCAGAAAAAAAAGTTCTTGAAAAAATTTTGTGATATTGTTTAATATAGTGCGTGATATTGTTTAACAAAAGGCGTTTTTTCTCGAAATTTTTTTTGATTTTTTTTTTCGGTACAATATCACAAGTTACTCAATACAATATAATCGGTTCTTCAAAATAATATCACAAAAAAAAAATCCGAAAAAAAAAGTTCAGGGAAAAAAATTGAAAAAAAAAAATTTTGAAAAAAGAAATTTAGGGGAAAAAAGTTTTGGAAAAAATTTCGTGATATTGTTTTATATAGTGCGTGATATTGTTTCCTGTGATATTGTATTAAAAATGTTGTGATATTGTAGACTTTGTAGTGTAAAAAAAAAGTGATATTTTTTAATACAACTTGTGATACTCTAAATGGACTCATGGACTCAAATATTTAGGTGGACTCACCGGATCCCACCTTTCTCTCTCTCTCTCTCTCTCTCTCTATATATATATATATATATATATATATATATATATATATATATATATATATATATATATATATAGAAATTGAATCACGTGAGGCACCCTCCTTAGCGTGAGGCTGCTGTACTCACCTTAGCCATCAGATCTAAAAAATATAAACGCACCAGATGTTGACACGTGCCCCTAAAAACTCCAACTATCACACAAAATTCTTTATATTTACCCAAATTTACTCACCCAGCAGACATCCACTCTCCTCACTCTCTTCTTTAGTTCGTCTTCTACAACTTTCATGGCTATCTATTTCATTTGTTCATCATTATTCTCACACAAGATTATCGCTCATCGTCTATTTCTTCACATTAATACAAATCCACTTTATTTAGCTGTCTTCTTCATTCAATTACACATATGAATTTTCCCAATATTACAAGCTTGATAATTGTTCAATAATGGCGTTCACCATAATCTTCGTCTTTGCACAAAAAGGTTGTTTAGACGTTTTTATACAGATGAGTTGAGATTTGAAGGAAACAGTTATGGAAGTGTTTTCTCGACCGACATCATACCTTCGCTCGGAGCTCGGAGCTCGGATCAACCAAGCAACGAACCTCAGAAAATATATTGTTGCCCCTTTTGACTCTCGTTACAGGTGTGATTATTTAACCAACTAGCTTAGTAAGAGTATTTGGTTATTAACACATGGGAGATGTTGGTGATAATTGTAGTGTACTCAGCATGTTTATGCCCATTTGAGTTTGCGTTTTTGTCGTATAAATTCAATGCCCTCCTCATCGTCGATCTTGTACTCAATGGCTTTTTCGCCATTGATATTCTTCTAACCTTCTTTGTTGCATATAAAAATTACGATTATTTGTATATATTTCAATGGCAAGCACTACCTCAAGTAGTCAGGGAGTGTGAAAGTTAAGGCCAAAGATTCACGAAATAAGGTCCCGATTTCACAAATTAAGGTCCAAGATTCACGAAATAAGAAATTATACATTTCGTGAGTAAACAAACATTTTAAGTCCAAGTTTCACGAAATAAGGTCCCGGTTTCACAAATTAAGGTCCTAGATTCACGAAATGAGATATTAAACATTTCGTGAGGGAACAAACATTTTAATTCCAAGTTTCACGAAATAAGGTTCCGGTTTCACAAATTAAGGTCCAAGATTCACGAAATAAGAAATTATACATTTTGTGAGTAAACAAACATTTTAAGTCCAAATTTCACAAAATAAGGTTCCGGTTTCACAAATTAAGGTCCAAGATTCACGAAATAAAAAATTATATATTTTGTGCGCAACAAATATTTTAAGTCCAAGTTTCACGAAATAAGGTTCCGGTTTCACAAATTAAGGTCCAAGATTCACGAAACAAAAAATTAAACATTTCGTGAGTAAACAAATATTTTAAGTCCAAGTTTCACGAAATAAGGTCCCGACTTCACAAATTAAGGTCCAAGATTCACGAAATAAGAAATTATACATTTAGTGATTAAACAAACTTTTTAAGTCCAAGTTTCACGAAATAAGGTTCCGGTTTACAAATTAAGGTCCAAAATTCACGAAGTTAGAAATTAAACAATTCGTGAGTAAACAAACATTTTTAATCCAAGTTTCACGAAATAAGGTTCCGGTTTCACAAATTAAGGTCCAAGATTTTTACGAAATAAAAAATTAAAAATTTCGTTAGTAAACAAACATTTTAAGTCCAAGTTTCACGAAATAAGGTCCCGGTTTCACATATTAAGGTCCAAAATTCACGAAGTAAGAAATTAAACAATTCGTGAGTAAACAAACATTTTAAATCCAAGTTTCACGAACTAAGGTCCCGGTTTCAAAAATTAAGGTCCAAGATTTACTAAATAAAAAATAAAAAAATTCGTGAGTAAACAAACATTTTAAGTCCAAGTTTCACAAAATAAGGTATCGGTTTCACAAATTAAGGTCCAAGATTCACGAAATAAAAAATTATATATTTTGTGCGCAACAAATATTTTAAGTCCAAGTTTCACGAAATAAGGTTCCGGTTTCACAAATTAAGGTCCAAGATTCACGAAATAAGAAATTAAACATTTCGTGAGTAAAAAAATATTTGAAGTCCAAGTTTCACGAAATAAGGTTCCGGTTTCACAAATTAAGGTCCAAGATTCACAAAATAAGAAATTATATATTTCGTGATTAAACGAACTTTTTAAGTCCAAGTTTCACGAAATAAGGTTCCGGTTTCACAAATTAAGGTCCAAAATTCACGAAGTAATGAATTAAACAATTCGTGAGTAAACAAACATTTTAAATCCAAGTTTCACAAAATAAGGTTACGGTTTCACAAATTAAGGTTCAAGATTTACGAAATAAAAAATTAAACATTTCGTGAGTAAACAAACATTTTAAGTCCAAGTTTCACGAAATAAGGTTACGGTTTCACAAATTAAGATCCAAAATTCACGAAGTAAGAAATTAAACAATTCGTGAGTAAACAATCATTTTAAATCCAAGTTTCACGAAATAAGGTCCCGGTTTCACAAATTAAGGTCCAAGATTTACTACATAAAAAATGAAAAATTTCGTGAGTAAACAAACATTTTAAGTCTAAGTTTCACAAAATAAGGTCCCGGTTTCACAAATTAAGGTCCAAGATTCACGAAATAAAAAATTATATATTTTGTGCGCAACAAATATTTTAAGTCCAAGTTTCACGAAATAAGGTTCCGATTTCACAAATTAAGGTCCAAGATTCACGAAATAAGAAATTAAACATTTCGTTAGTAAACAAATATTTTAAGTCCAAGTTTCACGAAATAAGGTCCTGACTTCACAAATTAAGGTCCAAGATTCACGAAATAAGAAATTATACATTTCGTGATTAAACAAACTTTTTAAGTCCAAGTTTCACGAAATAAGGGTTCCGGTTTACAAATTAAGGTCCAAAATTCACGAAGTTAGAAATTAAACAATTCGTGAGTAAACAAACATTTTTAATCCAAGTTTCACGAAATAAGGTTCCGGTTTCACAAATTAAGGTCCAAGATTTTTACGAAATAAAAAATTAAAAATTTCGTTAGTAAACAAACATTTTAAGTCCAAGTTTCACGAAATAAGGTCCCGATTTCACATATTAAGGTCCAAAATTCACGAAGTAAGAAATTAAACAATTCGTGAGTAAACAAACATTTTAAATCCAAGTTTCACGAACTAAGGTCCCGGTTTCAAAAATTAAGGTCCAAGATTTACTAAATAAAAAATAAAAAATTTCGTGAGTAAACAAACATTTTAAATCCAAGTTTCACAAAATAAGGTCCCGGTTTCACAAATTAAGGTCCAAGATTCACGAAATAAAAAATTATATATTTTGTGCGCAACAAATATTTTAAGTCCAAGTTTCACGAAATAAGGTTCCGGTTTCACAAATTAAGGTCCAAGATTCACGAAATAAGAAATTAAACATTTCGTGAGTAAAAAAATATTTTAAGTCCAAGTTTCACGAAATAAGGTTCCGGTTTCACAAATTAAGGTCCAAGTTTCACAAAATAAGAAATTATATATTTCGTGATTAAACAAACTTTTTAAGTCCATGTTTCACGAAATAAGGTTCCGGTTTCACAAATTAAGGTCCAAAATTCACGAAGTAATGAATTAAACATTTCGTGAGTAAACAAACATTTTAAATCCAAGTTTCACAAAATAAGGTTACGGTTTCACAAATTAAGGTTCAAGATTTACGAAATAAAAAATTAAACATTTCGTGAGTAAACAAACATTTTAAGTCCAAGTTTCACGAAATAAGGTTACGGTTTCACAAATTAAGATCCAAAATTCACGAAGTAAGAAATTAAACAATTCGTGAGTAAACAATCATTTTAAATCCAAGTTTCACGAAATAAGGTCCCGGTTTCACAAATTAAGGTCCAAGATTTACTAAATAAAAAATGAAAAATTTCGTGAGTAAACAAACATTTTAAGTCTAAGTTTCACAAAATAAGGTCCCGGTTTTACCAATTAAGGTCCAAGATTCACGAAATAAAAAATTATATATTTTGTGCGCAACAAATATTTTAAGTCCAAGTTTCACGAAATAAGGTTCCGGTTTCACAAATTAAGGTCCAAGATTCACGAAATAAGAAATTAAACATTTCGTTAGTAAACAAATATTTTAAGTCCAAGTTTCACGAAATAAGGTCCTGACTTCACAAATTAAGGTCCAAGATTCACGAAATAAGAAATTATACATTTCGTGATTAAACAAACTTTTTAAGTCCAAGTTGCACGAAATAAGGTTCCGGTTTCACAAATTAAGGTCCAAAATTCACGAAGTAAGAAATTAAACAATTCGTGAGTAAACACATTTTAAGTCCAAGTTTCACGAAATAAGGTTTCGGTTTCACAAATTAAGGTCCGAAATTCACGAAATAAGAAATTATCCATTTTGTGAGCAAGCAAACATTTTAAGTCTAAGTTTCACGAAATAAGGTCCCGAGTTCACAAATTAAGGTCGAAGATTCACAAAATAAGAAATTAAATATTTTGTGAGTAAACAAATATTTTAAGCTCAAATTTCACGAAATAAGAAAAAGAGCAAAATGGATAATTTTTTTAGATAGAGAAAATATTTGGGCCAAATGAATTGTTATAAATGACCCATAATTTTCATCCCATTGAAATTAGTTCAATGAACATTGAAAATCATGTGCAACATAGTAAGGGTTCGGTGGCCTCACCGTAATAGGCGGCCTCACGTGATCCGGCCTCTATATATATATATATATATGTATATATATATATATGTATATATATATATGTATATATATATATATGTATATATATATATATATATATATGTATATATATATATATATATATATATATATAGATATATATAGGGTTGGGATCCGGTGAGAACCACCTTACAATGAAAACCGGTGAGAACTCTTCCTTACGGAGTTTTTTTAAAAAAATTAATGACATAATTGGATTCGGCATGGAATTTTATGGCCAGAGAACATATTTCTTGGTCTAGAAAATAAATACTAGTGGCGGAAAAATGATAGATACGAAAAAATAGATAGTAGGTGCATGCAAATAAATAAAAAGTATCTCACCTTGATTTCCGTCACTAGTATTTATTTTCTAAACCAAAAAATATGTTTTCTAGCTATAAAATGTCATGACGAATCCAATTATGTTATTGATTTTTTATAAAAAATTCCGTAAGGTAAAGTTCTCACAATGTTCTCATTGTAAGGTGGTTCTCACCGGATCCCAAGTCTATATATATATATATATATATATATATATATATATATATATATATATATATATATATATATATATATATATATATATATATATATATAGGGTTGGCATTCGGTGAGAACCACCTTACAATGAGAACCGGTGAGAACTCTTTCTTACGGAGTTTTTAAAAAAAAATTAATGACATAATTTGATTCGGCATGGAATTTTATGGCCAGAGAACATATTTCTCGGTCTAGAAAATAAATACTAGTGGCGGAAAAATGATAGATACGAAAAAATAGATAGTAGGTGCATGCAAATAAATAAAACGTATCTCACCTTGATTTCCGTCACTAGTATTTATTTTCTAGACCAAGAAATAGGTTTTCTAGCTATAAAATGTCATGCCGAATCCAATTATGTTTTTAATTTTTTTTTAAAAAGTCCGTAAGGTAGAGTTCTCACAAAGTTCTCATTGTAAGGTGGTTCTCACCGGATCTCAAGTCTATGGGTCGGGATCCGGTGAGAACCACCCTTATAATGAGAACCATGAGAACCCTCACTAAATCTCCACCAAATCTCGTTTCGTAAGTTTCGAGGGATCATGTACCATTAGTTTAACTTATTCAAATACACACTTTAGTATCATTAAACAAATTTTTTGATTTTATTAACAAAATATATACTTAGTGTACGAAAATACAATTAGACATACTAAAACGGCTATAAATGCATGAAAACAACCACTACGTGCATGAAAATTTTTACATGCATGAAAATGATTACTAGGTGCATGAAATAAGAGGCCGTACGTGCATTAAAACGAGTTTTAGGTTCATGAAAAATGATAGATGCGTAAAAATCGGTAGTAGGTGCATGAAAATTAATAAAACGTATCTCACCTTGATTTCCGTCATTAGTATATATTTTCTAGACCAAGAAATATGTTCTCTAGCCATAAAATTCCATACCGAATCCAAATATGTCATTTATTTTTTTTAAAAAAGTCCGTAAGGTGGGGTTCTCATGGTTCTCATTATATCCGGTGAGAATGAACATTCGGTGCAAACGGTGAGAACGACCTATAACCATTGGATTAAAACACAATCAATAGTTAAGAAATACACAACCCACATTCTAGATATATTTTTTGACGGAGTAGATACTTTTTTTTACCTTTTTACACAAACTTAGATACATTTTTTTACGGAGTAAATACATTTTTTTACCTTTTTACATAAACCTAAATACATTTTTTGACGGAGTAGATACATTTTTTTTTCACTTTTTTACATAAATCTATATTCATTTTTTGACGGGGTGGATACATTTTTTTTACTTTTTTTTACGTAAACCTAGATACATTTTTTGATGGGATAGATACATTTTTTTTATTTTTTTTTACTTTTTTTACGTAAACCTAGATACATTTTTTGGAGGAGTAGATACATTTTTTTTTACTTTTTTACATAAACCTAGATACATTTTTTGACGGAATAAATACATTTTTTTAACTTTTTTACATAAACGTAAATACATTTTTTGACGGAATAGAATCATTTTTTGACGGGGTAGATACATTTTTTTACCTTTTTACATAAACCTAGATACATTTGTTGACGGAGTAGATACATTATTTTTTACTTTTTTACATAAACCTAGATACATTTTTTGACGGGGTGGATGTATTTTTTTTACTTTTTTTACGTGAACCTAGATACATTTTTTGACGGGATAAATACATTTTTTATTTTTTTTTTAATTTTTTTACGTAAACCTAGATACATTTTTTGGAGGAGTAGATACATTTTTTTTTTTCCTTTTTACATAAACCTAGATACATTTTTTGACGGAATAGATACATTTTTCAAACTTTTTTACATAAACGTAAATACATTTTTTGACGGAATAGATACATTTTTTGACGGAGTAGATACATTTTTTTACTTTTTTACATAAATCTAGATACATTTTTTTTTTTTTTACTTTTTTACTTTTTTACATAAACCTAGATACATTTTTTGACGGAGTAGATACATTTTTTTTTTTTCTTTTTTACATAAACCTGGATACATTTTTTGACAGAGTAGATACATTTTTTTTTTACTTTTTTACATAAATCTAGATACATTTTTTGACGGAATGGATACGTTTTTTTTTTACTTTTTACATAAACCTAGACACAGTTTTTGACGAAATAGATACATTTTTTTTTTACTTTTTTACATAAACCTATATACATTTTTTGACGGAGTAAATACATTTTTTTTACTAATTCTAGACAACTATAAAAGGTTTTTTTACTTTAATTTTGAAGTACGTTTTATAACTATGTAGGTGCATATTTTTTCAATATAACAACTTACACGCCTATTATAATAAATCAGTCATCTCCTTAATTACCTATTTTTTCAACTTCTTTCACCTGAAGTCGTTGAAAGGATTTCAAGCATCACCCCTAATAAAGTAATTCAGAGCATCTCCAGTGAACAACCACATTGTAGCTTAGTTTGCGAATTCAGTTTTTTTAGCTATTTTGCTATTCGATTACAAACCGCTCCAACGGCAAGCTACAACACTTTTTAGCTCTATGGGTCCCATCATAAAATTTCCCTCCAATGAAAAGCTTTACGTTTTATTTTATTTTTACCTTTTTTAAACCAAGCTATATGCTTGGTAGAGCTACAATGCTCATAAGCTACCTCAAGTATTTCATACTCCAATGGTAAGCTACATGCTTACAATTTTTATAAAATTGCAAGCAAATCCCTAAAGTAAACCATTGGAGATGCTCTCATAACAAAAACCGGCCAATACCCAAACTACTCCCTCGATCGTCATTTTCATTTCCAATTAACTAGCCCCAACCCAATTAAATAACTTAACATAACACTCCATTTTTCAACAAACCCCAATTTCCCTCATCCACTACCAACAGTCGTGATGCCTCCATGAACGCTGTCGATGACTCCCTGACCACAAGCGACGAGAATAGTCATCATCAAATTCTCGACCATTTTTTAATTCGCATCCTTTCTCCGTCATTTGAACGCTGATAACCTCACCGTTCTCCACGCAGCCTCATAACCAGTCACCTACCTCGCCGACTTCAGTGATCTCGTCATCGTCGGTGATGGTCTATGGCAGTAATAGATCTGGACGTGTCATCAGCGTGATCGGTGGTAGGTCAGACAATTAATGTGGAGGTGAAAAATGGAGCGATGGATTGCTGTCTGACTCCATCGGATTGGTGAACAGCAGATGACAAGTCACTGGCAACAACTGGTTTAAATTTGAAGGGTTGTAATGGTGGTGGATGCGAAGGCGAAGGGTGGTTAGTGTTTATGGAGGAAAAGAAACTTTGGGTAGGAAAATTATGACAGTGATTTTAATTTTAATCCCAACCTTTCATATTAGTCTAATCTAATGGTAGATATACGTTCTCACCGTTTGCACCGAATGTTCGTTCTCACCGAATCTTGCCCCTCTCTCTCTCTGTCTAAATATATATATATATATATATATATATATGTATATATATATATATGTATATATATATATATGTATATATATATATATATATGTATATATATATATATATGTATATATATATATATGTATATATATATATATATATATATATATATATATATATATATATATATATATATATATATATATATATTTAAGATCGGGTGAGATCGATTATACGGTGCATACGGTGAGAACGAGTCACGTCCGTTGGATTAAAACACAATCAACGGTTAAGAAATACCCACAACCCACATTCTAGATAGATTTTTTGACGGAGTAGATAATTTTTTTTACCTTTTTACACAAACTTAGATACATTTTTTTACGGAGTAAATACTTTTTTTTTTTTACCTTTTTACGTAAACCTATATACATTTTTTTGACGGAGTAGATACATTTTTTTTTACTTTTTTACGTAAACCTAGATACATTTTTTGACGGAGTAGATACATTTTTTTTTTTACTTTTTTTACGTAAACCTACATACATTTTTTGAAGGAGTAGATACATTTTTTTTTACTTTTTTTACATAAACTTAGATAGATTTTTTAAAGTAGTAGCTACATTTTTTTTTACTTTTTTACGTAGACCTAGATAAATTTTTTGACGAATTAGATATATTTTTTTTTACTTTTTTTTTACATAAACCTAGATACATTTTTTGAACGAGTACATACATTTTTTTTACTTTTTTTTACATAAACCTAGATACATTTTTTGAAGGTGTAGATACATTTTTTTTTATTTTTTTACGTAAACCTAGATACATTTTTTGACGAACTATATACATTTTTTTTTTACTTTTTTACATAAACCTAGTTATATTTTTTGAAGGAGTAGATACATTTTTTTTTTTACTTTTTTTATATAAACCTAGATGCATTTTTTGACGGACTAATATATTTTTTTTTTTTTACTTTTTTACATAAACCTACATACATTTTTTAACGGATTAGATACATTTTTTTTACTTAAATCTAAATTCATTTTTTGACGGAATAAATATATTTTTTTTTTTACTTTTTTACATAAACCTAGATACAGTTTTTGACGGAGTAGATACATTTTTTTACTTAAACCTACATACTTTTTTTACAGAGTAGATACATTTATATTACATTTTTATATAAACCAAGATATATTTTTTGACGGAGTAGAATGAATGCGCGAATTCCTTGCTTAAATGAGTGTGGATGTGCTGTTGCATTATACTCATCGCGGATTGGTGAATGCATGTTCTATGATACAGTGAGAGGAGTTAAACAGGTTGATAGAGGAAGTGGGTTGAGTTATTCGGTAAAGGTTCCCAAAGGGAGTACTGGAAATCAGAAGAAAAGTGGTTTAAGAAAATGGGTTTTGGTGCTAATAATAGCAGCAGATGGGTTGATTCTGTGTGCAATAATTGGAGGGTTTGGCTACTTCTTGATTTGGAAGAGGAGAAAGATGTCTAATCATTGCAACAGTGATGCTTCGTGACTCTAAATCTGCCAGCCCATGCTCCGTCAAATTATGTTTAATTTAAAATTTAATCTCAGCCTTTCAATTAACTCTCATCTAATGGAGGAGAGTCGTTCTCACCGTATGCACCGAATGATCGTTCTCACCGGATCTTGCCTCTCTCTCACTCTCTCTCTCTCTCTCTCTCTATATATATATATATATATATATATATATATATATATATAGATATATATATATATATATAGATATATATATAGATATATATATAGATATATATATATAGATATATATATATATAGATATATATATATATATATAGATATATAATTAGGATCAAATGAGTCCACTCCCTAGTGTTGAGTCCCTGAATCCTAATATAAATCATTGGATTTAAAATAATGGATGGTTGAGATTAAACTTAGATTAACTAAAATTGACACTTCCCCATAAACCCTACTACTCATAACCCCACCTCCCCATATTGTCTCCTATTCATTCCCAATGTCATATTATTTTTTCTATTCACTGTCAAACAAATTATTCACATTCTCATTCATCCCTACCAAACATTATTCTCAATCTTTCACTAAACTAAGAAAAAAAACGATACCCGCGATCTCAACGAAGTTTCCTATATTCTAAATTTTAAAGAATCCGGGTTCGAAAGCCTAGTCAACCTCTGTATAGAATTCGAGATCTTGTAGTCATACCGGCCATATGCTCCTTATATTATTTCTGGGACAACTTTTTCCAATTCTTCCAGAATCTTATATATGAGTAAGTTTCGTTCAATCTCAATTCAGTCTCCTTCCCATTTTTCCAATTTCCAACCCAAATTTCCTTTTTTTTAATCAACCTTCACAAATCATAACGTCAAATCCCATGGCCGACAAAAATCACCACGGATCACCAGAACAACTATCCGCCATTCACTATCCTACTTGTTTTACTGATTTTAATTTTTGATGTAATTTTTGATTTTAGTCGGAATCTTAGACTTAGATCTTGTTTTAGTGTTTTAAATGAGAAGTATTAATTTTCGAGTTAATGAAGAAGCCGAGTGCCATCTTTGATAAATGCTTGAATTCCGTATGCACCATTGTTTGTACAGATCCAAGCTTGTTTCGAAGGCCCATGATGATGTATGGTAGCTAGCAAAGCCCAGGAGGAAGCATCCTTTAGGAACGGAATCAACACTGGCGCAAGAATCAGAAGTTCGGAGTCTGATTGGTGGTATGAAGATGTCTCATTTCTCTGCATCAATGTATTTGAAAAACTCATAAAAAGGATGCAGGGAGGAGGGATAAGACCTGAAAATATAGCGTTTGCTTTTTTTTAAGAGTTTTTGGAGATTTCGACGTGATCCTTATTTGCATTTCTTAAGGTTATGTTATAATTAGAAGGGGATATTTTAAGCTTTATTTCTCTGTTCTGATCTTAATTTGTTCGATCATTTTTTCGATTTAGTATCATGATTATTAATGAATTTGACCTATTTTTCGATTCAAGTGAATTTGATCTATTATTAATTTTGTTGCTACTGTTTTTTTATTGTGTTCTAAATTATTAATTTTTTTTATTTCAATGATTTTTAATGTTCAGTTTTATTATTTTGTAAATTTAATTTTTTTGTTTAAATTTTATTTTCAAGTTTGAAGAATAAATGAAGTTACCCTAATAAAAGAGTGGAGTTACACTCGTACGACAATAGAGTTCTACCGTCAATGATATGGAGTTAATGCTATAGAGTTCCACATGTATTGCTATGAAATTCCACAACTAACGATAAGGAGTTTCACAAGTAATTGTATAGAGTTTTGTACAACTATTTGTATAGAGTTTCACAGTCAATAGTATAGAGTTCCTTAACTACTCTCATAGAGTTACATAAATTAATAGATGGAGTTACAACGATGTTTCGATAGAGTTACACAAATTATTTTATAGAGTTACACAGGTTGTTTCATGAAGTTATATAAATTATTCTATAGAGTTGCACAGGTAATTATTGAATGGAGTTACACAAGTTATTTTAAGGAATTACACAAATTAATAGTATGGAGTTCTACGTGTATTGCTATGAAGTTCATCTATTGAGTTCCTTTATTCAAACTATGAAGTTACAGTCTTTGACCCATGAAGTTACACTAATAGAACTATGGAGTTACACTGTTAAAGTAATGAGGTTACATTCATAGATTAATGAAGTTACACTATAAAAACAATGGAAAAACAATGGAGTTTCACTCATAAAACAATAGAGTTACACTATTAAAACAATAGATTTATACTCATAGAACAATGGAGTAATCCATTAAAATAATAGAGTTTCACTCATAAAACAATAGAGTTAAACAATGGAGTTACACTCGTAAAACAGTAGAGTTACAATCATAAGACAATGAAATTACACTCATAAAATAATGGAGTTATACTCTTAAGACAATGGAGTTAAGACAATGAAGTTACACTCATAAAATAATGGAGTTACACTCGTAGAATAATAGAGTTACTCTCATAAAACAGTGGAATTATACTTATAAAACAATGGAGTTACACTCATAAAACAATAGAGTTACACTCGTAGAATAATAGAGTTACGCTCTTAAAACAATGAAGTTACACTTATAAAACAATGAAATTACATTATTAAAACAATACTATTAAAACAATAGAGTTACACTCGTAAAATAATAGAGTTACACTAATGCGACTCATTTAGTCGGAGTTAAATCGCCGGAGTTAGTGTGGTTTTGGTGGTTTTATGTGGTGGTATGTAGCTTAATTGTAGGTTACTTGTTGGTGAGTCTAGATTAGCTATTGGGTCGGTTTTATAGTGTTTATGACAGTTTCCAAGTGTGGAGGTAGATGGGCCCAAATTCCTATGAAGATACCTAAGACGTGTGCGCTTAAGGTGCGCTAATTGAGTGCACTAATGTGAGAAAAGAACAATGGGCAGCCCCAAGGTACGACTGAAGTGCGACATAGGCGCGACTGACGTGCGACCAAGGTGCGAGTGAAGTGCGACTGAAGCGCGACCGGCATTTGCTCAGATTTTAGTTTTTACCTAATTACTATATAAGATTTTTATCTAGGTTTTGAGAAAGGGTAGTCAGCCGCCATTGAGAAAAAAACATTATTTTGCTATTTTCAAGACTATGTGTAACTAATTTCCCTCTTTCTTGGATTCGGGCAATTGAAGCACTCTTTATACAATTGTGAGTTTGAATGTTTTAATTTCTTTTCTTGATTATTGTGAATTGCTTCTTCCTATTTATATGAATGTTGATTTATAATTGCTAGGTGTACAACTAGTGGTTGATTTCTTCGTTCTACCGTTAGTATTGTTAATTGAATAGGATTTATTGGTTAACTTTACACTAGTAACGACTAGGAATTTATATTGAACGGGATACGTTAATATTCGTTCTTAGAAGCAATTCACATAAATATCTAAAGTGCAACTGGATTGTATGCGCTATTTATTCTCTATCGAATTCTCTAAATTATATTGTTGTTGTTGAATTAAACCTTGAACTGGATTGTTAAGGTTGTTTAATGGTTAGGGTTGATTAAGAACGGGATTCGTTTTAATTGACTATTCGTAAGGAGAATTGGAATTTTACATTCACGATAGAGTATCTTCAGTGGACATTTGATCACTAGGTGGAGGGTTTGTATAGATTATCGTAGGTTGAATGCGGTAACTAGGAAAGACCACTTTCCTCTTCCCTTTATTGACCAAATGCTTGAAAGGCTAGCGGGAAAGGCTTATTATTATTTCTTGGATGGTTATTCGAGCTATTTTCAAATAGCTATTGCCCCTGAGGATCAAGAGAAAACCACATTTACTTGTCCTTTTGGTACCTTTGCGTATCGACGCATGCCTTTTGGACTTTGTAATGCACCAGCTACTTTTCAGCGCTGTATGGTTAGCATATTTTCTGAGTATGTTGAACGTTTCATTGAGGTCTTTATGGATGATTTTACAGTGCATGGTGATTCTTTTGACACTTGTTTACACCATCTGTCTCTTGTTCTTAAGCGTTGTATTGATACTAACCTTGTCTTGAATTCTGAGAAGTGTCACTTTATGGTGGAACAAGGTATAGTCCTGGGACATGTTGTGTCTTCAAAAGGTATTGAGGTAGACAAAGCTAAGATTGATACCATTTCTTCTCTACCTTATCCTACTAATGTTCGTGAAGTTCGATCTTTTCTTGGCCATGCAGGTTTCTATCGCAGGTTCATTAAAGATTTCTCTAAGATCGCTTCACCCTTATGCAAGCTGCTGCAAAAGGAGTCAGATTTCATCTTTGACAAGGCTTGTAAGGAGGCTTTTGATGAATTGAAAGGTAGGCTTACCTCTGCCCCGATTATTCAAGCACCGGATTGGTCTCTTCCCTTTGAGATTATGTGTGACGCGAGTGATTATGCCTTGGGAGCGGTGTTGGGTCAGAAGAATGGGAGGGCTTCCCATGTCATTCATTATGCATCCATGACCTTAAATGAGGCACAACGGAATCACACCACGACTGAGAAAGAGCTTCTAGCCATTGTTTTTGCTTTGGAGAAATTCCGGTCTTATTTACTTGGTACAAAAGTGGTGGTATTTTCAGATCATGCGGCATTGCGCCATTTGATGGCAAAGAAAGAATCTAAGCCGAGGTTGATTAGATGGATTTTGTTGCTTAGTGAATTTGATTTAGAGGTGAAAGACAAGAAGGGAGCAGAAAATGTCGTGGCAGACCACTTAAGTCGGTTGGTGGATGTTGATGCGAATCCACATGAGAAGAATTTAGTGAAAGGATTATTCCCTGATGAAAGCTTGTTCACTATTCGTTCCGTGGAGCCATGGTACGCCAACCTTGTTAATTTTCTCTGTTCTTCTAGATTTCCACAAGGCTTTTCCAAATCTCAAAAGGACAAGCTTCGCAGTGATGCGAAGTATTTTGTATGGGATGAGCCTTATTTGTGGAAGCATGGTTCTGACCAAATCATCAGAAGGTGTGTACCAGAGAATGAGATGAGTTCAATCCTTACATTTTGTCACTCACATGCTTGTGGTGGTCACTTTGGTGCAAGGAGAACGGCGAGAAAGGTTCTTGATTGTGGATTTTACTGGCCTACGTTATTTAGAGATGCTCACGGATTTTGTCAAGCTTGTGACAATTGCCAAAGGGTCGGCAATATTTCCCGGAAGAATGAGATGCCGCAAAGTTACATGTTGAATTGTGAGATTTTTGATGTTTGGGGAATCGACTTCATGAGTCCCTTCCCGAATTCATATGGAAATCTTTACATATTATTGGCGATGGATTATGTGTCTAAGTGGGTGGAGGCTATTCCCACTAAGACAGATGATTCCAAGGTGGTGGCGGATTTTATCAAGGCTAACATATTTGCTCGATTTGGAATTCCAAAGGCCTTGATTAGTGATCGTGGCACACATTTTGTCAACAAGACAATTGGTGTTTTGCTAAAAAAGTACTGTGTTTCTCATAAAGTTTCCACAGCGTATCATCCGCAGACTAATGGACAAGCTGAAGTGTCCAATAGAGAAGTTAAATCCATCCTTGAGAAGACGGTGAATCCCAATCGGAAGGATTAGAGCTTGAGATTAGATGATGCATTATGGGCTTATCGAACGGCCTATAAAACCCCAATTGGTATGTCACCTTATCGACTTGTGTTTGGAAAAGCATGTCATTTGCCAGTCGAGTTGGAGCATAAGGCGTATTGGGCGATCAAAAGCTTTAATATGAATCTCGATGACGCGGGGTTGAATCGGAAGTTGCAATTGCAAGAGTTGGAAGAGCTCCGACTCGAATCATATGAGAATGCCGTTACTTACAAAGAAAGAACGAAGGCTTGGCATGACAAGATGATCTTGAGACGGAATTTCAAAGTTGGTCAAAAAGTTTTGTTATTCCAGTCCCGCTTTCGTCTATTTCCAGGTAAGTTGAAATTCCGTTGGATTGGTCCACTTATAATTACTAACGTTTATCCTCATGGTGCAGTTGAGGTACGTGATCCAACGACGGATAAAGTTTTGAAGGTGAATGGGCAACGACTGAAGCCCTATCATGATGCTGCTGAGTTGGAGGTGGTCGAGTCATTGCATCTCTATGACCCAATTTACGAAGATTAATCCTTCACTAAGTCGAGCAAACGACTATAAACAAAAGCGCTAACGGGAGGCAACCCGGGGTTTTGTATCTTCTTTTTGTTTCATCCTTTTACGTTTTTTTTTTATTTTCTTTAAAAAAAACCAAAAAAAAGTGTGGTAGGTTTATTTTATTTTCGTTTTAATATTTTATTTTCGTTTTTAGTTTTTTTTTTTCTGACGGATTGTTACGTGTGCTAGGAACTTTACAAGACGGAAAGGAAAAATGAAGAAGAGAGAAATTAACGTGAATTCGTTACATTGGCAACCTTGGTTCGGAGGGTGCGCCTTAGTCACACCTCCGTCGCACTAATTGAGTGCGTACAGACGGATAAAAAAAGAACTAAAGGCAGCAGTGTACTCATAGAGGCGCGTTCAAGGTTCGACTGAAGCGCACTTTATGCGCGACTGCAGCGCAACCTCAGTTCAATCTTAGTGCATATACCCCTCCACACTTCCCTAATCAGGTATCCTTCCTTCTTCATCTCTTTTCTTTTCCTCCTTCTCAAAATTCAAAGAAAAAAAAAAGAACACAAACGACCGCAGCCCTATTCTTTTCGAACTCTGGTCTCACATTACTGTTTCTTTCACGAAAATTCCTCAACTTAGGATCTCATTCTCGTTGCTATTTTCGAATTGGTTCCAATTCCATCCCTCATTGTTGAGATTGATTCGAAAATTTGGGGGTTTCTAACCCTAATTTCCGCAATTTCCACAATTAGTTCGCAACATTGCTGGAATTGGTTCGAAAATTGACGACCTTATTGTTCAATCATTTGTCTATCCACAACAACGAATCCCGACTCTACTGTGCTCTGCTGCAATTGATTCGACAATTTGGCAATTAATTCGAAAAATTGGCAGCAGCGATTTGGGGTGTGTTGTTCTGGGAAGTTGCTCTGGTAAGTCATCCCATTGCTTTCTTTTGTGGTGTTCACATTGTTGTGGGGGTCCTTGTTGGAGTAGTTGTTGATATCTTATCGGTCTTTCGCGTCGAGGTCACGGTCGTACCAAGAAGTCCAGTAGTATCGTGGTGAGGTGTTTGGAGTCAGAAAAAAGTTGTTGTAGTTGTTATCATAGGTCGCTGCTGCTGTTGTACAGTCGTATATGCTGTTGCTGTCGTAGTGTCACAACCTTAAAAGAGTTGTTGCTGTTGTCGATTCGTGTCGTTGGGAGTACTATTTTGTCTCGAGGAGTTGTTTGTGGAGTTTCTGTTGCAGGTTGTTAGTCTCTGAAATATGACAACAAAACGAAAAAATCCACCCAGAAAAGCTACAAAAACTACCCCAAAAGCTGCTGCTAGTACCTCACGTGCTAGTGGCATTGTAAATTACATGGGCTGTAATTTGACTGAGGAACAAAAGAAATATTGGCGAGCCCTTACCCTTCCCAAACGAACCATTCGAGTGACAAAGTTTTTTGACCGGGATGCATTAAAGGAGTTGGGGGTTCTTGAGGCAGTGACGGAATTGTTGAGTCGGGCTGGGTTGAGTGAGTTTTTGAATAGGGAGGCTGAGACATATAAGCGATTGACGCTAGAGTTCTTATCCACCGTTGAGAAAGTGCCTGAGAGCGACCCTCCTAGCATTCAATTTCAGGTGATGAATACAACAACCGTTATGTCTTATCCTACTTTGAGGGAAATTTTTGGTGTAGCCCCAAGAGCTAATACGGAGCGTTGGAATGGGCCTACTTGGGCGGAAACAAATGAGTTTTGGTATGCTCTTACCCATCAGCCTCACACGGGGCGCACTCAGAAAAGTTCTAGGATTCCTCATCCGGCATTTCGTTTCATTCATCGTGTCCTTGTGATGACTTTATTCTGTCAAGGGGAGCTTACCAATATTACCCGGAATGAGATTCAAATGTTGTGGGGTATGGGGCCGGAAGGAGTGGGTCGACCAGATTGGGTTAGTTAGTTTGTTCAAATGTGCATTGAGATTAGGGGAGTGAAGACTGGTAAACTTGCTATAGGGGGTATGGTGACCTTGTTGGCAGCTCACTTAGGGTATGGGTTGGATCCTAGAGATCAAGTCCGCGGGGTCTCTTCTCTGAATATTGCTTCAATGTGTTGCCATATGCAAATGATAGTTCGAGTTGCTTGTGAGGAGCCGGCTTATGCTTTACAGATAGGCACTGTTCTCAAGACACCGTACTTGAGGCTTCCTTGACCAGAGGGTGTTCCGATTCCGGTGGGACCGCGTGACAGTGACTTATACATTCCTCAGGACCCTCCTGAGCTGCTTGTTCTCACTGCTGCCACAAAGACTATTGAAATGACTAATGAGGAGGTCGACATGGAAGAGGATGAGGCTGATGATTCAGGCGAAAATGAGGCTAATGAGGCTAATGGGGCAGCTACTGATGAGGGGGCTGATTGTAGAGAGGCTATTGGTGATTCGGTTGGAGAGACCGTGTAGAGCTGGAGTTGGAGGAATTACGGGATGAGATAGAGAGTGTACATGATGCGACCAGGGAGTGTTTGGCACTGCAACGTGCCATGAGTGACATGTTCACCACCATGTATCCGAGTTCTTACACACCTCCTGCGACTTCCTTCTTTTCGGAGTTATTAGCCACGAGACGTGTTGACAGAGAGGCTCGTGCTCGAGCCAAGCAGACCCGACGCTTAGGGTCTCCTTCTTCCTAGCTAGTGGTATGGCTTTTCCCCTTGTCTTTTGTGTTCCCGTACAACATTGGGGACAATGTTTGGTTCAAGCATGGGGAGGGGTATATGCACTTTTGTACATATTTTATTCCGTCATTTTTGTAGTTTATTTTCTTTACTCTTTTCTAAAAAAAAATGAAAAAATGAAAAAAAATGAAAAAAAAAAAAGAAAAAAAAGAAAAAGGAAAAAAGAGATACCCGGCTAGGTGAAAACCCGAAAGGGCGCCTAGGCAAAAATGGGAAAAGTGGCCGAGGACGGAGTGAAAACCCGAAAGGGCGCTCCGGGTAAAATGAAGAATCGAGTTGCGTGCCACGAGAGTAGTGTGAGGAAAATAGCTAGAGTGAAAACCCGCAAGGGCGGGCGCTCTAGGCAAAATGAGAGAAATAGGAAAAAAAATATTCAATCTCACATTGGTCTTCTATTCTGTTTTTGGTGAGGCGTCATAAGAAGGGTGCTAAAGAAGGTCGGTCGGGTAGGACTAGTGGCAAAGGTGAGGAGAACCGTGGTGCTATGTTGTTGTTGATTGCACCTTGCTTTGGCGGTTGCGGAATTGGAGTAAGCTGGAGTACTGGTGGTTAGGAAATTCACATGGTTTCTTTGGTTATTGTTGAGTTATAGGTGAGGATGTTGTTTTGAGGAGTTTTGACTTATGTGAATTATTGCTAGGATGGAGCGATAATGGGCGTAGTTTGTCTTGTGTTACTTGCACTGTGTTGACTTATGTCACTAATTGGTTTTGCGTTGCTCCATTGTCATTTGAAGAAGTGGGTAACTTCGGTGTTGTTGGTGTGTTGCTATTTTATAGTAGCGGTAGTTTATGCTTAGAGGGTGTTTTGGAGGGTGAGTGAGGAAATAGAGCATTATTGTTATCGGTCATTTTCTACCATGTGCTGTGTTTGGGCTAGTGTTGTTTTGCGTTTCTTTGTGTTCCTTGGTTTTACATCGAGGACGAGTAAAAGTTCAAGCATGGGGAATTTGATGCGACTCATTTAGTCGGAGTTAAATCGCCGGAGTTAGTGTGGTTTTGGTGGTTTTATGTGGTGTTATGTAGCTTAATTGTAGGTTACTTGTTGGTGAGCCTAGATTAGCTACTGGGTCGGTTTTATAGTGTTTATGACAGTTTCCAAGTGTGGAGGTAGATGAGCCCAAATTCCTATGAAGATACCTAAGACGTGTGCGCTTAAGGTGCGCTAATTGAGTGCACTAATGTGAGAAAAGAACAATGGGCAGCCCCAAGGTACGACTGAAGTGCGACATAGGCGCGACTGAAGTGCGACCAAGGTGCGAGTGAAGTGCGACTGAAGCGCGACCGACATTTGCTCAGATTTTAGTTTTTACCTAATTACTATATAAGATTTTTATCTAGGTTTTGAGAAAGGGTAGTCAGCCGCCATTGAGAAAAAAACATTATTTTGCTATTTTCAAGACTATGTGTAACTAATTTCCCTCTTTCTTGGATTCGGGAAATTGAAGCACTCTTTATACAATTGTGAGTTTGAATGTTTTAATTTCATTTCTTGATTATTGTGAATTGCTTCTTCCTATTTATATGAATGTTGATTTATAATTGCTAGGTGTACAACTAGTGGTTGATTTCTTCGTTCTACCGTTAGTATTGTTAATTGAATAGGATTTATTGATTAACTTTACACTAATAACGACTAGGAATTTATATTGAACGGGATACGTTAATATTCGTTCTTAGAAGCAATTCACATCAATATCTAAAGTGCAACTGGATTGTATGCGCTATTTATTCTCTATCGAATTCTCTAAATTATATTGCTGTTGTTGAATTAAACCTTGAACTGGATTGTTAAGGTTGTTTAATGGTTAGGGTTGATTAAGAACGGGATTCGTTTTAATTGACTATTCGTAAGGAGAATTGGAATTTTACATTCACGATAGAGTAATCAAGATTAGTAATTGAGACCGTCTGACAGTGATCAATTGTTGTTATTGAGTGTGGATATATGTTTGGTTCCAAGACTCTTCCAAATCATTTGATACATCATACATCATTAGCTTTATTACTTGAATTGCATTAGATTTTCATCTTAGTTTGTTAGAAAATCAATCAAAACCCCCCTTTTAGTTACGACGATCTTTAATTTCATTAGAGATCGACTTTTCCTACATTATAATTGCATAAATTGTTAATCTGATTCCCTTGGGTTCGACCCTTATTTCCGCTTTACTACTGTTTAGTATTTGGATTTAAGTGATATAAATTGTTAATTTGAGGCATACGACTTTGGCCTGTCATACTCATAAAATAATGGAGTTAAACTATTAAAACAATGGAGTTACACTCATAAAACAATGGAGTTACACTATTAAAACAATGGAGTTACACTCATAAAACAATGAAGTTACACTATTAAAACAATAGAATTACACTCCTAGAACAATAGAGTTACACAATTAAATTATTAAAAGACCAAAGTAACCCTCGTAAAATGTTCAAATTGTATAATTTCAAATTTTTATATACAAAACCGCATAAAAAAATCAAATTTAAACTCGCACAAAATTATTTAGAAGGGATACTGAAAATTTCGAAAACTCAATTGCCTACGAAAATAACACCATCGCGTTGGGCTCGAAAAAATAATAAATTTAGGCTTTTGTTTCGCCTTAATCGGAGTCCGAATGACAATTTACAGAGTATTTTACGAAGCCACTTTTATTTTACGCGGGTACAAATTTTCGTATTTAAATTTTTGCATTTTCATATTTGAAATCTAATGATAGTATTAATTTAATATATTATTTGATAGAAAGATAAAGTAATTAATTAGACAAATGGGGAATTGAAATTAAGGGAGACAAAACATTAAATGCATGTTTGGTGAGTGTTTTTTTTTGTTTTAATCCCAACCATTAATTTTGTAAGATCTAATGGCTAATATTAAGACTCAAGGACTCAACCAAAAATGTGGACTCGTTTGATCTCCTATATACATATATATATATATATATAGAAATCAGATCAGGAAAGTTCCCTTTTAATGTTGAGTTCTAGAGTCCTCATCTGAGCCATTTGATCAAAACAAATGAATGGTGAAGATTAAAACAAAATAAAGAAGGCATATATAAACAACCAAACCCTAATCTCTACCCATCTATTCATTCATTCATCCACTCACCCTTCTCTCTCCCTCACTCACCCTTCTCTCTCTCACCCATCTACCAACCACCACCCACCACCCACCACGACTCCACCCAAGAAAAATCAAAAGAAAAAACTCTATCTTCTCGCCGTCGTCACATCTCTCCTGCCGCCACACCACCACCACGCCAACCGCCACCGTTCGGCCTTTTCTCCTCTTTTTTTTTTTTTTTTTTTTTTTTTTTCAGATCTGAATGGTTTATTGTTTTCAAAAAGAAATTACAATTTTTGTTTAGGAGTTTTTGTTTTTGTTTTATATTTGGTATCTCGGGTTTTTTTGTAGTGGTGGTTGTTTTAGAATTCAAATCTCTTTTTTTTGTGAGATTTTTTAGATCTTAGTGTATTTTTTCTATGGGAGACTAATTTTCTTCCTTTTGATTTTTTTCAGACGGTGAAGCCGTGGTGGGTGGTAAGCGGCAGTTTTTTTTTTCTTCATTTTTTCAGATTTGTGTTTTTTTGTGTTTTTCTTCGTTTTTTTAGATTTGTGTTTTTTTATGAACGTGGTGGTGGTTGATAAGGTCGGTGTTTTTTTTTCCTAGATTTGAGAAGATGAGTGGTTGTTGGTGGTGGTGGGTCATGTATTGGAATGGTGGCAGTGGTGATTTCGTGGTGATGATTGCTAAAAAAATGGAGTTCCACCAATATAATCATGGAGTTACACCAATATAATCATGGAGTTCCACCAAAATAGAACATGGAGTTCCAGATTAAAGTGTGGTAGAAGGCAGTGGACCAAAGTTATGTTTGAAAGACCATAGAGTTACGCCCCTAAAACAATGGAATTCCACCTCTAAAACAGTGGAGTTTCACCCCTAAAACAATAGAGTTACGCCCTAAAACAATGGAATTCCACCCCTAAAACAGTGGAGTCTCGCCCCTAAAACAGTGGAGTTCCACCCTTAAAACATTGAAGTTCCACTTCTAAAACAGTGGAGTTCCACCCCCTTAAAACAATGACATAAAATATTGGAGTTCTACATATCATACGAATAGAGTTCCACGCCTAAAACAATGGAGTTCCACTCCTAAAACAATGGAATTCCACCCCTAAAACAATGGAGTTTCACCCCTAAAACAGTGACATAAAATAATGGAGTTCTACCAATAATGAGAAAAGAGTTCCACCCATAAAACAATAGAGTTCCACATATAGAACAATAGAGTTCCATGCAAAAAAACAATAGTTTTCTATGCATAAAACAAACATAGAGTTCCACGAAAAAAACAATAGAGCTTCACGCATAAAATAAAAGAATTCCACGTATAAAACAATAGAGTTCCACTAATAAAACAGTTGAATTATACTCGTAAATTTTTATAAAAATAGCATTAAAAATTCAAAGTTACATTCGTACAATATTAGAGTTACACTCATAATTCTATAGAGTTACACTCGTACAACATGAGAGTTAAACTCATAAGTTTCAGAAACTCAAAAGTGAGTAATTGACAACTAAAATTATGAGAGAGAAAAATTAATAAAGCATTAATTGCATGTTTGGTGGGTGTTTTTTGTGTTTTAATCTCAGCCATTAATTTTGTTTTGATCCAATGATTAAATGATGACTCTATGTAGAGTCGAGTTCAAATGAGTCCACATCTATGGTTGAGTTCTTGAGTCCTAATTACAACCATTAGATATTGGATGATGGATGACTGAGATTAAAACAAAAAAAACACTCACCAAACATGCAATTAATGCTTTGTCCCTCATAATTTCAATTCCCCATTTGTCTAATTAATTTACTTTCTCTTTCTATCAAATAATTTATTAAATTAATGTTACCATTTAAATTTCAAAAATGAAAATGCAGATTTTTTAAAAACGAAATATTATACCCGCGTAAAATAAAAGCGGGTTCGTAAAAGACTCCGTAAATCGTCATTCGGACTCCGACTAAGGCGAAACAAAAGCCTAAATTTAGTATTTTTTCGAGCCCAACGTGATGGTGTTATTTTCGTAGGCCATTGAGTTTTCGAAAATTTTAGAATTCCTTCTAAATATTGTTATGCGAGTTTAACTTTGATTTTTTAATTCGGTATTGTATATAAAAATTTGAAATTATATAATTTGAACATTTTACGAGTGGAATTTTGGTCTTCTAATTATTTAATTCTGTAACTCTATTGTTCTACGAGTGTAACTCTATTGTTTTAATAGTGTAACTCCATTGTTTTATGTGTAACTCCATTGTTTTAATAGTGTAACTCCATGGTTATATGAGTGAAACTCTATGGTTTTACGAATGTAACTCCATTGTTTTAATAGTGTAACTTCATTGTTTTAATAGTGTAACTCCATTGTTTTATGAGTGTAACTCTATTGTTCTACGAGTGTAACTCCATTGTTTTTAATAGTATAACTCCATTGTTTTATGAGTGAATCTCCATTGTTTTATGAGTGTAACTCCATTGTTTTAATAATGTAACTCCATTGTTTTATGAGTGTAACTCTATTATTCTACGAGTGTAACTCCATAGTTTTAATAGTGTAACTCCATTGTTTTATGAGTGAAACTCCATTGTTTTATGAGTGTAATTCTATTCTTCTACGAGTGTAACTCTATTATTTTAATAGTGTAACTCCATTGTTTTATGAGTGTAACTTCATTATTTTAATAGTGTAACTGCATTGTTTTATGTGTGTAACTCTATTGTTCTACGAGTGTAACTCCATTGTTTTAATAGTGTAACTCCATTGTTTTACGAGTGCAACTCCATTGTTTTAATAGTGTAACTCCATTGTTTTATGAGCGTAACTCCATTGTGTAACTCCATTGTCTCATGAGTGTAACTCTACTGTTCTACGAGTGTATGTAACTACATTGTTTTAATAGTGTAACTCTATTATTTTATGAGTGTAACTTCATTGTTTTAATAGTGTAAGTATATTTTTTTATGAGTGAAATTCCATTGTTTTAACAGTGTAACTCTACTATTCTATGAGTGTAACTCCATTATTTTATGAGTGTAACTCCATTATTTTAAGAGTGTAACTCCATTATTTTATGAATGAAACTCCATTGATCTATTAGTTTTATTAGTGTAAGTCCATAATTCTATTAGTTTTATTAGTGGAACTCCATAGTTTTAATTGTGTAACTTCATGGTTCGGATAGTGTAACTCCATGGTTTGAATAGTGTAACTCCATGGTTTGAATAGAGAAACTCCATGGTCTTTTACCACCATCATCCAAAATATAATCTATTAGTGTAACTCCATGGTTTGAATAATATAATTCCTTAGTACAACTTATGGAACTCCATACTATTAATTTGTGTAATTCCATACTATTAATTTATGTAATTCCATAGCATTGGCTGTGGAACTCTATACATATAGTATTATACTTGTGGAATTCCTTAGTAATACATGTGGAACTCCATACTATTGGTTGTGGAACTCCATAACATTGGCTGTGGAACTCCATACATATAGTGTTATACTTGTGGAATTCCTTAGTAATACATGTGGAACTCCATACTATTGGTTGTGGAACTCCGTAACATTGGCTGTGGAACTCCATAAAGTCAGTTGTAGAACTCCATACAAAATTCTTGTGGGACTCTATAAAATCAGTTGAACTCCACTATTTTACGGATTCATTCTTCGAACCTAAAAATAAAATTCAAACAAAAAAAATCAAATTTACGAAATAATAAAACTCAACATTAAAAAATATTGAAATATAAATAAAGAAGCACGCAAGCAAGCACATACGTAAATTAATAATTAAATATATACGAGATTTTTGGTTAAAACTTAGAATCCAACAATGGTTGCTTTTGTCGCATACACACGCACATCAAGTACTCCGTATTAGTGTATAACAGTTAAATAACATTTAAATTACAAAGATCTGGAGAAATAAACAAGATGAATTTGAGAAGAAAATTGGAATTAGGATAATAAATTCAGAAAACAAGAAATAAAGTGTAGATTAAGTGAGAAAAAAACAAATAGAAAGAAAAAGTTGAAAATTTGGTAGGATTATCTGGAAATGAAAACATTGCATACCTGAACTTAAAATCTTCAACTACTCAAATTACAATTAATTTATCTTCACGTTTATCGGGTAGCCTGGAATATTCATATCAAGTCTCGTGGATGGAGTTCAACTCGTACACGCAAACCTGAGAGGCAAATAGCATAAAAGAGAATGTCATACAATTTAGCCTCTTTAATTTATGTTGTCAAAAAATTCCTATAAGTTAGAACAATGAACAATAAAAAAATGCCCAAAATTGTGGGAAAAATTTAGAATATTTCATGATGATTATAAGACCTTCACCATTCTCATTACTTACCTGTTAGTCTTGAAGCTTTCAAAACCATAGATGTCAAGGACTCCAATTAAATATGTCGAGTTAGGATCTTGACCAATGGAATTGTTGATTTTATCCAACAACCTGTAAATTTAAGAAGAAATAAAGACCAACTTTCGTCGGAAAAGAATCCAGATATGATCAGCTGCAAGATTTTACTCGCACATAGTGCAAAACTATTCTAAAAATCCAGTTAATACCAATCAAACAGACGGGAATATATTGTTTTTGCTAGACCATCTCTGTTAGTTGTAGCTGCCTCTGGGTCAAGGCTCCTCTTTATCACTTCCTCCGGGGTGATCATAACACGTTTGCAGAGAGCATCCTCCAAACCCACCTAAATTATTGTTTTTTTATTGTAAATACATAGATAGTTCGATGAATAAGAAGTAAGAATTAGAGAGAATTGATATTGAGGGAGGTAGGTGAATGAATGAGGAAGAATGAGAATGAGAATGAGAATGACTTCTTTGACAGTAATTGGAAAAATAAGACAATATTGGAAATTGAAATTAGGGAGACAAAGCATTAATTAAATGTGGGAGGGTGTTTTTTTCTTTTAATCTCAGCCATCCAATAAATTAGATCTAAGGGCTGATATTGGGACACAAGGACTCAACACTAAGGGGTGGACTCATTTGATCCTAATTTTATATATATATATATATATATATATATATATATATATATATATATATATATGTATATATATATAGGGTCGGGATCCGGTGAGAACCACCCTTATAATGAGAACCATGAGAACCCTCACTAAATCTCCACCATATCTCGCTTCGAATGTTTCGTTGGATCATTTACCATTAGTTTAACTTATTCAAATACACACTTTAGTATCAATAAACAAAAAAATTTGATTTAATTAACAAAATATATACTTAGTGTACGAAAATACAATTAGGTGTACTAAAATGGCTATAAATGCACGAAAACAACCACTACGTGCATGAAATTTTTTACATGCATGAAAATGATTACTAGGTGCATGAAATAAGAGGCTGTACGTGCATTAAAACGAGTTCTAGGTGCATGAAAAATGATAGATGCGTAAAAATCGGTAGTAGGTGCATGAAAATTAATAAAACGTATCTCACCTTGATTTCCGTCACTAGTATATATTTTCAAGACCAAGAAATATGTTCTCTAGCCTTAAAATTCCATGCCGAATCCAAATATGTCATTAATTTTTTTTTAAAAAGTCCGTAAGGTAGGGTTCTCACGGTTCTCATTATATTGGTGGTTCTCATAGGATCCCAATTCTATATATATATATATATATATATATATATATATATATATATATATATATATATATATATATATATATATATATATATATATAGAGAGAGAGAGAGAGAGAGAGAGAGATTGCATCTTGTGAGGTCTATGATCTTAAATGAGGATTGAGGTCTACTTGTAGATTTAAGCAAAATTAAAAACAAACTGCCGTGATCAAGGATCGAACCCACGACCTTGTGTATAAAAGACAAACACCTTAACCAACGGACCACAACGTGTTTGATGATTAATATATTATTGTGTAATATTTAACACGCGAATATTTTCTATTAAGCAAAAATTAAAAAAACAAACTGCTGTGATCAGGGATCGAACCCACGACCTTGGGCATCAGAGATTAACAACTTAACCAACGGACCACAACATCTTTGATGAATAATATAGTATTGTGTAATATTTAGGATTAATTGATAAGAATACTCCAAACTTTATTTTAACTACCAATATAACCAACTAATGCCTTCATTTGCTTTGAATAGAATTTGTTGTTTTGTTAAGATGTTGTAGCATGTTTTAATGCTGTGATTAAGTAAATAGATTAACATAGAAGTAAAAAGGAGAAACACGGGTTAAAGAAGGGTTAGAAATTTCTTCATTTAATTAGCATGTAACAGGTCATATATTATAATAAAAGCGAGTGAGAGCATTAGTTGGTTATATTGGTAGTTAAAATAAAGTTTGGAGTATTTTGAGCAGGACAGCCATAGTTCAGAGTATTTTTATCAATTAATCCTAATATTTATCACGCGAATATTTTCTACTAAGCAAAAATAAAAATTTGCCGCCACTAGGGCTCGAACATCAAACCTCGTATTTCAAAGTCCGGCACCTAAACCCATAAACCACAAAGCCTTTGTTGATAATATTGTATAATATTTAAGAAATAAACATTTTCGAAGACAATTTTTACTCAAATTGCGAATTGGGATTGAACCCGAAACCTTCGGAATTATATTTTCGGAGTTTTTTTTTCGAAATTTTTTTCATCGGAATTTTTTAAAAAAGAAATTCTTGAAACTTTTTTCCGAATTTTTTTCTCCAAATTTTTTTCTCGAATAAAGATTTTCGAGAAAAAAGATTTGATAAAAAAAAATCTCGAGAAAAAAAAATATTATCTTAGGTGTAAGTTTTCTTTACCAAAGTTACAAACCTCAATTAAATCCAATGGTTGAGATGCAATCATCATGTAAGAATAGACCTCAATCCTCATTTAAGAAGTAGACCTCACAGGATCCTCGCTATATATATAGAGGCAAGATCCGGTGAGAACGATCATTCGGTGCATACGGTGAGAACGACTCTTATCCCTTAGATGAAGAGGAATGAACGACTGATATTAAAGATAAATTATATGGGTATCTTACTATTCATTCAGTGTCGCACAAGTGACAACTTAAATGACATTAGTAAAACGGAGAAAATAAAAGAGAGACAGAAAAATTACGAGGAGAACGGAGAGCAGCATGAACAGTATAATCGCGGAAGAGTAGGAGCTTGACGAGCCATGAAGCAATGTTGCCTGAGGCCCCAGTGACACCCTCCAATGACACCACCTTCCCTTCCCCTGTTCCCCACTCATTTCTTTCCTATCTTTTCTTTAATTACTCCTGCTCCACTATCATATTTTATATTACTCCGACTTGATTCATATTGATATTCTATGTCATTAATCTAATCAACTACGTTTATGTATCTACTCCGTCAAAAAATGTAACTAGGTTTATGTAAAAAGGTAAAAAAAAATGCATTTACTCCGTCATAAAATGTATCTAAGTTTAAGTAAAAAAAATTTATATACCCCATCAAAAAATATATCTAGCTTTATGTAAAAATGTAAAAAAAAATGTATCGTCAAAAAAATGTATCTAGATTTAAGTAAAAAATGTATCTACCCCGTCAAAAAACGTAACTAGGTTTATGTGAAAAAGTAAAAAAAAAATGTATCTACTCCGTCAAAAAATGTATCTAGTAAAAAAAATGTATCTACTCCGCCAAAAAATGTGTCTAGGTTTATGTAAAAAAAGTAAAAAAAAAAAAATATATTTAATCCGTCAAAAAATATATCTAACTTTAAGTAAAGAAATGTATTTACTCCGTCAAAAAATGTATCTAGGTTTACGTAAAAAAAAGAAAAAAAATGTATCTACTCCATCAAAAAATGTATCTAGGTTTATGTAAAAAAAGTAAAAAAAAATGTATCTACTCCTTCAAAAAATGTATCTAGGTTTATGTAAAAAAAGTAAAAAAAAAATGTATCTAATTCGTCAAAAATGTATCTAGGTTTACGTAAAAAAGTAAAAAAAATGTATCTACTCCTTCAAAAAATGTATTTAGGTTTACGTAAAAAGTAAAAAAAAAAATGTATCTACTACTTCAAAAAATGTATATAGGTTTATGTAAAAAATAAAAAAATGTATCTACTCCTTCAAAAAATGTATCTAGGTTTATGTAAAAAAATAAAAAAAAAAATGTATCTACTCCGTCAAAAAATGAATCTAGATTTACGTAAAAAAGTAAAAAAAAATGTTTTATCGTAGAAAAAATTAATTGGGAAAATAAATTAGAGAATTTTTTATTGTAGAAAAAATTAATTGGGAATTGTATTAGGGATAAATAAACGTACAATGGGCAAAAATAATGAGAGGAGAAAGAAAGAGATTGGAGCATAACAATGTTTTATCGTAAAACATATGTGGGTTGTGAGTATTTTCTCATGTGTTGATTGTGTTTTAATATATATATATATATATATATATACACACACACACACATATATATAGAGGCCGGATCCGGTGAGGCTCTTAATTATGGTGAGACCGTCGATCCCTTACTATGTTGCACATGATTTTCAATGATCATTGGACTAATTTTAACGGGATGAAAATTATGGGTCATTTATAGCATATCATTTGGCCCAAAAATTTTCTCTATCTAAAAAAATTATCTATTTTGCTCTTTTTCTTATTTCGTGAAATTTGGACTTAAAATATTTGTTTACTTGCAAAATGTTTAATTTCTTATTTTATTGAATCTTGAACCTTAATTTGTGAAACTGGGGCCTTATTTTGTGAAACTTGGACTTAAAATGTTTGTTTGCTCACAATATGTTTAATTTTTCTTATTTCGTGAATCTTGAACCTTAATTTGTGAAACCAAGACCATATTTCGTGAAACTTGGACTTATAATGTTTGTTTACTCACAAAATGTTTAATTTCTTATTTCGTGAATCTTGGACCTTAATTTGTGAAACCGGGACCTTATTTCGTGAAACTTGGACTTAAAATGTTTGTTTACTCACGAAATGTATAATTTTTTATTTCGTGAATCTTGGACCTTAATTTATGAAACCGGGACCTTATTTCGTGAAACTTGGACTTAAAATGTTTGTTTATTCACAAAATTAATTTTTTATTTCGTGAATCTTGGACCATAATTTGTGAAACCGGGACCTTATTTTGAGAAACTTGGGCTTAAAATGTTTGTTACTCACAAAATGTTTAATTTCTTATTTTGTGAATCTTGGACCTTAATTTGTGAAACCGGGACCTTATTTCGTGAAACTTGGACTTAAAATGTTTGTTTACTCACGAAATGATTAATTTTCTTATTTTGTGGATCTTGGACCTTAATTTGTGAAACCGGGATCTTATTTCGTGAAACTTGGACTTAGAATGTTTGTTTACTCACAAAATGTTTAATTTCTTATTTCGTGAATCTTGGATCTTAATTTGGGAAACCGGGACCTTATTTCGTGAAACTTGGACTTAAAATGTTTGTTTACTCACGAAATGTATAATTTTTTATTTCGTGAATCTTGGACCTTAATTTATGAAACCGGGACCTTATTTCGTGAAACTTGGACTTAAAATGTTTGTTTATTCACAAAATTAATTTTTTATTTCGTGAATCTTGGACCATAATTTGTGAAACCGTAACCTTATTTCGTGAAACTTAGACTTAAAATGTTTGTTTACTCACGAAATGTATAATTCTTTATTTCGCGAATCTTGGACAATAATTTGTGAAACCGAGACCTTATTTCGTGAAACTTGAATTTAAAATGTTTGTTTACTCGCGTAAGATTTAATTTCTTATTTCATGAATCTTGGACCTTAATTTGTGAAACCGAAACATTATTTCGTGAAACTTGGACTTAAAATGTTTGTTTACTCACGAAATGTATAATCTTTTATTTCGTGAATCTTGGGCCTTAATTTGTGTAATCGGAACCTTATTTCGTGAAACTTAGACTTAAAATGTTTGTTTACTCACAAAATGTATAATTTTTTCCGTGAATCTTGAACCTTAATTTGTGAAACCGGGACCTTATTTCGTGAAATTTGGACTAACAAATTCCAACAATCGAGACATTTGTGTCGAGTCACTTTTCCTGGGAATGCTTGCGGATGTGCTCGTGCATACTCACTGGCTATAGTAATATTAAACTTCTGATTACATAAACCTCAATTAAATTCACAACTAAATTACATGCAATCATCATAAACAAGTTATAAATAAACAATCAGATCGATCGAGCAATCGAGCATTGTATCGTAACGTATCGAACATGAAAATAATCACATCAAATTCAATTAAATTCAATCCAATTCAATTCTATTATTACGAATCAAAATTATACATGATCAAACAATCAAACATCGTTAATTAAACTGAAGAATTAAGATCATGAATTTACACACGAAATTCATGATGATCATTAATAAAAGATCGAGGTATGAGTTTCGATCCATAAATAGGGAAACTTGAAAATCCAATCAAACCGTATAAAATAATTAGATCAATTAAAAATCAATAACAATCAATGAAAATAAGGATGAAGAAACCTTGAAAGATGGAGAGCGATGACGTAGACAAGCACAAATAAAGACAACTTGAAGAGAGAAAATGATTGGAGTGAATGACGAAGATGAGGGAGATGATGGAGTAAATAATTGACGACGATGGAAAATTTCAGTTATTGACATTATATAGGGACACATGGCATCATCTTACGCATCTGTAATTTTTTAATTTGACGGTTTGGGATGGGTCTAGCTCCCTCACCCTAAAAGGGGTGCCTCACGTGATTCGATTTCTATATATATATATATATATATGGAAGGGATGATATATATTTTAGTCGAGTAATCAATATTTATCAGTAATGATTGACTTTCTTAAGTTTGACATTACTGTCATATGATGGTGATGATCAGTTGATCCTTTAGGCCGCACCTATATGACAATGCCCTAATCGACAAAGTTAATAATTTGTATGAGATACGAATTGATTAGATTTCTTAAAATTGGATAAGATTGAATAAGAGGTTTTTGCGTCTCGTTGTAATTCGATTATACGAGATTCAATTAGAATAAATGTTATTCTTTAATAACGATAAACGTTATCGTAATTAAAGTTGTCGGTTAATTAAAGTTACAAACGAGTTGTATATTGCATTGACCTAATGTGAATCTTTAATAATTAGTACTTAAATGTTACTTCCTCCATTTATAAGTGTTCTTCCCATTTCATTTTGCACTTGGATTAAGGCAAACTAATAAAGAAATGATAAAGTAATGAAAGGAAGGTAATAAGTGGGGTTAGTAATGAAAAGAGGGTATTTTTTGTAATAAAAAAATGATAAAGTTGTAATTTGGTTGTCTAAAATAGGAAAGAAAAGAAATGGGAAGAAAATAGGTAATTTGCCAACTAAGGGAAATGGGAAGAAAATAGGAAAATGGAGGAAGTAATTTATAATATTGTATTTAAATTGTTTAGATACAATTTTATTAGAACATCACATTTTTACATGTGATATGTCATATTTGTGACATAACACAATTTTAATAAGTTAAGAGTAAAATTACCTCAAAAAAAGAAAGTTAAGAGTAAAATGAATCCCATGTAGTGTACATGGGAGTCGTGCATTATGTGTTGCATGAGTGTGTTTTGTCTTCACGTTCTTAGTCTATTTGAGATATATACAACATCATGATGGTGTAAGAGACTATTGTTGGGGCTGGTGTCCTTGACAGTTAGTACAATGACTTACTAAATCTCTTAAAGGATCACAAGGGCATACTTCAGTATTATTATCAGTTGATCCACGTTTATCAATAACGGTTGGTTGCTAGATAAGTTTGACGTTATTGTCATACGGATGACGGTGATCAACTGGTCCCTATACGTCACACCTATAGGACACGTTTGAGAGATGTGAAGGTATGAAAATACAGTCACATTTATGCCGGATACGACTAAACAGTTAGTCAGAGGTATTGACTATTAAATTAGTCAATGAGATGTTGAGATTATTATTTAATACGGATTAAATAATTTTAGCTAATACGGATTACATGATTAATTCGTAAATTGAATATAAACGGTTATATTTATTTAAATATTGTATTCGCGTATTAATATAAACAGTTATATTAATTTGGGTAATTATACAATATCGTAATTTTATCAGACCATTATTAATATATCGACTGCATTAATATCTGATAACATGTGTGCGATTTATAAATGAAACCCGCGAATTATATTATTAGCAAAACGGGTCGAATCACGTATTAGAATAAGGTGAGAATGGAAAGCCCACTCTCACCCCAACCCTATTCGGCCGACCGTGTGGTACAAAAGGAGAAGACTTCTCCTTTTATCATTTTACTGATTCTACTGGTTAATTATAATTCTCACAATTAGGGTTTTGAGAACTGTCTTCTCCCAAAACCTCAGATCTCACATCAAAACCTCACAAAACTCTCCCCATATTGCAAGGCAATTGGAGAGCCTTTCTAGCACACGCGGCATCGTCTTAAACAAAGTCTTGGGTGCAAGTTATAGGAGGGAATTTACTTTAATTCCTGTTCTTAGGCCTATTTGCGCAAGGACTCAAGGTTGTAATTCTTTTCATTTTTTTATTAACTTATGACTATAATCACAATTGTATATTTCGTTATAATCCTTCATGTTTTAGGGCGAATACATGTTTTATTCCCCACAAGTGGTATCAGAGCCAAGGCCACGGAATTTTTATTTTTGTGTTTTTCATAAAGTTTTTTTTTAAAAAAAATTGAAAATCGCGTTCTTTCGCCAAGTCGGTCGATCGACCCATCGTTGCGGTCGGTCGACCGACTCCTGCGTGTGTTTTCTGTTTCGGCAGTTTTCTTTTGTGAGTAATCGATCTTGTTTTCGATTCTTATTTACATATTGTTGATTAATCGATATTTTTAGCAATATGTGAATCTTTGTTGTTGTTTAATTTGATTTACACGTTTTAAATCAAATGTTAAAAACTTGTTTTGATTTTAAAGTGCAGCGATTTGCGTTTTCAGAAACTCGTTTTTTGAGTTTGGTGGTCGGTCGACCTGGTTGATAGGTCGGTCGACCTTGGTGCTGTTACAGAAAGTCTTTTCAGACTGGCAGATGGTCGGTCGACCCAGAGGTGAGGTCGATCGACCTCGCTCTGTAACAGGCGTTTTATTTTTTCGAAAATAACTTGTTTTATTTTCCCTTGGCCTTTAGTAATATACTGTATACGGAAATAGTATATTATTTTTGTGAAACGGTTCACTCTCGCATGATGGATATTATTTTAAAACGGTTTAAGATAATGGATTATAAATTTATTAAAATTAAAGTGATTAAAACGGTATAATCACATGATTTTAATCCCGTAAGGTGGTTTGGTAAATTTTGTTAAACATAATAACGGTATTATGTCATGAATGAATTTTGTTTTAGTTGTTGCATTTACTTTATGCTTTCATCGATAATAGCTTGCATCATATTCCGCCTAAAACCAAACCACCTATAACATGCCTGAAAACTGACTCATGTAGAGGTTACGCGTTAGTTTTCTGTGATAATACAGATGTCACATATCACATGCAAAGCCATCACCTTATTTCATTCATTCACGTATATGCTAGATATTAGTTCACTTAAAATGGATAAATATGAGTTGATGGGGTCTTCCTCGTATAACCAAAAATTGAGACTAGTCTTTATAAATCAGACTCCCATGAATCCCTTCTTCGTCGGTAGGCATAATATGACCCTTTATACGTCGGGTAAGTGGGAATAGATGATTTATTTTATCTCAACATTGTGGTCACTAGATATAATCTAGCAACTATGATGGACTAATCGATAGGATTTACGGAAATCTATCGACCAAGAGTTCCAACGATGGAATTAGCCAAGCTGTAAGCTTATCAATATATGGAAATTGAGTCTTGGGATCGTTTATATAATTCTTGAGGGAGATCAATTATATAAATGCATGAGTCTACGAGTTTAAATTCAATTTAAAATAGACTTAAATCACAACGATGAGTTGCTTATATGGTTTTGTTTTTATCTTCTTTTAGTGTAGAAGACGATCAATTTAAACTGCTGTATAACAAATGGCTGGTGAAGACCCAATGTCAAGTGCCAAGCTAGCACGTGAATCCTGGCTAAAAGCCTTCATGGACTCCATGAATCAGTCTACTAGACTGAGGAATGATGGGTCAAACTTCTCTGACTGGGAGGCAGCGTTACGGAATGCTGCCATTGCTGACGGAAAACTCAAGTACTTGACTGAGCCCATTCCGGCACACCCAGGAACTGGAGCTAGAGCTAACGAAGTTCGCGCTCACAGCGACTTCGTCATAGAAGCGGGTGCGATAAAGAACATACTCATCTATGCAATGGAATCCAATTTGCAAAGACACTTCATCTCCCATGGCGCAAACAAGATTTTCACCACGCTCACTAACGAATTCTCAAAAGCTCCGAGAATCGTTTCTTATGAGCATACCTGTCGCTTCTTTGAGGCGAAACTCCAGAAGGGCCAAGCTGTTAGCCCACATATTCTCAAAATGATTGAGAATATCGAGAAACTGGAGACCCTAAACTACAAGATCCGTGAGAACATAATCGTTGATCGAATGCTTCATTCACTTCATGATGGGTTCGCCCTCTTTAGGGCCAACTATTACATGAACGACATGAAGAAGACTCCTCATGAGCTCCAATCCCTTATCGTACAGACCGAGAAGGATCTGAAATTAAGTGGGAGCGTGAAGCAGGATGTTCTCATCATCTCCAGTAAGGGTAAGGGTAAGGGTAAGGGAAAAGCTAAAGCTCAGGGCGACCTAGCGGTAGGTAAGCCCAAGTTCAAGAAGTCAGGATTCACTAAGAGTGGGCCCGGTGAGTCGAGCAACTCACAGGGCAAGACTAAGAGCAAGGATACAAGCATGGAATGCCACCATTGCCACAAGACTGGGCATTGGAGGCGTACATGCCCCGTGTATCGTGAGGACATTAAGGCAGGTCGCGTTATTCCTGTTGGTATGTCTTCTTCTTTTATTCACATGATTGAGATTAACCATGCAAGTTACGGAACTTGGGTACTAGATACTGGTTGTGGTTCTCATCTATGTAATCATGTGCAGGGCCTCCGAAACCAAGAACCCCTCATCAAGGGTGAGGTTGACCTGCGTGTCGGTAATGGAGCACGTGTTGCTGCAGTCTCGAGGGGAACATACGTGATCCAGCTTCCAAGTGGATTCGAGTTATCTTTATATAACTGTTATTATGTTCCTAGTTTATCCAAAAACATTCTTTCAGTTTCTGCACTTGACAAACTTGGTTTTTCATTTGTAATAGAGAATAATAGCTGTATTTTCTCATTGCACAATATGATTTATGGCAAGGCAGTTTCCATGAATGGAATTTATGTTTTAGATCAAACCACCGAAATATTACATGGGAATAACAAGAGATTAACGGTTGGTGACAAAGATCAAACTTACCTATGGCATTGCCGTATGAGACATATAAATGAGAAACGCGTAAAACAGCTCATACAGAATGGAGCTATCTCGGCCTTTGATTTCGAATCATATGGCACGTGTGAATCATGTCTCATCGACAAGATGACTCGTATTTCCTTCAAAGGTGTTGGAATGCGCGCTGGCGACCTTTTAGGACTCATACATACGGATGTATGTGGCCCTATGTCGATCAACGCACGAGAAGGCTATTGGTATTTCATCACTTTCACGGATGATTTGATTAGATATGGCTATGTCTACTTAATGAAACATAAAAGTGAATCCTTTGACAAGTTCAAAGAATACCAGAATCGGGTACAGAACAACTGGGCAGAAAGATTAAAGCACTTCGATCTGATCGTGGTGGCGAGTATCTTTCACACGAGTTTGATCAACACCTTAAAGACTGTGGCATCGTTCTACAGTTGACTCCACCTGGAACACCACAATTAAATGGTGTGTCCGAACGGAGAAATCGAACTCTACTTGATATGGTTCGATCCATGATGAGTCACACCATTGTGCCTGATTCATTGTGGGGCTATGCTCTTTTGTCAGCCGCTCTAATACTTAACCGAAGTCCGTCTAAAGCTGTTGACAAGACTCCATACGAGTTATGGAAGGGAACGGTCCCTAACTTGTCCTTTATTCGGGTTTGGGGCTGCGAGGCTTATGTCAAGTGGAGACACGAGGATAAGCTCGGCCCGCGATCGGTCAAGACATACTTTATAGGCTATCCAAAGGGAACTTTTGGTCATTTCTTCTACTCGCCAACCGAATAACGTGTTTTTGTTGCAGCAAGTGCGACGTTCTTAGAGAAAGAATTTCTTGAGAACAAGTCGAGTAATAGAACCTTCGATCTATCGGAGATTCACGAACCAACTACCGAGCAACCATTGATCCAGAACATCCTTAGAAGGTTTGCAAGCTTAAGCGTTCCATCTATGGACTTAAGCAAGCATCACGGAGTTGGAATCATCGCTTCGACCAAGTGATAAAAGAGAATGGGTTTATTCGATCACTCGAGGAACCATGTCTCTATATCAAGTCGAGTGGGAGCAAGATTGTCTTTCTAGTACTGTATGTCGTTGACATACTCTTGATTGGGAATGACATACCTCTCCTTTCTTTGGTTTAAGCATGGTTGAAACACCATTTCCAGATGAAAGATCTAGGAGAGGCACAAAGAATTTTGGGCATCCGTATCTACAGGGATAGATCACGATGGATGTTGTCTCTCAGTCAGGAGTCTTATATAGATAAGATCCTAGAGAGATTCAGCATGACAAACTCCAAGAAAGGGTTCCTTCCTATGGCTACTGGGCTTCACTTGAGCAAGACTCAAGAAGCTAAGACATTGGAAGAGAAAGAGCGCATGAGTCGGATTCGTTATGCTTTGGCTATAGGATCGATCATGTATGCCATGATATGCACACGTCCAGACGTTGCATATGCATTGAGTATGACAAGTCGATTCCAAGCTTATCCATGTGAACAACACTGGATGGTCGTGAAAAACATTCTTAAGTACCTACGGAGGACTAAAGATTGGGGATTGACTTATAGAGGCGACTCGACGCTCTGCGCCACGGGTTACGCAGATGCTAGCTTCCAAACGGATCGAGACGACTCGGAATCTCAGTCTGGATTCGTTTTTACTCTTAATGGCGCTGCTGCCAGCTGTAAAAGTTCTAAACAAAGTGTTGCAGCAGATTCTACAACTGAGTCTGAGTACTATGCCGCTTCGGAAGCAGCTAAGGAAGCAATATGGATGCGTCAATTCTTACAAGGACTATCAGTAGTGCCTAGTTCGAATGACCCAATCACCGTTTATTGTGACGATAAAGGTGCCATCTTCCAAGCAAAGGAGCATAAGTCTAGCAACAAAGCTAGACATGTACAACGGAAAGCTCATCTAATCAGAGATTAGGTGGAGCAAAAGGAGATATTCATTGATAAGATCGCTACGGATGACAACATAGCTGATCCTCTCACAAAAGCATTACCACGTGATAAGCATGAAGGGCACATTAATTCCATGGGAATCAGATGTGTTCCTAAGTTGTAGTACTCTTTTGTGAATTCATGTTATAATTCATTGTCTTGTGTACTCTATTACAACCTCATTGTTATGATATTTAATGTTTTGTTTTTCATGTGGAATTGTACGCCAATTTTGAAAACCACAAAGTGAACTGATTAACATTACATCGTCTTGGTCCTTGATTACCCCTTTGAGCTGATAACTCAGGTAATCATTTTGTGACGTTGGTTGATGGTGGGTTCAACGAGCCATAAGTCAAACGGTTGACTGACCAATCACAAAGGCGAGTTATACGGATATCTCGTAGGACACCCCGTGACAATGTTATGGAGTCCTAAATGTTTTATAACATTGGGTGCCAGGTCGTGGATAGGACCTCCATAGTGTTCCTTAGAGTCGAGTCTTTTGACTTTCAACTGTCTCTTGAGATTAAGGCAGATTTTGGGTAACTTTGGTTTCTTTCCCACGGTCTTCCGTAACAGGGGCCAAAATGATTTTTTCTGGGTTATTTCGTGCTGCGCTTACATCTGCAGGATTCGAGTTGAGGGAAATATCCAAACCCTTATAAAGATTTTATCAATTCTCAGGGCCACTCGAGGAGTAGTAACTGAAATGCATGGCCATGCTCGAATACAGATTCGTTTTATCAGTTAAGTTACTCTCTAGTCGGGGAAACCACTCTTGATACAGATCGCTTGTGAGATACGACCTTTGCGAATACAAATTTGCAAATTGTCTTATATTGAGTGGGAGAAATTTTAAAAGGATATGAGAATCGGTTATCGCACCTACACTTGTACGGACAAGTGGGATTTTGTTGGAGCTTGTGTCCTCCACATGTTGTGTGATAACGTCATTGCACATACCCTTGTACGGACAAGTGGGAGATTGTTGGGGCTGGTGTCCTTGACAGTTAGTACAATGACTTAATAAATCTCTTAAAGGATCACAAGGGCATACTTCAGTATTATTATCAGTTGATCCACGTTTATCAATAACTGTTGGTTTGCTAGATAAGTTTGACGTTATTTTCATACGGATGGCGGTGATCAACTGGTCCCTATACGTCACACCTATAGGACACGTTTGAGAGATGTGAAGGTATGAAAATACAGTCACATTTATGCCGGATACGACTAAACAGTTAGTCAGAGGTATTGACTATTAAATTAGTCAATGAGATGTTGAGATTATTATTTAATACGGATTAAATAATTTTAGCTAATACGGATTACATGATTAATTTGTAAATTGAATATAAACGGTTATATTTATTTAAATATTGTATTCGCGTATTAATATAAACAATTATATTAATTTGGGTAATTATACAATATCGTAATTTTATCAGACCATTATTAATATATCGACTGCATTAATATCTGATAACATGTATGCGATTTATAAATGAAACCCGCGAATTATATTATTAGCAAAACGGGTCGAATCACGTATTAGAATAAGGTGAGAATGGAAAGCCCACTCTCACCCCAACCCTATTCGGCCGACCGTGTGGTACAAAAGGAGAAGACTTCTCCTTTTGTCATTTTACTGATTCTACTGGTTAATTATAATTCTCACAATTAGGGTTTTGAGAACTGTCTTCTCCCAAAACCTCAGATCTCACATCAAAACCTCACAAAACTCTCCCCATATTGCAAGGCAATTGGAGAGCCTTTCTAGCACACACGGCATCGTCTTAAACAAAGTCTTGGGTGCAAGTTATAGGAGGGAATTTAATTTAATTCCTGTTCTTAGGCCTATTTGCGCAAGGACTAAAGGTTGTAATTCTTTTTATGTTTTTATTAACTTATGACTATAATCACAATTGTATATTTCGTTATAATCCTTGATGTTTTAGGGCGAATACATGTTTTATTCCCCACAACTATCCCCTAGCCTTAGTTCCCAAGGGTTTTGAAAATAGAAAAAGAAACAGGTTCTCTTCCCCTCACATTGAACCGCGAAAAGGGGAAGAAAAGTGGCCTCACTCTTTTGTCTCCTATATTACCTATTGCATGTAACTCATTTCTCCACTAATCCTCTTATGCAAAATTGATGTTAGTGAGTTTTTCTCTCTGAAATATTCTTATCCATATTATTACTAAAAAATACTATGGTAGTATCTAGACGATTAGTAATGTTGTTTAAGGTCTTCTACTATTAAAATATAAATATATTTAGTAGATTGATTAAGTGTTGTCTTGGGTGCAACAAGATGAGGGTTCCTACACTTCGAGCTCGGTTCATCCCTTTGGTTTATAACTCAAGAGCGGTTTTTGGTAAATGACCAAACCGTGCCCTTATATACCGAAATCTCAATGTAAGCTTTCGACTTCTTGTCTTTCTTTGCATGCATAATATCAATTTAGTTTTAAAACTAAACTAAAATTCACTCATATATGATATCAGTTTTAAATCTGAAAAACAAGTGGTATCAGAGCATCTAGGTTGTTACATGCATAATCAGTTTATTTTTCCAAGGAAATATGATTTACAAACAAGAAATGATATTAGTGTTTTATAAAAATAAATCACGAAATTAATTTGCATGTTTTTTCGTCCTGGTCCTAAAATGTTTTTTGGTCACAAAATAAAATTTATGGATTTGATTGTTGATGAGTCCCAAATTGGTCATGATTTTCACTATCTTTTCTTCCTTTTTGGTCCCGTTTCGGCCCCGTTTTGCGTGCATTTGCTTGATTTCATGCCCGTTGCCTCAATTATGCCTATTTGGTTTCCATTTTGTAGGTATTGAGGCGGGAACGAAGAAACATGAGCAATCGAGACAGATTTGTTGCAAAAAGTGAAGAATTTGAGAAGAAAACAACACAGGCCTTCTCAGCCGGTCTACCAGCTGGGGGACCTTGACCTTGACTTCCAAAAGAAAAAAAGAGAAAAATCAGAAACTTGGGTCAGTGTCCTCAGCCGGTGGCTAACCGGCAGCAGGTCAGCCGGCTGGGACACAGGCTCCATACTTAGCCAATTTTCAAGATGCGTGGAAATTGATTTTGGGCAGATTCTGAAGAAATGGCTCTTAGCCGATTCCTCACCGGCTGTCGGCCTGCCGGCCTAGGGTACCTATGCAAGCAAATAAAAGAGGAAAAATCAGAAAATTGGAAACGAACCCTCAGCCGGCTGACCGGCTGGGCTTCATGCAACATTGAAGAAAAAGTTCAGAATTGTAATTTTGGTCTCTTAGCCGGTCCTTGACCGACTGAGAGTCCACTTTCATAATTTCGTGCACTATATACACCAGCACTTGTATCAGTTTCATTTACGCAACTTTTTATTTCTTAAGCACACTTTTCTAGGGTTTTTACTGTTCCACTGCCTACCATTTTAGACTCAAAAACTCAACTCAATCTCATAATCTTTCCTTAGTTTACTTAGTCTTTTAGTTTAATCACTTAGTTAATCTCCATTAGTTTGTTCTTAGCTCTTTACAAAGTGGTTTTTGGTTGTAATTTTGAGAAGACTCTTTCTTTTGTAATCAAAGTTCCACACTTTATTCAAGTTATTGGTATAATCTTTCTTCCCTTTACTTAGTTATTTTATTTGTTTGCATTTACTTCAAGTTTTCATTGTTCATTTGTTTACCTTTGTCTCTTGCTTCAACATGTTTAACATTTACTCTTTATATGTTTACATGTTTTCCTTAATTTTGTGTGAGTAGACTTACACCTAGGGTTAGGGGGAACTTGGGTGTGTTTAGATGATAGGATTATGGTATTTTATAGACTAGTTGTTCTTAAGTATAGGGTTATTCACTCATTGCATGGTAGGTGTTTGATGATTTGCTTCAACGGAAGTTGGGCCTTGATTCTAGCGTAACTTGCCCTTAGCGACGGTTGCGGGTTTGTTTTGGCGTGTTTGAGGGGTGGTTGTGTCTATTTGTAGCGAAAGCTAGGGTAGCCCGACCTAGGTTTGAGTCGACTCGAGAGACGAGACCTACCGAGACCCCTTACTTAGGACAATCTAGTTGACCTTCTAGTATTCATCCGTCTACCTCCCTTAGTGACCCCCGACACCCTAATTTACCTTTAATTGAATTCATACCTTAGTTTTATTTCTTGCTCATTAGTTTTTAATCACTATTCTCAATCTATTACCCCAACTAAACTTTAACTCGAACCGAACTAGGCAATTATCCCCACCATCCTTGCGATCAACAACCTTATTATACTAATAATTTGGTTTTAAAAATATTGTTTGGTAAACGGGAATCGACGACTTTAATTCCGCTCATCAAAATGGCGCCGTTGCTGGGGAAGGTGCTAAAAATTGCGTAGTTTAGTTCTAGTTTAAAGTCTTAGTTAGTTGTGTTTTGTTTGTTCTTGTTCAAGCTTTGTTAGTTCCTTGTAGCCTGGTTGTGCTTATTATTCTCCCTAGTGCCTAAAAAACACTAGGACGACTAACATTTGTGCTAAGTCGAGGTAGGTGAGTGATTTTGGTTACTAGTTGTCACAAAAATCACCCCCTTTCTTTCCTTGTGTATTGAGTGACACCCGTGAGAGTCGATGCTTAGGGCTTTCTTATCGGTTAAGGGTTTAGCATGGACGACTAACATTTGTGCTAAGTTTACGCCAAGGGGTGAGACATATTCTCTACTTTATAGTTTCGAACCGGAGAGGCTTTTCCGAGCCTTGAGGAGCCAAATTCTAGTTAGAGTAAGATCCGCATCCCAAGCCTCTACTAGCCAAAACAGCCCCACTACTTCACTCGAGCTACAAAGTCCTAACCAAGAACATATAAGCCCAACGTTCGAAAACTTCGATAACCCATTCTATACCACCGAAACCGAAGGAGAAACACCCCCAATCACACCTCACAATCAAAACCCACCTCACCTCCACATCATGACCGCCTGACGAGACCATAACCGTCCAAACCACAATGTTACGACAAATCCTATCAACTTTGGTAACCTTGTCCCCCAAAACTTCGGGATCCACCCATCACAAATGAGTTCCATTGAGAAGCATGCATTTGGTGGGGCCTCTCACGAAGATGCTCACGGTCATTTGAGGAAATTTAAGGGCAAGGTAGCAATGATAAAAAGACCGGAGTCCCGGAAGAGACATTGAGATTGATGTTATTCCCGTATTCACTCACCGACAAGGCGGATCGTTGGCTAAACATCCATCCTCCAAACACCTTCACCATATGGGATGATTTAGCCAAGGCCTTCATTGCAAAGTACTACCCCTCTTCAAAGACCGCGATGATTCGTAATGAGATTATCCAATTCCAACAGGATGACGGGGAGAGTTTAGGACAGGCGTGGGATAGATACCAAGATCTACTAGCTAGGTGCCCTCATCACGGCATCCCGACGTGGTATACTACTCAAATATTCTTCCAAACTCTTCTCCTGCGCACGAAGGAGATGGTGAATGCATCGGCGGGGGGAAGCTTTGATCACCTACCGGATGAGGAAGGTACGAAGTTAATCAAGAAGATTGTGGATTCCGAGGAAAACTATGGCACAAGAGGGAACGTGTTGAGAAGGAGTAACAAGTACCCAAATGAGAGCCTCTCTAATACAAAGGCTAATGAAGAAACCAATGCAAAAATCAACTTGTTAACCAAAAAATTGGAGGAGTTAACCAAAGTTCAACCAAGCAAAGCTAGCGGGAGTCATGGCCCCGGGATGTTGTTGGGTACTATGTCTTACACACCCCATATAATTAGTTTTACTAATTATAATGTCCTAATTAACTCATTTAATTAGGGTTTCAAGATCTTATGCATGCTAAATAATTGTGCGGAATTAAGAAGTCGAATACTTACAATCCGAGGGAAATTGGCAAAGATGATCCTCCAACCCTTAGTATCCAATGTAGGATACCTCTTTCAAGATGCACCCAAGACAACTCCTTAAACCGAAATAACACACGAGCTAGGTGCTTAAAACGGTTTACTTAAACTTAGTTTTTAATTCTAATCTAATTAGAAATCTTAACCTTATACTATAACTATTATAGTAGTACTAATATTATCTAATAATATTTTGAGAGGTTTTGATTTAAATCTCACACTAGAAAAATGAGGCTAGGGTTAGAAGAATGATTATGTGAACAATTCACATAATATATGGAGTAATGGTGTAGTTGTCGTGTTCAAGGCATGGGGAAGAGAAGAGGAGAGCATATTGAGCTTACCCATGAACTAGGGTGGCTCTAAGATGATTAAAGCTAAAACACCCTTTAGTCATAATGTTGGAGTTATTAAATTAACACCCAACACTTCTCTAAATCCCCACACAAAACCTGCACCACCTCATATAAAATGGACTTCTATTTTATCAATTGTCATTTTGTGTAATTGTATAATCATATGTGACATACATTATGTCACAATTATAAAAACAATTGTTTAATTTAAAATGCATATTTATCAAATAAATGTCATTTATAAATTAAATAAATCATATTCAACAATTTGACAAGTAATTCATAATTACTAATATATAAAATGGTTGTAAGGGGTTTCGAACCCGGTATCTCCTTGTAATTATTCTCCTTTGATATATATAATACTCACATTTTACCAAAAAAAAAAATGGTCATTTCTATAATCGTCAATACGATTTACAACACTTGTAATAATATTTAACCCGATTCATTCTAATTACGACATTTCATAAATATCTTTTAATGTTTGATAATCGACACGTTTCAATTTCAAACATAAATCTTACATTAAGATATAACCTTTGATTTCTCGATATATGTGTTTAAGCAATTTGATCAACTCGTATCAGTATACACTTGATCAGTTTATAATTTAAGGGAATTGTCTTGTAGGTGTGACCTAAAGGGATCAACTGACCACCACCGTCATACGACAGTAATGTCAAACTCTAGCTAGCCAATCATGTTGGAGTAGTGTCCTCCACAATAATGTTTTACATAATAAATCTCGTATAAGGAATATCAGGGATTTATATTTTTTATATTTGTCAGCTGGTCAACGTTAATCGGTAATGATTGACTTACTAGAGTTTGACATTACTGTCGTATGACGGCGGTGACCAGCTGATCCCTTTAGGTCACACCTATAGGATGATGCCCAAATGGAAAAATTAATTATTTGTATAAGATACAAGTTAATTAATTCCTTGTTTAGGTTGACTTTTATTAGTCAAGTGAATTTAATGTTTGATGAAGAGTAAAGTACTCGGGCCATAGGATTTTATTATTCAGTTATATGATAATTGAATAATAAATGTAATACGATATTTAGTAATTAATAGTTAATTTACTAAATATCTACGTATTTTGTATTATTTATGAGGTGGAGGTAATTAGCGAATTAATGTTACACGAAGTTGTAAAATTAGCTAAACGGGTTTTATAACTTATTTTATGTTGAAAATGATAAAATGACACTTAAATGTTAAGTGTATTTTATTTACTAATTTGTATTATTTAAGTGTTAAATAATCAGATAAATATTTTTATTATATAAGATAATAAAATATACGACTTATAAGCATTTGAAGGACAAATGTCGAAAGACGAAATAAGACCCGGAATACTATATGTAAACCGAGAATATGGAGATAATGTGACCATAATAGGTCTTTGTCTTCCACTCATATTTTTGAGTATTATAAGCTCATTTTTTTACATTTGATGACCTATAAATAGACTACTATTCCACTTGTTCTTAGTGGAAAAATCTAGAGAATCAAAATCCTCAAAATATATACTTGTTGTTAAGTCATTTAAGAGGAAAAAGAGAAGACTTAAGATCTTCATCTTCAACCTCTAAAATTGATTAAAAGTTGATCAATCTTTATTATGTTAAGTTCACAAAAATTAATATATTTCTTATATTATCAAAGTAATAATATTTGTAGTATAGAAAAACAAGGTTTACACTAAACTATATCTAGTTAATATACTTAGTGTTTTTGAGCTAGTCTTGGGTGCAACCAAAGGAGGTCACCTATTTTGGTGACTTGGGTTATGGAGGATCATCATACACTATTTTAGCTTAAGAACTACAAAGGTAGGAGACATTTGTAGTGCCAAAAATGCTATCTTACCAATGTAAGAAAATTTCTTCTTATTAATTTTTGCCTGCATGTATTATTTAGACCACCTTATGAAATTAGCTTGTAATTTTAATATCATTTGAGAGTCTAATGAGGTCTAAATTCCTAGCAAGTGGTATCAGAGCATTGTTACATACATGCATGTTGTCTTAAGACGATTTTATGAGTTTATGAGATAAATTAGTAAAGTTGATATTTTGATGTTAAAATTAGTTTTATCAAAAAATATGGTCTTGCATCTATATAATCTGGTCATATAGTTATATGGGTCGAAAATTTAATTTATGTACAAATTTATGTGTAAAACACCTCGCGAAAGCGGAAATATAAAACACACAAAGTACTAAAAATGCAGCGGAATTAAAACTTTTTAAACATAAACATCATGCGAGGTGAATTAAAACTGAAACGAAAACTGAAACTGATATAAACAAAATAGATAAGTATAACAGTTCTAAGTACGAACACCAAATATATACAAAGCCTGGGATGGAACATCCCTACAGGCACCAAAACATGAACTGTATCAAAACTAAGAGTCTAGCTAATCGGTGAAGTGTAAGTCATATGATGAAAGGATCATCACTCGCTAGCTCTCAAGTGAACCCCGTCCAACCTGCATGTACCTACATACATGAAAACATGTACGCCACAATCAGTGGGGAGTGACTAGAGTTCTCCTAGCCACCTTTTGTAACGACACGTAACAAGCAATACAAACAGAATACTCCAACATATATAAACATGTGAAGTATAACAATATTTCAATAACTGATCATCAACTATCATGCAATTACTAATGCACGACTCTCAACCAACTTCGGAAACTATTTGGAAAGAGAGCCGGTTTCCCTACCGGTTACCCAGTCGGGGGGTCTTTCAATCCAAACCATTTACGAAACTGACTAAATAGTCACCCAATGCCTTGGGTGAACAGACTACAACTCAAGTAATACAATCATTAACTACTTCATCATGCATATCTGACACTGTACCAATCTCAAGGCAAGCAGATATAAAACATCAAGTAAAAAGGTCCAGTAGTCAACTTAAGACATAACCTGAAGACTAACACACTTTCACAATCAAGGACCCAGAGGCCAACTTAAGGCATAGACCAAGGTAACAGTAAACACTAGCAATGGGTCCAGAGGTGAACTTAACACATATCCCACTACCAAACAATGTCGGGTCCAGAGGTGAACTTAACACATATCCCAACATACAATTCAAGTAAAGGGTCCAGAGGTGAACTTAACACATATCCCTAAACATCCACAAGCAAAGGGTCCAGAGGTGAACTTAACACATATCCCAATGCTACAAACAAGTATTGGGTCCAGAGGTGAACTTAACACATATCCCAAAACACAGCTATCGCACACCGGGTCCAGAGGTGAACTTAACACATATCCCGTGTACGACAACCGATAACGTGTCAGGTTCAGAGGTGAACTTAACACATATCCTGACTCGCCACAAGCAAAACACGTAATGGGTCCATAGGTGAACTTAACACATATCCCATCACGCGACATACAACTCAACCATTAACATCCAAAGATAGAAACTAACCTATAGCTCTAACTTCTTAAACCACTAAACAACACTTAATTGATCCCGGGAACTAAGATGAGGGAGAGCCGGTTTCCCTTTCGGTTACCCGACCGGGGGGTCTCTATCCTCACTCCATTCCCGAACCCAATATAGTGTCGCCCATCCTCCGGGGACCTCAAACACATATCAAAGGTACGAAGAACGAGTTTCAATCAAAACCGATAAACCGTTTAAAAGTTACGGACTAATTACGAATTCAAAGTAAAAACAATCATCAGGGGTCCCCAGCCGGTCGGCAGGCAGCCGGCCTACCGGCTAGACACTCCTCCCAGCCTTCCTTCTTTACAAAACGCAAACAACCACAAAGGGCTCCCAGCCGGTCGGCAGGCAGCCGGCCCAATGGCTGGGGAACCCAATCCCCTCTATTTACGTACTATGCAAAACTTACCCAAGAGGCTCCCAGCCGGTTGGCAGGCGGCCGGTCTACCGGCTGGGCACTCGAATCCTACGTATTTCAAAATTTGCAAAAACAACTAAAAGCACTCCCAGCCGGTCGACCGGCGGCCGGTCGGTCGACTGGCTCAGAGAGCCTGATCGCAAAAATCGCGACATCCAGTAAAATCGAAACCTTCACAATTCGACTCAATACTTCTAAGATCACAACAACAAATGTTTACCCATTGTATCAAATCATCAACTACACTAACTATCAGCAATTAAACCCACAAACAATCCTCAATAAGCAAATGAGTTGTATCCGTCTTAAGCATAAATTTCTGAAAAACTTAACAATAAACATATATAACATCACCAAGGCATGTAATCATCAAGTAAGAACATTCCTAACATGTTACTAAGTCTAAACAAAAATAATCATATGAAATTTCAGAAACTTAAATCATCTTAAACATCAAAAGTGCTAATATTAACAATAAGGCCGAGTTTCTCATTATCGTCACCTTAAATGCAATCCCGCTCAAAGCTCCTCCTCTATGATGAAGCTATCCACGTCCGGGTCTTCTAAGCCCTCACCTACATCACGAAAAACGAGTTTAAAGGATCAAAAGATGGATTTCTCCAAAACAGCCCAAATTTCGAGATGAAGGAAATGAAAAACGGGGTTTTAGGGAATAATTATGGAAAAGAAGATGAATAATTATGGAGGTTTTGTGAGAAAATAAGTTATAGTGTTCTTATTTTTGAGATGTCAATATGTCGACTAAATGGGGTTTTAGGGGTTTAAGAGTTGTCCTTTCCGTTTAAATGAAAACGGGTTGGAAAGAACGGGTTTTAAGTTGAGAATTCAAGTTGCCAAGTTTGTATTCGTCTTAAGGACTTAAGGTTCTTAAGACGGATCTTGCTATTTATAAAAATACTTTACGATAAATTATTAAAATATTATTTTATTACTTAAAATAATTGAAAACCTTAAAAATATATTTTATAAAAATACGGGATGTTACAATCACCCCAACTTCAAAAAGTTTCGTCCTCGAAACTCGAATGAAGATAAATTCTAACTAACTATACCTCAATCGAAAAGGGAAAGATGCGCAGCACGCATCGATGCCTCGGTCTCCCACGTCTGCTCCTCAACATCACCGCAACGCCAAAGGATCTTCACTAAAGGCACCACCTTGCTCCTAAGCTTCCTATCCTGTCGGTCAAGGATCTTCACAGGACGCTCCTCGAAAGCAAGACTCGGCTCTAAGTTCTCGATCTCTCTAGGAAGAACATGACTCGGATCACTAACATACTTACGGAGCTGAGAAACATGAAAGACACTATGAACCTTGCCCAAACTAGGAGGCAAGTCCAAACGATAAGCAGCAGCACCAATCCTCTTTACAATCTCAAATGGCCCAATATACTTAGGACACAACTTGCCCTTAACTCCAAACCTCTTAACGCCCTTCATCGGTGAAACTCTCAAGAAAACTCTGTCACCCACCTCAAACTCTAGAGGTCTACGGCGAACATCAGCATAGGACTTCTGTCGATCCTGTGCGGCCTTCATCCTACCTCTGATAAGCTGAACCTGATCGATCGTAACAGCTAACGAGTCCGGTCCTAGGTCGTGCACGTCACTCGCCTGATCCCAACAGATCGGACTACGGCACTTCCTACCATAGAGCGCCTTATACGGAGCCATACCAATAGATGAATGGTAACTGTTGTTGTAGGAAAACTCAACTAACGGTAGACACTGCTCCCAAGAACTCTGAAAATCAAGTGCACAAGCACGGAGCAAGTCCTCTAATGTCTGAATAGTCCTCTCGGATTGACCATCAGATGCGGCATGAAATGCGGTACTCATCAGCAAACGGCTACCCATAGCCTCCTGTAAAGCCTTCCAAAACCTGGAACAGAAACGAGGATTATGATCGGAAACGATCTCTCTCGGGACACCATGGTAACGGACTATCTCTACAATATAAGCCCTGGCTAAACGGTCCATATCCCATGTCTCTCTGATAGGCACAAATATGGTACACTTAGTTAACCTATCAACCACAACCCAAATCGCATCCTCGCCTCCCACTGTCTTAGGCAATGCCATCACAAAGTCCATCGATATGCACTCCCACTTCCACTGAGGAACGTGGAGCGGCTGTAACAAACCACCTGGCCTCCTATGCTCTATCTTGACTTGTTGACAAGTCAAGCACCTACTCACGTAATCCAAAATGTCTTTCTTCATCCCGGGCCACCAAAATATAAGTCTCAAGTCCTTGTGCATCTTCTCTCCGCCCGGATGAACTGAATACGGTGTCAAGTGAGCCTCATCAAGAACCCTCTTCCTCAAATTTGGCACATCTGGAACATACATCCTACCACAGAATCTAAGGAAACCATCAGAATCAATCACTAAATCTGGTGCAACACCACTCGAAATCTTAGCCTCAAACCTCCGGAAAGCAGCATCTGTAGGTAAACTCTGGGGAATCTCCCAATATAAAGACGGCTCGGCAGTCATAGCAGATAACCAATCAAAACCACTACCCACCATTTCTAATCTAAACTTCCAGAACTCGGAACACAACTCATCGGGCAATACACGCATAACACTCATCGAATGAGAAGTCTTGCGGCTAAGTGCATCAGCAACCACATTGGCCTTACCCTCATGATACAATAACTCAATGTCATAATCCTTAACCAACTCTAGCCAACGACGCTGTCGCATATTGAGGTCTTTCTGGGTGAAAATGTACTTTAGACTCTTATGATCCGTGAAAATGCGACAATGAGATCCCATCAAGTAGTGACGCCACATCTTCAGGGCATGAACAACTTCAGCTAACTCAAGATCATGCGTCAGATAGTTCACTTCGTGAACTCGCAACTGTCTAGATGAGTAAGCTATCACCTTACCACTCTGCATCAACACACATCCAAGCCCTAACATCGAAGCATCGCAGTAAACATCAAAATCAACTCCAATCTCTGGCAAAGCAAGTACGGGAGTGGAAGTCAACCTAGTCTTCAATTCCTGGAAAGAGCTCTCACACTTGTCGGTCCAAACAAATTTAGCTTCCTTCTTCAATAACTGAGTCATCGGACGAGCTAATCTAGAGAAATCCTCAACAAATCGACGGTAATAACCTGCTAAACCAAGGAAACTACGGATCTCTCCCACATCTTTGGGACTCTCCCAATCAACAACGGCCTCAATCTTCGCGGGATCAACCATAACTCCCTCACTAGATATCACATGTCCAAGAAATGCAACCTTAGAAAGCCAAAACTCACACTTAGAGAACTTCGCGAACCACTTCTGTCGACGTAAAATCCCAAGAATCAATCTGAGATGCTCGGCATGCTCCTCATCGGTCTTCGAGTAAATGAGAATGTCATCAATAAATACCACAACACAAGTGTCAAGATACTCACTAAAGGTGCGGTTCATCTGATCCATAAAAATAGCAGGTGCATTAGTCAACCCAAAAGGCATGACTACGAACTCAAAATGCCCATATCTGGTACGGAAAGCAGTCTTCGCAATATCAGCCTCTCTCACTGGAATCTGATGATAACCAGATCGAAGATCAATCTTAGAAAACCTAGAAGCACCTCTCAACTGATCAAACAAATCATCAATCCTAGGCAAAGGATATCTGTTCTTCACAGTCGCTCTATTCAACTCTCTATAATCAATGCAAAGTCTCATGGAACCATCTTTTATCTTAACAAATAAAACTGGAGCACCCCACGGAGAAGCACTCGGTCTAATGAACCCTTTCTCGATCATCTATTCTAATTGCTGCTTCAACTCTTTCAACTCTGGTGGAGCCATACGGTAAGGAGCTTTGGATATCGGTCCGGTACCTGGAACAAGCTCAATGGTAAACTCCACATCTCTCTCTGGCGGTATCCCTGGCAAGTCATCTGGGAAAACATCTGGAAACTCACGAACAATGGCTACATCCTCAAGCTTCGGTAGCGATGGCTTTGCAGCTGAAACAACACACAGGAAGGCTTGGCAACCCTTCCTAAGAAGATGAGATGCTTTCATCGAAGAAATAACACGAACACCCTTTTTAGGGCGAGTTCCCCTATAGGAAACACGAACTCCTGAAGAACTCCTCAAGCAGATTTTCTGGTCGCGACACTCGAAGCGAGCATGGTATCGCGATAACCAATCCATACCGAGGATAATGTCAAATTCCTCGAGAGGAAATCTCAGTAAGTCCGCTGGAAATGTGGCTTGACCAATAATAATCGGACATCCCTATGGGACGAAGAGCAGGAAAACATGTCTCCAGAAGGTAAGGAAATGGAAGTCTCCTCAACCAATGAAGACTCAAGAGCTAGACGGTCTGCGAACTGAGTCGATATAAATGATAAAGAAGCTCCAGTGTCAAATAAAATAAGACACTCAGCACCAAGTACAGAAAAGATACCAGCCACAATATCTGGATGAGCCTCAGCCTCAGCCCTAGTCATCACGAAGATCTTCCCCTTCGGCTTTCCTCCCTTAGTCGCTGCAGCAGCAGTGGCAGCCTTGCCAAGTGCGGTGTTCCTCTCAGGACACTCATAAGATCGATGCCCAAATCCATTACAGGTGAAACACTTATAGGCATTCTTGAAACAGTCAAAGCCCGGATGAGATGGTTTACCACAACGGTGGCAAACACTAGAAGTTGTGTCGGTGTGAACAATGGTCTTAGCAACCGGAGCAGAGAACCTCTCAAACCGCTTCTTCTGAGAAGAAGGCGAAGAAGTAGATGGTACAAACGGTCTCTTCCCCTAGTAAACTGATCTCTGGTGAGAAGTCACACTGGAAGTAGCAGCTCGGGTCTCAGCATCTATGGCACGAATGGACCTCTCGGCCCAAATAACATCATCATATACCTCCACAAAAGAAGTCGAGTCACGACGAACCATACTCTCGATGTGCGGCCCTAACTTCCCACGGTAGAAGTAAACTCTCTCAGCCTCATCCCTGACAAACTTCGAAGCGAAATGTGCAAGATGGTTAAATTTGTCGGTGTACTCCTGAACGGACATCTTACACTGCTTCAAGTCCATGAACTCCTTAAGTCTCTGTGATCTAAGCTCCTTAGGATAAAACCTCGTCTCGAGCTCTTTTCCATCTCACGGAACCACTCAGTAAGAGCTACCGGATCAACCTCGCCTCCATAAGTCTTCACGTGGCTCCTGGACATCTGGGATGCTATCCAAGAGAAGCTACCAGGACGATTAGCCTCATTGCCTGGCGGTGGAGGAGGTGGAATAGTCTCTGCTTGCTGTCTCTTGTTCTCAAGCAACTGATGAAGTGCTTGCATTATAGTGTTCTCAGCAGCCGTGGTTCTCACTATCCTTCAAAAGAAAACAAGTGTTAACTTAGCAATTAGCATTCACAAATAGACTACAATATAAATCCTTAGATCTACCCATCTCTCATTCATTATTTGTTTATTTGGTCAAGTTAAGGTTGGGGTCACATGAGTGCGTCGGGAGCAATAATGCTCTGATACCAACTGTAAAACCCCTCGCGAAAGCGGAAATATAAAACACACAAAGTACTAAAAATGCAGCGGAATTAAAACTTCTTAAACATAAACATCATGCGAGGTGAATTAAAACTGAAACGGAAACTGAAACTGATATAAACAAAATAGATAAGTACAACAGTTCTATGTACGAAAACCAAATATATACAAAGCCTGGGATGGAACATCCCTACAGGCACCAAAACATGAACTGTATCAAAACTAAGAGTTTAGCTAATCGGTGAAGTGTAAGTCATATGATGAAAGGATCATCACTCGCTAGCTCTCAAGTGAACCCCGTCCAACCTGCATGTACCTACATACATGAAAACATGTACGCCACAATCAGTGGGGAGTGACTAGAGTTCTCCTAGCCACCTTTTGTAACGACACGTAACAAGCAATACAAACAGAATACTCCAACATATATAAACATGTGAAGTATAACAAAATTTCAATAACTGATCATCAACTATCATGCAATTATTAATGCACGACTCTCAACCAACTTCGGAAACTATTTGGAAAGAGAGCCGGTTTCCCTACCGGTTACCCGGTCGGGGGGTCTTTCAATCCAAACCATTTACTAAACTGACTAAAGAGTCACCCAATGCCTTGGGTGAACAGACTATAACTCAAGTAATACAATCATTAACTTCATCATGCATATCTGACACTGTACCAATCTCAAGGCAAGCAGATATAAAACATCAAGTAAAAAGGTCCAGTAGTCAACTTAAGACATAACCTGAATACTAACACACTTTCACAATCAAGGACCCAGAGACCAACTTAAGGCATAGACCAAGATAACAGTAAACACTAGCAATGGGTCCAGAGGTGAACTTAACACATATCCCACTACCAAACAATGTCGGGTCCAGAGGTGAACTTAACACATATCCCAACATACAATTCAAGTAAAGGGTCCAGAGGTGAACTTAACACATATCCCTAAACATCCACAAGCAAAGGGTCCAGAGGTGAACTTAACACATATCCCAATGCTACAAACATGTATTGGGTCCAGAGGTGAACTTAACACATATCCCAAAACACAGCTATCGCACACCGGGTCAAGAGGTGAACTTAACACATATCCCGTGTACGACAACCGATCACGTGTCAGGTCCAGAGGTGAACTTAACACATATCCTGACACGCCACAAGCAAAACACGTAATGGGTCCAGAGGTGAACTTAACACATATCCCATCACGCGACATACAACTCAACCATTAACATCCAAAGATAGAAACTAACCTATAGCTCTAACTTCTTAAACCACTAAACAACACTTAATTGATCCCGGGAACTAAGATGAGGGAGAGCCGGTTTCCCTTTCGGTTACCCGACTGGGGGGTCTCTATCCTCACTCCATTCCCGAACCCAATATAGTGTCGCCCATCCTCCGGGGACCTCAAACACATATCAAAGGTACGAAGAACGAGTTTCAATCAAAACCGATAAACCGTTTAAAAGTTACGGACTAATTATGAATTCAAAGTAAAAACAATCATCAGGGGTCCCCAGCCGGTCGGCAGGTAGCCGGCCTACCGGCTGGACACTCCTCCCAGCCTTCCTTCTTTACAAAACGCAAACAACCACAAAGGGCTCCTAGCCGGTCGGCAGGCAGTCGGCCCACCGGCTAGGGAACCCAATCCCCTCTAGTTACGTACTATGCAAAACTTACCCAAGAGGCTCCCAGCCGGTTGGCAGGCGGCCGGTCTACCGGCTGGGCATTCGAATCCTACGTATTTCAAAATTTGCAAAAACAACTAAAAGCACTCCCAGCCGGTCGACCGGCGGCCGGTCGGTCGACCGGCTCAGAGAGCCTGATCGCAAAAATCGCGACATCCAGTAAAATCGAAACCTTCACAATTCGACTCAATACTTCTAAGATCACAACAACAAATGTTTACCCATTGTATCAAATCATCAACTACACTAACTATCAGCAATTAAACCCACAAACAATCCTCAATAAGCAAATGAGTTGTATCTGTCTTAAGCATAAATTTCTGAAAAACTTAACAATAAACATATATAACATCACCAAGGCATGTAATCATCAAGTAAGAACATTCCTAACATGTTACTAAGTTTAAACAACAATAATCATATGAAATTTCAGAAACTTAAATCATCTTAAACATCAAAAGTGCTAATATTAACAATAAGGCCGAGTTTCTCACTATCGCAATCCCGCTCAAAGCTCCTCCTCTATGATGAAGCTATCCACGTCCGGGTCTTCTAAGCCCTCACCTACATCACGAAAACGAGTTTAAAGGATCAAAAGACGGATTTCTCCAAAACAGCCCAAATTTTGAGATGAAGGAAATGAAAAACGGAAGTGATAGATGGCTTGCAAATTCGATGAGGATTCCGAAAATGTATTTATTACCTTGATTCGGTGAGCGGATGATGAAGAAAAATGGAAAAGAAGATGAATAATTATGGAGGTTTTGTGAGAAAATAAGTTACAATGTTCTTATTTTTGAGATGTCAATATGTCGACTAAATGGGGTTTTAGGGGTTTATGAGTTGTCCTTTCCGTTTAAATGAAAACGGGTTGGAAAGAACGGGTTTTAAGTTGAGAATTCAATTTGCCAAGTTTGTATTCGTCTTAAGGACTTAAGGTTCTTAAGACGGATCTTAGTATTTATAAAAATACTTTACGATAAATTATTAAAATATTATTTTATTACTTAAAATAATTGAAAACCTTAAAAATATATTTTATAAAAATACGGGATGTTACATTATGACTTATTTTTACTTAAAATGGCATAAAATTGGAAGAACATGCATTAAAATTGATTAAGAGTTAATTTAATTAAATTGCATGTTAATTTTATGTATGTTTATTTGGAAATAACCACATGCATGTTCTATTTGTGTTAAATAGACATTTTTAAGGTAATGTGATTAATTTAGATAGTTTATTGATTTTTATTCGATAAAAATTGGTAAATAATGGTTATTTTAAAATAAATAAATATTTTATTTTTGGGTCACGAAAATTTTGTTTTTTAAGCTCCTGGAAATATTATAAAATGTCCAAAATTTTCTTTTAAATTTGTTTTAATTTTTATGATTTAATTTGGAATTAAATCGTAAAATTGCATTTTACCGACAAATATTGTGATATATGTTTGAATCAATTTCATAACCATTTTTTTTCCACATGCTTGGCATTTTGGTACAATACCATAATGTATAAAATTTTGAAATTTTATTTTCCATAATTTTTATTAATATAATGGATTGTTTTCATAATAATCATGAATTATTATGTTATTCTTATCATAAAATGTATTTTAAACCCATATAATGTCAAATTAATTAGTGTGACTAATCATTTTGAGGTTAGACCTAATTATAATGAGAGATCCATCTTAAAATTGTTTTAAGAATTGATTAGGAATTTTTAATGGTTAAAAATCCCGCTTAACAAGCTCGCATGATCGTTGTTGGTGAGTTGGACGATTTGACATGTCATATTTATTACAATGCATTTTATTATTCATATGGATGAATGTATTTAAATTAATGTAATTTTACCTTATATGGCCATAGGTAGAAATTGGTATTATCCGCAATGTATGGGAATACCGGTTTAATTTGTAATTTATTGCGATTTCGTATCGCTAATTTGTAATTAATTAATAGTTTTATTTTAGTTATAATTTGTATAATAGAATATTGCCATGTAATTTTATTTCTATTAGTATTATTGATTTTGTAAAAGACGGAGTTTCCTAAAAGACGGCGTTATTTTCGGAAAGGAGTTCCGAAATCCAAAAGAAGGAGGCCATTTCATTGAAGACCCTAGGGACCAAGGAGTTGGTTTCCGAAGTGTAATAGAATAGTTAATTAGATTACCTAGGTGGCCATATAAGGATTTTATTTGTTGCTTATCTTCATGCCAAATCGTCATTACATGTTTTTTATTTATTTTTCCGTTGTTATCGATTCAATTGTCTACCATTCACCAATTTTGCTCACTTAAAAGTGATAGACAATTAAATTAATCAGATCTCTCACTTTTAAAATTGAGATAAAGCCTTACCAAGTATTAGCACCTATGAATCCCTTCTTCATTAGAGGTAGGCTCGGCTCACCGGGGTACTCTTTTTTTACGTTGGGTAAGTAGGGTAATAAAAGTTATTACACGTGAAAATTAATTGGTTGGACTCAACGGGATTAATGTGGGATGAATCGGCCTCACCGTGCCCATGATTAGTTCCGGGGCTGACAGATAGTTTTTTTTGAGAAAATCTGTCAACCAAGAGTTCTAGTGGTAGAATCAGTCAAATTGTTGACTCACCAAATTTATATAAATAAGGGATGAATCGGCTCACCGTGCCCGTGTTTATATAAAGAGGGTCTTGGAATCGTTTATATAATTCAGTGGGAGATCATTATATAAATGCCTATTTATTAAAACTTGTTAAAGTTATTTTTCAAGTATTTATTTACGATGAATGTTAAATTTCCCACTTATTCCGTTTATTATTTTATATCGCGCAATGACTATATATTGAACTCGCTCCTCCATTTATAGAATCGATAATCCGTTATACATGAAAAATAGTTTTCTAAGAGTATACGGTAACTTGTTTAATCGATTATTCATCTTTTCTCCGATTTACCACCATAATTAATTAGAAAAATGCATTTACATTTGATCCTCATATTGGTTGTTGTAAAGATCTCTTATGAAGAGGATAAACTGAATTTTGCTTAAATCAAAAGTGTTTCGATTTTACAATATCATTTTATTTACAACAATATTACTACAATCTTATTGCTCGTGAGATAAATGGTTATACATACTTAAACTGTTTAAGTACTTAAATTTGTTGGGAACTGATTGGTAATATGATTTGCAATCGAAATCATGATTAACCAATGACCACATTCACTTTATTAAGTTTCTTAGAAGTGAGTGGGAGCTCTAAGAGGGATGTATATATCTTAATAGTTAAGATTAGGACGAGGTTCAAAAGAGAATTTGGTTCAAGTATTTGGTTTAAGGCAAATGTTAATAAGGATAAGCTATTGTGAATAGCAACACCAAACCATAGTGCAAGGCCAATCCTAAGCAAATTTGTTGATATTTTAATTGAAATATTACATTAATAGAAAAATAACCCTATTTTTTGAATAAGAAAGTTAGGTGTGTGACACCTATAAGGTTCGTTCTTTTCTAGATATCTATATGATTGACATTAGTTATACTTCTACCACTTCATCAATATTTGATATCGATAGTGGTTATAATAATTGCTATTGGTTCATGAGACGATAGTCGTGTGACGATTAGCTTTTAACGAATGTTAATTATCTCGTAGGAAATGGAACTAGAGTAGTTGTCATTCCATTATGAGGCTTATAAGTGTTATAAATATGTACTTAATCTAGTTTTTTGGTTTAGAATTGTGCTTTAATAAAAGTTTTATGTAAGACACATAGGATTTTACTTATATGATATAAACAAATGTTGTACCCAAATTTGCCATGATTTGATCTATGGCTATGCCAATCAAAATATTGGTTATTTTTCACCTAAACTAGATAAATTTATATATATCATATAGCATATAAAAGGTTCATTATTTTTTTTTTGGTGACCCCGATCTAATCTTAGTTCTGAATTGAAATTGCATTCATGGACTAGTGTAAACTAAGTCTTCGTGAATCATTTGATTGTGAATCTTATGATATATGCGAATCTTGTATTCCAAGCAAGATAACTCGTACCTTTTTGGTGAAAAGGAAATTTAGCATAAGAGTCGTTATTCATCCTAATCACATGTGGATGTGTATGATCAAATAACAAAGTCAATCAGAGTAGATTAGATTTACTTCTTTTCTTTTACCATCAGTTTAGAAAGATAGTGGCGTATCTACTTAACGAGATATAAAGAAAAACTCTTCATGAGATCAAAGAGTTTTTATTGTAAATATGATTACCAGTAAGACTATAAGATCAAAGTTTCACGATCCGATCGTGGAAAGTATAACTAAGTGATGATTTTTGTTTGTTACCAAAAGTAATGTGATACAGTATCACAAGTTAAAATATTTCCGTAACACACATTATTCGATAAGGTGTGGTTGAAAAAAGATAATATAGAACTTATACGATATATTTTTTTTTATCTTAGTCAAGTTTTATTGAGCCACTTGATTTTATAATTGGGGTCTTTCTATTTTGACTACTAATTTCTTTTTCCCAATAAGTCAAAGTACCTTTTTTTAAACAACCATATTCACTCCATGTTAGATATGGAAAGGTATAGTACCAAATTTGTAAGTTGTCCGGATAAAATAAAACATGTGGTCAATTATCCTACAAGTTCATGAGAATAAAGTGTTTGTGGCTCATGATGCTGTCTTTATAGAAAAGAGGACTATTTCTAAATGACAGAGTGGGAGAAAATATTGAAGATCCACAAATGACACAAGAAAATTGTTTTATTATTGTCAAATAGAGTGTATATTTGTTCGGAATATACGAGGTCAGGTTAAAATCTATCACTCTTTAGAGATGAGTATATAAGTGTTACATTTTGAAAGTAATGAGAGATGATAAATCGTTATTTAAAAAAAATTATGATACCTCTTACTTACAAAGAGGTTGTTTAAAAGGTTGTTTCTAGTTTCATCTCTATGCAATGGCAATAGAAGTCATCTTAATCCGAATTAAAATTCAAGTGTAATTATCAGGTAAATAACCTGGTATATTTACATGAAAAAGTTTGACCTCTTCAATGTAATTGACTTGAATAAAAAGATGTTTTCTAGGCTTAATTGGTGAAAAAGGGTTTTGCACCAATTTCAATGCTTCAATAAACTCGGATTATACTGGCAATTGTTGCATTTCATAATTATCAATTTAATAGTAGGATATCAAAACCATCTTCCCGAATTTGATTCGTTCTAGAAGAAGAAGTGTGTTTGACATATTTATAGGGTTTGTTGTAGATCCTTACAATCTTAAGATTGTAGCAAACTTATGAGGATATCTTAACAGAGCATCATGGAGTTGGAATGATTAGTTGATCGTATTATAAAATATTTCTCAAGATGTTGAGGAATTATGTTTACACATGAAGTTTAGTGGGAGTATGGTGGTCTTATGAGTCTTTATATAGTTGGTATATAAATCATTTGGAATGATGAAAGAGTTAGGAGAATATTAATACATCTTAAAATATCCAGATTTATTAGATAAATCAAGGAGGGATATATGCGCTTTATTAGGAGTCTTATGTAGATGATATTCTTGACTAGTTCAAACAAGTTGAACTCATTAGAATTGATTCTAATTGCTTCCGCTGTCGGATTAATTTTATACGCTATGATGTATTATTGTCTTAACAATTCATATACTTCGAGTATTGTGAGTTTTTATTAATCAAAGTTAATTGAAGGTTATTTAATAGCCAAATTAGTTATTATTTAGTACTTGAGAAGAACTAAGTAAATAAAACTAAGTGTTTTGATATTTTTATATTTATAATTCATGTAAGGAGTTACATGAATGTTTGTTGTTATTTATGTAAAAGATACATTAAACACCATCCTTTAAAACATATAGGGATTGTTTGAAATCCCGTATTGGCTATGAGGAGTTGATCTGCTAGAAGAGTTTCAGGCAGTCATACATTGCGGATTTTACAACGGAAATTAAGTACTTCATAACATTCGATGTTGCGATACGAATTAGCTTGGATTTGACAATAATGCAAGGACTAGTAGTAGCTCATGCAGTCGCATATCCTATCATGATATACTGTGAAAACAGTGGGAGCTATCTTCGAGGCAAGGGTGCCATAGTCTAGAGTTAAGTCTAGACATGTACTTAATTAATAAGTTACATGTGATTTCAGTTATGTGAAACAATGGGAAATAACAATTGTTGGTTTGATAAAATGAGGTGTCATTGATTTTAAACCAAGTTCTTGTTGAAAGCTAAACATGATAGTTATGTCATTTCAATGTGATTGAAATAGGGTAATTGAATTGCTGCAGATTATATGATGTGTAATAATCTGATAGTGTATCAATTTTTACATATATGATATAACATTTATCGTTTGAGTTTTTTCAACTCTTATATATTCATTGCTAACTGGATATTAGTTATACTTTGTTTTTATCCAAATAGGTTGTAGTGACAATGTCGAACCCTATTAAGTGAACTGGATTAACATTGTATAATGTCCCTAGTTACTTAATGAGGTGACGTCTCGGAGTGACTAGATTGTAAGGCGATAGATGACGAGTTCGACTGTCATATGGCCATAGAGATGGTTGGTCGATTACATAGGCGGAATGTAAAGACATTTTGTCGGGCAGCGACCATTTATAGAGTCCTTTATGTTGCCTGGTCGTGGCGAGGATTTCAATTATTCCTTCGAGTCAATTCTTTAGACTTGTGGCTATTTGTCTAAGTTGGTATGGTTTTCCGGTGGCTTTGGTTTTTGTCCAAGGTCGCGCCGTAAAAGGAGGCTGATGGACATTTACTGGGTCATTGTGATCTGTATCGAACGAAGAAAATAGGTCAATAAGATTGTCCATCTATGTCATTATATATATCTCAAGGCCACTCGAGGAGAGATGACTGAAAATGCGTGGCCACGCTCGGATGTGATCTATAGTAGATTATCCGGTCAGACAGTCATTCTCCAGATCGAGGAAACCACTTTATGATATGATCACGTGCAAGAACGACCTGAAAGTCCTCTTGCATTGAGTGGGAGATAATATTGGACAAGAGAATTGGTAACGCACACTTGTGTCGGACAAGTGGGAGATTGTTGGAGTACTGTCCTCCACAATAACGTTTTACATAATAAATCTCGTATATCAGGGATTTATATTTTTTATATTTGTCAGCTGGTCAACGTTAATCGGTAATGATTGGCTTACTAGAGTTTGACATTACTGTCGTATGACGGCGGTGACCAGCTGATCCCTTTAGGTCACACCTATAGGATGATGCCCAAATGGAAAATTTAATTATTTGTATAAGATACAAGTTAATTAATTCCTTGTTTAGGTTGACTTTTATTAGTCAAGTGAATTTAATGTTTGATGAAGAGTAAAGTACTCGAGCCATAGGATTTTATTATTCAGTTATATGATAATTGAATAATAAATGTAATACGATATTTATTAATTAATAGTTAATTTACTAAATATATACGTATTTTGTATTATTTATGAGGTGGAGGTAATTAGCGAATTAATGTTACAAGAAGTTGTAAAATTAGCTGAACGGGTTTTATAAAACTTATTTTATGTTGAAAATGATAAAATGACACTTACATGTTAAGTGTATTTTATTTACTAATTTGTATTATTTAAGTGTTAAATAATCAGATAAATATTTTTATTATATAAGATAATAAAATATACGACTTATAAGCATTTGAAGGACAAATGTCGAAAGACGAAATAAGACCCGGAATACTATATGTAAACCGAGAATATGGAGATAATGTGACCATAATAGGTCTTTGTCTTCCACTCATGTTTTTGAGTATTATAAGCTCATTTGTTTACATTTGATGGCCTATAAATTGACTACTATTCCACTTGTTCTAAGTGGAAAAATCTAGAGAATCAAAATCCTCAAAATACATACTTGGTTTTAAGTCATTTAAGAGGAAAAAGAGAAGACTTAAGATCTTCATCTTCAACCTCTAAAATTGATTAAAAGTTGATCAATCTTCATCAAGTTAAGTTCACAAAAATTAATACTTCCTCCATTCATATCCAATCTACACTTATTCCATTTTAATCCATTCATATCCAAACTACCACTTTCCTATTAAAGCCTAAAAAATTACTAAAGTGTCCTTATGAATATCAATTATTTACACAAAATGTCATTGAATGGCCCACCATTAATCAACTATCACCCATTTAAATTAATAAAAAAACACCTTACACATATCCAATTGTACTTTTAATAATTTTTTAACCTATTTATTAATATTTGTGCAAAAAGCAAAACTACATTTTGGATTTGAATGGAGGAAGTATGTTTCTTATATTATCAAAGTAATAATATTTGTAGTATAAAAAAACAAGGTTTACACTAAACTATATCTAGTTAATATACTTAGTGTTTTTGAGCTACTCTTGGGTGCAACCAAAGGAGGTCACCTATTTTGATGACTTGGGTTATGGAGGATCATCCTACACTATTTTAGCTTAAGAACTACAAAGGTAGGAGACATTTGTAGTGCCAAAAATGCCATCTTACCAATGTAAGAAAATTTCTTCTTATTAATTTTTGCATGCATGTATTATTTAGACCACCTTATGAAATTAGCTTGTAATTTTAATATCATTTGAGAGTCTAATGAGGTCTAACTTCCTAGCAAATCATTACCGATTAATGTTGGTCAGTTGACTATATAATTTCCTATCATCCCTTGCGCATTCTTGTCATGAGATTTAATTATGTGATCGCACTATTGTTGAGGACACATTTCCCAACAATCTCCCACTTGTCCTCGACAAGTGTGCGTCACTAATTCTCTTGTCCTATTACAATCTCCCACTCAATGCAAGGTGTCTCTCAGGTCGTATTTGCATTTGATCATATCGTGAGTGGTTTCCTCGATCTGGAGATTAACTGTTTGATCGGAATTATCTACCATAGATGCCTTCCGAGCGTGGCCACGCATTTCCAGTTAACTTCTCCTCGAGTGTCCTTGAGATTTGAACAACCCCGACAAAGGGGTGGACAATTCCTATCGCACTACTCCCTTCAACTAGCCACAGCCAGACACAACCCAAAACAATACCATTTGACTCCAGTTACGAAAAGTCGTAGAGAATGGATCAAGGCTATGCCAAAACTGTGCCATCTTGGGCGAGTAGTCTTTAGTCTAAGATTTGACTCATAAGAATACTATAGCAGCTCTTGCCACGACCGGGCTATTATAAAATTTCCAGAACTCTATAAGCGGTCACTTTGCCCGACAGAGTGTCTCCCATAGTCTGCCTATGTGATCGACTAGTCATCCCATATGACTCTATGACATTTGAACTTGTCATCAATCGCCTCACACTCTAGTCTCTTCGAGATGTCACCTCACGCAAGCGGCTAGGGGCTATACTAAGTTAATCCAGTTCACTTTATGGGGTTCAAAGTTGTCTCTTACAACCCATTTGGATTTGACAAAGTATCTTTCAATGAGTTAATTATAAATCAAACGATATTGTCATGCGTGGACAGTCAATACAATATTACTGCTCCACAGCATTTGATGCACATTCATCAATTTGTATTAGTGGTTTGAATTTGTGAATAAACCTTTTATTCATATTCTTCCAAAACCTTACAAATTACAGTTTCCTTCAGACTCACATTATCTCGTTTAATGTGATCTTATTTGAGTACATGTCTAGAACTCATTCTAGATCTTGAGTTTCTCATCAAGAAGCTCCCACTGTTATCTCATAACTCGTGACGTATTAGTATGTCAGAGGGATCAACTTATCGCTCTTAAGTACCTAGTCACTTTTGTACTAAAATTTATTTTGTAGTTATGACGTTTTCATTACTAGTTCTCTTCGAGAACTCATCATTTTCAGTTATCTTGGCATATTAGTCAAAAGTTTTTAGGTTGTATGTTGAACCATATATTCAAATATATATATAAGTATATATGTGTATGTTTTGATAATGACAAGTCTAGCTAAATATATTATATACTCGTGCGTATAATCGTGTGCTAAGTGTACAATTTATAGAATGAGAAGATCTCGACGATCAAGTATAAAAGGTTCAAGAACTTTAGTCAAAGAATTGACTAATCAAAGATTAAGAGAAGATTGCAAGTATATAGAGAACTAATGTTATACATTTCAACTATAACTTTAGTATATGATGGTTTCAAGTTATAGCTCGTAGCTATAACTCTATAAAGAAGAAATGGTCGAAAGATTTGTGATGGTTGAAACGATTTTGGTTTCCAAAGTCGTCGTGATAAATTAATGTTTAATTGGTATTCTATTTTTAGAATATGGAATTATTAATCTTAATGGGTTAATATAAAATATCTTTTAGTTAAAAAGGAATAAATAATTTTCTTATGAGTTAATTATTTATTTCTAATAAACTAAGGATTTTTATATAACTTAATTGTCAAGTAATATAATTCTAGAAATCGTGAGAAACGGTTTTGGAAAGTCGTGTGCAATGACACGTTCCATAATCGTGTAGGGTTATTTAAATAAATAGTATGTACTCCCTCCATTTTTTTCCATGTGATACATATTCCGTTTTGGTCCATTCGATTCCATATGATACATTTCCATAAATGGAATAAAAAAAACTCATACTTATGGTTTTTTGTACAACTTGTAATACTTTTATTAATAAAAAAGCCCATACTTATAATTTTTTGTACAACTTGTAGTACTTTTATTAATTTTCTATTCTTGCCTTATTTCTTGTGCATAAAGCAAATGTATCATATGGAAAAAAATGGAGGGAGTATTTATTTAGATATCCTAAAAACAATCTAGATTATATTATGGTAATATAATGTATTATATTTTGACAAGGTTTAAGAAGTTGATTTCAATAAGGTTATTATTTAGTTATTATATATAAGATCTTTCCTAAACATGAAATATGAAATTAATCCTATCTATAATACCTAAATATCTTATTAAATCTTTCCTAAATAAATTAAGATTAGATTTATGATAGTATTACCTAAAGACTAGAATTCTAATTTTAGTAATATTCCTAAATCATCTAGGGTTTAATAACCTAGACATAATTTTATATAAATAGAATACTTGTGATACATTAAAAGCCACAAAATCATACACACTTGCACACAAATAAAGAAAACCGCCGCCGTTACTTTTCTTCGAGATCCAAGCTTTAATTGTCATATCTGTTTCAAGATTCAAGTGCTTCAGCATTGATCTTATTCATTCGAGATTGTGACTTTGAAAAACTTATTGAAGACTTATCTTATTAGCGTAAGATAGATCGAGTATTTAACGATACTCAGTGTAATCAAGTATTTCACGGTATTTGACATAGCTAGGTATTTGACGGTATCTAGATTGAGTTACAACTAACATCAAAGTTGTACGAGTAGGGTTGATAAAATTGTAATCCGGAGAAGGTACTAATTTTATTAATCGAGAATAGTGGACGTGGGTTTTAAATTGTGAAACTGAACCACTTTAAAAATATCGTGTCTCTATTTATTTCTTACTCTACTTGACATCCATCATACAAACGAACACATCGAAGAAAATTTGAAGAAGAAGGCATACTCAATTCAACCCCCCCCTTCTTGAGTATATTCATATCAATAAACTCTTCAATTGGTATCAGAGCCTCGTGCTCTTGATCGCCTAACTGTGTGAGACTGATCCTACTATTGATTCTATATTATATACTCTATCAACAATGGGTTCCAAGCACCTCAAGTGTCCTATTTTCGATGGTAAGAACTACAGTTTATGGAAGAACATGATGACTCATTACATCAAGGGATGTGACTGGGAATGCTGGAAGATCATCCAAACTGGACCAAAGAAAATCTTGGTCGCCGCCGCAAATGGTACCACCTATGAAAAGATGGAAAGTGATTATCTAGAAGCCGACTACAAGATTGCAGAGAAAAATTCAAAGGCTATGAGTCTCCTACAGAACGATATTATAATTCAGAATTTGACCGATTCTCATCTTGCAATTCTCCTAAAGATATATGGGACGGTCTTGAACTTGTCTACAAAGGTACATTCGTAGTCAAGAAACATCGTATAGATTTGCTTATTCAAAGATATGAACTTTTCACTATGGAAAAGAATGAATCTATTGATAGCATGTCTACACGATTTTCTTGCATTATCAATGTAACAATCCGACCCACCACGGTCGTAACACACCCCCAACACTACTACAAATATAGGTTTAGGAGACGGGGCTAATGGAACGAATTTTTGCGGAACCGTGCTAATGTGTCACTAAAGATGCGCGGGATTTTTTAAATAAGAAATACAAGACGGTTCCCATTATAACCCGTCTTTATTTGTTGTAAATAAACTAAAGAGAACGGTTAAAATACTTAACCGTGCTCTTATGTTATCATTTGGAAATCTAAGAGAACGGTTCTCTAGGAAACCGTTCTCTTTGCCTTGAGAGAAACTAAAAGAGCACGGTTGCCTTGAGAACCGTCCTCTTTGCTTTCATAACAATTTTTCATTATAACTAAAAGAGAACGGTTGCCCTGAGAACCGTTCTCTTTGCTTCTAAAAGAAGACGGTTGCCTTTTGAACCGTTCTCTTTGCTCTTCATAAAAATTAAACATAATAACTAAAAGAGAACGGTTGCCTTGTGAACCGTTCTCTTTGCTCTTCATAAAAATTAAACTTAATAACTAAAAGAGAACGGTTGCCTTTAGAACCGTTCTCTTTGCTTCTAAAAGAAGACGGTTGCCTTGTGAACCGTTCTCTTTTCTCTTCATAAAAATTAAACATAACGTGTAACACACAGTAACTGCTGCAGCCTTCGAAAACCTTTGAAATTCTGCGAATTCAAAGTCTGCGTATTTTCCACATAGTTTCTTCGTCCGCCATAGTTTCTTGCTATCAATCTTGCTATCAATCGTCCGCCATAGTTTCTTCTTCACCAAGCAACTGAACCATAATCGTACGCCCTCTTTCTCCTTTACTCTTGTTTGAATTACCAATTTTTTCTTGATTTTATTTGGGTTATTAAGTTTTATGAATGTTTATGTGGTTTTGATTTTGAATAATATATGATGTATAATTTGTGGTTTTCATGTTGAATATATGGTTTGTATGTGATTTGGATGAGGAATATGATGTATATTGTGGGTTAATGTATATGATGAAGGTTTTGATGTTGAATATATGGTTTGTATGTTTTTTCTGAAATTCGTGATGTTTTTTCTGTCCTCATTCAACTGAGTCAAACACCCTTAAATCACTAAGATAGAAAAGGCAGCAGTGGTTAGTTGGGAAGGCTCGGCTGAAATTGCCACCCCTGGTTTCTATCATGGCCAATTCAGTTGTAGGAATGTAGGCAGAGGGAGTAGAAGCAAATAGACTAAAATCGTGAACCAGAGTTCGTTGTTCATACATTGAGTTTGCCCTCTGTACGCTTAATATTAGTGCCAGACTAAAAAGGAATCAGTGCCAATTAACTATTAAGCTGCACACCCATTTAAGCTGCTACGTTCGGCACCCTACTGTCCCTGCCCATTGCTGATATAGCATCTACGTTCGGCACCCTACTGTCCATTTGCTGACAGAGTTGAAATAGCCAACATATTAACATAAAAAAAAGGTTATGCAAATCTATCTCACATGATAAATTCTTGGCGTAAAAAGAAATGACAAATAAATGCCAAACGCGCGGTCATCTGAAACCGTGCCTATGAAGAAATTCAGAAAAGCAGAAGATGGAACTATGGTAGTTGTTGCTGAACAATCAGGTTATACATAACCATTGAACCATTTGCCTATAAATTTCTATAATATTACATATAAAAATGTTCGGCACCAACTATCCAGAATATTTCAAATATTTGTACTTGAGAAAATAGAAATCAACATATATCATATAGGCATTAAACAGAAGAGCGGAGAGAAATAGAAGTACACAGAATTGCATGAGCAATATCATCTGCCCGTGTCTCTAGTCTGATCAGCCTACACATTAGTACACAGAATTGCATGAGCATAATGTTATTGGCACTGATTCCTTTTTTTTATGTTGAGAATAGAATTGATTGCAATCCTGTCAGGAAAAAAAGTGAGAAATATGTTAGTTCGTTGTTTAACAAGACATTAGATGCATATTATCAATGAAATCCCACAGTCTAAATCATACACAAATCAACTGTTATCGTCCTTAGTATTATTATCGTCCTTAGTATTATCATTGCTATTAGTATTATTATTGCTATTAGTATTATTATCGTCCTTAGTATTATTATCGTGATATTATTACTATTAGTATTATTATTGCTATTAGTATTATTATCGTTAATAATTGAATTATGAATTTAATAATTGAATTATGTTGTAATTATGTAGCCGAATATGGCTCGGCTCGTACTTGGATGATTAATGGGAAAAAGGGCGAAGTAGAATATGATGCCGGGTTAGCTGAATTTTACGACTTCGTAATAAAGAACGTGAAAGACAAATCTAGTATGGCGTGCCCTTGTGATATGTGCCGGAATATTAGGTATATGAGCTTTGGAGATGTAAGAATACATTTAAATAAGACAAATTTTAATCCAAAGTACACTTGTTGGATTTTCCATGGAGAATCAAAAAATTTAGATGGAATAGATGTCCAATTTGGGGAGATTGAGAGAGAAACATGCTTGAGTGACGATGAAGAGCCCGATGAGTCTAATTCACTAGAAGATCCGGGTTGTAATATGAATACTGAGGCAGGAGATGGGTGTGACGATATGTTGGATAAATCATGGGGAGATATGTTTGGAGGTGATGAGCAAGAAGGTATTGTAGATGAAACTGATGAGGATCTTGATGAAAATGATTTGGAGGATACCAGTGTTGTATTGGAGAAATTGAAAGATTCCGAAGTGCCTCTTTATAGTAGTTGTAAGCACACTAAATTGGCAGCTCTTGTTAAGTTATATAATTTAAAAGCAACAAATGGGTGGAGTGACAAGAGTTTCACAGACCTCCTGAAATTATTAAAGGTCATGCTCCCCGAAAATAATGTACTTCCCGATCGTACATATGAGGCAAAGAAGCTACTTAGGGGAATTGGTATGAAATATGAAAAAATCCACGCATGTCCCAATGATTGCATATTATATCGCAAAGGATATGCTAATCTCACTAGTTGTCCAGTGTGTAAGGAATGGCGATATCAAAAGAAGGAGGGGATCCCAGCTAAAGTTTTGTGGTACTTTCCAATAATTCCTAGGTTGATACGATTATTTGCGAATAAAGATGATGCCAAATTACTCACATGGCATAGTACATCAAAAGCAAATGATGGGAAGTTGAGACACCCGGCCGATGGGAAAGACTGGAAGTTTATTGATGCAAAATATCCCGAGTTTGGCAAAGAACCCAGAAATCTCCGCCTTGCACTCTCCACTGATGGGATGAATCCCTTTGGAAATTTGAGTAGTCAACATAGTACTTGGCCGGTGTTTTTAGCTATTTACAATTTGCCTCCATATCTTTGCATGAAACGAAAATATTTGATGTTGTCTTTATTGATTTCTGGTCCTAAAGAACCTGGTAATGATATAGATGTCTACTTAGAGCCTCTTCTTGACGATTTGAGATTGCTGTGGGATGAAGGGATACGAGTGTTTGATGCCTACCAGAATAGTTATTTCAATTTGAAAGCAATGTTACTATGTACTATTTCTGACTTTCCTGCGTATGGTAATCTATCTGGACACATTGTGCACGGGAAAGAGGCTTGCCCCTTGTGTGGAGAAGATGTCGATTCTTGTTATTTAAAGTTTTCTCGTAAGCAAGCGTACTTGGGATACCGTAGGTTCTTGGACCCTGATCATTCATAGCGTAAGCTACAAAAACCATTCAATGGAAAACCTGAACATCGATCTCCTCCTAAGATATTAACCGGTCATGAAGTATATGAAAGAGTGAAAAAAATTGAGATAACTTATGGGAAGAAGGGTTCTAAATTAGCGTCTCGGGGATATAAGAAGATGTCTCCTCTTTTTGAAAAACTTCCATATTGGCGTGACCTTTCTATAAGATATTGCTTAGATGTTATGCATATTGAGAAAAATGTGTGTGACAATATAATCAACACTCTTCTGAATGTTCCGAATAAGTCAAAAGACAACACATCAGCTAGGATGGACATGGTGGATATGAAAATCAGACCTGAGTTGGCACCAGAAAAAAAGGAACACGATATTATTTGCCTCCGGCTGCTCATACACTTTCAAGAAAGGAGAAAACAGAGTTTTGTGAGTGCTTAAGTAGTGTTAAAGTGCCGGAGGGATATTCTTCCAATATCAACAGCCTAGTATCAATGACAGATCTTAAGCTTGTTGGTTTAAAGTCTCATGATTGTCATACTTTGATGCAACAACTACTACCAGTGGCTATACGTTTGATTTTACCTAAAAAAGTTCGATTCGCCATAAGTAGGTTTTGCTTTTTCTTCAATGCCATATGCAATAAAGTGTTAGATCCCAAGGAGTTGGAGTCTTTGCAAAAACTAATTGTCACTTCTCTTTGTCAATTGGAAATGTACTTTCCTCCTTCATTTTTCACAATAATGGTGCATTTAACTGTACACTTGGTTAGAGAAATCAAATACCTTGGTCCAGTTTATCTAAGGTATCAATATCCTTTTGAGAGATTGATGAAAGTGTATAAGGATTATACATCTAATAGATATCGTCCTGAAGGGTCTATTGCTGAGCGTGCAATCACGGATGAAGCACTTTTTTATTGCTATGCACACTTGTCAGATTCTGAGCTACCTAGGATTCCTAAGAATAGGCACAGTGAGTGGATGATGGGCAAAGGTCTTAGGGGTCATGTTCGTCTAGATATGGCAACTGAGAAATGGCATATAGCACATACATATGTTCTTCATAACGAGGATGAGGTACGGCCGTACATTGAGGAACACAAGGCATTGTTGAAGGCGAAGCATCGAAATAAATCAGAGATGTGGATCGCAAGTGAGCACAATAAGACTTTTAGAGTTTGGTTCAAGGGTCGAGTTATAGAAGACTTGCAACAATATCCTGAGTATATTTCTTCTAGATTACAGAGGCTTTGTTTTGGGCCTAAGACTTTTGCATCGTCTTATACTGGTTATGCCGTTAATGGATCCACCTTTTACACTCGTGGGCAAGATGACATGAGCACGATGCAAAATAGTGGTGTTAGTGTAGAGGCAGAAGGCATGCATTTTGCTAGTTCGAAAGATAAGAAACCAGTTTTAAGTCAAATGCATTATTATGGATTCATTGAAGAGATTTGGGAGTTAGATTACACAGATTTTCTAATAGCTATATTTGGATGCAAGTTGTAACACCCCCATTTATTTAAGGGCCTGAACTAGGACTCCTCAGATAAATACAGGTGTTACCATCTCGGTTTCCCGAGGCAGTAGATACAAAGGAAGATAAACAGTACTTTAAATTAAAGTTAACTCAAGTCATGATCCTTACAACTGTATCAAAAGTCTTAACAACGTAAATAAAATACAACTCAAACTAAAACTGACTAAGGTGATCTAAACATCTAATCTGGTCCGGATCCAGCTCTTTCTCCCATAGCTCCCCCTTAGTCTTAGCCACCTGTCAATCTACTCCCCAATCATTGGTTCATCACAGGTGATCACGAATACACAGGGTCAACCACAAGGTTGAGTAGGTAAACCATAAATAGAAAACATTACTATAAATAGAAAGCTGAATATCTCCACTCCGAATCACAGACCCTTTTTTTTTCTCCGCACCAAACACAGACCCTTTATCTCCGCGCCACACAGACCCTTTATCTCCGCACCAAACACAGACCCTTTATCTCCGCACCACACAGACCCTTTATCTCCTCATCTCATATCGTAACACAGAATATATAATCAACATCAAGAAATTCCATTCAAGTATTATTATAAAGCATTCATGGTAATTATCAATAGCAACTGAGTAATCATTATGATATGCACCGTAATTCCCCTACCTGTAGTTGCAGAAACAAATGGCAAAACGCACAACCGTTCTCAAAAGTGCTCCACACGAAAACTTCCACCTAAAAGTATATTACTTAATTAATAAACTTCCTACTCACATAATACGTATACACATTCCCATTATAGTAACTTTCTATAAATAGTAACTTCTAAAAATAAATAGCTTCTAAGAAAAGATACTTTAGTTTTGAATTTCAAATTATTCAAATCATCATTTAAGACTCAAATTGATATTACCATAAATAAAATACTCCACCATAACTACTAAATATAATATCCATAAATAAAATCAATATCAAAATAGAAAGTATACCCCTAATATACCAATATACATATTAATAATAATAATAATAATAATAATAATAATAATAATAATAATAATAATAATAATAATAATAATAATAATAAAATTAGCAATTATGGCAAGAAATCCCACGACACAACCCGCGCCCCAAAACAACCCTAACGACCACCACAACACGCCCCACCTGCCACCAACAGCCACTACAGCCCGTGCCCAGAACCATCCTTCACCGCTGCAACCACCAGCAGCCCCCTCGCCGGCTGCCGGTGCTCTGAAACGACCCCTCAAACAACCCTGGTTACACGCCCCTACCCCTGACCACGCATACTTTGACAGATTCCCTACACCAGACCAGCCACCACCAGCACCCGACACCACCACCACCAGACCATTCCCCTGACTCCAAACTCGAGAGACACGGTGGTAACATCGTGTCGACCTCCCCCGAGTCAACGATGTTACCACCCCCAACTCCCCCTGTTCACAGACCAAAACCCAGAAACTTAACACCAGAAAGAAAACGACTCCCCTGACAGCCCTTGTTTAACCCCCTTACACCACCTTAACCAGCCACCTTTAACCACCGCGACTACCACCACGACTACACCTAACCACTACTCAACTCCGTGCATGAAGACTATATAAGACAACTACAGATTCATAAAAAAAAACGCATAGAAAAAGTCGCAGACCAAACTCAGGCATAAATGATTATTTTGCGACCTCCTGACACCAGTTTTAACCACCCCCACGACGACTCTAGACGACCAACGACGGTCTCCTTTTAGCCTACACATGTTCATTACATATTATAGTATATAAGTATGTAAAAACAACAGAGAATTACTTGCTCTATGCTCATATACAAGGTGACGAAAATCATACAGTTAATAGAAAATATCACAAAAGTGGTGGTCATACCAGATCTCTGACCAAAACGAACCACCTTATGTCGGCCTACAACCACCGTTCACCGGCTCCTGACCTTCTCTGCTATGACGGCTACGTGTTTGAGTTTTTAGATCTAGAGTAACGTGCCTAGGGTTAGGGTAGAATAGAGCTTAAATAAGGCGGCAGGGTGAGTGTTTGCTGAGTTTGAAAACTTCTAACTTGTGGGCTGCTTGTATGCACACATTTCGAGGCCCATGGCCGTGTTGCCATGGGTCCTAGGTTCGAGTCCCAACAACCTCATGTTACAACTATTTTATTTAAAGTAGCCAAGTCCCTTTTCGAGCCCAAATAAGATCACAACACCTCTTATAAAACGCATACAAGTAGCTTATAAAACGAACGATTTAGATAAAATGAATCAAAAGCTTAAATAAAATAAATCAAAAAGCGAGGTATTACAGTCTTCCCTCCTTAAAACGAACTTCGTCCCGAAGTTCTACCACCCTTAGGTAACCAAACTATCAACTCAAACAAGCTCGAAGCACAAAGAACTCAATACAATTTGCATAAACTTAATTAAATCGCATAATGTCACATTCCACCCCCCTTAAAGAAAAGTTACGTCCGCGTAACTTACCTCAATCAAACAAATGTGGGTAACGTTCCCTCATAGATGCCTCGGGCTCCCACGTAGCCTCCTCCTGATTATGATTTGACCACAAGACTTTCACCAAGGATGTTTCCCCATTACGAGTCTTCCGTACCTTCCTGTCCAAAATCTCTCTCGGAGTCTCAATGTATGCCAACTGCTCATCTACCTCAATCACCTCATGCTGAAGTACATGCGACGGATCACTCACGTATTTCCTCAACTGAGACACATGGAACACATTATGGACCTTGGATAGGGTTGGAGGTAAAGCTAAGCGATATGCCACCTCTCCAACTCTGTCCAAAATCTCAAATGGTCCAATAAATTTCTGACTCAGCTTGCCACGCTTGCCGAATCTCATCACTCCCTTCATCGGAGAGACTTTCAGTAATACTTTCTCTCCGACCCCAAATGAAATATCACTCCTTTTCAGATCTGCATAGCTCTTCTGTCGATCCTGAGCGGCCCTCATCCTCTGACGAATAATCTGAACCTGCTCCACCATCTCCTGAATCATATCTGGCCCTAATGTCACAACATCGGCTCGATCATCCCAACACACAGGGCTTCGACATTTCCTCCCGTATAACGCCTCGAAAGGGGCCATGCCTATGCTTGCATGATAGCTGTTATTATAAGAAAACTCGATCAACCCCAGTCGATCCTCCCAAGATCCTCCGAACTCAAGTACACAAGCTCTCAACATATCTTCGAGGGTCTGAATTGTCCTCTCAGTCTGACCATCGGTGGCCGGATGGAAAGCTGTACTCATCTTCAGCTGGGTACCCAAAGCAGTCTGCAACTCCTGCCAAAATCTGGATATAAACCTCGAGTCTCGATCAAAAACAATATCTTTGGGTACACCATGTAGTTTGACTACATTCTGAACATATGACTTAGCCAATTCAGCTTTACTCCAGGTATCTTTCATAGGAATAAAGTGAGCTGACTTAGTTAGACGATCCACAATCACCCAGATCATGTTGTTGCCTCTCTGAGTCCGAGGCAACCCCACGATAAAGTCCATCGAAATATTCTCCCACTTCCACTCTGGCACATCCAACGGTTGAACTTTCCCTTGAGGTCTCTTATGCTCCCCTTTCACTCGCTGACAAGTCAAACATCTTGACACGAACTCTGCGACTTCCTTCTTCATATTAGGCCACCAAAACGTCTTCTTAAGATCCTTATACAACTTATCACCCCCTGGGTGAACAGAATAAGGAGTAGCATGAGCTTCAGTCAGGATCTTCTTCTTTAGCTCCTCAACACTCGGTACACACCATCGCCCACTGAACCTCAAACTACCATCGGTATGAATACTGAACTTGGATGCCTCATCACCATTTCCATTCTCCACCATCAAACGCCACTTCTGGATTTTCTCATCGTTCTGCTGTAACTCCCTAATCTCCCCATACAACTCAGGCTCCACTGTCAAATCACCAAGAGTGTCCCCTTTCCGGATCATGAATATTCCCATCTCTCTTAGTTCACCATACAACCTCCCTCTCGATCTGGCACAATCCAAGGCATGTATTGACTTCCTACTGAGAGCGTCAGCTACCACATTTGTCTTGCCTTCGTGGTAGACAATCTGCATATCATAATCTCCGATCAATTCTATCCACCTCCTCTGCCTCATGTTCAACTCCTTCTGGGTGTAGATATATTTCAGGCTCTTATGGTCAGAAAACACCTTAAAAGTGGCCCCATAAAGGTAATGACGCCACAATTTCAGTGCAAAGACCACAGCGCCCAATTCCAAATCATGAGTCGGATAATTCTCTTCATAAGTCTTTAACTGGCGAGAAGCATACGCGATCACTCTCCCGTTCTGCATTAGCACACAACCCAACCCATGCTTGGAAGCGTCAGTATAAACTTCGAAGTTATCACTCCCTACTGGCAAAGCAAGGACAGGAGCTGTTGTCAGGCGTTCCTTAAGGGTTAGGAATGCCTTCTCACAACTCTCATCCCAGATATAACGATTCTCCTTCCTCATCAACGACGTCAACGGCTTTGCTATCTTCGAAAAATCTTTGACGAATCTCCTGTAATAACCTGCTAACCCCAGAAAACTTCGGATCTCACTCACATTCTTCGGACTTTGCCACTTAGTCACAGCTTCAATTTTACTAGGGTCAACAGATACCCCCTCTTTGGAAATGACATGCCCCAAGAACGCCACTTTCTCCAACCAGAATTCACACTTACTCAACTTAGCATTGAGTTTATGTTCTTCCAAAGTCCGGAGTACCTTCCTCAAATGATCATCGTGCTCCTCCGCATTCTTGGAATATACCAGGATATCATCGATAAATACCACCACGAACTTGTCGAGATACGGGCTGAAGACTCGATTCATCAAGTCCATAAACACAGCTGGAGCATTAGTCAATCCAAAGGGCATAACCACAAATTCATAGTGGCCATACCTCGTTCGGAAAGCGGTCTTCGGAATATCTTCATCCTTTATTCTCAATTGATGATACCCGGATCTCAAATCAATCTTGGAGAAAACCCCAGCTCCACTCAACTGATCGAACAAGTCGTCAATTCTTGGCAAAGGATAGCGGTTCTTGATGGTTACATTGTTCAGTTCTCGGTAGTCAACACACAACCTCAAACTCCCATCCTTCTTCTTCACAAACAGAACAGGTGCTCCCCAGGGCGACACACTGGGTCGGATGAACCCTTTCTCAGCTAGCTCATCCAATTGCTTCTTCAACTCCTCCATTTCTTTCGGCCCCATACGGTACGGTGATTTCGATATTGGTCCCGCTCCTGGTTTGAGATCAATGGAAAATTCCACTTCCCTCCTCGACGGTAACCCTGGAACGTCGTCTCGAAAAACTCCCTCAAACTCCCGTACCACAGGTATCTCACTAGTCTTGGGGGTCTCAGCCTCACAATCCCACATTTGGCACAAAATTAGGCTTTCTCATTTCCGTAAACTAGATTTCAGGGTATTGACAGATATGAATTTGATCTTTGGTTTGACTCTATACCCCTTGTAGGATACCCTCACTCCCTTGGGTCCCTTCAAGGAAATTTTCTTTTGATGACAGTCGATAAACGCCCTATACTTCCCCAGCCAATCCATCCCTAGGATCACCTCAAAACCTCCCAGCGGAAATTCTATGAGGTCACAATAGAATATTGCTTCCCCGATTTTGATAGGTACACTCCCATAGACTCTATTACAAGCTATTGACTCTCCTGAAGGTATGGTCACTGAGTCTGCGACCCAGTCGAACCTCTCAAGCCCCAAAACTCTAACATGGTCTCTAGACACAAAAGAATGGGTGGCACCGGAATCGAAGAGTACGAAAGTAGGTTTAGAGTTCACAAGAAAAGTACCAGTAACCACATGAGCGTCATCTTGAGCGGCCTGCTTTCCCATGGCAAAGAGTTTGCCACTGGACTTGACCCCACTCTGGTTGGCAGAAGATGTCCCAGCCTGCTGATTTCCTGCCGTCCCCGTCTTGTTGCTGTTCCCACCTCCATTGTACTGATTCTGATACGAACGATTCTGATTGTTGTTGTTGTAGTTCCTCTGGTAGTTACTGCTGCCTCCAGACTTCGCACCCCCACCATAGTTTGTCATGGGTGTGCGATAGCCACTGCTGCCATAGGACTGCGTGCGAGATCCCTGATATCCGGATGTAGGTGTGCGATAACCCCCGGACTGATTCCCTCCAGAAGAACGACATACTGCCTGTTTGTGCCCAATCTTCCCGCAGCCAAAACAGACCACTCCCACTGAGCCACTGCCTGAACCCCCACTCCTGAAGTTGCCCCCACTCTGATTCCTTCCACCCCCAGAGGCACTACTCCCGAAATACCCACTGTACTTGTTATTACTTTGCTTTTTCGATCCTGAACCCTCAGCTACTGTTTCAGCTTTTCTCTTTTCTGACTTGGACTGTTTGTCCTTTTTGATCATATCCGAAAGCCTCTCCGCCGCCCCAGCCCGTAAATAGATGTCACGGATTGTGGTGGGCGGAGCTGCAATCAGTCTCTTTTTGACGGCGATTGATAATCCCCTCTCAAACTTCATGGCTAGCATAGCATCGTCCAATCCCATATCTCTCACATAGTGTACCAGCTGGATGAATTTCCTGTAGTAAACCTCTACGGTCATATCCTCCGACATCGTGAATGAGTCGAACTCCTCCCTCAGCTTGCTCTTTTGGAATTCTGGTAGAAACGCCTCGTTCAGAACCCCCTGGAATGCGTCCCAGGGAACAAATGCGGATCCACCCTCTGTAGCTGCTTCCCGGAGCTCTCCCTTATTCGTGGTCCACCAATCTCCAGCCATACCCCTCAGATAGTGGGCAGCCTGGTCTACCTTCAATTCTTCAGGGCAATCCAGCAACTCGAACAGGTTATCGAATTCCCGGCACCAAGCTCCTAACAGATGAGGTTCCCCCTCCCCAGTGAATTGGGTAGGGTGGTGTCTTGCGATTATTGTGCTCATTTTCGCGGAGTCCATTCGTTTGGCCTTTAGGGCCTCATTTTCAGCTATCAAACGATCCACCTCTTCTTGGGTGATGTTAACTGCATTCTCTCTTCGCGGAGGCATACTATAAAACAAGAAAAGAATGAGTCCCGACGTACATGGGTACCCATTGGGTTTAGGGCTAAGCTCCCTAAGCATTCCAAATTATAAACACTTATCATATAGATTAGTTTTTCTTATATAACATGGCTCAGGGTTCACATAACCGCATATCGCTAGACATGCTGAAAGAAAATTACTAGCATGTTTCATATCACTTAACATACCACAACGAGATATACTTTTTATCCGAACAAATAAAGGTTCATTCATGCTCATGCCCCTTCCGGCTTTTCCAAAAGTTTCTTATGCTCAGAATTCTCATAATATACTTTTCACGGTATGCTATCACTTTCATCACCTCCTATTCTACCCTTTTCTCTCGTATATGCACTCTGGGTTCCCGGGTAAGACTGATAGGGCCTATGGTTTGGTGTGAGGGGGCCCCAGACTCATACTTCCCCTTTTGTGTGCTCCTAGCAGTCATATCCCGGGGTTCATTTTATTTAGACTCTCCTACATTCATTGGGTTCATTAGTTTAGGCCTGAGGATCGTTCGCTCTGATACCACTTTGTAACACCCCCATTTATTTAAGGGCCTGAACTAGGACTCCTCAGATAAATACAGGTGTTACCATCTCGGTTTCCCGAGGCAGTAGATACAAAGGAAGATAAACAGTACTTTAAATTAAAGTTAACTCAAGTCATGATCCTTACAACTGTATCAAAAGTCTTAACAACGTAAATAAAATACAACTCAAACTAAAACTGACTAAGGTGATCTAAACATCTAATCTGGTCCGGATCCAGCTCTTTCTCCCATAGCTCCCCCTTAGTCTTAGCCACCTGTCAATCTGCTCCCCAATCATTGGTTCATCACAGGTGATCACGAATACACAGGGTCAACCACAAGGTTGAGTAGGTAAACCATAAATAGAAAACATTACTATAAATAGAAAGCTGAATATCTCCACTCCGAATCACAGACCCTTTTTTTTTCTCCGCACCAAACACAGACCCTTTATCTCCGCGCCACACAGACCCTTTATCTCCGCACCAAACACAGACCCTTTATCTCCGCACCACACAGACCCTTTATCTCCTCATCTCATATCGTAACACAGAATATATAATCAACATCAAGAAATTCCATTCAAGTATTATTATAAAGCATTCATGGTAATTATCAATAGCAACTGAGTAATCATTATGATATGCACCGTAATTCCCCTACCTGTAGTTGCAGAAACAAATGGCAAAACGCACAACCGTTCTCAAAAGTGCTCCACACGAAAACTTCCACCTAAAAGTATATTACTTAATTAATAAACTTCCTACTCACATAATACGTATACACATTCCCATTATAGTAACTTTCTATAAATAGTAACTTCTAAAAATAAATAGCTTCTAAGAAAAGATACTTTAGTTTTGAATTTCAAATTATTCAAATCATCATTTAAGACTCAAATTGATATTACCATAAATAAAATACTCCACCATAACTACTAAATATAATATCCATAAATAAAATCAATATCAAAATAGAAAGTATACCCCTAATATACCAATGTACATATTAATAATAATAATAATAATAATAATAATAATAATAATAATAATAATAATAATAAAATTAGCAATTATGGCAAGAAATCCCACGACACAACCCGCGCCCCAAAACAACCCTAACGACCACCACAACACGCCCCACCTGCCACCAACAGCCACTACAGCCCGTGCCCAGAACCATCCTCCACCGCTGCAACCACCAGCAGCCCCCTCGCCGGCTGCCGGTGCTCTGAAACGACCCCTCAAACAACCCTGGTTACACGCCCCTACCCCTGACCACGCATACTTTGACAGATTCCCTACACCAGACCAGCCACCACCAGCACCCGACACCACCACCACCAGACCATTCCCCTGACTCCAAACTCGAGAGACACGGTGGTAACATCGTGTCGACCTCCCCCGAGTCAACGATGTTACCACCCCCAACTCCCCCTGTTCACAGACCAAAACCCAGAAACTTAACACCAGAAAGAAAACGACTCCCCTGACAGCCCTTGTTTAACCCCCTTACACCACCTTAACCAGCCACCTTTAACCACCGCGACTACCACCACGACTACACCTAACCACTACTCAACTCCGTGCATGAAGACTATATAAGACAACTACAGATTCATAAAAAAAAACGCATAGAAAAAGTCGCAGACCAAACTCAGGCATAAATGATTATTTTGCGACCTCCTGACACCAGTTTTAACCACCCCCACGACGACTCTAGACGACCAACGACGGTCTCCTTTTAGCCTACACATGTTCATTACATATTATAGTATATAAGTATGTAAAAACAACAGAGAATTACTTGCTCTATGCTCATATACAAGGTGACGAAAATCATACAGTTAATAGAAAATATCACAAAAGTGGTGGTCATACCAGATCTCTGACCAAAACGAACCACCTTATGTCGGCCTACAACCACCGTTCACCGGCTCCTGACCTTCTCTGCTATGACGGCTACGTGTTTGAGTTTTTAGATCTAGAGTAACGTGCCTAGGGTTAGGGTAGAATAGAGCTTAAATAAGGCGGCAGGGTGAGTGTTTGCTGAGTTTGAAAACTTCTAACTTGTGGGCTGCTTGTATGCACACATTTCGAGGCCCATGGCCGTGTTGCCATGGGTCCTAGGTTCGAGTCCCAACAACCTCATGTTACAACTATTTTATTTAAAGTAGCCAAGTCCCTTTTCGAGCCCAAATAAGATCACAACACCTCTTATAAAACGCATACAAGTAGCTTATAAAACGAACGATTTAGATAAAATGAATCAAAAGCTTAAATAAAATAAATCAAAAAGCGAGGTATTACACAAGTGGATTGAAACTACTAGTGGAGTTCGCAAGGATTAACTAGGATTCACCTTAGTAAATCTTAATAAATTTGGTCATAAGGAGGATCCTTTTATTATAGGGACACAAGCGAAACAAGTATTTTATGTCACCGATCCATCGGATAAAAAGTGGTCAGTTGTGCTATCTGTAAGAAGTAAGACCACAATGGATAGTTGCGATGACGATGTGGTATTTGAGGGCTTTGATCCTCGTGTACCACATTTAGATGATACGGATATATTCGAGCCTTCTAGTTTATATGTTCGTGATGACCATGACGAAGGGATATGGACCAATACCGAGTCTTCTTCTAAAAAACGCCCTCGCGGTTTTGACACATGATTAGGTACGATTTATTATTATTATTATTATTATTATTATTATTATTATTATTATTATTATTATTATTATTAAATTATTATTATTATTATTAAATGCTTTTCCTTTTTTTTACTATGGGCAGCAACGACCTGACTTCAGTCCAAGCAACGCTTCAGTCCAAGCAACGCTCCAGTCCCATTATTATTATTATTATTATTATTATTATTATTATCATATAGAATCATTTAGTTTTCTTGGTTGTTTATTTTTGCTTAGTGGCAGTATGAGACTTCTTGTAATTTGCTCCATTATTGATGTTTTAATATAATTTCTCACATTTTACCGCTTTTCATCAGAAGCATTCCTCATCTACATTTCTTATATGCTTTCCTATCTTGCATGTTCCAGTGACTTGCTTTCCCTGTTGTGACTTGCTTTCCCTGTTCTGACTTGCTATCCCTGTTTTTTTTTGTACAGTTGAACAATGGGCCCGCAAAAACGTAAAAGAAGTCGAAAGAACAACTCTGTTGAGGACGCAAGCGGAAAGAAGGGGATATCTTCTCACAGGGGCCGAACTGTTTTAGATATGGCTGCCAGAGCTATTAAAGAGAAACAACCCATACAACTTGAGTGGGACGAAGAAGATAAATTGCCGACAGGAAAAAATATGCATCTAAGTTTAGTTCATGGATAGGCGTGACTATTCGGGGGAATGTTAGTCCCGCACTGGAGAGTTGGGAGGATGTGGATCAACCGACGTTGAACCTTATGCTGAGTGAATTGACGGTATGTTATTTTAACCATGTTCTAAGTTTTTTTTGATTCATGTTCTAAGTTTTATGAATGTGGGTTGTACAGATATATAAACTAACATTATGTGATTTTGGCTGTGTTTGATGAATGTTAGTTTAGCCTTTGAGTTCTTAATGTTCTTATATTGATATATAAACTGATTTTGGTGAAGATTTAAAGAGGAATTGGATGAGAAAGTAAATTTAGGAGTATACATGTTAAGACCGGTTGAATTTTGGGAATTTCATTGTGAATGATTATGTGGTTGGATGGTGAGTATAATATGTTTAACTTATGGGTTAATGTAATTGATGAAGGGCTTTGTTGGATTTGGGTTTTGGGTGTTAACAATTTCGGGAACTTCTATGTCACACGTACTGCTCTACTATGATTCTGTCACTACAACAGCCCCTCCCCATTTCTGCGTTCTATTTCGCTACTGTTTCTGCTAGTGTTCCTGCCCCTGCGCGTCTATCCGCATTGCTGTTCTTACATTCCTGCTGTGCATTTCTATTTCTGCAACACCCCAGCCCCGTTAATTCCGTTCTGAACAGACCCCAGCCCCGCGTCTTTTCTGCACTACTTCCTACATATACTTCCTGTACCTATACTCAGTTTGCGCGTCTGTCCCTGGCTGCGTCTGCAGCTGGCTGTTGCTGCCCCTAGCTGCTACTGCACTGCATTCATCACGAAACAAAACCAAAATCACGAAACAGCAAGCACGAAACAGATAGTAGCGAATACAGTGAGGGGCAGCAACACGCAGTAGAACAATTGATTAATAGATGAACAATTGATTACTAGATGGACTGTGGTACGAAGAACAGTAGCAGAAGGCAGTAGCAGTAAGCAGTCGGTAGGGTAGTGCAAGGAAACCCAGTGACTGCACTAGAGAGTAGGGAAATGCACTGTTAGCCATGTGCAGCAGCAGGTATAGTGGGGGCAGCAACATTTGTTTGTAGTATGCACGGTGGGGTCTGGGGTAAGCATGGTAGCAGTGGCGTTGTACAAGGAGAGCTGCAGTATAGCAGCAGATAGTAGCAGAGAAAGGGAGCTTTTAACATTAGTGGATCTTAGTGTTTCTTCATAGGTATTAATGATTGTGACTGGAGATATATGCTTCTTGAAATAGAAATTGAGCTAATCTGGAGACTTTATTTGTGAATGAATGATCAAGAGAAATAGAATATATTGAAGGGACAGTGCAAGGTGCAAGTTAGATGTTGTCGCTGGTATTGTTCCAAGTACATATCCTTAGAAAATGAACGGTCTGTGGGGGCATATCCATTAGTTTTTAAGATTGTCTCAAAGCCTGTTGTTCCATTGAGAAAATGAATTTCGAGTTGGAAGTATTCTCGATACGTTGCAAGTCTCATTTTTCTTTGATTTTTCTCAAAGCTTGTTGTTACATCAGCAGACTGCCCCACTGCCATTCTATGTTTAGTTCAGAAACTTAGTTATGATCATCATAGAATGCTTAGTAATGATCATCATAGAATGCCTTAAGAACCAAAACTTGTGGTAGCTAGCTAGGGTAAGAATCGGTTTTCCTTAAATAAGTTCTAATCTCTTATTAGAACTAATGAAACTAATATTATAACTATTATAGTATTAGAATTATTATCTTATAATAATTTTAGAGGTTTTGAAGAATTTTTTTTACTAGAACTAATGAAACTAATATTATAACATCCTTAAATAAGTTCTAATCTCTTATTAGAACTAACGAAACTAATATTATAACATCATTCTTTTTTATGGCAATTCAGGGTGCTTTCCATGTCATTGAAGAGCGTCACGATTGGTGTCTCCAAAAGATGGCTGAATTATGGAGAAAATGGAAATGCACTTTGGTTCGTGAGTGGATGTATGATGAGACGGGAGCTATCCAGAAGACACCACCACCCTTGTATAAGCAGATTACACAAGATGATTGGAACAAGTTTCTGGCATCTCACACTAGTGAAAAATTCAAGGTAATATTTCTATTTTTGTAGACACGCAAATTATTTCATGATAATATATATATATATATAGTATCTCGTACTATTTTTCACTCTATATGATTTATGTTATTAGGCGATCAGTGATAAGAACAAGGAGAATGCCTCTAAAAAAAAGCGGAAATACTTTGGCTCACGAGCAGGATATCGAGGGATTCAAGTTAAAGTCGTAAGTTCTATGTATTGGTTTCATTTTTTAGCTAACTTCCAGGTCAAAAGTTGGCATGAATTTTCATGAACTCTCTTCTTTTTTGATAGAAAGAAGATTTAGCTGCCAAGGGAAAACAAGTGGAAAAAGTTGATCGATATTTAACTTGGCTAAGGGCTCACAAGTCAGCGAAAGGGGACATGACTGATTATGATAAGGAAGTTGCTTTGAAAATTGTAAGTTGAACATTTTTGTAATTTAACTCGGTTTAGTTCAGTTGTTTAATTTATTAGTGCTATTTATTCATTTTTTTTTGCTGCTAAAAACTTAATTAATATTGGTGATTTGCAGGAATCCCTTGAAAAGGATGTTGAGGCTGGATTATTTGTGCCCGAAGGACGGGAAGACATACTCGCTAAGGCGATAGGCAAGCCTGAGCATCCGGGCCGTGTGCAAGGAATTCCTAACGGTATTTCCATAACAGAGTATTTTGGGAAGGGACCAAAAAAACCGACAAGAGAAGAGTTGTGCGAGAAGATCAATTACATGCAACACCAAATTGATGACTTGGAAAAGCTGAAATCAGTGATGATGCAGTTTTGGCTAACTGGTGAGAAGCCAAGTACTAAAGTATTAGACGATTTAATGCACGGAGGAGCATCTATGAGTACCGAGGGATCGACAAATTCTGCATCACTACACGTGAGTGAAGAGCCACGCCCAGAGGAGACACCCCGAGAGGAGACACCCCGAGAGGAGACACCCCGAAAGGAGGATTATCAAACACCCAAGACCAATGTTCTGAAGATTCCTACCATATCACCACGGCAGGTTGTAAAAGGTTTTCATTAAGAAGGATCTGTAAGCTTTGCATTTAAAACACTATCTAGTTCAAAGTCGATGAAAAAAGTTTTAAAACACTAATCTATCTATGCAGGGGTCTCACATGCAATCACTCTCACTAAAAGGAGTGCAATCACTACAAGTGACTGAGGATCCACCCGTGACCAATGTTTTGAAGACTCCTGGCCCAGTAACACAACAGGTATATATGTAAGCTTTTCATTAAAGACGCTACTTTATAGTAAATGAAAAAAGTTTGAAATTCTACTATAACTTAAATTTTCAGGCTTGGAAAGATTGTGAGCTATCACTGCCAAACAAATCATCGAAGATAGTGGCTTCAGGAATGGTATACCTATCAAGTAAGGACGAATTTGTTTCCATTCATGGCAGTGCCCTTCGTGATGGTTTTAGCAAAGTGTCAATCAAGGAAATCTATTCTGGGTCGGAAAATGTTGATTTACCAATGCCTGTTGGTGATATGATAACATTGACTCATGCTAAGGTTTCATTTATTCAGTGGCCGCAAAGTCATATACATAGTCCTGTTGAGAAGGTAACTAAGATTTCTAGCTAGTATATATAATGATATAAGATACACTGAGAGTTATACCATTTATCAACTTATTTATGCCAACTTTTAGATAACCATGAAAAAGAATGATCAAGGAAAAAATAAAGCAGCAGCAGCAAAGAAGTCCAAGCCTCAGAAGTGTTCGCCCTCGATTTCGCCATCTTTCCTTGGAATTGAAGTTAGTCCCAATTTTAAGCAAAAGCAGAGGACCATGGATTTGAAGTTATTAGCAACTGAGGCTCGGGTTTTAAAGGCAAGTGGGACAATGATCAGTGTTCCCATTGACGAACATGTGTTACACAATGAACAAACTTGCTACCTTAGTTATGAGGAGGTTGTTCATTTGTTAGATGAACAAATGATTGGTGCCTCTCACATCACACTCTTTATGAGGTTCGGTCTCTTTGTTTAAGCTTCCCCTTTGCAATCCCATTAGTATATATCTGATAATATGCAAACTAGTACTAGATAGTTACTATGGATTCTTATTGTTGTAGTTATTTGAGTGATCTTGCCGATACCATGCAAATTAGTAGTCACTATGGATTCTTGTGCCCAGAGACATTGTCCTCAGAATCCGTTGCTCCGGATGAAAATTATCGATCCGATTATGTTGCTAGGGCAATGACATGTACCGATTGTGGAAAAGGTCGGAAACTTATATTTGCTCCATATGCCCAGGGGTACGTAATTATAAATTTCTTTTCATAGTATTATTATTGATGACTTGATTAATTATTTTATTATTTTTTGTCAATATTTAAGTTGATATCTTCGTTGTATTTTTCTATAACTTGTAGTAAGCATTGGATGTTGGGCGTGATCAATCCGGCTCAAAGTACAGTGTATTGGTGTGATCCTGCCGGACATACAGAGCCTCGTCAATTTTTCATGGATACAATTACCAAGTATGTCTAACTTATTTCTGATCTTTTTTATTTTGCCTTCATATATTATACCTCCCGTTACTCCCCTGCATTTGCCTTAAAATGTTTCTGTAGGCTAGGAACAAAAGTTAAGCCACCCAAAAGCCATCAATCATAGACCTTAGCTTGTTTTTCTATTATACTTTAAATTAACGCTTCATTATCAACTAAAACTGAATAAATATATAAACCTGGCTATCTATATATACAGGGCCTTTGAGAAAAGGAACTCTATCGATCAACTTGCAAAATATGAGGCCAATTGCGTTGTTTGGAAAACGATTAAGGTACTTCTTGTATATATAGTATATATCTCTATATATATATATATTAACATATTGTTTCTCTTATTAAGTATAGTACATGTGCGTGAAGTATTTATTTATAATATGAGCTACCCTTACAGGCCCCTTTGCAGCCTTGTGGTTCCGTTTTATGTGGATATTATATTTGTCGATACATGTTGGACGTCATCAAAGGAAGATATGTTACTATTACTCCAAATGTACGTATGTTTTTGGTTTTTTAGTTCATTTTACTTATATATATAGGAGCGAGTCTTGGATAAAATTTTTCTAACCAATTTTTGAAAATTTGTTTGTAGTTCATGCTTAGAGCCCCATTGACATATCCGCTTGAGCTGATTGACGAGGTGAGGGATATATGGGCTAACTTTGCGCTCCAGTTTAAGTCACCCATGAACGATGATGAAGTTTAGCTTAAGTCGTAGCTAGAAGTTTAGCTTAAGTACATACGTATTGTATCTAGAATTTGTGGATCGGAAAGTATGTTGTATATATGAATGATGTAGCTTAGTTGTTGGAGCAATGTTATATGAATGATGTAGCTTAGTTGTTGGAGCAATGTTATATGAATGATGTAGTTGTTGGAGCAATGTTATTGTACGTTTATTTGCAGGAAAAATTATAGGCCGGATGAATTATAAATTAAATTATTAAAAAAAAAATAGCAGGTGCAAAGAGAACGGTTATGGTCTCAAGCGTGCTCTATTAATTCAAAAATATGGCGCGAAGTTTGAACAAAAGAGAACGGTTCATCAGGCAACCGTGCTAGAAAGTGTGGTCAAAGAGAATGTTGAACAGGTGCAAAGAGAACGGTTCAAAATAGAACCGTTCTGGTAAGTGACCTAAGAGAACGGTTTAAAAGGGGAAAGAGAACAGTTGGGCAGGACAAAAGAGAACGGTTCACAATAGAACCGTTCTGGTAAGTGACCTAAGAGAACGGTTAAAAAGGGTAAAGAGAACGGTTAAACAGGGCAAAGAGAACGGTTGAGCATGACATAAGAGAACGGTTCATGTCAGAACCGTTCTGGTAAGTGCACAACTAAGAGCACGGTTGAACCGTTCTCTTAGGTAAAGAGCACGGCCAGGGGGAGCACGGTTCCGCCACTCATAGGAGAACGGTTTTTAACCGTCTTCGTATCTGTATTTTGTAGTAGTGCAATAAGATGAGAGGTATGCGTTTGGGCCCATTATTTGTCCTCACTTAAGCCCAAAAGCACAAGGCCTTGTTATTAAATGGTGGGTGAAAGCTATTATAAACATATCACAAGCCTCACATTCTACCAATGTGGGACAACTTTTCCTCTCATACTCTTGAGGTGTTACAATCAATGAACTACGGAACCTTGGTAGAAAGATCGATTATGAAGATATCATTCAAAAGATTATCAAAAGTCTTACTAAAATGTGGCAACCCAAAGTCACAACCATTGAAGAAGCACGTGACTTATCTCAAATGACTTACCAAGAACTTATAGGATCTCTGATGGCTCATGAGATCATGCTAAACAAAGAAGATAATGACGGCCTCAAGGGAAAAGGCACCGCACTTCAAGCCTCCACTAGTGAAGTATGCGAATAAGAACTTGAAGACGAAACAGTAATGATTGGCTGACTAGAGTTTGACATTACTGTCGTGTGACGGTGGTGGTCAGTTGATCCCTTTAGGTAACACTTATAGGACAGACACCTTAAATATATATTGATCAATTGTGTATGATACAAATTGATCGATTCCTTAAAACCATATATCGAGAAATCAGAGGTTGAATCTTAAGGTAAGATTTATATTTGAAATTGAAATGTGTCCATTGTCAAATATTAATCGATATTTTAGAAATATCGAAATTAGAATATGAATGGTTCATGGTTATAACAAACGTTGTAAATATATCGTATCGACGATTATTATGATAACCATATGTTGGGACGGTAATTACGAATTACTAGATTAATTTGTTAAATATGATTTAATTAATTTAGAAATATTATTTATGTGATAAATATATTTTAAATTAATACAATTTAATCATGTCACATAAAAATGTCACATTTTATATAATTGTACAAATTATAAATCGTAAACTGAAAGTCCATTTTACGTTTGTAAGTGCCGGTTTATTAATAAGTTTTTATGGGTTTTAAAATATTAAAAGATACCCTAAAAACATAATGATTGAAATAGCTTTCATGCCTATGGTTATGGGTAAGCCAAAATTGGCTCCAACCCTTCCCTAGGCCGAGACTTACACGGCACCCCAACCCCAACTCTCTTCCATTATATATGTGATGCTCTATCACATAAATTCTATTCAAAAACCTAATGTTATTTTTCTACTGTAAGAAATTATACACAAAATCCTCTTGAATATTATTTACATAATATTTTAGTAGACTAATAAAGAGATATTAGTTTACGGTTTTAAGATAACCTAATTTCATCTCCTAGCTCGGGTTCGGTCTTCGGTGTTTAAGGGTAGGTCTTGATGCATCGTAAAGGAGGCAAGCTATTTTGGTTGCTCTGTGGAGGATCGTTCTAGCACTTATTTGGACCGTGTGTGAGAACCCTTTTTCGTGTTATTTCCGCATTTATATTTCGCATGCATAAGATCGACTATATTAATATGAGATTAATAAGTATATTATTAGTAGGACTAATAAAATGGTTATTTTAGTATGACTAAGTTTCCATCAAGTGGTATCAGAGCATTTGGTTACTTGCATGCAACTCGATTTTTACGTTTTTGCGAGAAATATGATTTTAATTAAAAACGTAAATGATTAGTACATATAGGATATGCACGAAAATCTTAATGCATGTATACTTTCCGGTCTTAAAATAGTTTTAAGTCATTATGAATGATTTATGGAATAATATTGTTCAAACTTATTATTAAATTGTTAATTTAAGCTTATAATCGGTTGAAAATCGTTTTATTATGGGAAAAATAGTAAAATAATGTTTATGGCCGAGATTTTTATATATTTTCTCACATGCATTTAACATATTATGAAAACATAAATTTCGAAATTATTTAAGTTTTATGCATGGTTTGTGATATTTAAATGTTAAATAGTCATAAAATGGGATAAAAATGGGTTTATATAGTTAGATTATGAATTTAGCTACGAAATTTTTTGTAGATGTCACATGCAATATTTAAAATGTATGTTAAATTTTCAGGAAATTTTTCTCTTATATTGCATGAATATTGATTTTTATTGTAAAAATCGACATATTAGTGACATTATTTAACTTAAATAGTTTAAGTTGGAATTTGGCCATAAAAATTTTATACACTGTCACATATATTATTTCTAGAATGCATGTAAATTTGGAGATATTTATTTCGAATTATGCATGAGAAATGATTTTAATCGTTAAAATCGAGCAATATATGACACGATTTATTAAAAATAGTAAAAGTGCTAAAATGGTCCGAAAAATTAACCCATATTAGTCATATTTGATATGATCAACATCATATTTTTCTTGGGTGCCAAAAGTTTCTGGATTTTTTTTTTAATTTTAAAAGTTAAAGTAAAAAATTGAGAATTGTAAGAGTCATGAATTATTTTTCAGTCCTTGAATAGTGTTATACCTGATTTTTATGAACATTTCAGTCACTTTGAGTGTCTAGGAATATGTAAAAATTATATTGGTATTTTATTGCATAATTTTTGAGGTAATTTTGAATTTCCGTCAAATTTTGCATGTTACACGTTAATATTACGAGATAAATTGTCTATTTCAAAAATATTAATCTTTTAAGGATCTGAAATTTTAAGAAATTTTTCAGTATGTTCAAAATTTAAATTTTGAATTTTCGAAATATTTTATGACTCGTTTTGATTATTTTATTACTATTTCCCGTAAAACCGATTAAAACCGAACAATATTATAATAAAAGGTTAAGTTATTTCGAAATTTGAGTAAGACTAAATTTCGAATCCTAAAATGTGTTAGGATACTTAACTAAAACGTGAATAGTGATTCATAAAGGGTTTAGTGATTTTAAAATGTTAAAATCACGTTATTCCATAAAACCGTGTTATTACGAATAACGATATTTAAATTGTGTTTAAATAGGACGATTTGGCTTAGGTTTTGCATATTACATAAGCATTGCATATATATTTAGTATTTATGAATGTCATAATTTATTTACGTAATTTGGAATTATGTAATTTGCTTAGTATGGCCTTAGTTTTTAATCGTTAATTCCCGTAATGTAAGGGGTTATCGATTCGGTTGTAATTTAATGTGATCTCGTATCACTTTATTTTATTGTTTTATTTTATAATGTATAAAATAGATAGAAAATTTGTAATTATTTGTAATTCCGGAGATCCTTGAAGACGGTGCCTTTCGGAAAGGAGTTCCGACCAAGACGGAGTTTGCCTTGGGATGCGTGCCGCGTGTGAAGTTCAAGGGACCAAGGAGTTGGTTTCCGAATTTGTATTTTACATTTAAATTTTCTATTTTAGGAAGGCCATACTACGATTTATTTATACTTTTAAGTTTTTATTCTTTTATTTATGCTTAACATGTTTGCATGCATAGCCAAATCGTCATTCAAACTCACGCATTTCATCGATTTTATCAACTGTGTCAATTAATTTATCGATAATTCACCGACTTAGTTCACTTATAGGAGATAGATAATAAATTGACAAGATCTCTTACATTATTTAAAAATCGAGACTTAGCCTTACCAAAAAGTAAAGAACCCACGAAGGATCTTCTTCATAAGGGAGTAGGCTCGGCAAAACCGGGGTGCAAACCTTATTACGTTGGTGAAGTTGGGTAATATGATTACATTCTCGAAATTTGGTTGATCTCGACGAAGGTATTCGAGCCACCGTAGCGGTAATAAGTTCGGGCTAAGACAAGAATTAATGTAATTTTATCGACCGAGAGTTCTAAAAGTAGAATCGATTAAAGGGTTAATCCACCGAGTCATATAAATGAGCGATGTATCGGCTAAACTGTGCCCGAGTTAGTATGTATTTGGGTCTCGAGATCATTTACTTAATTGGGTAAGAGATCATTAAGTAGATGCTTAACATGTTTAAAATTTACAAGTTTAAATTAATTATTAAACGATAATTGTGTTTTAATTCCTTTATTTTCATTTGTAGTACTTTTTCAACAATCGTTTATCAATGGCTAATAACGCTCCACCTCTCACAAACGTATCATGGCTTCGATCATTTATGGATCGTTGCAAGCTTGAGAAGCATGGCGCCAATTTTAAGGATTGGGACGCCTAAATTGTTTTGGCCGCAGAAGCTGACGATAAGACTCGTTATCTTACCATTGCCGCTCCTCCCACTTCGACCGCTCATGCATCGGAGGCGACTCGTGAGGCCTATGAGACCTACATGAAAGAGTCACATGCTCTTAAGAACGTGCTAATATTCTCAATGGAGCCGGATCTCCAAAGAAGAATGATTACGCTAGCCACGGCTAATGAGATTTATACTAGAGTTGCGACCATGTTTTCGCAAGCTCCTAGGTTAATCCAATATGAGGCGGCCTCCGCCTTCTTTGATTTGACCTTAAAGGAAGGTCAAATGATTAGTCCTCATGTGCTCAAAATGGTCGAGCTAGCCGAAAATTTGAAGTTGCAAGGGGTGAATGCTCCCGACTCTCTTATTGTTGACAAAATTCTTCACTCCCTTAACAAAGTGAAATCGTATGTTCAGTTCCGGGTGAACTATAACATGCGTAATCAGGAAACCACTTTGGACGAGTTGCATAAGATGCTAGTCCAAGCGGAGAGGGATATGGGACTTAATTAGAGTTCCACGAAGGATGTGCTTAACATCGAGAAGAAAAGCAAAGGGAAGTTTAAGCGAAAGGCTAATAAGGGTAAAAATGTCAAAGCCTTCAAGCCCACATCTCCTAAGGAGAAGACCTTTTACGAAATGTGCTTCTTCGTCATCTACAAAGGTTGAAGACAAGTGCCATTATTGCACTAAGATGGGGCATTGGAAGCGAAATTGCCCGAAGTATCTCCATGACCTCAAAGCCGGAAAGGTTCTTGCAGTAGGTATTAATTCTCGTCAAATTCATGTTATTTAATCAATTTTTGTATAATGATAAAAGTTATTGATTCTTACCCGTTTATAAATTGTTTTTAAAGGGGCTCCTACCAAAGACAAAGGCAAGGAGAAGGAAAAGAAAGCATGAAGTTCCTTCCATGGATGGCTAAGGTAGCATCCAAGATTGAAGACATAAAGAGCATGACTCTAATTTTTCATTTTGATGTCTTATTTCATTTTGCATTTTAAATTTAAGAAGGTTGTATTTCTTGTATGACAAGAACTTGGTTATTTCAAAACAATGGTTGTAATTTGAATATTGGTGACTTGGTTTTCAACTCAAGTCATCTATTTTGTTCTTAATCAAATATGTTTGTTTTTAAAATGCTTTGTGTGAAACATAACATGAGTTGATACGATTTTCATAGATCGTAATAAAGTACCTTGAATAGTTCACCGTACGCTAGACATGATAGGATCATTATAAAAGTAATTCGATTTGCTTAAAACGAGAATTGCACCCCGTGAAATACTTCAAACTCAAACATGAGAACATTAGTTCATTATAAGATGATCACCTTAAATGAATGATAATACTAATGTCTCACTACTCATATAATCCTTTGTCCAATACATTGTTAACGGGCGAAAATGCTATCCTTCTTAAATAATGGTTATTTTAAAGGATAGAGTGGGAGAAATTCTACGCCCGCAAACCAATGAGATAAATATAGGATATTAGAGAAGAGTCCTAAAAGGAGTTCTTAAGAAGAACTCTAAGAGATTGGATAGAAGAAACTACGAGAGGACACAGAAGAAACTACGCAAGGACACAAAAGGAAATGTTCCTTATGTCATTAGTTCCTAGAGAGGACAAAGGGAATCGCGTGTGATAACGAAAGGAAATTGTTTCCGTGATGTTAGTGGTTCTGTTTTATGAGATAATAGAGGAGAAATCGTCTCCCGCCCTTTTGATAATAGTAGTTCTTGTTCTAAAGAAACATACACTACAACAAACACCGTGCAAATGTGACGCTTTTTGAAGGGTTTTGTGACGCTTTAAAGTGTCATATTTATTTTTATCGACGCTTGGAAAAAGCGTCAATTTTTGGGCCGTCGTTATTTGTTGACGTTTTTTTATGTCAACATTTGTGACGCTTAAAAGTGTCTTCAATGATTATTGACAGTTTTGTTTGTAAAAAAATGTGTCGTTTTAATGCGTCTTCACTAATTAGTGACGCTTTTATGTGTCAGCAAATGTGACGCTTAAAAGTGTCTAAGTGCGTATTGACGCTCTTATTTGTCAACAAAGGCGACGCTGAAAAGTGTCTTAAATGCGTATTGGCGCTCTTATATGTCAACAAATGTGATGCTTTGAAGCGTCTTTAACAACTATTGATGCTTTTATGTGTCACTTAAGGAGACATAATTAGGCGTCAATTTTCTATATTTCGACTCTTGAAACTGTCAATCTCAGTGATACTTTTGGTTGTCAATGTATGTACTACATTCTTAATTATTACCGTTGCAGTTATTACTTTGAGTATTAGATTTTTAGAAATTTGATTTCCTAATAAAATCGTAGAGATTAAAAAAACCTATATGTAATACTCAATTAAATCATAAAACGTACTTGTATAAATAATCGTCGTACGTCTGAAACATCGTCTTCATCACAAACACTACCATTAAAAATTAAACTATTATAAACTAGTACTCTACAATACGACAAAATCAAATTTATATCGGATGATACTAAAATCCAACATAATGTTGTATAAATATCGTAAATAGTGATATACGCAACTAAGTAGAGACCAGAACACTCATTGTAGGAGCTTCAATCATATGTAGTTGGCACAATGTTAAATGGGCTTCCATCAACATATGAAGGCGCATCGTCATCACCATCTGACAAATCTCAAAACCTATAAACATCATACAAAATAAAAAACAAATTAATTTTGATTTCAACAGTATAATTTTGATACGGTTTAAATTAAGCAACTAATTGAACATATTTGTAGGTAGCATTTTCAAGAATGAAGCCACAAACAAATTCATAGGGAAGTAACAAATATTTTACTAGCCAAATTGCACTATTATGAGCATTCCAAGATAGCCTTGGTTGACAGTAACACTCGAGCGTCACTTCCATTACTAGAGAGAAACACAATGACAAATTGAAAGTGTAGCACTGACTAGTCGGCGAGTCACACTTCTCAGAATCCCAGCTACTTGAAGGGGATTTTTGAGAGTGTCCGATAACCATGGTTGACAGTAACACTCAAGCTTAAACTCAATAATAAGAGACCTTAAGAAAATAGCACTCCGTAATAAGAGACCTGCAATTTGTAAGTTTCCCCTCCAAACACCCTGACAAAATCTCACTAAAAATTTGGACAGGATCATGCTGTAGAACACCAGAAATTGAGTTCTAGGTTAATGGACTTGACAACATCATTCAAAATTCCTTTTTGAGGGAAGGGGAAATTTACCTGGTTTCCCTTTTACAAAGAAATTAGCAAGTTGGCATCAAGTTCTCCTTTGAGTCAACCATGTTTTGTGAAAGCGCTTTGACAAATAATTCTACAAAATCAAAGGAAAATATATGACGGTGAAAGTAGAATTGTACTGTGTGGCTATGGAAACAGCCCTTAATAATCTTATTAATGCAAACATCAGAAGACGAAAATGGAAGATCTACTGTCAAAAATCAATGGACAGGCACAAGTAAAAACTATACTATCAGAGAAGGAAAATTAGTCTCACTTGAGTGATTGAGAACATTTTTTACTAAGTAGCAATCATTCATTGTTATTCTCGGTTAAAAAATAAATAAATAAAAATAATTCGCAGGCCAATTTTTGCACATTTTAATTCTAGTAAATGTAACAAAACTACACCAAAGTAAATCGATCAGAAAGTAGGATAGAGACTGCAGCAATAGCAGAAGGCAACACTCTGTAGCAAATGTAAAATAGTAAGACAATACTGCAACTAACAGAAGATGGAAAAGAAAACGACTCTATGCTTGCAATAGTATTATTTAACGCCCCAAAACTTGGCAAGTGATTAAGTGAATTGCTAAGTTTTTCCTATTTCGTTGCAGTATAATAAAGCACAAAAAATAATAACTATACAGAAAGGTATTGTTTTTTCATTAATAAAGGAAAGGAATCAAAAGATTAAATGATATCAAATGATTTAGAAAATGGTTATACCTTACTTCCCATTATTCATTGCTGACATTGCGGCTTTGTCAGGTAACGAAACTACCAACTTTGTCAGCCAAGGAATGCATATTGAGGCTTATCCAAGGCAGGTGCATATTGAACCGTACTGCATAAGACAATGTATTGTTAAATTTAGTGATGGAGAAAAAATTACTTAGTTGATAGGAAACCAAAACATCATCAGAAAGTGTGCAGAAAGATGCACAATAGTGATGAAAGCCACACAGTAAGCAAATGACCTGCAGATAACAAAAGTTTACAATCAGTATGTAAGATTTCACTTTTATGTTACTGCATGTTATTTTGCATTGTTGTGAGTACAAATAAGAGCTTGACTTTCAGTGTTTACAACAGAGGAAAAAATTACGGCCTTCAATGGTTGAGGTTGTCAAGGCCTTAAAGACAATATAATCTACAAATTGTGATACTACTAAGGTATCAAAAACTCGGGTGGAAGGTAACGACACCTGGCTGTACGTTGAGAAATAAAGAAAGCCCACTTTCGCCTATTTCAGTTATTCAGAAATGGGGCAGTAGTAAGTCCATCACACCGACGGTAAGCAAATAACCTGTAGATATCAAAAGTGTACAACAAGTATGTAAGAGTTCACTTTTATGTTATTGCATGCTATTTTTCATTGCTGTGAGTACAAATAAGACACATTGAGCCACGAGTCCCATGACTATTCAAATAATATTTGTTCATAAACATCCTTACCTTGCCTTACCTAGCCAGCTGGTAGTGTTTGAAACACCGAGCATTTAGGGATATTGCCGCTCACAAACAGAAGTGCTATTCAGCAGACGATTTTTTTACTATGTTCCCACAGGCCACAAAAAAAGGAAACGTGAATTAGTAAGGTAGTGCAGAAGGGATTAAGAAGCTAAGAAAGGGAGAGTGGGGAGCGAGGACCTGATGGAAGCCATACTTTTGGCGGTACTGCTCTTGACCAACAGAGCTGAAGGAAAGTGTTGCGTTGTATATCAGGTAAAGGCTGTGTTTCGTTAAATTCAGCACCGCGTATTCAATGCAACAACACTGCAGCATAGCACATCACATCACAACACAACACAACACAACACAACACAACACAAAACATAATCAATACGGAGTATCAAATATAATATACTTGGTATTACTTGTGAAAAAGGATGGTCACATTACCCGAGTTAGTGACATAAAAACTAGGTTGACCAGACACTAGACATTGAAGAAACCTTTTATGGCGGAAATTCACTTTGAGCTGGGAATAGAAGATGACAGACCATGAAAGAAACCAATCCATCCAAATATTTCATACGTCATTTCCAAACCAAATGAGTTCCATTCTTTTCCCATTTCTCTGCACAGTTTGTTTGTTTGAATATGTATGAAATCAAGGTTAAACAAAACCTTAATAATATCAACAATGAAACGAATTAAAAAATCACCAAACTTTCAGCACTAAACTCCAATTAATCGATGTAACTAACCAAATATTAGGGTTTTAAGATAGATAAAAACATGAAATTTAAGAACGTGAAAGTTAAAATTACCAACATCCGGATTTGTTCATACGATAGTTGAACTCGATGATATTGAAAATGGAGGTTTCAAGAGCGTATTTGTCGTCACACAGTGGTTTCTTGAGAAATTCGACATCATATTCCGCCATTAGTCTGATCGGTGTGGTTGTGTGTTGGATTGGAGAAGACATGGAATTACGGATCGGTGGGGATGTGGGTTGGAGAAGATGAAAGAACTAGGGTTTGAGTAAGAAGATAATGAAAGAAGTGCAGCGGTTTTTTAATTAATTACTAATTTTGGAGCGGTTACACACAAAAGAGTAGATATGGGTTAAAAAGAGATCGACGCTTTACAAAAGTGTCGACTCAAAAGTGTCAAGAATGTAAGGGATTTGTTGTAGTGATAGAGGAGAAATCATTTCCTGCTGCTTTCCAAGGGAACGAGGACGTGAAAATGAAATGTTCATAATGAGTTGAGAAGATGTTTGAAGTAGTTACCTAAACACTATGAAGATAGTGGGAGTTATTAAACTATAAAGATAGTGATACGAAATTCTGTGGGAGAAAAGTTATTAAGAAAATTGAACCTACCATTAAGAGAGAATGGTGATTCTTTAAATGTAAAGAACACGAGGTTTTCAATTCTAGATGAATGTATGTTAAGAACATCATAGGATGATGGACAATCGTAAGTGGGTTTATTATATGATAATGAAACGTCACCTGGTGATTTACAAGGTTTGGATATGAATCGAAGATATGAAAATGTTAATTCATATAACCTTGATTAAAATGCCAAAAGTTGAAACAAAACCTTATTTCAATATAAGTTCTTGAGGAGAACTAGTGGATCGAATCTAGGTAAACTACAATATGAATTCTAGTACAGTGTGACTATGTTCATAAGAATGACATGTCACGAGTTTTAAGAAAACAGTGGGAGCTTCCTTAAGGTAAGGTGACTCGAGTCGAGTATGAGGACTTGAAATGTACTTGAATAAGATCATATTATTCGAGATAATATGAGTCATAAGGAAACCGAAATTTATAGGTTTAAAAGATGTGAATATATGGTATATTCACATAGCAAACCATTAATACAAATTGATGTGTGAGCATCAAAGATTGTTTATGTGGAGCAGTAATATCGTATTGATTGTTCGCATTTAACCATCACTCTTATCGTTTGAGTTATTATTAACTCGCTATTTATAAAAACTTTGTCAAATCCAAATGGGTTGTAAGAGACAATTTTGAACCCAATAAGGGAACTAGATTAACTTATATATTCCATAGTCGCTTGTATGAGGTGACGTCTCGAAGCGACTAGAGTGTGAGGCGATTGATGGCAAGTTCAAATGTCATAGAGTCATATGGGATGACTAGTCGAACACATAAGCAGACAGTGTAACACTCTGCCGGGCATTAAGAGACCGCTTATAGATTTATGGAAATTTTATAATTAGCCTGGTCGTGGCAAGAGCTACTATATTATTCACATGAGTCGATTCTTAGACTAGAGACTGTTCGCCCAAGGTGGCACAGTTTTCAGATTGACTTTGATTTTTGCTCTACGATCAACCGTTAAAGGGGGTGAAATGGGCTTCTTTTGGGTCATGATGGACTGTGTTAGTCGAAGGGAACGGTAGGATAGGAATTGTCCAGTCCCTCGTCAGGGTTGTCTTAAATCTCAGGGCCACCCGAGGAGAAGTTTAACTGAAAATGCGTGGCCATGGTCGGAAGGTATCTATGGTAGATAATTCCGGTCAAAGCAGTTAAATCTCCAGATCGAGAAAACCGCTCAAGATATGATCAAATGCAAGTACGACCTGGAAGACACCTTGCATTGAGTAGGAGATGACGTAATAGGACAAGAGAATCGGTGACGCACACTTGTCGAGGACAAGTGGGAGATTGTTGGGAAATGTGTCCTCAACAATAGTGCGATCACGTCAATGATAATAATCATTGTCAAAAATCTTATGAAAAGAATATGCAAGGGATGATCCGATATGATATATAGTCAACTGCCCAACATTAATCGGTAATGATTGGCTGACTAGATTTTGACATTACTGTCGTGTGACGATGGTGGTCAGTTGATCCCTTTAGGTCACACCTATAAGACAGACCCCTTAAATATATATTGAACAATTGTATATGATACGAATTGATCGATTCCTTAAAACCATATATCGAGAAATCAGAGGTTGAATCTTAAGGTAAGATTTATATTTGAAATTGAAATGTGTCGATTTTCAAATATTAATCGATATTTTAGAAATATCGAAATTAGAATATGAATTGTTCATGGTTATAACAAACATTGTAAATATATCGTATCGTCGATTATTATGATAACCATATGTTGGGACGGTAATTACGAATTACTAGATTAATTTGTTAAATATTATTTAATTAATTTAGAAATATTATTTATGTGATAAATATATTTGAAATTAATACAATTTAATCATGTCACATAAAGATGTCACATTTTATATAATTGTACAAATTATAAATCGTAAAATGAAAGTCCATTTTACGTTTGTAGGTGCCGGTTTATTAATAATGTTTTATGGGTTTTTAAAATATTAAAAGATACCCTAAAAACAAAATGATTGAAATAGCTTTCATGCCTATGGTTATGGGTAAGCCAAAATTGGCTCCAACCCTTCCCTAGGCCGAGACTTACACGACACCCCAACCCCAACCCTCTTCCATTATATATGTGATGCTCTATCACATAAATTCTATTCAAAAACCTAATGTTATTTTTCTAGTGTAAGAAATTATACACAAAATCCTCTTGAATATTATTTACATAATATTTTAGTAGACTAATAAAGAGATATTAGTTTACGGTTTAAAGATAACCTAATTCCGTCTCCTAGCTCGGGTTCGGTCTTCGGTGTTTAAAGGTAGGTCTTGGTGCATCGTAAAGGAGGCAAGCTATTTTGGTTGCTCCGTGGAGGATCGTCCTAGCACTTATTTGGACCGTGTGTGAGAACCCTTTTTCTTGTTATTTCCGCATTTATATTTCGCATGCATAAGATCGAATATATTAATATGAGATTAATAAGTATTTTATTAGTAGGACTAATAAAATGGTTATGTTAGTATGCCTAAGTTTCCATCAGCTATAACTTCAGAATTGAGAAAGGCAAATGAGCTTCTAAAGTCTAAATCTTCAACAGTTGTTGAAGATGAGACTCATCTAGAAGAAGTTGATATCCTCGAAAATAAAATCATGGATCTAGAATTCAACTTATCTAACATCAAGAAGGAACATGCTAAAATTGTTTCCGACTTTCATAAAGACATTCAAAACCTAAAAGAGTCTAGCAACGTCTGTAACATCCCGTATTTTCATAAAATATATTTTTAAGGTTTTCAATTATTTTAAGTAATAAAATAATACTTTAATAATTTAACGGAAAGTATTTTTATAAATAATAAGATCCGTCTTAAGAACCTTAAGTCCTTAAGACGAATACAAACTAGGTAACTTAAGTTCGTATCTTAAAAACCCGTTTGTGTTATCCAAGTCCGTTTTCTTTTAAACGGAAAGGACAACTCATAAACCCTCACAGATCCTTGTTTGTCGACATAATCACCATCTCAAATAATAGAACACTGTAAACTCTTTTCTCTAAAAGCTCCATAATTCTTCATCCTCTTTTCCATTTTTCTTCTTCATCCGTTCATCAAATCAAGGTAATAATAACATTTTCGGAACCTCATCAAATTTGCAAGCCATCTATCACTTTCGTTTTTCAAATCCTTCATTTCGAAAAATAGGCTGTTTTTCCTAAAATCATCTTTTGATCCCTTAGACTCGTTTTTCTTGATTGTAGGCGAAGGTTGGGAAGACCCGGACGTAGATAGCTTCATTGTGGAAGACGAGCTTTGAGCGGGATTGCATTTAAGGTGACAATTACGAGTAACTCAGCCTTTTTGTTAAAATAGCAAGTTTTGTTGTGTTCTTGTTATTGTTTCTGATTTTGATTGAGGTTTATGATCGATGGACTTAGAATCATGCTAGGAGTGTGTGTATATAATGTTTACATGCCTTGTTGATGTTTCACATGCTTTTAAGTTATTTTCAGAAATTTCATGCTTGCGATGGATACATTTCATAATCGTTTTGAGGATTGTTTTGTGGTTTAATTGCTGATAGATAGTGTTATTGGTTGATTTGTGATAATGGGTAAACATTGTTGTTGTTAATTTAGAGGTTTGGGATCGATTTGAGTTGAATTGCATTTGTTAGAGAATTGTCGATTTTGCGTACAGCGGCCTCTGAGCCGGCAGGCTGACCGGCAGCCGGTCGGCCGGCTGACCGGCAGCCGGTCGGCCGGCTCAGAGTCACTGTGTTGAAATTTTGATTTTTCAGAAATTGAGAAGGGTTTCTGAGCCGGTCAGTCGGCCGCCGGTCGACCGGCTCAGGATCCTTATTGTGGTTTTCATGTTTTGAAAATGGCATGGGTAGTGACTCCCAGCCGGCAGGCCGGCAGCCGGTACACCGGCTGAGAGTCACTCCTCGTGTTGTAAGTTTGAAGTTTGGCTTTGGGGAGGGGACTCCCAGCCGGCTGGCCGGCGGACGGTCCACCGACTGAGAGCCTCTTCTCTTGTTTTTCAGCCGATTGATTGGGCATGGGAAGGGACTCCCAGCCGGTGGACCGGCAGACGGTCTGGGACCGGCTGAGAGCCCCTGTTCTCATTGTTTTGTTTATAACTTCCAAAGGCTTGTTCGGTTTTGATTGAAACTCGTTCCTTGTATCTTTGATATGTGTTTGAGGTCCCCGGAGGATGGGCGACACTATATTGGGTTCGGGAATGGAGTGAGGATAGAGACCCCTTGGTCGGGTAACCGAAAGGGAAACCGGCTCTCCCTCGTCTTAGTTCGCGGGATCAATTAAGTGTTGTTTAGTGGTTTAAGAAGTTAGAGCTATAGGTTAGTTTCTATCTTTGGATGTTAATGGTTGAGTTATATGTCGCGTAATGGGATATGTGTTAAGTTCACCTCTGGACCCATTACGTGTTTTGTATGTCGCGTGATGGGATATGTGTTAAGTTCACCTCTGGACCCGTTACGTGTTTTGCTTGTGGCGTGTCAGGATATGTGTTAAGTTCACCTCTGGACCTGACATGTGATCGGTTGTCGTACACGGGATATGTGTTAAGTTCACCTCTGGACCCAGTGTGCGATAGCTGTGTATTGGGATATGTGTTAAGTTCACCTCTGGACCCAATACTTGTTTGCAGCATTGGGATATGTGTTAAGTTCACCTCTGGACCGTTTGCTTATGGATGATTAGGGATATTTGTTAAGCTCACCTCTAGACCCTTTTCTTGAATTGTATGTATAGGGATATGTGTTAAGCTCACCTCTGGACCCTTTACTTGAATTGCATGTTGGGATATGTGTTAAGTTCACCTCTAGACCCGACATTGTTTAGTAGTGGGATATGTGTTAAGTTCACCTCTGGACCCATTGCTAGTATCTATTGATGTTTATATCTGCTTGCCTTGAGATTGGTACAATGTCAGATATGCATGATGATATTGATAGTTATAATACTTGATTTATAGTGTTGTTCATCCAAGGCATTGGATAACTCTTTGATCGGTTTCATAAATAGTTGGACTGAAAGACCCCCCGACTGGGTAACCAGTAGGGAAACCGGCTCTCCTTCCAAACGGCTTATGAAGTTGGTTGAGAGCCGTGCATTAGTGATTGCATGATAGTTGATGATCAGTTATAAGAATATTGTTATACTTCAGATGTTCATATATGTTGAAGTATTCTGTTGCTTTACTTGTTACGTGTTGTCAGAAAAGGTGGCTAGGAGAACTCTAGTCACTCCCCACTGATTGTGGCGTACATGTTTTCATGTATGTAGGTACATGCAGGTTGGACGGGGTTCACTTGAGAGCTAGCGAGTGATGATCCTTATCATCTTTTTACTTACACTTCACCGATTAGCTAGACTCTTAGTTTTGATACATTTCATGTTTTGGTGCCTGTAGGGATGTTCCATCCCAGGCTTTGTATATATTTGGTTTTCGTACTTAGAACTGTTATACTTATCTATTCTGTTTATATCAGTTTCAGTTTCCAGTTTCAGTTTTAATTCACCTCTCATGATGTTTATGTTTAAAAAGTTTAAATTCCGCTGCAATTTTAGTACTTTGTGTGTTTTATATTTCCGCTTCCGCGAGGGGTTTTACAGTTGGTAACAGAGCATTATTGCTCCCGACGCACTCATGTGACCCTCAACCTTAACTTGACCAACTAAGCAAATAATGAATGAGAGATAGGTAGATCTAAGGATTTATATTGTAGTCTATTTGTGAATGCTAATTGCTAAGTTAACACTTGTTTTCTCTTTTGAAGGATGGTGAGAACCACGGTTGCTGAGAACACTATAATGCAAGCACTTCATCAGTTGCTTGAGAACCAGAGACAGCAAGCAGAGACTGTTCCACCTCCTCCACCGCCAGGCAATGAGGCTAATCGTCCTGGTAGCTTCTCTTGGATAACATCCCAGATGTCCAAGAGCCACGTGAAGACCTATGGAGGCGAGGTTGATCCGGTAGCTCTTACTGAGTGGTTCCGTGAGATGGAAAAGAGCTTTACCATGTATTCGGTTGGCAGAGAGGATAGAGTGCGGCTATCCACTCAGTTTTTGACCCTAGAGGCCGATAGATGGTGGGCGTTGACCGGACCGACTTTCATTCTTGATCCTTTGTTCGATTGGGAGGCTTTTAAGGATAAGCTCGAGATGAGGTTTTATCCTAAGAAGCTTAGATCACAGAGACTTAAGGAGTTCATGGACTTGAAGCAGGGTAAGATGTCCGTTCAGGAGTACACCGATAAATTCAACCAGCTTGCACATTTTGCTTCGAAGTTTGTCAGAGATGAGGCTGAGAGAGTTTACTTCTACCGTGGGAAGTTAAGACCGCGCATCGAGAGTATGGTTTGTCGTGACTCGACTTATTTTGTGGAGGTATATGATGATGCTATTTGGGCCGAGAGTTCCATTTGTGCCATAGATGCTATGACCCGAGTTGCTACTTCCAGTGTTACTTCTCACCAGAGATCAGTTTACCAGGGGAAGAGACCATTTGTTCCTTCTACTTCTTCGCCTTCTTCTCAGAAGAAGAGGTTTGAGAGGTTCTCTGCTCCGGTTGCTAAGACCATTGTTCACACCGACACAGCTTCTAGTGTTTGCCACCGTTGTGGTAAACCATCTCATCCGGGTTTTGATTGTTTCAAGAATGCCTATAAGTGTTTCACCTGTAATGGATTTGGGCATCGATCTTATGAGTGTCCTGAGAGGAACACCGCACTTGGCAAGGCTGCCACAGCTACTGCAGTGACCAGAGGAGGAAAGCCGAAGGGGAAGATCTTCGTGATGACTAGGGCTGAGGCTGAGGCTCATCCAGATATTGTGGCTGGTATCTTTTCTGTACTTGGTGCTGAGTGTCTGATTTTGTTTGACACTGGAGCTTCTCTATCATTTATATCGACTCAGTTCGCAGACAGTTTAGCTCTTGAGTCTTCATTGGTTGAGGAGACTTCCATTTCCTTACCTTCTGGAGACGTGTTTTCCTGCTCTTCGTCCCATAGGGATGTTCTGATTATTATTGGTCAAGCCACATTTCCAGCGGACTTACTGAGATTTCCTCTCGAGGAATTTGACATTATCCTCGGTATGGATTGGTTATCGCGATACCATGCTCGCTTCGAGTGTCGCGACCAGAAAATCTGCTTGAGGAGTTCTTCAGGAGTTCGTGTTTCCTATAGGGGAACTCGCCCTAAAAAGGGTGTTCGTGTTATTTCTTCGATGAAAGCATCTCATCTTCTTAGGAAGGGTTGCCAAGCCTTCCTATGTGTTTCAGCTGCAAAACCATCGCTACCGAAGCTTGAGGATGTAGCCATTGTTCGTGAGTTTCCAGATGTTTTCCCAGATGACTTGCCAGGGATACCGCCAGAGAGAGATGTGGAGTTTACTATTGAGCTTGTTCCAGGTACCGGACCGATATCCAAAGCTCCTTACCGTATGGCTCCACTAGAGTTGAAAGAATTGAAGCAACAGTTAGAGGAGATGATTGAGAAAGGATTCATTAGACCGAGTGCTTCTCCGTGGGGTGCTCCAGTTTTCTTTGTTAAGAAGAAAGATGGTTCCATGAGACTTTGCATTGACTATAGAGAGTTGAATAGAGTGACCGTGAAGAACAGATATCCTTTGCCTAGGATAGATGATTTGTTTGATCAGTTGAGAGGTGCTTCTAGGTTTTCTAAGATTGATCTTCGATCGGGTTATCATCAGATTCCAGTGAGAGAGGCTGATATTGCGAAGAATGCTTTTCGTACCAGATATGGGCATTTTGAGTTCGTGGTTATGCCTTTTGGGTTGACTAATGCACCTGTTATTTTTAGGGATCAGATGAACCGCACCTTTAGTGAGTTTCTTGACACTTGTGTTGTAGTGTTTATTGATGACATTCTCATTTACTCGAAGACCGATGAGGAGCATGCCGAGCATCTCCGATTGATTCTTGGGATTTTACGTCGACAGAAGTGGTTCGCGAAGTTCTCTAAGTGTGAGTTTTGGCTTTCTAAGGTTGCATTTCTTGGACATGTGATATCTAGTGAGGGAGTTATGGTTGATCCCGCGAAGATTGAGGCCGTTGTTGATTGGGAGAGTCCCAAAGATGTGGGAGAGATCCGTAGTTTCCTTGGTTTAGCGGGTTACTACCGTCGATTTGTTGAGGATTTCTCTATATTAGCTCGTCCGATGACTCAGTTATTGAAGAAGGAAGCTAAGTTTGTTTGGACCGACAAGTGTGAGAGCTCTTTCCAGGAATTGAAGACTAGGTTGACTTCCGCTCCCGTACTTGCTTTGCCAGAGATTGGAGTTGACTTTGATGTTTATTGCGATGCTTCGATGTGGGGGCTTGGATGTGTGCTGATGCAGAGTGGTAAGGTGATAGCTTACTCATCTAGACAGTTGCGAGTTCACGAGGTGAACTATCCGACCCATGATCTTGAGTTAGCTGCAGTTGTTCATGCCTTGAAGATGTGGCGTCATTACTTGATGGGATCTCATTGTCGCATTTTCACGGATCATAAGAGTCTTAAGTACATTTTCACCCAGAAAGACCTCAATATGCGACAGCGTCGTTGGCTAGAGTTGGTTAAGTATTATGACATCGAGTTATTGTATCATGAGGGAAAGGCCAATGTTGTTGCTGATGCGCTTAGCCGCAAGACTTCTCATTCGATAAGTGCTATGCGAGTATTGCCCGATGAGTTGTGTTCCGAGTTCCGGAAGTTGAGATTAGAGATGGTTGGTAGTGGTTTTGATTGGTTATCTGCTATGACTGCCGAGTCGTCCTTATATTGGGAGATTCGCCGGAGTTTACCTACAGATGCTGCTTTCCGGAAGTTCGAGGCTAAGATTTCGAGTGAAGTTGCACCAGACTTAGTGATTGATGATGGTTTCCTTAGATTCCGTGGTAGGATGTATGTTCCAGATATGGTAGATTTGAGGAAGAGGGTTCTTGATGAGGCTCACTTGACACCGTATTCAGTTCATCTGGGCGGAGAGAAGATGCACAAGGACTTGAGACTTATATTTTGGTGGCCCGGGATGAAGAAAGACATTTTGGATTACGTGAGTAGGTGCTTGACTTGTCAACAAGTCAAGATAGAGCATAGGAGGCCAGATGGTTTGTTACAGCCGCTCCACGTTCCTCAGTGGAAGTGGGAGTGCATATCGATGGACTTCGTGACAGCATTGCCTAAGACAGTGGGAGGCAAGGATGCGATTTGGGTTGTGGTTGATAGGTTAACTAAGTGTGCCAGATTTGTGCCTATCAGAGAGACATGGGATATGGACCGTTTAGCCAGGGCTTATATTGCAGAGATAGTCCGTTACCATGGTGTCCCGAGAGAGATTGTTTCTGATCGTGATCCTCGTTTCTGTTCCAGATTTTGGAAGGCTTTACAGGAGGCTATGGGTAGCCGTTTGCTGATGAGTACCGCATTTCATGCCGCCACTGATGGTCAATCCGAGAGGACTATTCAGACATTAGAGGACTTGCTCCGTGCTTGTGCACTTGATTTTCAGAGTTCTTGGGAGCAGTGTCTACCGTTAGTTGAGTTTTCTTACAACAACAGTTACCATTCATTTATTGGTATGGCTCCGTATGAGGCGCTCTATGGTAGGAAGTGTCGTAGTCCGATCTGTTGGGATCAGGCGAGTGACGTGCACGACCTAGGACCGGACCAGTTAGCTGTTACGATTGATCAGGTTCAGCTTATCAGGGGTAGGATGAAGGCCGCACAGGATCGGCAGAAATCCTATACTGATGTTCGCCGTAGACCTCTCGAGTTTGAGGTGGGTGACAGAGTCTTCTTGAGAGTTTCACCGATGAAGGGCGTTAAGAGGTTTGGAGTTAAGGGCAAGTTGAGTCCTAAGTATATTGGACCTTTTGAGATCGTGAAGAGGATTGGTGCTGCTGCTTACCGTTTGGACTTGCCTCGTAGTTTGGGCAAGGTTCATAGTGTCTTTCATGTTTCCCAGCTTCGTAAGTATGTTAGTGATCCGAGTCATGTTCTTCCTAGAGAGATCGAGAACTTAGAGCCGAGTCTTGCTTTCGAGGAGCGTCCCGTGAAGATTCTAGACCGACAGGACAGGAAGCTTTGGAGCAAGGTGGTGCCTTTAGTGAAGATCCTTTGGCGTTGTGGTGATGTTGAGGAGCAGACGTGGGAGACCGAGGCATCGATGCGTGCTGCGCATCCTTCTCTTTTCGATTGAGGTATAGTTAGTTAGAGTTTACCTTCATTCGAGTTTCGAGGACGAAACTTTTTGAAGTTGGGGTGATTGTAACATCCCGTATTTTCATAAAATATATTTTTAAGGTTTTCAATTATTTTAAGTAATAAAATAATATTTTAATAATTTAACGGAAAATATTTTTATAAATAGTAAGATCCGTCTTAAGAACCTTAAGTGCTTAAGACGAATACAAACTTGGTAACTTAAGTTCGTATCTTAAAAACCCGTTTGTGTTATCCAAGTCCGTTTTCTTTTAAACGGAAAGGACAACTCATAAACCCTCACAGACCCTTGTTTGTCGACATAATCACCATCTCAAATAATAGAACACTGTAAACTCTTTTTCTCTAAAACCTCCATAGTTCTTCATCCTCTTTTCCATTTTTCTTCTTCATCCGTTCATCAAATCAAGGTAATAATAACATTTTCGGAACCTCATCGAATTTGCAAGCCATCTATCACTTTCGTTTTTCAAATCCTTCATTTCGAAAAATAGGCTGTTTTTCCTAAAATCGTCTTTTGATCCCTTAGACTCGTTTTTCTTGATTGTAGGCGAAGGCTGGGAAGACCCGGACGTAGATAGCTTCATTGTGGAAGACGAGCTTTGAGCGGGATTGCATTTAAGGTGACAATTACGAGTAACTCGGCCTTTTTGTTAAAATAGCAAGTTTTGTTGTGTTCTTGTTATTGTTTCTGATTTTGATTGAGGTTTATGATCGATGAACTTAGAATCATGCTAGGAGTGTGTGTATATAATGTTTACATGCCTTGTTGATGTTTCACATGCTTTTAAGTTATTTTCAGAAATTTCATGCTTGCGACGAATACATTTAATAATCGTTTTGAGGATTGTTTTGTGGTTTAATTGCTGATAGATAGTGTTATTGGTTGATTTGTCATAATGGATAAACATTGTTGTTGTTAATTTAGAGGTTTGGGATCGATTTGAGTTGAATTGCATTTGTTAGAGAATTGTCGATTTTGCGTACAGCGGCCTCTGAGCCGGCAGGCTGACCGGCAGCCGGTCGGCCGGCTCAGTGTCATTGTGTTGAAATTTTGATTTTTCAGAAATTGAAAAGGGTGTCTGAGCCGGTCAGTCGGCCGCCGGTCGACCGGCTCAGGATCCTTATTGTGGTTTACAAGTTTTGAAAATGGCATGGGTAGTGACTCCCAGCCGGCAGGCCGGCAGCCGGTACGCCGGCTGAGAGTCACTCCTCGTGTTGTAAGTTTGAAGTTTGGCTTTGGGGAAGGGACTCCCAGCCGGCTGGCCGGCGGACGGTCCACCTGCTGAGAGCCTCTTCTCTTGTTTTTCAGCCGATTGATTGGGCATGGGAAGGGACTCCCAGCCGGTGGACCGGCAGACGGTCTGGGACCGGCTGAGAGCCCCTGTTCCCATTGTTTTGTTTATAACTTCCAAAGGCTTGTTCGGTTTTGATTGAAACTCGTTCCTTGTATCTTTGATATGTGTTTGAGGTCCCCGGAGGATGGGCGACACTATATTGGGTTCGGGAATGGAGTGAGGATAGAGACCCCCCGGTCGGGTAACCGAAAGGGAAACCGGCTCTCCCTCGTCTTAGTTCCCGGGATCAATTAAGTGTTGTTTAGTGGTTTAAGAAGTTAGAGCTATAGGTTAGTTTCTATCTATGGATGTTAATGGTTGAGTTATATGTCGCGTAATGGGATATGTGTTAAGTTCACCTCTGGACCCATTACGTGTTTTGTATGTCGCGTGATGGGATATGTGTTAAGTTCACCTCTGGACCCGTTACGTGTTTTGCTTGTGGCGTGTCAGGATATGTGTTACGTTCACCTCTGGACCTGACATGTGATCGGTTGTCGTACACGGGATATGTGTTAAGTTCACCTCTGGACCCAGTGTGCGATAGCTGTGTATTGGGATATGTGTTAAGTTCACCTCTGGACCCAATACTTGTTTGCAGCATTGGGATATGTGTTAAGTTCACCTCTGGACCGTTTGCTTATGGATGATTAGGGATATGTGTTAAGCTCACCTCTAGACCCTTTTCTTGAATTGTATGTATAGGGATATGTGTTAAGCTCACCTCTGGACCCTTTACTTGAATTGCATGTTGGGATATGTGTTAAGTTCACCTCTGGACCCGACATTGTTTAGTAGTGGGATATTTGTTAAGTTCACCTCTGGACCCATTGCTAGTATCTATTGATGTTTATATCTGCTTGCCTTGAGATTGGTACAGTGTCAGATATGCATGATGATATTGATAGTTATAATACTTGATTTATAGTGTTGTTCATCCAAGGCATTGGATGACTCTTTGATCGGTTTCAAAAATAGTTGTTCTGAAAGACCCCCCGACTGGGTAACCAGTAGGGAAACCGGCTCTCCTTCCAAACGGTTTATGAAGTTGGTTGAGAGCCGTGCATTAGTGATTGCATGATAGTTGATGATCAGTTATAAGAATATTTTTATACTTCACATGTTCATATATGTTGGAGTATTCTGGTTGCTTTACTTGTTACGTGTTATCACAAAAGGTGGCTAGGAGAACTCTAGTCACTCCCTAGTGATTGTGGCGTACATGTTTTCATGTATGTAGGTACATGCAGGTTGGACGGGGTTCACTTGAGAGCTAGCGAGTGATGATCCTTATCATCTTTTGACTTACACTTCACCGATTAGCTAGACTCTTAGTTTTGATACATTTCATGTTTTGGTGCCTGTAGGGATGTTCCATCCCAGGCTTTGTATATATTTGGTTTTCGTACTTAGAACTGTTATACTTATCTATTCTATTTATATCAGTTTCAGTTTCCAGTTTCAGTTTTAATTCACCTCGCATGATGTTTATGTTTAAAAAGTTTAAATTCCGCTGCATTTTTAGTACTTTGTGTGTTTTATATTTCCGCTTCCGCGAGGGGTTTTACAACGTCGACCATAGTGCATGTAAAAAGGAAATAAACTCTTTAAAGGACCTTCTTCTTCATGCTCGGAAAGTTCACGATAAATGGGAAGGAAGCACTAACGTTCTAAAATTCCTGACTGAACAATCCGACAATAACATGAAGATGCGATTAGGTCACGAGTGTTATGGTAGAAGGGATCACTCAAAGTGTAAACAAAGCCCCACAGACAGAGATTTTAGAAGAAGAAAATATGTTGATCTACCTGAGTATTTAATATGTACTTATTGTGGTCATACTGGTCACCTCCGTGAAAACTGTGTGAAACATGCACAAGATTTTAAAACCGGAGTTAAGTTCGTTACATCCTTAGGTATACCAAACGACGCTATCTCTATTGCTGACAGTGATAATGACAAAGTTGAGGAAAGAAACAATGATCACAGATGGTTCTATGACATGACTTTTGATTACGAAGAAAAGAAAAATAGAACTAAACAAACTCCTTAACCTACTACAAACAAAAACTGGTCACCAAAAGTATAACCTAAGACATACACAAAAACATCAAAACCCAACTACTATAATTATAGAAAATCTTACGTAAGACAAGTCTGGGTGAAAAAGGAAGATGTATTTGTGATTACTAACAACAAAGGACCCAAGTATGCTTGGGTACCTAAATCCTGTCTTTGAATTTATATGTGCATTTTGTCGCTAAGGAAAACAACTTATGGTATCGCGATAGTGGATGCTCAAGACACATGACAGGCGACGTAAACCTATTCCTATCCTTAAAACTCTTTGACGGAGGAAAGGTTACCTTTGGTGATAATAAAAAGGGAAAAATCATAGGAATCGGTAAGATATGTATTTCATCATCTCATGCTATAAGTGATGCATACCTGGTAAGTGGTCTCAAACATAATCTAATAAGTATATCTCAATTAAGAGACAAAGGGAACAAGGTTGTTTTTCATGCAGATATATGTCGTATAATTATGGAAGGTACTAGCAAAATAATCTTTGAAGGTCATAGAAGGAAAAATGTTTACATGATTGATTTAAATGCCGTACCTACTAACTCTCTCTCTTGCATGAAAGTTACGTTAGATGATCCATGTTTATGGCATAAGAGATTTGGTCATATTAGCTCACCTATTCTAAGTAAGCTGAAAATTTGGGACTTGGTCAAAGGTCTTCCAAAGATCAAATTTGATCAAGAAAAGATGTGTGACACATGTGCTCGTTGCAAACACGCCAGATCATCTTTCACGCCTAAAAGTGTGGCAAGTACAGAACAAGCTCTTGAACTAGTACATATGGATCTATGTGGCCCTATGAAGGTAAGAAGCAGAGTTGGTTCCAGGTACGTTTTCGTTCTAGTTGATGATTATTCTAGATTTGTTTGGCCAATCTTTATTTATTCTAAAGACGAAACATTTGATGAATTTGTTAGTCTAATGAAACTTGTCCAAAACAAATATAAAACTAACCTAGTAACAATTCGTACTGACCATGGAACCAAGTTTGACAATCATGCTTTTATTGAGTTCTGTAACACCAACGGTGTTGGACATAACTTTTCGGCACCTAGAACCCCACAACAAAATGGAGTCGTAGAACAAATGAACAGAACCCTAGAAGACATGGCTAGAACAATGCTTCTTTGTACTGGTCCACCTAGAAACTTTTAGGCTGAGGCTATCAGTACAGCTTGTTATATTCATAACCGTGCTATGATTAGACCTATCCTTAAAAAGACACCTTATGAACTTCTTCGAGGTCGTAAACCTAATATATCTCATTTAAGATATTTTGGGAGTAAATGCTTCGTTCATAACAATGTTAAAAACAGATTAAGCAAATTCGACCCAAGAAGTGATGAATCAATTTTTATAGGATATTCCGATCATAGTAAAGCCTACAAAGTTTTTAACAAATGTACCTTATGCATAGAAGAGAGTATTCATGTTATCTTTGATGAAAATAATGCCTTCGATAAGCCTTTACAGGACGAAGAGGAAAACCTAGACGAACCTGATTTCCGGTTGTCAAGGGAAGATCCTCCTAAAATTAGAAAATGAAGAAGGAGAAATTCAAGGAATTCATGATGAACTTAACTTCGGAGGTAACGGTGCGAGAGATGAAGCTACAGTTGATGACACTGTAGATAACTCTCAAACCAATAACTTGGAACCCAGAGTTACAGCTAATGAAGCTATAACTTTGAATCAAAACCAAAGGGAAGAGAACTGAGTTATACCTGATCCTACTATAACCCCAGGTTTGGATTTAGGGGGAACAAGCCAAAATCCCGAGTCAAGTGCAGGTAACGCAAATAATCAATCAAGGAACTGGAGATACAAGGGATATCATCCTTTGGACAATGTTATAGGAAGCTTAACAGATGGAGTTCAAACTCGAAGGAGTTTAAACAACTTTTGCTCATTCTACTCCTTTATCTCCACCATTGAACCTTCAAACATAAAGGAAGCTCTCGTAGAACCAGACTAGATAATTGCTATGCAAGAAGAACTCCAATAATTTGAAAGAAACAAAGTTTGGCATCTTGTTCCTCGACCTAAGGACAGATCTGTCATTGGAACCAGATGGGTATTCAGAAACAAACTAGATGACACTGGAGTCATTGTGCGAAACAAGGCCAGATTAGTAGTTCAAGGATACTATCAACAAGAAGGGATCGACTATGACGAAACCTTTGTTCCTGTTGCTCGTCTTGAGGCAATAAGGCTACTCATTGCTTTTGTCGCACATAAGGGAATGAAGCGATTTCAGATGGACGTTAAGACTGCCTTTCTTAATGGCTATCTCCAAGAGGAAGTATTTGTTGAACAACCTCCTGGATTTCCTGACAGCAAATTCAAGGATCATGTATTTAAATTGGACAAAGCTCTTTGTGGCCTAAAACAAGCACCTAGAGCATGGTACGACAGATTATCAAAGTTCCTATTGGAGAGTGGATTCAAGAGAGGATCTGTGGATAAAACCCTATTTCTTAAAAGCGAGAACTCAGATCTACTAGTCGTTCAGATCTATGTTGACGATTTTATCTTTGGCTCAATTAACAAAAAGTTGTGCAAGTACTTCTCTCAGTTGATGACTTCTGAATTCGAGATGAGTATGATGGGAGAACTAAAGTTCTTCCTTGGACGTCAAATTCAATAAACTGAAGAAGGAATCAAAGTTCATCAACAAAAATACGTCAAGGAATTGGTAAAGAAATTCGGCATGGAAACCTCTCATGCAATGCCTACTCCAATGGTCACAGATAAGAAACTAACCAAAGACGAAGATGGTAAGTCGGTAGAAGAAACAACTTACCGAGGTATGATTGGCTCACTTCTTTATCTTACTGCAAGTCGTTCAGATATAATGTTTAGTGTCCGCGTCTGTGCGAGATTTCAATCTGCACCAAAGGAATCACATATGATTGTGGTTAAGAGAATATTAAGATACCTAATCGGAACATCAAAGTTATACCTATGGTATCCTATGGACTGTAACTTTAACCTAGTAGGATATTCATATGCGGATTATGCAGGATGTTCATTAGACAGAAAAAGTACTTCGGGACTTGCTACTTTTGTGGGCCCATGTATAATATCGCGGGGATCCAAGAAACAAAATTCTGTAGCTCTTTCAACTGCCGAAGCAGAATATATTGTAGCCGCACTGGTATGTTCTCAACTCTTATGGTTAAAGCAACAATTACATGATTATGGTATTGATGTAGGTTGTGTGCCTATTTTATGTGATAATACGAGTGCTATAATTATATCTAGAAACCCAGCTCAGCACTCGAGAACTAAAAATATTGAAATTAGACACCACTTTCTACGAGACCATGTTGAAAAGAAAAATATAAAATTGGAATTTTGTAGTACGGAAAAACAATGGGCAGGTATCTTCACTAAACCATTAGCCAGAGAACGCTTTGAGACTTTGCGATTGGAAATTGGTTTAATCGGTGGCACCTAATCGATCTTAAAAGCAAAAATAACCCAATGATTGACTACGGTTATGACAAGATTATATGACTGTGTCCGTATACTCCGCTGCATATTTATGTGTGTATTCAATGATTAACTATGTGAACTCGACTATGTGATGCAATTCTTGTACATGTGTGCACAATCGAATCTCAAAAAATAATACTACACATATTACAAATTACCTTATTACAAACACATATTAATACATATTAAACACTAATACTTGTAAAAAAGAAAAAGAAAAAAAAAGCCTAAGCTTACCGTACACGCAAGCCGTGTGACCCACTAACCCCACTAACCCCACTACTCTTCTCTTCACTAGCCACGTTCCCTATCCCCACTTTATTACCCAACTAACCATTTCTTACCACTATCACACTCCACTTACCTCCCCCACTTCAAGTATTACCGTCTCCAACTCCCACACCCTCAAAACCTCTGAAATTCAATAAACCCAAACTCCCACAAAACCTCCGACCAACACCAACACCCACCACAACCACCATGCCGCTATCTTGAGCAACCCGATCACACAACAAGAGACAAACACCACTATCTCCACCTTCCCCAACTCCGTCACCACCACCATCCCCAACCTCTATTTCCGTCTCCGTCCCGACCTCCGACAACGGAAAACGCCGAAAGTTGACCGTCACTGACGACATGCCTGAGTTTGTTTCCGGGAAAAGCTCCCGCCCTATGTTTCGTGACTACTCTGTCGAAGCTACCCGAGAAGGGTTAGAGCGGGTCCGAATGACCAAAACCGAAGGTATGTACATTGACTGAGTTTTACCTTATTCCATTCATGCGGGTCGATATTATCCTTCGTCATGGGTCGACGGGTCATAGTCATTACTTTTCTTTAAGGATTTCTTGAAATATCAAGGGTTGGAGTACATTAGCAAATTCTCGGGTTTGGTTTTCCCCATTGAGGTTGTCCAATTTTTTGCCTCTGTTAAAGTTTGTGAGGAGGGGTTAAGTGCGGTTGTGAATGGTAGAGATGTGATGATCTCTAAAACTGAAATTTGTGAAATCTTTAAACTCGATCAAGAAGGTCTTGATCTTGATCCGAAAAAGGAATGTGGAGTCGTGTCTAAAGAACAAAAGATGGTCATCAAGACCTATTTCGATGAATATGCTACTGAAAACACCCCTCTCCTAACCGACTCTTTTCCCCCAAAATTGAAGTTGTTTGTGAACTTTCTGTGGAACACAATTTTACCGCGACGGGGTGGTGGGGATAAATGGTTGAGTGTTGAGGCTGTGGTGGTCTATAATTGGTTGGAAGGGACGAAGGTTGATTTAGCTTCTCTTGTTTGCCATAAAATTTGTCATGTTTCGAGTATCTTGATCAAAGAAAAGACTTGCTCGACAATCGAAATTCCCTACGGAATGTGGGTGTCAGAGCTATTATTCAAGAAAGGTGTCATGGATAGTGCGAGTTATGGTGTAATTCGCGTGATCGTATGTGTGACAAACTGCTCAAATTAATGGGTATTTGCTTTGATGGTGTAGATTTGACGTTTGGTAAAAGTGTAGGTCCGGAATCAAAACCGTGTCCATCGCCCTTATTTGAAGGATTAGAACCTAAGATGGATAAGATTCTTAGCCTTTGCAAGGTTAAGAAAGAAAAGGAAGAAGCGGGTAGTAGTGGTGGTTGTGGAAACCAAAGTTTCGAGGAAGAGATGCGGGTTTGGATGTCCCAAGTGGAAAAGCGTATAGAAAAGATGGGCTCGGGTGTTCAAATGCTTTGTGACGAATTGTTCGTCATCAGTGTTCTCTTATCATTCTTGACCACTCAGGGAGGAGCTATGGTTCGTGACCATGGGTTGTTACGGGAGGATGCTAGTCAAGCTCTCGAGGCTGTCAAAGCGCTTTCGTTGAAGGTGCTCAACTTCGAGATTGCGTTGGATACTCAGGGGCGTAATGTGAGCAGTTGTTTGGACAGGTTGTCCACCCTTGAGTTCCGCTCCCGACCCAACTATGTCAACCCGTATGCCAAGCGCCAGTGACCCGTATTCTCTTTGATCAGATTTGCAGTGATCGTACTCTGTTCTTTTGTTGGTTCTGTTTTCGGTTGTTGGTTAAGTCCGGGGTGGACTTATTAAACTTTTACTCATGGTTAAGTCCTTGATCCATTGTGAATCCGAGGCCCCTTGACCTCCTTTTTCTGATCCCTCGGTTCATAACACCTTATTTTGCATGAGGCCCAATCTTGAACTTTATTATTTGATTCACTATGGCCCATTTAAACAATTCTCCTAAGCCGGCCAATTTTCATAATATTGTATTATATTCGGCCCATCGGCATAGTATATTCAGTTTCGTTGTGTATATTTCTCACACTCATGCTTGCATTTGTATGATATTATGTGTGTTTGTATATAACGTCCTTGATGAATGCTTACTCGTGTTTCATAGTATATTATTCTAGTCGTTTTATGTCTTTGTTCTTGTCTTTTCGATGATGTCAAGAGGGGGAAAAATGCGATTTAGATTAGAATTTGCCTAAGCTTGCTCCTTATCGTAATTCATTGTCTCTTAGGGTTCTTAAAGGATATGAGTTAGATAAAAGTTAGAAACCCTAAGTTGATCTTTGCTATGAATGACCCTTATTATATTGAGGGGGAACTAACACTTAGACACAAATCTAAGAAAGACTTGCCCTCATCAAAAATGGGGAATTTGTTGAACCATATATTCAGATATATATTAAGTAGTATCTATGTGTATGTTTTGATAATGACAAGTCTAGCTAAATATATTATATACTCGTGCTTATAATCGTGTGCTAAGTGTACAGTTTATAGAATGAGAAGATCTCGACGATCAACTATAAAAGGTTCAAGAACTTTAGTCAAAGAATTGACTAATCAAAGATTAAGAGAAGATCGCAAGTATATAGAGAACTAATGTTATACGTTTCAACTATAACTTTAGTATATGATGGTTTCAAGTTATAGCTCGTAGCTATAACTCTATAAAGAAGATATGGTCAAAAGATTTGTGATGGTTGAAACGATTTTGGTTTCCAAAGTCGTCGTGATAAATTAATGTTTAATTGGTATTCTATTTTTAGAATATGGAATTATTAATCTTAATGGGTTAATATAAAATATCTTTTAGTTAAAAATGAATAAATAATTTTCTTATGAGTTAATTATTTATTTCTAATAAACTAAGGATTTTTATATAACTTAATTGTCAAGTAATATAATTCTAGAAATCGTGAGAACCGGTTTTGGAAAGTCGTGTGCAATGACATGTTCCATAATCGTGTAGGGTTATTTAAATAAATAGTATGTATTTATTTAGATATCTTAAAAACAATCTAGATTATATTATGGTAATATAATGTATTATATTTTCACAAGGTTTAGGAAATTTGTTTCAATAAGGTTATTATTTAATTATTATATAAGCTCTTTCCTAAACATGAAATAGGAAATTGATTCTATCTATAATACCTAAATATCTTATTAAATCTTTCCTAAATAAATTAAGATTAGATTTATGGTAGTATTACCTAAAGACTGGAATTCTAGTTTAAGTAATATTCCTAAATCATTTAGGGTTTAATAACCTAGACCTAATTCTATATAAATAAAATACTTGTGATACATTAAAAGACACAAAATCATAAACACTTGCACGCAAATCAAGAAAACCGCCGCCGTTACTTTTCTTTGAGATCCAAGCTTTAATTGTCATATCCGTTTCAAAATTCAAGTGCTTCAGCATTGATCTTATTCATTCAAGATTGTGACTTTGAAAAACTTATTGAAGACTTATCTTATTAGCGTAAGATAGATCGAATATTTAACAGTACTCATTGTAATCAAGTATTTCACGGTTCTTGACATAGCTAGGTATTAACGATGTCTAGATTGAGTTACAACTAACATTAATGTTGTACGAGTAAGGTTGATAAAATTATAATCTGGAGAAGGTACTAATTTTATTAATCGAGAATAGTGGACGTAGGTTTCAAATTGTGAAACTGAACCACTTGAAAAATATCGTGTCTCTATTTATTTCTTGCTCTACTCGACATCCATCATACAAACGAACACATCGAAGAAGATTTGAAGAAGAAGGCATACTCAATTCAACCCCCCCCTTCTTGAGTATATTCATATCAATAGACTCTTCATTGTATGAATCACCACGTCCACATCTAGGTGATTATATATTCATCGAAATGAATAATTTATCCAACCCTTTTGATTTCTAATGGGTGACGTTTCATTATCAAAATAATAAACTCTCCCGTGAAGCTCCATCATCCTATGATGTTCCAATAGGTTTATTCATCTAGAATTGAAAACCTCTTATTCTTTACACTTTAAAGATCAACATTCTCTCTAAATGGTAAGTTTAATTCTCTAATGAATATCGCTCCCACTAAAACCAACATCACTCTCTCTATAGTGATCGACTTTCACTCAATAAATATCATTTCTTAAATGAACTTTTCATTTCTCGTCTTCGTTTCCTCGAAACGAAACATGACATGATATTCCTTTGCTCCCACTTAAACCAGTATCACTATCTCTATAGTGATCTACTTCCATTCAATAAATATCACTTCTTAAATGAACTTTTCATTTCTTGTCTTCGTTTTCCTCGAAACGAACATAACATGATATTCCCTTATAATTCTTTTTGAATTCATAGACACTACCATCGAGAGAACAGAGATGATTTCTCCTCTATTATCTTATAATTTGAGAAACATCATTCTTAAGTAAACGTTTTCCTTCCAATTACATACGGGCGGGGTTTCTTTTATCCTCGCTAAGAAACAATGACATGAAGAGCATTTTCTTTTGTGTCCTCCCGTAGTTTCTTCTGTGTCCTCTCGTAGTTTCTTCTATCCATTCATTTAGGGTTCTTCTTAAGAATTCCTTGTAGGATTCTTGTCTAAGATCCCACATTTATTTCATTGGTTTGCGGGCGAAATATTTTCTCCCACTCTATCCTTTAAAATAACCTTTATTTTTACAAGGATAACAATTTTCCCATTAACCAATGTTTTAATGATGAATATTATTAGGGATGAGATATTAATTCTCATTTTCACTTAAAATGATCATCTTATAATGAACTAATTATATCTCATTTTGATTGAGGGTTTTCTCTTGAGGTGTAGTTCTCCGTTTAAATGAATCAACACTTTGATTCTAACTTTTGATATTTGATTGTATCAATCTTTATTGTACAATGAACATTTCAGGGTACTTCTTTAGTGATCACATTAATTCATGTTACAAGGTATGCAATTTATTTTAGGAATCAACGATTTGATTTAAGAACAAAAGGAGTGACTTGGGTTGAAAACCAAGTCACCAATATCCAAAATACAACCATTGTTTAGGATTTGAATCCTTGTCATACAAGAAAAGACATTGTTCTTTAAAATTAAATGCATAATGAAAGAAGACGATAATGAAAATTAGAGCCATGCTCTTCATGTCTTCAATCACTGGATGCTACCATAGCCATCCATGTAAGGAACTTCAAGCTTCCTTTTCTTTGCCTTTGTTATTAGGAGGTGCCCCTTTAAAACAATTAAAAAGGGTGATAGTCAACAACTTGTATCAACATACAAAAGTTGACAAAATAACATGAATTCTAAACGAGAATTATTACCTACGGCAAGAGCCTTTCCATTTTTGAGATCGGTCAAGTATTTAGGGCAATTATGTTTCCAATGACCTAACCTCGTGCAATAATGGCACTTGTCTTCAACCTTTGAAGATGAGGTGGAAGCACCTTTCGAAAGCGTTTTCTCTTTAGTAGGTTTGGATTTGGAGGTTTTCTGGCCCTTGCCTTTGAAGGCACTCCTCTTGAACTTCCCCTTTCCTTTCTTCTCGATGTTCAAAACATCCTTTGTGGAACTATCATTATGTCCCATGTCCCTTTCCGCTTGGACGAGCATCTTATGCAATTCGTCCAACGTGGTTTCTTGATTTCGCATGTTAAAGTTCACCCGGAACTAAGCATACGATTTCACCTTATTAAGGGAGTGAAGAACTCGGTCAATGATGAGGGAGTCGGGAACATCAACTCCTTGCACCTTAAGGGTTTCAGCTAACTCAACCAACTTGAGTACATGAGGGCTAACCTTTTGCCCTTCGTTCAAACAAATATCGAAGAAAGGGGAGGCCGCCTCATATTGAATCACCCTCGGAGTTTGCGAGAACATCGTCGCAAGCTTGGTGTAAATCCTGTACGACGTGCTTAGCTTAATCATACTCCTTTGGAGATCCGGCTCCATGGAGAAGATAAGCACGTTCTTGAGAGCGGAAGACTCTTTCATGTAGGCCTCATAGGCCTCACGAGTTGCAACCGCAGAGCGAGCGGTCGGAGCGGCCTCGGAAAGGTAACGAGTCTTATCGTAACCTTGAGCGGCCAAAAGCAATTGCCTATCCCAATCTTTAAAATTGGAACCATGTTTGTCAAGCTTGCAACGATCCATAAAGGATCGAAGCCAGGACACGTTAGTGAGAGGTGAAGCGTTTGCGGCCATTGATGATGTTTGAAAAATAAACTACAAATAAAAGCGAAGGAATTAAAAAAAAATCATCGTTAATTAAAACTCGTAAACATTTTAAACAAGTTTAGCATTTACTTAATGATATATTGGTCTTCCATAAGAGTGCGGCTCGATAACATAAGAGTGCGGCTCTAAGATCAAAGTTTTAATTCAATGAGACATCATAGGTTAGGATCCCCGTCTCCAATAATTGCTTCAACTCGTGAATAAGAGGCTGCAAATAGACTTCAAGGTTTTTCTTTAGATTGTGGGGACCGGGAATAAGTAATGTTAAGAGCATAAACTGTCTTTTCATACAGAGCCAGGGTGGTAAATTGTATGGAGTAAGTATCACCGGCCAACATGAATATTGCTTCCCGAATTCACTAAACAGTGCGAAACCATCAGTGCAAATTCCAAGACGGACATTCCTAGGCTTAGATGCAAAATCAGGATGCAGCCGATCAAACTGTTTCCAAGCCTCCCCGTCACTTGGATGAGACATTGTTCCACTAACACGAGGCTTTTCATAATGCCAATGCATTTCGCCCGCGATGTGCTTTGTGGCATAAAAGCGTTGCAAACGTGGTCCTAATGGAAAATAAGTTAAGAGCTTTTCGGGAACTCTTTTGCCATTTGCATTTTTCTCTAATTTGTACCTATTCGTACCACATTTTCTGCACTTATCAAGGTGAGCGTCGTCCATCCAGAAAAGCATACATCCTCCCGAGCAGGCATCTATCTTCTCATGGGGAAGTTGAAGAGCTTTAAGAACTTTTTTGGTTTCGTAGTAGTTACGCGTCATAAGATTATTTTCAGGAATCATATTTTCGATATATGACGCAAAACCATCTACACATTTTTCAGCTAAGTTGAATTCACATTTTAAAGTGATCAACCTTGAATCCGACTGTAGCAATGTCATACGACTTCCTACATAAAGAGGTTGTTCGGCATGTTTTAGCATTTGGAAAAAAGCTAATACATTAGGATTTGGAGATTCATCGACCACCTCGGCGTTAAGAGCATCTTCCCTAATTTGATCAATGCTATCGCGTAACGCATCTTCTACCATATCCCTATAAGGATTGTCGGAGTGCATTGATGAGCTTCCTCTTCCTTAATGGAGAATTTCTCTCCGTGACACACCCAATCGTAATAGTTATCACAAAACCCTCTCAAACCAAGGTGTTTCCGTACTTCTTGTTCAACTAAATACTTTGTATTCTTGCACTTAGAACATGGACACCTAATTTCTCTATTTCTAACGAATTCGTCTTGTTGCTTAACATAGTTAATGAATTCATTAACACCAATTACGAAATCCTGCCTTATTTTTTTCCTAGAATCCAACCTTTCATACATCCATTTTCTTTCTAATCTCTTCATAGTAAATCTACATATTTTAACAAACAACAACAACAACTAATTAACAACAACAACTACATAACAACAACTACATATATAACAACAACTAACAACAACAACAACTAGTTAACAACTATCTAGCTAATTAACAACATCAACTAACAACAACAACAACAACAAAAACTACAACATCAACTAACAACAACAACAACAACAAAAACATCAACTAACAACAACAAAAACAAAAACAACAACATCAACTAACAACAACAACAAAAACAAAAACAACAACATAAACTAACAACAACATCAACACCAACACCAACACCAACACCAACACCAACACCAACCTGCAAAAAAAACAATTTGATATACTGGTCTGGGGTCCTTATCTCTCCAACCTAAACCCATCTTTGAATCTTTCATACCATTAGTAAACACTCTTATATTTTCTTGATTGTAATGAGACAAAAATTGGGCAACACTTCCCTATTGTTCTCCAAATACATTATATAGAATGTACTTGGAGAACAATAAGGAAGTGTTGCCCAATTTTTGTTTCATTACAATCAAGAAAATATAAGAGTGTTTACTACCTAAATGGCATGAAAGATTCAAAGACAGTCCCAAAACGGGGACTATTCAACAATTATACCTAATGTGTAATTATTGAACGGGTACTATTCAAGAATATTCTAAACAAATCAACAACAGTAACAATCAACAACAATGCAAATTTTATATCAAAATCATTCGTCATAAACATCTTAACAACAATATGCGACGGATTTGGGACGAAATTAGCTACTAACCTAATATTACTAATCACCTAACAATACTAACTAAACTAATCAAATAACAATTAAAGTAAACTAACTATTCCTAATAACAATAAAAAACAATAATACGGAATTTGCGACGGAATTTTGCGACGGATTAAACATAACTAATTAAGACGGTATATAAATAACGAAAGTTAGTATACATACATAAGGAGAAATGGAGAAGGAAGAAGGAAGTGGCGGCGGCAAGGTGGCGGCGGTGAGGTGGTGGCGGCGGTGAGGTGGTGGCGGCGGTGAGGTGGCAGGGAGAAGAAAGGAGAAGGAGAGGAAGGAGGAGGAAGGAAGGAGAAGGAGGAAGAAGGAGGAGGTGGCCGGCGGCGGCGTGGTAGGGTGGTGGTGGTGTGGTGGTGGTTGCAATTAGGGGTGGTGGTGGTTACAATTGGGTGTCGCAAATCGCGTTTTAGGTTTTAGGTTTTAAGTTTTGTAAATTGATTTGGGGAAAAATAAGACCCGCGGGGTCTGTATAAAAAATTTTTGGGACGGAATTTCCGTCGCAAATCTGGTCCAGGTCAAACTTTGACCAGATTTGCGACGGAAATTCCGTCGCAAATTTTGACTTTTGCGACGGAAATTCCGTCGCAAATCAGGTCAAACTTTGACCCTGGACCAGATTTTGGTCAAGTCTGGTCAATTATTTGCGACGGAAATTCCATCGCAAAAGTCAATATTTGCGACGGATTTTCCGTCGCAAACTTTCCCGCCATTTGACTTTTGCTTCGCTGGTCTTGGAATTTTGGGTCCGTCGCAAAAATAAATTCCGTCCCAAACCAATTTTTGCGACGGATTTTCTGTCAGTCGCAAATATTCCGTCCCAAATACAATGTTTTTTTGTAGTGTTTTACCCAATTAAGTAAACGATTTCGAGACCCAAATCCATATTAACTCGAGCACGGTGTAGCTGATTCATCCCTCATTAATATAATTCGGTGGATTAACATTTAATCGATTCTACATTAGAGCTCTCGGTCGACAATTTACTTTGAATTGTCTTTAGCCCGAACTTATTGCAACTACGGTTACGAATACCTTCGTTGAGATCGACCAAATTTCAAGGTGTAATCATATTACCCCCACTTACCCAACGTAACAAGTTTAGCACCCTGGTGTAGCCGAGCCTACTTTCTTATGAAGAAGGGAGTCATGGGTTTTTACTCTTTGGTAAGGCTAAGTCTCAATATTTATATTTGTAAGAGATCTAGTCAATTTTATTATCTATCTCCTTTAAGTGAACTAAGTCGGTGAATTATCGATAAATTAAATTGACATGGTCGATATACTCGATAAATATGCATGACATGATTTGACGATTTGGCTATGCATGCAAACATATAAAGCAAAATAAAAGCATAAAACTTAAAGCATAAGTAGCCCTAGTATGGCCTTAGAGTAAAAACAAAAATAAGATGAGAGAGAAAGAAGAGAGAGAAAAGTCTGTTTTGCTCTGAAATTCTAACCTAAAATTCAACAATGACGACTGCTAAAAATAACCTTAATCAAAATCAAAATAGATTTACTGCTTTATCTGCTACTGTTCATGAAAATATTCAAAATACGAAGAATAGTTTATTGGGTTCTAATGGAAAAAATGCAACCTTGGTACCATCTTCATCTGATACAGGGAAAACACGACCTATGAGGGATATTCAAGGTATTCCTACGCTTGATCTTCAGAATGATGATGGTTCACAGGGATGGCATGTTAGACAAGGGGGATGTGACATTCCGATCATGGAAACTATACTTGAAGAAGAAGTGCCTGGTGGAATGTTCCAAATCTCCCCTGAGGATGTTGAACTTGAGGTAGAATTCTGGTCTAACTCTGTTATTTGTTATGTCTTGGGTGCAAATCCTCTGTGGGATGTTATGGAAGATTTTATATATTGTGAATGAGATCACTTTGGAGTTGATAGGGTTTCGTTTTTAGACAATGGAGTTTACCTGGTTAGATTCTCAAACATGGGGGGAAGGGAAGACTTGTTACAGTCTGGTTACTATATGTTTGAGAATAAGCCAGTAGTTGTGAAACCTTGGGTTAAAGATATGGAATTGGTTAAGAGTCCTGTGGATATTGCTCCTGTGTGGATTAGAATGTATGGAATTCCGTTGAAATGTTGGGGAAAATGTCTGCCGCAAATAGCTGGACTTGTTGGTAATGTTGTCAAGTTGGATAAGAATACGCAGGATAAAGTCAGATTGAATTTTGCTAGGGTGATGGTAGAATTAAAATTGGATCAAAAGTTGGCTGGTGAGGTGCAGTTTCTGGATGAAATAGGAAGTGTGGTTACTGTGAGGGTTGATTATGAATGGAAACCTGTGTCATGTACTCACTGTATGGGGCTAGGACACTCAGTAGAGCATTGTAGGAAGAAGGTTAAAAGGTGATGAAGCCTGTACCAGCTGATGTTCCTAAGCCACAACCTCATAAGGATCAAAGGCTATGGAGGCCTATTCCGAGGGCACCAGAAAGAGAGATTGTTGTTACTCCTCCTAACTTATCTTTACCAAACTTTCCTCCTTTAGGGGAGGGGATGCATGCTACTCCTGCAAAGCAAGCTATGAGGATTAACAGACAAGAGAATATAGTTGGTGTAAGGTTATCTGGGAAGTTTAGCAAATACACTTTTATGGATGCAGTTACAAATTTTGCTACTTCTTCAGATGATGGACTTGATAATGGAAAGGATCCACCAAATATCAGTATTAATGCATAGCATAGGATTTTGGAATGTCCGGGGTCTAAATGACCTGAATAAACAAAAAGCTATTAAGTGGTTTTTGCATAATAATAATGTAGGTATTTTTGGTTTGTTAGAGACGAAAATAAAACCTAGCATGATGATGCAAAGGAATTTTAATTTCTGCAATGGCTGGAGTTTATCAACTAATAGCAGTTATCACTCAGGAGGAAGGGTGTGGGTGTTGTGGCAACCAACCAAATTTGAAGTGGAATTCTTAGCATACCATGAGCAATTTATCCATCTGAAAGCAATTTCTAAACCTGATGGGAAAAGCTTTTTGATCACTATGATCTATGCTTTCAATGGAGTGAGTGAGCGAGATTGGATTTATGGCATAGTTTAAAGGCTATAGCACTGAGTTGTGATTTACCATGGTTCTGGCTTGGTGACTTCAACATAGTCCTTTCTCCTATTGAGAGATTGGGGGGGGGGGGGGGGGGGGGGGGAATTCAACTGATGCTGAAATGGCGCATTTTCAAGACTGTGTTTCAATTTGTGGAATGGAAGACTTATCTACTGATGGTGCTTTATTTACTTGGTCTAATAAACATCAGCCTGGGGACAGAGTCTATAGTAGACTTAACAGAGCCATGGGGAATCAGGAGTGGTTTGATAGCTTTGCTGATAGTATGGCCCATTTTCATCCTGAAGGAGTCTTTAATCACTGTCCATGCACTATTATGGATAGGACAAGTGAAATGAATGGTAGGAAGAGCTTCAAATACTTTAACATATGGGGAAAGGCAGCAAGTTTTATTGAAGTAGTAAGAGACAGTTGGAGGAATAGTTACAGAGGGACTAAGATGTTCAATGTAGTAAAGAAGTTAAAAGCTTTAAAGCCACTTTTGAAGAGATTGAATAAAGAGAGTTTTTCAGATATTGAGAATAACACCTCTATTGTTAGCTCTCTTTTGGAACATCTTCAGAAGAGATTAGTGGATGAACCTGGAAATATTGACTTGATGCAGCAAGAGTGGGATACTAATCAAGATTTGAAGGAATTGATAGTGGCTAGGGATAGTTTTCTAATGCAGAAAGCTAAAATTCAGTGGTCTTTGGCAGGAGACCTGAAAACTTCCTATTTTCATCATGCCATTAAAAGGAGAAATATGATAAATAAGGTCTTTTATATTGAGGATAGTAATGGAGTGAAGTGTGTAGAGGGAGAGCTCATTCAGAATGCATTCCTGGAATACTATAAAGGTCTATTGGGATCTAATTCTACTAAAACTGGGTTTGCTTCTCATGTAGTTCAGAGAGGGGCTTGTTGCACTGAACATCATTGGAATATTCTTAATTTACCTGTGACAAGGGAAGAAATTAAACATGTATCTTTAGTATTCCTAAAGATAAGTCCCTAGGGCCGGATGGGTATACCAGTCAATTCTATAGAGATGCTTGGGAGATTGTAGGAGATGAGGTGAGTGATGCTGTGAGTAATTTCTTTGAGACAGGCAGATTGTTGACTAAAATTAATGCAACAGTGCTCACTTTGATACCTAAATCTGATAGGCCTACTAGTGTACAACATTTCAGGCCTATTTCCTGTTGCAATGTGATATATAAAGCCATCTCAAAACTTCTTTGTAACAGGTTGGCTAGAGTTTTGCCTGATATTGTTAATCAATTTCAAGGGGCATTTGTGAAGGGGAGAAGTATTTTGGGGAATATTCTTATTTGTCAAGATTTGGTGAGAATGTATAATAGGCAAAATAGTTCAGCTAGATGCATGTTCAAATTGGATTTGCAAAAAGCTTATGATTCCATAGAGTGGATTTTTGTAGAACAAATGCTGGTGGCCTTAAACTTTACTGACAGATTCATTAAGTTGGTTATGCAGTGCATTACTACTACTTCTTTAAGCATCAACTTGAATGCAGTACAGTTTGGTTATTTTGCTGGCAAAAGAGGATTGAGGCAGGGAGACCCAATCTCTCCATTGGTATTCTGTATTTGCATGGAATATTTATCAAGAATACTGGATTATGCAGTACAGAATTGGTATTTCAGATTCCACCCTCTTTGTAAAAGCTTGAGCTTAACTCATTTGCTTTTTGCAGATGATTTACTTATGTTCAGCAGAGGGGATATTCAATCTATCATGCTTCTCTTGAGAGTTTTATCAACCTTTTCTGCAACTACAGGGTTAAAAGTGAATGCTCAAAAATCTGAGGTTGTATTCTCTGGTGTTCCAGCTAATGTGAGGCAAGATGTTATTGAAGTTTCGGGTTTCCAGGAGGGTAGCATGCCTTTTAAATACTTGGGGGTGCCAATTCAGCCAGGAAGATTGAAGAGGGTTGATTGTCATGTCCTTATTGAAAAGATTGTAGCTCGGATAAGAAGTCTCGGGGCCAAAAAATTGAGCTATGCAGGAAGAATAATACTTATTAATTCAGTGTTCAATACTTTGCACAATTATTGGGCATCAATCTTCATTATCCCTAAAGGAGTTATTAATAGAATCATTGCTATTTGTAGGAACTACCTTTGGAGTGGGGAATCTGAGTATAATAGAGTTCCTTTGGTTTCTTGGGAAAGCATTTGTTATAGTAAGAAGGAAGGTGGTTTGGGAGTTGTTGATGCACGTGTGTGGAATAAGGCAAGTGTAGGGAAACTGGTTCATTGGTTGAATATTAAGGCTGATAGGCTTTGGGTATTGTGGATTGATCATGTCTATTTAAAAGAGACTAGATGGGCTGAGTATAATCCTCCATCTGATGTGAATTGGAATTGGAGGAACATTTGCAAGGTGAGGAATCTGTTGAGTGCAGGATATCAGGGTGATCAGTGGCAGGGAGGTAACTTTTCTATTCATAGAGTTTACAGTTGGCTGCAGGGTACACACTGTGGGGAATAATGCATGTATTCTCCCTAAACTTGCAGGATTATAATGAAAATTACAGTTGTGATTATAGTCATAAGATAAATAAAAACATGAAAAAGAATACAACCTTGGGTCCTTGCTTGAATAGGCCTAAGAGCAGGAATTAAAGTAAATTCCCTCCTATAACTTGCACCCAAAACTTTGTTTGAGACGATGCCGCGTGTGCTAGAAAGGCTCTCCAATTGCCTTGCAATATGGGGAAAGCTATTGAGGTTTTAGATGTGAGATCTGAGGTTTTGGGAGAAGAATGCTCTCAAAACCCTAATTGTGAGAATTATGATTCAACAGTTCCTGACATAAGGAGAAGGACTCTCCTTATGTAGTACTTAGGGTGGGTCGGCCGAATTAGGGTAAGAGTGGACTTTCTCCACTCTTACCTTATTCCTTTGCATGATTCGACCAGTTTTGCTAAATATTATTTGCGGGATTTTTATTATAAATCGCATACGTGTTATCAGATATTAATGCAGTCGATGTATTAATAATGGTCTGATAAAATTACGATATTGTATAATTACCCAAATTAATATAACTGTTTATATTAATACCCGAAATCAATATTTAATTAAATATAACTGCTTATATTTAATTTTACGAATTAATCATGTAATCCGCATTAGCTAAAATTATTTAATCCGTATTAAATAATAATCTCAACATCTTATTGACTAATTTAATAGTCAACACCTCTGACTAACTGTTTAGTCGTATTCGGCATAAATGTGACTGTATTTTCATACCTTCACATCTCTCAAACGTGTCCTATAGGTGTGACATATAGGGACCAGTTGATCACCGCCATCCGTATGACAATAACGTCAAACTTATCTAGCAAGCCAACCGTTATTGATAAACGTGGATCAACTGGTAATAATACAGAAGTATGCCCTTGTGATCCTTAAAGAGATTTAATAAGTCATTGTACTTAATTGTCAAGGACACCAGCCCCAACAATCTCCCACTTGTCCGTACAAGGGTATGTGCAATGACGTTATCACACTACATGTGGAGGACACTAGCTCCAACAAACTCCCACTTGTCCGTACAAGTGTAGGTGCGATAACCGATTCTCATATCCTTTTAAAATTTCTCCCACTCAATGTAAGACAATTTGCAAATCCGTATTCGCAAAGGTCGTATCTCACAAGCGATCTGTATCAAGAGTGGTTTCCCCGACTAGAGAGTAACTTAACTGATAAAACGAATCTGTATACGAGCATGGCCATGCATTTCAGTTACTACTCCTCGAGTGGCCCTGAGAAATGATAAAATCCTGATAAGGGTTTGGATATTTCCCTCAACTCGAATCCTGCCGATATCGCGCAGCATGAAATAACCCAGAAAAATCCTCTTGGCCCCTGTTACGATGACCGTGGGAAAGAAACCAAAGTTACCCAAAATCTGCCTTAATCTCAAGAGACAGTTGAAAGTCAAAAGACTCGACTCTAAGGAACACTATGGAGTTCCTATCCACGACCTGGCACCCAATGTTATAAAACATTTAGGACTCCATAACGTTGTCACGGGGTGTCCTACGAGATATCCGTATAACTCGCCTTTGTGATTGGCCAGTCATCCGCGTGACTTATGGCTCGTTGAACCCACCATCAACCAACGTCACAAAATGATTACCTGAGTTATCAGCTCAAGTGGGTAATCAAGGACTAAAACGATGTAATGTTAATCAGTTCACTTTGTGGTGTTCAAAATTGGCGTACAATTCCACATGAAAAACAAAACATTATATATCATAACAATAAGGTTGAATAGAGTACACGAGAAAATGAATTATTACAAGAATTCATAAAAGAGTACTACAACTTAGGAACACATCTAATTCCCATGGAATGAATGTGCCCTTTATGCTTATCACGTGGTAATGCTTTAGTGAGAGGATCAGCTATGTTGTCATCCGTAGCTATCTTATCAATAAATACCCTTTTACACGGACTCAGTTGTAGAATCTGCTGTAACACTCTGTTTATAACTTTTCCAGCTGACAGCAGCGCCATTAAGAGTAAAAACGAATCCAGACTGAGATTTCGAGTCATCTCGATCTGTTTGGAAGCTAACATCTGCGTAACCCGTGGCGCAGAGCGTTGAGTCGCCTCCATAAGTCAATCCCCAATCTTTAGTCCTCCGTAGGTACTTAAGAATGTTTTTCACGGCCATCCAGTGTTGTTCACCTGGATGAGCTTGGAATCGACTGGTCATACTCAATGCATATGCAACGTCTGGACGTGTGCATATCATGGCATACATGATCGATCCTATTGCCGAAGCATAAGGAATCCGACTCATGCGCTCTTTCTCTTCCAATGTCTTAGCTTCTTGAGACTTGCTCAAGTGAAGCCCAGTAGTCATACGAAGGAACCCTTTCTTGGAGTTCGTCATGCTGAATCTCTCTAGAATCTTATCTATGTAAGACTCCTGACTGAGAGACAACATCCGTCGTGATCTATCCCTGTAGATACGGATGCCCAAAATTCTTTGTGCCTCTCCCAGATCTTTCATCTGGAAATGGTTTTTCAACCATGCTTTAACCGAAGACAGGAGAGGTATGTCATTCCCAATCAAGAGTATGTCGTCGACATACAGTACTAGGAATACAATCTTTCTCCCACTCGAATTGATATAGAGACATGGTTCCTCGACTGATCGAATGAAACCATTCTCTTTTATCACTTGGTCGAAGCGATGATTCCAACTCCGCGATGCTTGCTTAGCTTAAGTCCATAGATGGAACGCTTAAGCTTGCAAACCTTCTTAGGATGTTCTGGATCAATAAAACCCTCGGGTTGTACCATGTACAACTCTTCCTCCAAATAACCGTTTAAGAAGGCGATTTTAACGTCCATTTGCCATATTTCATAGTCATGAAATGCGGCTATCGCTAAGATAATCCGAATGGAACGTAGCATGACTACGGGTGCAAAGATCTCATCGTAGTGCAAGCCTGGCACTTGGGTGAAACCTTTAGCAACTAGTCTTGCCTTATGGATATCTTGTTTACCTTCCACGGCATGCTTTTTTATGTAAAGCCATTTGCATTGAAGGGGGCGTACCTTTGCAGGTAGGTCCACAAGATCCCAAACGTTGTTCTCATACATGGAGTCCATCTCGGATTGCATGGCTTCTAGCCATAGCTTTGAGTCAGAACTAGTCATGGCACCTTTATAGGTTGAGGGTTCATTACCCTCTAGGAGTAAGACGTCATCTATATCATGTTCCTCGACCATACCAATGTATCTGTCTGGAGGAATAGAGACTCTTCCCGACCTCCTAGGTTCCTCAGGAATATCTACCGCAGCCTCGGTTGAAGGAACTGTTTCCTCCAATGGTTGCTCGGTAGTTGGTTCTTGAACCTCCGATAAATCGAAGGTTCTATTACTTGACTTGTTCTCTAGAAATTCTTTCTCTAAGAACGTCGCACTAGCCGCAACAAAAACACGTTGTTCGGTTGGCGAGTAGAAGTAATGACCAAAAGTTCCCTTTGGATAGCCTATAAAGTATGTCTTGACCGATCGGGGGCCGAGCTTATCCTCGTGTCTCCACTTGACATAAGCCTCGCAGCCCCAAACCCGAATAAAGGACAAGTTAGGGACCGTTCCCTTCCATAATTCGTATGGAGACTTGTCAACAGCTTTAGACGGACTTCGGTTAAGTATTAGAGCAGCCGACAAAAGAGCATAGCCCCACAATGAATCAGGCACAACGGTGTGACTCATCATGGATTGAACCATATCGAGTAGAGTTCGATTTCTCCGTTCGGACACACCATTTAATTGTGGTGTTCCAGGTGGAGTCAACTGTAGCACGATGCCACAGTCTTTAAGGTGTTGATCAAACTCGTGTGAAAGATACTCACCACCACGATCAGAACGTAGTGCTTTAATCTTTCTTCCCAGTTGGTTCTGTACCCGATTCTGGTATTCTTTGAACTTGTCAAAGGATTCACTTTTATGCTTCATTAAGTAGACATAGCCATATCTACTCAAATCATCCGTGAAAGTGATGAAATACCTATAGCCTTCTCGTGCGTTGATCGACATAGGGTCACATACGTCCGTATGTATGAGTTTTAATAGGTCGGCAGCGCGCATTCCAACACCTTTGAAGGAAATACGAGTCATCTTACCGATGAGACATGATTCACACGTGCCATATGATTCGAAATCAAAGGGCGAGATAGCTCCATTCTGTATGAGCTGTTTCACGCGTTTCTCATTTATGTGTCCCATACGACAATGCCATAGGTAAGTTTGATCTTTGTCACCTACCTTTAATCTTTTGTTATTCACATGTAATATCTCGGTGGTTTGATCTAAAACATAAATTCCATTCATGGAAACTGCCTTGCCATAAATCATATTGTGTAAGGAGAAAATACAGCTATTATTCTCTATTACAAATGAAAAACCGAGTTTGTCAAGTTCAGAAACTGAAATAATGTTTTTGGACAAACAAGGAACATAATAACAGTTATATAAAGATAACTCGAATCCACTTGGAAGCTGGATCACGTATGTTCCCCTCGAGATTGCAGCAACACGTGCTCCATTCCCGACACGCAGGTCAACCTCACCCTTGATTAGGGGTTCTTGGTTTCGGAGGCCCTGCACATGATTACATAGATGAGAACCACAACCAGTATCTAGTACCCAAGTTCCGTAACTTGCATGGTTAATCTCAATCATGTGAATAAAAGAAGAAGAAGACATACCAACAGGAGTAACGCGGCCTGCCTTAATGTCCTCACGATACACGGGGCATGAGCGCCTCCAATGCCCAGTCTTGTGGCAATGGTGACATTCCATGCTTGTATCATTGCTCTTTATTTTGCCCTGTGAGTTGCTCGACTCACCTGGCCCACTCTTAGTAAATCCTGACTTCTTAAACTTGGGCTTGCCTACTGTTAGGTCGCCCTGAGCTTTAGCTTTACCCTTACCCTTACCCTTACTGGAGATCATGAGAACATCTTGCTTCATGCTCCCACTTAATTTCAGATCCTTCTCGGTCTGTACGAGAAGGGAGTGGGGCTCATGAGGAGACTTCTTCATGTCGTTCATGTAATAGTTGGCCCTGAAGAGGGCGAACCCATCATAAAGTGAATGAAGCATTCGATCAACGATTATATTCTCACTGATCTTGCAGTTTAGGGCCTCCAGTTTCTCGATATTATCAATCATGTGAAGAATATGTGGGCTAACAGCTTGGCCCTTCTGGAGTTTCGCCTCAAAGAAGCAACAGGTATGCTCATAAGAAACGATCCTCGGAGCCTTTGAGAATTCGTTAGTGAGCGTGGTGAAAATCTTGTTTGCACCATGGGCTATGAAGCGTCTTTGCAAATTGGATTCCATTGCATAGATGAGTACGTTCTTTA